>CM077645.1:74620849-77425849 GCA_039707465.1 Rhabdophis nuchalis
CTCCATGTTTCTAGTGCAGTGTTTCTGAACCTTGGCGACTTTAAGTCCTGTGGACTTCAACTTCCAGAATCCCCCAGCCAGCATAGCTGGCTGTGGAATTCTGGGAGTTGAAGTCCACAGGACTTAAAGTTGCTAAGGTTCAGAAACATTGTTCTAGTGTCTTTCTCCCAGCTTGGAACTGAACCAGATGGATATTTCCTCCTGAAGTTCCTTAGATTGTGGTTATTTATCCTGTTTTTCAAGGCTTTCCCCTATATCTTCTACAGCAGGAATGTCCAAAGTCCAGCCTGGGGGCCAATTGTGGCCCATTTTCAAATTTCAAGTGGCCTGCAGCCTCTTTTCTCTGCTGGAGTTATTTGTTTAGTCTTTCATAAAATAGTTCATTTGCATTTCATGTTAATGGTTCAAAGAATGTCAGGCTGAAGGGTCGGCCCCATACATTTTCACCTCAGCAAATCTGGCCCTCCTTGCAAAACGTTTGGATACCCCTGCTCTACAGTAATTGAATCAAACAGTTTAAAAACCTCTCATTTAGGAAATAAGATTCTGGGTTTTTGTCTACCCTTCTTAATTTCCTGCATCATATTTAAGTATTGCAGTTCCAACCCAGTCTCACAATACCTGTAAACACATTATCTCAGTGATTTCTTGAAATAAATGCGAGAGAACATCAACTTTCATTTCCTTAATTTAAAACACATTACACTGTTATTATAATGCCAGTTTGACTGTCAGAGGAATCCAAATTCCTGTGTGGACTGCTGGAGTATATTGCAACTCGCACAAACCTTTTATTCCTCTCAACTCAGGAATGGCTAAGAAGATTGTTTGAGTCACATTGTAACTCTAACATACCAAATTTCTTTCCAAGTTATTTATGATCCGGAAATGGTTTCTTTTTTATTATTATTTTCAAAATTTGCACTTTTCCAATTTTGTGGTGCAGTTCATTTCTCAAAAATATGTCAGTGGGGCAAAATGCAGAGGAATTACGTATGGAATTACAACTAGACAGAACTAAATTAAGTGTTTAAAAAAATCCCTAGAAAATGGCTGAAATTAATCATGACTGAAACCTTAATTCTCTCACTCCCAGTCAGTACATGCTGTGATGAAAAGAAATCCAGTCTTTCATACTTTCTGCAAATGAAATTTTGGTTGTATAATACATATATAATGTATTCGGGTCTTGGGGAACGTTTTGGCGAAGTCTCCCTCGCCATCTTCAGGCTGGTGTTTTCAGCTTCATGCTTGTGTGAGTAAAGTGTGGTCGGAGCTGCCATCTTTCTATATTCCAATCAATCACAGTTGATTGGCTGTGTAGTTGCATTATGATTGGTAGATGGAGTTGATATTTGTAGATTGGTCAGCTGTTTTGTATCATCCTGTGTGGCTGATGTGCTGGCTGTGTGTCTGTTGTTCTTTTGTGTTGTAACAACCTGGGTGGTGGGTGGGGCTCATTTGTTGACTAGAGCTGGTATCCAGATGTCTGGTAGGCGGGAGGTATCATCACATTTGTTCATGTTGTTGCGGTGTTCCTCTATTTTGATGGCTTCCATAATTATTCTCTTGTTGAAGTGTTCATTTTTGGAGATTAATTTGGTTCGTTCGAAGTCAATCTCATGTCCTGTAGCTTTGAGGTGCTGGAAAAGGGAGGAAGTTTTTTCTTTTTTTCTGACTGCATTCTTGTGTTCTGTGATGCGTGCATTTATTATCCTATTAGTTTGTGCAATGTATGTGGCAGGGCATAGTATTTCGTAGACTCCTTGATCCAGTTAGAAAACCATATATATATGATGTGTGTGTGTTAGGTTTTTGAGCTGATCAATAAATAAATCAAAAACCTAACACACATATAAAAAGTGCACAATGGAACTCATAGCTTCTGTCTAGATGGTCTCTGGTGATGAGCCGAAAGGCAGAAAAGGAAAGCAGTATGCTTCCTCCCTTAATTGGGGCTTAACAGGGCGTTGTGACACAAATATATACAACAACACCCTGTTAGGCCCCAATTAAGGGAGGGTGTTATGTAAGTATAAATATATACTTATCCTCCTGTCTCAGCTGAGCAGGAAGAGAACCTAGTGGCTCAAGTGGCTAAGGCATTTGCCTAGCATGTAATACAGCCCCGGTTCGAATCCCAGTAAGGGTATGGCTAGCTGATGAGAGCTAGAAAGCTCAAAATAGATCTATACTAGTCTCCCTGATTTATTTATTGATCAGCTCAAAAAAACCTAACACATATATATACATACATATATACATATATACATATATACATATACATATACATATACATATACATATCATCGTATATAAAATGGAAGAAAAGGCAATCTGGTGTCTTCATCATGCCTTGAACTGTATTTCACTAAGCTTTATGCATAATAAGAGCTGTGGTTCAAAACTGCTGGAAGGAAAGGTTGCATTAACACCACTTTTCTCCTGCCTGCAAATATAAAATACCATTTCTCTCATAGTCAGTATGAGGTTTTTGGGAAAATCTTTAATTTCAGAGTACTTGATATCAAATGCAACAAGAAATCAAAGTCAGAGCATGATTATTCTATGAATAGAGCTATTTCAAAAGTGTAACTTACTTTCCCCAGCCCAGTGATTTATTGTGATTTGGATAAATAGCAAAGACTGAGCCATAATTTTCCCTTTCTTTCTTCGTTCTTTCCTTACTTCTTTCCTCCATTCCCTTCCATTCCCTAACCTTCCCCTCCCTCTCTCCTTCCTTCCTTCCTTCCTTCCTTCCTTCCTTCCTTCCTTCCTTCCTTCCTTTCTTTCATTGCCCACCCCCCTTTTTCTCAGGGTAATTATGGATGGCTTAAAATCATAAAAAATGATAAGATCTTACTTAAGAACTCTCCACTACCTCTATAGAGCCTCTCAGTCATTCAAGTCAGTTGTCTCAAAGCTGCTTTTTCAAAAGGCAACTGGACTTTCTTTGTTTTCCTTCAAGACATTTCGCTTCTCATCCAGAAAGCTTCTTAAGTTCAGAGCGGAAGAAGCTTCTTGGATGAGAAGCGAGCATCTTCAAAGAAAAACAAAGGAAGTCTAGTGCCTTTTGAAAAAGCATCTTTGGGATCTCCACTACCCCATCCCCCAAAAAGACATGGTGATTGGGGCAACCTTGGATGAAAAGTGTCACCTCAAAAAAATCCTCCTGATTTGTGGACATTTGCTAAACCCAATTATTTCACATTTTTAATGCATTGCTGTCCATTCTAAGTAGATGGAAATATATTCAGTAGGATCTTGTGCTTGTTCATTAAATTTTAACCGAATGTTATGCACACCTGTAATAACTACAAGAAAATGTTATGTGTGGTTGAAAGTGCAGAAACATTTTGATGACAGATATATGAGCTGGAAGCAAGGTACTAAAGGAGAGAATTGTGTGCTCCATGTGCTACTCTTTGTCTGACCCCTGCTACAAATCTTTTGGTGAAGAGTGTTTTGTCTTGTCCAGCAATGATGAAAAGTTAGAATAGAATAGAATAGAATAGAATAGAATAGAATAGAATCGAAGGGAAGGGAAGAGAAGAGAAGAGAAGAGAAGAGAAGAGAAGAAAACAGGAATTTAAAACACAATATACAATACAAAATACATAACATCCTAAAACCCTATTAAACTCAATGACCTAAAACATGATTTAAAAACCCTCTAATTAAAAATTTGTACAACTAACACTCAGTCATTTATCGGGTGGTTAACCTAAGCTGGCTTGATGGAATAAGTGCGTTTTCAGATGCTGGCGGAAAAGGCGGAGATCCGAGATGGTACGGAGATCGGGAGGTAGGTCGTTCCAGAGGGTCGGGCCTGCCACAGAGAAGGCCCTTCCCCTGGGTGTTGCCAACTGGCATTGCCCAGCCGACGGCACCCGGAGAAGACCCTCTCTATGGGAGCGGATCAGTCAAAGGGATGTATGAGGCAGAAGACGGTCTCGCATATAACTAGGCCCCGAGCCATGGAGCACTTTAAAGATGGTGATCAACACCTTGAAGCGCATCCGAAAGGCCACAGGTAGCCAGTGCAGCTCGCGCAGGACAGGAGTTATATGGGAACGCCTTGAGGCTCCCATAATCACCCGCACGGCCGCATTCTGAACCAGCTGTAACCTTCGGGTGCACCTCAAGGGGAGCACCATGTAGAGAGCATTACAGTAGTCCAGATGGGACATTTACAGACATTTTACAGACATTTTTATGCTTTTCACCTACAGTCCATGAATAAATTTTTTATCAACGGGAATATTGAACCAATTCAAATCATCTCTTACCATCAAATCTGGAATCTGCTCTACATCTGCCATTTTTAAATCTTGAACTGAATCTGATGCTACTGATTTGTATTTCCCATACAGAATCAATAACTCTAATGAATACTTTTCACCAAAAAAGAAAGCAATAGTATTGTCAAAAAAAAATATGTTTAAACATAGAAATATGAAACAAAACTCAAAAATGAAATTGAAATTATCATGAAATATTTTAATTATGCTGGTTTGTGATATCATATTGTATTTATGAATGTGTCTGTTTTTAAGTTCAAAGTATTGTCACCTCTTTTTTATTGTATTTAAAAGTCATTCTTTCCATTGTCTTAAAAAATCTTAGTCATGTTCTTTATAAAACATTCACATATTATCTTTTTTTAAAGATATTTTTATTTTATTTTCGATTTTCAAAGTAAATAACAACATATATACTGTTACATAGCCAACATCATATTGTATTATTAAATATTTACATCATTTCATTTTACCATCATTTCATTTTACCATCAACTCCCAGAAAACTCCCAGAGGGCTCTTCTTCTCTCCATACACCATATTTGTGCCTTATCCATCATTTTCTTTCCCCTCTCTCCTCCTCCCTACCTCCTTTCTTCCCTCTGACGCCCTTCCCTTCTCTACTTCCACTTCCTCTCTCCTTCTCTTCTCTCCCCTTTCCACTCCTCCTTTCTCTCCTCCTCTTCCCCCTCTTTGCCCTCTCTCCTTTCTCTCTCTTCTTCCCTTACCTCTCTCCTCTACTCCACACTCTTCATTTCATTTACTTTGTGTATTTCAGCCTCTGAGCCAGCTCTATTTTGTGTTGATGATATTTATAATTTCAGATTCAAGGTTTATCGCTTAATTTTACATATTATCTTTCAAATGATTATGCCAGCACTATACAGGACTCTTCATACCTGAAATGCAATAATTTCATTAATAACAACTTTCCACTTGTCCACAATATAGTAACAATACCTGACTTAGTCTATCTATGGCTAGCTTGATTGAGAACCCTCAGGAAGCTGGGATGGTCCTTCTATTCTTCAAAATGAAAATAGGGGAATAAACAGAATGTGATCACTATTAGTGGATCCTGCTTTTTTTGGAGAGCAGGCAAGAAAATTGTGTAGTTTAATTCTCCTTTATCAACTGTGTCCTTAAAACTCACAGAAGGCATATAAAAAGTAGAAAGCAAGAGTTTTGATGATATGTCAGTTGCTTCTAAAAGTTGTGAAAATGCTCTTTGATATTCTAGATAATACATGGCAAGTTTAGTACAGCAGAATTGTCATGACTACAATAGAAATTATGTTTAACCTCTGAGAGCAGAAAAGACATGTTGCCTTCAAAGATTGAAGCTCCAACCTTTGTTAAAGCCCTCCACAACACTTAGGGAAAGAAGAAGGAAAAAAAAAACCCTAGCAGCTATGTGCAACCAATGCATACAGTTCAAATCCTACCATAACACCCTAGATCATCTTTTTCAGTTTCTTACCTAAAAATTTAAGCTGTAATCTTTTTTCACATGTGTTGCCTGTGTGATGAACATAAAAAAGAGGCATAGCTGAGATCATGTTGTAACAGCTGCCTTCTTGGGGGTTTTTTTGCGCCCTACTGTGAATGTCTCTTATGTGACAATTCAACTATGGTTCCAAAGTGTGAGGATATATAAACAGCAATGTGTTGTTCTAGAAAGAAAGAAAGAAAAAGAAAGAAAGAAAGAAAGAAAGAAAGAAAGAAAGAAGGAAGGAAGGAAGGAAGGAAGGAAGGAAGGAAGGAAGGAAGGAAGGACCCTTTCTAATTAATATATTTAAGCAATGTCAAAAAATGTAAACTCATAATTTTCTAGATTAAGTGTAGAAAGCCCAGCAAGAATTGTAAATTAGTTTAGTTTAGTTGTTTTTCTAAGAAGAAAAATGGTGTTATTTGGTCATGATGAGAGAAGAAGCTTATTTAAGCATTAATCATTAAAAAGAAATGAAAGATTAGCTCTTCAATTGGTCTGGACATTTTAGCACTTCTCCGTGATACAGATCAACCATATTATTAACCATGTATTATAATATAAATGATTTGCTAGGCACTTTTAACATAAAATGACCCACAAGGTTGCATTTCACTTCCTATTAACATTCCCATCAACAAATCCAAAGATTTGTTCACCCAAAATTAAGCAACTACTAAGACAGGTTGTGACAAATACATTTCTATTTCAGTGCTGCAATTGAACAAGAATCTTCCTTTGTGTTCTTTATTCAGTCCAAAGGGACACAGATGCTAAATAAAGTTCACTTCTCACAGTTATTTTGGTAAAGCTTTTAGTCATATTATCCCAATATGCCTTCATCCATTAGCAGTTTCAAAGGGAAATAACCTGGAATTTACCCAGGAGAGCATGAAAGTTCAAATTACTTGTTTTAAAAGTCACATGCTCATTTGTTTTGTCCTGAAGGATGGGACTTCTCTAAAGAAACTATTTTACTTCATTTTATGGTTATCCACTTAAAATATAGGAGAGTCACTATAAGACAGAGAAAAAATATATATGGAAGAATGGATGTATTGGAGAAGTCACTCAAACTTTTATTGTCCTACTAGCTGATAATGTGGCATTGCCCGGGTATTTATTTATAGGGAAAATGTCTGGACCAAATGTAATTTCTAATGTTGGATTTTCCCCCTAACCAGAGAGAGCCCTCATGTGCAGTACTGTGAAGCTGTTACCATGGCAACTGCACTGTACAGTAGAATCCATTTTACAGCAGTACAGTAGAAGTCATTTGAAGACACAATAGGCTGTATCTTAACAGAACACATGCCCCGAGGGGTGTTAGGGGTGTCTTACCCCCACAGTATTTTTTCATAGAGTAAATCATCTGTGTACCAAGTTTGGTTGAAATTGCTCAAAACGCTCCTGAGTTATGCTGAAACATAACTGAAACACACACATACACACATACACACATATTCTTGCAATGCTTTCATATATACTAATATTAATATTAGATTTATATAATAACCAACTCCCACCATCAAACAAGAATATATATCTATCCCATGTTCTTGTTCATGTCCAAGTTGTTCATGGCCTGGATTGATTATAAGAAAGCATTTGATTCTGTTTCACACAGTTGGATTGAGAAATGCTTAAACAATTTTGGAATTGTCAGCAAAATCCAGAAATTCCTGAAGACTTCCATGAAGTTTCCATGAAGCTTATGTCTTGTGAAAAGGAACTTGGTGAAATTGAAATCAAACAAGGAATCTTCCAAGGCAACTCACTGTCACCTCTCTTATTTGTACTTTCAATGGTGCCACTAACAAGCATTTTGAACAAAACAAACTATAGCCATAAAGTGACTATATCGTTTGCTCTATATCAGGGGTGTGGTCAACATATGACATATCAATATTTTTTCCCTTTGCTAAACTGGGCATGGGTGTGACAGTGCATCTGGCCCGTAGGCCACAAGGTTGACACCCCTGCTTCTACATTGGATAATTTAAAACTGTTTGGAAAAACAAAAGCTGAATTGAGTTCACTGTTGAAAAGCACTGAGGAGTTTATCAGATAATAATAATAATCTTTATTGTCATTGTAATAAAATAAAAAAATTACAATGAAATTGGTTTGAGCGTTGTGCTAACATTTTCATCAGGTGGAATACAGACAGCAGTGACAACTATAACAGAAATCTCTCCAGGCAGATAAAATGGCCGACAAATGATAGTTGAGAATTCCAAGTCTGCAGAACAGTGTGTATAAGCAACTCTACTGTTAGTACACCATTATGTGTGTAAATACACAGTCCTCCACCTTTGCTTTTACCAGAGTTGTTGTTTCTGTCAAAGCGGTGTGTGGTGCAGTTATTTAGCTCCACAGACGCATCCAGTACAAGTGGATGAAGCCAGGTCTCTGTGATGATCATCACACAGCAGTCACGAATGAGCTTATTTGCTGCCATCCATAGCTGTAGTTCATTGGTTTTGTGGACAAAGGATCTAGAGTTGGTTAGGAAATGCTTGGTAATGCTGGTCTGTGAGGCTGCTTCCATAATCAAACTAGCAAACCTGCTCTGCATCCCCGCTTCTGCTTCGGCTCTCTTCACTGCCTCCTAAGCCAAACAATGATCCATGGAGAGCCTGGCAGTCTTACTATGTCGCTTGGTATATTATGAGACTGCTGGAAGTCACTGGTAATATTGAGTCGACTAGAAGATCCAATCTTTAATAATAACTTAATAACTCCCTGCGGGTATAGACTAGTTTTTGCCTAACTCTACTGTGACACCAGGAGCTCAAAGCCGCAGCGCCTAGGTGCGTCGCCATCTTGAATCTTAGAAATGTGTTATTTCAAAATATCAGCAATGGAGAAAGGGCCAGAATTTTCCCACCTCACTTCCATGATTGAATCAATCATCCAGAATGACACCGTTTCCATTTACAGGCATGTATGTAGTGCCTGAGGTGGGGAGGGGGGGGAGGGAAAATGGCCTAATGTCCAGCATATCTGCCTCTAATTTTGATCTATTGCAGTTCTGGTTTATATACTGAAAATATGGTTTAGCTTCTTTAGGCTCATATCAGTGATTTATTAATGTTTCTCTGCCATTTCACATTATTTTGTTTATTGGGGTGAATAAAACAGGATGAGTGAAGGGAATTTTATGCAATGCCTTTGAACAGTGTTCTGTGTCAAACAGTTCCAAGCAGCCAGAAATAGCCTAGCAAGAATTTTATTTCTCACTGACATTTTTAAGAAATAAAAAAGGCTTGAAGCATATGCTTGTATCTACAGAGGCTTAAATTATAAACGGCTCCTAGCAAAGATTTGTCATTTTATCACTTTGTTTTTCATTAGTTAGCAAAGAATAAGACTGCAAACATAAGATAAGTGATCCTAAGCTAAGTTATAAGGTCTAAAGATGTCCCTGCTTTAAGAGTCACAATAAGACATTCAAGATTGGCTGCTTTAATTTTCTGATTCATTAGGGCAGTTTGTCAGGTTTTATTGAAACTTAAAGGTCATCCATTCAATCAGTAATGAATCCAGAGAGATGTTCCATTTGGGTAGGGCCAAAGCTCTTCTTAATCATCATTAAGGCATCCATAGGCCCAATGCAGGGGTGAAATTCAGCAGGTTCTGGCAGGTTCTGGAGAACCAGTAGCAGAAATTTTGAGTAGTTCAGAGAACTGGCAAATACCACTTCTGGCTGGCCCCAGAGTGCGGTGGGAATGGAGATTTTGCAATATCCTGCCCCTGCCAAGCCCACCAAGCCATGCCCACCGAACTGGTAGTAAAAAAAATTGAATTTCACCACTGGCCCAATAGTAGTTAGTCCCATGAGCAAAGTGAAATTTGCTTCTAATTATAAGGTTGCTACATCTGGCATGCAAACTATGGTTGACCACTAGTAGACAGCAAAGAAATATAGACCATTCTCATATTTTTTTGCTGCCATTTGGTGGTCGGGTGATGGTTGCCCCATTGTTAGTTGTACATTGCAAAATGCTGATGTTGACCTTTAGAGGCATAAATGTTAGAATCCAAGTAAATTGAAGAGCATCTACACCCCAGTGAATTTGATCAAGCTTTTAGGTCATACTTAAAGCACTTTTACTAGCCTAATGTTAAGGAATGTTGAGGGAAGGCTGGCTGTGCTTTGGAATTCCAGCATCTCCTGGACAAAGAGCCGTAAAGAACTTCCTGTCAGCTCTCTTTGCAGGATTGGCCCAAGGGGATCTCTCTGTAGAGAGTGTCTATTTTCTTGGTGTTAAGTGATCACTGGGAATTGCAGGAATTTGATGAAGTCAAGCGGCTCCCACCACAGCCCCCTCCTCCTCCCACCACTCCCCTCTCCTGGCACCGCCACTCCCCTCTCCTGCTGCTGCCCTCTCCTGCCGCCACCACCCTCTCCAGCATGCTGCTCCCATCCGGCCATGGATGCAATGGCAGCAGCTTTAGGAGACACTGGCTGGTGGGGAGGGGACCTAGGCTAGCATGAATGCTTACCTATGTGTAGGCAGGAGGAGGCGGTTCTGTGGATGCACATGGCGAAGGAGAGGCAGGGTGAGCATTGGAGCAGGCTAGTTCGGAGGCGTGGCCAGCCAAACTACAAGTTCGGTGATTCAGGCCCAATTACCACTGCCAGTTCCAACCAACCTCTAGTTCATATACATTTTGTTCCCTGTAGCAAATTGTCAGAGGATGAAAAAGGTGATTGAGTAATAATGTGTTGGAATACCTGATTAAGAAACAGCAGACATAAAGTAGGTTTACAAAGGTTGCATTAAGAGCAGATTTTCTATCATGAGAAAATTGTTACCATTCTTATGTGTTACACCAGGGGTCCCCAACCTTTTTTGCACCAGGGACCGGTTTCATTTTAAAGAAAACTCTGCGGACCGGCTGAGTGGCTCAGCAGTCATGTGACTGGGTGGGCGTGGCCAATTTGGAAAATGTGAAACTCACTTAACAATGGTCTTGGTTAGCAACCAAACTTTTGGGCTCAATTGTGGTCATAAGTTCTCTCTCTCTCTCTCTCTTTCCTTCCTTCTGTCTTTCTCTCTCTCTCTTTCTTTCTCTCTCCCTCTCTCTTTTTCTCTTTCTTTCTGTCTCTTTTTCTTTCTTTCCCTCTCTTTTTTTTCTTTTTCTCTTTCTTTCCTTTGTCTCTTTCTTTCTCTTTTTCTCTGTTTGTCTTTCTTTCTCTCTCTCTTATTTTCTCTCTCTCTCCCACTTTCTTTTTCTTTCTTTCTCTTTCTCTTTTTCTTTCTGTCTCTCTCTCCTTCGTCCTCCCATCTCTGTCACTCTGTGTGTGTGTGTGTGTGTGTGTGTCTGTCTCGCATTCCGGCACTTAATCATTCATTATGTGTCTCTGTCTATCTTTCCCTCCCTCCCTCCCTCTGTGTGTGTGTGTGTGTGTGTGACTCTCTCTGATTCCCTCCCACCCTGTCTCTCTCTGTGTCTATGCCTCTCTCTGTCAGTCTGTCGTCGTCCCGTCCCCCCCTCCCCCCACCGCGGAGTCTCCTCAGCTCGACTCGCTCACTAGCCTTAGCCTGCCCCGTCTGGGCGGCCGCTGCCGCGCTTGGTCCCTCGTGCGCTCGTCAGGCTCCTTCCCGGAGCTGAGAAGGCTCCGTGGGGTGGGGGTGGGGGGGAGGAACCTCCGCAGCTCCTGGAAAAAGACGAGTGGGTGGCATGCCGGTTGGGGAAGCTCTGGGGGGCAGGGAGGAAGGAATCCGCGGGCGGTTTTGCTGCGGCGCGCAGGAGTCCCACCGTCGACAAAGGTGGAGGAAGAGGCTCACCCTAACCGCGCGAAAAGCCCCGCCTGCACTCTCCCGCGTGCTCTCCCTCCTCCTCCTCTGCGGCCCGGCTCCTATCCAGCCACGGACCGGCACCGGTCCGCGGCCCGGGGGTTGGGGACCCCTGTGTTACACAGTTATGTGCAAAAGAGTTAAATAATTTGGGTTCATTCACATTTCACATTCTTTTGTGTTCTTGACATCATGGAAAAATTAAGCATCAGTATTTTATGAAAATTAATTTTCTACTTAAGCACTGAATTTCTACAGCCACAAAAAATATATTACTTTCCCCCCCTCAAGGTACTTAACATTGCAATTTATGCTTGCAGAAGAAGAAGGAAAAAGGTGTAAGCTATGTAAACGCCAAACAGCCATTTTTAATTCTTTATCTACCTCATAACCCTCTTTTTAAAATACCATCGTCTAAATGCAGCACAGAAGCATATATTCTGACCACTCACACACTCTTTAAACTTCACTAAAACGCTTCATGAAAGTGGAAGAAAGGGAAATAGTTATGAGATATAAATTAGATTCTAAAATTTCCCAAGGCAACAATGCTGAGAATGTCAGTGACCACAGGCTTCATAGAATAGGCCATGGGAAGAATAAAATAAGCTTTCTGTAGAGCTGCAGAAAGGTGTTAAAATATATATCTTGAAGTTATAAGGCTCAGCAGCAGCCTTAACAGTAAGATACAATCAAGAATGGTAATAGGTCTTTGGCTTTAATGTTAAAAATAAAGATTCAGTCCTAAAATGTGCCAAGTTAAGCATTAGATGTTACGTTATTAGCAGAATGGTTGAGAACAGCACATCTGTATGCTGATGTTAAGGTGGTATCTAATTATATTTTTCTTCTACAAGTATGAATATTTAATGCAATATATTAACATCACATAATGTCTTGCAACTACAAACTCCAAATATTACAAATATGACCTATAATATAACTGTAATAATAAATCACTTGCAGTGGAGTTAGAATTTCTTCTGAAACTTTACTGTTGGCATCTGACAAACACTGTTGTCAGTTAGTGGCTCGTATACATTACCTTTTCAGCATGATTGCTAAATATGAGCTCAGATTATCAGATTATCTTTGAAATAATAGGAAAGAATTATCTTTATCAGATTGTGCATGGGAAACACAAAATGCAGAAAATGGTATCTTTCAAAAGATATTTGAAAGTGATCTCTTCGATCTACAGGCATGAAGAATATTGAGTGGAATCTACTGGTCTAATGTTGACTAATTTACTTTGGATCAGTAAGCATCTTGTAGACACCATAAAAGCTGGTTTCGTCTAGCTAACAAAGCAGAAATAACAATGGCCTCCCTGGGAATCAGTGCTGGTATACAGTATTATTTAACTAATGAGAGTTAACTCTTTTCATCAATCAGTTCTTGGTATATTACTGTATTGGGTACAAACTGCTGAAGTCATATTCGGAATACACAGGTGTGTGTAAATAAAAAGGTACTACTATGGAATGCCCTGTATCATTTTTTCCCTTCTTTTCCTCTCTCATTCTTACATTCTTTCCTTATGGCCCACTGACTTTTCCTTAGGCTACTCAGAGATATGCGTTATTCTGTTCATCATGCTACTTTCGGACTTTTACAGATTTGATTGTGTACAATGCCAGGGAGAGGGGGTGTTCGAGGATATTTTAGGACTCGCCACCCTAGATGTTGTGCCCTCCTTGAAGAAATGTCACTAAGCCCACTTTGAGGGCATATTCATATGAAATCCTAAGCTGCTCCTATCTTATCCTGATGCTAGCTAGACTCTAAGCCACCTAAAGAAAAGTAACTTTTGATTGGGATGTGGCTTGTCAAATGTTCTGCACAGACTTCCAGAAACTATATCAGTAGTATCTATTGGACAATTCTTCTCTTGCTATGCCCTGCCAAATTTTCAGGTTATTATTTATATATTTTTTCCAGTCAGTTTTCCCTCTCAGTGACTAGTCCCTGGATTAGTCCTTGAAGTTTTTTTGGCAAGATTATCAGATGTCGCTTGCTCGTACCTGACTCCTAGGGCTGAGAGAAAGTAACTGATCCAAGGTTACTTACTGGCTTTTTGTCTAAGGTGGGATTAGAACTCATGGTCCCCTGGTTTCTAACCTACCATCGTAATCACTACAAATCAGCGCTCAGCCTTTCAGAACAAGAAATCAATTGGCAATCACTGTCCTTTTTATGGGTGGTGTTTTCTAAATATATGTCCTTTACATTTGTTTATTTGAGCAGGTTTGTGTGTGTGTGTGCATGTACGTGTGCACATTGGTGTGCAGTCTGCCCCAGAAATACCACTGCACACACAGAATATTAAAATGTATATATGCAAAGTAAGCCAAATGCATCAAATCAGACATGGCTCTGGAGAGGTGGAGACCATTGGACACATATTCCTTCAATGATCTTTTTCTTTTTCTTTTTTTAAAACAATTTTATTGGTTTTGCAATTTTATAAAGGAAAAGGATATGTAGGGTATCATAGAAATGTTTTAGAGCTTCCATGCAAAAGCTTCATACAAAATCAATTTCAATAAAAGGTGGAAAGAGGTACATACATATCATATCATAAATTTCATGCATTCAATCATTTGTTTCTATTAACATCCGTATAGGAATTACGATATTAAAAAAAAAAGATCATTTTTGTGATCTGAGTCTCTTTGCTATTGTTTCTTCTTCTTCCTTCCCGCCGGTGGGCGGAACCACGGCCCCTCCCGCTCCCATATCTTCGTCCTCCGGGATTGAGGAATGTTTTTTAAGAAAGGCTTCCGCCTCTTCTATTGTTTTAATTCTTGCTCTACCTCCCTCCCACCAACATTCCTTCAGGCATTAACCATTTGAACCACACCCCTTTTTTGTACAATTTTTTGTACAAGAAGGAATATTTCCTTCTTATCTCTCAAATCTTTTTCGGGATCTGCTTCAAAATGGAGATATCTTTTTGTTGGTATATCAAAGGCCCTCCTCACTGTGCTCTCAGAATCCCATCCCTTGTTGACCTTCTTACAAATTTAATATGTATCTCTCTGAGTACATTATTTATTCTGGCATATGCTGAATTAATTCTATAAATCAGGTCTATGTCCCCCCAAATGTATTCTTCATTCTTTTTGGTATACTCTGCTAAAATTGTGCTCATTAAATCTTTTTTTAAAAAAATTCTTTTTGAAAAAGAATTTTTTTATTGGTTTTACAATTTATAATATGGGAAAAGGGTAAATAGGGTGTATAATATACATTTTAGAGCTTCCATATCAGAAATGGTTGTTGCATTCGGGTCTTCATGCAGTATCCTATTGAATAAATAGTGTTAAGAGATATATACATATAGCACATTTTTAAAATTCATACATTCAATCTTTAGTTTTACATTAATCTTTTAAATTTTCTGAATCTGACTCCGGGACATTTTGAAACCTTAAAAAAAAAAGACATTCTTTCAAAATCCATTCTTGACATATGACCAGCAATATCTGTAACTTCTTTTTGAAATTCCCTTATCTCTTCCCTCATTTCAACTGCCCCACCCTCCAACCCATCAATTTTTTGTTTATTATCTGTTTATTATCTATGATCTTTTTCTATAGCACTAGTAATAGCACTTAGACTTATATGCTGCTTCATAGTGCTTTTCAGCCCTCTCCAAGTGGCTTATAGAGTCAGCATATTGCCAGTTTGCATCACTTCAGGAGAACCGGTTGTTAACTTTCTGAGCTAACTGGTTGTTGGAAGAAATCATTAGGGCAGAGAACCAGTTGTTAAATTGTTTGAATTGCACCACTTCCTCAACCATCTGGGTCCTCCTTTTGGCCACCTCAGAAGCATGAAAGTCAACCTTGAGCCAGTGAGAATTGAACTGCTGAACTGCAGCCAGCAGTCAGCAGAAGAAACTTGTAGTATTGGTGGCGAGATTCTGCACAGCAGCACTGGGGATTCATTGGAAGCAGGTGATTTAATCCATCATAGCTATTTTAATTAATGCAGCAAATCCTTTTGCATTATTTCTCTTTTGCATTTTATATTTAATGGCTATGCACCTCACAGTTTAAGGACTGTTAGTTATTATCTTATAGTTAGGCCATGCTTTGTTTTATTCTGACAGATTGGGTGCCAAATTGTGATTTTAATATATTTTATTTATTTATTTATTTATTTATTTATTTATTTATTTATTTATTTATTTATTTATTTATTTATTTATTTATTTATTTATTTATTTATTTATTTATTTATTTATTTATTTATTTATTTATTTATTTATTTATTTATTACGTTTGTATACCGCCCCTTCTCCCTCGCGGGACTCAGGGCGGTGAACAGGCAATAATAAAAACCACAATAAAAACATCCAATAATTCAATAAATATATTAAAAATTCTAAAACTAAATTAAACAACGGGCCTGCTCTAAAATACCTTATAAAACCACTAATAAAACAAATTAAAAACTACACCAGGCCGGCCGCACAAAATAGATGGATTTTCAGGGCTCGGCGAAAAAGGCGCAGGTCCGTGGTTGTGCGTAGGTCAGGGGGTAGGTCTGACTTTTTATTTAGATTTTATTTATTACTAGTACTGATAACCCAGCATTGCCTGGGTATTTATTTACAGGGGGAAATGTCCTGACCAAATGTAATTTCTAATGTTGGATTTTCCCCCTTACCAGAGAGAGCCCCCTTGTGGAGTACTTTGAAGCCATTACCATGGCAACTCCACTGCACTGTACAATAGAAGCCCTTTTACAGCAATACAGTAGAAGCCATTTTAAGGCACAAGAGGCTGTATTGTAACAGAACACATACCCCATGGGGTGTTAGTCGTGTTTTTCCCCTATTTGTTTCCAGAGAGTAAGTCATGTTTGGTTTAAATTGCTTGAGGCATTCCAGTGTGCTGAAGCACACAGACACACACACACACACACACACACAGAGCCATTTATAGATATAGATATAGATTTAATCCTAGAATCGTTAACTGGCTATTCCTTGAGTGTTTTTAATTACTTAATGACTACAACTTTGAAGGATTTGCCATTGTTAAGAAACCTCAAATGTACTTTATGATCAGATGATTTAGGGATTGAAATTCCATTTCTAATTCCCATAATTTTCAAGGAGTACCTGTATAGTATTTTTTTTAAAAACAGATGGCTTTTATTTACTGTTATTGTATAGTTTTACATACAGTAAACAAAAAGAAGTCATTTCTTAAAGTCTCTGATTGTTTCTTTTTTTTGTCTATCCTTTATTTTTCCAATGAATGATTCACTTTTAATATTTCATTTGAATTAAGTTTTCTTTTCTAATCAGAGTTCTTGTAAGGTATCTATCAGAATAGTAAATACAGTCCACATTTTTTTTACTCACATCAGAGAGGTATAGATCAGTAGTGGGATTCAAAACATTTTACTACTGATTCTATGGGCGTGGCTTGGTGGGGGTAACTTGGTGGGGGTGGCATGGCTTGGTGGCCGTGGCAGGGGAAGGATACTGTAAAATTTCCATTCCCACCTCACTCCAGGGTAAGGTTAATGCAAAATACCCATTCCCTCCCGATCAGCTGGGACTTGGGAGGCAGAGAATAGATGGGGGCGGGGCCAGTCCGAGGTGGTATTTACTGGTTCTCTGAACTACTCAAAATTTCCGCTACCGATTCTCCAGAACTGGTTAGAACCTGCTGAATACCACCTCTGGTAAAGATGCTGTATTAGATCTTGCCCCTGTGTGCAAAATTGTTACATGACTTCCTTCAGTGGGTTTCTACTCCGGATATAACCTGTGTAGTGTTTTCTGTGTAGTGGGTTTTGTTTTTTTCTATTCCTTTATGGATGCATGGTTTGATACAGATTCGGCTTACAGTTCTCCATAAATAATTTTTTCCTCGAACTGTGAGATGAGTAGCATATAAATTTAATAAAAAAATAAGCAATAATTTATTACCCATAATATTGAGCTTGCCCTTGATTTTTAGGCTATTGTTGCAACTGCTAGTCTTACAGGAAATGGTTATTTGTGTTTGAAGGGGCTAAAATCAACCATGAGAATCATATTAGATACTTCTGTAATTAACTTACATTCGATATTGTTTTATAAATTTAATATTTCAAGCTGTGATCCAAATTAATCCATTGTTGGAATTTCCCTTTAAAGTTTCCTTTTAATTTCAGCTAATGTTGAGGTAAACTGGGATCTAATGAACTGAGAAATTTTATGGGCTATTTCATTTGCTGAACAATTTCTTCTGTGATTATTTTATCCGTAGCACAATCATTTTTCCTTGCTCTCTTTGTTTTTCTATGGACAGTGAAGTTGGGTCTTTGAAACAAGGGCTCAGCTATTAAGTGTGCAAGCAACTTGGTGAATTCCTTTAAGTGCTGCCTACACTTTTACCCCTCTCCCTCCCTCCCTCTCTCTCTCTCTCTCTCCCTCCCTCCCTCCCTCCCTCTCTCTCTCTCTCTCTCTCTCTCTCAAATGTCAGAGCTATTCCTGATGCTTGACATAGAAGGAATCCACATTTTGGTAGATTAAAATGTACAAAGTATTATTTGTTTCTGACAGTGAAAACACACAACAGTCATTGTAAATATGGTTGCTCTAAAATAGATTTGGGCACCAGGACTGGTTCTGTGGAGAAAGATTTTTCTGCGGACTGCAGGGGACATGGTTTTGCATGCTGCCTTCATCTTGTGGACGAGGTTTCGTTTGTGTGGTCTGGTTGATGGCATGCCAGAGGGTTGTGAACCCCTGTACTAAAGAGTAATAGCAAAAGCCTCAAAACACCTTAGGGAATAAAAAATTGCCTAAAGCTTTTGCAATAACAGCCCATTTCATCATTGTGTTCCAGCACATTATTGCTAATTTCAGTTTGATAGTCCTTGAAAAGAGTGGATCAGAAAGAATATTTTCAATTCAAAACTAAACAACATGCTTAGAATTCATTAAGCTTAATAAAATTAACATTTTTTAGAAATGTTAAATAAATAAACATTCTACATATTTATGTATGTATTTATTTTTCTCATCTATAGAAGAATACCAGTGTTTATTTTGTTCATGACCACTATAGATAAGAGATACTATAGAAGGAGATTTTCCTGCTCTTTCATTTCAGATTCACCTCAACCTCTAAAGTAAATTAATCAAGTTTAATTGATCACAGATGAAGTCTACTCTGCCTTTTTTGGGTTTTCATATTAAGAGTTCCGGTTCCCGAAAAGAAAAAGAAAGAGAGCATTAGAAAGAGAAGCAGTTTCCCAATGATTTATGACATTCTCTGCTGCCTTCTCTTTAGGAAAGTTCTCAAACCTCATTGCATTTTGAGAAAGCTACAGTGTTCCTGTAAGGAAGGAAGGGCAAATAAATATATTTCCAAGAGTTGGACTATCCATATCTAAATAAGGACCTACCGTATTTTTCAGAGTATAAGATGCACGTTTTTCCTCTAAAAAGAGGCTGAAAATCTGGGTGCGTCTTATTACATCGAATACAGCATTTTTTTTGCCTCCTGGAACCCCACCCCCTTCACCAAACTAGCTGTGCCTAGCCTTATGGAGTACTCCTGGGGGCTGGGGAGGGCAGAAATTAGCCTAAAATGCCCCCCCCCTCAGTCCCCAGCAGCACTCTATAAGCCTCCTTAGGGCTATGTATGCAATTTATTTGACACAAAAATGGCCCATTTTCACGATAAATGGCCCTGGGTTTTGCTCATTTTTCACCCCCCCCAGGAGTACTCTGCAAGCCCCCCCAAGGCTAGTCATGCCTTTTATTTGAAAAAGAATACAGCCCCGTTTGCATGGAGAAACAGACTGTTTGGGGGAGGTTTGCAGAGTGCAAAAACACTCTCTAAGCTTTTTAACTGTTTCTGTGCCAGCAGAAACAAGTCTTAAGGTTTGTCAGTGATTTCCTTCTCCAGGACATGGATAAATATACCTGGAAACATCAACCTACCTACCTACCTACCTACACACACACTCTCTCTCCCTACCTACTGTATTTCTCTATCTCTCTCTATTTCTCTCTCTATTTCTTTATCTACCTATCTACTCTCTCTACCTACCTACTGCATTTCTCTTTCTTTCTCTCCCTCTCTATCCCTCTATCTACCTACCTACTTTTTTGGTAATTTGCCTCTTCAAAACCTTGGTGCATCTTATACTCCCAAAAATACGGTATTTACTCATAGTACCTAACTTTTGCCTGAGTAGATATTTTCTAGCAAATAAAGGAAAAAGATTTATTTCAAGAAGTGAAGAAATTAAATTATAGACATCTCAGCTAAGAATATGAACATTGAATACAGAATTGTGGGCAGAGGCACAGTTTTAATTGTGCATAAAATTATGGACCGTAAGAAAGAAATTAAATAAAATATGCCACATGAATACTCTGGCACACGGCATTACATGCCAATGAGTAATGCATAATGAATTGTCCTGCATTTGTATAGAGGAAAAAAAAGAATTAAACCAAATGGTAATTTTAACACTCCACTGGCAAAACAAAACTGGATATCTTCGCTAAGCAGCAACTATTTCTTGGGCAGAACACAAGGCTAGGCTGGCAGGTTAGATTTATTTCTGGGTCTTGCATAGTGGTCTAGTCTTTTGATAGGCTGTCTAGTTGTTAGGCTTTATGTCCATCTGAATTCCATTTCCCTTGACATAACTTCCTTCTAAAGAATTTATACAGAGAGTTCCAGCAACCTATGAAAAGAACATGCTTGGCTACATAGAAAGAACCCGTGAAAGCATAATTAGTTTGCAGCACTCAAAAATGCATTCAGCGGGTACCATCTGAGGAAATGAGGAAAAATAACAAAGACATTCAATATTATAGCAGGATAATGGCTAGAGAGTTTGGGCAACAATGAAACCTTCTTAGCTACTTTTGGAATATAGGTATTCTTGATTTCTTTCACAAATTAGCTTTAACCTCTTCCTTGTCACATGCAATCAATGATTGGCATGATATAGTGTTTGTACTACTTGCTACTTAAGGAAGAGGTGGGTTCCAGCTGCTGAATGCCCAATCCCATTGCATTGCACCAGGATCTGGAACCCACCACTGGTATCTTCTCTTTTTGCTGCTATCTGAATAATTCCATGTCCTAGGTCAAATGTCTTCAAACTTGACAACTTTAAGACTTGAGGACTTCGACTCCCAGCATAGCTGGCTGGAGAATTCTGGGAGTTGAAGTCTACAAGTCTTAAAGTTGTCAAGTTTGAAGACCTCGGCCCTAGGTAATATTAAGCATGCATATCTGTATTGAGACAGGCAGGCTCCTGCCCAGAATAAAGGCTCCAAAATAAGTGGTAAAAGGTTTATTGGTCACTGCATGGAGCATCAAACCATTAGAAAGACTTTCTCACCCCTTGTGGTGCTTCATTTTTTTTTTTTTTTTTAAAGATTCATTTGTGGAATAATCTTTGTATTCACTCTCTTCTCTATGAAATCTCAAAGGATATCTCATTCTTCTGAAGATCTGGATGTGCTGAGAAAATGAATTGTGGGTTTTCTATTATTTACAAAGCTGGCATTGTGAAGATAAAGACATACTGGTTTGTATTGCTTTTACTAAAAGAGAAAGAAAAAAAATATTTGTCACTCTAATTTTAAGAGAACAGGCTTTGCATATGAAGTGTTTATGGGGTTGATAAATTGGGAAAATACACAGTACATTCAATTCAAAATGCCTGAATAATGCTATATTCAGTATATTCCAGAAGGAATTTCAATGCAATCATGAGCATATAATTATTCCATTTTTAATAAAATTGATGTATAAAAGATATTTACTTTATGTTATTGTACACAACATAATACAGCCTAGAAAAGTATGTTAATAAAAAGAGAATCATGAAGAAACATTAAGGCTTGTTTTCATTTAAATCTATTTAATTTAACTTTAGCCATTGGCTATTAACATCGCTGGTTAAATAACATCATTTTTAGCACTTTGGTGCAGAATGCAGCTATTTAGAATCCTCTTTAAAGAAAGAAGGTAGAAAACCCCATTAAAATTAGCAAAGTAATAACCATTTTATTCATGAAAATTACTGGTATTAAATATCATAATAAAGTATTTTCTCACTATTAAAAAAAAGCTTGACAGAGAAGTAAACATTATTTGGTACTGCCTAGATGGCTATTTATAAAGCAATCTTAGCATTTCTGTGAATTGGATATCATTTTTAAAAAAAATCTCAACTGCATTATGAGTAACATAATGGTGGCATATTTCCCATCTAATAGAATTAGTCCTTGACTTACAACCATTTGTTCAGAGATCATTCAAAATTAGAATGGCATGGAACAAAGCGATTCGTGAGCCTGTACGAAGTCATGGCTACTGCAGTGTCTCAACCATTGAATGAACAAAATTCAGGCATTTGGCAATGTGCCATTTGGCAATGTGCAATTGACCACAGGGATGCTACAGTGGCTCCCTCCCTCTATATCCACCCTAATCACCCTACTACATCCCCCACAGGCCTTGGGCTTGCTTCGTCACCTCACTGGGTCCCTGCAGGCCTTTGGCCCAGTGGTGGAATTCATTTTTTTTACAACCAGTTCTGTGGGCATGGCAGAGGAAAAATACTGCAAAATCTCCATTTCCACTCTACTCTGGGGACAGCCACAGGTGGCATTTGTCAGTTCTCTGAACTACTCAAAATTTCCACTACTGGTTCTCCAGAACCTGCTGGATTTCACCCCTGCTTTCACCTGCTTCTTATCCTGCTGGAGCCCCACCACCTCCACCTCCTCCCTCCTCCCCCCCAAGCACCAGTTGGTCACTTATCTTCTTGATAAATCTTCTGGAAGCAATTTTCTGCAACAATATTATTCCGAATAATGTTCATGTATTGGATATTATAAAATGACAGAGACCATTTATTATGAAATGGAAGAGAGATCTTCAGTGTTATGGAAGCAGGTATTTAAAAGAAAACAAAGGTGTTTGTTGAGTTTTGTTTGACTTAGAACAGGGGTCCCTAACCCCCAGGCCGTGGACCGGTGCCTGTCAGTGGCTTGATAGCAACCAGGCTGGAGTAAGCCTTGGGTTCCACGTGACCGCCGAACACGCATGCGGCCCACGTGACTTGACTCACCCGCTGGAGGCTCCCACCGGTCTGCAGAATTTTTTTTACGTGAAACCGGTCCCTGGTGCCAAAAAGTTTGGGGATCCCTGACTTAGAAGATCAGTTGAAAAAGATATACAGTATATCGAGGAGATGGTTCATTGCTTAGCATTTGTAAGGAGCTCTTTGCAAAGTGGGTTAGCTTGAGTGAAACATGCCTCTTTGGGCAACCACATCCTCTGGTCTAAACCTCCACCAGAAATAACAACGAAAGGAAATATTGTAGAGTGACGATTTTTCCTTTTTATCTTTACTTTTCTGTCTTATTGGTGCAATGCCATTTTATACTTTTGTTCTATACATAAAATAATGTAAAAACAATTAACTAAATTGAGTTGAAATATAATAATTGAAAAATGGATATGGAAGAAATATATGGATTTTTGTAATCAACTGATATAACTTTCATGATTTCTAATTTGTAAGGAAAGATGATTTCTTGATCGTGGAATGCCATTTTATATTTTTGGTTTTTTATATATAAAAGGATGTATTGACAATTAATTCTTTAAAACGGTCACCATCTTTAAAACGCTCCATGGCACAGGGCCGTTATTTGCGGGACCGTTTCCTACCGCATACCTCCCTTCGACCGGTCCGCTCCCACAGGGAGGGCCTCCTCAGGGTGCCATCTGTTGGTCAATGCTGGCGGGCGGCGCCCAGGGGGAGGGCCTTCTCTGTGGCAGGCCCGGCCCTCTGGAATGACCTACCTCCCGAACTTCCTACTATCACGGACCTTCGCCTTTTTCGCCGTTCACTGAAAACACACTTCTTTCACCTAGCTGGCCTAGCTTAGAGCTTAGATTTTAGATTTTAGCTTAGATTTTAGCCTAGATTTTAGCCTAGAAATAATTTAACTGTATTTGGTAGGGGATTTTAAAAGTTTTTAGTTATATTTTAGCACAGGCTAGTTAATTTAATTTCATCTTAACACTGTATTGTATTTATTGTATTATTTTATATTTGCCTGTGAGCTGCCCTGAGTCCCTTCGGGGAGATAGGGCGGGATATAAATCCAAATAAACTGTAAACTGTAATTAAATTGAGGCTGAGAAATAATAATTGTAAAATTAATATGGAAGAAATATATGGAATGTTGTGATTAATTGATATAATTTTTATGATTTGTAACTTGTAACGGAAGATGTCTTCTTATATTTTTCTTTTTGGAATATGTCTGCCTTATTTGTGGCTTTTTTTCCAAAATAAATAAAAAATTACTCTTAAAAAAAAAAGAAACAACAATAAAACAAAGTGGCTGTATAGGTAGTCCTCAACTTACAATAGTTCCTTTAGTGACCATTCAGAGATACTACAGGACTGAAAAAAGTGACTTATGACCGTTTTTCGCATGCCGCGTGGCCATGGTCACTTGACCAAAATTAAAATGCTTGGTACCTGGTTCATATTTATGATAGTTGCAGGGGTCATGGGACCTTTGTGACCTTCCGACAATCAAGTCAGTAAGGAAAATAGATTCACTTAACAACATTATTAACTTAACAAATGCAATGATTCACTTAACAACTGTGGAAAGAAAAGATTGCAAAATGGGGCAATAATGAATTTAACAAATGTTTCACTTAGCAACATAAGTTTGGGGCTGAATTGTGGTTGTAAGTCTAGGATCCCCTGTACTTGCACCTAATGGCAGGTAGCCAGGAACAGCCTTCAAAGCACCTGGAACAAGGAGAGAGGTTTCACTCACACCTGGAACAAGGAGAGGGGTTTCACTTCACTTTGACTATTACGCCTTCAAGAGCTTTACAAAGCTGTACTGTCACTTTATGAAAATACCATAATTTCTAAAGCAATTTCCCACCTCCAAAGTGATTTTTAATCCATAGGATTCAGATTTTGGAATGGAATCTCGGCTTCATTCTTTCTGACCCATTCACCTCCACCTACATTACCCAGCAGAGAAAGGACCAGAAAATAACTTATTCATAAAGTCGTTTCTCCGAAACCAGAAATGATATTCTACTGGATTTGGAACAATCATTGAAGCTGCAATGATTATTGGAGGTGTTAAGCTTCTCTGGCCTTCCTTTGTGCCTGGGACAGCTCTACAATTCATTGAAAATCTACTGCTATCTTGATCACATATATTTTTACAAATTAACAGTCTTTTCTATGGAGCAACCTTTTAAAGGTATGCACAATTAAACTGCAGATTGATTAACAGAATAAATTAGAATCTTACCGAAAGAAAATTATTGAATACATATTTCCCTAGAGCTTAAGAACATGTCTGTGCATTAGATTCTTCCCATAATGCAGTATTTAACTTCCTTCTATTGCTAATGTTAATGATTGCCACATAATTAGATTATGCAAAGTTTGCAAGCTTGTTACAAAATAAAAAAGGACTGAAATACAATCTAAGTTCATATGCATTCTTAATAGGCTCACTGGGAAGAATAATAGGGCATTATTAATATAAAACCTAATTTGCTAATATAACACACATACCTATTGTTTCCCCCCCCCCACCCCAAGTCACTTAAGGAAATTATGAAAGATGCTAGCTGAGAATTCACCCCCCCCCCCCCCCATTCTGGGTCAACTGCAAATTCTGGGCTGTTTTCATGGGCTGTTCAGAAATGCACTACAGTAGTCCAGCCTTGAGTTTACCAGAGTAAATCAGATAGGGATGAAAATTCAGCTACAGCTGACAGAAATAACTTTGTCCTAGTTTTTACTGCTAAACATCACAGTCATTTCATCTTATCTGAATTTTACTTTTATCCTATACTTCCAGATCCAATCCTCTAGAATTGTTCAAAGCCAGACTTACAAGCAAGAAGTAAAATGGAGTTTTATCATCTTATTAATGACAACAAGCTCAGCAAATTTATTTTATTTATTTTATTTATTTATTTGATTTATATCCCGCCCTTCTCCAGAAGGACCCAGGGCGGTGCACAGGAATTTAAAATACATACAAAATAATACAAAAAAATTAAAAAACCTATTAAATATCAGCCCTGTGCTAAAACCAATTAAAATCCCCAATTAAAACTATCTACATTAGTCCCAGCGGAGGTTATGTTATATTAGGCCGGCTTGATGAAAAAGGTGTGTTTTCAAACACTGGCGGAAGAGGCGGAGGTCAGTGATGGTACGGAGTTCTGGGGGTAGGTCGTTCCATAGGGCAGGGCCCACTACAGAGAAGGCCCTTCCCCTGGGTGTCGCCAGTCGGCATTGTCCGGCCGACGGCACCCTGAGAAGACCCTCTCTGTGGGAGCGTATTAGTCTGAGGGATGTATGGGGCAGGAGACAGTCTCGCATATAACTAGGTCCCGAGCAAATGATTTCCCCCCCCAATGATTTCATCAGGGGCGGGATTCAATTTTTTTTGCTACCAGTTCTGTGGGCATGGCTTGGTGGGCATGGCAGGGGAAGGATACTGTAAAATCCCCATCCCCCTTCATCAGATGGGACTAGAGAAACAGAGAATAGATGGGGGCAGGCCCAGTCAGAGATGATATTTAGTGGTTCTCCGAACTACTCAAAATGTCCGCTACCAGTTCTCCAGAACTGGTCAGAACCTGCTGAATACCACCTCTAGATTTCATGTATACACAAGAAGATAGAGTCTTGCTGGATCTCCAATGAAAATGTAAAAACATTTTTTTTAAATTGCTATTTTGCTTTCTCTGAGCTTCTTAGTTTTCTATATGCTTTTGCTTTAAGTTCCAATGGTATGGAATTTCTACCTGAGATAAAGGAATTTCATACACACATTCAGAAATCCCAGATCCTTAAAATTATTTTGACTATTTGGGAGTGAAGGATGAAACCTTTCAACTTTGAAGAAGTAGAAAAACAATAAAAGAGCACCTTCTTGTTTGGAGAAGGACGAGGAAGAATGGGAGGCAGCTGCTCCAGAAAAACTGGGAAAGAAAAATAGTAATTACAGTCAAGGTTTCTGTCAGGTTTCAAACGAGCAATCTTCTGTTTGCAAGGTAAAACATCCATTGTGCTTATTGTGGAACATATGATACTGAGCAGCTTTAAGGTGCATTAGAGAAGAGGGTAACACTGACTTGGTGGAAGGAATGTTATTATCTGTGCAATAGAACTGGTGGTGTTGGCCTTGAATAGACTGAAGGGAACTAAATGTACAAGAGCTCTTGCATTGATGTAAGTTGAAAAAATGTATCTGAAAAATGTACTTCAAGGTAGCTTTGCTGGTGAATGGGAGACTAATGGATGGCAATGTTCTTGCTTACACATATTGGTAGTGAAGCAATCAGGCAATGTAATCAATCCCTCAGCCATTTCTACCAATTAACATCTCATTTAGGCTTGTTTTTATGGCATTAGTAGGAAATATTACAAAACTGTGATGTATTTTTAATAGAATTTCCATCCCAAAGTTTCATAAATAAAGCAATCCCAAACATCAAAGCAAATCATGAAAACCAAGTAATGAATAATTAGCTAGAAACACTTAAAATAGTTATTCAATACATCCCTTTTAAACAGGGCAGTACTTGGCCAGGAAAGTATTACACAAACAGGACTGATACCAAATGAACTCTCAACTGCAGTACATGTTTATAGTGGGTATGCATCTTTTGGATCCCAATACACGTACTCTTCGACAACTGAGCCCAAGATATGTGTTGCTAAGTGAGAAATTAAATGAGTTTTGCCCCATTTTACGACTTTTCTTTGCTAAGTAAATCACTGCAGTTGTTAAATTAGTAACATGGTTGTTAAGCAAACCTGATTTCCCCATTGATTTTGGTTGTCTGAAGATTGCAAAAGATGATCACATGACCGCAAGACACTGCAGCTGCCATAAATAGGAGTCCGTTGCCGCGCATCTGGATTGTGATCACATGGCCACAGGGATGTCGCAAGGGTTATAAGTGTGAAAAATAGTCATAAGTCATTTTTTCCATGCTGTTGTAACCTCAAATGATCACTAAGGGAACAGTTGTAAGTCGAGGATTACCTGTATTGCAAATCTTTAGGTGTTGTGGCCCGCAGGGACCAGATGACTTGCTGATGGACTTGGATAGTGAGGACCCATATGAGTTTGCCCTGGAAGCTAAGGAAGACTCTGGGGGGGGTGTTCAGAGTCAGAGTAAGAACCAGAGAGGCTGGTTGGCCACCAGGAGGCGCCTGGGTCATGGAGCAGTGGGGAGGATCAAAGGCACTTTGTCCATGATGCAAGATTGAGCAGAGCTAAGAAGCTGAGGCAGCAATTACATTGTAGGCAGGCTCACAGATGGTGATTATACACTAAATGGTTGTTGAGTGGCCCCTCCCAAGAGAGCTTACAGGTGAGGTGATGGGAGGGGACATTTGCAGGAAACAACCATTTGAATTAATAGCCAAGAAAGTCTGTGCATTCTAGCCGTGTCTGTTCATTTTGAATATCTGTGAGTTTTCTGGGCTCTCATTCATTATCTCGTTAATTAAACAGTGGCAAACAGACAAGCCTGTGTTCTGATCTATTCACAGGCGTGGGGGACAGAACTCTTAGGTTAAGGGGATATAATTATGATTGTTGGCTTCAGATTCAGCTGAACGTTTAACAGAAGTGGGCGTCATCTACTGTAACAACCGGTTCACACAGCACCGGAAATGTGAGCATGCACACTTTGCTCACATGTGCACCCTCCACACATGCGTGCAGCATCAAAACACATAGCAATTTGCTCACATGCGCCTTCCATGCATGTGTACGATATCAAACAACATGGCAATTCACAGGCAACATGCCTTCTGCACATGTGTGCGGCATCAAAAATACAGCGATAAAAGATGGGATTGCGCCACGGCATTGGGAGCACCCCCCCACCTCCAGGTCACAACTACCAGTTCTTTTTCACCAGTCCGAACCGGTGGCAGCCCACCACTGACTCTCAGTTATATGCGAGACCGCCTCCTGCCCCATATATCCCTTAGACCGATATGCTCCCACAGAGAGGGCCTTCTCAGGGTGCCGTCGGCAGGACAATGCTGACTGGCGACACCCAGGGGAAGAGCCTTCTCTGTGGCGGGTCCTGCCCTTTGGAACGACCTCCCCCCCTGAACTTTGCACCATCTCTGACCTCCGCCTCTTCCGCCAGTGTTTAAAGACACATTTGTTCCATTTAGCCGGCCTAGCGTAACCTCCACAAATGACTATTTTAGACAGTTTTTAAATTTGGGGATTTTAATTTGTTTTTAGCACAGGATGGGTATCAAATAAGTTTTTTTAAAAAAAATTTACTTGATTTTGTATTGTATTTTAAATTCCTGTGCGCCGCCCTGGGTCCTTTTGGAGAAGGGCGGGGTATAAATTTAATAAAATAAATAAATAAAATAAATTGAAACTTTAGCTGTATTCACATCACCTTCTCCTTGTGAAATGGGAGATTTCTTTTCCTCCCACAAAGATGGCAAATAAGAATCTGTTCTATAAAAAAGGACCCATTGGCGGACTGTACCACTTGCATATCGCAGTGAATTTGAATCTTCAAGCAAGAACAATTCAATCCAAAGGGGAAAGGACATTACAGGTAGTACTCAACTTACAACAATTCAAAATTACGACGAGACTGAAAAAAAGTGACTTATGACCATTTTTCACACGTAAAATGGTTGCAGCATTGGCCATGTGATTAAAATTCAGATGCTTGGCAACCGTCTCATATTTATGACAGTTGTGGTGTCCTGGGGTCATGTGATCCTCTTTTGTGACCTTCTGATAAGCAAATTCAATGGGGAAGCCAGATTCGCTTATCAACTTTGTTACTAATTTAACAACTGCGGTGATTCACTTGACAAGCATTGCAAG
Source organism: Rhabdophis nuchalis (assembly GCA_039707465.1). Taxonomy (NCBI): domain Eukaryota; kingdom Metazoa; phylum Chordata; class Lepidosauria; order Squamata; family Natricidae; genus Rhabdophis; species Rhabdophis nuchalis. Next base: position 74,650,397 of record CM077645.1, read on the forward strand.
AAAGGTCGTAAAATAGGGCAAAACTCACTTAACAAATGTCTCACTTAACAACATAAATTTTGGGCTTAGTTGTGGTCGTAGGTTGAAGACTACCTGTATGTATACAACTAAAAATCTCTATATGACTTATTTTAATTTTAAAAAGATAGCATTCTGAATACAATCTATAATAATCATTGATTCAAACCCAGAAAGAGGCTTTGCATTCTGTGAGGGCCAAAGCACAGCATCTTTCAATACCCTTTTAAAGCAGCTGTAACTTTCCCCTGGATTGCCTGGGATTTTAAATGAAATTGGTGAAACAAAGTGAAATAAAAATACCCTGAGCCGTATTTCAATATATTACACATTTACTTTAATAAAATGATTTCAATAAAATTAAGACATATAAAATAGCATCCTTCGGTGCTCATTTAAATCAAGGATGTGGTTTCTTTATGTTATAAACACAGCTTGTTGAATGACAGCTAGATTAGAAGATGTCTTGATAAACTGGAGGCAACTAAATATCTAAGGGAAAACAATTATTTTATTATTTTGGGGGTGACAAATCTTCATCCATCTTCTTCTGCTGGCTATGCTTTTCATTTCACTTTTAAGAGATTGTGATCCTTCTAGCTGCTTTCAATTCTACCAGATAAGGTCACTGCGAAGATAAATAAACTAGGGACCACAAGTATTGAATACAATGCATTAATAGATTTCCATTCTTCCTGTTTCATAGCAAGATAAGTAGACGCTTACCAGACTACCTGCTTCTCCAAAGTATATTATAGAACACTGTCAGCAATACAGGGGTAGGATTCAGCCGGCTCAGTCTGGTTCGGGAAAACTGGTAGCTCTGACAATCAGCTGGGGAGCAAACCAGTGGTGAAATCCCCCCCAGTTCGGCTGAACCAGCAGGGACGATTGGCATTAGTTTTCCAAAAAGTCAAAAATCCCTGTTGGCCCTGCCCACACCCACCTGGTTGCCCTGTCGCCGCTCACCTCTTCCAGCTGCTCAACCCGCTCACCCAATCTGAACATTTCTCCCTCTGTCCACAGCAGAGCTGCTGTAGCCTGTGCCTTTAAGGTAGACCTAGGGAGGGTGGGGGGAACCATAAAGGGAGCAGCAATTCTGCTGTGAACAGAGGAAGAAACATTCGTATTGTCTCTGCCACAGAATTCAGCATTAAATGCAGCAGAGACGATCTGAACATTTCTTCCTCTGTTCACAGAGAGCTGCAGCAGCCTGTCCCTTTAAGATAGTCCCCGGGAGGGAGGGAGGGAGGGAGGGGGTCAGGGGGGCATAAAGGGAGAAGCAGCTCTGCTGTGAATGGATCATACACACATTTTTACTACTGGTTCTGTGAGTGTGGCTTGAAGGTGGTGGGGGGCATGTGACTGAGTGGGTGTGGCCATGAGTGACATCGAGTTGGCCATGCCCACTCAGTCAAAGGACCCCACCACCAAGCCACACCCACAGAACTGGTAGTAAAAAAAATGAATTTCCCCAATGGAGCAAACCAGTTGGCTCTGACAACCAGGTGGGCCCGCCCACCCATCCCTGTGCTTCACTTACCTATATCCTCTCAGCTGATTTATGTGGCAGAGTGGATTTCCATGCTTCAGCTGTATTACCCCCCAGAAGTAACGTGGAAGGTAAGTTTTGTTCAAACTGTGCACACACACGAAGTACGTGATCACCAAACCGGTTGTTAAACCAGCAGGATCCCACCACTGCAGCAATGCATATACATGCATACGTATACACCAGGGGTGGGTTTCTGCAGGCTCGCACCTATTCGCGAGAACCGGTTGGTGAAATTTAGAGAACCGGTGAGAGGGGGTTCCACCGGCGTACCTGGAAGTAAATCTGGCCCACCGCTGCCAGTGACCCAACGGGGAAGGAAAGGAAAGGAAGGAAAAAAGGAAGGAAGAAAGGAAGGAAGGAAGGAAGGAAGAAAGAAAGAAAGAAAGAAAGAATCATCACAATTGAGTCCAAAATTTTGGTTGCTAAGCAAGAGCGTTGTTAAATGAGTTTCACCACATTTTAAAACGTGGCCACTCCCACCTGTCACATGACTGCCAAGCCACGCCCACAAAATAGGCCACACCTACAGAATAGGTTCTAAAAAATTTGAAACCCACCCCTGGTATACACTATTCCAATATTTGAGGGGCTCCTACAAAGACAAGAGGGTCAAAATATTTTCCAAAGCACCAAAAGGCAAGACAAGAAACAATGGATGGAAACTAATCAAAGAAACAAGCAACCTAGAACTAACAATGAGAGCAATCAACCAAACAAATAGCTTGCCTTTATATCACTGGAGGCTTTCAAAAAGAGCCTGGATAACCATTTATCTGAAATGGTATAGGGTCTCCTGCGTGAGCAGAGGGTTGGTCTAGAAGACCTCCAAGGCCCCTTCCAACTCTATTATTCCATGTTCTATATCAGGGGTCTCCAACCTTTGCAACTTTAAGTCTGAAGGACTTCAGCTCCCAGACTTCTCCAGCCAGTTTAGCTTAGCTGGCTGGAGAAGTCTGGGAGCTGAAGTCCTTCAGACTTAAAGTTGCAAAGGTTGGAGACCCCTGTTCTATATGAATGTATACACACAAAATACAAACTCAGAGAGATTGTTAGTGTTATCAATCCTTCCTGGCCCAATTCACTTTAAAAAAAAAATAGCATGACTCTTAAAGAATGGGCAAATTTACATGCATTTACCTGGAACTAAGCCCCCTAAATATAATGCAGTGCATTTTTGAGAAGCTTTTCTCAGTCTGCTTGATTACTTTAGTTTTAAAAATGAATTATGGTAAAGTATGATAATCAGAAAATCCCAACATGTAATCAAACATTCAGCTTTTAAATTTTGAATGAGAGCAAAATCTTCAGCATGCGTCGAGTGAATCGGATAACTTCAGCTTAGTAAGCCCTTGAGCAAATTATGTACTTGAAATTGAAAGTTCTTTTCTGCAGCATTAGAAGATAAGCCAGGTTAGAGGAAGAGGGGAAAAATGTGACAGTGCTCATAGTAAAACATAATTAAATAGCATTCAATGAATCATGCTGTAAAATACTAATAAAACTAAGCAGGCAGACACAGTGACAAGTCAATAAAACAGAATCATTGGAAGGAAGAATAAAAAGATTTGATATGCTAGCGAAGAGATTTAATGCTAAAGAGCTCCATTTCCTTACTAAGTCTGATGTTGAGATTCTGAGTTGAATATAAAAGTGTCCGTTGTTGATATTGAACACCTTGGAATCTACAGTAGCAAACAAAAATAAGTGTTGTTATCGGTATGCCACCACAATTACACTATATTGCTAAAAGTATTTGCTCACCCATCCAAATAATCAATCAGGTGTTTCAATCACTCCCATGGCCACAGGTGTATAAAATCAAGTACCTAGGCATGCAGACTGTTTTTACAAACATTTGTGAAAGAATGGGTCACTCTCAGGAGCTCAGCGTGTGGAACTGTGATAGGATGCCACCTGTGCAACAAATCCAGTCGTGAAATTTCCTTGCTCCTAAATATTCCACAGTCAACTGTCAGCTGTATTATAAGAACGTGGAAGTGTTTGGAAATGACAGCAACTCAGCCACGAAGTGGTAGGCCACGTAAACTGATGGAGTGGGGTCCACGGATGCTGAGGCGCATAGTGCGAAGAGGTCACTAACGTTCTGCAGAGTCAATTGCTACAGACCTCCAAACTTCATGTGGCCTTCAGATTAGCTCAAGAACAGTGGGCAGTGGACCGACATCATATTGAACCCTATGGATTAGGAATGGGATGTCACTTACTGTAAATTCATATGCGAGTAAAGGCAGGTGAGTGAATACTTTTGGCAATATAGTGTATGTCCCAGAATTTATTTATTTATTTTATTAATCCAATTTATACCCCGCCCTTCTCCTAAAAGGACCCAGGGCGGCGCACAGGCAATTTAAAACCCAAACATACATATAAATACCCATATTAAAAAACTATTAAATAATAATCCCGTGCTAAAACCAACATTATAAAATCTCTAATTAAAATTTAAAGTGTTAAAACTCAGTATCGGGGGTTATACTAGGCTGGCTTGTTGGAACAGAAGCGTTTTGAGGCGCTGGCGGAACACGCAGAGGTCCGAGGTGTTACGTAGTTCGGGGGGCAGGTCGTTCCAGAGGGCAGGGCCCACCACAGAGAAGGCTCTTCCCCTGGGTGTCGCTAACCGGCATTGTCCGGCCGATGGCACCCGGAGAAGGCCCTCTCTGTGGGAGCGGATCGGTCGAAGGGAAGTATGGGGCAGGAGGCGGTCTCGTATGAATGATGTCTATGGAGATTTTCTGTCATCCAGGTCATGGTTGCCCCAAAGGTGCTTTTTCAAGAGGGAATGGGACTTTCTGCTTTTTCTTTGAAGATGTTTTGCTTCTCATCCAAGATGCTCCTTCTTGGATGATAAATGAGATGTTTTCAAAGAAAAACTCTTGAAAAAGCACCTTTGATCCTAGAATAATATTAACTTCTTCAGGTTTGATGTTATAAAAAAAATGATGGAAAAAATAGGAATGGTCTGACCATTTGGAAAAGTGAGCCAGTGAGTCAAACAATTAATAAGGAGAAGGGCATTGGGGGAAAATATGCACTTTGAAAACTCTAAGCTCTATGGCTACATGTAATGTACAGCAGATTGCTTTTCCAAAAGGCCTTTCTCCTGGGAGGGAAACTGGTAGGCTTCTCACGTAGAATGGGAGGATGGAGACCTGGAAAAAAATTGACTGAACTTTAGCTCCTTTTTAACCTGCTCAGCCAAGGGCATCTGTGCAGGAGAGGGATCAATAATATCAAAATGGCAACTGCAACTGAGTGCTTGGGGTCAATTGAAATGTTTTGCCTAGTTGCACAAGCCTAGCCTAAATAATGAATCAAGCCTAATCTATGTTGGGATTGATGGGGAAGGAATAGCTTTTCTTGATTCTAGTACAACCATCACTGGCTACAGAAAACCTTAAAGATGCTAACATAAAAATCAGATGTAATGACGTTATTATGTAGTTGCCACAATTATGGCCTGACCATACTGATACAAGGATGTAGTTTTCAACATTTGAGTGATGACCTCATTACACACATTTTGTCACTTGTCCTGCTGCAGACATCTATGAATACAGCTTATTGTACACAATGCTTTTGAATTTTGTGAATCTTGAGACTTAAAGAGAATCTTTAATTTTGACTCAGAGAAGCAGAGGAACCTTTGTAATATATTTGCTTGACTCATCAAATGGTTCATATCAGCCTTTATGCATTGTAGTTAATGTAAACCAGTTAAATATTAGACATCTCCACCATCAGTTTCTTCTATGAGTTTTGTTGCCTTTCTTGTTGTGCTATAAGTAGCCTGTGTTGTGACCTGATTCTATGATATCACTACACTATACTACTGAATTGTTTAAGGCAAAGATTCCCCCATACATGCGTGTTGCATACGACACCCGCTTGAATTCCCCGGCAACAGCCAGTCGCGTCTGATTGGTTAAGACGCGACTGGCTGCGGCCAAAGCGGGAGACGCGCCGATTGGCCAGCGTTCTGACAGCTCGATATATAAAGAGCTGTCAGAGCGAAGGCGCACACTTTTTGTATTCGTTACTTACAGTACTGTTCTTCTGTAGTTCTGTTCAATAAAAGAGCCGTGGATCTGCCGGGTCTGGACCCTTCTTGACAACTTAACACTGGCGACGAGGATGGGATGGAGTTAGAGTCAAGCCCCTGGCGTGCAGGGGACTGGTAGGCCGGGCCTGATAGGTCTTGGGCGGTGTTTGGTGGATGACTTAGGGATCGGTTTGGAGGGTATCCGGCAGACCGGGGCTCCCCCAGGCAGGGCTGTTCTTGCGTCGTCAGCCCCGGGGAGAGTCCGGCAACGGAGGTGGTGCCCGCTGCGGGCCAGGGTTCGGCCGGCAACTCGAGGTCGCTGAGCGGGATGTCGGTCGCCCTTTCCGTAGTGGTCGGCAGGAGAAGTGGGTCGTCCGGTGCTGGGTGGCGGCGCCTTAGTTGATCCACATGGCGCCGCCACTCGGATCCGTCAGGTCTTTGAACCCTATAAGAGCACGGCCCGGTTAGTTCGGCAATGGTAGCGGGGACCCATCGGGGGTCACCGGAGAAGTTCCGGGCGTAGACGGCTTCGCCCACGGAGAAGAGACGGGGAAGGGGAACCCCCAGGTTGCACGGCTGCACCTCGTTGTAGAGTGGGTGCAGCCGGTCCAATTCGGTTCTCAGGCGGCGGCCCATCAGCAGTTCCGCGGGGCTTTTCCCTGACGCCGGGCAAGGCGTAGAATGCTGACCTAGGAGGTAAGCGTCTACCCTTGCTTGCCAATCCCCCCCATCCATCCTGCCGAGGGCCTCCTTGGCCGAGCGAATGGCCCGTTCTGCCCGGCCATTGGCGGCGGGATGGTAGGGGGCGGTTGGCACGTGACGGATCCCCAGGGAGGTCAGGAATTCCTGGAAGGTGGAAGAGTGAAATTGTGGGCCGTTGTCGGAGACCAGGGTGTCCGGCAACCCGTGCATGGCAAATAGGCGCCGAAGCGCACGCACGGTGCTCTCCGCTGTGGTAGAGGCCATGAGAATGACCTCCACCCAGCGGGAGTAGGCGTCCACCACCACCAGGAAGGACCGGCCGTGAAATGGGCCCGCGAAGTCGATGTGGACGCGGGCCCACGGAGACTTGGGGGCGTCCCAGGGATGGGAAGGGGCAGCAGGAGGGGCGGGACGGGAGGCCTGGCATGCCTGGCAAGCGCCAACGAAGGCAGCCACCTCCTCGTCCATGCGTGGCCACCAGACATAGCTCCGGGCGAGTGCCTTCATGCGAGCTATGCCTGGGTGGGTGGCATGGAGGGCGTCCAGTACCTGTCGGCGCAGGGACGGGGGAAGGATGACACGGTCCCCCCATAGCAAGCACCCGGAGTGAAGCGACAGCTCCAGCTGGCGGGCCTTGAATGGCCTGAACTCGGCGGGCGACCCAGGAAAGGGTGGGGTTGGTTCTGGTGCGGGCAGCCACGTCCGACGACGTGATGGGAAGTTTGGCATCGGCCACGGACAGGACAGAGGGGGCCGGAACCGGCTCCTGGTCCGCCTGAGGAAGGGGGCAGCGGCTGAGGGCATCTGCGTACCCCAGGTGCTTGCCCAGACGGTAGAGCAGCGAGTATTCATACGCCGCCAGGAACTCCGTCCACCGTGTCATCCTGGGCGAGAGGATGGGGGGGGCCGGTCACCGGCCAGAAGCCCAAGGAGCGGCTTGTGGTCAGTGAAAACGGTAAACGAGCGGCCGTACAGGTACTCGTGAAACCTTTTGATCCCGGAGACCACAGCCAGAGCCTCCTTGTCGATCTGGCTGTAGTTCCGCTCCGCTGGAGTCAGCGTCCGGGAGTAAAAGGCAATGGGGGCCTCCGAGCCATCGGGCAGGACATGGCTCAGGACCGCCCCCAGGCCAAAAGGGGAAGCGTCTGCCACTAACGTCAGGGGCCAGTTGGCAGAATACTGCACCAGCACGGCCCGTGACGTCAGCAGCTCTTTGACAGTCGCGAACGCATGTGCTTCGCGGCTGCCCCAGCGCCAAACCGCCGAGCGATCGAGTAATCGATGCAGCGGCTCGGCTAGTGACGCCTTGTGGGGAATGAAGGGCGCGTAAAAATTGAGCAGGCCGAGGAATGCCTGCAGCTCCGTTTTGGAGCTTGGCACGGGGGCCTTGTGGATGGCCTCAACCTTGGCTGGTGCGGGGTGGATGCCTTGGGCATCGACGACGAAACCCAGGAACTCCACCCGCGGCACAGCAAATTTATATTTTCTGAGCGCCCCTGAAAACACGGAGGACCTTCTGGAGTACTTCGGCGAGGTCTGACAGGCTGGAAGCAGCTATCAGGACGTCGTCGAAGTACGGTACGACGCCCGGGAGCCCGTGGAGCAACCGCTCCATGAGGCTCTGGAAGATCCCCGAGGCAACGGAAACGCCGAATTGGAGGCGGCGACAGCGAAAAGCTCCTCGGTGAGTGACGATGGTCTGAGCGTCAGCCGCATCGTCATCCACCGGTAACTGCTGGTAGGCCTGAGCCATATCCAGCTTCGCGAAGATGCAACCCTGCCCCAAGGAATGGAGCAGGTGCTGCACCACGGGAACCGGATATGGGTTCGCCTGAAGCCCGCGGTTGATCGTCGACTTATAGTCGGCGCAGATGCGTATGGACCCATCGGGCTTGATGGGGACCACTATGGGGGTCTCCCATCTCGCCTGGTCGACGGGTTCCAGTACGCCCTGCGCCACGAGACAATCGAGCTCCGCATCAACCCGTGGCTTCAGAGCGAACGGCAGCCTGCGGGCCTTGAGCCGAATTGGGGCAACCTGAGGGTCAAGGTTGAGGGAAACCGGGGTGCCCCGGTAGGTGCCCAGAGAGCCATCAAACACGTCCTTGAAGTCGGCGAGGACAGCCTCAACGGGTGAGGCGGCGGGCACCCAGTGGACCCGCTGAATGGATAGGCCCATGGCGGGGAACCAGTCAAGGCCGATGAGCGCGGAAAGGGGGTGCTCGACGACCAGGATGGGCAGGGGGCCAGAGAAGCGTCCGTAGTCGACGCGGACCCGGTGTTGGCCCAGTACGGCGATGGGGCTGCCCTGGTAGTCCCGGAGCAAAACGTCCGGGCGAGAGAGATCCTCAGTTTTAAGACCGGGGCAGAGGGCCTTCAGGTGCCGCCAGGAGATGAGGGACTGGGACGACCCCGAGTCAACCTCCATGGATAGGGAATGGCCCTCAAGGGTCAGGGAGGTCGAAATGCGCCTACGGTCGTCCGCTGTGATGGGGATGGTGTCCCGGGCATCCATCGTGGCGTAGCAGGCTGCTTCGGAAGCCTGGCGGCGGCCCGGTTTACACCTGCCGTAGGTCGGAGCCGAAGCCGGTGTGTCCGCCGCAGGGCGAGGAGCCGCTTGGGGCGCTTGGCGGGAGAGGTCTGCACGGCAAGCGCGGGTGATGTGGCCCCGTCTGTTGCACCGACGACAGATGGTGTCCTTGAAAGGGCACACGCTTCTTGCATGAGCGCCCCCACACCCTGCGCAGGCAGCAGAACCCTGGCGGGGGTGGCTTGGTCTGGAGGCGCCGCGGCTGGAGGCCTGGAGGCGTGCCACTCTGTCAAAGGGAGGCTGTCATCGAACGGCTCAAGAGGGGCCAGCTCGTTAACGAGGCAGGCCCACGGGGATTGAAGCGGCGGGGGCTGCTGGCCTAGGTAGAGCTCGGAAGTGGCGTCCGCCAGGTCCGCGGCTCTGGCGTCTTCAATGGCCTGCTCTAGGGTGACATCCGAGCGGGCCAGGAGCCTGCGGCGGAGCTTGACGTCCCGCAGCCCGGTGATGAGCTGTTCGAGCAGAGACTCGTCCAGAAACGGGGCTGGGAAGTCACAGAGTAGAGCGGCGGCGCGTAGTGACTGGAGGAAGTCTGCAACGGATTGAGTGGGCTGCTGCCGGCATTGACGGAACGCGCAGCGGCGGGAGATTTTCGAGGGCGCCGGAGCGAAGTGGGCCTTGAGGCGGACCTGCAGGACCCCCATTCCAAGTCCTGTACTGCGGCCGGGGCGGCGATATTCCGCGCCACGGCGAAGACGGTATGGCCGCCGCAGCCGAGGAAAAGCCCGAGGCGCCGGGCGGGGGTGATGTCCCCGTGAACGTCGGTGAGGAGGAAGCAGTCGAACCGAGAGAGAAAAGCTTCCCAGGACTCCACCGACGGGTCATAGGTAGCGAATGGCGGAAGGGTAGCCATGAGGGTGAGCGGAGAAGCGAGCCCGGAGCGTGAGGAGAAAATTTCTCCGGAACAGAGGTTGAAGCGTTTCTTCGCTCCCGCAGGGAGAAGAGGTACGGTTAGGAGGATCGACGCCGGGCCCCAGTCCTCGTCGCCAGTGCCTCCTTGGCCGAGCGAACGGCCCGTTCCGCCCGGCCATTGGCAGCGGGGTGGTAGGGGCGGTTGGCGCGTGACGGATCCCCAGGGAGGCCAGGAATTCCTGGAAGGTGGAAGAGTGAAATTGTGGGCCGTTGTCAGAGACCAGGGTGTCCGGCAACCCGTGCGTGGCAAATAGGCGCCGAAGCGCACGCACGGTGCTCTCCGCTGTGGTAGAGGCCATGAGAATGACCTCCACCCAGCGGGAGTAGGCGTCCACCACCACCAGGAAGGACCGGCCGTGAAATGGGCCTGCATGCGTACTCGCTGGGGGGGGAGGAGTGTTGCATACGACACCCGCTTGAATTCCCCGGCAACAGCCAGTCGCGTCTGATTGGTTAAGACGCGACTGGCTGCGGCCAAAGCGGGAGACGCACCGATTGGCCGGCGTTCTGACAGCTCGATATATAAAGAGCTGTCAGAGCGAAGGCGCACGCTTTTTGTATTCGTTACTTACAGTACTGTTCTTCTGTAGTTCTGTTCAATAAAAGAGCCGTGGATCTGCCGGGTCTGGACCCTTCTTGACAACTTAACAATGCGTGCTAGTTGTTTCCGGCTACAGGGGGCGGTGCTCATCTCTGTTTCAAAGCCGCACAGCCAGCATTGTCTGAAGACATCTCGGTGATCATGCGGCTGACATGACTAAATGCCAAAGGCACACAGAATGCTGTTGCCTTACCACCAAAGATGGTCCCTATTTTTCTACTTGCATTTTTACATGCTTTGGAACTGCTAGGTTGGCAGAAGCTGTGACAAGTAACTGGAGCTCACTCCGTTACGCGGCTCTAGGGATTCGAACCACTAAACCTTCTTACTAATAGCCTTACTAATAGCCTTCCCAACCTTCTTACTAATAGCCTTTTTCTTAAAAAAAAAAAAAACTTCTCAATGACCAGATAAAAAACACATAAGCAAAGCAGTTGATGCTCATGTTTTGAGAGTAACGTCCAACTTGCATGTCTGTTCTGTGAACAGAAGTACCAATTTATAAACTATTTTGTGGGGCACTATACATTTGCACAAATCACCTCAGAGATAAACACATACATAACCTCCAGAACACCATACAATACATGTTTTTGCCATTTTCAGTGTTTTATTCAATTGTTCTCTGCATAAGACATAAATGAATAATACCATAAATGGAAGAACTACTTTTTTTTTTTTATTGAAAAAGTTTTATTGAGTTTACATTTTTTTGTGGGGTAGGGTAAGGGATACATAGAAATTTTGAGAGTGGTCACGTCAAAGTCGTCGGCTCCTCCGGTACCTCAAGTTACATTATTAAAAAGAAAGAAAAGAAACATTTCACATAACACTACAAGCTGGGAGCAAGTACATATTCCTAAATTTTTCAGTTATATACTGTCAATCAATTACAAAAATCCAGATTACAAATATCATACAATATTACTCAAAAAAAAACCCAGGACAAAGTTATTTTTTAGATCTAAGTCTCTTGGCAATTGTATCTTCCACCTTCTCCCCCGGGCCCCCAGCGGGCGGGGCCACGGTTCCCCCTGCCCCCCCTGGATCTTCTCCCAGGACAGAGGAATGTTTTTTAAGAAAGGCTTCCGCCTCAACAACTGTTTTAATCTTCACTCTACCTCCTTCCCAGAACACCAGCATCCCTTCGGGTATCACCCACTTGAACCAGATCCCATGATCAAACAATGTTTTAGACAAGAAGGAAAATTTCCTTCTGGCTTCTCTAATCTTTCTTGGAATCTGCTTCAAGATGGTAACCTCCTTTTGTTGGTAAATCATAGGACTCCCTCTTTGCACCTTCAAGATCTCCTCTCCGGTTGACCTTCTAACAAATTTAACATGTATCTCTCTGGGTACTTCATTCATCCTGGCATATGCAGAATTTATTCTGTAGACTAGGTCAATGTCCCCTCTGATCTCACCTTTTCGTTTATGTAAATAGTCTGCAATAATTGTACTCATAAGATCAGGGAGACATTCACCATCCATCTCAGAAACATTCTGAAATCTCAAAAAATATGTCATCCTTTCCATATCTATCCTAGTCACATGCCCATTTATTTCCACAACATCATTAGAAACATTTTTAATCTCTCCCTTAGCCCCCTCCAGCCCCCCTTTCAATTCTTCATTCTTCTGTGTATTCTCAAGCACTTGTTTTCGAGTGTCCAGTAATTCCTTTTTAAAATTGACATTTTCTGCCCTCTGGGCCTTAATTTCTGATACCAAATTTTGTATAACAGATTCAAGGGCAGTCATTCTTTGTTCAAGGCTTGCCAGCGTTGCTTCTTGTGCCATGTTTAGCTATTAAAATCCGTGCCAGTAAAATGGCGTTTTTAGGGTGGGGCTGGTGAGGCAGATCAGGAGTCCAAAGTTCTCAAAGTTGTAGAGCTGCAGAATTCAGAAACCAGTAGAGAAACACTTTTCCAACTCCATAGGTATAATAACGAAGGTAATCCAGAAAGGAAAACACAAATCCAAAAGAGAAAAATTCTTCATCAATAATTAGAGGAAGTCCAAATCACAAAGAGACACTGGTAATTTTCCATAGGACAGAGTCAGTCGGGGACAAAGAGAAGCCATTTTCCGCCCAAACTCAGAGCCCGAGGGAGAAAGCGGTTAAAAAGCAAAAAAGAAACTGTTTCAGCCAGACCTAGAGACATAATTGCAAACAAGCCGCAAAATACTTTCCCTTGTTAGAGACCATCCGGATTAAAAGTTTCCGATTCCTCGCAACGATGCATTTCCAAGTGCCGCTTTTAGTCCAAGGGGGGGGTTTTGGGAACAAACACCCCCCTCCTGTCCCTTTCAGCCCGGCTGACAGTACAAAAAAAAAAGTTTTAATAGCTCACTCTCCGCTCGCAGCTGAGGTCCCGAAAAGCCTCCCGACTCTTCCGATCGTCTCTCTCCATAGAATTAAATGGTGCCGCCAACCTTTGGCGAAGGAAAAACTCCCCGCAGCATGTCCTCTTCCGCCTAAGCCGAGGATCGGGGTCGCTTTCCCCACTGCCATGGGGGGGGCTTCACCGTCGAGCCGGCTTTACGGGAGAAACCCCAAACAAGGGGCTTCTCGCCCCCGTGGGGGGGCAGGAAAAGAAACAAAGCGGCGAGCGAACCCTAAGTTCGCCCGTCGCCGCCGGAGCCGGAACCGGAAGCCAGAACTACTTTTTTAATATAACAAAACCCTTCACATTCCATCTGGTAATTTGTCTAATTCCAATCTTTCCCAGATCATTTAAGTGATCTCATAACCCATTATTTAAATGTATTAAAATATATTTTCAGTTAGTTTTCAGGTACAAAATACAACCATTTGTGAAGTTTCTATGGACTTCAAAAGGTGCATAGAGTGGTGAATTCTTTTTGTTTGTGCTTAGAGATTAGTTGTGAATCAAACTGGTTGACCTACAATATAAATTATTCTTGGTACAATAAGAAGTTTTTCAGATTATAGCCTTTCCCTCCTTACAGCAGAAGGAAAGCCAAATTTATCATTTTTTTTCTTATACAAGAGCATAATTTAAGATGCATTGCCATGTTTTAAAAACACATTGTTTTTAATTACTTCTGAAGTACAAGATGTATCACTACCAGACAGGTATTTTTAACTATGATACATTTATTTTCTGTGGTTTGGCTTGGAGCTCATGGGGGTTTCTAATTGGACTGTGTGAGTATGATTCAATTGATGTTTTTTTTTTCAAAACAGTTTTGTTCTACCTTTCAAAATGAGGAAATGCTGTCATGTATACAACAGACATTCTGCATAATATGGAAAATTGGTCCTTGAAAAAAGTGATGCTTTTAAATGTTGCTTAAATTCACTGATGAAAAAAAAAGGTGTTTGCAATGTCCATGTTTTCAAATTAATAGCACTCAGTTAAATATTACCTATTACTTTTAATAGTATCTTGGTGTCATTTTTTTTTAATGAAGCAAATGTCTTGCAATCTCCTTCCCACATCTTTGATGCCTTGGTCTAAGCAGTTAAGATCTCTTTTCCATCTTGCCTCCTTGTATAATGAATGCCATACTTTGCTTCACTATTCAGAGTAGTAATAGCTACATTCCAGCTGTAATGCAAACTTCAGAACTACGGTTCAGAGCTGTTTGATCTAAGGCACAAATTGATAGTTATTGCATTGTGACTCCGTAGAAGCCATGCAACCAAAATTCTTAAGGGCCCAGTTCAGCAAGCCTAGAGTATCTCTAACTCCCTGTAAGACTAGAGGATATAACTGGTTTCACTAGAGACCCTAACGTTCCTATTCATGATACATTAAGTCAAGATAATTCATTTCAAAAGACCCCAGTTTAGCATCAAGTCTATGTTAAGATTTTGTGGCTTTTCCAAACAACACTCGATAGCTTTTTAATTGCATAATTTTCCTGACCACCAGAAATACCTGGTCAACTGATTAACTTCAGGTAAATATTAAAGCCTATTTCATTGCTTTATTATTTAGATTCCAATCATTGCAATGTATTAAGTGAGAATCCCCGTTTAGGTTAACATTAAATTTTGGGAGACAGACAAGAACTTTTTTGCTCAGTCAAGAGACCTTCTGAGGGTCACAGGGAATAATTTCTAGCTCGTTTCCATCTGACTTTATAAAGCATAGTTTCTAGTCCTGCTAATTCAGATCCTACATCAGTGGTGGGTTCCTACTGATTCAGACCGGTTCGGCTGAACAGGTAGTGGTTTGGTGGCCTGGGTTACTGGAACCTGCAACACTCTTGAACCGTTTCCCTTGTTACTGCCATTGCCACCACCATCTTGTTTTTCAGTTCTGTGCATGAACAGAACAATTTCTATAGTACTGTGCATGCGCGCACACAAGCAAACTGGTAGTAGTGCCGGCTGGAATCCGTCCATGTCCTACAAAGTTTCTCCAAGGTCATTTCTCAGACTGATGAGCAGAACAATGTCCATAGAATAATAATTTAGCTATTCTATGTCCTTTTCAAGAATGTGTTGATGTCCATAGCCAGACAGGTTAGTCCACCTCATCTCAATCCCACCCTCAATCCTCAGAAAGAGCTGTCCTAGAAGGTGTGCAACTAAGCATGGGAACAAGAGAAGAAGGATGCCAGACCTGCAGCCAGTTCCTTTTGGGATCTTTGGCCTGCCACACTAACATTCTATTCTACTATGCTGTTTCATTAGTGGGGAACTGGGAGGGGGAATAGTAAGGAGTAGAGTGTGATGTTGTCAAAATAAAATTCTTTTCTAGAAGCCAACTTCATCCTTTGTCTCTACGTCTCTGCATCTGACCAGAACTGGATAGGTGGAACTGCCAGCATGGCAGTGGAAGATTGCTCCATGTGATGGACTTGTGGGTGTGGAGCAACATCATGAACTTTCAACTGGGTGGAGAAACCTCAGGAAACTCAGATTCAGATTTCCCACAGATGTGCCAACATGACTCTCTTAATAAATTGGAACTTTGAGCAATACTTTGCTTTGGACTCTGATTTAATTTTGAATGTTATTTGGAACCCTGACAAAAGAATGATTAGAATTGGAAATAAAGAAGGTGGATGTCATGTCTAGCCAAATTCAGCAATGACAGGGGATGACCAGGGCCAATATCTAGTTGCCAAGATTAAAAGCCGCATTAAAAAACCACAACTCTGCATGATCCCTTTCTGGAACTCAACTTGATGCAGCTGTACAAAATCTTCAACCTGGGAAGTAATGTCTGAAGACAGCAAAGTCTATAGGCCATGAGGGGCACATGGCATGGATTTTGTAACTTTTAAACTACCATAGTTACTTTGTATTTTAACTTATTTTTCTCTCTCTTAAATGGTGTTAAGGCTCATTACAGACTGGAATTTAAGAAAACTTTTTATCCCATTGCAGTATGGATTGATCAGTAGCTTTTAACATTCCTAAAGATATGTTGAAAAGATAAATCTCCTGATAAGAAAAGTTTCTTGGTGCCAAGTGGGATCTTGTTTGTCTCTTCATGAACCCTTTTCCTTAAATGTTACGCCTCTTCTGACATCAGGCCTCATTTTAATGAACATGTGTGATATTATGGGATGCAAATATGTAACGTGTTTCACTACATGTAAGCAATTTCCTGTGCAAAGGGGAGGTTACTTTTATCCTGTCCGATCAACTTTCCTCTTGCATTTTCTTTGTTGTGTTAACTATAAAAAGGAATGTAAGATGGGTTTCCAGGTTCTCCCTTTTCAGAGGGAGATCCTACTTTATCAGGGTACCTGGTAAAGCCTAATAAATTGCTTTTAAATGATCTTATGACTCAGTTGCTTATTGGGAAGGTAAACCAAGACAGAACCATTGGCTATCAGTCATGACAACATTTAAGTACCTAAAAAGATGGGATAGGACTAAATAAGCAAAAACCCTGGTTATGAGGGTAGGCCAACTTATTTGAATTGGCAGAGGGAAGTAACCCTATTCAACTAGGGAAAAGCCTTGGAGAAAGTGTGAAATATAGAAAAAGTTGTGCAAACCTTTTGGAGAAGCTACGTTGTATCCACTGAAAATCACAAGAAGCCCTCCAGAGCTGATTAAATAATATAGCACAGTTTCTTCCTCTTTTCTACTGGGTTTCCTTTTCCACTTAAAAGGAAAATGTGTTCCTTTTGAACAAACTGTATCCTTCAATTGCTATATTCTTATTACCGCAATCACTGCACCAGGTCTATATTATATCTACTAAATTTTTGCATTTATATACTAAGGGCTTATTTTTAGCTTGTTATTTCTTATACAATATTGCTCCATTGCAAAAAAAAAAAAAGCCATAAAATTTATGAACCAAAGTGTCCTTTAAAAAAAGAAAGAAAGAAAGAAAAACAACCTTGGTGATTTAATAAGCCGCATTAAAATATCTCCCATGTCCTTCATGATGTACAACTCATTATCTTAAGTTTTATATCAAGGTATTTTTTTCCCAATCCTTCCAGGATTCCTTTTAAAGGTGTCCTGATTTAGTGCACCTTGCTTTGTTCTATTACTGTTTTTCACAATCCTTGTAAGGTTCAGTCCGTCTTCAGGTATCTGATAATTTAGACCCTGCTTCCTGAAACTACATCTCTCTGTCCATCCTGTTTCTGTAGCCAGACATATGCTTGCAATATCTTTGTTTTGTAGCTACTTCACTTCCATGAACTAGGAGAATGGATGAGTTTTTAGAGTCTTGACTTTCTTTCTTTGATCTTTAAAACCCATGAAGTAGTGATGGGATTCAGCAGCGCCGGTTCAGGCACGAGAGAAGGAGAAGGCTCTTTTCCCTCTGTCTTCTCCCTGCTCCTCCTCCTTCCCTCATGCCAGCTACTCCATTTCTCCATTGCAGCACAGTGCCTAGGATCCACTTTGATAGTGGGGGAAGGAAATTTAACAACCAGTTTGCCCAGGGTCAGGTTGACTATCGTGGGTGGATCGTCCTGTATGTGCAACGGAGCTGGAGGATGAGGATGGGCCATGCTCCCCACAATAGTCAACCTGACTCTTGCTGAACCAGTTGTTAAATTATTTGAAACCAGCCACTGCCCTAGAGGTATGGTTGCAGCTGATGTTTGCAGTGCCTTTTGTCCCCCTATGGATTAACAGAAAGAGATAATTAACCATGAAGTTGGTCAGCCATGAAAAATGTGGTCATATCCCTGATGCTTGCTCCTTTAGATCAGGGGTCCCCAACCTTTGCAACTTTAAGTCTGAAGGACATCAGCTCCCAGACTTCTCCAGCCAGCAAAGCTGGCTGGAGAAGTCTGGGAGCTGAAGTCCTTCAGACTTAAAGTTGCAAAGGTTGGGGACCCCTGCTTTAGATAGTACTTTCTGAGCCACTTAATATACATTTGGTTGGGTTGAATAGCAGTGCATTCTCATACTCACAAAGTAAGAGCATATTCTCATGTATTTAAGAGTACCATAATCTATCTCTTGTTCCTTAATTTTTCTCAATCAACCCCCAAAGATGCAAATTTTATTTTTCTTTTCTGAAAGAGCTTCAAAACTACCAGCAATGTAGAGTGTTTTTACATATATGTCTTTATGTGTAGTTGCATTTATTACTCACCCAGCTCCAATAGACTTCTTCTATGTCTCTAGCCTCTATTTCCAAATCTTGTCCATTGCTCTTTTATTTACTTTTGTCCATGTCTCATTAATGATGGCATCATTACACATATTAAATATTTTTTAAAAATTAGTTTGCTCTGTCTGAAGATAATAGGTATCTATACTAGAGCATTATCTTCCAAATGGACAACTACCTCTGCGTCTTTTGCTGCTTCACCATAGTTTTATTGAAGTTTTTCATATTGTATCTTATTATACATAAAGCAAGGTGCAACCACTTACTGTACCAGATTCCTACCCCTCTCTTTTCAAACATAATTACAAATCCACACCGTATCAGGTTACTTTCAGGCAATACCCCCTCTCCAAATATTTATAAATATTGTAGATCATGACCGGGGGGGGGGGGGGGAGGAGGGCTTAGGATTGTGATATAAATGGATGTGTAACATCAAGGCTCTGCTCCCTTTTTCATATATTTTTCTGCCATTTCAATTGACTGGAATTGAAAAGTGCCTAAAAATATATACCCTCTTCAATAAAATAGAATTTATAACCATCTTACTGCTACACTATAATTAGGATGCATTAAGTGTCATTCCCAGCAGTGAATGAATGTATGCTCTTATACACATTTAAATGCATCTCATATAGAAAATATTAGTAATAAACAAGATCCGAGTTTAAAAAAAATATTTCAGCCGTGCATTAAAATGGACTTATCTTTCATATAACTGAAAACTTCCTGGTGTTGATAGACATGACTGGAAAGTATTTTAAGTATTTAAAGATATTTCAGTTCCACATCACATTTTAACAGTACTGTATTTTTGAGGGGGTGGGGTAGAGATCCCAGAATGTGGTGAATGCATCAATTGAAGACTCTTAAACTCATGAAAGATTTAGATTTTCAGACTCATAATAAAAGAAAATGCTGCTTAATCAAAAAATGAAATCTTCATGATTCTAATTTATTGGATTAATACTACTAATTATACAATACAATACAATACAATACAATACAATACAATACAATACAATACAATACAATACAATACAATACAATACAATACAATACAATACAATACAATAGGGAAGGACCTTGGAGGTCTTCTAGTCCAACTCCCTGCCTAGGCAGGAAACCTTATACCATTTCAGACAAATGGTTATCCAACATCTTCTTAAAGACTTGCAGTGTTGGGGTATTCACAACTTCTGGAGGCAAGTTGTTCCACTGATTAATTGTTCTAAACGTTAGGAAATTTCTGCTCAGTTCTAAGTTACTTCTCTCCTTGATTAGTTTCCACCCATTGCTTCTTGTTCTACCCTCAGGTGCTTTGGAGAATAGTTTGACTCCCTCTTCTTTGTGGCAACCCCTGAGATATTGGAACACTGCTATCATGTCTCCCGTAGTTCTTATTTTCATTAAACTAGACATACCCAGTTCCTGCAACTGTTCTTCATATGTTTTAGTCTCCAATCCCCTAATCATCTTTGTTGCTCTTCTCTGCACTCTTTCTAGAGTCTCCACATCTTTTCTACATCTTGGCGATCAAAACTGAATGCAGTATTCCAAGTGTGGCCTTACCAAGGCATTATAAAATGGTATTAACACGTCACATGATCTTGATTCTATCCCTCTGTTTATGTAGCCTAGAACTGTGTTGCCTCCAGAAGTTGTGAATGATCCAACATTGGAAGTTTTTAAGAAGATATTGGATAACTATTTGTCAGAAGTGGTGCAGAGTTTCCTGCCTAAGCAGGGGGTTGGATTAGAAGACCAAGGTCCCTTTCAACTCTGTTATTTGGTTTCTGTTTCTGCCTATCAGTTCTGCTTTATGCCTAGAAATAAGTGAGCGCTGTTAGAATCAATCCTTTTTGCTGTTGCAAATACTGTATGTTAAAAGATATATCTTTTATCTTTAAGACACTCCGAAACATTTTTTCTTTTTATTGTGTCATTATAAATCTTGATGTCTTATATTGTTTCAATACAGTGATGTTTATGTAACATAATGAAATGATTAATATTATATTATAACTTAAAGTATTGTGAACAGAGAAAAATATTCTATCAATAGCATAGAATTACAATGTACTTAATAATGCAAGAATAAATTACTGTGTTTTTTAAAATCCAAAGTTGGCTATGAAGTAGAGAAAAACAAAAGAAAAAGAAAAGAAAAAAAAGGAACAGTTGGGTTTTTTATATATCTGCTAATTGCAATATTTGCAGACATTTAGAGCCCCTTAGAAGCCATACTGTAAATGATTATATTTACCATTTTTAATGTGGAAACCATTCTTGCTTACATTTAGTTTAACTTATGTTATATTATGCTATATATTATGGTAGGGTAGGGTATTATTACATTACATTAATCTATATTGTTTTTCCATTGCTATGTATTCTCCGAATTTAAATTCCTAATCAGATATTATTGGAATTGAAAATAAAATTGGCAAGCATTTGATTATTTAGAATGGAGAAAGCTATTTAAAGTTTTTCAGAGAATGAGTGCCAATAAATACTATGTATATTTTAGAACAGTGATAGGGAAGCTGTACAGCAAGTAAATACTTAAACAGTTATGACTTAAGTAGAATTTAATTTGGGGTAAGATATGAAAAAAGCTACTTCGTTTTGCTATTTCTTTATTCAATTGGTCTTGAACTATTGGCTCACCTGTTCTCATGCTTACAATTTATCATTAATCATGAGGAATTCAGGGTTAATATGTCCTCTCTATCACTTTGGTATTTATTTCTAATCCATTTCAAACTGCAATTTCTCAATGTAGCCAACTATTCCAGTTCAGTACAGATTTTATTTAAAAACAAATATTGAGTCCTGTTTTGCACAACTAAGCTAACAAATGTCAGGTAGAACTTTAGGAATCAACAAAACTGTAGCATAATTATTCTTCATTTAAATACCTAGGTGTGTGTGTGTGTATATGTATTCTACCTACCTAGGATATCAGTTGTGAAAACTGAAAAATTTAAAGGGACTGAGTTAAAGCCAATTTTGTTTGGGCAAATACTTCAGTTGAAATTATGATTTTGGCTTCATTACAGTTTCCTCCATTTGGTCCCTTAGATATCCAAATTGCATTCTGGCAATGTTAAAATGGTTTATTAATTAGGACACATATTTTAAAATTTCAGCCTGGAGCGAAGGAATACAGGGAGGTGTTAGTTCTCAGGCTAATTAAAATTAAGATCATCTCATGAAATGTTACTGTAACATATAAGTTTTGGGGTGAAGGGACCCACTTCCCTGCCCGATCGCAAAATAATTTTCAGAGGACAAAAATCAGAAAGACTTCACTCTAATATGCATGAGGATATATCATTTATATATAAATGTTATCTGCGGGATCGCATCCTGCCCCATACATCCCTGCGGCCGATTCGCTCCCACAGAGAGGGACTTCTCCGGGTGCCGTCCACCAGGCTGTGCCAGCGGGCGATGCCCAGGGGAAGGGCCTTCTCTGTGGCGGGCCCGACCCTCTGGAACGACCTTCCCCCCCCGATATTAGAACAACTACGGACCTCCGCTCCTTCCGTCAAAAATTAAAAACACATTTCTTTTGCTTGGCCGGCTTGGGATGACTTAACTGTTTTTAGGGGTTTTTAGGGGTTTGTTTTAGCTTTGGGATTTTAGCACAGGGTTTTGTTTAATTCTTTTTAATATTGTATTGTCTGTAATTTTATATGCATTTTTAATTTCCCTGTGCCCCGCCTCGAGTCCCTTCGGGGAGAGAGAGCGGGTTATTTATTTATTTATTTATTTATTTATTTATTTATTTATTTATTTATTTATTTATTTATTTATTTATTTATTTATTTATTTATTTATTTATTTATTTATTTATTTATTTATTTATAAATGGAAAACAATTGCCTTTCTGGAGTCTTGTAATCCCATTCTATTTTCTCAAAATACCTTCTAAAGAGAACTCTGTGGAAAAGAATATTTTTTTAGTTTGAGGCTGGTGCTGAAGTGTTTAAGATGAGGTGATCTCCAGCACCCCAACACCTCAATCTCTATTTAGCCATCTGCCATAGTTGAAATCGGTAACATGTTATGAGAAATGTCCATATGTGGACTTTCCAATGTGTCTTTTAAGATTTGAATCTCATTAAATATGATAAAGCACTAATTATAGAGGTGCTAAGAACTAGACTTCAGGATATGTTCATCTACATATGTGTGTGTGTGTGTGTGTGTGTGTGTGTGTGTGTTAGTTTTTATGAATAAATAAATATATAATATAGCATCGGAGCATCGGTATAGATTTGCATATGCAACCCGATATTTAGATTTTCTAATTTTCTTAGTAATGAAAAGCATAGGAGAGGGATTGTTTGTCAAGATTAAGTTTTAATTGGAAATCTATCTTCAGAATTTGGTATATATCTGAATATGCAGACTATGATGGATGAGGGGAAGAAGGATTCCCTTCAAATCAGACCTGCCTTCTAATAGTCACATGGACAAGTCCTTGAAGTTTTCTAGGCAACATTTCCATCAGTGTTTGGTCCTTGCCTTCCTTCTTGAGGTTTAGAGATAATGACTGCCTTAAAGTCACTCAGTTGGCTTCTATGCCTAACATATGCTTAGAACTCAGGTTCCCTGCTATTAGCTCATTTTGTCTGAACCAACTATCTCTCAGATGAATAAATATACATAACTTTAAATACAAAAGAAGGCCTGCTATGCACATATGGTATAAAGATATATATTTGTAATATTTTTACTGTAAAAATGCTGTAATGCACCTAGAATTAGGTAGCCATTCCACATTCAACTGTTGAATAACTGGACTAGATTGTGGCATAGGATCCTGAGAGACCACCTGTCTCCCATCATCTGCCTTACTTTGGCTTTCTTTGATTAAGCAATTTTATCTCTCAGGACCTCCTAAATTTATGCTTTTTTGTAGTAGTGTCTTCTGGAATGAGGTTCCTTTCAAGTTTCTGATGGTTCCCACTCAGCTGTTTAGAAAAGTCAAGAAAATCTGGCTCTTCACTCAAACCTTTGGGGAGGGAGAATTATTTATTCCACCTATTCTCTCATTCTCGCCATCATTGATCTTTCTTGTCTTTTTTTAAAATTGGTTTTATTGTAAATTAAATTCATGATCACTGCACTTACTAAAAGTTCATTCAATTTATTTGAACGTATGCCAGGTTATTTAACATATATTAACTGGTTCCCCTTTCTGTCAGATTGGCTAGAAGAAGACTTTGAATATGTATTGTAGCTGTAAATATTTGATATTTAATTTTTCTTTCAATCTCCCCCATGGGGATTCACATTTAGCCACTCCTTTGTTTCCTGTCATATGGGAAATTGCATTTTTCATAATAGGTCCTCAACACTACAAGATATGTGTATTAATCTGTTAGGCAGCATGATGTTTGATGCCACAGCCTTCCCCTCTGTAATGCAACCCATGTTTCCCTTTGGGAAGAAATCTAAGCAAAGCTACCTAAGTCTCACACATGTATTTTCCAGTTATCTTCGTACTCAGGAGCAGAGAACAATTCCTGTTAAGAGAAATGTTATCAGAGCAGCTTGTGAGAATGTAGGGGCAATTGAAGGAGAAGGCATTTTAAGGATTACCCAGAACAGACAACTTAGTCCAAGTGTGAGGGACATGGGCAGTGGTGGGATTCAGCCAATTTGCACCAGTTTGGGAGAACCAGTTGTTAAATTATCTACTCCCCGCTATCAAAGTGGATCGTGGGTCCTCTGCTGTGCTGCAATGGAAAAGGGGGGAAAGGAGCAGCCGGCGTGAGGGAAGGAGGCCATTTTTCCTCTTTTTTCTCTCTGTTCCTCCTTCCCTCATGCTGGCCACTCCGTTGCCTGTTTCTCCATTGCAGCGCAGTGCGGCACCTAGGATCCATTTTGATAACAGGGTAGGGATAATTTAACAACCAGTTCACCCAGAGTCAGGTTGGACCATGCCTCCCATGACAGCCAACTTGACCCTGGGCAAACTGACTATTAAAGTATTTGAATCTTACCATGGGACTTGGGACAACAGCACCTGAAATAAATTCCTCCTTAATTAACTCAGTATAACTGAGACTGGGAGTGCACTCTTACAATTTTAAAGAATTGGATTTAGTCCAGACTAGCATGGAGCTTGGAAATATACCTTCCTCAAATCCGTGTCATCCTTCCCAGCTACTCGCGCTTGACACTACCCTGATGGCTATCAAGATCTCCAACAGTGATCCACCAAGAAAGAGAAAAATAGAGATGGCATACAACCCTTTTAGTAGAATAATTTTCCCTAAATAAAAGCAGAATGTTTTTAAATTTCCTGTGCGCCGCCCTGGGTCCTTTGTGGAGAAGGGCGGGATATAAATTTAAATAAATAAATAAATAAATAAATAAATAAATAAATAAATAAATAATAATAAAAGAATGCAGTTGCTTGTGTCTAACCCTGAACCCGATGTCAATTCACTTGGTCCTTTGCTTTGATGACAAAAAGGCACTTTTTTTACCTTTATTATTTGTTAACCTTATTAGTAGTACTAAAACAAAATTGAGTAGCACCTTATATCGCAAGGCAGATGATTTCATGAGCTGCAGCTTACTTCACCAGATGCCTGGAATGATAGATTAGCAGCACTGGTGGCAGGTGATGGCATATATCACATTAGAAGGGGGAAAAATAGCACTCCTACAATCAGGGTGGACAGACTGTTTTACAGATGAAAGAACATTTATTTTTCTCCCTTGTGCTTGACCCACCGTTTTGCTCTCTATACCCACTTTATGACTTCCGACCATAATTGAACCTCACATTTCTGTTGCTAAGCGAGACAGTTGTTAAGTGAATTTTGCCCCATTTTACAGCCTTTCTTGCCACAGTTGCTAAGTGACTCACTTAACAATTTAATTTAGAAACAGAGTTCTTAAGTGAATCTGGCTTCCCCCCTTGATTTTACTTGTCCAAAGATTGCAAAAGTGGATCACATGACCGCAGGACACTGCAACCGTCATACATATGACTAAGATGCTAAGCAGCTGAATTTTGATTACATGACCCAAGGGAGGCTGCCATGGTCTTAAGTGTGAAAAACAGTCATAAGTCACTCTTTTCAGTGCTGTTGTAAATTTGAGCGATCGCTAAATGAACTGTTGCAAGTTGGGGACTACTATATTTGCACCTGAAATATTTAAAATTTTATTTATTTATTTATTTATTTTATTAAATTTGTATAACCGCGCCTATCTCCCCGAAGGGACTCAGGGCGGTGCACAGGAAGTTAAAACAGAAAATGCAAAACATAGCAATAATAAATACAACTTAAGGCTAAAATCCAATTAAATACGAGATGCCCTGTGCTAAAGTTCCCTAAAACTATTCACACATTTAAAATCCAGTTAAAACAATTTAAAATCCAGTCTACAAACATGATCGAGCGGATTAGGCCAGGCCAGCAAGATGGAAGAAATATGTCTTCAGATGTTGGCGGAAGGAGCGGAGGTCTGTGATGGTCCTACGTTCGGTGGGTAGGTCGTTCCATAGGGGTTGGGGCCCCCACAGAGAAGGCCCTTCCCCTGGGTGTCACCAGCCGGCATTGCCTGGTGGACGGCACCCGGAGAAGTCCCTCTCTGTGGGAGCGAATCAGACAAAGGGATGTATGGGGTAGGATACGGTCCCGCAAATAACTAGGCCCCGTGCCATGGAGCGCTTTAAAGATGGTTATCAAAACCTTGAAGCGCACTCAAAAGGCCACAGGCAGCCAGTGCAGCTCGCGCAGGAGTGGTGTTACATGAGAGTGCCTTGAGGCTCCCAAAATCCCCCGCGCGGCCGCATTCTGAACTAGCTGTAGTCTTCGGGTGCACCTCAAGGGGAGCCCCATGTAGAGAGCATTATAGTAGTCTAGGCTACTGAATGAATATTCTGTTACTCACCTGTCTATATGTTTAATAGCATGCATGTTGCTATTCAAAATATGTTTAAATATGGCACCATGTAATCATTATTGTGTCCTTTCTATTCATACTGGAAGCTGTATGATCATCATAGTAGAACTTGTAGGTCCAGGGAACTGATTTTCAATTTAGTCATCATCATCTTTTAACAATCCCATAATCCTTTGTGGGGTGGAGTCTCAGCAACTGAATGCAGCTAGAAGAGTGTTTAATGGCCAGATACTCTTCCTGTTGCCAATGTGGAGTTTTGTTCAGCAGATATATTCTCACTGTGCCCAGAGAGAGAAATATTTGCCTCTAACCAGGATTATACTTACAGCTTCCTCATTGTGAGGTGAGAGCTCTACATCTAGGCCACTGCACCGCTGATTTTCATTTTAGTAGCAGTCCATTATTCCCTTGATCCATGTAAAGGAGTTATTTTTTTCTTTTCTTCTATACTTACTTGGTTATATAAACAGATTGTGTTTCTTTTCTTTCATAAGGTGAAAGAGTTGTTAATTTATGATCTGAAATTCATGCCTAGAATTCTGATCCTATGGGTCTCTTTGGAAGGGAACGGGATGAGTCTGCCTATCGAGATGAGGTGTACCGGTTGCTTTTGTGGTGTGGAGACAATAATTTGGTCCTTAACACCAATAAGACCACGCAACTTATAGTGGACTATAGAAGGAGCAGATCAGACATCCAGCCTTTGCTTATCAATGGAGACTGAGTGGAGTAAGTGGCCAGTTTTAAGTTCCTGGGTGTTGGGGCACTCGCATTGCAGTACTGTTCAAAAGAGCCCAGCACAAATTATACTACCTGAGATTTCTCAAGAAACAACAACTGAATGAAAAACTGCTACTGACCTTCTATTGCTGCACTATAGAGAGTATTTTAACTTACTGCACCTGTGTCTGGTTTGCTAATTACACAGTGGCACACAGGACAGCGCTCCAGAAGGTTAACGTCATTGCCCAGAGTATATTTGATTGCCTTATCTTCTCTTTGGAAGAGTGTTATACTCCCATTGCCTTAAAAAGGGTCAAAACATTCTTAAAAGATTCATCTCATCAGTGGTGGGATTCAGCCAGTTCGCACCTATTCGGGAGAACCGGTTGTTAACTTTCTATGCAGTTAGGAGAATCAGTTGTTGGAAGAAATCACCTTTTGTTTTTTCCTCACTTTACAGGACTAATCATGTAAGGAAGGCAGCAAGGAAACATTCTGGTGTTGTTTCTAGCCTAATCTTGATTGCCCTGCTTACAGAAACTGCCTCTCTGGTTAACCCTTATGGCATTGTAACAGCCAAGGCGAAGCGCCCATCGACCTGAGTGACATTGAGTTGGCCATGCCCCCACAGTCACATGACCACCGAGCCCCACCTACCAAGCTAGGTCATTAGGGCAGAAAACTGGTTGTTAAATTATTTGAATCCCACCACTGCATCTCATCCTGGGCACCCTTTTTTGGAATTATTACCATCTGGCAGACGGTACAGGATAAGAAAAACAAGGACAAATAGGCTGAAAAATAGGCTTCTATCCCAGGGCAGTAACCCTATTGAATTCTACTTTATGGTGCAATATTAATGCATTATCAGGGGGTTTTCAATTCAATTGTATAGAATGTGAAGGATGTGTGTTTTGTTTTGTTTTATTTTTATAGTTATAATGTACACTGAAGATGGCATTTAATTTCGTTGTTAAGAGGTGCAATGACAATGAAGTAAACTAAAAAGAGTTTTTTGCAGCATTTGAGTATCAGCTCAAATCCCCAAAATAAAAACATGTTAGTCCTCAGAAGAGGAATTGATATTCAGTGCTTGGGAAATCACAAAGCTAATGGTCTGGAATACCTTCGCTGGTATTTCCTTAGGAAATGTAACATGAATTTTTACAATCTAAAATAATCATAATAGTATATAATTATACTGAAATACAAATTCTGCTACGTCAATATAACTAATTTGTAATGACAGAAGCAGATTTCTCTCTGGAGTGATGGTACTCCATCCCTGGATAACATCATTCCGATCCTATTATTCTTTCTTTATCATACAATAAAAAGGAACAATATAAAAGGTAAGTATGTGAATTCATAGATGTTAGTGGGCTATTAAAACTCCCTGGTGACTTCAAATTAGTCACTCTCTTTCAGATCTATTACTATATAAGCAAGTCCACCTGTAAGTAATTATTTTTATCTATCAATTTATATCTTGATTTTCTTCCAGGCACCCAGGATAGCTTATAGCCATGATGGCGAACCTATGGCACGGGTGCCAGAGGTGGCACGCGAAGCCAATTCCGAGGGCATGCGAGGCATTGCCCTGTCAGCTCCAGTGCACATGAGCATGCTGGCCAGGTGATTTTTGGCCTTGATTTTCAGCCATTTTTTGCCCTGCTGAAGCCTCCAGAGGGAGAAAAATGGCCCAACGGGCAACATGGAAGTCCATGCCTGAACTTCTGGTTTGTCTTTTGGGCCTTTTTCTGCCCTCCCCAGGGTCCTAGAAAGCCTCTGGAGCCTTGGGAGGGTGAAAAATGGACCTACTGGGCCTACCGGAAGTCAGAAAACGGGCTGTTTCCAGCCTCTGGGGGAGGCAGTTTTTGCCCTCCCCAGGCTCCAAAAAAGCCATGTGTACATGCGCCGGACAGCAGGGGGTGTCACACATGTATTCTCAGGGGGCACAGCATGAGAGGCATTAAATTATGGGGGTAGCCACACGAGCGTGCACAATAGCGTGAGCCGGTGTGCTTTAGGCAGCCGAGGCAAAAAAGGTTCGCCATCACTGGCTTATAGGAAGAGCTGTCCTTCAATTTATTCTGGTAGCAGCTCTGTGACAAAGGCTGGAAGGAAAGAGAGTGACTTGGCCAGGCACCTGGTGAATTTTTATATTGAAGATGGACTTGAATTTGTATCTCCTTGGTCTTTAGCCCCTACCTCACCATAGAACATTTGCTCACCTTCATCGCAATAACATATAAGCCAAGCTATAAATTGGTGGTGGTTGCTGGTACATAATAAAAATACCAGTAGTTTTATTGAAGCCCTATCAAAAAAAAGGATTTTATAAACCCAAACAAAAAGTGTTATGTGTTGTTATCGTCTATGAATGGGGGCAGCTGTGTTTTACAAGCCTTACATTTCTGGTATAGTTAGAATGTTTTTGCAGATGATGTTATTTTAAAATTTAGAAAAGGAAGGCTAAAATTAGGGATATTTTCTCTAGGAAGAAAAAAAAGGGGAGGAGAACAAAAGAAATAAGCCAAGAAATTAGTCAAGCGTTTAATGGGACCTGTGGCTGAATATATATATACCTGCCCCCAAGGGGAAAAAAATACCAGGAAGAAAATATTTATTAATCATGTTAATGTCACTGAAATCGTGAGCAGCTGATGAAGGAAGCAAAAAAACCCAAAAACTATGTCTTTCCCTTGAGGATGGAGAACAGTTTATTACAGACTTCAGAAAAAACTAAAAAATAAAGTTAAAGAACAGAATATTAGTTCAGAGCCAGAAAGACCGCTAAAGCACAGAAAGAGTCTTAAGTTTTATGTTTCAACAGTAAGTATCCTGAGAAAAGTTTCAATTAGTCTGATCTTAGTCTGGGTTTTAATTATGTCTTTTAGCACGGGTTTACAAAATTCAATTTAATTCATTTTTAATTATTTTGATTGTATTTATTATTTTATTATTTTTATTATCCCTGCGCACCGCCCTGAGTCCCGTCAGGGAGAGAGGGCGGTATAGAAATACAATAAATAAATAAATAAATAAATAAATAAATAAATAAATAAATAAATAAATAAATAAATAAATAAATAAATAAATAAATAAATAAATAAATAAATAAATAAATAAATAAATAAATAAATAAATAAATAAATAAATAAATAAATTCTCTTCCTTTATCTAGATTTGTGTGTACAGATGATGTCCAGGTGTTAAAGTAGTCCTCAACTTACAACAGCTCATTTATTGACCGTTCAAAGTTACAGCAGCACTGAAAAAGTGATTTATGACCATTTTTCACACTTACAACCATTGCAGAATTCACATGGTCACACGATCAACTTTCAGATGCTTGGCAACTGGTTCATACTTATGACTGTTGCTGTCTCCCAAAAGTCATGATCCCCTTTTGCGATCTTCTGCCAAGCAAAGTCAGATTCCCTTAACAACCGGGTTACTAACTCATGAACTGCAATGATTTGCTTAATAACCGTGGCAGGAAGGGTTATAAAATGGAGTAAAAGTCACTTAACAAACAACTCACTTAACAACAGAAAATTTGGGCTCAATTGTGGTTGTAAGTTGAGAACTTCCTGTACAATTTCAAGATTCTCCACCAGTGACCATGTAAAACATATCTCTCCATCTCACTTCTCCCAAGTTAAAAAGCAGTTAGAAGGGTTGTTGTTTTTAAGTGTATAAATTCTGTGGGATTAAAGTTTTCAAATAGCATCTCTTCTTACACCAGCCTTCCCCCCCCCCAAATTTTAGGTTTAAACAATCCCTGAAGCAATCCAAAAACTGCTCCTATTATACAGCTCTGCCCTGGGCAACCAGATTCTTGGGTTGGTAGAATTGGTTTGTTTGTTTTTTAAGTAAAAAAAAAAGTAGAGAATTTATTTTTTTTAGAATGCATGGCCCAGGAGCTTTTGCTTCTGAGATATCTGTAATCCTGCCTTCTTTCAGAGCCTCTGTGCTTGAAAAGGAACTCACAATTCAATTTTATTAGGTATTAAAAAATGACAGGAACATTGGTATTAGTTATATATTTAATCTGCAGAAGGAAAATGAAAACACCCAGTTATTTAAAAACAAAGGTTCTAAGTATTTAAAAAATGTGAAACACTTCCTGTGATTTAAAAATTAAATTAATTCATCAGAAAATATTATTTGATGTTTCTGGGACTCCTCAAAGAATATTTGAAAGGGAATGGACATTAGTTCTTTTTTTTTTCTTTCCATGTGAGAAATAAAAAAGTTCTTTAAGCCCCATGATTTCAGTTCTAGCTTTGTTTTGGTTTCAAATCAATACAATACACTTTGGGAAGAAACATTATAGTTCAATGAGATAATGAAGTAGTGTCCAAAAACATGGCTTTCATTTCATTTTTTACACTTTTGCAGTACTGACTTTTGCAGCATTCCCAAGGTCACATGATTTTCATTTAGATAATTGACAACTGACTCACATTTATTATAGTTGCACTGTCCCAGAGTTGTGTAATCTCCTTTTGCGACCTTTTGACCAGCAAAGTCAATGGGGAAGCCAGATTCACTTAACGATCGTGTTACTAATTTAAGAACTGCAGTGATTCACTTAACACTTAAAATCGTATAATGGAACAAACTCACTTAACAAATTTCTCACTTAACAAATAAATGTTGGGTTGGTTCAATTGTGGTCGTAAATTGAACACTACCTGTACTGTCAGGTCTGTCAGGCTCAACTTGGCACCTCACAGACATCATGGGCAGTGGTGGCATTCAAAAAATTTGACTACCATTTCTGTGGCCATGGCTTGGTGGGAATGGCATGGTGGGCACTGCAGGGGAAGGATACTGTACAATCTCCATTTCTTTCCCATCAGCTGGGACTTGGGAGGCAGAGAATATTTATTTATTTATTTATTTAGATTTATAGAACCGCCCTTCTCCATCGAAATGGACTCGGGGCGGTGCACAGGAAATTAAAATCGATAAATAACAATAAATACAGAAGAATTAAGAATAAATTAAACTAAAAGCCTGTGCTAAAAATCCCAATTAAAATTCTAAAATACATTTACTCATTGGCTAAGCTAGGCCGGCTTGATGGAACAGATAAGTCTTAAGTGAGCGGCGAAAGAGGGGAAGGTCTGTGATGGTCCGAAGTTCGGGGGGTAGGTCGTTCCAGAGGGATGGCCCAGCCACTGAGAAGGCCCTCCCCCTGGGCACCGCTAGCCGGCATTGGCCGGTGGATGGTACCCTGAGGAGGTCCTCCCTATGGGAGCGGATCGGACGTAGGGAGGTATGCGGCAGGAGACGGTCCCGCAAATAACTAGGCCCCGTGCCATGGAGTGATTTAAAGATGGTAACAAGCACCTTGAAGCGCACCTGGAAGGCCACCAGCAGCCAGTGCAGCTCGCGCAGGAGAGGTGCTACGTGGGAGTTCGAGATGCTCCCAGGATCCCCCGCCCGGCCGCATTCTGTACTAGCTGGAGCCTCCGGATGCACCTCAAGGGGAGCCCCATGTAGAGAGTGTTACAGTAATCTAGGCGGGATGTAACGAGCGCTTGAGTGACTGTGCAGAGGGCGTCCCTGTCAAGAAAGGGGCGTAACTGGTGTACCAGCCGTACCTGGTAGAAAGCCCCCCTGGTCACGGCCGCCACCTGGTCAGAATAGATGGAGGCGGGGCCAGTCAGAGGTGGCATTTACCACTTCTTCGAACTACTCAAAATTTTCGCTACCAGTTCTCCAGAACTGGTCAGAACCTGCTGAATACCACCTCTGATCCTGGGGCATCTCCTGGAAGTGTAACTAATATACCATACTATAGATCTTGTAGACATAATTCTACAAATTGGAAATTCACCTGATTTTAACAAATGGATCCAGGTTATAAGTTTGATACCTAATTTTAAAGCATATTTCTGTTCTATAAATGAGGAAATGACACACTACGCTGCTGTGAGGATAGATGGAATGATGAATTGAATAGCTGAATTAATTTTATAAACTTTAAATGTAAAATATATGTACTGTTAATAAATACTATTATTTATAAATATATATTTATCTTAGGATCTTATTGTTAATTAGGATGTTTAGTTCATTTCTATTACTATACAATTACTATAACACATTTTGATAGTTTTTTCCCCCCTTTCATTGTATAATCACTATTTACCAGGTCTAGAGTTCCCACATAACTGAATTCATGTTTAGATGGCGCTAGTACTGAGGTAGATATACTCCCCTTCTCTCTCTGTCTGGGATTTGTGTATTTTAATTTTAATAATATTTTATTTTTCATATTGATATTTTATATTTTATTGTTATTGATTTATATAGTATTGTTTTTATTTGTTTATTGTAGGCTGACAAGAATCATTTCCTGTCAGGCTGGCAGCTATATAAATTTCATTAATAAATAAAATTAATGTAGACTGTTGTCTATGTCACCATTTCAACAAATAACATCTTTAAAAAGGTACACCAAAGAGTTTTTTCTATGGATCGAGCAAAAGATTCCAAGGATCAGAAACGTTTTTCGGCTACCCACTTTAATGAATTTCTTAAAAGAACGAATGCTACTGAATCCATAATCATTACAACCATTCCAAGGTGTTACAGGAATGCTTTATCAACAGTAAAAATAAAAACCCAACATACTACCCATATATTCTCTATATTTACTGTATCTAAAATGCATGCCTAATATTGTGTAAGTGATGTTTGTAAAATATGAAAGTTGTAACATTTCCCTATTTAAAAAGGAAGGAGGGAGGGAGGGAGGGAGGGAGGGAGGGAGGGATGGAAGGAAGGAAGGGGGAAGGAGGAGGGAGGGAAGGAAGGGGAAGGAAGAGCAAAGGTGGAGGGAAGAAAGAAAGAAAGAAAGAAAGAAAGAAAGAAAGAAAGAAGGAAGGAAGGAAGGAAGGAAGGAAGGAAGGAAGGAAGGAAGGAAGGGGGAAGGAAGGGGGAGGAAGGGGGAAGGGGGAAGGAAAGAAGAGAGGGAGGGAGGGAGGAAGGAAGGAAGGGGGAAGGAAGGGGAAGGAAGAGGGAAGGGGAAGGGGGAAGGAAAGAAGAGAGGGAGGGAGGGAAGGAAGGAAGGAAGGGGGAAGGAGGAGGGAGGAAGGAAAGGAAGGGGAAGGAAGAGCAAAGGTGGAGGGAAGAAAGAAAGAAAGAAAGAAAGAAAGAAAGAAAGAAAGAAGGAAGGAAGGAAGGAAGGAAGGAAGGAAGGAAGGAAGGGGGAAGGAAGGGGGAGGAAGAGGGAAGGGGAGGGGGAAGGAAAGAAGAGAGGGAGGGAGGGAGGGAGGAAGGTAGGGGGAAGGAAGGGGGAGGAAGAGGGAAGGGGGAGTGGGAAGGAAAGAAGAGAGGGAGGGAGGGAGGGAGGAAGGGGGAAGGAAGGGGGAGGAAGAGGGAAGGGGGAGTGGGAAGGAAAGAAGAGAGGGAGGGAGGGAGGAAGGAAGGGGGAAGGAAGGGGGAGGGAGGGAAGGGGGAGGGGGGAAGGAAAGAAGAGAGGGAGGGAGGGAGGAAGGAAGGAAGGGGGAAGGAAGGGGGAGGAAGAGGGAAGGGGGAGTGGGAAGGAAAGAAGAGAGGGAGGGAGGGAGGGAGGGAGGGAAGGAAGGAAGAGGAAGAAAGAGCAAAGGTGAAGGGAAGAAAGAAAGAAAGAAAGAAAGAAAGAAAGAAAGAAGGAAGGAAGGAAGGAAGGAAGGAAGGAAGGAAGGAAGGAAGGAAGGAAGGAAGGAAGGGGGAGGAAGAAGGAAGGGCGAGGGGGAAGGAAAGAAAAGAGGGAGGGAGGGAGGAAGGAAGGGGGAAGGAAGGGGGAAGAAGAGGGGAGGGGGAGGGGGAAGGAAAGAAGAGAGGGAGGGAGGGAGGGAGGGAGGGAGGAAGGAAGGAAGGAAAGGGAAAGGAAGGGGGAGGAAGAGGGAAGGGGGAGGGGGAAGGAAAGAAGGGAGGGAGGGAGGGAGGGAGGGAGGGAGGGAGGAAGGAAGGAAGGAAGGAATCTTTTTGTCAAGATATAAAACTTGAGGAGAGTGTCAGGCCCATGATGAATAGGCACTTTGAGGGAAGTGTTCTGCATAGCAGTAGACCAATTTGTTTTCAGGGCCAGAAACAGCAGGAAACATGTGTTGCTGAATTGAAAAAAAAAAGAATAAAGAAAAGCAAGAAACCATCTGAGAATATTCCTTCTTTTGTTTTTTTCCACCATTTTTCTTTTATTTGTCACTGTTGACTGAAATATATTATTTTCTGAAGTCTGGGGAGTTCTCAGGTCTTAGCATGTCAAAGTTTACTTGCCTGCATGGATATGCTTTAAATTAGGGAATTAGTGCAATGCAATGCCATTGGATAAAATTAAAGAAAAACAATGTGTCCCGCTGCTATATGCCTTAGTGGTTCCTGCTGTGCCATCAATTTTTAAGACGTTTCCACTCTATCAATGTTAGGACACAAAGACATTCTGGTTTCAAAGTAAACTACACCTCTGATACGCCACTGAGACCTAGCGGGAAGTGACCATGTTAAAGAGGGAGTATGAAGCTAATTTAGTTTTGCTCCAAGGAGCCTAGCTGAAGCCTTGTAAATTATTTACAAAAGTGTATTCCACAAGGGTAGAATGTCTAAGGTTCCGTCTGCATTTCTTTTTTTGCCTTTAAAAAAAATTATCTGTGCTTCTTTTTCTTGCTGTTCTTACCCTCTTCCATAAGGTAAGTTTAAACGAGAGGTTAAAATCGGTCATAGAAGAGAACAAAGGAAGACGGATAGCTTCATTTCCACTTCAGGGTACATTCAGACCTAGATCTGCTGAAAATAGGGTTTGGGGGTCTGGATTGTCTGGAGAGATGGCTGAATACCAGCTAGAAGCTCATCTCTCAAAACCTCTAACTGCATCAGAGGCCAGATGTTCTGTTCACACAATGCTTGGGGGTTTTCCATACCCTGCCACTTTGAGAAGTGCTGTACTAAATAGCTGTGCACGTTTGCGTTTAAAGAGCATGATCTCTCAAAAGTGCTTTTTCAGGAGGCAACTGGGCTTTCTTGTTTTCTTCTTTGAAGATGTTTTGCTTCTCATCCAAGAAGCTTCTTCAGCTCTGACAGGATGGTGGGGAATGGAAGGATTAATGTTCCTTGCAGACAGCTGGTTGTTTGCATTCTTTTTGAGAGTCATTGAGGCACTTGGAGGTTTATCTGTGTCCTCAGAGTCACCTGAGTAGTGCAAATGGTTCCTGTAGTCTGCAATTTTTCTGGGAAATCCATTCATACTCCCACACAGTTTGAAGGGTGTTCCTCCCACAGTGCATACCGTGTTTCCCCAAAAATAAGACAGGGTCTTATTTTCTTTTGACCCCTGAAATAAGCGATTGGCCCTATTTTTGAGGAAGTCTTATTCTTTTTGAGGTGCAGGAGGCAGCGAGCATGGTCACCCCATGGCTGCTGCTGTGTTGCAATATTTTCAGGGAGGGCTTATTTTGAGGGGAGGGCTTATTTTAGCACATGCACTCAAAAACCCAATTGAGCTTATTATCCAGGGAGGTCTTATTTTCAAGGAAACAGGGTAGCTATAAGTCGATGGAGGTTCTCAGTCATCCAGGTCATGGTTGTCCCAGAGGTGCTTTTTCAGGAGGTAACCAGACTTTCTTGGTTTTTTTCTTTGAAGAAGTTTCGCTTCTCATACAAGGAGCTTCTTCATCTCTGAAAAGAAAAAGAAAAAAACCAAGAAAGTCCAGTTAGGTTTGGGTTTAGGTTTATTGGTTTTTTATACTGCCCTACTCCCGAAGAACTCAGGGCAGTGTACGGCCAAAATAAAAACAAATATATAAAAGTTAAAAAAAGCTTTTAAAAGGCATAATTAAAAGACATCATTAAAATATTGGCCGAAACATGGAAAAAACCCAAACTAACCTTAATTAAAATAATAAAAATTTAAATTTAAAAATTTAAATTTAAAATTTTAAAAACATGCTTTATGCCAGCCTGGCTTGTTGAAAGAGAAAGGTTTTGAGACCATGGCGGAAGGTGCGTAAGTCAGGAATAATTCTTAATTCCAGGGGCAATTCGTTCCAGAGGGCAGGTGCTCCCACAGAGAAGGTTCTCCCCCTGGGTGTCGCCAGTCGACATTGTCTAGCCGACGGCACCATGAGGAGACCCTCTCTATGGGAGCGTACGGGCCGGTGGGAGGCTCTCGGTGGCAGAAGGCGATCTTGTAGGTTGCCTCCTGAAAAAGCACCTTTGGGGCAAACATGACCTAGATGACTGAGAACTTCCATACATTAAGAACTTGATCTGTTTCAGTATTGCATACTTTATTTTCATAAATGGGAATGTACAAAGCCATGCCTTAGGTTTTATTTATTTATTTGTTTGTTTGTTTGTTTATTATCCAATTTAGAGACTGTCCATTTTACTCTCAGAGCAACTGTGGGCAATTAAAACCATATAAAAATATTATATCTCAGTAAAAGGAGCCACGTAAAACAAAGAACAACGTTTAAAAGGTGAGCAGTGCTTGAAGGCGCTCTCCAACCTCATGGTGTCATGTTCTTTCAGGAGTCTTATGGCATAGTCAGATCTTCTAACACCTTCAAAAGGACAGGAGTAGAGTGGTGGGTTTTGCATATTATTTACATGGAATCCTGGTTTAATTGTACTTTGCTTTGTGGAAATGGCTAGAAGCGTCAACAATTCCTAACTTATTTTTCTCTGAAAATAAAATATTCTTTTTGTGTAGAACAACTGAATATAATGAGGATTATTTCCCCCAACAATAGCACATATTATCTGTCCATGTGTCTGTGAATAGAAGATAATTGAATAGGCTGTGTGAAAAACGTCAATCTATATTCTGTATTTTTGAAAGATTTTTGAGAGTTACAATAAGCACATTGTCATTTTTATTTTTGGTCAAAGATCTGTTATCCATTTCACAGAATTTTTTTAAGTTATGAGGAAAAACATAAAACTCACAGACTTCAAACAAAGGCCTAAGGTCTATTTAATGAGGCAACATTACATTCAGATTTTTTTTTAAAACCAGAAGGACAAGCAGGGCAAACTTTATGTACAGTTTTGTCACTGTGATGGGAAAAAAGTTACATTAGTTAATATTTTAACTTCCACGATACTAGTACTATAAACAGCAATATAAAATATTAGATAAAGTAAATAATTTGGATTAGAAGAGATGATATGTCTAGCAAGACACATTGCTTTCTATTATCTCTCAAGAAAACACATACTCATTTTCATTTTCTGAATTGCTTTTGTAGAATGGTAGAAAACTATCACAATTATTATCTTGATTTTAAAGCAAGACTGCATTCATTTCCACCCACATAAAATAGCATTACTGAGTTATTTTAGACTGATTTATACGTGCAATTACTGATAGTAAAATACCATATTTTTTTAGTACAATAGAGGTGGATTTTGTAAAGATAGAAAAAAACCATTTTGATGGTTTTTAAATAATTCTCTTGTATTTAAATCTCTGAAACACATGTTTCTCCACATTTAATTGGAAGGGGTTTGTTTATATCAGGAAAATCTGAAGTGCCTAACTACTTGTTATGCATTTCTTAACTACACATTCTCTGCATAATTAGCAATTTGCAATAAATTACTGTGCCATAAATTAAACTGAGGAGTAATGGCTTTCCTGAGTCAATGCAATGGTGGGGGTTTTGCGTATTTTAATTCTAAAACATATGTCAGGAAGTCCTCTATTCCTACTCAAGAAGGAGTGAGGTTAAGGAAGTGCCTACAGAAAAATAAAAAGATGAATTCCTCTTTAGGCATTCAAGTAACTGTGAAGTCTCCTGTGGCTGACAATAGCTCCACTTCTTCCTCAGAGGCCTCAAGGGAGAATGAGGTTGTTCCTGGCATGTCAGGTATTACTGCCAGCAAAGCAGCCTTGGCTGGGGAGAGCATGCAGGTCACTGAGGACAAGGGGGAGGAGCTGCCTGCCATAGTGAATGCCAGAGTATGCAGGGCAGAGAAGCCAAGGTCCGCCATATTGCCGGGGAAAAGGCTCTATCCATCTTGACTGATTGCACCCGGAGCTATTTAGCACAGCAGGCAGAGGGCGGCACTGCTGGAAGCAACATGTGTGGGTCATGTCCAGATGTTTGTCTGTGAGACGCTGCAGTGGATTTAGTGAATTTGCCTGGAGATTTTGTTTGTGTTTTGGACCTTTTTTGAGCAGTTGGTTATCTGTTTGATGGACCAATTGGCCATTGCCTGGAAGTTTAGTCTGGAACTTGTTTGTGGCTGGCTTCACTTGGAAATTACCCTCTGAACTCCTGTCCTGGGCTGTTCTTGTGAATTCTACTTGTAAACCCTGAAACTCTGACCACAGGACTGGCTGACAAACCTAATGGGAGACTCAGGTGGGATTTTGGCTTCTCTTTTGAAACTACCAGGCAAAGCCTGTATTTCTGAGACTGTTTTGAGTTTCCCGTATTTTCATGTCTTTGTTATCTACTTGGTCTCCAGCCAAATTGCTGTTCTAATCTAGCAGCTGTGAGAGAGCTGATACCTGAAACAGAACTGCTAGGGGGGGAAACAAAATAAAGTTCTCTCTAAACCAGTACTGACATGTAGTGAGTTGGGCAGAGTTGTGATATCCCACCAAAAAGGTGTAGTTTTTTAAAAAAAAGAAAAGTTTGAAAATCAATGCTGTGTATCAGTCATAAAGAGTGTCTTCACCCTTTAACTTAAACACCTATAGAGTCACCTAAAGATTGACTATAGCAGGTCCTAGAACAGATATGACAAAAGAGAAAATTAAGTAAATGACGCATTGCTTTCACTGACATTTGCCTTATTTCCTGACCATCAACTTCATTGATAAAGCAATTTTCAGAGTGAAGTACTATCAAGAGCTGTGGTGACACAGTAGTTAGAATGCAGTTTAACTCTGCCCACTGCCAGGAGTGTGATCCTGACTTGCTCAAGGTTGACTCATCCTTCTGAGGTCAGTAAAATGAGGACCCAGATTGCTAGGGCAATATGCTGATATTATAAACCACTCAGAAAATGCAATAATGCACTGTGGTTGATATATTAGTCTAAGTGCTATAGTTGCAAAGAATTTAAACCGCAAATAATGCAATTAACAATAACTTTTCAAAAGAAACTACTAGGTAGAACATCATGGGGATTTTTTAAAAAGAAAAAAAAATACCCTTTGTGCCTTCCAAATGTTGACCTTTAAGACACATTTATTTTCTGCAAAGGTATGTTGTATTGAACAAATATCACAAGGATATAGATCAGTCTCTTTCATAAAAATGATCCCTGCCCTTTTAGCTTTCTGGAGAGCTATGAAGACCTGAGTCTTCTACCAAGCCTTGGATTAGTATGCAGATTGAACTGTGAGGATGTTTGGTCTCATGCCTGGTACGTTTGCTTTTAACCATGTTTTTAATGCATTATTATGAGCTGTCTAGAGTCATTATATAAGATAGACAGCCAGGTAAGTCCTGTAAATAAATATATTTTCCCATCTTACTCCTTACCCCCTTACCCCACTTAAACTGTGTAATCTTTATCAGGGTAAAGATTACTGTTAATTATGTATTAAAAAGATATGCCACTCAAAGTTTAGAAGGATGATCCAAAGTCAAATACCTAGAAGGTCTAGAACTGTGATGGCGAACCTTTGGCATGCATGCCACAGGTGGCATGTGGAGCCATTTGATAGAGCACACAAGGTGTTGCCCTGTCAACCCCAGCGCACATACTGTATGTGCTCTGGCCAGATGACTTCAGCCTTCATTTTTGGCTGGTTTTTGTCCTCTGGGGGCTTTGGGACAGGTTCCCAAACCTCCAGGTTGCCTGTAGGCCATTTTTCGCCCTCCGGAGGCTTCAGGGCTTCAGAGAAAGGCGGGCAGCCCGGAAATTCATTCCCAAACTTCTGGTTTGCATGTTGGGCCATTTTTAGCCCAGCTTCCTGAAGCCTCTGGAGGACCTCCAGGGGACGGGGGAGGCATTTTCGACCTCCCCAGGCTCCTAGAAAGCCTCTGGAGCCTGGGGAGTGTGAAAAATATGTCAATCATGTACCAAAAGCAGGGGAGGGGAGGGTTGCATGTGCGCACAGGGATAGATGCACGCATAGAATTATGAGTGTGGGCATGCCCACACATGATCCCCCTGGGGCTGCCCCCACTTTTGGCCAACAAGGTTAGTCATCACTGGTCTAGAAAGTTTGTAAACCAGAATAAATAGTGAATGTGGTTATAAATTATAACTTCAGATGCAGTGCAATTTGGTGCTATCCAACTTTGCTGTGACATGGAGGATATTTGAGTTCCATCAACATTTAGGATGACATCAGCTACTGTGTTTGTGATGACATTCTTCTTTGATCGCTGAATTAGGCACCAGCATAATGTACCATCTAATTTACCCAGCCCATTTCGGAACCACAATTGGAAAAACCTGTATTGTTGTGCCCTTCATAACTCAGTGATATGAATCATTCCAAATTCTTCTTCTATTAGTTTCTGCAAATAGAATGATATCTGGAACACACTTAAATATGTCAAAATCAACATTTTTCTTGGAATAGAAACTCTTCCTTAGCCTTATAGTAACCATGTTCATCTCCTCTGTTAAAGGCAGCTTAAAAATATCATGCACTTCTTCGCATTACATAGTGAGGGATGAGAGCTCAATAAATCTTCAGGATCCATTTATCTAAACAGGGTGGGATTCAACCAGTTCACACCTATTTGGGAAAACCATTTTTTAACTTTCTAAGCAGTTTGGAGAACCAGTTGTTGGAAGAAATCTCAGTTTGTTTTCTTCTACTTTACAGGGCTAATCATGTAAGGAAGGCAGGAAGGAAACATTCTGGTGTTGTTTCTAGCCTAATCTTTATTGCCCTGCTTACAGAAACTGCCTCTCTGGTTAACCCTTATTATATTGTAACCACTAAGGCAAAGTGCTCATCACATAACCACTGAGCACTGCCTACCCAGCTGGTCATTAGGGCAGAGAACCAGTTGTTAAATTATTTGAATCCCACTACTGGTCCTACTGCTACTTGTTCTTGAATGATATTAAAAGAAGGAAAACCAGAGAAAGTAGTCTGATGGTTAGCCTGTCACACAATTCAGTCACTTTGAATGATAGCAGAATAAACAATTCTCTTAGAAGCATTCTGTTAGAATCCCCCTTTTTTACAACCATTTTAAGTTTGTTGATTCAAGTGCAAGTAATAGACTGAAAGGTTAAATTGATAAAGCTGGATTCTAGTTCATTCACTTGTTCTTTATTGTAATTTATGAAGCATGGAATTGATTGTTTCCAAATCTGGCCCGGTTATATGCAATATTCAATTATAAAAACTGGAACTTTAAATATTAACTAACTCAGCATACCATATGAATGTTTCCTCAGATTTTCAGGGGATACAAATTCCAGAAAATATGTGGGAATAGATATCTGGAGTAATCCAGAGGTGAGTTGCTGCCGGTTCAGATGAGATCAGCCAAACCGGTAGTAGTGGCAGCGGGAGGCTCTGCCCATCCACCCAAACGCTTCTGCCCATGTGCAGAAGCATTTTACTACCTCAACCGGTAGTAAAAAAAATGGCAACCCACCACATAATCCATATGTACACTTTCACACTTCCATTGTTAATGTTGTTCTTC
The DNA here is from genome assembly GCA_039707465.1 of Rhabdophis nuchalis. NCBI lineage: Eukaryota > Metazoa > Chordata > Lepidosauria > Squamata > Natricidae > Rhabdophis > Rhabdophis nuchalis. The sequence goes on from CM077645.1 coordinate 74,692,711, forward strand.
GGTTACAACTAGTTCTGCAGAAACTCAAACAAGATTCTGCTGCCTAGATTATTGGTGGAGATAGACTCTTTGGATGAATTACTAGTCAAATGCACTTTTGCTGGTAAGTTTATTTCCATCTGAAATAAAATCATAGCCTGTGATTTGTCCACCTATGCTTTCTTTTCCTCATTTCTAATATTACTTGTAATGGAATTATTGTAATGCCTTATGAGTAGTCAATAGAGTTCTTCACAATATCTTGACTATGCTTTTGATACGATTCTCAGTTTTCCAGCTCACGGTTGTCCCAAAGATGTTTTTTCCCAAAGATAACTGGACTTCGTTTTTCCTTGAAGACATTTTACTTCTCATCCAAGAAGCTTCTTCAGTTCCAAGAAGGACTCCAAGCTTCTTGGATGAGAAGCAAAACGTCTTCTAGGAAAAACAAAGTCCAGTTGTTTTTTGAAAAAGCACCTTTGGAACCCTCTGTTTTTAGCTGATACTTTGATAATAGATCCAAAATCCCATCTTATTGTTTCAAGGGTCTCTTTTTAGATTTATTATGACACCTAATTATCTTTACAGGATTACTTCCGCAAGAGATAGAAGAGCACTCATATTAGCATAGTTTAATGTCTTACCTTCAAAGTTGATGGAGAGCAGCTATAATAACATTCCTTATGAGGAATATTCTGAAGCTGAATCAGTAACCCATGACATTTCAGGGCCTATTTTATTGCACGTTGCTATTGCAAAGGCTGGGCAAAAACTGTTATATATTTGCTTTTGCATGTTGACCTTTCAACCTAAGAAATCTCTAGGAATAATAATAATAATTTAATTTATAACCCGCTCTCTCTCCCCAAAGGGACTCGAGGCGGGGCACAGGGAAATTAAAAATACATATAAAACCACAAACAATACAGTATTAAAAAGAATTAAATTAAAACCCTGCGCTAAAATCCCAAGTTAGAACTAAGACAAACCCCTAAAAACCCCTACAAACAGTTAAAGTATCCCAGGCCGGCCAAGCAGAAAAAATGTGTTTTTAATTTTTGACGGAAGGAGCGGAGGTCCATAGGTGTTCTAATTTCGGGGGGAAGGTCGTTCCAGAGGGTCGGGCCCGCCAAAGGGAAGGCCCTTCCCCGCTGGCATAGCCTGGTGGACGGCACCCGGAGAAGTCCCTCTCTGTGGGAGCGGATCGGCCGCAGGGATGTATGGGGCAGGATGCGATCCCGCAGATAGCTAGGTCCCATGCCATGGAGCGCTTTGAAGATGATGACCAGCACCTTGAAGCGCACCCGAAAGACGACAGGCAGCCAGTGCAGCTCGCGCAGAAGCAGTGTTACATGGGAAAATCTAGAAGTTCCCATAACTGCCCGCGCGGCTGCATTCTGGACAAGCTGAAGTCTTCGGGTGCACCTCAAGGGGAGCCCCATGTAGAGAGCATTGCAGTAGTCCAGTCGGGATGTCCCGAGAGCATGAGTGACTGTGCAAAGGGCACCCCGGTCCAGTAGTGGACGCAACTGGCGGACCAGGCGAACCTGGTAAAACGCCCTCCTGGCTATGGCCGTCACTTGATCTTCCATGGACAGCCGTGCATCAAGGAGGACGCCCAAGTTGCGTGCCCCATCCACAGGGGTTAGATGTTCGCCCCCTATGGCCAGTGATGGAGTCAACTGGTTGTACCGGGATGCTGGGAACCACAGCCACTCGGTCTTGGACAGGTTGAGTCTGAGTCTGTTCCTTCCCATCCAGTCCCGCACAGCTTCCAGGCACTGGCACATCACCGCTACGGCATCGTTGGGGTGGTTTGGGGTAGATATATACAGCTGCGTGTCGTCAGCATAGAGGTGGTACTCTACCCCAAAACCACGGATGATCTCGCCCAGCGGCTTCATATATGTGTTGAACAGGAGAGGCGAGAGGACCGACCCCTGAGGCACCCCACAAGTGAGGGGTCTCGAGGTCGACCTCTGCCCTCCTGCCAACACAAATTGCGATCGACCAGAGAGGTAGGAGGAGAACCACCGCAACATGGTGCCCCTCACCCCCAACCGCCCCAGCCGATGCAATAGGATACCATGGTTGATGGTATCAAAAGTTGCTGAGAGGTCTAATAGGACCAGGATGGAGGAACAACCCCCATCTCTGGCCCTCCAGAGATCATCCACCAACGTGACCAATGCCGTCTCGGTGCTGTGCCCGGGCCAGAAGCCGGACTGGCGCGGGTCCAGATAATCAATTTCCTCCAGATGACGGGGGAACTTTTGTGCCACCACACTCTCTACAACCTTCACCAGAAAGTGAAGGTTGGAGACCGGACGGTAATTTACCAACAATGCTGGGTCCAGAGAGTGCTTCTTGAGGAGGGGTCTCACCATCGCCTCTTTCAAGATGGTAGGCAAGAACCCCTCACTCAAAGAAGCATTGACCACCTCCTGGAGCCAGCCTCATGTAACCTCCCAGGATGCCAGTACAAGCCAGGAGGGACACGGGTCCAATAAACATGTGGTAGCTCGTAGTCGCCCACGTAACCTGTCTATATCTTTGGAAGTAACAGAGTCAAACTCTTCCCACAAAACTGTCTCAAGATCTGCCTCGGGGCATCCCACTGGGCCACTTTCGATGGAGGCCAACTCGCTCCGAATCTGAGCGATTTTATCCTGCAGATATTCCCCAAACTCCTCTGCTCTACCCTGCAAGGGGGCTTCCCGCGCCCTCTGTTGAAGGAGGGAGCGGGTCACCCCAAACAGGGCAGCAGGGCGGTTATCTGTGGATGCGATGAGAGTGGCACAATGATGTCGTTTAGCCACTCTCAACGCCACAAGGTAAGTCCGTAAATGGGCTCTCACCTGTGTTCAGTCAGATTCAGAGCGAATCTCCATCTCCTTTCTAGGTGTCTCTTGTGGTGTTTCATCACCCTCAGCTCCTCAGTAAACCAAGGAGCCTGGGTGGCTCATCGCCGCAGGAGAGGCCGCAAGGGCGCGACCTGATCCAAGGCCCCCGTGGCCACAGTATTCCATGCGGCCACCAGGTCCTCAGTCGGGGCGCGGGTCAAGGACACAGGTAATGGCCCAAGCACTGTCTTGAACCTATCCGGGTCCATCAGATGCTTGGGGCGGAACCATATAGGTGAATCAGGTTCCGCTTCCCCGCGGTGGGGTGTAGCGATTGGAAAGTCGAGCCGGAGAAGTTAGTGGTCTGACCATGACAGGGGTATGATGGCTACATCCCCTATACCCAGATCACTCTTCCACTGACCAGAGACAAAAATTAAGTCCAGCGTGTGTCCTCCTTCGTGCGTGGGGCCCCGAATTACTTGGGTCAGGTCCATGGCCGTCATGGAGGCCATGAACTCCCGAGCTGCCTCTGATGACTCGCCTACCGATGGCAGGTTGAAGTCCCCCATGACAACCAGTCTGGGGGTCTCAACCGTCATCTCGGCGATCACCTTAAGGAGCTTGGGCAGGGCTGCTGTTACATAGTTGGGAGCCAGGTATACAATCAGCACGCCCAACTGCCTCCCTAGGCCCCACTTCACACAGAGGGACTCACAGCTGGTGGTCTGTGGTACAGTGATCTCTCTCGGCTCAAGACTTTCCCTAACAATAACCGCTACTCCTCCACCCCTGCCTAGGGCCCATGGCTGATGAAAAGCACGGTAACCTGGCGGGCACATTTCCACGAGGGGGAGTCCTCCCTCGTGGCCCAGCCAGGTCTCCGCTATTCCCACCAGGTCCAATGTAGTGCATTTCTGCCTAATCACAGTCACTATTAGAAGGTCTTGGACCTAACTTATATCCTTATTGACTTTTTGTTGAGGCTTCAAAATATTATTATTATTTCCTGTCAATAACTCTTTTTCTTGTATAAGACATATATTTTTGTGTCTCTGACCATAAATCAGTAACGTAAGGGCAGCCAGTCACACAGCAAGAACTGAGAAACATATCTTATTAGCCTAACTAGCAATTTAAAAAAGAAAAGGCCAGAAATTTTAAAATAAATTAAATGACTACTACAGAGAAACATGGGAGTTGAGATTTTAGAATACTTACAAGATAAGAATAAGTGAAATAAGTGAAAGATGGAACATGGCAACCACTTGAACCCAATTACTTTGTGCACAACTTCTTGACCAAGAATAAGTGGAAAGGGTGGAACGACAGATTCAAACAAAGCAAGTTCTTTGCTTAAATAGTCTAGCAGGAAAAGATTATAGTAAAATATTTTCAAGATATTAAAGAAAAGAATAGTCAGATGACGTAAGGTTATCCCTATGGAGAAAAAAGGAATATGTTTCTTGCAGAGTCGGACCACTTCTGAAATTACATAAATATCTCATATTTATTTCAGATTTCATCATGGGGAACAATAATATGCACAATGCAACACTCAGTTTTTGTTCAAAGCCTTACAAGTCTTATAAGACTTCAGTGAACAGTCAAGAGCCAACTGTGATTTCTTTCCAGTGACAAAATGTAGCTACATTAAGCTGTGATGTTCATTATCAGGTAAGACAGACAGCTCTCATTCCCTCAATGCATAATTTTATTTTAATTTTCAGCTAACAATATTTCTGTCATTGATTATCTCCCGTCTTTATTTGCACCTATTCAACAGATGCATAATGAATGACTAACAATCAATTATAGCTCTTGATGAATAGTTGGATAGAGTAGCTTGAGGGAATGAAAGGATGTGTAAAATTTGGAAATAATTAATATTCTGAAAGCAGAAAGAAGGATTTGATTAATGCTGTACATCTTAAAATAAGAAAGTTCCTGAATGTCACTTGGAAAATTTGTTGGGTCTAAAAAGAAGGGTTATTTCCATTTTATCTTTGCAATACCATGGCACCCTAAAATAATTATTCCCTCTTCAGAAATCAAATTAAATTTATTTATGTAGACATAAATTTAAAGATCAAATAACTGAAGACTGAGTAGCTGTGGTTACCGGTGCCCTGGTTCAATCAGTTGACTCCATCACTGGCCATAGGGGGCGAATATCTTGCCCCCGTGGATCGGGCACGCAACTTAGGCGTCCTCCTAGATGCCCAGCTGTCGATGGAGGACCATGTGACAGCCGTGGCCAGGGGGGCGTTTTACCAGGTTTGCCTGGTGCGCCAGTTGCGTCCCCTATTGGACCAGGACACCCTTCGCACAGTCACTCATGCGTTTGTGACGTCCCGTCTAAACTACTCTAATGCTCTCTACATGGGGCTCCCCTTGAGGTGCACCCGAAGGCTACAGCTGGTCCAGAACGCGGCCGCGCGGGCAGTTTTGGGAGCTACCAGATACTCCCACGTAACACCGCTCCTGCGCGAGGTGCACTGGCTGCCTGTGGCCTTTCGGGTGCGTTTCAAGGTGTTTGTCACCATCTTTGAAGCGCTTCATGGCACAGGACCTAGTTATTTGCGGGATCGTATCCTGCCCCATACATCCCTTCGGCCGATTTGCTCCCACAGAGAGGGACTTCTCCAGGTGCCTTCCACTAGGCAATGCCAGTGGGCGATGCCCAGGGGAAGGGCCTTCTCTGTGATGGGCCCGACCCTTTGGAACGACCTACCCCCCAATATTAGAACTACCACGGACCTCCGCTCCTTCCGCCAAAAAGTTAAGACCTATCTGTTCCATCAGGCTGGCTTGGCCTAATTTATGCTTCTCGCCCCAGTCTGTAATTTAAATTGTTTTATTTGGTTTTAATGGGATATAGTTTTTTAATGTTTTATAAATTTTTGTACAAGGTTATTTAATTCGATTTTAATTATGTATGTATCGTTATGTTTTTTAGATGTTTTTCATTTTTCCTGTACATCGCCCCGAGTCCTTTCGGGGAGAGGGGGTGGTCTAGAAATTTAATAAATAATAATAATAATAACTAAATAATAAATAATATATAAAAGTGCTGAGCTTGATGATGGTTTTGATCAGTGGTGGGTTGCCAATTTTTTCACTACTGGTTGGGCCTGTGCCACACTCCTGTGCATGCGCAGAAGCATCAGGGTGGTTGGGCAGAGCCTCCCACCACCGCTACTACTGGTTCGCCCGATCCGGGCGAAACTGGGAGCAACCCATCTCTCATTTTGATATATGGTTGGATACATAGATTTAGCTGTTTCTTAAAATTCACTTCAGCTTTCTCCTCTGTGGGTCTGACCAACCCTGATTTTAAAAAATAAATAAATAAATAAAGCTTCATCTTAATTGTTTGCAATCTCCCCATGGATCATAGCTCATAGTTTAAGAATCCTTAAGGTAGAGTAATAGAAGGATGGGGGGAGAGAATCTCTTTGAGATCAGTGGATCTTATTGTCAAACAAACTCTATGTATGCAGAATGGAATAGAATTACAGCAGAAGCTCACATTTGAGAAGTCAAATTTATTATTTATTTATTTATTATTCACATTTGTAACCCGCACCCATCTCACCACAAGGGACTCGGGGCGGCGAACAGAGATTTAAGATAAATATACATAAATATAAAATATTACTAAATGATAACTAAATTAAATCAATACCCTGCTTAAAATAAATTTAAATTTAAAACCTATAAATTAAAACTTTGATTTGATTATAAAACAGTAGGATGCGGAGTAGCTCATGCTAGGCCAGCCAGATGAAAATAGTAAATTTTTAAGTGCCGGCGGAACAAGCGGAGGTCTGAGATGGTATAGAGATCGGGAGGTAGGCTGTTCCAGAGGGTAGGGCCCACCACAGAGAAGGCCCTTCCCCTGGGAGCCGCCAACCGGCATTGCCCGGTCGACGGCACCCGGAGAAGACTCTCTCCCTGGGAGCGAGTCGGTCGTAGGGATGTATGGGGTAGTAGACGGTCTCGTAGGTAGCTAGGCCCCGTGCCATGGAGCACCTTGAAGATGGTCATCAGAACCTTGTAACGCACCCGGTAGGTCACAGGTAGCCAGTGCAGCTCGCGCAGGAGTGGTGTTATGTGGGAATGTCTTGAGATTCCCATGACTTCTTAAATGTGCTTAGATTTTTGGGTGGAAAAAGAAAAAAAATCCTCATATGATTAGGAAACTTTGAAATCTTCTGAAACACAAATTACAAAGCAAAATAAGTATTTCAGAGATACACTAAAACATAAGCAGGATGAAAGTGAATTAGTTACAGTATCTGAATGGCTTTGCTTGATCATTTCTTTTAGACCAAACCTTTGCTGTCACTCTCCTTATATGGTTGATTTTCCTTATTCCAAATTAAAAATTGTTGGTTAGATGCCTAAATGACTGTAGAAAGGAAACGGGAAAATAGCTTTTCCTATGCAGAAAGCAATGCTTATTTTTCAACAGCAGATAATGAAAAATGTTAAGATAAATTGAAATAAGAGCAAGGAGGAAAAACTTTTATTTGCTAAAGGGGCCAAGGTTAGACTACAGCTTCTCCAGTGGGACAACTCACCACAGCCAACTCACCATGGCCAATTTGCTGCAGGACAATTCGCCATGCGATAAGAATTCAGCAATATTAAGAAATGGTATTAAGAATACAATCATTAAAGAAAGGATGCCAAAGGGCATGAGGGACACAATCAAATGTGAATGACAAAAATTACAATAACTTAAAAATTAAATTAATTAAATAATTAAATAACTACATTGAATTGTTGAATTGTCCCACTGCGAGTTGTCCTGCGGCGAACTGGCCATGGCAAGTTGGCCTGTGTGAGTTGGTCATAGCGTGTTGGCTGCGGTGAGTTGGCCATGGCAAGTTGGCTACAGCAAGTTGTCCCATTGTGTTCCAATGGAGCTGAGAAAAGACTTCTAGCTCAGATCTACAGAGCTGTTGCCTGCCAGTGTAGACAATGCTAAACCTGATGCACCATCAGCCTGACTTAAAATAATATGTTTCTCTTAACAAGCTGCATTGTAACAAATAGTGAGAAAACAAGAGTAAACAAGAAAATATAAAGAATGTAGATATTTATTACAATATTTATATATTGATTGGTTTCCACATGACACACAAAAGGCATGCGAAGATTGTAAAGATTAAAAATGTGGACTTCATATTAACATAACAAAAAGTAAGTATTTGAAAAGATGTATAGCGATAATAAGCCCTCTACATTTCATTTTTTTTCATTTTATTTTATTAAATTTGTATACCACGCCACTCTCCCAAAAGGGACTCGGGGTGGTGCACAGGAAAAATAAAACCACGCATATACATAAATACAGATAATAAATGTGTCATAAATATTAAAAACTTATTAAATTAACCCAACCTGTGCTAAAAGTAATTAAAACCCCAATAAAATCTAATTCAATTTAAAACCAGTCGATGGTCTCGGAAGATTAAGCCAGATAATAATAATAATAATAATAATAATAATAATAATAATAGTTTAATTTCTTGACCGCTCCTCTCCCCGTAGGGACTCGGAGCGGTGCACAGGGAAACTAAAACCATAAATATACAATCAAAAACATCTTAAAAACAAATTAAATAATACCTGTGCTAAAATACCCAATCTAAGCTAAAATTCCCACTATATAACTAAAACCCCATAGAGAGAGACTACCCCAGACCGGCCAAGCAGAAAAAGTATGTTTTTAATTTCAGACGGAAGGAGCGGAGGTCCGTGGTCGTTCTAATGTCGGGGGGAAGGTCATTCCAGAGGGCAGGGCCCGCCACAGAGAGAGCCCTTCCCCTGGGCGTCGCCCGCTGACAAAATCTAGTGGACGGCACCCGGAGAAGTCCCTCTCTGTGGGAGAAACATGCCCAACTGCTATTCATTTCAATGAAATACTCAAGCATATACACTTTTAGAGAAAAGTGACTCATGTCTATTCCTTATTTCTACATTTCTCAATAGTGGGGTAATTCAGATGAGAAACACAAATTTGCCATAAGAGGGACCCCCTAAATCAGAACAGCCTATTTCTGCTTTTCAAATATAATGGCTTTCAGCTTTTGTTAAAGCAAACTCTGAAGTTAGAAGAACAACTATTCAATGACAACCAAAATCCATTCAGCTGGCTTCATTCCAGACGTTAAAAGCAAGCAATCAATATTTCCACTGCTCAGATTCAATCAAAATGGACTAGCCTGAGAAAGCAGAAGCTTTGAGAGAACTCATCATCAGCAAAACACAGTGCAGGTGCTGGCATTTAAGCAATGGCACAAATCTAATGAAAAAGAACAGGTAGACAAACAAGAAATTCACCACCACCTAAAGTGACCTTAATATTGAAAACAACACAGCAATCATGTAGAGTCTTTTGAACACTGATTCATGGTATAACAAAGCAATAGGGGGAAAAGATTTGTGTTATGATTCCATTAAATATCAAAATTGGATCAACATCTGGATAGTTAACTTAAAAGCATCTGAAGGAACGTGACAATTTAAGAAGGTTTTGGTACATAAATCAAGACAAGGGATCACCAAGATTTTATGAGGCAATTGCAATTAGTTTATCTGATAAAATCAGATAGAATAAAAAATAAGAACCTGCATACCCTTCATACCTAAATTTTGAGAAAACAAAGATTGGAAACATTAATATTATGCTATAGTAAGTATCACAAAGAGGTTGGAATTCATGATTGCAACTCTCCTATTCTCAGGAACTCTGCATTTGTAATGTTCATTATTTGGTTTCATTTAGTTAGATAACCAGAAATCTACTTGATCTTCTCCTTCCCCAAAGCCAAATTATTGATCCCATGTGGGATTGCCCACAAACAGTAAGGGATGGGTCCTTTACATCTTCCACCCTGAGGCTCAGCACAGCCCTCAGGGCTGTGTGCTCAGCCCCTTCCTGTACTCACTGTATACATATGACTGCATATCCTCTGATCCATCCAACATCATAATAAAGTTTGTAGATGACACAACAGTGCTGGGTCTCATAACTGGAGGGGATGAATCAGCATACAAGGAAGCAGTCCAGAAGGTATCCGCATGGGGCTCAAGAAACAACTTACATCTAAATACTAGTAAGACAAAGGAGATGGTGCCAGATTTCCAGAAGCACAGAGAGGAACCTGCCCCACTGTATATTGAGGGGGGCTGTGTGGAGAGGGTTTCCTCTTTTAAATTCTTGGGAGTCCTTATTAGTCAAGAACTCACCTGGAAAAACAACATGTCTCTGGTGATTAGAATGAGACTTCATTTCCTTAGAGTCGTGTGAAAAAATCAGGTGGAACAATGGCTGATGGCCTCTTTCTATTGGTCCACCACAGAACGTGTCCTCACATATTGTATTACAGTATGGTATGCTGGTTTAACAGCTGCGGGCAGGAAGGCACTACAGAGAGTGATCAATTCGGCACAAGAAACCATTGGTTGCCCTCTGACACCTTGGATGACATCGCCAGAACTCGCTGCTTTAGCAGAGTAAGGAAGATTCTCATAGATGATTCATATCCTGGTCAGTATCTGTTTGTACATCTACCATCAGGCAGAAGATATCAAAGTATAGCCAGCCGAACAAACAGGTTTAAAGATAGTTTCTATCCCTGGGCTGTTAGACTTTGAAATACAAACACAATCACTCCATGCACACGCTAGGTTTTTTCATTTTCTTTCTTTTTCTTTCTTTATTCATTTCTGTTATTATTTTGCACCAGTGAGGTTAAGTTCACATGTGAACATGATCAGTTTATAATTTTAAAAAATGATGATAGATAGATAGTCATAACTGCTTAAGATCTCTGGTTTCTTAAAGTTTTGATCATTGGCCAAGACTCAAACAGTACCATCAGGACCAAGTAAACTTCAAGATTTTTTAAGAAAGCTGCACAACCAGTATATAGACTCAAACATAGAGAATATCAAAATGTTATTCAATACCATTCTGTACTCAAGAACCAATGGAAACACAGGAAATGTGTTTGTGAGTGTTAGTAGTCAATTCATTCCTGGTTATTAGCATAAGCTACTCTTAATATCTCCTGGTGTAATTGTCACTTCCTCATCATTTGCTTCTGTAGAACTCCATTAAGTACTCTAACATGGTTAGGATCTCAGTTCAAGATCTAAATTATCCAGGTCACATTTAGTGCCATTCTTTGTTTGTTGCAGAGATTTCATTTTAGAAGTACTGGTACTCATTATTCTTATCTTCATCTTAAAGAAACTCTTTACCAAGGACATGATTAGATACTTTTTTATATACTTCCAACTTCCAGCTTCCACCTACAACATACCATATTACCAAATCTATCATCTATAGCAAGAACCAATGGCACAATCACATATTTTCTTACTTTTTTGATAGAGACGGCCAGCTGATGACATAAATAAATAATAATAATAATAATAATATTTAATTTTGTATACCGCGTCCTCTCCCCAAGGGGACTCGGAGCAGTGCACAGGGAAATTAAAACATATAAAAATATATACAAACAATAAATACAATAAAAGCAGATTAAATTGATCGTCCCTGCGCTAAAAACCCCATTAAAACTAAATTCCCTAAAGACCCCAGAGGTAGAGACTAACCAAGGCCGGCCAGACAGAAAAAGTGTGTTTTCAGTTTTCGACGGAAGGAGCGGAGGTACGTAGTTGTTCTAATGTCGGGGGGGAGGTCGTTCCAGAGGGCTGGGCCCGCCACAGAAAAGGCCCTTCCCCTGGGCGTCGCCCGCTGACACAGTCTAGTGGACGGCACCCGGAGAAGTCCCTCTCTGTGGGAGCGGATCGGCCATGAGGATGTATGGGGCAGGATCCGATCCCGCAGGTCTTGATTTGCGCATGCGCGAAATGGAGATCGCGCTTTGAAAACGCTGCCGAGGGCCGGGGGTCATTTCCACCCGGGAGGACGCTGCCAGCCCTCGTTTGTCACCTCCGAGGGCTGGCCCGGCAAGAAGACATCCCTGCCGCCGCTCCGGGCCGCTCAGGAATGAAGTGCGTGCCCTGTGAGTGCCGGTAGGGCGAAGAGTAGGGCGTGGGTCGTTTTGGCCTTTTACGGCCTAGAGCGTCCCGGCGCGGCTGGAGGTAGGAGTCAGGCCGCGGAAGCCGGGACGCGGAAGATCGGCCGGGCTATGTCGGGTCGGGAGGACCATCAGGCCGCATGGCCTATGCTGGGCCCTGTGGCCAAAAAACCCGATCCCGACTAGCATTGTTCCATCGGATCCCACCCAACCCGAGGCTGATGGCTGGAGGTAGAAGCGGCTGGTGCGGCTGGAGTTGTGGAATGGAGAATGGAGATCGTTGCTGCTGTGTGGAATAGAGTTGGTGCTGGAGGAGCTGAGAAGGTGAGAGAATGTCGGAGGAAGACTGGATGAGAGGAGAGGACTGGATGAGAGGAGCGTGGAGACGTGGAGCGTGGAGTGAGGAGGGGAAGAAAGAGAAAAGTGGTGGAAGAAGGAGGAGGAGATAGTGGCGAAGGACTGGTGAAGGAGCTAGAGATGGAGATGGAGGACGGAGAGGAGAACGCAGAGGGAGAATGAAGGACTGGTATGAATTGAGAGGACTGAGAGGATGGAGGAGGAGGAAGCCACGCAGCCGGGTCGTTGGTGGATCGTGGCCGAAGCTGACCCAGGAAGATCTGTAAGTGTGTGCTTTGGACTCGAGGGAGTAAACCGTGGCAGCACATGGCAGCATTTTACATCAGGCCGCATGACGGACCATCTAGTCGTGCGGCACTAAATGCGGACTGAGGCCTGGGTTGCCGAAGAAGACAGATGGATGGGGTGGCTATGAGACTGAACTGTGATCTCCCCCCACCCAAAAGATCTTAGTCTGTCTGAACTGTTTTACCCCTCTGCCTTTTTTAGAACTGCGTCCATTTGCACAATTTTTTACCATTTGTCACTTTATTTGCCCGGGACTCTATCTGTGAACTTGCCCTATGTCCCCTAGGTTGGGTGTCCTCCATGTTTTTTAGCAGTGTACTCTAGGTGTGATCTCCTTTGCCTGCGGGAGGCTCCCCTCTCGCAGGTTTGGCCCCCCTGTCTAACATGGGCCCACCTTGAGGATGGACTAATTGCTCCTGAGAGGTGGGCGAAGCGCAAATTAAGGGGGTTTTTAAATAAATTTTTAATTCGGATTTTAGGGGGTTCCAGGGTGGGGGGGGGGGTAATAGACAGGTAGAGACAGACGAGGACAGAGAGGGCCAGGCCAGCACATGAACTAAGCATTAAGGAGAACTCCACTCAATGGAATCAATAGGCAAATCAATAGCACCACATCAATTTTCAGGGAGTATCTATTAAAAGAACAGAGTTCAGAAGAAAAAAACAGATAATCACTCACAGTTCAAGTCACCCACTGGCATTATTCATAAAATGCATGCAAATATGAATATTCTTTCACACGCATAGACACACACACACGTGTTTTATATGTGTTGTATATGTGTGTGCTTGTGTGTGCGTGTGCATGTATCTATCTATTTAACATCTATCTATCTAAATATAAGTGACATAAGCTGGTCAGTGGAACATATATTAAAAATAGAAGCACATGCTTTGAAGCTCACAGATCAAGTTTTAAAATATGGATGAAGTACTAAAGGTGCTATGATTCACACACTTAACAGTTGTAGTGAGAAAAACCTCACACTTAAATGTTCGGGCTAAACTTCTTTTCAAACTTGATATCTGGCACATATTCTATAGAGATATGCCAGGCCTGCCAACAAATATAATGTTTTACTCACAGGAAAGAGAATATATATATATATATATATAACTGTTTCTTTCCGACAGCATAATTTTTCCACTTCAAAATATTAAAAGTGATATATTATTTTGATATGGTATCACTTTCTTATTGTGTTATGTTAGTTTCCAAATTATTTTTTCTCTTTCATTAATGTTTTATTGTTTTTAATTTGATGAAAAGAGAGGGAGGAAGGGAGGGAGGGAGGGAGGGAGAAGGGGAGCGGGGACCTTGTACCTATCTATGCCAGTCTAGATCATGAAGCCCCCCTCCAGGTTTATGAAGCAAAAGAGAAGACAGTGTTTCACAAGGGAGAAAGCTTTATCTATGGTAGCATCCATTTGTGGAATTGCCTCCCCAGGGAGGCTCAACTGGCAGTAGATAGATAGATAGATAGATAGATAGATAGATAGATAGATAGATAGATAGATAGATAGATAGATAGATAGATAGATAGATAGATAGATAGATAGATAGATAGATAGATAGATAGATAGATAGATAGATAGATAGATAGATAGATGTCTTTAAAGTGAGTAGAGTAAGAGAGCTTGGTCATTAACAGTCATTTGTGACACCAGGAACTGAACTGAATATTATCAGCCAACTTGTCAAACCTAAAGAAGAAATGCTAAAAAAGAAATCCTTGTAAAAGATTTAGTTCTGCTTCAGTCATGACATATTTTATAGCTTTAAATAGAAAAGCTCAGAAGTAAGAAATCAGCTGAATTCCCATATCAGTTAAATACCCAGTAAAACTCAGGAACATTTAGAGGTTGTAACCTAGCTCATACCCCAATAAAACTTAATGGAGGAGTTCTCCTGTGTGCTTTCAGCTCATGGTCAAAGAGTACTCAGAAAGAGCTTTGTCAGGGGAAAGATACATAAAGCCTGTCTTTTCGGTTTATTTCAGTGACTACTGGATTATGAAATGATAAGCGAGAAGCATGGCCTTCCACTCTGCGATGCAGCTAAAGAGCTGTAACCCAAAATGTGTGCACTGAGGGAAGTTGCGCAGCAAAGCGCATCCATCAGGAAAAGTTGCGTGCAAAAATAAATGTCAATTTGCATGCCTTGTGTCATTTGTACTTCATCACACATGGGTGTAAAACAGGAATGGATTTGTGATTAAAATGTTATGTAGGGGGTACAGAGTGATTTGTCCATCTCTAATCGGAGGAGTTTAGTTAGGCGGCACTCATATATTTTATTCGATGCATTGTTCTAATTACATTAGCAGGATTAAGCATTAGATTTGCAAATCAAATAGAACTTTGCTTCAATTCTCTTTGCTTTCTCCCTGTTTTTCCATAAATGCTGAACAACTTTTTGAAAGTGGATTCCATAACAGTATCTTCGGTGAATCATAATTTATTTCAAAATGAAAGTAAATTGATACAACATCAATATGAAATGAAACTTTATATAATACTATTTGGAAATAGGGATGTGGTGGCTCAGTGGCTAAGACACTGGGCTTGTTGACCAGAAAGGTCGGCAGTTCAGCAGTTCGAATCGCTAGCACTGCATAATGGAGTGAGCTCCTGTTAGCAGAAAAATGGGAAACACCTTTGGTGGGAAGGTAACAGATCCTTCAGGGTTTAGTCATGCTGGCCACATGATCACGGAGGTGTCTTCAGGCAGTGCTGCCTCTTTGGCTTTGAAACGGAGATGAGCACTGCCCCCTAGAGTCAGGAACAACTAGCACATATGTGCAAGGGGAACCTTTACCTCACTCGGAAGTAATTGATTTTATAGGATGCATCTGTCTTTCTTACTTTCTTTGTCCATTGTTATATAAATTTACTAAAGATTTTTAAAAAGATGAAAACTGACACAAAGAACAAATAAAACTAAGAAATAAAAAGAGAAAGCTAAAAGACACAAGTGAGGAAAATAAGTAAAAATAGTAAAGATACAAAGAAGTAGCTTTTGATTTTTTTTTTAATAGCAGTTAAAAGTACAATGATAACTTTACCTCTTATTCTGTGGCTATAACATAACTCTCTCTATGTTCTCTAATCATCAAAATGATAAATCATATGTTCATTTTTCCTGTTTCACACAAAAAATTATCAGGGGCTTCTAGTCAGCAATAAATGCCGACATTGTCTTTTCTCTGATCAAGGAAATCAGTTTCCTTGATCACAAGTTTTATCATTTTCACCAACCATTCCTCCATTTTGTGTACTGTCAAATCTTTTTATCTTTCTTTTCTTTGTCTGTTTAATTGATAGCGACTAGCCCAGAGCCACAAAAAAAGTTTACGTAAGTAAATTTGGCTTGAACTCTGTCTCCCTATTCCCAGTGCAAACCTCTAACCAGTGGTGAGCTGCTGCATAGACATGTGGGTTCAGGTGAACCCTTAGATTTGATCACTGGCTGGGCCCTCCCACTCGCCCTTGTGCTAAACTATCCATTTAGAACTAATTTTCTGGCTCGTTCCCTCAGCCCTCGCTACCCGGCTGAGTTTCTCACTGCCCTGCTTTACTCACTGGAGCTGCCTGAGTTGATTATATGCTTCTTTGAAGCTCCATTTTACTCCCAAAGGGGCCCATGCAAGCGAAGTTAGCATGCATGCGCGCTCCCCCTTCCCACTAAGAACCGCTTGTGAATGTAAGTGCAGCCCACCTCTGCCTCTAACCAATTATATACTTTAATGTGATGTTTTATTGCATCAATATTAGCCAGTTAATATCCGCTTCATTATGCAATAAAAACATCCATCTACCGCATTCCTGTTAAGGTTTTTGAAATCAAAAATAATTCCACAATTAATTACAATACAATTAATTTGGCTTACATTTCTACAGCTTCATTCCAGTAAGTGTGAGGTTAGAGACATGATTTTGAATTCAGAGTTGGGAATCCAAGTTTCATTATGAAAGGCCATTCATTATCTGTTTATATTGTGCCCAAGAAAATTGCATCACTTTTGGCAACCGCTGAGAAGATACAAAACGCTTTTTCTTCGAGATAAGACCAGAGACAACATTTAAGAAAGACACTGAACATCCAGACTGAAAGTGACTCAGAACACAATAGACTATCTCAGTTGGAAGGCTCTGAGAAGTTAAATGACTTAAATTGCTTAAAACTCTTCAGGAAAACTAACAACGTAAGGATCTCATTCTTATCAAGTTAATCTTCTAGGCATTAGAAATCCAGGGAAAGCTAAGAAAGGCCTGCCAGTTATTTAGAAAGTTTTGGCTATAGCTCAGGATTTCTCAAGCTTAGCAACTTTAAGAAGTGTGGACTTCACACATGTGTGGAATTTTGGGAATTGGTTCATACATTTTAAAATAGCTAAGCTTGAGAAAAATCATTCTACCTGGTTTATAAGCTAAATTCTGAGAGGTTTCTCCTCGTTACAGCTTCTTCTTTTCATACCTCTGATAAGCCTGACACATGTATTGTTACGATTCCTTATTGAGATTTTATCCATGGTCTCTTCTCTGCAGGGAATTGAGTTGGGCGATTAAAAGTCTGGTATATTTCTTCTCTGACTTCACTAAGGAAATCCAACAAAGCAACAAAAAAATGTTTAAAACTTCAAGAAGTATCACTCAAGAGAGGGGTCTTCAGTCCATCAATTTCTAGCCATCTTTGTCTTGAAGTTATAAAACGCTGCTCAGAAATTGCAAGAAACCAAAACTGTTTACTTCCTTAAACATGTATGGAGATTCTCAGTCATCCAGGTCATGGTTGTCCCAAAGGTGCTTTTTCAAGAGGCAACTGGACTTTCTGGTTTTCTTTGAAGACATTTCATTTCTCATCCAAGAGGTTTCTTCACCTCGGACTGGCTGGTGGGCACTGGAAGGATTTATATCCCTTGCAGACAGCTGGTCGTTTGCATTCTTTCCTTAAATATGTGTTGAAAAAAAACTTTTGGGGGAATATTTTGGATTTATATTTATTTTTATTCAGGCTCTTAGATACCCTCAACTTTGAGTCTTTATTACATATTTCTATAGAAAAAAATTACAAACTGCCAGCTTCTTTCATAGCTGTGATCTTCCCTATATTTTCTCCTCTCCCCTTATTTTCTTCCTGTACTTTAAAATGAACCTGATTAATATTCTTTCATTCATTGAATGATCTTTCCTTTTCCTTTTTCATTTGGTTCACAGAACAATATTAATGTTGACAATTATGTGATTTACACATTTAATGTTTATCAATTGGGATTTTCTTTTTCTCACCATAGTATTTTTTAAATATTGTTCTTCTTGTGGGATGACTTTTGAAAGCAATGTGAGTATAGCATGGGTGAATATCTAAATGATCTCTCCTTTTGTGATTGTTTGCAATAATAATAAATAGCAGAGTCCTTCATTACATAAAAATATTAATGGACTAGTTTCTACTACTAAGCATAGGCAATATGTAGGAAGTGTTATATGATTGGGACTGAAATTCTTTCTTTTGCCTAGAGAAAAGGACCATTTATCTTATTTTAAAGTTGATTATTGGGAAAGAAATATCAGATAGAGTTGGTTGTTACTATTGATTGTTACAGTGAATAATAAACATCTCCAGTTCAGAAATAAAATCTTCAGAACAGACAGACAGACAGACAGATAGAATATGAAAACAAAGTTGAAAACTATACATACACACTACACACCTGCCTGATGATGACAAGTGAGATCTTGTCGAAACGTTGCAATAACATTTCTATGCCTTATACACGGGAAAATCCCCGAAGCCAGCAATGCCAACATATATATATATAAAATTTGTTTTCAGGTTTTTTTTCCCAGAGCTATTGTTTTAATCTAAAAAGAAGGGAGGGGAATTTTTTTTAAAGTGCAAAAGCACACAATTAAAAAATATATATAAAGATTATTTAGCCCAAAACATATAATAAAACCATTACTATATGAAATATTGGTATTCCATTACTAGAAAGCAGTCATAAAAAGAAAGCACTAAATATATATATTGATGGTTACTATTATTATGTTTTTCCAACAATGCTCAGTAAATTTATATTTCTTGATAAAATGATAAGTGCAAGATGTTAATCTATAATTTAAGAGTACATTTACATTATTATATTTATCCTTGCAACATATTAACAAATTTACAGATGTTAAGTGAAGCAATAAATCAGGAGTTTTAGACATTGCTAATTTATTTGGATCAAATTGTCAAAGTAAGATATGTTTTAACTGAAAATATTGACATTTCACAATGTCTCTCTCATCAACCCAAATTATTTTAAAAATTGATGAACAATTAACTTGATCCAAAGTATTAATATGGTTATTCATGAATCATGATTTGCAGGGAAACACACAAATATTTATTGATAGTTTTCAACTTGGAATACAGATTATAAATTGAGAAATCACAAGGACTGAAATTACCATATACTTTGATCCCAACATCTTTTAAAAATGCTTGGGAGTGGGGAATATTAATGCAATAAATATTATTCATCTATTTTTAATATGAATCAGGTACCTGTCAAGATATGAGACACAGGTTTTTTTAAAAAATTCTAGATGTGCTTAGCTTTGCTTGTTTTTTTATTTTAATGATCTCTTGAATTCCA
This sequence comes from Rhabdophis nuchalis, assembly GCA_039707465.1. NCBI lineage: Eukaryota > Metazoa > Chordata > Lepidosauria > Squamata > Natricidae > Rhabdophis > Rhabdophis nuchalis. The sequence goes on from CM077645.1 coordinate 74,711,893, forward strand.
GAAATTGAAGTCAATATATGGTTTATACTGGCTGAGGTATTCTGGGAGTTGAAGTCCACCAATCTTCAAGTGGACAAGGTTGAGAAATATTGGTATACACCAATGGTAATGCTGAAAGGTAAACTAAAAGTTCCATCATGATGTAATGATTAGAGGCATCTGCAAGGGATTTCAGTTGAAGCATTACTCCTTTTTACATATGTATAATTTATGTAGTATATGTTAAAATGAGTGGGTCTTTAATCATGTGATCACACCTACAGACTTGATCTGTTTTTAGCCTCCTTCCCCTTCTGATGATAGCTATTATTGATATAATAAAAGTCTATGTCTGTCATTCCCACAACAGATTCCTTATCTTCTTGAAATCATTTTAAAGTACGGGCATAACAATGTATTAGAATAATTGCATAAATTTGGAAGTCATTCATATTTCCCAATACACTTGATGGATTTTTTTTAACTATTTATTTTTTTAACCATTTATTATACCCAAGTTCCCAACCTTAAGCACCAGTTCTTTGATTCATTCAGTCCAGATATAAGTGTTGCTTTTGAAACTTCATCATGATTATAGGTTGCACAGAATTATTAGTAGCTTTTAAGCCAATGACATTTTCTTTCCATAGGAACACGAAGGAAATTGGTGAAAATGCTAACAGTTATTTGCAAGACGTGAAACCAATTATCTATTGCTTTAAAATGAGAAGGAACAACTTCATATACCCGTGATGGCGAACCTATGGCACTGGTGCCACAGGTAGCACGCAGAACCAGGCGTTGCCCTGTCAGCTCCAGCGTGCATGTGTCCGCTGGCCAGCTGATTTAAGCCTTCTTTTGAGCCCATTTTTCGCCCTCTGGAGCAGTGGTGGGTTTCTGCAGGCTCGCACCTACTTGCGAGAGCCAGTTGGTGAAATTTAGAGAACCGGTGAGAGGGGGTTCCACTGGCGTACCTGGAAGTAAATCTGGGCCGCCGCTGCCAGTGACCCAATGGGAAGGAAAGGAAAGGAAAGGAAAGGAAGAAAGGAAAGAAAGAAAGAAGGAAGGAAGGAAGGAAGGAAGGAAAGAAAGAAAGAAAGAAAGAAAGAAAGAAAGAAAGAAAGAAAGAAAGAAAGAAAGAAAGAAAGAAAGAAAGAAAGAAAGAAAGAAAGAAAGAAAGAAAGAAAAAGAATTTATCATCACAATTGAGTCCAAAATTTTGGTTGCTAAGCAAGAGCGTTGCTAAATGAGTTTCACCACATTTTAAAAGGTGGCCACTCCCACCCTGTCACATGACTGCCAAGCCACGCCCACAAAATAGGCCACACCTACAGAGTAGGTTCTAAAAATTTTGAAACCCACCACTGCTCTGGAGGCTTCAGGGAAACTCCTAGAAAGCCTCTGGAGCCTGGGGAGTGCGAAAAAAGCGTGCCAAAAGGGGTTGCACACATAGCATTATGGGTGTGGCACACCTATGAACGACCACCCCTGCGCTCCCTCCGCTTTTGGCACGCGAGCCAAAAAAGGTTAGCCATCACTGTCATATACAATAGATATTTCTTAAAAATTTACTACAAGCTTTCTGTCACAAATGAAATTCAGTAGTTTACATATTCGCATGTGTTATTTGGTTCTTAATCCTTTATTTGAGATGCTTAGTTTGACTTTAAACACTTATATTCAAGACTACTAAGCAATATGGTCAAAGTTGTTTTGTTTCCTTATTCTTCTGATAACATAATTTCTCAGCTCTATCCACTTTTTTATTTTTTTTAATCGTGGTTAATACATTTCTGGGCTTGTGTTAATCTTTTACTAGTCTTTTGCACTTTTATTACACTTTTATTACTTTTATTACTTTTGCACTTTTATTACTTTGCATAACAACAATCGTATAAAACTATTGGTTTTATAGGCTGATCCTTAGGTTTAACCATATATTTTTAAATCATATTTGTGGTCAAGACTTTGCTTTATTCTCCGGTTCTTTTCCTCTTCCCTACTCTTCGTACATTTGGCTTCCTTCAACTCTTGTCTCTATGGATTGCCTAGTTCTCATTGTTGCTCTGCACCAATACTTTTAGGTTACCCAGGTTGAATGCATTAGAACTCCTTGACTTTCCTAGCATCTGAGAGCAGAGAAGGCAAGGTGAACCCCTATGATTATGCTACATTTACCCTTTCATGCTTTCCCCGGCTGCACAGTGACTTTCCATGCCCCAAATCACACTCTTGAATGATTCTGTCTGGTTCAGCCTACGTGTTAGGAAAGCAAAAGGAATTCTCTCATCACAAGAATGCAGTTTGACTGGATACTTTTTCTCATCCTTCTCTATTAGAAACGGGAGACTAAAGCATTATATATTTTCTGAATGAGCTTGTTAACGAACTGCTTGTTACCCAAAATTGGGCATTGCTCCACATTTACAACCTTAGTGGGATTTTGCAAAGGATTTTAGTGCAGCACATTCTCAGCACATTCTTCTATGGAGTTAATAATAATTGCATTCTTATAGTATGTTTTCCAATGCCACAGGCATTTTGATCTCAGTATAGTATAGAATCTTTTAATGGCATGGTATTAAAATGTTGAGGGTTTGTGAATGGGTCTACTGGCGCATTCCATTTAGCAGGCTCTTTTTCATTATGCCAATTTTCCATCCTTGAACATGGCAAGACAAATAAAATCAAGAAAGATAGCACTTACTTGTAATAATTGTATTTTAATGTATATGTAAAATGAATGGGGCAGAATTTGCAATGTTATACATTGAAAAAGAACTTGACACAATTTAAAAATATGCTTTGTAATAGAACAGATTTGCATACTTTTGCACAATTCCTAACAACCGAGTCTTATTTTAATTAGCCTCTCTCACACAAACAAGTTGGGAACAAAGTGACTTCTTTTTATTTATTTATTTATTTATTGTTAAATTTCTATGCTGCCCGTTTGACTAAGTGGGCTCTGGGTGGCTTTAAAGTTCTAGAAAACAATTAAAATTAGGAAAATTGAATAGAAAACACAAGCTGATGCGCAGCCTGGGGGATAAGGATCTTCTTTACCCACTCCCAATGTGCCTTGGTTAGGATCCCAGGCCAAGTGGGAAAGCCAAGTTTTGAGGTTTTTCTGGAAGGCCAGGAGTGTGGGGGTGGGCAGCAGAAAAGGCTCTTCACCTGGACTTCACCAGCTGCAATTCTTTGGCCAACAGAATCTAAAGTAGGCTCTTTCCACTAGAACAAGTGGGTAGGGTTGTCTTAAATCACTTGCTCTTGGGGGAAGAAATATCCATCTGGTTCAGTTCCAAGCTGGGAGAAAGACACTGGAAACATGTAGGCTGATTGTCTAGATGGTTTAATAATGAACAGAACCACCAAGCACATGGTTCTGGTGCAGCCGCCCAAAATGGAGTTGAGAGTGAGGGGTTTTTATACCTTCTTTGAGCTTTGGAGTTGAGCTTCCTGTTCCTGTGTAAAAATATGTATTTGGATTCTATTGGGGGGTCATAGCTGACTTTATAGGCAAAGTACAAATCCTAGGTCTGATCTAGGTTTGGTTGAATTTTTTGATGCAATGATGAAGGGGCTTGCGTTCTGAAAGGGTGTTGGGCTTCATGGCTTTTTCCTGTGTTGGATCTTGGGTGATGGCTGCTTCTAATGCTACAATTCTGTCTTTGTTTCAGAATATCCTGTCTTGAATGTATTGCCAAATCTGCATTTCTAAAAGCTGGCCTCAATATCTGAGGGGGCTCGTAAGGAAAGTGGGGGTTGCTTTCTGCCTCTAAAAAAAATCATGTTCCTCCATTTCTCCTCTTGGGGAAATATAATATTCCGCCTTTTTTAATATTCTTCAAAATATTTCATTCTTCTAGGAGGGTGGGTGCTACCTTTCTCCACTCTTAAACATCTGTTAAAATAGTGCAACTTGCAAAACACCAGCAAATTGTACATTGTTTCTGCCGCTCTATCCCGCTATATCATTGTAGTCTATCCGCTCTTCTTGTTTGGTCTCTGTAAAGTTGGCCTTCTCAGGGTGCCGTCAGCCAGACAGTGTCAGCTGGCAACCCCCAGGGGGAGAGCTTTCTCTGTGAGGGCACCTTCCCTTTGGAATGAGCTGCCCCCGAAGCTTTGCATAATTCCTGACCTCCCGTCCCTCCGGCGTGCCCTAAAAAGCTGGGGTTTTCAGTAAGCCGGCCTGGTCGGAACAAAATAACTTATTAATTTTAATTCTAAATTTATTTTATTTTATATCATGTGTAAATTGTTAATTAATTTATTGCTTATTGTTTATTGGATTCTTTATTTAATCTCTTTTTAATTTTTGTACTATGTGTTTCTTATGTTGTACGCCGCCCTGAGTCCTTTGGGAGAAGGGCGGCATATAAATCCAATAAATTTGGACTGTTGTTCCTCCATCCTGGTCCTATTAGACCTCTCGGCGGCTTTCGATACCATCGACCATGGTATCTTATTGCATCGGCTGGGGGGGTTGGGGGTGGGAGGCACCGTTTTACGGTGGTTCTCCTCCTACCTCTCTGGCCGATCGCAATTTGTGTTGACAGGAGAGCAGAGGTCGACCTCGAGACCCCTCACCTGTGGGGTGCCTCAGGGGTCGGTCCTCTCGCCTCTCCTGTTCAACACATATATGAAGCCGCTGGGTGAGATCATCTGTGGTTTTGGGGTAGAGTATCACCTCTACGCTGATGATACACAGCTGTATATATCTACCCCAAACCACCCCAACGATGCCGTAGCGGTGATGTGCCAGTGCCTGGAAGCCGTGCGGATCTGGATGGGAAGTAACGGACTCAGGCTCAACCCGACCAAGACCGAGTGGCTGTGGTTTCCGGCTGCCCGATTCAACCAGCTGATTCCATCGCGGGCCATAGGGGGCGAACATCTTGCCCCTGTCGATGGGGCGCGCAACTTGGGTGTCCTCCTGGATACCTGGCTGTCCATGGAAGATCAAGTGACAGCCGTGGCCAGGAGGGCGTTTTACCAGGTTCGCCTGGTACGCCAGTTGCGCCCCCTATTGGATCGGGATGCCCTTCGCACAGTCACTCATGCTCTCGTGACATCCCGACTGGACTATTGTAACTCTCTCTACATGGGGCTCCCCTTGAGGTGCACCCGGAGACTTCAGCTGGTCCAGAATGCAGCCGCGCGAGCAATAATGGGAACCGCAAGGTTTACCCACGTAACACCTCTCTTGCGCAAGCTGCACTGGCTGCCTGTCGTCTTCCGGGTGCGCTTCAAGGTGCTAGTTGTCATCTTCAAAGCGCTCCATGGCTCGGGACCTAGCTATCTGCGGGATCGGATCCTGCCCCATACATCCTCACGGCCGATTCGCTCCCACAGAGAGGGACTTCTCCGGGTGCCGTCCACTAGACTCTGTCAGCGGGCGACGCCCAGGGGAAGGGCTTTCTCTGTGGTGGGCCCAGCCCTCTGGAACGACCTTCTCCCCGACATTAGAACAACCACGGACCTCCGCTCCTTCCGTCTAAAATTAAAAACACATCTTTTCTGCTTGGCCGGCCTAGGGTAGTCTCTTTTATTATGGGATTTTAGTAATTTAAATTGGGAATTTTAGCGCAGGGATAATTGTTTAATTTGCCTTTTAGTTATTTATGTATATTGTATTTTTAATTTCCCTGTGCACCGCTCCAAGTCCCCCCGGGGAGAGGGAGCGGTCTATAAATTAAATTATTATTATTATTATTATTATTATTATTAAATCCTAATCCTAAATCCCTTCCTCCAATCTAGCCATTTTCTCCTCTCTACTTCCTCATGGCTGACCTTGCTTTCCCTCCTCTCTCCTAATTCTCCCTACTGTATGGTGGTCAGAACTTTGCACAAAGTCTTGTGCTATCCAGAAATCATTACTCTTCTTCTGAAATACAGCTGCAACAAAGCAAAAAGGCCGCGCGGGGGATTTTGGGAGCCTCACGGCATTCCCACATAACACCGCTCCTGCACGAGCTGCACTGGCTGCCTGTGGCCTTTCGGGTGCACTTCAAGGTGTTGATAACCATTTTTAAAACGCTCCATGGCATGGGGCCTAGTTATCTGTGGGACCGTATCCTACCTCATACATCCCTTCGTCCGATTCGCTCCCATAGAGAGGGATTTGTCCGGGTGCCGTCCACCGGGCAATGCCAGCTGGCGACACCCAGGGGAAGGGCCTTCTCTGTGGTGGGCCCAACCCTCTGGAACGACCTACCCCCTCCCCCCGAATTTAGGACTATCACGGACCTCCACTCCTTCCGCCAACATTTGAAGACAAATCTCTTCCATCTTGCCGGCCTGGCCTAATCCTCACAACCATGTTTGTAGACTGAATTTTAAATTGCTTAAATTGGATTTTAAATGGGTTAATAGTACTAGGGAATTTTTAGCACAGGGCATCTCGTATTTAATTGGATTTTAGCCTTAAATTATATTTATTATTGCTATGATTTGTATTTCCTGTTTTAATTTCCTGTGCACCGCCCTGAGTCCCTCCGGGGAGATAGGCGCGGTTATATAAATTTAATAAAATAAATAAAATAAAATAAAATAAAAAAATAAAAAAATAAAAAGAAGAGGAAGGAAGAAAAAGACTTAAGCCTCATCCAGGGCACTAAAAGCATCCTGCTGCTTTGTATTCAACATACAGTACATTTGCATCAAGCTGGTAAGATTGCTTAGGAAGAACTTGCAAGAACAGCACTCTTGAATAACCTGTCTATTTTCTTGCCGTACTGGTCATCATCACTCCAATTCAGAACACACAAACTCTGGTTTATACAAAATGTTACCTAGGTTTGCTTGAAAGTAATGCCATTGACAGTTTTTGTGGTATGGTGACTAAAGCATTGTGCTTGGAGAAACTGAAATCCAGCTTTTATTTAGCCATAAAACTCACTGAGGATGTGAGATCTATCATTATTTCTTGACTAACCTATTTCACAAGGCTGCCCCAAGTAAGCTAAGCATATTGCCTTGAGGAGAAGGAAAAAAAATAAGCCATATAAATCAAATTAGCAATGGGATTTATTTTCATGAATATCTTGCCAAGGCTGCAAATTCTACATGATATTACTTCGGAGTAAATCCCATGAAATTCTATTTAGTACAGATGGTCTAATTGATTTATAATACCACCAGGTCTCTCAATAATTTCTGAAAGAAAAATGGGAGGGGGAAGGTGGAAACAGTGTTCCAATACTGTTTTGCCAACTGTTGAAGAAATATGCACTTTAATGAACAATTATGCCTGTGGGACTTGCTATGTTCATCATATATAGTTGTTTTCTACTCAATTTCCACAGCATCCTATGAAGATAAATGGTTAAAATAATCTATAGAATCCATATAGCAATAGCACTTAGACTTATATACCGCTTCATAGTGCTTTACAGCCCTCTCTATGCAGTTTACAGAGTCAGCATATTGCCCCCAACAATCTGGGTCTTCATTTTACCTACCTCGGAAGGATGGAAGGTTGAGTCAATGTATTACTCTTACAATGCTAATTCTCACGGAATTCTCTTTCTTCAATGGCAAGTAATAAAGTTGAATGCTTCCCTTCAACAGAAATGAGGTGGCATGATTAAGCTGCTTCCATTGATTTTTTTTGATTTTTTTTTTAAATGGAAAATGCATGAGATTAAGATATTATTCCATTTTGGTATGTTGGTGCTTGGATTATATTGTCACTATTAATATATTTCTATTACTATTAAAATAAGAAAGACAATTTGATATAATAAATACATCAGGCTTCTGGGAGACCACGAGCCCAGTCCTGTCTTAGGGGAAAGGCCAATTGGGTGACTTTGGATCAGTCTCTCTCAGCTCTGTGGTAAAGCACACCCATCTAAGATCTACCTAGAATTTGTCTCATCCAAGCCCAGAATGACTTAGAGGATTTAACTGGACATATCTGGTCTTTATTCATGCATGGGACAAAGCACATTTTCCCCTTTCTATTTCTACAATAGTATGTCTCAACCTGGGAGACGTTGTGTGGATATAAAATCCCAGAACTCTCGCTGGCCAAGTGTTGAAGTCCACACATGTCAAACTTGCTGAGGATGAGATACATTCTCTTCTCCACTTTAGCCCATTCACCACCATTATCACAACACAGCACATTACTTCAGGCTAAATAAATGCAAACTATTACCGATAAATTTGCTCCTTTGAAGTGAGGAACCAGCAGAAAGGATGTCACCTTGTTAAAAAAGGAGCCTGTTCATTTGAGAAGCTAAGGCACAAGTACTCTTTTTGTAGAAAAGTAAATATGAATTTACCCCATGGGAACTTGTCTCCTTCTGAAACAAAGAAGCCGTGGGAATGAATAATTAAGAATACTTTTTTTCCCCACACAGGTATACTTGTCTCCCTATAGGGTATTTATTTTAAAAATGCACACTAGCATAATTGTAAGAGAATAGCATGAAAATGAAAAATGAAAAAGATATCAGGCAGCACAACAGAAAAATAGAAAACATGGTATCAACAACCCTAAAACTTTGCCATACATATTTATTGTGTAAGAAAAGATGGTATCTCAGTAGTAAAGATTATTTACTACAGAAATAATCTGCTACAGATTACGTGACTGCACCTAAAATCAGTATCAGGATTTTTCCCTTTTGACCTTGAATTTACACTAGGATATTTGATCACTTTTTTCTTGCTCATTTCTTTCTGCATGTCATTCATTTTCTAAATATAGATATTTATATAGTCAAAAGGAGTCGATCCCCAGAAAGGCAGTTTATATTATATATTATGACAGTTCCAATAAATGCAGAGATGGAGGGGGGGGAGGAAGAAAAGAAGGAAGGAACAAACGAAGGAAGGAAGGAACAAACAAAGGAAGGAAGGAACAAACGAAGGAAGGAAGGAAGGAAGGAAGGAAGGAAGGAAGGAAGGAAGGAAGGAAGGAAGGAAGGAAGAATCTTTCATTAACTATATAAATGCAGTCTTATTATAGATAGAATAATCTCCCTGTTGTATTGAATAAATCAGATAATAGCAAAATCTGAATATAGTAATTCATAGCAAAATCCAAAACAACCTGTAATCATAACAAATCATAAAATTTGAGTGTCTGCGTTGGATCTCTGCAAATGATCGCATATAGCATTTTTTCTCTTCCGGAAAAGCTCATTCAATAAGATCTAGATAGCACTAGGTGGTCCTCTAATCACCAGTGCCATATAAAATACTAAAATATTGTGTCTGTGTGTTTGTACCCACAAGTTGGCACAAATGATGCATTATACCACAAGTGTTTTTGAATCAAGATATCTCAAATTTGCTAATTTAAAGAATGAATGAAAGAAATCTGGGACCCATTCCTCCTGTGGAATTGAAATTTCCACAATATTAACACCTGTTTATTTGCAAATTGTGGTTATTTTAGCCTCCCCGCAGTGAAGTGATCAAGATTTCAATGCTTCCTGCCAGCTTCCCACCAACAAAGTCAATGGGGAAGCCAGCAGAAAGTCAAAATCCACTTCTGCTCCCACTGCTTTTCCCCCCGCTCATGAACATTCTATTTATCTGGTTAGCAAGCAAATATTGACTTTTTATTAACAGTTATTGGCCACTACAATTTTTTTTTTTTATATTTATGATATACTCTTCTTAGATGATCATGGGGGAATCCAGCATTGGGATAAAAAAAGTATTGTCAGCCAAAAATGTTCATTCTGATCACATCAGACTGTACTAAAAGGATGACCTAACAGGTCACATAGGGTTGTCTAGCACACATTAAGGATGCGCCAAACATTCTGAACTTGAAATGTTCTAAACTTGAAGTAGCCATTCAGAATTCAGAGTGTTCTGAGTTCACAGCAAAACACTCCTGTTTTTGTGGGATTTACTCACATGGGGTCAGTTATTGGTGTAGATCTGGGAAGGGGGGTTATTTTCTAAATCAGAATTAACATTGAGGTGTTGTAAATTCACAATGATAATGCCAGAAGCATACATAGTGTCTTCTGAAACTCAAATCCTCCATTTTGGGGCATTTTGCAAAGTGCAACGCATTGTCAGGTTGGTTCATAATATAAAAAGTATGCAGGTTAATCAGGTGGATAAGGAAAAACCCCATTTCAACCTATAGTCATATTTTCTCTTTTTAACAGAAAGAGTTGGAGGTCTTCTAGTCCAGCCCCCTGCTCAAATAGGATATGGAGATGTAAAGATGTGGAGACTCTAGAAAGAGTGCAGAGAAGAGCAACAAAGATGATTAGGGGACTTGAGGTTAAAACATATGAAGAACGGTTGCAGGAACTGGGAATGTCTAGTTTAATGAAGAGAAGGACTAGGAGAGATATGATAGCAATGTTTCAATATCTCAGGGGTTGCCACAAAGAAGAGGGAATCAAACTATTCTCCAAAGCACCTGAGGGTAGAACATGAAGCAATGGGTGGAAACTAATCAAGGAGAGAAGCAACTTAGAACTGAGGAGAAATTTCCTGACAGGACCATTAAGCAGTTGAACAACCTGCCTCCATAATAATAATAATAATAATAATAATAATAATAATAATAATAATAATAATAATAATAATAATAATAATAATAATAATAATAATAATAATAATAATAATAATAATAATAATAATAATAATAATAATAATAATTTTATTTGTATACCGCGTCCTCTCCCCAAAGGGACTCGGAGCAGTGCACAGGGAAATTTAAAATAGCAATAGAAAATACATAAATAGAGTAAGTAAAAACAAATTAAACTAAAATTATCCCTGCGCTAAAATCCCCAATTATAAATTGACTAAAAACCCCTAAAACCCTATTAGACGGAAGACTGACCTAGGCCGACCAAGCAGAAAAAGTGTGTTTTAAGTTTTTGACGGAAGGAGCGGAGGTCCGTAGTTGTTCTAATTTCGGGGGGAAGGTCGTTCCAGAGGGCTGGGCCCGCCACAGAGAAGGCCCTTCCCCTGGGCGTCGCCCGCTGGCATAGCCTGGTGGACGGCACCCGGAGAAGCCCCTCTCTGTGGGAGCGAATCGGCCGTAAGGATGTATGAGGCAGGATCCGATCCCGCAGATAACTAGGTCCCGTGCCATGGAGCGCTTTAAAGATGATGACTAACACCTTGAAGCGCACCCGAAAGATGACAGGCAGCCAGTGCAGCTCGCACAGGAGAGGTGTTATGTGGGTAAACCTAGAGGTTCCCATTATTGCTCGCGCGGCTGCATTCTGGACTAGCTGCAGTCTTCGGGTGCACCTCAAGGGGAGCCCCATGTAGAGAGAATTACAGTAGTCCAGTCGGGATGTCACGAGGGCATGAGTGACTGTGCAAAGGGCATCCCGATCCAATAGGGGGCGCAACTGTTTTGAATGCCCCAAAACTGGAAGTCTTTAAGAAGATGTTGGATAACCATTTATCTGAAGTGGTGTAGGGTTTCCTATCTAGGCAGGGTGTTGGACTAGAAGACCTCCAAGGTCCCTTCCAACTCTGTTATTCTATTCTATTCTATTCTATTCTATTTCCTATATCACTTCAGATAAATGGTTGTCCATTTTCTTCTTTAAAACCTCCAGTGTTGGAGCACCCACTGTTGTTTTGTTGCTGTTCAGAGACAGTGTGGAAATAAATCTTACCATTTCATAGATTCAGAATGGCTACCAGTTCTGCAAAATAATTTAATTTACTGTTTTGTACTGCATTTTCTATAGGAATAATTTACACAGAGAGAGAGAGAGACACACAAAATTAAATCTCTGTGTGCAATTTCTCTGCAAGTTGTGTGATATGGCATACTTGGCATGGACAATTGACCCACCAATGTTTCTGGTGCTAGGACAAAAAATGAGAGAGATTCTCATGGTTCCTTTTGACAATTTTTCACATTTCTGCCACATCATAATGAGGTTGTGTTGTTTTGTTTTGTTTTATTGGAATACAGCCAATGAAATGTTCCGAATGTCTATTCCACAATATGAAATAAATGTTAGTTTGCTTCTTTTCATTCAGTTAGCCCTCATACATATAACCTGGACATTTTTCTGTGCAAGTTTAAGGAATATACTAAACTCACATTAACTCATATTCAATAATAATAATAATAATAATAATAATAATAATAATAATAATAATAATAATAATAATAATAATAATAATAATAATAATAAATTTTGTATACCGCGTCCTCTCCCCAAGGGGACTCGGAGCGGTGCACAGGGAAATTAAAACATATAAAAATATATACAAACAATAAATACAATAAATAAAAGCAGATTAAATTGATCGTCCCTGCGCTAAAAACCCCATTAAAACTAAATTCCCTAAACACCCCAGTGGTAGAGACTAACCAAGGCCGGCCAGATAGAAAAAGTGTGTTTTCAGTTTTCGACGGAAGGAGCGGAGGTCCGTAGTTGTTCTAATGTCGGGGGGAAGGTCGTTCCAGAGGGCTGGGCCCGCCACAGAAAAGGCCCTTCCCCTGGGCGTCGCCCGCTGACACAGTCTAGTGGACGGCACCCGGAGAAGTCCCTCTCTGTGGGAGCGGATCGGCCATGAGGATGTATGGGGCAGGATCCGATCCCGCAGGTCTTGATTTGCGCATGCGCGAAATGGAGATCGCGCTTTGAAAACGCTGCCGAGAACCGATTAGGCTGGAGTGCTAGGCTTCTGCCTTGGATTCATTACAGCCCCGATTCGAATCCCAGTGGGGTGTGGCCAACTGATGAGAGCTAATAAGCTCGAAATAGATCTATCTTGGTCTCTCAAAATTTAAATTTATTGATCAGCTCATAAAAACTAACATATATGTGTGTGTGTGTGTGTGTGTGTGTGTGTGTGTTAGTTTTTATGAGCTGATCAATTTATTATTATTATTATTATTATTATTGTTATTGTTATTATTGTTATTATTGTTATTATTGTTATTATTGTTATTATTGTTATTATTGTTATTATTGTTATTATTGTTATTGTTTATTCAATTTATATACCACCCTATTTCACCAAAAAGGGACTCAGGGCGGTGCACAGAAAGATAAAAAGCTCCACAATATACAAAATATAAAAAACAATTAAATTATTAGAACTGTGCTAAAATTTAAATAAATAAATAAAACCCAATAAATATCAAATTAAAATATTCCCTAATCTAAGTCAGGCCGGCTAGATGAAAGAAATGTGCTTTTACCATCCGACGGAAAAGGTGTAGGTCCGTAATGGTGCGGATATCGGGGGGAAGGTCGTTCCAGAGTGTCGGACCCGCCACAGAGAAGGCTCTTCCTCTGGGGGTCGCCAGTCGGCATTGTCCGGGTGATGGCACCCTGAGAAGGCCAACTCTGTGGGAGCGGACAGGTCAAAGGGAGGAATGTGGTAGGAGGCGGTCTCTCAAGTAACCAGGACCCGTGCCATGGAGCGTTTTGAAGATGGTAAATTTAAATTTGAGAGACCAAGATAGATCTATTTCGAGCTTATTAGCTCTTATCAGTTGGCCATACCCTTTACTGGGATTCGAACCGGGGCTGTAATGCATCTCAGGCAGAAGCCTAGCAATTCAGCCTAACTGGCTCTACCTTATTGCATCAGCTGAGACAGGAGTATTTAGTATAGATAATTGTTTTCACAACACTTTGTTAGGGCCCCATTAAGGGAGGAGACATACTGTTTCCTCTTCTGCCTTTCGGCTCATCACCAGAGACCATCCAGACAGAAAGCCATGAGTTCCGTTGTGTGATTTTTTTAATATGTGTTTTATTTTTATGAGCTGATTTATTTATTGATTTATTTATATATATATGTTCCACAACACCCTGTTAGGGCCCCAATTAAGGGAGGAAGCATACTGCTTTCCTCTTCTGCCTTTTGGCTCATCACCAGAGACCATCCAGACAGAAAGCCATGTTCCGTTGTGTGATTTTTTAATATGTGTGTTATTTTTATGAGCTGATTTATTTATTGATTGATTTATTATATATGTATGTATGTATGTATGTATGTATGTATGTATGTATGTATGTATGTATGTTTTAGGTTTTTGAGCTGATCAATAAATAAATCAGGGAGACTAGGATAGATCTATTTTGAGCTTTTTAGCTGTCATCAGCTAGCCATACCCTTACTGGGATTTGAACCTAACACACATATAAAAAAAGTACACAACGGAACTCATAGCTTTCTGTCTAGATGGTCTCTGGTGATGAGGCGAAAGGCAGAAAAGGAAAGCAGTATGCTTCCTCCCTTAATTGGGGCTTAACAGAGTGTTGTGACACAAGGATAGATAGATAGATAGATAGATAGATAGATAGATAGATAGATAGATAGATAGATAGATAGATAGATAGATAGATAGATAGATAGATAGATATACTGTATATATAGATATACTGTATATATAGATATACTGTATATGTACAATATCAGTTAACAAACTAACAGTAGAAGTTGCTTGTTTAATAAATCTCTTTACTGTCATCTAAAAGTCTCTACATTTTTGTAGTCCAGATATGGTAGTCTTGGTTAATATTACTACTAGATAAGTGAAATAGCATGGACAGGAAACTGATTTGGGATCTGGAGTCTCAAGAAAGAAAATATAGTGTATTGTTCTAATTTGATAGAAGAATGTGGATTTTTCTACCAAATATACCTATTAACAAAAATGCCACAATCTGAAAATCCTGTGTTATTTTTTTTTAAAGTACTGTGCATTAATCAGAATATGATGAAGAGAAAATAGATATTAATATCTAATTATAATATTTCTAAACTCCAGCCCTATAATTTTATGATTTAATTTTTTTTTTTACAATGTAATGTACTTACATGTAATTTAATGGTTTCTATAATTAATTACTAATCAAAAGTTCACTGAGAACTTGCTGTACAATCTTGGTAATTCCTTTCTCCATTTACAGATGTTATATATTTCTACTAATTGGTTTTTTCCCTTCCTTTTGCTTCTTTCCCCTTTTTTAAAGGATTAATACATTTTTTTTAGAAAAGAACGATAGAAACCATTAGTTGCTTTGTCAATTTTTCTTCCCAAGGAAGATTAACTCATCAAACTGTAGCTTTTAAGAAAGGTTTGAGTTGGAAGAGCATTTTTAGAGGAAGATAACGACAAATCCAATTCACGTCATAAGACGTCAAAGTTACAGTTAAATAATGCTGCATAAAATTGTCCCTACCTATGACAGCTCACATTTCCTTTCATCCAGCTTCATTATTTTTTTCTAATCTTGAAATCTGTGATGTATTTATTCATAAAATAATAAATGCCATATTTCACTTTAGAAATATTTCTTTATTGCCAGGGAGTCCTTCCCTACGGCTTAGCTAAACTGAAAATACAAATACAAAGAAAGGCCTTCACTCTGGCACAATAACATGGTCTCACCTTTGCTACCTTTGAAACTGATACAGAAAAATTCCTTACACAGAAAGTCGATGGCCCTGTGACTCTGGATACACAGAAACAACAGAACATATTCCTGTATTACAGAGACATTCCTGCTAGCCCCATCTCACCATTACCACCAAAATACGCAGGTCGCACAGGACAATTTTACAATGTTGCCATTATCATCAGATGTTGGCCTTTGCCATAAATAGCAATAGCACCTAGACCTATATACCACTTTACAGACCTCTCTAAGCGGTTTACAGAGTCAGCCTCTTGCCCCCAACAATTTCGGTCCTCATTTTACCAACCTCAGAAGGATGGAAGGCTGAGTCAACTTTGAGCCTGGTGAGATTCAATCTGTCAAATTGCAGGTAGCCAGAGGGCACAGAAGTAGCCTGGAGTACTGCATTCTAACCACTGTGCCACTGAGGCGCCTCCTTAACTGGAGTTAATGAGCACCTAGTTCGCCATATTAGAGTGGCTTTGATGCTACCCTGTGCCATCCTCCTACTCCTTGTTTCAGATTCTTCTAGAGGCTTGGTTTGTATATTTGTAGTTTTTATTTCATAATATTTTTATATGTTCCAGCTTTTCATATATTTTTTTCATTTAATTTTTCATCTTGATGTATCCTTTATGCTTTTTAAATGACTGTACCCCCACCTTCCTAATTCTAGTCTATGGCCATAAGAAAGATTTGATTTAATGACTTTATAATCAGATATACTTTTTGTTTCTTAAAGCGCCAAATCAAATCGAAGCACTTTTAACTGATTTCAACAAAAGAAGTTGAAACACGTAGCTAAGAGGAACTCTGCAAAGTTTCAATTGGCTGATTTGATTTAAAGGAAATCAATTCGACACACACACTCACTGCCATCTTTGACTATAATCCCCAAATCAGTTTGATGTGCTAAATCTAATTGTTTACATTCAATCCTATTCAGAAGTTTGACAGATTACTGTCCATACATACACATGAACACACATTCTCACTCACACACAATTTTCTCTCCCTGAAATCAGCGAGTTATTTATTTTATTATTTCAATTTGTAAACCGCACCCTCTCCCCGAAGGGACTCGTTATCCTGACTCTTCCACTGACTCTTCAAATATGACATGACTTATTGAATCAATTATTCAGAACTATTGCTGCCTACACTTTCAGCCTTTCCAAAGAGGTTGGTATTTATCAGAAGTTAAATTTACTCCAAGTATGAGAAATAATGCTATATACCTTGTAAGATGCTAGTTTTCCTTCTTATTCCAGGTTAGAGTTTAGTCCTAGCTGAACTTCATAAGTATAATCAGTTCACTTCTTGTGTCATTGCCTTCTCATCAGCTCTCACTGAACAGTGTATCTGTAGTAGCTAGTTCTTCATCACTTCCAACAGAAACGAAAAGAAATTAAAAGAAATTAATTTTGTCTAGACTGTGGTCCAGGTAGAGATGCAACAAGTCATTTAAAACTTCAACATCTGTATTCACTAATTCACTAATTAGTATTCACTAATAATGTAAATTATGTATAGCAAGCAAGTTCCTCTTAACTTGTCTCTCACTACTGGCATCTTCATTTCTTTCATTTATGGATTTATTTAAAGTATAAACAAAAGTGGTGGTAACAACTTTGGGGTACAAATACCAATCACTGTAACAATTACCACTACTTCATATGGTAACATTCACCTGTTTATAATATTTTGGCAGCTACTCTGTTAATCTTCTTGGGTTCCATATCATCAAATATTTGCATTTCCCCCTTAAATTAAACTTTCTTCTCAACAAATCATATCACCTGTCTTTGTTGCAGTGTGGTCAGCAACTTCTTTGCTATTTCAGGTATTTTCCCAAGTCAAAAACCTGGATTATTTTGTTTTCAGTCTAGCTGTCTTCCCAGATTCTAGTGTTTCCAGTTTTCTGAATGTAGAGAACTTCAAGGAGAATGCAAACAAAAACCAACAACCCTGAAGTACTAGCTTTTAACTTGTAAGGAGAAGATGAGGGTTGATTTGGTATGTTCATCTAAAGCAGTGATGGCGAACCTTTTTCACCTCGAGTGCCTAAAGCACACACACTCGCGCTATTGTGCATGCTTGTGTGCCCATAATTTAATGCCTCCCATGCTGTGCCCCCTGAGAATACATGAGTGACACTCCCTGCTGTCCAGTGCATGTACCCACGGCTTTTTTGGAGCCTGGGGAGGGCAAACATGGCCTCCCTCAGAGGCCAGAAAAAGCCCGTTTTCTGACTTCCGGTGGGCCCGGTAGGTCTATTTTTTGCCCTCCCAAGCTCCAGAAGCTTTCTAGAAGCCTGGGGAGGGCAAAAAAAGGCCCAACACACAAATCGAAAGTTCAGGAATGGACTTCCAGGTTGCCCGTTGGGCCATTTTCTCCCTCTGGAGGCTTCAGGAGGGCAAAAAATGGATGAAAATCAAGGCCAAAAATCAATTGGCCAGCACGCTCATGTGTGCTGGAGCTGACAGGGCAACGCCTCGGTGCCCTCAGAAATGGCTTCGCGTGCCACCTGTGGCACCCGTGCCATAGGTTCGCCATCATAGATATAAAGGATCATCATCTCAATACGTTATTCCTGATAACATTTCTTCCAAAGTGGCATTATTTTATGTAAGCAGTCTCAATGGACTTTGACTGAATAAAAGGAGAAAGATTTACTTAAGCCTTTTTAAAAACACTCTGTACTATTTAATCCCTGTAGAAATTTTATGCTACACTATAAAGTAACATGGTGACTTTTATAAACATTTCCCAATCATTCTATAATTTTTACAACATAATTTTATGTTAGGAAATCTTGCAGAAAGGAGATGGAGCTTTTGGAAGAAACCTTAGTGGTAGAGATATTAAAGGGCATGGTTGCTAAATATTATGAACTTTATTCACACCCATTTTGAATGTTTAATTTTTTTATTTTAATTTTCTCATGAGCAATAACTGCAGTAGTAACTACATTGCAATCATGTACTTCAAGACCCTGTTTCCCCAAAATGAGACCTCCCTGGATAATAAGCCCAATTGGGCTTTTGCACTAAAATAATATCTCACCCAAAATAAGTCCTCTCCGAAAATATTGCAAAACAGCAGCAGCCATGAGGTGACCATGCTCACTGCCTCCTGCACCTCAAAAATAATGAAACCTCCCCGAAAATAAGCCCCAGTGCTTATTTCAGAGGTCAAAAGAAAATAAGGCCCTGTCTTATTTTCGGGAAAACACAGTAGGATTTCAATTCAATCATTCAGTCATTCAAATTAGTTATTTGAATTTTGCTAACTTAGAACTATAGACATTTGTAAGGGATGCAAAGGAGACAATAATTAAATATATGTGACTATTTTACTATTTATACTGTGACCTAAATGTATACCTTATAAGCAACTCAAGAAAATTTGTGAAGTTGAATTTCACTATCTACCATACAGTCCAGATCTGGCACCATAAAACTTCCATCTTTTCCCAAAATTGAAGGCATGCCTTTGTGGGCATCTATTTGAGTTAAATAAAGAGGCAGATAATACTGTCAGGACCTGCTTAAAGAAAGAAAGTATGGAATGATTTCTGACAGTTTTTAAAAAAAATACCAATTATCGGAAGGGATGTGTAAATAGTTATATATATATATATATTTTAAATTATCTTATAAATTGTAATTTTAAGTGATTGACAACCGTAATAAATCCTCTCAAAGCCTTTACAGGAAAAGCCAGCTGTTTATGGCCTTCCATTTGGAAAGTAAAAGTTTTAGAGCTTGTTGGATCCCAGGATGTTGTAGCAAAGGCACAACTCCTAGGTCTCACATTTAAGGAAAGGGACCTGGAATATGCTCTCTTGATAACACCTGGTGGAATGGGCAGATAATCTCACAGCATGGCCCCAAGCCATGTAGGGTTTTAAAAGTAATAATCAGAACTTTGAATTGAACCCAGAAAAAAACTGGTAACCAATGCAGTTCACACAACAGTGGTCTAAAATTGGTAAACCCCTCCCCCCCCCCCAAATGCTTAGCCGAAGGCAGGGGTAATAATTTTCTAGAAAAAAATAATGGTGAACAGCCAGAGGACCTTATTTATATAACTGTCATAATATCAGTATATTACTGCAATCATCGAGTTTAAAATCAATTAAGAAATAAACAGCACAGAACCCCATAAAAATTCCCGTAACCTAAAATGAGTAACCTCTGAATTAATAGCTTAAAAAATTATAGGATGCTCATTTCCAAATACCTGACTAAGTTAAAACCGCTTGAGGTCATCCTGGTTCTTTGGGGCACGCTGGTTCAAAGCACTAGGTATCAGCCTTCTGAAATAAATCAGCCAGGAAACGTAACCAAATGAACTAAATCTACTTGGTAGTAAGGCTAGATGAACAGAATCTGGCAAATCTAAAAATCTAAAACTTCTCACCCTCCATTTTTAACTGCTTGATCCAGTAGAGCAGCTCCTTCTTCCTTAGTTTCTTTCTCTGGCCATTAAGTAACTTTGGGCTCTTCTCTTTCTTGATGGATTGTTTCCTAGGTAATGTCTCTCCTCCTCTTTCCTCAAAGTCACCAATGGCTGATATGGCCTTTCTTGGAGTCCGTCACTCTTAACTCAACAGAGTCTGTGGAAGGGAGAATATAGAGCATCCCCTCTTAATTTAAGTGGGCAGGACTGACTCATTTTATATTTTAAAAAATATAATAATATTAATAATATTAATAATATTAATAATATTAATATTAATAATAATAATAATAATAATAATAGTTGTTGTTGTTGTTGTTGTTATTATTATTATTATTATTATTATTATTATTATTATTATTATTATTATTATTATTATTATTATTATTATTATTATTATTATTATTATTATTATTATTTAATTTATAACCCGCTCTCTCTCCCCGAAGGGACTCGAGGCGGGGCACAGGGAATTTAAAATACATATAAAATCACAAACATAGTACAATATTAAAATTAAATTAAACTAACCCTGCGCTAAAATCCCATATTAAAACTAAAAATTAGTCGCTAAAAACCCTAAAAACAGTTGATTACCCCAGGCCGGCCAAGCAGAAAAAGTGTGTTTTTAATTTTTGACGGAAGGAGCAGAGGTCCGTAGTTGTTCTAATTTCGGGGGAAAGGTCGTTCCAGAGGGTCGGGCCCACCACAGAGAAGGCCCTTCCCCTGGGCATCGCCCGCTGGCACAGCCTAGTGGACGGCACCCGGAGAAGTCCCTCTCTGTGGGAGCGAATCGGCAGCAGGGATGTATGGGGCAGGATACGATCCTGCAGATAATATATATTTTTTCCTGTTCTTTCCATACCCACATTGCCAATTCCAATAATATCCAGCTCTTTTCTTTCTCGTTTTAACATTATTATTTTCTTCTTATGTTACCCCCACCTTCCCCCTCTAAGCTCATTTACTATATTAAAATCTTCATCACCATCATCAAGCTGAGCAACAACATCTTTTGCCTTTGCTTAGAAAAGATGGATCCGCGAGCAAAAATTTAACCGAGAAGTTTATGGGGGATTTTCAAGGTGTCCTAAATATGCTGGAAGTGATGAACAGAAGATGAATTACTTTGTAATCTCCCAACTGTGCATTTCATCCTGGGCATTTAGTATTTGAATTTGAGTTAGACATGACTTAGTACAACGATTCTTGTGTTTTATCATTTGTCTTGGTCATTGTATAGCATCATTGCCAAAGTAGATGCTGTAAAGCTAAGAAGATGTATTCCTTGCATTCACAATGCTTTCCTGAAGTTCAAATCAATAACACAAATGATGAATGCTAGCAAGGCTGTGTGTGTGTGTGTGTGTGTGTGTGTGTGTGTGTGTGTGTGTGTGTAGGAGTTTTCTGCCCAGAAACAAAGCATAAATATCCTCTTGTTCCACAGCTCAGTTCATCAGAATGGCAGGTTCCATCTTGCTTCTTTCCTGGCTGAAAAAAACATGCCGTAGAAACTCAGCAAATGGAAAGATGTCTACACTCAGATGACAATGAGGGTTGACAGAAGGCGCCGCACTTCTGCTGGAAGGTTAGAACTATGTGATATATTGCTTAGGGGAAAAAAGCATGAGATAAACAAATTAGTTATCAATAGTGGCATCTTTAGCAAGCCACAACGATGCCAAAATGATATGATGTTTCATCAGCTGTCATGAAACTACCGGGGGTGGGGGAGGAATCCTCACTTTGATTCTCATTGCTTGTCAACAATGGCTGGCAAATTTCAACTTGAAATTTTCATCAGCATGCTGTTGCCCAAATCTTTCAATTTTGAAGGACATCAACAATGTGATCCACATGTCTGTGTTCTGTGAAATGCCAAGCTTGACAGCAATTTTTCTGTCAATTGTCCTTAACCATTTATTAGCATTTGTCAGGGGAAACTTGTCAGTTGCTGCCATGGATCATCCACTCCACCGCTGATCACAACAGTCGGCTCTTCTTAGTTCATCATCTGTACGATTTTTGGCCCATCTTACACAATAGTGACATCAACACACTAACCATAAATAACCTGTATTTAGCACTGAATTTCAGTTAAAGTCTTCAGTAGTGAAAAACTCAATCACAGTCCATTGCTTAAAGTCACTGAGATTTCCATTTCATGAATAATACAATCTTTTCTGACAGAAACTGCCACCAATTGTAGTGAAGAAAGAAATGCTAAAGAACACATTAGAGCTTCTACCACATCAATATCGCCATCTATTGATGGTTTATAACATTGGAGCAATTGCCTTTCTTTCAACCCTTGGAGAATATGATTTCAGTCAGCCAAAGTATCCCATCCTCACCCTTCTAGATAGCACCTTTTAAAAATTAGGATTAACCCTTTATGAATTTCTCATTTCAATTCTTTTGAAAGGCAGAAAAAAGAAGAGAGAATCAACATTAAAGTCTATCTTGTCAAGTACAGTTATTGAGATTTATTCCATTTGCAGGAGACAGAGCATTTTAGAAAATTAATTCATTTCTCAGGCTTCATTTAATTTAATTGTAGGGGGCAAATTTAATTAGCGAGGTGAAAAAAATAAAACAGTGAGAATTAAAGGCAGATTTATTTGTTTCTTTTTATAGTTCTTTTAGATCTGGTTGTTATGGTGATAGAGAATGAGAAGAAAAATATTAAAGATGACCTTTCTCTTCAATCATCAGTGATAGATTTTTTTTTTACTAAGTTTGTACTACAATCCTTTCAATGCCTCAGAACTCTTCTTGTGTTGAGAAATAGAGACATTTTCAAGTTAAAATTACTTTAGTATTGAATTAAGATAAATGAAGAATTATGCAGTATCAGATTATTACTTATTTTAACCGATGTAACGATTGTTTGACAGGTAAGAAAAGGCATTTTTAAGGTAAATAATAGCACTGTTATACATGTTGCTTGTGTTTTCTGAATTTGTTCTATTTGTAAAAAATGGTGATCAGTAATTTGTTACTTTGGAATCCAAAAGAACACAAATGCTTACATATTTAAGCTTCCTGAAACTTTTTAAGAATGTAATGAATAACATTTAAGCTTCCAGGGTCTTTTAAAAAAGTATAGAACTACAGAGAATTCCCGTTGGAAAGAACTGAAAAGAAAAGAGTCAGTAAGTGAAAAAACATCAGAGGTAATTGGTTCAGCTTTAACAGAAAATAAGGAGTTTTATCCTAAAGTGGAGATTGGGTTCATAGAGACTATTAAGTTCAAAATATACCTTACCTGCACTATATAGAAATTTTTCAGAAGAGAATGGCTTTTGCTCTCCAGAAACAGCTGTTAGAGGGATATCAGAGGTTCAACTGATAACCTGAAAAGAAAAAAAATAATTTAAACATTTGTTCTGTTTAACTGGATGGCTTGAGCAATATTTTCTTTTTCTTATGATAAGGATGTTGGAGAGGAGATAAGACAGGTTTGGCAAAAATTTCAGTGACAAAATGTTAGAACTGCTGAGCGGTGAAAATGGAATTAGCAATGGCACCATAATTATCCAAGCTTGTGGCAATATTAGGGATATACCTGGGATGAGATCAGTTGTTACCCCAGGTATCATTTTGCCTTCAGGAGATCCCCCTGAAGTTGGAAAGCCTAAATAGTTTAATGTATCCTCTTTCTCTATCATCAATTTAAAATCAAATGGCAGAACTGGAATGAAACACTCTAAAGCAGGGGTCCCCAACCTTTGCAACTTTAAGTCTGAAGGACTTCAGCTCCCAGAATTCTCCAGCCAGCTTTGCTTTGCTGGCTGGAGAATTCTGGGAGCTGAAGTCCTTCAGACTTAAAGTTGCAAAGGTTGGGGACCCCTGCTCTAAAGCAGTGTTTCTCAACCTGAATTCTTAAAGAGAATTCTCAACGGATTCTGGGAGTTGAAGTCCGAATATTTTCAAGTTGCCCAGGTTGAGAAACACTGTTCTAAAGCATCTCTTGCAAGATTCATGTCCTGTTTGTTTGATCTCTTGTTTCTTTTTCAAAAATTGAACAGCATGTGGACATACAGTGTGTATACGTACGTATACCCATGGGCATGATTTACATGCATTCTACTCTTTGAAAGCATGTCATATTTCAAACAGGAAAATAAATCTTTGAAATCATAGTATAAATATGTATACTATGTAGACATAAATAGCATAATGGTATAAATAATTAAAGAGTATGAATAGTATAAATAATTAAATCATTTATACTGCAAATAGCCCCAAGTTTTTGGACACCTAAATAATGTGCTGTTCGCTGCCTTGAGTGGCATTTATGAGAAGGCCATCCGTGTAGATTGATTTAATAAACTAAAAAGGAGCTGCTGATACAGTTCTACACAGGAATGATTGAGTCTGTCATCTGCACCTCTATAACTGTCTGGTTTGGTTCTGCAACCCAACAAGACAGACATAGACTTCAGAGGATAATCAGAACTGCAGAAAAAACAATTACTGCCAACCTGCCTTCTATTGAGGACCTGAACGCTGCATGAGTCAAAAAGAGGGCCTGAAAATATTTATAGGCCTCTCGCATCCAGGAAAATTGTTTCAACTCCTACCCTCAAAACAACACTATAGAGCAGGGGTCCCCAACCTTTTTGGCACCAGGGACCGGGTTCATTTTAAAGAAAATTCCGCGGACCGGTGGGCATGCCTCGGCCGGCATAGAAGGGGAGCGGGGGAGAGGGAGAACAGGTGGCGCATGCACATGCGGGGGAGGGTGAGTCAGCTCACTCGCCCCTCTCAGCCCCCAACGGTGCAAGCGACCGCGACTGCGCTCTCCCACCCCTGGTGCGCGCTCTGCCCAGGGGGCTGCCCCTCCTCCCTCCTCTTCTTCTCCGGCCCTGCGGCCTGGTTCCTATCAAGCCACGGACCGGCACCGGTCCATGGCCCGGGGTTTGGGGATCCCTGCTATAGAGTACTGCATACCAAGACAACTAGACAAAAGAACAGATTTTTCCCAAACGCCATCATTCTGCTAAACAAATAATTCCCTCACCACTGTCAAACTATTCACTAAGGCTGCATTATTATTATTATTATTACTATTAGTCTTGTCATTGTTCCTATCACCCATCTCCTCCCACTTATGACTGCAGGACTGCAACTTTGTTGCTTGTAACCTTACGATTTATATTGATGTTGTTTCCTGATTGCTTATTTGCACCCTATGACTATCATTAAGTGTTCTATCTTATGATGCTTAAAGAATCTATCTTGTTTTTTTATGTACACTGAGAGCATGAGCACCAAAGATTAATTCCTTGTGTGTCCAATCACACTTGGCCTATTCTATTCTAAAAAGAAAAAAAGAAAAGGGGCCTTGAAGTTACCATACCTAAATAAATACTAAAGGGAAATATTCATGTGTACCTTAGTGGTGACCAGGATTTATGCTCAAGTCTAGCCACTATAAATCCTGGATTTACAGCCAGCGGCTCTGATCCACGCCTATTTAGACACCTCAATTGAACTTCTGAAGGCAGGCTGGCTTATGGAAGAGGCTGGATATGCCCTGTATCTTAAATGCCTGACTTTTTGTTGTCTTTAAGCTAGCAATAGCAGAACAGAGACATTCAGCATTACTTGAGAAAACCCATCGGGCTCTCAAAGGCAGAGCTGGTTACACAGGTAAGATAAATAAAAGGGGAAATGCTACCTTTTGCAGAAGAGAAAGATGAACGGGAGAAAACAAATCTAAAAGATGTGAAAATCCCATCACTCACAAGGTAGCCAGTACCAACTGGGCTATAGCAGACATGAATACAGCAAAATCTGGCAGCAAATAAGCAAATAAATAAATAAAACCCTATAAAGAAGTTGGCAGAAAATGAACCAAGAGAAATTCATAGGTATATAGATTGGAAATATTTCTGTTCAATGCAGGGCTACGTTTTTATTTCATAAATGCCTGATTATTCAGTCATTATTTGCAATGATGATTAAGGTTAGTGACCCTTCTTTTTCTCCTGTGGCAGATTCAGCGCTGTCTTTTTCTGAGGTAGAAAAGGCTCTGCCTATTGTGTTTGACTGGCATGATTGGGTAGTAATTGTGTTTTGATTTATTTTCAGTAAGCCTTTGTAAAATTGCATATTTTCATGAGCAAAAGAACGTGGGCATCTTGGCGCAAAATCATGACTTTAATCACTATTCTACATAGGGATCTTCAGCTGTTGATGAAGCTCATGGGTGTTGGAGTTGACAGATCAGGATGGCACCTAAGGAGTGTGGCTGCACTTAATTATAATGAAATTAGAGGGTGGGGGTACCTACTTTATGTGAACTCAGCCACCAAGGATTTGTAAAATATGGTGTATGGAATTTGGAGGAAAGCACTAAGGGACATTAAACCTTCAAGTGGCACATCTGAAATCATATCATAAAAAGATTTAAGTGATGTAAAATCATCTTGAAGGTGATGAGAATAGAGCAAAAACTATAGCTAATCTAAGCTAAATATAATTATAATTAAACTAAATATAGTTAATTTGATTACTTTGACATATTTCACTATTTCCTGCTTATGTCACATTACAATTGCAATATGCCAGTAATGTCTGGGATATTATAGATAAAGTTTCAAGAGACTACATATGGCCCTTAGGCTGTGAACTCAGATTTATTTCGGTGCTAAGTCGTAACATGTTAAACAAGCATGTTTGAACAAGCTATAGAACCTAACCTTTGTGTTATTATTGGCTTGCTGTTTTCTGATTGCCTGATTTTGCTATTGGGATTTTAAGTACTGCAAGCCAACTTGAATAAGTTTGTGAAAGCCAGTTGATATGGTTTTATTATGCTTGGAGATAGGAAATTATTGGACAATAAACTGGGTAAAACCATAGTTTGCCAAGTGTCTCATTTTGTCAATCAACAGAATGCTGATTGTATTAATGCTGCATTCCAAGAAGTCTGCAGATTTGTAATTTGAAAATCAATATGACAAATTGCAATTGCATTTAAATCCAATTCAAGCAATTTGGAAAAACCTGGAAGAAGTAAGAAATATAATAATTAAAGAAAAAAGACAATAAAGAAAAAAATGTCTTTTTTTCTTTACAGAATCTAAATATTTTAAAAGACAGAATGTTTGTCTCCATGTACCTTGTGTGTATGTATGCATGCATTCTAAATATAGAAATTGATTTTCTAAAATTTCTGGAAAAGAAATAATATGTGATCATACAAGGATCTAAAATAGATCTGAGTCCCTTCTGGGAGATAGGTGCGGTATAAAAATCAAATCAAATCAAAAAATAAATCAAATATGTCTTTTAAAAGCTTTATTTTAACTTTTATATATTTGTTTTTATTTTGGCTGTACACCACCCTGAGTCCTTCGGGAGTAGGACAGCATAAAAAACCAATAAACTAAACTAAACTAAACTAAACTAAACTAAACTAAACTAAACTAAACTAAACTAAACTAAACTAAACTAAACTAAACTAAACTAAACTAAACTAAACTAAACTAAACTAAACTAAAAGGGACGCAGTGACTCGGTGGCTAAGATACTGAACTTGTCAATCAGAAAGCTCAGCAGTTCGGCGGTTCGAATCACTAATAACAGAGTGAGCTCCTGTTACTTGTCCTAGCTTCTGCCAACCTAGCAGTTCGAAAGCATGTAAAACATGCAAATAGAAAAATAGGGACCACTTTGGTGGGAAGGTAACAGCATTCCGTGTACTTTCAGCATTTAGTCATGCTGGCCACATGACCACGGAGACGTCTTCGGACAGCGCTGGGTTTTTTTTTGAGCACTGCCCCCTAGAGTCGGGAACGACTAGCACATATGTGCAAGGGGAACCTTTACCTTTAAGGATCTAAAATTATATGTTTTTTATTCAACAATGCAGGTTATTATTAAAAATTATTAAATCCTTATATTTTATTATTGCAACTTATTGAAATGTATTTCCATTTATTATAGGGTGGTTTGTTTGTTTTTTTGCCTTATTCAGGTCCAATTCTTAGAGATTTTCTGGACAAGTTCCTGCAATTTTCTTGGCAAGGATATAAAAGAAGTGGTTTGCCATTTCTTCCTTCCTAAGGCTAAGATAGTGACTGGCCCAAGGCCACCCAGCTACGTTCTTGCCTAAGACAGAAGTAGAACTCATGGTCTTAAGGTTTCTATACTGATGCCTTAACCACTACACTAAACTGGCTGACATTAGATTATTATTGATTTATAATTGTTGTTAATAATATTACTGTTATTAACAACTGCAACAGTACGTAATATGTTTGTGCTTTAAGTTGGATGGGAAGTAACGGACTCAGGCTCAACCCGACCAAGACCGAGTGGCTGTGGTTTCCGGCTGCCCGATTCAACCAGCTCACTCCATCGCTGGCCATAGGGGGCGAACATCTTGCCCCTGTGGATGGGGCGCGCAATCTGGGTGTCCTCCTGGATGCCCGGCTGTCCATGGAAGATCAAGTGACAGCCGTGGCCAGGAGGGCGTTTTACCAGGTTCGCCTGGTTCGCCAATTGCGCCCCCTATTGAATCGGGACGCCCTTCGCACAGTCACTCATGCGCTCGTGACATCCCGACTGGACTATTGTAACTCTCTCTACATGGGGCTCCCCTTGAGGTGCACCCGGAGACTTCAGCTAGTCCAGAACGCAGCCGCGCGAGCAATTATGGGAACCACTAGGTTTGCCCATGTAAAACCGCTCTTGCGCGAGCTGCACTGGCTGCCTGTCATCTTCCGGGTGCGCTTCAAGGTGTTAATTATCATCTTTAAAGCGCTCCATGGCTCGGAACCTAGCTACCTGCGGGATCGGATCCTGCATCATACATCCTCACGGCCGATTCGCTCCCACAGAGAGGGACTTCTCTGGGTGCCGTCCACTAGACTGTGTCAGCGGGCGACACCCAGGGGAAGGGCTCTCTCTGTGGCGGGCCCGGCCCTCTGGAACGACCTTCCCCCCGATATTAGAACTGTTATATCCTCGACCTGCGACCGGTCTCGACTTACGACCGGCCGCAGGTCTTCCAGGCTGCCTCTTGGAGCCTTGGCAACAGGCTGTAGCAAGGCAGCCAACTGACAGACGCGCCTGATTGGCTGAGGCGCGCCTGGCCCTTGCTGCAGCCTGATTGGCTTCCCCTTTGACAGCTCCAAATATAAAGAGCTGTCAAAGCGCGGGAGCCCCTGTCTACCGCCTATTTCTTTCGTACTTGTTTCTACAGATATTTTAACCTGCCTAAAATAAAGGGCTGTTGTTTTGAGCAAACCTGGCTTGGACTCCCTCTATTCTCCACCGTGCAGAGAATCTAACACTGGCGACGAGGGCTGGGGCCAGGCAGAGCTCCGATTGCTGAGGGAGAGAAATTTTCCTCACGAAAAAATTTTTTACGTGTTTCTTTTGCGGTACGATCGCTATGGGTTCCGTTCCTCCCTTCGCTCCGTTCGACTCGGCGAAGGAGTCCTGGGTGTCCTTCATGGCACGATTCGAATGCTTCGTGCTGGCCAATGACTACGGGGCGCTGCCCCGGCGCGAAAATTGGGCCATTTCCTCGGCTGCGGCGGCACGGAGTTGTTCGCCACCGCTCGCACCATGGCCGCGCCGACAGAAGTATATGAGATGCCGTGGGACACATTGATCGAACGGCTCAGGGCCCACTACGCCCCGGTGCCGTCTAAGATGACCCACCGCTTCACTTTCAGAAAGTGCCTCCAGAAGCCTGACCAGTCGGTGGCCGAATTCCTGAAGGCGCTCCGCATGGCCGCCATTCCGTGCACTTTCGCCGCGGACTTCTTGGCCGAGTCCCTGCTGGAGCAATTCATCTGGGGCCTCAGGGAAGTCCGCCTCAGAAGGCGCCTGCTGGCCCGAGCTGAGCTGACCCTAGAGCAGGCGGTGGACGAGGCTCGGGCATTCGAGATGTCCGAGTCCTCGGCCCTGGATAGAGACTTGGACCGCCACCCGCCCGCACGCGCGTGCCTGGTTGAGGAGGACGAGGACCCCGACGAGGACGACCAGGTCGCCTACATTAGGCCCGCCGGCCGCAAGCCGCCCATGCCGGCTACCTACAGATGCTTGGGCTGCCGGGGAAAGCACCCTCGGGCCGATTGCCCGTTCAAGGAAGCCATCTGCCGCCGCTGCGGCCGAAAGGGACACCTGGCCGCCGCTTGCCGCGCCGCCGCGCCCGCGGAAGACCAACCCTCCCCCGAGCCCCAACGCCGCTCCGGAGAGGAACGTAGAGGGCCTGCGGCCAACCCACCCACCCAGCGCCGCCGGGGCAGACGCCAGCAGCCGCAGCCGTCCGGCTGTTTTGCCTTGACCGACGACAACTCTCTGCTGGAAGCCCTGCCCGACCGTACGCGGCTCAGGACAGTTGTGAAACTGGAGGGGGTGGGGGTCCGCATGGAGGTGGACTCTGGCTCGTCTCGGTCCATCATTTCCCGGGCACAGTTGGCCAAGCTACGCCCCGGCCTTTCCTTAGACAAATTGTCCCCCCCACTCACGGTTTTGCGGGACTATCAGGGATCGTCAATCCCCACCCTGGGCCAGATTTCCCTGAGGGTGGAGTACGGGGGTTTCAAGGGGCCCTTGCCTATTCTGGTGGTTTCTGATCCCCTGGCGGCCATCATCGGCCTGGATTGGTTTCCCGCCCTTGGCCTGTCAGTGCAGGGGGTTCACTCTATTCCCGCCTCCTCTCCCATCTCTGGGGTTTTGGAGGAGTTCGCCGACGTGCTTGACGGTCGGCTTGGCTCTTACGTGGGCACCCCTGTCTCCTTAAATCTTGACCCTCAGGTTGCACCCATTAGGCTCAAGGCCCGCAGGCTGCCGCTCGCCCTGAAGCCCAAGGTTGATGCCGAACTTGACCGGCTGGTGGCGCAGGGCGTGCTCGAGCCCGTTGACCAGGCAAGATGGGAGACCCCCATAGTGGTCCCCATCAAGCCCGACGGGTCGGTGCGGATCTGCGCCGACTATAAGTCGACCATCAACCGTGGGCTCCAGGCGAACCCATATCCAGTCCCAGTGGTGCAAGACCTGCTCCATTCCCTGGGGCAAGGCCGCATATTTGCGAAACTGGATATGGCCCAGGCCTATCAACAGCTCCCGGTGGACGAGGCGGCTGCGGAGGCGCAGACCATCATCACCCACCGGGGGGCTTTCCGTTGTCGCAGACTCCAATTCGGAGTGTCCGTCGCCCCGGGGATCTTCCAGAGCCTCATGGAACGTTTGCTCCATGGGCTCCCAGGCGTGGTCCCGTATTTTGACGACGTTCTGATAGCTGCTTCCAGCATCTCAGAGCTCGCCAAAGTACTGAGGAAGGTCCTCAGCGTTTTCAGGGGCGCGGGATTAAAGTTGAAGCGCAGCAAATGCGTTTTTGCAGCGCCGGAGGTGGAGTTCCTGGGCTTCTTGATTGATGCCCGGGGCATCCACCCCACCCCCAAGAAGGTCGAGGCCATTAGGAACGCCCCTACGCCTGCCTCCAAGACGGAGCTGCAGGCGTTCCTCGGCCTCTTAAATTTCTACGCGCCTTTTCTTCCCCACAAGGCAACGTTAGCCGAGCCGCTTCATCGATTGCTCGATCGATCGGCGGCCTGGTGCTGGGGCAGCCGCGAGGCGCATGCGTTCGCGGCTGTCAAAGCCACTCTGACGTCAGAGGCAGTCCTTGTGCAATATGATGACAGGCTGCCCTTGACGTTGGCGTGCGATGCCTCCCCTTTCGGCCTGGGGGCCGTCCTGAGCCATTCCTTCCCAGATGGCTCAGAAGCCCCCATTGCTTTTTGGTCCCGGACAATGTCTCCCACTGAGAGAAACTATAGCCAGATTGACAAGGAGGCTCTGGCTATGGTGTCCGGCATCAAAAAGTTCCACCAATACCTGTATGGTCGGACTTTTGCTGTCTTCACGGACCATAAGCCTCTCCTTGGGCTTTTGGCCGGTGACCGTCCGACCCCCCCCATCCTTTCTCCCAGGATGACCAGATGGACGGAGTTCCTAGCAGCGTATAGTTATACGCTGTACTACCGTCCGGGCAAGCAGCTGGGGCATGCCGATGCCCTGAGCCGGTGCCCCCTCCCCAAGGCGGACGAAGAGCCGGTGCCGGCACTGTCCGTCTTGTCTGTGGCAGACTCAGGCCTGCCCTTGACGTCCTCGGACGTCGCCGCCCGGACGAAGGCCGACCCTGTCCTGTCCCAGGTCTCCACCTGGGTCTTGCGAGGGTGGCCTCAAGGCGGCGTGGCCGAAGATTTTCGGCCGTACAAGGCACGCCAGACGGAGCTTTCGCTCCACAGCGGCTGCTTGTGCTGGGGGGATCGGGTCATCGTTCCCCCCCCTCCGTCACCAGGTGCTCCGAACGCTCCACACCGACCACCCCGGCATAGCCCGGATGAAGGCGCTCGCCCGCAGCTATGTGTGGTGGCCGGGCTTGGATGCGGAGGTAGCTGCCTGGGTCGGGGGTTGTGTCCCTTGTCAAACCACCCGCCCCGCCCCTCCGGTCGCCCCGCCCAGGGAGTGGGACTTGCCCCGGAGCCCTTGGTCCAGGCTCCACATAGACTTCGCAGGCCCCTTCCGGGGCCAAACGTTCCTGGTGGTCGTGGACGCCTACTCCCGTTGGGTGGAGGTCATCTTGATGGCTTCCACTACGGCCGAGAGTACGGTCAGGGCCCTGCGCCGCCTTTTTGCGACGCACGGGTTGCCGGACATCGTGGTGTCCGACAACGGGCCCCAGTTCCAGTCCGCCACCTTCCAGGAGTTCTTGGCCTCGCAAGGGATCTGCCACGCGCCAGTGGCCCCTTATCATCCGGCCTCCAATGGTCGGGCTGAACGGGCCGTCCGCTCGGCCAAGGAGGCTCTGGGACGGATGACCAAGGGGGACTGGCCCGCAAGGGTGGCTGCTTACCTGCTAGGTCAGCATTCCACACCTTGCCCTGCCACACGGAAAAGCCCCGCCGAGCTCTTGATGGGTCGCCGCCTGCGGACAACCTTGGACAGGCTGCACCCGGCTTACAACGATGTGCAGCCTTGCAACCTGGGGGCCACACCCCCCAGCCTTTTCCAGCCCGGGGACCCTGTGTACGCCCGCCACTACGCAGGGGACACTAAGTGGGTTCCGGCCACAGTAACCGAGCTAACGGGTCCCTGCTCTTTCAGGGTCAGCCTCCCGGACGGGTCCGAGTGGCGGCGCCACTTGGATCAGCTAAGGCGCCGCCTTCCTACACCTGCGGACCCATCGTCGGAACCGCCCTTCCCCGTTGCCCCGGTTGGGCCAGTCAACCCGTTCCCAGAGAAACCGCTCGGGGCCTTCGCTTCTTCAGGCCCGGCCGTACTGAACGCCGCCTTCCGGCATACACTTCAGAAGCTGTCTCAAACCGAGGGGGACGCGCGGGCCCTTGCGCCTAAGGACCCGCCCTGCACCGCCGCAACCAACCGGCATCCAACAAACTATGCTCCGAACGCCGCGCCCCCTCGCCCCGACTTACCAGCTCAGACGGCTCCGCCTCCGCGAGTAGGCCTCGATGACGTCACCACCTGGAGCTCCACTCCCCGAAGGGAGGAGCTCGCACAGGGGCAACCTACCTCTCCGACGTCCCACCAGCAACTGAGGCGGTCTGGGCGTTCCCGGCGCCGCCCCGCCTACTTTCAAGACTACGCATGCTCGTGCATCAGAACGGACAATTCCTCGAGCATGCGCAGACCGAGGGGGGAAAGGGGTGTTATATCCTCGACCTGCGACCGGTCTCGACTTACGACCGGCCGCAGGTCTTCCAGGCTGCCTCTTGGAGCCTTGGCAACAGGCTGTAGCAAGGCAGCCAACTGACAGACGCGCCTGATTGGCTGAGGCACGCCTGGCCCTTGCTGCAGCCTGATTGGCTTCCCCTTTGACAGCTCCAAATATAAAGAGCTGTCAAAGCGCGGGAGCCCCTGTCTACCGCCTATTTCTTTCGTACTTGTTTCTACAGATATTTTAACCTGCCTAAAATAAAGGGCTGTTGTTTTGAGCAAACCTGGCTTGGACTCCCTCTATTCTCCACCGTGCAGAGAATCTAACAAGAACGACTACGGACCTCCACTCCTTCCGTCTGAAATTAAAAACACACTTTTTCCGCTTGGCCGGCCTAGGCTAGTCTCTCTTTCTATGGGGTTTTAAACTTATTCATAGCTGCTGGGTATTTTAGTTTAACGGGTTTTAGCACAGGAATAGATTTAATTTGTTTTTATATTATGTATTTATATTTGTATATTTATTGTTTTTACTTTCCCTGTGCACCGCCCCGAGTCCCCGTGGGGAGAGGGAGCGGTTCTACAAATTAAATTTGAAATTTGAAATTTGAAGTTGCCTTTGAATCATTGTATATACTTAGCCCTGCTAACGTTAAGGCACATTATTCGTAAAAGCTATATGCTTCATGGTTCATTACAGACAAATGCTTAAGCATGTTCTAAGCCAGTATTTCAACCACAATAGGTGGTGTGGTGTGGGACGCTTGTGTGGTGATAATAATGAATCAAAGAACATTCATTAGGCAGAGCTTTTTGAAAGAAACAACAGCATCGGTAGTAAAATCAGTCCAAAGCACTTTTTTTCCTTCTCTCGGTGTTGAATAATGGCATGTTAAGCTTTGTAAGGAGAGCGAGAGAGAGCGAGAAGGAACATTAAATGGGCTGCCTTGTCTTGCCATTTCCACACCCTTCTTTTTAATGTAGAAGCATAAACTAACTGAAATTAATGCTGAAATAAAGGTTATAATAAAGGCAGCACTTTGCAGGTTTTTTTAGGCAGCAGTATCACGAAAGACAAAAACTATAAACATCAGTTTAGATCTACAACACCTGCCATACATAGGCCAGGCTTACCTATTCACTGTTCCAGACTGTAAATCTTTCCAATATGATGCTCTCACCTGCATAAGTGAAGGGAGGAAAAAGAAAGTTGTCAGGGATGAATTCTCTTAAATCACCTCTTCAGATGGCATTCATAAGCCGTGCAAGATGCCTTAATGTGATTGCCAAAGTTGAAGGCCTTCCCTAGTCTCCTTTTTTTTTTTTTTGCAAATAGAAAAACCCAGGTAGAAAAAGAGATAAAATAGCAATAGTAATAGCACTTAGATTTAGATACCATTTGTAATAGTAATTTATAGCCCTCTGTAAGCGGTTTACAGAGTCAGCATATTGCCTCCAATCTGGGTCCTCATTTTATTGACCTCAGAAGGATGGAAGGCTGAATCAACCTTGAGTCTGTCAGGATCGAACTGTTGGCAGTGGGCAGAATTAGCCTGCAGTACTGCATCCTAACCACTGACCCACCAAGACTCTTAACTCCATCTCTATACAGAACTTTGCATTAAGCATTACTAAAGGATTGTTTGCTCTTGCATTAGTGTTATGTAAAGAGGGAGTGTGGCATATTGGTTAAGACCAGAGGTGAAATCTTCCCGGTTCGGCCCAGTTCGGCCAAAGTGGTAGAGATGATTGTCCTTGGTTCTGCGAATTGGTAGTAAAAAAAAAGCTTCCAAGGAGCTATGAGCCATACGATCGTCGGAAGCCACACCCATCTAGTCACATGACTCACCACCATCAAGCCATGCCCACAGACCAGTGGGAAATAAAATTAGATTTCACCACTGGTTAAGACATTGGATTAATAACAGGTAGTCCCAAGTTCAGGCCCAACTTGGTCCATGGAATCTTTCTCTATGACTTTGGGCCAGTTGTGCTCTGTCAATCTAACTTATCTCACAGGGTGGTTGCTATAGAGAAAACAGGAGGTAATAGCCCCTTTGTATTGGCTCCTGAATGAAAGGTGGGATAGAAATATAACAAATAAGAAACATTCTCATACAAGGTTCATGCATGCATTTTCATCATCAAAGCAATCATGTGATTCTCTTGAGTGGAATCAGCAATCATCTAATGCTCATTTCCAAGAAACACCCATCTGTATCTTGATGCAATCCACATGGGACTCTACTGCACTGAAATGTAGTAGTTCTCACAAATGCAGACAAGAATAAAAGACACTATCCTTGCATGTTTATGTAAATCTCCATCAACATAATTAATATCAAGAAATAGATAGCAACTGAGTGGCATGAAAATAAAAAAAATATCTTCTTCTTTTGACCAAAAATTACTAACTGCTCTTCTAGGATGGATGGATGGATGGATGGATGGATGGATGGATGGATGGATGGATGGGTCGGTGGATGGATTCTACACTTACATTGTGGTTGTGCTTTCAGTCTGGTGCTCTCTAGATGTTTTGGACTTCATCTCTCACCTTATTATGCAGGAAAATACCCAGGATACTACAAACAGAATTGGAAAAGCTACAATCCTGGAACCTGGACTGGTTCTTTATGAAATCAGAAAAGTGGAGAGGACCATAAGATCCTTTAAAAGACTTCACTGGTCAATTAATCAAACTGAGCCTTAAAGAAGTATCTTCATTTACTTAAGGAAACAGAACAACCAGTCTAGTGCAATGGTTACAGATGGAGGTGGCACTGTATTTATTCCCTGCCTTCCTCTAGAGGAAGTGAAATAGTTGGATGTGATGGTAGCTCAGAAAGTGTATCACCCAGATATTTTCTCATATATTCAGTCAAATAGTTTGCTCCAAACCCCCGTACGGAGGTTGCTAGGTAGTGGTGGCATGCTTGAATTCTCTCCCTTCTTAGTTATTCTGATTGGATTTCTTTGCTGGCGGTGGGGACATTTTAACTTCATGCAGTCGCTTTTTTTGCACCACTCAGCTGAAGAGGAACAAATTGCTCTTTCTTTGTTGCTAACGGAACCAGGGAAACAGCAAGGCTGTTCACAATTATGGGAGGGTGGGTAAGATTAGACTTTCATCCCCCCACCCCAAACCTCATGAACACTGCTATTCTCTACCTGTTAATATCAACCAACCTGCGGGAAAAATAGTGAAAACAAAAAGCAACCTACCCTAGGCAAACCTCCAGAGGTCTAATATTTGTATAAATCTGATGCCATTTTAAATGCATGTTATGAGACAAATAAGTGGAAGGTTCCCTGTTTACATTGGCTTTCCAAAATTCCATTGTGTTCACATGCTGTGTAAACACAGAGGAGCAGGGCTTGCCTTTATAAAGGTCAAAAACCTGGCAGTCTCTTGTCTCTTATCCTTCTGTTAGAGAAAAGATCAGAGCTATAAGTGCCAGGTTGAATTCATCCAGTGAATTATTTACTCATCAATATATTTTTGCTGACACCAATTTACATTTATAATCTGTTTCTCAGCCAACCAGCGGTTCTTGTTCTTGTATGGTAGAACTAGGAAGTGAAAAACAAACGAACTGATACTTGTATCCAAAATAATCTGGAAGCTGTTCTTCCAAGTAATTCCAGTAGTTATTATCCCCTCCCCCAAATTGTTGTGCCTCTTAAACACATTAGTGGGATGAGGATCACTTGGAAATGAGAATTTGCTTTGAAAGTGCTGCTATGTGAGAACTGTTTTGAAATTTCTCATAAGCTTTCTTCTTCCGTGAAAGAGGTATTGGGGTTGTTGTTTTTTTCATTGCTATTTCATTCTTGCAGTCTTTGAAAATATCTTCCAGGATTCTGGAGTTTACTTGCTTTATGTCACACATCCTTCCATCGACGTTCCTGGCTTCCACGTACAAACCCAGAGATCCAGAGCAGAAATCCACCAATTAAAAACTATGATAGATATGAGCCACTGTAGTACAGTGGTCAGAGTGCAGTACTGCAGGCTACTTCTGCTGACTGCCAGCTGACTGCAATTTGGCAGTTCGAATCTCACCAGGCTCAAGCTTGACTCAGCCTTCCAGCCTTCCGAAGTGGGTAAAATGAAGACCCAGATTGTAGGGGGCAATATGCTGACTGTGTAAACATCTTAGAGAGGGCTGTAAAAGCACTGTGACGCATATACGTGCTATTGCTCTGATAGAACATGGAACATGAGTTATTGGTGAATTTCACAGACTGATTCTGGGCCAAAACTAAACTGAGCCTGCATTTTATGTACACTCATGTACTTATTCAATCTCATGTCCACTGCAGTCTGCAGAGTTTTCCCTGGTCCATTTGACGTTTTCCCTACAATGATACTGTATTAGGAAATTCCTCTTGTACAAAGGATTTGAGTCAGTCTGAAAATCTTACTCACATTTTTTTTAGTACCTCTTCTATGGCAGTTTCTCTTCTACCTTCATTCATAAAACTGAATGCCATTCTGAGGTAGAGGCTGCATATCTCCTCTGGTAGGACCTGAATTTGTCACAAATAAAGTGGCTAGGTTCCAGAGGTAGGTTGCAAATCCCAGCACTACCTGTTCGCTCATGCTTGGCTGTACGGTCGTGCCCATGCGCACTACCTCCCGCTGCCGCCAATACTGATTCACCCGATCTGGGCTGAAATGGGAGCAGCCCATCTCTGGACTATCTCTGAACTGAAGGAAGATACTGAGTTTGTCCTGGTGTTTCTGGCTAATGGTTCCTTTTCCTCTTCCTTCTCATTCTCTTTTATTGTTTATTTGTATTACACATATACAAATACATATACGTATACATATTCAGTATATTTTATTCCATTTTAATTGCCCTGGCCATTGACTGCATTGCATTAATAAAGGTAACAATGAATCTCACTCCTTAAGTTTCTGTAAGTGTGGTTGTTTAAGAAACAAACAAGAAAGTTAAAAAAGAAAAAATAAATTTAGGTCTATATCAATTCATCAAAAAAGGTTCCTTTTTTTAAAAAAAAGTTTGCTTTTTGTCTTAGTTCTATAGGACAAGCCTGAGTACAGCCTGAAGGCAGAATCAAACGAGGGATCAGTCTAGAGTTGTTATATTGCCACAAACAATTTAAATCCAACCCCCTTGGAATTCCATTAGTGCTGACCATTAGTTGACTAGATTCTTGTGTATTTTGTTGTTGTTAGTTGCGAAGTCATGTCCGACCCATTGCAACCCCATGGACAATGTTCCTCCAGGCCTTCCTGTCCTCTACCATCCTCTGGAGTCCATTTAAGCTCACGCCTACTGCTTCAGTGTCTCCATCCAGCCACCTCATTCTCTGTCGTCCCCTTCTTCTTTTGCCCTCAATCTCTCCCAGCATTAGCTCTTCTGCAGTGAGTCCTTCCTTCTCATTAGGTGGCCAAAGTATTTGAGTTTCATTTTCAGGATCTGGCCTTCTAAAGAGCAGTCAGGGCTGATCTCCTCTAGGTTTGATCACCTTGCAGTCCAAAGATTAGGTATAGGAATGAGCAATAAATCAGCTGAATTGTAACTCAAGGTATGGTCCCAATCCTTCATGGCTGACAAGTTCTTTGGGTTTTTTTTTGTTTTGTTTTAAAATCAGTACTGAACGGTATGAACCAGCCATAATTTAATTCATATTTGAGATGAATTCATAAAGCAGCATGGTTCAAATATATATTTTCAATTTGACTTTAAAAAGTTATCCATAAATTCTAATGAGAAAACTTCATATGGAAGCCGCTTCCATTTTTAGTAGAATGGGATGAAAAAACAGAGATGATAGACCCTTTAGAAAATACTATTCCTGCCAAGTTTCACTCTGAATATCATTATGGGCTTTACTGTGGTAACATACATATATGCCCATCATGCTAACTCTCTCAAATATAGTGCAGAAGGTTTATGCAAAGTGCAGGGAAAGAAGTAAAAAAATAATAAGCAAAGATGATTAAGTACATGACAGAAGGGAAAGCAAAAAGAAATATGCTTCTATTTTAGTTTAAAGCAACTCTATTTCCTGTATTTCTCCATTACAAACCAGTCTAACACTTAAAGTCTATTAATTCTTACATTGTCTTTTGTTTATTTATTGTCAAATTGATTTGTCACCTATCTCATGGTTCAGATGATTCTTTTGTTCTTCTTTGTTCTTCATTGTTCTTTGTTCTTTTTACCTCACCATTGTTCTCCTCACTTCTCTTTTTCTTGAGGTTCTATCAAAGCAATTCAAACATAACTCCCTCAACAGACCTCTTAAACATTGCTTCAGTAATCTCAGCAAGCATACCATAATTGCTCATGGAAATTACCCAGAAGAGCACACCTTGACAATTCTTAAACCTCCTTAAGCACTCTCTCTCTCTCACACACACTCCAACGATTTCCAAAGCATGTGTCTTCATTCTTCTACTGTGCCAAGTTCTGACTATAGCTACGACAGCCCAGAAAAACTTTGAAGTGCTGTGTCCAGAAGTGATAATTTCCCTCTTAACCCAGCTCAAGACTTTTCCATCTAGACTATCCATAATGCATACATCTTTGGCTGAAGCAGTTGGGGCTGGTTGTCGGTCTTTTGTGGTAGTGCAGATCAAGAAACAGACACCACAAGATATATAGATAATAAGAACAGAATCTCAAAAATCTAAAAATGTTTTACCTTCCCTCCAGTGGTGAAATTCAAATTATTTTACTACCGGTCCTACAGGTGTGGCTTGGTGGGCATGGTAGGGGAAGGATACTGCAAAATTTCCATTCTCACCCCACTCTGGGGCCAGCCAAAGGTGGCTATTTGCTGGTTCTCTGAACTGCTATCAGTTCTCACAAACCTGTCAGAAACTGCTGAATTTCACCCCTGCTTCCCTCCCTCTTATACCAAAAAGGTTTAAGATGGAGCCAGTTTAGCTTCTTTCTAACTGTTTCTTTCTCTCCTAGACTTCATTCATGTTTTCTTAGCTGCTGCATTCTGACTCCAAGGTCACCACTGTAATTCTTTACAATGCTAGATTTAATGTGGGAGGCCCCCCAATGTTCTGCAGCACTGGGTTGGAACAAGGGGAACTCTCTCTCTCTCTCTCTCTCTCTCTCTCTCTCTCTCTCTCTCTCTCTCTCTCTCTCTCTCTCTCTCTCTCTCTCTCTCTCTCTCTCTCTCTCTCTCTCTCTCTCTCTCTCCCTCCCTCCCTCCCTCCCCCCCCTCCCTCCCTCCCTCCCTCCCTCCATCCATCCATCCATCTCTCTCTCTCTTTTTAATGGCTTGGTCAACAAGTCCACATGCATTTCCATGATCACTATAATTAGTAAGGTATGCAAAGCAGCACAACTTGGCAATGCCACCTCATATTACTGAACAAAGCTTCTGCACAGGTCCAGGCCCAGCTGGAGTATTAGCCCAATTGGTCCAGTTTGATGCAGAAAAGACTGCTTCACTCAGTCAGACCCTTCCCTGGGCATGTCAGTAAAAAACTTCCTGAGTCATGTTACTCCTTTGAAGTGCAAATGATTAAAAAAAAAAGATGGGATTTGCAAGAGTAATCAAAAGATGTTCAACTGAGTCCATTAAACTTATTTTTTAATACCAAGATGGCTGTTGAGGATAGCATTAGCACTTAGATTTATGTACCGCTTCACAAGGCTTTACAGCTCTCTCCATGCGGTTTACAGAGTCAGCATATTGCCTCAAACAATCTGGGTCCCCATTTTACCCTCCCTGGAAGGCTGGAAGGCTGAGTCAACCTTCAGCCGGTCAGGATAGAACTGCTGGCAATTGGCAGAGTTAGCCTGGAATACCACATTCTAACCACTGCCCCACCATGGCTCTAAGGGTTGCTTACAAAGAAGGGTAATTACTTATTTTAAGAGAGTCCTTCCAACATAGCACTTTCCACCCTCAAACAGCCTGCTTTCCATACCCCCCACCATGTATTCGCCCTCTGCCCTCTCCCCATGCCCATAATATATGCTCCCTTCCCATCTAACAGGCATGTTCCCTTTTTCCATAATAACGATCCACCCACAGCGTCCTCTGTTTCCACCTCACCCACCCACCATCTATGCTTTCTTCCTCATGCATCACCACACACAGTCATTCTCAAAAAAATTGGCTTATTAGAATGAAAAAAGGATGCAAATTTTGAACAAACTTTTTTCTTAATCAGTTCAAAATTGACAAAACAGAATACTTTCCTTCAAGCACACGGATAATTTTAACAGACTCCCATATCTTTAACCTTCACACTTTGTAGCACTTACCATTCAGTGTGTCAACCATCAAAACAGTTACAGTATAACTTCGTGCAAAATATACTTTCCCATACATATGGAAACCATGCAATAAGAATTATTATGTGTGGACCAAATTCTAGAGGACAATAAATATATATGAGTGTGCAGTTTGGAACGAATGTGAAACAATTACTGATTAACAGCTTATTCTATATCCCTGCCACTGACTAAAAGTTATTAAAGAATCAGGGCATATTTTATTCATAGGAATTTATGTTAAAATGACAAATATCACTATTTGATCTTCAAAAGATATAAATTCGTATTAATCCAATCCAATTTAAATCATTTTTCTCCTAAAGCTAATCTTAAAATATTATATTAATCATAGCTGAACGCCATCTCTCTCTCTCTCTCTCTCTCTCCCTCCCTCCCTCCCTCTCTCTCTTAAAAAAATTGAGACACTTGGGCTAATATCTAGAAAACATTCGAAGTCAACATGAGATATAATAGTTTTAATTAAAATTAAGATATTATCTTTTGTCAAGATGTATGCCTAGTGACTAGAATAATAGCATGGATTATACTTGATCTATGAGCTTTTAATTACATTAATAGCCTATCCTTCAAGAATATATTGTCCCATTCAAGTCTTAGTCCCAACTTTCAGACCGACTCTTATCTTGACTTCATAGAAGCAACTCTAAGAAGCAGAGAACAGAAAATATACATTTGACGGAAAGATGAAATTACATATGGATCTAACAAAAAAACCTATAGTCTGCTTTGAATAGGATCATATTTTCCGATAACACAAATGAATCCAAGTAAACATCAGTTTGTCTGTCCTCTCCTCTTGTCTCCTTCCTGCCCCACCCTGCCCCGCCCTGCCTTTACTTTTGATGAAGAAATTTGGTACTCCAGCATTCAGGTTCTAAACATATTAGAACTGCCTGTCTTGGACTCAAAAAGCTAAATTAAACTTGAGATACTGTTATGTCCACATATATGCCTATGTATACATATGTATATTAAGGGTTCCATAGAAGCGGGGTTACAGAGGTGGTAATAGTTGGGTACATTGGTAGACTGGGTTTCAAATAATTGTTAGGCCCCACTAAATCAAATTAAGGCAATCCCATCTTTGGGTCATCTAGATGCAAGAAACCCAGGATTCTACCAAAATAATTTGATAGTCCTGTGGAGAAATTTGTGAAATAACTCACCTAAAATACCTTTCCCCCCCCCTCCTTGCTCTCTCCCTCCATTTCTGTCATCATGTGTCACACACATGACAAAAGTTTGAAACTTTAAACACATGATTACTGTAAGAGAAGACATGGCAGAGCCTGGAGGTAGAGTCAAAAGAGGAATCATTCTAGAGCAGTGTTGGCGAACCTTTTCAGCACTGAGGGTGTGTGCATATGGTAAGCTCCGGAAACTTAAAGAGCAGCTCCCTAGCACGCATGCATGGGAGCACCAGAAACCCAAAGAGCAGTTCCCCAGCACACATGTGCATGCCAGGAAGATGAGCTTCTGGTTTCCAGTGCACACATATACACAGGTCATCTGGTCTTCCAGTTTCTCACCCGCATGAGCATGCAAAAAGCAGCTGGCCATCGTGCATGTGCATGCCTAAAACTGGAAGCTCGGCTTCTCAGTGTGCACGTATGTGCCAAGGAGCTGCTCTTCCTGTTTCTGGCGCTCCTGCGCTTGCAAAGACCAGATGGCCAGAACCCAGAAGAGAAAGGGCCACGGCTGGTGTGCCTGGAGAGATGGCACTGCATGCCACTTCCAGCAAACATGCCATAGGTTCACCATCATGGGCCTAGAGTCTCTACATGCACACAAGCAGTCTAAGTTCAAGCCCTTTTGAATTCTGTTAACCTTTATCTAGGGCGAAAATAATGCTGTTTGTTGACTAGGTTCCTATGCATAGGTATGAACAATAATTCAGTTTAACTGGAACTTAATATGCGGCCCTAGTCTTAGCATTTGCTGCTACTGCTTTTATTTCAATGGTGTGATACTTCTTTTCTCCTAGCTTCATTATGTACTGTTTATAGCAAAGAATTTTTCTTTCTTAATGTTATAACATGTTCTGTAATTCTTTCCATGGATATCTAGTTAATAGAAATCATTCAATCAGTCAATATCCTGGTGGGGGAAAACTTATGTAGTAACACGACCCTTCAAGAGTTACAAAATACATAATTCTATTATGAACTAAAATTAAAATCTGTTCCTGTGTTTTCCTTTCCTCTCTTTTGCACTTTTCACTTTAATTGTGTTGTCTATCTTGTCAACACCATATTTGTTTTCTTGAAATAAGTTTGCAAGGGTTCTTTCTTCTACAATAATTACAATAATATATAAAACAGGATCAGGTGCTCAAAAGAGATAACAAACAGTTAAGTTAAAATTAACTGGATAAATAATTTAGTCATTACTCTTTTATAGAATCCAGTTTACTTATTCATAAGTACTATCCTTTCCTTTTTCCTGAAGCATTTGAAAATAGACAAAAAAGGAAAGTATCTGTTGAGGAATTTATGGTCCTCCAGTTGTTGCTATATGACATAACATTCCCAAATCCCTCCCATTTGCTTATATAAGCAGTCCTGATTAGAGACTGCCTCGTTTACCAACCATTCACATTTACAAAGGTGATAAAGTATAACTTCGTGACCAGTTCTCCCATTTACAATCTTGCAGGTCTATAAAGCAAAGAAAGATAAAGGTAAGGGTTCTCCTCACACATATGTCCTAGTTGTTCCCAACTCTAGGGGGCAATGTTCATCTCTGTTTCAAAGCCGAAGAGCCAGTGCTGTCTGAAGACATCTCCATGATTGTGGGGCTGGCATGACTAAATGCCAAAAGTGCACGGAACGCTGTTACTTTCCCACCAAGACGGTCCCTATTTTTCTACTTGCATTTTGACATGTTTTCGAACTGTTAGGTTGGCAGAAGCTGGCACAAGTAACGGGACCTTACTCTATTACGTGGTGCTAGGGATTCGAGTCGCTGAACTATCAACCTTTCCGATCAACAAGCTGAACGTCTTAGCCACCGTGTCCCTAAAAGCAAA
Organism: Rhabdophis nuchalis; assembly: GCA_039707465.1. Lineage (NCBI taxonomy): Eukaryota > Metazoa > Chordata > Lepidosauria > Squamata > Natricidae > Rhabdophis > Rhabdophis nuchalis. The sequence goes on from CM077645.1 coordinate 74,756,763, forward strand.
AAAAAGCTGAAGTATAATCAGAAACAAAGAAACAATATCACTTAGTAGCTGCTTCAATTAAAGACCAAGTACTGATACCAATTGTGATTGCTAAATAAGGATTTCCTGTATTAGTTGTACCTGCTGTGAGTTGTTATTCAGTAAGATTTGGAAGGCTCTGTCTTCATACTGAAGAAATAGAAACATTATTAGACATTTTTAATTATCTTGCAGATTATCTAAACACCAATCCAACCTTATTACTTTAAAGCAGATGTAGTATGCTTTTTAAAACACATTTATTTCTTTAGCAGCCTACCTAAAAGAAAAGAAAATATCTATTGATTTTTGCTGACTTTTGATTGTGCTTTGGATATATAAAGATTAATACTTTAATGCATTATAGTTATTATGCAGCTAAGTTATTATAACTAAGGACTTTTAGTTTAAAGTCTCTTTATCTTATATTATGCTGTAACAATTGATTATAAATAGATTACTGTATCAGTCATTGCTCTATTTGATCTGTAAAAATAATAGTACATAATAAATAAAATTATAACCACTACTAATATTTGTATCACAGTGTCTAATGCAAGTAAGTTGTAGCATTTGTGTGATATTGTCACCATGCACCCGTCATTATTTGTACTATTGTGTAATCACCTAAGAGGGAATTTGGTGTAATGGTTAAGGTATTGGGCTAGAAACTGGGAGATTGATTTGTAGACCAGTCATAGGTATGAAGAACAGCAATAAAGATAATTAAGGGTTGGAAGGCTAAAATATATGAAGAACAATTACAGGAAGTGGGCATGGCTAGTCTAGTGAAGAGAAGGACCAGGGGAGACATGACAGCCGTGTTACAATACTTGAGGAGCTGTCACAGGGGGTCAACCTATTTTCCAAACCACCAGAAGGTCAGACAAGGAATAATGGATGGAAACTAATCAAGGAGAGAAATAAAGAGGCATTTTCTGACAGCGAGAACAATCAACCAATGGAACAGCTTGCCTTCAGAAGTTGTCAGAGATTCATCACTTGAAACTTTCAGGAAGAGACTGGACTGCTGTATGTGAGAAATGGTGTAGGGTCTCCTGCGGAGGGTTGCACTAGATGGCCTACAAGGTCCCTTCCAACTATGTTATGCTGTTATTCTGAAGCTTACTGGGTGTTCTTGGGCTTGTCAATGTCAGCCCAAGGAAACAGGCAATGACAAGTCACTTCTGAAATCTTGCCAATGAAAATCTACTTGTCCAGGTGGTAGGCAGAAGTTAAGACTGACTTATGGGCATCCTCCCATTCATATCATTATCTGGATGTGGCTGCTGGCTTTAAAAATAACTGGCTCTTAACTGCATGAACAACATTGCCATTGCAGCAAACCTGGTGAACAAACAATTCACAGTTATAAGCATCAAAATTCAAATGCTTGGCAACTTGTTCATATTTAGGATCATTCCTGTGCTCCATGTGATCACCTTTTATGACCTTCTGACAAGCAAAGTCAATGGGGAAGCCAGACTCACTTAACAACCAGGCTACTAGCTTATGAACTGCAGTGATTCACTTAACAACTGGAGCAAGAAAGGTCATAAACCAGGGCAAAATTCAACAAATGCCTTACTTAACAACCGAAATATTGGGGTCAATTGTGGTCATAAGTCAAGGACTACCTGTATGTAGTTTGAACAATCGTCTTCTGTCTGGTCATGTGCTAATTGCTTCTTTTCTTTCTCACAAATCCATTCCCAAGTTATGCCATGTAACCTAAACCAATGCCAGTGGAAACGTAACTGTTCCTTGCTACTCTAAAGTCTGGAAAAAAAGTTTGCAACCAGAAAAAAAAATATGCAAGCCACAAAATAGCAGCACAAATGCAGCATGCGGAACATTCAAAATCACTGTAAGCTGCCAAGTTTTGCACAGAGGATGGAATGAGATGGAATGAAGCATTTTGCACGTCCCTCTTTTGCAGCATCTGGCAATTTCAAGGGTTCTGGGTAGAAATATTTATCTAGGAGCCAATAAAGCAACATCAACAAGACAACAACAATTGTGTTCGACCATTAGTTTTCAGTTATTGAATTAGTTCTTTGCCTTTTAACTGATTCAAAATTTTCCCCCTTGGATATTTTATAGGGAGGAAGCATGTCAAAAACAAAGCCAGGAAGAAGAAACATCCAAACTGATTAAAATACATCTAAAAGCCTTTCTTTGCTCTTAGTTTTTCTGCAAATTATTAGGAGTTGTTTTATGCACAGTTTTTTTTTAAAAGAATCTGAATCTGAAACAGAAATACATAATTATGGCATTAAGGCCATAATAAAGAACTCACCATCATTAAATTATCCTTATCACAATTACAATCTCTGCATCTGTTTGTGAATATTTTTGGAGTCCAGTCAGTTTAAAAACACCAATTTTTTCATGTGCTAATTATAGCATAAGCTAACGTGCTTGTTTTATATCAGTTGATATTTCCTTGTTCGCTGTTAATTCCCTGATTACTTACATAATTCAAAAATATGCCAGTCGTTTAACTTCTGTTGTTCATAACAAATTCAGCTACCTTTGACATAATCAGTTTTATAAACTAATGCTTTCTCTGAGCAGAGTATGGAGATGGGTGAGAAATAAATTGGACAGCTACGTCCTAACTAACAAAGGAGACTATTGAGTCTTATAAATGCAATACAAATAAATAATAATTTTCCCTTGACATGGTTGTGGGATTTGTGTGTTCTGAGTAAGATGAGGGTTATGCCAGGGGTTCAACTGGACAGGTGTCATCAGAGATGCAGGACAAAGAGTGTCTCTCCCAGAAAAAATATGTAAGATTTAAATTACAGAAAGCCATAATTGCTTAGTCCAGTGATGGCGAACCTTTTTGGCACCAAGTGTGGAAATATCACATGCACAATTGTTGGGGCCCCACTCCAGAAAAGCCAAACTTCTGGGTTCTAGTGCACAAGCACATCCAACGATCAGCTGGCCGGTGTGCATGCGCACACCAGTTTTTGGCGCTGCCACATGTGCGAAGGACAGCTGATTGCTGAGTGTGTATGCACACCCGAAACCCGAAATCAAATGCATGCTGGGCAACATGGCTTCACATAGAGCATGCATGCCATAGGTTTGCCATCTCAGGCTTAGTCATTGCCCAGGTCTACAAGGTGTTTGAGTTCCTGGACATCTGGTGAAAAATGGGCTACAAGTTTCAGGATTTTTTGCTGAGCAACCAAGCCAGCAGAACTACTGAAAGAAAAGGTGCTGATCCATTATAAATATACAGAGATAGAAATCCTGTAACAATACATTTAACATGCACATCTGCCTATCCCAGCTCCTTGAAAAGGACTCAGTAGGTGGACAAAAATGCCAAATCCAGTTTAAACATCCGACTGACTATGCAGTGAACCAAAGTAAATAATAATTCATACATAAATAAATACTCAAAGACTAAAACCAGCCCCTGAAAATTCCATTATCATCTTATTTTTTGAACCTACAGTATTAGCTGTTGTACAGACATATATTCAGATTGCTTCCTTTCAAGGCAAGCAACATGATGCCTAGTGCAGATATAGAGTTAGAAGAAGTAAACAAAAGAAATTGGAGGCAGGAGATAAGAGAGAAGAAAATGAAATTTTATTACATTTATCCCAGCATCAATCACTATACTTCTCTGCATTTTTCTGCGATTTCAACCATGCACACTTTCACCACATCCTGCAGCAATTCACACTTTATCTTTTGTTCTTTAAATTTCTTACCACTCTCTTTGAAATGATTCATCCGTTCCATCTAACCATGACTTTCCTGGTGCCTTTTCATCGCAACCCATCAACTCTTCCTTCCTCCATATATTTCTTCTGTAATCTGATCCTCACGCAGTCTCTGTATGACCAAACTGCCTGAATGTATATGTCTTTCATACATGTCACTTGCTGACAGGACTTGCCCTGAGAAATATTGAATCTAGAAGCCTTGAAGGACAGAGATTTGAAGACACAGCTTTTGATGCGCCAGTTTTATTACAACAATGGGAAAAGGTGTTAATGAAGAAATCCTGCAAGTGCAGCATGTAAGATGCAAGCCATACATTTAGCGAAGCTCAGAATGTAAATCCCTTTATCCTGCCTTTATGGCTCGACTATCCTCCAGGGGAAAGAAGAAGTTGACATCTGAATTTTGTTACTGTAATGGGCCACACTGGTCTCAAGGTCTCCCCTTCTAGACTTGTTTGATTTAGCTTTCAGACCTTTCTATTTTTTTCCCTTCCTCCCCATCTTGGTTATGAAGTTAGAAGCATCCTCCCTGCTCCTGGGCAAGTGAACCTAGCAGGGTCTTTTTCCACTGCATGGCTGTATTTATAGGAGCTGAAAAAACCCTTCTTCTCCCTTCTTTCATGCCTGGGAGCAGATCACGGTGGGTTCTAGCTGGTATTACGGACGGCGTGCTTGTTCGTGCACTGTGTGTGCATGCGCAGCTCAATGGAAATGGTTCTGCGCATATGTAGAACTCCAAAAAAAGATGGTGACAGTGGCAATGACCAGGGAACTGGTTCGGGGGCATGGCCAGCATGGGTTACTGCCAGTTCTGTGACCCAGGCCGGCATACCACTACCGGTTCAGCTGAACCAGTCCAAACTGGTAGGAACCAATCTCTGTAGCAGATAGAAGTCAAAGTGGTCCAACGCAGAGGTCTCCTGTTTGGCAACTCAGTTCAATCCAGAACTCTCCCTCACACAGAATTCAGGGGCAAGAAAATTTGAATGGCTCCAATAAAAGTAATCCTCTGGGAGGACACACTGACCAAGGGTCCAACAATGGCCTTGGCTCTTTCCAGTCTTTAACCCATTTCCTCAACTTTATGTGGGAGGAGAAGGAATCCATCTCAATTCCATCCCCAAAACTCCCTTCTGTTCCACTCTTGAGATTGACCCAAACACTACCATGCTGGATTAAAAACCTAACACTTCTACTATCCCTGTGTCTGGTATATGCCAGTCCTAGAGACTGTACAGTCTAATTACTGTACATAGAGTTACCATAAAAGATGGCGACATAGATATCCTTTGCTGCCTTCCAGAATCTCTTTATTTGGAAGGAATCCTATATATTCTTTTGTTTTGAAAAAGTTTTAATGAGTTTTAACAATTTTCTAGAGGGTAAGGTAAGGGTTACAGAAACATTTTGAGAACCTTTGCGTCAGAGTCCTTGGCTCATCCCGGGCTACATAATAAAACAATAGTAAAGAAATTTATCCGAAAAAATACTACAGGATAAAGACAAGTGAATACATACTACATTTCCAATTCTCAGATGGCAGACATGTACAAACATCCTGGTACAAAAGGAATAAAAAAAAAGTTAGTAAAAAAAAAGAAAAACAAGCAAAATCATTTTTTGGATCTAAGTCTTTTGGCAATTGTATCTTCTTTTTCTCCCGCCTGGCCCCCAGTGGGCGGGGCCGTGGCCCCCTCCGCCCCCCCTGGGTCTTCCCCCAGGACAGAGGAATGTTTTTTAAGAAAGGCTTCCGCCTCAGCAACTGTTTTAATCTTCACTCTTCCTCCTTCCCAGAACACCAGCATCCCTTCGGGCATCGCCCACTTGAACCAGACCCCGTGGTCAAACAATTTTTGGGATAAGAAGGAAAATTTCCTTCTCATTTCTCTAATTTTTTTTGGGACCTGCTTCAAGATAACGACCACCTTTTGTTGGTAAATTAAAGGACCCCCTCTCTGCGCCCTCAAAATTCCCTCCCTGGTTGACCTTCTAACAAATTTAATGTGTATCTCTCTGGGTACTTCATTTATCCTGGCATATGCTGAGTTTATTCTGTAGACTAGGTCAATGTCCCCCCTGATCTCATCTTTAGGTTTATGTAAATAGTCTGCTAAAATTGTGCTCATGAGTTCAGGCAGGCATTCACCAGATTCTTCAGAAATATTCTGAAATCTTAAAAAATATGACATCCTTTCAAAGTCCATCCTAGACATATGCCCAGTTAGTTCCCCCACCTCACTGTTAACATTTTTAAGCTCTCCCTTTGCCTCAATTAGCCCCCCTTCCAGATCTTCAGTCTTCTGTGTATTCTCCTGCACTTGCTTCCAAGTTTCCAAGAGTTCCTTCTTAAAGTTGTTGTTTTCTTCTCTCTGGGCCTTAATTTCCTGCACCAAAGTTTGTATAACAGATTCCAGAGAAGACAATCTTTGTTCTAAACCTGCCAATTCTGATTTTTGTGCCATGGTTGGCTGTTAAAGTCAGTGCCACTAAGATGGTGTTTTTTGGGTGGGGCCGCTGAGGCAAATCAGGAGGTGAAAGTTTCAAATCAGGGTTGTAAAAAGTTCAGAAACCAGAAGAGAAACACTTTTCCAAATCAATAGTTATAGTAAAAAAGGCACTCCAGACAAGGAATCAATTAATCCAAAAAAATTCTTCATTGATAGCAAGAGGAAGTCCAAATCACAAGGAGATGCTGGTAATTTTCCATAAATACAATAGTCATTCAGGAGCAGAGAGAAGCCATCTTCCACCGCCCAAGCTGGGAGCCAGCCGGAGAGAGTAACAAAGAAAAAAATTGTAGCAAGCCAATCGAACTTAGAAACATTGTTACAAGCCGCAAATCACTTTCACTCGCTTTCACTAAGTTCCAGGCAAACCGCATAGAAAAAAAAAACGATCCTCGGAACGAGGAGCCATTTCAAAGCGCCGCTTTAAATCCGAGGGGGGGGGGTTAACGAAAAAAACACCCCCCTCCAAGCTTTTTAGTCCAGCGCTGCCATCGGAGATAAAATAGCAAATAAAAATACACTCACTCTTCACCCTGCAGCCGAACCCCGGGAGAGCCTTTCGACCCGAACGTCCGGCTCTCTTCACAATTAAAAAGCTTTTCCGATCTCCATTGGCGAAGGCGGAGACAGGCGTCTCCCCCCTGCAGCCAGCCTTTCCTCACCTAGGCTGAAGACAAGGGTCGCTTTCCCACCGCCGTGGGAAGAGAACAACCCCAGCAAGCCAACCCTACAGAAGACCCCCAGGATGGGGCGTCTTGCCCCCGTCGGGGGGCAGAAAAAAGGACAAAGCGGCGGACGAGTCAGGGACCCATCCGTCGCCGTTGGAGGGCGGAAGCGGAAGTCAGAATCCTATATATTCTATAATTCAAAAGGCAATCCATTGGAGTATTCTCTAACATCAGGATTCAAAAGCTTCGTACTCTTTCTATCCAGCTTCTTCAAAATCCAACTTTCCCTTTCATCGAATGGCACATGGAAAATCACTGCTTGGATGATTCTGCTGTTTGCATTATATCTTTGTGGAAAATAATAGAGAAGATCAAATGTCAGGACATATTATTGCAAATCTGAGTCCTCCTGATTAAGCTTCTTGAAAGGGAACTGACTCATTTCCCAACAAGTCAGCTTTGGGGTATTTAGGACATCTACTGGAAAAATGACCCTTTCCCCCACAAATTCAGATTTAATCACACCTCAGACAGGTGACATTTATAAGAAAATCCTGGGCAAAATGGCCTGAACCTCTGCAGTTAAATTTAGAGTTGTGTATGTTTGATGATGCTTCTCTGTTGCTGACAGTGAATTCCTAATGACTCCCAAATGAATGGATTCAACATCTGAAGCCACTTGATGAGCAGATGGAAGTGGGGAAGGAGGAAATGATAAAGTAATAGCATCTTTCTTTCCCCCTGCACTTCTGCCATAGTTCTTTGAGAATTATGTAGCAATACAGACTTAGATTAATTATTCTATTGGAATGGCACCTGGACTATTGTAAGGCAAAATATGGAAGAATATCTAAAGTTTGACCAAATCCAAAAGCATAAAATAAACCACATGAATAGAGTCTGCATGGCAAGTGGTCATTTTAATGAACAGGTCCTGCTAGAAAGATTTGTTAATTTGCAAATATGATTGTTCTGTTCTCACTACATGGTAGTTTGTGTGCAGCTAGACATGTGGCTAAACCCAACTATCCTCCAATAAAACAGACCATGTGTGTAGATCTGGATGCTTTATTGAAAGAACAGGATATGGTGAAACTGGGAAAAATAGGAATACATATAATGAGAACCAAATTCAAGCTAGGCAGTATTGAGTTGCTGATGAACATAACAATTAACAAATACAAGTAGTCTAAATCTCACCAGTGATGCTGTGTGTGGGTGTGACTTTGTCCATGAATGAACATGTGCCACAGATTAGTCTGGATTCTTCTTTGTGCTTCTGTCTCCTCTAAATGCTTGAAGAAAATGGAGTCTGGCTTCCCAGCATGCACTTGTTTTGAGAATGTGGGCTGATGGGTAAAGGGGTTAGATCAGCTTCAAAACAATATAGATTGGTATTTGTCCTTCTGGCAACTAGATAGGTGTTGAGAGCAACAACAGTATATATAAAATTATTTGACTAATAAGAAATCATGTGTGATGTTTTATTTCAGTTCCATACTATTGTATCAAAGATGGGCAAAGAAATGGCTTGGAGGGCAGAAAAATGAGATCAATCAATTAATAATGAAACTGCTCATTCTAATAAATCAAGGTATTGTGGAAACGCCATACTGAAAAATAGCATTCACAAACCCGAAAGGCAATAATTTATCACAACATCTCCCTTTTAATTAGGAAGTACATTTATAATAGTATCCTGATTTGGATTAATTTGATGTTGAGTATCAGAGACCACATATTATTCTGCAGAATAACGTATGAGCCTAGTTAATTTAGCTCTTTTTTCAGTTCTTCATTCAACTTTCTCTTAATTAACATGCTCAACCTTTTAACATCTTCCCATTGGTTTTTATTCAAACAGAGGAATAGTTCTTCTTACACTTGCCTCTATAAGAGTAAATTATTTTACAGACTTTGATATTTTTGTCATCCTTAAGTAGGATTAATTAGGTAGAAAATTCTGCATTATAAATCTTATTTCCTTGTAACTGAACAATCACTAATTGCATTAAAATAACTATTAGAACTTACGTTTTGTTGGTGGAACTGGGGCATGCGATGCCAGACTGACAGGTAAGGAGGGAGGAGGGAACTACTCCCCCATAAAAATGATTACAAAGGTACATAGGCTTGGGTGTTAACCGGTCCATTTATTCTTACTCTTGTTTTATAGGTATTTCTCACTTAGTGTCCACTCATTGGGTGACCATTTGAACTTACAATGGCACTGAATGAAATTAACTTATGATGCAGCTGCAGCACAACAATCCTGCAGTCACAACTTTTCATTTTTTAAATTGACTTTCAAATCAGTAAAACCTGTTCCTTTTCCATAGCATCTTTTGAACACAGTCTATCTATAGAAGCACACAGTCTTAAAATTAATTTCCAGGTCCATTGTTCAGAAATATTCTTCAATATGTCCAATGTTAAAATATTTTGCTCAATTCTGAATTACTGTCAAATTTAACTGGTTTTCCCCCCTTTCCTCTTTAATTGTAATCTTTAATTCCTTCTAGTTCCCTCTAGCACCCAATTTTTAAAATTTTATCATATTATTTTTTTAAAAATATTCAGAACAAAAATATTTTCCCATGGGAAGTATTTTTGTAATTCCCAAATTCCCAAATTTTATTTCAAATTTATTTGGATCCTTAACTGATTTGCAACTTTCTAAAATCAAAAATTAAATCATTCTTTTGCTGCTTATCCCAGAAAAATGATTAAGTTCTTAAACTTGCACTTAAAACTTTTTTCACTAAGATTGAAAGTAACTCACCCACAGCTGTAAAGCTTGTAATTCTAACGGTTGGTTGCTATCTTGCTTTTTTACTATCCCAGAAGTAAAGTCAAGTTCCTGTGACATTCAGTGACATCTAAGAAAGGTCAATTTGATTGCCTGTTGTTGGTTTATTATTAATCATCATTTTCCAAGTAAAATCTCTCTTCAACAGATTTCATGCATGATTGATTAGAACAAAAATGGAGCTTGGGTTTTACATTTTAGCCATTGATTTATCTCAAAAGATATACTCAGCACATTTAGCTCTTTGTTAAATGTCCTTGTAATTTTTTTTCTATTTAAGTGAATGAGACATATATGTCATTATAATATCATCAATGACAGTTTTCTGCTGTCTAATCAAAACTGCTTCAGAAGTTACAGTGTGATGTCTTTTGAAATAAGATGGGAATATTTTGTGATTTCCATAAATTGCAAGTTGAACCCACAGCAATGCCTTTCTTTGCAAACTAGGTAAAATCCCAAATAGTTTTCCATTTACTACTTGCCAGACTTTCACATTAATTTAGTCCCCTTAACTATTGTTCCAAATTTATTTTATGCATATATATATACCTTCAACATATTATCATCATCCCCACAAGAGTAAATTTATTATCCTGAAATTTAAAATATTGTTGATGTCACCCATATGTTCTTTACCTAGTGATCCAGAGAGGATTTCAGGAGATATATCTTTTTTGTTCCAGAAGTTTAGTTGTTCATGAAGAATTAATTGAACATCATGTGATCTGACAAGTTAAGATATATTGCTCTGCTTTAAAGAGATATATATGTAACGTAGCTGCAAAGGATGAGGCTTTAATCACACAAATATGCCTGCTCCTTAAGCTAGTTTTGTCCATAAATTGCTTTCCTTATCAATCCTGGACATCATCAGGGCTGGGTGTTAAGGTTTGCCTTTCTGAACTTCTTTCCATTGGTCGAAAAACACCTAAAATGTTATGAAAACACAACATTCCATTTGGCGTGAAAAATAATTTTTGAAAGTAATCTCACTCTTTTATAGGGCACATTGGAAAAGAAATCTGGTTGTTTCCAAAAAAAATGTATAATAAACATCCTTCTGCCTAAAGCTCAGAAAGAATGCCCAGCCCAAGGTCACTGAGTTGACTTTGCATTTAAGTCAGGACTCAAACTGATGGTCTCCAAGTTTCTAAGCTGGTTCCATTAAACACTACACCAGACTGGTCCCTACTGGTAGTTAAGAATCCCTAATTCATAATAATCACTCCTGGAATTTTCATCTAGGCAGCAATTATCTTAGATAGCCCAGGGAATAAAATAGAGCATTGACAAATATGGGTAGCTGTTGTGGCCCAGCCGGCTCCGGATGAGCTGATGATGGACTCTTCTAGTGAGGAGTCCTATGAGTCTGCTCTGGAGGAGGAGGGAGACCTTGAGGAAGCAGAGAGCCTGGATGGCCACCAGGAGGTGTCTGGGTCTTGGAGTAGTGGGGAGGATCAGGGCCAGTTTGTCCCTGATGCTAGATTATGCAGGGCTGAGAAGAGGAGGCAACAGTTACGCAAGAAGTGAGCTCGGAGGCCCTGAATTGAACTCAACTGGTTAATGAATGGCCCCTTCCAAGAGAGTTTTTATGGAAGGCTGTGAGGAGGAGTCATTTGCAGGGAAAAACATTGACAACAACTTCTTGTAAATTCTGGTTAGTCACATCTGAACAATCTTTGTCTTTGTTACGTGAAATTAAGACTCGCAGTCAAGGAGATAGTGGCAAGCAGCCAAGGGAGATAGTGGCAAGCAGCCAATCTTGTATCTGTCGGTGGGGGCAGAACAGATAGCGTAGAAATCATTCTTTCAGGATGGTGTAGAAACATCATAAAACAATGCTTCTACAGGTGGATTCAATCCAGAGACAGAGGTTGGAAATCTATGTCTGAGATGCAATAGCTCTCATTGGTTATAATTCATCAGCATCTGTAGAGCCAGGGTCCTGTTCTAGGCATTATCAGTTAGGCTCCCTAAGAAAATCATGTAAACTAATCTTCCTTTTAATTTGCCTTTTTCCCCTAGTCTCTCTCACTATGACTTGTCTCTAGGTCATCTTCCTAACATTCTGCTTCATATTCTTCTTGATCAGTAGAATATTTGTTGAAGGCATCTAATAACCTGTTACTTGCTGTGTTGACTTTTTCTGCTTCTCTCCCTGACCCATTAATTTTGTTACTCATTTTTCTCCTCTATCTATTCCTACCAGATCCTCTAATCTAGGATCCTATCTTTGATCTTCCTCAAGTATCTTGATCTGAGCAAAGTCGTTCTTTTATTAGGGAGAGCAACCGAAAATTTTGTTCAAGGAATAATAAGAGCTCAGTCGACTCTGATGTGGTCTTGTAATTCTGGTCACAAAAGTATACACTTCACAATAAACCTGTTTTTATGCATTAAGCTATCTTCATTTATGCTGAAGAGGGGATAACTGATGAATGTTTATCTCATGGTGCCTGGAGGATTTAAACTGTTTAGTGCTACTTACTCCATATTTTACATTGATTTGTATTTTGCTCATCTAAGAATGCAGGAAGACGGAACAGGTGAAGGTGCTTTCTTCATCTTTTCATTCATTTACATCAGCACATCTGCATATAAATGGCAAATCAGACCTTTGTACAGTTCCTGCCATTGCTTTATTATAGATTACTTTGTAATCTAATCTTGTGGTTGACTATTACAGACACAATCCTGGAAAGTGATTGACGAGTGTAGCCTCTCCATTGTGATCCTGTGAAGATGCTACACTTGTCAATCACTTTGTTGTGATGTAGTGGGTTCCCAGTTAGTTTACCCCTTTCATTTATCATCATTATTAATAATTCCATTGACAGAACACAGGAACGCACAGGCGAGCAAGTAAGGAATGGTGATATCTTTTCAAAATATTAATTATTAGAACAAGGAACGTAGTTGTTGCTTGTTCGCCTGGACAAATTGAGGACAACATTGTTGATTGCCTGTGGTTTTGTTTACTGCACACCAATATGATTAATAAGGTATAGAAAGCCAGCATCATTAAGCCAATGTTTTGCACTCATGATAAAGATTAGCACCTGTGTGTCATACTTCACTGTCAGTGACTCATTTCGGGCCCGTCACATAATGAAGAAATTAAGAGGGGAAAAATCCCATTTATTTCATCCAGCTGGAGACTTATCACAGCACTACAGAGCATGCTGCTTTATTTTATTTTATTTTTTCAAGAAATAAATGAAACATATTTACAAGTTTCTAGCAATGTGAATGACAAATAAGCATTTGACTAATAATCCACTGCTTATTTCTGCCCCCTAAAGACCAAGATAAAATTAAATCTTCTGTTTACCTAGTACACAGAATTATTTTGCTTATACAGGGTATTAAACTCCATTGTAGGCGTAATAAAATAATGTGCATTTTGTAGAGCCCAAGATGTGCCTCAAACCACCTACTCTTCTCATTTAGAAGACAGCCTTTTAAGCATTCTGTTTCAGGAATCATTTAAAGTCCATTGGTGTTTTGTTATCTTTACTGCTTTTACTTCAGGTCCTATTAAAGAAATATTTTTAATTACCTTTCGGTGTCTAATGGAGGAGGGATGGCTATAAAAATCTTTCCTTTACTCTGTTTAAAGAGTAAACAGTTTTTCTTTTCAACATTCTCTTATTTTACTTCCAGTGTCCAATAGCCTTTCTATTTCTTAGACATTTTTACACAATCCGCTTCCCTCACTTCTCTGTGAGGGAAATAGCAAACATAAATAAAAGTAAATAAAGAAATTTGTTGGCGAATTAAGGTTTGGATAAGCTTTAACACAACATCCTGTTTCACTACAATTATGCCATTGTTTTCCCTCTTTTCTTGGCCACTCTTCTTTACCATTTTCTCAGGTGTTTTATTCACTTTGTCTTTTCTAGCAAATGTCAGCCTCTACCTTGCATGCTTGTTATCGGCTGCCATAGTAATGGGGAGCCGATAGGCATTCCCACGTAATACCGCTCCTGCGCGAGCTGCACTGGCTGCCTGTGGTTTTTCGGGTGCGCTTCAAGGTGTTGATAACCATCTTTAAAACGCTCCATGGCACGGGAGCTAGTTATCTGCAGGACCGTATCCTGCCTCATACATCCCTTCGGCCGATTCGCTCCCACAGAGAGGGACTGCTCTGGGTGCCGTCTGTCGGACAATGCCAGCTGGTGACTCCTAGGGGAAGGGCCTTCTCTGTGGCGGGCCCAGCCCTCTGGAACGACTTACCCCCTGAACTTAGGACCATCACGGACCTCTGCTCCTTCCGCAAACACCTGAAAGCATATCTCTTCCATTTAGCCGGTCTGGCCTAGTCCCCCGTAACCACTGGGAGTCTGAGTTTTAAATTGCTTGAAATTGGATTTTAATGGGTCAGTAGGTTTTAGGTTATTTTTTAGCACAAGGTATTATGAATTTAATATGTTTTTAATAGGTAGTCTTATTTATTATAGTCTTGGTATGATTTGTATTTTTGTATTCTGGTTTTTAATTCCTGTGCACCGCCCTGAGTCCCCCCAGGGGAGAGAGGTGCGGTTATACAAATCGAATAAAATAAAATAAAATGAAAATGAGGGTGGGGGTTCATGGTATTTGGAAGGGGAATAGTGAAGGGGGAAATATCTCAAGAAGGGAGTTTTGTTCTCACCATCTTCTGCGCATGCTTATGGCTCGTGTTTGGGTTTGGTCAAGGCCAACTCTCTCTGCATACCAACTGAATGAGGCCACTTGAAGATGCGTCCCACATGACACCTTTGGGAGTTGGAGATTGGCCATTGGGTTGGGGTAACTGGGGGGAGGGATTTGGGTAAACGTTTGATATGCACAGGTTTGCAGTTTTTTGCTTCAGATCTTGCTTCACTTTCGCTGTTTTTATTTCATGCCCAGTACCTTTTCTCTAATTAAATGGAGTTGGGGGTTTTCTTTCTTGGATATTGAATGAAGCACGCCTGACAGCAACCTTATTTTTAAAAGGCTGAGACATGGAAAACCTGGCTTCCCTCATAAGAGGTCTTCTACCAGCTTTAGGAAGTATGCTGCTTTCCTTGCAAGCAGCGAAATAATTTTCAACCAGTTCTACTAACACTCTTTGTCCTGAATCAGGTCAGTTTTATTTAACCCGGAACATATCACAAATGACCTGCTTAAGGACTATTCATTCCATCATGCCAATATGCGTTCAAGCATCAGGCTGCAGCCTCTTAGTACATACGACCAAAGTCTACTCTACTCTGAATCTTTGCTGAAACAACAAGTACTTCTTAATCTGAACTTGAATTATATTAGTTGGAAATCAGATCAGATACATTCAGCATTTGTAATGAAGATTTGTCAATTGCCTCAATTTCCTTCCTCATCAGATTACTGTCCAAAATAGCTATCAAGTTATTGACTAAGAGGGAAGAAATTGTGTCCCTGGGCCAAGTACAGTATTTTCCTGTGTTATCTGAAGCTTTGTTTGTGCCATTGACCTTGGTAGCCAAAAGGACTCACATAGAAGTGAATGGAATTCACTTGTAATCAGCACAATAAATATGGAATTGAATTCAGGCATCTAGATCATATTCAGATCGATCAAAGAAAAATCAGACTTGTCAAAACAGTTTTTGACATTCCTTAATCTATATTATTCATCTTTCCTGTTTGATCCAATTGATGAAATAGGAACTGATTGCAGAATCTGTCACTTTCTCTTACCACACACCTCATTCTAACTAATCATTTCTGCCATCTTGGGTGGGAGGGGGAAGCTTTATAATATATCCCAACCCAACTTTTGATAAGACAAAATGAATGATGCTAATTTCTTGGGAATCAAAGAATCTATTCTGTGATCTCCTACTAAAAATTTGAATAGCGTGTTGTGATCATCATGGGATGACAGGTGTGTCATCAGCAGTAGTCATATTGCATAAATTTAGTTGGTTGCTCGTACGATCGTTTAAAAAAATATGCAACTGAAAGTTTTTCCATATCCCAGTAATTAAGATGTGTTCTCACTTATCTCCCAAAAGTCTAGAAAGTTTTCTTGAGGTTTGGTCTTTTCAGTTTCCTCTGTAGAATATGATGCTTGCATATAGAATAACAGAAACCTCTTGGAGCAGTTCTTCAATTTAAAAAAACTGGTAAACTCATTGTTTCAGGGATAATTGAGACAGTCTCATTCTTCTCATGGATTGAAAACCATAAACTTCCAGTTGCAAGAGAGATGTTTATCTCTCTTTTCCCTGAGATTCAACCTTTAAATAATTAAATTTCCTCTCTCAGTTAGGTCAGGATTACTATTTGAATACAAAACTGTGCAGATATTTTGTTAATGAGTGGGAGACTCTCTACATTAAAATATGGCCTCCATGAACTGATTTTTTTTCTAATGCTCAATATTTTCATTAACTTTATTTAGTTTCTTCCATTCAGAGTAAAATTAACCAACCAACTAATTCAGCCTTTATAGGAATTTACCATTTGTAATTTAATCAAAACTTCTATGAGGGCTTGAAAGGGCCACACTTAGTGAGATATTATCTGTACTTGATCTTAGCCAAAAGGCTGAGAAGCAATTCAATGAGATGGTATCAAACTGGGTTGTTTCCAGTTCTTTTTTTAAAATGGAAGCATGTAAATTCAATACGGGAGACCTAAACCTTTTCCCCCCCCACTCTAAAGTCACTTTTCCAAATCCATTACAGAAGGGGTTCAAACTCCTAGATCTGCCAGCTGGATCTGTCCCACAGGGTGCTTAGATCTGGCCTGAGGGACATAGCAAAGGACTAGCGCGCAGTGCCTCTGCCAGAGAAAACGGAACTGGAGAGGGCTGTGTGCCGCCCTCCCAGGCTCAGTTTTCAGTTGTGACACCTTTCTGTAGTCCTCTGCCAGTGAAAATGCAGCTCGAGGACTCTGTTTTCACTGACCGAGGGCTGCAGGAGGCCCATAGGGTCCTTACAAGGAGAAGGGCGGGGTATAAATTTGGGGAAAAAATAGCAACTGAAAAAGAAGCCCAAGTGGGCCACACGTGGCTCCCTGAGTTCCATTTTTGCTGGCAGAGGACTGCAGGAGGCCATCGCAGCTGAAAACAGAACCTTGATGAATGATGCTAAGTTGGCCATGCCCAGCCCCCGGCCAAGCCCACGCCCAGCACCCCAAGGTCAAATACAATCCTGATGCAGTCCTCAATGAAATTAAGTTTGACACTCCTGCATCAGCGGTTCCATTATTAGCCACTACAAAATAATTTCATGAACAAAGTGCAAATGGAAATATTTCCTCTCTTCTGCTTCTTCATGTCATGCTTTACCTTTAGCCACATCTCTGCTTTCACTATATAGAGAGTAACACCAGCATCGATATTACATTTTTCCATCGTGAAAATGGAAACTGTAGAAACTCTAAAAGAAAAGCTTATTCTCCATTCTCTCAAAGAGTACTGGAGTCCACTGAATCATTTATAGTTGTCTTTAAAAGTTCCACATTTGCTGTTTGATCTGTGGAAATCCAGGGGAAACTTTAAATGCGAAAGATCAAAACTGAAGAGTAAAACCAAAGGATAAATATTTTGCTTCAAATGCCTCGAATTATACTCCAAGTGTAATTCCACGATATTTTGTTTATATACTTGAAATCCTATCCTCTCCATTTTCAAACTGATTGGTAAAATAAAGCCAGCTGTGACAGAGGTTCATGTGATATGACTTTTTCAGCTCTGAATCAATGTAAATAGTTAGTTCATGTTTACTCTATTGATCCTCATGTGTTGATTTGTGAGCATTATGTACAAGATGTGGTGTCTTTTTCTATTACAGGTCTAGAATTTTTTTAAGTATGAATGCAACTGAAGACTACTAAAGCAGGAGTCTCTAACCTTTGCAACTTTAAGTCTGAAGGACTTCAGCTCCCAGAATTCTCCAGCAACTGAAGTCCTTCAGACTTAAAGTTGCAAAGGTTGGAGACCCCTGTACTATAGTACATAAGTCTCAACGGTGCATGTCTTTAGTGGTTGATCAAAGTACCTCTCATTTGGAGATCCTCCATTCCCAAGAGGCAGTTCATTTCAGAATGAGTGTCACAGCAAAACAAAAACAAAAAACCCAATTTTCTACACCATTCCCAAAATAAACATGTTTATTAATAAGTCCTGATTAGTCATGTGAGTCAATTTGGTCTGTTGGTTAAATCATCAGGAACTGGGAGAGTGTGAGTTCTAGTTTTCTCTTGGGCATGGAATACCTGTTGGGTGGACTTTGGGCCAGTTGTACTCTCACAGCCCAATTCACCTCACAGGATTGTTGTGATGGGGAAAGTGGAGGGAGTATTATGTGTGTTCGCTGCCTTGTTATTTAGAAAAATAATATGTGGAAATAAATACACTGTAATACTGGCCTTAATTCATAAGACAAAGCTTGAACTTGTACAGTACAGGTGGTACCTTGCTCAATAGCAGTAACTGTGAAAGGGATCTTGGAGTCCTAGTAGACAACCATTTAAATATGAGCCAGCCGTGTGCAGCAGCTGCCAAAAAAGCCAACACAGTTCTAGGCTGCATAAACAAAAGGATAGAATCAAGATCACGTGAAGTGTTAATACCACTTTATAATGCCTTGGTAAGGCCACACTTGGAATACTGCATTCAGTTTTGGTCACCATCATGTAGAAAAGATGTGGAGACTCTAGAAAGAGTGCAGAGAAGAGCAACAAAGATGATTAGGGGACTAGAAACTAAAATATATGAAGAACGGTTGCAGGAACTGGGTATGTCTAGTTTAATGAAAAGAAGGACTAGGGGAGACATGATAGCAGTGTTCCAATATCTCAGGGGTTGCCACAAAGAAGAGGGAGTCAAACTATTCTCCAAAGCACCTGAGGGCAGAACAAGAAGCAATGGGTAGAAACTAATCAAGGAGAGAAGCAACTTAGAACTGAGGAGAAATTTCCTGACAGTTAGGACAATTAATCAGTGGAACAGCTTGCCTCCAGAAGTTGTGAATGCCCCAACACTGCAAGTCTTCAAGAAGATGTTGGATAGCCATTTGTCTGAAATGGTATAGGGTTTCCTGCCTAGGCAGGGAGTTGGACTAGATAACCTCTAAGGTCCCTTCCAACTCTGCTATTGTATTGTATTGTATCTAACTTATATCCAGTCTCTAGATTCAGTATTAGATTGATTTCTTGCCTTCACTAACCATTCCGAGACCTTTCTCTTTCACAGTATTTTCTCCAGGAGACTCTTCAGTCTATACTAATGTTTATGCAGGTAGTCCTTTCTGTTGATAAGTGACAAACTTGTTAAGTGAGTTTTGCCCCATTTTACGACCTTTCTTGCCACATTTCCTAAGTGACTCGTTGCCCTTGTTAAAATTAGTAACACCATTACTGAGTGAATTTGGCTTTCCCACTGACTTTGCTTGCCAGAAGATCACAAAAGGGGATTGCATGACCCCAAGAAACTAACTATCATAAAGATGAACCAATTATCCAGCACCCAAATATAAATCACATGAGCATGGGGGTGCTACAACAGTCATAAGTGTGAAAAAAGGTCATAAGTCAGGGTTTTCAATGCTGTTGCAACTTTGAATTGTCACTAAATGAACTGCTGTGACTCAAAGACTACCTGTATAGTTGGGTTGCATTTCTATGCTTTCCCTCCTTCCTCCTAATCTTTTCTTCTCCACCTGAGCTTCATTTTCCGCAGCATTTTAGGCAGGAGTATCAGATTCTTCTTTTTTATTCTTCCACCCCCACATCATCTAACACGACCACTTTGAACCCAGCTCGGCAGTTAGCATGCAAAAAACAAAGTTCTTCATTATTCTCCTCTCATAAGATAAAAATAATCAAGGCAAAAATGCACAGCAGCTAACAGAGTAGAATAAAGAAAATTAAAAGTTAAATAGTTCAGGGGATTCAATTTGCTCTCAAGTCTGGATGTATCATTAAGACTTGATGATAGGTAAATGCAACCATTATTTCAACACAGAGATATATTTCAAAATATTCATATATACCATCCCATCGAAGGCTGAAAAGGGATCCTATAGAGTATGTTTTTCAATCAAACAACTGAATGAGCAGTAGTAAATTGTATTTGACATTCTTTTCCTCCTTTAAGCCTGCTTGTTATTCTCAGGATGCACTAGGTGTGATTGCCATCTGGAAGATGTAATTTTCCATTCAAAATTACTTCTCTCTTTCACAGTGTTTTCTAAGTGAGTTTCACTTCTAATGACTTTTTCTTTCTTTAGAGTTTGTTTTTAGTAGAGTTTAAAAAGGCAAATTGTATTGCATGCTGAATATTCTTCTCAAATACTATTCATCCATCAGTGTTTGGCAGACTACTTTCACAAGAGCAACATTTTTGGAAAAAACATGCCTGGAAATATAAAAATGGATGGATGGATGGATGGATGGATGGATGGATGGATGGATGGATGGATGGATGGATGGACGGAGGGAGAGGGAGGGAGAGGGAGTGTTTATTTCCAGGTGTGTGTGTGTATGCCCACCATCTTTCTGGTGCAGAAGAAGAAGAACGAAGCTTTCTTCCGGCAGTTGCTGCTCTGGGAGTACACTCTATAGTTCCCAGAGCGGCAACTGCTGATATATATATGCTGAATATATATATGCTGATCTTGTTGTATTCGGGTGTTTTTCCATGTAAGAATGAGATTGTCTTTGCATCTACACAACCACAGACCGAAGCCTGAAGATGGCAAGTGAGATCTTGGCAAAACATTGCAAAGACAATCTCATTCTTACACAGGAAAACACCCGAATACAAGACCAGCATACCTACACCCATGAAAATCTACGAATATATATCCTAGTCTCTCTGATTTATTTATTGATCAGCTCATAAAATTAACACACCCACACCCACCCACACACACCCACACACACACACACACACACACACACACACACACACACACACACACACACACACACATATATATATATATATATATATATATATATATATATATATATATATATATAATTTGAGCTGATCAATAAATAAGTCAGGGAGACTAGGATATATATATATAATTGTTCCACAACACCCTGTTACGCCCCCAATTAAGGAAGGAAGCATACTGTTTTCCTCTTCTGCCTTTCGGCTCATCACCAGCTCATCACTTTTTAGCAGTATGATTCCTCCCTTAATTGGGGCCCTAACAGGGTGTTGTTGAACAATTATAGATACTAATCCTCCTGTCTCAGCTGATGCAATTAGGGAACCTGGCTGGCTAAATGGCTAAAGGCTCTTGCCTGACATGCAATACAGCCCCGGTTCGAATCCCAGTAAGGGTATGGCTAGCTGATGAGAGCCAAAAAGCTCGAAATAGATCTATACTAGTCTCCCTGACTTATTTATTGATCAGCTCAAAAACGTAATACACTATATGTGTGTGTGTGTGTGTGTGTGTGTGTGTGTGTGTGTTAGTTTTTATGAGCTGATCAATAAAGGGAAAAATATATATTGAGCAAACCAATTCTTTTAGGGAGAAATTTTTGAAGAGCGTGTCGACTCTGGAAAGCAAGGAATGAGAAATTAATTCTGTTTCTGCTTTAAATTAAAAAAAAATAGGAACTTTCTGTGTCACAGCAACATAGTCTAACAATTCATTACCAAATGTTATTTACGCTTTTTATTTTCATACGGGTTTTGAACAAAATTGCTTGTCCCAGTTAAATATTCTAATATTGAAAGCTCAATCATATTTTATTTCAAAATAACACTTCTAGCACAAAATTATATCTGCTCTTCTAATAGCAAGGTTGTCATGAAAGAGACATATTGTCAGTCATGACAATATCCACTACTGTCCTTTTCTCTGGAAAGCAAAAGTTTCTTTGGAAGAGATAATAAGGCAAACGAAATAGGCTATGCATAATTCTATTGTATCATCTTCTTGCATTTGCAGTTCTAAAAACCAATTAGTGGTGGATTTGTGAGAAATGATGACAGACATCTCCTACGTTCAAACATAGTTTGGAAAAATGTGGTTAGGTGCTTGGTTGGCACCCTACTTTCAATTTTTTTATCCCAAAATTGCTTAAAAGAAAAAAATAATGAAACCTTAGCTTATCACAACAACAAAAAATAGTATACTGTAATTTGAACACTTTCTTGAAATTGACATTGGTGATCATGAATTTTTGACCCATGATCAAAAGTCAAAAGACCTATCTACTGTGGAATTGGTACAAGTTCCTTTAGGAAGTTCTGACAGATCACGGCCAAGAGTTGAGATGTATTGGCCTCTAAATTGTGAAATTTATCATCTAGAAATAAAAACATTGTTTTTCTAATTCAATTAGGGCTCTTGTAGTTATTCTCCAATACTCTTTGCCAATCTTTGCTATTAGTCCAATACTAATAAGCATAATTTCACTAATTATTAACAATAACTATTATCAATTAATATCTGCTGTTATCTCTTTCAGGTCCTCCTTCCAAACCAAACAG
Organism: Rhabdophis nuchalis; assembly: GCA_039707465.1. Taxonomy (NCBI): domain Eukaryota; kingdom Metazoa; phylum Chordata; class Lepidosauria; order Squamata; family Natricidae; genus Rhabdophis; species Rhabdophis nuchalis. The sequence continues at coordinate 74,778,992 of CM077645.1, forward strand.
GCAGTGAAGTTTGTGGTCCAGACTAGATTGTCTTCTGAGAAAACTTTCCACTTCCTTTAACAGCTGTAATGTCTACAAAGAGACTGGAACCACATTGTTTAGGCTAAAGCTGAACATGGTTCCTTCGCTGATCAGCTTTATCACTTTTCTAGTCACCCTATAAGTCTTCAGATCTTCTTTGTCCACCTTGTAACACTTCAGCATCTTCTGCAGCTGCACATTCACCTGACTTGCCATAATATCCTGCATTACTATTTTTGATTGGTGAAATCATCAGCAGGACAAAAACAAAAACCCACAGCAATGAAGAGAGGAAGGAAGGACTCATGCACCAGTCCCAGTGAGATTTTTATTCTACAGAGGAAATGACAAGTGCAGAAGTCCTTGACTTACAACAGTTTATTCAGTGACCAAGTTACAATGGCACTGAAAAAACGACCATGGCAGCATCCCCGATGATCATGTGATCAAAATCCAGATACTCAACAGCTGATTCGTATTTATGATGCTCGGCAGCGTCCCAAGGTAAGGTGATCTCCTTTTGTGACCTTCTGACAAGCAAAGTCAGTGGGGAAGCCAGGTTCCCCTGACACCTGTGTTACTGTCAACTGCATTTACTGCATTTAACAATTGTGGCAAAACAGGTCATAAAACGGGGCAAAACTCACTTACTTAACAACAGAAATTTTTGTCTCAATGATGGTCGTAAGTCAAGGATTGCCTGAACAGGGTCATACAGGTAGGGGTTAAAGAGTTGATCCCTCCCTTTTTACTGCCAACCAATCCCCATTGAATTCAAATTCAACTTCATCCATGGGAACAGTGTTGGGGCAATATGATTCCTCAGACTAATGTCTTTGAATGCAGAAATAAGACTCTGCATGTTTCATAATATCTTTTTGCTGGACATCAAATGCCCTCCTTCCAGTGGTGGGTTTCTGCAGGCTCGCACCTACTCGCAAGAGCCGGATGGTGAAATTTAGAGAGCCGGTGAGAGGAGCCAGAAGTAAGTCTGGCCTGCCACTGCCAGTAACCCAATGGAAAGGAAAGGAAAGGAAGGCAGAAAGTAAGAAAGGAAAGAAAAGAAAAGAAAAGAAAAGAAAAGAAAAGAAAAGAAAAGAAAAGAAAAGAAAAGGAAGGAAGGAAAGGAAAGGAAGAAAGGAAGAGAGAGAGAGAGAGAGAGAGAGAGAGAAAGAAAGAAAGAAAGAAAGAAAGAAAGAAAGAAAGAAAGAAAGAAAGAAAGAAAGAAAGAAAGAAAGAAAGAAAGAAAGAATTTATCATCACAATTGAGCCCAAAATTTTGGTTGCTAAGCAAGACCGTTGTTAAATGAGTTTCACCACATTTTACAAGTTGACCACTCCCACCCTGTCACATGACTGCCAAGCCACGCCTACAAAATAGGCCACACCTAGAGAGTAGGTTCTAAAAAAAATTGAAACCCATCACTGCCTCCTTCCAACACTTAAACCTTTCTGGTAGCTTTGGCAGACGGCCTTTTGGGGAATTTCAACCTGAGAAAGTCAACAAAAGAGCCATAGTGGGGTCAAGGCAAAGAGAAGTTGGAGACAGCTCTGCTCCAATTCCGTTAGGATTTTGCTATATTTCCAAGTTAGGGAGACTTTCAGAAGCCTGACTAAAAGCCTAATTTTCTTTTATTCCATTAGACTAATAAGCAGAGGAAATGATAGTAATAATGGAAGTTAAAAAAACAACAACATGGACATATATTTTAAATCTTTGCTTCTGCCCTGTTAGATTTAATTGGACAAAACATCTTGACATGTTAGTGTACTACTCCATTGTTGGAAAAGTCCAGCCAAAGCATAGGATTGCCAAAATACCTTGCACTATGTTTTATGATGACCTCAGACGACTGTTAATAAGGTGATTTGATAATACTATTCAGAAGCTCTTCTATTAATAGAAAAAGCTCACATGAAAGCAAAATTCCTATTGCTTTTGTGTCTCTTTAATTATAGGAATACAGATGACTGTTACAAATTTTAATAAAGAATCTATACCCCAGATAATTGCTATTGTTGCAGCATGGTAAGAGAATTTCAATATGTTGTTTTGACCAACTGAAGGGAAATGGATATTTCATCATCAAAGCCACTAACAAGGCTCTGGAAATAGGTAAAACCTACTTCAAAGAAATAGAAGAACAATGCTGGCTTTTAATGTCCTGGATTATTTTTGTTAGTACAGACTAGTAATAGGCTAATTTAAACTTATTCCTCCTCCCCATTTCTCTGTATGCATGGCAGTGGTGAGATTCAGCCAGTTTGCACCTATTCGGGAGAACCGGTTGTTAACTTTCTAAGCAATTTGGAGAACTGGTTGTTGGAAGAAATTTCATTTTCTTTTTTTCCACTTTAAAGAGCTAATCCTGTAAGGAAGGCAGTAAGGAAACATTCTGGTATTGTTTCTAGCCTAATCTTTATTGCCCTGTTTTCAGAAACTGTCTCTCCAGTTAACCCTTATTACATTGTAACAGTTAAGGTGAAGCGTCCATCGACATGAGTGACATGCTCACCCAGTCACATGACCACTGAGCCCCGCCTACCCAGCTCACCCAGTCACATGACCACTGAGCCCCGCCTACCCAGCTGGTCATTAGGGCAGAGAACCGGTTGTTAAATTATTTGAACCCTACCACTGATACATTACAGTAGATGCTTGAAGCTCTAAGAAAATGCCCAAGGCAATGTTGTAGCAGATGATATCCTACTTGGAGACCTCCACATACATTGGAATGAGAACTAATGGTATTTCTACCCTTCTACATCCACCACAGATAGAGGAGATAGTGAATAAGAAGGTAGTGTGGGAAGCCCCACCCCTACCCTTAGAGAGTGAAATATATTAAAAGAGGTAGAATATTAAATTTTCCCCCAAAGGAGAAATGGAGAAAAATCTTAACAAAGTGCTTCTTAGTAGCCCAGTGCTTCTTAGTAGCCTCAAGCAGAAGCCTCAAGTCTTTAGAGATGGATATTTTATTAAATATAAGAAAGACTGGGCCAATCTACTCATAAACAAAACACCTTCACCTACAGCTGATGGGATTAAGAATTTACATTCCCCCATCCAAATTCTAAGGACAGGATATGACCTTTAGGACATAATAGAATCTTATTATGTCCTAAAGGTCATATCCTGTCCTTAGAACCCATCACCATTGAAATAGTAAAAGATACAAGGGTCACTACATTGAACAACCCCCTGGAGCATCTCAATCAGAAAACCCCAGAATCCTATAAAGATCCATCCACTCAATCAGCCATTTTGTCAGCCACCCCAGAAACATTTCTGCTGTCACTGAAGTTTCTGAAAATCAAATAAACCTTCTTTCCTTGGAGTCAGCCTCCATTTTATTTACAACGCCTTTCTCCTGGCTTGGAACTGGACCGGATTTTTTTCCCACAGTAGCAAAATCGCATAATTGTACTGTAACTTTTATTCATTTCTCCTTGGCTCCATTTTTAGGAATGATCCCAGTGTAACAGTGTGAGCTCTTTCAGTGAAATTTTACGTGAATCGGGTTTCTGAATATTATGAGAGAGGAGAGACAAAAAGAAATACTTTCTCCTCCTATATCACTGTTACTGGTTTAGACTAGATGTCTATTAAGTTGAGATTTCTTCTTCCAGTGTTAGCCAACCAAATATTTCTGGAGATCCCTATGAAGTTACCTGAAAAGACAAATGCCACAGAAAGAGGAGGGACTGATTTGGGCTGAAAGCCATGAAGCAAATGTTATAATAATAATAATAATAATTTTTAATTTATAACTCGCTCTCTCTCCCCGAAGGGACTCGAGGCAGGGCACAGGAAATTAAAAATACAATTAAAAACCACAAAGTACAATGTTAAAACGAATTAAACTAACCCTGTGCTAAAAGCCCATATAAAACTAAAACTAAACCCTAAAAACCCCTAAAAACAGTTTAATTACCCTAGGCTGGCCAAGCAGAAGAAGTGTGTTTTTAATTTTTGCCGGAAGGAGCGGAGGTCCGTGGTTGTTCTAATTTCAGGGGGAAGGTCGTTCCAGAGGGTCGGGCCCGCCACAGAGAAGGCCCTTCCCCTGGGCATCGCCCACTGGCATAGCCTAGTGGACGGCACCCGGAGAAGTCTTTCTCTGTGGGAGCAAATCGGCCGCAGGGATGTATGGGGCAGGATGCGATCCCGCAGATAGCTAGGTCCCATGCCATGGAGCGCTTTGAAGATGATAACCAACACCTTGAAGTGCACCCGAAAGACGACAGGCAGCCAATGCAGCTCGCGCAGAAGCGGTGTTACATGGGAAAACCTAGAGGTTCCCATAACTGCCCGCACGGCTGCATTCTGGACAAGCTGAAGCCTTCGGGTGCACCTCAAGGAGAGCCCCATGTAGAGAGCATTGCAGTAGTCCAGTCAGGATGTCATGAGGGCATGAGTGACTGTGCAGAGGACACCCCGATCCAATAGGGGACGCAACTGGCGGACCAAGCGAACCTGGTAAAACGCCCTCCTGGCCACGGCTGTCATTTGATCTTCTATGGACAGCCGTGTATCAAGGAGGACGCCCAAGTTGCTTGCCCATCCACAGGGGTTAGATGTTCATCCCCTATGGCCAGTGATGTTGGGTCAAGAGAATTAGAGAAGCTGGTTGCTGGAAGGGCAGATGGCAGAAAGAATAAGGAAATAATGTGAGTGACAGTTATGAGGTTTTTGTTGCAGTGCAGCTTGGAGCACTGCCAGTTTTGATTCTTTCCATATTTATGGCTGCCAATGGAGCAGTTCTTGATGCTTTGAACTATGCTAATATTCTTCTTTTTTGTGGAAGCTCATGAAAGCTCAAGAGTAGCTATCGGGAGTGTTGTATTAACCATTAAACAGACTAAGCACGTGCTTAGGGCACCAGGGCCAAAGGGGGTACCACAAAATTGAGAAAGAAAACAATCCAATGAAAATTTTTACATTATGTACAAAGGAGGGACACCAAGATTTTTCAGTGTTTAGGACACCAATGAGCCTTAATCTGCCACTGGCTATTGGTCCTGTATCATTCCAGTTCTAGTTATGCTGCTTTCTTATAATTATCCTTATTTGGTTTGTTGAACAAATTAGTTTTCCCCATTTTCAAAGAAAAGAACAATATTCTCAGGGATGGAATACTTGCATTTATCTTTATCGCTTTAATTTATTTCCATTATATAATAATTTATCTAGTGGATTGTGACCTCTCTGACTTTACACCAATTAAAGAAAAGAACAGAGAGCTAGGGAAAGGCTGTAAAATAATATAACTAAAACAACAATAGGAGAACCTCACAGTAGTTAAGGAAGCTTAAAGCATCTTGAAAATAAATTTAAGGAGAGAACCAGTTTGATGTAGTGGTTAAGGCATCAACCTAGAAACTGGGAGGCCGTGAATTCTCGCACACTTAGGCATGAAGCCTACTAAGTGACACTGAACCAGTTCTTCTCTTTCAGCTCTAGAAAGAAGATAGTGGAAATCTCCATTGATCTCCAAAATCCTGCCAAGAAAAATGATTCACAAGGGTGAAAAAAGATTACATCTTCTCTCAAGCAGAAAAAAATGCTTTCAGAAAACCGGAGAAGAGTTTTTAGAAGAATATGGTTCTTTTTGTCCCAAAGGTCAGGAGGAAACTAGACTTTCTTGTTTTTCTTTGAAGACGTTTTGCTTCTCATCCAAGAAGCTTCTTCAGCTCTGACTGGATCCTTCTACTCCATCCATTCCACACCATCCAATCAGAGCTGAAGAAGCTTCTTGGATGAGAAGCGAAATGTCTTCAAAGAAAAACAAGAAAGTTCAGTTGCCTCCTGAAAAACCACCTTTGAGACAACCATACCTGGATGACTGTGAACCTCCATAGACATGATCCTCTTTGCATGATACATAACTGGAGGAGAGGTACATTTAGCCCTAACATAGCCTTGCTCAGAACTACATTTCTGTGGTCACCCAACAACTTTGGTATCATGTATCCTATTAGCTGAATTGAGCCTCCTCACTCTGAACACATTTTAATCTCCCAAATTTTAATCTCCCAATATTTGTTTTGGGGGAGAGGTGAAAACGGGTTCCAAAGAATATTTCCTCTCTTTGAGGAAAAGATCAGAATCTTTCTGCACCTGTAGCATTTAATCCAGGGGTCCTTAAACTATGGCCCAGGGGCCAGATACAGCCTGCCGAAGCCATTAATCTGGCCCATGAGGTACCAAAAGGCTCCCCACCTACAACACTCCACCTACACACCAGCCTCCACCTACCTTCTGGAGGCCAAGGAGGCCAAAAACAGGATGCACAGAGGTCTTAGGAAGCCAAAATTAGGTCCATTTAGGGACAGCAGGGTGGTTCTGGAGGCTGAGGAGGCCAAAAATGGGATGCGTGGAAGCCTCAGGAGACCAAAAACTGTTTTTGAATGGCAGAGTGGTTTGGGAGGCCGGGGAGGCCAAAAATGGGCCCCTTTTAGCCTCCCCAGGTTCCAGAGAGAGGGAGGGAGGGGGAGAGAGGGGGGAGAGAGAGAGATGCACACACACACCTCAAGCCCGCCACATCCCTTCACTAACCTGCTTTCCACCTCCAGGAGCATAACAAATTAAAGTTTATGTGTATTGTTTAATGGATTGCTAAATTGGCCATCCCCACCCAGTCACATGACCACCTAGCCTCACCCACCCAGTTTACCTAGTCATGGCAGCACAGTCACATGACCACCTAGCCTTGCCTGCCCAGTCACGTGACCACCCAACCAGTCCAGCCCCCCAGCAGTCTGAGGCACCGTGAATTGGCCCACTGTTTAAAAAGTTTGAAGACCCCTGATTTAATGAATGCAAGTTTTCTTGTTTTCCTGATGGGAGAAGGAAAAACAGAAGCGTCACAATTTCCAGCCCAGTGAGGAGGATTTATGAACTGGAACTTAGGTGATATATTCAGTTATCTTGCATGATGTGCTGCCAATACACTGACGAGAAGGGTCTGGGCCTGTGATGGCGACCGATAGCCCGCATGCCAGAGGTAGCACACAGAGCCCTCTCTGTGGGCATGCATGCCATCGCAAGCTGCTCTTCCGGGTTCTGTCATGCGACCAGCCAGCTGCTCTCTTCTGAGTTCTGATGCTCCAGTGCGCATGCACGTACGCTCCCGTTTTGGCACTCGGTGCCCAAAAGTTTAAGCAACCTGCTCTGGGCCAATAATATAAGGTGTTAGTTATCATCTTTAAAGCGCTCCATGGCTCGGGACCTAGCTATCTGCGGGATCGGATCCTGCCTCACACATCCTCACGGCCGATTCGCTCCCACAGAGAGGGACTTCTCCGGGTGCCGTCCACTAGACTTTGTCAGCGGGCGACGCCCAGGGGAAGGGCTCTCTCTGTGGTGGGCCCGGCCCTCTGGAACGACCTTCCCCCCGATATTAGAACGACCACGGACCTCCGCTCCTTCCGCCTGAAATTGAAGACTCATCTTTTCCGCCTGGCCGGCCTAGGGTAGTCTCTCTCTCTATGGGTTTTCAAATGTATATTTATATTTAGTGGGGATTTTTAGTTAAGGGATTTTAACACAGGAATTAGTTTAATCTGTTTTAAATTGGTATGTATTTTGTATATTTATTGCTTTTATTCTCCCTGTGCACCGCCCCGAGTCCCTGTGGGGAGAGGGAGCGGTCAATAAATTCAACTATTATTATTATTATTATTATTATTATTATTATTATTATTATTATTATTATTATTATTATTATTATTATTATTATTATTATTATTATTATTATAAAAGATTATTTAGTTGCTAAATACATAACAAAACTGATTTTCCAAATGTTTACAATCCCAAAAATGGGTCACACAGTGAATTCCACAGATCGTTTGTTTGTTTAGAAAATTTATGTAACCACCCAACTCAATGAATGTGACTTTGGATAGTGTACAATTATCAATTAAAGCAGTGGTAGTCAACCTGGTCCCTACCGCCCACTAGTGGGCCTTCCAGCTTTCATGGTGAGCGGTAGGGGTTTTGTCTGATACTGAAGTACTTTCCTTTTTAAAAAAAATTCAATTGACTTTTTAAAAATAATTCATAGCATTATTTAAAAAACATTTTCATTAGGTTTTCATAAAATCACCATTACTGTGGAACCGGTGGGCGGTTAGAAAATTTTACTACTAATAGAGATTCAAAAGTGGGCAGTAGGTATAAAAAGGTTGACTATCCCTGAATTAAAACAATGCCACAACTGTTAAAATACTTAAACCTGAAATGCACTACTCAAATGTAGCCTAACCTAACCTAAACAAACAAACAAGCAAGCAAACAAACAAACAAACAAACAAATAAATACATAAATAAATAAATGCAAGTTTATCCATACAAACACATTGCACATTTCTTGCGCTTATTCTGGACATGGAACTGAATGCTAACTTTGGTCTGCAAACTTATTTGCAGCCTGTGATTTCTTGCTTGCATTAAACAGAGATAATGACATGGGTTGCCAGGGACAGCAATTAAAAGCAGCTACTTTATTTATTAAAGTGAGCTGGGTGCAAAGATAGTAAATAATATTATCTATTGCAAGTTAGCATAAGTAATTAGAAGCCTATTTTATGTATTGGTATGAGAAATACTATATAATTCAAATAAACTCTCTCTAAGTTGATTTATTGTCCCTTAAGGCCAAAGTTAATCTTTTCTAGAATTAACTAAATATATATTCCTGCCTAATAGCAATGAAAAACAGTACATTGTCCAGGTGATGACTGGCACATTTTTCTTATGTGGAATTACACTGCCAGTCATAAATCTATTAGAGAAGTACAATTCTTGGACAAGCTAACTGAGATATTAGAGTACCCTTGAAGAGCTTATTCCTTTTCTGGAACATCCATTTTAAACTAGATGTTTATAGCCCAAAAGCACATTTTTAGTCCACATTTTTCTCAAAGAAGTTTGTGTCTTGTTTACACTGAAAGAAGAGAAGGATAGGACTTCAGTAAAGATGGAGGCAAACTGCATAAGACCGATATTGAAATAGTACCTAATTTTTTGCATCTCCTTAGTACTTTTTTGACAGGACAGGGGGGGAAAAATCATGATTGTAGCTACAGCCATTCAGTTGAAGGTTTTTTTTACATCTGTCACTTAGCATACAAAGAGGGCAAGGCTTTGATCACATGACCACTTTGACTTTTGATTCTTGAGCACATGATTCCCTAGTTTAAATTTCTGTAGTTCTGTTCAGGATAGCATCCTGAATCCAGATGAGCCTGCCTTAAGCAGTCTGAGACTATTTGTTAGGTCTGGGACTCAGCTGAGATCACAATGAAAGACCTATGACGTCATTGTGGGAACTGGTGGGAAATCTCCTTGTCCCCAGGGTTCTATAGAGCAGAAAGTGATTTGTCATGACTTGTATTTTATTTATGTATTTATGTATTTATTTGTTTGTTTGTTTGTTTGTTTTAATTTGTCAACAAGCACAAGGAAACAAGTAGGAGAAACATGAAAAAATGGCACAAATAAATGAATAAAAATAAGCAAAACATAGCCATAAACACATAAAAAAGTACATTTATTTATTATTTATTTATTTAAATTAGATTTCTAGACCGCCCCCTCTCCCCGAAGAGACTCGGGGCGGTGTACAGGTAGAATTAAAATTATCAAAAACCATAACAATACATATCAGCTAAAATCAAATTAAATAGTCCTCTGTACAAATTTATAAGATTAAAACTAGACCCATAAAACCGAATAAAATAATTTAAAAATTACAGACTGGGGCGGGAAGCATGAAGTTAGGCCAGGCCAGCTAAATGAAACAGGTGGGTTTTGAGTTTCTGGCGGAAGGAGCGGAGGTCCGTGGTCGTTCTAATATCAGGGGGAAGGTCGTTCCAAAGGGTCGGGCCCATCACAGAGAAGGCCCTTCCCCTGGGCGTCGCCCGCTGGCATTGCCTAGTGGACGGCACCTGGAGAAGTCCCTCTCTGTGAGAGCGAATCGGCCGAAGGGATGTATGGGGCAGGATACATATAAATGGGGGCAATAGGACAGGGACGGTAGGCATGCTGGTGCGCTTATGCGCATCCCCTCAGGGACTTCTTAAGAAATGCGTAATGTCCACGGTAGACAGCTTAAGGTAAAAGGTATGGGGTTAGAGGAACTAACAACAGGGTCGGGTAGGGTGTTCCACACATTTACTATTCTATTGTTGAAATTGTTTTTCCTGCAATCAAGATTAGAATGGATTACATTTATGTATGTCCAGAGCAAAAGCCAGGTTCAAATCTGACCTCAGCTGCAGAAATGTACAGGGTTGCTGGAGAGAAGGGAGTAAATTCTTTTTTTTAAACAATAATTTTATTGGTTTTACAAATTTTTAAAGGGAAAAAGGGTATATAGGAATATATAAGGGCTTCCATGTCAGAGGTGGTGGCCGCCTCCGAGACTTCATACAAAATGTTTTCGATATAAGGTGGAAAGAGATACATACATATCATATCATAAATTCGATGCATTCAATCATATGTTTCTATTAGCATCCATTAGGATTACAATGTATATAAAAAGAAATAAAAATCATTTTTGTGATCTGAGTCTTTTTGCTATTGTGTCTTCTTCTTCCTTTCCACCAGTGGGCGGAGCCATGGCCCCTCCCGTTCCCCCATTTTCATCCTCCAGGATTGAGGAGTGTTTTTTAAGAAAGGCTTCCGCCTCGTCAACTGTTTTGATTCTTACTCTTTCCCCCCTCCCAGAACACCAACATTCCTTCAAGCATTGACCATTTGAACCACACCCCTTTTTTATAGAGCTTTTTGGATAAGAAGGAATATTTCCTTCTAATCTCACGAATCTTTTTCGGGATCTGCTTCAAAATATGAATTTCTTTCTGCTGATATATCAATGGGCCATCTCTCTGTGCTCTCAGAATCTCATCCCTTGTTGACCTTCTTACAAATTTAATATGTATCTCTCTGGGTACATCATTTATTCTGGCATATGCTGAATTAATTCTATAAATCAGGTCAATGTCCCCCCCAGATATGTTCTTTGTTCTTTTTAGTGTAATCTGCTAAAATTGTAGACATTAAATCTCTTAAATTTTCTGAATCTGACTCGGGAACATTTTGAAACCTTAAAAAATAAGACATTCTTTCAAAATCCATTCTAGACATATAACCAGTAAGATCCACAATTTCCTTTTGTGTTTCCCTCACCTCCTCCCTCATCTCGGCTGCCCCCCCTTCCAGTCCATCAATTTTTTGTATATTTTCTGCTAATGCTCTCTGCGTTTCCAAAAGCTCCAGCCTTGAGCTTATCATGTCTCTGCGTATTTCTTTTATTTCTTTCATTATATTTTGAAGAGTTTCCTCAATTGATGATTGTTGAGTGCCCTCTCCAGCCGCTTCTTTTTGGAGCATAGTGGTGATCTTAGTTTGTTGTGGAGTAGGACTGGCCTTCGTAGAAGCTGGTGCAGACCAGGATTTGCCAGATGGAGGCTTTTTTCCTGCCATAGTAAAGGTGTTGAGGTTTTGTATAAAAGATGGCATCTGGTGGGTGGACAATCCATGAGATCGAAGAAAAGGGAAAAGTCTGTGTCCAATTTTAAAATGCGACTTGTATAAAGTCCAGAGAGATAATTTTACAAATACAATCCAGTAAAAAAGAAGGCACACAATGGGAGAAATCCCGAGAGGCACTTGAGTTAGCTTGTGTATAAATTTTAAAGTCTTTTTAAGTTGAAGGAACGTTCACTTTTCAAAAGAGACAGTTTCTTACTGGGAACAAAGGAGCGCCATTTTTCCACCTCCTTGGTGGTTGTGAAGAATTTGTATCAATCCATTTCTGCTGCTACAAGTCCCAGATACATTGTTTCCATCACAATTCCATATATGGAAATACTTTCGCTTTTTCAATAATCATAGTCGGATGTTACTTTCTCTGCCTCCCCAAGCCCAGGGAACATTTTAGAACGCCGCTTATTTCCGAGGGGGGATTTTTACAAATTCCCCCCTCTATTCTTCCTTTTAAGAAGTTGAAAGCATCCAAATAAAAATAAACTCACAAGCCACTCATTCGTTTCGGAGCCTCAGTGCGTTCCTCCAGCTCTGGCTTTTCTGCCCGCTGTCTAAATAGCTGCTGTTCCGGCGCTCCTTCGGCGAGAGGACTTTCCCCCCCGCATTCTGTCCTCTGGCTCCTGGGGCGAAGCAGGAATGCCCCCCCTGACTGCCATCGAGGTGGGTGTTTCACCACCGCCGCCCGTACAGTGGGGGCTCCCTACAAGAGCCCCCCTGCCCCCGAAGGCGCTCACTGGAGGAAACGAGCAGCGGACGTGTCCAAAACACGTCCGTCGCGTCCGGAAGCCGGAAATGGTCTGTCTAGAGAATGGAGTAAATTCTTGTTCTTCTGAATGAAACTCGGGTTTTAAATCTGTAAATAAACAGATTTGCTAACAAGGGGACCGTTGCACATGCTGAATTTTCCATCACAGCTCTTAGATGTGTAAAGTAAAAGGGAGAGTATTAACAGCATCTTCTGAAAGCAGATGTGCAAGCTGGGAACAAAAAATCTGACTGCATTAATGATCTGGAGAGAGATGATCTATTCCTGTTCCCATGGATTATGAAGAACTTCTTTCAAAAGATCTGTATTTAACCCTAGTATCTTTCCTTAATGAGATTATGGAATAATGGCCCAAAGCAGTGATAACGATCTAATTTCCACCTCTTTCTTCAGGTCTTACTGCCACTTTGCAACAAAAAAGAGACACGGTTACTAAGGGCCACATTAAAAAGAACGATACCATTATGCTTAATTTCAACCTTTGGTTCCTGGTAAAAGGTTAATGTAGTTCTTACTCTGCTCATAATCTCCCAACAGAAAGATGAGTGAATGGCAATCTAAACCAGGCAATACCATCAGTTCAACTACAACCGGATAGTGAAGGATGTTAAGAGCTCATTTATCTTCATTAACTCTTCTGCAATATGCATCCTTAGGGTCATTCATTCACCATCTTTGTGACCCATAATTGCAATAGTGAGATTATAAAAATGCTCTCCAGAGAATAAGAATTGTTGAAATAGATAGGGCAAAGAAGTAGGTGCATTTGAAAATGCCATTGTAGTCCATTATGAATGAAGAATGCTTGACCCTTCATGGATTGTTGGTCAAGCAGGAAGTTTTCTTCATTTTGCTTTCATTTCACAACTTGGCACGTGACCAAACAAGGATGCATTTTGCTGTTTAAAAAGCCGGTGTGATTCTCTTGTCTTTATTTAAGGGCTCTTTTCCTAATTCAGTTTCCATACATAAATATAAAGGAGCAATATTGGCTGCCAAACAATCATCACTTTTCTCCATCAGACAAGTTTCATTTACAGGATGCATGCTAAAAGCTTAAACTCATCAGGCAAGTTAAAATAAATAGAATCAGAGAAGAAGGCAAAAGCTAATTTCCTCTCCGAGAAATACATGCTGTGTGAATTATGTTTAGGTTTCTAGGTTGGGCTCAGCATTTAGCTTTGAGAATCCTACAATTCTATAAAGTTTGATTTTTAGCTTTCTCCAGTAGTTCCCATAAATCCTCTTCATGCTGACTGCCAAGGTTTTTTGTCCAGTGTTGTTATAGCTGTAGTTTTGGCCAGAGCTTCCTGTGTTGTTCAGCTTTGCCTTTGTAATAGCATCCTTCAAAGATTGCAGGAGAAAGCAACGTTTATTTAAGTTTCTGCTAATTTCATTCCAATTGCTCTGCTTCAGGCAGTCAGAGCTTCTGTATAGTAGGAACAATCAGGTTAGCAAAACACAAAATCCACTACTATGGAGTCCCCTGCTTTAAGGATCATGTAACGAAGTTCACTAACTGGGAAGTGTTAGGATGTGTGCTGAATGTAGCTTATTTTCTGATTATTTGTTCTGTGTTAAACTCTGTAAGGAATCCAGTTCAAATGTCATTTTAAGACATTTGGTATAACTGTTAGATTTTGCATTAGACTGCAAAAGGTTTTGCATTGATCAGAAGAAATGACCAGTCAGAAAATTTAATCTGTAAGGTGCTTGTCCTCCTTGCTTGATTTACAAAGAAAATGTACAGTATAGGCCAGGGGTCTCCAAACTTTGCAACTTTAAGTCTCCAGCCAGCAAAGCTGGCTGGAGAATTCTGGGAGCTGAAGTCCTTCAGACTTAAAGTTGCAAAGGTTGGAGACCCCTTGTATAGGTAGAGCATTTTTTAATGTTATATGCATGCATATGGAAAAAGATCTTACTGCGAAAAACTCAGTAGAGGGATATCAATCAGTATTAGGGTTTCTTTTATTTCCTTTTATATCCACCATCCAAACTCCCACATGCCAGCTATAGTAAGTGTTTTGTATGATTGTTTATTAATGGGGCGTTCTGGATCTTTAAACAGTGTTACTACCATGTATCTCTCCCCCTCTTGGCTGTTTTTAAATAACATTTAAACTTAAAGTGCAGAAAAGGACATCCACATTATAAGCATACAGCAACAAGAACACTTGGCTTTCTTGCTTAAACAAGGCATGAAGGAAGGACTTGATCAGAATTATTAAAATAAGGCAGAAAAAATAAATAGAGAGGAATACTTCTCCTTCACAACAGTTGACCCCAAGGAGGTTTCCATACAATTAAGAAATAGAGAATTTCCTACACAAAACATAGAGATAGCTATGAACCTGATACACTTTGATTAAGGATTAGGCACATTTTTAGCAGTCAGCAATGTATAAACGTAAGAAAGACTATTTGTAGGCCTTGTCAGGGACTATTATACAGTAAGGATCTTCTATGGATTTGTGGATTAAAAGTGTTATAGAGGCAGGGGAGAAATAAGATGACTACTATTAAATAAAAAGAAGAGCAAAAGTCATAATTTTGTTTCATTTTTTTCTCTTTCTTTCACTACTTTCCCTTTCTTTTCCTTCTATTTTCATGTATTTTTCTTATTTGTTTTCTTAAACTTGTATATTTATTTGTATTCAAAAATTCAGTGATAAAAAGGAAACCTGTTTGCATATGGGTTTATTTTTACATATTTTACCAAATATATCCATAGGATAAATGCACAAGCCATCAAGATGAAAAAATATATATAAATATTGATTCTCTTTCATTAAAAAAAAAGACCTAAAAAGCCCATTAATAGAATGTATTCCAAAACTCTTCTCCAAAAATGAGACTTTAGCAGCGATCCCTTACAAACTACAGAAAAAATGAATACTTTTCTTGCCCCTTATTTTTTTTTAAAAAGTACAATATTTCCCATATCTGATTGTAATGAAATAATGTTATGCGTGATTTTAGTATCTTGAGAATACCCTTACATTATTTTACTGGTTGTTTTGGTAAATAAGGTGTTTGAGAGTTAATCCACCTTCCATGGGAAACATAACTTCCCTAAACCCTGAAACAGTGCAAAGTCATCTCCAATGCCTGATCTCCACCTGCACCATTTACATTTTCAATTAAATATGATTTTTTAAGATGGGAAAATGTAATTCCATTAAAAATGGAGGCCAATCAGATGCACTCTTGACACTCCAATAAATGGAAGTCACGGGTTTGAATTCTCTGAGAATGAAGAGTGCCAACGCCCTGCCCAGTTTGTGCATGTGCAATGTAATCCAGCAACAAAATATTGTAAGTTTAGAAAAATTTTGTATACAGTTTTAATTAAACCTTATTCTACAGTACGTCTAAATAAGACTCTAGGTATCTGACGAAAATTAGTTTTTAAAAAAAATCACTTCTTAATACATTAATATTAACTAAATAGATTGTGTGCGGTTTTTTTTAAAAAATTAATGTATAAGGAAGGTAAAAAAAATATGGCATATTCTGGAAACAAAAGTAAAATGAAGGGAGGTGTATCATCTAGGTATTTAATTATCAACCTCCAGTGTTCATAGGCTAAAACCGGATGGGGGGAAACTTATATTTGAAATCTCTACTCTCCTTCGAGACATACAGAGAATTGCAGCAATTCAATTTGAAGTGTTACTCATCCCAGAAAATAGAAACACTTGTGGTGCCTTGGTACCACAAATTGGAGAACTGAGGTGAACTGACTCTGTTTAGCTAGTTGCTTCAATTCATGTACAGGAGTCTCTTAGCATCCCAGTTGAAGTGCGATGGCCGTTCTTATTTGGCACTTCAAAAGGGAGCGTTACTTTGACTCAGTGCTTTGTTTCGCTTCTTTGAAGCTTTGTTGAATCCAAAAGCTTTCAAGCTTCATACCATCCTAATATTGAAATGCTACGTTATAATGGCAGGAATACTATGACTGACTCCCAGTTAGTTTTGCAAGTAGATTGCAGAATCATATTTGTTTCATATCTTGAGATTTCTCCCAGGCTTGATACATCGGAAAACGAATTAATTTGCACAACTCCTAATTTCCAAGCAGTCCAAATAAATGAATACTTATTGGTGGGTCTTTGTTCCTCTTTGTATCCAAGGTCATGTGCATAATGTGCTTATTTTTAGTTTCCAGAAAATATGGAGGAGCTATTTTGGAGGGTCATTTTTATCATCCTTGGTTGACTTGCAAAACAGATTGAAAATTTGAAGTTCAAATATACATAGAGATACAAAGAATTTTTAAGACTGATATTCAACGAAAACCAATTTTTTTTCTTGCTGGGATTAATGGACAAGTAGAAAAGACTAATGGATCATTCGTTCTATACATACTGTAGTAACGGGAGTGAGATTATTATAAACACAAAGTTGGAAAGATTAAGAAAAACCTACAATGGAGATGTGACTTATGACCGCTTTTCACACTTACACCTGTTGCATAGAGGTGGGTTGCTGCCGGTTTGACCCGGTTTGGCCGAACTGGTAGTGGAATTCAGGCCTGGGTCACAGAACTGGCAGTGACCCAGGCCTGACACACCCCTGTACCGGTTCACTGATGTCTTCTGCAATTGTTGGCATGATTCAGCGCATGCACAGAGCAATTTTTAGTCAAACATGCCCAGCGAACCAGTTGAGGAACCCAATCCACCGTTGCAGCATACTGATGGTCACATGATCAAAATTCAGATGTTTGGCAGCTGATTCATGTTTATAGCTAGCATGATGTGATCATCTTTTGTGACCTTCTGACAAGCAAAGTCAATGAGGAAGCCAGATTCACTTAACAATGTGTTACTAACTTAACAGCTGCAGTGATTCACTTAACATTTAACTCTGGCAAGAAAGACCATAAAATGGGGAAAATTCACAACCTCAGTCTCATTTAGCAACATAAATTCTGGGCTCAGTTGTAGTCGTAA
Source organism: Rhabdophis nuchalis (assembly GCA_039707465.1). Lineage (NCBI taxonomy): Eukaryota > Metazoa > Chordata > Lepidosauria > Squamata > Natricidae > Rhabdophis > Rhabdophis nuchalis. Next base: position 74,796,291 of record CM077645.1, read on the forward strand.
GTCGAAGACTACTTGTCTGTATTTGTTAGTGACCGGAAACTCTTTCGGGGCTTTTTGCTGAAAACAGAAAAAAATGAACTTATACTTAATAGGTTTGATGATTAGAAAGATTGGTACCATTTTATCATCATACACCATATAAGGGCATAGTGTACAAATGAAGCAATTTCTTCCAAAAGAAATTTCTGCAGAGAATCCCCACTCTCCATGGGGTTGGGAACTGTTAGCATAGTTTGTCTACTAGAGCACTTTGGAATAGGTAGACAGGGATATCTCTGATATCCAGCTCACAACCTTATAGAAAATCATATATTATTAATACCACATTGAGCAGAACTGGTTATGTTTAGCTTTCAGGGGGGAAAAACGACAGAAGGAAATGTGATAGTACGGTTATACATGGTTCAGATTAAGTATGTCAGAATTTACACAAATCCAGCACAGTTATGCTATTTATTAAAGCAGCCTCTAAGTTTTCAGGTATCTCCATGAAGTTACTTTAAGTAGTTAATGAGACTCTTAAAGTAGCTGAACATCTTTGGTTTCTTCAAGGCAGTTTCATCTGGCTAAACAATCTGGCGTAAAATGAAAGAAACTACTATTGGAGCAAGATGGACTTTTGAAAAGCTGCATTAAGCCTGTGTACAATTTCACTGAAGCTTTTGATGACTGCATGAATCTGAGAAGTGCTTCAAGCACATTTTTGAGCAGAAAGTTGGATATAAATTAGATAAACAAAAATGTTTTGCTAATAATTTTTTTGTTGACTAGCAACATTGGGGCAGTGAAGACAAGGGGAGAAGCAAGGCATTTAGTATCAATTAGCACAAAATTTAAAGCTGTGAACACTTGAACAGAGTGCTTAGTATTTAAATTGAGATGCAATTTGCATTTAAGGGGCTTCATTAAAACAAGTAAAGATTTTATTACCCTTAAGATTGTGTGAGCCCATCTTTGATACTATACAAAGCATTAAAGTCGATATGTGTAAGTATATATGTGCACTCACACAAACACACACACACAAAAACATGGAGTCAAAGTAGTGTAGCACTTAAGATGTTGGACAAGGAGTGAAGAGATTCTTCAGTTAGGCACAGAAGCTGATGAGTGGCAATGAGTGCGAGAATGAAAAGTTGAAAAATATCAATCTATGAAGTTACACTGGTCTAGTGCAATGGAATGTGGGAATGACATACCATCATAACCGTCATATCGAAGATTTCATGGTTGACAAAAAACTACCTTGAGTAATTTATAAAGTATTAAAAACAGGATAAAAATCTAATAAATGAAGAAGTTTTGGAATACAACTCCCAATAATCAAATCCACTTCATCCCATTCAGGAAATGGCTTCATCATTCTTCATCATTCTTATCCTTTGCATAAAACTCATGTTGTCTTAAGATAACCACAGCAATACCTTACTGTAGACCAGAGGTTCCCAAACTTGGCAACTTTAAGACTTGAGGCTGGAGAATTCTGGGAGTTGAAGTCCACAAGTCTTAAAGTTGCCAAGTTTGGGAACCTCTGCTGTAGACAATGAAAATTTCAATGTTCCAAAGTTACAGGAGTTAAAAAATAGATTTATACCCATTTTATTCCAAAACCATAATTCTACTTTTATGCAATTTGGCAATTTTCATAATTGCTTAGTCGCTCTCAATGTTTATTATGTTCTAGTGAAAAAATAAAGTGACAGAAATTTTAAAAAGAAATCTTAGGAAATAGAGTTGAAAATATTTGCTGATTGAAATAAAAAATAAATAAAAGACCCATATGAATTTTCTCCATTCTAGACTGTGGAACTTCTAAGAGAGAGTTCTAAAAGGAGTGAATATTCAAATCAGATTAAACTGCAATCTGGATCATTTACAGAGCTATGCATCTGGACCTCAAATTAATCTTTCAGCCAATCAACAGATACACGAAAGCTTAATTTTGAAACTATTTCTCCCTGAGGAATATTCTTACAACTGCTCTGATAATCCAGAAATAATGTCCTTTTTTCCACCATCATAGCTATCATTTTGCATTTGTTTTAGTAATCTGGCATTTGAAATAACTTTGGCTCCAGCTCACGATGTTTCATGTCATCTAAGGATGCTGCAAAGAATGAACAATTGTCTCCATTTAATGGAAGATGCCCAATAAAGCAGTAAATGCCATCCAAATCTACACAACATGGTAATAAATTCTGTCAGTGTTGCAGTTCCAAAACATCATACATTTATGTGTTGTGCCTGAGAAGCTCAAAATCTAGACCAGAGAGAGGTTGAAAAACCGATAAGACATTTTATGGGCACCAAATAAAACATAATCACTGATAACTTTTTCATCGGGACTGTTTTGGGGGTAACTCAATGTCAAAAATCGTGAGCCTCCTTTCAGATGCAAGCAAAGTGGAAAACACACATATTAAACCAATCATGCTCATCACAGCTACCAACTGGATATAAGCTGCTTAGAGAAGTGTTGCAGGAACTAAATAATCATTTGGAAAATTGCTTTTTGTTTATTACATTTGAATCCTGGCTCCAACAAACTTGCTGATATGACATGCCTCATTGCTCTCCATTTTGTCCTCACAGAATAGATAACTGTTGTACACGACTGAACAACTCCATTACAAAGATGGCTTCTGGATGGAGAAAATGACAGACTAAGAAATCTCTGAGAAGCAGGAATGAGCTGAGCTGGTGATTGGTAAGCAAATACAGAGCGTGGCCTGAAGCAAGAAATGACCCATCTTTGCTACAGAAGACGGATCCTCACGAGGAAATCCTACTTTGAAGGCAGAATGGAGGAAAGATTTGTAAATCTGGAAGAAAAGGAGAATAAAACAAATTTGAAGCATTTGTAAACACAAATGAGAGAAGAGGTGAAGGAAAAGTGTATTTTGTTGTTATTTATGTTTCCTGGGACAGTGCCCAATTGTTGGAAATGTAGCACCAGGGAGGTGACCTATTTTCATCAGTGGTGGACCTGTCCGATGGCAGTTAAGTACTGAAAAAAGAGAAGACAGTGGCTAACAGAAATTATTCAATATCGATTGGAACTGAAACCGGAAACCTTTCTTTTAGGACTTAAGCTCCCAGATATTAGTATGGATATATGGTTTCTGGCATTGCATATACTTATTGCGGCAAGATTGACATCCGCCCAGGAGTGGAATTTAACGGCGGATGGGGCAGTAATCAATAAAATCAATGAGTGCGCAAAATCTGATAGATTAACAAAATTACTTAAAGGGAAAAAGGATAGAGAATTCTATAACTCATGGAAGAGGTGGCATAATTGGATACGGAAACGATGGAATAGTAACGACTGAAGCAATAATACATGCTTAATTTGGATATTTGTTAACTATATTAATAGGAAAATTAATGATGAATAAGAACTGAGTAGGTAGTTTATTTAGATGGGTTGTATATAGCGTAAATGCTGGGGCTAAATATTATGCCTACTATTAGGATTTTTATGTTAATTTGGGTTACTTATATGTTTCTTTCGCGCTGTGATGGCAAATATGTTTAAAATTAAGGTTTTTTTGTACAAGAATAAATACAAATTTAAAATTTTTAAAAAGAAAAGTGTATTTTGTTAAATAATTTTGTTAAATAAGTCAAAAATGATAAACTGAGAGATGGGAAAAGATTTAGCCTTCCGAAGTTGTGAGTGCTCCATCACTGGTGGTTTGTAAGAACAGACTGGACAACCACTAGTCTGGAACGATACACGGACACCTGTTTGAGCAGGGAGTTGGACTAGAAGACCTCCAAGGTCCCTTCCAACTCTGTCATTTTGACAGGCAATGTTGCAGCAAGGCTACTGTATGCATAAAGATGGAAAAATACTGAAATACCCACAATGGTGGCGTGGATTACAAAGAAAGCAGAAATGACAAATTTAACATGTTTAATCTGGCATAAAACAGCATGTTCCTTTACAAAAGACATGTAATACTTTATAAACTTTATACTGAACCTGGAAAGAAAATGTGTTCGTGATCTTGGGATTTGCTGTTTAAACAAGGTTGAAGATGTAATTTTGCCACTTACAGATAAATATTAATTTTCAAAGGTTGTCGGGCTATGGTAAATGATCATTTAATGTGATCTTTTTGCCACATTACAATTGCAACTTTCTCACATCAAAAGCAAAGAAATCAGTACATATTTTTAGTGAAAATTTGAAAAGCATTCTTTCAGAGAGAAGGGGAGGGGGAGGGAGAGGGGGGAGAGAGAGAGTTTAACAAGATGGATAACATTTCTATGTGCATTTTAGATCCTAAGCTCACTTTCCATCCTACAAATGCAGAAAAATGGTAACTGAAACGGTTCTGCTTGAAATACATAGCTTCTGGGTTGAAGTTATATATATAGCCAAGTCTTATGAGAACCATATAACTTTACTTAATACACATCTCAGCGTAAATGTGAAACCTGTTTTACAGTTCAAAAAACTAGTTGGCAAAGTATTGAAAATATTTTTTTTAAAAAACTTTTCAAGCATTTATGAGAATGTCTTACTCCTGGAAAAGTTAGCTATCACTTTTTTTTATGATTCCCCTAAGAAACATCACTTTTAGCTAAAAACATGTAAGACGATAACCCCAACTCCATAAAAAAAATAAATCAATAAACAAGGCAATTCTAGTTTTTCATGTTATCCACATTTGCTTTTTTTAAGTCTAGTTTCTAAGTTATGATATTCATATTTTGAAAGAAATTGCTTCATTTGTACCATAGTACAATAGTACCACAGACTGCCCCAGGGCAAAACTATATGTATGTCATCGGTATACTATTTTGGTATCTTTCAACATTTTTCCTATGAGGAAATTTGATCAGCTGCTAACAAATTTTGATGTATTTTGTATTTTTTTTTGATATAACGTTTTAATTAGTGGGATTTTAGTGAATTTCAGCACAGGGTATTCTAAATTTAATCAGTTTTTATTGTGTTGCATTATTTATGGCGTTTCTATTTATTTATATGTTTATACTTGTTTTAATTTCCTGTGCACCGCCCTGAGTCCCTTCGGGGAGATAGGTGCGGTATAAAAGTCAAATAAATTCAATTCAAATTTTTTAAAAAAAATCCTATTGCATTATTTACAGAAATTACTCTCAAAAGTTATCTCATATATTGGATAGCATAGTATTATCAACAAATATTTTTCAGTTGTGGAGAAAGTAGGACTGCACTTTCCTATTTATCATCCTCCATGTATTGAGTCAAATTTTTCATTTAACAAACTTTAATCTTATTCTTCCAGTTCAATGTCAGCAGCAATGGTGTGCCCATACATACATACATACATGCGCACTGACACCTTGTTTGGATTCACCTCCTATTTGGATTACTGCAATGCACTCTGCATGGGACTGCCTTTGAAGACTATCTAGAAGTTTCAACTGGTCCAAATAGATACTTTTCTTTTGAACTATATTTGTACAGATTGTTGTGAGCTGCCTCAAATCATCATATGAGATAGGCAGCCATATAAGTCCTATAAATAAATGAGAAATAAATACAAAGACAGTGTTTGGCATCTTTCAGGATGAGGACAATGTTTTTGTCATACCGTAGGGAAAGTTGTTGGATTCAACATGGCAACCCAGGATTGAGTAAATTCAGATTATTCGAACTATGTATTTGGCATGATATTCTTCTAAAGCCCACTTTCTTCTCCAATCTGCCCAACTACAGAAGTTTCAGCACAGATCCTAGGATTCTGATAATATTCAGTAAACTAACTGGTCTATAATTTGCAAGATCATTCCTATTATCCTTTTTGAAAACGGTGAGCACAATGGCTAATCTCTGTCATCTGATAAGTGAGCAAATTGTCTATGAAAATCAGTAGTGACTCCTTCATGACAGACCACCAATCAATATTATCTTTGATTAATATCACTGGTACAGAATCATTTCCAAGAGTTTTACCTCTGATCCTGGAAGCCAGGAAGCATGGAAATGGTATGAAATAGGATGGTACGGGTTCAAAAGACACCGTATAGTTAGAAAAATGCAACTCACGGTTATACCACAGAGCAGCCAGGAGAAACCTGTGTTTTGATGGCCTGTTGTTTTTCTCCAAAGGATTGAATATTTTTTTTTTATTTCATAACTTCAATTAGCTTCTGCCATATAGCTACTATCATATTTCTTATTTTCTTATTCAGGATTTTATGTCTCCTTTTTGTTTCTCTCATAATGGAGTTTGTGTTAGCTCTAGGGTTGCTTTTATAGCATTTAAATGACTCAGTTAAGGATTTTTTTGGCAATTATGGTCAGACTATTTCTTAGATACCAAATTACGCGAGGCCAATTTGAAGTTTTCCCCTACTACAAATTCTCAGAAGGTTCTGAATAAGTCTTTCATATAATTCCATTACACAAGAAACCTTGGGGCATAGATTGAGCATCCCTCTGAAAATGCCATGCATGGAAATTTACTTTGTGAGAAATTCATCTAATTGGCCAGTGTCTCGCTCAGCTTACCATTTCATTTACATTTCCCTGAAGAACAAGATGTTGAAACAGGTTACGGATTCAATAAATGATGGGTCTGAACTTTTGGAGCCCAAGCCATTGTTATTCCATGACATCAGTAGCAATTTGCTATCTTACAATGTCATTTTGTCCCTGGTTCTCCCGTTGATGGAGATTTGAGTACCTGTGTGTAGGGTTGAAATAAGGTTATCTGTAACCTCAGAGGGTTCCATCTGCAATTCCTCAAATGAAAAAGGAATATATTCTTGGTAGTTAATAATAATTGTAATTAGTTGTAAGGGGCTGGGAGGAACATACTCATAAGATAGATTTTTTGAGCATAAAACTCTTATATTTCTTGTGCTACAGCAGGGGTGTCAAACACAAGGTCCAGGGGCCAGATGCAGCCCATGGGGTGCTTACTTCTGATCCACAGGGATGCCCTGGAAACAGCAAAGGAGTGGACCATGGTGCCTCAGCCAGCAAAAATGGAGCTCAGGAGGGTCGTGTGCATCTCTACCACAGGCGCCCCTGACACGAGTGATGTCAAGCTGGCCATGCCCACCCTGGCCCTGAGAGGTCAAACATAACCCTAATGAAATTGAGCTGTGCTGGAACTTTGCACTGCTTGAGGTTGTCAATTTTGAAACTGAGAGATATGTTACCAGCGATTTGTAAGCCTGCTTCATAAACTTAATTGGCAAAGGTTAGGTTAGGTTAATTGGCAAAGGTCAAAGTTCAGTATAATTCTCATGTCTCATGAAATATCTCCTCAGATATCACATTTTTTTCAATCTGCCCATCAGGTATTGATTATGGCTCTGAGGCCTAATTGGGCACTGGGTTTAACGATTTGGTGGGTGATTGTCAGATGAAGATTTTCTGAGGGATTTTCATCTAGGCTTTGAATATTATTAGATTGAAACTTGGCAAGGATTCCTGATCTTAAAGGACACAGACTCGTTTCTAAGCAGATGCTTTTCAAAGAGTCTCCATGCTCATTCACTCTTGAGTCTTCCAATGTGCAAAATCCCCTTTTCTATACTTGTTGCCTTCTTTCCACCCACACCATTCATGTCATCTAACTACCATGGTTTTTACTCAGGATGGAAATCGTTCAGAACTTGGCACATTTTCCCCCCAACATGTATTCCCAATTCATCTATTGATTTATTAGAGCCTAAATGCAATTCAATAATCAATAATTTGAATAATTTAATTTGTTGACCGCTCCCTCTCCCCAATTAATTGGGTCAGGTCCATGGCCGTCATGGAAGCCATGAACTCCCGAGCTACCTCGGATGATTCGCCCACCGATGGCAGGTTAAAGTCCCCAATTGTTCTATTTTCAGACCTATCTCAACATTGATTATGCCAATTCATACTTTATTCTGTACATTTTAGCACTTCCATTTGTACAGAATTCTACACTTTCTTTTCTCAACTTGGCAAAATCAAGCTACCTTAGACTGATCTATTAATTTTCCCCCCTTTTCTCTTAAGTTCATAAGCATAAAACATATCTATTTTTTAATTCTTTAATTTGTAAATCAATGCTGTTTAATAACTACTTTTGTTACATTCAATCTTCCATATGCCATGGTTATTAGCAAATGATCACATAGATCCTGACATTTATCGCTCATTGCAGCATTGGTCAATCAAGGCATTTATAGGACACAGAATATATTGATTTGGTTACCATTGCTGAAAATTGTAAAGAAATTATGCTGTTGACTTGTAATGAGTTACTGTCATATCTTAGCTGGGTGACCATAAACACAAAATCAACATTCAACGCCATATGCAGATGTATTTTATGGATTGCTAAGTGCATTTACTAGACACTATCCTTTATCTGTTCTGCTAAAAATTTGAAGCTTTAGTTCATGACCTGACTGCAGTTGGCTAATAGGCATGCTAGGCAATTGAACCACTTCTACATGATTTACCTCTGTAGAATTCTGAGGATCTGGTGGCAGGACAAGGTGCCAGACACAAAGGTCTTCTCCAGGGCAGAGCTGCCATCAATTCACACCCTGCTGATGAAAGCCCAGACACGCTGGGCAGGCCATGTTGCAAGGATGCCAGACCGTCGCATCCCTAAACAGTTGCTCTATGGTGAGCTGTCTCAAGGAAAGCAATCTCACGGGGGACAAAGAAAGCAATACAAATACACATTGAAAGCCTCCTTCAAGTCCCTGGGTATCGACACCACCTCCTGGGAAACCCTGGCACAAGATCGATCAACATGACGCATGTTGATCCACCAAGGCTGCCAGACATCTGAGGACAGAGGAACAACCATAGCAACAAGAGAAGTGAGCACTCTGCAAAGCCAGAGCTGCAAATGCTGCAACAATGGTGCCCATAGATCTGCCAGACATGTGGCAGAACATTTCGTGCCTGTATAGGCCACCAGTGGATACATCGTGGACAGCCCACCACCTATTAGATGTCAAGGTCCTCTTCGAAAATGATGGATGAACATCATCATCAGTTGGTCCATATTAAAGAAAGGCAGATGAAATTACTTTCAAATGCTGGTATTGTTACCTATGTTCATAGGACGAATATAACTCCTGATAATATTGATCTTTTTAATTGGTTGTTTTTGTCTGTTTATACTGTTTCTGTACTGTTGTACTAAGGCAGGGGTCTGCAAAGTTGGCTCTTTTAAGACTGGTGGACTTCAATTCCCAGAATTCCCCAGCCAGCCTAGCTGGCTGGGGAATTCTGGGAGTTGAAGTCCACCAGTCTTAAAAGAGCCAACTTTGCAGACCCCTGTACTAAGGACTTTTATCAGGAGAAAAAAAATGGATACACACATATATACAAGCATACATACATACACAAATATAAACATGTATGCATATTCAATTGCAGCACATTATTCCAATATGAAAAAAAAGCCTCAGAATCTCCAGAAAGGATCAATACATATCTTTTCCTCATTCAACCATAACATCCAGTTTCCTCTGCAATGTTTTTCTTTTAGAAGGTAAAAAACAATTGCATCAATGGCGAGATTCAAAAAATTTCACTACTGGTTCTGTGGGCATGGTGTGGCTTAGTGGGAGTGGCTTGATGGGCATGGTAGGACAAGGATACTGTAAAATCTCCATTTCCACCCCACTCCAGGGCAAGGATACCTTAGAATTCCCCATTCCCTCCCCACCCCACTAACCTGCTTTCCAGCTCTGTTCTCCTGTGCAGGGCAACAGAAGAGGACCCAGCCAATCAACTGGGACTCGGGAGGCAGCAAATACAGAGAGTAGGTAAGTAGGTAGGTAGGGGAACGGAGGGAGGGAGGGAGGGAGAGAGAGAGAAAAATACAGTAGGTAGATAGGGAGAGAGGGTGTGTAGATAGGTAGGTAGGTAGGTAGGTAGGTAGGTAGGTAGGTAGGTAGGTAGGTAGGTAGGTAAAGGGATAGAGAGAAATAGAGAGAGAGAGAGAAAAATACAGTAGATGGGGGAGAGAGAGATTGGGTAGATAGGTATATTGGGGGGAGATAGAGAAATACAGTAGAGCCAGACAGAGGTTGTATTTGCTGGTTCTCAGAACTACACAATTTTTTCACTATCGGTTCACCAAAACCGATCAGAGCTGGCCGAATCCTCTTCTGAATTGCATCTTATTTTTCAAAAAGACCCAGAAAGGCAGGGAAAAAAAGGAGAAGCGGATCTTCTAATGTTGAAAAGATGCACTTGTACAAAATTCCTGCATGTCATACCTAGCTTGCAGGCTGCCACTTTTAAGGGTAATCCCTGCTTACAACAATAAAAAAACCCTCTTTGAAGTCCAATACTGGTCATCGCCAACAATAGACAAGGAATATTATTTGTCATCTCCCTTGATTCTTTCATTGAGTCAACACTGGCCTTCTGATTGGCTTAATCACTTGACAATTGACCTAAAGAATCAGATGTTAATTCTGTGAGAGCATCAGAGAAAACGTACATGTAGTCCTCGAGTTACAACAATTCATTTAGTGATGGTTCGAAGTGACAACAGCACTGAAAAAAAGTGACACGGCTGTTTTTCAGTTACGACCTTTGCAGCATCCCCATGATCATGTGATCAAAATTGAGATTCTTGCCAACTGGTTCATACTTATGACCATTGCAGTATCCCAGGGCCATGTGCTCCCTTTTGCAACCTTCTGGCAACCAAATTCAATGGGGAAATCAGATCCACTTAACAACCAAGTCACTAACTTATCAACCGCAGTGATTTCCTTAACAACTTGGGCAAGAAATGTCATAAAATGGGGGAGGGGAGGTAAGTCACTTAACAAATGTCTCACTTAAGAACAGAAACTTTGGGCTCAATTGTGGTCGTATGTCAAGGACTGCCTGTAATGGCAAATGGTGCGCACATTAGGGGGTGGCGAAGGTGGGTGAGGGGCTTCTGAACAATACTTTCCTTTCTTAATGCTGTAAGTAAATATATTCCCAGCATAGATTTGTTTAAACCCAGAGGCAATGACGCTTATAAACAAAGGGGTAAATGCTATCTCGAGAGAGAGAGGAAGAAATCCATCTGCCAACATAAATGCATTCAAAGGTCATATCTGGTTCTTAGAATATAATTAAAATGAATGAAAATGAACCTGTCCTGAGAGAGCCAAAGCCAGAAAATTCTATTAGTGCTGCATTCTTGGGTATATCAGCAACATTTGATGTGAACCCATTTCTGCTCATCAAAAAGGATTAATTTGAAGTTGATAATTCGATGTTTTTTTGTGTGTGTTAAACCTTGTTGACTATTAATCTCTTTGGTACTTGCTAACTTGCAGAAGGATTATTAAAGACTTTCTAAATAAACAAGGAGAATGAAATATACACATGGTATGTAAATCCCATACTGTAATGCAAAGGACAAGCAGATAGAGGAATTCCTAATGGAAAATTTATATTCAGAGAGCTGCAACTGACACTGATTTACTTTTAAATTCAAATTTTTACAATTGTATTTGTAATTATGAATGGATGCATTATGCAAGCTGAATATGTCAGCCAGCATGGAAAAAGTTGGTTATCTATGTCTGAAACTACTTTAAAATCAAATAAGTCTGATGTTCACAATTAACATAGAATTATCCATGGAGGAATAGAAGCTAAGAATAGAATTATGGTGTATTAAAGTCAGAAATGGCTTCAGCTTCTTAATTTAATAAGGAAAAAAAATATTCTTATGCACATTTTTTATCATTCAGACATTAAATAAAATTGCCCAACCATTGCAATAATGAAAGTTCACCTAACTTTAATACAATATTTAGTTACTTAATGCATTTATAGTCTATCTATCTCATATACACGACTCTAGGAAGCTAACAATTGAAACCGAATTAAAATAAAAACAATTGCAATCCAAAACAACCAAGTAATTTGAAAATAACAGCTGAGAACACTCATAAATACTCAAACTAACCATGAAACCATGCTATCAGGATTCCAGGTTTGCGAGCAAAGCCAGATGTTTAATACCTTGAAAAAAGACCAGCAAGGTCAGGATAGGTCTAATACAGGGAGGGGCGGTGATCTTGACTTTTTTTTTTCCTGGATTCTTGAAAAATGGTATTATTTCTTAGAAATGGAGAATTTCTGTCTTATGTTATGAGTAAGTGATATCAACAGAACAGAAGAGAAAGAGAAGAACAGGGGTGTCCATAAGGGGACAATAGCGAAGCTATGATAAAATAGGAAAATGGAATGGAATGGAATGGAATGGAATGGAATGGAATGGAATGGAATGGAGTGGAGTGGAGTGGAGTGGAGTGGAGTGGAATGGAATGGAGTGGGATGGGGTGGAGTGGGGCGGAGTGGGACACAGCAGAGCAGAATAGAATAGACTTTATTGTCACTTTGAATCAGGGGTGGGTTTCTGCAGGTTCGCACCTACTCGCGAGAGCCGGTTGGTGAAATTTAGAGAACCGGTGAGAGGGGGTTCCACCGACATACCTGGAAGTAAATCTGGCCTGCCGCTGCCAGTGACCCAAGGGGAAGGAAAGGAAAGGAAAGGAAAGGAAGGAAGGAAGGAAAGAAAGAAAGAAAGAAAGAAAGAAAGAAAGAAAGAAAGAAAGAAAGAAAGAAAGAAAGAAAGAAAGAAAGAAAGAAAGAAAGAAAGAAAGAATTTATCATCACAATTGAGTCCAAAATTTTGGTTGCTAAGCAAGAGCGTTGTTAAATGAGTTTCACCACATTTTAAAAGGTGGCCACTCCCACTCTGTCACATGACTGCCAAGCCACGCCCACAAAATAGGCCACATCTACAGAGTAGGTTCTAAAAAATTTGAATACCCACCACTGCTTTGAATGTACACTAATTGGCATACATTAAAATGAAATTTATTTGCATGCAGCTCTCAAAGGATCACCACTTTCAATATACATTACATCAGGGGTGTCAAACTCACGGCCCATGGGCCAGATGCATCATACAGTGACCACACCCACAACCTGTCTAGCGAAGGGGGAGGAAAGTTGTGATATGTCATGTGATGATGCCATGATGACGTGGGTTTGACACCCCTGCACCATATGAACATGACTAAATAAATAAATAAACACAAAATTATGAATATACCCACATATATTATATGACACAGAGAAACAACACCGTCTAATTCAGATGTATACATGTCCATGGCAAGAAAAACAAATCTTGTGAGTTTTCCAGACGGACAGCATAGGGAATAAAGCTGTTACAGATTCTGCTAGTCCTGCTAGAAATACTTGCTAGAAATGAAACTGTCATCCAAATGTTGTACTTTTGTACATGTATCATGGTGCCGTGTATCATGTGCAAGTATAGACACTTTCTCATTTGACTTGCTATGGATACCCCTGGAAATGCAATCCCTTAATTTATTTATTATATTTGCGTGTGAGGCATTTCCCAATTTCCCTTTTATTCCTTTCTCAACTGTACTAATACTATAGAAATGTAATATTTAATATGACAGACCCTTGGTGGGCTAGGCTCTTACTTTTCTGTCATCACAGCAAAACAATGATTCTACAAAGAACTAATATATTTCTTTATTATAAATCCATCTATGATATTAAAAAAATATTTAGTTCTTCATTCAGTAACATATTGTTCATTGTTAGCTATTAGCTTCTTTCCTGTAGAATTGCCTCTTTTATTGCTTCCCTATATAGTCAGATAATTTTTTTAATCTACTAATTCAGGGATGTCCAAACTTGGGAACTTTAAGACTTGTGGACTTCAACTCCCAGAATTCCCCAGCCAGCATAGCTGGCTGGGGAATTCTGGGAGTTGAAGTCCACAAGTCTTAAAGTTCCCAAGTTTGGACATCCCTGTACTAATTGAATTTATTTATTTTATTTATTTATTAAATTTATACCCCGCCCTTCTCCAAATGGACCCAGGGCGGCGCACAGGGATGTTAAAATAGATACAAAATATATAAAATATATCAAAATTTAAAATACTTATTCTAATAAATATGCACGAGCCACAAAAGTCTTCATCAGCTCAACATATATTTTCATATTAGTTTGAAGGATTAATATATATAATCCAATCAAAACACTAAGTGTTTAAATCAAATAGATAAAACCTGTTGAAATTGTTTCTTGGTGACAGTTCCTTACAGCTCATCCATTGTGGCTAGTGGTGAAGAATGCTGACAGATGTAATTCAGACAATGTACACAACTACAATTTCTTTAATTTTGTTTCAGTCAATATTCTGTGTTGGCTTTGTCTTTGCTAATTGCTATCTAGTAAAAACACAAACATTTTTCAGTGGGTTTTTTGTTTTTTTGCAGCTATGTTGCTTTTCCTGCTTTTATGAAGCAGTAGCTTTTCTCTTCTGTGAGATACTTTTCGTTTCTCACTCTGATTAGCCCTGAAGGCCCTTGTAAACTTTTATTATCCTGAATATATTCAAACAATTTTCCAGCCACAGGGAAATTTTAAATAATCTTCCTTGATCTGCCTCATAAAACATGTCATGGAAATCACACACAAAACGGAACATTTGATTCAGCCTAATGTCTTCTAAGCAACAATGTTTAGAAAACAGTCTGCCATTTGTACTTCAGTAACTGTCTGCATTGGTGTAGCAACCAAACAGGAAAGGTACCGACTTCAACCAATAGTTAGGACTGCAGAAAACACAATCACAACCAGCCTGCGTTTCTTTGAGGACCTGAAGGCTGCACAGAACAGAAAGAGGGCTGAAACCTCTCACATCCTGGATATAAACTGCTTCAGGATGCCACTATAGGACATTGCATGCCAAAACAACTAGACACAAAGGCGGTTTTTTTCCCCTTGGGCCATCACTCTGCTATAAACCTGATTATCACAGTACTGTCTTACGTCTAAGGATATTTACTCATGTTGAATGGCTGTATTACTATTATCCTTTTCATCTTTTATATTACCTTCTCCTATTGATATCATATTATTATATTACTTTGTTGTTGCACTGGAGTGCATTGGAGACAAATTCTCTCTGGGTCCAATAACACAGTCAATTAAGCTATTCTATTCTATCCTATCCTATCCCATCCTATTCTATTCCATCCTATCCTATCCCAATATGACTATTAATGCTCATTCTCACATCTAATCTACTTCAGTTCTGTATGCATTCACTAGCATTCCAACAAAATTCTTTCAAAAATATCCAGAAAGCCGATATTCAACTTTCTCTAATATAGGCATACATGTTTATAATTTCCATAAGATATCCCGTGAAGTAAGAATCTTTTCCTACAGTGCATTTTTTCCCCTGCAACTCTGTTCACTCTCTAGATTTCTAATGCAATTAATGAACCAAGAACTACTTCAATAAATTCCCACAATAAAATCTGTATTGCAATCTGGAAAGTGAAAATTAAGTCAGGTCATTCAAAACGAGGACTAAGCATTTCTGATAGCCCTAGGAAGAGTGATAGAATATCATATCATTAATCAAACATCAACGGGAAATGTAAAATGGAGCACTGCTACTCTTGCTAGCAAAATTAGAGCTGTAGTTATAGTTAGGCCTTAGTTAAGCTTCCTTTGAGTTGGACAAAAGAGCAGACACACCTGATAGGGCTGAGAAAATAGCTGTAATATATTAGTATAATCAAAAACACTGTAATTAACTTACACCTTCTCAGGGAAGTGCTAACTTTCACACTATCTCACCTGAAAACACATTGCTAACAAGACAGGATATGTGATGAAGTGTGAAGTGCATCATTTATTTATTTATTAGAAGACAAAGGCATAACTGGAAGCTACAAATGGAAGGGTTTTTTGGTGGATTTTGGTGTATTTGTATTTAATTGTCTAGCTACTCAGCTGGTGAACAGCAATCTTTATATTAAAATAATGAGATGGCAAGTTGCTGCTAAGCATTGGGGCACTATGTATTATTGTCAAAATCTAAGTGAGCAGCGAAGAAACCAACTTCCCAGAGAAATTACATCTGCCAGTAGCTAAACTTAATAATATCACATTATGCAGGTTTATATCTTATTACTTTCTCTTGAAATATGAGAAGCTTAAAGTTCCTTGCTGCTTTGAAACATAACTCAACAGGTGTGCTGCATGCTACCGTAATAATGAACAGAGTTGTATGAGTAGCTGTGCAAAAGAAAAAAAGGTTGTTCCAGATGTTAGAATACTACTCAGAGGATTCTTGGTCGTTTTCAGCTCAGGAAATGTGAATTGTGGCTTCCAAATAATGCTAATAAGACCAGATAACCACGCAATGAAAACATAAAAAATGGATCACATTTTATCTTTGTTTCACATTCCTCAAGAGAACAAACTAGTGCAAATTTATTTTTGAAAAGGAAGGAAGCCAATAATCAGAAAACTGGGGAATGTGCTTTTTATGTATTTTTTAATTCTCCCCTGGAAGCTTTGCGGCAAATAATAAAATTAACAGACCACCATACAATGGAATAAAATGAAAGAAAAACCCCAGAACAAGGGCATAAAATGAAAGAAAATTCAAGCAGACGAGCCCTTTATTATCTTAATCATGACCCAAAGACCAATTCAAATTGCTAGGTCTAACTAAAGTCTCCAATCCAATGCTCAGGCATGGAAATGAAACTTATTGGGATCATATGCATGCATGTTTGGGATTCTTATAAATAAGGCAGAACTTATATCTGAGCAAACATGCCTAGGAATAGCAATGAGCACAGTAAACAGATGGAGCCATTATTGGCAGGGTAAACTTGCAGTGGATACAGAAATACATATGGTCCATTTTCTTCTTTTTGGAAAAAGAAATGTCCAAAAGTTCTCCTGAACTATAGCAGGACAGATGGTATGATTGCCTGTTCAAGCTGGTGCAAGACCTGTTGTCTTATGCCAACTACTCAGAACATAACTGCCCTTCTCTCCCCTTCCATTCCCTTCTCTGGCAGAGAAGTGAATGAATTGCTTGGGGGTTTCCTTCCTTTCTCATTTTATGGGGAGGGGGGGTGAAAGGTTTTGTGAAGGGAACTGTACTAGTTGGATGCTGGCAGCAACTTGCATACTTTCTTTCAAATATTTCTGAGTCTGGCAATTATAGTCATTTTCAAGTGAAGGACTACAAAACAGAAATAGTAGTGAAACAATAAGATTTACCAGCGGGCGACGCCCAGGGGAAGGGCCTTCTCTGTGGCGGGCCCGGCCCTCTGGAACGACCTTCCCCCGAAATCAGAACAACCACGGACCTCCGCTCCTTCCGTCAAAAATTGAAAACACACTTTTTCTGCTTGGCCGGCCTAGGTTAGTCTTCCGTCTTTTGATAGGGTTTTAGGGGTTTTTTAGTATAATTTAAATTGAGGGGATTTTAGCGCAGGGACAATTTCGGTTTAATTCATTTTTATCCATCTTATTTGTTTTATGTATATATTTTTATAGTATTTTAATTTTTCCCTGTGCACCGCTCCGAGTCCCCTTGGGGAGAGGATGCGGTTATATAAATAAAAATTTGAATTTGAATTGAATTTGAATTTTACATACCCAGAAGACAGTAACTGTTAAGGCCAATATAGTTCATCCTTCACTGAATCACAGCCCAAGCACAATTTCAGCTACTTAAAGTCCAAAATAATATTGCGACCAAAATATAGAAAAGAATACCATCCGATGGATTGACAGTGATTATCAGCAAAGGCTCTGCACTGAATTCCACGGGATGGTCACAAGGTTTACCAGATCTGTGTTGTGAAGGTTAGGAACTCCCTATTTAAACATATCCAACTGCTTTCCATAGTATTAACACTGTAGCATGTTATTAAAAGCTTTAGATTGAAACCCGCCTTCTCTTGTTCTGTGATTTTATTTGGCTGTAGGTTGTTTACTTTAATTGGATTTAAATTTTACATGCTGTGTAATTGCTGTTGTATATGCTATTTAATTGCTGTTTTATATTCTGTTTAATTGCTGCTTTGTATACTGATAAGGCTTCACCAAGACCAAGAGATGCAATATAAATGTTTTAATAAATAGATGCAGGTATTTATCCATCTCAACAAGCTGCATGAATATGTTCATAAATCCGTTAAAACTATGCATCCCCTTCCATCATTGGAACTGGGACAGCAGCAGTCTAAAGAAAGAACACATTTATTTTACTGGTAGAACAAGTCTTTACCTATGCACACACAAACTTTCACACACACACCATCAACAAAGCATACAAATGAGTGTTAATCTAAAATTGCTTGGTTAGGTTTCAAAACTAAATGGAATAGAATGAAAATAGAAGGTAAGCACTTCTGGGCTTGTATCATATGCTACAATCCTTGGGTGTTGTGATCCTTGAGTTGCAGCTTAATGAACCAATATATGATGTGGGTTTAGTACAACCTTTTTTTTAAAAAAATGTGCCTCTTTTCAGAGATCAATGCAAGCATGAAATGCTTTGTATGATTTTCACTCTGATTTTAAAGCTACATTTAGAAAGAAAAAGCACTGAGATGAGGCCACATCTGTTGTAAGAAAATGATTAGATTTCAATATTGAAACAGATCATAAGTACCAAGGGAATAATTATTTAGCTTCCATCTATCCAGACTACGGTAGCTCTTTAAGATGTAATGCAATCTTACATGATGCCAATAGTACAGTTCACTGGTTATTCCCTTTAAGATTAGAAGAAGGATTAAGTAATTATTTGGTACATTTGTACAAAATTTGTATTTGCATTTGCAACAGTCACATTTTACACGCTATTAATAATGCTTATTACATTAGATTTAACTACCTACTTGCAGGTGTTAGAAGAAAAGAGAGAGTGATGAAAGCAGACACAGGGAAATTCTTAATTTACTTAATTCCAAGAAATATAGAAACTTGCAAAATTGTTATCTTATGATTTATGGAATCTGGCAATCTAGTTTCAATTCTCTTGTGATAATAGCAATTCTAAGAGAGAGTTATCAAGTACGACGTACCAGTTATTATTTCATCTTCTCTCTACCTTTCAGAATTTAATGCAAATTTTATTTCAGGCCAAGCTAAGTTATACTGGACTTCAATAATGGATTATTCTTTTGAGTCTTTGAAAGCAACATTTTGGAGGCTTTATGAAACCTATACATAGACCTAAAATGAAGAATGCAGAGAAAAACAAGGTTTTTCCTTCATTTGAAGGAGGCAACTTTGTTCAGGCCAGAGTTTTAGCTAAACCTGGCTCAGATTCAAAAATAAAGGACAATCTGAGTACCTTAAAAACACTTTTCCGTGATATACAATTTTTTAATGAAGGGATGTATGCAAATAATATAGTGGATGGTTTGAAGAAGAAATGTGAGGATGCAGTGAAAAATTTGGTACCTACTCCTAAAAGCACCCTGAAATAATTTATGTGATTCCTAAATTGTGCACCTGAGACATAAAGCTTTGTTATGTTCAGACCAGACAACACACATGCATAATTTACTTAATTAATGAAATTTTGTTGGAATATCAGATTGTACTTGACTGTTTTAACTTTTATAGTCTCCTCTTGGACTGTGATAAAATGACCCTTTACTTGATTCTTTATTGCAATATTTCTCAATCCCTGCAACTTCAAGATGAGTGAACTTCAACTACCAGAATTTTCCAGCTGTCTTTTCTTAAAATTGCAGAGGTTGAGAAACAATATTCTAAATTTAAAAATGGCCCAAGTAAAATAAAACCTTGTGATAGAGACAAATAAAACGGCATTGGTCGCGTTGGTAGATGATCTCTGGAGGGCCCGGGGTGGGGGTTACTCCTCTATCCTGGTCCTATTAGACCTCTCAGCAGCTTTCAATACCATCGACCATGGTTTCCTACTGCACCGGTTGGGGGGGTTGGGGTTGGGAGGCACCGTATTACGGTGGTTCTCCTCCTATCTCTCCGGTCGCAGTTTGTGTTGCCAGGGGGACAGAGGTCGACGTCGAGGCCCCTTACTTATGGGGTGCCCCAGGGGTCGGTCCTCTCGCTCCTTCTGTTCAACATCTACATGAAGCCGCTGGGCGAGATCATCTGTGGTTTTGGGGTAGAATTCCATCTGTACGCTGATGACACCCAGCTGTACATCTCTACCCCTAACCACCCCAACGATGCCGCTGACGTGATGTCCCGGGTCTGGATGGGGAGGAACAGGCTCCGACTCAACCTGTCCAAGACCGAGTGTCTGTGGTTTCCGGCGCCGCAACATAGCCAGTTAGTTCCATCTCTCGCTATCGGGGGGGGACTGCTAGCCCCCGCAGAAAGGGCCCGCAACTTGGGTCCAACATCTGATGGCCGTGGCCAGGGGGGCCTTTTATCAGGTCCACCTGATATGCCAGTTGCACCCCTTTCTGGATCGTGGCGCCCTACAGACAGTCACTCAAGCTCTTGTCATTTCTCGCCTGGACTACTATAATGCTCTCTACATGGGGCTCTCCTTGAGATGCACCCGGAGGCTCCAATTGGTACAGAATGCGGCCGCGTGGGGGATCTTGGGAGTTTCAAAATACTCCCATGTGACACCTCTCCTGCGTGAGCTGCACTGGCTGCCGGTAGCCTTCCGGTTGCATTTTAAGGTTTTAGTGACCATCTTTAAAGCGCTCCATGGCAGTGGGCCTGGTTACCTGCAGGACTGCCTACTACCACATACCTCCACTCGACCTGTCCGCTCCCACAGGGAGGGCCTCCTTAGGGTGCCGTCCACTGGACAATGCTGGCTGGCGATGCCCAGGGGAAGAGCCTTCTCTGTGGCAGGCCCCACCCTCTGGAATGACCTCCCCCCAGACCTCCGTACTATCACCGACCTTTGCCTCTTCCGCCGGACTTTAAAAACATATTTCTTCCATATGGCCGGCCTGGCATAGCTGCTACAATCATGTTATTTTAGAATTGGGTTTTAAATGAATTGTCTTCTTTTTAGCACGGGCTAAATTATTTAATTGTAGTTTTAATTTTTGTAGTATTTTTGTATTGTTTGTATTTGTGGATTTTAAGTTCCTGTGCACCACCCTGAGTCCCTTTTGGGAGATAGGGCGGGATAGAAATCTAATAAAAGTAAAGTAAAGTAAAACAAGAATTATTTGAAAATCCTGATTAACAAGCTTGCAACACGTATATCATATTTCTTGAAAGCCAAGGAAGAAAAATAGTATTTTAAGCAAATTCGGAACCCGGATTTGTTTAACAACTGAAAGATTCAGCAGTGATTTGCTTAACAACCGTCACAAAACCAGTCATGGCATGGGATACAACTCACTTAAGAACTGCCTGGGTTTAGCAATGGAAATGTTGTGTTCGATTGTGGTCATAAGTTCAAGGACTACCTGTGTATCTATTGCGGGTTTGTATGATTGTACTCTCAGCTGCATGTCCCCTTTTATCTTTTACTTTACTGTCAAATGATTGGCCTTCCGCAGTAAAGAGCTGACTTTCTCAGAACCTAATAACATACTTTTAGGATCTATTGCATTTCAATTTTCTTTTCATGACAAACACTGTGATTTTAGCCCTTCTAGAGAGTACATAAACTTGCACAAACAGCTATCAAGAGTTCAGAGAGGCAACTTCCCTCCAGCGCATGGAATGAACGCAATAGCAAGAGCTCTTCATTTCACTCGGCTTCTAGTCTATTTCCATGAATTCATCTGAACTGTTCATGAGCCAGAAACCCAGGACTCACATCCTGTTCCTGCTTTCAGGCTGGGGAAGACTTAAATGAGATTTTACCATTTTTAGGACTAGGAGAGACAAATGTGTGCTTGCGCTGTCAGCCTTCCTCTAGCTAGCACAGATAACAAAAGCAAAAATGACAATTGTTGGCAACCTATTCCTGAATTTAGGAACAAACATTGCTGTGGCAAACCAAACTTCCTAATTGCAGATGGCAGTGGGGTTGGGATGCATAGTGGGACATAAATACATTTTAAAAACGCAACTCATACCTCTCTGCAGCAGGGCATACTAAAATTTTGACCTTTGAGCATTTTTAAAGGTCCTTCTTGCAACTCTTAACTGAAATAACAAGGATTTCTCAAATAATGTTATCTATTTTTTAAAAAGATGATAGCATTCAGGCTGCCAAAGGTATCATCTGGATTTCTGCAATTGCTCATCTGCAAGAAACGTGGTTATGTTGGGAACACCTGGAGATTAAAAAAGATTGGTTTCCTACCTTGCTCATCTCTTTCTCTTTTATTTTCCTTCATTCAAAGCATCTGTGTGATATGGAAGAGAGAGTGCAGCACCCCCAGAGAGGTTGTTTGATCAATAGACAGGTGGGATAAAATGGACTGCAGCATTTTTGTCTAGAAGTAACATAGACGTGTTGATTTGGTAATTGGACACCTGCCTTCAGGATGATTTGTTTCTCCTTGGCTTGCATGTTGCATTAAAAGTGCCTCACGTGTATGGCCCTTGGTATTGTGACTTGATATGGTGGTCATTTCTAATACATGGCTATGAGTCTAAAGCAGGGATGTCAAACTGGTGGCTCATGGGCCAGATGCATCACACACAGGCCACATCCACCCCAGCTCCGTGAAGGGGAAAACATCACGGTAAGTCACATGATGGCAATATGACACTGCAAGTTTGACACCCATGGTCTAAGGCATCATCCCCTGATACACCATGCCTCACCTTGTTACCATATGTCAATGCCCCATGTAGAGGAAGGAGGGTTCTCACGCACTGCTCAATCCAACTGGTGTGACATTCCAACATTCTGGTCAGGCCAGAATGTAACTCTTTCATACAGGAAGGCACACATTCCTTGGGTAAATGGGTAGGTGAAAATTCTTCTAACTCTTGTCAGCTGTTTGCATCAATTAGTGGATGACCTACTAGTATCCCATCATTATAGGCAGAAAGAGAAGAAAACCAGTTGCCTTTGGAAAAAGGGGAATAATCCAACTGAAGCATCTCTTCCTTTGCATCTTTTCTAAGTAATAGGAGCTTTTTTTTTTTTTAAGAAGAGGTGCCAATGGAAAATGTTTTCTTTTTTCTTTTTACGGCTCCAGAAAAATGAAATTTCATTATTATCCATAGCTTCATCAAAAGTATGAATAATAAATTAATAATAATTTAAGGAAACTTTAAAAAATTGCAATGTGGTGCCTAGTAGGGTAATATGCAGGTTTTTTTGCATGTCAAATCTGGATCTCCATGAAATTCTTTTCTATGCTTATTTGTTGAAATAACAAATTCAGTACTTGTCCCATGGCACTCTTCATTCAAGGGCTTGAAGGTAACTGGATACTGGCTCACATTTCTGAAAGGTACATGCAAAATCATCAAATGCTCTTGATTGTACATATTAAATATATATTTCTTGCATAGATGGCACTTTAGAAACATGGTTCCGGACTCTTCAGAGGACTTTACACATTCATCTAGGTAGTATGTTATTGAATATTTCAACCCATTACTGCACATCCATTCATTCAAGACTGTTCACTTACTAAGGAGCCAGCAAATTACCTGCTAATAGCCATTAGACTAATATATTTTCTTAATCCAATTAACTTGTCATTCTGAACCCCATAATAATTGTTCTTCTCTCCCTTTTATTCATTTTTCCTTTCCCCATGCTAATACTACTTCCAAAGCAGTGAGAAATACCTTCAGTCATTAGTGAGATAATTTTACCAGTGAGGCACATCCTATTCCTATATATGTGCAGTACTTCTGATATTTTTTTATACAGAAGATTACAACAGAATGTGGCTGTTGAAACAATTACTTGACCGGGACGCCCTTCGCACAGTCACTCAAGCACTCGTGACTTCCCGTCTGGACTACCGTAACGCTCTCTACATGGGGCTCCCCTTGAGATGCACTCGAAGGTTGCAGTTAGTCCAGAACGCAGCCGCGCGGGTAATCATGGGAGCCTCTCGGCAATCCCATATAACACCTCTCCTGCGCGAGCTGCACTG
The DNA here is from genome assembly GCA_039707465.1 of Rhabdophis nuchalis. Lineage (NCBI taxonomy): Eukaryota > Metazoa > Chordata > Lepidosauria > Squamata > Natricidae > Rhabdophis > Rhabdophis nuchalis. Next base: position 74,820,189 of record CM077645.1, read on the forward strand.
GCTACCTGTGACTTTTTGGGTGCGTTACAAGGTTTTGATGACCATCTTCAAGGTGCTCCATGGCACGGGGCCTAGTTACCTGCATGACCGTCTGTTGCCCCATACGTCCCTACGTCCGATTCGCTCCCACAGAGAGGGGCTTCTCCGGGTGCCGTCGGCCGGGCAATGCCGGTTGGCGACCCCCAGGGGAAGGGCCTTCTCTGTGGCAGGCCCAGTGCTCTGGAATGACCTACCCCCCCGAACTCCGAGTCATCTCTGACCTCCGCCTGTTCCGCCAGCACCTAAAAACGCACTTTTTTCATCTAGCCGGCCTGGCATGAACTACCCGACTCTGAACTGACTTTTAGTGATAAATGTTTTAATTTGGGGGGTTTTAATGAGATTTTAGCGCAGGATGGGGTTTAATATAGTTTTATTAGGTTTTTGTATTTTGTATATTTGTATATCTATGTTTTTAAATTTCCTGTGCACCGCCCCAGGTCCCTTGGTGGGAGATGGGCGCAGGATACAAATAAATAAATAAATAAATAAATAAATAAATAAATAAATAAATAAATAAATAAATAAATAAATAAATAAATAAATAAATAAATAAATAAATAAATAAATAAATAAATAAATAAATAAATAAGCATCATGATTTAGACATGCTTTTCTAAATAAATATTGAACTGTAAACTAGGTGATACAAAATTTTGCTAGACCAATTCTTGAATGCAGCTCATCTGTCTGGAATCCACACTGCATATCTGACATTAATACTATCGAACGAGTCCAGAAATATTTCACGAGAAGAGTCCTCCACTCCCCTGCTCACAACAGAATACCTTGACACCAGACTTAAATTTTTGGCCTTAGACAACTTAGAATTTCGCCACCTTCGATCTGACCTAAGCGCAGTACATAAAATTATCTGATACAATGTCCTACCTGTCAATGACTACTTCAGCTTCAACCACAACAACACACAAGCACACAATAGATACAAACTTATGGTAAACCGCTCCAAACTTGATTGCAAAAAATACGACTTCAGTAACAGAGTGGTCAATGCCTGGAATGTACTACCTGACACTGTGGTTTCTTTCCCAAACACCCAAAACTTTAACCTTAAACTGTCTACTGTCAACCTCACTCCATTCCTAAGAGGTCTTTAAGGGGTGTGTGCATAAGCATACCAGCATGCCTACCGTCCTTGTCCTAATATTCCCTTGTTTTTGTATTCATTTCATGTATTCATAATCATGTTTATACTTACATTTGGTATCTAACTCATGCTTGATGAAATAAATAAATAAAATAAGAATCAGAAAAGAAAGAAAAAGAGCAATGAATGAAGGACTGAGAAGATAATTCTCCTTGTTCCTGTATCCAACAATAAGAAGCAATCTAAATTTTTATTTAAGTAGTGAAAGCTTTGGGAATCATAAGGTTGAAAGAGATCTTTGAGGTCTTCTGGTCCAACGCAGGAGTCTTCATATCATCCCAGAAAAATGGCTGTCCATTCTTTTCTTGAAATTCTCCACCCATGACTTCAAGAGGCAAACTATTTCACTCATTAATAGGTTTTTACAATCAGGAAATTTCTCCTTATCTCAAGTTTTGATCTCCCTCTTCTACCTACCTACCTATTTATTTATTTATTTATTTATTTATTTATTTATTTATTTATTTTTCAGATTTATATACCGCCCTATTCTCCCTAGTGGGACTCAGGGTGGTGCACAGAAAGAATAAAAACCCACAACAAATAGACACAATAAAATAGAATTAAATAGTTAAGTCTGTGCTAAAAGTAGTTAAAACAATTAAAATATTAGATTTAAAATTAAACCATTAATCTATGCCAGGCTAGCCAGATGGAAAAAGTGCGTTTTAAGCGCCCGGCAGAAGAGGCGTAGGTCCGTGATGGTGTGAAGGTCGGGGGGCAGGTCATTTCAGAGAGCCAGACCCACCACAGAGAAGGCCTTCCCCCTGAGGGTCGCCAGCCAGCATTGACCGGCAGATGGCACCCTGAGGAGGTCCTCTCTGTGGGAGTGGACAGGTCGAAGGGAGGTATGTGGCAGGAGGCGGTTTCGCAAATAGCCAGGACCCGTGCCATGGAGCACTTTGAAGATGGTTACTAACACCTGAAGCGCACCCGGAAGACCACAGGCAGCCAGTGCAACTCGCGCAGGAGAGGTGTTATATGGGAGTACCGTTAAACTCCCAGAATCCCCCGCGCGGCCGCATTCTGCACTAGCTGAAGTCTCCAGGTGCATCTCAAGGGGAGCCCCATGTAGAGAGCATTGCAGTAGTCCAGGCGGGAAATGACGAGGGCTTGTATGACCGTGCGTAGGGCGTCCCGATCTAGAAAGGGGCGCAACTGGCATATCAGGTAAACCTGATAAAAAGCCCCCCTGGCCACGGCCATCACATGGTCATCCAAGGACAGCCGAGAATCCAGGAGGACGCCCAAGTTGCGGGCCCTTTCCGCGGGGGCTAATAACTTGCCCCCAATAGCCAGAGATGGAACTAACTGGCTATATCGAGATGCCGGAAACCACAGCCACTCGGTCTTCGATGGGTTGAGTCGAAGCTACCTATTGATTCTTGTCTTACACTACTGCTAGTTTGCTGGTGGGTGCATGGTGTGCACGTATGCACAGTGCAATTAAAATTTTGCTGTGCATGTGCAGAACTGAAAAACAAGATGGCGGTGCATATGGTGTCACCCAGAGAACTGGTTCAGGGGTGTGACAGTCCTGGGTCGCTGCCTGTTCCAATGACCCAGGCCACCAAACCACTACCCATTTGGCCAAAGCGGTACGAACCAGTACGAACCCACCACTGGATGTCATGGAGAATAACATCCATGAGAATAATTCTTGTGTTCTGTAACATCCTTTCAAGTATTGGAAGACTGCTATAATGGGAAATGGGTTCAAGATCCAGTCTGGCTTGGTCACTGGGATCAGAGGTTTAATCTTCAGGGCTCCATCCTCAGGGAACTTCTCTCTAGTAGAATGTGTGTTTTGGACTATTGAGACTGGTTGTGTTAGGATTTTTTATTACTATTGTGTAATTAAAAATAAAATAACCCAGCATTTTTTTTAGCATTTAACTTCAAATAATGTTACAAATGAAATTGGAGGTTTCCCAGGATAATGTTGCAGGATCCAATATGGGTTGATTCACTGGTGTTAGATTGCAAGAAGGATTCCGACTCAGGTATAGTCATATCACAATTATTTATTAACTATCTACAATACAAGTGCATAAGAATACAGGCGAGGGTTTTCCCGCCTGACAGCAATTTATATAGAGCTGTCAGGCGGGAAAAGCCTCAACGAGGCAGCAAGGCAAATTCCGGCTAGTCGCGTCCTATCCAATCAGACGCGACCGCCTTGCAACATTGTTTCACTTAGATAGACTGAATCCGGCCAGCCGCGTCTCAGCCAATCAGACGCGGCTGTCTGCTCCATACAGGAATGCGGCAATTTAGAGTTCACCAGACTTACTGGCATGGTCGTAAGTCTGAGGATTTAACAACTGGGGTCAGAGGTTTAGACTCCCAAGCTTTTGGACTTGTGCTAGAGCCCATCCTCGGGGAACTTCTCTCAACCGGAATGAGTACTTTGGGCTATTCTATGTGTTGTATTTATGTAGTGTTCAAATGTATTCAAAGTATCCAGTGATGTCTCTGAGCAATATTTGGGAATGGAAGCCAGAATCCAGAGCAAAACAATGAGAAAGAATGCAAATGCAAAAAGATAACCTGTCATATGTGGGAGTAAGTAAACCACCAGATAATAGTATAGGAAAGGAAGAATATATATCATATTATTTAAGAATAGCATCTAAAATCAAGTCACTGAACTACTAAATGCAGTTTCTTATCAATTCCATTTTTTCAAACTAAAGTTCCTTCTAAATTGTGAACTGACAAAGAGGACTGAAATCTCCACATAATTGTGCTTCATATGATATCCCCCAAGGTTTATAAAATACCTTTTTTTATGTCAGTAGGAATTGCTGACTCTACTGGATCACCTTAAAAATATTGCAAGCACCACTCCCTGTCCAGTGGTTGTGATTATATCTCTTTGTATAAGCCCTACTGACAAAATGATGCTTTGTGAGCTGCATCTGTATTGGGAAAGAGTTTTGTTCTTTTTTTTCATCAAGAAACTGAAAAATGAGATTTGAAAGGGAAAATCCACAAAACTTAAAGACCAGAGTTCTTTCTGAGCCTAATCTCATAACCAGTACAATCAAGAAAATACAAATATAGAAAATCTTATTCAGGTTTAAGTAGCTATCTTCTAAATTTTAGAAACCTCCTAGGTCCAAAAATGGGGTGCAGGGGTATTCAGGCCACACACATCCCATGCTCCTCCGCACCCCACTCACATGTGTGTGCATGACCCCCTCTGCCCTGCGCATGCAAGCGTGACACCCCGCCCTCCCACGCATGTGCAGGCATCTCCCACATGCGCAGCAAAGACCCAGAAACCAGCTGGCTGGCAGGAGGCGCGTGTGCATGCATGGTGGAGCTGAGCTGGGCAATGGCTCACATGCCCACAGAAAGGGATCCACATGCCACCTGTGGCATGCATGTCATAGGTTCTCCATCAGGGTTTCAGGCACTTTTCTACTTCTCTTAATCAATCAATTAATCAGTCAATCAATCATTTTGGCACCAGTTATAACAAATGAGATAAAACCTGCATAAAAGTATCCAAACATTAATAAAATACACTAAAATGTACAAAATTTATAACCTCCCTTTATCCTTTTCCTTCTATCACTCCATTTTTTATATTATTCTCTTATTACCGATGTTAACTGTACCATTTTCCTGTCAATCAACTCTCTAGTTAAATCCTCTAGTTTCTGGGAGTCACCTTCTGCTCATCCATTTCTTTTAATTTGGAAAGATTATTTGTGTTTGCCCTTTAAAATATGGAAATGGGGGGAGAAGCTGAAATTCTTTATGAATTGTAGTCTCAGACAATCACTCAATCAACCATTGCAATTGATCAATCCATGCAGTTAATCAATACAATCAGAGGGGGTATATCCCTTGTTTTTCTGTTTCTGTTTTTGCTTTAGCTGCTCTATGTACCCAAGATGCTTTGGGTAGTATAGATATGGGTAGATAAGGTTACAGGTTATGCATATGAATATACATTTAGATGCATATGCAGCTTCCTACATGGTTGTAGCTACATACAACAAAGGCTGGAGTTTTAGTGCACCAGGGATTTATCTGCAACCTACATTTACATTTTCTCTTTGATGCTTGTGACTGAAATATGTTTAAACCTAAGTCTTTTATTTTCTCATTGCTTTCATTTGCCCAATACTATATGCAACATTGATTGATAGGGATTGTAACATTGTTATTGCTGTATCCGCTATAACTGTAAAAAGGTTGGACTCACTGGAGTAATTGGGTGTTCAGTATTTAGGTAGTTATACTTATGGTTAACTATTTATTACATTCAAATTTAATTGCTCGTTTAAATTGCACAAAATACCTGCTTTGTTCCAGAGAGAAATGCATTGTGTTAAAAGTTGCTGCTGGCTTGTTTATATTATTTTGACCTTATCAGATTGCTCATAAGGTAAAGATCCTCGAATATTTTGCCTCTGGAAGTTATCTAAACTATTACTTAGAAACTGAAAAGTATCCAGATGGTAATGGAGGAGTGCTTATGAACAGAGAAGCATAGATGTTCATTTATCGTTGCTTAACTTTAAACTACAGTATGTTTTGAAAAGCTCAAGGTCTTCTGCCAGCCGTAATGACCCTCCGAGTTAAAAGATTGCCCTATTTAAAGTAAGATCTGATGCAATCTGGGGTTCCCCAAGACCCTTTCAGAAGCCCACAGAATCAAAATTATTTGCCATCCAATATTGAAAAATAATACAATTCTATCCAATGATTGTGAGAAGGATTTGTTCTGATTGAGGCTTCCCAAGAGCATGAAACAAACTCCTTGTCCCAACAAAAACCCCTTTTATTAATTTACTGTGAATCCTGCTCATTCACAGCCAGCAAAGTCTTCCAAAGGGGGATTTACAGTCACAGACATTATCTCGCTTAGAGAGCTGACAGGCCGATATCTGTAAGGAGTCTCAGACAGTCATGAGCCAATTACAGAACTTATTGTCTCCTGCAAACTCCACTCTCCTTTTGGTCCTCTTTTATTTCCCCTGGGAGGGACCATTCATTATTTGGCCTTACTCCCAAGTCGATCCCTGTTCTTTCCCTTAGTCTGGCAACTCTGTGCATGCACACCATGGGAACAGGTTCCAGATGTTTGTCTGCCTCACTCATGTCTAACTCTGAAGGTATCTGATAGCTGGCATACCGCTCTGGCCCCCTCTCTGCCTCTGACACAGAGCCCTCATCAGAGCCTTCCCCAGACTCCAGGACTGGCCTATGTTCCTCCCCAACCTCCTCTCCTCAGTCCGAATCTGCTGCCAGTTCCGCTGGCCAACGATGGGTCATAACAAGGTTGTATCAGGGTATGCATCAACATTATTTTTTATTATTGCCCATACCAACAAAAGTGGGTCGGGAGTTATCCATAATTTTTAAAAGTGGGAAGGTATCCTGAGAGAAAAAAGATTTAAGAAACACTGCTCTAAAAGAACCATTCACAAATGTGGTGGATTCTTGTGCAGGAGGGAGGGAATTTTTCGCAAGGAACTCAGAGGCAAATAAGCCTGGAATCCTTGGTATGCAGAAAGAGGCCCAGGAGAGACCTAACATAACCTTTTACAGCAGGAGTCTCCAACCTTGGCAACTTTAAGACTTGTGGACTTCAACTCCCAGAATTCTGCTGGCTCGGGAATTCTGGGAGCTGAAGTCAAGTCTTAAATTTGCCAAGGTTGAAGAGCCTTGCTTTACAGGGTATATTTAATAGTTATGCAGATTGTGTTTTAGCCTGGCAAAATATCTGTCGATAGGTAAGCAACAATAAAGAAACTATCTGAGTGCATCATGTTTTTCTTGATTCCTTTGGGCCTGACCAAAATCCTAAAAATACAAAAGAACCCATCTGAAGTACCAAAGATCTATTAGTGAAAAAGAGACTAGAAACTAAATTGTTTCGACTTCTACCCTCAAAATGATGCTACAGGGCATTGCACACCAGAACAACTAGACACTCTGGCCATTGGGGGCGAAACACCGGCCACCGTGGAGAGGGCGCGCAATTTGGGTGTCCTCCTGGACTCCCGGCTGTCTATGGAGGACCATGTGGCAGCCGTGGCCAGGGGGGCATTTCATCAGGTACGCCTGATGCACCAATTGCGCCCCTTACTGGACCGGGGTGCCTTACGCACAGTCACTCAAGCACTCGTCACCTCTCGACTCGACTACTGTAATGCTCTCTACATGGGGCTTCCCTTGAGGTGCACCCGAAAGCTACAGTTAGTCCAGAATGCAGCCGCGTGGGTGATTACGGGAGCTCCAAGATGCTCCCATATAACACCGATCCTGCGCGAGCTGCACTGGCTTCCTGTGGCCTTTCGGGTGCGCTTCAAGGTTTTGACGACCATCTTTAAAGCGCTCCATGGCTCGGGGCCTAGTTATATGCGAGACCGCCTCCTGCCCCATACATCCCTCAGACCGATACGCTCCCACAGAGAAGGCCTCCTTAGGGTGCCATCGGCCGGACAATGCCGACTGGCGACACCCAAGGGGAGAGCCTTCTCTGTGGCGGGACCAGCCCTTTGGAACGACTTACCCCCTGAACTTTGTACCATCTCCGACCTCCGCCTCTTCCGCAAGTGTCTGAAGACACACTTGTTCCAACTAGCCGGCCTGGCGTAGCCTCTAATACTGACTCATAGATAGTTTTAAAATGGGGATTTGAATTCAGTTTTAGCACAGGTTTTTAGTTGAATAAGTTGTTTAAAAGTTTTATATGTTTTGTATGTTTTTTAATATTCCTGTGCGTCGCCCTGGGTCCGTTTGGAGAAGGGCGGGGTATAAATTAAATAAATAAATAAATAAATAAATAAATAAATAAATAAATAAATAAATAAATAAATAAATAAATAAATAAATAAATAAATAAATAAATAAATAAATAAATAAATAAATAAATAAATAAATAAATAACACAAGGGCAGTTTGTTCCCCAATGCTGTCACTCTGCTAAACAACTAATTCTCACAACACTATTTAGTAAGACTGTATTAATATTATTCTTCTCATCTTTCCTATTACCTATCTCCTTTTTTACTTATGACTATAACTTAGTTGCTTGTATCTTTATGATTTATATTGTTTTATTTCGTTTCCTAGTATAATTTAGGTTGATTGCTTATTTAGTATCCTATGACTAGCTCTAAGTGTTGTATCCTGCTTTATGATGAATGCAGTTTTACGATAACTATGATCATGATTTATCACTTATAGCTTTTGTGTACATTAAGAGCTTATGCACTGAAGACAAATTCCTTGTGGGTCCAATCACACTTAGCCAATAAAGAATTCTATCCTGGAATCAAAAGCTGACTGTCTTTGAAGCAACAGAGACTTTGAGACCTAAAATGTTCACTTTTATTAGAAGCAGAACCAGCTTTAGGCTAAAGCCAAGTAGACAATGGCCTAGGATATAAAACTGAAGACGTGCCAACATCGTCCAAATCATTCTAAAAATGCAATCTTTGCATTTTATTTATTTATTTATTTATTTATATTCAGATTTATATACCGCCCTACTCTCCGTGGTAGGACTCAGGGCGGTGCACAGAAAAAATAAAACCACAACAAATATATACAATATAAAATAGAATTAAATAATTAAATCTGTGCTAAAATAGTTAAAATGATTAAAAATTAAATTTAAAATAAAACCAATTAATCTATGCCAGGCCAGCTAGGTAGAAAAAATATGTTTTAAGCGTCCGACGGAATAGGCATAGGTCAGCGATGGTGCGAAGATTGGGGGGCAGGTCGTTCCAAAGGACCGGACCCGCCATAGAGAAGGCCCTACCCCTGGGAGTTGCCAGCCGGCATTGACCGGTAGATGGCACCCTGAGGAGGGCCTCTCTGTGGGAGCAGACAGGTCGAATGGATGTGTGTGGTAGGAGGCGGTCTCGCAGATAGCCAGGACCCGTTCCATGGAGCGCTTTGAAGATGGTTACTAACACCTTGAAGCGCAACCGGGTTCACCTCAAGGGGAGCCCCATATAGAGAGCATTACAGTAGTCCAGGCGGGAAATAACGAGGCTTGGGTGACCGTGCGTAGAGCATCCTGATCTAGAAAGGGGCGCAACTGGCGTATCAGGTAAACCTGATAAAAAGCCCCCCTGGCCATGGCTTTCACCTGGTCATCCAGGGACAGCAGAGAATCCAGGAGGATGCCCAAGTTGCGGGCCCTTTCCGCAGGGGCTAATGACTCGCCCCCGATAGCCAGGGATAGAACTAACTGGCTATATCGAGACGCCGGAAACCACAGCCACTCGGTCTTGGATGGGTTGAGTCGAAGCTTGTTCCTCCCCATCCAGACTCGTACAGCCTTCAGACACCGGGACATCAGTTCAATGGCATCGTTGGGGTAGTTAGGGGTGGAGATGTACAGCTGAGTATCATCAGCATACTGATGGTACTCCACCCCAAAACCACAGATGATCTCGCCCAGCGGCTTCATATAGGTGTTGAACAGTAGGGGCGAGAGGACTGACCCCTGAGGCACCCTACATGTGAGGAGCCCCAAAGTCGATCTCTGCCCTCCTGTCAACACAAATTGCGACCGGTCGGAGAGGTAGGAAGAGAACCACCGCAATACGGTGCCTCTCAATCCCAACCGCTCCAACCAGTGCAATAAGATACCATGGTTGATGGTATCGAAAGCTGCTGAGAGGTCTAATAGGACCGGGATAGAGGAACAACCCCTATCCCAGGCCCTCCAGAGATCATCTACCAACGTGACCAATGCTGTCTCTGTGCTGTGCCCAGGTCGGAAGCCGGATTGGCACGAGTCTAGATAGACGGTTTCCTCCAGGTGTCGGGGGAACTGTTATGCTACCACACTCTCTACAACCTTAGAAAGAAAACTAAGGTTGGAGACCGGATGAAAATTAACCAACAATGCTGGGTCCAGGGAAGGCTTCTTGAGGAGGGGTCTCACCACCACCTCTTTCAAGACGGCCGGTAGAAACCCCTCACTCAAGGAAGCGTTCACTATTTCCTGGAGCCAGCCTCGTGTAACCTCCCAGGAGGCCAATACCAGCCAGGAGGGACATGGGTCCAATAAACATGTGCTAGCATTCAGCCACCCCAACAACCTGTCCATGTCATCTGGAGTCACAAAGTCAAACTCTTCCCACAAAACAGTCTCAAGGCCTGCCTCCGTTTGCCCACCCAGACTAACCTCATTGGAGGCCAGTTCGCTCCGGATCTGAGTGATTTTATCCTGCAGATAAGGTCCGAATTCCTCTGCACGACCCTGTAAAGGAGCTTCCTGCGGCCTCTGATGAAGGAGGGAGCGGGTCATTCTAAACAGGGCGGCAGGTCGGTTATCTGCGGATGCGATAAGGGCGGCGAGATAATTGCGTTTCGCCGCCCTTATCGCCACGAGGTAGGTTCTGAAATGGAAACACGTGTTCGGTCAGATTTGGCACGAGTGGATCTCCAAATGCTCTCTAGGCATCTCTTGCAGTGCTTCATCACCCTCAGCTCCTCGGAAAACCAAGGAGCCAAGGTGGTTTGGCGCCACGTGAGAGGCCGCAGGGGCACGACCCGGTCCAGGGCCCCAGTGGCCGCATTATTCCAGGCAGCCACTAGGTCTTCCATCGAGTCGTGGGTCAGGGTCCCAGGTATTGGCCCAAGCTCCGTCTGGAACCTCTCAGGGTCCATCAGGAGCCTGGGGCGGAACCGTCTTGGTATGCCTGGTTGCGCCTCCCCGCGGTGGGGTGAAGCGGTAGGGAAGGCATTGGCAGGAGGTGGCATTGGCAGGTAGGCATTGGCAGGAGGTGGCACCATCATTGTGACCTAGCCCCTTCCCCCACCCCATATATCCTTGAGCCAGTACTAGACAGAAGGATTTATAATCTTCTATACTTTCCTGCCTTCTCACTGCAGTTAAGGATTTAGAAGTTTTTTTCCACTCTCTAGTCTGCATCTAATCCAGTGTTTGGTTGCAGGCAGTATGCCCCAGTAAGGGTGTACCAGAGCCAGCCTGGAGCACTGGATAACATTCCGGTATGGTGCTCGAGAGGGCCCACCAGCTCGCCCGAGCTCCTTACCTGTCCTTTAAGGCTTCCGCGCCTCTGCGATGCTCCGCTGAGCAGCTGGAGCATCACAGAGGCTTGCGGAAGCCTTGCTGACAGGTAGGACGCATGCACGCATTGCGCACATGCATGTGGGTAACACCGGGTCCACTCCAGCCATACAGGTTGGAATGGAATCTGGAACCCACCACTGATCTAACCCAACTTCTTTAATCTTCTAGCTAAGGCTGCAAGATACTGAATGAAAATTGGAGTTGCCATTCAACTGTTGCATTTACATTTTAGGTAAAGGCTACAATTAATATTTGGGGAAAAGCAGAAACCAGGACAATCATGCACATCCACTCTTTCCATTGTGGTTGTCATTAATTTATATATCCCAGTAATGGTTTCCTCTTAACTTTGCTACCGGTTCGGAAACAGGAGTGCTTCTGTTAGGGAGGGTGGGCGGAGCCTCCCACCATCGCTGCTACCAGTTTGCCCAAACCAGGGTGAACCAGCAGAATACCACCTCTGAAATACCCATCATAATATTATATTATGATGTTCATATGTTTCATACCTCAGGTTAGCAGAAAACAATACTGTTATGTTTCAGCAATTCACATTTCCTAGGCTACATAATGGGAATTTATTTCTCTAGGACCAAAACTGTTCATCTTTGCAGTTAATCAAACCTGGGTTTATATTATTGCTAGTGCACTTTGATGTACACCTAAACTATCTTGAAAATAAAATGTACCACACAGATTTCCAGCTTCCTATTTTGTTTGAAATTACAGCATGTTGGCAGTAAGTATTAAATTTTTGCATCTATGCAAACCATTTTCAATTGATATTGGATATAAAGTGGATAGATGTGGAAGTAAACTAATTTTATTAGGACATATCAGATACATAGAATCATACTATATAAAAATAATCCTGACACCTGAAAAAACTAAAAGGCATTATTTCGAAGAGTGTTCAGTTTGACTTAGTTTAGTTTTTAGAATGTCAGTATTTTTCCATATAGTTGATATCTGTACCCAAACATTATTTCACACACATTTCTTATTCGATTTGTCCAATAAATCAATTGAGCAAGTAGATGCAGTGCCTAACCTATTTAACCAGGAAATGTAACTTGCCCCTTTGTAATGTGATTTTTATATCCCACTTAGAAACAGCACAGCAGGCAAGTGCTTGACCTGCTGAACTACTATTACTCATAAATGACATTCCACAAAACTCTTTTAGAGTCAAAGACGAGTGATAAAACTATTGAGGCAAACATGGGTGCTGTTACCTCTTTCCTAAATAGACAATGGCTATTTTCAGAATATATGGATCAATGTTGACCTCAAAGCTAGTAGATTGAAGGATTATTAAAGTGTAGGAATCCAAGAGAAAAAGTCGTAACTGAGTACATTGGTCTTAAATCAGACAAGACACAGGACAGATGAATAAGTTGACAAGTAAGCAGAAAGAAGATTGCAAATAAAAAAAAAATAGTCTGTTCCATGGAATTACCATGTTATTCCATTCTCTCTCTCTCTCTCTCTCTCTCTCTCTCTCTCTCTCTCTCTCTCTCTCTCTCTCTCTCTCTCTCTCTCACCAAACCAAGCCCCAACTTTGAAACTCTCCCCCCCCCCTCTCTCTCTCTCTCTCTCTCTCTCTCTCACCAAACCAAGCCCCAACTTTGAAACTCAGGAATCATTCTGAAGTTGTTTCACATTGTTAAAGTCCTTCAAGAGTCTCTGAAATCCAGGCCAATTGAAAGGGGTCTTTCAGGCCACTTCTTCTGCTTTGAGCAGAATAAATAATTTCCCACATAGAAGCATGTTATGAGAAGAGAGAGAAATAATCGTATCTTCCGGCATTATTGTCAAATCATAAGTTGGAATTCCTCAACAAAATAATTCAGTATTAACACAGTGAAAAAGCCTCAGATTCAACTGCCCTAGTTCTCTGATCAAATAAAGAGTATTGCATTCACTGTAATAACCCAACATCTGTGAGATGCTTTATCACAAGAATGGAATCTGAATAACATTTCCCATATTTTAATTTGCCTCAGATTTAGAAAAGTAGCAAAATATTTACTCATGCAGCCTAGCAATTTTGGTTGAGATAAAGAATTCACCTGTTTCTTGTCCTTGAACATGTGTGCAAAAATCTTAAAAGAATGAAGAATACAATAACCAGGGCGGTCACACCAAATGTGCTTTTTCTCACATGTAGAAATGCTTGAAGAATACAAAAATAGCTATTGTACTTAACAGACACCCTCTCTCAAGATCCTGTTTTTAATGATCACCACACATTCAATGTATATTAAAAATAGATAAAAGTGACCCAGTTCAATTGTTTTTCTTGAAAAAGAATATTTTCATATCCAACATTAAAAATGAGATTAGATGTTAATAACCAGGTTAGGCCCTATATTGTACAGATCTTTTGTCTGCACAAAGTAACATGTAAGGTAGAATATGTAAGTACAAATACATTTTTTGAAAATTCCCTATCTTCTGTTTTCTTCAACTCTTGTGATTTAGATGTGAAAAAGATGTATAAATTGTGCCGGCATTCAGAGTTATTATGTATGTCTACTTGGTACAGACAGCTATACATTCTTAAAAGTGTCAGCAGGTGTTCATCATCTAGGAGCAGAAGACTGTAGAATACTGCTGAAATCAGCAATGTGTTCTTCAACATTTGGCCTTAAAATTGTGGTAGTGTAATTTTCACAATGGAGAACTGCCTAAATCTAGTTTTAGCAGACTTTAGTTCTCCTTGAACTTGTTTTTATTTCTCCCCAAATCAGCCAAGTAGATCAATAAGCCATTCTGGTCTAGAAGTAAAATATGTTGTTCATACCTCCAGGAACATGAGGATTATTTCATGTTTATCATAGGAAATATATTTCCCTAATGCCCAGAATCTATAATAACATAACACATGCTCAAGGTTTATGTCTAGGGCTTAAAATCATCAAGCTGGATCTACAGGACTGCAGAGTGAAATAGATCATTCATAAACTCTAAGCCGAAATTTGAAACATATAAGCGATGAAATCTGATATTCTTAAACACATCTCCACAGTCAGTTTCAGAGCTGTGGTGGTGCTGTGGTTAGAATGCAGGCTAATTCTGCTGACTGCCAGAAGTTCGATCCTCACTGACTCGAGGTTGACTTAGCCTTCCATCCTTCCGTGGCTGGTAAAATTGTTGTGGGAAATATTCTGACTCTGTAAACCACTTAGAGAGGCCTATAAAGCACACTGAAGTAGTATATAAGTCTAAGTGCTATTGCTATTCAGAATTATCCCATCTCTGTTAATAGCAATATCCACAGATCAAAAATTGAAGCTGCTTGAAAGTAATTTAAATTGAGTTTCGTAGAACTTTCCCCCCAAATATTCATGAATAGGATTGGCCTACATAGAATATTTTAATAACCATGACTGTGTATTTAACTCACAAATTTCTCCTGTTCTGCCCTAGTTTTCTCACAGCATTATCAACGCAGCAATAGCTGAAAGCAGAATGATCCATTTCACTGGAAACAGCCTACATCATAATATTTGAGAATGAAGCTCTGTTCTTCCTGGGGCCAATCTCTTGGCTGAATATCAATGTTGGGCATTATAGACAAGGTGTTCTCATGAACAGACCAAGTGGAAAGAGAGTCCAATAGATGCAAATCTGCACAGCAAGAGAAGAGGAATCTATGATTTGAACAGGCAAGTGTGGAAAGGAAAGAAAACCCACCCAGGCATTAGTTTCTGCCCTCCACTACCCATCATTCAATCTCACTTCCATTTCCAGGACAAAAGGTTAGAAATTAATTCGAAACAAAAGGTAACAGTCATAACACAGAGGGCAAAGTTACAATTGTGGGTCCATTCAAGTAAACATTCCTTTCAGAATTGCAAAGATTCCCTCATTAATAAAGAAAAGATATTTTCTCCCAAAGACTGCCACCTCCTTCTGTAATACTAATTGAGCAGGAAACTGCGGCTGCAATGCTAAATAAGCAGAAAACCACAGCTCAGCAGGGTGCCTAATCCACAGAGCGCTCTTTTTGTGAAGAATGGGCCCAATTTCACTTTTTAAGAATTCCCAGTGGGGAGGAGCTTTTTTGTGTGCTTTCAAGGAATTGATGAAAGGAATGTCCTTCTGGGTTCAGCTCCAAGTGGGGGGAAAGACACTGGAGATATGGAGGCTGCTTGGAAAGATGGTTTAATGGTGGACAAGACCACATGGCTTGAGTCCTGAACAGAAAAGGTGATCACATGCTTCAATGTTGGTGGGGAGGAAGAGAAGGGCTGAGCAAGGGGCTTGCAGGGCTTTTTATAAACTGTTCGGCCCCACCTATCTGTTTCCTTTTTCCTGTATAAGAAATGTACTCTGATTGGTTGTCGGGCTCCCATGGGCCGAGTCCAGGTTTGGTAAGGCTAGTCATACCTTAATCCTATGACTCTGGAGCTGAAGGGGAGAAGTCTTTATTATGTAAAGGGACTAGCTCAGGCTTTAATGGCCCATTGACAGAGGGGGTGGGGGCAGGAGGCTGCAGGAATTGGAAAGGAACATGTTTCTCCCTTTTCACATCCAGGGAAATATAACATTCTGCCTTTTCAATATTTCCTAGGATATTTCATTTTTCTAGGAGAAGGATGGGTGATTACTTTACACAGAATAAAGGCAGAATTTTCCTATACAAGGAACTGCAAAAAGAAACCAGGCTGATAGCCACCTCCACACAGTTGATCTAATACTTTACTTGTACATGCTCTCAGAAATAAACTCCTCTCCTTCAAGCAATTGCCTATGCTCTGCATTCTTGAATCCTGGCTTGGAAGCAGACCGCATTTTCCTTCTAAGGAACTCAAGAAAGCAACATAATAGGAGTAAGAATCATACATATTTTTATAAGTACCTGATTTAATAAAGTGATAAATCTTATTGGCCAGCTACTCATGTCAACATCAGAGAATCTACACACATTTCTAGCAGGTTCCATATGGAATTAAAGTTGGAATATTATTATCTGTTAGAATCCCTCAAGCAGCAGAAAATCCACCAATATACACTAGGGGAGGGACACCACACATATGTGTGCAAGGGGAGGAATTTGCATCACAATGTCACCATACTCATCTTCTCATTCTGATAAAAACATTGGGTTCTCTGGAGACCTCTGAATGAATTCAAGCCCAGTTTGGAAAGCTCTAGTCTACTTGAAAGTCAGAAGATTCAATTTAATGCTTTGAAACAAATCCTGCTTTTATTTGCAAATGTTTCAGTGGAATGATCTGATTGAATTTGTTGAGCTGAATTCCCCATCTGAAGCTTTGCGTAGGCCAGATATCCTCATCCATCTTTTTTCTGTTCCTCTCGGTAATCTGTTTGCTCTGGATCATGAATAACTTGTGCAATTTAAAACACAGAGAGATTACAAAAAATATGGGAAGACACTGGCCAAAAGCCCTGTGCATAATCAGGGCATCAGAGAAATCAGAATTCTAATAAACTCAAGATTCCTGCCACATAAATCTTAAATTCACGAAGGCAGTGAATAGAACATTACACACATATCCCCTTACTGGACCGGGCTGCCCTTCGCACAGTCACTCAAGCTCTCGTGACGTCCCGACTCGACTACTGTAATGCTCTCTACATGGGGCTTCCCTTGAGGTGCACTCGAAAGCTACAGTTAGTCCAAAACGCAGCCGCGCAGGTGATTATGGGAGCCACTAGATGCTCCCACATAACACCGATCCTGCGCGAGCTGCATTGGCTTCCTGTGGCCTTTCGGGTGCGCTTCAAGGTTTTGACGACCATCTTTAAAGCGCTCCATGGCTCGGGGCCTAGTTATATGCGAGACCGCCTCCTGCCCCATACATCCCTTAGACCGATACGCTCCCACAGAGAGGGCCTTCTCAGGGTGCCGTCGGCCGGACAATGCCGACTGGCGACACCCAGGGGAAGAGCCTTCTCTGTGGCGGGCCCAGCCCTTTGGAACAACCTACCCCACGAATTATGCACCATCACCGACCTCCGCCTCTTCCGCCAATGTCTAAAGACATACCTGTTCAAACAAGCCGGCCTAGCCCAACCTCCCATGGGGACTTTTTAGACAGTTTTAAATTGGGAATTTTAAAAATTTGGTTTTTAGCATAGGATAAGACAGTTTAATCTATATTTTAAATTATGTATTTATTTTTGTATTCTGTATGTTTTTTAAATTTCCTGTGCGCCGCCCTGGGTCCTCTGCGGAGAAGGGCGGGATATAAATATAAATAAAATCAAAAAATCAAATCAAACAATGTTGTATTGTGGAGGGAGATCTCTATATAGATCCTGGACACAGTCTTCTCTTCTTAGTTAAGGTTAAGCCAAGACATTCTGTCAACTGGATTAAAAAAAGAATTAACTTTCAAATGTCTTTCAAAAGATTGGAAAAGGTTGGTAAGGTCTTCATCAATAGATTGCGATTATCTTAAATTCATTAATTATGAAGTGGTGGACGCATGTGAATGCCATCCTTTTTATTGTCTGTTATCCCTCTAGAAGTCTACAACATCCCTGACTGCCCGATTTGTGTGTACAATTCAGAATTTACTCCTAATGGGCTTTTGCAGCAAGGTGCTACTTGCATCTTTTAAAGGGAAATCTTGCTTCTGAGAAATGGTTGCAGTCTTTCTGTTTCCCCACGAGAAATTCCTAGGAATCATCTATCCAGCTCCTCAGTCAGGAAATTGATGGAAATTTTTTGAAAGGCTGCTTTCACCTAGTAATAATCCAACCAACAATCCTCCTCCACCCCCCTCTAGTTGGCCTTTATTTAATAATAATAATAATAATTTTAATTTCTTGACCGCTCCCTCTCCCCATAGGGACTCGGAGCGGTGCACAGGGAAACTAAAAGAATAAATATACAATAAATATACAGACATATTAAAAACAAATTAAACGATACCTGTGCTAAAATACCCATTTACATACTAAAATTCCCACTTAAACAGCTAAAACCCCATAGAGAGAGACTAACCTAGGCCGGCCAAGCAGAAAAGATATGTTTTTAATTTCAGACGGAAGGAGCGGAAGTCCGTGGTCGTTCTAATGTCGGGGGGAAGGTCATTCCAGAGGGCTGAGCCCGCCACAGAGAGAGCCCTTCCCCTGGGCATCGCCCGCTGACAAAGTCTAGTGGACGGCACCCGGAGAAGTCCCTCTCTGTGGGAGCGGATCGGCCGTGAGGATGTGTGAGGCAGGATCCGATCCCGCAGATAGCTAGGTCCCGAGCCATGGAGCGCTCCATTTCCAACTCCTTGCAAGGTAATAAAGGAAGGATGCTTAATCTTGCCACTTTGTTTCAGGAATATTATCTGTTCTGCTTTGAACCTTTTTTACAACTAAAACTGTAATAAAGTGTGGAAAGTTATCACCCATCTCTCTCCCAGAAAAATGAAATACCCTGGGAAATATTGAAAAGGCAGAATATTATATTTCCCTAGATGTGAAAATGAAGAAACATGTTTTGTTTCCTGCAGCCTTCTGCCCCCACCCCCTTTGTCAATGGGCCATTAAGGCCTGGGCTAGTCCACTTTACATAATAAAGAGTTCTCCTCTTCAGCTCCAGAGTCATGGGATTAAGGTAGGACTGGCTTTACCGAACCTGGACTCAGCCCATGGGAGCCTGGCAACCAATCACAGTTCTTACACAGGAAGAAGAAACAGATAGGTGGGGCCAAACAGTTGATAAAAAGCCCTGCAAGCCCCTTGCTCACCCCTTCTCTTCCTGTCCACCAACATTGAAGCATGTAAGCACCTTTTATGTTCAGGACTCCAGCCATGTGGTCCTGTCCACCATTAAACCATCTTTCCAAGCAGCCTCCATGTCTCTAGTGTCTTCTTCCCCACTTGGAGCCAAACCCAGAAGGACATTCCTTTTAACAAAAGCTAAGAGCTTGTCTGGAGACACAATTTCTCCTCACTGTTTTTTCACAATCTCAGATTTCATATATTTCTCTTCCCACAGTAAAAAAAGAAACCTTTGCATTGCTCATCAGGACACTAATTTTGTCACAGCTGATAACTACCAATCTATTTGATTCTATCCATTACTTGCAGATTCTTTTTTTTTAAAGGCATATCTTCTATGGTGACTGCTCCTTCATCATGCTCCCTCCTTGAAAAAGAAAACAATTCAAAAATTTCCACGGAGTAGCCTGTAGGCTTACATTCATGTATTTCGTAGGATCTCCCCATCAAGGCCAAATTATTTGTAAATAAAGGTTTTGGATATAGAACCTAAGGCAAAAATCAGTTAAAACTGCCACTTCCTTGACAGCAAATAATCTATCCTCTCTAGCATTCTTTTCCTGCTAGTATTTGAGTCCTTGGAAATGTGATTCTGCTTCCTTTGGTTTGAGGCATAGACATTATGTGCATTTTTAAATTGGGGTCTTTGTTCCAACTTAATTCACTTTAAAACACAGTGTTATTTTGGCAGGCAATCTTTTTTATTTAAAAATGAAAGGCAGAAGGATATCAAGTAAAAAAAATCAACCTAATGTAACTGGTAAGTGAATGCCATTATACAAAATTATTTTATCTGAAATTATCTCAGGTCATTATAATTATAATGTGTGGCATATTAATGGAGGTGTTAGACTCAGGTTCAAAACTGCCTTCAGCCATGGAAAGTCTCGAAATGACTTAGAAACAGTCAATCTCTCTCAGTCTAATTTCCCTCACAGAATTGTTGTAACAGTAAAATGAGGGAACACACCCCCAATTAGCCATCTTGCGCTCTTAAAAGAAAAAGCAAGACATAAAAGAAATAAATACAAATAACAGATTAGTGCAAAGATAATACAAAAATCACAACCTCCTTTTTAAGCTACTTATGAATTTAAAGACCATTACCCTGAGCCATGACTTGCGGAAATCATGGTTCATTATATAAGCTGGGTTATCCATAATAAGCCTCCAGACAGAGTCATTTCGGGCAGTGAGTTGGATGACATGTACATTTAATAAAGAAATAACGCTGAGCATAAACCATAATTTACAAATTACAAAATGGCCAGTTCATATATTACACTAAATCAGTGTAACACACATTTTGTTTCATGATGACTGAGTTGACCCTAGCAACTCTTTCAGGCAGCATCCCCAAAGGAAGCAATGCAATCTCTTGCATAAAGAATTCTTTATGCCAAAAACATGAAACGGGGGTATAAAAAAATCAATCTTGATTCCAAATCCACACCAAACCGTATCTGTCCAAACATCAATCCCTATGAAATCCAATCCATAATCCAGGAGTATAGAAAATCAAACATCAATCCATGTATCCCTATGGATTACATATGGTTTGAGAAGGAGTCAACCACCATTATAGAACAACTATTTTCCCATGCCTTCCCCTAAATGGAACTGACTCAATTCTGATCTTCATTCAATTCAGAGAATGTAGCTCTTAATACAGTACATTATATAGTAATATGTAAGGAGGTACCAAATCTTGATTTTTGCTTTGGGGCATTAATTTGACCCACTCACAGCTTTGTAGATCCAGTCCCCCACCTCTCTCTAGTCTTACCTCTTCTTCCCACTCCAAGTTAGTTATCCAGAGTTTCTTCTAGGCCAGCATGGAGAAACAGCATGGCTGGCTCAGGAATTCTGGAAGTTGAAGTCCACAACTCATACAAGGGCCATGCTTCCCCACCCTTGCTCTAAATCTAGGCCCTTGATGGTGAACCTATGACACATGTGCCCAAAGTGGCATGTGAAGCCATGTTGCCTGACATGTGTGGTGTCAGCTGTTCCTCTTCCAGGTTTCTGGCATGTATGTGCATGCAATTATCAGCTGGCCTTTGTGCATTTGGCAGTGTCGGAAACCAGAAGAGCTAGTATTTCATTTTCCAGTGTTAGCATGCATGCTGGCCAGCTGATCAACATGTGTGCATGCATGGCAGTAACCGGAAGACTTGCTATTCGCATGCCACAACCAAGGAGAAAATTTTTCAGCATATGCATGCCCCCTGCGCAACTCCTCTTCCTGATCAGAGCCCAGATAAGCACACACTCGCTCCCATTTCAGCACTCAGCGCGGAAAAGTTTTGCCATCACTGATCTAGACTGTTTTAGTTTCTTGGAGGTTAAAAAAAAACCAGTTGGGAAAAGGACAGCAACTTGTGTCAGAGGCCCACAGCTGGACTTTGATTGGCACCTGAGTAGGCATTCCCCAAAAGATGAGTGAAGACTGAACAATTAAATATCATTTAAATTAAAACAAAATACAGTTAATATGATCACAGCTGGCCTATATTTAATCGCTCCCCTTTTCACTGCAGTAAAAATGTCAGTTTGGTATAGTAACTTTTGAATAGGCCCTTGGGCCTAAAGAGTTAGACATATCTAGCTGTATATTTGTAAACAAGCAAGACTGTTTGGCTGTCAGTTGAACTCTATTGCTATTCTGCGGACATATTTAAGTTTCCCAAAAGACTGTTGTCAAGCTTGGAGGCCCATAATTTCTTCTCCATTCTTTCTCTGGGCTTCAAGAAGGTTTCCTCCTTTGTATTTGTTCCTTGTAACATTTGAAAGATTGTTAAGTTAAAGAGGCTCTCACTTAAATCACAGCTCCAGGTTAATAGAGATCTAGGACATTGATTCCCGTCAATGTATCCCTTTCTACCATAGTACTCAATGGTGGATTATCTTTTGGGGTAATTGCATAATTACAGAATTACAAAATAACAGAAAACAACCACAAATACTTAGATAATGGGTATATATACTTTGTGTGTGTGTGTGTGTTATGTGTGGTGCTGGTGGTGGTTGGTGTATGTGTGTGTGTGTGTGTGTGTGAGAGAGAGAGAGAGAGAGAGAACATATGTATACATTATGATTAATGATTGTAACTATGATTATGACCTATTACTTTCTGTTTATATGTACACTGTAAGTACTAGAGACAAATTTCTTATGTGTCAGATCACATTTGGCCAATAAACAATTCCTGTTCTGTTCTGTTCCATTCCATTCTATTCACAGATGCCTGAGCAGGCATCAGCATTTTATTTTTTAATATGTGCCAGTGTGTTCACACACAAAAAGGGACAATAAAGATTATCTTATCTTAATGTGCCTAACAATGCAATAGTTTAATTCAGCTGTTCTGGATAGAGCATCACTCTGGGTGTTTGTGGAAAGCAGACCTTATGTTTATTATAAAAATAATAGGGCTCCAGCAGTGGTGGGTTTCAAATTTTTTAGAACTTACTCTGTAGGTGTGGCCTATTTTGTGGGCATGGCTTGGCAGTCATGTGACAGGGTGGGAGTGGCCACCTTTTAAAATGTGGTGAAACTCATTTAACAACGCTCTTGCTTAGCAACCAAAATTTTGGACTCAATTGTGATGATAAATTCTTTCTTTCTTTCTTTCTTTCTTTCTTTCTTTCTTTCTTTCTTTCTTTCTTTCTTTCTTTCTTTCTTTCCTTTCTTCCTTCCTTCCTTCCTTTCCTTCCCGTTGGGTCACTGGCAGCGGCAGGCCAGATTTACTTCCAGGAACGCTGGTGGAACCCCCTCTCACCGGTTCTCTAAATTTCACCAACCGGCTCTCGCGAGTAGGTGCGAGCCTGCAGAAACCCACCACTGGGCTCCAGGGCTCTGATCATGTTGCTGCATTTGCTGATGGTTGTATTTATTTATTTATTTTATTTTAGGCTGTATTTGTTATTTTTATAAATACCTCAAGGAAGCAAATATATCTAATACATTTTCCTCCTCCTGTTTTCCTCACAACAACCCCGTGAGGTAGGTTGGACTCAGAGAAAGACTGACTCAAGATCCCCCTAGCGCCTTTCATGCCTAAGGCAGTACTAGAACTCACAGCCTTCTGGCTTCTAGGCCAGCACCTTAGCCATTAGACCAAACCAGCTCTCTTTTCCGTCCGTGCCTTCTGCTGTCATCACATTAATTTCCAGCAAGGTATTTGAGGGTATTTTTACCTGCCTTCTCTAAGCGGTTTACAGAGTCAGCATATTGCCCCCAACAATCTGGGTCCTCATTTTATCCACCTCGGAAGGATAGAAGGCTGAGTCAACCTTGAGCTTGATGAGATTCAATCTGCCAAACTGCTGGCAGCCAGTGAGCAGCAGAAGTAGCCTGTAGTACTGCGTACTAACAACTGTGCCAGCGCGGCGCATTATGAATCCATCCCATAATAAATAGAAGCATTCTTGATACTACTGCCAATGTGAACATCACTTTTACTTCAGAGAAGTAGCAGCTTTGGACATGTAATATTACAAATGGTAAACATAATCAGAGTTCATGTGAATGAATCTCTTGATTTATGCATTACTTTTCGTGCACCTTCCATCAAGATTATAAGTACCCTATTTTCAAAATAGGCGATGTCAAGGAACCGGATTAGCAGCAGATTCAAAGATTTTGTTTATTCTAGTAACAGGGTGTAGTAACAGATTCTGGAAAGCTTATCTCAGTTTTTCTCTATTTCATTTTGTATTTCTATGATTTCTTTTTATTCTTCTCTTCCTTTCATTCATGTGTTCCTTTGTTAGTTCCTTCCTTCCCCATGCTTGGGGTCAGATTTGCATTACGTCACACTGCAGAAAATGGCTAGTGCTGCCTGATGATTCCAATTTCACAACTGAACTTTCCAATTTGCCAAGAATGATACCGGCAAACAGTTCAGGCACTGAAATGGGAAGAGCACCTAGATGCCAGAGAAATAATCTATAAAGTCACCCAACTGTATTGAACATAAAACATGGAAAGTATTTGTTGCAACTGCTAGTCATTATTCATAGCAAGGGACAGGTTGGGATGAATAAAACAAAAATGGTTATAGGCAATTTTCTTCTTTAAGAAAGTTCAGAATTTAAAAAAGCTTATTCCTGAAATACAATGACCTCCATAGTATTTACTCTTGCTGGAAACTTTAGCCCATTCTGTGGGATTTCAGTGGTAATAGGTAGACATCTAGAATGCCATGCTTGACTGATTGCATAACAACATAATCCAAATGTTTCACTGCCATTGATTTTTTTTTCATATTCAGATAAAGCACATGAGAAAAAGCAGACAAGATAATGTAAGTGGTAATAAAACTGATAGATTAAGAGAAAGCAATACAGTGGAGGAGAAACTTAACTAAAGGCTTCTCACTGTAGAAGATGGAATTCTGCCAACTTAGTGAATCAGCTATAAGGACAATATGGCAGTCTTTTATCTCATACCACACAGAAAAAGTAATACAGAAGTAATAAAGAGTCATGCGAACCAAGTAGAGACAAATCATATTTTTTCTATAACAAATCTCAGAAAGTTAATTGAAGTGACCTAGAAAATAGATGGCGTAGTTTTGTAATTCCACAACTTTGCAGATGAGCTTCCTGCAAAAGAGCAAATGGAAACAATACTTTCCAGATGGCCAAAGATACAATTTCACAAATATAAAGCCAACAGGTATGACATACTGCCAAGCTTGGGAAAAAAGCCAAAGTGCTGAAACAGCTAGAATGGCTCCCTCATATAAAATCACTAATTATACAGTTGTGCTTTCTCTTTTAGAAAACCTGCCCTGATGTTATCCTCGCAATGGTAAAAAGATTTCTCAACTATGTTTGAAAAATTGATGCCTACATTTTCCACATATTACAAATATAGTCAAATTAAGTGAACTTCTCATGAGGTTATATTTGTAAAAGCACATCCTCAGATTATTTATACAGGTAGTTCTTGATTTACAACAGTTTGCCTAGTGACCGTTCAAAGTTACAATGGCACTGAACAAAGTGACTTATGACCATTTATCACACATATGACCATTGCAGCATCCCCATGGTCATGTGGTTTACATTTGGATGCTTGATAACTTAATGGTCACATTGTCCCAGGTTGCCGTAATAATCTTTTGCAATCTTCTGACAAACAAAGTCAATGGGGAAACCAGATTCACTTAGAATTAGAATTAGAATTAGAATTTTATTTGTAAACCGCGTCCTCTCCCCAAGGGGACTCAGAGCGGTGCACAGGGAAATTAAAATAGCTATAGAAAATACATAAATAGAATAAGTAAAAACAAATTAAACTAAAATTATCCCTGCGCTAAAATCCCCAATTATAAATTAACTAAAATCCCCTAACACTCTATTAGACGGAGACTAACCTAGGCCGGCCAAGCAGAAAAAGTGTGTTTTAAGTTTTTGACGGAAGGAGCGGAGGTCCGTAGTTGTTCTAATTTCGGGGGGAAGGTCGTTCCAGAGGGCTGGGCCCGCCACAGAGAAGGCCCTTCCCCTGGGCGTCGCCCGCTGGCATAGCCTAGTGGACGGCATCCGGAGAAGTCCCTCTCTGTGGGAGCGAATCGGCCGCAAGGATGTATGGGGCAGGATCCGATCCCGCAGATAACTAGGTCCCGTGCCATGGAGCGCTTTAAAGATGATAACTAACACCTTGAAGCGCACCCGAAAGACGACAGGCAGCCAGTGCAGCTCGCGCAAGAGCGGTGTTATGTGGGTAAACCTAGAGGTTCCCATTATTGCTCGCGCGGCTGCATTCTGGACGAGCTGAAGTCTTCGGGTGCACCTCAGGGGGAGCCCCATGTAGAGAGAACAAGCATGTTACTAATTTAACAACATTCACTTAACAAATGTGGCAAGAAGCGTTGTAAAATGGGCCAAAACTCAGTTAACAAATTTCTCTCTTAGCAACATAAATTATGAGCTCAATTGTTATGTTGAGAACTATCTATATTTATATACATTTTATCTAGAAACAAAACTGGCACATGTACTGAATCTCTCTATCTCTCTGGTGTTTGAATTATTGATTCTTTGCTTTAAATGGACTGATTAATTGAGATTGTTTTAGTTTTATCAGATTCTCTCTCTCTCTCTCTCTCTCTCTCTCTCTCTCTCTCTCTCTCTCTCTCTCTCTCTCTCTCAATGTAACAATGAACTTGTAAGGTAAACTAAACTCAGAGAGGATGACTGCCTCAAATTCATCCATCAGCATGACAGTCAGTTGAGGCTTCTACCTGAGCTTCTTGAAACATAGCTCAATATGCCTGGGGCAGATCTTTGAGAATTTGCACAATTACATTTTAGGACACAGCACATCAAACAATTCTTATTATCCTTTTCTCTCATTCTTTTAACACAATAAGCACATTCCGTCTTGCCCTAGACTAATGTACTGCTAATTATAGAATACCATCAATAGAATAAATCAATCACTCCATAGAATCCCATGATTTGCAACCCTGTAGTGATATCAATAAAGGAGAATATTTGTAGCTCAGGATTGAATTCAGGTGTTCCCAGTGCTCTCTGAGGTGGATTATTTTCTTGCAGACATTTCATTACTTTTTTAAAAAAATATTTGTAAATTTATTCATCTATTAATACTGTAAGATTCAAAATACAAAAGGAAATAGTAGGAAAGATAGGGGAGAGAAAGGGGAAGGGAAAAGAGTGGAGAAAAGGTGGAGGGAGAAAGAAAAGACATTGACTTCCAACTCCCTTGGGTACAGTAGAATAAAATAGCAACATCAGACCTCAACTTTTCACTTTTATAGTATACACTTGCCATTTCTGTACCAACAAGCCTATCTAATTGGTAAAACCCAAAATCAAAATATCATTTTTTTTTCTACAAATGTCCAGAAGCGGCTTCTAAGTAGAAACAAAAGTAGTTGTATTTTTGTCTTTAATCAAAGCAGTCCGTTTGGCCATCTCTGCTAACTCCATCAACCCCTGCAGCCATTCATCCATTGTGAGAACCAAACTGTCCTTCCATCTGCAGATGTTTCACTACTGATGATGTTACCTAGTTTGGGTAATGAAATGTCAGCCCTCGTTATTTCCCGCCTGGACTACTGTAACGCCCTCTACATGGGGCTCCCCTTGAGGTGCACCCGGAGACTCCAGCTAGTGCAGAATGCGGCCGCGCGGGGGATTTTGGGAGTTTCTCGTTACTCCTATGTAACACCTCTCCTGCGCGAGCTGCACTGGCTGCCTGTGGTCTTCCGGGTGCGCTTCAAGGTGTTAGTCACCACCTTCAAAGCGCTCCATGGCACGGGTCCTGGTTACTTGAGAGACCGCCTCCTACCACATACCTCCCTTCGACCTGTCCGCTCCCACAGAGTGGGCCTCCTCAGGGTGCCATCAGCTGGTCAATGCCGGCTGGCGACTCCCAGGGGAAGAGCCTTCTCTGTGGCGGGTCCGGCACTCTGGAACGACCTGCCCCCCGATATCCGTACCATCACGGACCTACACCTCTTCCATCGGATGTTAAAAGCACATTTCTTTCAGCTAGCCGGCCTGGCATAGACTAAGGGAATAATTTTAAATTTTGATATTTATTGGTTTTAATTTTATATTATCTAAATTTTAGCACAGATTTAATAATTTAATCGTCTTTTATATTTTGTATGTATTGTTGGGTTTTTATCTTTCTGTGCACCGCCCTGAGTCCCTTTTAGGTGAAAATAGGGCGGTACATAAATCGAATAAAATGAAATGAAATGAATGAAATGTCAGAAAACAAGTAAGCTCAGAGAGCACCAAGGACACCTCACCCTGTAGTGATTCAAGACGTTTTGTACTTCATTCATGCTGGAACCTTTTTCGCTTTTCCTAAAGTATAAAGGAGGGATTTAGGGACGCAATTAAACAAAAGCTACTGTTTTCCTCATTGATTCCTTTCTGAGCTCGGAAGTCTTCTATATTCTATGTGCTAACAGATCGTTGTTAGGGGACTCTAGTTGCACTACCTAACCATAATATAATACAATACAATAGGAGAGTTGGAAGGCACCTTGGAGATCATCTAGTCCAACTCCCTGCCTAGGCAGGAAGCCCTATGCTATTTCAGACAAATGGCTATCCAACATCTTCTTAAAGACTTGCAGTGTTGGGGCATTCACAACTTCTGGAGGCAAGCTGTTCCACTGATTAATTGTTCTAACTGTCAAGAAATTTCTCCTCAGTTCTAAGTTGCTTCTCTCCTTGATTAGTTTCCACCCATTGCTTCTTGTTCTGCCCTCAGGTGCCTTGGAGAATAGCTTGACTCCCTTTTCTTTGTGACAGCCCCTGAGATATTGGAACACTGCTATCATGTCCTTCTTTTTATTAAACTAGACATACCCTGTTCCTGCAACCGTTCTTCATATATTTTAGTCTCTAGTCCCTTAATCATCTTTGTTGCTCTTCTCAGCACTCTTTCTAGAGTCGCCACCTTTTCTATACGATTGCCACCTATAACATCGCGACCTTTTCTATACTAAAGGAAGATTTCACTAAAGAAGACTTCCTTGATATTTCAAGAGTTTCCATAGTTCAGGAAACTAGTTGTTTGTTTTATGCAGAGGACGAAACAGTCAAAATGCCATTTGGATTTAGAGACCCACTTGTAAAAACCTTTCCTTTGATCCTATCTTGATGAATGTTGACAAAGAGATACCAGATGTATACAGAAGAGGAACATACGTCCATGTGTCATTCAAACAGTTAAGAATGTTATTTACTTTCTGTGCTGCATGGTAACAATACATTTTGTGTAGAGTACAAACACAGTTAATGCTTCTCCAGGCACCTCACCGGGCAGTTTTTCCCTGAGCGATTGTTTTGGGATAGCAATAATGAAACATTAGCAGTGGAATTAACTGAGTATTTATTTCCAATCATATATTTTGAAAGAGTAACTTAATGCGAGTCGTAGGGTTCTTCCAGACAAATGGTTTCTAGCATTACCACCAACACCATTGTTCTTTCTTTCCTTTCTTAACATGTTTCCTCTGTGAAGAAAAATGATGGGCACAGTGCAGAGGAAAGACAAGAGGGTGACAAATAGAAAGAGCCTTCTGCCTTAGGAGTAATGTATACTTCGTTCTCCTGATCTTTGATTGGAAATGCTGACTCTGTATCACAGCCTTTCCTTCCCAGCCCAAGGACTGCAACCAGCCACAAGTGAAAATGTCATATCTAATCAAGCTAATCCTCCCTTGAGGGATGATGGAATAAGAATATTATTTTTAAAGTAGGCATGGGGGAGAGACTTATACTTTGGAAAACAAGAAGGCAGCAGGCAGAAAAAAAACACCAGATAGGATGAAACTATCACTTCCTTCCAGAATAGAAAGTTCAAATGAATTCCTCTATGCCTGTAAAACACAGTAATAATATGATATGGATTATGGAGCTTGCACTCCAGATTCATAATTCCTAAGTATATCCTGCAGATGTCATACATAGAGTAGATGTAAGTGAGATTCATTATGCTATTTGCAATAATATTTAATAACTAATAGGACACAAATAAAATGAGATAAGCTAGTGAGTTAGAGTTTGCTTTCAGTAAATGAAGTTTGTGATTGATCTATAACAAACTCTTAGAATTTATTTATTTTATTTAGTTTGTCAAACATGTACGAGATAACAGATATAAGTATAAACATGGACAAGAACACAGGAAATGGGTACGAATAAATGGAGACAATAGGACAGGGATGGTAGGCACACTGGTGTGCTTATGCACGCCCCCTTACAGACCTCTTAGGAAAGGCATGAGGTCCACAGTAGACAGTTTAAGGTTGAAGCTAGGGGTATGAGGAAGTAACAATGGAGTCAGGTAGAGCATTGCAGGCATTGACCACTCTGTTGCTGAAGTCATATTTTCTGCAATTGAGTTTGGAGCAGTTTACCTTGAATTTGTACCTAATGTTTGCCCATGTATTATTGTGGTTGAAGCTGAAGTAGCCATTGACAGGTAGGACATTGTAGCAGACAATTTTGTGTACTACACTTAGGTCAGACCTTAGGCGGCATAGTTCTAGGTAGTTCAAGCACAAAATTCCCAAACCTGGTGGCATAAGGTATTCTATTGTGAGCAGAGGAGTAGAGGGTATTTCTTGTGAAATACCTCTGGACTCACTGGATTGTATTAATGTCCAATATACAGTGTGGATTCCAGGCAGACGAGCTGTATTCGAGAATTGTTCTGGCAAAAGTTTTGTATGCCCTAGTTTGCAATATAATGTTACCTAAGAAAAATCTTTGCAACATTAGGTTAACAACTCTTAATGCCTTTTTGGCAAAGTATGACTATCAGGAACAGTTGATAATGGAACATGCCATCATGATTTCACCTGCATTAGTATAGGGGATAAGGTGGGTTGTTGTTTTTTAATTGGAAGTAAGGAGAGACAGTTTCTAGACCATTCTCAGCCAAAGAAAGTCACTCTGAGAGTTCGGGCTGGTAAAACTCTCTGTCCCTCTTTTCAATTATCTCACATAATTACATTGGGAGGAAAGATTGGGGGAATGAGTGGTGTGAGTACTACTTTGAGCTCCTGAAAGGAAAAAGCCAGTCAGACAGACAGACAGACATACAATTTCTGTCTGGGAAGTTCTCATTAACCTTCCATAATCTTCTCTACACACACACACACACACACACACACACAATTTTTTACCCTTTCAGAGAAAAGCAGAGATTGTAAGAAAAAGGAAACTGGGTAAGAATATGAGAATACAGGTATGAAAATGCTTGGATAGCTAATAATTGCTTTAGATTCTCGTATTATAATTCCTGTAGTAAAGTTCATTCTTATATGCTGCTAATTAAGTCCCTTTTATAATCAGGTTGGGTCCTCCCTGTTAACTAGCAACCCTAAAATAATTGAATTATTATCCACTATTGACTTAAATATACAAATTGGCATCTGTAATACATAATAATGTATTAATAATCAAATAAATACACAAAAATGTCAGTTTGTAACTAGAAAAGAGCACAAATGTTTCCCATATTTGCCATTTAGATCAAAGGATACAAATACATTCTTGCTTCAGGATATTTCAAGGATATCTGCAAATAGATACAAATTCAAAGATATTCACCTAGTGTTATAATTAATCAGCAATACATTGAGAAGCAAAACAAATAAAAAATAAGTTACTTGCTATGTGGATCTACTAATTTCTCACACCTAAGACTAGTAAAGATTCTCATTTTAAACAAGGCAGAAGATCTGTTTAGTAAAAAAAAATGACAAGAACTTGCTTTAAAGAAATTTTAAACATCAATAGAAAAAAATCATATGAAATATACATGTCACATATTTAGCAGCCAATACCCATAGATATAAGAGATGACCAGGCTAGGCCCAAGGGAGAGGTCAAACATGTCACCAGTCACGTGTCCATTCATGCCCACAAGAGATCTAAGTCCAGCCAACCTTGAATTCCATTGACTCTTATCTGCCATCAGGTTGCTTGGACTGTTGGTAGTTTGAATTCTTGTACACTTTAAGTTTGCACCAAATCTTTATAACATTTGAACTGACTGGATCTTTTTTGTTCCCTGCCACTGACAATAATTTTATAAAAGAACACATGTATTAAACCTCATATCTGTTTTTCAAAAGGATTAATCTAATTGTGCTGTAACTGTAACTCCCAAATTCCTTGATGATTGGAGAAAACCAATTGGAGATGGTTGCCTTTCTAAAAGCCCTTTTTAGATAGTTGTCTAAATTTGCAACTTTCTTAGCAAGCCTTCGGTTTCAGGAAAGAGAAATATTTCAATCCCAGGGCCACGGGTAATATTTCTGCTATGGAAAATTGCACACTACAAATGACTGGAAAAATTGTTAATGTTTTAGTCTAATGCACAAATATACTTCCATGAGTTATGTGGGCATAATCATCCAGTGTGTCAGTATAATATATAGCAGAGGCTTTCTCTCTTTCATGTTGACATTAATTTTGATGACTAATTTGAATAAACATTTGTTAACTAGCAAAAAAATGGCCTGTTATGGTATCCCATTTTTCACCAAGTTATACCGAGATTAATTAACAAACTCTGATTTTTTTTCTATGTCAAATTTATTTAATGCTGTTCCACATCTGCAATTAATACAGCAATGAAGTGTATATACCCATGCATGTGTTTGCAGCAAGCACATATACATACACACCCAGAAAGCCAGCTAAGTTTTACATTGTTGTTAATGCAATTATCTTTCTTGCCATCATAGTAAATCTAAACAGTTTTCCTATCAATGATAAAATTCTGCTAGGTTTTAGTAGAAGCCACTCAGCAAAATTTCCAACATATGCCCTTAGGCGTACTTGACTATATCTAGCCACATGGAACCCTTTGTGCTAGCCAGATTGTAAATTTAACAGCAAATACCATCACTAGCCACTGCCAAAATGGATGCCCATTGCTCCCATTGCTTGTTTCTAATAGTATATAGTATGTAACACCCATACTGTTAGCCTTGTGGATTAGCCAAATGCACCCTCAGAAGTATTGGTTGTAACTTTATTATAAGTTTACATTAAAAGAATTTTGCAAGTCTGAAAGTGTATTTATCTCACAAGATGCAATCCAAGATTCTAAGGAAGGTCCCTTCTGAGATATTTGCCACACTGATAAGCTACACTTGTCTGAATGTTGCCTTGGCTGTGGTGCATTCCCCATCTCCCAAAGTCATTCCCGTATACCATTATACAGTACATACCTGTCTTTATCAGTGATGGAATTAACTCCTTCCTTTTCTTGCCTCTATGAGTATTGTTTGGTGTGATGACCCATAACATAATCTAGTAACCCACAGAAAGGTACCTGAAAGTCAAGAACATTCAAACAAGCACAAATTTGGAACCAAATTCTTGCCAGGCCTCCTAAACAACATTCTTCTGGCAAGTTGGTTAGATATTTTTAAACTGGTCACAACAAAGAATAAAATAGCTAGGAAGAAGTCATATCTAGACCTCCTGGACTAAAAGACCTTCAAGGTCCCTTCCAAATGTGTTCTTCTGTAGACTTTTTTTTCCAGGCATGAATCTTGCAATGTTGGAAGTAAATATGAGTTGTTCAAGTAGGCAAGGTCAAGGAAGAGTCACAGCAAGGATTTTAGCTATATATCCTATGTTGTTATTGTTCTAGATCAGTGGTTCTCAACCTGTGGGTCACGACCCCTTTGGGGGTCGAACGACCCTTTCGCAGGGGTTGCCTAAGACCATCGGAAAACACATATTTTTGATGGTCTTAGGAACCGAGACTCCAATTTTATGGTTGGGGGTCACCACAACATGAGGAACTACATTAAAGGGTCACGGCATTGGGAAGGTTGAGAACCACTGTTCTAGATCATATTAACATAATCTTGTAAATCTGCTTGAAATCTTTACTGTCTCTTTTTAAGGGCAACAATATTAAGGTGGAGCTGTTCCAGACCGCTTTCTCACACACTGCCTATTTTCTCAGGGCTGCACAAACATTCACCTTTCCCCAGTGATGAAATTCAAAAGATTTTACTACCGCTTCTGTGGGTGTGGCTTGTTGGGCGTGGCAGGGGAAGGATATTGCAAAATCTCCATTCCCACCCCACTCTGGGGCCAGTCAGAGGGGTATTTGCCCATTCTCCAAACTACTCCAAATTTCCACTACTGGTTCTCCAGAACCTGCTTTTCCCTCTTCCTTCTCAAGGCCAGGGCTTAATTTCTCTACAATAAAGGTAACCCAAATGTGGAAGAAATAGCATATTTTTAATATACAGAATTCTACAGAACAACGTCTCCAACATCATTTTAGTTTTCAATCCCTCCAAAAAGAAAAATCCCATAATGATGCTGCAACCTTTACCCACTACTTTGAACTAAGCCCAACTGAAACCAACATTACTTGCTTCTGAGTGAAAATAAATAGGTTTGCACTGTTAGCAATTGTATGGGTGTACAATATAACTTTCTTCCATATACAGTAAATTAGAACTTCAGCCTTCATCACCTACAACAGATGTATGGAAGCATTAAGTCTGTTGTTTTGCACATCTACAGTATTTTGCAGAATATACTTTATTATAAAACATTCTGCTAGTACCAGTAATGGTGAACCTCCTACATCAGGGTTTCTTGGACTGTAACCTTAATCACAAGTAAGACCAATACAGCATTTCTTAGAAGCATTCGGTATCCATTACAATGCATGTGAATGAATTAAATGTTTTCTTTGTTATGACAAATGCCTTGCTCTGGAAACAGAAATGAAGGCTGCTCTGCTAATATAAATTATTAAGTCTGAATCCTGCTTCTATATTCAACTTGTTTATCCTTGTCCAGTTTTGTCAAACCTAATGTGATATAGCCCCTTCAGGATGTACAGAGGTTTTGAAACCTGCTTTTAAAAAGCCCCTAGCAAAACAAAGATGGCATCAAGTGAACATTATATGTCACATATTTATTGGTAGCAGAACTTTATCTCAGCTGTACAAACAGGAGATTGCTGAACCTTTAAAAGGGAGCTAGCCAGT
Source organism: Rhabdophis nuchalis (assembly GCA_039707465.1). NCBI lineage: Eukaryota > Metazoa > Chordata > Lepidosauria > Squamata > Natricidae > Rhabdophis > Rhabdophis nuchalis. The sequence goes on from CM077645.1 coordinate 74,854,773, forward strand.
ATTAAATTGCTTACATTATGGAAGCAGGTCAGCAAACTCAGAGACAGATCCACAGTTCTGATACGATAGGATTTCGCATTATTATTCTAAGCACAGGACCAAACACAATTGTTGAACCAATCAGACTAGTACATTTTCCTTGTATCTCCCCAGCCTGATACTGAACACCAGGCAAATATATTTCTCAATGCTGCTGGGTACCACATAATTCTTGTTATCACAGAGTGATATTCTATCAAGGACATAGCTGTCCAAATTTTGATACAGTCCTAGATTAACAAGGGACATTTATTTAGTAAAAATCCATGCTAAACTCTGTGGATTTAAAACCTTTTAAATCTAAGCTACCACGTGAAAATGCCATTATTCAGCATCTGTGTCTTTTTGTCCTTAGTCTTAATATCCCATCCTGCAGAATTTTTGACAAAAAGCAGCTGCTGGAATGAAAGAAAGAGATATTGAAGAAGTAGAAATCATGCTTTTCTTGAGTTATGAAGCTCAGCATAAAAACATTAATCAAAACTCTATATAGTTGAAAGATAGAAAAACAAACCGGAGCACTTCTGAATGAATTATGAAAGTTATTCAATACAGTACAGTACAGTACAGTACGATACGATACGATACGATACGATACGATACGATACGATACGATACGATACGATACGATACGATACGATACGATACAATACAATACAATACAATACAATACAATAGCAGTGTTGGAAGGGACCTTGGAGGTCTTCTAGTCCAACTCCCTGCCTAGGCAGGAGCCCTATGCCATTTCAGACAAATGGCTATCCAACATCTTCTTAAGGACTTCCACAAGAAACATTACTCACAGATTTATGGGGATATGTGGATAATAATATAGGAAGCCTCTCACTTTTTTTAGAATAAGATAGTAAGAAAAAGGAATGAAGGATCAAAAATTAATCTGATAAGTTACTCTAATAGGTATGAAGCCTTTATTAATTGGAAATATTTCAAATTTCAGTGCTACACAGAGTTTTGCTCAATATTGCCAATTGCTTTTCCTATTCAGGAAAATAAGCAACTGATCCAATCATACAAACAAATATATTTTTATTTCCATCTATATTCATTACAACAACATTCTTCAAGTTACGTTTTCATTTTTTGTTTAAACTTTATCCCCTATGTGCTTGCCACAAGACATCAAATTAAATTAATTGTAATCAACTGGAACATGTATAAATTAAAAGTTCATTTTGAAAACTCAGTCTAGAGAGGATAATCAGTAAAATTAATTTTTGAAGGATAATAGCATCTGCATTCTTAAAATTTTTCAAAGTACATGAACATTTTGATATTGTATTTATCTAAAATTATTGCATTCTTCATTTAATATTATTTCATTGCTTAGTATTTAAAATAGTTTATACTAATGTAAATCAGCTGTAAATCATTGTTCATACATTAAATTAATCATGACAATGATTTCTAACTAGTGCTAGTTCTCATCTTTAAAGCGCTCCATGGCTCGGGACCTAGCTATCTGCGGGATCGGATTCTGCCCCATACATCTTCCCGGCCGATCCGCTCCCACAGAGAGGGACTTCTCTGGGTGCTGTCCACTAGACTTTGTCAGCGGGCGACGCCCAGGGGAAGGGCCTTCTCTGTGGCGGGCCCAGCCCTCTGGAACGACCTTCCCCCCGACATTAGAACAACTACGGACCACCGCTCCTTCCGTCAGAAATTAAAAACTCACTTTTTCTGCTTGGCCGGCCTAGGTTAGTCTCTACCTCAGGGGTTAGGGAATGTTAATTTTAAAAATGGGGATTTTAGTGCAGGGACAGTTGATTTAATCTGTTTTTATTGTATTTATTTATGTATATATTTTATGTTGTTTTTATTTTTCCCTGTGCACCGCTCCGAGTCCCCCTGGGGAGAGGACGCGGTATAGAAAAATAAAATCTATCTATCTATCTAACACAAAACTAGCAATGTGAAATCCTTAATCTTCAAATGTTATGCAACTAAAACTTAGTTTCTACAGTGTTAATATTTTAAGAACTCATTCTAAAAGCCTTTTTTTTCCAATTGAGAAATGTTTGCCCTTGACAAAGCAGAATCCATGGGTGAATCGAGAGAGTACACATCCAGCAAGTGGGAAAAGACATTACGCAAGAAACAAACTATTGGAATATTATACGACCATTACCAATTCCCTTAATATAGAATCTAACATCTGTCTTTCTTTTATGACCTCATGATAGACATGCTATTTTGCATATGACCCTTTGAAAGCCTTGTGTGAACTAATTGCTACATTTTCATCTATCCAACTTATTCAACAGTAATTGGTACCGATAGAAGAAAGTTTGTAGCTCAGGGTTGAAATGAGGAGTCCTTGGTGCTCTCTGGGCCTGGTTGTTTTCTTGCAGAACCTTCATTACTGAACCTAGGTAATATTGTAGAATCCTCGACTTACGACCAAGCCACTAAGTCTGGTAAACTTTGCATGACCTCGTTCACTTGTTATAATAGTAACAGCCAGTCGCGTCTGATTGGTTAAGACGCGACTGGCTGGATTTGGGTTATCTGCCTTGCTAATTGGTTTCCCGCTTGACAGCTCTTGTATAAATAGCTGTCAAGCGGGGAAGCACCTGCCTTTTTCTGCACTTTTGGTATTTGTAAATAGTTGGATGTCTGAATCCTGTTGGAAGCGAACAAACCGTTTATGATGACTAGTCTGTGTCGGACTCACGATCTAAGAGACTTAACAAATATCATCAGTGCTAGCTGATGGTTTCTAGCACTTGTGATGTTACCTACCCTACTTTGGGTAATGAAACGTCTGCAAGAAAACAATGAAACTCAGAGAATACCAAACAGTATATGAACAGAATTTAAGTGTCCTCAACAGTATATGAAATTATTTTCCTTCTGAACGATCTTTACACCTAACTACAAAACAAACAAAACATGAAAACAAAATAGAATATTACTTATAAAAATCATGTAATTTGTGCAAATCTTACTAATTTCAAAGGTAGCCACAAAGAGACCTGTGATTGGATTAATATACTTTGGGATTCATTGAATTAATCCAATTAATATTATGGCAACATGAGGCAGCTATGTTTATCTGGATTTAGCTTCATGCAGGGCTTAGCTGGATTTAGCTTCATGCAGTAATCCCTATCTACCTTTATTGGAAAATATTGTGGAAATGAAAATGTTGACTAAAACATAGAATGACTTGTTTTCCTAATGGGAGATAGGGAGGGAGGGAGGGAGGGAGGAAGGAAGGAAGGAAGGAAGGAAGGAAGGAAGGAAGGAAGGAAGGAAGGAAGGAAGGAAAGAAGGAAGGAAGGAAGGAACTATCCAAATTTAAAAAAACAAGACTAAGACGAAAAAAGTAAGACACACTCATGGGAGTAGTTTATTAATTATATAAATAAATTCAATTATTATCCCCAATCAATTTACAGAGAACAAACTGACAGGGCTGCCGAATTCTTAGATTATTACCACAGTGGCCACATATATCTACTGAGGCAGTAGATTGGCAGAACATTGAGTGTTCCGTCAACAAGTCATATAGCTAGATAGAGATAGAGATGATAGAGATAATAGAAATAGAAATAGAAATAGAAATAGAAATAAGTAGGTAGGTAGGTAGGTAGGCAGGCAGGCAGGCAGGCAGGCAAACATACATACCGTATGTGCCGGCGTATAAGACGACTTTTTGGCCCCGAAAAACATGCCTCCAAGTGGGGGGGTCGTCTTATACACCGGGTCATCCGCGAGGTCCCCAGATGCCGTCCAGAGCCGCGCGGAGCCGCCGCGCGGAGACTGGCCGCTTTTCCACGCATGCCTATCTTTTGCACGTTAACCAGTCGGGGCATCTGAGGTCCATATTCAACTGGAGGGCGCCGCGTTGGGGAAGCGCCCCCCCCAGCCCCGGGGCTGCCCCCTCCCTTCTTTCCCTCGCCTCCTTCCGAGCCAAGGATATCTATTCTCCATGGTGCCGCCGTTCCCTTCTCCGCATGGCCCGAGTGCCTGTTCCTTACTGCGATGATCTCAGCAGCTGCCAGCGCGCCGCCCGTTTCGCCCGCTCATGGCTCTTCTTGCCCGCTGCCCGTCCAGACGTGGCCAGTCAAAAGCCGGGAGGGAGGCGAGCTCCTTCCATGGCATGGAAAAGCGGCAACTCTCCGCTTTCGCGCGCCACCCGTTTCGCCCACTCACGGCTCTTCTTGCCCATCTGGACGCGGCCAGTCAAAAGCCGGGAGGGAGGCGAGCCCCTTCCACGGCATGGAAAAGCGGCAACTCTCCGCTTTCGCGCGCCGCCCGTTTCGCCCACTCACGGCTCTTCTTGCCCGCTGCCCGTCTGGACGTGGCCAGTCAAAAGCCGGGAGGGAGGCGAGCTCCTTCCATGGCATGGAAAAGCGGCAACTCTCCGCTTTCGCGCGCCACCCGTTTCGCCCGCTCACGGCTCTTCTTGCCCGTCTGGACGTGGCCAGTCAAAAGCCGGGAGGGAGGCGAGTCCCTTCCACGGCATGGAAAAGCGGCAACTCTCCGCGGGCGAAACGGGTGGCGCGCGAAAGCGGAGAGTTGCCGCTTTTCCATGCCGTGGAAGGGGCTCGCCTCCCTCCCGGCTTTTGACTGGCCGCGTCCAGGCGGGCAGCGGGCAAGAAGAGCCGCAGGCAAGAGCCATGAGCGGGCGAAACGGGCGGCGCGCTGGCAGCTGCTGAGATCATCGCAGTAAGGAACAGGCACTCGGGCCATGCGGAGAAGGGAACGGCGGCACCATGGAGAATAGATATCCTTGGCTCGGAAGGAGGCGAGGGAAAGAAGGGAGGGGGAAGCCCCTGGGCTGGGGGGGGCGCTTCCCCAACGCGGCGCCCTCCAGTTGAGTATGGACCTCAGATGCCCCGACTGGTTGACGTGCAAAAGATAGGCATGCGTGGAAAAGCGGCAAGTCTCCGCGCGGCTGTGGAGGGTTTCCTCTTTCCCCCTCTGTCTCTTCCCCCTCTGTGTGTCTGTTAGACTCTGATTCCCTCCCCCCCCCGTCTTTCTACAGACACACAGAGGGAGAAGAGAGAGGGGAAAGGAGGAAACCCTCCACAGCCGCGCAGAGACTCCGGTGCCGGCAGCGGGCGGGCGGGATAACCTTCCCAGTCGACATGCTGGCCCCTCCACCTCGCCTGCACTAGCCGCAGCTTGGGTCTTCTGTCCGCTTGCTGCGGGATAACCTCCGCAACTGACATGCTGCTTCCCCGGGTGGAGGGAGGGAGAGAGGCAGACTTAGAGAGACAGAAAGAGAGAGAGGGGGAAACAGACACACACCCAGACATACACACACACACACACACACACACACACACACACAGAGTGACAGATGGGTGGGGGGGGGAGGAGAGAGAGAGAGAGAAACAGAGAAGGAGAAAGAAAGAAAAATAGGAAAAAAGATGAATGGAGGGTGGGAGGGAGGGAGTGAAAGAAAGAAGGGGGAGGGAGGAGGAAGGGAGCAGTGAAAGAAGGAAGGAAGGAAAGAAAGAAAGAAAAAGAAAGAGGGATGGAGGGTAAGAGGGAAGGAAGGAAAGAAGGGAGGGAGGGGGAGGGAGGCAATGGAAGGAAGGAAAGGAAAGGAAAGGAATGGAGAGGAATGGAAAGGACGCCTCCTTCCGACGGCCACCTCAGCGCCCTGCACCTTCCGGGGCTTCCTGGAGGGGCCAGCATCTCGACTGGGGAGGTTATCCCGCAGCGGGCGGGCGAAGGACCCAAGCTGCGTGCCGCCAAAGCCATCCGGGCGCCGCACGCCCAGCCCCGGACGGCTTCGGCAGCACGCAGCTTGGGTCCTTCGCCCGCCCGCCCACTGCGGGATAACCTTCCCAGTCGACATGCTGGCCCCTCCTCCTCGCCTGCACTAGCCGCAGCTTGGGTCTTCTGTCCGCTCGCTGCGGGATAACCTCCGCAACTGACATGCTGCTTCCCCGGGTGGAGGGAGGGAGAGAGGCAGACTTAGAGAGACAGAAAGAGAGAGAGGGGGAAACAGACACACACCCAGACACACACATACACACACACACACACACACACACACACACACACACACAGAGTGACAGATGGGTGGGGGGGGAGGAGAGAGAGAGAGAGAAACAGAGAAGGAGAAAGAAAGAAAAATAGGAAAAAAGATGAATGGAGGGTGGGAGGGAGGGAGTGAAAGAAAGAAGGGGGAGGGAGGAGGAAGGGAGCAGTGAAAGAAGGAAGGAAGGAAAGAAAGAAAGAAAAAGAAAGAGGGATGGAGGGTAAGAGGGAAGGAAGGAAAGAAGGGAGGGGGGGAGGGAGGCAATGGAAGGAAGGAAAGGAAAGGAAAGGAATGGAGAGGAATGGAAAGGACGCCTCCTTCCGACGGCCACCTCAGCGCCCTGCACCTTCCGGGGCTTCCTGGAGGGGCCAGCATCTCGACTGGGGAGGTTATCCCGCAGCGGGCGGGCGAAGGACCCAAGCTGCGTGCCGCCAAAGCCATCCGGGCGCCGCACGCCCAGCCCCAGACGGCTTCGGCAGCACGCAGCTTGGGTCCTTCGCCCGCCCGCCCGCTGCGGGATAACCTTCCCAGTCGACATGCTGGCCCCTCCTCCTCGCCTGCACTAGCCGCAGCTTGGGTCTTCTGTCCGCTCGCTGCGGGATAACCTCCGCAACTGACATGCTGCTTCCCCGGGTGGAGGGAGGGAGAGAGGCAGACTTAGAGAGACAGAAAGAGAGAGAGGGGGAAACAGACACACACCCAGACACACACACACACACACACACACACACACACAGAGTGACAGATGGGTGGGGGGGGAGGAGAGAGAGAGAGAGAAACAGAGAAGGAGAAAGAAAGAAAAATAGGAAAAAAGATGAATGGAGGGTGGGAGGGAGGGAGTGAAAGAAAGAAGGGGGAGGGAGGAGGAAGGGAGCAGTGAAAGAAGGAAGGAAGGAAAGAAAGAAAGAAAAAGAAAGAGGGATGGAGGGTAAGAGGGAAGGAAGGAAAGAAGGGAGGGAGGGGGAGGGAGGCAATGGAAGGAAGGAAAGGAAAGGAAAGGAATGGAGAGGAATGGAAAGGATGCCTCCTTCCGACGGCCACCTCAGCGCCCTGCACCTTCCGGGGCTTCCTGGAGGGACCAGCATCTCGACTGGGGAGGTTATCCCGCAGCGGGCGGGCGAAGGACCCAAGCTGCGTGCCGCCAAAGCCATCCGGGCGCCGCACGCCCAGCCCCGGACGGCTTCGGCAGCACGCAGCTTGGGTCCTTCGCCCGCACGCCCGCTGCGGGATAACCTTCCCAGTCGACATGCTGGCCCCTCCTCCTCGCCTGCACTAGCCGCAGCTTGGGTCTTCTGTCCGCTCGCTGCGGGATAACCTCCGCAACTGACATGCTGCTTCCCCGGGTGGAGGGAGGGAGAGAATGGCAGACTTAGAGAGACAGAAAGAGAGAGAGGGGGAAACAGACACACACCCAGACACACACACACACACACACACACACACACACAGAGTGACAGATGGGTGGGGGGGGAGGAGAGAGAGAGAGAGAAACAGAGAAGGAGAAAGAAAGAAAAAGAAAGAGGGATGGAGGGTAAGAGGGAAGGAAGGAAAGAAGGGAGGGAGGGGGAAGGAGGCAATGGAAGGAAGGAAAGGAAAGGAATGGAGAGGAATGGAGAGGAATGGAAAGGAAAGGAAGGGAATCCAGAAGTGGAGGGCCTGGTTGCCAAAGGGAACGGGGAAGCATCCCTCCTCCCCCCCCCCCGCCCGGCACCAGCAGCGTGGGAGCTGGACAGTAAGCAGGCAAGCGATCTTGTCGCTGTCGTGCCCAAGCAGGTGCCTCTGCTGCTGCTGCTCCCCTCTCCGCCTCACCCCTTGCCAAACCCTGGTAATATGGTGGAAGAGGGGGGGAGGGAAAGGAGGAAGGGTGGGTGAGTTGCTTTCCCGGGAAGCTGGTGGCAGGGGCTTTTCCTATGTGGCCTTGGATCGCTCTTTTCCACCCGCCCCCTCCTCACCGTTTCTCTGCCTGCTCTGCACCTTTTCCCCAAGAAATCGGTAGAATCAGGGTGATGTAGCCTGTGGAGAGATTAATTTGCCGGGAGCTTGAAGTATTGGGTGATGAGGGACGGATTGAAACAAATTTCAGTCATTGTATTGTTGATATTTGTCCAGCAGTCAAACGTTTTATTTGGTGTGTGGAAGGTGTGCAGAAGAGGGGGTAGTCTTATACGGGGAGTATATAACAAACTCTATATTTTGAGTGGAAATGATGGGGGGTCGTCTTATACGCCCAGTCGTCTTATACGCCGGCAAATACGGTATATATGGGGGGGAAAGAGAGAGAGAGAGAATCTGGTAAAACCAAAACAATCTCAATTAATCAATTCATTTAATACAAATAATCAATAATTCAAACACCTTGCCTGTGTCAATACCCTGAATATATCAGTGGGATCAAGACAAAGTATGCTGACTTGCATAGAATAACATGAACATCTTTGGGATAAAGCTGAGCTTTACCTTGGGAATACATGCTGTATAATAAATCCAAACTAACACAGACTATCCTTAGTGTTAGCAAAAATGCTTCATGCAATGGCAGCAATATGGTAAGAAAATATGTGACTTCTTTTTTGCTAACAGAGGTGTTTAAAGAAGCTATTGGATAGAAGATTTATATCAACTCTGGGAAGCACCACTTTTGCAATTGCTTAGCTTAGATGGCTCATCAAATCTTTTCTTTTATTCTTCTGAATACTTTTTCCTGTTGTTTAAATGGGTAACAAAACCCTTCCTTCCTGATCCCCAATGGGAGATCTTTGCTATCCCTTCTCACCCCCACATATGAATTATTCTAGTATTGCCCTGGAGATATCATTATGAATTCAATTCACTCTGCAGTCCTGGGTTGAAAGGATGCCCAGAAGAATTATGCTGCCTCAAAGGTTTGGAAATCCTTGTTTTCTTTCTGCTCTAAGTTTCACAAATTATTAAAAGAGATTGTTAAAAATTAAAAAGCAGAGCTTGTAGCTGAAAACCACCTCCTTTGGAGATGCTGCAAGAATTCTAATAATGTAGCTGATGCGTTCAAAACTATGTTCTATTTATTTTTGGCAAAAGAAATTGTTTCTACGACATGTGTGCATGCGAGTGTGAGTAACATGAATTTTCTAAAATCAAAAAATACTCTTGTAATACAGTAAGTGTTATGCCTTTTAAAATAATACCAGCAATGAATATTACTCATTTTGAGGAATTTCAGTCTATATCTGAATTCCTTAGAAATACCTTGAAAAAATCTAAGTAGCAAAATAAGAAATGGAATATGGTTTGCATGCTAAAACCAAGTTGCAGTAGATTATTTTTTTTTGCAATTTCAGAATTGCTTGGCATAAATCTCAAAATTAAGCCTGCATTATAATATGGAGACAAATGCAGTAAATCATTCTTGCCTGTTTTCTATTTGCCATGCTGTTTCATATATGTACCTGATTATTAATGCTTATATATGTTGTAACTGATGTCTTTAATATTTCAGACTTTAAATTACATTTCATTCATTTTTCTAAATAAGACCATGTTATATAACTATGAAGGCGGACCTATGGCACGTGGAACCATCTGTAACGGCACATGAGCCATTGCCCTAGGTCAGCAGCAGCGCGCCAGCCAGCTGATTTTCAGCCTTTGAAGAGTCTCCAGAGGGCTGGGGGAGGCCAAAAACACCCTCCCCAGATTTCAGAAAAGCCTCCAAAGCCTGGGGAGGGCAAAAAACGGGCCTACTGGGCCAACCAGAAGTTTGGAAATGGACCATTCCCAGCTTCCAGAGGGCCTCCAGGGGCCAGGGAAGGCCTTTTTCACCCTCCCCAGGCTTCAGGAAAGCCTCTGAAACCTCCCCTGTCCTCCTGAAGCCTGGGGAAAAATGGGCCTACTGAAGTTCATAAACAGGCTCTTTCCGGCTTCCAGGGACCCTCTGGGGACAGTGGAGGCCATTTTCGCACTCCCCAGACTTCAGGAAAGCCTCCGAAGCTGGGAAAAGTGAAAAATGGGCCTACCAGAGTTCAGGCCATTTTCAACTTCCGGAGAGCCTCTGGGGGGCTGGGGGAGGCCATTTTTATCCTCCCCAGGCTTCAGGAGGGAGGGGAGTTGTGTGTGCATGTGCTGAGGCATGGGGGGGGGGATTGAAATATGAGTGTGGGCATAAGCTCACACGCTTTCGGCACCCGAGCCAAAAAAGGTAGCCATCACTGTTAGATAACCTTATCTCAAAAGTCCATGCTAGTTCAGGCATTTTATTAATAAAAACTTCACTCATAAGTCTACATCATTGTTGGAAATGTAACATTTGAACCAATGGCATTCAGGCCTTATATACTCATCTAAGAATGTTCTGCAATGAACTCATGTGCATGCCTGTAAGTGAAATTGTGATTATTAATATTGCACATAATTAGTGGAAACATAGGATGCATTAAGGGAATCAACATTTCATCTTAAGATACCAAGATATGCATGTATTCATTAAGACACAGTATGCAGTTATTCCATTATTTTCTCTATGTGAATAGTGAAACAACAAATAGCTTTAATTTCAATCCAGGAACTATGGTTAGTGGCCTCCAAACAAGGTAGAATATGAGCCTCTTTTTAAAATTGATATCTGATATTTGATTAAAGTTATAATTAATTGTGGCTTCTGGGCATCCTCTCTTAAATAACAAAAGAAATCTGAAGACTGATGACATAGGCAGTGATTCTTTTCTCTTCGCCTTGGTTATCAATTCAAGTTATCACTCCAGTCCCAGAACCATCACAAAATTCGGCCACCCAACATTTCCTGTACCAAGAACCCTTACTATAAACCTAGAAAGGGTCTGTACACACTGTTATCACTGTAGCTTTAATGCACAATATTCTAAGGACCATTTAGTAGTAGTTCCCCCATCTGAAATTCCAGCACTGCCTAACATCTACTATATGCCAAGTCTCTTCTAACTGGCATAAGCATCACCTGGCATTGGTTCACCCCACTGCCTTTATACTCTTTGATCATTTTTTTCCTTGAAACAGTGAGTCAACCTGTCAACCGACCTCCTGACCATCAGGTGGCAAAAAAAGGCCAGGGCTTTTAAACCTCATAGTTGACATCTAGTAGTCATCTGGATATGTGCAGCTACTAGATACGTGCTGTTGAACATCTGGAGTTTGGTGCAAAAGTTGAAGACTTTCTATGAGATCTACAGTATATTGCAGCATCTGATGTTTGGATCAGCATTCCTCTTGATTCCCCCGAATGTGTTTATTTTGGTAAGTTTCCCCTGAAGCTGTTTGGTCCCTTGAAACTTTCCATGTTTTACTATTATGCCTGCTTTCAACTTCAGACTCTTCAAATTTTTTACACTTCTACTGATGCAGTGAGAGCAGGGAAACTGTGCGTTGGTATTATAGATGTTATTTGCTATGGTCTTCAGTATTGTAACTTTCATTGTATAATTGGTTGCTGTTTAATATAAATGTTAGTTCCGTTGCACCAAGATAACAGATTCTTTGTATTTTAATTTCATGGGTTAATAGGTTTTATAGGTTTAGTTATTTAGATTAGTTTCATAGGCTCTATAATGTTCTATTTTGTTCATGTTGGTATCATTGCTTTATTCTATTTTATCTAGCAATATGTTGGTCATTAACCACAATAAAGTCTTCCCTCCCTCCCTCTCTCTCTCTGAATTTCTCTCTTTCTCTTTCCCAGCTTGGAAGCAATACCACACTGCTACTTCAAAGTCATCTTGTGGTCAACTATAATTCTAAAACCCTTCTCACATAATAGCCCTGATCCACATCTCTTCCATCTGAAACTTCTGTTACTTATTTTAATAAAAGTTCATTCAAGAACTTTCAGTTCACTTCTCTGAGACAAAATCATTTTTAATTTTTTTCTGCTTCCTAGAATTTTATATCAACTTCAGATTGAATATCATACCTCTTCAGCAAACCAAGATTATGCAAAACAAATGACTCTACAAATACTACCCTTATGTAATTATGTTCCAATGTTTTTCCAGTTTTTTTTAATCAATGTGGTATATATTGACTTCTCTATTGCTTGTCCCCCAATATCTAATAGTGTTCTCTTTAGCTCTTCATCTAAATTACCAATGAATACTAGGCCCACAATTAAATCCACTTAATAGACAAGGCTACTTTAGTAAACAAGTACTGAGAGGCACTGTTTGAGCAAAGTTTCGGAATCCGTACTAGTAAACTTGTAAAATGTAATGCTGGGTTGGGTTGATTCAAGAGCTGCAACAACTGTTCTAGATAAAAGCTGTTCTAGATAAAAGCTGTTCTAGATAAAAGAGTAAAGAAAGACTAGAGGTGACATGATAGTATCCAGTATTCCAGAGGCTGCCACAATGAGGAGGGAGTCTTTTTATTTTCCAAACCACGAGAATGCAGGACAAGAAACAATGGATGAAAACTAATGAAGAAGAGAAGCAACCTGGAATTAAGGAGAAACTTCCTGGCAGTGAGTCAGGAATTGACCAGTGGAACAGCTTGCCTTGAGAAGTGTTTCATCACTGAGGGGTTTTAAAGAGAAGACTGGACAGCTATCTCTCTGAAATGGTATACGATCTCCTGCTTGAAGCAGGGGTGGATATGACTAGAAGACATCCAAGGTCCCTTTCAGCTGTATTCTATTTGATCTTAATCAACTTCTCTTAGTTAATGGGCTTAACTTCTGGTGGCTGTTGATAAAGCATTTCTTTTCAGTTCAACCATAAAAAAAGTATATAGCAATGGCTACTAGGGTAACTCCATAGTAATGCTATATTTTGTTTATATTATTGAGTGCCATCATTAAAAATTGTGACATTTGCACAGAAAGAATCACGTTAAGAATAATAAGAGGCACAACAGCAAGATCAAATATGATATGCACCAAAACAGGCACAAGATAACAAAGACATAACACCACCGAGTTAATTTGTGGTCCAAAGCTTAATTCTTACGTTTTGATCAAGCGCAAGTAAAATGCTGTTGTTGTCGTTGTTGTTCAATTGGTTCTTAAAAATTGCTCAGTGGAATGGGAATTTTAAATAAGAATATTTGGCGAAGCTAAACCCCAAACATTTTATTTGTTATTCTTTCAGCACTGGTATAGTGTTTCTTTTTGTAAAATTTTGAATATACCAGAGAAACTGTTTAAATGTGATTGGTTTTATTTTTCCAGCCCTCTTCACTAAAGTTTTTATACAAATTACAGATGATGTCAACATAACTTCAAGAAATGTTTTTACATAGTACTGTAATCAGTTCTTCTATCTTCTGTGAGCATCCTTTTTTACTTTCAGATATTAATGTTTTGTAAAACCACATTACATTATTCTGCTTTCCCTTTTATTTTCTCAATGGAATTTCTTACAAGTCTGCTTTCAGTTTTTCTTTACTTGAAATTCGCAGGCATTCTAGGCTCAATCTCTTATTAGATTTCCACCCATGGAATCTGATTTATAATTGCTCTGGGTTTATCAGTGTCTGCTTTCTTTCTTGCATATGACTATATTCAGCTTTAGTTTCCCTTAACATAAAAAAATCAACTATTATGTGTCATTTCTTCCCTCCAACCCAATACTCACTATCTCCATATTGTCTCCTCCCTTCCCTATAGATTGGGTCAAGTAAAACATAGTGCAGTGATGGCGAACCTATGGCACTGGTGCCACAGGTGGCACGCGGAACCATTTCTTAGGGCATGCAGGGCGTTGCCCTGTCAGCTCACGGGTGCATGTGTGTGCTGGCCAGCTGATTTAGGCCTTCTTTTGAGGCCATTTTTCACCTTCTGGAGGCTTCAGGGAAGCTCCTGAAACCTCTGGAGGTTGGGGGGCTTTCACCCTCCCTGGGCTCCTAGAAAGCTTCTGGAGCCTGAGGAGGGCAAAAAAAGCAGGGGGTCGTGTGCATAGCATTATGGGTGTGGCACAACCACACACAACCACCATGTGCTCCCCCCCACTTTTGGCACATGAGCCAAAAAAGGTTAGCCATCACAGACATAGTGGGATGCTTTAGTTTGGTACCTTCCATTTCCTTGTGAAAGATAAATTTCTTAATAAGACAGGACTGAAACTTCCTGAAATGATCAGATTTGGTCAGGGTAATTATATCTCCTATATGCCCCTTTAAAATATCTGTAGTTTGTTTTGGATAACACCATCTACATCTTCTCATTGAGTGGCCAGTGATACAAATTATTGTGGTGGTTAGTCACAATAATTTAACCCAGATGCTCTCAATAGGACCATCAAGTTCATCCCTTTTAGATGTCTGCACTTTGGGGAAATTGTAATTTACAGTAAAATCCCTCCTTTCTGTTATGTTTTCTACTTTTCTATCCAAATACTTCAAAGGCTGATTCATTGCAATCATCCTTCTAGGTCTCAATCAATGACATCTGCGCATCATGATTATGCCAAAATGATGACCTGGCAATGTCATCTTACAAATACTTTCCTTACATACTTATGTCCCATGTCTGCTGGAAGTACATCAATTGGACCATTTGTGTGATGACACCGTTGTTCTATGTTGTCATTTGCCCCCTCTTCAACCCCACTTGCAGACAAAAAAAAAAACAGGTTGGTCACCAGGACCAGAAGTTTCGTCCTCTGAGCTTTCAGACTCCTATCAACAGTAGTGCTGATTTACCACCAGCCTATCAAGTACTTAGAAGGCCAGCTGGGCAGCATAAGCAAATGACAGCTAATGACTTAAAAGCCAGCCATCAACACACCCAATCAAAATCTAAAAAGCCATTTACAACCGGGACTATAAATAACACATACATAAGAGCACACACTCTGCTACAGAGAAGCTCCCTGAGGATGTGCTCCAGCATGAGTCTGAAAGCTTGGAAGACAAAATCTCTGGTCCCGTATCTCACCCAGATTAGATCCTGCAACATTATCCTGAGACATGTATATTTGCCTTCATTCATACATTTTCCATTATTGTATATTAACTCTTTTTGCTTTCTTGTAAGAAGAGCTTTAGCTTATCTTGCTAATAGTTTATTGTCCAACTTGTCTATGGGCCCAATTTGAAAAATATTGCAAGTATCGTCGTCCTTGTTCAGGATAGTTTTCAATACCTTGCCTTAATTATTTGAAGCATATATATATATATATATATCGGCTTAAATAGAGTTTTGATACTTTTACCCATGAAAAGCTCATATTACAAACTAGTTAATTAGGTGCCATGAGTCAAGCTCAATTCAACACTTGGTACCTGCAAGGACATTAATCACTATAGTAACAACTTGTAGCTCTGCCTCTATGTAGTAACAACTTGTAGCTCTGCCAAGGACATCAGAATGCCTTGGATACTGTCCATCTACAAGATCCATTGTGTTACCCTTTTATTTCTTTCAGTCTTGCCAAACAGAGATTACTTCTTTCAATCAAACATTCACATCATATTCCCAAATTATAGGAGTTACTGTTTAGTGAACATGGCCTGGCATTTGGCAGATAAATACGCAGGTAATAATACTGACTTTTTTCTCTCCATTGAGAACAGTGTGCTCTTTTTTTCCCCAATCATCTGGCAATAGCAACTAGCCACAGAGTTATCATAATGAATTTACAGAGAAAATGACAGGGCAATTCTATTCCCCTCACCAATTTGTTTTTCTTTAACTGTGTGTCAGAAAAAAATTGACCCAACCATAAAACTTCATTCATTGATTCATTGATTCATTCTTTCATTTATATATATATATATATACAGAGAGAGAGAGAGAGAGAGAGAGAGAGAGAGAGAGAGAGAGAGAGAGAGAGAGAGAGAGAGAGAGAGAGAGAGAGAGAGAGAGAGAGAGAGAGAGAGAGAGAGAGAGAGAGAGAGATGTTTTTGTAGATTTTCACATGTGTAGTTATGCTGGTCTTGTTGTGTTCAGGTCTTTTCCCGTGTAATCTTACATGGGAAAAACCCCGAACACAACAAGACCAGTGTGTGTGTGTTTGTGTGGATGGATGGATGGATGGATGGATGGATGGATGGATGGATGGATGGATGGATAGATGGGATAGATAGATAGGATAGATTAGATAGGATAGATTAGATAGATGGATGGATGGATGGATGGATGGATGGATGGATAGATGGATAGATAGATGGGATAGATAGATAGGATAGATTCGATAGATTCGATAGATGGATGGATGGATGGATGGATGGATGGATAGATGGATAGATGGATAGATGGATGGATGGATAGATAGATGGATAGATGGATGGATAGATAGATGGATAGATAGATGGATAGATAGATGGATAGATGGATGGATAGATGGGATAGATAGATGGGATAGATAGATGGGATAGATAGATAGATAGATAGATAGATAGATAGATAGATAGATAGATAGATAGATAGATAGATAGATAATACACACACACACACACACACACACACACTTTCTCTTCCTATTCCATAGGTAAGAGACGAATCACTAGAGGAAAATGTAAGAGATGGACTAAATTCATAATTAAAAGACAATTTCATTTCACAGAATATAAAATGACAGTGTTCTGCTGACACTAACAAGATCTGAAGAGCATGAAGCTGTTATTAATAAGACAGCAGTAGAGCAGAAGCATCTATCTTTAAGCAGACTGCATCTTTCAGAAAGCTAAAGAAAATATTCCTAGAAAGTCAGTATCCAGTTACAGGATTGTAGCATAAAAGTCCATTTAATACTGATATTTTGTGCTTCCCAAATACCCTTTATTGCATTTGCAAAATTTTTGGAGAGAACTATCACACAGTTCAAACTCAGAGCCTTATAATTTATGGCTATTTCTATAGTATCATATTTCTAGCTAAAACTGCAAGGTTGAATGAACTGCTATATCTCATTGAACTGGGGGGGAAACAGATATTTTTTTCCTCATGTGCAACAGATATGACAAGGAGAATATCCCTATCAACCTCTTGGGTGACCTTCAATCATACACAACTGTGCCACTATATAAAACACTTCAATGCAACCAAGCTCAATCTATATACCACAATTCTGAAATTTTAAAAGGAAGCAATGCACTCTTGAAGAAATACTAACCGTCTTGTTCTTGGTAAACTAGGATGTAAGAAATGATGTTTATTAAGATATGTTCACATAAAAGTTTCTGCCTACGATGAGTGGCTCTGTTCCAGGAAATAGAATATTCTAACAAGTATATTTGGTCATAAGCCTTTGCACATTACATAATATTCCACTTCAAATGAAAGTACCTGTTTATTGTGAGTACGCACACAAAGAAAGAAGTACAAATACACGCATACAAATAGCTGTTTTTTTTTTTATATTGAAAAAGTTTTATTGGTTTTTACAATTTTTCAATCGGGTAAGGTAAGGGATACAAAAGAAATTTTGAGAACTTTCATGTCGGAGTCATTGGCCCTTCCAGGGCTTCATAAAAAATCATTAAAGAAAAACATTTTTCATAAATACTACGAGGTGAAAAAAAGTACATACTTCCAAATTCTCAATTCTATGCTGTCATTCGTTTGCAAAAATCCAGATACAGATGTTATACAATATTAATCAAAAGTCAAAGCAAAGTTATTTTTTTGATCTAAGTCTCTTGGCAATTGTGTCTTCTGTCTCTCCCTCCAGGCCCCCAGCGGGCGGGGCCGTGGCCCCCCCTGCCCCCCCTGGATCTTCCCCCAGGACAGAGGAATGTTTTTTAAGAAAGGCTTCCGCCTCAGCAATTGTTTTAATCCTTATTCTTCCTCCTTCCCAGAACACCAACATTCCTTCAGGCATCGCCCACTTGAACCAAATCCCGTGGTCATGCAATTTTTTGGATAAGAAGGAAAATTTCCTTCTCATCTCTCTAATTTTTTTAGGGATCTGCTTCAAGATAGCGACTACTTTTTGCTGGTAAATTAACGGACCACCTCTCTGCGCCTTCAAAATTCCCTCCCTGGTTGACCTCCTAACAAATTTAATATGTATCTTTCTGGGTACCTCATTTATCCTGGCATATGCAGAATTTATTCTGTAGACTAGGTCAATGTCCCCCCTGATCTCATCTTTGGGTTTATTTAAATAATCTGCTAAAATTGTACTCATGAGTTCAGGAAGACATTCACCAGGCTCTTCAGAAATGTTCTGAAATCTTAAAAAATATAACATCCTTTCAAAATCCATCCTAGACATATGCCCATTTAATTCTCCAATCTCACTATTAACATTTTTAAGCTCTCCCTTTGCCCCAGCCAGCCCCCCTTGCAGCTCCTCAGTCTTCTGTGTGTTTTCCAGCACTTGCTTCCGTGTTTCCTGAATATCCTGTTTTAAGCTGGTACGATCTTCTCTCAAAGCCTTAATTTCTTGCACCAAAGCTTGTAACACATTCTCCATAGATGTCATTCTTTGTTCCAAACCTGCCAGTTCTGATTTTTGTGCCATGGTAAGCTGTTAAAGTCAGTGTCACTAAGATGGCGTTTTTTGGGTGGGGCTGGTGAAGCAGTTCAGGAGAGAAGAAAAAGTTCAAATCAGGATTGCAAAAAAAGCAAGCCAGGCAAGCCAGCCCTACGGGAGACCCCCAAGGAGGGGCGTCTCGCCCCCGTGGGGGGGCAGAAAAAAGAGCAAAGCGGCGGACAAGCCCCAAGAAGGCGGAACCGGAAGCCCATACAAATAGCTGTTTTGAGGAAGGATTGGGTGAGAAAAGATGGCAGGAAACTGCCATAAGACTAATTGCTCCATAAAATGCAGCAGGGACAGCATGCCAAGCACAGGTCCTGGAAGTTTGTCAAACCCTTTATCAACAGTAGATGTAGGAAGGGATAATCAGGGGTGGGTTCCCACCAGTTCTAACCTCTTCTCTAGAAGAGGTTCCACAAATCTACAGTGTCATTTAAAACCGGTTCCAGCTCCCTCCCTCCTTCATCAAGAAGCATTTTAAGCATCATGTACACTCATTCGGGCTATTGAGTTCCAGTGTAAATTCAAGAGAAGCACAAAAGGGTCAAAAGAAGAACCATTTAAAACAGTCTCATTCCTGCACCAGATTAATATATACTCATTCGAATACCTTTTGCAGTTAAGACTGAAGCCAGTATTGGCAACTCAGTGAGGTAGGTTAGATCAGTGGTGGGCAAACTCATTAGTCAACAGAGCCAAATATCAACAATACCACGATTGAAATTTCTTTTGAGAGTCAGAAGGTATGGCCTGTTTTGTGGGAGTGGCTCAGCGGTCATGTGACCGGGTGGGCGTGACCAACTTGGAAAATGTGAAACTCACTTAACAATGGTCTTGCTTAGCAACCAAACTTTTGGGCTCAATTGTGGTCATAAATTCTTTCTTTCTCTCTCTCTCTCTCTCTCTCTCTCTCTCTCTCTCTCTCTCTCTCTCTCTCTCTCTCTCACTCACTCACTCACTCACTCTCTCCCACTTTCTTTTTCTTTCTTTCTCTTTCTCTCTTTTCTTTCTCTCTCTTTATCTCTGTCTCTCTCTCCTTTGTCCGCCCATCTCTGTCACTCTGTGTGTGTGTGCCTGTCTGTCTCGCATTCACTCACTTAATCACTCATTCTGTCTCTCTCTCTCTGTTTCTCTCCCTCCCTCTCTCTGTCTCTCCCTGCCTCTGTGTGTGTGTGTATCACTCTCTCTGATTCCCTCCCTCCCTCCTCTCTGTCTCTCTCTGTCTGTCTGTATCTCTCCCCCCCTCCAGCCTCCTCAGCCCCTGGAAGTAGCCTGGGCAGCCCACCCACCCACCCACCGTGCTTGCTTGTTTGCTTGCTCGCTCACCCACTGGACACCGGTTCCTTCCCCCTCTCGCAGAGCCTTCTCAGCCCCTGGGAAGCACAGCGGGGGAGGCTACGGCTGCCTCTTTGGCCTTGGGGCAGTCGCTGCACTTCCCAGGGGCTGAGAAGGCTCTGTGAGAGGGGGAAGGAACCGGCCACCGGTGGGTGAGCGAGCAGGTCACCCAGGAGTCCTGCTGTCAGCAAGGGTGGAGGAAGAGCCACACTCGAGGGGCCAAAGAGCCGCTTGTGGCTCGCAAGCCGCAGTTTGCCGACCACTGGGTTAGATGATTACTGAGAGAACAGCCAATGATGTGTCAGCAACACCTCGTGATCAACTGATCTGACAGTTGCAGTAAGCAACTGTCATTTTTGGTTCTTGTTGGAACCAAGCTGGAGGACATTTTTTTTAAAAAAAATCCTAACTCATCAACAATATAGAAATATGTAGACAATGGAAGCAGTTCTTCAATCTAGAGCTGGAATTAAAATGGCTCCAAAAATAATTCATATTTTAATCAATTGCGACATTGAATGTGCACGATACTGAATCAGAAGTTACATTGATTCTAAGGCAGATCTATTAAAAAGCAGATTTTTGAACCTCATATAAGGGATCTCTTTTTCCATTTGAATTCCTAGAAATCTTTATGCTTTATTAGCTCCACTTCTGCTAAAGATTTTCCTCCCACAATTTATTCAGGTCCTCCTGTCAGAATTGGCAGCTTGTGTTCCAATTATGCCTATGTATTTATTTCTTATGAGAGACATAAGTAATTAGGTAGTTAGTAACAAAACTATCACAAGCTTTTTTTTAATCTTCCCAGACTAATGAGTTCTATACATTTCACCAATTATCTGCATGATGTATTATAGTATTTTGATATCAGTACATGTCATCTAGTACATTATTGAAGTTAAACCAAGTAAATGGGAGTTTGAGGTAGCACTCATCCTTCTATTTCATTAGGTAATTTTTCCTCAGTCAGTGTGTGGTCATTGGGTAAATTCAGTCTTTGGACTGAAGCCCAGAATTTTCCGTTCCAATCCTTTAAGGAAAAGGCTGCTAAAATAGTTTGTAATGCTATTTATTTGGCAAGACTTTTAAGTAATTAGTTTGAGCAATCCCATTATTCAGAACAACTCTCCCCCCTCTTAGTTATTATCCTAACTAGCAATTTCTCTGTTTATTTTCTCATTCATAATAATTGGGCCAGCACATAATATGACTATTCAAACTGACCTGATACTTACCGCAATCTGTTAATGTCTCTTCTCAGAGAATCCTTGGTAGAAAATGAGAAATGTGAATCTGTCTATTAAGAAGTACTAAAATAATCCTCACTTATTAATGGCTTCCTTTTAACATCCCAATTAGCTTGCATATGGGCAATTGTTTTTTATAGGTCTGGTAGGGTTGTAAGCTAGACTGGAAAATCAAAACATATCCTGAAAAAAAGGCAAATGATGAAGGGCTTCATCTCCTTGCCAAAATAAATCATATTCATATGTTTATGAAGTCACCTGAGAGTCTTCACCTTTTATTTTATTCGAAAAGATGAGTTTTGATGCCTTTCAGAATAAAAACCCAAAGCCAATTCTGTGAAGCCATCATAGGTAAGGTAAAGGTTCTCCAAGCATGTATGTGCTAGTCATTCCCAACTCTAGGGGGTGGTGCTCATCTCCGTTTCAAAGCTGAAGAGCCAGTGCTATCCGAAGACCTCTCTGTGGTCATGTGGCCAGCATGACTAAATGCCGAAAGCACCTGAAAAACTGTTACCTTCCCACCAAAGGTGGTTCCTATTTTTCTACTTGCATTTTTATGTGCTTTCGAATTGCTAGGTTGGCAGAAGCTGGGACAAGTAATGGGAGCTCACTCTGTTATTCGGCACTAGGGATATGAACTGCCAAACTGCTGACCTTTCTGATCGACAAGCTCAGCGTCTTAACCACTGAGCCATCATAATCAGTTGCAACTACTTATGGAGATAATATATCCATTAACATTTTAACTCTTTAAAATAATATAACTAGACTAGCTGCCAATCTGGGGGAAAAAACTTTAAAACTAATTATCAGGAAGTAAATTCAGTTAACTTACTTCTAATTTACATATAAAAAATTGTACATTAAAGATTGTTTTTTAAAAGCAACTATATTTGCTTTGTGACTGGAAAAGGATGTTTTCATTGTTAACCAAATTTTGGTTTATTGTTGAATAAACATTCTGTTTGGCATATGTAATTGTAGCCAAATACATTAATGTTGCAGTTTCTTTCCTTTTATTCATTCGACTTACAACTATATTTAGTGACCAAAGTTACAACAGAACTGAAAAAAGTGACTTATGACCGTTTTCCACACTTATGACCATTGCAGCATCCCTGTGGTCATGTGATCAAAATGTGGATGCTTGGCAACTGCCATATATTTATATAAGTTGCAGTGTCCCAGAGTCATGAGATCACTTTTGGCAACCTTCTTACAAGCAAAGTCATTGGGGAAATCAGATTTACTTAACAACTGTTACTAATTTAATAATTGCATTGATTCACTCAACAACTGTGGCAAGAAGGAATGGTTGTAAAATGGTACAAAATGCACTTAACAACTGCATCACTTAGGAATGGAAGTTTTGGGCTTAGTTGTAATCATAAGTTGATGACTACCTGTAGTATATTCACCATATTTTAGAACAGTTTCTATAATAGTTTCCAAATCTTTCATTTAAAAAACATTTGCCATATATATTTTGCCATTTGAATTTTAAAATATTATCAGTCACTGTTAAATATACTTTGTAGTGGAATTTGATATAATATATAGAATCTTTCCAGTTTGAAAAAATGTAAACTATAGTTTTACAAGGGCTGTTTTATTTTACATATCATGTTATAAAATTATCTTGTAACAGGTAACAAAACTATTGTGTCAAAATGTCTCTTTTGATTTCCCAAAGTTTTCTTTCTTTCCTATTGAAGAGGCTTTGGCTTCCTATTTCATTCTTTGGAAGTTTTATAGCTTCTTTAGAATATTTCTGGGTGGCATTTTGGAAATTTATTGTTGGGAAGCAGGACTAAACTAAACTAGACTAGAATTCTTTATTGGCCAAGTGTGATTGGATACACACAATGTATTCTACAACTTGAGATAAACATAATCATAAAATACAATAATCTTAAATAATAGATACAACACTCAGTGATAGTCATAGGACACTAAAGCAATCAACATAAATCATAATAGGGTACTAAATAAAAGCAATCAACATAAATCATGAGAGACAAGTTGCAGTCATAAGAATCTAAGTAAATAGGTAATAGATGAGAAGGATAATAAGCCCTACTAGGTGGTTTGACATCTAAGACCATAAGCAGTGTGGTCAGAATTAGTTGTTTAATAAAGTGATAGTGGGGAGGTGCTGATTTTCTGCCTGGTTGTTTTGGCGTGCAATGCCCTATATAACTTTGTCTTCAGGGAAGAAGTTGAAACAGTTTATGTCCAGGATGTGAAGATGAGCTATTGTTGATATTTTCCATTGCGCAACAATTAACTTTTTTGTTGGGATGTGCTATGCTTTGGATCAAAAGCCTGAAAGGTGCTTTGGAGAAGATGCTGTACTTATCAGCACTCCTTAGAGAAGCTGCATCTTTTCCTGAGTCCCATACCAGCATATCAGCTGCACCATCCCAAGAAAATAATGGAATAGAATAGAATAAGTGTTGGAAGGGATCTTGGGTGTCTTCTAGTCCAACTGCTTAGGCAGGAAACCCTACACCACTTCAGACAAATGGTTATCCAACAGTTTCTTAAAAACGTCCAGTGTTGGAGCATTTACAACTTCTGGAGGCAAGTTGTTCTACTAATTAATTGTTCTAACTGTCAGGAATTTTCTCCTTAGTTCTAAGTTGCTTCTCTCCTTGATCAGTTTCCACTCATTGCTTCTTGTCCTGCCATCAGGCACTTTGGAGAATAATTTGATTCCCCCTTCTTTGTGGCACCCTGAGATATTAGAACACTGCTATCTTGTCACCTTCTTGTCATCCTGTCCTTCTTTTCATCAGACTAGACATACCCAGTTCCATATAAATTTCTCTTAGCCTCCAGTTCCCCTAAATAACAAATTGACAATTGACTTAAATGCACCTATTGTATATATATTCCGAAGAACTTTTCTGACTTTGGATCTGAAGTGCAGAATACCCCTGCTTGCTCACCATATAATGTGCATCTAAACAGAAAGTGATGTCTCGCTTCTGCATTGCTCTGTCATACACAGCGACAAAAAAGGAGAAAAAAGCCCAACCTCACACCTATTAAGCTGTTCACAAAGCTTTAAAAGGATACCCGCAGTTTATGAACATCTGATCAAATTACCCCACTGAAAATGCATCAATCAATGTAGGAAATCAAATTAGTTATGACACGGCACTTTGTGGATTCAGTGAGGGAAGGGTTGTAGTTCTTTTATTCAAAGCACTTATCAATTTTGACATTTTGCTTCCATACGAGGAGAGCACATCTACAGGGTGGTTAAATGATATGATGGTTGTCTCTCACTGACATGTCTTATTTTGGTCTGTCAAAGCTCTTTCTGTTCTGTTGCTTCAAGAAGAAGGTTTGCTAATGCTTTAGCCTGGCACTCCATCAAAAGCAATCCAATAATGAGAGGCTTGTTCCTGAGGGAGCAAAACATTGCCAAGCAGTTGTGCCAGCCCACCTAGAACTCAACAAAACCTAGTGGTTTCATATGTCAAATTACATCTTTTCTTAAGGGTAAAGCAGGAGACATTGCCTGGAAACTCAGACAAGAATTTGAAGCAGTTCATTTTTACACAGATTTTTTTAAAAAAAGAATAATGTATTGTTAAATTGGAATTTCATACAGTCTGCATCATTTCAGCATAACTGAGACTCCTTTTTGGACAATTTTCAATGTTCTGCTTCTCCATCGCTCTGCCTGCTTTAAAAAGGAAGCAGGAAAATATTTCAAAAATGCCCTGTGCTAAAATCAATAAAGTATATCATAAATTATGCTATAAAGTATTCCATCCCTTCTATTTTCATACCATTCTGCAAGCCCCCCCCCCCGCCCCGAAAAAAAATCCTGAAGCAGTTACAACAAGCAAGTCTTTCTCAAACCTCAAAATGTTTGGTATTCACTTGCCTTCAGATCTCAAAACCAGACATTTGAATCAAATTTTGCCCTCTTCACATCTCAGATTGGAATCAAATCGAATCTGAGTTTCATAGGATTAATATTAAGATCACATCAAAACCCTCCTTTCAACTTCCCACCCTAGGGGGATTTCCCCCCCTGCTTTTGTCCCTTATTTTCAAAGTACTCTCCAATTTCTTTACAATACCTTTTGATGGTGTTTTGAAGCCTTTTTTTTAAGTCTGATAAAATGTTGGATGGTGCTGATGTTGTTTTTACATTACCCAATTTTACACTGACCTGGTCTGTTCACGCTTCCTAATCTGAGAAATCCCCGTGAGAAAATGTCTCTCAACGTGTTATTCTTTTGGAGGTAATTGAGGGGTTGGGAAGGCAGCAGGACTGCAGATTAGAATTATTGTAAAATGAAAGGCAAGACAATTACAAACAACTCTCAGCCCTCTGGTTACAGAGATAAATGTAAAGCATACCAACTTAACATTTCTTCTTGAATAAATATACAAAAGACCATCATTCACAATTAAGCTTAAGTTCATATCCTTATTTAAGTATCGATTTCAGGTGAGTAAGAACTATGTGAAGACTGCACCTCCTCCAGTACTCATCCTACGGTCTAATATCCATGCCCTCTAGAAATCTCTGCATAGAGGAGTTGCTTCATTTGTTCTGTCTCCCCTCATGAAATGAAATTCACAGATACAGGGTCTCATACGTTGGAAATCTCCAGACCTTTAAAGAGCTTCTGAACTTCATCAAATATTTGAGGGAAGCACCTCTTCAAAAACATTGCTGCATAACAACATCTCCCTTCTAAACAAAAGAGCTGGCTAACAACAGCTTCTAACCGTAACTCTAAATATCCACAGAATAGCAATAGCACTTAAGACTTGTAACCACTTCACAGTGCTTCACAGCCCTCTCTAAGTGGTTTACAGAGTCAGCAGATTTCCCCGAACAATCTGGGTCCTCATTTTACCGACCTTGGAAGGACGGAAGGCTGAGTCAACCTTGAGCCAGTCAGGGTCGAGTTCTTGGCAATGATCTGAATTACCCTGCAATACTGCATTCTAACCACTGCGCCACCACGGCTTAGAATGGTTTGAAAGAATGGAACTCCTGCTAACTCCTGCTAACAAAAGAGCTGGCTAACAACAGCTTCTAACCGTAACTCTAAATATCCACAGAATAGCAATAGCACTTAAGACTTGTAGCCACTTCACAGTGCTTCACAGCCCTCTCTAAGTGGTTTACAGAGTCAGAAGATTTCCCCCAACAATCTGGGTCCTCATTTTACCGACCTTGGAAGGACGGAAGGCTGAGTCAACCTTGAGCCAGTCAGGGTCGAATTCTTGGCAATGATCTGAATTACCCTGCAATACAGCATTCTAACCACTATGCCACCACAGCTCTTAGAAGCTACTGTTAGCAGGGCAAATGGGCCGAGCAAGGCAGATCACAGAAGATCTTTGTGATGTAGGAAGAGAGCCTTCTCTGCCATTGTCTCTGCTCTATGGAATATTCTCCACACTCTCTCCTGGCCTTCCAAAAAGGGGTTAAAACATGGTTCTGCTAACATTTATGGGGTTGGTTAGTGCCATGGCAGCCCTCCCTTTGCCTTTCTCAACTAATTTTTAATAGGCTTTAATTATTCTTGCCGTCTAAAAGGTTTTTTTTTATTTAATTGTAAAATTTAACTCTTAACATTTTTATCTACTGTTTTTATATTTTGATGTTTTATTTTGTTTTATTTTGAAGTTCCATACACCACCCTGGATCCCTCTTTGAGGGAGTGAGCAGTTCAGAAATGTGAAAAATGAAAATAATAAATAAAGCCCATCATTACCACCTCAAGTATGGAGTATCTCTATGGAGATACTGTTGAAACGATACCAGTACAGAAGTACTGCTTTATTCACTGAGAATATTTGGAAATCAAAAGCATTATTATAAAACGAAAGTCAATTTGGTATAGTCAGACTAGAAATCAGGAGACCCTGAAATCTAATCCCACTTTAGGTACAAAGCCAGCTAGGTGACCTTGGACCAGTTTCTCAGTCCTGGGAAATGGCAATTTTTTCTGAAATTTGACTGGCAGTCAAAAGTGACATGAAGGTACACACACACACACACACATGAAATTAGAGGAATCATTGTGTTATGAAATTACTGAAGCTTACAGTAAGGCTCTACCAATATAAGAAAGTTAATATTTTACTGAATGTTTGTGATAGGCTAGATTATCATATGCATAAAACACATACTCTACAAATGAACCAAATCACAGTGATATCTAAAAAGACACCATCATCATAATAATATAGAGATTGAAATTTCCCTGCATTTTTTTCTCTTTGGATAAAGCATTACCTGTAAAATACTTTCATATCGAGTACATTCATCTTCATCTGTTCTATCAGACTCAATTAGTATATTCCTTCCAAGATGAATGCTGCACAGACTTCAGATAAGTCTACCTTATTACTGCAAAGGGCACATAGACCTATTCCACAAAGCTAATTAAGGATTATTTCAAGGATGGAA
This sequence comes from Rhabdophis nuchalis, assembly GCA_039707465.1. NCBI lineage: Eukaryota > Metazoa > Chordata > Lepidosauria > Squamata > Natricidae > Rhabdophis > Rhabdophis nuchalis. Next base: position 74,882,292 of record CM077645.1, read on the forward strand.
AAACAGTTTTGCTATTCAGATGTGGGCAGGTTTTTGTTCCATTTGCAAGATGAATTATCCACAATGTGTAATACCAATGTTTATTGCACTTAAAATACATGAATAAAGCTACTACTTTAAGAATAAGCATTGACTGGTTTTCAAAAACCAATATTTTGGACATTTCTATTAGCACAGTTCTGTTTCTGAATATTCTGTTTCTCCAGATCCTGACAATGAAACACAAATACTTTGGCCACCCAATGAGAAGGAAGGACTTACTGGAGAAGAGCCTAATGCTGGAAAGGATTGAGAGCAAAAGAAGGGGACAACAGAGAATGAGGTGGCTGGCTGGAGTCACTGAAGCAGTAGGCATCATCTTAAATGGACTCCAGAGGATGGTAGAGGAGAAGAAGGCTTGGATGAATGTTGTCCATGGGATCGCAATGGGTCAGACATGACTAACAATTAGCACAATTGTTATAATGCCCAATATACAGAGAACAATTCTCAAAAAATTCAGCACTCATCTTTAGACTCAAATAGGTTTTGATCCTTAAATCAAGAGATTTTAATAAAGTAGTAGATTACAAGAAAATGGCTATTTTGTAACTATGAATACCCTGAATTTTTAATATTTTGTCTGGTGAACATTTACAACCAAGTTTTAAGAGTCAATCACTATTTCCTAGAAAGATGAGTTAAATTGCAAGCAAATGACTTTCAGATTTATTCTTATATCTCCAAGAGTTGTTCTTTAGACTCTTGAGGTTCTTTCTTTCTTCCAAACCTGGGAAAGAACCTCCCATAACTGAAGGTATTTGAACAGTTGGAATTATTCATAACTATTAGGCATGTTGTTGTACATATGCATGCAATTATAAATTGGGAAAGTTTCATTGCTCTGAAATGGAATGTTGAGAAACAATATCTTGTTTCTTTATGAGATGGGCAGCAAATACATTTAATAAATAAATAATTCTTCATTCTTCCCCTGTACTCCATATTTCAACTTGGGGTGTTGTCAGTCAGAGGTGGTATTCAGCAGGTTCTGATCAGTTCAGGAGAACCGGTAGTGGAAATTTTAAGTAGTTTGCAGAACTGGTAAATACCACCTCTGACTGGCCCCGCCCCCATCTATTCTCTACCTCCCGAGTCCCAGCTGGTCAGGAGGAAATGGGGATTTTGCAGTAACCTTCCCCTGCCATGCCCACCAAGCCATACTCACCAAGCCATGCCACACCTATCAAGCCACGCCCACAGAACTGGTAGTAAAAAAATTGGAATCCCACCACTGATGCCAGTGTAAGGTTCTTGGCAACAATAGGGAGATTGTTGATAGTGACTTCTTGGGGAATGTTTGTTTTGTTTTGTTCTGTTCTGATTTTTGTATTAATGTAGCTTATAGCCCTGAGTTCCTATGCAGGTACTTCCCAAATCTGATCCTGCTTTGCTCCTTTCCTTTCCTCTCCTCTCCTTTTTTTAGAGACCCTCAGCCTTCCAACATCTGCCATGTGTTACTGTCTGGCATCAAATGGCAGCCCACAGGCTTTAATAGTGAAAAGTGAAAACAACATTACCAATAGGAATGAATATGAGGCACATTAAATATTGTCAGAGGCATAATAAAAATGTAAGGAAGTAAGTAAATAGTTTATTGAATAAGTCTCCAGTCCGTTTCAACTCATAATTAAAATTAATAGAAAGGGTCTCTTGAGTGTTACTTGTTATTTGTTTATATAATTCAAAGATGGGAAAGATTCTTTCAAGCAACAGGCTGCAAAACACAGATAAATATGTCTTGTTGGATTTCTGAAAATGCCTCTTCTCAGAAGACTTTTGTAACTAAGCTAATAGCTTCCTGGAATTAGACCAAGAGTTATATATATTAGCCAGCTTTCTTCTAAGTATTAATAATTCTACATAATAATAATAACCATTTAATGCTATGCAGTTTTGCTTTGCAAGGGAAAAATAGTGCCATGGCTCCAGTGGTGGGTTTCTGCAGGCTCGCACCTACTCTCAAGAGCCGGATGGTGAAATTTAGAGAACCGGTGCGAGGGGGTTCCACCGGCAGACCCAGAAGTAAGTCTGGCCTGCCGCTGCAGGTAACCCAATGGGAAGGGAAGGAAAAGAAAGGAAGACAGAAAGTAAGAAAAGAAAGAAAGGAAAGAAAAAAAAAGAGAGAGAGAGAGAGAGAGAGAGAATTTATCATCACAATTGAGCCCAAAATTTTGGTTGTTAAGCAAGAGCATTGTTAAATGAGTTTTACCACATTTTACAAGTTGGCCACTCTCACCCTGTCACATGACTGCCAAGCCACGCCCACAAAATGGGCCACACCTACAGAGTAGGTTCTAAAAAAAATTGAAACCCACCACTGCATGGCTCGCTTTCAGAAGTTGTGGATGCTCCTCACTAGAGGTTTTTTAGAAGCGGTTGGACAACCATTTGTCTGAAATTGTGTAGGGTTTCCTGTTTGAGCAGGGGGTTGTACTAGAAAATCTCTAAGGTCCCTTCCAATTCTGTTATTCTGTTATGATTTAGAACTCAGAGTTTGTGCAGGTACCATCTGCTAGAAATATCTTAAAGAAATTGAATATTTTCCTCAACTTCCATCATGCCCTCTATTGCTGCTGCACAATCTTAACAAAAATATATTTGTATTTGGTGTTTCGGGCAGATACTATATACATCATTCCAAATCACATTTCTCCCTTTGAATTTCAACCACTGTGCAACTCTAAGAACAACAACAATAATTCAATTATATTGCTGCCAACATTATTCTAACTCATGGCACTTACAAATAATGAAATACAGAAACTCTTTAAAATACAATTAAACCTTAGTTAAAGCTACATAAAGCAATAATAACATCCATAATTAGTGCCATGCAAAATCTGAATTAAGAATTACATTTGATAACTTGGTAAGAGTGACAGAACAGACTTCATGTATATAAGCAAATGCCATTATGAATATCTCAAAGACTACTTGGAGAAATATCTATGACAGAATGAATGCTAACTCGAAACAAATTTAGCTAGCATGCTCTTCTGTGGTGGAGCTACAGGAGCAGATACTTGGGAGATCTATTTTCCCAGTGCTTTCTGGTCTGCATATGTGATGCAGCAATATTGAATGGAAATAACATTTCTCCAGGAAGTGATGGAGAAGTGAAGTCATCTCTGCCAAGAGCCCAATGGTATTTTAAATGTGCCTATTTTTAAAGGTTAATGTATGTTTGAAGATGGGAAGCGGTGGCTCAGTGGCTAAGATGCTGAACTTGTCAATCAGAAAGGTCAGCACTTCAGTGGTTCGAATCCCTATGCCGCATAATGGAGTGAGCACCCCTTACTTGTCCCAGCTTCTGCCAACCTGGCAGTTCAAAAGCATGTAAAAATGCAAATAGAAAAAATAGAAGCCACCTTTGATGGGAAGGTAACAATGTTCTGTGTACCTTCGGCATTTAGTCATGCCGGCCACATGACCACAGAGACATCTTCAGACAGCACTGGCTCTTTGGCTTGGAAAAGGAGATGAGCATCGTCCCCTAGAGTCGGGAATGACTAGCACATATGTACAAGGGGAACCTTTACCTTTATGTTTGAAGAAACCCCTATCTGTTATAGATATATAAATACATGACCCATTTCATTTTTAATGTATAATTTTTAACAATTATTAGAAATGAGACAGCAAAAATAGATTAATAAAATTAAAGCAATTTATAAGAATGAGCTCAATCATCATTTCAGAAATAGTGTATTCCACAACTTGAGAATAACACAGGCAAAGATTCTTTCCATGTATGTATGTGTTGTGGCCCAGCCGGCTCCGGATGAGCTGCTGATGGACTCCTCTAGTGAGGAGTCCTACGAGTCTGCTCTAGAGAAGGAGGCCAAGAATGAGAGAGCAGAGAGCCTGGCTAGGCATCAGGAGGCAACTGGGGCTTGGAGTAGTGGAGAGGATCAAACCCAGTTTGTCCCTGATGTCAGGCTAAGAAGGATCAAGAGAAGGCAGCGTCAATTACAAGAGAGACGAACCCGGAGGAGGTAATCAGTCTCAGCTGCCTAATTAACTGGCCCCTCCCAAGAGGCTTTAAAAGAAAGCCTCTGTCAAGGGAATGGTTGCAGGGAACAACATATAATTTGCAGAGTCAGAACTTTCGTGTCTCAAGTCGTCGTGTATACTTTCGTCAAGAAGCTTCAAGGTCAGTTCGGGCGAGCAGCCAAGAAGCAGTCAGTTTTGGTTATTAGTCTTGTTAAGGAGGGAGTCAGAACATGTATATATGTATAAACACTCTACCCCACCAAAATCATACAATCCATAGAATATAAGACCAATTAAAACATCCACAGTGTCATTAAAATCAGCCATAATCAGCATAGGACCCATGTAGTGACTGTCAAAAACAACCTAAACAAAAGATAACATTTTTGTAAAATTATTGTATAAATTAAAATAAATAAAAAAGAGAGTAAGGAAATAAAAAATTATAAAGATGGTGTCATAATGAACTGAAGAGATTCCCTCAAAAACAGTTCATATTTCGACATTTTCCAAATGGATTTCTACCTGCGTAGGTACCGGTTTGCTATGCACATGTGCACAGTTCACTAAAAATGTTCTGTGCATGTGCTAATACCTTGAAATGCTAATAAAAAACATGCTGGCAATGGTTTGGGGGCATGGCCAATCTGGGTTGCTGCCGGTTCTGCGACCCAGCCAAATTACCATTACTGGTTCACCCGAACCAGTGTGAACCGGAAGGAACCCACCTCTGATTCCAACCCTTTAACCCAGGGGTTCTCAACTCCTGTACCGCAGACCGGTGCTGGTCCATGGCTTAATAGTAATGGGGCCGGAGTGAGTGCTGGAGAGAGTAGCGCAACTCTTAGGAAAGTATAGCAAACGCTCTGCTATCCTGGCGGCTGGCCGGGGCACTCCCCGGGGGCAGGATGGGGGCAACGGCCTGCATTGGGGGGGTTGGGGCACCACCTGGCCCTGCATGGGGGGAAGGGGCTGCCAGGCCTTCCTGCCCAGGATGCAGCCCATCCTTCCCTGCCCCAGCCGAGGATCCTTCACCCGGGACCCCTGGCAGCTTTCCTGCCCGGTTGCAGAATTTTTTTTACATGAAAGCGGTCCCTGTGCCAAAAAGGTTGGGGACCCCTGCTTTAAACAATCATTCTTGAAGTGAATCAGTTACATCTTGAGATTTAAAACATAGTTTTTAATTGTAATGAAATAGGAGGATCTACTTTAAATTTAATGCATAATATACATCTTCCAAGGCTTCAGTTCAGCTGTCGTATTAATTTTGCTAGTCCCTGGGTTAAACCTGCAATTTCTGCATAACAAAGCTGTTAAGATATTTGATTATTCCAATGTAATGATACTTGATCCTAATCAGTTGCTTCATGCTTAACTTAGGGGGGGTTCCCTTAAGGTCAAATTCCACTGAATAATATTAATTATTCGTGCTACACACAGAGTAATTTCACAGGTTGCTTCTTAGGTGCAAATAAAACCCTTTCTTTCTATATATTTAGACCAATTGTTTCCAATTGACCTTGTAACTAGATAATATAACCACAATTTTGCATGAACTGAATCTACTGATAAAAAAATGTGAACCTGGAAATCAAAAAAGCATCTATTGCAGAAAAACTCATTTTGTCTCTGCCTACAGGGTATTTTTCCTTCTGTGCAAAATACCTTTAGGACACAACAGTTTGTAATGGAGAACAGATGAGAATGGAATAAATGTTTAACCCTTTCCTACCTTAAATAAGATGATGCTATCTTGTGAGTGATTTTCCTTTATATTGTTGTATTTTGGGATTGTCTGTTTCTGACATGGTTTGGGGGAGTAGATTTATTTATCCTGCCTTTATTATTTTATATCAAATATATCAAATACACCAAGCTCCTCCTATTTTCCCCAGAACAGTAACCTTGTGAGGTGAATTGGGCTGAGAATAAGTAACTGGCTTAAAGTCACACAGCCACCTTTCATGCCTAAGGCAGGTCTAAAATTCACAGTCTCCTGAATTCTAGATCAGCACCTTAACCCCTACACCACACTGTACCAAAATATACCATGGATATTTAATTTTTTACTATGGATGCTTTTGTATACTACCCAGAGTCTTACAATTACAGCAGGATAAATATTTAGTATTAAATACTAATACTAAATATTTAAAAGCCTAGGAGTATTATTTAACCTCCTACTTTCCCAAAAGTGTATAACACTAAAAAATGATGGAATGTGATGGGAGACAGTCAAGAGGAGGAATCCCAGGAGGGAGAGGGCATACTCCAGAATAGTAAGAGACAATTCAGTCCAGATATTATATTTGAGAGAAAGAGGGTGCAGACAGCCCCTCCCTAATAATTCACAGGTATATAATAAATGCAGATAGCAGAGTACTCAGTATGGCAAGATTTTGTCTATAGATGTGAACAGTAGAGAACTCAGCTTGGATGAATCACCATGTGTCTATCTTGGTTTTGGGGCTGACATAGAGCTGCTGATTTTCAGCAGCAGAGAACAAAACCATATTAGTGCTTTCAGCAAATATTAACATACCTTTACAACATTTCAATGTTGCCGAGGTGGCGCATTGGTTAGAGTGAAGTACTGAAGGCTACTTCAGCTGACTGCTGGCTGTAGTTCGGCAGTTCAAAACTCACTGGCTCAAGGTTGACTCAGCCTTCTATCCTTCGGAGGTGGGTAAAATGAGGACCCAAATTGTTGGGGGCAAGATGCTGACTCTGTAAACTGCTTAGAGAGGGCTGTAAAAACACTATGAAGCAGTATATAAGTCTAATTGCTATTGCTATAATATGGGAAGTAAGTATTTGTTCAAGACCCTGAGACAGATACGAGTGCATATCTGACACAAGGACATGTTGCATTTTACAACTGGCCTTCCTCATCCTCCCAAGTTATCAAGGCTGGGGTAGAATGTAGTCTTGAATCCCAGGCAGGAGTGGCTGTATTCCAGAGGACCAAGAGACAGCAAAGTTTAGATAGTTTGATTAGAAGATAGCTCAATTTCATTTTAGGATTGTCAGGTAAAAATATCCTCAAATACTTTGCTGAAAATTAATCCGATGACAGCAGAAGACCCAGAGAGAAAGGAGAGCTGGTTTGCTCTAATGATCTAATTTTTAGATTTTATTCAATTTGTATCCCGCCCTTCTCCAAAAGGACCCAGGGCGGCGCACAGGAATTTAAAATAACATACAAAAGTAATACAAAATACACAAATTTAAAAACCTATTAAATAACAAAAACCTGCGCTAAAACCAATTAAAATCCCCATTGTAAAACTATCTAATACTAGTCACAGCGGAGGCTATGTTAGGCAAGCTTGATGAAACAGGTGTGTTTTTAGACACTGGCGGAAGAGGCGGAAGTCGGTGATGGTACAGAGTTCAGGGGGTAGGTCGTTCCACAGGGCAGGGCCCGCCACAGAGAAGGCCCTTCCCCTGGGTGTCACCAGCTGGCATTGTCCGGCCGACGGCACCCGGAGAAGGCCCTCTCTGTGGGAGCGTATCGGTCTAAGGGATGCATGTCTCAAGAGGTGCTTTGGTCACCCTAAACATTTCCAAATACCAGAGGCACAGTAATACATATTATGTTTATTATTTTTTAAAGAATGTTAACCCCACACTCACATATAAGGTGGCTAAATATCTTCACCAAGTATAATGACATTTTAATTATATATAATTATACGTGTCATTTTATTGTCCTGATATTTTTCTCCCTTTCTTAATTATGTTGAACTATTTCTCTTTTTTACTGTAAAGGCTAGTGAAAAACCGCAATAAATATATTTGATTTGAACTGAATTTTTAAAAGAGGAGGAAAATTGAATGAAAGTTCCATGCCTTCCAGTAGTGTCATAAAACTAACAATTCACACACTAAGGAAAGAAGGAGCACAACTACAAGGCTTGTCTGTCTGGTGAAATTGTTTCTAAAATATATCCTTTTCCAGAGCGAAAAAGAGTCCATCGCACATAAAGATAGAGAGGAGCTGCGCGTGCGCAAGATGGCGGGTTAGCTCCGGAGCTCCGTGCGGGCTGTGGAGGTTCGTTAGCCTTCTTAGTGCTCCCAGCCCTCTTTTATGGCTTAGAGGGCTGGGCATCTGTAAGGAATCCATCCTGGTACTACAGGATGAGGTTCGCGGCGATTTCGGAGGTGTCGGGCGTGGGCACGGCTCCGGGGACGCTCAGACGGTGAGAGCGTCGGAGCGGGCCGTTTGAAGTGGGCCGGAGCCGGAGCGGAGCGGTGGCCGGCGTCCCCGATGCCGGAAACAGGGCGGAGGAGCCGGTCGCGGCCAGAAGCTCCCGACGCTGATGTCAGCTGTGGCTCGTCCGGGGGGCAGAGACGGTGGTGAGAGCGCCGTGAGGCCAGCGGCAACGGCGTTAATGGTGGTAATGAGGATGGCGGTGCGGAGAGGTGTTTGAAAGATGGTGAACGGGGCGCAGCCGCGGGAGATGGAGTGGCGATGCGGCTGCGGGAGATGGCGGCGGTGAGAGCGCCGGAGAGGGGAGAACGCCGGAGGCCAGTGGCGATGGCGATGGCGAGTATGGAGGCTAAAGGATGATGGCGGCATGTGAGTGCCGAGAGGCTGGTGGAGGAACCCTGAAGCGGCCGCTGGAAGCCTGGCCGACGATGGTGGGAGCGTTGAGAGGCCAGTGGAGAAGGCGGTGGCTCAGGAGAGATAGAGATGGCGGCGGTGAGAGAGCCGAAAGGGACGCGAACGGCCAAGCTGGCCATGCTGACCAACTTAACTTCCCCCTGAGACTGAGAACTGAGCCATGCTCCCGAAAGACGGGATTTGTCCTAAGATCTTGGGCCGGAACAACTCATTGATTGACTATTTTCAACTGACATTGCGAGCTGTACCATCTTTATATCCTTATTGTTTGCACTTTATCTCATTTTAATATCAATTGAGGACTTTAAATCTTGGCTAACGACCTTCTAATTTCTTTTAAAATCTTTGTATTTTAAATCCCAGCCCCACTGATGAATTTCACCTACATTAACTATTTATTAATTATTTATTAACAACTTTACTATTTATGCATAGTATAATGTACTCCAGAGCTAACCTTTTACTGCTGCGAGAGTCCCCGCTCTCGCAGGTCTGGCCCTCTACACTATCGAGGGCCCGTCTCGATGATGGATATATTAATCCGGAGAGACGGGCGAAGCGCGGCCTTAGGGGATTTTTAATTGGTAAATTATTGGTTATTTTAGGGGGTCCCAGGGAAGGGGGTGGGCATAGACAGATAGAGACAGAACAACATGAAAGAAGGGGCCGGACCAGTAGCCGACGGGAGGAGACGGAAGGATCCGATATGAGGGGGGAATTACGAATCGGTCCGCCGGAGGGCATATCAATCCAGACGGTCGTGGGGAGGGGCAGGGCCGAGGGGAGACAAGTTCCATCCTCCCGGTTGGTGGCACGTGGCCGTTGGTTACAAACGGTCGGGTGCCACAACCCCCGTAGGCTAGGTGGTCAGGGGATACAGAGCCAGGGCCTGCGGCTGATGTTTTGCAACGCCAGGTCCGTGGTCAACAAAGCCCCCCTCGTCCATGACCTTGTGTCAGAGGGGGAGCCGGACCTGGTAGGAATTGCAGAGACCTGGTTGGGCCACGAGGGAGGACTTCCCCTCGTCGAAATGTGCCCACCAGGTTACTGCGCTTTTCATCAGCCGCGGGCCCTAGGCAGGGGCGGTGGGGTAGCGGTCATTATCAAGGAAGGCCTTGAGCCGAGAGAGACCATTGTGCCTCAGACTACCGGTTGTGAGTCCCTCTGCGTGAAGTGGGGCCTAGGGAGGCAGTTGGGCTTGCTGGTTGTATACCTGGCTCCCCGCTATGTAGCAGCAGCCCTGCCCGAGCTCCTGGAGGTGATCGCTACGGTGGCAGTTGAGACCCCCAGACTTGTAGTCATGGGGGACTTTAATCTGCCATCGTTGGGCGAATCATCCGAGGCAGCTCGGGAGTTCATGGCCTCCATGACGGCCATGGACCTGACCCAACTAATTCAAGGCCCCACCCACGAGGGTGGACATACGCCGGATCTCATCTTTGTCTCGGGCCAATGGAAGAGTGATCTGGGTATAGGGGATATAGTCATCACACCCTTGTCATGGTCAGACCACTCACTTCTCCGACTCGACCTTCCGACCGCTACTCCCCGTTGCGGGGAGGCGGAACCAGAACTTCCTATCTGGTTTCGCCCCAGGCGCCTGATGGACCCTGTTGGGTTCCAGACGGCGCTTGGGCCACTTCCTGTACCCCTGACCCGCGCCCCGATGGAGGACCTCGTGGCCGCATGGAATACTGCGGCCACGGGAGCCTTGGATCGGGTCGCGCCCTTGCGGCCTCTCTTGCGGCGCCGAGCTGCCCCGGCTCCTTGGTTCACCGAGGAGCTGAGGGCGATGAAACGCCGCAAGAGATGCCTAGAGGGAAGATGGAGGGCTACTCGCTCCGAATCTGACCGGACACAGGTAAGAGCCCATTTACGGACTTACATTGTGGCGCTGAGAGTGGCCAAACGTCATCATTGCGCCACTCTCATAGCATCCGCAGAAAACCGCCCTGCCGCCCTGTTTAGGGTGACCCGTTCCCTCCTGCAACAGAGGGTGCGGGAAGCCCCGCTACAGGGTAGAGCAGAGGAATTTGTGACTTTTCTGCAGGACAAAACCGCTCAGATACGGAACGAGCTAGCCCCCATTCGTGGCCCAGTGGGATGCCACGAGGCCGATCTTGTTTGGGAGGAATTTGACTCCGTTGCTTCCGAGGATATGGACAGGTTACGTGGACGACTGCGAGCCACCACATGTTTATTGGACCCGTGTCCCTCCTGGCTTGTACTGGCATCCTGGGAGGTGACACGAGGCTGGCTCCAAGAGGTTGTCAACGCATCCTTGAGTGAGGGTTCCTTGCCTGCTTCCCTAAAAGAGGCTATGGTGAGGCCCCTCCTTAAGAAGCCCTCTTTGGACCCAGCTCTTTTAACCAACTATCGTCCCGTCTCCAACCTTCCCTTTCTGGCGAAGGTTGTCGAGAGTGTGGTGGCACAACAGTTTCCCCGTCACCTGGAGGAAGTTGATTATCTAGATCTGCGCCAGTCCGGCTTTCGGCCCGGGCATAGCACCGAGACGGCATTGGTCGCGTTGGTGGATGATCTCTGGAGGGCCAGGGATGGGGGTTGTTCCTCCATCCTGGTCCTATTAGACCTCTCGGCGGCTTTCGATACCATCGACCATGGTATCCTATTGCATCGGCTGGGGGGGTTGGGGGTGGGAGGCACCGTTTTACGGTGGTTCTCCTCCTACCTCTCTGGCCGATCGCAATTTGTGTTGGCAGGAGAGCAGAGGTCGACCCCGAGACCCCTCACATGTGGGGTGCCTCAGGGGTCGGTCCTCTCGCCTCTCTTGTTTAATGCATACATGAAGCCGCTGGGTGAGATCATCCGTGGTTTTGGGGTAGAGTACCATCTCTACGCTGATGACACTCAGCTGTATATATCTACCCCAAACCACCCCAACGATGCCGTAGCGGTGATGTGCCAGTGCCTGGAAGCCGTGCGGATCTGGATGGGAAGTAACGGACTCAGGCTCAACCCGACCAAGACCGAGTGGCTGTGGTTTCCGGCTGCCCGATTCAACCAGCTTTCTCCAACGCTGGCCATAGGGGGCGAACATCTTGCCCCTGTGGATGGGGCGCGCAATTTGGGAGTCCTCCTGGATACCCGGCTGTCTATGGAAGAGCAAGTGACAGCCGTGGCCAGGAGGGCGTTTTACCAGGTTCGCCTGGTTCGCCAATTGCGCCCCCTATTGGATCGGGACGCCCTTCGCACAGTCACTCATGCCCTCGTGACATCCCGACTGGACTACTGCAACTCCCTCTACATGGGGCTCCCCTTGAGGTGCACCCGGAGGCTTCAGTTAGTTCAGAATGCAGCCGCGCGAGCAATTATGGGAACCACTAGGTTTACCCATGTAACACCGCTCTTGCGCGAGCTGCACTGGCTGCCTGTCGTCTTCCGGGTGCGCTTCAAGGTGCTGGTTATCATCTTTAAAGCGCTCCATGGCTCGGGACCTAGCTACCTGCGGGATCGGATCCTGCCTCACACATCCTCACCGCCGATTCGCTCCCACAGAGAGGGACTTCTCCGGGTGCCGTCCACTAGACTTTGTCAGCGGGCGACGCCCAGGGGAAGGGCTCTCTCTGTGGTGGGCCCGGCCCTCTGGAACGACCTTCCCCCCGATATTAGAACGACCACGGACCTCCGCTCCTTCCGCCTGAAACTAAAGACACATCTTTTCCGCCTGGCCGGCCTAGGGTAGTCTCTCTCTCTATGGGTTTTTTAATTGTTTATTTATATTGAGTGGGGATTTTTAGTTAATGGGATTTTAGCACAGGTGTTTGTTTAATCTGTTTTAAATTGTATGTATTTTTGTATATTTATGGTTTTTATTCTCCCTGTGCACCGCCCCGAGTCCCTGTGGGGAGAGGGAGCGGTTAATAAATTCAGTTTTATTATTATTATTATTTTATAAACTGAGTTAATTTGACAGATTGCTGTTCTTGCTAGCCTGTTTAGCAATGGACAATCTTGTATTAGCCCAATGCTAGAGTTGGAATCGAGCATGTCTATTAAGAGCAATCAGTATAAAAACAACCCAGTTAATGTGAATTGGTTGAGAATGATCGAAGGGTCTAAGTCAAGAGTGTCAAACTCATGGTGTCATGTTGTCCTCATAGGATGCATTGTGACATTTTCTCCCTTCACTAAAATGAGGATGTGCATGGCCAGTGCATGACACATCCAGCTCACAGGCTATGAGTTTAACACCCCTGGTCTAAGTAGCTGATTCTTTGTCAAGTTTCAGTGGGGTGTTTGACCTTGATAAAGCTTCGCAATGTGACCCATATCTGCCTACTCCTAAAAGGAATGAGAAGCAGCTGCATCGCTTCACTTTCTGAAGAACTGAGACCTTACAATGAGACAAAATACTTCAGGGAAGCAAACTAAGTTGCCTTTATGTTTCAATAAGTGAATCTGCAATGCCTCCATGGCGTATCATAACTCATCTGGGCAGCATGCAGCTGCTTTATACATCTCGAGCAATTAGGTTTGTAATAAACCACTGCTGGCAGCCATAATGGGTTTTCAAGTCTTGTTTCAGCACCAGACAAAAAAATACTTACCCTAAATTTGCTTAGTTCCTGGTTAGAGATGCCTGCTGAGAAAGACAAATCAAAAGGTCCCCAACCTTTTTGGCACCAAGGACCAGTTTCATGTTAAAAAAATTCCGCGGACCGGTGGCCATGGCTTGGCCGGCGTAAAGGGGGAACAGGGGGGAGGGGGAACAGGTGGCACATGTCCTTGCGGGGAGGGTGAGTTGGCTCACTTGCCCCTCTTGGGCCCCCAACGGCAAAAGCGGCCGTGCCTGCGCTTTCCCAGTGCACACTCTGCCCAGGGGGCTGCCCCCTCCTCCCTCCTCCTCCTCTCTGGCCCTTTCTAAGAGTTGCACCGCTCACTGCGGCCTGGTTCCTATCAAGCCACAGACCGGCACCGGTCCGCGGCCCGGGGGTTGGGGACCCCTGGTCTAGGCTCAAAGTTGGAATACATCCCATGAAGTGCAACTGAATCTAACTTATGTTTAACTTGGTGTTTAATTAATGCTGGTTATTCTATGTGTGACATCCATATTAAATTTCTATAAGGATCAGCTAGAGTCTGGAGCTTGCAGTAGAATAATAGGTGTTGCATTTTCTATGAGTCTCTGACCCTGCAGAGTAAGTTGCTGAAGAACAAATAACCAAATCCATACATGGTATTTCCTGTGTTAAGAAGCTCATCTCACTGTAATCTAGAATGTTTATACTATAGAATTGTTTAAACTATGGAATTGGTTAATATGTCAATTGCAGATGGCAGGAATCGTCTATGGAAGTGCAAAGGATGATCAGCCAACTTAACTATGCTAAGAACCAACTATCCTTACAATCAAATTGTTGTCCTTGCACCTCTGAGTCATAAATTAATCCCTTGTGACACCTGTGTGAAACCTTTAAGAATGTCTATTTACTATATAATAATTATTATATATTATTATAATTATTATTTCTTTGCACATACAGCATTCCTGCATTTTTTTGACTTCTAAGGGCTATACTAGCATGTTTTTTACTAAATAATGGTAAATTATGAATATAAGATAGGAATGAGGTGGCTCAGTGGCTAAGACGCGAGCTTGTCAATCAGAAAGGTTGGCAGTTTGGTGTTTCGAATTCCTAGCGCCAAGCTCCCATTACTTGTCCCAACTTCTGCCAACCTAGCAGTTTGAAAACACATAAAAAATGCAAGTAGAAAAATAGGAACCACCTTAGGTGGGAAGGTAACAGTGTTCCATGTGCCTTTGGCATTTAGTCATGCCGCCACATGACCACAGAGATGTCTTCAGACAACACTGGCTCTTCAGCTTTGAAACAGAGACGAGCACCACTCCCTTGAGTAGGGAACGACTAACACATATGTGCGAGGGGAACCTTTACCTTTACCTATGAATATAAGATAGCAAGGTGGCAACAGTATATTATCAACCTTCCCAGGGAGACCAGACATAACCAGATGAACTAATTCTACAATATTATGAGGCTACATTATCAGAAACCTGCACATCTGAATCTATAGATCTGCCATCTCCTTTACAGCCTGAGAAGTTAGGGAGGGTCCCTTCTGAGCTTCTTTCTCTGCCCATTATGTAGCTATGGGCGATGCCTTCATCTTATCTGATTGTTCCCTAAGCAGCATTTCTTTATCTCTCAAGATCATGCTCACATACCATAACAAATATTGATTGCTAGAAGAAACACCAGAACCAGGTTCAGAAAGAAATACCAGTATTCTCTCTTTTAAAGTTCTTTACCTTCTAGAAATCTGTGTCCCGTGTAAATGTGAGGAAATGAACAAAAGCTGGTAATACTCTATCTTATTAATATTTATGAAATTGCCTGGATGTAAAATATGGAGGAGGGGGTTGGAATGTGACTCTTTAGATCAAAAAACATTGATCTCTCACCAAGGAAACTAAATGAAATTGAAGGGGATGAGATAAGATTGATTAAATAATAGGGCAGTTGTAATTCACCAAGGGGTTATTATTATTGAAAACCTAATTTAATAAGTAATGCAATTATAGGATTATAGTTTAAATTCTGATTTATTTAAATGTTTGAGGTACCTTAAAAAAATACAACCTGGACTAATCTTTATTCCAGGTCCTCAGTTTGTGTTTGACTTCAACTCAATTGAAGAACTGTAGAGTATAGTGGTGAAGATATCAAGGTAGAAACCAGGAGTTCTAATCCTGCCTTAGACATGAAAGATGGCTTGGTGACTGTGGGCCAGTCATTCTCTATAAAACCAACCCGCCTTGCCAGATTATTGCTGTAGATCTGAGAAGGAAGGAGTATTATGTATGTTCACTGCATGGAATAATTTTAAAAATTATAAAGGTGGGATAAAAAAATAAATGAAACTATATAAACCTGTAGTTAGAAAAAGATTAGCCTAAGAAAGACTGTTAGAATATTCATGAACTGGAATAGAACATAGCAACAGGTCAGCCATTGGGGACTGACTGGAATAGGGCATGGCAATAAGGTCAGCCAATGAATAGGCACAGCAACTAGGTCAGCCAATAAGGACTGTTTAGAAACTGAAAGAGTTTTGGAGCCAGGGCACAGCTTAACCCTGCAGCTCTGAGTGTTGTGCCGAGAATTGAAAGCAAAACTAGTCTGCACTGAAGTGAAACTGTTCTCTGCTGTTAGTTGGTATTGTATATATATTCTTATATATAAAGAATTTTCTTATTTAAATGAATCCTGCTGAATCAGTTATCTGTGCGTGCTTTCTGGATTTGATTTTTGCAACAAACTTTGACAAAGACCATTTTTTTAAAAAGAAAACTGGTAGGCAATGAAACAGTTTTCTACATTTGATCTTTTTTTCTATTGTTGAATGTAGCATATAGTCTCCCTCCTAACAAATGTAAACAGAAATCAGGATAAAATCTTGTGTTTGTATCAATCACTCAGCTATTTAGCTAGTTAAAATACCTCAGTTACATTTACATGTAATAGCAGCTTTCTTTTTAAAAAAACCATGGCAAAATAATATAATTTGTAAAAAAATATTTCAAATGTTTGCCTAACTCTAGAGATGATAATAAGAAAAATAGCACTCTCTTTCACCATGCAACATGTTTAAATGCAAACTATTTTAAAACACAATTTTAATTATGTACCTAATGAATTATGATATCAATTAATGCTTCATCTCAAGAAATATAATTTAATTTAAATGTAATAAAAATGGAAATGGCAAAGCAATATTTGTAAGTGGGAGTTTCTGGAGTGATTAGATAACATAAAATAACAACAGCAGAAGCAAGCCAATTTAGCGGTATTATTATATCCCTGAGACAAAATTCTAACTATAATAAAGAAAACTTAGGATTTTTAATTGCACAATACCAGTTTTGTCCACAGCGGGTTTCCAAATTGGCAAGATAGCAGATGGATAGTAGATGTTGTGCTTCAAATCCCCACACCTTTTGGACAATGTTGTTCAAAACAGTTGGTACCATCACAATGCTCCAGTCAATATTTTGCCTAATTTGAACCTTCTCCCTAGATGCCATTGAGCCAGATGTTTGGAGAACAATAAATGCTATTATTTACAATCTGCTGTTCCACAATATTTCTGGGCAGACTCATATAAAGTGTTCAGAGTTCAAGTATTTATCAGGAGCCACATTTAAAATGTCTGGACAATTTTCTCTGTCCATTGACAAGAGACTATTTTCTGTTGTAGACAATTACTCATAGAAAGTTACGAAGGATGCCAGCAAAAGGAATATTCTTCTGTTAATGGCTGGAAAAGGTTTGTCTTGGGACTATTTTACTAAGGAAGTTTTCAATTCTTAAAGCATGAACTTATTTAAACCAGATTTCAACTATTAAGATACTCATATTCCTAGCAAGTATTCATGATATTCAGTTTCTGTTTTCATTTATGTTTTTCAGTCATTTTGTAACCTTCCTCCATTTATTTGCCTTTTTTTAAAATAAAAAAACCCAAAATATATCCATTTTGTTGATTTTCCAGATTTTCTTTTCTATTGCTTATACTTTTATACAAATGTGTATGTCTCTATTATGCACATACATTTCTTGACTGAAAAACGGTATTACAAATTGCAGAAATGTGTAAATATTAGAGTAAATCTATATTTTGTTTACAGGTGGTTTGGGAAACGCAAATTCAATAAGTTTGCATTAAAAGGCAAAATGGAAAAAACTCTCCATCATCTCCCAAGGTTTTTTTATTGCATAATCATGCCTTGATAAAGAGATTTGTGGGGAACTAAATATTTGTATTCATAGCATATTATATTGTATGACAAGAAAAGGAGTGGTCCCCTGTCTTAATGCCTTTTTTTCCAACTCAATGATGGGTCCAATTTCTCTTTTCACTTTTGCATAAAGCTGCCCTGCTCAAACAATTGGTTAAAATTATTGGATATAATACATATATTATATTATATTATGAATGAAGACTACCACCCCTATTTCCATAACTTTCACTTACATGTGGCTTTTTAATTTTTTTTAAAAACATTAAATTCAGGAAATAAGCTCTTATGCAACTTGTATTTATTTATCTGCCATTAGCTATACATTTCTGCAAACAATGGAGAAGTTTCTTAAAGCTGTTTAAAAAAATGCTTCACACTTTATTCCTTTCATTTTGTCTCAATAACCTTTTAGGACTCTTCATTTGAGTCAAATGGATGCCCACCAAGATATCCCTTCAAGTTTGGAAAAGATGGAAGTTTCATGGTGCCAATTCTGGGCTAAATGGAGGATGGAATGAGATTGGGTGATCCAACCTCTTAATTGCTTCTTGGGCAACTCCTGAATTATAAGGCCTAATGTTGTCATGCTTTCTTGTGCTTAAATTCTGCTTATTCATTGTTTCAGGTTGTTGAGTGTTCTAAAGCAAATTTGGCAACTTTAAGATTTGTGGTCTTCAATCCCCAAAACACCTCAGCCAGCCAAGTTGACTGGGGAATTCTAGGAGATGAAGTCCACAAGTCTTAAAGTTGCCAAATTTGGAAAGCCCTGTTCTAAAGTAGAGCTGACCTGACAGTGGTTTCAGGTTCAAGGAAATCCTTGAAGGGTACCATGAGTGCCCGGGAAACTTTAACCATACATTTTCCTGTCAAAGCCTGGCTTTAGATTTATTTTCCTACAGGTGAAGCTTTATGATGAAATTCCATAGACTGATAACAATAGACCAGGTCATCATAATAATGAGCCCTTGTTTCAACAGTTGTGATGAGGCTGTGAAGAAATTCCTTGCTTTCATTCCCATAATATGACAACAATCACTGGCCAATGTCATTTCTAGAAGTCTTCATACCTATCATTAGCATGGGAAGAACACACTTTCCAATACTGAAGAACATTAGTAATTTGACTGAAATATACCTGCAGAATGCCAGACTTGATAGCAATTTCCCTCTGAGTAATTTGTCCTTAATCACAGGTCATCCACTTCATTCTTGATCATGAAAATCAGCTCTTTCCAAATCATTGTCATTTTTTTTTCTTATTATTGTTATTTCTGGCCCTGCAACAAACAGTCAACGCAGTAAACAAACCTGTATTTGGCAGGATCCTTTTGGCAAAGATTCAGTCATGGCGTTTTGCTTAAAGTGCACTGACAAGTAATCACTGCAGGCTTCCATTTCATGAACGGTAACAACACAACCTTTTTCTCATAGCAATTTCCCACCAACTGAAGTGAAAGAGCAGATGCTAAAAGATGCATCAGAGCTTCAAGTGCATTAGTACTGCCATCTATTGGCAATAACATTGGAAGTAATGTTTTTCATTCATTCATTCATTCGATGTGTTTGTGCGTCTGTGCCTCTCTGTGTGCGTGTGTCTATACCTACATCTATAAATGTATACAGCTGTTCATCTCAGGATTGTGATTCCGGGCAATGAATATAAATCTATGATTTTTTGTAATTTTTAACAAAAGCCACAAATCCTGTGGATGCTCCGGTATTGCATTAATATACATATCCTTACATTTTGTGTTGAACTGTATGAGACAACAGTGCAGAAGTGAGGTGTCTCACTTCCTTTGTTTTTGCTTATAATACAACCACCTTGCCTAGAAATACAGAAGCTGACAAATCTCTCCACTGAACGTGCAAATATGAAAACTTAAATTGATACTTCCAGATTTCTGCAAGATTAAATAAAATGTACAATAGTGTACTAAACTCTTAATATTGAGAAAGGGGGTACAATTTAAGCTGCATACATGGTCAAAGTTTACCTCGGTGCCGTAATTTTAGATTGAGCTCATCTGACTCAAATTCTTCCCCTTTTGTTCATGGATGGCATCAACAAGATGTCCAACAGGATGGGTAGCTTCTACATTTAATAAATAAATATGAGGCCCTTCAAAAGGGGTGGAGCTTTTGATGACGCTTTTAGCATTTGACCTCTCCCTACAGATTCTGTACAGGTTCTGTCTTCCAATTTCCATCTCTCTCCTTCCAGGTTTCCTTCTCTCATAAAAGAACTTTTCTATTCCCTATCATTCCAGAACTTTCCTGGGATCTTCCACTTCCTGTTCTGATAGAGCCGCCTGACATATAAGGGTTATAAGTCCAAAATGCAAATCTCTACAGTGACTGCAAATGTTTTACTTGCAAACCTGAGAATCATTTTAGCTATCTCACACTGCACTCTGTTGCACTCTAGCAGCACTGCAAGCTGTTTGTCATATCAGATCTGAGGCAGTTTTCTTATCAATAGCTGTCATTTAAGTACAGGTTGAAAGTGAACACTGGTGACATTGAGAAACCAACCCCTCCCCCCAATAATTTACAACACTGGATACAGTTGATTTATTTTATTTATTTATTTATTTTATTCAATTTATATCCCGCCCTTCTCCAAAAGGACCCAGGGCGGCGCACAGGAATTTAAAAACCACGTACAAAAATAATACAAAACATGAATTTAAAAATCTATTAAATAGCAAAACCTGTGCTAAAACCAATTAAAATCCCCCATTTAAAAACTATCTAAGATTAGTCACAGTGGAGGCTATGTTAGGCCGGCTTGATGAAATAAGTGTGTTTTTAAACACTGGCGGAAGAGGCGGAGGTCGGTGATGGTGCGGAGTTCAGGGGGTAGGTCGTTCCACAGGGTAGGGCCCACCACAGAGAAGGCCCTTCCCCTGGGTGTCGCAAGCCAGCATTGTCCGGCCGATGGCACCCAGAGAAGGCCCTCTTTGTGGGAGCGTATCGGTCTAAGTTGATTGCTAGCTCTTTACAAACAGACTTGATGCAGCATGAGATAGCAAAACCCCCACCTTTCTGTAGCTAAACTTTTCTTCAAAGGGATAATTTTATTTAAGATCTATAGAGACAGAAATTGGGCCTGTGTAATTAATTGCCTGAGATGCTTCTTTTGCTATCTGAGCATCCATCTCAAGAGGAGTTTGAAGTAGTTACATCAAGCCTTCAAGTGATGGTGGCTGCTTCACAACTCAAGGAACGGATCAAAAGATGTGCTTCGCTTGCAAGAGATATGCGCTAATTGAACTCCATCGATAAGGAATTATCTACTTATCCAAGGTTCAAACAATCAGTAATTTAATTAATACAAAGTATTCGTTTTACATTTCCTGCAATTATTCATCTTTCTGTAGATGTCACTTCCATTTTAAAAACTACAATTTACATCTGTGATATAGAGGTGCTGGTTTCATTTTGTTCTAGATTTAATTTTCCAGTGGTGTCTGCTACTTTTAAGTAATTATTTTTAAAGTCATTGATGAATCCAGAGGATAGGAGTTTTTTAATGCATGTTATATAAATATGTTTTTAAAAAGGCAACTGGGTCAATGTATTTATTAGTAAGGATTGCATTATTTTACCTATTTCACTGGTTAAAACCAGTGACTTGCAAATATGCTGATACTGTGCTCCTCCCTTTGAGAAAAGTGATGTATGGGAATTAGCCATATCTATTGCTTTGCTTCGTTTCCAATCTTGGTAGGGAAACAAGCAGAATATAAAACAAATATTCTCAGGTAATTTCATTTTGGTCCAGGTCATATATAAAAACCCAAATAAATAGATGCAATAAACAAACATAACCAACAATAAATCATATAAGCTTATTTCAGAGAACATTTATCACTAATGATGATCCAATATGCATTCAAGGAAAACTTGGCAACTGTCAAAGTAATTTTATCATATTAATCAGACAGAATGATATTCAGGCAGAGGAGACAGAGATAGAGGTGAAAGTAAAGAGACAGATAGATACGCATACCCACACAACCATTTTTCAAATTTAGCAAGTTTAAGATATGTGAACTTTTACTCCAGAATTTCCAAGCTGTGAAATTATCTCTATCTATCTATCTATCTATCTATCTATCTATCTATCTATCTATCTATCTATCTATCTATCTATCTATCTATCTATCTATCAAACAAAATACTAGTTACAACAGATTATAATACAGGTTGTCGTTTCTACAGCTGAGCAATTAGACACAGCACCTCTGAATATGATTTTATATGTACAAGTGTGTGTATATAAAACAAGTATACTATATAAATATTCTCTCTCTCTCTCTCTCTCACACACACACACACAGAGAGAGAGAGAGAGAGAGAGAGAGAGATTGTTGAATTTAGAAATTAAGACATACTACATACTGATGATATCATACCGCAATATACTTTACTCACCCATTGATGTAAATCTGTGCAGACTAAAGTCCTTCTAATTGTTAGATTGAAACAGGAGTCATACTGGATCCATTTTTGTCTTAGAATAATTTTAGAATGATGAAAAAGAATTTCTAAAGTGAAGGTACCTTAACTTGGAAAGTACTGATGTAACTGCAACCAACGTGAAATATTCTTACATGTTGACTGGATCTGATAATGGTTTGGAACTCTATCAGTACATTTGAGAGTCAGTTAGGGGCCTGAAAAAGAAATTTAAAATTTTAGACGGATTGATTCCAGATAGGAAATTTTTTAAGATGGTTCCACTTGTATTCCATATAACAGCTGGATATGAAATTAGGCTACCCTTCTCTCTTTTATTAGCAGTAGGTACAAATCTGATCTTTTCATATGGGAAAAAAATTGAATGGCAGCTGCAATCCTTTTACTATTTTACATAATGAAAATTAAATGTGCACTGCAAAATATTGGTGAATGGAGAATAACACCAAAAATGTGGTTTATTTCATCATTTGTTTCTTTCAGCTCTCATATTTTAGCAAGTCCAATACTGCTATATAATTACTTAATTTTAAAAATAGACTATCAAACTTCAAGTGAAAATATTTCTCAGTGCTGCTTAGTATTCAAATCAGTGTACTATAGTAAATTGGATTGGGTTATTTGCTGTAGAAAATTATGGCTAGAACAGTAATATTTGCATAGGGCAGGGGTGTCAAACTCAAGGCCCAGGGGTTACTTAGATCTGACCCGTGTGGTACTTAGATCTGGACCACTGGGCAGCCATGGAAATAGTGAAGGACCAGCCTGCAGTGCCTCTTTCAGTGAAAATAGAGCTCAGGAAGGCCTAAGGTCACACTTGCAAGCTCTGTTTTCGCTGGCAGAGGGTTGCAGGAAGCCGTTGCAGTGGACAACGTTACTTGGAAACCTGTTTTCACTGGCCAAGCACTCTGGCCACCACAGGCGCCTCCGACATAAGTGACATTGAGCTGGCCACGCCCACCCTGGCCCCCCAAGGTCAAACACAACTCTGATGTGGCCTTCTATGAAATCAAGTTTGACACCCCTGGCATAGGGCAACACTCCATTCATTGCTAGGGGCCCTGTAATGCTCAAGGATTCCTATCAGCCATTTTACACCCAGAACTCAAATTCAATGTTCCTTCAGCACTTCAAAATAACACTATTCCCAATAAGAAATCTTCTTGTTGATTCACTAGTGCCACATGTAAATCCACAATAGATTTAGTGACACGTGTACTGTAACATATTCTAAAGTTATTATAGCTATGACAGAACAAAGAGGATTGATAGAGGGAAAAAGGGAGGGATTATATGTATTAATTCTAAATTCCAATTCATTACTTTTTGTCTGTTCTTTTATGGCAGTCAAGCAGAAGTCTTACCATCCTACAGCCATTTTGTAACAGCTTTTTGTTTTTTTTCTAAACTCCTGTGACCACAAATTCTTTATTTTAAAAAAACTCCTTTTTTCAGAAATCTGTCCTTTAGATTTAACAATTCAAATAATTCATCACAATTAACCACTTTCAAATTTGCCTTTTTTGTTTTTTCCAAGAAAATATGGTCACCATTATCTAAGCAGACATTATCAGATTTCAGCTCTGGGAAGAATTTTGATTCTGAATCTCAGCCCTTGGGAAAGGAACAATTTTATTGACCTTGCATGGAAATTATTTCTTCTTTCCAACCTTCAAAGTGAAAAATTATCTGAATATTTTTTGTTTAGTTTTGTTAGGCCGTATTTTGCTGCTCTTTATGTGTATGATCTCAGTAATGTATTTATGAACATTTTATTTTATTATGAACTCTATTTTATCAGCACTGTATGTTCTTCATTGACAAAGCCTACATTCTATATTTCTTAATAATTATTACTGAGGAAAGAATATAGCATGTTCCCTAGTGACGAAAGGAAAAATAATTCTACTGCAGTGTAATATAACTTCAGGTAGCAGGGTGTTAAATAAAGCTGAGTTAGGGGATGGTCAGTCTGAAACATTTGAGAGATTCAGAAGCAAAGAAAAAAGGAGATATGGGATAAGTCAAGAAAAACCATTTCACTAGCCTAAGTGGGTTTGATTGTGTGAGAGATAGTCTCAAATGAACATGTTACATTTTTAAAAGAGCTTAGAAAAAGAAACAGCATGATGTTAATATTCCCATGTGTCCTTAGATTTTGTTTGCTTTTAATTTATTTATGTTTTAATGTATATTTATAGACATATTTTAATGACTGTAAGCCACCTAGTTACCCTATGGGTGGGGGGGAGAGACAGAGAGAGAAAGAGAGAGAGATGATTTATAAAGAGAGAGAGAGAGATGATTTATAAAGAGAGAGAGAGAGAGAGAGAGAGAGAGAGAGAGAGAGAGAGAGAGAGCTACTACCTAGTTGCAAAACAATGAATGATTCTATGAAATAGACTTTAGAGGGGTAACTTGAAAAACAAGGAATTAAACCTTTTTCTTCTCTTAAGTCACACCTATTTCTCTAGTTTGCCCTAATAATTTGTTAGAAAGTCACTAAACTTTAAAAAAAAATTCAATTAATTCCCAGAAGAGGAAATACCACAGAGTTGACTAAACATAAAAGCAAACAAGTTTCTAAATTATCTCCAAATATTATTATTATTATTATTATTATTTTGGCTTGGCTTCAAATAGCTATCTGAAAGGTACCTTTAAGAATAGGGGAAAATTATTATTGTAAGTATCAATTTTAAGAATCTCTACATGGAACTAAGCCTTCCTGATTTCAGTGAGACTTGCTCTTAATTAAGCGGGTAGAGACTTGCTTCCCAATTTCAGAAATGTCAAGAAACACTTGATAGCCTGTTCAGCCATGTTCTTTGGTTCCAACAACACCTACTCTCTCTAGCAAGATCAGTGGATAAATAGTATTTCAGCCTGCTTTCCAAGACGGTCTCAAAAGAAAAAGGAAGGCATATGCCAACTACCATAGTAACAAGTATAAATTGCTAGTAGATGACAACATGTCATCTAAAGGGTATTGAATTGAATAGAAGACAGAATATTGAATATTTGCCAAGCAAAAATTGCTTCCAAAGTGCTGCTGACTCACATTCCACAGAGGAAGGTGGATTTGCCAAGTATTTAATCTTTGTTGATTTTTATGTCTCTAAATTATGCACTTCTCCCAAAGGAATAAAATGGGAACTAGATGCATCATCTCCAGACTACTATGGTTGAGGCCTTCAGTACAGATCCTTAGGAAGGAAAAAGAGTCTAAAATAATCTCCTTTCCTGTCCAATTTGTGGTGATATAGTTAAGCTAAGACAATTTTCTAATCTCTGCCTCAGAAAAGGTATTTTCCACACCATTTTAATTCCTGCAAGATGTCTTGAAGGTTCTTGGATTGCTTTCATAGCCCTTTGCTCTTCTTCTTCTCATTTACATGCTTTCTATATTGTTTATATGGAAGAAATTCACATTTCTTATCCCAAATATTTTTAGTAAACTACAAAGAAAGATTGAAATTCTATTGTTTCTTATACACTTTGCTTTACGTACTTTGCCTTTAGGAACCTAATGGAAAATGTTAACATCTACAGTCATTTAGAAGATCCATTTTATAAAGACAGTACAATGCAGCATCTGAGCAATTATTAAGTGCAATCAAGGCTACGTCTGCATACAAATATCCATAATTACTACTTGTGATTTGACTCTATTTTTAGACTTCATTGTTTATTTAGATTTTTAAAATGCAAATATTTATACGCCTGTAAATGTTATGACCTTTCCTGAAATAAGAAAGAGCCAAATCACACACAAAAATGGATGATCAATTCTACTTTGGATTTAGAGAAAACTTTCAGGAGAGAGACTTGTATATTCTTGAAGAACTTGGTGATGTTGCTAGGCTTTAGTCATTATATTGTTTCCAGTTCTTTTGGCCCAGCGAACTTCATATCATCAGAATTGATTCCTAGCAAGTGCCTCTCAAATCTTGAAAGCCCATATTAGTATTTTATTAGATTTAGATTTAATAAAATACTAATAATTTATGTATGTCCAGAACAAATAATTCACTACAACAGGAGTGTCAAACTAATGGCCTACTGGTTAGAGTGGCCACACCCACACAGTGGCCACACCCACCCCTGGTTTAACAAAAAGGGAAAAGTCACGATACATAATGTGATGACTTCATGCCACGGGTTTGACATCCCTGCACTACAACAGCAGAAGCTAAAAGAGATTCAGCAACTACACTAACCTCAGATATAAAAGCAGTCAGGTTTTCAGAGATGTATGGAACAGCTGCAAGATAGGAGCAGTAGAAATCTCCATAGAGCTGCTATTCCAGTGACCTTGACTTCTGTTGGCCTCGTTGATGTTTGCTTCAATTTTCTAAGCAACCAGGGTTCTCCATTGATTCCCGCTTTGCCTTTATATGTCTAACATATTTAAGCTTTAGCTCTATGATTAGTATTTCCAGGGAGCAGTCTAGTTTTATTTCTTCTAATATCATTTTTTTTTCAAGTATTCCCAACAATTTTCTCCAGTACCCAATCGAAAGGCATTGATTTTTTTTCCTTCGGCATTTCTGATGGCTCAGCTTTTTCCGCCTTCTGCTACAATTTCAAAAATTATACCTTTGACAAGATATACCTTTGTTGTTAATGTGATGTCTAGATTTGTCACAGTCGTTCTTCCAAGTAGCAGATGTCTCTATTTCATGGCTAGTGTCATCATTACTTTAAGCTTAGAAAGATAGGGTACTTCAGCTTCTCCTCGGCTTATCTGCACTGGGTTGCTATTACTGGCTGACATAATGCTTCTTTTTCAGTATTAAGCAACAGATTGGTTTTTGTGCTCTCATCTTTCACCGCTGATAAGAGATTCCTTAAGTCTTCCTTGCCTCCAGCTATCATCTGCATATCTGATCCTGTTCCTCCCAGCAATTTTAATTCCATCTGCTATTTCATGTAATCCAATGTTTCTCATGAAACAACAGTATAGAATCATGGCACACTCTTTTCTCAATTTTGACCCACTAATTTCTTTTTCACTCCATTCAAATTTTTGCTTCCTGCTTATCAGATAAATAGTTGGAAGAAGATTGTTATATGTTTTAATGACTGTCTTCAATGCAAGCATTTGTATAATCAGTAAAGCACATCTTTTTGCAACTTTTTTTCCATTTTTCAATACAGGTTAGCAAGGCGCTCCCCGTTTTCTGAATGCAAATGCAGAACCAGGCAGTTCCTGTTCCAGATAGTGTTGAAGGCTGGATTATAAAACAAAACCGTTGTGATGAATGTATCTTTTCTTTTATGTATACTGAGAGCATATGCACCAAAGATAAATTCCATGTATGTCCAATCACACTTGGCCAATGAAGAATTCAATTCTCTTCTCTTCTCTTCCCTTCCCTTCCCTTCCATTCCATTCCATTCCATTCATTTCTCTTACTACTCACACGCCTTTAAATAAAGAACAGTATTAAGTATGAACAGTATATTTCCTATTTTTTTTTCAAATTGTGTCCATTTATTATCTCAGTAACTGTTTAAAAAGCCATTAAAAGAAAATTGAAATCCCAAAGCTCCATATCTCTTTCTTCTCTCTTAATGAGGTAAAATGCAATAAGGCATGCGATCTGACTACATAGTTGATTAACTTACCATGTAAAAGACTTTATTTCTTACATGTAAACTACAGAAAGGAAGAATATATCAGTAGCGATACTAGTGGCTTTTTTGTCTGGAACAAAAACCTGAGCTTGAATTGCTTCTCCTAAGCTCTTGATAGCTTTTGCTTCAGATTAGTTTTCCTTAAATCAATTCATTTCCATAAAAGAAGAATAGGTGTTCAACATCTTTCCTCTGCTTTCACATTTTTTTTCTTTTCAGGAGGGAGGGATCAATTTCCAGTTTTCTTTGTTATAATTTCACCAAATTTTTGGTGCTAAGTTCGGCTTTGCCACCACTGCACAACTTCCAGCTACTGAATAATAAGTGTCAAGATATTTTCCATATTTTTTTTTAGTAACTGAAAGTCTGGTTTTTCTTTCGGTTTTGGAGGTGAGCACCACCACCCCTATAGTCAGGAATGACTAGTGGAGTAAAATCTGCAGCAGTTTCGAATTTTACTCCTTCTGCTCCCTTTAGCTATAATCATTTCACAATTAATTCTCCCATTGGACAAAGTGGGCTTTAAAAGAATATTTCTGGCCCAAATAAAACATTGATCAGAATTTCTAAGAAAAATACAGCCTAGAGAGAGGCCTTCTATAACCAGTCAGAAGACAATTCTGGTGAATGGTCTCTACGCATCTTAAAGTCATGAAATATGTATTCTATCTTGCCCCTTTAGTATTCAGGATATGCCTAGGTTATAATACAGTATATGGGCTTTATTAGGTTACATTATCCAGCTAGGAAAATTATAGATCAAGATCTAACTTAAATTTTTACTGGTCTCCCCATTCTGTTCACGTGGGTGCATAAAGAAAATGTTTCTGCCATGTTTCCCCAAAAATAAGACAGGGTCTTATTTTCTTTTGACCTCCCCCCCCCCCAAAAAAATAAGTACTTGGCCTTATTTTCGGGGAGGTATTATTATTGTTGGGGTGCGGGATGCAGTGAGCATGGTCACCTCATGGTTGCTGTGTTGCAATATTTTTGGGGAGGGCTTACTTTTGGGGAAGGGCTTATTTTAGCGCATGCACTCAAAAGTCTGATTGGGCTTATTATCCATGGGGGGTCTTATTTTCAGGGAAACAGGGTAGAAACATAGAAAATTAATGGCAGAAAAAGACCTAGTGGTCCTATTGTGTCTGGCCTTTATTTTGTTGTTTTTGTATGTTTGTTTTCATTTTAATTTATTTATTGTTTTTAATTATTATTTTTTATGTTTTATTTTTAATTTTGGTTGCATGATGGACATGTGTTTATTCCAGTGGTGGATTTAGAACCTCTTCTGAAAGTGTGGCCTGCTTTGTGGGAGTGGCTTGCTGGCCATGTGACTGGGTGGGCATGGTCAACTTGTAAAATGTGAAACTCACTTAACAATGCTCTTGCTTAGCAACCAAAATGTTGGCTCAGAAACTCTGGCATTTGAAGCACGCAAGTCTTAAAGCTGTCAAGTTACAAGACCCTTGTACCCCTAACCCTTTAGGAAAAAAACCCCAGGGGTGTTTAAACTTGACAGCTTTAAGATTTGTGGACTTAAACTCTCAGAATTCCTCCTCTCGCTCTTCATCTTGATGATGTGCAGACAGACAGGGGGAGGGAGCTGGAACCAGTTCTAAATGGCACTGTAGATTTGTGGAACCTCTTCTATAGAAGAGGTTGGAACTGGCAGGAACCCACCCCTGGTTTATCCCAATCATACTAAAACTCAGCTGTTGATGTCTGACCCACTTCCCTACTTTAGAAGTTGGTTCCAAGCTTCCACTGTTCTTTCTGTGAAGTAATACTTTTTAACAGACTTTTGAATTTCCCTTCTGTCGTTTATTACCTAGGTCCAAAGATAAGTTTCCTGAATATATTTTTTTAAAGAAGGGTTTTACTATCTTTTGAGTATATACATACAAGAAATGTGTGGCAATATTGTTCAAGAAGAACAATAGGAGAAATATTCACAGTTTTAAGAACTAAATTTTGGTGGCTAGTAGAGTCAGTAGATTACTCTGTGGTGGCGCTCTTTTAGCTCCTACAGAAATTATTTGAGCTGAAAATCTGATCATTAAGCAAATGTTGCTTTTTCTGCTATAAAAAAACAGAAATTCAGAAGTGGGATTCTTTTCCTATTAGTAGCAGATTCCCTTTTATTAAACCAGCTATGTCTATACCCTCTCTTAAAAGCCTTCAAAAAGAAAGGTAATTCTTCTGATGCTTTGCTTCACTGCACAAACATACTTGCATTATTCTTCATAACAAATTGGCTCCGTTTCTGGCTGAAGCCTTATATCTTTCCATTTTATATATATATATATATAGTTTTCTTGTTATTTTCAGTATCACTGCAAACCAGATTTTATTCTTTTATCTTCTTCGCTTCATCACAATATTTATTGTTGTGTCTTTACTTCACTTATCTAGTATTTATTAACCTAACAGACGCCAACTCTACACTGAACACAAAACAAGATGTTTTCAATAAATAGTTCAATTTATTGTTGCAACTCTCTTACCATCATCACTCCTCACATGCTCTGCTTTTTTCCTCCAAATTTCCTGGTATTCAACAAAGGAAATAAAACAAACCTCATCAGTGGTGGGATTCAAAATTTTTTACTACCATTTCTGGGGGTGTGGCATGGTGGGCGTTGCATGGCTTGGTGGGTGTGGCAGGGGAAGGATATTGTAAAATCTCCATTCCCTCCCTACTCCAGGGGAAGGTTACTGCAAAATCCCCATTTCCTCCAGATCAGTTGGTACTCAGGAGGCAGAGAATAGATGGGGCCAGGACCAGTCAGAGGTGGTATTTACCGGCTGTCTGAACTACTCAAAATTTCCACTACTGGTTCTCCAGAACTGGCCTGAATACCACCTCTGAACCTCATGTATCTCAGTTTTGACAGGCATATATGCATACTATGAAATGCATCAATCCTGACTTTGCACAAAGAAAATGGGAAAGGAAGGGAATCCAATTTCATTGTAATTTTGTTACAATCTTATTACAATGACAATAAAGATTATTATTATTATTATTATTATTATTATTATTATTATTATTATTATTATTATTATTATTATTATTATTTTACTCTATACCCAAGGTACATTAATCATCTGTTTGAATGTTGTTGAGATTTTTTCAGCAATTAAAGGAAATAGGAAACTGAATTACATTAAGATCACTGTTGTACCAATTCTTCTCTCAAGGGCCATTGGGTCCCCTACACACACATACAAATAAAACCTCTAAATAGCATTTTTCACATTGTTGTGCAAAGCTAAGGGAATGTCCTCAACTTTGTCACCTTGATGTTCCCTACAATGTCTTTAATCTGAGATGTTACCCATCACACAGATGTCCTTTCTCTCTTCACAATGTTTTATAAGTATTGCCTTTCTTTATCAGAAAGGATAGATTTTCAATATTTCTCTGTTACTTGCTTATAGTCATAATCAGATATTTCTTTCTTGGATGGGGAAAAGAAGAATTCATTGTCAATTTGCTTCCTTTTCAATGAAATCACTTCATGATAACTTAATCTATATACTATTAAAAGTCTCATGTCTGTTTGTAACTATCAGTTGGGCAAAATTTTGCATCATAGGGCAACAATTTCTAATCAATATACCTCAAATTGGCTAACTCAGATAATGCATCCAAAATCCGTTTCTCCCGTGGGGTTGAAATTTGGCTAATTTGTGGATAATTTAATGCTGCAATGCCATGGTTAGATGTGGTCACATGATTGTCATTTCCAATGGTCCCTAACAGCTTCCCACAAGTGTAACCTTTATCAAGATTGTCCAGTTTCCCTAAACAAAACAAAAACTTTGCTTATATTGGAAGCTTGCAGGGAGATATGTCAAAAAGAAAATCACCAGGGAAGATTGCAAATTGCTTGGGGGAGTCTTCACTAGCTCCCTGCACTCACAACTTGAGGGAGGGGAAGGGAGGGGAGGGGAAGGAAGGAAGGAAGGAAGGAAGGAAGGAAGGAAGAAAAAAAGAAAGAAAGAAAGAAAGAAAGAAAGAAAGAAAGAAAGAAAGAAAGAAAGAAAGAAAGAAAGAAAAACAAGAAAAGTCAGGGTGAAAGCAGATGGGAAGTCAGGAATAGCTGCCATTCCCAATTTTTCCCTGCCTGTGGTTTCTCCAGTAAGAAAATACCTCTGAAATAATGACCCAACTGATCTTCAATTGCCTAAGTCTATTCTATAAAAATACACTACCTGATTTTGTATAATGATGAATCTTGGAGTTTCTATGTAATCAAATGTAGCTTTTAGCAAATCAAATTGAATGAAAATTAAATTTAAAAGCCTAACAATGTTTAATCCAAAATGGAGAGTAGGAAAAAGTGCAAAATTTTCATTTATTGTCTGTATTATTGCTAACAGGAAAAGATTAAAAAATGAAGTTTCATCAAATAATAATATATTTATATGGCAAGACTAATAGTCACAAGTGTGTGTATTTATTCCAAGATCAGCAGAAGTGGAACTTATCAATTTATATACTCTACTATTGAATATATAACCTGCAACAATAAAATGCAGAGAAGAATTATTTTCAGTAGCATATCCTATGAAAAGTTTTTTTATAATGGCCAGGATGAAATATTAGCAGAAATATTATATTCTATTATGCTATTATCACACATAAAGGTAAAATGTTACCCCTAACATTGTATTACTATTACCATTAATCTGGTTCAGAAATAATACAATTTTCATTACAACCATAATGGGACAGGATAACCTTGATTCAGAGATATTAAACTTATTAATGTGGCAACATTAGTAAGTGATGTCATTTATGTTATTGCAACCAAATTCTTCCATAATTTGCCGGCTTTATTTATGTATTCATCCAATTTAGATGCACGCAACTCTGCCAAGACTGGCATACAACATTAACAACAGAAGGAACAAGAGAATAAAAAAGAACAAAGTGTCAAGAACAGGATATAAAACATACAATTCTAAAAAAATGGCTTGCCACCCACACAAGCAAAGATCTGAAGAAAAAGCCAGGTTTTTCAAATACTTTTTAAACATAATATCTGGAGATGATCCTGTTCAGGAAAACAAGGTTGTGACAGCAACATGCTTCCTAGATCTCATCCTATAAGATTGTTTAATCAATGAGATCTGGAACATACCCACCCTACTTGATCATGAGCAGAAATTATCAGGCAGGCTCTCAGATAACCAGATCCTCTGCCATGTACAGGTTGTAACTAGCACATTAAATTGCACTCAGAAGCCAACTGGCAAGAGTTGCATCTCCTGGAGCAACATTGATACAAGACATATTATGGTATGCTGTTTAATGCGCACATCACTGCATTCTGGAAAAGCTGCAGCATTTGAGTGCTGTTTAAGACCATCTCCACGTTGTACACATTACAATAACCAACATACTGCCTAAGGAATTCTGGGAGTTGAAGCCCACTCGTCTTAAAGTTCCTAAATTTGAGAAACACAGATCTACAAGCATTCTCCCCACTCACCTTTGTGTGAGGGCAGGTGGGTGGGAGAGAAATAAGCCCAATTAATTTCCAGTCCCATGGAATGATAAACCAAAGTGTTATTTATCAATTTGTATAGTCTATTATCGAATATATTGCTTCAGAAGTTACTGGGGTTAGGACATACTAGAGAAAAAGTCATAATTTTTGCCTGGGCAAATAGAAACTATGAAATACGTAAAGAAATACAAAAAGATAACTTGAAAATTATAATTTCTCTTTTTTTTTTTTGCCATTCACTCTAATCTCCTCTTGACATTATGCTTACAGGCTGTAGATGCATGTATTACAGTGATCCCTCATTTTTTGCGGTTAATGGGGACCGGAACCTTCCGCGAAAACTGAAAAACCGCAAAGTAGGATTCGCAATACACTATACCGGAAACTTGAGTTGGTGGACATCGTTTAAAGCAAGCACTAGGGGGCGCTTGCCTCCTACCAATGCATTTTTTTTCTATTCTGTATTTTTGAAAAACCCCGCAACGCACTGAAGCCACGAAACATGAAGCTGCGAAAAACGAGGGATCACTGTATACCGAAAGTCCTGCTGAAATCAATAAAGAGCAAGCTCATGTAGAGTAGTATTTCAATAAAGCTTCTGAATTGTGCCCAATAATTCATATTTGGCAAAGTAATTACTGTTACCTTTTCTTGGTTATTCTTTTCTGAGTTATCTTAGGGTCTGAAAAAAAGAATAAGCCAAATGACAAACACTGAAGGTGATGATAGATGTGATAAATTGATTTAGAGGGACTTCTCCGGGTGCTGTCCACTAGGCTATGCCAGCGGGCGACGCCCAGGGGAAGGGCCTTCTCTGTGGCGGGCCCGACCCTCTGGAACGACCTTCCCACCAAAATTAGAACAACCACGGACCTTCGCTCCTTCCGACAGAAACTAAAAACACACTTCTTCTGCTTGGCCGGCCTAGGGTAATTCAAATTGTTTAAATTGTTTTAGGGGTTTGTAGGGATAGTTTTAGTTTTATAGGGGTTTTAGCGCAGGGCCAGTTTAATTTGTTTTTAATCTTTGTACTCTGTCTTGTTTTAATTGTATTTTTAATTCCCTGTGCCCGCCTCGAGTCCCTTCGGGGAGAGAGAGCGGGTTATAAATTAAAATTATTATTATTATTATTATTATTATTATAATTATTATTATTATTATTATTATTATTATTATTATTATTTATAATTAGAAAGCTATACGGAAAGAACAAAAATGTCATTGTTGGCTCATAGTCAAAAAGGCACCATTTTCTACTGTGCAGCATAGAAGTTGGTCTTTTTAGCAACTTTTCTTAAAGCAGATGTTTCAGCAGTTAATAGATTGAGGCATTAGAATTATCCATTAAAACCCAGCATTGATGTTTTTTCGTTCAAAATATTTCAGTTCAAATTTTTCTCAGGAGAACATAGATTGTATTCATACTTTTGCAGTAATATTGCTTAAAAGTTACAAAAATTAAGAACTTTTTTTTTTTTAAAGCAACAAAACAAAAAAGTTGCAGTTCTTTAATTCAATGCCTGCCAAGGAGGGGAGCAAAATATTTGTGGTATGGAGATGTTTTATGTTGAAAGGTGTGCTACCTTATCTTCATATCATTTGAGCCTTGGTCACCTTGGGTTAGTACTGTTCAACAGTCAATGATATGCAGATAGCATAGAATCTTGCATTCACTGCACACATCCTGACTATTGACAAAAGTCACTGATATTTTTTTGTAACAGACTGGATGAAACTTAAAATTGATTGTTTAGAGAGTAAAACCTGGGCCAGAACCTAATTTCCCAATCCTTCTCCCCAATTATTGGTTTTATTTAAATTCATGTTGCAAAGCTGTTCGAAAAGAAGAAAATCCTAGCTCAAAATTTAAGCTAAAAAGTATTCTATGACAGCTTTTTAGGCAGACACCGGCTTTGTTTAAGATTTAAGGCAGTTCTTTAATATCACTGGAACATATTAGTTTAGTTTAGTTTATTTATATTTTTATCCCGCCCACTCCCTAAGGACTCAGGGTGGTGTACAGCCAAAATAAAACACAGATATACAAAAGTTAAAACAATGTAAAAACATATTAAATAATTTGGCCCATAATAAGTTAAAAACCAAACAAACCCAATTACAATTAATAACATTTGTATTTATGCTAGCCCAGCTTGTTGAAAAAGAAAAGTTTTAAGAGCACGGTGGAAGGTGCGTAGGTCAGGGATAATTCATAACTCCGGGGGCAATTCGTTCTAGAGGACAGGTGCTCCCACAGAGAAGGCTCTCCCCCTGGGTGTCACCAGTCAACATTGTTGAGCCGACAGCACCATGAGGAGACCCTTTCTATGGGAGTGTACTGGCTGGTGGGCGGCTCTTGGGGGCAGAAGGTGATCTCGTAGGTACCCAGGTCCTAAGCCATGGAGCGCTTTAAAGATAGTAACCAAAACCTTGAATCGCACCTGGAAAACCACCGGAAGCCAGTGTAGCTCGCACAGGAGGAGTGTTACATGAGAGCATCGCGTCACCACCAAAATTACCCACGCGGGTGCATTCTGGACCAGTTGGAGCCTCTGGGTGCTCTTCAAGGGGAGCCCCATGTAGAGAGCATTATAGTAGTCCAGATGGGAAGAGACGAGGGCGTGAGTGACTGTGTGCAGGGCATCCCAATCCAGAAAGGGACGCAACTGGTAGATCAGGCGAACCTGATAAAAAGCCCCCCTGGCGACAGCCGTCATATGATCTTCCAGGAACAGCCATGCATCCAGGAGGACACCCAAGTTGCGAACCCTTCCTGTGGGGGCTAAGGTCACACACCCCATAGCCAGCGATAGAACCAGCTGACTATAACGGGATGCCAGGAACCACAGCCATTCGGTTTTGGAGGTGTTGAGCCTGAGCCTGTTCTTTCCCATCCAGATCCTCACAGCCTCCAGGCACTGGGACATCACATCAAGGGCAACACATCCAGGCACTGGGACATCACATCAAGGGCATCACATCAAGGGCAAGGACGAAACATACAGCTGCGTATCATCAGCATACTGATGCAATTTTACTCCCAAACCTCGGATGATCTCGCCCAGCGGCTTCACATAAATGTTGAACAGAAGGGGTGAGAGGACCGACCCCTGGGGTACTCCACAAGTGAGGCACCTTAAGGATGACCTCTGCCCCCCTGCCAACACAAACTGCAAACAGTCAGAGAGGAAGAAGGAAAACCACCGAAGTACAGTGCCCCCCACCCTAACCCCTCCAACCGCCGCAACATGATACCATGGTCGATAGTCTCAAAAGCCACTGAAGAGGTCTAATAGGACCAGGACAGAGGAACAACCCCTGTCCCGAGCCCGCCAGAGATCATCAATCAATGCGATCAATGCCGTTTCCATGCTGTACCCATGCCTGAAACCCGACAGGTACAGATCAAGATAGACAGCTTCATCCAGGTACTTGGGAAGCTGTCGCACCACCACACTCTCAACAACTTTCGTCACAAAGCAAAGGTTGGAGACTGGACGATAGTTTGCCAAAAGCACCGGGTCCAGGGAAGGCTTCTTGAGGAGGGGCGTCATCACCGCCTCTTTCAAAGCAATGGGGAAAAAACCCTCTCTCAAAGAAGCGTTGATAATATCCTGGAGCCAGCCTCGTGTAACCTCCCGGGTGGCCATCACCAACCAGGAGGGACACGGGTCCAATAAACATGTGGCAGCGCTAAGCCTACCCAAAATCCTGTCTACGTCCTAGTCTATGAGAGTCTTTTAGGCAGACACCAGCTTTGTTTAAGATTTAAGGCAGTTCTTTAATGTCACTGGAACATATAAATTAAAATGGGGTTAATGCATCACATGGTTTTACTGAGACCAAGATCATAAACTAGGATGTGCTGGCTTTGGAATCATACAAAATGCAAGTTTGCTAATTACAGCTTCATGGCTAAACCTCTCATCAGGTTTATTACATACAGGATGCGATTATGTAAGAGTTGTTAATACTTTAACTTCAGCATTAAAATCCTTTTATGTTCAGGGGAAGAAAATGACCCTTAAGATACTGTAATGGTAGTTAGGGAAGAAGGTAAAATGTCAGTGGGAGGGAGGGAATCAACATTTATTATTTATTTAATGAGAAGATATCCATCTTAATCTAGAGGAGAAGGAGCAATTCAAGCCAGATTATATAGAAGATGAATTTGCACATTTATTAGATAGAACATTCTTTTTACATGTGCGTAGTGTGATAACATTAGCTTCATCCCAGCCTACTTGACCTGAAAGTAATACAATGATTCATTTGGAATGGAACTGTCTTATTCCAGCATAATATGAACTGAATTGCAATATGAAATAATACTTACCATTCATATACTCCACTTGTACATTCACAAACTGCATTCTTAAATCATTTACTTAGCAGTAAATCCATTAAACAAACTGGAACCTGAATGGGTAGGATGTTTTGAAAATATAAATTTAATCCCTGTAAACATAGCAAGGCAAATTAGTAAAAAGAAATCTGTCATATGTAATTTTTGTCATCTATAACCCTATATATAACTTCCCTCAGATGCACAGTTTTTATAGCAAATAACTTAATATAGGTGCTTTCCATAGTACAAAAATAATAGAACAGTTTTATGTTTCAAAAATGAAGTTTAAGAAGTTTTAATGAATGGATAAAGAGCCTTTTGAATATATTTTTTCCCATGCTGGATAGGATATGTTGTATCTCTATGTGAGATTGAGAGAGAGAAACGAAAGGAAATTCTGCACTTCCTTTATAGAAGTAATTTTATTTTTCCCTGCATTTCCCTACAATGCAATAAGAACATTTGAAAGCTAAAGCTTAGTGGAGAATTAACCATCCTCAAACTGCAATTCTGGATTGTAAATTTTGACCTGCATACAAATTACAGATATAAGAATAAGTACATTGTTTGATTCTAAACTTCACTTTTCCAGAGATACTTTAAAAAACCTTTGTAAGATGTAGTTTTAAGGAGTAAGTGTTCCATTTGACATAGTATATATTAGTGCAAACCAGCCAGTATATTTATACTGGCAAAGTAAAGCATTTGGGGAAGCATTTGTAAAAGGTTGTAAAAGCCTGATATATAGAAGGCTATATTTTGGCCTTGAATAGCCTCAAAGAATATAGGGACACAGTGTCTCAGTGGCCAAGGTACTGAGTTTGTCAATCACAAATGTCAGCAGTTTGGGGGTTCAAATCCTTAGTGCCGCGTAATCGAGTGAGCTCCTGTTACTTGTCCCAGCTTCTGCTAACCTAGCAGTTTGAAAGCATGTTTTAAAAAATGGACTTCTTCACCACACTCACTCCCCAAAAAAAGGGCATAAAAAACATCACATATGAAATATCTTTTTCCAGCCTTGAGAGGAAGTGGAATAAGTAGAAAAATAGGAACCACCTTTGGTGGGAAGGTATCAACGTTCTGTGCGCCTTCGGCGCTTAGTCATGCCGGCCACATGATCACAGAGACATCTTTGGACAGTGCTGGCTCTTCAGCTTTGAAACGGAGATGTGCACCGCCTACTAAAGTCAGGAATGACTGGTACATATGTGCGAGGGGAACCTTTACTTTTAACCTCAAAGAAGATGTGACTCCCTAAAAGTGAACGACTTATGACTGCTTGTTTTAGACATCATTTCTTCTATGCCTGTGTTTAATACCACAACAAATAAGTGGTTTCTTTCTATTTTCAGGATAATATTAAAATATACCAACCATCTCTCTTTACTAGACTATGACCGTAAACACAATTGTGACATTGGACTTCTTAATACAATACAATACAATAGCAGAGTTGGAAGGGACCTTGGAGGTCTTCTAGTCCAACCCCCTGCCTAGGCAGGAAACCCTATACCAGTGATGGCTAACCTTTTTTGGCTCGCGTGCCAAAAGTGGGGGGAACACAGGGGGGTCATGCATGGGCATGCCACACCCATAATGCTATGTGCGTGATCCCCTGCTTTTGGCGCACTTTTTTCGCCCTTCCCAGGCTCCAGAGGCTTTCTAGGAGCCTGGGGAGGGTGAAAACAGCCTCCCTCCCTCCAGAGGCTTTTGGAGCTTCCCTGAAGCCTCCAGAGGGTGAAAAACAGCCTCAAAAGAAGGCCTAAATCAGCTGGCTAGCGCACACATGCGTGCTGGAGCTGACAGGGCAACGCCTTGCGTGCCCTAAGAAATGGTTCCGCGTGCCCCTAGTGGCACCCGTGCAATAGGTTCGCCATCACTGCCCTATACCATTTCAGACAAATGGCTATCTAACATCTTCTTAAAGACTTGCAGTGTTGGGGCATTCACAACTTCTGGAGGCAAGCTGTTCCAGAGGTTAATTGTTCTAACTGTCAGGAAATTTCTCCTCAGTTCTAAGTTGCTTCTCTCCTTGATTAGTTTCCACCCATTGCTTCTTGTTCTGCCCTCAGGTGCCTTGGAGAATAGTTTGACTCCCTCTTCTTTGTGGCAGCATCTGAAATATTGGAACACTGCTATCATGTCTCCCCTAGTCCTTCTTTTCATTAAACTAGACATACCCAGTTCCTGCAACCGTTCCCCATGTGTTTTAACCTCAAGTCCCCTAATCATCTTTGCTGCTCTTCTCTGCACTCTTTCTAGAGTCTCCACATCTTTTTTACATCGTGGCAACCAGAACTGAATGCAGTATTCCAAGTGTGGTCTTACCAAGGCATTACAAAGTGGTATTAACACTCACTCCAAAACAAAACACTCACTCTTCACCACACTCACTCCAAAAAAAGGACACAAAAACATATCACATATGAAATATCTTTTTCCAGTCTTGAGAGGAAGTACGCTGGTTCATTCCATTCTTGGAATAACACAGAGCTGCTTTGAGGAAGTATTGGCATGAGTGTTCCCTCTGTTCTGAATGCTTTGCTTTTGTCACGTGGATTATTGTGTCGTGTTGTGTTTCTTCCCAAATTATTTTTCAGCGTAGCCCATACAGGGGCAGGGATCACTTCCATTTCTGCTGTGTTTGGCTGAGAATAGATGTGACTCAGATGCTGGCTGGAAATAGCGCGTAATGAAAAGAGTCCCTTTCTTCTCTGCTCAGGAGAGTATGAGGATGCGCCAATTGCAATGGGAATATTGTTACTGGATTGCAGCCTTCATCTCTTTTACTAAGCCAGCTTCATGTTCTTCTTTTATTAATAGCAATGCGCTTCTGTTTTGGATATAAAGCAAAGTAGAGACTGGTAGGAAGAAGGGAGAACTCTCCACCCACTCTTTTTCAGATTTTCAGTTCAGCTGCAATACATGATTCAGCTGCAATACGTGATCAGCCTGTTTTGTTTTGTTTTTTAACTTTATTCCCTCCAGCTCTCCTTACTTTTACTTTTACTTCTGTACCTTAGAACAGGGGTCCCCAACCTTTTTGGCACCAGGGACCGGTTTCATGTTAAAAAAAGTTCTGTAGACTGGTGGCCATGGCTCGGCTGCCGTAGAGGGGGAGTGGGGGAACAGGTGGCGCATGCGCGCAGGGGGGTGAGTCGGCTCACTCGCCCCTCTCAGGCCCCCAACGGCACGAGCGGCCGTGCCTGTGCTCTCCCGCCCCCGGTGCGCGCTCTGCCCAAGAGGATGCCCCCTCCTCCCTCCTCTCCAACCCTTTCTAAGAGTTGTGCCGTCACTGCGGCCCAGTTCCTATCAAGCCACGGACCGGCACCGGTCCATGGACCGGGGGTTGGGGACCCCTGCCTTAGAACATTCTAGCCTTGATTTAAAATTAAATATCTCTATTTAATTTTAGATTAAATTGCTTTAAATTTAATTTTAAATTCGATTGCTTGGACAATATGGAACTGTGCCGTATGCGATATGATCTAAGGAGAGTACACAAAATTGTATGGAATGCTTATTTATTTGGGAATTCATTATTCAGTTTGCTTATTAGACTAACAGCAAAACTGCCAGCTATACACAAATGGATATTAAATATTTGTATTTATTAGTTTGTCAAACATGTACAAGATAGCAGGTATAAATGTAAACATGGATATGAACGAAAGAAATGATTACAAATAGATGGGGAAAGTAGGACAGGGGTGGGTTCCTGTCAGTTCTGACCTCTTCTATAGAAGAGGTTCGACAAATCTACAGTGCCGTTTAGAACTGGTTCCAGTTCCCTCCCCCCTCCTGTCCACACATCCTCAAGATGAAGAGCTAGAGGAGGAATTCTGGGAGCTGACGTCCACAAGTCTTAAAGCTGTCAAGTTTGAACACCCCTGGGGGGTTTTTTTCTAAAGGGTTAGGGGTG
This sequence comes from Rhabdophis nuchalis, assembly GCA_039707465.1. NCBI lineage: Eukaryota > Metazoa > Chordata > Lepidosauria > Squamata > Natricidae > Rhabdophis > Rhabdophis nuchalis. Next base: position 74,923,653 of record CM077645.1, read on the forward strand.
CAAGGGTCTTGTAACTTGACAGCTTTAAGACTTGCGTTGTTCAAATGCCAAAGTTTCTGAGCCAACATTTTGGTTGCTAAGCAAGAGCATTGTTAAGTGAGTTTCACTACATTTTACAAGTTGGCCATGCCCACCCAGTCACATGACTTCCAAGCCACTCCCACTCGGCCACATGGCCAACAAGCCACTCCCAACCAGTCACATGGCTGACAAGCTACTCCCACCCGGTCACATGGCTGGCAAGCCACTCCCACAAAGCAGGCCACACCTACAGAAGAGGTTCTAAAAAAAATTGAAACCCACCACTGGGATAAACACATGTCCATCATGCAACAAAAATTAAAAACAAAAGATAAAAAATAATAATTAAAAACAATAAATAAATAAATTAAAAAGAAAACAAACAAAAACAACAAAATAAAGGACAGACACAATAGGACCACTAGGTCTTTTTCTGCCATTAATTTTCTATGTTTCTACCCTATTTCCCTGAAAATAAGACCCCCCCATGGATAATAAGCCCAATCAGACTTTTGAGCGCATGCACTAAAATAAGCCCTTCCCCAAAAGTAAGCCCTCCCCAAAAATATTGCAACACAGCAACCATGAGGTGACCATGCTCACTGCCTCCTGCACCCCAACAATAATAATACCTCCCCGAAAATAAGGCCAAGTGCTTATTTTTTGAGGGGGAGGTCAAAAGAAAATAAGACCCTGTCTTATTTTTGGGAAAACACAGCAGAAACATTTTCTTTTTTTATATTGAAAAAGTTTTATTGGTTTTACATTTTTTAACAGGATAGGGTAATGGTTACAAAGAAATTTTGAGAGCATTCACGTTAGAGTCGTCGGACCTTCCGAGACCTCAAAATACACAATAAAAAAGTTAACATAGAAAACATTTTCCATACCACTACAAGATGAAAGCAAGTACATTTACCTAAATTCTCCGTTCCATGCTGTCAGACATTTACAAAAAGTCCAGATACAAATATTATGCAAAATTAATCAAAAGAAAAATCAAGGCAAAGTTATTTTTTTGATCTAAGTCTTTTGGCTATTGTATCTTCTTTCTCTCCTCCCTGGCCCCCCGTAGGCGGGGCCGTGGCCCCCTCCGTCCCCCCTGGATCTTCCCCCAGGACAGAGGAATATTTTTTAAGAAAGGCTTCCGCCTCAGCAACTGTTTTAATCCTCACTCTTCCTCCTTCCCAGAACACCAGCATCCCTTCAGGTGTCATCCACTTGAACCAAATCCCGTGATCAAACAAGGTTTTAGACAAGAAGGAAAAATTCCTTCTTGCATCTCTAATTTTTCTAGGGATCTGCTTCAAGATAGTGACCGTTTTTTGATGGTAAGTTAGAGGTTTCTCTCTCTGCGCTTTCAGGATTTCCTCTCTGGTTGACCTTCTAACAAATTTCACATGTATCTCTCTAGGCACTTCATTTATCCTGGCATATGCAGAATTAATTCTATAGGCTAGGTCAATGTCCCCCCTGATCTCATCCTTAGGTTTATGTAAATAGTCTGCTAAAATTGTACTCATAAGATCAGGCAGGCATTCACCAGATTCCTCAAGAACATTCTGAAATCTCAAAAAGTATGTCATTCTTTCCATATCTATCCTAGACACATGCCCATTTATTTCCCCCACCTCATTAGAAACATTTTTAATCTCTCCCTTAGCCCCCTCCAACCCCCCTTCCAGTTCTTCATTCTTCTGTGTGTTCTCCAACACTTGCTTCCGGGTATCCAGTAGTTCCTTCTTGAAGGTAATATTTTCAGCCCTCTGGGCCTTTATTTCTGATATCAAAGTTTGCATAGAGGTTTCAAGAGAAGCCATCCTTTGTTCCAAATTTACAAGTGCTGCTTCTTGTGCCATGGTTAAAAGTTAGAGTCACTGCCACCAAGATGGCGTTTTCCGGGTGGGGCTGGTGGGGCAAATCAGGAGCTCAGTTCAGTTCAGGGCTGTGAAGTTGCAAACAATTCAGAAACCAAAAGAGACACAGTTTCCCAGGTCAGCAAATAGTAATAACGAAGGTATTCCAGAGAAGAAATCACAAATCCATCAAAAGAAATTTTTTTTCAAAAATCCAGAGAGAGTCCTGCTTTCAAAGAGACGCTGGAAATTTTCCTTAGTTGAAATAGTCAGGCAGGGACAAAGAAAAGCCACTTCCACCGCCCATCTCAGAGCCAGAGGGAGAGAGTAGCAAAATAAGAATTTTTTAACCAGCCAGACCTAGAAACAATGTTGCAAAGAATCGCATTCCACTTTCCCTTGTTAAAGACCGTCCGGAGTGAAAGTTTCCACTTTCTCTTTGCAGAGAAGCCATTTTAACGTGCCGCTTAAATCCGAGGTTTTTTTTTTTAGAAATAAACACCCCCCTCCCAATCCGTTCAGCCTGGCTGGCAGCAAGGAAAAAAAAGGTGTTCTTTTAAACTCACTCTCCCTCGCAGCTGAAGCCTCGGTGATCCGCCCGGTCTCTCCGTTCAGCCCTCTCCATTAAAGCGAATGGCGCCGACAGCCGTTGGCGAAGGAAAAAACCCCCGCAGCATGTTCCTCTCCACCTAGGTCGCAGAGAGGAGCGCTCTCCCCACCGCCGTGATGAGGGACGCTCCCTCTGAGCCGACCCTACGGGAAACCTCCGGTAACCGGAGAGTTTCGCCCCCGTGGGCGGGCAGAAAAGGCAACAAAGCGGCGAGCGAGCCCTAGGCTCGCCCGTCGCCGCTGGAGCCGGATACCGGAAGTCCAGCAGAAACATTTTCTTTATGCACCCACGTGAACAGAATGGGGAGACCAGTAAAAATTTAAGTTAGATCTAGATCTATAATTTTCCTAGCTGGATTCCAGAGTTTCTGAGCCAGCATTTTGATTGCTAAGCAAGAGCGTTGTTAAGTGAGTTTCACCACATTTTACAAGTTGGCCACGCCCACCCAATCACATGGCCAGCAAGCCACTCCCACAACTACAGAAGAGGTTCTAAAAAAATTTGAAACCCATCACTGGACAGTAGGCACGCTGGTGTGATTATCCACGCCCCCTTCACAGATCTCTTACGAATGGGGTGAGGTCCACAGTAGACAGTTTAAGTTTGAAGCTGTGAGGGTTAGAAGATGTAACGACGGAGTCAAATAGAGCATTCCAGGCATTGACCTCTCTATTGCTGAAGTCGTATTTTCTGCACTCGAGTTTGGAGCCGTTTACCTTGAGTTTGTATCGATTGTTTGCCTGTGTATTATTGAGGTTGAAGCTGAAGAAGTCATTAACAGGGAAGACGATGTAGCAGACAATTTTGTGTACTGTGCTTAGATCATATCGCACATGGCACAGTTCCAGATTGTCCAAGCAATCAAATTTAAAATTAAATTTAAAGCAATTTAATTTTAAATTAAATATTTCTATTTAATTTTAAATCAAGGCTAGAATATTCTAAGGTGCAGATGTAAAATTAAATTTTAAATTAAGTTAAAGCAATTTAATTTAAAATTAAATAGAAATGTTTAATTTAAAATTAAATAGAAATATTTAATTTAAAATTAAATAGAAATATTTAATTTAAAATTAAATAGAAATATTTAATTTAAAATTAAATAGAAATATTTAATTTTAAATCAAGGCTAGAATTTTTTAAGGGGCAGAAATAAAAGTAACATCAGATGGGTTGTGAATGAGGGTTAGGGCTGGAGAAGAATTGTTGCTCTAGCACAGTGCTTGTCAAACTTAGCAACTTTAAGATGTGTGGACTTCAAATCCCAGAATTCCCCAGATGGCTCTGGTTCAAGTAGAACAGGGCTGTCAAACTTGTAGTGCACAGGCTGGATACGTCAAGCACTAGCCACGCCCCAGTTTAGCAAAGGGAGGGAAATCACAATAAATCATGTGATGATGCCGTGACAATGCAAACTTGACACCTCTGAAGTAGAAGAAGTGCAGATTGTGACTACTACCATAAATACCCATTTTCCTTTATTAGTAGTCTTGAGACTGTGACTCAGGAGGAAAACGACTGGAAGGCACATAACCAAGATTGTCTGGTCAGCAGCTTGCTTGGTGACCAATAGTTTTATATGCACTTGCTATAAGAGTGCTGAATATCTTTATTAGACTACATGGGGAAGGTGAACAGTACCAAGTTGGTTTGGCTTTCTCAGATATCAGTCACACCTTGTATTATTCTGGGGCAGTTGGCTTTCCACAAATCCAAATATCAACCTTTAAAAAATTATTTTCTCTATGTAAATACTGAGGTTAGCAGTCCTGTACTTACTTATCTCAATAGATTCCCCTTTAAAAGATGTACATGGTTGCAATATTTATTATATTCTTAAATAAAAGTTGCAATATACAAAGTTGCAATAAGGTAAAAACTTATGCATTGCATAGATAATTTTATACCACTCACGACGGCAATCTCATAAGGTTTTATGTTTTAAACATGATGGACAAACCTTAAACATCATTGCATTATAAAAAATGCCAAAATCTGAATTAAATTTTGCAGGATTCATTAAGCCAGGAGTGTCAAACTCACATCGTCACAGCAGTGTCACGTGACATATTGGGACTTTTTTACTCTTCACTAAACCGGGCGTGGGTGTGGGTGTCACCAGCATGTGACACATTTGGCCCACGGACTGCGAGTTTGACAGCTCTGCATTAAGCCATCAAATAATTTTGTAGTTAATATATACTGTAACAATGCAAATGTTAACCGTGTAGTATATATTTCCCTTTAAACTCACATGTAATGCAAATAAAATTGTAGAAAGCATAATATTTATTGATTCAAAAAATAATACAATAATACTATTGTTCAAAAAAAGAAATTTGCCAAAATATTTAGAGCCAGAATGGATTTTAAAAATTAGAAGGAGCTGCAACATTTCCCCTGTTTTGGCATGCCATTTGATTTAGTTTCATATAATGTATTATCTTGAAATAGAATTTAAACAGTCCAGGATAGACTGGGATTTTGAATGCTCTTTTAGATCAATACCCTTTGTGTCATATTTCTTTAGTGATATCTAATCTGAAGCACACCACAATCCAGCAGAAAATAACATTTTATAGTAAAATGACAGTTGTATTTAATTATAACTAATTTTTACTTGGATCCAATCCTTAAAACCAATTTTCGCTTAAAATGATGCCATTGTCTTTCAAGCTGCTGTTTTGGTACCCATATTAAGAAAGGTAATTACAATCAATATCCAGAGAAATGAATAGAATATTTAGCGGTGGTAGAATCCTCTTCATTTTCAAGGCTAACCTTGGCAATCTGTATCTTTTCTTCTCAGTTTCTAATGTTTAAAGTGGGGGAAAATATTTATAGTGAATGAAAAGCTAACTTGTGAGTGAAATCAATATGGTAAACAGAATAAAGATGGAACGTGAATGATATATAAGATAATCATAGAATTTGCGAGTTAGAAGAGACCTTAATCATTTTCTCCAATGTTTCTCAACCTTGCCAGGATGCATGGACTTCAATTCCCAGAATTTTCCAGCTGGGGATTCTAGAAGTTCAAGTCTACACTTCTTAAAGTGTGCCAAGGTTAAGAAATACTTATTTAGTCCCTTCCCTGTAGAATAACAGCATTGGAAGGGACCTTGGAGGTCTTCTAATCCAACCCCATGCCCAGGCAGGAAATAGTTGTACAATCTCTGCTTAAAAATGTCCAGTGTTGAAACATTACAACTTCTGGAGGCAAGTTGTTCCACTGGTTAATTGTTCTAACTGTCAGGGAATTTCTCCCTTAGTTCTAGACAGCTTTTCTCCTTGATGAGTTTCCATCCATTGATTCTTGTCCTATCTTCAAGAGGGAAGTCAAGCTATTCTTTTGAGAACAGCTTGACTTCCCTCTTCTTTTGGCAATCCCTGAAATATTGGAATATTGTTATCATGTCACCCCTAGTCCTTCTTTTCATTAAACTAGACATACCCAATTCCAGCAACTGTTCTTTTAGCCTTCAATTCCCTAATCATCTTTGTTGCTCTTCTCTGCACCCTTTCTAGAGTCTCGACATCTTTTTTACACTAGCAACAAAAAATAAATGCAGTATTCCAAGTGTGGTCTTACCAAGGCATTATAAAGTGATATTAACATTTCACATGATCTTGAGTCTATCCCTCAATTAATGCCACCTAGAACTATGTTAGCTTTTTTGGCAGCTGCAGTACACTGTTGGCTCATTTTTAAGAGATTGTCCATTAGGACTCCAAGATCCATCTCTCAGTTACCACTATTGAGCCAGGTACCACCTAAACCATACACGTGCATTTTCTTCCCTAAATGTAGATCCTTACTTTTTTCATCATTGAATTTCATTTTGTTAGATAGCGCCCAATATTCAAATCTGTCAAGATCCTTCTGTATCTTAAGCCTATCTTCTGGAGTATTGACTATTCCTGCCATTTGATGAGTTACCCATCTACCCCCTCATCAAAATCATTGATGAAGATATTGAAGAGTACTGGGCCTAAAACAGAGCTTGGGGTACCCCACTGCACACTTCATGTAGATGCAGTTCCACTGAGGACTACACATTGAGTGCAATTGGTCAGCCACTTATGAATCCATCTGGTAGTGATGCTGTTTAACTCACATTTTTCTATTTTATCAAGTAGTATGTTGTGGTCTACTTTATCAAATGCCTTACTGAAGTCCAAGTAAATTATATCCACAGCATTCCTCTGGTATACTAATTTTGTCACTTTGTCAAAGAATGCAATAAGATTTGTATCATGATCTGTTTATGATAAACCTAAATTGGCTTTTGGTTATGACTTTGTTTGCCTCTAGGTTTTTGCTGATTTGTTGCTTGATTATCTTTTTCAGAATCTTCTAGGTATTGGAGTTAGGTGGATAGTAATCCACAACTAATGGCCATCCAGTTTGTTTAAACACCAGCAAAGAAGAGTTCACTATCTTCTAAGGAACATTTATCCACTGTTGAACAACTAATACTTTTAAGAATTTTTTCCTGATGATCAACCAAAGTCTGCAGTATTTCTCATTCATTTAAATGCCTTGTCTTCTAGAAAACATCTGAACAATTGTATACAGTGTTTTGCATGAAGCCCTTAATAACAGATCTCTATATATAATCTCCAGTTCTTCTGACCATTTCTCTGAGGGCAATCCACAGCCTGTAAAGTAAACATGGGTTTTCACCCTCATTACTACCCACCAGCATTGTGTTGTTCGGGATTTGGGAGGGCAGTAAATTCCAAGTACAGTACGTTTGTTTAGCAAGTCATAGTATTTAACCCTTCTACAGTAAATGATAGATAATCTGCAAGTGCATTTAATAACTGCTAGATATCTTGTAACAGACTTCCTGTTGGCCCTTTAAGATATAAGCACAACTGTGGTTAGTAAATCTGTCTTTATTGTAAGGTTGTAAACAGAATCTTTCAAGAATCAGAGTATTTTTCCTTTTACTGTCTGAAAAGAACAATGCTCTTTGCAATGACATAATGGCTCAAAAGTAGTATCATGTTCTGACTTGCTTTTCTAAGGTTATGAAGTCAAAATCATTTGATATTAGAGTTGTAAGGGAAAAAAAACATATTCGGTAGATGATTAAGAAATACAAGCTTAGCAGTAAATAGAAAATATTGATTACTTTACACTCTGACTGAAAATGTTCCTTAAAATGTATCTTCCTTATTCTCTCATAATAATGTAACATGGCACTTTTAGAAAGATAGAAATATAGAGGGAAGAAAGTAACCTTGAAGAGTGTAAAGATCTAAAAATTAAAGCCGATGAGGCCAAATTAGAGAAAACCATTATGTCAGAGTAGATCAGTTACTTTCCCAAGCCACCAAGAAAAAGGCCATATCTTCACTGACTCCGAAAAGTAGGAGGAAAAGGTTTAGAATTTAAACCCTGAAATACTAGACTTATAGTATATAAACATTTTGACTTCTGGGTCATGCAGCAAGAAAACCATCTGTGTATGTGTATGTATGGCTTTATTCTTCTTTATATTAAAGAGACTAAGCACAATTATGTCTAAGAATCTTGATACTGAATATAGGTTGTTTTTATATGGAAAGGTATTGTGATGAGATTTGATAATTATGCAAGGTCACTACAAAGCATCTTGCAATTATATAACAAAATGTATTGGTAATACTATTGGAATAAATCTAATTTGTTGGGAATCAGACTGCATACACATTTTATAATGAATATAAGTAAATAAAATATACTTCAATGTAGCAGTCCACAACCTTTGTAGCTTGACAGCCTGGCATGCGGGTAGAGAGGGGAATTGGGCCCCATGAGTGGCAGACTGGTGCACATGCACGCAGCTCAACTTGTGCGAGCAAATAGCCAGCACATATGTGAATGCCCGCCACTCCATGGTTTGCACAGGTTGATTTTCACACTCAAACGCATTCTAGACAGCCTCTTGTACAGTCTAATTCTAAATAGGCCATGGCCCAGTAGTGGGCTGCTGTCCAGGGGTTGGGAATCCCTGATTTAATGAACATGATGGCAAACATTATGGCAATGGCAATTTTCCATCCTATAAAGCTTACTCTAAAGTGGTCCCAGAATTATAGGATCAATTTGGAGCATTATTTAACTGATAGAAACAGTCTAACCTTAGACAGATTTTTTTTAAATCACCTAAATTTAAGACATAAGCAATAGGCATCATAGAAAATCTTAAGCCAAACCAACATTTGGACTGCACCTTAGATGCTGATCCTTCCCTAACTCTAATTCCTAAGATTGAGACCTTTAATAAACAACAGCCTTATCACTGGATTGCCAGTTGTGAAGAGTAATAGAGAGATTGGGCTCCAGAGTTAGCAAAAAAAAAATTCTTCAAGCTGATTCTGCAATACACTCCAAGAATTGAAACTTGGCACTCCTCTGGACCAGTTAGAACCATGATGGCGAACCTATGGCACATGTGCCAGAGGTGACATGCAGAGCCCTCTCTGTGGGCATGTGTGCCATTGCCAGATGCTCTTCTGGTTTCCGGCATACATGTCAGCTGGTCTTAATGGATGCCGGAGCTCCAGAAAATGGCCCGAAAAACATCCAAAAACCAGTTTTTCAAGCCATTTTCTGGGCCGTGCTTAGGCCATTTTTGCTCTGAAAAATGGCCTGAAAATGGCCCAAAAAACAAGGTGAAAACAAACATGGATGTGCCAGCCAGCTAGTCTTTGGATTTTCGGTGCATGCACATGTGTTCTGATTTGGGCACTCAGCGCTGAAAAGGTTCGCCATTACTGAGTTAGAACAACCTGGTTCTTTGAAACTCATTTGAATGGCGTTCTCCAATAGTGACTCCTAGACTTGGTGATTTACAAGATTACAATTTCTTCAAAAGCTTCTGACAAACTTTGTCTCTACATATTTTTTCCTCATTATGAGCCAAGAGACAGACATAGGCCCGAAGCTTCTATTGCATTTAACAGTGTGTGAGTGTGGGTGTTTGTGGGTGTGTGGATTGAGAAACAAACAACCTTAAAAAGATTTGCATCTCATCTGCCAATAATTTTCTGTTTTTTGGTCTGTGACATATGTTGTGTTTCTTTAATAAGTAAAACTGGCAGAGGTTTTATGTGCCGCCAGGGTCCAAAGCCATATTTATAACTTCAGCTAAGCTAGGATATCTTCAGGCACATATTAAATTATTAATACACACAAATGCAACAGGAAAGGCAATTTGCCACATATATATATGGCAAATTGTCTTTACTATTACATTAGTACACACAGACAGAGGCTTCTGAATTTCATTATTTATGTATTTTATCACAGATTAAAGCCAGCTAATAAACATCTTTTGTGAGGAAAGAACATTTTTGTTTTTTAATTTGTAACAAGCCAGAAACAAGTGAGACTTTAAAGGGACTTTAAACTTGGCAACTTTAAAACCTGTGGACTTCAAATCCCAGAATTCCCCCTTTTTAAAAAGGACTGAAAAATTCATTACTGAAATAAGCATTTAATGCTCCCCAACCTACAAAGTGATGTTGCATCATCAAATGTTGTTTTTCTTCACTTAAAAATAAAATCCTTAATACTGTAACAAATAATTATTGTATCTTTTGAATTCTAGGTACGTATGGTTAGAATGTATTACACATCAGCTTTGTGTGGGGGTGTTTGTCTTATATATAATATCCATTTTTATACTTGACAATTTTGTCTGTTACTTTTACATTACAAATAAATATGGCAAGCATATGAGCTTTGATAATGGTATTTAAAATATCAAAATATCAACCAAATCTTTATTATGATTAAGATGACCATACGTCCCGCTTTTGCCGGGACAGTCCCACTTTTTAAGAATTAGTCCTGCATCCCGCTGCCTCTTAAAAATGTCCGATTTTTGCCTGGAGCAGTGGCAGGGGCCAGGCGGGCAGCGGCCGCTCTTCACGCGCTCAGAGGCAGCCTGCGTCCAGGGCAGCGGCGCCGGCAGGAAGCGGGGGCCAAAGCAGAGGGCCGGCAAGGGAGGAGCGAGCGAGAAGAAGCCAGCAGGCAGAGGAGGAGGAGGATAGCTGTGAGCAGTGGGGGCGCAGCCCTGAACTTTGCGCCACGGCCACGATGTGCTGACAATGGCCGGGTGTGAGCCCCACCGCCACTGCCTCCCCTCCCTGCCTGGCTCATCCGGGATGAGCAGCGCAAAGCTCAGAGCTGCAGCCAGAGCCCGCTCAGCCCTGAAGTTTGCGCCACCAGCGCGATGCACTGAGAGCGGCTGGCTCGGGCGAGGAGGTGGCGATGGTGGTGCTCAGAGTGGCTGGCTGTGAGCACCATCACCGCTGCCTCCCCACCCGAGCCGGCCGCTCTCAGCGCATTGCGCCGGCAGCACCAGCAGCGCAAACTTCAGGGCCGCGCGGGCTCCAGCTGCATCCCTGAACTTTGCACCGCTCATCCCGGATGAGCCAGGCAGGAAGGGGAGGCAGCGGCGGTTGGGCTCATGCCCAGCTGCTGTCAGCGCATCGCGGCCACGGTGCAAAGTTCAGGGCCGCAGCCCCGCCGCATACAGCTATCCTCCTCCTCCACCTGCTGGCTTCTCATGTGCTCCTCCCTTGCTCCTCCGCTCTGGCCGCCGCTTCCTGCCCTCGCTGCTGCCCTGGTTGCAGGCCGCCTCTGAGCATGTGCAGAGCGGCCGCCGCCCGGCCAGCCCCGCTCTGCCGCCCCCCCAGCAGCTATGGGAATAGTGCAACCTCAGGTACGGCCAGTGAGGGAAGTGGCAGCTGCAGGGCCGGGAAAGACCGCTGAGCCCCCCCCCCGGTCAATGGTGTCCCGCTTTACAAATTATGATCAAAGACCAATATAAGATGGGTTAGTCAAGATATTTGTGGATATTTTACTCAGCAAGATCCTTATTTAATTTTCTGAAGGATTAAATGGAGAGCAGTGGTTAGAATGCAGTACTACGACCCAGCAGTTGGGGGGGGGCATGGGAATGGAGAGCACATGTGCACATGCATAGCTGTGTTTGTGCAAGTGACTTGTTCATGTGCCCTCCACTCAGGCGAATGGAGCTTTGCCCACGAGTGGACCTTCAGGCACACTTGTCCATTTCTTTAGCAGCCCAGTTTTGAACAGGCCATGGTTCAGTAGTGGGCCATGGTCCGGGGATTGGGGATCCCTGTTCTAAAGTCTTTAACCATATTTTCTAACTAAATGAGAAAATGTGGTTAGCTGAAGCTTTTTGAGTTTAAGTGGAGCATAAATGAACCTGCAAAAGGGGGAAAGTTCCATATTTCAACATAAGGATACTCCATTTTATTAAGCCAAGATTAAGCCAGCATCTTATTGGCTTGTTTATATGTTTATCGCATCTATATCCAGCCATGCTCTTAGGCTATCCTGCAATGACTCAGTCCGTTTTGTTGACTCTTCCAGTCTTTCTTCATCTTTTTTTGTTTGTTTGTTTTATTAGCTCCTTGCAATCACCTTGCAACTATAATTCATCTAGAAAAACAAATTTGATGGTTGGTAACAAAATTACAGGGTTTCTTGAAACTGTCAGTTTATGTTTGTGCTATCTGAAAAGACAGTAAGTATAAACCTGTACAGAATTCTCTACAGGAAACAAATTCAAGCAATAATAGGTTTACGTTAATTCAGAGGTATTCCTGAAGTATATACTGTATATAGACAAACTAAATTTATAGGTATCAGAATTTAAACGTCCTTATTGGGAAGCAATGCTTTCTTAGGGGGGAAAATAGGATTACTCTCTCTAGATTATTACAGGTACTTTATTAAAAATCTTTGCAACAAATATTTAATTTTTTTTCTTGGTATTTTTCCTCTGAGATGTGAAGTTGAGCAAGCTAAAATCTATTGTCTGATATTTTTTTTAATAAGAGTATATGAATATTTGAAAATACAGTCTCATTATTGAAATGGCCTGGAGAATATCCATGATCCTGAATAATGTGAAATCCAATAAAATGGAGCTGAATACATAATATTACTGGTATGGGTCCAAATGGAAAGACACATGACTGAACGTATGTAATGAGTCCAAGGAAGAAATTATTATTGTGAACTTTGTTTAACAGTCAATATCTGTGAATTGTAGATTAGAAAACTGTGTGATAATGTTTGTGAGTAAGAAATAGCAGTGTTTGTGCACAATTTTTTAGGTCGCCTATGAAAATGACTGCAAATGCTGCATAGTGTAATTCAGGGGTGTCCAAACTTGGGAACTTTAAGAGTTGTGGACTTCAACTCCCAGAATTCCCCAGCCAGCCATGGCAGCTGGGGAATTCTGGGAGTTGAAGTCCACAACTCTTAAAGTTCCCAAGTTTGGGCATCCCTGGTGTAATTCAATAGGCAACATTTCCATTTTGCTTAAATTTTCTAGAAGAACAGCATCCAAATTCTTAAGTCATCTTGCTCTATCAGCTATTTTTAAAAAAACTATTATGTCAATGTCCAATAGAAAATACATTTTTTTTAAAAACACAGCTTTATTGGAAGTATACAAGTTATATGTAATCCGTATTCTGTTGCAAGCAGAAGAGTGTAGTACACTTCTTGTGAAATACCTCTGGACTCGCTCAATTGTATTAATGTCCAATATTCAGTAACACAGCCCCAACATTAGCCAAACACTTCAAAAAATGAATTCTATATCTAATTTTTATTTCAACATTGCATTAATCTTGTTTCATTTAGAAATTTAATTTTTCTAATTTTAATTTAGAAAATTAAATATTAAATATTTAGAAAGCTGTAATCATTCCTGTTAGACTTTTTCCCTTTATCCATTTTATAAAGGTCCTTACAAGAATCTCCTTTCCACAGGGAAACAAATATGGGATCTTCTCACATAAGAACCAATCACATTGTCTTTACTTTATTACAGAAATGACAGTGCCAAGAAATAATGAGCAATAAAGATCTGGGCACATATATTTTGGAGAGCACGATTAATTATTAAACTTTCAAATATATTGATCAAAGCATACAGTCAAAATAGCAATAATGGAAAGTATTGGACATTAGTAGTCAGATCGTGAAATGCTACATCAAACACAAGTATTGGAACCATTTACTATCAGGTAGCAATGCATATAAAACTTCCAGATCTTGTTTGGTTCTTAATAAAGGGTATTGGTAAAACTTTTACTTTTAAGAAATTTATTTTGGAGTTTAGGAGGTTGAAGAAACCTTATTAAGTTAGTTTATTAAATTTAGTTTATTAACTCTTTGAACCACCAAGTCTACAAGGGATTAGAATTATTTCTGGCCTCCTCCTCTACCTCCTCCTCTTCCTCTTCCTCTACCTCCTCTTCCTCCTCCTCGTCTTTTGAGTGCAATCCTCAACAAGGTATGGGCCTCAAATCAGTAAAAGTTATATACTTCTGAAGTAACAGGAACTCCTACTGAACACTCAATTTCCTACATGGACATTCAAGTTTTAAGTTTCAATGCTATAGTGTGACTAGCCCCAATGAACACATACCTAATGTGTTTTATTTAATGATCTAATGTCAATAAATTAGAGCAGAAACATCAAGTGTCAAATGAGAAAATGCTTTGTTGGACTATACCACATCTTAACTCATTTTGTTTCAGCACAAGAGAAAAATGCAGTCAACAAAAATATATTTACCTTCCTTGGAAACTTTTTCATTTCAATTGTTGCACCACTTTCGTTTCAATTGTTGCTTATTTGCACGAGTGAAACCAGAATGGGAGCACCATCCAAAAATTACATAGCCAAATATGATTTAGCCATTGATGATATGATATGTGAGAACAATTCAGACATAATCAGTAAATGTTCTCAAAGAGTGGCCAAAAGAAAAAATGGGGGAAAAAGAAGCTCAAAAGTGCATCATTTTGAAAAATAATCCTGTTATTGTATAAAATATAATTTCACATCATTAAGAATACAATAGAAAATGACACATACTAAATTTTGAGGGGGAAATACCATGAATATAGTAAGTAGCCTTGTGAAATCTGCCTGGAGAAAACTGAAGGCAAGATATTTGAGCATAATGCGGTATGCAGCTGCTGTTTTATTCAACTACTTAGTATCCAGAAGGTATAATAACAAAGATACAATTCAGCTTGGAATCCTGAGATGAAAAGGTCTTAATTGTAGCATAGCAAGAATCAGGAAACAGTGTGAAGCATGACAATGAAAGAGATGGCAGGATTGATTTTTTTTTTAAAGAAGAAAAGTAGAAAATGAAGCAATGCTCTTGGGAGACAGTGATGATTTCTGGCAAAGCCTTGACGCTATTTAAAAAGTGAAAACAACCTTGTAGAAACAGGTTGTGGAAAGATAATGTGGCTTGGATTTAAGCTTTTCTTATTGTTAAGTCCCGTCTCCCAAATAATCTATTATTGCAGTTAGTGAAAAAACGATTCCTGAATTTTCACACGCAAACCTTCCCTCTGGCTAGACTGCATCTGCAGGATATGATGACTGAGACATAAGGGAGCTGGCAAGTACAGAAACCAGTAGTGACAACATAGAGTATTTCTTGGTCTTAACACCGTTAGCAAACAGTCTAATTAAAGTAGAACTGCCATGTTTCATTATTGATATCCTCCTGGCTCAGAGGAGAAAGGCTTCACTGGGGAGTTGCAAGTGACATCCATTTAAGTCTTAAATAGAAAGGATGAATAGGAATACCCAGAATTTCTAACAATGGAACTCATCCTTCTTTCTTTGGACTCTCGTCTGCTATTCCTAACTTTCCCTAGGCTATTCACTGTCATATTAATGAATGTTCAATATTAGCATTCACAAGTGGGTATTTATTAATGCAGAGGTTGATGCTACTGATAAATAGATCGAGCCAGGTGATTTCCTAAATTAAAACAAGTTTCTGCAAGCCCACAACAATGTTGAAATTGGAATTAGGGACTGGGAAGGCTGGTTCTCACTCTCTGAACCAGTCTGGCAGAGGAATATTTATTGCGCTGTAGTGGCACTACCACCTGTGAGCAAATTAGGTACTGCAGTTCTTCTTAGCTTTGATATTCAAGCCCAAAAGAGCTCAAATCGGACAATTGGTTTTATTTGTTGCTTTTAACATTTATTTTTGAATTGGTGATATGTAGACATTAAGTCACAGCTTGAATCAATGATTATGATAATCAAACAATGAAATATGTGATGATATATGTCATAGAATATATTAAAAAGATGACATGTGCTTTTGCGTATGTGTGGGTTACATGAAAGCAGTACTATAATGCTGTAGCTTGAGAATTACAATTCTATGGTTATTGTTCCAAATCCAAGCTTTGGATTTTCAGAGGATGAGTTAATTTCATTTACTAGTTAGTTAGTTAGTTAGTTAGTTAGTTAGTTAGTTAGTTAGTTAGTTAGTTAGTTAGTCAGTCAGTCAGTCAGTCAGTCAGTCAGTCAGTCAGTCAGTCATCTCAATTCTCATATAGTCCACATAATTTAGAAATTCTTAGAATAGTCACAAAAATAGTGAATTATAATAATTTTAGTAACAATAATGGACAAAATGTAAAGGTGGGAAGATATTGGGGAGTATATAATTTTTAAAAATTGATCATGACATAGAATATCTATTTGCCAAAAGCTACTTGGGTGTCCTCCTGGATTCCCGGCTGACCATGGAGGACCATGTGTCGGCCGTGGCCAGGGGGGCGTTCTATCAGGTACGCCTGATTCGCCAGTTGCGCCTCTTACTGGACCGGGGGGCCCTTCGCACAGTCACTCAGGCATTGGTGACATCCTGGCTGGACTACTGCATGCTCTCTACATGGGGCTCCCCTTGAGGTGCACTCGAAGGTTGCAGTTGGTCCAGAATGCGGCCGCGCGGATAATTATGGATGCCTCAAGGCAATCCCACATAACACCTCTCCTGCGCGAGCTGCACTGGCTACCTTTGGTCTTTCAGGTGCGCTTCAAGGTGCTGACGACCATCTTCAAAGAGCTCCATGGCTCGGGGCCTAGCTATATTCGTGACCACCTCCTGCCCCATACATCCCTTCGACCGATCCGCTCCCACAGAGAGGGCCTTCTCAGGGTACCGTCGACCGGACAATGCCGGTTGGTGGTGCCCAGGGGAAGAGCCTTCTCTGTGGCGGGCCCTGCCCTCTGGAACGATCTACCCCCCGATCTACGCACCATCGTGGACCTCCGCCTTTTCCGCCAACGTCTTAAAACCCATTTATTTCAACAAGCTGGCCTAGCATAACCCCCATTCTGACTTTTATAGGGATAATTTTTATAGGGATAATTTTTAAATTTTAGAGTTTTATTAATTTTAGCACAGGGAATATTTAATTAGTTTTTAACAATTTTGGATTTTTGTATTTTTGTATGATTTTAATGATGCCTGTGCGCCGCCCTGGGTCCTTTTTTAGGAGAAGGGCAGGGTATAAATTTAATAAAATAAAATAAAATAAATAAATACTTAGGACTTTAAACATGTTCTATGGATTGTCTCAGGTATCTACTTATTAAACTGAAGTATTAAATTTCTATTAAATTAAATTTCTAAGGTTCCATATTTCTAAGGTTCCCACTATATATTTTTGCACATCTTATGGAACCTAACCCCAGGTCAACTTGGGAAGCACCCCCTTTTGCCCTTTGTTCTAGTTATTCTAATCATTCAAAATGATGGTTACTTCACTACCTGTTTTAGAATAGAGAATGGAGAAATATATGTCTTTAATTCACTTGGGTGTCTATCCCTCCCATTTACTTTCTTTCACTTACAGTACTTCACTTACAAAAAAAAATCATGAATCATGACAGTCAATCACTGTACATCGATTTCTACACCCAACCAACTTTGACATTCTATAGATAAAGAAAGATTTAAATCAAGCTGAAGAATTTCTGCATCTAAGGAGAAGCAGACATATTTAAGCTTTCGCATTAAAACAGGAACCTGGTATAAAATATTCATAATTAATGGCCTGGTTATTTAAGAGCAAGTTTAAGTACTCCAGATTAATGTTCTACTCCTTGTATGTAGTTTCCAGGATTGTTAGAACAGGAAAAAAAACAGCTGAAAACAGAAGTGCAGTCATTCAAAATATCGCCCCACCCCATCCCTCACTACACATAATTACTGTATATTCCTACAAGCTTACACCAGGCCCATTTTAATCTCCCCTAATAAAACTGTTATAGAATGGATCTTCAAGGACAATTTCACATATCACATAACTGAACCTCGATCTCAATGGAAGCAGCCTGGGCTTTAAAAGAGAATTGGATGAACTGTGGCTACCAGCCTCCTGTTTCTGACCCCTGAACCCTCTGAACATGACAAAACTTAAAAAGGATGGCAGGGTTTCGTGCCATTTACAGATGGGAGACCCATAGTCATGTGAAACAATCATATACTGTAATTGTTTTCTTTTATTCTGAACCTAAAGAGATAGTTCCTAATTCCTCATAGAATCTCAACCATCTACAAATGTTATTTGGTCTCATCCTTTAGCTACTGGTATAAGTCTCTTCAAAAAAAAAAGAAAGTTGATGGTTTTCATCTATTTTAGAATATTTTAGAATATGCACACAACTGTAAAGCAGAGGTGTGGCAGATTTTAGAAGTGTTCCTTATTTCATCCAATACTTTATTTTTTTCAAAGTACACATTACCTTATTTTTCAGAGTGTAAGACGCACCTTTTTCCCCTAAAAAAAGAGGCTGAAAATCTGGGTGTATCTTATACACTGAATAGGGCATTTTTTGCCTCCCAAAACCCCACCCCTTCACCAAAATGGCCATGCATAGCCTTTGGGAGGTTTTCAGAGAGCTCCTGGGAGCTGGGGGTGGGAGGCAGAAATGAGCAAAAAAAAGGACCATTTTTTTACTCAATTTCCCCCCACCCAGCCCCCAGGAGAATTCTATAAGCCTCTTAAAGGCTATCCATGCCCTTTTTTGAGAAAAACAGGCCCGTTTTTCACAAAACATTAACGTTTTTCCACAAAAACAGGCCATTTTGGGGAGGTTTGCAGAGTGCAGAAACTTTTTTTTTTAAATTTACCTCTTCAAAACCTTGCTGCGTCTTATACTCT
This sequence comes from Rhabdophis nuchalis, assembly GCA_039707465.1. NCBI lineage: Eukaryota > Metazoa > Chordata > Lepidosauria > Squamata > Natricidae > Rhabdophis > Rhabdophis nuchalis. Next base: position 74,942,188 of record CM077645.1, read on the forward strand.
GAAAAATATGGTAGTTCGCAGAAAAATACAAATTGGTTCTAAGTTAGACTTCTAAGTTTGGCCATACTGTTATCAAGCTTTACTTCTCTAGAAATCAGAGCGTTTTCACTTTCTTTTAATAATTGTCTCACCAGCCTTCCCATAATACAAGGAATAAAAGGGTAACAAATGCCTCACTGACAAATAGCTTCTAATTTCAGAGGGCTCTTTCCCACCAAAGCATTGTTCACAGCTCTTTGATTCTGCAAATTTGTCCTGGTTTCAGATATTTCCACTTTTATAGAGGGGAAAGAGAGAGGGAGGGAGGGAGGGAGGGAGGCCTGCTTAACCTGGCTTTTTTTAACATTAACATTTTTGATCTAATTGCTAGATGGAGAAGACACACACACACACACCATTTAAATGAATTGAACAATAAAAGTGAAGTGAGGAAACAATTTTGGGAAAGCTGAGAGTGGATCTATACAACACACTGTTAGAAGAGTGCTGGAATTGTGTTCCGGTATACACGTAATCCTTGATTTATGACCACAATTGAGCCCAAAATTTATGTGGGTAAGTGAAACATTTGTTAAGTGAATTGTATTCCACTTTACAAGCTTTCTTGCCACAGTCCTTAAGTGAATGACTGCAGTTGTTAAGTTACTAAGATGGAGGCAGGGCATGAAGCGATTTTTAGACATAAGAGTGAGATGAGTCGGGGTCAGACTAGATGATCTTTAGTCATTTTTATTTTATGCTTTTTGAATGAATGAATGAAATTTTATTTGTATACCGCTCCCTCTCTCCGAAGGGACTAGGGGCGGTCCACAGGGGATTATAAAACATACAAACATAAAACAATATAAATATCTAAAATCAGATTAAACTACTATAACCCTGCGCTAAAACCTAAAATCCTAAAACACTAAAAACCCCTAAAAACCCAATTAAAAATTTAAATATACAGACTGGAGGCAGGAAAGATAGATTAGGCCAGGCCGGCCTGGTGGAAGAAGTAAGTTTTGAGCTTTCGGCGGAAGGAGCGGAGGTCCAGAGTTGTTCTGAGGTCAGGGGGGTAGGTCGTTCCATAAGGTAGGGCCTGCGACAGAGAAGACCCTTCCCCTGGATGTCGCCCGCTGGCATTGCCTAGTGGACGGCACCCGGAGAAGTCCCTCTCTGTGCGAGCGAATCGGTTGAAGGGATGTATGGGGCAGGATGCGATCTCGCAGATAGCTAGGTCCCGTGCAGGGGTGGGTTTCAAAATTTTTGGAACAGGTTCTGTGGGTGTGGCCTGCTTTGTGGGAGTGGCTTGCCGGCCATGTGACCGGGTAGGAGTGGCTTGCCAGCCATGTGACCGGGTGGGAGTGGCCAATTTGGAAAATGTGAAATTCACTTAACAATGGTCTTGGTTAGCAACCAAACTTTTGGGCTTAATTGTGGTCATAAGTTCTCTCTCTCTCTCTCTCTCTCTTTCTTTTTCTTTCTTTCCTTCTGTCTTTCTTTCTCTCTTTCTCTCTCTCTCTTTCTTTCTCTTTCTCTCTTTCTGTCTCTTTTCTTTCTCTCTTTCTCTCTCTCTTTTTTCTCTTTCTTTCCTTTCTGTCTCTCTTTCTTTTTCTCTCTTTCTCTCTGTCTGTCTATCTTTCTCTCCCTCCCACTCTCTGTCTCTCTGTGTGTGTCTGTCACTCTCTGGTTCCCCCCTCCCTCCCTGTCTCTCTGTGTGTCTGTGCCTCTCTCTCTCTGTCTGTCTCCCCCCACCCACCCAAGCCTCCTCAGCCTCTCTCACCCATCCACCGGACGAAGGAACCTGGCGTCCGATGGGTGAGCAAGCGAGCGAGCAAAGGCTTTTGAAGCAAAGGCTTCAAAGGCTGCCGGCTAGGAACAGCGCGCTACGCTGCGCGAACCCCCCCCCAGTCGCGGCGAAACTTTCCCTGTTAGCGCGACTGGCAGAGGGCGGGGGGGGTTCGCGCAGCGTAGCGCGCTGTTCCTAGCCGGCAGCCTTTGAAGCCTTTGCTTCAAAAGCCTTTGCTCGCTCGCTTGCTCACCCATCGGACGCCAGGTTCCTTCGTCCGGTGGATGGGTGAGAGAGAGAGCGAGAGTAGCCGGTCAGGCTACTTCCAGGAGCTGAGGAGGTTTGGGGGGGAGGGGAGACAGACACACAGAGAGACAGGGAGGGAGGGGGGAACCAGAGAGCCAGAGAACCCGCTGGCTGTATTTACTCTCTCTCTCACCCATCCACCGGACGAAGGAACCTGGCGTCCGATGGGTGAGCGAGCAAGCGAGCGAGCGAGCAACCGCGGCCAGCGGGCCAGAGGATTTTTGGGGCGCGCAGCAACTTTCCTTACCCGCGGCGGGAAACACGCAAGGAGAATCCACTCCCAGCTGTCTTCTTTTTCCTTCTGCGAAGGGTACTGGCCGCTGGCAAAGCGGGAGGCTCGGGAAGGCGGCACACACACACACACAACCTACTTCAGGCGGCGGGAAACACGCAAGGAGAATCCACTCGCGGCTAGGCATAGGGGGGAAGAGGTGGCTGAGCAAAGGGAAGGGGGGGGAAAGGCGCTCCCGCCGCCTTCCCGAGCCTCCCGCTTTGCCAGCGGCCAGTACCCTTCGCAGAGGGAAAAAGAAGACAGCTGGGAGTGGATTCTCCTTGCGTGTTTCCCGCCGCCTGAAGTAGGTTGTGTGTGTGTGTGTGCTTTCTTTTTTTTTGGCCGGCGGTTCCTGGCCCGAGCGCTGCTCTTCGGAGTTGTCACGGCAGCAGCGGCAGCAGGTTGTGGGGCGACGAGGTGAGCGGCCCACCCCCACCACCCACCCCCATGGAGAAGGGGAAAGGAGGACCCCTTCGGAGAGCCGGCCTGGCTGTCTTCTTTTTCTCTCAGCGAAGCATGGGCGAGGAGGAGGCGGCGCTTCGCTGAGGGAAAAAGAAGACAGCGCAGTCGCCTTGCTTGCTTTCCTGCCTGCCCGCCCCAGCTGGGAGCAGCAGTTAGCAGCGGCGACTTACTTCCGGGTCCATGATCCAAAGGGATCGCTCGGGATCCGGAAATTTTACGAAAGGGTTCGCCCGATCCCAGGCGAACCCCCAGAAACCCACCCCTGGTCCCGTGCCATGGAGCGCTTTGAAGATGGTGATCAACACCTTGAAGCGCACTCGAAAGACCACAGGCAGCCAATGCAGCTCGCGTAGGAGCGGTGTTATATGGGAGTGCCTGGGGGCTCCCAGAATTGCCCGCGTAGCTGCATTTTGAACTAGCTGCAGTCTTCGGGTGCACCTCAAGGGAAGCCCCATGTAGAGAGCATTGCAGTAGTCTAGACGGGATGTCACGAGGGCATGAGTGACTGTGCGTAGGGCATCCCGGTCCAATAGGGGACGCAACTGGTGTACCAGGCGAACCTGGTTTTTAAGGTACAAAAAGCATCTTAGAGACAGGAAGCTCCAACTCAGGAAATGTCAAACCGCAAACACCTGCTTGTAAGTAGGTTGAGTTAGCTGGAAGTCCAAGTCGCTTGCAGTCAGACGTTTAACTTAACCACAAAAGTCAGAAGTTCAGCTAAGCAAGATAGAAACAGCTCGATGCCTAGAGATAACAGGATGTGCTTGTGGTTTTCTTTTGTGATAACAATTGTGTACCCAATAAGAAAAGAGTAAGAATTTCCATGATAAAAAAGTTGTTTTTCCTGAAGTATAAGTATGGGTATTTTCTTTCGGACAACTGTTCAGAATTTTGCATGCTGGCCTTTGACTAGCTTCTGAACCTGGCAGCCATAATAAACTTTTCCTGATCCTGAGAAGTCCAAGCCTCGTTTTTCCTGCAACAAGATAGTTGTTAAGTGAATCTAGCTCCCCCACTGACTTTGCTTGTCAGAAGGTTGTAAAGGATGATCTCATGATTCCAGCGAGGCAGGACGCAAAGTGAGAATTGGACATTAAGCGTGAAACTTACTGGGACAGGCTAGACAGCCTCTTAGGGCCCCTTTTACTTCTATATTAAAAGGCGATATAGGCCATGGTAGCTTGCAAAAGAACAGGAAACGAGTGCCTAACCACAGGGTTCAATAGTTCTCACAAAACCACAAGGTTCAGCTAAAGTTCGCTTAGAGACACACAGTCAGTACCTATGGTCCAAGCAAAAGGAGAAGACCCTATAAGGCTTATTCCTTAAGCAGGGGTCTGCAAAGTTGGCTCTTTTAAGACTGGTGGACTTCAACTCCCAGAATTCCCCAGCTAGCCAGGTGGCTGGGGAATTCTGGGAGTTGAAGTCCACCAGTCTTAAAAGAGCCAACATTGCAGACCCCTGCCTTAAGGTAACCAATAGAAATAGGTTAAGTATTTCCATGTTAAAAACTGCTCTTTGAAAGATATATACAATAAGAACTTGCTTTTTCTATAGGTCTTTGTCCGGGTGTTAGCAAAACTTATCTTTGCCTGGATTTTGGCCAAAAAGAAAGGCTTATCTCGATTTCGCAGTCCTACCTCTTGATCTCCTGCAACACCGGGACATTGCGACTGTCATAAATATGACTCAGTTGCCAAGCGTCCTGTAACAGTCATAACTGTGAAAAATAGTCATGTCACTTTTTTCAGTGCAGTTGTAACATTGAATGGTCACTAAATAACTGTTGTAAGTCAAGGATTACCTGTGTTCAAAACACACACACACACACACACACAAACACACAGTATATACCAGTGATGGTGAACCTTTTAGGCACAGAGTGCGTGCCAGAGCACCAGAAACCCGACAACCAGCTGGCCGGCACGCATGCACACATCAGAAACCTGATGACCGGCTGGCTGAGCTGGGGTGGTGGTGCACATGTGCACAGAAAGGGCTCTACATGCCACCTCTGGCACACGTGTCATAGGTTCGCCATAGGTTCGCCATAGGTTCGCCATAGGGTATATACAGTGTATCTATATATCTATTTATCTAGATGCATGCATGCATGCATGCATACATACATACATACATACATACATACATACATACATACATACTGTGTGTGTGTGTAATTGTTTTGTCTTACCTTTGCTACCAGTTCAGAACCGAGAGCGTGCGCATGCATGGGCGGAGCCTCCCACTGCCACCACTATCGGTTCACCCAAACTGGGGTGAACCAGCAGAATACCACCTCTGCTCTTTGTGTGTGTGTCTGTGTGTGTGTGTGTTGTGAAGGTAGGTCAGTGATAGCTAACCCTTTTTGGCTCACGTGCCAAAAGTGGGGGGAGCACAGAGTGTGTGTGCATGGGCGTGCCACGCCCATAATGCTATGTGCACGACCCCCGGCTTTTGGCACGCTTTTTTCACCCTCCCCAGGTTCCAGAGGCTTTCTAGGAGCCTGGGGAGGGTGCAAACAGCCTCCCCCCCCCCACCTCCAGAGGCTTCAGGAGCTTCCCTGAAGCGTCCAGAGGGCGAAAAAAAGGCCTCAAAAGAAGGCCTAAATCAGCTGGCCAGTGCACACATGCACGCTGGAGCTGACAGGGCAATGCCTTGCGTGCCCTAAGAAATGGTTCATATATCTGTGTGTGTGGGTTTGTGTGTGTAGATAGATAGATAGATAGATAGATAGATAGATAGATAGATAGATAGATAGATAGATAGATAGATAGACAGACAGACAGACAGACAGACAGACAGACAGACAGACAGACAGACAGACAGACAGACAGACACACACACACACACACACACACACACACACACACACACTTCCTTCTCACTGGAAGCAAGGTAACTTCCTCTTTATTTCTAAATGTCGGAAACCAACTAGCTAGCAAGAAATCAGATGAAAATACCTATTTTTAAGCCAAGGGCCACCTGTGCTTTCCTGGCTGCAAACAATTCGCTTCTATTCTAGAATCAGTATTTATTTTTATACACGGAGATAATCTCTATGCAAAGGCGTAGGTGAGTATAACCCATGGGGAGAAATTATGCTTAGGAGAGCCTGTTGCATTCTTGCAAATGAAAATACCTGTTTCTGGCAGCAGTTCCTCCACAGTCATTCGGGCCTTTTGACTTCCCTGTCTTCACCAGCTTTCGGGAGATTAGAAGTTCCATGTACTTTCATTACTTCCTATAGTGTGGTTAAAAATATTCGCCACTATTTTACCCTCTCCTTTCAGTGCTGACAATAACTCACTGTGAATGGATTGGGTTTACAATGGCCATTAAAGGGTTGTTATGAATTTTGATTAGGGTACTAAGGGCTACTCTAAGTGATAAAGATTTTCCCAGAAGCATTCTGTGAATGATGTTCGCTATTCCTTTGCTGGTGTTAGCTGCCCGCAGCTGTTTTGTACTGATATCGCCAAGCTGGCTCCTTGTCTCAGCTGGGCAGGATGGTGCATAATATCTGAGATGCAAAATAACTGGCTCCAAAAAAAAAAAGTGCCTTCCCTTTCAAAACATGCAAATGTCAGCATTATGAACACTTGCAAGATCATGGGTAGGGAGCACAGTACGAAGGGCGATCATGAAAGGGGGATTAGAAAAACACAGTTCTGTCTCTAAGAAAAGGAGTTTCTCTGGGACTTTCAAATCTAAAGAAAGCAATATAGATTTATTGATTATGAAGAAACACATAAGGCAAGAGGTATCTATAATGGGGTTATTGGATTTGAACTGCAGAATTCTGGACAAATACAGTAGCAGGCAAGCGATACAGAAGGCTTGAGGTTTTAATGATCCTCCAGAATTCTGTAACTCAACTCAAACAATTTTGCTTCTTAAGATACAAACTTGTTATTTGATCACATCATTAATTAATTTATTTATTTATTTATTACATTTATATCCCGCCCTTCTCCGCAGAGGACCCAGGGCGGCGCACAGGAGATTTAAAAAACATACAAAATAGAACATAGATAAATAATTTAAAATATATATTAAATCCCAAACCTGTGCTAAAACCAATTATTAATTAAAAACCCAATTTAAAACTTTTCTAAAAGTCTCCATGGGAGGTTAGGCTAGGCCGGCTTGATGGAAAAAGTATGTCTTTAGACATTGGCGGAAGAGGCGGAGGTCGGTGATGGTCCGGAGTTCAGGGGGTAGGTCGTTCCAAAGGGCAGGGCCCGCCACAGAGAAGGCTCTTCCCCTGGGTGTCGCCAGTCGGCATTGTCCGGCCGACGGCACCCTGAGAAGGCCCTCTCTGTGGGAGCGTATCGGTCTAAGGGATGTATGGGGCACGAGACGGTCTCACATATAACTAGGCCCCGAGCCACGGAGCGCTTTAAAGATGGTCGTCAAAACCTTGAAGCGCACCCGAAAGACCACAGGAAGCCAATGCAGCTCGCGCAGGATTGGTGTTATATGGGAGCTTCTGGTAGCTCCCGTAATTACCTGCGCGGCTGCGTTTTGAACTAGCTGTAGCTTTCGAGTGCACCTCAAGGGAAGCCCCATGTAGAGAGCATTACAGTAGTCGAGATGGGACGTCACGAGAGCTTGAGTGACTGTGCGAAGGGCAGCCCGGTCCAGTAAGGGGCGCAATTAGCGCATCAGGCGTACCTGATGAAACGCCCCCCTGGCCACGGCTGCCACATGGTCCTCCAAGGACAGCCGGGAATCCAGGAGGACACCCAAATTGTGCGCCCTCTCCACGGGGGCCAGTGTTTCGCCCCCAATGGCCAGAGTTGGAGTAATCTGGCTGAACCGGGGTGCCGGAAACCACAGCCACTCAGTCTTGGCAGGGTTGAGCTTGAGTTTGTTACCACCCATCCAGATCCGTACGGCCTCCAAACACCGGGACAGCACTTCGACGGCATCGTTGGGGTGGTCTGGGGTGGATATGTACAACTAAGTGTCATCAGCGTACAGATGGTACTCCACCCCAAAACCACGGATGATCTCACCCAGCGGCTTCATATATGTGTTAAACAAGAGGGGTGAGAGGACCGACCCCTGAGGAACCCCACATAAGAGGGGTCTCGAGGTCGACCTCTGCCCTCCCATCAACACATATTGCGACCGACCAGAGAGGTAGGACGAGAACCACCGCAAAACGGTGCCTCCCAGCCCCAACCCCCCCAGTCGGTTCAATAGAATACCATGCTCGATGGTATCAAAAGCCGCTGAGAGGTCTAACAGGACTAGCATAGAGGAATAACCTCTATCCCGCGCCCTCCAGAGATCATCAACCAACGCGACCAATGCCGTCTCGGTACTGTGACCGGGTCGGAAGCCGGACTGCCGCGGGTCTAGATAATCAACTTCCTCCAGGTGTCGCGGAAACTGTTGGGCTACCACACTCTCAACAACCTTCACCAGAAAGTGAAGGTTGGAGACCGGACGATAGTTCTCTAATAAAGCTGGGTCCAGGGACGGCTTCTTGAGGAGGGGCCTCACTACCGCCTCTTTCAAGACGGAAGGTAAGGACCCCTCACTCAAAGATGCGTTGACAATGCCCTGGAGCCAGCCTCGTGTCGTCTCCCAGGATGCCAGTACAAGCCAGGAGGGACACGGGTACACATCATAATGTTGTAGACTAATAAAGACTGGTGCGATGGCCTAGAAGTGGAGATCCTGCCTTATAATCTGTGAGTTCGATCCTAGGTACAGGCAAATATTTCTCTCTCTGGGCTCAGTGAGAATTTACCTGCTGAACAAAACTCTGCATTGGTGACAGGAAGGGCATCCGGGCAGTAAACACTCAGCTCCATTCAATTGCCCAGACTCCATCCCGCAAGGAATTATGGGGTCATTTAGGGGTGGGTTTCAAAAAATTTTACTACAGGTTCAGTGGGTGTGGCTAGGTGGGGGCCATGTGACTGAGTGGGCATGACCAACTAGACGTCACTCACGCACACTCAATCACATGGCTCTCTCACCAAGCTATGCTCATCGAAACAGTGGCGAAAAGTTTTGATGGGGGGGGTGGGAACCTCCAACCTCGCTGAGTTAATGAAGCGCCTGCAAACCACCCAGTAAGAAAAAAGTTTTTGTCTTCCCCAGCCTCCGGGAACACTCTGCAGGCTTCAGCAGGGCTGGGAGAAGGGAAAACTGCCCCCGTTTTTGTGAAAAATGGCGCATTTTTGCACGTTTTTCACAAAAACAGGGGCAATGTTCTCTCCCCCCAGCCCTGCTGAAGCCTGCAGAGTGCTTCTGGAGGCTGGGAGAAGGGAAAAATGCCACCGCTCACCTCTCACTCAACCTGCTGCTCAACCTCCCTCCCGCCTTCACCGAAAGCCTCGCGCCCACCAGGAGGATGAAGTTGGAATTTCTTTCCTCCCTCTGTTGCGTACTTTCACAACAGAACTGTTTCTCTCTGCCTCCTTTTCCAACCAAAAAAACATGACAGCAACGAGAGTGGTGACTAAGAGAACCGGTTTGGGGGTGTGACCAGAATACCATTACTACTTATATAAGAAGGAATTATTCCTTCTTAACAAAAAAATTATTCAAAAAGGGGGTGTGGTTCAAGTGGTTGATGCCAGAAGGGATGCTGGTATTCTGGGAGGGAGGAAGAGTTAGAATTAAAACAGTTGAAGAGGCGCAGAATTTTCTTCAAAAACACTCCTCAATCCTGGATGATGATGAGATGGGAACGGGAGGGGCCGCGGGGCCGCCTGCTGGTGGGGGGGAGGAGGAAGAGACTATAGCAAAGAGGCTCAGATCGCAAAAATAATTTGTTATATTCTTTTTTTATGATGGTAATTCCTGTACGGAAGTCAATAGAACAAAGCAATTGAATGTATAAAATAATATGAAAATTTATGATTTTAAATGTATGTACCTCTTCCTTTTATTATTTTTTTAATGGAATATGTATGAAGACTCGGAGGCGGTCATCAAACCTGATGTGGAAGCTCCAAAATATTATCTAATACCTTATTTACCCCTTTCCTGTTATAAATTGTTAAAACCAATAAAACTTTTTCAAACAGAATGCCATTACTACTGGTTCAGAAAGGTACACCAGATTTTTACTACCTGTTCAGCCAAACTGGACCAAATAAGTAGGAACAATAAGTAGGAACCCACCTCTGGGGTCGTTAAAAGAAGATGATGATAATATTGTAGACTAATAATTTCACTGAAAAGATGAACTGGTCCTCCATTCCACTGGGATTTATTCCCCTGTAATTATTTCTCCTTTTTTTGCAATGCTGGTCATAATCATTATGGAAGATGTAGGATGAAGATGTGTGCAATAAAATCCAACAGCCATTCCTGCCAACATATAAGTCGATTTCAGTGGATGAAAATTCTGTCATAAGAAATCCTTCCTGATTTTCATGCTTACCTGATGAAGCAGGTGTCAGAATCCATTTCTTTGCTGAAACGTATTAGGCTAGAGCTATTGTTTTGGAACTGAAAAATGAGCAGCAAAAATGCCAATTTTTAGAAGAAGTAAATTATGGGTGGAAAGAATGCCCTTCGCACACACTTCGTTCTTATAATATATGAGTTTACTCACAGGGGACAACCTTCGGCAGCTACCTCTTGGCCAGTGAAGGTCAGGTCACTCATTGCCATAGACATATTTTATGTTATAATACTTGGCAGTTATGCTGCCCTATGAAAAGTTCAAAGTAGTTCCCATACATCATCCAGCAGCCAGCCCTGTAGTCAGATTACTCTGGGAAAAGAGGGTTGCTGCAACTACATCATTGGGACAGCTGATAGGGTCAATGCTCAGATCCGAAGGCAATAGAGAAACAATGGCCTATTTGGCATTTCACTTCTCCACAGCTGGCATTAGTCAAGTCAGGTTTTGCATTTTTACAAGGGGGAGGAAAAACTGGGGACGGCATGAATTAATTATGTGCCATCAAATCATTAGTAACCCCATAGATTTTCTCAATACTGATCTGTCCCTAGTAGGGATCCTTCATAGCTTCCTAACCCAACCACCTTGCTACAGGTCATCCTCTTCTTCTCTTCTACTTTTCCCAGCCTTCTCCCGAGAGCTTGGTCTTTGCATAATGTGTCGAATGAAGGATAATTTAAACCTGATCATTTATGCCTCAAGGGATAAGTCTGGGTTGAAGGAAAAAGTAATATTACTATTACTCTATGTCTGGATTGGGAGTTGGATTGGATTGGAGATTGAGAGTCTGTAGTTCCGTCTCCGGCAACTTTACAAATAGCTGCTTCCAAAGGAAAGGGCAAGAGGTTGTAAACAACTAGAGACATCTTTCTACAGAGATGATGTGGTAAATGTCACAGAGGAAATGTCTACTTGATGTGAGGGTAAAAGCACTGAGTAAATCTATTTGTTCTTTAGAAAAGTCGTCAGACAAAATTTGTTCAGAATAAAAATATAAAATTCTTAGTCTCTGTTTCCTAAGACAGGGGTCCCCAACCTTTTTTGCACCAGGGACCGGTTTCATTTTAAAGAAAATTCCACGGACCGGCCGGCGCAGAGGGGGAGCGGGAGGGGGGAGGGGGGAACAGGCGGTGCATGCACGCGCGTGGGGGGGGGGGGGTGAGTCGGCTCACTCGCCTTTCTAGGGCCCCCAATGGCGTGAGCGGCCGCCCAGGGGGCTGCCCCGTCCTTCCTCCTCTCCAGCCCTGCGGCCCGGTTCCTATCAAGCCACGAACCGGCACCAGTCCGTGGACCGGGGGTTGGGGACCCCTGTCCTAAGAGATGACAATTATGTGTTTTTCTACTCTCACCTGCTTCTATCAGTTTCCTCCCAAAGGTTGAGAAAGACTGGTGATATTGAGGTGAACTTTAGACAACTTTAAGGGAGATGGAATTCTTACAGTTTACGGAGCTGGCTAAGTAATCTTTCTGTTATTATTTTACAGAGAAATCCATTTTTTTTTAAAAGACCAAACATTATACAGGTAGCCCTTGACTTACGGTCACAATTGAGCCCAACATTTCTGTTGCTAAGTGAGACATTGGTTAAGTGAGTTTTTCTCTGTTTTACAACCTTTCTTGCCACAGTTGTTAAGTGAATCACTTCAGTTGTTAAATTAGTAACACAGTTGTTAAGTGAATCTGACTTCCCCATTGACTTTGTTTGTCAGACGGTTGCAAAAGGTGATCACATGACCCCGGGAACCTGTAATCATCATAAATATGAACCAGTTCCAAGCATATGAATTTTGATCACGTCACCATGAGGATGCTGCAACAGTCGTAAGTGTGAAAAATGGTCATAAGTCACTGCATATATCATATCTCCATTCATAAATGTTGAAGACAATAAACATTTATTGATGCTCATCGTATTTTTCAGAGTATAAGATGTGCAGCCTCAAAAAAGAGGCTGAAAATCTGGGTGCATTTTATACACTAAATACAGCATGTTTGGCCTCTTGAAACCACGCCCCCTTTGGGGGCTGGGGAGGGCAAAAATGAGTGAAAACGGCCCATTTTTGCCTCCCTGCGCCCAGAAACATTCTATAAGCCTCCTAAAGAGTATGTATCTTAGAGAACAAATGGGCCTGTTTTTGCAAAAAACGGGCCATTATTTGCTCAGTTTTGGGAGGGCCCAACCCCCAGGAGCACTCTACAAGCCACCTAAAGGCTATGCATGCCCTTTTTTGACAAAAAAAAGGACCCGTTTTCATGAAAAATTGGTCATTTTGGGAAGGTCTGCAGAGTGCAAAAACTTTTTTTTAAATTTGCCTTTTATACTCCAAAAATATGGTAGTTTTATCCTAGAAGAGAGGGGAGGGGAGGGGAGTGGAGGGGAGAGGAAAAGAGAAGAGAAGAGAAGAGAAGAGAAGAGAAGAGAAGAGAAGTCATAGGACTGGAAGGGACCTTGGAGGTCTTCTAGGCCAAATCCCTGCGCATGGCAGGAGACCTTATCATCCAGGACAAATGATTGTCCAAGCTGTTCCATTGATTAATTGTTCTGTCAGGCAATTTTTCCTTAACTCCAGATTGCATCTTTCTTTAACAAGCTTCCACACATTGCTTCTTGTCCTATTTTTAAGAGTATGGGGAATAAGTTAACAAACTCCCACCTCTGTGATAACTCCTGATTCACTGGAAGATAACTATCATGTCACCCTTAATTCTTCTCTTTATTAGGCTAAACATACCTAGTTCCTAGTTAACCATTCCTCATAAAATTTATCCTGCTTATCCTCTTATCAGCTTAGTTGCTCTCCTCTGTATACTTTCTAGGGACTGAGCACCATTTTTGTATTGTGATGACCACAATTGGACACAGTATTCCAAGTGTGATCCTTGACCTAGGCATCAGCATATTGACTTGAATGTAATCCATACGTTATAGATGCTAGCTTACATAAATAGCATGGGGTCAAACTTGCACTGTATATCATGAAGGTATGATAAAACTGCGTGTTAACTACACTATGGATACGGCCCAAAATTTATTTTATTTATTTATTTATTGGATTTCTAGACCACCCCCTCTCCCCGAAGGGACTCGGGGCGGTGTACAGGTAAAAATTAAAATTATGACAATCAACAATACATATAAACTAAAATCGAATTAAATAATCCCCTGTACAAATTTATAAAAATTAAAAACTTAACCTTAAAACCTAATAACATAATTTAAAATTACAAACTGAGGCGGGAAGCATGGAATTAGGCCAGGCCGGCTAGATGAAACAGGTGGGTTTTGAGTTTCTGGCGGAAGGAGCGGAGGTCCGTGATCGTTCTAATGTCAGGGGGAAGGTCATTCCAGAGGGTCGGGCCCGCCACAGAGAAGGCCCTTCCCCTGGGCGTCGCCCGCTGGCATTGCCTAGTGGACGGCACCCGGAGAAGTCCCTCTCTGTAAGAGCGAATCGGCCAAAGGGATGTATGGGGCAGGATACAATCCCGCAAATAACTAGGTCCTGTGCCATGGAGCGCTTTAAAGATAATAACCAACACCTTGAAATGCACCCGAAAGGCCACAGGCAGCCAGTGCAGCCCGCGCAGGAGTGGTGTTACGTGGGAGTATCTAGTGACTCCCAAAACTGCCCGTGCGGCCGCATTCTGGACCAGTTGCAGCCTTCGGGTGCATCTCAAGGGGAGCCCCATGTAGAGAGCGTTACAGTAGTCTAGGCGGGACGTCACAAGCGCATGAGTGACTGTGCGAAGGGCGTCCCGGTCCAATAGGGGACGCAACTGGCACACCAGGCAAACCTGGTGAAACGCCCCCCTTGCCATGGCTGTCACATGGTCATCCATTGACAGACGGGCATCTAGGAGGACGCCCAAGTTGCGTGCCCGATCCACGGGGGCCAGATGTTCGCCCCCAATGGCCAGTGATGGAGTCAGCTGGTTGAACCGGGGCGCCGGTAGCCACAACCACTCAGTCTTTGACGGGTTGAGCTTGAGTCTGGACCCCAAACAGCCAATATTGTAACCTTATTCTAAGCAAAGAATGCTAAATATGATGTGGGTATAGCCAAGGTTAATGAGTCTACTCTTTCTTAGTAAAAGGTTTGTGTGAAACATCAAATCACTAAAAGCACAGTGGACAGGATTACCATAGCAAATGGAAGATTTTATATTTCGAAGTGAAATGACTAATAGGGAAGGGAAGGGAAGGGAAGGAAAGGAAGTCTATGAAGCTAAGATAAAGGATGGGGTATAATAGCTCTAAATCAGTGGTAGTCAACCTGGTCCCTACCGCCCACTAGTGGGCGTTCCAGCTTTCATGGTGGGCGGTAGGGGTTTTTTCCGATACTGAAGCACTTTCCTTTTTTTAATTTAATTGACTTCCCTACTTTATAAATCACAATTCCTGTGGAACCAGTGGGCGGTTAGAAAATTTTACTACTAACAGAGATACAAAAGTGGGCGGTAGGTATAAAAAGGTTGACTACCCCTGCTGTAAATGGAGATAATTTGATTTTGTGGAATAAAGTTGAACTCATGCATGTAAATGAAAGATTAAAATATATATCAAAAAGTAGGATGGATGTTATCTTCAGTGTGAATGTTATCCACAGGCTGGTGATAGTGACATCTTATCCTCTTGGAAATGGTGAAAATGGAAGAATCAAATGTGCTTGGGGAAAAATTGTGTGACATCCTAAATGAATGCAATCTAGGAAAAATTATTCTCTTAGGTGATCTGAATAGCGAGTTGAGAATGAGATGAGATGAGACAATATAGATAAAAATATTGGGCTATTCAGACAGCCATGAACAAATGAGAATGAGAATTCTTTAGTGAGCATCTGTTCTAAATACCCAATTCAAGAATAAGTGTATTCATGCACACAGTAAGGGAGTGAATATAAATCTAAAACCATTGTTATTTCAGTATTTATGATTGGCTTAGACCAGAGGTTCCCAAACTTGGCAACTTTTAAGACTTGTGAACTTCAACTTCCAGAAATCTCCAGCCAGCAGAACTGGCTGGATAATTCTGGGAGTTGAAGTCCACAAGTCTTAAAGTTGCCAAGTTTGGGAACCTCTGGCTTAGACTGACCACCAGAAAGTACTGTGTGATCAGTTTCATCTTTTATTGGGACTCTTCAGAGACAGGTACTCTGACGTTATTCATTGGGGTTCAAACCCTCTATTGGGAATTGAATTAGCAGACCTGCACACTTTTGATTCCTACATATAGTGGTCTAGTTTAGAACAGTGTTTCTCAACCTTGGTGACTTGGAGCAGGGGTCTCCAACCTTTGCAACTTTAAGTCTGAAGGACTTCAGCTCCCAGACTTCTCCAGCCAGCTTTGCTGGCTGGAGAAGTCTGGGAGCTGAAGTCCTTCAAACTTAAAGTTGCAAAGGTTGGAGACCCCTGACTTGGAGCATAGCTGGCTGGAGAATTCTGGGAGTTGAAGTCCACAGAACTTAAAGTCACCAAGGTTGAGAAACATAGGTTTAGAAACTATTCAGATCCTGAAAAATACCACACACGATTTTCACTATATACCAAATAGAGTCATTCCTAACTGCGCTGTCCCCTCCAAAAGGAAGGGATGGAACTTGTTCAAAAGAGGGTAGATGATAGCATGACATCATATATCTGAATCTCTCTGCTCTGGGAGCTTAATGGAAGGTGAACTATACAGATACTCCTTGTTCAGTAACAACCCATTCAGCGACCATTCAGAGCAGTTGTGGGTTACTGCCGGCATTACTGCTAGTTTGGGGTGCAAAAAGGTTTGTGTGAGTGCGCATTTGCACCTCAAAAGGTCTGTGCATGCGCAAAACATTTAAAAAGGGGAAAAACATTACATTTCTGCAATGAAAATTGTTCTGTGCATGCGCAGAAATGAAAATCAAGATAGCGGTGCCTTAGGAGAACCGGTTCAGGGGCGTGATAGGCCTGGGTTGCTGCTGGTTCCAATTACCCAGGCCACCAAGTTTCTACCGGTTTGGCCAAACTGGTCCAAACTGGTAGGAGCCCACCTCTGATTCAGAGTTACAACAGTGCTGAACAGACTTACAAAATGTTCCTTCTAGTTGTGGAAGTGTATATATGTGGAGGTGATGAACACCTGTCCAAACAATGTACCTGGCTAAAGATATTCAGTGTTCTCATTTTCCAAGAACACCAAAATCTATATAAGATCTAGAATGAATGACTAAAAAGATTTTGTTGAAGCTGACTCTTCATTTTACACCCTATCTGTTTACTTTATGATTTAAATTAAAACATTTTTAGAAACTGGAATTAAGTAGACTATAAAGTTTTATGACAGTTGTAGGCATAGTGACGCTCATTGGTACAAGACTAGGGACTCAGGCCATGAAAAGAAGCTTTGTTATGATAAGTACTGTAGCATCTGCTGCTGTGGCCTAGAGGTGGAGCTCTTGCCTCACCAGCAGGAGGTTGTGAGTTCGATCCTAGGTAGAGGCAGATGTAAGGTCTCCTGCTTGGGCAGAGGGTTGAACTAGATGACCTGCAAGGTCTCTTCCAACTCTGTTAATGAGAAATGAGATGTTCCAGCAGGACATGAGGCAATCCAGCACTGAAATTCGGTGCATTCCTACAATGTATGCATTAAATGGAACATGCTTTCAAATAAATTATTACATAGCATTATTTACGTTTGGATTATCTCCCGTCCCGATGAATTTAACATCAAACTTTTAATTTCACAAAGATCTTGGTTTTTTTTTCTTTTTCTTATTTTTTTTTGGGGGGGGGGGATACAGAATTCTCCTCCAAACTTTTATATGCATGCCACACACACATCAGAATGTTGGCTTGGAATTAAATGTTTGAAATTAAAACATTTGCCTTCTCTTTGTAGAAGAAGGCTAACAATGTGCATATTCAGTCAGACCTAAATACTCTTAAGACACGTTGAAATTAATAGGGGAGAGATTAGTTTACATTAAAACGTGTGTGTTAAACAAATAAGATTTAAATGTGTTTAATCCTGACTGGATGTACTTGGTAATAAAGCCATTTCATTGCCCTGCCACAGCTACGTTGTATGTAACATTTAACAGCTGGTGAAGGAATATAAGCATCCATGGGCAATAGTTTGAATAAATCTAATGCTTGTCTGTACACCTTACAACTGGGGTTCTTTGGCAATCTGCTTGATTGCGGTACAGGAAACGCGTAAATTTGCATTCGATAACATAATTGGTGGTACAGCATATCCAATTGTGTTGGTTGCAAGCCCAGCCACAATGTACATGAGCGGGTAAAGTTATGAGTACTTGATGGATGTTTTATGGACATAATCTGCTCCTTCCTTCCTTTCTCCTTAGCTCTTCAAACACTCCAATCAGAAAAGAAACAGTATGTGGCATAGCTAGCTAGCTAGAATTATTTATTGGTCAAATGTGATTGGACACACAAGGAATTTGTATTTGGTGCATAGGCTCTAAATGTACATAAAAAGACAAGATACATTCATCAAAAACCATAAGGTACAACACTTAATGATAGTCATAGGCTACAAATTATGGAAGATTATGAATTACCTACTAAAATAAAGCACTTTTCTTGTCTAAGAATGAACAAAAAGGAACTTGTGGAAAAAAATAAGACAGAATCTAAACTTGTTAAAAGCAAAGCAATGAAGACTTCCAAAACATTTCCACTAGAGGAGCTACTTATTATAAGAGATCATCATGTTTTCATTGTGCAGGAATTAATGGGACATCTTTGTGAAGTATTGTGTTTTACTAAAAAGTCATCTGTTGGTTGTATATTTATAAGGTGACCAGACGTCCCGCTTCTGGCGGGACAGTCCCGGTTCACCAGCAGATGTCCCGCGCCCCGCCGCCTCTTCAAAATGTCCCGCTTTTTGCGGGCAGGCGGTGGGGATGGATAGCTGAGAGCGCTGGCTTGGGCGGGGAGGGCGTCGGGGCCGAGGAGAGGGGGGGTGCACTCTCCGGCGCAGCATGCGCCTGCGCAGAGGGCATCAGGGCCGAGGAGAGGGGGCATACTCCGGCACGGCACACGCCTGCGCAGAGGGCGTCGGGGTGGGGGCGTGCTCCCACCCACCCCCACGGGGCCCTCTTTAAAGGCAGTGGCAGTGGGAAGGCAGCCCGAGGCGGCCGCTTTCAGCTCAGCCCATCACACCGGCATGATGGGCTGATAGCAGCCGGCTCGGGCCGCCTTCCCCCTCCCCGTCCCAGCCGGCGGCTCTCAGTGCCACTGGGGCGGGCCGCCACCGCTGCCTTTAAAGTGGGCCCCGCGTGGGTGTGTGGGAGCGCGCCCCTGCCCCAACACCCTCTGCGCAGGCACATACCACACTGGAGCGTGCCCCCCCCCCCGTCGACGGTGTCCTGCTTTGCAAGTTTGAAAATCTGGTCACCTTATATATGTACCCCAAGATAGAACGTATTTGGAACAATCAGGTGGCTGGGATTTTGAATATTAATTCCATTATGTGACTTGCTCATGGTTTACCTATGGTTTTAAATATCTGCATGTTAATCTTTTCAAATGAGCAAATTGCACACCTGTAATTTCTCTTGGATGCTGCAATACCGAAGTAGTAAGATCAAAACATTAGAATGCCAATTTTGAGAAACTATTTTTAATAATCACTAAGCTAAATTGTTACTAAATAAAAAAGAAAATCACTAAACTGAGCATAGCATTGGCAAATATTGGTTATTTTAATCTCGTTACGGTGCCTTCTTTGTTTTCTAAGCCACCTACATTATATTTTGAATTTTATGATGTGGCATGATTTGTATGATTCTTCTCCTATTGGAATATTAGCCAAAAAAACAAAAAAAAATACCCACCCTCTGCTTGCAAGCAAGATCTATGGGAACCACAAAGTAGGCAAAGGAATAGGAAACGAAGAAGCTAAAGTGCCCTGGGACTTTAACATTCATACAGACTGGCACCTGCCACATAACAGACTGAACAATTATAGATAAGACAAATATATATATATCTGGATAGTGGATGTTGCAGAGTAAAAGAGAAAACAACTAGAGAAAATCACAAAATACAAATACATGCAAATAGAAGTAGAACGACTATGGCAGAAGAAATACCTACTAGGCAATTTGGGTGCAATCCCAAAACAACTGGAGCACTACTTGAACACCATCAGTGTTAATAATGTCATATCAGTCAATTGCAAAAGATAGCTTTACTTGGAGCAGCTTACTGTACATCCTGCAGCAATAGCTTTAATGCCATCAAACAACATGTGCCTATCCCAGCTGCTTGGGAAGGACTCGATAGGTGGATAAAATTGCTAAATCTCATCTAAACATCTGGCTGACTATATGACCAACTATAATAACAACAAGTCACCCAACTTCCAAGGACTTTAATGATCTTTTTCTAACATTTCCTCCCCTCCCTCTTAGGAATGAAATTGACTAGATTACAGAGGTTCCCAAACTTGGCAACTTTAAGACTTGTGGACTTCAACTCCCAGAATTCTCCAGCCAGCTATGCTGGCTGGAGAATTCTGGGAGTTGAAGTCCACAAGTCTTAAAGTTGCCAATTTTGGGAACCTCTGGACTAGAAGTTGTACCTGGCTGTAATGGATGATAGTCAACAAAGCTATTATGGATAATAGCAGGACTGTGACCTTTTCTGATAATTATTACTGTGATGCATTTCCAGGAGTAGTTTGTGATATAAAATGTCAGTTCAGAAACAGCAAAGGAAAGGATGTACTAGGAAGAGATTTTAAAAAGCGCATTTAAGCAGAAACAAGAATCAAATATAACTGATTGCCACAATACAATAATGTGGCCAGCCCTGTTTGTATTATTAGCATGTGTTGCCTGTTATAATTAGACTTAAGCTTAGTTTAATTTTATAAAGGCATCATACAAACACCATTTGATCCTTTGCCGCTCAGTAACCCAGGAAACCAGCATTTTGATGATATTAGGTTTGGGTTTTTTTTAAGGCAGGATTTGTAATTGTTTTCAGCTAGCATTCTTTGTTCATAAAGAACAGCTCCAAACCATGAGTCTGAAGATAGAATATGAATATATTCCTGCATATGTAAGCACAGAATAGAAAATCAACTTGCTGTGCACAGGTACCTTAAGGCAACTGGATTTTATTCAGCATTTCAGGAGAAAAGGCCGTGTCTTTCAAAAAGCATCTCATAAATTGCACTGTAAAGTTCCACATTTAATTCTTCACACATACTTCACTGACAATGTGCCCTGAAAAGAGATTCTTAAGTATTGGTGTATGAAATTATGGGCGGGCGGGTGGGTGGGTGGGGGAATTAGGCCTACCTGTAAGTTTTAAGAAAATCCCTGAGCAGCCTTTTATCCATTACGTATTCTGTCTTGTGTCTTAATCTGACATTGCTTTGAATTAACCCCAATTTTCTTCAGAGGCTACAGAGCTAACCAAAGTATAAATGAAATAGCCAAACAAGATTCTTCATACATTTGGTGTATTTATGAGACGATATGAAATGACATGTAATACTTATGTGTGCATAACATATAAGAGAGAGAGAGAGAGAGAGAGAGAGAGAGAGGGAGGGAGGGAGGGAGGGAGGGAGGGAGGGAGGGAGGGAGGGAGAGAGAGAGAGAGAGAGAGTTTCTAACAGTAACCATTCATGTATAGAAGAAAACTGCATTGCCTATTTCTCCCAGATATCGTGAGGTGAATAAGAAGCGGATCATTTTTGCAAGCAAAAGGAAATTCCTCATTATTCCACCCACTGGAATGTTCTAAAAACCTCCTCTTAAATCAGGCCTGGATTTATTCCGTATGACCTAGGATTCTCATCAAAGGTGGGATGGATATTGTCTATTCCTCCCACTTACTTCTTCCCCAAGGTATTTCTACGTATTGTTATTTTATCTCCTTGCTCAGAATCCCGCTATTTTCGTTTCTTTTAGAACATCTGGGTATCCATCCCATCTCTTATTTTCCTTTCTTCGGCTCTTAACCATTCCGCCTGACAGTTTTTCTTTTTCTAAGGCCACTCTCAATACAAGAATTTTAATAAAGATGTATGTATGAATAAATTGTCGGCATTTCAGTGATACAGCTTTGGATGCAGTCATGTGAAATTCAGCAGCACTGAACATAAGTCCAGAGCAGAGATGGTATTCAGCAGGCTCTGACCAGTTCTGGAGAATTCCATTCAGTTTTGGTCACCATGATGTAGAAAAGATGTGGAGACTCATTTTGGAGTGAGTGTGGTGAAGAGTGAGTGTTTTGAAGTGTTTCGTTTTGGAGTGAGTGTTAATACCACTTTGTAGTGCCTTGGTAAGGCCACACTTGGAATACAGCATCCAGTTTTGGTCACCACGATGTAGAAAAGATGTGGAGACTCTAGAAAGAGTGCAGATAACAGCACCAAAGATGGTTAGGGGACTGGAGGCTAAAACATATGAAGAACGGTTGCAGGAACTGGGTATGTCTAGTTTAAGGTGACCAGATTTCTACTTTCCTAAAGCGGGACACCATTGATGGGGGGGGGGGCTTTCCCAGCTCCGCAGAGGCCACCTCACCGCCCACTTCCCTCACTGGCTGGGGTACGCGCAGCCCAACCCCCTCCCTCCCTTCCCCCCCTGAGCAGGGCACCTGCAGGTAGGCGTCTGGTGGGGCGGCGGGGCCGGGCAGGCGGTGGGCGTGCTGCACGTGCTCAGACAGAGGCATGGGGAGCGGGCAGGAAGCGGCGGGCTGGCGGGCAGGTGGAAGGGGAGGGCCAGTGAGGGAGGAGCCAGACAGGCAGCAGGCGGCGGAAGAAGATGAGAGCCAGACGGAGCCCGTGCGGCCCTGAAGTTTGCACTGCGCCGCCATGTACTGAGAGCGGCCGGCCGGAAGCCCCACCGCTGCCCGCCCGGCCCACCATGGGCGCCCGGGACGAGCTGGGCGAGGATGGTGGTGCGATGCAAACTTCAGGGCCGCACGGGCTCCGGCTGGCTCTCCTCTTCTTCCGCCACCTGCTGCCTGTCTGGCTCCTCCCTCACCCCCCCTTCCACCTGCCCACCAGCCCGCCGCTTCCTGCCTGTGCCCCATGCCTCTGTCTGAGCGCATGCAGAGCGCCCGCTGCCTGCCCACTGCCCACTGCCCACTGCCCTCTGCCGCCCCAGGCAAAAAGTGGGACATTTTGAAGAGGCCGCAGGGCGCGGGACAGCTACTTGATAAGCGGGACTGTCCCGCCAAAAGCAGGACGTCTGGTTACCTTAGTCTAGTTTAATAAAAAGAAGGACTAGGGGAGACATGATAGCAGTGTTCCAATATCTCAGATGCTGCCACAAAGAAGGGGGAGTCAAACTATTCTCCAAAGCACCTGAGGGCAGAACAAGAAGCAATGGGTGGAAACTAATCAAGGAGAGAAGCAACTTAGAACTGAGGAGAAATTTCCTGACAGTTAGAACAATTAATCAGTGGAACAGCTTGCCTCCAGAAGTTGTGAATGCCCCAACACTGCAAGTCTTTAAGATGATGTTGGATAGCCATTTGTCTGAAACGGTATAGGGTTTCCTGCCTATACCTGCCTCTGCTATTGCATTGTATAGAACCGGTAGCGGAAATTTTGAGTAGTTCGGAGAACCGGTAAATACCACCTCTGACTGGCCCCTCCACCATCTATTCTCTGCCTCCCGAGTCCCAACTGATTGGGATGGAATGGAGATTTTACAGTATCCTTCCCCTGCCACGCCCACCAAGCCACACCCACAGAACCAGTATTTTAAAAAAATTGAATCCCCCTACTCTGTCTTCTAGAGACAGTGTACCAATTAGGTTTACTGTATGTATAAAGGACAAATATTATACAATTGAATAAACAACATTTTTTAAATAAATGTCCGTTTCTGGATCATGTACAATCATAGGGAATAGGTAAAGATAGGCAGCCTTTACATTACAACAAGGTTTCTTGCAAATCATTGCTCTATGTTAAATATAGAGAAAATGTTCGGTCCAGTGGTTAAGGTACTAGAAACCAAGTGATGGTGACCCTCCCCTCCCGGCATGAAGGCCAGCTGAGTGACCAGTCACTCTCTCTCTCTCGGCCCAACCCACCTCACAAGGTTGTTGTTGTGGAGAAAATAGGAGGAAGATTAGGAGTTACTTTTAAAGTACGAAAGGTGGGATAAATATATAATAGAGGTAGTCCTCAACGTACGACCACAATTGAGCCCCAAATGTATGTTGTTAAGTGAAAAAGTTGTCAAGTGATTTCCCCCCCCCCATTTTACGACTTTTCTTACCACGTTTGCTAAGTGAGTCATTGCAGCTGTTAAATTGGTAACATGGCTGTTAAGTGAACCTGGGTTCTCCATTGATTTGGCTGGTTGCAAAATGACTCCTGAACACTGTAACCGTCATAAATATGAGTCAGTTGTCAAGCATCCGAATGTAAATGACGTGATCGTGGAGATGGCCATATGCGTGAAAAAATGTCATAAGTCATTCATTTAGTCACTCAAAGTCTTTGTAACTTTGAATGGTCGCTAAATGAACTGTTATAAGGACTACCTGTAAAGGAATGAATAAATAACAGTCTTACTTTACTTTTACTTTACTTTTATTTGATTTCTATACCGCCCTTCTCCCTTTCGGGACTCAGGGCGGTGTACAGCCAGAATAAAAATGATGATACAGAGTTTAAAAACAGTATTAAAAAGAAATATTAAATAATTCAAGGTGCTAGTTGTCATCTTTAAAGTGCTCCATGGCACGGGACCTAGCTATCTGCGGGATCGGATCCTGCCCCACACATCCTCACGGCCGATTCGCTCCCACAGAGAGGGACTTCTCCGGGTGCCGTCCACTAGACTTTGTCAGCGGGCGACGCCCAGGGGAAGGGCCTTCTCTGTGGCGGGCCCAGCCCTCTGGAACGACCTTCCCCCCGACATTAGAACAACTACGGACCTCCGCTCCTTCCGTCAAAAACTCAAAACATACTTTTTCTGCTTGGCCGGCCTAGGTTAGTCTCTACCTTTGGGGTGTTAGGGAATTTTAGTGCTATAATTTGGGGATTTTAGCGCAGGGATAATTCTAATTTAATTTGTTTTTATTCACTGTATTTATTCTATGTATGTATTTTTAATAGTATTTTAATTTTTTCCCTGTGCACCGCTCCGAGTCCCCTTGGGGAGAGGATGCGGTATACAAAATAAATTTATTATTATTATTATTATTATTATTATTATTATTATTAATTGGCCAATATTTAAAAATCGCAAACTAAAATCACTATTTAAAAAATCCCTTTAAAATTATGATAGCCTGGCAGTGCAAAATAAGTGTGTCTTCAGGGCCCGACGGAAGAGATGTAGCACAAGATGTAGTCTTGTGCCATAGCAGTTGTAAACTAAGAAAACATCCATTTGTTTTCCTTTCCTCCAATTCTCCAGAATGTCTCTATCCCCATTCATTCATTCATTCATTCATTCATTCATTCATTCATTCATTCATAACATTTATTGGCTGCCCATCTTACAATAGGGTACCTTTGTGCAGCTTACAGTTACATCTAAGTTCACACATAAAATGTTAAAATCAAACCTTACAGCCAAAAACATATGGGGAGGATGGGGGCAGGCAAGGGGAAAGGAGGCGGGACCTGTTATTAGTCGATCAACTGCCACCATTGTGCTGTTCCCCACTGGGAACCCAAGTTGACTGGCAGAGCCATGTCTTCAGGCTCTTATGCAAAGATGGGGGGGGGGAGTTTGGGCCAACCTCACATGGGGAGTCAGATAAAATGTTCCAGAGGGCAGGAGCAGGAGAAGGTATCACCTGCATGCATACCGCTTTTTAAAATTGCAGGTTCTTACACACACTTGCATGTTCACCCACCATTTCTGCAACCCAGTTCTGAATGAGCTCTGGCCTGGCTCAAGGCCATGGCCCAGGGATTGGGGACCACCAATCTACACTACTATGACACAACCCTGGTTCTGTTCAACCACAGAGGCAATAACAGCAATTTCTCAAGTCTCTGGCAGATTGCAAGCACTCTAAGAGGTCCCAAGATTTAAAGCCTGAATTATCATATTTTTCGGAGTATAAGACACACCTTTTTGCCCCCAGAAAGAGGATGAAAATCTGAGTGCATCTTATACACTGAATACAGCATTTTGATTAGCATTTCTTTCTTTTTTTTACATCAAGTCAAGGGCAGCTCAGCTAGAGGGTTGTCAGTTGGCAGGGCTAAACCTGCGCCAGCATTTAACTGCAGAATTTCTCTTGCAACCAGTCTCAGACCTAACGCATATACCATATTATTTGGATTATAAGACGCACCAGAGTATAAGATGCACCAAGATTTTGAAGAGGTAAATTTAAAAAAAAGTTTTTGCACTCTGCAGGCTTCCCAAACTCTCTGCATGCCTTGGTTTAAAAAAAAAACAATTAAAAAAACCGGGGCTGCAGAGAGTTTGGGAGGCCTGCAAAGTGCTCCTGGGGGCTGGGGAGGGCAAAAGCAATAAAAAAATGTGCCATTTTTTTGCTTGTTTTTGTCGTCCCCCCCAAGCCCCTAGGAGCATTCTACAAGCCTCCCAAAGCCTATGCATGCCCTGTTTTTTTGTAAAAAAATGGGCCCATTTTCACACAAAAATAGGCCATTCATCATTCGTTTTTTCCCTGCCAGCCCCCAGGAGCACTTTGCAGGCCTCTCAAACTCTTTGCAGCCCCGGTTTTTTTTTTTTGTTTTTTTTTAAACAAGGTGTGCAGAGAGTTTGGGAAGCCTGCAGAGTGCAAAAACCTTTTTTAAAATTTACATCTTCAAAATCTTGGTGCATCTTATACTCTGGTGCGTTTTATAATCCAAATAATACGGTATATGCGTTAGGTCTGAGACTGGTTGCAAGAGAAATTCTGCAGTTAAATGCTGGCTCAGGTTTAGCCCTGCCAACTGACAACCCTCTAGCTGAGCTGCCCTTGACTTGATGTAAAAAAAAGAAAAAAAAGAAATGCTAATCAAAGGCGTTCTTCAAAACTCATTTTGCACCAAGTTGCTTATCTGTATTCTTTATGGCAGATCTCCTGGGCTTGTAGTTACTAATCCATCACTGAGCTTTCCAAATTAGCAGGTAGCAATTAAGTATGCCTTCTCACCGAGAGTAAAAATGAATCCTTAACCTTTTAACAGGTCAGCAAAGTCTCTCCATTCAAAGCAGAGGTGTGCAGCATTAGTATTCAGCTCGCTGGCCAGAACCTGTGACTACATGAAAATAGATGCATTGATGTTTCCTGGTGTATTACAAACCTTGCATCCCCCTACTCTTTTAAAAGAAACTGTAGGGAAGAAGAAGAAGAAAAACCAGTGAAAAGAATCTAGACTGGAATGATGAATCTCTCCAATATTTTAAGCATTTAAGTTATTTCATGTCTGGGTGTTGATTCATCGGCTGACTCTGATTCTCTAAAAGACCTCGAAGTTCAAATAGTTCTTATACATTTCTAACGCCAAAGAATTCTCCCTTTAGGAGAATGCAAGGAAGGAACAAGAGCACCACCTAGTGGCTGTTCAGGGTAAAAAATAATAATAATTAACAGCTAGTATAAATCTTGGGGGATTTTAAAAATGAAGTTTTTAAATTCAGATCAGTTTAATAATTCCTTTTTCTTATTCACCATTTATCTCATTGGTGGAACAAAATATGACTTTTAACGGATTTCAGCATTTATTTTTAAGATAATATTTTCATATTCCTATAATGAAGAAAGGCCCCTTCCAATTTACAATGCCATCATAGAAGTGAATATGCTTGTGTGCACTGGTAGGATTCAATTTTTTTTACTACAAGTTCTGTGGGTGTGTCTTGGTTGGTGTGGCAGGGGAAGGATACTGTAAAATCTTCATTCCCACCAGAGGTGGGTTCCTACCAGTTTGGACTGGTTCAGCCAAACTAGTAGTAGCTGGTTTTCCTGGTGGCGCCATAGGTGCTGCTATCTTGTATTTTGCTTCTGTGCATGCGCAGAGCAATTTTTGTTCTGCTGTGTATGTGCGCGCAGCATGCATCAAGCGCACGCATGTGAATGGCATGTCCCTCAGCGAACTGGCAGTAGCGGCTGCTGATTGCCACCCCATTCCAGGGGAAGGATCCTGTAAAATCTCCATTCCCTCACCACTCCAGGGGAAGGTTACTGCAAAATCCCCATTCCCTACTGATTAGCTGGGACTCGGGAGGCAGAGAATAGATAGGGAGCGGGGCCAGTCAGAGGTGGCATTTACTGGTTCTTCGAAGTACTCAAAATTTCCACTACCAGAACTGGTCAGAACCTGCTGAATACCATCTCTGCTTGTGTGTCATGCCACAGCTCATTGGCTCTGGATCCAATCCAGAACTACCAATTGCCTGGGCATCTGATCACTGTCCTAACACTTAACCTAGCAATGACACAGTAATCAAAGAAAAGAAAAGAAAAGAAAGAAAAGAAGGAAGGAAGGAAGGAAGGAAGGAAGGAAGGAAGGAAGGAAGGAAGGAAGGAAGGCTGGCTGGCTTTAGGCTCCTTCTGTCAGTCAGAGAATCCTGAAGAAATTATAGCAAGTGGATTTTCTTTCCTTTTTCATTTTTGACTAACTTGACTAGGCTGCAAACCACCATTACTCACAGACCTTTTTGAAAGCCTCATCACACTGGAGTTTCCCAAGGACATGTTAATCTTATCATATGCCTGGAATGCTCTGTCCAGCTCTACCAAGAGAGAGAGAGAGAGAGAGAGAGCAGAAGAAATATTAAAAGTTAAGAAACATTTGTTTTGGTCAGATGGCACTTAAATCATTTCAAGGTTAAGAGGTGTCTGTTTCCCAAGGTTTTTGGAATGGATAATAAGAAGCATCATCCTACTCTACAGAGATGTCCCATCAAGGACAGAGCAAAAAAAAAGGAATAATCCTGATAGTGATTCTATAAAGGTCCTGACTCAGGGGTGAAATCCAGCAGGTTCTGGAGAATCAGTAGCGGAAATTTTGAGTAGTTCGGAGAACTGGTAGCAGAAATTTTCAGTAGTTCGGAGAACCAATAACGAAAATTTTGAGTAGTTCCGAAAACTGGTAACGGAAAATTTTGAGTAGTTTGGAGAACTGATAGCGGAAATTTTGAGTAGTTCGGAGAATTGATAGCAGAAATTTTGAGTAGTTCGGAGAATTGATAGCGGAAATTTTGAGTAGTTTGGAGAACCGATAGCGGAAATTTTGAGTAGTTTGGAGAACCGATAGCAGAAATTTTGAGTAGTTTGGAGAACTGATAGCGGAATTTTTGAGTAGTTCGGAGAACCGATAGCGAAAATTTTGAGTAGTTCGGAGAACTGATAGCGAAAATTTTGAGTAGTTCGGAGAACCGATAGCGGACATTTTGAGTAGTTCGGAGAACCGATAGCGGAAATTTTGAGTAGTTCAGAGGCTAGCCCCAGAGTGGGGTAGGAATGGAGATTTTGCAGTATCCTTCCCCTGCCATGCCCACCAAGCCACGCCCACCAAGCCACGCCCACCAAGCCACGCCCACCAAGCCACACTATGTCCACCAAGCCACGCCCACCAAACTGCTAGTAAAAAAATTGAATTTCACCACTGTCCTGACTGATGAACCCAACCAAACAAGCAGATGGTCTCTTTCTGGTCTCTTTCTATTAAAGACTAGTGGATACATCATATCGGCACAAATCAAAGCAAACCCAACTCTAATTAATTCCCGTGGCTTTTGTATAGTTAAAGAATCAAATTTTCCTCCCCTCATTAGTTTGAGTCACATTGTCCAATTAGCAATTCGAATATTGTTTTAGCATCAGCCCGGGCCTTAGTAACACAGATGGCTGACCGACCTTGGTTCCCACAGAACTGGCTTCTTGTTGCTGTCTGCTGTCTGGAACAGGCATTCCACAGGTGGCTCCCCTCCCCGCCCAGTCTCTGTGGCAATGGAGAAGCAGCAACAGTTGCTCATCAGCACAATTTCGCTTTGAAGTTGACAGATTCACTTAACAGCTGTGGCAAAGAAAGGTCATACAATGGGGCAAAGCCCATTAAATAAGTGTCTTGCTTAGCAACAGAAATTTGGGGCTCAATTGTGGTCATAAGCAGAGGACTATCTGTACCAGCATTATAAAGAGGGATGCATATTATCAAATCCCCAAACAATTACTCCTAAGTAAACAAGATGAAGATTGCAGCCTTTTCATTTGACTGCCTCTTCTTTGTGGCAACCCCTGAGATATTGGAACACTGCTATCATGTCTCCCCTAATCCTTCTTTTTATTAAACTAGACATACCCAGTTCCTGCAACCATCCTTCATGTTGTAGTCTCCTGTCCCCTAATCATCTTTGTTGCTCTTCTCTGCACTCTTTCTAGAGTCTCCATATCTTTTCTACATCGTGAATACATTCTATCTGGAATGTTAAGAATAAATAGCAGATATGGCTGCTTCTGGTTCAGTGGTGGGTTGATCTTACTGTCACTACCGGTACGCTGATCACATCCTCACATGTTCTGTTTGTGCATGCGCCTAACTTCCGCTATGGGCATGTGCGCAATCCACCACCCCGTGACAACCAGCTGATTGTTGGGGTTCATGTAGGCACCGCACACTGTGCACATGTACGCACTTTGCCATTTGCCATAAAAACAGGTATAGAGCACGGGCTGGTGGGTAGGCCAAAAGAGCCACCATACCAGTATACTGTCAGCTGCTCTGGGCCACTACTGGTATGGCCGTAACAGGCCATACCCACAGCAACCCATCTCCGTTCTGGTTGTTCATTAAATGCCTATTTCTCACTTGACTGCTTTATGCTCTCTGCCTTTACCAATTTGGGGACTGGTTCTGTCCTGCAGGTGTTCTTTTATGGCAGGGATGTCAAACTCGATTTCATTGAGGGCCGCATCAGGGTTGTGTTTCACCTCAGGGGCCTGGCTTGGCGTGGCCAGGGTGGGCGTGGCCAGCTTGATGTCACTGTGACAGGAGCACCTGTGGTGGCCTTAAGTGGTCTGCCAGCGAAAATGGGCTCCCGAGCTCCGTGTTCAGCCATGATGGCCTCCTGCGGCCCTCTGCCAGTGAAAATGAAGTTCAGGTGGGACACATGTTGTCAGGTACTGAGGATTTAATAGCTGCCAGCTGGTGTAAGGCTGTAAACCAGGGGTTCCCAAACTTGGCAACTTTAAGACTTGTGGACTTCAACTCCCAGAATTCTCCAGCCAGCATAGCTGGCTGGGGAATTCTGGGAGTTGAAGTCCACAAGTCTTAAAGTTGCCAAGTTTGGGAACCCCTGCTGTAAACTCAGTGGCGTAACGTGGGGGGTGCAGGGGGTGCGGGCCGCACCGGGCGCAACATCTGGGGGGGGGCGCTCGCACTCGCAGCTCCCCGTCGCTTCGGGAAAGGGGATCAAGTAAGGCAGGAACAGCGGCAGCCGGGGAATGTGGCCACCGCCGCAGGGAGCGGAGAAGCGTCGCCCGAAGCAAGAGCGGCTGCAAGAGGAGGCGTTTTCTCCCCGTCGCCCCGTCTTCTTCCTTGGGGAAAGGATCTTAGGGGATTTTTCATATTTTTATTAGTATTATTTCTCGGGCGGGGGAGGGGGGATCCGGAATCCAGGAAACCGGGAGGGGGCGGGAAATCGCAGGGAAAAGGAAGAGAGCTCGGCGGGCGGAAGGTGGGGAGAGCTCGCGCGTTCCAGCTGATTCAGCAGCGGTCTTGTGAATGCGCTGAGATGTAGCTGACAGGGCGGGAGAGGCGTCCCGCTCTCCGGATCGAAGGGAGGCCAGCTCTTTCGGGTACCTGCCGACTGCGGCTGCCTCCCCTACCCCGCTGCTGTCGGATCTTCCTGCACCCCTCCTCTCCCCCCTTCCCGTTTCTCGCTTCCCCGCCGCTCCGCATGCTGCGCCCTCCCCGTCCTCGATGCCGCTGCTTCCCCCGGGGGAGGGCTAGAAAGGCACCGAGAAGGATGAGCGAAGGGGTTGCCTCGCCGCCGGGTGCCACAGCCGCTGCCGAGGAGGGGGCGGCGGCGGGCGGGGGCCCTGCGGCGGGCGATGGAGTGGAAGAGACTCGAGTGCTAAAATCCAGGGGTTAGGGGGCGCAAATTACTTGCCTTGCCCCGGGTGCTGACAACCCACGCTACGCCACTGTGTAAACTGTAAGCTGATGCAATGTAAGGCTGATGCAATGAGGTGTCTATATATAGGTGGCCATTAGAGGGTGCTTCTTTCTCTCTTGCCGTGTATTTCATCTCTCCTTGAGTTCGTAGCTGAATGGTAAAGGGTTTATCTCTGTGTGTATATTTGTATACATTTTGTATATAAATTACTATTAATGGTCTCAAGGCTCTGTGTGCTGTGTGCTGTGTTTTGCTCCTGAGTTTATTTCATAATAATCGTCATGCTGCAAAAACTCTGACACGTGTTCCCCACTCCACCCCCGGGTCTGGGTTTTGGCCACAATTGCCTCCTTCAGCCCTCTGCCAGCAAAAACAGAACTCCATGGGCCAATCCTTTGCTGTTT
The DNA here is from genome assembly GCA_039707465.1 of Rhabdophis nuchalis. Lineage (NCBI taxonomy): Eukaryota > Metazoa > Chordata > Lepidosauria > Squamata > Natricidae > Rhabdophis > Rhabdophis nuchalis. The sequence continues at coordinate 74,973,914 of CM077645.1, forward strand.
CCAGGGTGGCTCCACAAGCCAGATCCGGTCCCTGAGCTTTGAGTTTGATGCTCTTGTTGTATGGCATTAGGATGGTTTTCTATGACTACATCTGATGTTATATAAAAGTGCCACAACTGTCCTCCCAGGACATAGGAAGCTGTGTTGGCCATCGATGTTGTAAGTTGCAACATTAGCTTCTTCTGAACATACATATATAGGTAATTTGTATGATGAGGAAATAATAATAATGGCAGCCTGGTTGACCAACTATAATAACAACAGTAATTGTCTTGCGTCTTAAAACACTTCTGTTCCAACAAGCCGGCCTAGTATAACCCCCGATACTGAGTTTTAACATTGTAAATTTTAATTAGAGATTTTATGAGTTGGTTTTAGCACGGGATTATTATTTAATAGCTTTTAATATGGATATTTATGTGTATGTTTTGTTTTAAATTGCCTGTGCGCCGCCCTGGGTCGTTTTTTAGGAGAAGGGTGGGGTATAAATTGGATTAATAAAGTAAAATAATAAATTGGGTGCAATTCCAAAACACCTGGCACACCACTTGAATACCATCAGCACTGACAAAAGTAACCATCAGATGACTTGCAAAAGGCAGCTTACCTCGAACACCTTACATTCTGAAATGATCCTTTTAACACCATTAGACAATATCAGCTTATCCCGGGTCATTGGGAGGTTATCAATAGGTGGAGAGAAATGTCTAATCTATTCCAAACATCTGAGTGTGCGACCAACCATAATAATAATAATTCTACAGCGGGATTTGTGTGTGTGTGTGTGTGTGAGAGAGAGAGAGAGAGAGAGAGAGAGAGACAGACAGACAGACAGACAGACAGACAGACAGACAGACAGAAACAGAGAGACAGAGAGAAGAACACAGACAGAGAGACAGACAGAAAGACAGACAGAGAGACAGACAGACAGACACAGGGAACTCTCCAAGGTTGTGAAATACAGAAGAAGAACATTAGTATCTCTTTCCTTTGCATTTTATCTTAAACCTTTCTCCTTAGGGACGGTATTTTATAAAAGAAGGTCCCTTCTTTTCCCTAAACATTAGTCCATCCATGATCCAGGTAGAAAATTTGATGAATAGGAGACATCACATGTCTATGGGAAAAGTGAAAACGCAGAAAGAAGTAGAAAGAAAAACTTGACCCGTGAAACACTTGCAAGTTTAAGATATAAGGAGTAAGGTAAAATAAAAGTAACCAATAAAAGAACACCACCTCTGTTGTATTTTAAAAGCAGAGGTGCCCAATCTCCGGTTCATGGACCAGCACTGGTCGCACCACATGCCAGAAACCGGGCCACACAAGCAAGTGAAGCCTCATCCGCAGAATGCAGGCGGCACATGAAACCCCGCCCCTCCTGTCCATGGAAAAAGCTCCACAGAACCAGTCTCTGGTACCCAAAAGGTTGGGGTGGGCACTGTTTTAAAGGATGTGGAGTCATTGTATATGAATCAATGAGTTAACTAATGGTAATTTTGAAGGTAGGAAAAAGTCTAAACATTCTACCCTACTTCTGTTACAGATGCAGGACATCCGATGCTTATTGATTTGTTCCCATGTCCTCTTAGTGCCCACTAGACCACTTATTCCATCCAATGCTAGATATATATTTTTTTAGGTTCTATTTAGAAAAACTAAATAAATATAGAACTCTGTAAAACAAAGCTAATATTAACTGCCTTCAGGCATAAATCCCATTGGCCAGAACATCTTAGTTTTGCTCACCACACTATAAAAAAAAATGTTGAGACTTTAGAAAGAGTGCAGAGAAGAGCAATCAAGATGATTAGGGGACTGAAGACTAAAACATATGATGAACGGTTGCAGGATCTGGGCATGGCTAGTCTAGTGAAGAGAAGGACCAAGTGAGACATGAGAGCAGTGTTCCAATATTTGAGGGGCTGCCACAGAGAGGAGGGGGGTCAAGCTATTTTCCAAAACACCTGAAGGCCAGACAAGGATTAATGGATGGAAACTGACCAAGGAGAAATAAGGAGGAATTTTCTGAGAGTGAGAACAATCAACCAATGGAACAGCTTGCCTTCAGAAGTTGTGTAGGCTTCACCACTAAGAGATTGGACTGCTATTTGTCAGAAATGGTGTAGGGCAGGGGTCTGTAAAGTTGGCTCTTTGAAGACCGGTCTGCAAAGTTGGCTCTTTGAAGACCGGTGGACTTCAACTCCCAGAATTCCCCAGCTATGCTGGCTGGGGAATTCTGGGAGTTGAAGTCCACCGGTCTTCAAAGAGCCAACTTTGCAGACCCCTGGTGTAGGGTCTCCTGCTTGAGCGGGGGATTGGACTAGATGACCTATAAGGTCCCTTCCCACTCTATTAATCTGTTAATCCTCTGGGGGAGGGACAAATTACAAAGATGCCATGGTAATGCAAACTGTGCCTCTTTTGTTTGTGCAGCATGATTCCACACACATGTATGAAGGAACTGGTGCTCATTATGACTAAATTGTGGGAGCCTGCAAAACAAGCGTGCCATCGTAATGCAAACTCTACCCTTTTAAAGTAGTGTGTCATCACATACATCTACAAAAGGAGCAGAGATTGCACCACATTGGTGCAACAACCATGTTGTCATTTTGATGAATTAGCACATTCAGTGACATGACTCATGGGAAATAGAAATGGCATCATGTGGTTCAACCCAATGCTTTGTAAGTATTTCCAAGCACCTACTAAAAAGGACAAGCTGTCTTCTTCTGTTGGGAGAGAACAATCTGTTGTGAATGAAGTTCTACTGCGATCATTTTTATCAGTTTGCTTTCTAATCAATAATTGTTTGAGGATTGATCTCAGATACACAATTAGCCAGAGACTATTGTCCTGTTTGCCCTACTCTTACAGACTCAGTTCTCAAACTCTCAACGTTGTCTAAACGTAGCTTCCCATTTATAACCATGATAACATCAAAATGATGACATGGGCTATAAGACATCATAATGCAAGCGAACACCTTGGTGTGCTTCCATCATATTTGGAATGAATGGAGTACTGTAACATTATACATTTTGCCATTGGCTCCTTCCTATTCTCTCCCCAACCACCCTCCCACCATGGATGCATATGTGCTGGATTTCATGCTTTCACATTGATGCATTCTAGTGATGGGTTAGGGAGTAGAGTGAGAGAGAGACATGGATGTAGAAGTAATTCTACTTTTTTTTAATGATTTGCTGAAAAGAATCCCTGGAATGGAATAATTTATGGATCTATGTGACAGCCTCCGTGGTAGAAAACTCACCTGATAAACACCAACCTCTAGAGAGGAACCAACTACTGATATCAGATTGTAGTGGGTCATTGGTCTTTTGCACTGAGATAAGGCAAGAGCTACTGGGATACATAATATAGAAAGTTCATCACAAATGTAGAGTGTGTTATATATTGGCAAAGGATTTAGCAAAGACGGAATTTCTTTATAACTGATAAGAAAGCAAGATAACCACACAGGAAAAGCAGGGGAACCCTTCATGGTCTGAAAACATTGCAGACATATTCGGCAACACACTGTCGTAGCTTTGATATACAACTGGTGCCAAGCCTCTAATTGATATTCTGACAAATAGTCCATGAACTCCACTGCAAAGAGAGATAAGGAAGCACAGAAGTACATATATTGCATCTTCTCAAGGCATGAACTGTGTAATCAATTAGTCACTAACAAAACTGGCCCAGCAAGAAATTGCATTTGCAAAAATGTTACACGAGGGATATACACGTTTCATACGAATGCAATATTTGTACAAGGAAGCGCCTGATTGCATAATTACTTCACCTGAGTTCGAATTCCAACTCTCCACAATGTATTTACACGTGTAAGTGGATACCTCTTCCAAATGTCCTGAAGTAGCCAATGGTTCTCTTTAGTCATTCGCATTTTGGTCATTTAGTCACTTCCAATTCTCCTTCTAAAGAAGAAGCCTCAGGGACACCATACCCTCAGTGCTCTCTGTGAGTTATGGCTGCCTTGGTTTCAGGTAAGCATACATTTGTCTTTTTCGATGTGCCAATCTTTGCTTAAAACGTTTCTTTGCTTTCCAGAATCATTTTAAACAAATAGCTCGATAGTCTCTTTGCATTATTATTTAGATATAATTTTTGCCCCCTTTTGCTCTTCTCCAGAGCTCGTATTTATATAGGCAGTCCTCAACTTATAACAGTTCATTTAGTGGCCAAAGTTACAACAGCACTGAAAAAGGTGACTCATGACCATTTTTCACACTTATGAGCCAGGGGTGAAATCCTCCTGGTTCGGCCCGGTTTGGCCAAACCAGTAGGGACGATTGTTCTTGGTTCTGCAAACCAGTAGTAAAAAAAAAAAAGATGATTGCGTGGCTCAGTTGTGAGCCATGCGTCGTTGAAAGCTTTTTTCCCACTTTTTAAAGCATTTTTATTCCTGCCTATTTACCCAAACCAGCAGGGGGAAAATGCTTTAAAAGTGAAAAAGAGGTGGCCACACCCATCCACCTTCCCCACCAAGCCACACAAACAGAACCAGTGGTGGTGGTGGTGGGGAAATTAGATTTCACCACTGTTATGACCATTCCCGTATTCCTATGATCCTAATTCAGACGCTTGGCAACTGACTCATATTGGAGTGTCCCAGAGTCATGTGATTACCTTTTGAGAACTTCTGACAAGCAGCTTCAATGGGGAAGCCAGATTCTCCTAACAACCGTGTTACTTACTTAACCACTGCAGTGATTCACGTAACAGCTGTGGCAAGAACGGTCGAATGGGGCAAAACTCGCTTAACAAATGTCTCACGTAGCAACATACATTCGGGGCTCAGTTGTGATCGTAAGTTGAGGGCTACTGTATTTAACTTAAATCCTGGATCTGGCTATAATTTTGGTTTTTTCCAAAAGAGGGTTGCCAACAACGGAGGCAATCAAAACTAAAAGAAACAGCAGAGGGTGTTTCCAAGCGCCTTTTCTTGTCCAGCTATGTAACTGTAGCTATTTAAGTTCACCCTCCTCCCTTCTAGATATTAACCTGACAAGGAAGCATTAAGTCCAGTTATCCTTAATTATAAGATATTGAGGAACATGCTGGGATGCTAACTGTCATAATATTATTACTCTGCTAAGGTAAACAGAAGAATAAATATTCCATGTCATATCTATAATAAGAGGTGTCATCTGGCAAGTGAGCATATAAATTGCTTTGTGTTTGCAGAAAAAAATATTAGATTAATATAGAGATTAAGCCGACATTCATAGATTAAGCCGGCATCTAAAAGCTTCTAGTGTCTACGTCGGTAGACAGAAGATGGCACTGTTATACATTTTAAATAAACACTGTCTCTACAACTGCCTCAATGTATGCAGTTGATTTTCAGCATTTTAGAAAGTAGGCTACAAAGGGCTGGCCAAGGTCCTTTTAGTTCAAGAATGTCCCTCGGGAAATTTCAAGGCACCTGAGATGATCTCACTGCAGTCCACACCAGAGGAAGCTAAATGGTTAGATAAGAGAATTATAACTTCTATCCCACTGCAATTCCCTGACTCCATATTATGGTGTTTTTTTTTCTTAATGTGGTATGTTATCTCCTATATTGTATCATTCAAATATATGTGTGTAGCTGTGTCTTTGAGTATGTTTTATTTAAACTAAATTCGTATATCAGTGATTGCATGGCCTCTGTAGATGCCGTAGGCTAAATAAATAAATAAATCCTTACACCTTTTCATCATCTGCTCCTCCCATGTTTGCAACATCAGAAACCACTAAATCTGTGCAGGTGCCTTTAGTGGAACCAGTCCCACTATTTAAAGCACTGCACTGGCTTCCTTCCTTCTGCTCCCTTAAAAACAGTGGTGAAATTCAAAATTTTTCCCTACAGGTTCTGTGGGCGTGGCTTGGTGGGGGTGTCTTGTGACTTAGTGGGCGTGGCCAACTCGACATCACCTTTGATGAGCTGAGAGGGCGAGGCGACTGGCGACGCAATTAGCTGGGCCACGTGGCGAAGGCAACAAGTATAGGAGCGGCCGGAAGGGGTGAGCGGTGAGCGAACAAGTGGATGGGCGGGGCCAACCAGGGGTGATTTTTACCAGTTCAGCGAACTGATTTAAATCACCCCTACCAGTTCACCTGAACTGGCCCAAACCAGTCGAATTTCACCCCTGCTTAACAATATCATTCACCACACTTGGATCCTTGGTACTCTCTAAGTGTGACTGTTTTCTTGCAGATGTTCCATTACCCAAAGCACCAAGGGCCCTTCATTTCAACCCTACAAATGTTTTCCTTTATTGACACCTGGAGAAGTTTGTAAACTTCCCCACTTCTCATCTTATTCTCTCAATTATCAACTCCTTAAGGCAAGATTTCATCCCAAGTGCTCATCCCTTTAGAATCCTAGTATTTCCTAACTCTTGAGTCTCAATTTATACACACACAAAAATCTCTTCCATAACTTTTAGATTGTGGACAGCAGCTTTTGGGGGAACTAAAGTACAGAAACCTGTATTCATATTCCTAAGAGATGTGGCTCCAAACACTCTCCTCCTTTGCTCAGAAGTTAGTGTGAGGCTGATTTAATCAGGCAGGAAAGCAAGGTTTGAATATGCTTCTATCCATATGCCATCTGTACCTCTGAAATATGAAAGCTGAAAAGAATGCCAAAATCACAGGACAGATAAGACAAGAGTCTGGTCCAATTGCCAATGATGATATAATTTAGGTTATACACCACCCCGTAAGGCTCAGCACTCTCTGGGATAATAAATGTTAGCATATTGCCCTCAACTATCTGGGTCCTAATTTTATCTACCTTGGAAGGATGAAAGGCTGAGTCAACTTTGATCTGGTCAGAATCACCTGGCAGTGAACAGTGAGTTATACTTCAGTGGTGGGATTCAATTTTTTTTACTACTGGTTCTGTGGGGGTGGCTTGGTGGGTATGGCAGGGGAAGGTTACTGCAAATTCCCATTCCTTCCCAATCAGCTGGGACTCAGGAGGCAGAGAATAGATGGGGGCGGAGCCAGCCAGAGGTGGTATTTACCTGTTCTCCAAACTACTCAAAATTTCTACTACCGGTTCTCCAGAACTGGTCAGAACCTGCTGAATACCATCTCTGTTATACTGCACTCTAACCACTGCACCACTAGGCAGTGCAATTTGTTCAGTGCCCACCAGTGATTGTTCTGACTTCTTCATTCCAATGTGTTGGTAGGGTGATGCCATTCAGTGCACTATAATATAGAATAATTCAACTGAGCCTCACTCTATGGGCAATCTAATTTGGCCTGGGACTTCTTCTATACGGGTTCCAGCTGACCTTTCTGCTTCAGAGTTCTGAGTTTTCTTGCAAATCAAGGGACAGTTTGATTTTATTAGAACAAAAAGGGATCTTGGGTACAGTAGTGTTGATCACTCAGCTTGACTCAACATTCCACTGCTTCACTAAAATATTGACTGCATTACCAACAAATGATATGGGAAATTTATCAGTCTCGGTCAACAAGTCATCTGGATCCATCCAACATCTATGTCTATTTTAATTTACCCTCTGCCTCTTCAAAAGTTATATTATTCATTTGTCTAAAACTAATTTCACTGGCTTTTTACTTTTTTATTTTATGGTTTGGACGTTTCTATTCCTGTTTTGTGCACCATCCAGATTAGTGTCTACAAAATGGATGGCTCTATGGATCTTTTAAATTCTATTGATCTAAAACTTGAGAATGAGTGATCGGTCTATGACAACACAATCACACAGACCCCTCTACTTTCAGAACATCAGGGAGCCTTTTTTCCAATGTTAGTAATAACATTTCAGGAGCATTTGTATGGGTTAAGTATGGAGTTGGAAGAAACTTGTCTTTTAGAGACTGCTTATTTCCATTCCCACCATTACTTGGGGAGGAGGTAGGAGATTTAAAATTAAATGAGAAAAGCCTAGCTATTTTGCTGCCAAGTAGAATAACCCTTAAAACTCAGTCATTTCCAAAGCTGTCCTCACCAAGATGAAGTCAATAGATTATGTTTCCACGCCACCCCCAGAACCCATCAGAGAAAATAAATAAGCAAAGGCAACAACGGAAAGGGGAGAGACGAGGAGGGAAAGGAAGAAAGGGTAGAGAAAGTAAGGGTGGGGAATTAAGAATAGGAGAGAGGATAAGAAAGAAGAGAGGAGAGAAGGAGAGAGGAAAGAGAGGGGAAAAAGAGGAGAAAGGAGAGGAGGAAATAAGAAGGCAGAGAGAAGAGCTTGAGAAGATAGGAGTGAGGCTGTTGCAAAATAAGATGGAGACATGAGGGGGCAAGAAAGTGATCCAAACTGTATTATACAGTATATTTGTAAAAAAAAAAAAGATTGTTTCCAAATTTGTTTCCTAATTTGTTTGTTTTTTTAGCTTTTACAGGCTACCCATTTTGGCCTTCAAAGAGGATTTTTTTTCCTCTCTCCTACTTTATGCATCTTATACATAAATCTGTGAATTCTAATAACAACCCAATGATGCAAGAAGTGAGTCATTGTATAAAATCTTCAAATGCCTTCAATTTCCCTTCCAGCTGATATTCATTCTTTGTACATTAAGTCCTTCCCACACCTTTTCTCATTATTCTCTCCAGATCTTTTCTTCCTACAACTTAATTTCCTCAGTAAGTTTCCCAAGATATGTATTTTCTGTTGGGGGAAAATATCATCATTATTGGATTACCTCGTCAATATCCTAAACACCTCTAGCTCGAACCTGCTAATACCCAAACTATTCCCAGAATCAAAAATACAAAAGGGGAATGCTAAGTCAGAACTAAAATACTATTTGTCTGAGCTTGCTTCTTTTCTTGCAAGTATTTCATTACCCAAACTACAGTAGGTATCATCATCATCATGATGTTGTTACCTAGTTTGGATAATGAAACATCTGCAAGAAAACAACCAAGCTCATTGAGCACCAAGGACTTCTCCCTTCAACCCTGAGCTACAAATATTCCCCTTTATTGGAACTATTTGTCTGTCTATGCCTTAATCAGAGGAAGTATCTGTGACTAGGCATTTTGATTCTGTACAGCTGAAGTCAAATTAAATGCAATAAAGATAACAGGAAATATATTTTCCATATCAACCACCCTATGAAGTAAATTATGGGGAGGGAAGGAGAGGGATTGGTCCATAGTCAAAGTAATCTGCAGGAAACTAGGAATTTTGAAAATGATTTACTTTAATAAAGCATACCGTATTTTTCAGAGTATAAGATGCACCTTTTTTCCTCTAAAAAGAGGCTGAAAATCTGGGTGCGTCTTATACATCGAATACAGCATTTGTGGCCTCCTGAAACCCCACCCCTTTCACCAAAATGGCAGTGTCTAGCCTTATGGGGGCTTTCAGAGAGCTCCCCGGGGCTGGAGAGGGCAGAAGCAAGGAAATAATGGGCTGTTCCCCCCGCCCCCACCCAACCCCTAGCAGCACTCTATAAGCCTCCATAAGGCTATACATGCATTTGTTTTGACAAAAAGGCCTGTTTTTGCGAAAAACAGGCCATTTTTGCTCTCCCCTCCCCCAAGCACTCTGCAAGCCCCCAAAGCTATTCTTGCCTTTTATTTGGAAAAAATGGGCCCATTTTCACAAAAAAACAGGCACCTACCTACCTACTACCTACTATATTTCTCCCCCCTCTATCTTTCTACCTCCCTCCCTCCCTACTGTATTTCTTCCTCTCTCTCTCTCTCTCCCTCTACCTACCTACCTATTGTATTTCTATCTCTCTCCCCCTCTATCTACCTACCTACTCTCTCTCCCTATCTACTGTATTTCTGTCTCTCCCTTTACCTACCTACCGACTCTTTCACTACCTATCTACTGTATTTCTCTCTATATATCCCTCAACCTACCTACCTACTCTCTCCCTGCCTACCTACTGTATCTCCCTATCTCTCTATCTACCTACCTACCTAACTACTCTCTCTCTCCCTACCTACCTACTGTATTTCTCTCTCCCTCTGTCTACCTACCTACTTTTTTTTAAAATTGCCTCTTCAAAACCTTGGTGCATCTTATACTTCGCTGTGTCTTATACTCCGAAAAATATGGTAAATAGTAATAGTCAAAACAAAAATAAAAGGAGAGGCGTCTTACTACACCCAAGGTCAAAGATAAGAGATGCAATATAGAAGCTTCTTGCTACAGCAGAGGTGAAAAATGTAGCATTTATTTATATAGATATGCACTAAATCTTTTTTGGGTAAGCACCCTTTTATTTGGAAGTGAGAACAAAATAGAAGGTTAAGTTTTTTGGGAGAAACCAAGATTTTCTGACTGAAGATGGAAGAGGAGAAACACTCCTCCTCCTCCATCTTCAGTCTAAAAATCTTTTGCACTCTGGGCTGCTTGCTGGCTTAGTATGACAAAAGATGTTTTCATTTTGATAAAGAGAAGAATTACTCATTCTGTTGCTCTTCATTTCAGGATCTGAACAGTCAAATTAGGCCTGCTTTTCCTTCTCTTTCTCAAGCAAAGGAAGGAAGATGTAAGATATTTTTTTTAGCATCATAATCAGATAGTCAAACTGCTGTCAATCACCTTGACAAAAGGCCCTGCTGAAGAGATTGAGGAAAAAGCGAAGCAGCAGGATAGAACTTGAAAAGTAGAATTGCCAGTTATTCAGTACGTCAGATATAGGGATGTTTGGGTAGGGTGGTGGTTGTTTTTTTCACATTAAATTCAGGATATTCTAGACACTAGTGCTTTTTCAGAGCTATAAAATTTCTGGCCAGAAATCGTAAGGCAAAAAAAAAAAAAATTGCAGGAAATGAGCAACAACAAAAACAGGTTTCTCTTTTGCTAAAATACATGCTAAATCAAACCGTTTACTTGATGAAATCACTGAAGATAGTATACAGGAAGTCCTTGACTTATGACTAGTTGTTTAATGACCATTCAGTGTTATGACAGTTTTGGAAAGGATGCTGATCAGCTCATAAGGCACTTCCAGACATTGTAAAATGTCACACCACTCCTTCCTGTAGTCACATGACTGCATTCCGGTTGCTTAGCAACTGGCCACATTTATAAGGTGACCAGATTTTGAAACTTCCAAAGCGGGACACCGTCGACAAGGGGGGGGGGCAGGCGTGCACACGCGTGCATGCTCCGGCACAGCATGCGCCTGCGCAGAGGCGGCGGCAGTGACCCCGCGGCGCTGAGAGCCACTGCCTCGGGCGGGAAGGTGGTCCGAGCCAGCCGCTTTCAGCTCAGGCCATCACGCCGGCATGATGGGCTGACAGCGGCCGGCTCGGGCCGCCTTCCTCCACGCCACCAGCCCGCCGCCCACCGCCACCTTTAAAGAGGGCCGCCTTTCCCCTTCCCGCCCAAGCCAGCAGCTCTCAGCGCCGCCACCTTTAAAGAGGGCCCCGCGGGGGCGGGTGGGAGCGTGTCCTCTGCGCAGGCACGTGCTGCGCCGGAGCATGTGCCCCCCTGCCCCCGTGGGGCCCTCTTTAAAGGTGGCGGCGCTGAGAGACGCTGGCTCGGGCAGGAAGGGGAAAGGCGGCCCGAGCCGGCCGCTGTCAGCCCATCATGCCGGCGTGATCACTGATGGCCCAAGCTGAAAGCGGCCGCCTCAGGCCCTCTGCGCAGGCATACTAACAGAAGGGTGCAATAATAAATGGAAAACAAAATGCAATAGGAAGCTTTCAAAGCATTCTGCAGATTCAATATAATGAGTGACCATATGTTGGCCCACTCCACCTATGAACTAAGAGCACACTGGTATTAGATAAAGATCATTGCGAAGCAACTGTAACCAACTGTAGAAATGCATTTAAATGAAATACAACATAACTGGGGTTGTGCCCTTCTGGCATATTGGAATTAGGTCATCAGCTAGAAAACAAGACAAGTACTTTGTAAATCTCAGAGAAGGTGTAGTCCTCTAAATAAACAACTCATGAGGTCAATAGCCTTGCCAAAAGCTTATTCACCTCAACTTTGCCAAAAGGTTATTAAACCTTTCCAAATATCACATACTTTAGAAATCGTAGATCAAAATCACTCATAGAAAATTTTCAATTTATCAGCCAGCTTTTTGTTCTGCCTAGGTCATTCTACTAGTACAGTAGTAAAAACTATTATAATTCCAAAGTCCTGATTTCTTTTAGATTTTCACCTCTTTTTTCTTTGGTTTTTTCCTTACTACTGAGGCTATCCACCCATCTTTGACTCAGCACCAAACAATGCCAGCCTAAAATTTGCCAATCCTTATCCTATCCCTATTGCCTATGTTTTGCATTATTGTATCTGGATTTGCAAATGTGCTAGTTGTTTTAGGTAAAGTGATTGGTTTCTCCATTGGCTATGCTGCTATTTTGAATTGGCTATGCATTTGAAGGTGGAAAGAAATTTGGCAGTGCTGGGCTTAGAAAACAGTTTGCACCAGCATGAGTACAGGACCCCGATCACTTCTCACATGCATGAAGATATGGTGTAACTCTCTAGCTGGTTCCAACTCACTGGAAAGGCAACTTTTCCCCACTGCTTCTTGTACATATGTAGTATCTTCTGACTGGCACAAGCAATTGTGTCCAGTTGGCCCAGTGTGCTTCATTTCATTGCAAAAAATCCATCTCTAGGCCAACTGGTTATTCCACACTGTGGTTATGTTGTCCTTCCAGCCACTTTTGTTTCTCTGAATTTCACAGTTCACCAGTATGGTGGTGGCATATAATTTAATAATAATAATAATAATCTTTATTGTCATTGTAATACGATTGTAATAAAATTACAATGAGATTGGTTAATAATAATAAGAAATGAAGCATGCAAATAAACAAATAACTGATACCTATTGTTCTCATGAACATCAGTTATACCTGACAGGTTTAAGTAGTAGCATATTTTCTACAATAGGGAGCTTCTAAGATGTTCTCACATAAAATGAGCGATGAGATTTTATGAATAACCTCAGATTCAAGATATAACAGCTATAACATTTTGAGAAAGTCCTTATTATACCAAGTAACCCAAAATATATTACCTCAATATAGCATATATATTGCTGGAATGGTGAGCAAAGGTATTTCAGGTGACACTGAATCATAAGCAATATTTAAACAGCAGCACAGAAGACTTATAGCATACCTGATCATTTTAATGCCAGCCGTCACCCTAGGAAAAAGAACTTGGTTAAAAAATTCTTTTTAAATTGTTGTGCTTCTAGCACCATCTCATAGCCTTTGAAGAATTCCTGGTAACAATTAGTCAGTAATGATGTGCTTACCTTTTATCTACTGTAGTGAGACAACTATATCAAATCTCATAATTTATTTTATAGCAAATGTTATGTTTTCTTGATATATTAGCGGTGGGGTTGATATACAGAGCTTTGGCATAACAATAAATATGTGTTACACAGCCACCATTATATAAGCCTTACCACTAGGGAAAGGAAGGGAATGCCTGGGGCAGTTTCACACAAGCTATTTATAATGCCAGTGTGACAGCAAGGAGGGAAAATTGGGGTTTGATTTTATGCTTGCACCTATCTATTAGTGTACAGGAGACAATTTTCCTCCATGATAATACATTATATTTTAAACATGAGCGTGTTCTATCACATTCATGTACATTTTATTACCCCTGAGACACTATTAAAAATGTCCTGATCCAAGCATGTCTATGATATACTAATGAATATCATTTTCACCAAACATCAAGGGTTATCCTTCATTACATTAAAAGAAATGATCTTGGTCTATAAGAATACATCGTAAATATATCTCTAGTCGGTTCTTTCTACCACGAGGTACTTCACTAGGGCTAGGGGTACTAACTATTACGGGATTTTAAAAGGTAAAAGGGCAACACTTTTATGGAAACGTGCTATGGTTTAAATCCATTTGAGAGCTATAACATCTGATCCACCTGATAAGCCCTAGTATTTCTGAATACGCATAGGTTCTTTGTACTTGCTCTGGAGTTATTCTTACTCTTACTAATATCTCCATAATAATAATCTATATAAATAAAAATGTAACAAGAGTTTGTTCAAAACCGCTAATCTCCGAAAGTACTGCACTGATCGCTTCCACATTTTCACACAACGTTCCTTTCAAATACGGCACCAATAATATATATAGATTGTGTAGATGTCACACCTATGCCAAGTACACACAACGGAAATGTAAAAAAATGTTTAAAAGGTAGGTAGATGGATATAGAGAGCAGTGGGCCACAGGTATTATGCCATCCTTTATGACATAAAATACTCTGTCCATAAGATTCAAGGAGAAATACAATAGGTAGATAGGTAGGCAGCTATAGGGATAGAGAGAAGGAGGCAGAAATGCAGTAGGTAGGTAGGTAGGTAGGTAGGTAGGTAGGTAGGTAGGTAGGTAGAGGGATAGAGAGAAGGAGGGAGAAATACAGTAGGTAGGTAGGTAGTTAGAGGGATAGAGAGGGAGAAATACAGTAGTTAAGCAGGTTGGGGGTTATACAGTGGTTGTGTGTATGTGTTTGTGTGTGCAGGTGTAGATCTACACACAGATTGGTTGGCCATTTAACCAGACTGGGCCACAGCAACACATGGCCAGGAATGGCTAGTTTAAAATAATATGACCTGTGTTAAATCTCATTCTTTTCAAATATAGTTGGCTTGCTTAAGTTACAGCAAAAGTGGGAAACTGAGGCCCTGTCACACACACCCAAGTTCATGCTGATTATGGCTGATGAGAATGAAAATGTAGTAACAACTGGAAGCCAACACATATCTATCACTAGGCTACAGTCTCAGCCTCATATAGTTCTTAGGGCGCTGAAAATATATTTTCATGACATGCTGAAGCACAATAAAGGAAAACATGTTTTTAGCCTAGTACCATTGTGCAAAGTCAGTCCATAAAGTTCATTCATGGGTCAACAAGTTGTGCAAAACCAGAAAATTAGGTTCCTTAAACCGTGGGTGTGGTATAGAAACATGTTTCTAATGTACCTCTGAGTCCCATTTCATTTGGAAATATAGAATATTTGTTAATTCAAAGAGGAAACTTTCTCAAAAGAAAGATAATTTT
This sequence comes from Rhabdophis nuchalis, assembly GCA_039707465.1. NCBI lineage: Eukaryota > Metazoa > Chordata > Lepidosauria > Squamata > Natricidae > Rhabdophis > Rhabdophis nuchalis. The sequence goes on from CM077645.1 coordinate 74,988,957, forward strand.
ATTTATTTCCTGCTTTTTAGTATTTTAACAAATAACTCAAGGCAGCTGATATACCTAATAATTTTGTCTCCTCATATTTTCTCCACAAGAACAATGCAAGGTCGATTGGGTTGAGAGACAGTGACTAGGTCAAAGTCACCCAGAGGGCTTTCATGGCGGGATTAGAACTCAGAATCAGAGGTGGGTTGCTCCCAGTTCAGCTGAACCAGTAATGGAATTCAGGCCTGGGTCGCAGAACCGGCAGCAACCCAGGCCTGCCACGCCCTTGAACTAGTTCCCTCGCTGCCGCTGGGCCACAACCATTTTGGCTTTTAGTGATTGCACGTGTGCAGTTCACTGTAAATTGTTCTGCGCATGCGTGAAGAACAATTTACATTGAACAGCGCATGCACGTTGCGAACCAGTAGTAAAACTGGCAGCAACCCACCCCTGCTTGGGATAATTTCAATTCTCTGGGTCTAATAGCCTTTACTATACAACTTTGCTTTTGCTTAATGCACCTCCCACCCACCCAAAATTAATTTCTGATTTTGCAACTATAAAACCTGTAAACAGGAGGTGGAAATTTTGATTTTCCTCATAGCATCTCTCAGTACTAACTGGGGCTAATGGGTATTATATCCAGCCATATTGAGGAGGACTTAGTTCTTCAGTTTTGCTTTCTTCTCTCTTCTTAATCAGGAACCATTAAGTGTTATACAAGAAGCAGATCTAGGTTATAGCTGGGATTTTTTTAAAATGAGGGATGATGCCAGTCTTTGTCCCTTTTGCTTCTTTATCCAGAATGTCACCTCACACCTATGACTAATCTATTAAAAAATACAATTTCATCTTCATGACAAACTACAGAATTTATTGGCATAACATCTGGTCTACTTTTGTTTTCATTGGCATAGCATTTACTTGACCTTGAAAAAGCTAAGGTATAATCATCATCTTTACATCATCGTGTCTTTTAAATACCTTGCAACAGTTCAAATGTTGAAATAAGGAGGCAGGTATACAGAAGGTGATGGAGGCTTGGGTCTGGAAATCCATACTTACTTTCAAATTATCTCTTTATCAATAGAACTAGCCACTAATTGCTAGTGGACATTACCAACCTGGAAGAAAATTTCAGAGGAAAAAAATGTTTAAATGGACTGCCTATTGACCTTAGGATAATAGGATATAGGATGTAGTCAGGTTAAAACTTCCATAAAGGAATGCAAAATGAACAGAGATTGATCAGAGCCCCAAACTGTTTTAAGAGTGAGAGTTGTAGATTTACAATAGTGTCTGCTTTCTAGCTAACTTTGTGTGTGTGTGTGTGTGTCTGTGAGTGGTGGGGAGGTGAGTCAGTCTTGACTCCAGATACAATTTGTCTATACAGTTTTCTTAGCAGCATTTTTTACAAGCAGTTAGCCTGTGCCTTCTTTCTAGGGCTGAGAAACAGAGACAGGCTGAAAGTCAACCATCTGGTTTTGTGGTTAAGGCAGGATTAGAATTACTATTTCCTATAAACACTACACTAAAACTGACTGCAAAAGGGCCTGGATGTCAACACATTTTAATGCCAACTTCTGAACAAGGACTTTTCCATTACCCACCATGCAACTAAGTTCTTTGAAGCAGCACATAAAATACAGAGGAACTGATAGCCAGGAACAATTACCATATTTTTCGATTTTACAAGACGCACCTAGCTTTTGACTATAAGACGCACCTAGCTTTTGGGGAGGAAAACAAGGGGGGGAAATCTGCCTGCCTCCCAGCAATTTGCCTCCTTGCAGCAAACAGAAAATAGCCTAGTCAGCTTCAGCACAGCCTGACTTAGCATGAGCAGCTGACTGACTGTTGGATCGGCCTTCCAAAATACCGCCTATCAGCTGTTACAGGCTGCGGGGATCTGTGCTATCTCCACTGGATTTGAAAACAGGCAGTACCAAAACTGATAGAAACCCGTGAGAGGCATGACAGAATAACATCCACAGTTACTACAACAATGGACTTCCAGTGTCCCCATCATGCTAGGTTCTGCCTCTCCAGACTGGGCCTGCAGAGGCACTTCCTTGCCAGATAAACTGCACAATAACGTGTCTTTCAAACCCGAAGGACTAAAATATAGAGTTATAGACCTATTTATACAGGTAGTCCTCAACTTACAACAGTTCACTTGAAACAGCAGCACTGAAAAAACCTGACTAATGACCATTTTTCACATTTACAACCATTGCCATTTCCCCATGATCACATGATCAAAATTGAATGCTTGATAACTGTTCATATTTATGACGATTGTAGCGTCCCAGGATCCTGTGATCACCTTCTGAGAAGCAAAGTCAATGGGAAGCCAGACTCACTTAACAACCATGTTACTAACTTATCTACTGTAGTGATTCACATAACTGTGGCAAGAAAGATCATAAAATGGAGCAAAACGCACTTAACAAATGTCTCACTTTACAAAAGAAATTTGGAGCTCAATTGTGGTCGTATGTCAAGAACTACCTGTATATAGTTACTTTTATAGAGCTATAGACGAACTTATATGTAACTCTTAGTTTTATCAACTTTAAGCATGTGGCTATTTTATAATATAAATTTAATTAATAAGTGTATGAACATTAAATACTGTTTTTTAGTTTACAGATCTTAATGTCAGATATTTTCTGGTAAAGACATTATGTATACCTCGTACTTACTTCACAAATCTTAACCTATGATGTTTTGTAGCAAATGCATACCTCAGTTATTAAGAATGCCATTTTATAATACAGAAATATAACTTTGTGATTAATTTTCCATTTTCAGCTTATGCTGCTCAAATGCTAAAGCAAGATTGATTGAAATGTCTAAGCATCCTAGAAGAATGGCAAAGCACTCCTGAACAGTGTTGCCAAGAAACACATGGACTTGCCCGCATGTCTCATGGACTAATTTGAAGACACACACATAAGACAAAAGTAAAGATTTATAAGTAATAAAAAAATGCCACAAAACCCTTTCATATTACTGCCCAGAAAACCACACAGATGCAGCCCTATAATCCCCAAGAGCGGTAGCATTCGGATTTAAAGGAGTATCTTTGAAGATCTTGTATTTTGCTTGTCCCAAAGGTGCTTTTTTCAAGAGGCAACTGGACTTTCTTGTTTTTTTCTTTGAAGATGCATCTTCAGCTCTGATTGGATGGTGTAGAATAGAAGGATTTATACTCCTTGCAGACTGTTGGTCATTTGCATCCTTTTAGACAGTCATTGGAGGTTTACCTGTGACCTCAGGATCACCTGAGTAGTTCAAATGGGTGTGGAGCCCTCTTGGAACTGTTAAAAAGACTGCCTTGTACACTGGAAATAGATGGTGTCGTATCCCTCCTCTGGATAGGAAGATTCTATCAGCAACAAGCAAAATACATAAATGTTTATGAAGATTCTCGGTCATCCAGGTCATGGTCTGTGGTCTGTCCCCACCGTTGGGACAACTATGATCTAGATCAGTGGTGGGCAAACTCATTAGTCAACAGAGCCAAATATCAACAATACCACGATTGAAATTTCTTTTGAGAGCCGGAAGGTGTGGCCTGTTTTGTGGGAGTGGCTCAGCGGTCATGTGACTGGGTGGGCGTGGCCAACTTGGAAAATGTGAAACTCACTTAACAATGGTCTTGGTTAGCAACCAAACTTTTAGGCTCAATTGTGGTCATAAGTTCTTTCTTTCTTTCTCTTTCTTTCTTTCTCTCTTTCTTTCTTCCTCTTTCTCTCTCTTTCTCCATTTCTCTCTCTTTCTCCATTTCTCTCTTTCCTTCTTTCTCTCTCTCTCTTTCCCTCTTTCTCTCTTTCTGTCTCTCTTTCTGTCTCTCTCTGTCTCTTTCTCTTTCTTTCCTTCGCTCTTTCTTTCTCTTTCTTTCTCTCTCTATCTGCTTTGTCTGCCCATCTGTCACTGTGTGTGTGTGTGTCTGTCTGTCTGTCTCACATTCAAGCACTTAATCACTCATTCTGTGTCTCTTATCTTTGTCTCCCTCCTTCCCTCTCTCTGTCTGTGTGTGTCTGTCACTCTCTGATTCCCTCCTCCCTCGTCTCTCTCTGTGTCTGTGCCTCTCTGTCTGTCTGTCTCCGCCCCCCGCAGAGCCTCCTCAGCCCAGTCCGCCGCGGTTACTCACTCGCTCGTCTTAGCCCGGCCCGCCCAGCCGCCTGCCACATTCGCTCGCCTGCTCAGGGTACTTCCAGGGCTCGGTGTGGGGTGGGGAAGGAACGGCGACCCTCTGGACGGGCAAACCAAGTAGCCTGGTTTGCCCGATAGCCCGCCCGTTCCGTGTGGGGTGGGGAAGGCCTTCTTACCCCTGGAAGTAGCCAGAGCGAACGAGCGGGTGGCCAGCCGCGTGAGCCAGGCTATGTCCAGGGCAATTGGAGGGAATTCCCTTCCCGTGCCCGTAGAGACTCCGCAGCGAACGAGTGTGGCAGGAGGGAATTCCCTCCAATCCCCCTGGAAGTAGACTGGCTCGCCCGATAGCCGGCCCGTTCCGTGTGGGGTGGAGAAGGCCTTCTCACCCCTGGAAGTAGCCCGAGTGGGCAGGCGGCCGGGCGAGCCAGGGCGGCCGGGCGAGCCAGCTGAATTCCGTGCCCGTGGAGCCTCCGCACCCCCTGGAAGTAGACGAGTGGCGGCATGCCGGCTGGGGAGGTTCCGCGGGGGGAGGAAATCGGTGGCCGGTAGGGAGGGTTTCTCCGGTGGGTCCCAGGAGTCCCACCGTCAGCGAGGGTGGAGGAAGAGCCGCACTCGAGGGGCCAAAGAGCCGCATGCGGCTCGCGAGCCGCGGTTTGCCGACCACTGACCTAGATGACCGAGTCTCTCCATAGACATTTGTATTTTGTTTGTTGCTTTTTTTAAAAAAAAAGGCAGCCTCAGCAGATGGCAGCACTTGGCAAACTTTAGTCTCAGAAACGGGGCAAAATCACAGTGATGGAAGAAATCCAGGGAACCATAAGGTTTTAGGTTGGGCTGGGAAATTGGGGAAGGAAGCATCCACAAAGGCAATCCCAAAGGTGTGTTGTTGTTTTTTAAGAGGCAATTGGACTTCCTTGGTTTTTTTTTCTTGAAGACATTTCGCTTCACATGCAAGGAGCTTCTTCAGCTCTGACTGGATGGTGGGGAATGGAAGGATTTATACCCCTTGCAGACGGCTGGATATTTGCATTATTTTTAAGGCCACTTGAAGGTTTATCTGTGGTCAGGGTCACCTGAGAGGTGCAAATGGGTGTGGAGCCTTCTTGGAACTGTTGAAGACTGTGTTGTAGATTGGCGATAGATGATGGCCTCTTTAACCCCTTTTTCAACCCAGCGGTCCACTCTGTCCAAAATATGGACTCCCCAAGGTTGGTAGGAAGAAAATGGGGTTCATGAAGGTACCCGGAATCGACTAATAAAGGCCATTCTCCAGCACGGGATGAGGCGATTTGTTCCCTTCCGGCAAAAGCTGAAGCCCCGTGTTAAACCGGCAAAAAGAGGGGTGGGGTACGCAGCTAACACATAACAACCGACAAGCTCCCACTCTGCCGACCCTCCCCCTCCTACGGCAATGAGACCTGGTCGAGCTCCAGGGGGCGGGGCCAAAAGGCAGTCCCGCCCCCCGGCCGATCCCAAGTCCCGTGGACTCCGGGCGGGCGAGATTTGCCGGGCGTGAAGTCGGCGTCCTCGAGGTTCGCGAAAAGGCGCCCGAGCTTCCTTCCGTGGCTCCGCGGGGAAGCCCCCTCAGCCCACGCGGGACGGCCAAGCTGGCAGCCTCAAAGCCCTGAACCTCTCTCTCCCGCCCCCTTCGCCCCGCCAGCCAGCCGCCCATCGAGGCCGGCGTGAAACTTCCCGAGAGAGCTTCATCCCGGGGCCCGTCCTTTCCCGGCCGGCGGAGGCTGGCAGGAGGATGACGTCACCGGATCAGGCTGACCGGCAATGGGCGCCATTTTGAAACCCCCGAACCTCCGGCGGCGTCGGCGCTGGCTGTGGCGGCAGCCGCAGCACCAGCAGCTCCACCAGCAGCAGCGGCGGCGGCGAAGGAGGCGCTTGTAGCGGGTTTCCCATCTGTCCCCGTTGATTCTTCCGCTCCGCGGGCTTTTGCAGCCGGCGGTCTCCGCCAGCCTCACGCCGCGCAACATGGCAGGTAAGGGACACGCGTGGCGGCGGCGGCGCTGCTGCTGCTGGTCACGGAGAGGCAGCGGCGGCCGCCCTTGTCTTGGCGGGCGCAGGCAGGCGCGGGGCCCGCAGGGGTGGCCTTTGGAGAGGGCCGAGCGATTCCGAGGACAGCTCGCAAGGCCGGGCTGGCATCCGGGCCTCCTCGGCGGGCGGAGAAGCTGAGGTTTGGCCGGCACGGTCCTTGCTCACGGCGCTTTTCCTCTCCAGCAGGGGTGGCCGGCGGCGGCGGCAACGATTTCCAGTGGTGCTTCTCGCAGGTGAAGGGGGCGATCGACGAGGACGTGGCGGAAGGTAAAATGCGGCGTCGCGAATGACCCCTGGCGCTTGGGCCTTTGCTTTCCTTTTCCCTCCGTCCCAAACTGGCTCTCCACCTCCCGCAGGTGGTGGTATCTTTGGAGCAGCGCCCCTTGAATTTTCGGGGAGGTGGCTGAAATAGCTGCTGCTTCTTTTTTTTAACAATCCCCGAATGCCTTTTCCTTCCTTCCTTCCACCTTCAGGATGGGTTTTAATCCCAGACTACATGATGGGGCAGGAGGAATGGTCCCTTCTTTTTTCAGCAAGTAAGAAAGATGGTGCTTTTTAACCAGCACTGATAATGTTACCTAGTTTGGGCAATGAAACAAGAAAACAAGCCAGCTGGAAGGATCCCCTCCTGTCTTTCTCCCCCTACAAATATTCTCCTTTATTAAGTAAGGTGCTCTTTGGGGCCAGGTGTGAAGATGCAGAAAGTCTTGGCTTTGATGACTAGATGCCTTTAAGATGAATGCAGCCTGATTTATACAACCCTAGTTGCAATAAAAAATTACACCCAAGATATTTGCAGGGTATTGAGGCCCCAGTTTTTCTCGATTACTAAGCTGGCAGGGATGATGGGAGATGCTGTCCATTGCCCAAGTTGGAGGCCATGAAGTTTTCAAAAGCTTAAAGGCCACTTTGATGGATGCAATATGTTTTATACAATCCTACCTGAAAATTAAAAAAACTATTCCCAAGATACTTGCAGGGTATCGAGACCCCGTTTTTCTCAATTACTATGCTAGCAGGGATAATGGGGGATGCTGACTAGTAGCTTCATGACTCAGGTTGGAGGTGATGGAAGTTTTCAGCTTAAAGGTCACTTTAAGGCTTTGAAAACTTTATCAATCTGTCAATACAGGTGTGCCTGCTTATTTTTGTATCATTCTTTTACCCATATCTCTGGTCCTTGGGGAAATAGTGGGAGATGCAGGGTCTGACTAAGCTGCTGCCATCTCTCTTCAAAAGAAAGCTTTTTATGTTCTGGAGAAATGACACTAGAATTGGATAATGGAAAGAAAGGAATGCAGGAGTGATTAGAATAGCTGTCAGTATTCCTGGTTCTAACTGATAATACAGCTCTTTGGTTTTAATTTAAACAATTAAAACATGTGACTGTCTTTCTGGCAATGCAGATTTTTTACTCTTAATATGTTGATTAAACTGATCAGTTTAGAGCAATAATAACCTTTACCTGTATTAATAGTTTAGCCTCTAACATAATTGAGAGACATTAACTAAATTCACTGGGATTTATTACCTGACACATTTACTTAATAGTAGGCAAATTACTGCTTCAGGTTCACTGAAAGCTGATTTGCTTTCTTTGCATCACTTCTTGGAACTGTAATTGTTCAGGTTATCTTTATGATATATTCAAATGTATTTTTAAAAATAGGTAGCTTCTAAAATTATATTGTTTGAAAGATGCTAATTTTACTCGTATATTGCTGGAGTTTAGACCTATTTGGGGGGGGGGAAGAGGAGAGAATAATGCAGGGTGTGGTCTGGATGAAGTACGGAAATAACTTTAAATACTAACAATGAAAAGAGTGTCCTTTTCAAATTACTATATTTGATTTTTATCAAATAGAATTGAATTCTTTAGTATTTATAAACAAGTATGTAGGGGCTTTCCTACTTTGTTGAACACTTATGCTTTGCAAAAGTGACCAGTAGTCCAAGAAAGTTTATTTGAACAGTGCTTGATTTTTTTTCTTACTGCTTATGCATAATTTAAAAACTTGTTTCTATGAATCATTAGGGTGTGCATACTTCAATTTGTAACATGATGGTAAGTGTAGAAGAACTGTTCCCATTATCTATCTCTTGAGAGGAGAGAGCTTCATAGGAAAATAATACAGCATTCCTATACAGGTATTGTTTTTAGACACTACAATGTCGTTCGATAGCCTTCACAGAGTTCTGTAATTGAATAGCAGACAGCCATGTAATGCTAGTAACAAGCTGTCTACATGCTTTCCTATTGAGCATAGCTAATATTTATGTGGAGAGTAGTATTTGGAGTTCTATTTATAGCAGGGGGGAAATAGCCCCACCCATATTTGTTCAATTCCAGCTATGTTGCATAAGAGGTCAGAATTATATGTATAATCACCTGGTCTTATTATTGTACTAGGAATCCATACTATTAAGAATGTTAAGTGCTGTTGTGTTTTTTGTAGTAGTGGGGCCACAGAACTTGCTCTCTCTCCAGTTGTTCCTTGCATTTAAAGGAAGAGTCAAGCATATTCAAACTGGGTTTTGAAGGTGGGTTGGAGAGAAGATAGTCAGCATTTTTAAGCTTCCCCCCAAGATTTGCTGATATGATCTGATTTATGGGCACTAAATATGCGTTAAATGATAATAGATTGTAATCTAGGCTGTCTTTATGATATTCAAAAATGCATGTTTGGAAAAAAGTAACTTCTTACATTTTGCCTTGGGTGATGATTATGTAATTTTGAGGGAATATATTAAAAGCAATTGGTGCTTCTGTATACTATATTAGGCAGGTTCGTGTGTGATGCCTCTTGCTTATACATCTGGGAAGCAATAGACCTTTCAGAATATACAAAGGTGCAGTTTAAAGAAGAGAGCTGCAATTTGCAGTAAGAGGTGCCATTTGAACAAAAATGGCCTGTTGTGCATTTAATTGATTAAAATTTTGATCCCAAATTGTTCATATTTGAAAATAGTTTATTATTAGATTTACACAGTACAGGTAGTCATCGACTTACAACAGTTCATTTAGTGACCATTTAAAGTTACAATGGCATTGAAAAAAGTGACATGACCATTTTCCCCAGTTATAACCTTTGTAGCATCCCCATGGTCATGTGATCAAGATTGAGATGCTGGTTCATACTTAAGACCATTGCTGTGTTCCATGGTCATGTGATCATCTTTTGCAACCTCTTGACAAAGAAAATCAGAGGGGAAGCCAGATTCATTTAACAACTGGATTACTAACTTATCAATTGCAGTGATTCATTTAACAACTGTGGCAAGAAAGGTAGTAATTAAATTATATATGGATATTTATGAAATTGTTCTCATGTTTATTTCTGATTTGTGGCTCACATCCAAGCTTATTCATACTGAAGTGCTGTGCTTCTTAAAGGAGTTTACACTGAAGTAGTAGTGTTAAACTGCAGTTAATATTGGGCTATAGGAATTTAAGGACATTATGCATGTTCGAACTGCAATAAATCCAAATGAGTTCTAAGGGAAATTACAATAAGAATATATAATAGTTTCCTAATAAAATGTAAAATGTTTTAAAACAAGTCTTTACAAAATAGTTTATATTAGTTTATCATGAAACATAACTTCTGCTAAACAGCTTATGGTGCTATTTCTGTGCCATAAATGCATGGTGTATTGAAAATTGCCCGCTTGCTTAGTCTTGCTCTAGTCATAGAAAGTATTTTGTGCATTTAATTGGTTTCAGTTATTTAGGTGTATGTAGTTTCCCAAGAATTTATCTTTCAAAAATTGTTAGGTTTTTTTCTGAAGTCTGTAATCTTCCATCTCTACTAAGTTTTGAATTTTTTAATTCGTCTTTCCCATAAAGTAAGTTTGTAGTGGAAGCTGTATGTATCTGATTCAAACTCCATGTAGGTGTTCTAATGTGGGAAAGAAGACAGTGACCACAAAGGCAAGTTTCAGTATGTCCACCAGGATTATTTTGCTTCTGCCAAACTAAGACTTCTGATTGACTTCTGATTGCTGTTTTATTATTTGAAGACATGCAACATTTGTTACTGCAGAGAAGTCCTGTTATATTCTATAGCAGAAATTCTCAGATGGTTTCCCCAACAGGTCAAAAGCAACTTAGAAAGATATCAAAATGTTCATTACCTGTTCAGACTTGTGCAGATAAAGTTCAAGCACTGTTAAAACTCCCTATGGGCTTTGGCTTTGCAATCCAGGTGCATGTTTGCCCAACCAGAACAGGGACAAGTTTTGACAACACTCCTCCCTTGCCAGGGCAAGCAAAGCAAGAGCATTGTCAAAAGTCACTTTGATCTTTGGCTGTCACTTTGTTTGTGCAAGCCTGCAAGGGACAGTTGTATTTTAGAGTATGATAATCTTATGGTATATAGACTAAAATTTTAAAAATATATATTTTTGCCTAATCCCAACACTAATATGATCAATGATTTCATTTATTGAGGTGGTCATAAAAACTCAATTTCCATTTTAGAGTGTTGCAGACCTGCAAAGTTTAAGAACCACTGTCTTATATACACTAATGATGTTATATTGTAACCTGCATGTGGAATGAGATTGGTGGCTGTGCCAGGTGTACATATGTTAGAAAATATTGGCCACATATTCATGTTGGTATCTTATGTATTGTGCAAATATTGTTTAACATAAACTATAAACCTATCAAATATGGCAGTATTATGATGAATATATAGAATAACATTTTAGGCCACCCAGTTAAATGTCCATTCCTGCTGTCACTTTACATTCTATAAATATAAAGCTTGCTTGCTTTTGTGTATCTATCAATAGAAAGGAAAGAAGCAACTTATTCTAAGCAAACAACAGGTCTAATAATTATTTATATATCATACCTTACATAAAAATGTCCCAGGATGAAATATTTTCAGATCAAAAAAATCTCATTTCTTTGGTAACAAAAGGTTCTCTAAGTTCTGTATCTCAGTTTATAGTTTATAAGAATTATTCATCTTCCATTTCATTATAAAGAAGCTTCCCAAATGCTTGGCAATCCATTATCTAGTTCACAGTCCAGCGAATTTTTAATGCTGAAGGCTACATTTCCACATACACATAGAGAATGGTTGGTGCGTGCATTCCAGTGTCATCATGTGGGGGTTGGGGTGGTTAGGTGCTTTGGGGAACATATATGTATGGCCTGCCTACCCATGGTCTGAACAGAAATGACTTACTAGCAAGACATTGTTCTAAGCATTGCATCTTCCTCTGTATTTTGACAAACGGCATCTAGGAGAAAGACGCTTTTGTTTATCAAGCTACTGAATAATTGAGTGCTTTGGGGAGGGAATTTTTATTTTGCCACATATGTTGCTCAACTAGGGCTTACTTATCTAATGTGCTAATTGATTTTAACATATGCATTCAAAATAGATTTTATTGTATGTCTCTGTAAGCACCAATAGCAGGGTGGTTGTTTTGTTAAATATCTAGTGTACTGACTCACACACTTAACTTTATTTGAAATTAAAAATTCTAATAATAATTAAATTAGAATGCTCCAAAGTGCCATCTCAAGAATGCCCGTGGGTCCTACATAACCCCCAAGCAGATTAATAAAAAATAAAACAAAGTGTGCTTACTTGCCAGGAAATGCATAGATAAAACTGAAAGAATCCTGTGAATTTAGGAAAACATGTTAATTAATTTACGCAGTGTGTTTAGTTAGAGCCATCATGCAGCCATTTTGTGAATATGTCACTCCTATAATAACCCTGATGTATCAGTGTTCTCAACATTTCCTCAATATTTCCAGTGTGCCCACAAGCCCAAACAACTTACCTGCCTGCAATTTAGGACACAGCAATTAAAAACTGATGACTAGGCAGCCTGCACATTATTTTATACAAATAAATAAAATGTTACTAATGGGGTATAAATCTCTCTCGGACTCACAGAATAATAATACAAAAGTATATAACATCACTAAAAGCCATCAATAGTAATAAGATCCTTTGCAAAGCTAAACAGCCACAATAATCCTGTTAAAACATTTGCAAGAAATAATAAAAAATAAGGCTAGTACTGATGGCCTAAGCTGTTTACTATTCAGCACAGTTCTATTTAAAATATGTTCTATTTAAATGAAAGGGAGGGTTGGACTAAAAAATAGCATTGAAGCACTGATCCTAGCAGCACAAGAACAGGCACTACGTACCAGATCCACAGAAACAGAGTTCTACTACATTAGTCAGATCGAAGGTACAGAAGGTGCAGGCCTCAGAGACAGTCCAATACATAGTGGCAGGGTATAAGATACAGGCAGGAGCCACATATGCTAAAAGACACAACCCATAGTTGGCATTGTTCATAGGAACATCTGCACAGAATATGCACTAGATACATCAGATAGGAGGTCCCACAGAAGGTTGTGGAAAATAAGAAACCTTACATCCTGTGGAATTTCCAGGTACAGGCAGACAAGCAGGTACTAGCCAATCAGCCAGACATCATAGTAGTTGACAGCCATAATACAGTGCGGGTGATAGATGTAGCAATGCCAAATGACAGAGCATCAAGAAGAGTGGGTCAGAGAAACTGGAGAAGTGCCAGAGCCTGAAGGAGGAACTAGAATGGATGTGGAAAGTAAAAGGCCAAAGTGATCCCCAACACTTTGGGTCTGTGACTCCTAAGATGGGAGGGTGGCTCCAACAGATCCCAGGAACTCAGTCAGAGCTCTGTCCAGTGCAGTGCTGGGAACAGCTAATCCCAGGCCTCTGGTGGAACACCCAAGATTGAGAAACACACACACACAAATGTATTTTAAATACTTAAGGGCTTTACACAGAAAACAATAAAACAGACAACAGAAATTCAACACTATTGAATTGGTTTCTTTTAGAATAATGCAACAAGAGAAGATGTATGCTATCTTCTATGCTCTTCAAATTTCTACAGAAACCCATAGTATGTAATCTCCATAAGCACACACCCCAACTCCTTTGATAACTACCTTCTTCCCAACACCACTTTAACGTTATTACCTGCCTCTATGCTTCTGTTGCTAGCCACTTCAATCCCTCATCCAGATGAAAGATCTTCATCCACACCCTGAACTCCCCACCATCCTAACAGGTTAGTTCTCTTTGGACCCTTCCACCTACCAGTCAGCGCCCAAACTTAACAAGTGGCCACTTCATCCATTTATCAAAAGCCGCACTATACAACCACCACTGTCCTACCAGGTCTCCCCATGGTGGACAAAGATAAAATTAACTAATTTTCAGGGAATCTAGAGGAAGCTTCATTCTCCTTTTTACTGGGGTAGAGGAGAAAGTAAGCACCACCACAGAAAATCCCAGACCAACAACACTGTCGAAACTGATCATAAACCATAAGTCCACTGTTTTCATCTCTTGTTAACAGAGTTTATAAAAGCATCCTATGAAACAGTAAGGTATTAATTTGGCATCTCAGATTATTTAAGTTTATTAAATCTTACAATTAAAAAGATAAAAACTAATACAAGCTAAAAAGTAAACTATATTAGTCAAAGTTTGATTGAAATTAAATTAAATCTTTAATTTGAAATTTTGGTTCTTTCTGGTTCCTTCTAGCGTCCAGCCTTCCAAGTCCCTTCAATATTTTTAAAGAATTCCAAACAACAGTGTTTTCTCATACAAAGAATTCTTATAATTAATTTCCAAATCTTATTTCAACTTCATCTGGATCTTTAATCCACTTATAACTTTCCAAACATAATATCCTAATCACCCTGTTTAATCAAGAAAAAGAAATTTATAAGTCCTTAAACTTATATTTACAACTTCTTTTTTGCCAAGGATTGCCAAAAGTCACCCAGTTTTCCCAGACTTGTCAATCCAAAAATTGTTAATAGCTGAAATCAGTAAAGTAGTCAAAAGTGATTAGTGAAGGAAATAGGCAAACCTAGTGTCCTTTTTAAAGGTGCTGGTTACGATTTCAGCAAGATGGTTTTTCCTAATCTCTTTAAGAATTCTAAACTTGCCAAGGACCCCACTGTCTGGCAGACTCTTCATGAGGACCAACTGTCTAGAGCACTTGTGGGCGATCACAAGCCCTTTCTTTACCTGGAGAGGAATTACAAAGAACCATTCTACTCTGGCTTTCATTCTACAACAATCAGCTCTGCTTTTAGTTTTCAGTTTACCATTTCTTCCCTGGAAGTTTCGGTATCTCAGATTATTCGTAGAATAAATCTTAAATATAAGCAAACTACTAAGTAAACTTAACAAATTGAAAAAGATTGTGCATTACCTAGTTTGGTAATGAAACGTCTGCGAAAAAACAACCAAGCCCAGAGAGCACCAAGGATTCACAAATTGAAAAGAACTGTATTTGAAGAGCATACAGATAGTCCTCAAATTAAAATGATCATTGGAACTAGAATTTCCATTGGTAAGTGATGCAGTCATAAAGCATGGCATTACATCATCGCTTAGCAACTGCAACCATAGTAGTACCCATTCTTCTTGTTTCTGCCAGTTGTTAGTCTTCTGAAGCTTCTGGATCCTACTTCTTATAGGCATTTCTTAGACTTTGCAAAGCATTGTGAGAACAGTACACAGTTTGGAGGATGGTGGGAGTGGCTTTCTTGCAAAGTTTCCGAAGGCCTCTGAAACTTTATGAAACATCGCGAAAACGAACAGCGGTATTTGGAGAACAATGTGAGGAACCTCGAGAAGAAAGGCTGACATGGTCAGCAGTTGGCTCACATAGGGCCAGGCTGGGCACACCTTTTCAGTGGGATGAAGAAGACAGTGAAGGTCAGCTGGGCATAGTGGGGCCTGTGGAGTTTGACACTGGAATTGGGATGGATGGATGGCCACAGAGCTGATGGTGATACTGTGTGATGGCACTGAGGCAGAAATAGAGGTCTGGGAGCCATGGCAACCGGCTGAGACTGCTGAAAACACTGGGCCTCTGGTTCAGTGCCACTGGTGCTAAGGAGTGCCAGTATGCAGGGCACCAAAAAGGGAAGTGGGTGGGTGTAGCCAGTTGAAGTATCCCTGCAGTTGTAAGTGCAAGCAGGCTGCCAAGCACCCAAATTTTAAGCATGTGACTATGCCACAGCAACAGCTGTAACAGGGCCAGATGTTAGTGCTGTTCGTTAAGCACCATAGCTTCAAATGATTACTGAGTGATTGTTAAGCCAGGGCTAGTTAGTTTGCCATTGGGGCACAACCTGTTTTTCTTAACAGATCTAAATAAGTAGTGCCTCACTGAATTTAGGCCATAAATACAACTAATCCTCAACTTACAACAGTCCATTTATTGGCCGTTCAAAGTTACAACCGCACTGAACAAAAGTGACTTAGGACTATCTTTCACACTTATGACCATTGCAGCATCCCCATGGTCATGATCAAAATTCAGATGCTTGGCAGCTGGCTTACGTTTATGAAGATTGTAATGTCCCGGGGTCTTATGATCTCCTTTTGTGACCTTCTGACAAGCAAAGTCAATGGGAAAACCAGATTCATTTAACAACCTTGACACTAATTTAACAACTGCAGTGATTCACTTAACATCTGTCACAAGAAAGCTCGTAAAAAGGGGGCAAAATTCACTTAACAAATGTTTCAATTATCAACAGAAATGTTGGGCTCATTTGTGGTTGTAAGTTGAGGACTGCTTGTAGTTTACCTAACCTGCATTTGAAGAATGTATTTAAAGACGCAGTTTAAAAATATATTTCCTAAAGCATGTTTCCTAACTATACCTTACTTTTGGTCTAATTTATAAACAATTTGAAGATATTTAGTAATCAAAGTAAAGTAAACTGCTATCTTTAGTATTACATCTAATAATGATTTTAGTTATTACTTATGGATAAAATTATTAATAGAATCTCTGAAGTATAGAAAGTATACTGTTAGTCTACTTTCAAGTACGGTTCAACCATGTTAAGACATCTCAGAGGCAAATCTTACCTGCTTGCCCATCACCTGTAGCAATTATTTTCACAGTTTCTTGGCAGATTCTATATTTTCTTACAAATATCCTAGAAGCAAATTCATTCATACACAGAATTAACTTTAAAATAAAATACCAAACAATATTCATAAATATTTAAGACTTGATATAGGAATTTTGGTGGCAAGCATCATTCATCATCACTACAATTAAAAGTACATGTTTAACATACCAGTTAGCGCCCCCCACCCCCACTTGGGAACAACAGTATTACAGCTTTAAAGGTCATAGCTAGAATTAGATCTAGAATTTCACTTGGAAATGAATTGTAAAGCAGACCACCAGGCATTGAAATGATGCTTGACTGGTAGCTGTCAAATTTTAGAATTAGTATTGTTGGTGTGTGGAAATGCAAGCATTCTGGGTTTTTGAAATTTTTAATTATGGACAAAATGTGTACCACATAATATACACAAAAATATATTTAAAAAAAACATTTTGCATTTTTGGTATCATGGTTCTTAATATATCAGTAGCATAAATTACATCGCTCTTAAATATCAACATATATTGAAACAGGTATAAATCCTTTAAAAGTCTGTCCTGTATGAGGTAATTCTGCCAATCAAAATTCTTATCAAATTATATTTATGATTGCATTTATATTTTACCTGTGTCTGAGACTTAAAAAGCCACAGGCCTATTTAATTTTAGTCTCATGGCCATAACTT
Organism: Rhabdophis nuchalis; assembly: GCA_039707465.1. Classification (NCBI taxonomy): domain Eukaryota; kingdom Metazoa; phylum Chordata; class Lepidosauria; order Squamata; family Natricidae; genus Rhabdophis; species Rhabdophis nuchalis. Next base: position 75,005,789 of record CM077645.1, read on the forward strand.
GTTGAGAGAAGATTGTTAACCCTTTGAAACTATCTGTAATCCTGCTGCAATTTACAATATGACCAGAGTTTCATTTAAGTATTATTAATAGATACTGAAATTCTGATTAAATGGACAATAATCAAAAGATACGAGTCATTTACACATTGATTCAACACTTAACGTGTTTGTTGGGGAAAAATGTTAAGACCTCTAGAGCAGTGATGGCTAACCTTTTTGGCTCGCGTGCCAAAAGCGGGGGAAGCGCAGGGGGGTCGTGGGTGGGTGTGCCACACCCATAATGCTATGTGCCCGGCCTCCTGCTTTTGGCATGCTTTTTTCGCCCTCCCCAGGCTCCAGAGGCTTTCTAGGAGCCTGGGGAGGGTGAAAACAACCCCCCCAGCCCACCTCCAGAGACTTCAAGAGCTTCCCTAAAGCCTCCAGAGGGAGAAAAAAGGCCTCAAAAGAAGACCTAAATCAGCTGGCCAGCACACACAAGCACACTGGAGCTGACAGGGCAACGCCTCGCATGCCCAAAGAAATGGTTCCGTGTGCCACCTGTGGCACCCGTGCCATAGGTTCGCCATCACGGCTCTAGAGTAATCAGCTCTTTTTTAGAGAAGCTAGGTCTCATGTTTCAAGCAATGAGAGATCAGTGACGGGGAACCTTTTCAGCACCAAGTGCTGTGTGGAAATGTCGCCTGCATGCTCGTTGGGGCCATGCTCCGGAAAAGCCGAACTTCCGGGTTCTAACACAGATGTGTGCCCAATGATTAGCTGGCTGGCATGCATGCGCACTGGTTTTTGGCACTGCCACGCGCACCAAGGGCAGCTGATCATCTCACGCACATGCGTGCCAGAAACCTGTAAGGCAAACAGGCAAGATCATGCATGTGCACTACCGCATGTGCAAATGGGTCACGCTCCAAAAAAGCTGAACTTCCGGGTTCTGGCGCATATGCGCACCATACAATCAGTTGGCTGGTACGCATGCACTCACTGGTTTTTGCCACTGCTGCACACACAGCAGCTGATCATCATGCACATATGCATGCCAGAAACCCGTAAGGCAAACAGGCAAGGCCGCCCCTGCAAGGCCACATGGTTTCACATGCCACTTCGGGCATATGTGCCATAAGCTCGCCACCACGGAGATAGATGATGTCTGGTGTGGGTTTAGAACAGCCTTCCATTATTTTATTTTATTTTCAAAAAGTACACATTACAGATAATCCTTACAACCATAATTGAAGCCAAAATTTATGTTGCTTAGAGTGCTTAGAGATTTTTTAAGTGAGTTGTCTCATTTTATAACTTTTCTTGACACATTTGGTAAGTGAATCACTGAAGTTGAATTAATAACATGGTTAAGTGACCTCTGGCCTCTGCATTGACTTTGCTTATCAGAAGGTCACAAAAGGTTATCACATGACCCTGGGACATGGCATCTGTCATAAATATGAACCAGTTTTCAAGCTTCCGAATGTAAATCACGTAACCATAGGGGTGGTGCAATAATTTAAGTGTGAAAAATGATCGTGTCACTTTTTTGGTGCTGTTGTAACATCAAATGGTCACTAAACGAGCTGTTGTAAGTCAAAGATTACCTGTACTCTGACCAATTTGGCCTAGAGAAAAAAAATGTTTTGAAAAACTGGAAATCTTACCTGAATTTTTGTTGATAGAAGAATAGATCAAATTGGATGTTTTGGAAGTTAAAGAATGAAGAGAATGGGGAAAAGATAAAGATTGTACTGTTGTTACTTGATATAAAGAAGGGTGAAAGGTAAATTGTATGTTTTTCCCACTTTTTCTTTATGTATTAATTTTTGTTTGTTTTGTATACTTTTACTGTACCCTGAGAAATAATTAGTGTGATCTTATTCAAGGTGTCCTATTCAAGTCCATTTCAATTTTCAGATGCCTAAGTCTTTAATGTGTAGTCCATTCATTTTAACTTTTAAGTTTGTTATACAGGAGTGTGAAAATTGTCGTAATGACAGTTGATTTAAGCTTTAGCTCTTTCCACCAGTGTTATCATGTTCTTAGCAATTTTTCCAATTACTTACATTTAAGAATCATTCTATTGGGAGAAAGATCTATCAGTACTTTCTAACCTAGGACACATACTTTCACTTCCTGAAGTCTTTCTAATATGCAGACCACAAATATGGAGCAAGAAAGCAGAAATCTTATCCCGTCTTTATCCTATGAGGATGCAAAAAAGAAAATAAAGTATGATAAAGAAAAGCATTATAGAGATAGTTGCAAATATTTAGATGATTCACCATAAAAAAACCATACACCAAGGGTGTCAAACTCTATTTCATTGAGGACTACATCAGGGTTGTGTTTGACCTGCAGGGGTGTGGCCAGGGTGGGGCATGGCCAGCTCGAAGTCACTCGTGTGGGGGGGGGGTTAACCTGCAGTGAACAAGTCCTAAGGCAAGATTTCCCTCAGATTCTCCCTCTTATTATAATCTTCCTTCTTTCCTTTCTTCTTTTTCCTTCCTGCTTCATTTTCTTTTCTTCTTTTTTCCCCTCTTTCCTTATTTTCCCTTCCTTGCTCTCTTCCCATCTTTCCTTTTTTTTTTTTTGTCTTTGTCTTTGTCTTTCCCTTTCTCCTTTCTTGCCCCCTTCTTGGATGCTCAAATGTAAAAGGGGAAACATTTCTCCTTTTTATTTTAGTTTGGTTTGATAGCCGTCTGGCAGCAAAAACAGTGGGGGCAGGGGGTGCTGTGAGAGGCCCTCCCAAACTCCTTTTTCACTTTTCCACTGGCAAAGGGACCATGGGCAGGACCATTGCTGTTTCCAGGGTGGCCCCATGGGCCAGATTTAAGCACCCCGCAGGCTGAATCTGGCCCGCAGGCCTTGAGTTTGACACCCCTGCCATACACCTTTAATGCTAAAAAAAAGGTTAAAGAAAATGGAGGTAATTTTGGTATATCAAAATATTTAACGATTAGGTTGGATACTTACCGAAATACGTCCACAGAAGTTAAAACGAAAGGAAATCTCTCTCTCTGTCTCTCCCTCCTTCGCCCCCTCTCTCTCCTTTCTAAACAAGTTATAATTTGGTTGGCTTGTTTACATATTATATGAATAAAGTCACTGAATAAACTTTGGTTTCTGTTAAGGTCATAAGCCACAATATAAAAACATGATTGTTTGTTAAATTACTGATTGGAAGCATGACTTAGCAAATAGGAAGTGGGGGTTGTTGTTGTTTTGTTTCTGGTGTATTGTGGTTAGTTTTTCTGCTCTATCCAAACCTTAATCAGAATTTCTCATTTTGGGCAGGAAATTCTGGGAGGAGTTAAAGCCCACAAATCTTAAATTGACAAGATTGGGAAACACTGGTCTAAATATCCCCAGAAAAATAAGCCTCTTGATTTCTTGCCATAATTTGGTTGGGTTTTTTAAGGCATAGGACATACTGATTCTATTTTGGTTTGCTCTTTGTTTGTTATCCAGAATGATATGGTCTGGGTGATTTATAAATACTGTTCACTAAACATCTGGATAAGATGGGTAAGAAAGAGAAATAGTGTCTGAATAAGCTGTCTGTCAAATGTTAAGAGCTAATTATTAACTGAAACTAGTGAAGCAGCAAAGATGGGGATAGCATAATCTGAATCAAATCTGAGAGTCTGTTAGGCGAAACACAGAACCAGTGGAGATATGTTTTTCATATGTTTACCATTTGCTGGGTGAACTTGGGTAAAAGTTTTGTAATAATGATAGCCCCTCATTTTCCCCTTAATTAAAAGGCTACTTTATCTGGGCTGCCAAAATTCAGATAACTGTGAGATGGTTGCAAGTTTTGCTACCCAGATGTTGCATTGGTTGTATTGATTGCTATTTAAAAGAAAGTCAGATATCTAAAGATAGAAACCCTGAGGGGAGGGGAGGTTTTCTGTTTCTTGCAATCCTCTATCCTTTATTCAATATAAGCATCCTAATGTATCTAAGAAGTAGCTGTCTAGATCCTTGCTAAAGATACAACATGATGGTTTATGCTTGGCAGAAATGTTGGCAAACTATTTCTATATCTGCAGTTAATATTGCTGTCTTTCTGAAACAATCAAGCATTTATTTCACAAATCCAGGATGTCTATGTAGAATTTCAGTATTTTTAATATTGTCTTTCTTTAATTGAATTGTCATTGGAAATGCTTTTCTTTTTGTTGCTGTGTTTTTCTTTGTGATAATGAAGCGTAGAATTTTCTGTGAAATAGAAGATTTTGCATTTTGACTATGCTAATTTTGAACTTACTTTATCTGAGAGTTAATAAAGCATAGATTAAGGAGTTGCTATGTTAAGGTTTAGACTGAAAATTGACTATGGAGAAAGAAAAAAATTCAAGGCCAGTCAGGAAGCAAAATCATAACTATAAAATCCTTGAACATTATCTAATCTCTGTGTATAATCCTTCCTCTACCTCACCCTATTTCTTTATTATATTCTGTTAGATAAGTAGGATCACTGTTATATTGACAGTTCTGATATTATTAGCCTTTTAGCTAAAAATATCAAAGAATAATGGGTTAATAATCTATATAAATAAAAATGTAAAATAGTTTGTACGAATCCACTAATCTCAAAAAGTACCGGACCGATTTAAACCAAACTTTCACACAATGTAGCGAAGCACTTCGGATAATAGAATACCAAATCATTTTGTGCCTAGCACACGTGTATCGTGTACAAGGCAGGCACAAATAAAAATTACTCACTGAACACGGTTTAAGCTCCGTGTAACTCCTCCCATCCGGCTGTACGTCATGGACACGTAACGGCAGAAAACCGCCTTGAAGGAACGTTGCCAGGGGCAACGTGGAAAGCAACGCATGCGCCTCCCTGTCTGCCTGCAGCCGCTCTCTTCCACGCACGCGCGCACACGCAGGGCCACAGGATCAGAAGCGTCCGAGCCCCGTGTGGTAGTTGCCTGTCGGGCGGGGCAGCCGGCCGCGTCTCCACTAGCTCTCTCCGATGGCCACCGAGGTGCACTTTCCGGAGCCGTTGGAGAGAGCTGGTGGGGGCATGGCCGGCTGTCCTGCCCGCGGTGCGCCTGCTGGGCAGCGGGGGCTGCGTGTCGCGGGGCTCGGGGGCGGCAGCGGCGGCGCGGGGCTGGTGGGGATGGGCATGCGGTGCCCGGATGGCCACGCTCACTGTGGGAGAAGGCAGCCCTAGACTCCTCAGCCCGATATGCCGGCCTTTTCGCTGCTTGCGGAGGGGAGGGGGGAGACTGATACACAGAGAGGGAGGGAGAGACGAACAGAGAGATAATGAATGAGAGAGATCGACAAGCACACACACCGTGACAGAGAGAAAGGGAGGGGAGAGAGACAGACACACACAGAGAATGAGTGAGGGAAAGATAGACAGGCAATCATACTCAAACAGAGTGACAGAGATGGGGGAGGAAGGAGAGAGAGAGAGAGAATGACAGAGAAAGACAGAGAAGAAAGGAGGAACAGAGGGACAAAGAGACTAATGACTTTGCCCACCACTGTGTTAGGCACAAGTGAGGGAGGAAGGGAGGGGGGGCCTGGAGGGGGTTGACTGAGGGTGTGTGTGTGTGGAGAGGGGAGGGCTATTTAGGTAGAGGAATATAGAGAGAGGAAGAAATACAGTAGGTAGGTAAGTAGAGGGATAAACGAGAGGGATGAATACAGCAGGTAGGTAGGTAGGTACAGGTATATAGAGATAAATATAATAGGTAGGTAGAGGGAGAGAGGGAAGAATACAGTAGGTAGGTAGGTAGGTAGGTGGATACAGAGGGGGAAATGTAGGTAGGTAGGTAGAGGGATAGAGGGGAGAAATACAGTAGGTAGGTAGGTAGATAGATAGTGGGAGAAATACAGTAGGTAGGTAGGTTGGGGGTTATACAGTGATTGTGTGTATGTGTGCAGGTATAGATATACACACAGATTGGTTGGCCATTTAACCAGACTGGGCCACAGCAACGCGTGGCCTGGTATAGCTAGTAATCAATAAATCTTAAATGCTAGGGCAACAGCAGAATGATTAGAAAATGAGAATAGTTGGTTTCTTTTTCCTTGAAAATCTTTGTACATGAAGATTTTAGAGGATTTAAACCAACCACCAGTCAAACAAGGAAGAAATTTGTAAGTGTTTTTAATTTTTTCCCCTTATAGTGGTAAAATAATGTTACATTATCATTTCTTTTAGTTCCCTTATAATCTGATTATATGTGCTCTCTACCTAAATTATAAAAATAATGTAAGCATCTTCATAATGCTGCCATCTGTGTGTATATGTGGGTTCTCCTCCCCCCCTTCATTTTGTTCACTCTATAACACTCAAAGCATTAGGTTCATCAGGATCTTTTCTGCTACAATTCTTTCTCAATGAACATTAGAGAATTTTTTTTCTAAGCATTCAGTGTTGCAACAACATTACAATTCTAGTGAAACTGTTAATCCTTACATCCATTCTTCTATAGCATTAAGTAGATTTATTTTAAACCTCTATTTTACAAAATCTATGTCATGAGGGGGGAGAGAACCCACATATACATCTGCAAGACTCATGCAATTACTGGTATACAAATTATATAAATATATAAAGGTATGCGGACAATACAGTCTAGGACAGGGGTCTGCAAAGTCGGCTCTTTTAAGACTGGTGGACTTCAACTCCCAGAATTCCCCAGCCAGCTATGCTGGCTGGGGAACTCTGGGAGTTGAAATCCACCAGTCTTAAATGAGCCAACTTTGCAGACCCCTGGTCTAGGAGATAAAATATTAAATTAAGATAAAACCATAGCAAAATCACCAAAATAAGGAGCCATAGAATTGCAACGAGATAAATGTTATAATTTGAAAGCTAAGGAAGTTAACTGTCTAACTCAGAGGTTCCCAAACTTGGCAACTTTAAGACTTGTGGACTTCAACTCCCAGAATTCTTAAAGTCTTAAAGTTGCCAAGTTTGGGAACCTCTGGTCTAACTGGTTCTGGTGTGACTGCAATTAGATCATCCCAGTGCCTTGACATTTCCTGAGGAGACATTCTTGAGCTAGATGTGTTATGGTTTGTTCTGGAGCACCACAGTCACATTGTGGGCTTTCCGTCATTCTCCACTTAAAGAGGTTTGCCTTAGTTCTGGCATGGCCTATATGATTCAATTCAGGTAGCTCCATATTTTTCAGGACAACTAAAAGTGAAAGAGGTTTTGTTGGAACTACTTTCTGAAAACCACAAACAAAGTGGTTTTGTTGGATCTGTGATCTGTTTGGTTGTGGTTATTAAAAGTTATCCATCTTAACAGAGCAGTTAAAAGTCGATACAAATGGCAACTGAACTGGATATTGCATCCATCACTGTGAAAAACTACAAAAGCAGGTATTAGGCTACAGCAGTAAAACTCATTGATAAAAGATATTTAACCCCAATTGGCAGTGACTAAAGATAAATGTAGAGAACCACGGAAACTCCAGAGTCACCAAGAAGTCCATAACAGGAAGATCAGAGTTTGAAAAAAATTAAGAAAATCATTGATTTTCTTTCATAACAATGTAGAATGGTTATAATATATTAGTTTGTCCTCAGTTATAAAATGATCTATATTTTATTTTTACAGCTGACATTATCTCAACGGTTGAATTTAATTACTCTGGAGATCTTCTGGCAACAGGAGACAAAGGTGGCAGAGTGGTTATATTTCAAAGGGAACCAGAGGTCAGTGAGAAAGTGGTGTTTCAAACTGTTATAATGTAAAGATGTTACATCATAATCAAATGTCACTGTTTATGCTGACACATCTTTAAGAATTTTAAATGTATTTTTATTTAAAATTTAAATTGATAATGAACTAGGCAAACCAGTAACATTTTTTCTATGAACATCTTTTGTACATAATTATTTTTCAGATTATTCTTTTTAAGCAGGTATTGCATACATAGAATTTGTTTTTATTTGCAAATAGAAGATTGGGAATAATAGAGTAATTAAAATATATTAAAGAATAAGCATGCATGTAGACTTCCTATATGTTGCAAGAAATGTTATAAAGAATAAGCATGCACAAAGATTTTCTATAATGTCATATGATTGTGACATTTACTATGTGTGCATTTGCCTTTGCCTCTGCCATACATGAAAACTTTCCTTTGTACCTCACTCGAGCCAGAGATGTGCAATAAAATTCAAGATACATCTTTATTACAGGACAAAAAAATATATGGTCATCCAGATGTTGCTGAAATATTGTTTTGACAGTATTTGCAATCACTACAGACTGTGGTGATATTGTAGTTCAGTGATAACTAGAAACCCTTTCAGTTCCTCAACCCCAATTTATCTATTTATAACATGGAAATTAAGAATTAGAGGTTTTCTTCCATCTGATTCATTAGAATGTTTAATTCATTAGAATGTATACTATATATTTCTGTTCATACATTTCTTTCTTTCCAGAATAAAAGCCGTCCTCATTCAAGGGGAGAATATAATGTTTACAGTACCTTTCAGAGTCATGAACCTGAGTTCGACTACTTGAAAAGTCTAGAAATTGAGGAAAAAATTAATAAAATTAGGTGGTTACCACAACAGAATGCTGCTCACTTCTTATTATCTACAAATGGTAAATATATTTTATTTACATAATAGTGTTGTAGATACTTTAATTGCATGTGATAACTTCCATATTAGTACTTCCTCATTTTTGTATTTCTAATGTAGTTGTAATTAACATGTACTTATATCTACTCATAAGCATTCAATAGAGCATGTTTCCCAATAAATGACTGTAATCCTAAATAGAACATCAAGCTAATTAATGATTGATGGACTTATGAGTTTGAATTCTAGATTTTTCTACTGTCCTTAAACATTCAGAATAATATTATATTGAAAATAATCATATTCCTTGTGGGCTGTCAGGCTTTTATCTTTTTCTGTAATGGTTCATGAAGTATCTTGCTCCCAGTCAAATTTCCACATGTGCTTAAATTATTCTGATGGCTACATTGTTTTCATTTTGTGCACTTGCCAAGCCATGGAATTTAAAAGAAAGCAACTAAAATACTTCTTTCAAGCTAATCTATTGTATTCTTTTTTCTCAGAAGCCCATTGTCCCTTGCAACAATTTCATTTCCATACCAAATAGCATTTCCTCAGCAAAAGCAGAAATTAATGTCTAAATTTTCAAATTTCAAATCAGATATTTGCTAGTAGAAAAGCACAACAAAGTATTATTTTACAGAAAAAAAATTAATGACAAAGTATATACCCTGTAATAAAAAATATCTTTTAAGTTCTGTTTATTCACAAATCCATACCTGAGGAAACCCGTTAATATGTTTCACCGAAAAAAGTCACGTTGTATAAAATCATTAAGGAAATCTAGAAACATATACTCCACATGTAAAACAGATTACAAGTGTATCTTTAAAAAGCTTCTGCCCTTAAACAAAGCACCACAGCATTAATGGAATACATACTCCTATAAATAACACAAACCAAAGCATTCTTTGTAGCTGCTAGTATATTTTGAATACTGCCGGAGAAAGGATGAGTTTAACCAAACCTTTATTATTTATGTTTTTTATAATCTAATACCCCTCCATCCATAAAGTTTGGGTGCAAAGAAAAAGTCTTTGTAAGGACATGGGTTATCATAACCTCACCTCTGGCTCCCTAATGTTGTATGATGCTACAAAGTGTTCGGTTTGTGCCACCTGCAGCCTTACCAATGGTGGGGGGACAGGTAGCCAGAGAGTTGATGTGGTTGGGTCACTCAGTCCCTTGACCATGACTTGCCTCCTCTGTTCACCCCATGTGAGTACCTTTAACTGATGCTGATACTGCTTCACATACTGCTGTTACTGGAGCAGCCCAGTATGAGGTGGGGTATGTCATCTACTCCACTTGTAACTTGTTCTAATGCACCTATGGCTTCTCTGATGCTTCTGAGTTCCAATCCTCTTTTGCAGGATCATTCTATTGCATGTTCACAACTACTGCTGCTTTGTGCTTCTCTGTTGTATCAAAATTCTTCACCTTATACTATTGCAGAATTTTTATCATTTACAATAATACAATAGCAGAGTTGGAAGGGACCTTGTAGGTCTTCTAGTCCAACCCCCTGCGTGGGCAGGAACCTTATACCATTTAATTGGTGTGGAACTGGGAAAAATGGATATCCTAGCTGCATATCGCTTACAACTTATTCTGGAATCTCTGACATCTTTCTGGGCGTTTGTGGTTGCCAGTTCATCAATTCAATATCCATTCATAGGGTGGCCAGGGGCCCACCTGACTTTGCTTGAAGCTTCTAACTGTTATCCTTTCACTTGCTCAACTACCCTAGCACAGGCCTGTATGGTTTAATTGCACATTGTTCTTTTTACTCTGTTAGAGGCATTCCTCCCTCTCGTCCTCCTTAGCCACAAAATGGAGCCAAACAATTGAAAATGGTATATACCATTCATGTTTATGTAAAACACTCTTGTCTATAACCTTCAATTGAATGAAATAATGCATCACAGGCCAGCACATTGTCAAAAGTCGAGGATTACCTGAAGCCCTTTTCCCCTGTTGTTCTCTGGCAGCTGTCCTTTAAGTTACATTGTTTGTGCAGAGATTAGTGCCTATTGATAGCCCTGTTTTCCAGGAATTGTTTGTCCCTGCTGCATTTGAAATTGTATGTATGTTGTTTATTCCTACCTAATTTATCAAACTAAACCGTTTAGTTATTTTGTTTAGCCAATATTGTATCCCATAAAAAGCAGGACAAAAGCAGATTTCACTAATCGAATAAATAACTTGTATAGCTATAAACATGTGCTTGCAAATGTATGGTTAATCACTGTTGAAATACAGTTATGCACAGATTGTAAGCAAAACTTCAATGTCCTCTATTTTTATAAAATCTAAAATAAATGGACTGGAATCGAAACACTCTGTCAAGTTTGCAATAGAAAGCCTTACCCAACCCCCCCAAAGATCTCAAAGAGTGCAAAGTACCATATTTTTCGGAGTATAAGATGCACAGGAGTATAAGACACACCAAGGTTTTGAAGAGGCAAATTTTAAAAACCGTGTCTGCAGACTTCCCAAAAATCGCCCATTTTTCGTGAAAAGGGCCCCGGTTTAAAAAAAAGGGGGGGGGGGATGAATAGCCTTTAGGAAGCTGATAGAGTGCTCTGGGGGTTGGGGAGCAAACACAAGCATAAAACAGCCCGTTTTTTGTCAAAAAAATTGCATTAGCCTTTAGGAGGCTTATAGAGTGCTCCTGGGAGCTGGAGGGGCAAAATTGAGCAAAAAGTGGTCCGTTTTTCACTTATTTCTGCCCCCCCCCCCCAGCCCCCAAGAGCACTCTGAAAGCCTCCTACAGGCTCTGCACAGCCATTTTGGTGAAGGGGCGGGGTTTCAGGAGGCAAAAAATGCTGAATTCAGTGTATAAGACACACCCAGATTTTCAGCCTCTTTTGAGCGAAAAAGGTATGTCTTATACGCCGAAAAATATGGTATTATGTGGCAGTCCTGCAGAAAAGGAAACATCTTGCCCCTCAATTTGGGGAAGAGGCAAGAGGCACTTGCTCCAGATTGCAAAATACTGTGTTATTTGTAAGAAGAGGTGAATAATAGGTGATATGGTCAGCTATTTTTAGTAATGTATTATTAGCTTGAAATCTTTCTTCTTTCAGATAAAACTATTAAATTATGGAAAATCAGTGAAAGGGATAAAAGAGCTGAAGGTTATAACTTGAAAGATGAAGATGGACGACTTCGGGATCCATTTAGAATCACAGCGCTACGGGTATTTCTTTAGCATTAGTAATAAAATCTGAATAATGTCTGAACCTGTTATGTTGCATTTCTGAGCTAGTGTTAAATATATATTTTATTTATTTATTTTCCTGGGTAGGACCTCAATTACCGAAATTTTTTTTGGCAGATATGTGTGTGTGTGTGTGTGTTACGTTTGTGCTGATAAATAAATAAACAAGGGAGACTAGTATAGATCTATTTCAAGCTATTCAGCTCTCATCAGCTAGCCATACCCTTACTGGGATTCGAACCTGGTAAGCCCCAAAGGAAAGCAGCTTGCTTCTTCCCTTAATTGGGGCTTACCAGGGTGTTGTGACACAAGTATATACTTATTCCCCTGGCTCAGCTGATTAGGAGGAGAACCAGTGGTCTAGTGGCAATTACAACTGCCTCACATGTAATACTTCCCTGATTCAAATCCCAGTAAGTGTATGGCTAGCTGATGAGAGCTAAATAGCTTGAAATAGATCTATACTAGTCTCCCTTGCTTGTTTATTTATCAGCACAAACGTAACACAAATGTAAACAAAGGCAACAAAACAAATAGCTTTCTGTCTGCATGATCTCTTGTGATGAGCCGAGAGATAGAAAAGGAAAGCAGATTGCTTCCTCCCTTAATTGGGGCTTACCAGAGTGTTGTGACGTGTGTGTGCGTGCTGGTCTTCGGTGAGACCGAAGCCTGAAGATGGCAACTGAGATCTTGCCGAAACGTTGCAAAGACAATCTCATTCTTACATGGGAAAACACCCGAATACAACAAGACCAGCATACCTACACCCGTGAAAATCTATACTAGACAGTGGCAAACTGTCAGTCGCTCCCCTGGGTCCTTTTTGGAGAAGGGCGGGGTATAAATACGAATTTAAAAAAAAAAAAGTAACCAACATTACCTTATCTGTCCCCCAATCCCTGTATTACATACATATGTCCTTTGGTTACTAACAGGTTGCCACTGCCTAGTATAGACAATCCTAATCTCTATGGTCTGATTTTCTTTTTCTATATTCCTTTAATGTAGGACTTCTGAAATTCACTGTCCCACTGCATAAAAAGACTAAAGAAAAACAGTATTTGAAATAACTGATCTTCTATATTGAATAACATCTGCTTGACGCAGAACATTTTAATGCTATATGAAAGTTAGGTTTCATTTTAGTTTGAGTAGTGTATGTCAGTTAATGTAATTATTTTGGAAGGCTTTTATTGTGTTAGCTAATTCTTCAATCATAAAGAAGTAAGCTATCACTATACTTTTTGCAGGATCCTTCCTTCCTTCCTTCCCTGCCTCCCTATTTTATGAAGCCCGTCTCCCCCATAAGGCAATTCTGAGTGCCTTTCATTGGTAGGATATATTTTCTCTCCTCAATAGGCAATATTCTTATATTGTCTCTATCTGAAAATAAGACAGCTCTGACACACCCATCCCACCCCAGTAATTTACCTGTAAAGTGATAGGGATGTCTTGGATTCCCTGACAAGGTAAAGCAGGGGTGGCATCATATTGTCATGCGACTTCACGACTTTCCCCGTTCGGGTGGGTGTGGCCAGAATGTGACTCATCCGGCCCGCTGGCTGCAAGTTTGACACCGCTAAGGTAAAAAAAGGAAGGAAAAGAAAGGTTTCTTCTTTTAATTTGCAACAAGGAGATAGTGAGGTAGATCATCTTAAATTCAGGATTGTTTTCTATTATATCCAACAATGTTTTTGAGATGATGACGCTTGTAATATTACACCAAGTTAGATGCTAGATGTTGAGCATGTGAAAAGCCCAGATGATGCAGTTTTACAAAGCATATTAATGTAATTACACAGTGTTATCTTTACAATTTTTAAAAATCACAGCGAACATACACTTTTTTAGCAGAGTATGTTAGGATGCTTGCTTCTTTCTAAATGCTATTGATACTTCAGGCACTTCTTATTTGTTAATAAAATGTGATTATGAGGCATTTTATTCTGAAACTTCTCTGGAATGATAGCATTTGCTACCAGAACTCAGTGTTATGAGTTATTATAGGTAACCAGAATTTGTCAAAAAATAATAATAATAACAATTATAATATGAATAAGGCAGCAGTAGTTTGTGGCAGTATCACCTTTGTAATCATAACCCAGGTTAAAATTGGATACTCAGTTCCCTTGAAGTAATTTACTCCATTTCCATGGAAACAAGCCACCTTGTAATTAAAAAATTTAAATGGTTTTTGAAAAAATTGCTTTAAATGCTATCAGACTAATTTTAAATTTTAAATTAATATCTTTTTCTCAATTTTTAGGTGCCAATATTGAAACCCATGGATCTCATGGTAGAAGCAAGTCCCCGAAGGATATTTGCAAATGCACACACATATCACATAAACTCTATTTCAGTAAATAGTGATCATGAAACATACCTTTCTGCAGATGACCTAAGAATCAACCTGTGGCATTTAGAAATCACAGATAGAAGTTTTAGTATCCTTTTTACGTAAGAAAAAATGTATAAATATAGTAGAGTGAAATAGTTACTGTTTAATACTTGGTTAAGTCTCAGCAGGTGGCAGCACCTGACTGATCTTGTCTGGTCACAGAATCTAAGCAGAACTGGTTAGTATTTAAATTAAGTTAAACCACCCAAAAATTGGTATCTGTAGACGGTATCTGTAGAAAATTGAAGTACATCCTAAAAGGCAGTAGCATATTTTTTTCATGACCCTGCCAAGAAAAGTGGCAATTCTTATTGACTTCATTGGGTATATTGCGTTTCTTTACAGCTGATGCACACTGGATCATTGAGAAAGCCAAAGAATATCAATGAGGAGTCAGCATTTGCCTCATTGATTACAGTTGTGTCAGTCATGTCAAGCTGTAGGATGTGCTTAGAAGAATGGAAATCTTGGGAGATCTTATGGTCCTCATGAAAAAACTATGAACCGAGCATGTTGAAACAGCTTAAGGCTTGGCAAAGGAGTGAAGCAAGGCTGACTGTCCACTAACGAAAATTGAATTAAAAGAAGATTAAAAGAACAAGGTGATTTTAAAATTGGAGAAAGAAACATCAATAGCCTGCATTTTGCTTATGACCTACTCTGATAACCAGGAAAATAATGAAAAAGATGGGACTAAAATTAAATATTAAAAAAACCAAACTCGACAAACCTTACAGTTGACAATGAAGATATCAAAGTGCTAGAAATCTTCTGTCTTTTAGATTATTTGTAAAGGAAAAAGTGAAGGATTGGGCCACTGACTAGACGGCCTTGGAAAAGTTATTCAGATGATGTGATGTTTTATACTTACAAAGATCAGAATTGTGCAGGTTTTCCTGTGACACTATGGAAACTAAAGTTGGACTTTGAAGACAAAGGCTATTCATAGTTATGAAATTTGGCTTTGGAGAAGACTCATGGATACTACAGAGAGCAAAGAAAACAAATGGATCATCAAACTAATCAATCTTGAGTTCTCAATCGAGCATGACACACATGACCAGAATTGAATCATCAGTTGACTATATTATGCAAAGACCTAGCTCTCTGAGAAGGTTCTAATGTTGGAAGAAAAAAGAAGAGGATGGCAATAGCAAGATGGATGGACTCAGGTACAGTAGCAACAAGTGAAAAACCGGGAAGACCTGAAGGACCAGATTAGAGACACATTACTGTGAAATTAACCCTCCTTTGTGATTGCTAATGGAGTCAACACTGACTGGACAGCACATAATACAATACAATACAATAGCAGAGTTGGAAGGGACCTTGTAGGTCTTCTAGTCCAACCCCCTGCGTGGGCAGGAACCTTATTTCAGACAAATGGCTATCTAACATCTTCTTAAAGACTTCCAGGGTTGGGGCATTCACAACTTCTGGAGGCAAGCTGTTCCAGAGGTTAATTGTTCTAACTGTCAGGAAATTTCTCCTTAGTTCTAAGTTGCTTCTCTCCTTGATTAGTTTCCACCCATTGCTTCTTGTCCTGCCCCCAGGTGCCTTGGAGAATAGTTTGACTCCCTCTTCTTTGTGGCAACCCCTGAGATATCGGAACACTGCTATCATGTCTCCCCTGGTCCTTCTCTTCATCAAACTAGACATGACAATCATGACTCTTTAAATGTGTTACTGAAAATTCAATGGCTTGGCTACACTCAAAGATAGTATGAATTCTTCTGACCCCTTGAACATAAAGTGCCTGTTGGCTTGTTCATGAATTACAAGTCTCATATAAAATACTAACTTCATTTACGTTTATTTACATTTACGTTTATTTAAATTTATATACCGCCCTATCTCCCTTGCAGGACTCAGGGCGATGAACAGGCAATTATAAAACATAAAACATCAGGTACAATAAATATAATAAGAACAGATTAAACAAAAACCTGCTCTAAAAAGTCCCTAATAAAATCCATTTGATAAAACAAATTTAAAAGCTACGCCAGGCCGGCCGCACGAAATAGATGAGTTTTAAGGGCCCGGCGGAAGAGGCGCAGGTCCGTGGTTGTGCGCAGGTCGGGGGGAAGGTCATTCCAGAGGGCCGGAGCTGCCACAGAGAAGGCTCTCCCCCTAGGGTTCGCCAGCCGGCATTGGCTAGCCGACGAGACCCTGAGGAAGACCCTCTCTGTGTGAGCGGACTGGTCGGTGGGAGGTATGTGGTAGGAGACGGTCTTGCAAATATTCAGGTCTCTTGCCATGGAGCGCTTTAAAGGTTGTAACTAACACCTTGAAGCGCACCAAGAAAGCCACAGGCAGCCAGTGCAGCTCGCGCAGGAGAGGTGTTACATGGGAGCATCTAGAGGCCCCCAAGATCCCCACGCGGCCGCATTCTGTACTAGCTGGAATCTCTGGGCGCACCTCAAGGGAAGCCCCATGTAGAGAGCATTGCAATAGTCCAGGCAGGAAATGACGAGGGCTTGAGTGACCGTGCGTAAAGCGTCACGATCCAGAAAGGAGCGTAGCTGACGTATCAGGCGTACCTGATAAAAAGCCCCCCTGGCCACAGCTGTCAAATGATCGTCTAAAGACAGCCGAGTGTCCAGGAGGACGCCTAAGTTGCGAGCCCTCTCCGCGGGGGCTAATGATTTGCCCCCGATAGCCAGCGATGGAACCAGCTGGCTATGTCGTGACGCCGGAAACCACAGCCACTCAATCTTGGACGGGTTGAGTTGAAGCCTATTTCTCCCCATCCAGACTCGCACGGCCTCCAGGCACCAGGACATCACTTCCGCAGCATCGTTGGGGTGGCCCAGGGTGGAGATGTACAGCTGGGTGTCATCTGCGTACTGATGGAACTCTACCACGAAACCACAGATGATCTCACCCAGTGGCTTCATATAGATGTTGAACAGGAGAGGCGAGAGGACCGACCCTTGTGGTACCCCACAAGTGAGGCACCTCGACGTCGACCTCCGCCCTCCTGCCAACACAAATTGTGACCGGTCAGAGAGGTAGGAGGAGAACCACCATAAAACGGTGCCCCCGAGCCCCAACCGCTCCAGCCGGCACAACAGGATACCATGGTCGATGGTATCGAAAGCCACTGAGAGATCTCATAGGACCAGGATAGAGGAGCAACCTCTATCCCGAGCCCTCCAGAGATTATCCACCAACGCGACCAATGCCATTTCTGTGCTGTTCCCAGGTCGGAAGCCGGACTGGCGCGAGTCCAGATAGACAGTTTCCTCCAGGTGCTGAGGGAACGGTTGCGCCACCACACTCTCAACAACCTTCACAAGAAAGCGAAGGTTGGAGATGGGACGGTAGTTGGCTAATACAGCCGGGTCCAGGGAGGGCTTGAGGAAGGGTCTCACCACCGTCTCTTTCAAGGCGGTCGGCAAGAACCCCTCACTCAAGGAAGCGTTGACAATTCCCTGGGGCCAGCCTCGTGTAACCTCCCGGGAGGCCAGTATCAACCAGGAGGGACACGGGTCCAATAAACATGTGGTGGAGTTCAGTCGCCCCAGCATCCTGTCAATGTCCTCGGGAGTCACAGGATCGAACTCTTCCCAGATAGAGGACTCAAGACCTGCCTCCGTCAACCCGCCTGAACTAGTCCAATCGGAGGCTAACCCGTTCCGGATCTGATCGATTTTATCATGCAGATAACACCCAAATTCCTCTGCATGGCCCTGCAAGGGCGCATCCCGAGCCCTCTGATGAAGGTGGGAGCGGGATACCCTGAACAAGGCAGCAGATCAGTTACCTGCAGACACAATAAGAGCGGAGATATAGTTCCATTTCGCCGCTTTTATCGCCAGTAGGTAGGTCCTCAAATGGGACCTTACCAGTTTCCGATCAGATTCGGAACACGTGGTCCTCCAAATGCCCTCTAGGCCTCTCTTCCGATGCTTCATCACCCTCAGCTCCTCAAAGAACCAAGGAGCCAGGGTAGATCGGCATCAGGTGAGAGGCCGCAAAGGCACGACCCGGTCCAAGGCCCCCGCGGCCGCAATATTCCAGGCGACCACTAGGTCCTCAGTCGAGTCGTGGGTCATGGACTCAGGTAATGGCCCAAGCTCCATCTGGAACCTCTCAGGGTCCATCAGGCGCCTGGGGCGGAACAATCTTGTCACTTCTGGTTCCGCCTCCCCGCAGTGGGGTGTAGCGGTTGGAAAGCTCAACCGAAGGAGAGAGTGATCAGACCATGACGGGCTCCACGACTATTTCTCCTAAACCGAGATCACTCAGCCACTGGCCGGAGGCAAAAACTGGGTCCAGTGTGTGTCCCCCAGTGTGGGTGGGGTCATGAACTAATTGGGTCAGGTCCATGGCCATCATGAAGACCATGAACTCCCGAGTCGCCTCAGATGATTCGCCTATCGACGGCAAATTGAAGTCCCACATGACAGTCTGGAGGGCTCAATTGCCATCTCGGCTATCACATCAAGGAGCTCGGGTAGGGCTGCTGATACGTAGCGGGGAGCCAGGTACACAATCAGCATGCTCTGCTGCCTCCCATGGCCCCACTTCACACAAGGGACTCACAGCCAGCAATCTGCGACACAGCGGTCTCCCTCGGATCCAAGCTCTCTTATAATAACCGCCACCCCTCACCCCGACCCTGGGCTCGGCTGGTGAAATGCATGGTAACCGGAGCGCGCCACCGCTAGCAAACAGCGGGTGCGCCCTCCCCTAATGTGATATGGTCCTCTGCTCCCGTCGTACCTACCCCTCCCATATACAGTCTTGATGGAATATTTAACGTAATTGTATAGTGAAAGTGAAATTACAAAACAGCATAGTGACATTTAAGTGACTGTTTTAGAAACTACATTAAATGCCACAGATAAAGGTTCTGAATGTTGCAACAGAATTTTATTTAAAGATTTTATAACGTTTCTCCTGTGCAAAGTTGGATTTTTGGGATATTCAAATCAATATTAACCTTTACAAGCAACTTTCAGATATTGTAGACATAAAGCCTGCTAATATGGAGGAATTAACAGAGGTGATAACTGCAGCAGAGTTTCATCCTCATCATTGTAATGTGTTTGTCTACAGCAGTAGCAAAGGAACTATTCGGCTCTGTGATATGCGTTCTTCTGCCCTTTGTGATAGGCATTCAAAATGTAAGTAGTTAGGCTTTATAAAGCATATTTGGAAATGAAATGGGTATGTTCATGTTTGTTAATAAGTACTAAATAATTGCCAGTAAAGGACTTTTCAATATCATTCCTACGTTGAAAGAATTGCATTTTAAAGAATAGAAAATCAACCTATTGTTTTAGATCAGGGGTGTCAAACTGGTGGCCCGCAGGCCAGATGCATCACACGCAGACCACGCTCACCCCAGCTCAGTAAATGGGAAAACAATTGTGAAATTTCATGTGACAGTAACATGACATGGCGAGTTTGACACCTGTGTTTTAGATAGATCTTAAGGATAACATGTGAGACATAACTAATATAATTTAGTTTGCCATTTATAAAATATAGCTGCTCGATTTTTGGCAATCCTATCTTAACTAGTTGGGTTTTTTTTAAAAAAACTTTTAAGAAGTTTCAGTATATTTTTGCTACATCAGTTGGGTTGGTAGAACATAACCTCTTAATAATGACTATAGCTAAGTTATGTTGACAGAACAAAATCATCTATTACAAATCTGGTTTGTAACTTGTTGGATTTGATAGTGTGTAAACATTTCTAAACTCAAAATTAAACATCCCACATCCTGAAGGGTTGTCTCAAGGTCATGGTTTTAGTTTTGAGTCTGCTAATTTTTTTTAAAAAAATATTCAATTGGAACTCTCCCTAATATATTTTTAAAAGAATTCAGTTGTTAAAGCTGCAATTGTAATTAAGTTTGAGAAATACTAATACTCTGTTGCAATTTTTAGTTAAGATTTTGAAAGAAAGAATAATTGTGATAGCCATTAGTTTTGAGGTTGGACTTTTTTTTTCCAGCTCAATGCTTATGCATAATAAATATTGTTGTTCCTAATCTGGTGCCATTTAAAAAAATGGAAATAGGCTCCTAAGAAACTTGTACAAATGTAGAACTATGAAGTACCTTAATATGCATTCATCTCGCCCCCAGGAACACTACTCAAAGTGGCTAGGAATAAAATGCAAATTAAATTACAAAGCTGTTAACAATTATGATGTAAAATTATTTGACGCATGAACAGCAGATAAATTTAAAAAAGGTTATCTATCATTGGGATGATTTAGGCCAAATTCAGTGGTTTCATGGATGGGTAGATTTTGCACTAACCTTCAATGGAAAATTGACCTGTCATGAATGGTATGTCATGACTGCTTCTGCAGTAAAGTTCTGGGGGAGTGTTAGGGCTGAACTGGGGAACGCTTTGGATCCGATTGTGATCCAAATTCCCTACATTTTCCAGGCATACTTCTGGAGTGAATGGGAAACTATATCAGCCCGTGGAGCTGATGTCATTACTTGCTTTCCCTTGGGGAATGTAATGGGAAGAGGTTTTTTTTTTTAAATTTAAAAAAAAAGACCAATTGGCAAGATAATATTTTTACAAAGGTAAAAGCTGCAACCCTCTCTTCTGCCCTAGCTGGCATGAGCACAGCAGAACTCAGGAAGTGGAGGATCCTCCGGGAAAGATTCTCTTTCCCCCACCTTATTGGATTGGTTTGCCAGGTAGTATCTTGAAGCATTTTAAACTGTTTTCTTATTATTAGATAACTCTGCTTATGAAAGCCTGAAATGAATGCTTTCATAATTAAATGCAAATAAATAAAAAGCTAGACTTCTCAACCTGTGGTTCAATGTAGTTTCCAGAAATAAAATATTTCATGATTATAAATTGATCATTTTTAATAGGACTTTACTACTTAAAAGTTTAGGAGCTCACATTTTGAAAATAATTTGTTTTCTGGTTACAACTGTTTTAGAATAAATGATGTGAGCAAACAAGAGGAGCTCTTAGGGTTTTATGCAGGTTCCCTGATTGTACTAGTTCAGGGGTCTGCAAAGTTGGCTCTTTTAAGACTGGAGGACTTCAATTACCAGAATTCCCCAGCCAGCCTAGCTGGCTAGGGAATTCTGGGAGTTGAAGTCCACCAGTCTTAAAAGAGCCAACTTTGCAGACCCCTGTACTAGTTGATTTTTAGGTCCAAGATGCTTACATTATACAAAGACTTTTGTAAACTGATTGCTAGAAGTTTTCTTTCCATAAACTATACCCTGAGCTATTAGATTGTTAGCAGAGGAATTCTTGCAGATCCCATCTTTTATATGTTTAATAACAATAACTATTAGTTTTTTTAACATGGGGAATTATATGGAACAACATTTTAAATTAAATGTAGCCCTTTTCTAGTTTAGACGGGGACTTAAAATTTATAATTTTGTCCAAGATATTTAGACCTCTCCTTATGTTATTTATTTTTGTTTCTATTTATATGATTACCACCTCAACCTTGTGATTCAGGGTGGCAAACAACAATTAAAAAATAATAATATCACTGTTTTGTACTTATATTTGGTGAAATGTGTTTTACTGTTGATTAGTTTTACATTGTTCAAGAGCCTGAAGCCATTGATTGGGAAGAATATTGTTTATTGAATATTTAAATATAAAGTTTATACATTGGAGATCAGCAGAGATTAGCAAAAGTAACATTATTTCTGTATTGACTAAGGAAATGCCGGAAATTAAGCCGCATTAGCAAGGAGATCTTTACTGTTTGTTGAGCACAAATAGTTGTTCATAAGCACCTGCTATGGTATCTGTAGAACTTCTGTAGTGCCCCATCCAATTTGATTTCTTTGGTGGTTTTAGATTAATAAAATCAATAAACGAGAAATTGGAATATTGCATATAATCAGACCTTTTATCTTTGAAGTATTTTCTGGTCTTAATATATATTATTAGAAAATACAAATATGGAAGAGTGCCATCCTAGTTATGCCAGTCAACTTGTTATGATAGAGAGCAACCCATAGAGAAAGGGTTGGCCCAGGCTGTGGCCTGTTCAAAACCAGGCCGTGCAAATGGCGGGTGAGAGTGTGCACAGCACCATTTTTGTGAGCAGTGGGCACTCATTAAGTTCCATTTACACGTGCGCATGCATCTGCTGCACAACAGAACCATCTCTTTCCCCCGCCCCTCTGGTCAGACAAGCCAGAAAGGTTGGGGACCGCCACTGTAGAGCTGAGTTCCTTAAAATCTTTTTATCCTCGGACTCTTTGCCACTTTAAAAAATTATAGTGGATACAAAAGAGGTTTTGTTTCTACAGGTTACATTTATCTATATGTATTATATTAAGAATTAAAATTGACATGGTTGCTGCTGCCACTTCTCACAACTATTTGATGGGATTTCAATATTGTATTATTTTTCAACTTAAGTTAGTAATTAATATTCATTTCATGAAACCCTGACAGTCTTGAGGTACCCCCAGGATCTTAGGACCGCACTTGAACAAATATTAATGTAGAGCAACATATAAGTCACTTTGGTGCCCATTCTAACAGGCAGAGAACAGACATTTCTTTAATTTATTAAATGTATATGCCACCTATCTCATTATGAAGCTACTATGGGCTTTCAAGCTACATTTCAGTAACTCTCAAGGCATACTGTCTGGAAATACAGGTAGTCCTCAACTTATGACCATAATTGAATCCAAAATTTCTGTTGTTAAATGAGACATTTGTTAAGTGAGGTTTGCCCTGTTTTATGACCTTTCTTGCCACAGTTGTTAAATGAATCACTGTGGTTATTAAGTTAGTAACCTGGTTATTAAGCGAATCTGGATTTCCCAATGACTTTGCTTGTCGATAGATCCCAAAAGGGGATCACATGACTTTGGGACACTACAAGAGTCATAAATATGAAGCAGTTGCCAAACATCTGAATTTTGACCACCTGACCATGGGGAAGCTGCAAAGGTCATAACTGAAAAATAGTTACTTTGAACAGTAACTGTTCAACAGTAAAAGTGAACAGTCGCTAAGTGAACTATTGTAAGTCAAGGACTACCTGTAGCTGTTTTGGCTAAGGTTAAATTTATTGAAAAGGTAACAATGTTCATCTACATAATTATTAACCGTTTTCATTCCTATCTTGTAATTTTCAGTCTTTGAGGAGCCTGAAGATCCCAGCAGCAGATCATTCTTTTCAGAAATAATATCTTCAATATCAGATGTAAAATTCAGTCACAGTGGTCGATACATGATGACCCGAGATTATCTTTCAGTTAAAGTATGGGATTTAAATATGGAAAACAGGCCAGTAGAGACCTATCAGGTATAGTACTCATGCTTTAAAAAAGGAAAATGGGTACTCTGCAATGGAAAACCTTCTCATACTGTTCTGCGCTTGTATATTTTAAGGTTCATGAATATCTTCGAAGCAAACTCTGTTCACTGTATGAGAATGACTGCATCTTTGACAAATTTGAATGCTGCTGGAATGGTTCTGATGGGTAAGTCTGGTTTACATACTTGAAAAGTTTTCCTGAATATTGAAAATGGTTATATTGTCTTAACTGCGGCAAAAATAAAGAGCTACGGTTCACTTTAACATATTTGCAGTATAATAGTGGATTATCCAGAATCTGCTAGTCCATTTAAAAGGCCAACATTTGCAAACCCTGCTCTGCCTCTAAATGATAACACGTGATAGCAGGTATAATAGGTTAATAAAGGTGTCTCCAGATGTGTATTCATAACTATGATCCACTTTGAGATTTTCAGATCATTTGATTGGATCTGAATTCACCTTTGAATTTGGAAGCATAAAAATGCCTAAACGTTCTTTTTTAATGAGATGAAAATTGGAAGTATGGTAGACATTCTGAAGGAGGGGTCAGCAGACTTCTTACTTCTGGATGGTAAGTAACGGACTCAGGCTCAACCCGACCAAGACCGAGTGGCTGTGGTTTCCGGCTGCCCGATTCAACCAGCTAATTCCATCGCTGGCCATAGGGGGCGAACATCTTGCCCCTGTGGATGGGGCGCGCAACTTGGGTGTCCTCCTAGATGCCCGGCTGTCCATGGAAGATCAAGTGACAGCCGTGGCCAGGAGGGCGTTTTACCAGGTTCGCCTGGTTTGCCAGTTGCACCCCCTATTGGATCGGGACGCCCTTCGCACAGTCACTCATGCTCTCGTGACATCCCGACTGGACTAATGTAACTCTCTCTACATGGGGCTCCCCTTGAGGTGCACCCGGAGACTGCAGATGGTTCAGAACGCAGCCGCGCGGGCAATCCTGGGTACCTCTAGGTTTACCCACGTAACACCTCTCCTGCGCGAGCTGCACTGGCTGCCTGTCGTCTTCCGGGTGCGCTTCAAGGTATTAATCATCATCTTTAAAGCGCTCCATGGCTCGGGACCTAGCTATTTGCGGGATCGGATCCTGCCTTATACATCCTCACGGCCGATCCGCTCCCACAGAGAGGGACTTCTCCGGGTGCCGTCCACTAGACTTTGTCAGCGGGCGACGCCCAGGGGAAGGGCTCTCTCTGTGGCGGGCCCAGCCCTCTGGAATGACCTTCCCCCCGACATTAGAACGACCACGGACCTCCGCTCCTTCCGTCTAAAATTAAAAACATATCTTTTCTGCTTGGCCGGCCTAGGGTAGTCTCTATGGGGTTTTAGTTGTTTAGGGGGAATTTTAGTCTAAAATGGGTATTTTAGCACAGGTATGGTTTTAAATTGTATGTATTTTTGTATATTTATGGTTTTTATTCTCCCTGTGCACCGCCCCGAGTCCCTGTGGGGAGAGGGAGCGGTTAATAAATTGAGCTTTATTATTATTATTATTATTATTATTAATTTGTTTTTAAGATGTTGTATATTGATTGTATATTTATGGTTTTTTAGTCTTCCTGTGCACCGCTCCGAGTCCCTACGGGGAGGGGGAGCGGTCAAGAAATTAAATAATAATAATTATTATTATTATTATTATTATTATTATTATTATTATTATTATTATTATTATTATTATTATTATTATTATTATTATTATTATTATTATTATTATTATTACGAGAAGGGAGCAGACCGTGCCACTACTGCCACCATTCCCAGGGGATGTGACTCCCCATCTATACCATGAGAGTTAGTGAACCCACTGCCAAAATAAACTAAGGAGTCACAGGCATCTCTCCCTCTCTTGCTCCCTCTATTTCTTTTGGGGATGTGAGTTAGATGATTTTATGTGGTGAACCACATCCGGTCCATGGGTTGCAAGCCCTCTTCTAGCAATTACTAAGTTTGCAAAATATCTACCAAAGTATCTACACTTACAGCTTAACTTTAAGGGATTCAGCACAATAATTTTTGAAGACTTCAATTGTATCTCTTTTAAGTCAAAGATAGGAATGTGTTAAGGATATTGTAGCAATGTTAACTCTGCTTCTCTATTTCCAGCTTTTCTTCTTAAAAGCAGTAAACATCTGTGGCCAACATCCATTCATGCCCTTGCTAACTATTCTTAACAGCAGTTAGCATTTAGGAACAAGGACTGTTTTTAGGCTTACTCTTTTTTATTCAGTGTTCAGTGTGAAATTAACCCCAAGTAAATACAATTAAAAGAAATGTTGCCCCAAACACAGAAACCATTCCCACTGATGATAAGGGCAAAAATTTGTCAATTGTTGCTAAAAGGCAATTGACAAATATCTATAACTTAGTGTTTTTGCCAATCGTGATACTGGCTGAAAAGTTGCTGGGAGAATTTCTTCCAGGCAAATCAGAGCTAGTTCGGCCTGCCTATTCCACCTACCATTGATCCTCAACTGAACAGACACCCCTCACCAGTTCACTCTTTTGCTGTTGCAAGGGGAGGGGTTGCTTAACTCCCATGAAGGATTTTACAGGCTAGACAAACGCATGGACTCTCTCTGTAACTATAGCTATCTCCTGATAAATCCAGTTGGCTATGCATTCCAGTGGCTTTTCCAGTTCTGGAACCAATGAAGTTGTGGCTAAATAGACTTTAGAATCCTGTAGTGGCAGGATTTCTGGGCTTAATAACGTCAAGAGAAAGGAGTTGAGGACTAACCTGATTTATCTTGCCAAGGATATTAAATGATGCTGTACCATTGTCTTGTAAAAAGCATCTCTTCCTTTCTCTGTGCTGAGGAACAGCCATATTTGCAGCTGCTGGCGCAGGTCAAACTATCACCTGTCTTCCTCTGAATTTTTCTTCTGCTTATAGATGGAAGAAGAATTGCTTCCCTCATGCCACAATAATATTTCCCACAAGTTTGGAACCTAGAGGGAGTGCCTTTACTGTGTCCAAAATCCACTCATCTATTATCTTCCATGTTTGCACTGCAACCAATGCCCCACTTCATGTTGTTATTCATACTTAGGTTTATTTAAAGCACAAATTACAAGCTTCTTGGTGCTTCTGCCTTTCGTTTGTGAGTTTATTTTCACAGTTGTACATTTGATACATAGTAATAGAAGGAGATGATATGTCAGCTTTTAAGATATAGCATATAAAGTAGAAACTACCTCAAATCCAATTGTGCAAGGCTTAAAACGGAAACAAACACACAGAAAATAGGTTTCTCCTATTGTCTTAGGTTTCTCCTAGGAAAAATGAAAAGAGAAACTGAAAATGCTGATGTGATAAATGCTCCACTGCAAATGTCACAAAATTTAAATAAGATTTGGCTGAATTCAAAGAAATAAAAGACATGTAAAAAAAAATCCTTCTCTCTCCTCCATCCCCATAAACCTGTTCAGATTCTAGCAACAAAGCAAGATACAAACAGCAGAGCAGAAACAAAAAGCAGGACACTTTCCCACCCTAAGAATTCTAATAGGTAGAATTTTCAAAGTTCATAAAATTAATTGGCCAGATTTTGGGTATGAGAGAACCTATTGCATCACTAAACTCCTCCTTTGTATTGTAAACATATGAGAACAAAGTTGCAGCATTGGTTCAGATCCTCCCAAAGTCAGAAGCATGGAAGGATTTCACTGAATGACTGGCCCTTTTCAGACAGTACAGCTCACTTCTATCTGTTGCAATGGTTCAGGGATTCTCCTAAGTGATCTACTTGTGTAGAGTGATTTTAATGATTTTTTTTTCCTTAAATCAAATTGCCCTATCAAAAACCTATGCAGCTTTAAATATTTTTAATGTTTTACTGCAAGGCATCTCAATAATGGACCTAAAAGACCTAATATAGACATATTTCAAACAAATAACGTTGCCATAAGCAGAATTATTGTTAAGTTCTTCACATTGCATGAAATAAAGGCCAGGATCAGTTCCTGTTAGCAGACCAAATGATATTGTATATATTAATGGAAAGGAATTTTGGAGGACAATTATGACAAATCACGGCTTGAACTATCTTGCTTTGCGTGTAATGAGTCTATCTCATATATTAGTTTCACCTTTTAAGTTGCATTACTGAAATAAATGAACTTTTGCACGACATTCTAATTTTTCAAGTTTTCACCTGTACATATGGCAAATGGTGGTTGCCGCATATAAAATTTCTGCATCTACCTACTATTTGAAAAATACTGGGCCAGAACAATGAAACAACAAAATTGGTTTAGCATCTACTGGTGCAATCCATAACAGAATAACCATAAATAATCTCCCTGTTAACCCAGAGAACTGCTGGCAGCCGGAATGGACAGTATTGTCCCAGATAAGCCAGAAAGAGGTTTTTAGAAATCTATATTTGAAAACAATGTATACAGCAGACCACTTATTTAACCATTTATTTAATGCATTCCATTTTAAACACACCATTCTAGATAACATGTAATGCCTCAACACCCAAACTGACACTACAAAAATGGCACAGCAGACCATTAAATAACTGGCATGATTTCTCAGATCTGTTTTATAAAGAAAAATAGTGATTAGCCTTAAAGGGATTCTGGACATTATTTTAGTTTTTCAGACCTACCACCATTCTTTCAAAACGAAGAATAGATGACTGTAATGTTGAGTCCGGACTCTTCTGCCTACATTATCAAAAAATGTGGTCATTTAAAATGACCTATAAATTGAGGACAGCATGAAATGTGACAGTGATATATTAAGGATTGACAGCATCTAGGTAATTGCATAAACTTCAATTTAAACTGAAGAAAACACAGCCATAAAATTGAATATCCTTTAAAAACAAGAGCAGAATGTTTAAAGATTACAGCAGTATGACAAAACAGCCGATTTTGAGAGAGAGACCTGATACGATAGCTACAGTAGTGCTAAACTGCAGTATAATGATAAAGTTTGTAAAGCCTGGAGGAATAAAAAGTGGTCTTCACCAGGAACTGTATAAAACATTTAACTAGAGTTCAGTTTACATTAAATCACCCTGGAACTGGCATTCTACACTTATGACCTTGGGGAGAAGAGGGGTTACTAGCCAAAACTGCATTTTGAGAGGTAGGGGAAAGGATATCCTCAACTTATTCTATCTCAAGACACAGGTAAATGTTGCTAATCTTTCTAATCCTGAGGTCTGTACCCATAAAATGCTCTTAAGAAGTTGCAATTAGCATAATTAGCTATGTTGATAGTATATATTTAAAGTGAGACATCAACTATACATTTGGTGACACAAATGATGAGGGAATAACACCAATCTACAAATCTGATCTTTTGAGTCAACAATCCACTTCTAGAGCAGGTGCAATAATACTTAGCTGAATAATTGAGCAAATCTTAATAAAGTCCAATCCATTACAATAGTCAGGCACATTTTCATTGTCATTCCTGGATTTTGTGATATTCTATAAAAATATTTGTATGTACACTATTATAGTGTATTCATTAGCAAATTATTGACTATTAAATTAAGTATGAAATAAAAGGTAGATGTATTATTTGCTCTTAGCTTGTATTTGTGATTCTCTTGTAATTTGCTTTAACAATTTATTTAAATATGTATGTGTATTTTTTAAAAAGTTCTTGTTTAAAAATAAGATTAAAAGTGTCAATCCTGTGGTTCCTGTTATCTGACTTTATGAACAGCAAAGAGAGGGAAATTGGGTGATTATTTAGGTGGACCTTTATAGCAATTATTTTCATCCATCTGAAACAAATGAGTAAAAAAATTGTTCTTTCTTTCCTACAGTGCCATTATGACTGGCTCCTATAACAACTTCTTTAGGATGTTTGATCGGAACACACGGCGAGATATTACATTAGAGGCCTCAAGAGAAAGTAGCAAACCTCGAGCCATCTTAAAACCCCGTAAAGTGTGTACAGGTGGCAAACGAAAGAAAGATGAAATAAGTGTTGACAGTCTGGACTTCAATAAGAAGATCCTTCATACAGCATGGCACCCAGCGGAGAACATCATTGCTGTAGCTGCAACCAATAACTTGTATATATTCCAAGACAAAATTAATTAAAGACGGCTTATTTGAGGACAGAGTTGTCGTCTTGAATAGTTAAGCTCTGTTGTTTATCTGTCAGAGATGGCCTTGTTGTCCTTCCAGTAAAGAACATTGATGCACTTATTTCCCTTTATAGGCAAAGGAGAGAACCTGGCCTGGACTTGAGAAATACTTGGTGTATTTCTGCCTTCAGTGAGGGGGGAACATGGAATTGATTTTTGTAAACAAGGAAAGCCCACTGGAAGCAGAATTGATGGACAATACTTAATAAAAGTCAATATTCAAAAAAAATGTATTTATTTAAGTCTGAGCCTTCCTTTCCAGTTGATAGACCAAAAATCTAACACCCAAGAAACAAATTGTCATAAAAATGTAATTTCTATCTCACATGCTCTTTATCTGCTGTAATATTTGGGCCTTTCAGAACATATATTTGTGCTTTATGCCTGTAAACATTCTTTCTCTGGCCTTCATCTAAGCTTTAGGTGTTTCTACCTTTGAGCATATAGATAAGTCTAGAGTCGGGTGTATAGACAGGTTTTTCATGTATATTTACTCACCAACTGTATCTATAACCACACCTTCTGGTGTAAACCACTTAATAAAAATAACAAACTATAAAAAAAGTGTTTTTAAATCTGAAAGTATGTATTCAGTCTTTTTTATTGCATGTATTGAGAATTGTGCAAGATACCCGATGGAAAGATTTGAAAAGTTTGTCCCCCCAAAAATATTTATTATACAAAAAGAGCAGTTTTGGGTGGTGTCCTACTGCCTCAAACTCTAAATTGAAATTTGTATCCAGCTGTCGTCTTTACCCTCATTTGTATTGCTTTTCTATGTTTAAAAGAAGATATATGGTATGCACAAAAGAGGTGATGTGAAAAACAGCCCGTTTACTTACATGTAGCCTTAAACACAATGGGCCATGTACATCAGAACCTTCAATAATCATTGTTTTGGTTAATAGTAAATATGCTTTACAATTAATGGTAATGTGCATGGATTAATGTGCATTACATTTTTTTACCCTTAGTTCTTTGTTTTCAAGAAGATTTTTTTAAATACTAAACTAGGCATAAGCAGATGCAAGCATATTGCCCCTGAAGCTCAACCTTGTATGTTATTAAAATTAATTATGCCAAACAGGAGCACATTTAGATATATTTCAATTCTTAATCTGGGCCTGTGACACCAGGAGACCTACACCTGGCTGTCTTAAGGCTGATGTGGAAATGTATTTATACAATGCTAAGTTTCCACTAGGAATGGGGGCAAAGAAATATGCATCTCTTTTATGATATTTTTTTCATAGAAGTAGGGATAACTCTCAGTATTTCACCGTAAACATCTCTGGGAGTAAACCTAGGAATAGCAATGGGCACAATTTTGATAAGATTACGTATCTTCCACTTTCTGTAAAGTTAACTGCTGAATGTGCCTATGAAATCCCCCTTAATATTCAGGCCCTTTGAGCTTCCTGAAGATAAGATAGGGTGATTTGTTAATGCTCTAAATTAAATGAAGGTTTAATATGATTATTAAAAGTATGAGTATGCAAGAGGAATGTGTCTCTGATCCTATCCTGTCACTGTTCATGGAGTGCCACTCGTCCTCAGAATCTAACACCAATTTGGTGGATCTGAAAACAAAAATCATATACTGTATATCAGTTGTGACACTATTTGCAAATCTTGAAATGTGGAACCAATAGGTCATTTAACCATTAGATTGACTTTGTTCCCTCCCTGCCTTCCTGCAAAACAAATACAATGGGTTTGTATATAATTGTTCTATTATTTTGATCAAAAAGTTTAATAAATTTTAAATGTTTACCTGAATTTGTACTGTGTACTTTAAAACTTTTTCAATGTTCTTTCCCTAAACTCGCATTAAATGCCTTTGAAATATATATCTTTAATACTCATTGTGCAGTACTGTGCTAGTTAATAACAGGTAGTGGTCAAAAGTAAGTTAATTTGATTCTTACTAGACCTGGTTTTCATTTGTATTTTGCATGGGAATACATACAAAGGTTCTACATTTTCCTCTTGTACTCTTGATTTTAAATCCTATTTTTAACATGTTTACGTGATTGTGCATATGAAATGTGTTCCATCCTAGCAAAGATCATATATTTACAAGGTTGATATTGCTCATATTCTATTGTTAATTATAAATTAGCAAATCAAAACTGCAGAGAGGTTAATATTTTCAGTCTGAATGATTCCATCAATTTTTTCTATAGACATCAGTATAAGGAGTTCAATGGATGAAAATTAAGTATTTACAGTGCAATCATCCTCCTTTTCTTAAAGAAAGGCCTTTTTTAACATTGTGCGTAAAACTGAGCAGGTACTGCTGACGTCTGCATATCTGATTGGATTAATTTTAACTATCTGGCTGCTCATTATAATACATTTTCTGCTCATGAGTATTCATAGCCTATGGAGACTTCGTGATTCCTTCGCCTCATTGTAAGTTTCGATTTATGTTCCTAGAAATTAAATAATGAATTGGATACTCTATAAAGCAAAATATCATACTCTTACCATCAACCCCCACCATCACTTTTATCAGTGAGATAGGTGGCATATATATTTAATAAATACAAGTAAAACCTACAAAAGTACTTGTAAAACTACAAGTAAGGCTATAGATGTTTATAGAGTGAAAAATCAGGATTTTGGATGTGTACTCTCTTTACTAGGAAACAAAATCTTTTGTTTGTTTAGAGGGTTTTGTTACTGGCGCAGCTAACTCCCTATTTTGACCAGGGCAGTCTCTTGTTGAGCAATCATATAAAGTTCCTTAAAAACACTTAAAAATTTGAAATGGATATATTTGTTTGCTTATGCTTCAGCCCTTTATTTTCTAAGATGGGCACATATGACTTCAATTTCCAAAGAGGAAATTTGAAAAAAAAAAAACCAGAATAACATTTAGTTTCATCATACATTAGTGTACTAGAGAATTCAAAAGCAACATATAAGTTTACTCACTGCTTTTATTGTTTTAGCACAGTAGCAACAAAAACATGGACATTTTATGCACTATTTCACAGCTTACTGATTTGATAAAAAGCTGGAAAATAACCATTTTATATGCTCACCATTTATCTGACGCGATAGCCAGTAGTGACATTGTCATACAACTATTTCACACGCTTTTGATTCATTTAAAAAAAAGTGAAATCAGCAGTAAAAATGTGATCACACGGTAGCTAATTGAAGAACAAGCAATTTTTGAATAATATTGACTAGTTTACTAGATCAAGGCAAATCCCCATTTCATAAGTCTATGAAGGCTTCCAGTAAATGAAAATTAAAAAGAACCAAATTTCTCTCATCAGATGATGGTGCATTTATTTACTTTGCAATCATCAAGATAATGGTCTACTAAACTATGGTCTTTTTAAAAAAACCAACAGGTCTCTGAACCTATTAAGTCTAACCCATCTACACAGCTACTAGTTATTTGAGCCTATGTGTCCTTTTTTCCCAATCAAAGTGAATAAAGAATCTGTTCAAGACAAACCTTATAAAACTTGTGCTTCCGACTGTATAAATATATAGCAACTATATTAATGGTAGCATAAAGCCAAATTATTCAGTTGAGCAAATAGCATTTACTGCAAATGATGCAAGCTTGTGAAAGATGTGTGGGTGTCATTTCCCAGAATTCCCCAGCCAGCCATGCATTCTGGAAATTGAAGGACACACATGTAAAGTTGCCAAAGTTGAGAAGCATTGCATTAGGATGATCTATGGGGCACAGTATCAGTTATTCATTCCAGTTCTAACTCGAGCATAAAATAAATCACGTACCAAATAAGATCAAGGGAAAAAAAATTATACCGATACTATAGAAACCATATAGGTAGATCCTAATCATGCTCCTTCTAGGCATTCTGTTCCCCTCCCCCCCCCCCCAAAAAAAAGAACAAAGCAAACTTTAGGGATTCTAGAATGGCAGAATATTCAGGGAGTCAAAAATTAAAAAAAATACAGCAGCTGCCATTGCATGACTGAAATCCCACCTCCTTAATGCAGGGCAGATAAAAAGGGGGTGGGACTTTGTTTTCATACGTAACAAAGCAGCTGCCATCTTGACTTTTTAACTGATATTCTACCCCCTCCCAAACTTTCCTACAGGAAGGTTTAAATTAAGCCCTCTCTTGAGAGACTAGCTATGAAAGCATTAAATCAAGCCAGCCTTTTTTCAATGCTATTCAGGCTGTAACCCAGAGGCTGCCTTCACACATAAAGCTAAGGCAATTTTTTTTAAATGACACTTTATTGAACAAATTGTACTGTCTGGTTTATACATTGTGTTAATTCCTAAGCGAATTCTCATCCTTTATTGTGACCGATGAACAATAAGACCTTTAAATAAAAGTTAAAGAGGCTACAATGCATTGTTTTCATTTATGTACTAGTAAATCTCAGGTCTTACTAGGCAAACTAAAATGTGTAAAGAGAGCCCTTAAAACTATGCCAGCTCAATGCTGAGCTTGCAGGGTTAATTGTGGCCTTATTCTTTCAGCATAAGAATATCGTCCCTTAAAATATCACTTTATTTTAGGGATTATTGAAACTATGTCCAGAACCTAGCATAGGCCCTGTTCATTTAAGTCCTCAGTTTTTGTAAGCAGCAAGGAATGGGGAAGCCTGGCTAGCCAAAACAACCCCTCATACTTTGCAAACCCTCCTTATGAATAGAACCTGGAAATCATAGAAGACATTTTTCAGACTAGAAATGAACCTTCCTTAACTTTTCTGCCAGATACTATGATTCAATGTTGAACATGTGGAAAGAATGTGTGGCTAACGTCAGACAACTATGCCTTGCCATTATGCTCATTGTGTTTCCATTCTATATAACAGGGATCTGGCCTGCTGCATATCTAGAACACAGCGATGTGCAGGAGGAAAAAAGCCATGCTCTCTCTATTCCCAGCTCCTTGCGCATCTACAGCAGAAAGAAAGAGAGAGAGAGAAAAGAAAGGAAGGAAGGGAGAGAGGGAGAGAGAAAGGAAAGAAAGAAAGAACATGGAAAAGGTAAGACGGCAAAGCAGCACCTGAGAAATGGCTATTTCTTCGGTTACTGCCATCATTCACCCTGAGTAGATTCCTATGTATTCACACCGACTAGACCAATGGCTAACAGCTACAGCATTTGTGATTAAAAAGCCAGACCCAGCTAACCCATTATAACTCGTTGGGGATGCCTTAGGACATTAAGCAATGACTTGCAAGTCAGAGATGAGAGATTTCTGTGCATCAGCCAAAGAGGGGGAAATGGAACGGCTAATGCTATTTTCCCACAAGGAACTTCTTGGAAGAAATTTCTTTCTTACAAGTTTTCTAGCCACACAATTTTGGGCTGACTTTGGGAACAATCAGATTATGTATTACTAAAACCATTGTCCCAACAGCTGCATACAAACTTTTGCTGGAAACAAAAAAAAAAGTTCCATATGAAGACATACACATATCAAAACACTGCACTGATTCATGTTTATATTTCAAAACAACTCAGTAATTCATTTAATCCCAAATAGCAAAAATGTACTCTTAAGAAATTTAAGGCCATTCTATTGTTGACCATAGCTTTCTTTTTTTAAAAAAAATAGTGGTGTCTTTTTCACAAGTAATCATTACGAGTCTTTTCACAACTGGACAAAAACAAATACATGAATCCCTTCCCAGATGTTCACAGTTCACAGAATACTTTTTTTTTTTTTTGCTACACTGTTGATTCTTGCAATAATAACAACAAAGAAAAATTGTCAAGCAGGGATAATGAAATGTGGGCCATTGCACATGCTGAACAAATATCTCCCAATATCCTTTGCGACTGGCCCAAAGTTGGAGCTTCCTGGAAGTTCTGGTTCCGCACTCCTGATCTATGCTACACTATATTAAATCGTGCAAATAAGAATTATATATATATAAGAGCAGTTGGGTAGTTGGGTATTCTTCCTTTTCTTTTGCAAGAGCCCTTTACGCAATAAAACATACATTGTCATATTATGATTATACATTTGGAGGTTTCTTCTGTTCGGTTCACCACTTTATAATGCCTGGATGAAGTTTGTCATGATTTGCAAAAGAGATGAATTCATTTCTTTTTACAAGGAGCTGCTGGAAGCTGTGATTGTCAACCGTTTTCCAATATAGATCCTGAAACATAAAAACAACCAGTAAGAGTTCTGCTGAATTTGAACTGCGGTTGCATTTTCAACCTCACCTCTTTTCTCATGAAGGTAAGTCAGTTTGTCAGGCACAAATCATTCAAAAATGGACTACATCAGTGTTTTTTTTCAATTTTAGTAGCTTTAAGATGTGTAGATTTCAACTGTCAGAATTGCCCAGCTGGCATTCCCAGACTCTAGATCAGGGATGGGCAAACTTTGCAACTTTAAGTCTGAAGGACTTCAGCTCCCAGACTTCTCCAGCCAGAATTCTGGGAGTTGAAGTCCTTCAGACTTAAAGTTGCAGTTTGCCCACCCCTGCTCTAGATCAGTGTTTCTCAACCTTGTCAACTTGAAGATGTCTGGACTACAACTCCCAGAATTTTTCTCAAC
This sequence comes from Rhabdophis nuchalis, assembly GCA_039707465.1. Taxonomy (NCBI): domain Eukaryota; kingdom Metazoa; phylum Chordata; class Lepidosauria; order Squamata; family Natricidae; genus Rhabdophis; species Rhabdophis nuchalis. The sequence continues at coordinate 75,041,934 of CM077645.1, forward strand.
TGTGTCAACTTGAAGATGTCTGGACTACAACTCCCAGAATTTTTCTCAACCGTGTCAACTTGAAGATGTCTGGACTACAACTCCCAGAATTTTTCTCAACCGTGTCAACTTGAAGATGTCTGGACTACAACTCCCAGAATTTTTCTCAACCGTGTCAACTTGAAGATGTCTGGACTTCAACTCCCAGAATTCGCGTTCGCTGTCTGGGGAATTCTGGGAGTTGAAATCCAGACATCTTCAAGTTGACAAGGTTGAGAAACACTGCTCTAGATGTTATTTTCAAATGTAATTGTTCAAAATTGTTGTTGACATACATTAGAAGCATAATATAAAAATACGTATCAGCCCAGGTGATACTAAACGTAGTCCTTGACTTATGACTGATCACTTAGTGATCATTCGAAGATATAATAGATCCCCCTCCAAAAGGTACATGTGACTGGGTTTAGAAGTTCTGATGGCGCAGGCACATGATCCCATTTTGGATGCTTGGCTCCTGGCCTACCTTTACAGCCATTTGCAGTGCCTAGTGGTCATATCCCTGCAATGTATGGTTTTTAACAGAAACCAGCATTTATTTCAGTTTCCAGCAAAAAATGACCCTTCGGTACAATGGGTTTGCTTAATGACCGTCACATTTGTTAGCAATTGTGATGTCTGTTTAACAACCTCAGCAAAAAAGATCATAAAAGCAAACATGGTCACATGGTGACCCGGTCAACAACCTGCATGACTCACAACTATAACTCCAGGTGCAATTATAGTTGTAAGTCGAGGATTACTTTTACTGAAACATGTTTTCCAGTGATTTCACATTTATGTCTATAATCTATCACAGGCTCATTCCATCCACCTGTAGTTTAATCATATAACAAATTAGATGTTTCATAAACCTGCAAATGTATGAGTAACAACCACTTTTGACCTGTTTGCAAAATTGCAATAGTGTAATGGGGGGGGGGGGGGGGGACGACTCAATTATTTGGTCTTATAAACAATAACAGACATACTTGTGTAGTTGTACAATGCAGAAAATGATGTGGTTGATATCTGAGTCACTAGGAAGATGCTGAGTGGATTCTCACCACACTTGAAGCTATAATGTAGTTAGGTTTTTAGGACTTAAAGACTACCTGCACATACGGACTACATATGTAAAGTAGGGCATGGATTACCTCCCAGCTAAATATTTTCGGCACATTAACACTTATAAAAGCAGGGTGTTTTTATAAAATACTTTTTTAAAAAAAGTAGAAGGCAATATGCTGCAAAATTATAATATCAATATGTGGTCTTCTCAGAAGCAGGCACCTGATGTCATTCAGATCTTGAGTACAATTCCCAGCCTCCTTCATCACTAACTTGGCTTCCTGTGGATTCTTGAAGTTGCATTTCAGCAACATCTGGACTACCAACAATGGCCTAGACTGGATTCCCCTCTTTTGGTCCACTCTGTAAATTATGGGATTTTAGTGACTGAGCTCCCAAATGACATCTTGGCATTTGTAAACCCAGCTTCAAGCTTCCCAGGATTGTGAGCGGCAGCTTTTTCACTCCTACCTGGAATGGTCAGGGGGGTGAACGCCACGACTTTTGGTGCGTTTCAAGGTTTTAGTGACCATCTTTAAAGCGCTCCATGGCAGCCTGGTTATCTGCAGGACCGCCTATTACCACATACCTCCATTCGACCTGTCCGCTCCCACAGGGAGGGCCTCCTTAGGGTGCCGTCAGCCGGTCAATGCCGGCTGGCGACGCCCAGGGGAAGAGCCTTCTCTGTGGCAGGGCCCGCCCTCTGGAATGACCTCCCCCCAGACCTTCGCACTATCACCTACCTTCGCCTCTTCCGCCGGACACTGAAAACATATTTCTTCCATATGGCCGGCCTGGCATAGCTGCTACAGCTATGCTATTTTTAGAGTTGGGTTTTAAATTAAATTGGTCTTTTAGCACGGGCTAAATTATTTAATTTTAGTTTTAACTTTTGTAGAATTTTGTATTGTTTGTATTTTGGGATTTTTAAATTCCTGTGCGCTGCCCTGAGTCCCATTTTGGGAGATAGGACGGGATAGAAATCTAATAAAAGTAAGACAGACTTTTACATCTAATGAACGGGTTGTGCTAGTGAGCAGTGGTCTCTCCCTCTCTCTGAGTGTACTATGAGGAGTCCAGAGGATCTTGTTGATGCAGCCCACAAGATTTCTGGCTGTCAGAATAGATAGCCTAAATGAATCCTTACCCTAATCCAATGGCGAGCAGATGGGACAGCAACAGAGATGGCAAGAAAATCTTCAAGAACTCTGCAGAAAATATGCCTCCCTTCTTCATGACACTCGTGTTTCTCATGCTGAGTGTACCTGCGCGCTTAGGGTGTTTAAAGAGAAATTCCCTGGTTTATGAGAAGACAAAAAAACATTTTTTATCCATAATTGTTTGCGCTCTCATTTATATATTTATAATAATGGAAAGAAACAAATCTGCATTGTTCATTATCAAGATCACTCACTTGGGGGGAATATTCTCAGGCCTACTCGACCAGTCCCACATCCAATCTGAATTTTTCTTCAGAAGCCGTTCAACTTCTTTCCTTCTTTCCAGAAAATCTTCTTCAGACTAAAAGGAAGATAGGTACAATCAAGTGACCTGGGTCCATTCTCAGAATAGAGATATGGACAAGGGGACTTTGGATCCAGGGTAGACAACCTCACTGTACCATGTGGCTGCTCCTTAAAGGTGTTGTGGCTTTTCCTGGAGTTTCATAATAGAAATACAAGTACACAGATTGAATGAAGGAGGTATTAAAGAGGCACAAAGTCTCAGAAGAGATACAGCTTGAGAAGCCACAAATAAATAATAATGAGAGTGCCACATGAATCCATCCACCCATCCTGTCTGTCTGTCTATAGTATCATCTATCTATCATCTATCTACGGCGGGGGTGTCAAACTCACGTTGTCACAGCTGTATCACGTGATGTATCAGGACTTTTTTCCTCTTCGCTAAATTGGGAGTGGGTGTGGCCAGTCCATGACGCATCCGGCCTGCGGGCTGGGAGTTTCACAGCCCTGGCCTACAGTATCATCTATCAATCTTTTGATCTATCATCTGTCTTTCTATCATCTATTTATCACTTTCTGTCATCTATCTAAGAGACACAGTGGCGCAGTGGTTAGAGTGCAGTACTGCTACTTCTGCTGATCACCAGCTGCCAGCAGTTTGGTAGATTGAATCTCACCAGGCTCAATGTTGACTCAGCCTTCCATCCTTCAGAGGTGGGTAAAATGGGGGCTGTTGGGGGCAATATAGTGACTGTAAACCTTTTAGAGAAGGCTGTAAAGCACTGTGAAGCGGTATATAAGTCTAAGTGCTATTGCTATCTTCTATCATCTATCTAATATCTATCTTTCTCTCATCCATACAGACCTTCTCTTTACTGCCACTCATCCATACAATGAGCTCACATTTTCTACCTGATGTTAAATCATCATGAATTTGGAAGCCAGATTTCACAATCTGACAATACTCTACTAATATTCAAATCAAGCGAAGCTAATTCAACCAAATCTGAGGATAGATGAGGCCAGATCTTGACAAGAGAGATTCTCTGGTGTCTGAATAAGGTAAACTAGTCACAACTGAGAAATAGCAAAATCCTGACAAAGCCACCTCACAAATGGAAAGTTTTTCCAGCATGAAAGATTCCTTGTTAAAGAGGATCAATTGGCTTCCTACATGCTAGCTAACTGGATCTCTCATAGCAACAGAAATGCTGCAGAAGCTCAAAGAGTATCGAAAGCAAATTTTGCTAAGCCGGAGTTACATGCTTGGAACAAACAAAGTTCCAGCAGCTGCATTTTCCTTCAAGTAGCATTAGCGTGCAGATAGTTTCCAATATGACTGTGTCGTTCAGGCAGTGATTTTCCAAACTGTGTGCCAAAACTGAAATGGGTTTGCTAAAAACTACAACGCACATTTCCCAGCTTTAAATGAGACTCTGCAGAAAATACAATCTCCCAGGAAGAAGGGATTTTTCCTCTCTTAAAGAAAAACACTACACACACAGAAATCAATTTTTATTTGAGTGTCTTTGTCAGCAGGAAGACTTTACCTGAGAACTATTCTTTTCTCCACTGGCACGACTCTCCACTTCTGAAGCTCTGTGAACATCCTGAGGTGTCTGGGAACGTGGTGGGCTGGGGGGGGGGGGGGGGAGAAAAAATGAGAATAACCAACCAAGAACAAGACTTACTGATTCATGTTTTACCAGGACCATGGAAAGATAACTTCACATCCCAATAAAGTTTACAAGGCTACTTAAGATCTTGGCAGTCTAGCGTGCCTTTATTGTGATAAGAACAGAAATAGGAATAAGTATGTTATGCATTTTGGAGCACCTTGATAAAAGGGACAGATTTTTTTTTTAAAGGGACATCTTCCCAAGGTAAATGGATAGCAGTTCTGGTTTTGTGAAAAAGCAGTAGCTTCCTCCCAAAATTTTTAGTGGGTTCAACCTATGCAAGGGGAGTCTGAATCAGCAAATGCCACAAGTGGTTTAGTAATTGCTTATTTCTTTCATAAATAAAGTCATCCAAAACACTAATAATCATCATCATCATCATCATCATCATCATCAATTACCTAGGATGCTGGCAGCAAACTGTATCAACAAATAGCACCAGTCAATAGTATTTGTAATATGCATTTTTAAATGTTCAGTTGGCTGAGTTTCATGTTTTATGAATAAAGTAAATCATAATCTTAATCATAATCATAATTAGTACTTAATTGTTCCTGGAATCCCTCATAGTGTCAATTGAGAGTAGATAGCTCCAACTTTCATCAGCACTAATAACTACATAGAAAAGGCTTAAGCTTTTCCTTCACAATTATCAGCCCCATTACAAAATAATCCTGTTTTGACTTTAAATGCATTTAAATTTACATGTAACTTTTAATATACTAGCCGTTCCCGGCCACGCATTGCTGTGGCCCAGTCTGGTTAAATGGCCAACCAATCTGTGTGTAGATCTACACCTGCACACACAAACACGCACACACAACCACCGTATAACCCTCCCCAACCTACCTACCTACTGTATTTCTCCACCTACCTACCTACCGTATCTCTCCCTCTCTCTATCCCTCTACCTACCTACCTACCTACTGTATTTCTCTCTCTCTATCTCCTACCTACCTACCTACTGCATGTCTCCCTCCCTCTCTCTATCCCTATAGCTGCCTACCTAGCTTTCTACTGTATTTCTCCTTGAATCTTATGGACAGAGTATTTTATGTCATAAAGAATGACATAATACCTGTAGCCCACTGCTCTCTCTGTAGCCTTTTTTACAATTTTTTTTACATTTCTGTTGCATGTACCTGGCACAGGTGTGACATCTACACAATCTATATATATATATCATTGGTGCCGTATTTGAAAGGAACGTTGTGTGAAAATTTGGAAGCGATCGGTGCAGTACTTTCGGAGATTAGCGGTTTTGAACAAACTCTTGTTACATTTTTATTTATATAGAAAGAAAAGATAGATAAAAAGGAACTTCTGTTAAGTTTAGTCTGGTCCAGTTCTCTAATCCTGAATATCTCCATCTTTTCGTGGCTGTGTTTGCAAAACACACTGAACCACAAACCAGCTAAATCATCTTTAAACCGAATGCACTGCGGAAATTCAATCCCTTGGTTATTTTGTGGTTCCGGGTGTTGAGCAACCTCACTGCACTCAATTAACTTACACCACAGTTCAATTAACCATGGATAAGATCTTGCCCAGTGGTAGATAAGTGGTCAGGTACATCACCACGACTGTTTATAGTGGTTGTGTGATTAAATCTATCCTTTTATTCACAAGCTTTGGAACGCAAAGAGTTGTTTATTTGGGCTTCCTCTTTTTGTTAATTTATTTCAAGCACTTTTACGTGCCCAGAAAGGCACCCAAAGCAACTCATGACTGACAGGCTCTGTCTTCAGAAATACACTTTAGGTCAGTGATGGCGAACCTTTTCAGCACTGAGTGCCCAAACTGGAATGTGTGTGCGTGTGCTTGCATGCATGCGCACCAGAGCCTTGGAAACTTAAAGACCAGCTGGCCAGTGCACATGCTTTGCTGGCCACCAGGTCTTCTGGTTTTTGGTGCATGCATGCACGTTGGCCAGGTGGTCTTCGTGTGCGCCAGAACCCTGGAAATCCAAAGACCAGGTGGCCGGCGTGCGCATGCACACCAGCCAGCTGTTCTTTGGGTTTATGGGGCTCTGGCATGTGTGAATGTCAGCTGGCAAGCACGCATCATAAACCAGAAGAGCAGCTGGCGACAGCAGAGGTCTCTGCGTGCCACCTCTGGCATATGTGCCATAGGTTCGCCATCACGGCTTTAGATACTCCAGAGAAAGGAAGAAGGAGAAATGCAATCTAAGTTTAAGAAATGTAGCACCAGTATCCTTACCACAATCATCTGGGATTAAAAACAAAAATACAATAGTAGTGTTTCTAAACCTCAGCAACTTTACAATGTGGGGACTTCCAGAATTTCTCAGCCACCAAGTTTGAAGTTCACATATCTTAAAATTGCTGAGGTTACAAACCATTGGCCTAGGGCCGTGATGGCAAACCCTTGCATGTGTGCCATAAGTGGCACACGAAACCATATTTGCCAGCATGCAAGCTGTCAGCTCAGGTGTGCTTGTGCACACCGGCCAGGTAATTTTGCACCTTCTAGAGGGCCAGGGGAGGCCTTTTTGCCCTCCCCAGGCTTCAGAAAGGCCTCCAGAGCCTGGGGAGAGCAAAAAACAAGCTCAGCGGCCCAATCAGAAGTTGCAAACATGCGCAGGGCAGGAGGGTCATGCGTGCATGTGCAGGTGGGTGGGGCGCATTGAATTGTGGGTGTGGCCGCATGTGATAGTGTGCAAAGACAATTTTGGCATGCCTTTACAAAAAAGTTTGCCATCACTGGCCTAGAGAAATGTAGCAGGTTAGCTGTTGGTTAGGACAAAGTCAACGGGTAAACATTTCAAAGACTACACCTTTAGCCAATGATATAATGCTACTTCCCATCTTACACTTTACTCTTTAAGTACTGTGGATCCTTACACAACTGCAATCTCTCTAACCTTTCAATCATTCACTGAGCAACATGCAATGGATTGTAATCATCTTTACTTCTATTGAATCTTAAAACACTGAAAATATCATAAGCCAATCAGACTCCCATCTCCTCCCATCCGATGGACCGGTGAAAGACTATAAAGAATATAATCCACCAATATCCCAGCTACCGTCCCACTATCCCCATTCCTGATGATGAGAGCACAGGTAGTCCTCATTTAGCAACCAAAGTTGGTACCAGCAATTCAGCCATTAAGTGAAGCAGTCTCCAACATGGCTGTGCTTATGATCTTACTTTAATTTTGTTTTGTTTTGCAAAGGTCACAAAAGGCCACAAAGTTTCATCATCGTCATAACTGAATGGTGGCTGTACAAAGTAGTCGCTAAATGAGAACAACCTGTAACAAAAAAAAAAGCCCCATAGCAGACTCCATATAAAACGAAAATAAAATTGCAAGGACACCCATCCAGTCGGCATTTCTATCCACGTGCATTTATATGCGTATGCCAAATAAATTTGCAAAAAATATCAGCAAGGTTGCTATGATGGGAGTATAAACGGTATAAAGAAAAATATGGGAAACCCCCAAAGGCTTCTTAGCCATTGTACCACTGTTCCTGTGTTATGGTTAGCATTCCCTAGCAGTTGTGAAGGCAAAATGAAAGCTTATAGCAGGGGTCTGCAAAGTTGGCTCTTTTAAGACTGGTGGACTTCAATTCCCAGAATTCCCCAGCCAGCTAGGCTGGCTGGGGAATTCTGGGAGTTGAAGTCCTCCAGTCTTAAAAGAGCCAACTTTGCAGACCCCTGAACTAGTACAATCAGGGAACCTGCATAAAACCCTAAGAGCTCCTCTTGTTTAATTTAAAATGTTGTTCCATATAATTCCCCATGATAAAAAAAACTAAGTTATTGTTATTAAACATATAAAAGATGGGATCTGCAAGAATTCCTCTGCTAACAATCTAATAGCTCAGGGTATAGTTTATGGGAAGAAAACTTCTAGCAATCAGTTTACAAAAGTCTTTGTACAATGTAAGCATCTTGGACCTAAAAATCAACTAGTACAGGGGTCTGCAAATTTGGCTCTTTTAAGACTGGTGGACTTCAACTACCAGAATTCCCCAGCCAGCTAGGCTGGCTGGGGAATTCTGAGAGTTGAAGTCCTCCAGTCTTAAAAGAGCCAACTTTGCAGACCCCTGGCTTATAGGGAGAGGTTTTGCAACTTGGTATTTTCCCCCAATAAGCGTGGCCATAGTGTGTGGGCTGGATTGAGGTGGAGGTAGCTTAGTTCTAGCCAATTTGTGCAGGAAGCAGTTGTTCTAGGAACATGAGGCTGAATCTCTTTGATGGGGATAGAGATGAGAGTAAAAACTGGTTGGAGCTCAGGAAATGGAGCAAGACTAAAATTCCTATGAAGGCCCCACAAAGGTATAAACGTTTCCCAAAAGAAGCTTTCTCCAGAGGTTTTTTCTCAAAAACCAACCACATCTCCAACTTAATCAGGTCTGGAGCTGGTCCCAAAGTGGCGGACAGCCCTAATCTAACATTTGCTTAGTTTCACAATCAAAGATCACTTAGTCCTCCCAAGCCGTGTCTCTTTGTTAGCTTTGGAATGTCTCACTTAATAGGCGATTCCAGTTTTGTTTAAATAAAAAGCTGAACTTCAAAAAAGAAAGAAAAAAGAATGGATCACACCATGTGGGCAAGATGACCTTGCCTCCAATCAGGAGAAAGGGCATCAGCTGCAAGGCCAGCGGCCATTGCATCATCCCAATCAGACTTGTAAAATCACTATTTGGAACACTTTGCCCCAGACAAATCAAAACAAAACAAAACACATGTTAGCCTTGCTTAAATTAGGTCCCACTGCTTTTAAGAATCTAAAGAGGCCAAGAGTTAACATCAGACCATACATTCACTTCCCCAGCCCGGTACCTTTCCATTTTTTTAGACTACAACTCCCATTATCCTTGATAACACTCATGGAGAAGCATTGCCCACGACTGGTAAAAACACAATTGAAATATCTAAAAGTTAGCCAGAAGGTAAAGGTAGTCCTCAATTTACAATAGTTTACCGTTCAAAGTTACAACAACCCTGAAAAAAGTGACTTATGACTGTTTTTCACACCTAATAATAATAATGATGATGATGATAATAATAATCTTTATACCTAGGGGACTGCTTCACTATGTGGAGGTTCTAGGTTTGTTGGACTTGAGCATTCTGACTCTACAAAGGGCCACCATGCTTGGAACAGCTTATATCCTCCGACGTTACCTTGACAGTTCCTAGGTCCTTGGTTAGGACTCGAGCTGTTGAGTTACCAACCAGCCCCAAAGGCTGTGAATCTCAACAAAGATTAACCACAGATAATAATAATAATAATAAACAACTTGCAAATTGATGTTGAGTGACTGTGGAAAAAGAAATCGTGGGTTGTCCCGATTGTAATGGGAGCCCTTGGAGCAATACCTAAAGGGCTACCTCGCTATTTGGGAATTCTAAATTTACCAGACTTGAACATTCTGACTCTACAAAAAACCATCCTACTTGGAACAACTTATATCCTCCAATGTTACCTTGACAGTTCCTAGGTCCTTGGTTAGGACTCGAGCTGTTGAGCTACCAACCAGCCCCAAGGGCTGTGAAATTCACCAGATTAACCACAGAATAATCTTTATTGTCATTGTACTAAAATTACAATGAAATTGGTTAGGACAAATGCAGCATCCCTTTGGTCACATGACCAAAATCCAGACACTTAGCAACTGACTCGTATTTATGATGTTTGCAGTGTCCTGGGGGGGTCATGTGACCACCGTTTGCAACCTTCTGACAAGCAAAGTCAATGGGGAAGCTAGGTTCACTTAACAACTGTACTACTATCTTAACAACTGCACTGATTCACTTAGCAGTGGCAAGAAAGGTCTTCAAATGGGGCAAAACTCAATTAACAAGTTTCTCCCTTAGCGGCTGAAATTTTGGGCTCAATTGTGGCCCTACGTCGAGGACTACCTGTACCTTCTGCCAAAATAAGAGGAAATGCATGGCGAGCAACCTGTGCTGCCTCCGTGTGTGTCAGAGTACCTGTCGCAGTGGGAGCTCTCTCGCGAACTGCTTCTTCCAGACTCATGCTGGGCATCTAGAAGGATTTTCTCCATGTCACCGTTATAAATAGAAACCGAAGCAGGAACTTGTTCCTGGCTGGCCGGCTGGCCACTGTTGCTGTTCCCATTGCTGCTAAAGTGCAGTTCTACCCAGGAACCTGGTTGGTAAACATTGAGAAAGAACAAAAACCACAAGGATTTATTAGGAAACCAAGCACTTTCGTTTGTTGACATTCTACTTCACGTCCGACTTCACAGTCTCCTTTGCTTGCATTTTTAGGAGGTACAAAGAATACCCAGCTTATTGCCTGTTAATAATAAAACTCCGTTGCAATGGCAATGAAGTATGGTGTCTCCTCTCCCCACCCCCCAGCAGTGCATAAGTATTTTATATGTATATTGTGCATGCTGTATTGCTCAGAACTAAAGCTGTGCTTCTCTATTTACTACACAAGCACTCTAATGGCTATATGGTATAAAAGCTTTTTTTAAAAGATTTTTTAACCTGCCTTTATTACTTTTATAAATAACTCGAAGGAGAGGTGAACACATCTAATGCTTTTTCCCTCTATTTTCCCCACAACAAAAACCCAGTTAGGGGAGTTGGGTTGAGAGGGGCTGATCAGCCCAAGGTCACTCAAGTGGGGTTAGAACTCACAGTCTCCTGGTTTCTAGCCTGGTGCCTTAATCAGTACCAAACTATAACTCTGCAAAATAAACAGGTGCTCATTTTAATGTACAGCAAGCTGATTTTGCAAGATGCGACCATTCTCATTTTTAATCTTTTCGAGTTTACTTAAAATGCTTGTGCATTTTTAAAAAGCGGGATGCAGTCCACAAATAAAAACTTGGAACCACAACAGACTGGTATTAATGATCATTGTGAGCTGTAATTGGCTATAACACTAGTAGAAAAATCTGTATGGAACAGACCAGACTTTAGTTGCTGGAAACATAACAATGATTTAAATGACAATAAGCTAACTTTAAAGTAAGTGGGGTGAAATCATGCTGGAAAATGGGCTTTGTGGAACTGTAATGAAATGACGAACCGAACTATCAGAAAACATTCTTACACCCAAACATCTGTCTTCCTTATTTTTTGATGGACAGCTTTCTGTCCCAACTCTATATTTTACAGTTCTGTTCATTGGCCTTTTTCTATGGATTGCAATTCTCAGGATGTTCAGGAACAGAAGGTGAAAAACAGGAAGGCAAATGGGCAGAAAGAAAGGAGCAGAGACCATCTGCTGACAGGAAATAGACAATATGGAGCATCTTTATAATAATAATAAATTTAATTTGTAGACCGCTCCCTCTCCCCGAAGGGACTCGGGGCGGTGCACAGGGGAATTAAAAACGTACAAACATAGATACATCATAAATATATAAAATCAAATTAAACAATTTATCCCTGCGCTAAAAAACCTAAAATCCTAAAAACTAAACCCCTTAAAAACCCAATTAAAACAATTTAGATGTTCAGACTAAAAAGGCTGGAAGGTAGGTTAGGCCAGGCCGGCCTGTTGGAAAAGATAAGTCTTGAGCTTTTGTCGGAAGGCGCGGAGGTCTGTGGTTGTTCTGAGGTCGGGGGGGGGGGTAGGTCGTTCCATAGAGCTGGGCCCGCCACAGAAAAGGCCCTTCCCATGGGCGTCGCCCGCTGGCATTGCCTAGTGAACGGCACCCGGAGAAGCCCCTCTCTATGGGAGCGGATTGGTCAGAGGGATGTATGGGATAGGATGCGATCTCGCAGATAGCTAGGTCCCGTGCCATGGAGCGCTTTAAAGATGGTAGTCAGCACCTTGAAGCGCACCCGAAAGACCACAAGCAGCCAGTGCAGCTCGCGCAGGAGCGGTGTTACGTGGAAATGCCTAGGGACACCCAGAATTGCCCGCGCAGCCGCATTCTGGACTAGCTGCAGTCTCCGGGTGCACCTCAAGGGAAGCCCCATGTAGAGAGCATTACATCTTTGTTATCACATCTTAAGATATAGATTGCGTTCACAGAACATAGCCCATATAATTTACTGCAGAACGTTACCCAAAGAAATTCCTCCCTAGGCCAACCTGAAAAATAAACAGTCTAAACCTTGGGAAACATTCCCTCACCAAACTCAACTGACATTATAAAAAGCTACAGTAGCTCTTGCTCACAAGGCTTAGGCAAATAAAAACTATCCAGTACTTTGATCTAAATGTGGCAGGCTGCAAATTAACAGGCAATGCTTTTCACTGGCATAATTTCATTTTGAGAAAAGCCACAGGCGCTGAATTTCTCTCCCAGCCTATTTTTGGAGCCCTAGGAGGTATTAGCTAACAAAACTGCAAAAGAGGAGAATGGAAGTCAAGTACGGTATATCTATCCAGTTAACTTGGAATAAGGAAATTGGAAAAGAGGATAATATATGCTCTTTGTATAAGAGCATTCATTAAAAAAGAGATGATCCTTAAAAGCCGCATCATCCGTGCCTTATCTACTCTGTACACCAAAAAAAAACAAGGCTAAGAAGTAAAACTGCATACTTCACAAAATATAAAGTATGCAATGGGGTGGCACAAAGTGCTAGATTTTACATCTTATATAAACGCTGCATGTATAATTAATTTATTCTCTCATTTAAGTTTCTCTGGAGAATAGACATTTGCTTCTATAGTCCTAACTGTCCAGTAGCAAAGATTCAGTTTAAATTTATTTTAGTGGGAAGGGAGGGTGACATTGTGTGGTTTTATTATATCTACTGTGCATATATACTAAGGCAGGGGTCTGCAAAGTCGGCTCTTTTAAGACTGGTGGACTTCAACTCCCAGAATTCCCCAGAAGCATAGCTGGCTGGGGAATTCTGGGAGTTGAAGTCCACCAGTCTTAAAAGAGCCGACTTTGCAGACCCCTGTACTAAGGGATAAAGTATCCTTCCTGTAGAACAGGGGTCTCCAACCTTTGCAACTTTAAGTCTGAAGCAAAGCTGGCTGGAGAATTCTGGGAGCTGAAGTCCTTCAGACTTAAAGTTGCAAAGGTTGGAGACCCCTGCTGTAGAATACACATCAACCTACCAACACATCATACCCGCCTATTCAAAACTTCCAACCAAACTCAATTAGAATGATTCCCAAGGAAGTCTTTGTATCAAGTGACAGTAAGCAACACCAAATATTTGGAAAGCTGAAGAAAACGTCTCTCAAGTTGGACAAAATACTGATCCTTTCCTTCACAAACAATGGCAATAAAACATGAAAACAATAATTCTGTGCTCACTTTTCCTTTGGCACATTAAGTGACCAAATCCCAGGAAAAGATAAGCTCTAACATTATTTGTTTACAAACATAATCTAAAAATGGAAAAAAGTTCCTTTTGTGTTGCAATCTACTTCCAGGTTTTTCTACATGGGGCTATAAATCCCATGATGTCAGCTCTGAACCAGCACAGATGTGTCAATAAGTTCCAAGGCCAATTATTTACAACCTTAAAAGCTATTAGTAAAGGGCTGAGTCACATAGACAAGGATACTATAGCACACAGCCACAGCTACTAAGTTACAACCACAGATCTGCCTTTTCTCCCCTTCCAATAAACACGGGCTATTTTAAAACCAGCCTCCCTTGCTGGTTCCGAGTTGGCCAAGATAAAAGCCAACTTAATGGCAAGAAAAAGTCCCAAGTAGACAAAAATATAGAGTTTGAAAGCTCCAAGAAACAGAGGAAACTCTGAATGACCCAAAAGTAACTCCAGGCCATTCAGTATTTCCTCATCCTTTGTTTCCTGCCCCGCAGAAATAATTCTAGGGACATTTTAATTGTAGGTAGTCCTCAATTTACGGCCACAAGTGAGCCCACAATTTATGTTGAATCTGGTTTCCTCCCTCCATTGACTTTGTTCATCAAAAAGTTGCACAAGGAGGAATCGCAGGATCCCGGGACATGGCGACCCGGGACATGGTGACCTAAAAACAAGTCAATGATCCAAGCATCCAAATCTAAATCACGTGAACCATGGGGATGGTGCAGCGGTTTTAAGTGTGAAAAATAATCATAAGTCCCCAATTTGTTTTTGGGCGTAAGGGTGAAAAACGGTCCTAAGTCCCTTTTTTCAGTGTTCAGGGGAACTTTGAACGGTCACTAAACGAGAGGTTGTAAATCGAGGACCACCTGTCCTAGAGGGAATATTAATATTAATCCCAAGGGGGGGGGGGGGCCTTCAAAACAAGGTGACCTAGGAAGCCTTGTTTCTGATCAGCCTAGGAAAGTGTAACTTAAGGGGCCCCTTCTATGAAAGGCCCAATATTTAAAGGAATCCAAGTTTTTTCTTTTCTCATATTTTCACCGTCTGCGGTGTGTTTTAAAGGAGGGAGGCTCTCTTACCCTGCAGGTTCTCTTCTTGCACCCCCGAGGGCTCGCCCGAAGCCATCGCTGGCGGGGCAGAGGCGTTTCTATTTCGGGGTCTCTCCCGAGTTGCTGGCTGGTTTGTTCCTCTCCGGCTCCGGCCAGCAGCGAGCGGTACCGCCGGACACGCGACGGGTTGTTTTGAAGACTGGCTCCGCGCTCCCGCTCGGCCGCTGGGCTCCGGGGATCGATCCCCGCCTTCTATTGTTATTGTTGTCGCCGCTGCAGGTTCTAGGGATTGTGACGTCAAAAAGGAACGGGACGCCGCGATTGGCTGCCGAAACCAATCTTCGGCACGCCCCCTCTTCTTCCCCTCCCCTCCCCTCTTCGCTGAAAGCCAACCCGGGGTGGGTGGGGGCGTCTTTTAAGCGGCTGCGGAGACCAGCGTCCCGGCCGCTGCGGTGATCGGCAGTCGTTCATATCGATCGATCGATCGGTCTACCCGATCAAGCCGCGAGAAAGGTGTCTAGAAAGCAATGGGACTTTCCCCACGCATTTAAAGTCGTTCGTTTGGCGGGGTGGGTGGGGGAGGAGGGGAGAGATCTCAGCTGTGGGATCTAAAAAAAACAAAAACAAAGAAGCGCCCCCCCACCCGCCCGCCGCGCTGTGAAGTGTCTTCTCGCTTTCTGCCGGATTGGCTGAAGTGGGGTTGGCAAAGGGGCGGGATTGGTCGGTGATGGGTAGGTTAGCCGTTCTCGATTGGACGAAGGCTAAAAGGAATCCCGCCTCGGCTCTGGTTAAACTTTAAAGTGCGCTGAGGACTTGGTGTTCCCGCGCGCTGCTCTTCTCGGGCGAGCCCCCAGCCTGAGTTGTTTACCCGTTTTGGCTCTCAGGGAACATTAACTCTTTGTGAGCAGCGGTTTCGCTTCCCCTTCGCGGGGTGGGGGGTAATTGATCCAAGATCTTTTCGCCTCGCGATGAAGCATCTAAACTTGGGATCACCACTAGTATTTGCGGATAGGGCTACTGGTGATATAATAACAACAACAATAATAATAACAACTTGGGGATTTTAGAGACCTCTGACTTAATGCATAATAACGTCAAGGAATTAATCTCAGCCAAGTACATTCGATGAATTCGCAAGATAAAAAAATTCGCATCATAAAAGCCATAAATACCTGGGCTATACCTGTGATTCGATACTCTGCAGGAATAATTGACTGGAACCAGATGGAGTTGGACAATTTGGACAGAAAAACGAGGAAGCTTATGACAATGAATCATGCTTTGCACCCTAAAAGTGAAATTGACCGATTATATCTACCAAGAGCAGAGGGTGGTCGAGGACTCCTACAAGTAAAGCAGACTGGAAGAAGAAAGACACAGCTTGAATGATTACATCCAGAAAAGTGAAGAACCAATAATTAAAGAAGTAAATAAAGGAGGCCTTTTGAAGACAACTAAGTTAAAAGCTGAATATAAGAAAGAAGTAATTGAGAAGCGAGCTGAAAATTGGAAAAGCAAAGCTATGCATAGCCAATACTTGAAAAGTATTGAAGGCAAAGCTGACCAAAAACTAACTTGGAACTGGTTAAGATCAGGAGTACTGAAAAAAGAAAAAGAAGGCTTTATTTTGGCAGCTCAAGAACAAGCCTTAGCCACAAACTGCATGAAGGCAAAAATTCAACATGTTTACCAATAACAAATGTTGCCTCTGTAATGAGAAAGATGAGACAGTCGACCACTTGATCAGTGGGTGTAGCAAAATTTCACAAACTGACTACCTACAACACACCTGACATAACAGTAGTTGAAAAGAAAAAAGTATGGTTCATTAACATTGCAATACCTGATGATGCATAATAAACAGCAAGAAAAAAATCACAAAGTACCGGGACTTGCAAATTGAAGTTGAGCGACTGTGGAAAAGAAATCGTGTGTTGTCCCAATTGTAATTGGAGTCCTTGGAGCAATACCTAAAGGGCTACCTTGCTTTTTAGAAGTTCTAAATTTACTGGACTTGAACATTCTGACTCTACAAAAAACCATCCTACTTGGAACAGCTTATATACTCTGACGTTACCTTTACAGTTCCTAGGTCCTTGGTTAGGACTCAAGCTGTTGAGCTACCAATCAGTCCCAAAGGCTGTGAATCCTACCAAAGATTAACCAATAATAATAGTAATAGTAATAGTAATAATGTATTTGTCAGTGCACAACATATGTACAATGAGATTAGTTGAGCGTCCTCAGTGCACACACACCCAGCACAATACAACTCACAGTGAAGACAGAAAATCCCTAACCCAATAAATCATATTGACAAGCACCCAGTCCCATTGCACCAGTGTGAACATGCTACACCTTGCGCCGGCCCTGCAAGTCCATCGTACTCTGTAATTATGATGTTATTTCACATTCAGGAGTCTGACAGCCCACTGATTGCCTTACGATAGATGGCTACGTTTCTGTCCCAGAAGCTGGGTCTGGCTAATCTAGTGAAGAGAAGGACCAGGGGAGACATGAGAGCAGTATTTGAGGGACTGCCACAGAGAGATGTGGGGCACAACCTATTTTCCAAAGCACACGAAGGCCAGACAAGGAATAAGGGGTAGAAACCTAAAAATAAGGAGATTTTTTTTTCTGGCAAGTGAGAAGAATCAACCAATGGTTGCCTTCGGAAGTTGTGGAAGCTTCATCACTGGAGTCTTTCAAGAAGAGACTGGAATGATCTGTCAGAAATGGTGTAGGGCAGTGGTGTCCAAACTTTTTTCAAAGAGGGCCAGATTGGATGAAGTGAACATGGTGGAGGGCCGAACATTTTTCCGAACATTCTTTGAACCATTACAATTAAATGCAAATAAATATTTTATGCCAAGTTAATTGCAAATGACATACTTTTCATTTCATAACATTAAGATCAACTGACAGTTGAGTTTTCACAATGTATTGAAAATAAATTTTAAAAAAACTTACCTACCTCTTTCTCTCTTTCTTTCTCTCTCTCTCTTTTTCTCTTTCTTTCTGTCTCTCTTTCTTTCTCTCTCTCTCTCTCTTTCTTCCTCTCTCTCTCTCTCTCTCCATTTCTCTCGCTCTTTCTCTTTCTTTCTCTCTCTCTTTTTCTCTTTCTTTCTGTCTCCCTTTCTCTCTCACTCTCTTTCTCTCTTTCTTCCTCTCTCTCTCTCTCCATTTCTCTCTTTCTCTCTCTCTCTCTCTTTCTTTCTGTCTCTCTTTCTTTCTCTCTCTCTCTCTCTCTTCCTCTCTCTCCATTTCTCTCTCTTTCTTTCTTTCTCTCTTTCTCTTTCTTTCTGTCTCTCTGTCTCTCTCTCTCTCTCTCGCTCTTTCTTTCTTTCCCTTTTTCTCTCTTTCTTTCTCTCTTTCTTTCTATCTCTCTTTCTGTCTCTTTCTTTCTCTTTCTCTCTGTCACTCTGTGTGTGTGTGTGTGTCTGTCTGTCTGTCTCTCACTCACTTAATCAGTCTCTATCTATCTGTCTCTCCCTCCCTCTCTCTGTCTCTCCCTGTCTCTGTGTGTGTCACTCTCTCTGATTCTCTCCCTCCCTCCCTCCCTCTCTCTGTCTCTCCCTCTTTCCCCGTCTGTCTCCGATTCAATCCGATTCATTCTCTATCTGTGTCTCTCTCCGTCTCTCTCCCTCCCTCCCTCCCTCCCTCTCTGTCTCTGTCTGTCTCTCTGTCTTTCCCTCCCTCCCCTTCTGTCTCTCTCTGTGTCTGTCAGTCACTCCCTCGCCACTCGCAGCGGGCGAGGGAGCAGGCGCTGTGAGCACCCAAGGCTACCGTCATCTTAAGCACCACCGAGGCTGTCGCCCGGCAGGGGAGTCAGGCAGGGAAGCCGGTCGCGTCTCCATCACGGCTCCCTCCGGCAGGCACCACGGCTTACGTTCTGAGGCCGCGCGTCTGTCTTCCCTGCCTGACGCCCCTGCCAGGCGACCTTGTGCGGCGGGAGCTGCACGTTCTGGGGCTGCGTGGCTTGGAGGGAGGTGAACGCGCCAAGCGGACGTTCTGGGGCCGCGCGTTCACCTCCCTCCCAGCTTCGCAGCCCCAGAACGTGCAGCGATGGAGGCGCGACCGGCTTCCCTGCCTCACGCCCCTGCCGGGCGACAGCCTCAGTGGTGCTTAAGATGACGGTAGCCTTGGGTGCTCACCCCGCCTGCTCCCTCGCCCGCTGCGGGAGGAGGCGTCCGTAACCTCCGTCCACCTCCCTCCCAGCCACACAGCCCCAGAGACAGAGGGAGGAAGGGAGGGCCACATTTATACAGAGCAGGGAGGGCTGTTGGAGGGCCGTATTAAACCGACCCCCGGGCCGCAAATGGCCCGCGGGCCGGACTTTGGACATGCCTGGTGTAGGGTCTCCTGCTTGGGTGGGGGGATGGGGTTGGACTAAATGACGTACAAGGTCCTTTCAACTTTGTTATTCTGTTGTGACTGGACCATATTTGCAAAATTCTTCGCTAAGCCGTGAAAATGGATAAGTTAAACAACTCAAATCTCAGTAATTGGCAAAATCAAAGATTTAAAAGACATTCTGAGGATTTCCACTTCCTGGCAGTTACAATTCTGCAAAGTTGCTAAAGCACCTAGGCTTTTCCAGGCCTTTGAAGACTAAAGATAAGAGAATATACTTGCTCCATTTATGCTGGAGTTCATTAATCTCTTGGAAAAGCCACTCTGGATGTGATTGTGTAGCAGTTCTCTATGGAACATGACAAAGTTCAGACTATCCCAATGCCTCTTTATAATTATACAGATAGTGCTCAATTTATGACTAATTAACCTAGAATTACAGTTTATTAAGCAGATCACCATGAGACTGGACCCAATTTTACATTTTTTGTCATTAGGATAATATATTTTATCCAATGAGCTTTTTTTTTTGGCCTGGAACTAAATGCTGGAAATAGGCAAAAAGTACTAAAAATTGCATCGTGTTGTCAGAAGAAATGTCATTCTGGGTTCAGCTCCAAGTGGGGAAAAAGACACTGGAAACATGGAGGCTGCTTGGAAAGATGGTTTAATGGTGGACAGGATCACATGGCTTGAGTTACTGAACAGAAAAGGGGGGTCACATGCTTGGGTAAAGAAGAAAAAATGCTGAAAGTTCCTGGCTTTATACTCTGTTTGGCCCTATCTTTCTGTTTCCTGTTTCTGTGTAAGTAATGTATTCTGATTGGTTGTCAGACTCCTAAGGGGCCATGCAGTGGCAACTCTCTAGGCTGTGTTTTGAGTCCACTTTTGGTTGAGTTCCCAGATGCCATTTGCTAAGTTTCTGTAGAAGGCTAATCCTATCTTTGTTATATAGAGTAAACTTGCTCAAGGCCCCTAATGGCCCATTGAGAAAAGTGGGGGCTATTCAGAGTGAGTCTGTTTCCTGCCTAAAAACATGTTTCTCCATTTTTGATCCAGGAAAATATAATATTCTGCCTTTTCAATATTTCCCAGAATATTTCATTTTTCTAGGGGAGGGGTGGGTGCTAATTTCCTACAATGTAACCACAGAATGTTGCAATGGCCAGCAAGGTAAAAACAGACAATAGACTCATATTTTTGGGATGGTTGCAGTGTCGTGTTTACCTTCTGGTGAATTTCTGACAAACAAAGTCAATGGGGAAGCGAGATTCACTTAACAACAGTGTTACTAACTTAACAACTTCAGTGGTTCCCTTAACAACTGTGGCGTAAAAATGGGGCAAAATTCACTTAACACACAAAAAAATGTTGGGCTCAATTGTGGTCATACGTTGAGGCCTATGCGTACTGCCTAGCACAGTGATAGCTAACCTTTTTCTAAAGGCGTGCCAAAACTGTGCGCGCACACTATCGTGCATACGTGCCCACCCACCTGTGCATGCGCAAGTGACACCCCCCCCTGCACATGCATGAATGCCCCCCGCGCAGGGGGTTAATTTTTGATGGCATGTATGAGAAGATCAGCCCAATCATCTTGTTGAAAATTAATAAAGCAGCGTAAGTACTGTTCGAGAACGGAATTAACCCTTTCACAAGATCCATTCGTCTGAGGGTGGTAGGCGGAGCTTAAGCTTTGGGCGGAGCCAATCAGTCTCAAAAACTCCTTCCAAAAATGGGAAGTAAATTGGGTTCCTCTATCGGAGATGATGCGTTGCGGGACGCCATGAAAACGATAGATATGGGAAACGAACAGTCGGGCCAGAGATTTGGAAGAAGGAATTTTAGTACAGGGGACAAAATGAACTTGTTTAGAAAAAAGATCGGTAACTACCCAGATAACGGTATAACCCTGACTGGGTGATGTTGCGGGGGTTGATCAGTTTCTGATGGAAGAGAGGTATGTTCCGGGAGGGATAAAGGAATGCGTACCCAACCTTCCTTCCAGTTTATCAGAGGATTCCATTTACGAAGCCAATTGACCCCCAAAATTACAGCATTATCGGCAATGGCAGTTACAATAAAGTTGATGGTCTCAGTATGGCCCGTGCCTATAGAAACATGAATTGGTTCGGTGATAAAAGATGCTGGGGTGCCCCCAGCTACAGAACCATCCATTTGGCAAAAGGCTATGGGAGTTTTCAAGGTTTTAAGGTGGAAACCCATTTTAGACACGATGTCTTGGCTTATGAGACATTTTGAGCAACCAGAGTCAATGAGAGCCTGCACATTGCATGTACGTCCAGTAGATGGAGCTAAAAGCATTAAATTAATATAAAGGGGCCCGGAGCGATGACTCACCAGGTTGTCGTCAGAAGAGTCTGAAGACGCTTCCCAATCATCAGGTCCTGGGGAGGGCTGGTCAGCAGAGAGGTTGATGGGTTCCATCCCACTCATAGCCGGTTTGGCGCGCACAGTTGGCGTCCTAGGCTGTTTCCGGTCCAAGGAAGAAAGTGGGCGTGGAGGTGGTTTTGATCGGCATTTGTCTGCCCAGTGCCCCTCCTTCCCACAGCGATAACAGCTGCCTGAACGAGGCTGGGTTGTTCTCCCCTCCCCCTTTTGCATTCGTTTCTCCCTCGCAGGGGGGTGAGATTTGGGGCTATCTTCCTGTGTTTTTTTTTCCAAACGGACTGGATCCTGCAAGTGGGCATGATCCAATTCGACATCCGAAGCTAGATCTATCCAGTCATTCAAAGTTTCGGGGCGAAATCTGTTCACACATGTTTGATAAATATCTTTATTCAGCCCTTCAACATAAATGTCCATTAGGGCCTGTTCACTATAACCAATCATAAACACTGATAGCTCCTGAAAAATCTGCGTGTAAGCCTGAATAGACATGTCCCCCTGCTGCAAACTTTTTAGTTTCATTTTTGCTTTCCTCTCAACACGGGGGTCTTCAAAACGCCTTCTAAGAGCATTCATGAAGCGATCGAAATCGCGCAGTGCCGGTGAGCGGCAATTATGCAATGAAACCAGCCAATTAGAAGCTTGATCTTCTAGGGTCATAGATACAATTCTGATTTTGATTTCATCGTCCATATCAGCTGCGTAAAACTGCATGTAATTATCGACGTGAATTAGAAAAAACGCCAGTTTGTCGGCACTTCCGTTGTATTTCACACCCAAAGGAGGCAGTTTCGCAAGCCGGCGGGGGTTAATGGGGTTGGCTTCCCTTCCGGCCTGAGGGGGGGGGGAGGGAGTTGCTCTCCTGCTTTGCCTGGCAGAAGCCGCCTCTCTTCGCAATTCCCTGCCGGCTTGAGGAGGGGGGGATGGTGTTGAAGCTCTGCTTCGTCTGCCCGGAGCTGCCTGTGAACCTCTTGGCTGTGGGCGATCCGCCTCCCTCCCCCAGATTTTTTCCAGGGCTAATCTTTTCTCATCTGCCTGGCGGAGTAAGTCCTGAGCCATCTCCTTTAGTTCCCTTTCTTCTCTTAAGAGCTCCGGAATGACTTTCTTTGGGGAAAGTCGACGTCTGGAGACATTTACCCCACTCATTCCTACCCCTTCAGACCAACGTTTAGGTTTGACTGATTCTTCAGCTGGCAGATTTAGATCTAGGCCAGCCAAACCTTCCATCACTGACCTGATCCCTTCAGATTGAACAGGAGGATGCGATGCTTCAGCTCCCAAAATTGTTTCAGGCAGGACCTCTACCAACGGAGGCTCCTCTTGTGAAGGGTCCGACATCAGGGCAGGTTTTTGGTTTTGTTGATTCTCAGCTTAATGTCAGGCCTGTTTCTTCGTTGACTCAGGAAAGACCACACTTAGACATTATTTTGAAATGTTAAGGCTCCTTTTACTAAGTTACGATAGCGTACAGACCAAGTAAAGCTGAGAATGAATAGTTTAGGCGCGAACAGAAAGTATTAAGCTTAAGCCCATCCCAATCCCCAAACCCCCCCTGTGCATTGTCCAATATGCAGCCATCTCCAACATCAGGTGGGCAGGTCTTCACCATCCTGGAATGCAGGTCCGTTAAGCAGGAGATAACACGAAACATCAACATTGTCCACCAGCAGAACACACTCATCCCAAACCCCCCACCCTCCCCGTTTCCATGGCAGCGAAGCAGGAACTAGCGAGACTGACATCAGGCTCTGGAGGGCTGGGGGAGGCTGTTTTTGGCCTCTCTAGGCTTCAGGAAAGCCTCCGGAGTCTGGGGAGGGCAAAAAACAGGCCCAATGGGCCAACTGGAAGTTCATCCATTGGGCCTGTTTTTCACCCTCTCCAGGCTCCAGAGGCTTTTCTGAAGCCCGGGGAGGGTGAAAACCGGCTCCCCCAGCCCTCCAGAAGGCTGAAAATCAGCTGAGGGCCGCCGTGTTGACAAATATGGCTCCATGTATCCTCTGTGGCACACGTTCTATGGATTCGCCATCATGGGCCTAGCATGTTGGGTTTTTTAATATTTTCTGTTTATTTTTTTACCCTTTTGCTGAATTTTAAGAAAGTTCTTCCCATGCGAAAACAAAAACTGCCGCTCATCCGTGGCCCACATACATGAACAATCAGCTGCAGGAACGAAGCTTTCTGTCAGTCATTAGCAGCGAAGAGTGAGTCACAGACCCAACTCTGAGGCCTTGAAGATTTCCCAATGACCTGCTTGAACCAGCTGCACAAACAATCGAGAAGGAAATTTGGCAATCTTTTCAGAACTGGTGAGGATAGCTGGAGGCTAAAATAGCCTCTTGTTTATTGCGGGGGAGATCTGCACATCGCTTACAAAGTAGGGCAATGCTATTTTGATGTTAGCAGCCATTCTCAATGTCAGGATGTCACGGAAGAGTAAACCAGGCTGACAATAGCAGGAATGACTGAATACCATTGGTAAAAAGCTTCTCAGTAATATGCAGGATGGGATGTAATGGCTGGGCATGTATAAGATGGCTTGAACAAACATAAATGAAGAGCTTTGGCTGTTATTCTTTGTTGGAGTTCAATAATGTTGGGGGCCGGGGAGTGGTTTGAGTCTTCTCTTCACAGAGCTAAAGAGATGAAGGGATTGGCCTTGACAAAGCAGCTTTGTCTCTTGCAAACTCAGCCAGAATATTTTAAATATGTGCAATATACATGCTCAGAAGCCTGTTACAGGAGAGGAAGAGAAAAGTGTGATGCGCAAAGCCTGAAGCTGCTTCAAGGGCCTGTTTTAACTCCAGATGTGATCAAAGCCACATGGCTCAGTGCTAAGTAAAAATCACTGTAATGTGCGGATTATAAAGATGACAACTTAATCAGAATAGAGCTGGAAGGGACCTTGGAGGTCTTCTAGTCCAACCCCATGCTCAAGCAAGATGTGCTATACCTGTGATGGTGAACCTATGGCACGCATGGGCATGCCCTCTTTGTGGGCACATGCACCATCACCAGCTACTCTTCTGGTTTCTGGTATGCACATGCGCACCGGCTAGGTGGTCTTCACAGGTGCCAGAGCACTGGAAAATAGCCTGAAAACAGCCCCAAAAAATGGCCCAAAACTCCCCAAAAGCAGGTATGTGCGCACCAGTCAGCTGGTCTTCGGGTTTCCGGCTCTCTGGCACACACACATGCATGTGCATTCATGCACGTTCCGGTTTGGACACTCAGTGCTGAAGAGGTTCGCCATCACTGTCCTCTACTATTTCAGACAAGTGACCATCCAGTCTTTTCTTAAAAACCTCCAGTGATGAAGCACCTACAACTTCTGAAGGCAATCTGTTCCACCGGTTAATTGTCCACCCTGTTAGGAAGTTTCTCCTTAATTCCAGGTTATTTCTCTCCTTGATTAGTTTCCATCCATTGCTTCTTGCCCTGCCTTCTGATGTTTTGGAAAATAAATTGACCGCCTTCTCTTTGTGGCAACCTCTCAAATACTGGAATACTGCTATCATGTCCCCCCTAGTCCTTCTTTTCTGTAGACTAGCCGTACTCTGTTCCCGCAATCATTCTTCATATGTTCCTAAAGCTCAGAATTAATTTATGTCCATCGAAAGGATTAATAAGCTTCTAGGGTGATTTAATGAAACAGGCAAATAAAAAAAATTGCTTTTTGATGTGGGCGTTTTGTTTGGATGCATAGACAAGAAGTGTATGATCTCAACTAGAGGTTTAGTCCAATATGGATGCTGCATTCCAATTGTATTTCTGCTCACAGGACGGGAATTTATGGTCATAGCCTGCCAGTGTTATTGAACAGTGGTCTCAGCACGTCTTGGCTTTAGTTTGCTGATAATATAATTCAGCAACATTTGATAAGCCACAAGTTCCTTACACCACCACCCCCTTCTAAGCACAGAAGGACTTACAGATCTATATAAGAAAAGGTTAGAAAGAACAGAGAAACAGCTTGGAAAAAGTAGAAAAGGAGAGAACTACAATTTTATATAACAACTCCTTTGCCAGCAACTATAATTGAAGTATTGTTGACATAGTTATATATGCAGAGGTTGGTTTCTACTGGTTCGCACTGGTTCGGTGGAAGCGGTAGTGGAAATGGTGACTGGGTCTCCGAACAGGTAGGGACGGCATGTTGGCCACACACCCCATCCGGTTCCCCAGTTGCTGTGACATCTTTTTTTGACCTTTACAAATGTTCTGCGCATGCGCAGACCTATTTATAGGCAACTGTGCCCGGGCACGCACACAAAATTGCATGTGTACTGAACCAGGAGTAATGCCGGCAGAAACCCACCCCTGCATGTATGGTATATGTAATTAAATGGTACCTACATATTAGCATTAGCTGTGTGTGTGTGTGTGCGTGTAAATGATACAGGTAGTCTTTGACGTAAACCATTTAGGGCCCAAAGTTACAACTGCACTGAAAAAAAGTGACATGACCAATTTTCACACAACCAACCACTGCAGCATCCCCATGGCGTGTATTTATGACAATTTCAGTTCCTGGGGTCATGTGACCACCATTTGTAATCTTCGCAACCAGCTTCCAACAAGCAAAGTCAATGGGGAAAGTAGATTCATTTAACAGCCACATGATTTACTTCACAATTGCAGTTATTTGCTAGAAGAAGAAGAAGAAGAAGAGGAAGAAGAGGAAGAAGACAGATACATAGATGCATGATTGATAGATAGAGATAGATAAATAGGCAGGCAGGAAGGGAGATGGTAGATAGATGCATGATAGAGATATATGAGATAGATAGATAGATAGATAGATAGATAGATAGATAGATAGATAGATAGATAGATAGATAGATAGATAGATAGATAGATAGATAGATAGATAGATAGATAGATAGATAGATGTAAATAGGCAGGCAGGGAGGGAGATGGTAGATAGATGCATGATAGAGATATATGATAGAGAGAGATAGATGATAGATAGATAGATAGATAGATAGATAGATAGATAGATAGATAGATAGATAGATAGATAGATAGATAGATAGATAGATAGATAGATAGATACGGAGGGAGGGAGGGAGATGATAGATAGATCTCCAGAAGAGTCCGTGTATATCCTCTTGCAGTTACACAATAATCCTGAAAGGTAGGATATTATCTTGCTGATGGGATAGGAGCCAAATACTGTGATTTGCAAGAAACCATCTAATGAAAGAGACCTTGAACTACAAAAGGTGAAAATCTGATGCAGTCTGTGAAATCAGCAGACTGACTTCCAGAAACATTGGGAGGATAGGCTTTAAATTTAATTAATGTCAGAAGATTGCATGAAAAGGAAGAACTTTTTTTCCTCCTTTGGAAAGGAAGAAATATAGCCCTGTCTATTGGAAATCAAGCTACAGTGAAGTGCTGACTCTGCTACTGGAGTTATTTTTTAATACACTTCATCATCTGACTGTCAGTTAAGGAGGAAGTGAGATTTTTGAGATAAGGAAATGAGCTGGAATAGAGTGTCTTGCATTTCTGCAGGAACTAATACTAATCCCAGGCTCTACAAATAAAACAATTTATATCAGACCCCTTAATTTAGGGTCTCCTAGAGAAGTTTGAATTCTCCAAATGGGAATGTTGGGAATTTAATTCTAAACCTTTGGATAACCAAAGTAGAGGAAACCAGTTTATTCTCTGCTATTTGCTTTTTACAGTGAAGTAATATCCAGTTAGTGGCTCAAATTGAAGATATAATGATCTTTCAGTCTCCAGTTATCCAAGTAGCTTACGTAACATGTTTTAATAACTGGAAGATTTCTGTAGATCATCCATGGTTATATAAAAAAGAAGAAACTTGCATTCTGCAACAACATTGGTGAATGCATTTCTATATAATGAAGCATCTGCTTTTATGTACTTGCTTACTGACCACTCGTTCCGTGACCCAATTGTGTTGTTGTTGAGTGAGGGGTACTTGCGACCCTTCTTTGACATTCCAGTGGTTGGCAGCATCCCACGATCACCTGATCACCATTTGTGACCTTCCCTGTCAGTTTCCCACAAGCAAAGTCATTGGGGAAGCCAGCAGGGAAGGTTGTAAATTGCTCTGGTAAGTCTCCCCAATGCTCTTGTATTCGGATCTACAGCACCATCCATCATCCAGCCTTTTGTGCTATGGTCCTCTAAGTACTTTGTTGTGACCCGCCAGCAGAGCTGGCGGCAGGTGATGAGGAGATTGGGGAGGAACTTGGGCCAGTCCTGGAGTCTGGGGAAGGCTCTGATGGATGCTCTGGTCGGAAGCAGAGATAGAGGCAGGATCGCCTGGCATTTCCCATCTGCCTTTGGAGTCAGAGATAAGTGGGGAAGAAGAACAGCTGGGGCCTGTTTCAGATGTGTGTATGTGCAGCGCTGTCAACAGAGGTGAGCAACTGAGGAACAGGAGCCGACTCGGGAAGAAAGGCACATGTGGGTGCTGAGTGGCCCCTCCCTGGCTGGGGAATAAATAGAAGCAAAAGGGGAGTGGTGGTCATAGGAGACAACAGTTCGGATTTCTTTCAGCAGATTTGCTTATCGTAGTGGTTCGTGCATCAGAGACTTCTTGCCAGGCATTAATTTACACAGCTTTGCAGCTGGAAGCTCTCGGCCTGGCAATTATCCAAGGACTGATAAGGTCTGTTATTGCAATTAACCCTTGGAAGGGTTATTGCCTGGACTCTTCTGCGTGTTGAATGCCATGAATTCACAATAGCTAAATAAAGAGGGGGTTTTCGGGAGAAGGAGTCTGTTTCTTGGTTCTGCTAAGGCTGGGTCAGAACATCCTCCCCCAGTCTTCCCCAACTCGTGCAGCCTGGGGATACTTACCAGAGAGACTTAACCATCTTCCTTGCTTGGCTTCCCCATTTGTTTTGCTTGCGGGAAACTGGCAAGGAAGGTCTTGAAACCTGTAGATCCAAGTGAGATGAGCAATGATTCCCATTTGCCAGGTAGGCAGTTATGTCTTTAACACAGAGGTCCCCAAACTTGGCAGAGCTGGCTGGAGAATTCTGGGAGTTGAAGTCCACAAGTCTTAAAGTTGACAAGTTTGAAGCCTTCTGCTCTAACACGTACACAAGCCACTTTTCCTGGCCCCAGGCATCATTGCACATAATAGCTTGCATTTCCCCCCACCACGTCCATGCATTTTCTTGCGCAAGACCACATGACTCCAGTATTTTAGCATGCAATCCTGCGAAATGTTGTCATTAAGAGCGGCCTTGCAAAATTGTGCCAATTGTGTGTGTGTGGGGGGGGGGTTGGGTTAGGATTTCTTGAGTCTCTTGTGCACGGGGCACTGCAACCCCTCTTCTGGAGTCTTACAAATTAGCCTAGTCATCTGAGTTGCGCAACAATCCCCAAAAGATGCACAGCGAAATGTTACAACATGGATTCTCTTGCTCAGGATTGCAGGCTGCCAGTGGTGATTTCTTTCAGGGTATTAGCTTGATTTCTCTTCCTTTTGGCCACTGAGCTCCAAAAGACATTTTCTAAATAGCAATAGCACTTAGACTTATACACCGCTTCATAGTGCTTTTACAGCCCTCTCTAAGCAGTTTACAAAGTCAGCATATTGCCCCCAACAATCTGGGTCCCACCTCGGAAGGATGGAAGGCTGAGTCAACCTTGAGCCTGGTGAGATTTGAACTGCCAAACCTCTGGCAGCCGGTTATGGTTGCCCCCCGAACATGCACACCATCTCAGACCTCCGCCTCTTCCGCCAGCGTCTTAAAACGCACCTTTTCCAACAAGCCGGCCTAGCATAACCTCCCGTTCTTGACTGTTTTTAGATAGATTTTTAATTAGGGGGATTTTATACTATTTTAGCACAGGGCATGGGTTTAATAGTTTTTTAAAAATTTGTATTTTTGTATATCTGTATTGTTTTTAAATTTCCTGTGCGCCGCCCTGGGTCCTTTTTTAGGAGAAGGTGCGGGGTATAAATTTGAATAAATTAAATAAATTAAAAATTAAATATGGTGGTCAGACTACTGGTGTGGTGGTCACACTTCTGAAAAGTGTGAATTTTCACCAAGATTTTTGCTGATGTTTTCTCTTTAGCCGGGTTGTACCTTGGTTGAAGATGAAGCAATACCTCTTTGTAGTGTAGAGGTAGCAAGCACGAGAATCCCTCTTTTTTTTCATTTGTTCTCTTTGTTGTTGTCTCCTGAAATGACCCTTAGCTCTGAGTCAGAGCCTTGTTATTGAGACCCAATGTTCTTCTTGGTTTTAAACTGACTTCTAGTTAGAGATGGTTGAAGTCAGGGGTGGGTTCCGGATCTCGGGGCAACCCGTAAGGTGCAACCAGGCCGGGCGTCCACAACATGAATGTGCGCAATGCGCGTATGCATACTTACCACCTGCGACACTCCGTGATGCCTCTGCGATGCTCCAGCTGCTTGGCAGAGCGTCGCGCAGGTGCCATATGCCCCGTGCACGTGTGTGGAAGCCCCAAACAGCTCAAATACCAGTAAGGAGTGCAGGCAGGTGGGTGGGCCCTCTGCAGCACTGTTCCGGAATGGCACCTGGTGCTCCTGTACGCCCGTACCGGGGCGTACCGGTTGTAACCCACCACTGGTTGAAGTTGATGACGAGACTTTTACATGCAAAGCAGGTAATCTACTACTGAACTCTGAACCATCACTCATCGAGGCACGTTTGGTTTTCTCTTTTATGCAATACAATAGCAGAGTTGGAAGGGACCTTGGAGGTCTTCTAGTCCAACCCCTTGCCTAGGCAGGAAGCCCTATACCAGTGATGGTATAGGGCTTCCAAAAGCGTGCCAAAAGCGGGGGGACCACAGGGGAATCATGCGTGGGCGTGCCACACCCATAATGCTATATGCGTAACCCCCTGCGCACTTTTTTCACCCTCCCCAGGCTCCAGAGGCTTTCTAGGAGCCTGGGGAGGGTGGGAACCCCCCCACCCACCCACCTCCAGAGGCTTCAGGGAAGCTCCTGAAGCCTCCAGACGGTGAAAAACAGCCTCAAAAGAAGGCCTAAATCAGCTGGCCAGTGCACACATGCATGCTGGAGCTGAGAGTGCAACGCCTCGCGTGCCCTAAGAAATGGTTCTGTGTGCCACCTGTGGCACCCGTGCCATAGGTTCGCCATCATGGCCCTATGCCATTTCAGACAAATGGCTATCCAACATCTTAAGGACTTGCAGTGTTGGGGCATTCGCAACTTCTGGAGGCAAGCTGTTCCACTGATTAATTGTTCTGTCAGGAAATTTCTCCTCAGTTCTAAGTTGCTTCTCTCCTTGATTAGTTTCCACCCTTTGCTTCTTGTTCTACCCTTGTTCTACCCTTTCAATATCAGGCAATTTGCCTGGGATCTATTTCCTAAGCCATTTTATCATTTCTGGATGCGTGCATGAGTAATTCTATATTTTGAATTACGCAATTGCTAAGCAGGCAAATATTTTAAGGGAAATTGTAAAATGTCTAGTTCTTGGGACTTGGAAAAATTAGCAGAATTTTCTATAGCTCTTCATCGCCCTCTGCTGCCCCAAAACAAAGTGACAGCCAATAAGTGGGACTATTAGCAGCTCCGGGTTGACAGGAAGGCTCGGTCCTTGGTGCTCTCCGAGCTGGCTTATTTTATTGCAAAGCGGGGGTGAAATTCAGCAAGTTCTGACAGGCTCCGGAGAACCGGTAGCGGAAATTTTAAGTAGTTCGGAGAACCGGCGAATGCCACCTCTGGATGGCCCCAGAGTAGGGTGGGAATGGAGATTTTGCAGTTTCCTTCTCCTGCTATGCACACCAAGCCACGTCCACAGAACCAGTAGTAAAAAAATTCGAATTTCACCACTGTTATAAACGTTTCATTACCCTAACTAGGTAACATCAGTGCTAGTCTATCCTGCCTAAGTAGGTAACATCATTAGCACTGATGATGTTACCTAGTTAGCAGAGGTGGGTTGCTAATTTTTTCACTACCAGGTCAGAGGTCACACTTGCCTGCAATGCTTCAGCAATGCTGGGTTATCAGCTAGTATCGAAATAAAGCTGCTAGACAAAGATTGATCTGAGGGTGGAGGTTCATTCTTAAAGCTTATGGGTTGCAGGGGTGGATTCCTGCCAGTTCTAGCCTGTTCTATAGAAGAGGTTCCACAAATGTACAGGGCCGTTTAGAACCGGTTCCAGCTCCCTCCCCCTGTCTGTCCTCACATCATCAAGAGGAAGAGCGAGAGGAGGAATTCTGGGAGTTGAAGTCCACAATTCTTAAAGCTGTCAAGTTTGAACACCCCTGGGAGGGGGGGTTCCCTAAAGGGTTAGGGGTGCAAGGGTCTTGTAACTTGACAGCTTTAAGGCTTGCGTGTTTCAAATGCCAGTTTCTGAGCCAACATTTTGGTTGCTAAGCAAGAGCGTTGTTAAGTGAGTTTCACCACATTTTACAAGTTGGCCACGCCCACCCAGTCACATGACTGCCAAGCCACTCCCACTCGGTCACATGGCCAGCAAGCCACTCCCACAAAACAGGCCACACCTGCAGAAGAGGCTCTAAAAAAATTTGAAACCCACCACTGAGGGGTTGGTTTCCGAACGTTTCTTATTGTGTAGATAAGAGAAAGTGTATTGGAAGAGGAGATCATAATAGAACAAAATATTGTATTTTAAGAGGAGGTGATAAATTACTAAAATGATTTATACTTGTGATGAAGGTCGCTTCTTCACATATATCTTTTCTTTTTCTGTATTCTGTTTCTATTCTTTCTTTTATTTTTTTAATTTTTTTTCTTGTGCACCTTCTATTTTTTTTTATTCTATATTTCTTTTAGTATTTCGTTTTTACTCTTGGCATCATAATTTTTAACAATTTAATAATTATCCATTAATATCAATAATTGATCATGATCAAAAGCCGTTGGCAAAGCGACTTCTTTTTCACGTTTGACAAATGCTGAGTCTAAAGTTGCAGTAGCAGCTTCATTCATTTTTGTCCTCTTTCATCTTTTGGGATAGGAAAAATCTGATGAAAAGAAGAGGGCTGAACTGCTCTTTCTTCAAAAAGGGAGGGAGGGAGGGAGGCGAGGGAGGGAGGGACAGCAAAATGCACCAACATTTTTTTCCAGAGGTGCATCACAGCTTATTTTGTAATTAGACATTTGCTAACCTAGAAACTGGCACACTCAGTTTATAATTCACATGTTAGAAGGCAGGTCCCTCAACAGGGATCTTTGTAGTCAAATCAACCCCGCTAAGTAGAAGAAGCGAT
Organism: Rhabdophis nuchalis; assembly: GCA_039707465.1. Classification (NCBI taxonomy): domain Eukaryota; kingdom Metazoa; phylum Chordata; class Lepidosauria; order Squamata; family Natricidae; genus Rhabdophis; species Rhabdophis nuchalis. The sequence continues at coordinate 75,074,477 of CM077645.1, forward strand.
GACAGCATTGTTAAGGGATCTTAGCAAACTCTCGTTTTTGTATAAACAAAAATAAGGCCCTGAGTGGTTTCTCTCTCTCTCTTTGTCTCTCTCTCTCATGCTGTTTCACAAAATGGAAGTTGAAATTGCCTTCAGGAAATATAGCGTGAAACATGAAAGTGTAGCCTGATTGGGAATGTACCTATTGCACCCTTCGGAGTGCAAAAATAGCAACGTTAAGGTTGAAAGCTTCTTGGGGAAATGATCCAGCCTCTTTTTGCAATATTTATTCAACAATGTCTCTTGTCTTCCCGAACTGCAAACATGTGGAGACACAAGCATACATTAGTCAAAGCGATCCTCCATGAAGAGACAGAAAAGCTTTTGCATTCCTACTAATACTAATGAATCAACCCCAGAGAATTCTATGCCTCTCAGGATCCCTCTGCATCGTTAGCAGCTGGTGAGGAGGTGGATTCCCAGGAGGGAGGAATAACAGAAACAGAGTTGGAAGGGACCCTGGAGGTCACCTAGTCCAACCCTTGCTCTCGCAAGAGACCTATACTATTTCTGAAAAATGGCTGTCCAATCTCTTCTTAAAAGCGTCCAGTGATGAGGCACCCACAGCTTCCAAAGGCAATTTCTTCCAATTGGTTAATTGTTCTCACTGTTAGGAATTGTCTCCTTAGTTCTAGGTTGCTTCTCGCCTTGGTTAGGTTCCATCTATTGCAGGGATGTCCAAACTTGGGAACTTTAAGACTTGTGGACTTCAACTCCCAGAATTCCCCAGCCAGCTATGCTGGCTGGGGAATTCTGGGAGTTGAAGTCCACAAGTCTTAAAGTTCCCAAGTTTGGACATCCCTGATGTATTGTTTCTTGTCCTGCCTTACAGATGCTTTGGTAAATAAGTTGGTTGCTCCTTCCTTATGGCAGAACTTCCGGAGGCCTGTTTTTCGCCCTCCAGAGGCTCTGGAGGCTTCCCTGACTCTCCAGGAGGGTGAAAATGGATTCCCCTGGGCTCTGGAGACCAGAAATGGGCCCATTTCCAGACTTCCAGGAAGCCCGTTTTTTGCAATCTCAGAGCCTCCGCATGGGCCCTGCACTTACTTGGCATGATGAACGAGTTGCATAGAGACTCTGGGAGAGGCCAGGAAGGGCCAGCCGGTCCTTGCAACCACCAGTTTGACGAACCGGATGCAAAATTAACATCCCGTTCGCCTGAACCAGTGCACACCGGCTGAATCCCACCCCTGCACGTAGTTTTCTTAGCATCAATACAGATTTCTGCATTGCCCCTGTCAGGGGTGTCTATGTGTGTGCGTGTGCATGTGTGTGTGTGTGTGTGTACACATGCACATACACACATAAGTATAGTCAATAGGGAAACCAGATTCACTTAACAGTGTTACTAATTTAGCAGCTACATTGATTCCGTTAACAAATGTGCCAAGAAAACTCGTAAAATGGGACTAATTTCTCACGTCGCAACATAAATTTTTGGGCTCAATTGTGGTCTTAAGTCCAGGACTATCTGTGTTCCCATCCCATCTAATGTTGTGAAAGAGCCACTTTGCTGCAGTCGTGATGGCACTCAGCTAGAAAAGGCCAAGAGTTCCAGTCCTCCTCAAGGGACAAAAGCCCTCTGTGTCAGGGGTCCCCAACCTTTGCAACTTTAAGTCTGAAGGACTTCAGCTCCCAGAATTCTCCAGCCAGCAAAGCTGGCTGGAGAAGTCTAGGAGCTGAAGTCCTTCAGACTTAAAGTTGCAAAGGTTGGGGACCCCTGCTCTGTGTGACCTTGGGCCAGCCACTCTCTCTCAACTCTAGAAAAAAGGCAATGGTAAACCACCTCTGAAAATCTTGCCAATAAAACTAGAGGGATTTGTCTGAGTAGTCACCTGGAGTCAAACCTGACTAGAACAGGGGTCCCCAGTGACCAAACTGGGCTGCACAAGCAACGCGTGAGCGTGCATGTGGAAAGCTCCATTTGTGTGAGCATCGTGTATGTGCACCTGCCTGCTGCGTGTACAATGGAGAGGTGCATGCATGCATTCTCGCCTTCTGCTTGTGCAGAACCATCCCTTGTCCTCCTCCCCTGCCGTCAGTCCACAAAGCGGAAAAGTTGGGGACCACTGTACTAGAAGGAATTTTAAAAAGTTGTGAAGTTCCAAATGGCCACTAGATGGCAGCAAAGGGTATGCTTGTCTGTACCTCTCTTCTGCCACGTAATGGTTCTCTTTATGTTTTCAAGGCAGATAGCAGCCCCTTTCATCTATAATGGCTAACTCATGAGTAACAACCACCTAAAATTGTAGGAACATCCCAAGATCATCTCTGGGGGCATGCAGGTCAGCTTTGGGTGGAACTCTGAAGACTAAATGTTTCCAATTTTACAAGTTTCTAATGGTCATTAATTATATCAGTGTAATTTGTTCACTGATTTTCTTTGTTTAACCTGCTGGTTTAATTTAATTTATTTACTAGGGTTTTGTTTTTTTTAGTTCTTAAGTGTCTTTGCCTTAATTTGTTTCTGCTGGTTAGGCACAGCTTCATTCCGTTGTAAATCAAAGCCATTCCACTTTTCAAACATAAAACCCTGAAGTTGGGAGTTACTTCCTTATAAGGCTGTCACATATTTAACTGAATTCATGAATGAATGAAAAGGGGGAAAAAAGAATTTGGGCGGGGTGGGAATAGGCAGTGGCTCTTTTCTCTTGAATCTACTACAGTTTCATTAATGAAGTGTACATTTGATTGGCAAGACCTGTGTCACAAATCTGTGCAACCATTTGGTTCTGCCATTCATTTCCTGATTGGATAAGGCTGAAATAGAAGCAACTCTGACACCTGTTTGATTTGTGCAAGATATATAGGTCTATTTGTTTGACCACCAGCCTTTCTACTCGCTGGAATCCTCAAGGTTACAAGCCACAATTAAATACAGACCACAACATAAAAATAGGAAGCATAAATTAAAAACATTGTGCAAATTAATCCCCTTCGGCATAGGATCAAATGTTGACTGAATAAAAATGTGCTGACCTGACCTCACACTAGCACAATTATGCTTTAATTCAATTATATTTTAACTCAATTGCCTCTTCACGTAAAAAGCCCTGTGAAAACCGAAGAACATTATACTGCGTGAGCTGTGCAGTTACTTTCTAGTGTTCATTTATTTTAATTCACGAGTTATTACATTTACATTTGATAATGCATTTTGGCTGGATTGGAATAAATTGTTTCATTTTGGTCATTAGTTGAAAAAGCAAAAAAAACAAAACAAAACCAGAACAAGTCATGATGTTGCATTGATTTATTATTTAGTCAAACTTCAGCTGAATTTGTAGAAGTCTCTGTAGAAGTCCTCCGGAGAACAAATACACAAATAAAATATCCCTAAAATGGGTAATACAAAATAATCCAATAGAAATAGCAACAGTAGAAGTGCAAAAAAAGGAAAAGAATAGTGCTTATTGCTAGTAGCTCAGAGAAGATAAATGATCTTAGCTTCACTTGGCCTGATTTCAATGATAATAGTGATAATACCAGTGGAATCTACATAGGCGCTGCATAGTTTTGTAGGAAGTTAGCACCCATGCCTCTCTTAGAAAAAATATCCTGGGAAATATTGAAAAGGCAGAATATTATATTTCCCTGGATCAGAAATGGAGAGACATGTTTTTAAGGCAGGAAACAAACTCACTCTTAATAGCCCCCATCTTTGTCAATGGGCCATTAGGGGCCCTGAGCTAGTTTACTCTACATAACAAAGATAGGATTAGCCATCTACAGAAGTCTTAGACTTCAGAGTATTTTATACTCCTAAAAATACGGTAATTGTTAGCTTGAGGTAAACTTGTTTCAGGAGATGTTGTGGTCCAACAGTTATGGTATTGGACTCGGATTGTGGACAAATAAAGGAGAATATTTGTAGCTCCGGGTTGTAATAAAAGGATCTTGGTGCTCTCTGAGCTTGGTTGTTTTCTTGCAGTCATTTCATTATCTGAGAGCAAACCCCATTCTTTACCAATAATGATTATGTTACTTTAGTTTGGATAATGAAATGTCTGCAAGAAAACAACCAAGTTCAGAAAGCCCTTTAGGATTGGGGAGATCCAGATCCAAGTGTACTGTTAGCCATGGAAATTTACTGAGTGACTTTGGGCCACTCTCAGCTTGACCATTTTTCATAGGATGACTAATGTGACATAAAGATGGATTTCCATGGAAGTAATCTTGTGCTGTTGGAGGAGATGCTGGATATGAAATCCATTGAATAGAATAATTGTTGAAAATAGATCATATGTGTGTGTTTGTGTGTGTGTGCGTGTGTGTGTGACAACACCCCGGTAAGCCCCAATTAAGGGGCTCATCACAAGAGACCATGCAGACAGAAAGCTATTTGTTTCATTGCCTTTTGTTTACATTTGTGTTGCGTTTGTGCTGATAAATAAATAAACAAGGGAGACTAGTATAGATCTATTTCAGGCTATTTAGCTAGCCATACCCTTACTGGGATTTGAGCCAGGGCTGTATTACATGTTAGGCAGATGTTTTAGCCACTAAGCCACCAGGTTCTCCTCCTGATCAGCCAGGGGAAATAAGTATACATTTGTGTCATATATATATATATATATAGGTCTATTTGTTTATTTTAATTTATTGATCAGCTCATAACACACATATCTAAAAAAAAAAAATTTTACACAACAGAACTCTTGGCTTTCTGTCTAGATGGTCTCTGGTGATGAGCCGAAAGGCAGGAAAGGAAACAGTATGTCTCCTCCCTTAATTGGGGCCTCTTAACAGGATGTTGTGGAAACAATTACCTATACTAAAATATCCCTGTCTCAGCTGATGCAATAGGGACAGCCGGTTTAGCTGAATTGCTAGATTCCTGCATGATATGCAATACAGCCCCAGTTCGAATCCCAGTAAAGGGTATGGCCAGCTGATGAGAGCTAATAAGCTCGAAATAGATCTATCCTGGTCTCTCTGATTTATTTATTTATTGATCAACTCATAAAACTAACGTGTGTGTGTGTGTGTGTGTGTGTGCGTGTGTCTGAAAAGTTATAAACTCAGTGATAATTGATCCTCTCTGGAGAAGTTGTTTTACAATTAATAGCTAGCTAGGAACCCACACAACAGCACCTCTGGAAATAATTTAAAGATTAGGTCGATGTTAATGGGAAAAGGTAATTTTTCAAGTACTTTGATTTCCAAACTTTGAGCTTCCATGAGTAAAGCCAATACTTTTAACCAAGAGCCCAAAATAGAACCGTCCCATGCACAAATAAATCATTGACATCATATGAATATATGAATATATTATTGGATAATATGAATGAGTCAGCCAGTGTGAGGAAATTATTTTGACCAGTTGCTATTTCTAGGTCATTAAATGCAGACGTATATATATTGCAATAGTCAAAATGGGAATGTACCAAACATAATTAAAACAATTTAAAATTTGCAAGCCTGCTTCTTCAATAGGCAGGTCACCACTGCAATATTATTTCCATCTAGCTTGAAATGTTTTATTTATTCACTCTCATATGGTCCATTGGTTGCACAGTGGTTAGAATGCAGTATTGCAGGCTACTTCTACTGACTGCTGGCTGACAGCAGTTTGATTCTTACCAGCTCAAGTTTGTCTCAGCCTTCCATCTTTCCGGGGTTGGTAAAATGAGGATCCAGATTGCTGGGGGCAATAGGCTGACTCTCTAAACCACTTAGAGAGGGCTGTGAAGTGTTGAGAAGTGGTAAATAAGTCTAAGTGCTATTGCTATTGCAACATCTGGCAACAGGTCCTGAAAATTCCAGTTTTACCTCCATAACTTTGGGTGCCAACCAGTGGTGGGTTTCAATTTTTTTTAGAACCTCTTCTGTAAGTGTGGCCTGCTTTGTGGGAGAGGCATGCTGGCCATGTGACCGTGTGGGAGTGGCTTGGCAGTCATGTGACTGGGTGGGTGTGGTGGTGAAACTCACTTAACAACGCTCTTGCTTACCAACCAAAATGTTGGCTCAGAAACTCTGGCATTTGAAGCACGCAAGTCTTAATGCTGTCAAGTTACAAGACCCTTTCACCCCTAACCCTTTAGAAAAAAAAACCCCAGGGGTGTTCAAACTTGACAGCTTTAAGACTTGTGGACTTCAACTCCCAGAATTCCTCCTCTCGCTCTTCATCTTGATGATGTACGGACGGGCAGGGGGAGGGAGCTGGAACCAGTTCTAAACGGCACTGTAGATTTGTGGAACCTCTTCTATAGAAGAGGATAGAACTGGCAGGAACACACCCCTCGTGCCAACTATATATTAGTGTTACCAAAGACCAAACCTCTGGATATGTTATTTTAGTGGATTCATATAGACTGTAAACAGCATTGAGGGTGGGGAACTGGGGAATACAACAGGTGTTGAATGAGACATACACATCTGTGTTTATCCACAATAATTATTTATATGATATGATTACTACACATATATCCCCCTTCCAAAGAGGACACTGTTAGTTTGCTGAACTAGGAGGTGGACTGACCGTGCTGGTGCACTGTATTAAGTGACATTCAGTTAATTAATATTTTCAAACCCAACCCGATGTCACAGGGTCATCGTTGTGAGGATAACCTTAAAGATAAGAGTACCATACTATTATTCTCTTTTGGCATTTTCAGTAGTTCCCCGGAAGCATCAGAGAAGACTTTGTCTATTGTGGGCCAATGTTAAAAGTGTAGCAAACTGAGTGTGTCAAAGTGCAGACTGCAGGGCTGGGTTCTGTGGGAAGAATGAGATTATTATTATTATTATTTATTGAATTTATACCCCGCCCTTCTCCAAATGGACTCAGGGCGGCGCACAGGAAAATCAAAACATACAAAAACATATAAAACTATTTCTTTTTTTCAAAACTTATTCCACTAAGGGCCTGTGTTAAAACCGAATTAAAATCCTCATTTTAAACTGGCGGTATTGGAGGCTGCGCAAGGCCGGCTAGTTGGAATAGGTGTGTCTTCAGACACTTGCGGAAGAGGCGGAGGTCAGAAATGGTACGGAGTTCAGGGGGCAAGTCGTTCCAAAGGGCTGGTCCTGCCACAGAGAAGGCTCTCCCCCTGGGTGTCACCAGCCGGCATTGCCCGGCCGACGGCACCCTGAGGAGGCCCTCTCTGTGGGAGCGTATCGGTCCAAGGGATGTATGGGGCAGGAGGCGGTCTCGCATATAACTAGGCCCCGAGCCATGGAGCGCTTTAAAGATGGTCGTTAGGACGTGATGTGTACTGAATTCATAATTCTATATTCTAACGTGATCTTTTTTTCAGAAATAGATCTTCTAGAAGAAATGATTTCCAAGATTCACGAAGTCTGGATCAGTACATTCTAGAAGAAAAAAGGGACATTCAGAGAGAAAATCACATATTCTATTTGTTGCGGTCCACCATCAGCCTGTGGAGCTGGCAGCAGTGTTGGGTAGTGAGAAGGTTGGGGAGGAACATGGGCCAGTCCTGGAGTCTGGAGAAGGCTCGGACGAGGGCTCTGCATCGGAGGCAGACAGGGGGCCAGGGCCATCTGGGAGTTATGTGCTGCCCCCGGCACCTCCAGAGTCTGACATCATCGAGGCAGAGGAACAGGGGGAGCCTGTTCCCAGTACACGCATGCGCAGAGCTGCCGGAAGGCAAGAACAGTTAAGACAAACGGGGCGACTTGGGAGTAAGACATGGAGATGATTGGCCCCTCCCCTAAGACATAAAGGAAGAACAAAGGCTGTGAGCCTTTGCAGGAAGCAACTTTGTTCGTTCTGGTCGGTTTAAACTCTGAAGCTCCGTTTTGACTCTGTGCTCAGTTTGGCCTTGCAAAGCTAATTGGCAATTAGATCTTTGGTACCATTTCAAGGAAGACAAAGGTGGGTGCTTATCAACCTTACCCCGAAAGACTGTGGCAGACTTCTGTTGGACTCTTTACAAACTATTTGTGACTCATTAAGGGCTGTGAATCAACATAATTCACAGCAGTTGAAATAAAAAGAGGGTTTTTGGGACTAAGTGTGTGATTTTTACTCTCTCAGGAAGCCTAGGTCAGAACACTATTAATGTTTTGCACATTTATAGATGTAAGAGACACCAGCCTGAAATTGATCATAGCCATGTAAGGAATATGTAAACACACAATCTGCTTTCTTTAGCAAGCAGGCCATTCTTGTAAACCCTGATATTACTTGAATCATCTGGATTTGGGTGCTTGACTGCCTGGTGATTGTATTTTTACTTGATGCCTTCAGACTGGTGGAAGAACCAGTAGTTACAAAGTTGATTCTGCTTGCTTACTCTTTGTGGTGGTCTGATTTTCATGCTGCCTATTGGAACTGTTTGACCGTGCTTCTTGAGCCAACAGAATACGTAATGACCTTAGCCTATGTGTTACTGAAGATAAACTTCATGTTTTGCCAAGTCCTTATATAATCCAAACAACACAACCACTGACAGCAGAAAGAAGGGAACCACAAGTTTTTCAGCAGCACAATTTTGGGGAGAGAAGATGTGATATTCTGACAATTGCATATGTCTAGAGATGGGGGGGGGGGAGGTTGTGAGGTTTACGGTTTATGGTTTATTGGATTTATATACCGCTCCTGTCTCCAGATGGACTCAGGGTGGTGCACAGGGAATTAAAATACCAACAAGCAACAATACATACAATACAATAGTAAAATTAAATTAAATTAGAATCTCCTGTGCTAAAAATTAAGCTAAAAATATTAAAATCTCAACCAATCCCCTAAAAATCCCAATGTTAAAATCTAGACTAAAATATAGGCATAAACTAACTCTAAGCAAGGCCAGCGAGATGGAACAAATGCGTTTTTAATGAGCGGCGGAAAAGGTGAAGGTCCGTGATGATACGAAGTTCGGGGGGTAGGTCATTCCAGAGGGTTGGACCCGCCACAGAGAAGGCTCTTCCCCTGGACGTCGCCAGCCGGCATTGACCAGCTGACGACACCCTGAGGAGGCCCACTCTGTGGAAGCGGACCGGTCGAAGGGAGGTATGTGGCAGGAGACAGTCCTGCAAATAACTAGGCCCTATGCCATGGAGAGAAAGAGAAACAGACTAGAATTAGGATCTAATGTTACATTCTACCCTACATTTTGCCCATGTCCTGTTTTTCTCTCTCAGTTGATGTACACTACGGATAATAATGATTTCTCAGGCAAAATAAGGGAAATCCTCCAAGAGGGGTGGGGGAGAGAAACCATTGGTATTTTATTTTATTTAACATATTTAAACTTTGCAAAAACAGCTGCTCTTTTTCTTTATTTTTCCCTTTGGACAGTCCAATTGTTGAATTTTCTTTTTTTTAATTTTTTTTTAAAATTCCACCTTCATTATTTTCATCAATCACTCTAGGTGTCGACCATACCTACTACTCCTTCCTCCTCCTATTTTCCTCACAACAACCCTGTAAAGTGGGTTGGGCTGAAAGAGAATGACTGGCCCACAGTCGTCCACCTGACTTTTATGCCTAAGGCAGGACTAGAACTCACAGTTTCCTGGTTTCTAGCCTGGTGCCTGAACCGCAAGACTCAAGTGGCTGTTTTTCCTATTTTATTTTATTTTTTGGGCCAGCCAATTTTCCTTTGTGATCAAAGTCAAGCTATACTTAGCAATGAGTTTTCTTTTGCTCTTATTGAACAAGCTCAGTCTTTTAATAACCCGGTCCCAGGTGGGCTCTCGGCATGAAGATTTCTCCCCAACGTGTGTGTCATCACTCCTGGGTTGAAGCAAACTCCAAAGGGGCTGTGGAACGTCTCCGTAACAGCATCCCTCCAACCTGCGTGTGTGCTTGGCAGAAGAGAAAAGGGGGGGGGGAGTGAGAGATCTTGGTAGCCTTGGCAACGCCCAGAGTGAAAGCAAGAACTCACACCCTGCTCAGGATGCTTGAGAAGAATAATGCTGCCTTTTTCTAAGCAAACCACCCAGCGAGAACAACTGCGTGGTTGCCGAGAGCTTGTTGCTCAGTTGCGCAATGCCCTCCTTCAAAGTGGCGTTTTGCTCCCAAAAGGGAGGGCCGGCTTTTTCGAAGTGAGCTCCTCCGATGACGCGCCTAGAGGCTGATGCCTAGCTGCAGTGTCACTGCAATGGCTGAGGGGCTGGGGCTTGGATGCTTACAATGAGCTCATTTTCCCAGGAGGAAGAAAAGCAAGGATCGGGGGCATCACCGGGCTACTACTGCAACCTTCTAGCACCTTCCTTAGTTCACCTGGCCTGGTTCTTCCTTGTAAGAGTGTGTGTGCAGGGGTGAGCAGCTTTTTCTTAAAAAAAAAAAAAAAAACCCAACCCCAAACAGGAAAAAAGAAAACCCTGCACAGTTGATCCTCAGCCCTTTCTCCTCTTTCCTCCTCCTCTTCTCTCCTCCTCTCAATGCTTTCTCAGACTGGCTTGCCGACTCACCCTCTCAACTCTTTGGAGGATAAAAAATATAGCGCCAGGAGAAGTCAGGGATGGAGTGGACCTTTTGAACTGTTTTTTTTGCAAAATGACCAAATGAGGTAAATGGCAAAACATCCCAGCCAAAAAACCCCAAACCCAACAACTCCAAATTGCAATCTGTCTGCTACAAACAGCCGACAGGTTCTAGGATGAAGCATACCGCAAATGCGTGGACTGATACGATCACCAGGTAAAGCAAACAAGGAAAGCTGGAGCATGCCTGTAAGGTTAGTTTCCATATGGATTTCTGTCTCTCTTTCTTTCCAGTGGAACTGGTATCTTGGCACAGTGTTATATAAAACCTTTTCTTGTGGGTTTTTTTTCCCCCCAGGCAAGCAGTTGCCAGATCTTGTTTTGCATGCACTGCTGGCAAAATCTGTCTATGTAGCAAGTAAAGTAACCTTAAAGGGTCCCTATTAAATACAGAAAGCCTCTCCTCTTGCCATTGAAGCTAATCAGGATTGGGGGGAGGGGGGGGGCTGGAGAAGAAAAGCAGGCCTTTCCAATTCCGTGTTATATTTTATTGCATAAGGCAGCTTTATTCCAATACGGCCGACTTAAGGAGTGGGTCGAGCTGAACTGCCTGTGCAAGATGTTGCATATACTTTTTTCAGATTAGCATCGATGTCATTATCTGCCTCTGGCAGATTGCAGAGAGCTCGTTTTCCTGGGAACATGACACAGGCAATTCCTTGACACAGCTGACATTCCGTTTATGGCCAATGAAACCCACTGGGATTAAATCCTAGATCAAAGTGGAATTTCTTATTTCACTGCCTCTTCTCGACCGAAACCCACTGGGATCGGATCCTAGATTAACGTGGAAATTCTTGTTTTATGGCCAGCTTTTCCCTTGCCTTATAAATAGCACTTTGACCTGTCAAGCGTCGTATCTTTCAAGCGATGGAGCTAAAAATGCCGTGGTTAATTTATAGGCAGTCACAGGGTAAAAACCATGCCTTTTATCTGTGCTACTGTTTTTCTTTAACCTCTGAGCATCCAGATGTATGAATTATTCTCTCGGAAGACCTGAACTCTGCTGAGCCTAGCTGATGTGTGGAAAGCCATGTGTTTCTGAACCAGGTTCTGCTATACACCTTAAAGAAATATTTGCAGGAACTTTCGTGTGCATGTGAAATAATGCAAGGGGCTGGAAATAAGAGGCAGCACTTACTACAAAGTTTAATAACCCTCTCGTGCCTGTGTTAAAACGAGGAAGATTATACTATTGAAAAAGGGAAAAGATGGTCCATCTGGAAAAATTAGAAGAGCAATTTCGAAAAGATGCTGATGGTAAAATTCTGGGTATCTATATCTGTTAGCCTTCATTGTTTGAAATCAATAGGATGTAATTACTTCTATATGATAAGGTGACGGTATTTTGGAAAGAAGGAATAGCTGTGCAGATCAAAAATATAATTATCAAAAGAAAAAAATGTTAGATTTCTTTTTCCACTTAGCTGCAGTCTAAGCTTATCTACCTCGAGGGGGGAAAGGTTATGGATTATACATTATTGTCGGAAAGATGTTACTTTTGATTTTTTAAATTTTCCTTCAATTCTTTGAATTTTTGCTATGTATATTGGCACTGTCCTTCAGTAGATTTACTGTTTACTCAACTCATTAAGTTTTGTTGCTTCAAAGGAAATTTGTGGAAGTTTTCAAAACCTTATCTTGGTATTTTTGAATAACATTTCCTTAGGGAAATCAAGACATTTATCTTTCAGAAAGAACTAGCAAGAAGCAAATGTTTTTTTTTAACAGTAACAGCATTCACTGAGCCATACTCTTAAGTCTCTGCAGTATATATACCGGTAATCCAAAAGCATATTAGTGTGCCATTTTTTAATCTATTCCGGTCATTGTTTCTTCCTGCAACATGCATGATCAGCCCCCTAATAATGGTGAAATAAATATATATGGATGGTCAGTTACATTTGTCCTATTAGTGCAACACAGATGGTATGCCATATTGTGTTGTTCAAAAACCGTAATGCATAATATACTGATTTATACAGTTCTTTTAAAAAGCTATTAGAAAATATTGCTTAGAGAACTCAGAATAAAATTACAATGTGCAGCATAGACTTCCACATGATAGATCAATATTATCTAAATGCTGGTGTTCCTTGCTTGAGGGGTTTACAAATGTCAGTGTTTGTTCACTGCATAATATGCCATTTAAGATTACTTCTCCATTCATACTCACTTGTCAATGCATTCTTCTTTTTGTGTTATGTCCACCTTTTCAGAAAGTTTTGTTGGATGTTATTGAAAATGTACAAAATCTGCCATGCTTTGCTGAAATTCTTGACCTAAATTGCTAATTTTTCTCCTCTCACAAGCGTTACTTTTACTGTAGATACCTATATTTATAACGTAGAGATACAAAGATGAAATACAGAGATAAAATGTATTCACTCCACGTGACTCACTAGTCAGCTGCAGCTGCCACATGTTAGTGCAGAGATGTGGAAAATATTTCTCATCTCTCATTTCTCTTCAGATATCTCTGAACTGCTATTTCTCAAAATGCTTTTGAACGACCATTCCCTGAATCCTTATCTTTTATGGCCATGCTAGTTGTGTCTGATGTGAGTTATATTTCAGCAAAATCTGAAAGACTCATTTTGGTTTAGTTGCACTAGAACAGGTGTCTCCAACCTTTGCAACTTTAAGTCTGAAGGACTTCAGCTCGCAGACTTCTCCAGCCAGCTTTCCTTCAGACTTAAAGTTGCAAAGGTTGGAGACCCCTACACTAGAACTTACAAAAGCAGTCGATAAATGCATCTCATTTTGGCATAGGACATCTCCAAATGGACTTCTTCTGCTACTCATGGTCATTATGTTTTACGTGTTTAATATAGCAGAGACTTTTACTGCTTTATATCTTATTACATATTAGATGGCCTAAAATGCATTTTAATTAACTCAACCTCTGTTACTACTAAAAGAAAACATAAAATACTATATATTAAAGGAATAATGATGAAAGGGGTTTTGTTCGTTTCCTTGGCCTCTCCACTTCTTTAAGAGATAAAAATTACTCATATATATTAGACAAACTATATTTCTTTATATGACTTTGCATAGATACCAGCTACTTTTAAGGATTTGAAATGTCAGAAATGTAATGTTCTTGAATGATGCCATTCTTTTCTTTCCATTTTAAATTTTCATTAGAATTCCCTTGCTTATATTGACTTTTTCTGGAAGATAAGGGCAGATAATGGAAAGGAAATTTAAACTGATTTGCCATGCTTTCATAAATGTCCTTCCTTTTATACTTAAATCCCAGATCCTAACCATGCATCCTTGACTTCAACAAACTATTTTTCATTCAATATGATTAGGATTGTGCTATTACAATACAATACAATTCGCATTGATTTGGATATAAACATTATTGAGTTCCAAAGGTTCAAGAAACTTGTCATGATGAATAGTTAAGCTTTTGTTGCTGATTATTATAATATATGGGTGAGTTCTGGGATGTTGTAGTGCAGGAGTGTCAAACTCTATTTCATTGAGGGCTGCATCAGAGCTGTGGTTGACCTTGGGAGATGGGAGGGGGCGTGGTCAACTGGGTGGGTGTGGCCAGCTTGATGCCACTCACCAAACTGCTGGCATATTTCCTCTTCGCACTTGGCAAGGCTGAAGCCATGCAGGCTAGCCCCTTACATTTTCTAGGATGACCCCATAGGCCGGATCCGACCACATTGCAGGCCAGGCATAGTATATATGTAGAGCTAAGCCATGTGGCCTTTTGTACTGACATATGGAAATTTCGACAATGTGCAGATTTTGTAAGTGCTATCCAACACATTTTGTCCAATAACTACTGGGACCACCATGTCCAGTTTATCTCATAAATCTTTCAACTTCAATTTTCAGATCTTGATACTTTGTGGTCTTGCACTATCCCCTAGTGTTGCCACATCAATTAACCACACTTTCTTTTTTTCAAAGTTAAACTTTGTGTGTTATGAACCAAGACTTTAATCTGTTTGAATTTAGAAATCCCACAATATTTTAACCTGCTCATTTTCAACTACTTCAACTCTACGTTCCCATCAATTTTTCATTACTGGCACATGATAATTTTTAAGATGTTCCAGTTAATCATTTTTGTGACAAGGTTTTATCAATTGTTTATAGTCAATTTGTGCAATCTTCTTGCATGCGATGAGTATGTGGTCTTACTTTTTCTTCTGCTCTTTTGCACAATCTGTACTTTGAATCGTGTGATTCAATTTTGGCCTTCATTGCATTAGTTCAAATAGCTTGCTCTTCAGCAGCCAAAAGCATTTCTTAATGTTCCAGATGTAACCCATTGCTAGATTTTATCTTCATCCATTTTCCCTTCAATCTTTTATAGAAATTGATTATATTCAATGTTTTTACTTGCCAGCATTCTGTTCATGATTGTAATTATATTATTTTGATGTTTATGTATCGTTTCCTGTACATTCAGTAAGCTCTCATTTTTAATTTGTATTAATGCTTGTTCTTGATTGGCTTTTACATAATCAGGCAATGCCTAATTTTCTTCTTCAACAGTTTGACTTGAAGTACACCTCTGCCTCTATTTCTTCAGGTCAGATATAATTTATCAATTTCAACTATTGAGGTGTAATAGTGAATGGTCATTTTTTAAATTTTCAGTCCTAATTGTCTAGTTCAGCTTCTCTCCAGTTAATAATTCAAGCAATGTATAGCCTAAATATTGATGACTTTCATGGTGTTTCAACCATTCAATTTTGTCTTGAAGAGTTTTCTCATTCTTTGGATGTACTCTTTACATTCTTAATTTTTCATGGTTAATGTTATCCAACCATAAAATGCTCAGATAATTGTAGTCTTCATCCTTATGGCTCTTGGTGGTTTGACCTTTCAGTATTTTAATTCCCATACTGTTCGTGATTCTGACTAGATTTATTATTACCATAGCATATTTCTCCAGGTCAGATTCCATTGCTACATCTCTGCTAAAAATACTTACAGTGTGTGTCAATTATTGGATTTCAATGACTGGTTTTCGATAAAGTTTCAGGTCATCCATGTAAACCAAATATAAGATTTTGTTAGTATTTTTTGCTGTTTGATAGCCAAGGTTTGTTTTCTTCAAAATCACTGAAAGTGGATCATAGCAATGACAAATTATAAAGATGATAAGAATGATAGTGGGTTGCTGTGGAAGATGCCTCTTCTAATCTAATTCTAATAAGCCCATATTTTTCATTTCCAACCACCAGTTCTGTCTTCCACTGCTTCATTATTTTTTCCATAAACATTCTAATATTTTTACTAACACCAGTTGTTTCCAAACAGTTAATGATCCAATTTTGTGGTAATGAATCAAACACCTTTTTATAATCAATCTAGACCTATTATTATGATATATTTATTATGATATTTTGGCTGTTATATTTCACCATCAAAAAACAGAATCCTGAGATCTTAAAACATACCATGGGGGAGTTGGATCAAATTCCTTACTTCCAATGAATATGTTCAAGTGATGGAACATGTTCTAATATTGAGATAAAGTAAATAATGAATCCTTTGGTTCTTGCAGATGATCTCAGTTGTAACATGTGCATTTGAAAGCATTTCAGATCTCACAATTTATACATTGGATCCCTCATTCCCCCCCTCCAAATTCCTTCTTTTCTATTCCTAAATCTAACCATCCTTTTGTATTATTATTCAGTCACAAATTAAGCCATCTCATTTTAAAAAATTGAAAATCTCTAGTAATAATCACTCTCCACATTTCACGATGAACCTGGTGGTCTTCTATAGTACTCAACTCATTACGTGCTTCTTCTCCCACACTGATTATGGGCCAGACATTTAATGACAAAATTGATATTCAGATCAAAGGCAAAGCCTTTAGGGTAAAGCATCTGTTATCTCTAGGTGGTTTAGACAGCTCTTTTCTATATAAAGTTCTGAGGGCAAAAAGCATCTAAGGATACAAAGCAATATTATAGTTCTTACTCCAGTATTGGATGGTATCATTCAACATTGGATGGTGGGAACTAGGTTCTGATTCTTTCCTACATTTCTCTCTCATTCCCATAGGTTTTTCAGTTCAAGAAATCTGAATTTTGTGTCAAAAGGTGATTTAATAGGATGGATTTTGTCCCTATATCCTATTCCTATACCCTAGATTCCACTAGCTTTCTACTACTAGTCCATATTATTATTTTTTTAAAAATCAGCTCCAGATTTATTTCCTTTCATTACTTACAATAGAAGAATTGTTGTGTTACTGTTTTACTAGAAACAAAACCCAAACTTAGGAAGAACAATAAACACTATTCAAGACTTATTTCATCTTGCTGGGCTGTTAATGGTGGAATACTTAGGAATAACTTTGCTTGATAAATACACAGTTCAATATAATTCATCTGCAGAAAGCTAGTTAGAATATTGGTCATTTATTCATTGTTTAAAACTATTTCATAAAATGAAACTTTTTTAAAAATATGATTCATTAAATATGATATCACAACAACCTTAGTTTAATTCTGCTTTTTTATGAAGATAAAAGTTTGTGAAAGCATGAAAACTCATAAATAGTATTAATATAACAGCTGCTGCTGCTGCTGCTATGCTCTACTACTGCTACTACTCATTGAGGATTTGAATTCAGCAAGAGTCTTTGTCAAAGGATGTGCTCCAGTTCATACACAGAGTATTGAAAGAATATTGAAAATTAGGAGCCTGGCTGAACCTTTCTAGACTAACAAAGAATATTTAAAGCATCTCCTAATTTTTGGCTTCCATAGACTATGACAGCTAACTTCCTGCATAAAAGAAAAGGACAAAACTAATTAAATTTGAAAGAACAGGCTTGTAATACAGTTGTCTTGGATGCAGAACTTAGTTTTAGCCCAGCTATCCTTGAATGCTAACAGATGGTCCTTATATTTGAAATATATTTATTCGATTTATGAAATCAATTTATTAAGAAATTGATTAGGACAGACAAGCCTCCTAAAGCATGTTGACAAAGAGAGAAGCAGGGAGGAATTTTCCTTTTATTAATTAAGCACAGAGGCTTATTTAGTCCAGATAAGAAACAGATACAGAAATGATAATGTTCCTTCTTCTCATCTATCTCCACCATACTCCCTACTGGTCATGGGTGTAAAGCGCTGGTGCCATCTTCAACATCATCATCATCATTATTATTATTAGCTTATTAATTTGTACAATTATGTGTTTGTTCCAGATGCTGAAAAAAGCATGACTTTGAATCTTCACTGTAGCATATTTAAGCATTTAGTAGTATGACAAATCTTTATTCTTCCTTGTTCTTCTCTAAACCCCAACAAAATTAACAATTGTCTAATTTTATACACCAAGTACAGAATCAAGATAGAGGAGCATGTTATTGATCTTGAAATGCTGATTTTAATTGAATATAACATTGGCTCTTTGTCTTCTCTGGTTTATATTACATTATAGCTGCTCACAGTCATTTGGTTGAGTTGAATGGTTATATAAATTGAATAAGTGACTGAGTGACTGACTGAATAAGTGAATGAATGAATGAATGAATGCATGCATGAATGAATGAATGAATACCAGTGACTGATTTTAAAAAAATACAATAAATAAGACCTTGAGTAATGTATGCCTATATATTGCCAAAAGGGGCACCATGATTTCCCTGAAATGTTATATGTTGGATTGCAAGAGTTGACCAGATTTATAACTTGGTATAATTGAAATAGAAAATGCATTATTATATGGGACTAACTAAATAACCAACTAGCCATCTACAGGCTAATTCTGGATGGGCAGCATCATAGCTCCTTTCCTTTCTTAACAGCTTTCAAAATTATCATTGTTATTGTTGCTATTGGATCAATGAATAATACAATTGGACTAACTCATAAATATACAAACCAATGGCAGCAGCATTATCTAGATTGTGAATGTAATTACAAATCAGAAAAATATTTATCAAGTACATATAAGATTTGTAGTTCTACCAGGAAATTCAGTATGTGTTCTCTACACTAAATTATATAATAATGAAGTTTCTGTTTATTCTGATTGTGCACACACTGATAACTATTTGAAATGATTACAGGTCATAAGCACATCAATAGTATTAGAATGAAAACAAGATGATAAAATATGGTAAAATAAGAAAATGAACAGAAAGACATGAACAAGATACAGGGTACACTGAAATGCTACAGAATACTCGATCTACAATATATAACCTAAAATTAACCCAAAATTAATTTGCTATTAATAAAGCATGAATTTAGCAGGCTGCTAATGCAAACATAGCAATGGCTTGAGTAGTCTTGAGACCTTGGACTACCAAAAGGAGATTTACATATGGTCATCCAGGGAATGGCTGGACAGATATAAGAGCTGGCTTGGCTTATCTCTACAGCACAGAAACATATGGGCCAGTGATTCAATGTTCCTAGACTGAGAGTGACAAATCCTTTTAGCACGGCCATTCTTCTAAAACTTGCACTCAAATGTAGTTGACAACCGGGTACCAAAGCACAGAAGAGTGAATACCCCACGAGGTTTATTAACTATAAGCTGGTTAAGATACCAGACTGCTTTTAAGTGGAACTTGCTGTGCACCAATTGTATTCTAGCTGGCACTTTCCTATGTTTGGTTTGCTATTGTACAGCCAGCATCTTTTGACTCAAAATTGCCATTATCTGGTTTTGTCTCAGTGGCAACAGTGCCTTTGGTGCAAAGCCCATTTTATGAACCCTTGTCTCCCGTTTGATGTTTCTAGGTGAATTGAAGTCTGACTAGCAAGATTAAAAAAATGTCAAACCTTGAATTGAAGGTTAATTTTTACCCAGTATTGGAAAATGTTTAGCCATGCTCTTGTCTCAACCGTAGCAGACCTGCCTCCAAATGTAGAACTATATTGTGGACATGCTGATTGAGGAATCCTGGGAGTTGACACCCTGGGGAATTCTGGGAGTTGAAGTCCACACATCTTAAAGCTGCAGAGGTTGAAAAGCATGGATGTAACTGATAACTGGATTTAGTGGAGCCCAGTATAAAAGCTGGCCAACAGTTGGCCATGTACAAATGCAGTGGAATTGGGATAAACTCTAGTGAATAATTGCTTCACAGCTTCTCAAGATATCCAATTAAATTTGGATAATATGAGCATTTTACTTCCTGTGTTGTTGCAGCACAGATCCCTTTTTTTTTTTTATAAAAAAAACAACTGTCTGATTAGATTCCTATTATGTCACCAAAGCAATTTTTTATAAACCGTTCCAAAGTGCATGATATTAGTTAAGTCATAATTGATTTTCTGTAAATGATCCTTGCAGAAACAGACAATCCCCCATGGCTCTTCTTATCAAAGTACCATATTTTTCGGAGTATAAGACACATTGGAGTATAGGACGCACCAAGATTTTGAAGAAGCAAATTTAAAAAAAAGTTTTTGCACCATGCAGACCTCCCCAAAATGGCCCATTTTTTGCGAAAATGGACCCGTTTTTTGTCAAAAAAAAAAAAGGAGGCCAAAAATGCTCCTATTCAGTGCATAAGACGTACCCAGATTTTCACCCTCTTTTTTGAGGGAAAAAGGTCCGGTAAGTGCAGTGATAAAATTAATGTGTCATCTACATATAGAAGTACAACTATTGATATATTTGCCAACTTTGGAGGGTGATGCTCTTCTTTGAAACCCTACTATTGGATTAAGGTAATAATTAAATGAAAATTATTTAGTAAAGCCAGAATACACCATTGCTTATCTTCCTTGTTGGTTACATCTAAAATATGACTCATACTATTTCATCTTCCCCTTACTTTGGTGTTGCAATGAAGTGCATTTAAAAGGGTAAGAAACCATCTATTGGAGAAGATTCAAAGGTTATGTCAAACGTTTCCCCTGGCAATTGATCAATTGACCATGGTGGCGCAGTGGTCAGAATACAGTACTGCACGCTGCTCACTCCAGGAGTTCAATTCTGAGTGGCTCAAGGTTGACTCAGCCTTCCATCCTTCTGAGGTCAGTAAAATGAGGACAATATGCTGACTCTGTAAACCACTTAGAGAGGGCTGTAAAATGCTGCGAACCGATATATAAATCAACTGTATTTTTCAGAGTATAAGATGCACCGGAGTATAAGATGCACCAAGGTTTTGAAGAGGCATATTACAAAAAAAAGTAGGTAGGTAGATAGAGGGATAGAGAGGGAGAGAAAGAAAGAGAAATACAGTAGGTAGATAGACAGAATAGGTAGGTAGGTAGATAAAAGGATAGAGAGAGAGAGAAATAGAGAGAAATACAGTAGGCAGGGAGGGAGGGAGAGAGAAAGTAGATAGGTAGGTAGGTAGGTAGGTAGATAAAGAAATAGAGAGAGAAATAGAGAGAGATAGAGAAATAAAGTAGGTAGGGAGGGAGAGAGAGAGAGTGTGTGTGTGTGGATAGATAGGTAGGTAGGTAGAAGGACGAAGAGAGAGAGAGAGAGAAAGAGAGAAAGAGAGAAAGAGAGAGAGAGTAGGTAGGTAGAGAGAGAGGGAGAGTAGGTAGGTAGGTTGATGTTTCCAGGTGTATTTATCCATGTCCTGGAGAAGGAAATCACTGACAAACCTTAAGACTTTGTTTCTGCTGGCACAGAAACAGTTAAAGGGCTTAGAGAGTGTTTTTGCACTCTTCAAACCTCCCCCAAACGGTCCGTTTCTCTGCGGAAATGGGGCCGGTATTTTTCAAATAAAAAGTATGAAGGGGGGGGGGCTTGCAGAGTGCTCCTGGGGGGGGGGTCAAAAATGAGCAAAAAACCAGCCCATTTATCGCAAAAACGGGCCATTTCTGTGCCAAATAAATTGCATGCATAGCCCTATGGAGGCTTATAGAGTGCTACTGGGGGCTGGGGGGCAAAAAACAGCTCATTTTAGGCTAATTTCTGCCCTTCCCAGCCCCCAGGAGCTCTCTGGAAGCCTCCATAAGGCTAGGAACAGCCAGTTTGGTGAAGGGGGCAGGGTTCCAGGAGGCAAAAAAATGCTGTATTCGATATATAAGATGCACCCAGATTTTCAGCCTCTTTTTAGAGGAAAAAAGGTGCGTCTTATACTCCAAAAAATACGGTAAGTGCTATTGCTACTTGAGACTTCCAAGAAGAATGAATAGAACTGATTTAGGAGCCTGAACAAAATGATATCAAACCTTGATCTAGTGGGTCACTCTGAACCATTCTTTACCTATCCGTTTTTCATCTTCCAGCCATTCCAGATTTTTCCAATAAATATGTCTAATATAGATCTTACTAATTATATTAAAAGGCACACTTTATGTGAATACAGCAGACAAGGCAGCTTTAAAGACACAACTTTACTACTTTCTTCATGATATCAGCCACATCTTTTTTGCCTGTATGACATCTCTGTCATCAGTATATTATGTACAGCACAACACAATAAATCTAGATGGTCTTTGCGTAACTTTGCATTCTGTCTATATCCAGGAACTTAGAGAGCTTTAACTGTTTTCACTTTTTTATTCAAATATTCCAAGGATGATACTTCTAACTCCTGCAGTAATGATGAATGGAAGCCTTAAAATCAATATAATTCAATTTAGTGTATTAAAGAGTTATGGCTCATGTACTATATATCTAGAATAACTCTATGCATTATCTAAAAAAAAAGAGACAAAGCACTATAGAGATCTGCACATCTCTACATGTTAAATTCTACAAATTTGCAAATGTAGCAATAAATTACTGCAACCACTGCACACTATATAGTATCAGAAAGACCAAGCAAATGAGATGTGTGCTGTCCAATTGCCAACTTCCAAAGTTTTTTGGGAACCGTGGATCACATGAATGGAGATGTCAGGCCTCAGCCTTCCATCCTTCTGAGGTTGGTAAAATGATGATCCAGATAGTTGGGGGCAATATGCTGACTCTGTAAACTGCTTAGAGAGGGCTGGTAAAGCACTGTGAAGAGGTTTATCAGTCTAGGTGTTATTGCTAAGTGCTATTGCTATTATATCTGCCCACTTGGTATTTTCAGGCAGGTCTCCTGCGTGAGCAGGGGGTTGGACTAGATGTCCTCCAAAGTCCCTTCCAACTCTGTTACTGTGTTGCAGTCCCTGCCCTGTGGAACAGCATCTTCTACAGAAATATGGAAAACATCTATAAGGGCATCTCTCAGAATCTCCTTAAGACATGTTTCTGTTCAGAGGTTCGACTTAACATGATATAACTTACTAGTGGGCCCTGTTGTATTTTTATTTTTATTGCTGTTGTTTTAGTATCGTGTGTGTGTGTGTGTGTGTGTGTGTGTGTGTGTGTGTATACACGTGCATGCAGCTTCCATGCTTTTCTATAGCTACAGAATGAGAGCAGTTGTGGAGGAATCATCTTCATATACTGAACTTGAGGGAAGAACAGCAGCCCTAGGCCAAGTCAATTTATAGAATGGAATAAAGAGGAATTAAATACACATACACACACACACACACACACACCATGGTGATTTCATTGAATTTGAGACTGGGAACATAAGTGAAGCTCTCTGGACCCTAAGGCAAACCTCTCGGATGTCTCTCAGCTGCCTTCGTCTCCAACCTTAGTCATTAGAGCTAATGGCTATATTTGAGGAGACCTGTTCTGGTGCCTGGGGCTTGCATATGTAAACCACTCTCAGCAAAGAGACAAGTACTGTGGTTCAGAGTGCTCTTGTGGGGGTGACGTGAAAGCAGCAGGCTTGTTCAATACAGCAAAAATCTGGACAACCACTAGCATTTCTGAATGTTTTTGCTAGCAGCCACCCTAGTTGGTTATGGTGAGCTGAGAGCCTATTTATTTCTGCCATTCCGTCCACGATACAGCCCTAAACAAATTCCAGGTTCTTCTGAGTTTGTGTGGGGAAGGAAGGTGGAGGGTGTCAGCCTTGCAGTAGACCTAGGTCAGGTATTCTTTTCCTTAAAAGTTGCAAGCCTGAGCAGTGGTGGGATTCAAATTTTTTTACTACCCGTTCTATGGGCATGGCTTAGTAGGCATGGCTTGGTGGGCGTGGCAGGGAAAGGATGCTGTAAAATCTCCATTTCCTCCCCACTCCAGGGGGGAAGATTACTGCAAAATCCCCATTTCTTCCCGATAGGCTGGGACTCGGAAGGCAGAGAATAGATGTGGGCGGGGCCAGTCAGAGGTGGTATGTACCTGTTCTCCGAACTACTCAAAATTTCCGCTATTGGTTCTCCAGGACAGGTCAGAACCTGCTGAATACCACCTCTGCTCCTGAGTTATAACCCGACTTCTGTCTTAATCAGTTCTACATTACTGAAGCTATATTCTCCTTGAGGGTTCACAAAAATAGCCCTTACGATGAGAGATGCATTGAGCTAGAGTGCTTCGTTCCAAGCCTGGAACAACAAAGTTATGAATCCATTCAATTTTGAAGCCTAATATTTCAAATCCCATCTCTATTTTGCTGGGCATTGAGCTAACATCTGCTGAATACATTTGGATTCATCCCTTCCTCACAGTGTTATAATCTCAGGTTGTAATGAAGTTTTTTTTTTAAATGGGTTTAGGAATATTACAAAGAATCATGGTGGAACAAGGCAAAGGGCCAGATAGGCAAACATTCTGCTCCTTGCATAGGGTAATGTTTGTGGGAAGTTGACAGAAGGATTCATCTTATCTTATTTGGCTTCTTCCTGATACTCCAAGGAGTGCTGCCTCTGAAATTTCATTATGTATCTCTATTTATCTCCATCTCCGTCTCTATCATCTGTCATTATCTCTATCTCTTTCTCTCTACCTCCACCCTCAACTATATCTCTATCATCTCTGTCATTATCTATCTATCTATCTATCTATCTATCTATCTATCTATCTATCTATCTATCTATCTATCTATCTATCTATCTACCTACCTACCTACCTACCTACCTACCTACCTACCTACCTAATCTAGCTAAAATTGTAAGCCTCCCAGAGTTACCCTGAGAGAGGGAGGGAGGGAGAGAGAGAGAGAGAGAGTTCTATCTTGTTCCCTCTCCCTCCCTCCCTCTCTCTCTCCCTCCCTCCCTCTCTCAGGGTAACTCTGGGAGGTAGGTAGGTAGGTAGGTAGGTAGGTAGGTAGGTAGGTAGGTAGGTAGGTAGGTAGGTAGGTTGGGTGGATGGATGGATGGATGGATGGATGGATGGATGGATGGATGGATAGATAGATAGATAGATAGATAGATAGATAGATAGATAGATAGATAGATAGATAGATAGATGGATAGATAATGACAGAGATGATAGAGATATAGTTGAGGGTGGAGGTAGAGAGAAAGAGATATGCGAGACCGCCTCCTGCCCCATACATCCCTCAGACCGATATGCTCCCACAGAGAGGGCCTCCTCAGGGTGCCGTCGGCTGGACAATGCCGACTGGCAATACCCAGGGGAAGAGCCTTCTCTGTGGCGGGGCCAGCCCTCTGGAACGACTTACCCCCTGAACTCCGCACCATCTCCGATCTCCGCCTCTTCCGCAAGTGTCTGAAGACACATCTATTCCATCTAGCCGGCCTAGCGTAACCTCCATCACTGACTATTAGACAGTTTTAAATTTAAATTTGGGATTTTTAATTTGGTTTTTAGCGCAGGGTTATTAGAATAAGTTTTTTAAATTTTATATGTTTTGTATGTATTTTAACATTCCTGTGCGCCGCCCTGGGTCCGTTTGGAGAAGGGCGGGGTATAAATTTAATAAAATAAATAAAAAATAAGATAGAGATAATGACAGATGATAGAGACGGAGATGGAGATGTTTTGTTAATTAATACATAGTAAATTAATACAATGTGTGTGTGAGTGTGTGTGTGTGAGAGAGAGAGACCGGGGGGGGGGGGGAGAGAGAGAGAGAGAGAGAGAGTTCTATCTTGCTCCCTCTCCCTCCCTCCCTCTCTCTCTCTCTCTCTCTCTCTCCCTCCCCCCGTCTCTCTCTCTCTCACACACACATACACTCACACACACACACACACACACACACACATTGTATTAATTTACTATTTATTAATTAACAAAACATTCTGCACACACAGATCGCAGTAAACAAAGCAGCAAACCGGGATCTGGTTTGCAAGCAACAGGAAATACCTGTGACTCATGTTCTCTTTACTGAAGTAAGTTTAGTAGAAAGCCAAAAGCGGGTGGGGGAAACAGTTAAGGGTCCTCCTAACAACAGCCCCCCAAAAATGCCCAGGTCCTCCTGGCTGTAACTTGCTTTTTGCTTTCTTTCACACTGTTGTTTAGCCTGAAGGGAATGACACAGAAAACATGGTTGAAATTGCCTATCTCCTACATTCACTTCCTCCCTTTTTCCTAGGGCAGGGGTCTGCAAAGTCGGCTCTTTTAAGACTGGTGGACTTCAACTCCCAGAGTTCCCCAGCCAGCATAGCTGGCTGGGGAATTCTGGAAATTGAAGTCCACCAGTCTTAAAAGAGCCGACTTTGCAGACCCCTGTCCTAGGGGATCAAAGTCAGATTCACTTAACAATCCCGTTACTAACTTAACTGCAGTGATTCATTTAATACCTGTGGTCGTAGAGTGGTCGTAAAATGGGACAAAATTCACTTAACAACTGTCACTTAGCAACAGAAATGTTGGCCTCAATTCTGGTCATAAGTCAAGGACTGCATGTATTATATTTCTTTGTATTCACCCTACACACCGGTTTACCCATTGAAATCTTCCTCCATTATCCAGTTTGCCACCGTGCAGTGTTAAGCTGTCATATGTGCTAATCATATGTGGTACTAAATTGTTGATCTACAGCCCAGTCCTTCCATCAAATGTGTGCAAAGATCTCCTCCTTGGAAAACACAACACAGAACAAGAAGGGGATATTTCCTCACATGTGGTCCATGTTTCCTAGCAACTGCAACCATTCAGATGTGGAAGGTTTTAAATATTCAGGAAAGTAATTTTTCCCCCTCTCATTGTGTTGACAAAATGATCTTTCTATATTTCCCGTGCAGTTTCTTTCCTACCTTTTCTTTAAAAAGGAAGGAGGGGAAACGAAAGGGGGAAGGAAGTGGAGGGGAAGGGGAGGAAAGGAGAGGAAAGGAAAGGAATATAATTTCTGGAGGGTAGGAATAGGAATAAATTGATTGCATTCTTTCAAATATCGAGGCTCTTTGATTTAAGAAATAAGAATATCAGCATTCCAAATATTTATACAGCCCCTGCAAAGCATACCACGGGAATTACCCTAGACCAGTGATGGCTAACCTTTTTTGGCTCGCGTGCCAAAAGCGGGGGGAGTGCAGGGGGGGGGGTGCATAGGCGTGCCACACCCATAATACGTTACAAGGTTTTGATGACCATATTCAAGGTGCTCCATGTCACGGGGCCTAGCTACCTTCGAGACCGTCTACTACCCCATACATCCTTTCGACCGACTCGCTCCCAGGGAGAGGGTCTTCTCCGCGTGCCGTCGACCGGACAATGCCGGTTGGCGGCTCCCAGGGGAAGGGCCTCCTCTGTGGTGGGCCCTACCCTCTGGAATGGCCTACCTCCCGATCTCCGTTCCATCACAGACCTCTGCTTGTTTCGCCGGCACTTAAAAACTTATTATTTTCATCTGGCCGGCCTAGCATGATCTACTCCACACCCATTGTTTTTATAACAAATCAAAATTTTAATTTATGGGTTTTAAATTTAAACTTATTTTAAGCAGGGTATTGATTTAATTTAGTTATTATTTAATAATATTTTGTATTTATGTATATTTATTTTAAATCTCTGTTCGCTGCCCCGAGTCCCTTTGTGGTGAGATGGGTGCGGGTTACAAATGTGAATAATAATAATAAAATAATAATAATAATAATACTATGTGTGCGACCCCCTGCTTTTGGCACACTTTTCCAGAGGCTTTCTAGGAGCCTGGGGAGGGTGAAAACAGCCTCCCCCCAACCTCCAGAGGCTCCAGGAGTTTCCCTGAAGCCTCCAGAGGGCGAAAAACGGACTCAAAAGAAGGCCTAAATCAGCTGGCCAGCGCACACATGCACGCTGGAGCTGACAGTTCAAAAATGGTTCTGCGTGCCACTTGTGGCACCCATGCCATAGGTTCGCCATCATGGCCCTAGACTTTTAAAAAAAGTATAAATTTATACTGTGCCTATAAACATATTTGAAAATAGAAGCTATCATTAAATAAACCCATTAATATTCAAAATAATTAAGGCTGTAATTGTATGAACGCTTAGTTGAGCCTGTCCAGCACTAAAATAATTGGGATTCTGTTTTAAATCAACACACACCACATTTATTTATTGGACTATATGACATTTCAACATTTAAACCTAGACTACGGTGTTGCCAAAGCACTGGGTGTTGAATAATCAAACATGCTATTAATATATTTAATCCGAAGTGAGGCATATATCAATTTCAAAAATGCATTTTATACTTCAAAGCTGTCAACGCTAAGCTAAAGAAATTGCATTGCATTTTAAGAGAATAGCCATAAATTTTCTTGCTTTGGGGAAACAATATTGAAACAGTATTTCAACTTGTCTGTGACCTGATTGTTTTATGATAGTGGCCTGAACAGAATATTTCAAGAGTTATGATAGTGGTTAGAATTTGTTTTGCTTATTTTATCGATTCCTATTATTTATTCCTAACATTTATGTTGATCATTCCTTCTTTTTTTCTCCAAGTCAGTATGATTCTAACATAATCCAAATCTAATTATCTGTGGAACTTCCTTGTTCTTTCTATTGTAAAGTCTTAATCATTGTTGGTCAGTCTCCCTATTTATGCATTTGCTTGTTCTCTTATCTTTATCTTTTCAACTTGTTCACCAATGAATTCATAATCTATATAAATAAAAATGTAAAATAGTTTGTACGAATCCACTAATCTCAAAAACTACTGGGCCGATTTACACCAACCTTTCACACAATGTAGCCAACGACTTCCGATAATAGAATAGCTACTCATTTTGTGCCTAGCACGCGTGTATTGTGTACAAATTACACACAAAAAAATGTACCCACTGAAATGTGTTTTAACTTCCTTGTAGCCACGCCCATCAAACTGCTTTTCAACTGTCAGTGTTGGAAGAGGCCTCATATGGCGGCCTCTTGGGGCCAAAAAGGCACATAGCAAACTCCCAGGTGGCCCATAGATGGGGGAGGGGAGAAATTCTGCTCAGGACTGTTCTCTGAGGTAAAAACATGGAGGCAGGCAGCTGCTTTAAACTGTTTAATACGAACTGAACCAAACTGTAACAAAGAATCACCCATCTGACAGCAAATACAGTTTAATAAAAGAGGGACTAGGGAAGACATGATAGCAGCCTTCCAATATCTCAGGGGTTGCCCCAAAGAAGAGGGAGTCAAGCTATTCACCAAGGCACCTGAGGGCAGAACAAGAAGCAATGGGTGGAAACTAATCAAGGAGAGAAGCAACCTAGAACTGAGTGGAAATTTCCTGGCAGTGAGAACTATTAACCAGTGGAACATCTTGCCACCAGAAGTTATGGATGCCCCAACACTGGATGTGTTTTTAAGAAGAGACTGGAAAACCATTTGTCTGACACGGCATAGGGTCTCCTGCTTGAGCAGCGGGGTTGGACTAGATGACCTCCAAGGTCCCTTCCAACTCTGCTATTGTATTATTGTATTACAGTAGGTAGGTAGATAGGGGAATAGAGAGACAGGGAGAAATACAGTTTAATAAAAGAGGGACTAGGGGAGACAGGATAGCAGCCTTCCAATATCTCAGGGGTTGCCACAAAGAAGAGGGAGTCAAGCTATTCTCCAAAGCACCTGAGGGCAGAACAAGAAGCAATGGGTGGAAACTAATCAAGGAGAGAAGCAACTTAGAACTGAGGAGAAATTTCCTGACAGTTAGAACAATTAATCAGTGGAACAACTTGCCTCCAGAAGTTGTGAATGCCCCAACACTGGAAGTCTTCAAGAAGATGTTGGATAGCCATTAGTCTGAAATGGTATAGGGCAGTGATGGCTAACCTTTTTTGGCTCACGTGCCAATAGCAGAGGGAGTGCAGGGGCGATGTGCACAGGTGTGCCACATCCATAATGCTATGTGCATGACCCCCTGCATTTGGCATGCTTTTTACGTCATCCCCAGGCTCCAGAGGGTTTATAGGAGCCTGGGGAGGGTGAAAACAGCCTTCCCCCACCTCCAGAGGGCAAAAAATGGCCTCAAAAGAAGGCCTAAATCAGCTGGCCAGGGC
The DNA here is from genome assembly GCA_039707465.1 of Rhabdophis nuchalis. Taxonomy (NCBI): domain Eukaryota; kingdom Metazoa; phylum Chordata; class Lepidosauria; order Squamata; family Natricidae; genus Rhabdophis; species Rhabdophis nuchalis. The sequence continues at coordinate 75,104,172 of CM077645.1, forward strand.
ACACATACAAACTGAAGCTGACAGGGCAATGCCTCGAGTGGCCTAAGAAATGGTTCCGTGTGCCACCTGTGGTACCCGTGCCATAGGTTCGCCATCATGGGTATAGGGCTTCCTGCCTAGCAGGGAGTTGGACTAGATGACCCCCAAGGGATAGATAGAGAGGCAGAAATAAGGTAGGTAGGTAGGTAGGTGGGTGGGTGGGTGGGTGGGTGGGTGGATGGATGGATGGATGGATGGATAGATTAGATAGATAGATAGATAGATAAATAGATATATAGATAGATAGATAGATACAAAGAAAGAAAGAAAGAAAGAAAGAAAGAAAGAAAGAAAGAAAGAAAGAAAGAAACTAAGAAAGAGACAGTAGGTAGGTAGATAGGTAGGTAGGTAGGTAGGTAGAGGGAGAAAGGAAGAAATATAGTAGGTAGGTAGGTAGGTAGGTAGGTAGGTACGTAGGTAGGGGGATGGATAGATAGATAGGGAGAAATACAGTAGATAGGTAGGTAGAGGGATAGACAGAGAGGGAGAAATACAGTAGGTAGGCAGGTAAATGGATAGGGGGATAGATAGAGAGGGAGAAATACAGTAGGTAGGTAGGTAGAGGGATAGACAGGGAGAAATACAGTAGGTAGGTAGGTAGATAGAGGGAGAAAGAAAGAAATACAGTAGATAGGTAGAGGGATAGACAGAGAGGGAGAAATACAGTAGGTAGGTAGGTAGATAGGGGGATAGATAGAGAGGGAGAAATACAGTAGGTAGGTAGGTAGGTAGGTAGGTAGGTAGGTAGGTAGGTAGAGGGAGAAAGCAAGAAATACAATAGGTAGGTAAGTAGAGGGATAGACAGAGAGGGAGAAATACCATAGGTAGGTAGGTAGGTAGGTGTATAGATAGATAGCGAGAAATACAGTAGGTAGGTAGGTAGTAGGTAGGTAGGTAGGTAGATAGAGGAATAGAGAAAGAGGGAGAAATACAGTAGGTAGGTAGGTAGAGGGATAGAGAGGGGGAAATACAGTAGGTAGAGGGAGAAAGAAAGAAATACAGTAGGTAGGTAGGTAGAGGGATAGATAGATAGAGAGGGAGAAATACAGTAGGTAGGTAAGTAGGTTGGGGCTTATATGGTGGTTGTGTGTATGTGTGCAGGTGTAGATCTACACACAGATTGGTTGGCCATTTAACCAGACTGGGCCACAGCAACGCGTGGCCGGTATAGCTAGTGTTATGAATAAACTTAGATTTAAGTTAAGAGGTTTCTGCTTTGATCTCTACATATTTCTCTAGTCTGTAATTATTCTAATGGAGCAAAGTCAATGGAGAAGCCAGATTCACTTAACCACCACAGTAGTAACTTAACAAATGCAATGATTCACTTAACAACTGTGACAAGAAAGGTTGTAAAATGGGACAAAATTCACTTAAACATTTCACTTAGCAACAGAAATTATGGGCTCAATTGTTGTAAGTTGAGGGCTACCTGTATATGGATAGATAAGCAAGGAGTTAGTAAACAGTTTCAGTAAGTAAGCATTCACCCATCACCAAACTACTGTATTTTTTGGAGTATAAGCACCAAGGTTTTGAAGAAGCAAATTTTTTAAAAAAAGGTTTTGCACTCTGCAAACCTCCCAAAAACGGGCCCGTCCCCCATCCCCCCCCCACACAAAAAAGGACATGAATAGCCTTTAGGAGGCTTGTGGGGATCAAAAACAAGAAAAAAACAGCTTGTTTTTTGCTCATTTCTGCCCTCCCCAGCTCCCAGGAACTCTCTGAAAGCTATGCACGGCCATTTTGGTGAAGGAGGCGGGGTTTTGGGAGGCAAAAATGCTGTATTCAGTGTATAAGATGCACCCAGATTTTCAGCCTCTTTTTTGAGGGAAAAAGGTGCGTCTTATACTCCGAAAAATATGGGTAAGTGCTTTTTAAAAATTCCTAGGTGATATTTTTGTATGGGGAAGGATGAGGGATGAGCAGTAATGCTCTTTCGCGGGCTGATGATGCTTTGAGCATTTTCCAGGGATTGCTCACATTAATAACACAACAGAATGACACAGTTCACTTCTGCATTGGGGGGATCAGTTGGTTCCTAGGAAATTGTGAAGGAAGTATTTTCGCAGTTGTAGCAATGCAATGGAAGCAGGAGGGGGGAGGGAGAGAGAACCAAGCCACAATAATAATAAGAATGAATTTAGTCAGGGCTATTAGCAATGCGATGACTGGGCTTCTGATTTCTATCTTTCAAAGAGGCTTCTGGATAATTGCTACTCAATCTCTACATGGCTCAATATCCCCCACCACCACCACCACCCACACACAATCAAAGGACATTTTCAGTGCCCTGGGCCTATTTTCAAAGTCCTGCAGCTCTAGCTTCTCATCTCTTCCACTCAATTCTGATATGGGTCATGGAGAAGAAGGGCTGACTTTGAAAAATGCTAATGCTTTGCAGTGGGAGAGACAGGTAGCCTCCAGACAAGCAGGGACTTGAAGCAACACTTGATTCATTTATGTTCTCTTTCATGTGCAGAAGAGACACAGGTTGTCTCCTCCTCCTCCACCACCTCCTCCTTCTCTCTCCTTCATCTTTTTCTTCTTTTTTTCTTCATAAAGGCTTGAAATTTATATTCTTGGCACTGCTTATGCTGTGTTACTGACTTAAGCAATGGCTTTTTTAGGGCTCATATCCAAAATATTTGAAAGAACAATGATAAGTCTTACCATAAATTGAAGCCAGGAAATGCTATTTCTCCTGCAATCTTTCACCCAAACGTCTGAACCATAAGAGCAGTTCAGCATTCAGAAGTGGAGTCACTTATGCAGACATAATACCATCCTCTAAAGCAGGGATGTCCAAACTTGGGAACTTTAAGACTTGTGGACTTGAAGTCCACAAGTCTTAAAGTTCCCAAGTTTGGACATCCCTGCTCTAAAGATAGGCTGTCAAAAAAAAAAGGCAAGATGCTATTTGCACAATGCAGCCTAAGACTTGCCTCTTTGGATATGTTTTCAATATCAACACCAGAGGTGGTATTCAGCCAGTTCTGACCAGTTCTAGCAAACCAGTAGCAGAAATTTTGAGCATTTGGAGAACCGGCAAATATCAATTCTGGCTGGCTCTGCCCCCATCTATTCGTTGCCTCCCAAGTCCCAGCTGATCGGCTGGGTCTTCTTCTGTTGCCCTGCACAGGAGAATGGAGCTGGAAAGCAGGTTAGTGGGGTGGGAGAGAATGGGGATTTATAGTATCCTTGCCCTGGAGTGGGGTGGAAATGGAGATTTTGCAGTATCCTTCCCCCAGGAGTAGGGAAGGAATGGGGATTTTGCAGTATCTTTTCCCTGCCACACCCACCAAGCCATGCCACACCCTCAGAACCGGTAGTAAAAATTTTTTGAATCCCACCACTGATCAATGCATATTCAAAAGTGGCAGAGTTTGCATTGTGCTGCCACAACATAATATTGACTTTTTGAACCCCTCCTTGCTTAAACCAGTTGTGTACAGTTGCGCTAATTTCTAAGTCAGGGGCTCTGCTCACAGTCTTCATGCCCTAGTCGTCTCTTGATTGGACTACTATAAGGTATTCTTCATGGGGCTGCTACTGAAGAGCGTCTGGAAGCTTCAGCTGCTGCAATTATGTGCTAGAACTTTGCCTGTGTTACATCCTGCTCTGAGAACTGCAATGGTTGCCAGTTGCTTCAGGGTCTAATTCAAGATGGTAGTTTAAAGCCCTTCATAGCATGTGACTGAGTTATCTGAGGGACCATCTCTCCTCAGTTACATCAGCCTATCCCATCAGGTCTGGTAGAGAAAACATGCTGTGGATCTGGGACCTATCCATTAGGGATCTCTGCTCCTCTTGGGTGGCTTCCAAAAGGTGGGCCTTCTCTGCCATGGCATCCATTTTATGGAACATTCTCCCCCATCACAAAGGTAGGTTGGCTCCATCCCTGCTAATGTTCAGAAAGTCTTCAAGATCTGACTTTGTCATTCCAGGGAATCAAGGGTGGGCTGCTACAGGTTCGGCCAGGTGCGGGAGAACCCACAGCTAACATTACAGCCAGTTGGGAGAACCTCCAAATCCCACCCCTGGCTGGCCCCACCCACCCCATCCCACCCCTCCCAGGAGCTTCCACATGGCCCATTTTGGATGTGAGGTAAGTACAGGGCCTGTGTGGAGGCTTGGGGGTGGGGTGGGGGTGGAATGGGCCTCCTGGAAATTCCAGAAGGCTGGAAACAGGCCCATTTCCAGTCTCCGGAGGACCTCCGGAGCCTGGGGGCAGTTTTTGCCCTCCCAGAGGTTCGATGAAAGCCTCCAGAGCCTGTGGGAAAGTGAAAACAGCCCTCCTGCCATGGTGCAAGAGGCCGACTAGGCCACACCCACCATGGCCACTCCCACCCAGCAACCAGGCAGAGAACCCGTTGCTGAAATGTTTGAAGTCCACCCTTGCAGGGAACTGATGAAATGAAATCTTATGATGGTTCCATCACTGTGGATAATGTTCAGTCTCATCTGTGGCTTTGTTTTAGTAATGACTATTTAATGTTTTTAATAATAATAGTTTTATATATTTGTTGTTTTAATTCATTGTTGTATGCTGCCAAGAGTTACCTGCGAGACTTGCGAAACCACCTACTGCCACCGGTAGCCTCCCATCGTCCAGTTCGATCCCACAGAGTTGGCCTCCTCAGGATGCCATCAGCCAGACAGTGTCAGCTGGCGACCCCCAGGGGAGAGCCTTCTCTGTGAGAGCGCCTTCCCTTTGGAATGAGCTACCCTCAGAGCTTCGCATAATTCGAGACTTCCCGTCCTTCCGGCGCGCCCTAAAAAGCTGGCTTTTCTAGCAAGCCGGCCTGGCCTGAACAAAATAACGTATTAATTTTAATTCCAAGTTTAATTTATTTTATAATGTCTATTAATTTATTGCTTATTGGATTTTTTATTTAATATTTTTCTAACTTTTGTACTATATGTCTCTTATGTTGTACGCCGCCCTGAGTCCTTTGGGAGAAGGGCGGCATATAAATCCAATAAATCTAAATCTACCTTTTGTGAGATGGTAAGTCATATACATTTCATAAATACATTTATCAAATTTAAATCACTGCCCATCACACAAAAGTGATTTTAATTTAGAGTCCTATATAAGCAGCAATCTAAATGACCCCACTCAGTGACACAATAGATGGCTCTATTTTTTGACATCACAAATTGCTTTTTACTCAGAGTCAAAAAAAATTATACTTTGTACCAAACTTATTTTGTGCATAAATTAAGCCAGGCAAAAAACAAAAAGTTGGTTTTGTTTCTGAGAGAAATGTTCTTTTCTGCCCTTGTCAAGATGCAGCAAAGTAATTGTAATCATTTCAAAGTAGATAAGGGTTGAAGGACACGTTAGACCTAAGTCTGTATGAACCCACAGGGAGAACTATTCTGTCATTTCTCTTTTCATTTCTGAACATTTACAATGAAAGGATTGCGTGAGTGACAAAGTCTTTATCAAAAGGTTTGAACCTTGTCTGGCAATCAGAAAGTACTGTTCCACGGCTTGCCTTTGAGAAATGTCCCATCCATATCTCAGACGGATTATATTAGAATAATGCAATCTGGTTCCTTTCAATTTTCTTGGGTAACAATTCACATTACCCTCAGGCAAAATTTTCCCCTACTCATATACATGAGTCCATACCATTTCCATTATCACTTCTATAGAATATAAAATATTTCTATTTAACAGGTGGATCAAATGTATTGTGCTTAAAAAGAGAACAGGAGATCAGAAGATTCAGGGAAATTTAATAGCCTTCCAGTTAAAGTGCCAGTAGAATAGTTGAAAAACAAATTTTAATGCAGTATTAAACCCTTTTCCTTAGTTTTTCTTATAATTATCTTATTTCTTCTTAATGTCCCTAGGCTTTGACCAAGCAAAGCAAGTAGTAATCAATAGAATGAAGGACATGGAGTTCCAAGAAGAACTAAATAGGTTGCCTCTCCTCAGTAGGGACAGAATCAAACAGGGTGTGTGGGAATCGGCAAGATTTCTAAATGACCTGATCTTCCCAAAACAAAGAATAGCTTTCTTCAGAGCCAGATTTAACATTCTCCCCTCAGCACTCCTCCAGGGTAGGTATAAGAGAACACCAATAGCAGAACAGGTATGTATATGTGGTAAAGAAGAAGTTGAAGATATCTCACATCAGTGGTGGGTTTCTGCAGGCTCGCACCTACTCGCGAGAGCCGGTTGGTGAAATTTAGAGAACCGGTGAGAGGGGGTTCCACCAGCGGACCTGGAAGTAAATCTGGCCCGCCACTGCCAGTGACCCAACGGGAAGGAAAGGAAAGGAAGGAAGGAAAGAAAGAAAGAAAGAAAGAAAGAAAGAAAGAAAGAAAGAAAGAAAGAAAGAAAGAAAGAAAGAAAGAAAGAAAGAATTTATCATCACAATTGAGTCCAAAATTTTGGTTGCTAAGCAAGAACGTTGTTAAATGAGTTTCACCACATTTTAAAAGGTGGCCACTCCCACCCTGTCACATGACTGCCAAGCCACGCCCACAAAATAGGCCACACCTACAGAGTAGGTTCTAAAAAATTTGAAACCCACCATTGTCTCACATGTTTTACTGTACTGTACTGTACTATTATACAGAGTTCATAGGTCAACATATATTCTCCCTTTACTAGAGAGATTGCCAGGGAGGGCAGACAATTTTTATGTAGGCTTTCTCCTCCAGGACTCAAACCAGTCTACCATGCATGCAGTGGCAAAATTCTATGTTGCTGCAATGTTCTCAAGGGAAAAAAAATGGTTACAGAATTATAGCTGTCATCTTGTACCAATTATTTGGAGATATCTCTAACAATTTTTGGAACATTATATTTACTCACATTCTTATCGGCTTTTCACCCACGTAAACCAGGGAGTGACCCAAATAGTTTGAGAACATGTATTTTCTTAACAGGGATGTTTTTATCCACTTTTAATGTCAGTACTATTTTTTTAAATATATTACAAAAAGTGATGTCTATTGCTGGTCTTTTACCATAATAAAGATAAATTCAATTCTTAATATTATCACTGGAAATCTACACATCAAACTGGCTGGCCAAGTACTTGATCCTTGCATTTTTTGTATAATTTCACAATTAAATAAACATATGCGGCTGTTGTCTATGGAGATTCTCATTCCTCCAGATCATGGTTGTCCCAAAGGTGATTTTTCAAGAGGTAACTGGACTGTCTTTGTTTTTCTTTGAAGATGTTTTGCTTCTCATCCAAGAAGCTTCTTCGGTTCTTCAGTCATCACCTTTGGGACATAGGTGTTCATTATACTTCTTTTAAGTGATTTTTCTCACCAGATATGTGAGAATGATACATTCACATAACACATTGATACAAAACCAAAATGAGCCACTCTATGGCTGAATATAATGTGCAAATAGCCATGTCATCTAAGCTTTTCCAACCACCAACTCCTCCAAATATCTAGACCAGAGGTTCCCAAACTTGGCAACTTTAAGACTTGCCTAATTCTGGGAGTTGAAGTCCACAAGTCTTAAAGTTGCCAAGTTTGGGAACCTCTGATCTAGACTGCCACAATTTTCAACACCAGTCATGTTGGATGGCAAATTCTGGGAGTTATGAAACTCCATTGCTCATCTCAATCTGGACCAGGTTTGGCTCATAATATCAAACTATGATTTAATGCTATAAGATCAAGCCAAGATAAGCCTTTGACTCTCAAACATCCTTTAGTTTGATGACCTCCATAGCCATGAAAAGATCATCAGCCTCCACAGCTTCAACTTCTCTTTTAAACAAAAGTCAGTATGATCCCCAACTCTGCTGACTTTGTTGAAACAAAGCAGCCTTTAAACTAGAGTTGATTTGGCTCCTTTTAATTAGCTGTGGTTTAGAATAAAGACATCCAAAACATTTTTGAGACATGAGAGCCACAGCAAGGCTGCCCATGGCATTTGTGTGGAAAGAATCCAGATGTTTTCCTTTGGAGAGAAAAAATTTGGAGATGACTTTTTAAATTGTTATTTCCCTATATTAAATCTAATTTAGAAAGCTACTATGCAGGGGTGGGTTGCTTCCGGTTTTACTACCGGTTCACAACCCGCGTGCCAGACGTGCACCAGAGACACGTGCACCGTTCAACGTAAATTGCTCTTCATGCATGCGCAGAACAATTTACAATGAACTCTGCATGCCCAGTCATGAAAAACCAAAATGGCGGCAACCCAGAGGTGGCGAGGGGACCGGTTTGGGAGCATGGCAGGCCTGGGTTGTTGCTGGTTCTGCGACCGAGGCCTGAATTCCACTAGTGACTCAGCCGAATTGGGAGCAACCCACCTCTGCTACTCTGGTGTACCTAGTTAAGGCATCAGGCTAGAAACCAGGAGACTGTGAGTTCTAGTTCTGCCTTGGACACAAAGCTAGCTAGGTGGGCCTTAGCAAACTGTATGAATCCAGTCAGTTTGTCATGTTTAAATAATAAAGCAAAAGTTCGGTAAAAATTAAAACCCCTTCTGGGTTTGATACCCTGTTTTAATTTCAGTTTTCTATTTTTGGAATACCCTCAAAAGGGAATAGATGGCTACTTTCAGCTAGTTTACAAACACCCTACTTCCAGGTTTTCTGAGCCCTACTCTCCCCTGCCCACCCAATTTCCTCTTTGTTTCTTTCCTTTTCCAAACCCACAGCATGCTATGTGTGTGTGTGGGGTGGGGATGGCAATTTCTAAATGACATTCTGTGTGAATTGTTTTTCCCTGCTCGTTGCTGGATGAAAATCAACGTTCCCTGTTTTCATAGCATAGGAAGAGATGGGGGAGAAGCACCCAACATTGCTTCAGAGATATCATTCAGCTCTGGATGGTGACAGCCGAGCCTCCCCTTAATGCCTTAGCGTGTTGGTAAGTTCCATCTGAAAAATAAAATCAGATCTCTTTGCTGAGTCATAGATGCTTCTGAGCTGCATTTATAAAAGCCAGGAAATGGTTACTGTGAGGTGAGGAGAGTGTCTTCTGAATGTGTTGTGGTGGTTGTGGTGTTGACAGAGTTGTGCAGGCTTTAAAATTGCAATCCCTGCTTTAAATATTAATTCAGTCGGCTCTCTCCTTTCTATTAGTGCTTTATAGAAATTGCAATGCATGCTGCTGTTTTTTTTTAGGTACAGTCTTTAAGAAATGCTGCTTTCTAAGTCTAACCCCACCCACCCCTACCTCCGTGGGGGGGAAGCAAAAGATGCCTCTGCAACATGGCATTTTAGGCACGAGATGCTTGCACATGTACTTGGAGGCAGGCTCCACTGTGCAAAGGATTTCAGCCATATTTAATGGCCATCAGAGGCTCTTCTCATTTCACAGTGAACGTGCCTGGCTTATAGTATGCATGCTTAACAGAATAAGTTCCACCCGAGAGCAGGAGGGCTTATGCTCCAGTAGACACAGAGTCCAGGAATGTACACCTGGTGCATTTACCATCCAGATGACTTGTGTGTGCAAAGTAGCTGGGATGCCTGTGAACAGATAAACCTGCTTAGCAAGGAAGGGCAGGTGATAAGTAATTAGGAGAAATGGGTAGAATATGTTCTATTAATCTGCTTTCAAAAGTCTTGGAAAATGGGACAAAAGCCTATAAGCTCAAAAATAAACATTAATTGCTTTTGCAGAATTAATCATTGCTCTATGAATTTGTGCATTTGTAAAAAAAATCTCCTCTTGAAGGACTGAAATTATGAACACTCTCAAAGGGAAGGGAGAGGTTTAATACCCTTTCCATGGCTGTGTTGTCGACTTGTTTGCCTGCCTTTCTAAAAATGGCTTCATTTAGTTCAGGGGCCGAAAGGAAATGTGGTACCATATGAATAATGTGCATTAAAAAAATGTTATTCACCTTTGGGAAATGTAGCTGATAAATCAACTTTGAGGAAAAACAATTGTCCAAGAAAGAAATGAATTAAATGCTTACACCATACTTGTATTCAAACTTCTTGGTTACTCTTACATTTTCTCTACTTGACTCATGCGTCCCAACTAGCATGGTGTTAAGGATAGGACAAGGATGGAGGAGACTTTATCTTCAGTCATAGAAGTTCACTGGATGATTTGGAACCAAGTAATATCTTGAGTCAGAGGTGGTATTCAGCAGGTTCTGACCAGTTCTAGAGAACCGGTAGCGGAAATTTTGAGTAGTTCAGAGAACCAGTAAATATTACCTCTGACTGACGCCGCCCCCATCTATTCTCTGCCTCCTGAGTCTCAGCTGGTAGGGAGGGAATAGTGATTTTGCAGTATCCTTCCTCTGCTATGCCCACCAAGCTACACCTACCAAGCCACGCCACGCCACACCCACCAAGCCATGCCCACAAAACTGGTAGTAAAATTTTTTGAATATCGCTACTGCTCTGAGTCTAATGTGTTTTCTTGTTGGAGAAAATTGGAGTAGGGAATATTAGGAATGAAATATTGCATTTTATTTTATTTTATTTTATTTTGTTCTGCTTATTTTTTGAGGCCACTAATTTTTTTTAAAAAAAAGGCTCTTGGCAGTTTGCAATATTTCAAATATACAGTATAGTTTTAAAAAATATGACTGCCTGAACAAAATAACATCAATAACTTTCAGGAACGATTTGACCCACAAATACAATAACCCAAAGTTTTGGAACAGTGCCCGGTTTTCAGGGATTTCCAGAACATTTACAGAATGAAAGTCATATATATCTCCCATGGGATGCTGTTCTACAGGGGAGGGGCAGTCTCAATCCTACAAGATGACAATTGAAGCATCCTGGAGTGGATCCCCTCTGCCTAAAGTGTACCAGATGGGCAGGAACAACGGGAGATACTGTAGGCATTTCCTGAGATGACAGGTCTTTATGCTCTGAAGGACTTTGCAGGTGAACACCACACCCAGAAGCTGAATGGCTACCAGTGCAGCTCACACAGCAACAATAACACATGGACATAGTAAGGAATGCCCACTACTGCCTGAACTGTTTGCATTTTGAACCTGTGGTAGCTTCCAAATCATCTTCAAAGGCAACCCCATGTAGAGTGCAGTAATCCAACTGTGAGATTGTAGAGACTGTAACCATCTATAGAGTCTCATAAATGAGAAAAGGACCTCCTGGACATAGCTGCCACCCATCCTTCAAACAATAATTGTGTGTCCAAGCTACACACTAATGTTACCTGGGGAAATGCGGCCCCATTTAAGACCAAAGGCAAAGAGCCACAACTAGCCATGTCAAAATTGAGCCAATCTGTTCCTCCCCATCCAAACCCAAATAGCCTCCAGATACTGGGTCAGTTTAGTAAAGTAATAGCTTTACTTGCCCAATCCTGGTTGTGATGTACATATTAAGGTATCATTAATGTATTGGTACCAAATCCCAAACTGAAGGATGACTAGTAGCAACTGTGAGAGGGATCTCGGAATCCTAGTGGACAACCATTTAAATATGAGCCAGCAGTGTGCAGCAGCTGCCAAAAAAGCCAACACAGTTCTAGGCTGCATCAACAGAGGGATAGAATCTAGATCGCGTGAAGTGTTAATGCCACTGTATAGTGCCTTGGTAAGGCCACACTTGGAATACTGCATACAGTTTTGGTCGCCACGATGTAGAAAAGACGTGGAGACTCTGGAAAGAGTGCAAAGAAGAGCAACCAAGATGATTAGAGGACTGGAGACTAAGACATATGAAGAACGGCTGCAGGAGCTGGGTATGTCTAGTTTGATGAAGAGAAGGACCAGGGGAGACACGATAGCAGTGTTCCGATATCTCAGAGGGTGCCACAAAGAAGAGGGAGTCAAACTTTTCTCCAAGGCACCTGGGGGCAGGACAAGGAACAATGGGTGGAAACTAACCAAGGAGAGAAGCAACTTAGAACTAAGGAGAAATTTCCTAACAGTAAGAACAATTAACCTCTGGAACAGCTTGCCTCCAGCAGTTGTGAATGCCCCAACCCTGGAAGTCTTTAAAAAGATGTTAGACAGCCATTTGTCTGAAATGGTGTAAGGTTCCTGCCCATGCAGGGGGTTGGACTAGAAGACCTACAAGGTCCCTTCCAACTCTGCTATTGTATTGTATTGTACTTTACCCAGTCGTTCCATATACTGTAGATATTAAAAAGAGGGAGTAACAGCATCGGACATTGAAGTATTCCACAAGTATAGATGTAATCTCTTCCCTCCTGGGGAATCAACCACCGTAATCAACCACTGAGGAAGAAGGTGAGCACAGCAGCATAGCACCCCTCCCACTCCCAAGCCTTGAAACCAGTCCATTCCTCAATGGTCCATGGTATAGAAAGCAGCAGTGGTCAAGAAGCACAAGGATGAATGCCCCCATTCCAGGTCCACCACAGATTATCCACAAGAACTACCAATACTGTCTCTATACTATACCTTGGCCTTAAATTTGGCTGAAACAGATCCAGATCATCAACCTCCTCCAAGTCCTTCTACAACTGCTATCCAGACACCTTTTTAAACAACCTTCCACACATGGGGACAGCTTCTTAGGATAGAGGAACCTAGCGACAGCTCCTTAAGAAGAAAGCACACCACTGCTAGGATCAAACTTGATCAGTTTTCTGATCTCCATTTCTGGTGCCCAAGTTTACTGACAAAACCACATGTTCAGAGCCTTTCAGGAAAGCAGCAGGCTGGGAGGGGGGGGGAGCCAATTGTATGTCAGTGTTTCATATAAAAGGGGCCACCCCTGAGAAGGTGGCGCTCTGGGGACAAAGGGGAGGAAGAGTGATGTATAGATTAAAAGATTACCCCAACAAGCCTGCAAAGAGGTCCCTCCTCCCCCTCCAGGAGCTACAAAAAGTTCCTATTGAGCAGCACTTTTGACTACAGAATTGAAAAAATGATAGAAAAAGAGGAAAATACAGAGAAATTCTAACAAAATTAATTGGCTGACCAGAAAAGTTCAACACTCAACCTAATGAGACTGGAATACATGACCTTTAATATGATGGGGTTTCATATCACTCTTCCCTTATAACACATGTTTTTTTTCTTTTTATCTATTGTCCTCAGAGTACAACTTTAAAATATTTTTTATAATGCAAATGACTGATTCAGGAGGGGAAAAATGCAGTGCTCTTCACAGGTTACCGCCTAGGCTGTTACAGTTAAGGTTGATGAAATGTGTTTACACATACAGAATTAGTATATACTTGTGTCACAACACCCTGCTAAGCCCCAATTAAGGGAGGAAGCATACTGCTGTCCTTTTCTGCCTTTCGGCTCATCACCAGAGACCATCTAGACAGAAAGCTATGAGTTCCGTTGTGTAATTTTTTTATATGCGTGTTACGTTTTTGAGCTGATCAATAAATAAGTCAGGGAGACTAGTATAGATCTATTTCAAGCTTTTTAGCTCTCATCACCCTTACTGGGATTTGAACCTGGGCTATGTTCCATGCTAGTCAGGAGCCTTAGCCATTAGGCCACCAGGTTCTCTTCCTGATCAGCTGAGGCAGATAAGTATATACTTATAAAGATAAGTATATACTTATAAGGATAAAAACTAACACACATATTTAAAAAAAATCACACAATGGAATTCTTGGCTTTCTGTCTAGATGGTCTCTGGTGATGAGCTGAAAGGCAGAAAAGGAAACAGTATGTCTCCTCCCTTAATTGGGGCCCTAACAGGGTGTTGTGGAATAATTATAGATTATAAGGATAAGTATATACTTATATTTATTGATCAGCTCAAAAAAGGAACACACATATAAACAAAATTACACAACAGAACTCATAGCTTTCTGTCTAGATGGTCTCTGGTGATGAGTCGAAAGGCAGAAAACGACAGCAGTATGCTTCCTCCCTTAATTGGGACTTAGCAGGGTGTTGTGACACAAGTATATACTTATCCTCCTGTCTCAGCTGATCAGGAAGAGAACCTGGTGGCCTAATGGCTAAGGCTCCTGCCTGGCATGGAGCACAGCCCCGGTTCAAATCCCAGTAAGGGTATGGCTAGCTGATGAGAGCTAAAAAGCTCGAAATAGATCTATACTAGTCTCCCTGACTTATTTATTGATCAGCTCAAAAGTGTAACATACAGAATTAGTGTATCTACACATGTGTATACACATATCCAGACAAGTTACAACTCTGATATGCCTGGAAATGTGCAGGTTTTACCCAGACATGCCTGAACACCCCCTCCTCTTTTTATATTCACACGACTGATTTGTGTATGTGCCTAGAATCATGTATAGACATATCGATAAATATCACTGCTTTGTTGGTTGCTGTGTGTATTTATGTGAGTATTTTCTTCCCAGTTAAAATGTTCCTGGCTTTGTTGGAGGAAGGTGGAATGAAGCTTTTTAAAGGCCATGCTTCAAAATGTTTATATGCATTTGTGTATTTGTGTAATCAGCTAAATTTGCAAACATATGCGTGTGGGTGGAGTGCAGTGGATGTATGGCAATGGGTATATTTTCAAGCAGATTTGAAAATGATATTTCTTTAACTTTTACGAAGGGTAAAGCTGACTATGATTTTCATTTCACTTAGGCCTTATTTGACTCCAAATAGGATTAAAGTTGGGATTAGGATTAAATTAATCACTCTGAGGCTGCTGGTTTATTTCCCCCCCCCCCTGCTTTTGAGAAAATGATTTTAAAACTACATAGAAATAAAAGCTTTTTAAAAATGGGGGGCAACTCCAGATTGTGGCTGCAATTTAGAGAATTCCTTTTCTTACATTCCAAATTTTTGATTTTGTAACGCCATAAAAATGAAAAGCATGATTAGGGTATTATTTGTTTCATAATGCACAAAGTCGAGTTTGCTTCCCAATATAGTGATGCTTATGGTTCTGTTAATTATAGAATAGAATAGAATAGAATAGAATAGAATAGAATAGAATAGAATAGAATTCTTTATTGGCCAAGTGTGATTGGACACCAAAGGAAATTGTCAGTGCATATGCTCTCAGTGTACATAAAAGAAAAGATACATTTGTCAAGAATCATAAGGTACACACTTAATGATAGTCATAGGGTATAAATAAGCAATCATATTAGGAAACAATATAAATTATAAGGATACAAGCAACAATGATACAGTCATAAGTGAGAGGAGATGGGTGATAAGAATGATGAGAAGATTAAAAGGTAGTGCAGACTTAGGAAATAGTTTGACAGTGTTGAGGGAATTATTCAGGAAAAAACTGTTCTTGTGTCTAGTTGTTGTGTGCAGTGCTCTATAGCGTTGTTTTGAGGGTAGGAGTTGAAACAGTTTATGTCCAGGATCTGAGGGAATAAACTTATTCACCTAGTTTTGGTTTGAGTCCACATAGGAGTAAGGGCTAGATTTGGGGTTAACCTAGTTGTGTATTCTAGGACTAACTGTGACATTTTGGTTAATGGGATGAGGTTCAAGATGTTATGTACACTAGACATGAACCCTGTGACTCAACATCATGTGGGAAGCGTCTATGCATATACTATATGATTAGGGTCATGACCTGCTGACCTGCATCATGTTGGGTTGTTTTCTTAGATGACATCACTAATCAAACAAACAGATAAGCTATCATTAAAATTAGTACGCACTACTATTACTACTACTACTACTACTACTATGAACTATTATCTTTATTAAATGCAGGTAGTCCTCAACCTATGACCACAGTTGAGGCCAAAATTTCTGTTGTTCTAAGTTTTATCCTATTTTATGATCTTTCCGACCACAGCTGTTAAGTGAATCACTGCAGTTGTTACCATATTTTAGGCAGTATAAGATGCACCAGAGTATAAGACGCAGCAAGGTTTTGAAGAGGAAAATCTTTTTTTAAAAGTTTTTTCACTCTGCGATCCTTCCCAAAATGAGCCATTTTTCATGAAAACGGGCCCATTTTTTGTCAAAAAAAGGACATGAACAGCCTTTAGGAAGCTTATAGAGTGCTTCTAGAGGCTGGGGGGACAAAAAAAAGGCTCATTTTTCACTCATTTCTGCCCTCCCCAGCCCCCAGGAGCTGTCTGAAAGCTTCCTAAAGGCTATGCATGGCCATTTTGGTGAAGGGGGTGGAGTTTCGGGAGGCAAAAAATGCTGTATTCAGTGTATAAGACGCACCCAGATTTTCAGCCTCTTTTTTGAGGGAAAAAGGTACGTCTTATACTCCAAAAAATACAGTAAGTTAGTAACACAGTTGTTAGGTGAATCTGGTTTCACCATTGACTTTGTTTGTCAGAAGGTCCCAAAAGGTGATCACATGAGCCTGGGATCCTGCAACTGTCATAAATATGAGTCAGTTGCCAAGCGTTTGAAATATGACCACGTGCCTAAGCGGGTGCTGCAATGATCAGAAAAATCAGAAAAATAATATCCCTAACCTGAAATAGTAAGATTATCCTTCTTCTTCAATAGTAGCATTATCATGTGCTCCAGGCCCTTAACTTTCTCTCCCAAATGTAGCCCTGCACCGCGGTTTGTTAAATGTCCACATGATATATTAAACACACACACACACATACACACAGAGCAATATCTCTCAAACAAAGAGCCCCCCAATATAGACTCTATGGTAGATAACTGTTAATTTCTTGAGTTAACTTAACTTCTTAACTTCTTCATATTTTTCCCCAAGTTTTTTTTTTTTTAATTGTTACACATACATATTTATGAACAAAGTGTTGTCCGGTGTTTTTTCTTTTTACATTTTCCAATGTACATAATCCATTTTACATCATAATTCTGTTGCAAGTTCAGCTCTATTGTTCTCTTTCCATATTTTCCATTTTACCCTTATTTCCTTTTTAATATGTCTACAATATCATTAATTGCCCCTTCAAAATTAATCCAAATTATCATTCCCTGTTTCATCTATTAATCTATTTTACTCCAGTGAAAACCTCTAGCTGTTTTCCATTTTCCGTTCCTTCACCCCCCCCCCCCCCCCCCCATGTTCTTCAGTTAAACCCTCTATTACTCTCTTCTCTCCTATTCCCTGGTCTGAGGTATCCAACTATTTTTCTTATTTTTTCTTGCCATTTATGGTTTCACACACATTTTTTAGAATAATTCGTTGTACATCCATGATCTCAATTTAACTAATTTAACAAAGGGGACTCCAATATAGACTCTATGGTAGATAACTGTTAACCTCTTAAGAAAACATTTGTTGACACTCCTCATGATACTTTGTCATCTGCAATATGGAATGATATTTGCATTCTCTCCAATTGAAACCAGAAACATAATTTGAAAGCTACAGCATATTTTGTTAGGCAACCTGGTAAGAGATAATTTGCTATTGCTCACAACAGGGGTTCCATTATGGTTAATTACGAATACCTTTTATGGTTCTATGTGCATTAGGAAGCTTGGCTTTAGTAATGGGATGGTTTGTGATTGGTTTCTATCAGCATATTTCTGAAAACCACATCAGTTTTTCATTTGATCTAAAGTAGGTTGGTTGCTTCCTGGTTTCCAAATGCAATATTTCCTATTTGGTTAAAGACCGGATATATATAATCTGTCATCTCACAAGTGATTAATAATAGATAAAATGGAAGTAATGTTTTGATTTGGGGCAACGGCACATCCTGATCGATGAAACTACCCTGGAGATCAGACATTAGATTTTCCCCTCTTCTATTTTGAGCTTGTTGAATATACTTCTTTTTATCACAACAGTGTCATATAATTGATGCTGCATCAGGATGGGCTGAGTGATTGGTTATGTGCTTTCTTAAGGACTATGAAGTTAAACCTTCTCAAGGGTAATTTGTTCCCAATTATACAAAGACTGAAAACAAAGTCTACTTGGACACTACTGACATTGACAAAATCTCTCTCAGTCAATTGCAAAAGGCAGCTTTACTTTGAACAGCTTACATCCTGCAACAATACCACCATCAATCAACATCTCTCACTCTTAGTTCTTCAGGAAGGACTCGATAGGTGGGTTAAATCAGGGGTCCCCAACCTTTTTGGCACCGGGGACCAGTTTCATGTTAAAAAAATTCTGCGGACCGGTGGCCATGGCTCGGCCGGCGTAGAGGGGAAGCGGGGGGGAGGGGGAACAGGTAGCGCATGTGTGCGTGAGGGGGTGAGTTGGCTCACTCACCCCTCTCGAGCCCCCAATGGCGCGAGTGGCCGCGCCTGCGCCTTCCCGCCCCCGGCGCGCGTTCTGCCCAGGGGGCTGCCCCCTCCTCCTTCCTCCTCCTCTCCAGCCCTTTCTAAGAGTTGCGCCGCTCACTGTGGCCCGGTTCCTATCAAGCCACAGACCGGCACCGGTCCGCGGCCCGGGGGTTGGGGACCCCTGGGTTAAATGACATTCAGTTTAAAACATCTGGCTGGATGTGCAACCAACCAAACTAAAGAATCAAGGAGAGAAGCAACTTAGAAATTAAACTAATCAAGGAGAGAAGCAACTTAGAACTGAGGAGAAATTTCCTGACAGTTAGGAAAATTAATCAGTGGAACAGCTTGCCTCCAGAAGTTGTGAATGCCCCAACACTTCAAGTCTTCAATTGGATAGCCATTTGTCTGAAATGGTATAGGGTTTCCTGCCTAGGCAGGGAGTTGGACTAGATCAGGGGTCCCCAACCCCCGGTCCGCGGACCGGTGCCGGTCCGCAGCTTCATAGGAACCGGGCCGCAGGGCTGGTGAGGAGGAGGGAGCAGCCCCCTGGGCAGAGGATGGCTGAGCGCACCTCCACCAGCTCCTTCTGACGGCCACCGCGGCGCACTGTACATTCCGGGGCTTCCTGGGGGGGCTGGCATGTCAGCTGGGGAGGTTATCCCGCAGCGGGCGGGTGAAGGACCCAAGTTGCGTGTCGCTGAAGCCATCCAGGCACCGCACGGCCACCTCCCTTCCAGCCCCGTGTGGCGCCTGGACGGCTTCGGCGGCACTAGCCGCAGCTCAGGTCCTCCGCTCGCTCGCTGCGGGATAACCTCTGCAGCCGACATGCCGACCCCTCTGCTGCTTCCCTGGGGGGAGGGAGGGAGAGAATGGCAGATACATAGAGAGGCAGAGAGAGAGAGGGAAACAGACACACACACACACAGAGTGACAGAGATGGGTGGAGGGAGGAGAGAGAGACAGATACAGAGAGAGAGAGAGAAACAGAGAAAGAGAAAGAAAGAAAAATAGAAAAAAAGATGAATGGAGGGTGGGAGGGAGGGAGTGAAGGAAAGAAGGGGGAGGGAGGAGGAAGGGAGGGTGAAAGAAGGAAGGAAGGAAAGAAAGAAAGAAAAAGAAAGAGGGATGGAGGGTAGGAGGGAGGGAAGGAAAGAAGGGAGGAAGGGGGAGGGAGGCAATGGAATTGAGGAAAGGAAAGGAAAGGAAAGTAAAGTAAAGGAAAGGAAGAAATCTATTTTCCTATTTCCTTCCACCTCAAGCTACCTGTTTGGTTAACCAGGTTAAAGAGCTATTTTTCTCCCAGTGGTCATTTCAAAGGAATCACATCCTCTGAGTCATTTCCTGGATTCAAACCAGCATCCCAAAGAGTCATGGGCTGCCTTTATATATACCGAGTGCCCATAAATCCATTTTTACCATCTTCAGAAGACCAAAGACCAGCCAGAAATGGAAGAAAGAAAGAAAGAAAAAAAGAAAGAAAGAACTTATGACCACAATTGAGGCCAACATTTTGGTTGCTAAGCAAGACTGTTAAGTGAGTTTCACCACATTTTCCAAGTTGGCCACGCCCACCGGGTCACATGACAACTGAGCCACTCCCACAAAACAGGCCACACCTTTTGGCTCTCAAAAAAAATTTCAGTAGTGGTACTGTTGATATTTGGCTCTATTGACTAATAAGTTTGCTCATCACTGCCCTAGAGGGCCAAGTGAGCCGACTCCCCCCCCCCCGCATGCGCATACGCCGCCTGTTCCCCCTCCCTCCTCCTCCTCTAGGCCAGCCGGTCCGCAGAATTTTCTTTAAAATGAAACCGGTCCCTGGTGCAAAAAAGGTTGGGGACCCCTGGACTAGATGACCTCGAAGGTGCCTTCCAACTCTGCTATTGTATTGTATTGTAAAGACAAAATAATCATAAAATAAAAACACAGGTGGTCCTTGATCTATGACCACAATTGAGCCCAAAATGTGTGTTGCTAAGCGAGACATTTGTTAAGTGAGTTTTACCCCATTTTACGATCTTTCTTGCCACAGTCATTAAATGAATCCCTGCAGTTGTTAAATTAGTTAAGTGAATCTGACTTCCCCCATTGCCTTTGCTTGTCAGAAGGCCACAAAAAGTGATCACAGGACCCCAGGACACTACAACCGTCATCAATATGGCACTGCCATGGCTGTAGGTGTGAAAAAAGATCCAAATTCACTTTTTTCAGTGCTACTGTAACTTTAAATGGTTGTAAGTCGAGGACTCCCCTTAAACCAGTTTGCTTTAGTGGTGAAGGTACCAGATTAGAAATCGGGAGACCGTGAGTTCTAGTCCTGCCTTAGACATGAAAGTTGACTGGGTGACTTTTTGGAGGAAGAAGGAGCATTCGGTAGGTTTGCTGCCTTGAGTGATTTATAAAAATAATAAAGGTGGGATTAAAAATAAACAAAAATAAGTAAAAACAATAGACCTCCTGAACTATTTATTACTCACCAGAACGTAACATATATTGTCACTAGAGCAACCACCACATTTTTACAGTTCAAAAATACTTAGTGTCTTCCAGTAGACAGAGAAAGTCTTTATGTCAGGGCAACAGAGAACATTGCTTATTCTGTTTTCAGATCTCCATGCGTACATCCATCGCTTTGAGCGTTCCTTTTATGGATATGTCTTGACAGTTTCTATCTACTTTTAGCGACCTCAGATTCACCTTTATGACGCTGTCATTCTTTGTCCCATTCTTTTGAAATAGCAAAACAATTCCTAGCAAAATAATTCACATATTTTATTATATTTGTTTTATAACACAATCAATTTTGTCTAAATTTCTGTTTTCAATTTTCACCATAAATGTGTATGAAGAAATTTGGGGAGGAAAGTTTTTAACAAACATGAAGGCTTCTTTTTTTTTTTGCAACAAAAGCAATTTTTTTTGTGCATGGCTATTTTTATATGTAACATGCCTATGTGTTTATGTATATAGGTAGATAACTTTACACCTAGAAAGTCCTCAGTTATTAAGACTGATCAGAATAATAAAATGTTTATAAGAGATAGCTGGTAAAATAGAAGCTATCATATACCTTGCTGATTGAAAATGATGAGAACTGTAGTTCTGAAGATGACCTCAAGTTATAGAAGTCTAGACGAAATTGTTAGGCTATAAATGTAATAATCAGCATGATAATCTTTCTTAATCAATGAATGCAATAATCAGCATGGGATTTCTCTTTATCCATAACACTAATTGAATGACTAGGGGTCATTCTCCGAATCTGTTAACGTCCTTGAACAGAATACTGAACGAATTTATATTTTTATTAAGAGATAGCATGCATTTGGTTTAAAAATGCATGAGAATTAAGGAATGACTGAGAGATAATTGATCTTAATATCCATATGCATTACTTATATGATCTACAGTGCTGACAATTTAAATATATAGCGGTAAATATTTAAATATACCTATGAGGACATTCTCTGTGTATCCATTCCATAGGACAGTGATGGTGAACCTATGGCATTGCCCAGTCAGCTCCAGCGCGCACGTCCAGCTCACTTCAGCCTTCTTTTGAGACCGTTTTTCACCCTCCAGAGGCTTGCCTGAAGGCTCCGGAAGGCGGAAAATGACCCTACGAGCAAACCAGAGGGGGGGAAGCACGCGCATGTGTGGCACGCCTGCGCACAACCCTCCTGCACTTCCCCCGCTTTTGGCACGTGACCCAAAAAAGGTTCGCCATCACTGCCATAGGATGTCCTTATTTCACTTTCCATTTTTGTCACATAAAGTTCCATATCCATAATAAAGAATATACAGTATGTCAACAAAACATTCACTGGAGTATGGTGAGAACTATGATATTTAATATTAATTTATGGATTTCATGGTATCAGTTTTTTGTGACTTCTTTTTGGTTCATAAATTGTTATTGCTAGTAAAGGAAATTAAAGGAAGAATTACCAAAGATGTATAAAATCTACACACTATAAAATGCAAACCTATCACTTGAATGTGAGCCTGTAAATAGATATATAAATTAGTCTCCTTATGTTATAAAGGAAATGGGCACGTTGTATTGTTCCTCATTTACTGGAGACAAGCTTCTTTTCTTTAGATACATATCTCTCATCTTTTTCCTCCCCTATATTCTTTTGGGAAGCCTGATTAAACATATTGAGAATATGTATACTATCCTGTCCTGGCAAAGTTGTCTTAGTTCTTAATGCTTATATAATGGCTTTAGATAATGACTGTTTTATGTTTCTACTGTCTGTTTGGATTGTTGTATAATATGCCACCCAGAGTCACTTTTCATAAGGTGGGTAGCCATATTTATTTATTAAATATTTTCCCACATTCCCCCTCAAATTATTATTTAATAGGTAACTCAAGGTAATGAACATACATAACATTCCTTCTTCCTCCTTTCCCCCCCACAACAATCCTGTGAGGTTGGTTGGCCTTCGAGAGAGTAATTGGCCCAAAGTCACTCAGCTAACTTTCATGCCTAAGGTAGGGCTAGAACTCACAGTCTCCAAATTTCTACCTTAACCACCAGACCAAACTGGCTCTCCTCTATTATTAATTCTCCTATATTACCCCCATGACTCCTACATTAATCATCATACAACTTCTGCATTAATCATATACATTTGATTGACAAATAAATAAGATGAGGCCTGGAGCAGAAGGAGCTGTGATACCTAGTTTAGTAGTGGATTGCTAAAGCAGGATTTGCTATAGTTCCATCTCAGGAGCAATGGAAGCCAATCTAGTTAGGGTTTCTCTCTTGAATGCCTAATACTCACTATATCACTTTTTCAGAAAGCCGAGCTATATTTTATTAATGTATTTATAAGATTTATAGGTTCTACCCAACCATTGAGTTCAAAACGATCTTCCGTCCTTCACCGTCCTTCCTTGCTTAGAAGTGGCATGGTCTCTTGGGGAAAACACACAACTGTATGGCGCTATCCAGTGGTGGGTTTCCAATTTTTTTACTACCAGTTCGCTCATGCGCGTGGGCAGGTGGGTGGAGCCTCCCACCTCCACTACTGGTTCGCCTGATTCGGGGCAATCCAGGAACAACCCACCTCTGGTGCTATCACTCTTCTTTAATAATAATAATAATAATAATAATAATAATAATAATAATAATAATAATAATAATAATAATAATAATAATAATAATAATAATAATAATAATAAACTCTTCTTTGCCTCAATTCCCCCTTCATTTGGCACATGATCTTCAACCCCTGGTATGAGCCAGCCTTAACAGGAAACATATTCTTTCCTATCTATTCCTGTCCCATCATCTTCCCATTCTTCTAATATCTCCCAGTCGTTGGCAGGTTTAAGGGATTTTTATTCTGTAAAACACTTCGTACATTGATTAATACATAAATAGCATTTTTAATGGGAAACATTCTGGCTTAGAGTCTGACATCTGAGCTGCCCACTGTTTTCTCTTCCTAGATTTACCATGGCCTTTGGCCAAAGTCTTGGCTAGAAAGTTGAAATCTTGTATACGGGTGCCTTAGCTCAATGCTGACATGTGTTTTCTAAAATCCAGCTGTGTTTTACATTGCAACAGAAATAATTTATGGAACTAGGAAGTTAAGGGTAATTTTGGCTTACTCTTGATTTGGTAAAAATAAATTCATAAATATCTGTAGTGTCTACTGATGTTGTCTTTGTTTACACTGATTAGAGTTAATTATGCTGGCAAAGCTTTCCAATGGAACTGTGCTTAGGATAATTGGCTCTTGTCAGATGCTGTTAAAAAGACAAAATTGAGTTAAATTCAATGGCTATTTTCATAGATAATTACTATTTGCTTGTTGATCTTAAGCATGTTTATCCTGTTCTTCAGATAGAAAGGGTCTCCGAGCACATCACTTGCAAGAAAAATAAGTGCAAGCCAGTTTGATACGGTGATTAAGATGTTGGCCTAGAAATTCTAGACCTGCCTTAGGCACAAAAGCCAGCTCAGTGATTTTTGGCCAGTCACTCTCTCTCAGCCCAACTCATAATAAAAGAGATCAGAACAGAACAGAACAGAATTCTTTATTGGCCAAGTGTGATTAGACACACACAAGGAATTTGTGTCCAGAACATAAGCTCTTGGTGTACAAACAAACAACAAACTGATAGATCATAAATTATAGTTAGAATCATTAATCATAAGATAAAAACACCATTGATAAATCATAACATGATATCAATAGGAGAAGGTAGTAGGAAAGATGGGACATTGAGAAAAGATGAGATGATGAGAAAGATGTGATGGGAAGGATAATAGCAATACAGCCTACTAAATGAGTAAATACCTTTAGGCATAAGACCATGCTGTGCAGAGGTGGGTTCCTACCAGTTCAGCTGAGTAGGTAGTAACTCGGCCGGCCACATCCCCAAACTGGTTCTATCAGCGGCGGTATAGGTGCCGCCATCTTGTTTTTTGCTTCTGTGCATGCGCAGAAGCATTTTTATAGTACTGTGCATGTGCGGGTAGTGCATCCCTGAGTGAACCAGCAGCAGCGGCAGCCAGAACCCACCCCTGATGCTGTGGGAATTATGTGTTCGGCAGAGTGATGGCACGGGAGGAAAAACTATCTTTGCATCTAGTTGCTTTGTGCCTAACAGCAGCATCCTGAGGGGAGAGGTTGAAACACTGTGTGTCCACAATATGAGGGGTCTGTAGATATTTTCTCAGCCTTCTTTTTGACCCGTGTAGTATACAGATCCTCAATGGAAGGCAGGCTGATTGAAATGGTTTTTTTCTACAGTCCTAACTATCACTTGAACTCTGATTGCTGTGCCAAATCAGACCGTTATAAAAGTACATACGTCCGATTCTATAATTCGTCTATAGAAATGTATCAGCAGATCCTTGGGCAATCTGAGCTTTCTGAGTTAACGCAGGAAGAATACCAGGCTGTTGTGGGAAAGGGATAGGGATGAGGGAGGGATAGTATGTTTGCTACCTTGGATTCTATATGGGGGAAAAAAGATTAAAAGTCTAAATAAAAAAAGCAGTGAACAAAAAGGCTTTTGCTCCAAAAGCAAAATCTAAAAGGAATGAAATAAAAGAAAGGGAAGTGAAATTAGAGTTTATGTACCAAGTTTTATAAATGGTTCATGTTATTTAATGACAACTCTAAGATGATGAGTATAGTGTATTACTAGTAATAGTAGTAGTTGATGATGACGACGACAACAACAATAATGTAAAGATAGTACCAATGGCAATAGGTGTCTTGGGTGCAATCCCAATACAACTAGAGCACCACTTGAACACCATCAGCATTGACAAAATCATCATCAATCAATTGCAAAAGGCAGCTTTGCTTGGAACAGCTTACATCTTGCATTGATACTTTTAATATTATTGAACAAGAACATCTGCCTATCCCAGGTTCTTGGGAAGGGCTCAGTAGGTAAATAAAACTGCTGCAAGCTCAAAGTGACTTACATAATTGTGCCTCATGCTTTACCCCAAAAGTGCAATCCTATGAGATACACTAGGTTGCATTGGGAGAATAACTGGCCCACATTTGGCCCACATTCATCCAGAGAACTCTGGGGTCAAGTCAGGACTTGCAACTGGGCTTCCCCTATTCAAATCCTATGGTTTTTTTAAAAAGTTTTTTAAAAAATTTTCTTTACGTACAGATAACCCAAAGTATACCATTGCATCTTAACAAGTACAATTTTAGATTGTTCAATATTATATCAGTTCCTCTTAATAATAATAATAATAATAATAATTTAATTTTATATCCCGCTCTCTCTCCCCGAGGGGACTCGAGGCGGGGCACAGGCAATTAAAAATACAAATAAAACCACAGACAAATACAAAATACAAAGTTAAAAATAGATTAAATTGATCCTGCGCTAAAACCCATAAACTAAACTAAAAATTACCCCTAAAAACCCCTAACCTAAAAAGAGACTACCCAAGGCCGGCCAGACGAAAAAAGTGTGTCTTTAATTTTAAGCGGAAGGAGCGGAGGTCCGTGGTTGTCCTGATATCGGGGGGAAGGTCATTCCAGAGGGCTGGGCCCGCCACAGAGAAGGCCCTTCCCCTGGGCGTCGCCCGCTGACAAAGTCTAGTGGACGGCACCCGGAGAAGTCCCTCTCTGTGGGAGCGAATCGGCCGTGAGGATGTATGGGGCAGGATCCGATCCCGCAGGTAGCTAGGTCCCGAGCCATGGAGCGCTTTGAAGATGGTAATTAACACCTTGAAGCGCACCCGGAAGACGACAGGTAGCCAGTGCAGCTCGCGCAAGAGCGGTGTTACGTGGGCAAACCTAGAGGTGCCCATAATTGCTCGCGCGGCTGCATTCTGGACCAACTGAAGCCTCCGGGTACACCTCAAGGGGAGCCCCATGTAGAGAGAGTTGCAATAATCCAGTCGGGATGTCACGAGAGCATGAGTGACTGTGCGAAGGGCGTCCCGATCCAATAGGGGGCGCAACTGGCGTACCAGGCGAACCTGGTAAAACGCCCTCCTGGCCACGGCTGTCACTTGATCTTCCATGGACAGCCGGGTATCCAGGAGGACACCCAAGTTGCGCGCCCCATCCACAGGGGCAAGATGTTCGCCCCCTATGGCCAGCGTTGGAGAGAGCTGGTTGAATCGGGCAGCCGGAAACCACAGCCACTCGGTCTTGGTCGAGTTGAGCCTAAGTCCGTTACTTCCCATCCAGATCCGCACAGCTTCCAGGCACTGGCACATCACCGCTACGGCATCGTTGGGGTGGTTTGGGGTAGATATGTACAGCTGGGTGTCATCAGCGTACAGGTGGTACTCTACCCCAAAACCACGGATGATCTCGCCCAGCGGCTTCATGTATGCGTTAAACAGGAGAGGCGAGAGGACCGACCCCTGAGGCACCCCGCATGTGAGGGGTCTCGGGGTCGACCTCTGCTCTCCTGCCCGCACAAATTGCGATCGGCCAGAGAGGTAGGAGGAGAACCACCGTAAAACGGTGCCTCCCACCCCCAACCCCCCCAGCCGATGCAATAGGATACCATGGTCAATGGTATCGAAAGCCGCCGAGAGGTCTAATAGGACCAGGATGGAGGAACATCCCCCATCTCTGGCCCTCCAGAGATCATCTACCAACGCGACCAATGCCGTCTCGGTGCTATGCCCGGGCCGAAAGCCGGACTGGCGCGGATCTAGATAGTCAACTTCCTCCAGGTGACGGGGAAACTGTTGTGCCACCACACTCTCAACAACCTTCGCCAAGAAGGGAAGGTTGGAGACTGGACGGTAGTTGTTCAAAAGAGCTGGGTCCAAAGAGGGCTTCTTGAGGAGGGGCCTCACCATGGCCTCTTTTAGGGAGGCAGGCAAGGAACCCTCACTCAAGGATGCGTTGACAACCTCTTGGAGCCAGCCTCGTGTCACCTCCCAGGATGCCAGTACAAGCCAGGAGGGGCACGGGTCCAATAAACATGTGGTGGCTCGCAGTCGCCCACGTAGCCTGTCCATATCCTCGGAAGTAACGGAGTCAAACTCCTCCCAAACAAGATCTCTCTCGTGGCATCCCACTGGGCCATGAATGGGGGTTAGCTCACTCTGTATCTGGGCGGTTTTCTCCTGCAGAAAAATCACAAATTCCTCTGCTCTACCCTGTAGCGGGGCTTCCTGTTCCCTCTGTTGAAGGAGGGCGCGGGTCACCCTAAACAGGGCGGCAGGGCGGTTTTCTGCGGATGCTATGAGAGTGGCACAATGATCACGTTTGGCCACCCTCAGCGCCACAATGTAAGTCCGTAAATGGGCTCTTACCTGTGTCCGGTCAGATTCAGAGCGGCTAGCCCTCCATCTTCTCTCTAGGCATCTCTTGCGGCGTTTCATCACCCGCAGCTCCTCAGTGAACCAAGGAGCCAGGGTGGTTCGCCGCCGCGAGAGAGGCCGCAAGGGCGCGGCCCGATCTAAGGCTCCCACGGCCGCACTATTCCATGCGGCCGTGAGGTCCTCCATCGGGGGCGGGTCAGGGATACAGGAAATGGCCCAAGCGCTGTCTGGAACCCATCCGGGTCCATCAAGCGCCTGGGGCGGTACCAGATTGGTGACTCTGGTTCCGCCTCCCCGCGGAGGGGAGCAGCGGTCGGAAAGTCGAGCCGGAGAAGTGAGTGGTCTGACCATGACAAGGGTGTGATGACTATATCCCCTGTACCCAGATCACTTTTCCATTGGCCCGAGACGAAGATGAGGTCCGGCGTATGTCCACCCTCATGGGTGGGGCCCTGAATTACTTGGGTCAGGTCCATGGCCGTCATGGAAGCCATGAACTCCCGAGCTACCACGGATGATTCGCCCAACGATGGCAGGTTAAAGTCCCCCATGACTATAAGTCTGGGGGTCTCCACTGCCACCGTAGCGATCACCTCCAGGAGCTCGGGCAGGGCTGCTGCTACATAGCGGGGAGCCAGGTATACAACCAGCAAGCCCAACTGCCTCCCTAGGCCCCACTTCACGCAGAGGGACTCACAGCCGGAAGTCTGAGGCACAATGGTCTCTCTCGGCTCAAGGCCTTCCTTAATAATGACCGCTACCCCACCACCCCTGCCTAGGGCCCGCGGCTGATGAAATGCGCGGTAGCCTGGTGGGCACATTTCAACGAGGGGATGTCCTCCCTCGTGGCCCAACCAGGTCTCCGCAATTCCTACCAGGTCCGGCTCCCCCTCTGACACAAGGTCACTAATGAGGGGGGCTTTGTTGACAACGGACCTGGCGTTGCAAAACATCAGCCGCAGACCCTGGCTCTGTATTCCCTGGCCACCTAGCCTGCGGGGGTTGTGGCACCTGACCGTTTGTAACCAACGGCTACGTGCCTCCAACCGGGAGGAAGGAACTTGTCTCTCCTCGGACCTGCCCCTCCCCACGACCCTCTGGATGGGGAAGCCCTCCACCGGAATGACTTGTGTTTCCCCCCTCTTAGCGGAACCATCCGCCTCCCTCCGTCGTCTGCTGGCTCGGCCCGTTCCCTTCTGGCTAGTCTCAACCTGTCTAAACCCTCCCCCCTCCCTGGTACCCCCTAAAATAAACAGCAATTTTTTAACTAAAAAACCCCTACACCTGCGCTTTCGCCACTTCTCCTGACTTATTAGTCCCTCATCAAAGTGTGCCCTTGATAACACAGCGGGCCATACCTGCGAGAGGGGGGACTCCCGCAGTAGGATTAGGTCTGCCCTCGAATATATTACGGGTCACATCAACAGCAGGGAATCAATTGGGTACAGAGATGCTTGGATGGTCAGAATAAATATTAAATATTAAATAAGATGTTAAAATATATATTCAATAAATATTAGATAGATGTTAAAATTAATTAATTAATTCCAGTAAGTCAATAATACGGTGTAGGGAAGTTAAAATCCTGGGTATGATGGTCCATAAATAATCGCATAAAGTGCACATGATCACATAAGTGCACTATCACCGGCGTGGCCTTAGCAAGTCCAGTCCAGTCCCACTCTTCCAGAGCCTCAGGCCTCAGCCAAAGATGGTACATGGTTGGGCCCCTTGCAGGATCTCCCGGCCCCCCTTGTGGGTCCTGGTTTAAGTTGGTTTAAACAGAGTCAGTAGGGAACAGGGCCTCAGCCTGGATCTTCTTAGGCCTCGGCCCAGCTGTTATGCGGCCTCCCGGCTCCCGGCTCCCGGCTGCTAGACCTCCGATTTTCCCACTCACCGGTACTCTAATGGAGTCGGCCAAATAAAGGAGTCCAGATTGGGTCATCTCGGCTACGGCCCTGCTGTTATCGGGCCTAGATCGTCCTCGCCAGGTGTCCCTCCCAGACTGGCATCCCGGCCTTCCGCGTCCTGGCCCCCCATGGCCCTCCGCACTCGGCAGTCCCAGCTTGCCTTCTGTCCAGCCTGGCGTCCCGGCCTCTGGCAACCCGGCCTCTCACGTCCTTCGGCCTTCGACATTCGGCACGCCTCGGCAGACCTTCTGGCAAGCCTCCTGCCCAGCCTCCTGCCCGGTCTCCACCTCTCCAGCGTCCAGTAGACCTTCTGCCCGGTCTCCAACACTCCGCTTTCTCCCCCGCTTTCTCCCCCCGGCGGGCTCTACAAGCCCGGCATCGGCCCGCCATCGGCCTGACGCCCGGCGTCTCCAGCTGACCGGCGCCTTCCGGTCAGCAAAACCCCCGTTCTTGGCCGTCAACTCACCCTGGGAGGCCGTCCATGGCCTCGATGGTAAGCCAGGGTGGTCACTTACTGGGCCCGACCCTCAAAGCTGGTAAGGAGGGTCGGGCGGCATCCCTATTAACCAAAAAGCCCCCGCGGCCCGCGCGGAGCTCAGAGGCAGACCGCCATCTCTTCGCGCATCCACAACTATCATTAGCTTTTCTGCTTTCTCTACACCATATTGTAGCCTATTTCACTTCTAATCCATCTCCTTTCCCTCTCTCCTCCTCCCTACCTCCTTTCTTCTTTCTGCCATCCCTCTCTTCTCTACTTCCCCTTCCTCTCTGCCTCTCCTCTCTCCACTCCTTCTCTCTCTCCTAGTCTTTTCCTCCCTTATCCCTATTCAAATCCTATGTTAACCATTATACTTATTATTTGTTGTTGTTTTTTACTGGGTCCAATGGAATGTCTCTTCTTCTTAATTCAGTTCCTTCTTAATCAGTGGAATGAGTTGCCTCTAGAACAGGGGTGTCCAAACTTGGGAACTTTAAGACTTGTGGACTTCAACTCCCAGAATTCCCCAGCCAGCTATGCTGGCTGGGGAATTCTGGGAGTTGAAGTCCACAAGTCTTAAAGTTCCCAAGTTTGGACACCCCTGCTCTAGAAGCTGCGGGTGCTCTGACAGTGGAGGTTTTTAAAGAAGAGATTGGACAACAATTTGTCTGAAATTGTATTAACTGAGCCATGTTCAGAGAATGTTCAGAAGAACAGTTAAGTCAAAGCAATGTGGGAGACTACAGACTCTGGAGAGAATATAGAAGATAAGACCATCCCTCTGAGTCCTTGCCACATCCAATCCACTTCATCACTGAAAACAGTAGGGTAGTGTTTCTCAACCTTGGACATGAGCACCACCCCTGCTAGTTGGCAGTGGTAGTGGAGTAAAATCCACAGTGACTACTTTACCTTTCCTTATCTACTCAGCTTCACTTTCTCTTTCATAGAGTATCACAGGGAATACCACGGCCTGCATAATTCTGATTTTTGTAGCTATAGATACTTAACCGCAACTGAAAATCTTTTCCAAGATTTTTGTGGCTGCTGTACCAAGTGCTAGCCTGTGGCCTATTTCTTGACTGCTTATTCCATGCTCTTGATGGCTGATCCTAAAGGGCAGAAGCTACCCACTACTTCAATATCTTCACTTCCAATTCTAAAAGATGAATATAACTAGCAATGTTTTTGAAGTTTTCATTAAATTAAGCCTTCACGTTGTTTTTCATAATGTAAAGATGCTAATTTTTACTTTTTAGGGGAGACAAGGAGTAGCACGTTAAGAAGTTGGTAGAAAAAGAAGTGGGCCAGGAAACATTTGTGGGGGGGAAAGCAATTATTACAAAACAATTTCCTGACAGTAAGAACAATTAACCTCTGGAACAGCTTGCCTCCAGAAGTTGTGAATGCCCCAACCCTGGAAGTCTTTAAGAAGATGTTAGATAGCCATTTGTCTGAAATGGTATAAGGTTCCTGCCCACGCAGGGGGTTGGACTAGAAGACCTACAAGGTCCCTTCCAACTCTGCTATTGTACTGCATTGTATATCTGTGGAAACTGTATATTATTAATTGTAATAATTAAAAACAACTATCCTTCATGCCCCAAAACAAGATAGCTTATTGCTGAATTCTAATGTCAAATAGAGGACAATTTGGCAAAATAATGGGAAAGGGACCTTGAATAGAAACTACTATTAAATCTTTTTTTTACTGACACTGATCGCAAGAAAATCAGATGATGATGATGATGATGATGATGATGATGATGATGACGACGACTTAGATTTAATAGAGCCACCCATTCCAGAAAAAAGTGCAGTGGTGCTTATACTTAGCTATGTGTCTTAGATACATAAAATGACAATGATTTGCTGGTTACTATACTAACTACTCTAATTTCATGGAAAGTTCATGATCAAAGTTCATTCCTCCATTATTGAACCACTTATTAAGATAGATGATATGATGAGATCTATTCACATACTGTATATACGTTCATCCTTTTGTGTGTCTCCTCTACCAACCCAGTGAACACTTCAACAATTATTAGGAAAAAGTATTTTAGACTACACTAATGCAACACGTCTCTACTTTTCATTAAACATTTTTCAGTTTTCACAGGAACCCACTACAGTCAATACAACTCTTACAGCACTAGATCGCTTTCTACACACAGTTGTAGAAGCCTGAAAATATGTTGATTGACAACAACAAAGAGGTGTTGTGTTTATGCAAAATATGAAGTACTTTCTCTGAATAATTTTCAAAGCATGCATAGCCTATTATCTATATAACTCACATTTTATTATGCAAACAAAGGCTTCACCTGCTTCAGATGTCATAACCAAGTATCTTATTTGTTTCATTTCTACCTTGCTCTCTTCCCCAGGCCATTAGTAGCATCACATATCCTCACTATTCCCATGGAACAGCCTTGCTGATGCATAGCAACTTCCTGAAGTCCAAGCTCATTAATCAAATGTGTATAGATTTTCTACTCAACTGGAGCCAGAGAAATCTAATTTCCAATTCAAATGCCAACAAAGTTGCTAAGTAATTTTTAAGAGAGATGTTTGCGCTACAATAACCACACAAAGGGATTTCATTCATGGCAGGAAGCTGTTTCAAATGCAGGAAGATCTTATTTTCTTGAATTGATATTGAAACTTCCTTAGCTCTGTTTAAAATCACAGAGAAAATCTAAAGGTTTTTTTTTTTCCTTTTTCTTCAGTAAATTTGAGAGGGAAAATGCGCATCTAAGAAAGTCCACAGGAGAGGGAGATTAACACTGTCAAAATGGCAGGTGCAATTGTGTCAATTTGAAGCCTTACCTTTTTAAGTGGGTGTGATGTTTTTGGGACTCATTATTCAAAAGAAATGGGCTTCAACCTCCTACCATTCTGATGCCCAATTTTGATGCAGTTTTTCATCTTATTTCTCATCAGATCATAAGCCTCTTACATGAATGCATTTCCTTGACAGGGAAATGGGTTTCGGGCTATTGCTTTGAATTTTCCAATTACAAGAATAAGATGTTTCAGGTAGGTTAGTGTGCTGAGAAACACAGTTCCAACAAACTACATTTAAATCTTGTCTTAATTAGAAATCTTGCCTAAAATGGAAGCAGGTTTGTTCTTTCCTTAGAACAGGGCTATCAAACTCGCGGCCTGCAGGCCAAATGCGTCACAGGGTGGCCACGCCCGTGCCCGGTTTAGCGAAGGAAGAAAAAATCATGATACATCACATGACACTGCTGTGACTACGTGAGTTTGACACCCCTGCCTTAGAATGATAGCAGGGCAGCCATACAAGAGTGCAACATTTAGGAATACAATCAAAGGTTAAAGGAGGAAGCATACTGCTCGAACCTCCTGTTCGAATCCCAGTAAGGGTATGGCTAACTGATGAGAGTTAAATAGCTCAAAATAGATCTATCCTAGTCTCCCTGTTTTTTTATTTACCAGCTCAAAAAACCTAACACCCATATATATATATATAAAAAAGACACAACGAAACTAATAGCTTTTTGTCTAGATGGTCTCTGGTGATGAGCCAAAAGGCAGAAAAGGAAAGCAGTATGCTTCCTCCCTTAATTGGGGCTTAGCAGGATGTTGTGACACAAGCATATACTTATTTTCCCTGTCTCAGCTGATCAGGATAGGACCAGTGGTCTGGTGGCAATTACAACTACCTCACATGTAATACTTCCCTGGTTGAATCCCACTAAGGGTATGGCTAGCTGATGAGAGCTAAATAGCTCGAAATAGACCTATCTTAGTCTCCCTGGTTTATTTATTGATTAGCTCAAAAAACCTAACACACACACATATATACACACATACACACACACTTTATTGAAAAGGCAATGCCATGGCAGGGTAACAATTACAAACAAAGCAAAGCCAAAGAAAAATCAATAGCAAATCTTAGCAAGCTTGTTATTAACTAATTCTTAAAAGCAGAATTATTTACTTGCAAAAAAAAAAAAAAGGTTTGGAAAGCCGGTATTTTTCTCACACGCTATTCATAATTTTTTTCTTTAATTCAGTATTCTTTTATCTCAGTGGCCAATCCTACCTTTGCAGATATGTTAGGATTATAAATCCCAAAATTCCCCCCTTACATGGTTAACAGCACCCTCATCATATTGGAAGATAATCAGACTTGTTTGCAGAATCAGATCTTTTTCATGTGACTTCAAATATCAAGTGTGGATATTTGACTGGAAAAATAAAGAAACCTCAGTCAACCTCTGTGACATTTCCAGCCAGATGTTCTATCACTCACTACAGTTTGGCCATGGCCAATCTTGTTCATGTGATACGAGGGGGTAAGACTCATTTCATGCTGGCAAAGTCCACAAGTGGCCAGATGGCTTTGATTAATCCTCCAGGGTACAGACATACACAAACAATTCTCTTTCTTTGCACATAACAAAGACGCCTTAAAGAAGAGATACATTCTAGAACAGTGTACAATCCAGCACCAACTCTTTCATAGCTTTCAACAATGCTTCACCCTGTATAGAGATAGAAAAACTGTGTGTTCTCTGCCAGAAAGTTACTTTCAG
Organism: Rhabdophis nuchalis; assembly: GCA_039707465.1. NCBI lineage: Eukaryota > Metazoa > Chordata > Lepidosauria > Squamata > Natricidae > Rhabdophis > Rhabdophis nuchalis. The sequence goes on from CM077645.1 coordinate 75,139,039, forward strand.
AATAATTTCCATTTCGTTCCATCATCATCATCATCATCATTATTCCAAAGGACTATTAATGTCCCTCTGTAAAATTGGATTACATGTTTTGGGGCAATGTTTCCTTGCATCATCATTCCCAAATTATTTAATTCGAGGCTTTTCTTCTCTTCTAATTCTGAATTTATATATTGAGTTTGGCAGTTGGATAATTTTAATGAGTGCTAGTATTTAATCCTTCCTGTTCTCTAGAGCATAGTTTGAATGATGTAATGTGGATTAATGTTGTAGTAGTATTAATTCCAACACACAGGCAAACAAGATACTTTTTCAATTAATGTTGATATTTCTGGGTCTTTTAAATTTCCTGTTATGGGTAAATAACCCAATAATAAGAATGTGAAAATAGTAAGTATCTCTTCCATCTCTTTTTTCCATCGTCTTATTAATCAACATTACAATCTTTTAATCTTTGAAATGGTATCTCTGGTATCTCTCTCTTTTTCTTTTGTTGCTAGTCTGCAAGAATAGGTTTTTCGGGCACTGAGAAATTCTGACATTGGGAAAACTTAAAAGGAATCTTGATCAGATTGGATATAGAAAAAGGACTCATTTGAAATTCTTCTCAGCATTAGTAGACCTACTGACTTCCCTGCCTCTCTATCACATCTGCATGGAAGAGGCCAGCATCATTTTTCAGTACTATCAGCTATTTCCTTCCCAATGGATTTAGAGTCAGGAAACTGACTCTAGATTATGATATCTAAGTAGCCCCTGACAGGGGTGGGTTCTGGCAGGCCCTACTGCCGGTTCACTCATGTGCACGCTGTGCACGTACGCAAGCATGCACAATGCAATAAAAATTGTGCGCAGAAGCAAAAAACAAGATGAACTGATCCGGGGGTGTGGCAGACTTGGGTCGCTGCCAAGTCCAGCGACCCAGGCCGCCAAACCACTACCGGTTCGGCCAAACCGGTAGGAACCCACCACTGGCTCCTGATTTACAACAGTTCATTTAGTGACTGTTCAAAATTGCAATGACACTGAATAAAGTGACTTTTTACCGTTTTTCACATTTAAGACCATTGCAGCACCCCCATGGTCACATGAACAAAATTCTGATGCTTGGAAACTGGTTCATATTTATGAAGGTTGTAGATAGTATCAGATAGATAGATAGATAGATAGATAGATAGATAGATAGATAGATAGATAGATAGATAGATAGATAGATAGATAGATAGATAGATAGATAGATAGATAGATAGATAGATAATTTAATTTCTAGACCGCTCCCTCTCCCCAAGGGGACTCGGAGTGGTGCACAGGGAAATTAAAACAATAAATACACATAGAAATACACATAATTCAATAAAAACAAATTAAACATCAAACCCTGCGCTAAAATTCCCCAATATACTAAAATCATATAACCCTATAAAACTATAGAAGAGAGGCTACCCTAGGCCGGCCAAGCAGAAAAAGTGCGTTTTCAATTTCAGACGGAAGGAACGGAGGTCCGTGGTTGTTCTAATATCGGGGGGGAGGTCGTTCCAGAGGGCAGGGCCCGCCACAGAGAGCGCCCTTCCCCTGGGCGTCGCCCGCTGACAAAGTCTAGTGGACGGCACCCGGAGAAGACCCTCTCTGTGGGAGCGAATTGGCCGTGAGGAAGTATGTGGCAGGATCTGATCCCGCAGATCGGAGGGTCCCAAAATCCCCCTTTTGCAACCTTCTGACAAGCAAAGTCAATGGGGAAGCCAGATTCACTCAACGAATGTGGCAAGAAAGTTTGTAAAATGGGGCAAAATTCACTTAACAAATGTTAATGTCAAATGTTTCATATAGCAATAGAAACTCTGGGCTCAATTGTGGTAAGTCAAGGACTACCTGTATTAAGGGCACTTTGCACTCAAGAGTTGATCAGACCAGTCTCAACGTGAACTTTAGAGCTTTGGTAAGTCAAAGGAGCGTAACCTCATCAGTCAATTAACATAGTTGCTTTTTTAAATTCCTTTCAGCTCATAGATCTTGATGATGTGGATTGGGTATCTGAGGAAATGAGTATCACAACCTGTGTAGTTGACCTCTTGATGTTGATTAAATGAAACAACATTTTGACCCTATGGCTAAGGAGGATAAATACTGCCTCTCTTTTAGAAAGGATGTTTTTCCCAAGGGAAATCCTATAGGAGGCGGTAATAGGCGCTTTATTGAGGAAGACTTCCCTTGACCTTTAGACTTTGATGCATGCTTCAGATGTTTCATTTTTGGGATCGAGGTGATTGAGTGAGTCGTAGCCTCATAGCTTCAGACACATCAGAATGATAGTGGTTTTCTGATTTCCTCTAGACTTTCAACCTGAAAATGGCTTTGAAACTGTTTTAGATGGATGATCTGTGCTGAAAACCAGGTGTGGGAGACAGCCATTTTAGTTCTCCTGGACCTCTTACTGCTGGATAACCTGGTGGAACCAGGCCTGTCATTATTTCAAAATAGCTTTGATATGTCTTGTCAGACCCTGTGAATAATCTTGTGGGCTGAAATCTCTGAGATTCTGTCACCTACTTTCAGCTTTCCGTTGTGAATGCTTCTCCTTAAACCATTATGAAGAAGCCATATTGCTGTAACCTTTTCATCAGAGATGTGCAACATGTTGGGAGGACAGGTGGAGTCCAGCAGCCACTACTGCTGGTTTGCTCATGGGTGCACAGTTTGCGCATACACATGAGCAGTACAATAAAAATTGTTCTGCACATGTACAGAAGCCAAAAACAAGATGGCGGTGCTTATGGTGCCTCCAGCAGAACCAGTTTGGGGGCATGGCAGGTCTCGGTCACTGCCGGTTCCAGAAACCCAGGCCGCCAAATCACTACCAATTCAGCCAAACCGATCCAAACCAATAGGAACCCACCACTGGTTGGGGGTTGATAACAGCATGTCAGGTTTTGGGAATATATAGGCGACTCCTAATGGTTGTGGGAAAGGGTGAGTGAGAAGCAAATATATCCAGAGAAAAACTACGCTTTTAAAAATCCTGTACGTGAAACAATTCCTCCCTGTTCCCATGCTTCCTCCTCCATCATATTCAGCCTTAAATTATTAACATTTAATTTTAATTTATCAAAATTCATTAGGACAAATGGCAGTAAACATAAAAATGTCCTTAATCCTTGGGATAGTGCAGCATTGCAGATTTGCAAAAACAGTAGAAAGAAAATACATGAAGACTTTAATCAAATTCTTAATGTTCTGTTGAATCACCCTAATCCGGCTGTTTGGTTTCATTAATAGCAGTATATTCTTCTTCTTTTCCTTTCTGAAAGCTTAATTCAAAAGTTATGTGTTAATTTTGCTATAATCGGCTAATCTAAACCCGACATTCAGAGTCTCCATTCAAATGACCAGTGTTTCTGGATTCCTCTTATGGCTGAGTTAGGAAGCAGCAGCCAATTACATTTCTGGCAGGCACATTATTTTATGATTGTTCAGAAAAGCCAATTGACTTACTAGAATTCAAATGCTTTCAGCTTAAAACTATCCCCTAAACAACTTCTTTTTCATTATGTGCTGCCAGAAATGAAATCCACTTTACTAGAAATAGTGCTACTTTAACCAATTCCAATTTACATGTTTTCCAAGCCAACTATTCTTAAGGGGTCCTTGGTTGTCTGACTTGCCTGTTTTCTTGGAGACGTTTCATTACTTTAACTAGGTAACATCATTAGCACTGATTAACAGTTAACACTGATGTTGTAACCTAGTTAGTTTAATGAAACATCTGCAAGAAAACAAGCAATCTCAAAGAGCACCAAAGACCCCTCATTTCAACCATGAGCTAGAAATATTCTCCTTGATTGGCAACTGTTCTTAAACTTTTCAATATAGGAAACCACAGCATTGTTGTCATTGTAGGGAAAAAAGATATATTGCTGTTGTATGTTTCTTTCTTTTTTTTAAAAAAATAAATCCGGATGGCTTGTGTAAGTTGTGCACATCTGTTCCTGAAAGCAGATTTTAAAACAAAGGTTGTGTGGTTACAGGTGGCCCTCGACTTACAACCATTTGTTTAGTGTCGATATGAAGTTATAGTGGCACTGAAAAATGTGACTTATGATCTTTTTTCACACTTTGATCATTGCAGCGTTCCCCACAGTCATGTGATCAAAATTTGGATGCTTGGTAACAGGTATGTATTTATGAGGGTTGCAGTGTCCCAAAGTCACCTGATCCCCTTTTGCAACATTCTGACAGGCAAAGTCAATGGGTGTTGGGGATATCTCTTTTAGGAGACAGAGTTGTGCAACGGAATTTGCAGCAAGAGAAACGTTGCTAGAAGCCACACTAAAAGTCACAGACACTGATAGTAAAAACAAGTAGACTTTACTTGTGATGGAAAAATAAACTACTTCTTCACAAACAGTGGTAGTAAAGTCTTGAATCAAATATACAGTCTTTAAGTCAAACAGTTAGCTTACAGTTGCTTCAATCCACGAATCCTCCTTGCTCGGCTAATCTAAACCCGACATTCAGAGTCTCCATTCAAATGACCAGTGTTTCTGGATTCCTCTTATGGCTGAGTTAGGAAGCAGCAGCCAATTACATTTCACTATGCATTTAAAGTAACAGATATCATTTGTAATCTGTCATATATATATGGGTAGCAGTAAGCGCCCTTCCTCCCATATTTGGGCGTACCAGGTGCTCTGACATATATATACATATACATATACATATAATACATATACACACACACACACACACACACACACACACATATATATATATGTTAGGTTTTTTGAACTGAGCATATAAAAAAAGTACACAACGGAACTCATAGCTTTCTGTCTAGATGGTCTCTGGTGATGATCCGAAAGGCAGAAAAGGAAAGCAGTATGCTTCCTCCCTTAATTGGGGCTTAACAGGGTGTTGTGACACAAGTATATATATATATGCTGGCATAGCTGGCTTCGGGGATTTCCCCTTATACACAAGCCTGCCTGATGATGACAAGTGAGATCTTGTCGAAACGTTGCAATAACATCTCCATGCGATATCCCCGAAGCCTATAAGGCATGGAAATGTTATTGCAACGTTATTGCAAATGTTATTGCAACGTTTCAACAAGATCTCACTTGTCATCGTCAGACTTTGGTCTGTGACAGGCTTTGGTCTGTGACAGGCTTTGGTCTGTGACAGGCTTTGGTGACAGACCAAAGCCTGACGATGACAAGTGAGATCTTGTCGAAACGTTGCAATAACATTTCCATGCCTTATAGGCTTCGGGGATATCGCATGGAGATGTTATTGCAACGTTTCGGCAAGATCTCACTTGCCATCATCAGGCAGGCTTCTGACAGACAGACAGAAGCCTGCCTGATGATGGCAAGTGAGATCTTGCCGAAACGTTGCAATAACATTTCCATGCCTTATACATGGGAAAATACCCGAAGCAAGCAATGCCAGCGTATATACACCAGGATTATAGTCCTAACAATGGGGAAGCCAGATTCAATTAATTACCATTACTAACTTAACAACTGCATTGATTCACTTAACAACTGTGGCAAGAAAGATTTTAAAAATGGGGCAAAACTCACTTAACAACTGTTGCTTAGCAGCAGAAAAATTGGTCTCAGTTATGTCCAATAGTCATAGATATAGTCAAGGACTATATCTAGTCATTAGAGATGTGCAGAAAACAAATCATCTTATGCAGGGGCCTAACTTGGTGCTCCAGAAATGGCCTGATAGAAACAGATTACAGGTAATCCTCAATTTACGACCACAACTGAGTCCAAAATTTCTGCTGTTAAGTGAAACATTTGTTAAGTGAATTTTGCCCCATTTTACAACCTTGCCTGCCACAAGTGAATCACTGCAGTTGATAAGTTAGTAACTCAGTTGTTAAGCGAACCTGGTTTCTCCATTGACTTTGCTTGTCAAAAGGTTGGAAAAGGTGAACACTTATCTTTGGACACAATAATGGTAATAAATATGAACCAGTTATCAATCATCTGAATTTTGATCACATGAACATGGGGATGCTACAAAAGTCATAACTGTTAAAAATGGTTGTAAACAATGGTGGAATTCAGCCGGTTCACACCAGTTCGGGTGAACTCGTTGTTAAATTACCCACCCACCCCGCTATCAAAGTGGATCCTTGGCGCTGCACTGCGCTGCAATGGAGAAACGGGCAACAGAGTGGCCGGTTCAAGGGACGGAGAAGGCCACTTTCCCTCTTTCTGCTCCTCCTCCTTCCCTCGTGCTGGCTGCTCCATTGTCCATTTCTCCATTGCAGCGCAGCGCCCAGGATCCACTTTGACAGTGAGATGGTGGTAATAATTTGCCTGGCCAAACTAACCCCACAGTCTCCCCTACATTGGGCCCATCTTCAATTGTTCTGCCAACTTAATTCCTAGCCCCTCTCACTTTTTCCCACATACTAACCAATACCCCCTTCACGAAACTCCACAGGAAGGGGGGAATCCCTCCCTCTGCTTCCCCCCATTCTTCACCTTCAATTCTTCACCTTCCCCACTCCTTGTCTCTATGGTAAGCCCTCCTCCTCGTTCCTCCTAAACCTCCCCTCTTAAAGGAGCCACGTCCAGAAGGCTGAAACAGCCGTGAGACCAACATGCAAACAAGCACCCTCGGAAACAGTCTTTTGGTAAAGGGTGGAAATTTAACAGCTGGTTCGCCCAGGGTCAGGTTGACCATCCCAGGAGGCTCATCCTACATTTGCAACAGAGCTGGAGAACAGGGATGGGCCATACCTCCACGACAGCCAACATGACCCGGGCGAACCAGTTGTTAAATTATTTGAATCCCACCACGTTTTTTTTCAGTGCTCCAGCAGTCACTAAATGAATTGCTCTAAGTCGAAGACTGCCTGTATTTCACATGTTGTGCAGGCAAGAAAAAAAAGGAAACAACGAAGCTACATTTTTTATATGCTAATGTAGGAATTCTTTTTAAAAAAAAAAATCAGCTACGTAACTTTTGAGGGGAAACTACAGCTTTAAAAAGAGTGCCAAATTTCATAGAAATCGGTGTAGGGTTTTTTATAATATTATTATATTACACTGCTTCGTAATATAATTATTATGTCTTATTAATGAAATAATTAAGCAGAACAAGCAAGAAGGAAAGAAAAGAATACACACCCAGACACAGCCCTAACCCTTCCATTGCAGCTTAGCTGAAGATCATGGAATATAATCTGCCAAGGAAGAAGCAAATTTTATTATATACCATCTGTTAAATTGATATTAATATTGTGGTATATTTGTTCTGTTTGCATTTTGATTCTGACTTCAAGCTTGCTTTTTCGTGCATTGGAGTTAAAAGATCATCCAAACTTTGAAACTGATCTTAAAAAGTCTGTTTATAGAAGATCTGGATGGATGCTGGGATTTCTTTATTTGGTCAATTGTTGAATGATAGCAATGAGGTTTTTTATCATTTTCTACGTTCAATGATAAATATCATTTGTCTTTTGCCACCCACTGGCAAGATTTATAACTATAACATTTATTGAGGTTTCTGTTTGGGGCATTGGGACATTCAGCTTCAAAACACCTAAATCAGACATTATTATCAAACCTTATGAAACTAAAAGACCCAAATCTTTATGAGTACCGTTGTTTATAAATCAATCTGATGTACATATTTTAAAGACTGAAACAAGGAATTAAAGATCCTTGTTTTGTCAAAAATTTTAACAAATCTAAGATTTTTAATCAGCAACAATAATAATAACTCTTTTGTCCAGTACAGTGTGTCCAAATTCAAGATAAGCTGTGGATAATATGAAATATAAGAGAAAAATTCAATTTTTCAGCAGAGCCAGAGAACAAAAAGGGAGGAGCATATGAAAGTCTAAGACCTCCTCCTTCTCCCAATTTCTATGTCTATGAGAATATATATTTTTTTGCATCCTGAGCTCAAATCACGATGAGACTCAGAATAAAATCACTTTGTAGATTATAAAACCAAGTAGTGACAGATTTCAACATTATATTGGTTTTGTATTGGAACTTAATTCATTATAAATTAAGGATGGACAGTTTTTTGGATCTGAAAGGATAATGTGCCCATAGCACCCACCAGCCAGAGGTGGGTTCCTACTGGTTCGGACCGGTTTGGCCGAGTAGGTAGTAACTCACCTTGCCACGCCCCTGAACTTGTTCTCTCGATGGCACCATAGGCGCTGCCATCTTGTTTTTTGCTTATGTGCATGTGCAGAAGCATTTTTTTAGTACTGCACATGTGTGCATAGCATGCAAAGTCCCTGAGTGAACTGGCATAGCAGCAACTGGAACCCACCCCTGCCACCAGCAGTACAGGCATACCGGTGCCTGCTGGGAGCCCCAGGTACCGTTCCGGTATGGTGCTCCAGATGGCCCACCAGCCCGCCCGCTCTCCTTGCTGCTATTTGAGCCGATCGAGGCATTTGCGCATGCGCACGGAGCATGTGACACCTGCTCAATGCTCCACTGAGCAGCTGGAAGGTCGTGAGTTGTAGGTGCGCATGCACGCGTTGGGCACCCGGCCTCGTTGCACCGTACTGGTTGCAATGGGATCAGGAACCCACCACTGCAGCAGTTCCTGAAATCCAACACATCTTTTTTTTTTTTTTATATCAGAGGGGCGGCCATGAAGGGCAGCTGAACTCTTCCAGAAAAAGAAAACTTTGTAAGGAGTTTTTGGTGGGTGCTTCATAAACACTTATGCTTGCTCCGAACCACTGTTTCCTTCCTCAGAAGCTTTGAACAGCCCTATTATAAATCATACAGAAGTAGAGTTTACTAAAATGATTGTCAATGAGGCAAACAAAGTCACAGGGCTTTGGATGGCCCTCTTTAAAAACACAGAAATATACCCCATTCCAAATTCCCCCACTTGTAACCTTTAGCTTGCTATAGCCTTTTAATAATTACAAAAACTTTAGATAGATTAACAGAGTTGGAAGGGACCTTGCAGGTCATCTAGTCCAACCCCCTTCCCAAGCAGGAGACCCTACATCTGCCTCTACCTAGAATCGAACTCACAACCTCCTGTTTGTGAGGCAAGAGCTCTACCTCTAGGCCACAGACAGGTTTGTTGGGAGGCCACCTGGCATTTCTGATAAATAGTGTACTGAAGATGTTTGATCCTTCTCTGAATGTGGTCTTTCCCCTCAATCCTTTTTGTTCCTTTAAGCTCAGTGCATGCTAGGAACAATCTTTCTCAGATTCACCACAATAGTTATAAGAGCTGCGGTGGCACAGTGGTTAGAGTGCAGTACTGCAGGATACTTCTGCTGACTGACTGCAGTTTGGCAGATTGAATCTCACCAGACTCAAGGTCGGCTCAGCCTTCCATCCTTCCAAGGTTAGTAAAATGAGGACCCAGATTGTTGGGGGCAATATTCTGACTTTGTAAATCGCTTAGAGAGGGCTGTAAAGCACTGTGAAGTGGTATATAAGTCTAAGTGCTATTGCTAAGTACTATTGCTATTTCTCTTTATGCAGGGAACTGAAACCATGTCGTGGAAGAGAATCAAGGACTAGATGAGAACGGAAGGTTCTTTCTGCCTGGGCTTTTACCCCTCTCGCCAGACCGTCTCACGATGTCAAAGAAGGGTGCCAGCTTTCGAGCTAAAGGAGAAAAACCGGACGCTTTAGCCGCCTTGCAAGCTGCTAATGAAGAGCTCAGGGCAAAGCTCACAGATATTCAAATTGAACTTCAGCAAGAAAAGAGTAAGGTGTGTATCTTTCCCACTTAATTTCCCCCCCAAAAATTAAAAGTGTCCAGCCACTTACTTCTTGCTCTCATAAGTAAACTCTGCATGTGAAGAATAATGTAAGATAACCTGTATTGACACTTTTTGTTGTGTGAACACACCGGCACAAATTTAAAAATGAAATGTTGATGCCCACGCTCAAGAGAGAACTCATAACCATACATGCACATGCATATACATATGCAACATACACACATTAATCACAGTCCATTTTGAATACAGAGCAGAAAAAAGAATCTTGAGAGTTAACAAGATTGATACTACATGGTACAAAGCTATTACAGAATCTGGATATTCTGCTTCGGATATCATGAAGCTTCCTCCCAGAAGGTAACAAAGAAAACTGGTCATGGCAAGGATGTGTAGCATCTCTGACAATACTGCAGTCTATAATCAAACAGTTCTTAGATGCCATGTCCTGAATAGAAGGAAGTTAATTTCTGACAATCTTTTCTGCTGTCCTTACCACTCTCTTCCTGTCTGAAACAGTAATTGTTATATCCTTACGATAGATGTTTCCACTCCAGTCCGCAGGCATTGGAGCAAGCGGATTGGATGATTAAGGTCGGCTAGGATTGGTTATTTGCGCCGGCGGGATCCTTAAATAGGGACCTCCGCTGGCTGTGTTTTTACTTGGCTACCTTGCAATAAAGAGCTGATTTTACTCCTAGTTGTGTCCTTCCTTGCCCGATCTAACAGTTATACCTCCAAACCACACAGTAATACCCTGTTTCCCTGAAAATAAGCCCTATCTGAAAATATTGCAACACAGCAGCAGTCATGAGGTGATCACGCTCGCTGCCTCCTGCACCTCAAAAATAATAAGACCTCTCCAAAAATAAGGCAAGTGCTTATTTTGGGGGTCAAAAAAAATATGACCCTGTCTTGTTTTGGGGAAAACACGGTACGACAGGATGCTTTCAATCATCCATCTATAGCAGTGATGCCTAACCTTTTTTGGCTCGCGTGCCAAAAGCAGAGGGAGCGCAGGGGTGTCGTGCGTGGACGTGCCACACCCATAATGCTATGTGCACGATCCCTTGCTTTTGGCATGGTTTTTTCGCCCTCCCCAGGCTCCAGAGGCTTTCTAGGAGCCTGGGGAGGGTGAAAACAGCCTCCCCTTCCCACCTCCAGAAGCTTTAGCAGCTTCCCTGAAGCCTCCAGAGGGCGAAAAACGGCCTCAAAAGAAAGCCTATATCAGCTGGCCAATGCACACATGTGTGCTGGAGCTAATAGGGCAACACCTCGCGTGTCGTAAGAAATGGTTCTGCGTGCCACCTGTGGCACCCGTGCCATAGGTTCGCCATCACTGATCTATAGAAAGAGATAAAGACAGGAGAAGGAAAATGTGTTCTTCTCATATGATGCAGAAAATGAGGTACTGGGCTGCTGGGGGTTCACAGCGGTTCAGCAGAACCTCTAAGATTTTGTGCAGTTCTGAGAACCCCCAAATACCATTCTTGGCCCGCCCCTCCCTTCCCAAAAGTCCCCAAGCAGTCCATTTGGGATGCAGGTAAGTGCAGGGCACGTGTGGAGGCTCGGGGAGGGCAAAAAACAGGCCTACCGGAAGTTCAGGAATGCTGGAAGCAGAGGGTCTCCGAAGCCTGGGGAGGCCATTTTCACCCTCCCAGATGCCTGAGGAAAGCCTCCGAAGCCCAAGGAGGGCAAAACGGCCCCCACGGCCATGGTGCAGAAGGCTGACTAGGCCATGCCCACCATGGCCACGCCCACCCAGCAACTGGGCAGAGCAACTGTTAAAATTTTTGAAGCCCATCCCTGGGTGCTACTGTGCCCACTTCACCAGTGTTGAGTGACCAAACTAAGCTGCTAGTCAGCTGCACTCCCAGAAACCTGATGCCACCAACTACAATTGGATTGTTAATACACAGAGGTATATGGCTATGCCCGCCTTTTCTGAAATCAACAGTGGTCTCTTTTGTTTTTCCTACATTTAAAACCAGGTTGTTTTTATTATACCAGTTCATCAAACCCTCTGTCTCCTCCCAGTGATCGCCCTCATTATCATCCTGAATAAAGCCCACCAAATAGATGTTGTTTTGTAATAGGATATAGCATAAGAATCCAATTGCAGAGAGATGTGGTGAACTTTAAACAAAGTCTTAAGTCTTCAATATTTCTCTGGAGGAATGAAGTCTGAAGATTGGTTTGGAGCCGTTCTTTATAGAATGTGCATTTTGATCAATTATTCAGCGTATTCTCTAATTGGTCCCCTTTGGAGGCAAAACCAGCTGCATTGTCAGCATGTACTGTACATCAAGGAGAAGAACTGCCAGGATGGTCTTGGAAAGGGGGAGCATTGAGGTAAATCCATTTGCAGAACACATCTGATTTGCTAATTTGGCAATTTCTATAAGGGGGAAAAAATAAAGCTATGGTTATGGTGCAGGGTGAAGCTTGAAGTATGTGTTTGCTTTTTAGAATAGTGAACCAAAGCTGAAGATGTATTTTCGTAAATATTTGTTTTCTGTGCAGACTGAGTGTTTTCATGAAATTTCTGTATCACTCTGTCCCTGCTCCAGCTGGGTTGGGTCATAGCTTCTTCTAGATTTTGAAGCGATGACCATACAGTATGACCCACTCCTAGCTTTAGTCCAGGAGAGAATGACAAAATAAGGTAACATGAAGCAGCAATGAAAACATATTCAAGATTGCTGAAATATAACATAACACAAGACGGCATTGGAAGAATATTCAAGAATAATGAGGAGTACATTTGGTCAAAGAAAGAAATTACGTCCTTTTTACCAGTGGGAGATCCCCAAGAGAATACAGCAGATGGGCTCCTTGAAACAGGGGAGGGATTCAAAATTTTTAGCAACTGGTTCTCTGCCTGGTTGCTGGGTGGGCATGGCCATGATGGGTGTGGCCTGCTCAGCTCCTGCGTCATGGCGAGGGGCGTTTTCACACTTCCCAGGCCCTGCAGGCTCTCCTTGAGCCTCCAGAAGGGTGAAAAAGGCCTCCCCCAGCCTCCAAAGGTCCTCAGGAGGCTGGAAATGGGCTCATTTTTGGAACTCAGGAGCTTCCAGGAGGCCCATTTTTTGCCCTCCCCAGACCCCAGAGGCTTTCCTCGAACTTTCGGGAGGGCAAAAATGGCCTCCCCTCCCTGGACTCCAGAGGCCCATTTTTCACCCTCCCAGAGTCTCTACACGGGCCCTGCACTTACCTGGCATCCCAATCGGACTGCGTGGATACTCCTGGAAGGGGATGGGTGAGCAGGGCCAGCCTGGCCCTGCAGTACCGGTTCGGCAAACCAGATGTAAACTTAGCAGCCAGTTCGCCCGAACCAGTCCGAACCGGATGAATCCCACCCCTGCCTTGAAAGCTAGCAAACATGCATTGCCCTCTCAGTTAGGTCTGAACTGAAGTTCCATCTCATGGTAGTTTTGACTAGCTTACATAGACTCTGAACAACCATTACTCACACCCCTTTTTGATGGCCTTGTGTAACTAGCATTTGTCAAGGACCAGATCATCTTATCTTCTGTTTGGAATACTTTGTCTGCTAAAATGAGCCCATCAAGATTAAGAAGCATTTTTTTTACATCATGTGGCAGTGGAATCATCTCATAGTTCAGTATTTGTTTATGTCAAGTGATAATAAGATCAACTCAAAGTTGCAGAATATTTGCTTATGTATGGTGGCAATGAGAATTTCAGAGTTAAGAAACAGCGGTTTCCCAAGGTTTCTGGATTGGCAATACAAGACTTGTATAAAACTAGAGCAGCCCTATGGATAAGGACCCCACAACAGTATTATTAATGTGGAAACCTGTTTTCTTCTATTGATTATCATAGGATTAATATCACTACCGTCCATGAAAAATGGGCTCCTTGGATTTGATCTTGAACTCTATAAAAAGTTCGCTGTAACATTTTATTCCTTGCTCTTTTTTCCCCTTTGGCTTAAGTATCTGTGCTTTTTTAAAACCATATTTTCTTTTTTCATGACTTGTGAAATGAAATATTTTTTGTAGAAGTTCACAGTTCACTAAAAGGTTTTGTGGAAGTTATTCCAATTCATTGGAGTAGGATTTCACTTGTCTTCTACACTGCTTCATTTAAAAGTGTACATAAAGCATACCAATGCCATGCTAAAACACCCATTCTTGGCAGGATATGCTTTTTTTTTTTAACATCCTCCACAGCAGACTTCCCTTATATAAAACTATGGTACCAGCCTTACTTCTTGCTGGATTCTAGTACCTATGTTTCCATTGCAGTTCAGTTATATTTTCCTGCTCTTTAACTGGAAGAAAGTTAAAATGTTGGACATGGAAAGTGAATGCCTCTTTCATTTCAATATCATTGCCCAAGCCACGCACTGTTCTCCATATTTTTCAGAGTACTCTCCGAAGTATAAGACACACCTAGATTTTGGGGAGCAAAACAAGAAAAAAAAATTACCTCTTCCTCCCAGCAATTTGCTTCCTTGCAGCAAACAGCCCATTTCAGTTTCAGCACAGCCTGATTAGCACAAGCAGCTGATTGTCGGGCCTTCCAATGATCAGCTGTTTCAGGCTGCCGTAGCTTATTGCTGCCTCTGAGCACCTCATTTTTGGCCTCCACATCCCATTTTCAGCCTCCTTACCCTCCATTTTCTGCCTCTGTGTACCCCATTTTCTGCCCGTTCTGAGCAGCGGAGATCAGAATGTGTGAAAAATTGTGCATGCAATAGCTGGAAACAGGGCAGAGGCTAAAAATGGGATGCAGAGACCAAAAATAGGGCACACGGCGGCAGCAATAGGCAATGGCAGTCCCTGCAGCCTGAATCAGCTGATGGTCGGGAGGCCGATCCAACCAACAATCAGCTGCTTGTGTTAATCAGGCTGTGCTGAAAAGGAAACAGGCTGTTTGCTGCAAGGAGGTGGGTGGGTGGGATGACATTCAGTGTATAAGACGCACCCAAATTTTCACCCACTTTTATGGAGGGAGGAGTATGTCTTATATTCTGAAAAATACGGTAGTTTTCTACCTCATTTCATACACTTTATTCATAATTCCTCACTACTCTTTGACCATCTTGTCCATTCAGTTCCCAAACTGCTATACAGGATGAATATAAAGTAAAACAAATGTTTGTATGTGTATATGTGGGTTCATGCATACATATAGTACTACATTGATTGGGTTAACAAGTACTATCTAAATATGCAGATTGACATTTCCCAGAATTTTTTGTAATTGTAATCCAATCCATTTAGAGCAGGGGTGTCAAACTCACGGCGTAATGGCTTCATCATGTGAGGTATCGGGACTTTTTTCCCCTTCGTTAAACCTGGCGGGGCAGGGCCAGCACATGACACATTCCACCTGAGGGCCATGAGCTTGATACCCCTAATTTAGAGGATGTGTGATCAAGAAAAGACACTTTAGTTACCATCTTTAAAAAAGAATCCTAAATATTTTAGCAAAGAATACATTTGAGCATACTTGAACAACCCAATTCAGATTTAAGAATTACATACTAGATACTACTTTTTGAGGAAAGAACCCTGTAGAATTAAAAGCATCTAGGTGCTTTGCAATTCACATATATTATCCCACTATTTCCCACTATTCCTCTGCAAGTTCACCTTAAAAGTTAAATCATTATCCTGTCCAGTTGTAACAGTTACATAGATTAAATAAAAGCTATTTTAGATTACAGTATTGATTGTATTGGACATTGCTATAACTGGCGGTATAATCAGCTTGCACAGCAAGCCAACTTGTCACCAATGAAAAATAAGCCATCTGGTAGGGTTAGACATATCTTGCATGTTGTTAATACCAGCTGCAGACAAGCAATTATAGGCCAGTGTTCTGCAATTATGCATCTCTTCCAATTAGGAGTTTTAATGTGAACTCCAAATTCTTGTACAAATTATTTTGAATAACTCAGCAGCACTGTAGTATTAAACTCCTGCTTGCAACTGTTTCATTCCTAACAGGACACTACTAAAATATCATGTGTGTGTTATTTAAAAGCATGATTCAAGCAAGTCATATTTTCACCTCTGGCACTATTTATTAACTGTTGAGAAAGCTCAGGATTATTCCTTATGAAAATGAAATTGATTTTTGGTATTGGAAAATAGGAAAGTGCATGAATTTCTGATATTGGAGGAATCCGCTGGCTATGGCATCTTTCAGGAAGGGTAAGAGTCTAGAAGATACACCCAGTCCTGTTATACCCTGCTACATTGATTTGGAATTTTACCATATATAGAATTCAAATAAAATGTATTTTCTTGGCTGCTTGCCATTGGAGGAATTCCCTACCCAAATATATATATATATGAGGCTTTGATGTCAGAAACTCTGAAAAAGGACTTAGGATGGCCCACCTACACAAGTTTCCTTTGATCTTTTGTGAACGGAGGGATGATCACTCTGCCAATTGAATCATAAGAATTTTCTATAGTAAATGGAATAATGGCATATAACTCTGTGGCAAGATGCTGTTTTAACACACTAAAGGCTCATTCCTTGTCTTTTAGGCCAGCAAATTGGAGAGGGAGAAAAACCAAGAAGCTAGGCAGATTAAAGAACACGAACAGCATAAAAACACAGTCATTGTAACGGAACTCAAGGCTAAACTTCATGAGGAAAAAATGAAAGAGCTCCAGGGTGTTCGCGAAGGACTTTTGAGACAGCACGAGGCTGAGCTTCTTAGAGTTATCAAAATTAAAGATAATGAAATTCAAAGACTCCAAGCCTTACTTAATGCTGTACGAGATGGGACACCTGACAAGGTTAAGACGGTGCTCTACTCTGAAGCAAAAGAAGAGGCCAAGAAAGGATTTGAAGCGGAGAAAATTAAAATGCAGCAGGAAATTTTGGAACTGAAGGGGGCAAAGAAACAAGTGGAAGAAGCTTTATCAGTAGTTATTCAAGCTGACAAAATAAAAGCAGCAGAGATAAGGAGCGTTTATCACCTACATCAAGAAGAAATCACCCGAATAAAGAGAGATTGTGATCGGGAAATTCGCAAGCTGGTATGCAGTTTTCCATCATTTTGATGATTTTAATAGAAATGTAAATGTTCTTTCCTTGTTGTTTACACTAACAATAATTTAATATAGATGGCCATTTAATAAGGGGAAGTGAATGTTGTTTCCATGTTTACACTAAAAATAATTTAATATAGATGAACAAGCATCCTCCTTTTGGACAGCTGATCTAGATAAATCCTTCAGATCTTTTATCCAATGCTAATGAAAAGCTCATTAGATGTGGTTATCTCTGCAATGGATGCTCTGTGACCTTTTGTCACAAGCTGTCTCTGGCTGAAAGATTTGATTCTGGTTGTCGATTGCATTGTTGCCATGTCATCTGCTCCAAATTATAATTAATTCCATCTGGATTATGAGCTTCACACAAAAATGAGTTAATATTCTACAGAAGTTGGGATTCTGTTCTAACTTTCCAAGCTTGAAAAACAGGTCTGTGATATAAGCGTAAGGATTTCTTTTGCACTTCTTGTATTGTGTATTGATTATGTAAATGATGACATTTCTTTTCCAGTCTCTTGGGTGTGCAGATTTTAAATTTACTTGCATTGGTTGCTTTATTGCTCTTATCATGGAGTGATAGAAGTGAAGTGTCTGAATTATATAGGGAAAGTGTTTCAACTCTGAATTGGACACATTTGCTCATTGTCAAACACTTCTAAAATAAGCATTGCTGACATTACATAGATCTGGAAATAAAATATTTTTTTATCTATATAAATAAAAAGTTAACTATGAGTTTGTTCAAAACCGCTAATCTCAGAAACTACTGTACTGATCGCCACCAAATTTTCACACAACGTTCCTTACAAGTGCAGCACCAATGATATGTACAGATTGTGTGGACGGCACACCGATGCCAGGTACACGCCACACAAATGTAATTCTTCTGTGTATTTCCTTCACTCGCTCACTCGCCCCCCTCCCCTTCGTGGCCCCTCCCATCCGGCTGCTTTTCAGCTCACATCACTTGCACGAGCAGTAGAGCGGCCTGCGTCATATCCGTGATGGTCGCCTCCTCACCAGCCTCTCCTCCTCCGCTGCCCCCTCCTCCTCCAACTCTCCCCCAAGGCCGCTGCAGAGTCAGCAGCGTCTCCACCACCACCCCTCCACCAACTCCCCCCGCCACAAGGTCGCTGCCGAGTCATTGGTGTCTCCGCCGGCCCCCCTCCGCCAACACCCCCTCCACAAGGCTGCTGCCGAGTCAGCAGCCTCTCCTCCGCTGCTGCCTCAGCCCCCACCCCCCTCCACCAACTCCCCCCCCCACAAAGCCGCTGCTGAGTCAGAGGCCTCTCTTGCCCATGCCGCCAACTCCCCCCCTCTCCAAGGCCGCTGCCGAGTCAGCGGCCTCTCTCTCCACACTCTCTAGGTAGGTAGGTAGGTAGGTAGGTAGGTAGGTAGGTAGGTAGGTAAATAGGTAGGTAGGTAGAGGAATAGAGGAAGAAATACAGTAGTAGGTAGGTAGAGTAAGAGAGGGAGGGGAGGGAGAGGGAGGGGAAACCAAGGCAGAGAAGGAAGGGGGTCGCTGAGATAGTCTATGAGGAGAAACTTTTTAATTTAACCAAACTTGGCCACAGCAAAGCGTGGCGGGTACAGCTAGTAAGGCATAAAAAACATTTTAATCCCTGCTGATATCTATTACCATATTTTTCAGACTATAAAATCCACCAGAGTATAAAACACACTCTGGAGGTCGGGGGAGGGCAAAAACAAGCAAATACAGCCCGTTTTATGCTCATTTTTGCTCTCTCCAGCTCCGAGAAGCACTTTGCAAGCCTCCCAAACTGTATGCACGTCCATTTTTGCAAAGGGGATGAGGTTTCAGGAAGCCAAAAATGCTGTATTACGTGTATAAAACGCACCCAGATTTTCACCCTCTTTTTTGAGGAGAAAAAGCTGCGTCTTATACTCCGAAAAATACAATATATCTATTTCTATCATTGGTATTTTGTATTCTATTACCAAGTGAGTTGATTACATTGACAAAACCACAGAGTTGTCTCTAGATCCAATATTTAAGTTAAGCATATTTAGTTCAAGAATTTCAAAATCATTTCACAAGCTAATGTAAAATAAATAATTCCTATGGAATTCAGTGAAACTTATTAAATATAGAATTGTTTGCTGGTGGCCACTGAAGTCAAGCTGAGTGGATTAATATATGATATTTTATAAAAGTTACATAGAAGGTATAGCTAGACATGTTTTATGGAGCTAAATCCACACCTATAATTTCTTTCTCTTATCCTGCACATTTAAATTACACAATGCCTTCCATATAGAAAAATAAGTAATATGTAATATGTAAAATAAGTAGTAAGTATAATGACTCTTATTTTTTTCAATTTCATTGAAATTGAAATTAACATATGAACATATTTGCATTACATAAATTTGCATAAATCATTCAAAGTACTTTTGAAAGGTTTAAAGTGATATTTTTGTGTTATAATGTGTGTGTGAGATGTTTAGTGTTTATTTTTCTTTACTCCCCAACAGGTGTTTTATTTTCAGATTTTGGGATTGTAATTGTTATCACAATTACTGTATATTGAAGTTATTAAAAAATATTTAACCATAAAATTCAAAGTGATGAGATCCTGTATTTTAGGAAACAATTTTAATACACTGCACTAGCTAGGATAAAATAGTATAGTTTCTATAACGGGAGTATATAAAGGAATAACATTGACCATTAGCAATCAAATCCAATTTGTGAAATACAAAAGCAAAGCAAAAACTGTTACTCTTTCATAGTTATTAAACAGCAATGTACAAGGAAGGAAACAAAGAATAAACTATGTCTGTCCCATCACTGTTTTTTTTCACCTCTTCTCTTCATAATCATCATTATCAGGTTGAAGCAGGGAGGATGTTCAAGAAATTTCCACAATACATCTTGGTAACATCATATCCTTGGATCTACCGTATGAAAAGTTCAACTGTGACAATGAAAGTTTTCTACTTCAGCAGTTTGCCCATTACTAATAATGTTTCATCTGTTTCATCTGATATTGCCTGAATTAGAATGCTATTTAAAACTGCAGCTGTATCTTTTAAGATAGCAGAAAAATGTATTGATCAATATTGCTATATGGTTTTAATGGATTGCCGTTGCTGGGATGTAAAGTCAGTGGGATCATCTTCCCTCAGCAATGATTAATGCTTTTCTCATCGGCACCAAAGGAGCAGAAATAGTTTCTGTGTCATTGGTAACAATTTCTATACTGCCCATCACATTTGCATGACATTAAGCAGTTTACAAATAAAAATAATACGTAATTTGTACTGGTGTGGCCAGACAGGCAGCACTCAGCCTCCTGCACTCCGCTGGGGGGGGAGGGCAGTGCCCCGCCCTATTTTGCGCCAAGTAGGCGTCCCTGTAGCCTCCTGGGAGCAAAAACTGGCCACGGGGGGCCACGCCAACCCACCCCCTTGCATCCCATTTTGGGCCTAGTAGGCTTCCCAATACTTACCTGGGAGAAAAAACAGGCCCGGGGGGACTCATGGAAGGGGAGGGGCAGGGAGGGGAGGGGCCAGCCAGCAATTTAACAACCGGTTCACCCAAATGCACCTGAACTGGCTGAATCCCACCACTGTATGTCCCTAAATTATCTCTTTGTCCCCAAATATTTAATTTTTTCCTAATCAAATTCTTTTTTGTAACTGCAGATCTGGCATTGATTTCATAAAGTACCATAATTGTATTTTAAAATGTGTCCATGTGCAAAGACAGTACAATTACACAACTAACTATATGTTTCAGGATAGGTATGAGATTAGATCAGTTTGGAAATTCTGAAGTGAGACTTTAGCTCTTATTAAACAGTCTTATTGAATCTGTCCCTTGTAACAGTCTTTTGCTATGCAGTGGAATAAAATACATATATTTTTAGTTGCTTACAATGGTTTAAGTCCCGAAGTTCCATATAAAAAGTATCTCTAGCAGGAAAAACATCATTCTTTCACCTCAGAGCTACCAGTTGTGGGATGGTCTCCTGACAAGTATTTTAACAGATGGCAATTCAGAAACTTTAGATAGTTTGATGTTTTGTTGAAATTTCTCTTCTCCAAAGCTTTTTTTCCTTTTTTTAAATTAGTTTTGCTTTCTTGTTCTCAATCTGCTAGAGAATTTCTTTGAACTTCTCTTTAGGAGTAGCAGAAACAGAAAATGTCTTTTGTT
Source organism: Rhabdophis nuchalis (assembly GCA_039707465.1). Lineage (NCBI taxonomy): Eukaryota > Metazoa > Chordata > Lepidosauria > Squamata > Natricidae > Rhabdophis > Rhabdophis nuchalis. Next base: position 75,160,001 of record CM077645.1, read on the forward strand.
TGGAACATGAAAAAGCATGTTGTGGTATGTGAGGATGACCTTGGGAGACAAGAGTAAGAGCTGCAGCCCAATAGTGGTCATACAAAATGTATCTCAGCCCAAAGAAACAGAAGGAAGTAGGAAGAGTTTCAAAAACACCCTCCCTGTTTTTCTGGAAAATAAGGAAAATAAGGGAGGGAACAAATACATTCAAACTTGCAAGTTTCGGTTACTATCACATTTCAGTAAAGTTTTATGCTTTGTTTCTGGTCTACTTCAAAGCGCTGTCAGTGTCAGTTTGCTAAACCCTTCTAGGAAGGTGACAGTTCAGCAGAACGCAGCCTAGAACAGGAGTGTCAAACTCAAGGCCCATGGGCTGGATCCAGCCCACAGGTGCTTAGATCTGGCCCATGGGGCCACACTGGAAACAGTGAAGGAACAGTCCACAGTGCCTCTTCCAGCACAAATGGAGCTTAGGAGGGCTGCATGCAGGGGCCCCAAGCTCCGTTTTCACTGGCAGAGGGATGCAGCAAGTCGTCAGAGCTGAAAATGGAGCTTGGGAACCCATTTTGCTGGCAGAGTGCTCAGTCCACCACAGGCGCCCCCAACATGAGTGACATCAAGCTGGCCATGCCCACCTTGGCCTCGCGAGGTCAAACACAACCCTAATACGACCTACAATGAAATCGAGTTTGATACCCCTGACCTAGAATATTTGGCATATCTTGAGTTTTGGGGAGTTTGAAGGATATATGAAGCGCAACTGAATGCCGCCTCCTCCTCCTGTCTGCCCATCAGTCTTCCCCGTGCCTCCCTTTCCCAAGTTTCCAATTGGAAAGATTGAAGGGCTCAGACTGGAAGACTGATTGGTTATGCTGTGTTTGAGGCAGCTAAAGGGAAGGGAGGAATGGGAAGAGAGAAAGTGAGTTGGTTGGATATGTAACAGGAATGGTGTAGTGTGAAGGGGGTTGGACTGGATGTCTTTTAAGGTGTTTTCAACTCTATGATTCTAGGATATTGGGAAATTAAGGACAAAAATAAACCTCCTTGGTATTTTTTTACCACCAAGACATCTCTGCCCAGAAGTACACGTTTCATATGAATGTTTTGTGTAGGAAATATTTTGCATACCCCTGGCTCTTTGCAGTGTTGCAGCTAACTCCTTCATCAGAAATGGTGGAAATTCTCCTGATAACTTTGCTCCTTTCTTTAGAGAGACTTCCCTAATTCAGAAACTTCTTTGAGGGCTCATCCTTCCAATCTGAGAATAGCCCAATGGGAAGCATCCCTCAACACTTTCTACTATGGTAGTTAACTGAAGCCCAAGAAGGCAGAAAAATGTTCGCCTATTTTACCCTTGGCCACCTTGTAACTAGGCAAAACTTCTGCACCTGGGAGAACTTCACCAATACATTCTTCTGAAAAAAATAATAATAATCAAAGATTCTTTAATCAAATTGTATAAGGACTAATAGGAAAAATGATTCAGATTTTTTTTTTGTGGATGTAGATATTCCCATCAGACAAATTTAGGAAAATGATAAAGGCCAACAGGTCATTTGAGAAAAGTGTTACAGCTAACATTCCCCTGGAGAAATGCAACCTATTAGATAAAATATCAGTTTACTAATCAAGCAAGCGGGTGACATTTCATGTTTGTATTAATGACCCCATTCAGTCATAAATCTTGGATTGCTTGCATCTATGAAAATTGTACAGAGAGGTAAGTTTGATTGTATGCTGATATATTTTGGCATTTTAATAATAATAATAATAATAATAATAATAATAATAATAATAATAATAATAATAATAATAATAATAATAATAATAATAATAATAATAATAATAATAATAATAATTTATTATATTTATAAGCCTCCCCCTCTCCCCGAAGGGACTTTAGATTTTAGATTAATGCCACAGAAAAAAAAACAAATAAGCAATTCATACGATGCAGTAATTATTTGTAATGTTTTCTCTTTCTCATGTCATCCAGAGACCCCATGTTAATCAGTTTGCTACTGAACTATTCTAGATTTAATTCATTAAATCATAAAACATATTTGAATAATATATTAAACAGATAGGGGATCACCAGGAATTTTCTATGTTTAACTATAATTGATCAAAATGGTTTTTCCCCCCTGCTGGATTTAGCTGAATTTAAAACAATTTCTTCACACACTGTTTTGTACTGAATATGTGCTTTTGCAATGAATATATACTTTTTGATCATACTTCAATGCAGCTGTCAAATATGTGCTAATGCTTCATCAAAGCTCTTGAGCTCATTCTACTTTGCATATTCTGCATAAAAGTTCCTATTGTGCATAATACATTTGGGGGAAAATACAAAAGAAATTATGACTTTGAAGATATTTCCTCTTCATTTAATACCACATACAGTCATATCACGTGCATCATCTTATTTCTATTGCTTCTTTCATCCACACAGCACTTAGACACAAATTAGGAATTGATCAAAGCAATAAAATAAAATAAAAAATAAAAAAATACACAAAACAAAACTTCACAAGAGATCCATTTATTTTCAGTTATTTACTGCAAATATCAAGTGAAGTATTAGATAAGTCTACGTAATGAATTGTATTTCTGATTTGTCACACAATTTTTTTATTTACTATTTCATAGGCCACTACTGAAGCCAACTCTATTGTCTCCTTAATTTCCTTTTTCCTGATCAGAAGCAGTATTAGATTGATTTGCCATTATTTTAGGACACAAGGTCAAAACTTTAAAGAGCAAAATTCACCTATGGCCGCATGGGAATCTGCCATGCAAAGAAACCACCAGAGGAGATCTGTGAAATGACAGGTTTGATTGAACTGTGTAATATGAGTCCCGTAGGATTAAACTTTATTGGGAAGCATGGGAAGATTGTATAATATCACTTGGTGCTTCATATCAGGAGAAAAAAATTGATGTGTCAGGTAACCCCAAAACATTTAACACAAGAGTGTAACTCATTTCAAACATCTTAATGGGCTATGACTGGTTATTATAATATCCATACTAGAGGTGGGTTGCAGCTGGTTGGGCCCAGATCAGGCAAACTGGTAGTAGCTATGGTAGGAGGCTCCGCCCACCCTCCTGGGTGCTTCTGAGCATGCACAGAAGCATTGCGCGTGAGTGCGCCTGAACTAATAGTAACAAAATTGGCAACCTGCCACTGGTGGTCCATACAATCCTAAAGTCAGGGTTTAAGGAGCATTGAATACAATCCCTCAATGCTGCAATAATCTGGAATATTACCACCCATCCTCTTTTATATACAGATATACAAACCTGCATGGGAACCTGGGTCACAAAGAACCCACAAAGTAAGATACTTTTGCAGATGTGCAGCTCTGTCTTTAAGTTGTAATATAGCCTAATTTACCAAGGTGACTCTACACTGGTAGACTGAGATTTATTACTTATAATATATAACATGGAAAAATAATCTAAAGGCAAAAATTTAGAGAGAGACCATAACAACAGAAAATGTTTACATGATTTCTTATGACTTTCATAGGTGTGCTTAGAAAATGGGGGGAAAAACTGTAACTCAATGTTGAAATAATAGAAAATACTTGTAGCTCAGGTTTTAGATTTTGGCAGTGGTTTGCTTTCCAAGCTTGCCATTTAGCTCCCAAACCTCTCGTTACCAGGCTAGGTAATATCAGCAGCAGGTCTTCGGTGAAGCATCTTGTTCTATTCCTCTTTAGCTTATATATGTCTTGTGTGCCAGTGTGGTCAGTTGGTCGCATCAGGTTTAACATATCAAAAGACCCCAGTTCCCCCTTCAACAGCATTTGCAAAAGATTTCAAGCCATTGCTACAAAATAAGAATTATTTGAGAGCTCTTTCAGTAGACAGCCAGATAAATCAATTATTATTTTGGTCTTGTCTCATGTGGTAAGACGCCTTCTAAATGACATATTGCCAGTTTTCCCAACCTGATCACTCCCAGATAGGTGGACTACAACTTCTATCATCTCAAATGAGGGACACGCTGACATCTTGACTAACAGGGTCATTGATTTTCTACCATCTCAGAGTTTTAGTTATTCCTTTATTAATAACCAACTAAAATATATGGTAAGGTCTTTGAAAGACAAACTTCCGATGCTACATTCCTGATATATCCCATTAGAATTTTGCCTGCAAAAATATGAGGAAGCTATATATTAGTCAATGACCAGGGATGGATTTTCTAATAGGAAAGATTTGATCTTTTGTTTTGTACAGAGATGTTTCACATTAAAAATATGGCCTTTTCTTTTCTGCTGGTATACGTTATTAACAATGCTAATGAAGACTATCATGCTATAAGCAACTGACACGGCATTACAAATTACGTGTTGGTTTTAATGTAGACTGATAAATAATAGCCACAGCTCTGAAAGCCAGCTGAATTTAAAAAAAAAAAAAGAGCACAGTAGTGAAGATGGCAGAGATTGGAGAGCGAAAGAGAGACAACAGGGGGGGACGGGACCCATATTTCATAGCACAATGTTTCCATAATTGGCAGCAGTAGAGCTTGCAAGCTGTTTATTAATTAAAATGCAGTCTTGGTAGAGGCAACCTGCTAAATGCAAAGTGGAAGTAGCCATGCTGTTAAGCAAGGCATTTCCTTATAGATGATTGGTTATTACTCTCATGTATATTCATTGAGTCTGTTTCACAAGTAGGCCTTTTTACTGAAAGTAGGTGGTAAAAATTCCAAGCAAGGCGAGACATGGACAGCATTGCTTTCCAGAACGATGAATAAAAGGTGTGGGATAGGTTTGGGGGTAGACGCACCTGAACGCTGATGCAGCCATCCCAGTGAGTTGTAGTTGTTGTTGTTTTTTTAACCATACGTCTTCTTTGTCTTGAGACTAGTACGTTGCAAGAAAGTGTTTCCTTGAATGTGTTTTTTGTATTGGTGTGAATATCTTTGTGTCGTTTTTCTAATGTGCTCTCTATACAATCTAACTTTTTTAATTTGTGCTGTCATTGTTTTAAATAATCCTTTTAATAGTCATTCTATAGTAACCATAGAAAATGTGTCCTGTGTTGTTTTGCTGTGGGGGTTTTTAAGGCACAAAATATACAATCCTTTTTTGCAGAAATGAAAATATTAATAAGCAATGTCATTGACTGAACATTTTTGGGTTTTTAATTTGGGGTATGCATTTCTATTAAAGGAGAAGGCATGTTGAGATGAATGGAAATTTAGCAGTTTCTTTTTTTAAAAAAAATCCCTGCTTTATAGCTATGATAGGGTTTTTTAATGCATTTAATGGGAAATGACAAAAGGCAGAGCTTGTAGTAGGACAGCCTAAATGTACATTTATATGTGTGTGGGTAGGATTTTAATGTGGTCTAAGAAATATATATTCGGAGGAGGAGTGCAATTACAGTTTAGTTACATTACAGATGTGAAAATAAATTATCCTTCCCTATTCTTCTGTGCATAGTATTTCCTTGGAATGTATTGACTGAATGATGTTTTATGGCTGATGTTTTCTCTAGGGTGATATAATGGTATGTGGGAATGAGATGGGGAGATGGAGAAGAAATATTGCCTAGGGAACAGACTGATAAGAGTGGCCATTGCCCTGAGCCACATAATGGATGGAGAAAGATACTCAGAAGAGACTGTTCTCAGGCTGTAAAGGAGATAATGGCATATTTGTACATTCAGACTTGCAAGATTCTCTTAATGTAACCTTACAATAAGGTAGAATTAGCTCATGTTATTGTGTTTCCTGTTTGTTCTACCTGGGAACAACAGGTAAACAACAGGTAAACAGGTAAAGGGAAAACAAAGACAGCATAACTTAGAGATGCTTCATAGGGCATGCATGCAATTTCCACTACTATCACCACTATTCGCCCCCCCCCCAAAAAAGTCTGCCAAAGACCATTGTTTTTTTTTTAAAAATCATGTTTTATTTGCATTTCATCTGAACAGCATGTTACACATGAAGGAAAGGAACTAGCAGAAAATTGAATTTTTTCTAAGTAGAAATTTCTGTGTTGAATGGCTTCCCAGCATTCAGGATGAATTGGCCTTACATCTTGACCAGTAGTGGATTTCTATTATTTTTACTACTGTTTCGCTCATGGACGAGCACACCTTTGTGCGCACATGTGATGCTTCTGTGCATGGGTGGGTGGGCGGAGCGTTCCGCTGCCGCTACTACCAGTTCGCCGGATCTGGGCCAAACCGGCAGCAACCCACCTCTGATTTTGACCCATTAATTGGTACTTTTCCATCAACAGACACAGTTTGCATGGGCTTCGCTAGCATTCATAAATGTATCAAACTGTCTTTACACTGTTCGAGCTGACTTAATTTGTTTTAAATGTAGCTTTTGCTACTGCCTCTTTAGTTTGTAATCCATTTTAGCCAAAGCTAGAAAAACTAGATTTGGGGCCTGCTCTTAACTAATTAGTCCTAGGGAAAAATATCATGTATGTTGACTCACTATTTTGAAGCCCACAGTTGGCTGCCTCAGTTCAATTTCAAATTTTTCCAGTATCTACTATAGAGACCAGACTATATACACTACAGTACCTTTTAGGAAAAAGTTCTGATTTGCTATCCAGAGAATAGGTTAAGATTCTGCTAGGTTTAAGATACTAACACGTGAAAGTAGTTTTATATTAGAATTTATGAGAAACTTGAAGAACTTTCAAAAGGACTGGAATCTAATAGATATGTTGTAGCTTTTGAAATTTTGTATCAAGTATGGGATTGTGGTAGATCAAGGAACATAAACTGAACATTTGCCTCCAAAGCTTAGACAGAATTCATTCAGAAGTTTCAATTTTTATGTTTCCCTTATGTTGACACTCAGATTTGTGAAGATTTTAAGAATTGGCGCAATATAACAGGGAGACACCAGGTTGGGTAATACTATTTACAAAGAAAAAATAAGAGGCCTGGCTGAATTTTGCAAATTCAGAATGAACTCATGTTTCAGATTTAAAAAAAAAACATCCTTAGGTAATTAGCAAATTAGAATTTTTCCATAGAAGTGGAAATGTTTACCTTAAATGTAGGTTCTCTACATGTGGTGCCCCATATATTTAGCAAATATATTTATTTTCTAGGTATATTTGTGGTCTTTTGGGACCTATTTTTAAAAGTGTAAAACTAAATGAATAGGGTTGCAGTAATCATTAGCCAGCATATATTGGATCGGGATGCCCTGTGCACAGTCACTCATGCCCTGGTGACATCCCGACTGGACTATTGTAACTCTCTCTACATGGGGCTCCCCTTGAGGTGCACCCGAAGACTTCAGCTGGTCCAGAATGCAGCCGCGCGAGCAATAATGGGGACCGCAAGGTACACCCATATAACACCTCTCTTGCGCGAGCTGCACTGGCTACCTGTCGTCTTTCGGATGTGCTTCAAGGTGCTAGTTATCATCTTTAAAGCGCTCCATGGCTCGGGACCTGGCTATCTGCGGGATCGGATCCTGCCCCATACATCCTCACGGCCGATTCGCTCCCACAGAGAGGGACTTATCTGGGTGCCGTCCACTAGACTTTGTCAGCGGGCGACGCCCAGGGGAAGGGCCTTCTCTGTGGCGGGCCCAGCCCTCTGGAACGACCTTCCCCCCGACATTAGAACAACCACGGACCTCCGCTCCTTCCGCAAGAAATTAAAAACGTACTTTTTCTGCTTGGCCGGCCTAGGTTAGTCTCTACCTTTTAGGGTTTAGGGAACATTAGTTTTAATATGGGGATTTTAGTGCAGGGACAATTAAATTAAATTTAATTTGTTTTTACTTTACTGTACCTATTTTTGTATATATATATATTATGTGTTTTAATTTTTCCCTGTGCACCGCTCCGAGTCCCTTTGGGGAGAGGATGCGGTATATAAAAATAAAATATTATTATTATTATTATTATTATTATTATTATTATTATTATTATTATTATTATTATTATTATTATTATTATTATTATTATTATTATTATTATTATTATTATAATATAGGACCATTATACTAAATGGTATTACATGGCTTCTTAAAATGAACAAAGTTCCTTCAATCCTTGAAACTGTAAATTTCAAATAAGACCCTGAACACCGAGGAACATTTTTTAAATATAATCACTGGCTGCCAAGCAACTATCATTGAAAAGCTGGCATAAATAATGGGAATAAGTGTATGTTTATCAGGTTGGATATAAATGGTAAAAGATTTTTAGTTAATTATCAAGGAATATTAATGGATATTGTTTAATAAAAAGGGGGGCTAGAAATAACATAAATTGATTTCTATGCAGAATATATTTCCAGGGTGAAGTACCAGGGAAGATTTTTTGGAATAGACAATGAATGCCATTATGTGGTTATGTTTAAGTAAGATTTGTTTGAAGAAGAAGATAGACTAAATATGGAATATTAGAGGAGAATTTTGGTATAATGATATTAAGATATTTATTTTAAAAAATGATTTTTTTAATTTAAAATCTATAAATTGAGATTACTTATGAGCAATGATGGTTCTAGAAACGCACAAGAGTTATGTGTAACCAGTCGACATGCTTTCCAAAGGATACAATGTAGAATGAGGGTTTTTCCTTTTTGTATTTTTGTTTTATTAAAAAAATAAAAAAATAAAAAAAATAAAAGAAAAGTTGGCATAAATAGCAACACAGCTCTTTGGTGAATTTGAATTCTGTAATGAAATTGACATAGTATATGTGCAGATTCAAGCCATGTGGCCTTTTGCAATTGGCACAGGAAAATTTTGTAAATGCACAAAGTACATATCCAAGATTTTTGGGGTGTGACAATAACCACAGAAACCACCACAGCAGGTTTATGCCATAATTTCTCAGTTCTGGTTTTTCAGATCTTGACACTTTGTGATCTCCAGTTCTTTTTTCTTCTTTCTACTTTCTCCTGGCATTGCCTCATTAATTATCTACACTTTCTATTCAACCACTGTTAAACCTGTTAAACCTGTTATGAGTCTAAACTTCATTAGTTTCTATTCAGAAATCCCACAATCTGGTCCTTCTTGCCTAGTTTTTCAACTATATGTTACCACATGTTTCATTGCTGTACTGTGTTTCATTACAGGCGTATGATCCTTTTTACAGATGTTCCAATGAATCACTTTGGTGACTGTATTATGATGATGATGTGATGATAATGATGATACCTTTGTCAAAAGACTTTTACTGCAGCATTCCCAAACCTGGTTCTGCTTAATAGTGGGTTTGAACTCTATAGAACTGAATCCAGTGTTTGTTCAACGCTTTCTGTAATCTAATATATTCCCCAAAGCTAGGATGCTGCCAGTTTCCATGGCAACTGAAGAACTGTACTGTATGTGATTGTATTTTATTCTCCTTGTAGATGGAGGAGATCAAATTTAAAGACAGAGCAGTCTACGTGCTGGAAAAAGAGTTAGGGGTTCAAGCTGGGCATACTCAGAGACTTCAACTCCAAAAGGAGGCTTTAGATGAACAGCTGTCCCAGCTCAGAGAGGCTGACCGGCATCTGAGTAGCCCCAAGCGGGAAGTTCCTCATCCAAGTGGTGCAGGAGACACTTCAGATCACTCAGGAAGTCCTGTAAGCACTTTCTAGTAGTTTTCCCTAAAACCACAAATTGTGCCAAAATCTTGATGAGTGACTGCCCAGACCAGCAAAGTTGGTTTTGATTTGTTTGCTTGCTTGCTTGCTTGCTTGTTTGTTTTAAAAGCAAGTCGGGGTGAGGAAACCCAGCTCAGGTGTAGTCAGATGACATCCTGAGCTTCTGGTTTGCTTTTATTTTGCCAGCTACTTGCTTTTTTTTTTTTAAAGCAACTGTACCTTATCTTGAATGTGTGCCTAATTTGACATGGTGAGACTCACAACGCAAACTTATAAGTTAACCTACTAATAGCTGTCTGCTAGTTTTCATGGAGGTCTACATATATCTGTGAAAAAGAAACACGATGGCAAATTGAAGTCCTAAGTCTCATGACTAATCCGGATGGATTGATTGTGCTTTTGATGTTAGTCAATGTTCTAGACTCTAGAAAATAAATGAGATGCCAATTAATGTGCTTTTTCTTCCATACTTTACAATTTCTTACACCATTCAGTCTAAATTCACCTTTTATCTTGGCTTTTGACGTAACTATGCCACCTCTTCCAGCTTCTGTGTTAATTTGCTAACTACAGATTTTTCTGTCACATTTGTTAAACCTTTCTTTGTTGAATCTCATCAAGATTTCCTTTGTATTGCTGCTTAATTTGACCTATAGATTTCCCCCCAAAAAACATAAACATAGATATTGTCCAAAGCCTCTCCTGCACCTGTTGAATGAAGAATCCTAGCCCTGTTGAGTTTCTTTGATCCTTAGATGCTCATATTTTCTTGAAGTAAAGGATCACACATAAAGCATTCCAAGTAAATTAAAATTGCTACTAAATAGGAACGCAGGAAGGAAATGTTATTATAACTAAATTGCTTTTTGTTCAAAATAAATGAAGTTGCCTATTCTTATATCTATATTTAAGTGACCCATGTCAGTGCTCTGTTAAATTCACAGCTCCATGGGAGCCAAATGGATACAGTGGTTTGTTGCACACACTTAATACAAGTTATATGTCAGTATTAATAGGAAAATGATACATGACTCATCTAAAGTTCTCGATTCAACAGTGGCATAAATATGAAACACAGTAGTAATTCGCAATCATCTATTTCACATTTCCAAAGCAACACTTGTGAGTCTGTGTTTATTTACACATTTTGTTTTCATTTGCCTCTTCTCTTGCATAATAATTTCTTTCTTAATTTCTGTTAGTCTCATCTTTTAGTATTAGGGTACAGATTTTTAGAATTAGTAATGGATGGAATCTGACAAGGAAGAAGATGGGAATTGGTAGAAAGTTCTGAAAACAGTTTTCTTGTCGAACAGTTATTTGCAGTTGTTTTTTGTTTTAGGAACAGCAGTTGGAGGAAAGGGATGCTCGGCGTTTCCAACTTAAAATAGCCGAACTAAGTGCCATCATCAGGAAACTTGAAGATCGGAATGCATTACTGTCAGAAGAACGAAATGAACTTGTAAGAAAACACGTGCTTTTATTTTTATTTTGAAAAAAAACCCTGTTTGGCTAACTGTAGCTCTGTAGGAGAAGAGCCAAGTTAGTCTCTTGATTCTGGAAGTCAAAAATTCGGAGGATTCCGGTAGCATCTGTTTAGATTGAATTTTATGAAAAGGTATAAAAAAAATTGTACTTATAAAATTTGTCAGTCTGAAAAGATGCTTCCAGCCTTCTGGTTTCCTTTTGACTAAGTTAATGAAGGGATTAATACACTGTGGAAGCACAACAAGGTCACCATTGACCAAGTATTCTAACCTCAGGAAGGGTAAATTTAAACAGACATAGTCTTTCCTAGGATTAAAATAACTCCACTCAATCAGTTGGTTGGTAGAGAAAAAAAGTCTATCCCAGTTAAGTTGTTTTATATACTTTGTCCTCCAAGAAAAAGAAAAGAAGAGGGGGGAAATGCCTGAAAAATCAAGCCTATAGACCAGGGATGTCCAAACTTGGGAACTTTAAGACTTGTGGACTTCAACTCCCAGAATTCCCCAGCCAGCTATGCTGGCTGGGGAATTCTGGGAGTTGAAGTCCACAAGTCTTAAAGTTCCCAAGTTTGGACATCCCTGCTATAGACTATGCTTCTGCCATCTCTGTGCATTTCCCTGTTGATAGTAGTATAGAAGGACTGGGATGAGATGGGAAAATATGACTCTTCAAATCTTGCTTAATCTCTCAATGGACTTTTATACCATCATTCATAAAGCCACTGGTTGAGTCCACCAATGGGGGACATTAATACACAGTTGAGACAATTACATGGAGTTCCGCTTTCTCATGAAGATGTGGCTAGTAATTTGGGAATCACAGCTTGACTCTCATCTCCTGCTTGAAGAACAAGTGGCAGTGATAGCTAGGAGGCCTTTGCACTGATTCATCTTGTGAACCAGTTGTATATTTTCCTGTGACTCACACTTTGTTCACTTCCTGTTTGATTTGCAATGTGCTCTACCTGGAGTTGCTATTGGAGACAACCTGGAAACTGCATTTCGCCCAGAATGCAGAAGCTTGTGCATTTATAGGCATTAATATTTGTCCCTATGAATTACTTTTCCTAATAAATACATTTTTTAAAAAATAAATGCAATTAGATAACAGTATGTCTCCTCCCTTAATTGGGGCCTAACATGGTGTTGTGGAACAAAGTATATACTTATCCTCCTGTCTCAGCTGAGCAGGAACAGAACCTGGTGGCTCAAGTGGTAAGACATTTGCCTAGCATGTTAATACAGCCCCGATTCGAATCCCAGTAAGGGTATGGCTAGCTGATGAGAGCTAAAAAGCTCAAAATAGATCTATACTAGTCTCCCTGACTTATTTATTGATCAGCTCAAAAACGTAACACACATATAAAGAAATTACACAATGGAACTCATGGCTTTCTGTCTAGATGGTCTCTGGTGATGAGCCGAAAGGCAGAAAAGGAAACAGTATGTCTCCTCCTTTAATTGGGGCCTAACAGGGTGTTGTGGAACAAAGTATATACTTATCCTCCTATCTCAGCTGAGCAGGAAGAGAACCTGGTGGCTCAAGTGGTAAGACATTTGCCTAGCATGTTAATACAGCCCCAGTTCGAATCCCAGTAAGGGTATGGCTAGCTGATGAGAGCTAAAAAGCTTGAAATAGATCTATACTAGTCTCCCTGACTTATTTATTCATCAGCTGAAAAACGTAGCACACACACACCACACACACACACACACACAATTTAATCATGATTTGCCAGTTGACTGGAAAAAGAGATTGAAAATGAACTTTTGCAATAAATTGACACTTGAATTAATTTAACCAATTATTAACCAAGACAGAGTTATATATTGCTCAAAAAAACATATTTGGTAATGGCAAGTTCATACTTATTTTATAAAGCAATTTCAAATTTGGGAATGGGTGGACACAGGAAACAGAATAACAGAATAACAGAGTTGGAAGGGATCTTGGAGGTCTTCTAGTCCAACTCCCTGCTCAAGCAGAAAACACTATACGATTTCAGACAAATGATTGCCCAATCTCTTCTTAAAAACTTCCACAGTTGGAGCATTTACAACTTCTGGAGGCAAATTCTGCTGCTGATTAATTGTTCTAACTGTCAGGAAATTTCTCCTTAGTTCTAAGTTGCTTCTCTCCTTGATTAGTTTCCACCCATTGCTTCTTGTCCTGCCCTCAGGTGCTTTGGAGAATAATTTTACTCCCTCTTCTTTGTGGCAGCCCCTGAGATTTTGGAACACTGCTATCATGTCACTCCTTCTTTTCATTGAACTAGAAATATCCAATTCCTGCAACCATTCTTCATACAGTTTTAATCATCCAGCAAGGAGAGGAATAATGATGTTGTTAAGATATAATTCCGATTGCCGTGGTTTGTTTCATTGACTTTTTCAATGTGTAACTTAGAGATAGTTAAATACATTTACATCCAGCCAACCATTCCTTAATGCAACTCTCTTCAAACTGACAAATTACACAGATGACATTTTATTCCCGTATCTGAATAAAATTCCATTTAAAGGCTGGTTAATGGCATCTGTGGGGGTAAGGTTTATTTTTCATAGAGCTAATGCAATAAACCATAGTGACATATGGACGGGGGAGACAGAATACATTTACAGAGGTCATTAAAGCAGCAGATCTGTAGTTAGATCTGGGACTATGTGTGGGATTTATTTAGTAGAGGAGGCAGCTGCAAAGCTTTCTCTCAATTCCTTAATGAAATTTTAGTCGTGCAACTGAATATTTTCCCCAACATACTTCATTCCAAAAATAGCGGGAGAGCATCTTTCAAATGCTAATAATGGTATTCCTGTATCACCCAAATTGATAATTAAGTATGCAGATCATAGATTGTTTTACATACAAGTATGAGTTCCATTAGGAATCAAGTAAAGCCGTTCCTGTAAAATAGGTTGTTCAAACAGCCTCTGCTTCACCAAACACCAAACACCTAGTTGATGAAAGGGAGGGAGGGAAGGCAGGGAGGGAGGGAGGGAGGGAGGGAGGATACAATTAAACATTTTGGGATTATTTCAGCATAGCTTTTCATTGATTGTACACTTTGAAAAACTGAAAATATAAACCTAAATGTGTACATTTGAATCTTCTAATAAGTATGTAGATTTGAAAACAGTATAAGGCGGCCTTTCTGCAGATATGCTACTCAAAAAATCTATATAATTTCCAGGGAAGATACTATTTGCAGCAGCCCAACACATCTGGTGGGAAACAGATCAGGAAAGGCTGATGGGAGGTTGCATCATGATTGTAGTCTAACTGCTAATGATTCAGTGGTCACTTCTGTTGTGATTTTTAGAATACAGTAATCCCTCGTTTTTTGCGGTTAATGGGGACCGGAACCTGCCGCGGAAACTGAAAAACTGCAAAGTAGGATTCTGTATATCTATACCGGAAACTTGAGTTGGTGGACATCGTTTAAAGCAAGCACTAGGGGGCGCTTGCCTCCTACCAATGCATTTTTTTCCTATTCTGTATTTTTGAAAAACCCGCGACGCACTGAAGCCGCGGAACATGAAGCCGCGAAAAACGAGGGATTACTGTATTTCTGTTTTAAAAATTTCAAAAGCGTATAGAAGCTTTTGCCCATGAATCAATATGTTCATGTACACATAGCTGGTAATACAATAATCTAATGTTTGCTAAAGCATACAACCTGAAAGAAATGTTACATGCAAGTCTACCCTGTGTAATGATGGCTTGATCATTGTTTTCAGTGAATTTGCTATAGAGCAGTAGAGGAGACTTGGAAAGTAGTATGATTTCCTCACTCCAAATTGATTGCAACCATCTCTATCCAGCCAGAAGGGCACAAAATAGGATTTTAATATCCTTTGTGGATGCATGTAATATTTTAATCAATAACACCCCTAAATCCAATTACAAACCACCTGAAATGTCTCTGAAACAGAGAAATTAGTATCAATGAAAAGACCAAAAACCTAGAGAAAATTCAGAGAAGCTAAAAAAAACTTTCTATGAGCTGAATCCAACCATTGTAACCTTCCATAGGACCATGAGGAAAATGAAAAAGCTTGGTGAAATATCAATAATTGTCATCGAAAGCAGTTTTTCCCGCAACCTAACTTCCTCCAGATGAACTCAGATTGAAATGCCCAACTACCGGTAGCTATGATAATGCAGAGTGCCGATCTAAGGAAGGTAGAGCTAAAGACTCACAGAAAGAAATGTAATCAGACCTCTGCTGAAAAGACAAATTGTGTTTCTGATGGCAAAGGGGTGTACAACAAGGTAGAAAATGGGCAAACAAAGGGATGTAGAATAAGAGTAGAAAACAGGAAAGAAACATTTTCAAGGAAAAACAAAGTCCAGTTGCCGTTTGAAAAAGCACCTTTGGGACTCAAATAGAAGAACAGCTTAATTCCAAACTCTTATAGGTATCTTCTAGATCCATGATGGCGAACCTATGGCACGCGTGCCACAGGTGGCACACGGAGCCATTTCTGAGGGCACGTGAGGTATTACCCTGTCAGCTCCAGCACACATGTACACAATGGCCAGCTGATTTTTGGCCTTGACTTTCAGCTGTTTATTGTACTCTGGGGGTTTCAGGAAAGCCTCCTGAAGCCTCCAGAGAGCGAAAGATGGACTTACCGGGCCCACTGGAAGTTGGAAAATGGGCTGGTTTCCAGCCTCTGGAGGGCCTCTAGGAGGGGAGTGTTTTTGCCCTCCCCAGGCTCCAAGAAAGTTGTGAATGCATGCGCGGGGCAGCAGGGTGGGGTGTCACGCATGCATGCACAGGGGGCATGGCATGGGGGGATTAAATTATGGGGGTGGGCACCCGAGTGCGTGCAATAGTGCACAAGCACGTGCTTTTGGCACCCAAGGCAAAAAAGGTTCGCCATCATTGTTCTAGATGTTAAAAGAATTGTGGTTGTTTTGGAACAGCTTCCCATCTGAGATCTGAGGGATTCCCTTTTCAGAGAGCTAGGAAGACCTGGCTTTCCCCCTAAGAATTGATTGGTCTAAGGTGGTGGTTGAGCTGCAAGGATTTTTGGTTTGGCACCTGGAAGAATTACTATTTGTTTTTCACCATATTTTAATGGATTGCTGTGAGCCATATTGAGTCATTATATGAGATAGGCTGCCATACAGATCTTTAAATAAAATTAAGTCACTTTGATTAGCAATAGTATCCCTTATAAATGCATTGGATTTTGTACGACAGCTACATTTACACAGCTATGTAAATATTTTTTATTTCTCTACTTTTCAGGTGAAACGTGTACGAGAAGCTGAGAGCCAGTACAAACCACTGCTTGACAAAAATAAGCGTCTAAGTAGGAAAAATGAGGACTTATCCCACTCCTTACGTCGTATGGAAAATAAACTCAAATTTGTAACGCAAGAGAACTTAGAAATGGTAAGTTCTTGTACAAATGAATATGAGGTCACTACAGTTCATTAGTGATAGGTTCTGAGTTTTAAATTAAAAAAAAAACTTTGAGCGAAATACTATTGCTATCTAAAATTTTGCTGGCAAACTGAATTCCTCGAACTAATTCAGTTTTCAACTCTGAACAGAACTTCAGTTTTGAAAGTTTTTAAATGTCAAGAAATGAGGTGAACGCTATTCAAAAATGAATCTGAGCACATTCCATCCTACTCAGTTTGATTAAAATGAATAATGCATTCTGGGGAGAAAGCGAATGTAACAAAAAGAAAAAGAGCAAGAACAAACGAAATTCTCCAGTGCTTCTAGATTTGTTTTATAAAAGTGTATATAATATGTCACTCATTGTGCTGACACGTTTAATTGTGTG
This sequence comes from Rhabdophis nuchalis, assembly GCA_039707465.1. NCBI lineage: Eukaryota > Metazoa > Chordata > Lepidosauria > Squamata > Natricidae > Rhabdophis > Rhabdophis nuchalis. The sequence continues at coordinate 75,176,891 of CM077645.1, forward strand.
TCTGTTGCAGTAACTTACTGGGGTCAATTTAAAATAGTGGAAATCAGGTGCAGTCAAGATTTACCAGGTAAGGTAATCGATAAATAAATTCCTATAATAAATAAATGTTCTCGGTGTTTGTTCTGCTCCTTTTAGAGACAAAAAGTGAGGACAATAAGAAGACCAAGTTCTTTAAATGATCTTGATCAAAATCAAGATGAAAGGGAAGTTGACTTTTTGCGGTTGCAGATCATGGAGCAGCAGAATATCATAGATGAGCTTTCAAAGGTAACCACATTTTTTTGTGTTCTTGGCGTGACATTGGCTAGACCAGCAATCCCCAACCTTTTTGGCACCAGGGACCGGTTTCATGTTAAAAAAATTCCGCGGACCGGTGGCCATGGGTCGGCCGGCGTAGCAGGGGAGCGGGGGGGGCGGGAACAGGCAGCGCATGCGCACACGTGGGTGTGCGTGAGTTGGCTCACTCGCCCCTCTCGAGCCAACGGCGCGAGCGGCCACACCTGTGCTCTCCTGCCCCCTGTGTGCGCTCTGCCCAGGGGGCTACCCCCTCCTCCTCCTCCTCTCCGGCCCTTTCTAAGAGTTGCACTGCTCACTGCGGCCTGGTTCTTATCAAGCCATGGACCGGCACCGGTCCGCGGCCCGGGGGTTGGAGACCCCTGGGCTAGACTGTCTCCTTCTGTGTGGGGAAAAAAAATGAGACCTTAACTTAATGTGCACAGTATAAGATGAACGTTATTAAGCAATGCTAAGCAGAAAGTTGAAAAACTTTCATTTGATAATTCATGTAGTATCTAGACAGATGGACAAGGTAAAATTTCTGAGCTATATAATTATATTAATTATAACTATATAATTAATTTAAGCTAAATGTGATCATTGTTTTCTCTTGGCAAAAATCTACCTTTCAGATTCAGTAATAAAAAAATTTCCATTGTGTTTCACTTCACACAATAAAAGTAAAAGGTATGATAAAAAAAACTGAACACTTAATTCATGTTTCTATATTTGGGATTCGTACAGTGAAATAGAAATTACTTTTCTTCTTTGTGGCATCATAGTACACAATTTTATCTTGCTTGCACTAGAATTAGAACAAGAATTTTTCCAAAATTTGGAGGGTGTTTAGTCAATTGCCTCCGCAATTTGAGTTCCATTAAAATGAAATTAACAATGTATCAGTACATTACTCTGGCCTATCCAATCTGATGTTGCCCAGTTATGTATGCTCACAATTCCTTAAACTGAATGAAACTTTCAGAAATTTCTTCAAAGAAAATCATGGCCTGATAAAAGCTATGGAACTTTAGGATTAGAGTTCTTTAAATCCAGTGCTACACCTTAGATATTTTGGTATTTGGATTCCCAGCTAGCATTGTTGCTGATCATCCAGGCAGGTCTAAATATCTAATTAATAATTTAAAAGTTAGATCTAAAGCCAATTGCACAATAACTAGGTGCCCAAAAGTGTGTGGCTGAAAAGGAAATGAGGACATTCAAAATCTTTATTACCATCATAGTAGCATCCTAACTTTTTCTTTTGATTCTTTTAAACTAGACGCTAGAAACTGCTGGCTATGTAAAGAGTGTAATAGTAAGTAACATTCACATTTGATTTTGATTTTCATATATGCTTCTCTGTGTTTTGCCTGGGATTATTTAGCTATAGATATTTAATGATATTATGTATTAATAGCAAAAAAAATTATTCTAATTGCTAACACAGATATGAGTCACAGAATTTCCTCCAAGGTGGTAGAAAATTAAGAGTAAACCAAGGACAAATTGTGTTCCTAAAGTCTGATGATCACATTTTTCACTTCAGGGGTTTTTGTTTTGTCTTTTTGTTTTGCTATATTCTGTTTAGCACCATAAATTATCCATACAATTTGATTGCCAAACTCATTCCTCATTTCACACCTTCTGCGGGATCGTATCCTGCCCCATACATCCCTTCGGCCAATTCGCTCCCACAGAGAGGGACTTCTCCGGGTGCTGTCCACTAGGCAATGCCAGCAGGCAACGCCCAGGGGAAGGGCCTTCTCTGTGATGGGCCCGACCCTTTGGAACGACCTACCCCCCGATATTAGAACTACTATGGACCTCCGCTCCTTCCGCCAAAAAGTAAAGACATATCTGTTCCATCAGGCCGGCCTGGCCTAATCTATGTTCCTCATCCCAGTCTGTAGCTTAAATTGTTTTAATTAGGTTTTAATTGGGATACAGTTTTAATGTTTTATAAATTTTAGTACAGGGTTAATTATTTAATTCGGTTTTAATTATGTATTTATTGTAATGTTTTTAGATGCTCTTAATTTTCCTGTACACCGCCCCAAGTCCCTTCGGGGAGAGGGGGCGGTTTAGAAATTTAATAAATTATTATTATTAATTATTATTCTATAATGGCTCAGTGGTTAAGACACTGAGCTTGTCAATCAGAAAGATCGGTAGCTCAGCAGTACGAATCCCTATTGCCACGTAACAGAGTGAGCTCCCTTTACTTATCCCAGCTTCTGCCAACCTAGCAGTTTATAAGCATGTAAAAATGCAAATAGAAAAATAGGAACCACCTTTGGTGGGATGATAACAGCGTTTAGTCATGCCGGCCACATGACCACAGAGACGTCTTCAAATAGCTCTGGCTCTTTGGCTTTGAAATAGAGATGAGCACCACCCCCTAGAGTCAGGAACAACTAGCACATGTGTATGCCAGGGGAATCTTTACCTTTACCTTATAAACAAGTTTCATATGAAGAGCTCAAACGATTGTTTGTACTTTTCTCTCGGACAGGAGCGTGACAAGCTTTTAAGATACAAGAAACAAAGGAAGAAATTTGCAAAATTTCCTAAGGTAAGCGAATAATGTAAAAAATGTCTTATTTGGGGGCAAGTATTATGAAAGATTCGATGGAACAGTGAAAGACACCATTTGGCTGAACATCTGGACTCCCATAGATTTATCCAGAAGCTTTTGAGAAATTTATAAACAGAGTGAGAATGTAGATCTTTCCCTTCTATTAATTCACAGCTTCACCTGCCCTTCAAAACTACATTAATTCAATCTAAACATGAAGATGTTTATTAAAGATGTTTATTAAAATAGTTTATTAAAACTATTCTCCAAGGCACCTGGGGGCAGGACAAGAAGCAACGGGTGGAAACTAATCAAGGAGAGAAACAACTTAGAACTAAGGAGAAATTTCCTGACAGTCAGAACAATTAACCTCTGGAACAGCTTGCCTCCAGAAGTTGTGAATGCCCCAACCCTGGAAGTCTTTAAAAAGATGTTAGATAGCCATTTGTCTGAAATGGTATAAGGTTCCTGCCCACGCAGGGGGTTGGACTAGAAGACCTACAAGGTCCCTTCCAACTCTGCTATTGTATTGTATTGTATAAAATAGTATCACCAAAATCACTCCCGTCATGAATTCAGGTTCAGCTCTAATATAAAATTATGCCGACAAATGCCATTAAGAATGTCAAAAAAATTACTGATAACTTATTCCAATATTTAAATTCATTCCAAATTGCGTCTTCTCTAAAATATTCTAAATAAAATTTACAGAGAGGCAGATACTTTAACTCAAATTTTGAAAAGCTCAGTTGAAGGGCGTGAAGACAAAACGGTTTTCACAGCAGAATGTTCAAAATCTCTCCACCATCCATAAAAAAAAATACTTTTTGAATTAAAATGTCACTGATTGTGGTTCGCATGCAGGTGGGTGAATAGGAAAGTGATGACTCTGCATATGAATCTGTCAGTCTTTATTCCAGAACATCACCTTCCAGAACAACACCTTCTTGGAAGGTGGAAGATCTCAGCAAATCTTTGCTGTTTCCCCAATATTTCTTTTTAAAGCTTCTTAAACATCTCCCAATAGTGCATCACAGCAAGGTGAATTCCAAGGAATTTTTACTTGCTTTCTTATCTTGACTTTGGCAACTTATAACAAACATGTAAAGGCTTTATGAGTTGACATTAGGGCATCTTAATGCCCTAATTAAGTCAAGACAGACTCTTGACTTAAATAAGCAGAAAATGCCAAGCATTTTCTTCTTTGCTCATTTGGAGTTGTTGTTTTTTTTAATGAAAATCAAGTAGGGATATTTCCCTCCTTCATGAGTTCAATAGCTCCAACTCTTTAGAACACCGGAAAATTGGGATTTTCTTGCTAAATTATAATCTAGTTTCATATATTTTCATTCAGTATTTGAAATGATGCCAATCTGTTCTCTTGTTATATGTTTAAAGACAATTTAAGTCCTTCCATAGAGCTGTTTCATCCCTAAAAGTCCCTGAATTGATTATTTTGCAAAGCTTTCCATTCTGACTCCCTCCTTCCTCCACCCATTCCTTCTTAGTTTATATCCCCTCCTTTATCCCTTATGTAAAGCTATTCTTCCTAAACCTCTTTATCATTGTGAAGGTCCATATAAAGATTTTCTTCCAGCTCAAGCTCCGTCTCTTTATGCATTGAGGGAATACTCATAGATGATAGCACCAATTTTTTATCCCACAATAGATTAAATATCAAGTGTACTATCATTTGTGATGATTCTACGCTGAAATTATAGAAGATTTATGCTGGCTCAACAGCAGCGTTGGTATTCATTAATTTGTACTTGATGGATAATCATTACTTACTCTGCTGCCCCATTTATATGGCAGATCTGATAAACTACTATATAATGAGAAAAGTGCTGAGATTCATAAATAGCACTACATCATGGAAGAAGGAAATCTAATTATTCTTTATGTCAGTTATGCTTAACATCTTCGCAACTTTGGCTTGTTTGTACTTACACATTGTCATTTGGTCAGAAGCCAGTGGTGGAAACATTTTTTGGGTACGATGAAGAAGCATCTCTTGAATCTGATGGCTCTTCAATCTCATATCAAACGGATCGAACAGATCAAACTCCCTGCACGCCAGATGATGACCTGGAAGAGGTAATTTATGATATGTATAATGTTCAAGCAAGAGTTTATGCTTAAAGAGATATTATATAGAATGTAATTACCGTAAATGTATTCCTTTTTTAGTAGTAGTAATAATATAAACTTTGCAGGGAATCAGTGCTGTATACCATTAACCATGATAAACAAGGTCTCTTCTAGAACCTTGGCAAGCCAGACTACTACTCTGCAATAGCATGGTGGTCTCCTGGCTACTGTAACAAGGAACAATAACAACAACAACAACAACAACAACAACAACAACAACAACCCATATTAATCATGAGCACCAGTCAATGGTATTTGTGATACATTATTGAATGTTCAGTTAACTGAGTTTCAATAATAATGATGATGATGATGATAACGATGATGATGTTGACCGATTATATCTACCAAGAGCAGAGGGTGGTCGAGGACTCCTACAAGTAAAGCAGACTGTGGAAGAAGAAAGACACAGCTTGAATGATTACAGCCAGAAAAGTGAAGAACCAATGATTAAGGAAGTAAATAAAGGAGGCCTTTTAAAGACAACTAAGTCAAAAGCTGAATATAAGAAAGAAGTAATTGAGAAACGAGCTGAAAATTGGAAAAGCAAAGCTATGCATAGCCAATACTTGAAAAGTATTGAAGGCAAAGCTGACCAAAAACTAACTTGGAATTGGTTAAGATCGTGAGTACTGAAAAAAGAAACAGAAGGTTTTATTTTGGCAGCTAAAGAACAAGCCTTAGCCACAAATTGCATGAAGGCAAAAATTCAGCATGATACCACCAACAGCAAATGTCGCCTCTGTAATGAGATAGATGAGACAGTTGACCACTTGATCAGTGGGTACAGCAAAATTTCACAAACTGACTATCTACAACACCATGACCGTGTTGCTAAGATCATTCACTGGAAATTGTGCCAAACGTTTAGATTTGAATACACCAAAAACTACTGGGAACATCAGGTGTAGAAGGTTTTAGAGAATGAGAAAATCAAGAACTTGTGAGACTTCAGAATTCAGACTGACAGGCACTTGGTCTACAACACACCTGACATAACAATAGTTGAAAAGAAAAAAGTATGGTTCATTGACATTGCAATACCTGGTGATGCATGAATTGAAGGTAAACAGCAAGAAAAAATCACAAAGTACTGAGACTTGCAAATTGAAGTTGAGCGACTGTAGAAAAAGAAATCGTGTGTTGTCCCGATTGTAATTGGAGCCCTTGGAGCAATACCTAAAGGGCTACCTCGCTATTTGGGAATTCTAAATTTACCTGACTTGAACATTCTGATTCTACAAAAAACACCCTACTTGGAACAGCTTATATCCTCTGATGTTACCTTAACAGTTCCTAGGTCCTTGGTTAGGACTTGAGCTGTTGCGCTACCAATCAGCCCCAAAGGCTGTGAATCTCACCAAAGATTAACCACATCATCATTATTATTACTATTACTATTACTATTACTATTACTATTACTATTACTATTACTATTACTATTACTATTATTATTATTATTATTATTATTATTATTATTATTATTATTATTCTGTGTTTAACCTTTGGTGAGATTCATAGCCTTTGGGGCTGGTTGGTAGCTCAACAGCTCGAGTCCTAACCAAGGATCTAAGAACTATCAAGGTAACATCGGAGGATATAAGCAGTTCCAAGCAGGGTGGCCCTTTGTAGAGTCAGAATGCTCAAGTCCGGCAAACCTAGAACCTCCACATAGCGAGGCAGTCCCCTAGGTATTGCTCCAAGGGCTCCAATCACAATCGGGATAACACATGACTTTCTCTTCCACAGTCGCTCAACTTCAATTTGCAAGTCCCGATATTTTGTGATTTTTTCTTGCTGCTTATTTTCAATTCGTGCATCACCAGGTATTGCAATGTCAACGAACCATACTTTTTTCTTTTCAATTATTGTTATATCAGGTGTGTTGTAGGACAGGTGACTGTCAGTTGGAATTCTAAAGTCCCACAAGATCTTGACTTTCTCATTCTCTAAAGCTTTCTCAACCTGATGTTCCCAGTGATTTTTGCTGTACTCAAATCCACACTTTTGGCACAATTTCCAGTGAATGATCTTAGCAACACGGTCATGGCATTGTAGGTAGTTAGTTTGTGAAATTTTGCTGCACCCACTGATCAGGTGGTCGACTGTCTCATCTTTCTCATTACAGAGGCGACATTTGCTGTTGGTGGTAACATGCTGAATTTTTGCCTTCATGCAGTTGGTGGCTAAGGCTTGTTCTTGAGCTGCCAAAATAAAGCCATCTGTTTCTTTTTTTCAGTACTCACGATCTTAACCAATTCCAAGTTAGTTTTTGGTCAGCTTTGCCTTCAATACTTTTCAAGTATTGGCTATGCATAGCTTTGCTTTTCCAATTTTCAGCTCGTTTCTCAATTACTTCTTTCTTATATTCAGCTTTTGACTTAGTTGTCTTTAAAAGGCCTCCTTTATTTACTTCCTTAATCATTGGTTCTTCACTTTTCTGGATGTAATCATTCAAGCTGTGTCTTTCTTCTTCCACAGTCTGCTTTACTTGTAGGAGTCCTCGACCACCCTCTGCTCTTGGTAGATATAATCGATCAACATCACTTTTAGGGTGCAAAGCATGATTCATTGTCATAAGCTTCCTCGTTTTTCTGTCCAAATTGTCCAACTCCATCTGGATCCAGTCAATTATTCCTGCAGAGTATCGAATCACAGGTATAGCCCAGGTATTTATGGCTTTTATGATGTTTCCTCCACTCAATTTGGACTTTAATATCTTGCGGATTCGTCCAATGTACTTGGTTGGAGTTAATTCCTTGACTTTATTATGCATTAAGTCAGAGGCCTCTAAAATCCCCAAGTACTTGTAGCCTTCTTCTGGTTTTACTGCCTTTATCATTTCTTCATTCTCAAGTTCTATTCCATCATCTTCTATGACCTTGCCTGCTTTGGTTGCCGTTGTCGCAACCATTAATGCTGCGTTATAATAATAATGGGCATTATTATTATTATTATTATTATTATTATTATTATTATTATTGATATCTAAATTTAAATATTGCAATCAAGTAATTATTTAAATTAGGGACCACATAAATAATTAGCTCCATGAAATTTAAATGATTGGTATCTGTTATATTGGATTCTGGTCCAAGAAAAATCCTTAGTAGAGTTTAAACTGCTGTTCCAAGTTTGGTCATGTAATTTGGGACTAGCACAGATATTGCGTTAGAAATATTTTAGTTAATCCATTAATAAATACATAACATTTTATAATTCTCTCAAATTGTTATTTCATAAAAGAGACTGTACTGTTCATTAACAGATTGATGAATGCTAATGTTTTGATTTGTCAGGATAATTGCATCTCCAGTTTAGTTTTGCATTCCTTCTCACACTAGGGTATGGCAAAAGAAGAAACGGAATTAAGATTCAGGCAACTGACAATGGAATATCAAGCTTTACAGAGAGCATATGCACTGTTGCAAGAACAAGTTGGAGGAACGTTGGATGCTGAGCGAGAAGTTAAGGTCTAAATGGCTTATATTACATGAAAGTAAAACTTGTGACTGTATCATGTTGTTCCTGAACTCTTTACAATTTTTTCGGTTTCCCACCCCTTCACATCTTTGCGTTAGAGCAGGTATGTTCAATTTTGGCAACTTTAAGATTTGTGAACTTCAACTCCCAGAATTTCCCAGCCTGCCAACTCATAAAGTTGCCAAAGTTTAGGTCCTTCTAAACCATTCCTGGTTTAAAGGGACCTGTTTAAAAAGATATGCTGAGAATGGGGCATTAAAGATGCACTACATGCTTTTATGCTTTATTGGGAACCACCCAGTGGTTTGTTATAAACTGGGCAGCTATGTAAATATTTTAAATAAATAAACTAATAAATAAATTGTGGGTCTGAGTGTATGTGAAATTATGGGAAGGTGACATTTAAGAAACTTGCTTCACTGATCAATAAATTAAAAATACTACACTTATTATGAAATCCCTTGATTACTGCATTGCAGGCCTCATATTTCCAGTATCCCACCAGCAAAACCAAAGCATCTAAATCATGCTTTTCTGTCTCTTTTTTTCTTTTCCGTTTCCTGCCATACAGCAACATTTTCTTGTTGATTTAAATTTAAAATAAAATTATAATTTTCTCTCTAATGATGAAGAAAATTACTAAGATTTACATGCAGGCACACACCGAGAGAGTTCTCATTAGCTTGAAAAGAGTGTTTAAAGCAGGGGTGTCAAACTCAAGGCTGAGTTGAAATCAAGATAAAGTAGAAATAACTGATCAACTCAACCCTAGTTAGGGACATGTTTTACTTTTAACAAATTTTCTGAATGAAATTGGAATTCAGTGGCATTGTAGACAGAAATGCTAGAAAATAAAGAAGTGAAGGGTTGTTAGTAAAGTTGCACAGGCACATAATTTTTCATCTTTTTGCAACCAATTTCCTATGGTTACTAACAGTGGACATGTTATTAACATGCAATGTTATACATTAAAGTGTAATCAATTTTTAATCAACTAAAGACATAGCTGATACAGGATGATGGACATGAAAATGTGTCCCTGAAGTGTGAGGAATTGGTACAAGAGAGCCATGGCTGTCTTTAGCATGTATCAATTCCAGTTTTATATCCCTCCATGCAAACATGTGTTAGGGATAAAATAAATGTATAATTAGCACTTCAAATTATTTGAATGGGTGACTAGATGTTTGAGTGTCTGTAGTATTTGCTTAGGCCAGGGGTCTGCAAAGTCGGCTCTTTTAAGACTGGTGGACTTCAACTCCCAGAATTCCCCAGACAGCTATGCTGGCTGGGGAACTCTGGGAGTTGAAGTCCACCAGTCTTAAAAGAGCCGACTTTGCAGACCTCTGGCTTAGGCCATTCAGCTTGATAAAACTGCACTGTAATTTAGCATAGCAGCAATCAGAGTAAGTTTGACATTTTTTCAATCCCATCCTACAGACTCGTGAGCAGCTTCAGGCAGAAATCCAGAGATCCCAAGCTCAAATAGAGGATCTAGAAAAGGCACTTGCTGAACAAGGACAGGTAATATACATTGGGGAAAATGTTTTGTGTTAATTACTGTAACAAATTTATCAAAAGTTACCACTATAAGATAACTAGCAATAGGTTCACATGGAAGCATGAAGAAATGTATTCCAATCTCTCTTGGAGATTGTCAAACAGTTTTCCAAAAATTAATCTATTGAATTGAAAATAAACACTGTGTTTTGGATTGAGCAGGCTTGTTTTGGTGCTGAACCATGTCTATATTCTTTTATCCCTTTTCCATTTCACAGGATTGATTTTTGGAAAAATCAGTGAATGATCTAGAGGGAGAGTAGATTTAATTCTAAATTAATTTTGCTGATCGTTCCATTTGTGGAATTTAAGTCTAAAATATCCCTATATTGTAAATCAGTTTTATATACATAAAGTAGCCCAAGTGAAGTCTCTCCCCCATGACTGGAAACAGAAATAAAATACAGTTCCCCATTTTCTGGTTCCTCCTTTCCTCTAATATGCAAGTTATAATTGATAATTCCAAATTCTGGATTGGTTATCTTATTTAGCAGATCTTAGTTTAGTGTACACATTTCCTGGTTTTATTTATTGATGTTTATTTATTAGATTTATATCCTGTGTTTATTCCAAGAGCTCAGGGCAGCATACATAGCATTTGAATTGCCCTTATAAAAACAAGTTCGGTGAGAGAACAACTGGATCAAAATCACCAAGTAAGCTTTTGGCTGAAGGTAGACTCAAGTGGAACATCTTCCCTACTACATCACCTAAGGAACCACGGTGGCACAATGGTTAGAATGTAGTATTGCAAGCTAACTCTGCCCACTGCCAGGAGTTTGATACTCACCGGCTCAAGGTTGACTCAGCCTTCCATCCTTCTGAAGCCAATAAAATAAGGACCCAGATTGTTGGAAGTAATATGCTGACTCTGTAAACCACTTAGAGAGGGCTGTAAAGCAGGGGTCTCCAACCTTTGCAACTTTAAGTCTGAAGGACTTCAGCTCCCAGACTTCTCCAGCCAGCAAAGCTGGCTGGAGAAGTCTGGGAGCTAAAGTCCTTCAGACTTAAAGTTGCAAAGGTTGGGGACCCCTGCTGTAAAGCATTATGCAATAATATATAAGTCTAAGTGCTACTGCTATTTGCCATGGCTTGGTAGAAGAACAAGTGCATTGGAACAAGTCCATTTTTACTGATGCTGCTTTTCTGTCCATTAAACAATGCTCTATTATTTTGTGTGAATGGAGCAATGAGTATTAAAATTCAAAGCAGTACAGGCAGAGAGAGAAAGAAGGTGTAAGCTTCTAATATTTAATGCACACATTTTATGCAGTTTTGACATCAAATATACATCTTCAACAGAATCCATATTTTTCATCAGTTATACCCTAAACATATTAGTAGCAAAGAAATGGAACAATAGAACAAGCAATAAAAAGAAAACAGTGGGACTTCAGCGATAAAAGAATAAAAGATGGGTGGGTAGGGAAGCAGAAAATAAGGGCAGAGGTGGGGTTTACTATCAACCTAGTAGCCACCTCCAGTGTGATTTTGTCTTCAACAGTCTGTCAGTGGTGTATTAACCATTAAGCAGACGAAGCACGTACTTAGGGCACCAGGCCCAAGGGGGCACCACAAAGTTGAGAAATTTAAAAAAACCAATGAAGATTTGTACAGTATGTACAAAGGAGGGGGACACCAAGATTCATCAGTGCTTAGGGCACCAGTGAGCCTTAATCCACCACTGCAACCTGTCTTTTGTCATGTAGTTGTAGAAGTCAAGCCAGCTACATTCCTCGTGGTTTCTTTTCAGGGTGAACCTCTCATTTTCTCTCCTATCCTTACCATCATTGTAGAGTTGTTGAGATTTGGCAGCCTTTGTTGGACAACCTGGGAATGGCCTTAGTCCAAACACTTGCCGCCTCTCTCCTCTCTTCTCATTCTTCCTTACTGCCTACTCACTGCCTTGCTTAATTTCCAATCCTTTTTCATTCTTTTTTCCTTTTCAAGCACTGCCTCTGCCCAACTCTGCTGGCTAATCTCATTTCCAGGTGGAGATTCATTTGATACTTATTTGATCTATACTTATTTTGGTTTCTAGGAGAAATCAATATTATAATAGCCCTAGAGAAAAGCTTTTTCTCTCTCTCCCAGAAATTCACTTGCTAAATCCATAGCTTGGTTCTTTGCTTTATATGATTTTAAGTCCAGTTTTGGCTAAAAATCTGAGATTTTGGAAGGTAACTTGGATGTATATATTATTGAGAGATTATTGGCGCTCTCTGAGTTTGGTTGTTTTCTTGTAGATATTTCATTATCCAAACTAGGTAAAGATCAATGCTAGTTAGCAGTGAGATATGGTCTCAGCTTATGTGTATTCTACTGGCTTGTCCTGACAGTGTTCATAGGGGTGGTCTTAGAAGATCTGTGGTTTGACTGTTTATTGTTGGGTTGTTTGGCCATTCCTTGACATCAGATTGTTGGTCTGATGTTAATCTTGGAGTTAATCTATGCTCATCTGGGTGCTGATTGCTGGTAGGGAGGTGTTTTGGTCTTTTTGTTCCCTTTTTGGCTTGTTTATTGTCTGATTTGCATAGTGTGTATATATTGTTTATGTTTATGTTATCTATTCAACACCCAGATGAGCAGGGATTAACACTAGACCTACAATCAAGAAGTAAATAATATACCAATCAAGGAATTACCAACTCAGACAAACAAGCTAACAGTAAACAAGAGCCTAATCAAGGAATCTCCCAGACAATTCCCACCAATACTGACTGAGCAAGCCATTAGTATGTAAAATGAGAGTAACATCCATTCCCTTCTAGAATTGATGATGTTACCTAGTTTGATAATGAAACAACTTCAAGAAAACAGTCAAGCTCAGAGAACACCAAGCAACCACATTTTAATGATAAGCTAAAAATATTCTCTTGTATTCTTTCACTCAGTTCAACTTTTCCTTAGTGTCTGATAATCCATATTTCCTGTCTCTTTAAATTAAAATAATTTTCTAACTTTAGATTATTTTTCTAGCTCTAAATTATGGCATTAAAAACTAGTGTATCAGATTCACCAAACCATTTTCTCTTTCATATGTTAATGATTATTTTTCTCTTTCTCTGAATGAATTGTACTATTCATCTATAATGCCCATTATTCTAATGATTGTTTATGTGGAGTTGGCTTACTGAGCTAAAGATTCCCATTGTCTGTGCGATCAAGCCAATTAATTCCCATTCAACGAGAAATAACTATTCCCCAAGCTAGCAAAAAAAAAAACGAGACACACAAAAGGCAGGAAATGAATATACTGTGTGCATCTTATGCCTAAATTAAAAGATTTCTCTTAAAAGCTTGTACAAGAACAAAAGACATTGACAGTCATGGGAAATGCAATACAAACATATCCAGATGAGTATCAGGGGAAGGATCAGTGAGTACACCAAAATTGCTTCTAGCATGATTTTTCCTGGATTGCGGTACTTCCTATTCTTCTGAAGGCTCCTGCCCTTGAGAATGTAATTCATTGAAGAGGACATCTCAAAACTGTACATAAAACTCTTCAGTATAGTGTGTTTCATTTCAGCATTCTAATAATTGTTTATGTGGAGATAACTTACTGAGCAAAAGACAGATTATCAGCTGTTAGAAAGTCAGAATGTATTTTTATCTAGAAACTATTGAAGCCAAACCAGGAAAAAAAAATTCAGCTGTACTTTCCTTGTGTCAGATCTGCTTCCATCATAAATCAGGAAAGACCACGCTTAAGCTCATTTGGAAGTTTAAGGTTACTTTTACTGAACATGATAAGATCGCAGCGAAAGTCAAGGAAGGAATGAAACATTTAGGCGCGTAACATACGTATCAAAGCATAACACAACCCTTAAGCCCCTTTGACCCCAGTATATTATCCAATGTAGAGTCGTTCATGATGTCAGGTGCACTTCCTGCTCAGGAGCATCATCACAGTGGAATGCAAGACCGTGAGCCTTGGTGATAACAGGCCCTTGCTCCATCTCACTCCAGCTCACTTAATATCCATACCCACAGCCCCTCCCTCCCCGTTTCAAAATGACAGCCGAAGCAAGCAAAAAGCGGAGACTGACACCTTGTTTCTTATACACGTATATGCTCTCTTCAAATGTTTTGCCTTTTTAAAAGATTTGTGGTTGTTTCCCTATCTTTTTTTATAACATTGGGGTGTGTTTTTTGTTTTTTTAAGGACATGAAGTGGATTGAAGAAAAGCAGGCTTTATACAAAAGAAACCAAGAACTTGTGGAAAAGGTGCCTTCTGTTTTCATAGGGAATTTAAAAATGTGTGAATAAAAAATTTATAAAAATCTTAAGGCAAAAGAGCACTTAATGAAACATACGTATTTGGTAACATCCTCTGTCATCGAAAGGGAACATTATTTGAATCCAAACTTACAGAAGAATTGTCGCCAAACAAAAATGGAATTTCTTGTAGACATCTTTATTTCAATTTCAATTCTGAAAATCCATATAAGATGTAAACTATAAAATCTGACTTTCAATTTAGGGTTTAGAAGGACAACACATTTAGTCTTTCCAGTCATTACAGATCACATACCTTACCTCTGAAATTTGTTTTTAAAATTTCTTAGTATTATTACCGACATACAGAAGTGTGAGGTTGAGCAGTGGTGGTTTGATAAAGCATAGTCCTGAGTTAATGGTTACAGCAAAATTAGAACTCACACTTAGCTTCCATAATCAGTTCTACAGTCACTGTGCAATTAAAACAAGCTGTTGACAAAAAAAAAATTAAAAAGGGAAAATCCTTCTGCTTTTTTAGATAAAGCAAATGGAAATAGAAGAAGCTCGGCTAAAGCATGATGTTCAGGATGCTAAAGATCAAAATGAACTGTTGGAATTTAGAATATTAGAACTTGAGGTAAGTAAGTACTAGATGTTTTAAGTTCATCTTTCCAAGTTTTGTCATGTGTTCACATTCACTACAGCTGATGGAACATTATTACAGTATAACCTAGGAAACTCTGCCAGAATAGCTTCAACATAAGGCACAATTACATTAATTACTTGGTTCCATATATTGGGCAAATTCATATATTGGTCTTCAGCGTATTCTGATTTGCCAAGTGCAGTTTGTATCATACTTCATGGTCCTCCCCTCTTCCTTTTGTTGGCTCATAATTTTAGACAAAATAAATTGGGTTTGCTAGCATTGGCATGTTTGAACAACTATTTATCACTACAATCCCATAGCAGAGTGACAAGCTATGTTAAGTGGAAGCAAATACTGTTGAGGTGATGGGTGTAAGCTTGATTTCATTAGCTTTAGCTTGCATGAGCTTTATTAAATTATAGCTTATATATCTATTCCTCAACCAGGCGGTTCAGACTACAGCTCCCATCATCCTCCAGCTTTGCTTTAGATTAGACTAATTTTGCTTTTTAACAGAACAACCAGTAAATGTGAAACCTTCTATATCAGGAGTGTCAAACTGAAATAATCATGCTGGCATCGCATGACATATTGGGAAATTTTTTCCTCTTCGCTAAACTGGGTGAGGACATGAGCAGCCTATGACGCATCCGGCCGACAGGCTAGGATTTTGACAGCCCTGTTCTATATGATATGTCTAAGCAGCTTTGAATGTAAATCAATGCAGCTAGTCCTCGACTTATGACTGCAATTGAGCCCAAAATCTATGTTGCTAAGTGAGACATTTGTTAACTAAGTTTTGCCCCATTTTACAACTTTTCTTGACACAGTATTCAAATGAATCACTGTGGTTGTTAAGTTAGTTAGCTGGTTGTTAAGTGAATCTGGCTTCCCTGTTGACTTTGCTTGTCAGAAGGTCGCAAAAGGTGATCTCATGATCCCAGGACACCGCCACCGTCAAAAATATGAACGAGTTGCCAAGCAGCTGAATTTTGATCATGTCAAAATTATTAACAATTGCAGTGATTCCCTTAACAACGGTGGCAAGAAAGATCATACTCACTTAACTAATGTTCCATTTAGCAACAGAAATTTTCGGCTCAATTGTGGCTGTAGGTTGAGGGCTACCTGTACTAGCTGACAGGAATTTGTACCCATCTGCTAAATAAATGACAGATTTCTATCTAGTACCTACTTCTGTAAATTTTGCCTTCTCTTTGGTAAGATTGAAGATTGTTCCAGAATCAGAACTGATGCCACCTGGTGGTTCACGATGAATTCACCATTTTGTCTGGTTTGTCTTCATGGGTCTTTCTTAAGGTTTCAGCCCAAGGTCCATAATCCAGTATGATGAGCTTTTACAGTGAAAGTGAGGAAAACCTAAACTTAAGGGGTGCTCATTGGTGTGATGTTACCTATTTTGGATAATGAAACATCTGCAAGTAAACAACTCAGGAAAAGGACCCTTCAATGGTATAAGGTTCCTGCCCACATAGGGGGTTGGACTAGAAGACCTACAAGGTCCCTTCCAACTCTGCTATTGTATTGTATTGTATATGTCAACCCTAAGCTACAAATATTCTCCTTTATTAATCCTAACCCTCTCAGACTTTGTATTCCCAGCATATGAGAAACATAAATATGGTATTATTTATTTGGGGGGAAATTTAAGTCTTTTTCAGACAGCCACTAATTGTCAAGCGCATTTTTGTGAAGCTTCGTGATAGCACTTTAATGTTCTGACAATTTCCCTCTGGCCAGGGGGAAGGGGCTAAAAATAGCAGCTTGCACTGGCCTGCCCTCTTCTTTACTCACTCCTCATCAAGTTTGCTTTTTGTGATGAGGAGAAAGAAAGAAAAGCAGCATCCAGAAACCAGCCACAATGAAGGGATGCAGCAAAGCCTTCTAGAGCTGAAGGCAAAACGCCATTTTCCCCTATGGTGGAGAAGGAAAACTCCAAGAATCATAAGGGGAAAATCCCCTCAGAAACTCTTTTTTGGCATTTTTTTTAGGAGCAGCAGCAGGGCTAATGAATTTCTGCAACTCAAAGAGTCCAAAACCAATCCTTTAAAACAGTTTCTAATTTATCAACGTATATATTTTATTTTATTTTATTTTTGTAACTTACATTGGAAAATTAACTAATGAAATTGTATTGTGGGCTAATCTGATGATTAAGCCACACCCTTATTTCCCCCATAAATAATTTGATTGTAGGAGAGAGAAAGAAGATCACCAGCAATTAATTTTCATCACATTCCTTTTACGGAAGGGAAAAGTCCCCTCCAAGTCTACTGCGAGGCAGAAGGAGTAACAGTAAGTAGTTCCCAGTTGCTCTTGTTGCGATTTTTAATTTTTGTTTCTCTCTTGGTGTAATATGGTGTCCTTTTCACATGCTGCCCTCTGTCTGTTTCTCTCCCGTTAGGATATACTAGTAGCAGAGTTGATGAAAAAACTGGATATTTTAGGAGATAACGCCGTAAGTGTATGTTCCTTTAATTAATTGTGCATGTTTCAGTGAATGTGTTTCGTTCTTTTGTTCAAGCTGCATTAAAGGCCCCTGTAATTGCTTTTATTTGTTATAATTAAGCAACCTTTTGACGTGGAGAAGTCCTTGTTTTGGACCAATGCTTCCTCACACCTATTTTTAGAGAATGTCAATAATATAAGTCAGGGTTGGATAGACCCAAGTCACATGCACCCCATCCCCAGAGACCCCCTGAAATGGACAGAACAAAAAATGTTTAGATTTGAGTTTAGGGGAGGATTAAATATTATTCTCTGGTTGAAGTAGCCAAGGGCTGAAAACAAAGCATTATATTAGTATTAACCCTAATATCATCCACTTGTGTGATACCATTATGCCAACGACCATTATACTGCCCCAATCTATTGTTTGATAGAATAAGGCTGAAGTTGGGAACAAATAATCTGAAGGCCATTATCACCTCTCCCAATATCCTATCAGAAACACTCAAAGTGGAGAAAGTTAATTTTGGGAGTGTGAGTGTGTGTGTTTGTGTGTGTGTATCACAATGATGACCATGATGCCACTGGGTGTATGTTGTATCTTTCAAGCACGGTACAACATGGAAAGTAATTTCCAGGCACAATAAATTTATTTATGCCTGGTCTAAGGTGTTTCACAAGTTAACTTAATATTGTAACATGGGGATTGGATATCCTTTACTAGTGTTTTGCTAGTGTTTTACTATTCTTTGCTGTTTTTAAAAGCCTTTAAGTGTGTGTGTGTGTGTGTGTGTGTATTAGAACATACCACAGCTTGAGACAAGCATGATTGGAATAAATTAATTTTTTGTTTATGTTGAGATGATCTCTACAATCCAATGCCCGTAGGCTTCATCTGGACCCCAAAACCTTTTCTAGAGGCCCCTCAACATTTATATTTTATTTTATTTATTTTTATTTTATTTTATTATTATTTATTATTATTTCATTTTATTTTTAGAAAATTTACTGCTTATGGCACCATTCAGTTTTTCCCAATAGGTCAGGGCAACATCTAATTGGAAGCAAAGAAAAGCAGGGTAGCCTTTTCCTTCATTTAAGAGAAGTTACGTTTGAGCCATAATCATATACCCTTTACAGATGCTTTAAAAATATATTTAAATAATTTATAGGGCTGCCCAAGGTTGTCCTGATAGCTTACAGGAAATTAATCAAGACCAAAAAAAATCAGCCATAAAAGTCAGAAATAGGCTAATTGGCACACATTCACACCCTCTCTTGTTGTGAATTTATGAATCTCAGTGCCAAACCTGGGGAGGAATAATCATATTTTTAGGTTTTTAAATGTTGGGAGTGAGGGGAGACCATTCCAAAGGGCAGCTTTTCCATTTTGCAGAGATTGATCCAGGCATCAGCAGTTTTTAGATTTACACTGATGAGAGGGAAGCCGAGTGGGTCATAAATTAGGTTTCTCATTTCTTCCCACCGATTAACTTGCAAATACTGAGGCTTTTGTGGGCAGATGTCCAATGCAACCAATAGCAATTATTTTTGGAAAGAGGATTGGAGAACTCCAGATCGTTTGTGAAGTCGGGGTGGGGGAGGGGAGGAGATAACGTGCAAATGGGCTTCTTATAAACAAATAAAAAGGCTGTTTTTCAAGATACCTCCAAATCACTTCAGGGGGCAACAAGGACTTGTACCATGCATTGTTTCACAAAGTCAGAGAAGCGATTCACTGTTGCTGGTCCAGATTTGTCAATTCTAATATCTGGAAGTATTAGAATATTATTTATTTACCCCATGTTTCTTTTAATATGTATTTAGAGTTAATAATTGATACTTCAGTTAAATGGAGTAAACCAATATTTGTATAGAGGTAGTCCTTGATTCACAACCACAATTGAGTTTAAAAAATTATGTTGCTAAATGAGAAATTTGTTAAGTGAGTTTTGCTCCATTTTACAATCTTTCTTGCCACATTTGTTAAGTGACTCACTGCAGTTGTTAAGTGAGTAACACGGTTGTTAAGTGAATCTGGCTTCTCCATTAATTCTGCTTGACAGAAAGTTGCAAAAGCTGATGACACAACCCCTGGCCTGGATGCTGCAACCGTCATAAATATGAATCAGTTGTCGAGCATCTGAATGTAAATCATGTGACTGTGGGGATGCTGCAAAGGTTGTAAATGTGAAAAATGGTCATGTCACCTTTCCCAGCGCTGTTGTAACTTTGAATAGTCACTAAACTAACTGTTGTAAGTTGAGGACTACCTGTATTTATCGGGAGTGGATTGTAGAGATCAACTCTTTTCAACACCTCCTGGTCGTGGAATATTATCTTGAAACTATAATCAAGTAATATTATCAAGGCATTATAATCAAGAAAGTATAATCAAGTACTACTTTTGATTTGTAGTTTTAAGAAATGTTTAAATATTCAGGGCAAGAGCGCCTCGGAAATGGAAAAACAATGCAGAGATGTATGTTGTGATAATACGTATATTCTGCTCTTAATTTAGAACTTAACGAATGACGAGCAAGTTGTAGTCATACAAGCAAGGACAGTTTTGACACTGGCAGAAAAGGTAATGGGGATGTTGTTTCTTTTGCTGAGAGGGATCCAGTGTCCAGTTATATTAGCATAACTTATTCTCTGGTGCAACACCATTGAGCACTATTAAGTAGAGCAAATTTAACAGATTTGACATCCTCCTGAACCTTGCCTTAACTTCAACCTTAACCTTGCCAAAAACATATCTAAGACTTGGTTCTACAAATTACTTTGAACATTGCCTGGAAATGATCTTGCCATGTCCCCAGTGTAACTGGTCATCAGCATAACTAGTAGGGTGGCCCTCAATTCTGCATCAAACAGAAAAAAAATCAGGGCTGTCAAATTTGCAGGCCATGGGTCAGATGCATCATACACTGGCCATGCCCATGCCCAGTTTAGCAAGGGGGGGGGGAGTCAAAAGTACGTCACATGATGCTGCCGTGATGATGTGAGTTTGACACTCCTGGTCTGGATGTTTGGTTGCTGGGGTGTTGGGGTGGAATAACCAAATTGAATTAATAGAGTAACTAAAGCAGTAAATACCATTTCCAACCAAATCCCTTATAAATATCTATAGCTATTAAACTGATATGAATGGGATAGGCAACAAAATGAAGCAGTGATATGTTCATAGTCAGTATCTTTAAAACAATTCAAGCTAATAAACCTATCCCTAATTTTCTATTCTCTCTTACCAATAGTTTTTAAGAATATTTGTTTGCTGATCAGTGACCAGTTTTTCACCTAAATATTTTTCTACACTTTTGTAAAATGGCAGTGCCTTAGATTTGGGTGCAGAAATATTGTACTATAATTTAGGCCAGGGATGTCCAAACTTGGGAACTTTAAGACTTGTGGACTTCAACTCCCAGAATTCTGGGAGTTGAAGTCCACAAGTTTTAAAGTTCCCAAGTTTGGACATCCCTGATTTAGGCTTATATTTACTATTTGACAATGCAGGTATTATATTCAGCTCCTTTATATGAAGCATTGAGCCCAAAGATCAGATTATCTTTGCTAAATCACAATGCTGAAGTAGGATTATTATAATTGAATTGCCAAACTTAAGAGATATTGAGCATACTGAGGTACTTTGCTATAAAGTTTAAACCCAATAGTTAGAGTTATGCACCGAAGCCTGATCTCTTGTCTGATATGCTCAATGTTTGTCAACCTTGGAAACCATAAGATGTGTGAACTTCATCTCCCAGAATTCTGGGGGTTAAAGTTCATACATGACTTCTCTGAGCTTGGTTGTTTTCTTGCAGGTGTTTCATTACCCCACACCTTTCTAGCACTGATTAGTGCACTGATTCAAGCCCTTTCTAGCATTTTCCAGCACTGATTCTAGCACTGATTACCTAGTTTGGGTAATCAAATGTCTAAAAGAAAACAGGCTCAGGGAACACCAAGTCCCCTTCATTTCAACCCTGAACTACAAATATTCTCCTTTATTGAACTGCATACTGCTTAAAGTTGCCAGGGTCAACAAACCCTAGATATGCCTATCCAAATTTGATTTTTCTTCATTTCTCTGCAGTGGCTACAACAGATAGAAGTTACAGAATCAGCACTCCAACATAAGATGATAGACTTAGAAAATGAAAAGGTACAGATTCATCAAACAGTTAAAATCAGTGATTACATATTGTGCTTCCTGAGAAAAATCAGTATAACCCAAATCTCCTTGTTTTTAGGACCTATTTAGTAAACAAAAGGGGTATCTGGATGATGAATTGGATTACAGGAAACAGTCTTTAGATCAAGCACACAAGGTAGGTATGAAAGTCTACAGACAAAATTTCCTTTGGTTCATTTTGCCGAAGCTGGGGAATTCTGGGAGGTGAAGTTCCCATATCTTAAAGTTGCCAAGGTTGAGAAACACTGCCTTAAAGTCAAATGATTCTGAGAATATCTTTTGAAATCTTTGAGTCACATAGTTTGAAAGACTTTCTACTGCAGAGAAGTGGGCAAAATCTCCATTTTTGCCTAGTGTAAAAGATTCACTAATTAAAGCAAACCTGCATTACATTTGGGATTTGGCATGCACAGATTTAATTCCCAGGAACTCCATGGGAGATGAATCCAGATTGGTTGTGGGTTGAGATACATTATAGTATGAACCAATTATTACATGAAAAATCTGTTTTTTGATATATATATTTTAGTGCAATTTGATTATACAAAATCATTTTGGATTAGGGTAGGTAGAAAGAGGCGCTCTCCTTTTTCAACCTCAAGGCAAAATTTTCAGATGCAATTCCCAAGGTATCAGTTAATGTTTTTTCCTCTGTGAAACTAGCAGTAGATTCTGAAAGACAGGATTAAAACTGTAGAGATGTTAGCAACTCAGATTTCTATCACTATGAACTGGAAAAAGCCACAATTTAATGACTTATGTGTCCATAGCCGATTAATACTTTGTGCTCTCTTGAGCTTACTTGTCCACTTTCTCTCTCACTAAAATTTAATTTTTAATCCATTGAAAATTTGTTGTTATGCTCCACTCAGCACCTAATCATATGTTGCAGATTACAAAATGGAGCATGAAATGTAAAGGCCCCTAGAGACTTTAAATAGCTCACGTGGAATGGCTTGTTGTATTATCACAGGCAAAACCATGCTGTGTTTAGCATTCCTTTTGAAACATTGCAGAGATATGGAAAAATCTCCATTTTTGCCTAGCTCATCAATAAAGGTTTTCTGTGCTATTTCTGTATTTAGAGACAAGATATTCATTCTGCAATTGTTTTATTTTGATGGTTGGTAACACAGTTTATACTGAATTTGGCATTTTTGTCCACCTATTGAATGCTTCCCAAGGATGATGTTCATGATGATTTGTTCACAACAATGTGAATATTATTATTAAATTATAATTATTATAATTATTATAAACCAATTTTGTTGTATTTATTTTGTACACACACACACACACACATGACTGGGAGAGAGATTCTTCGTATGTTCTATTCATATTGAACATGCATGCAGAATGATTGCTCTTAGCAGAAAAAAAAGAATGATTTAAAAAGAGAAATGGTTAAAAAGGATATGAAGGGCTACTTCAACAGCATTAACTGCATTTTTAAATACAAAAAATATACTGTAATGCTTATTCAATAATATTTCATCATTTTGCAAAGGGCATTGGGCAGGGATGGTTGCACAGTATGGTAAAAAAATTAACTTCAAATGGCAGGTGCTGTGGTGTAATCCATGTTCTGCCTGGCTATGAGTGATCTACCTCTACAACATAAATGAGCAATATTTTTGATCAGCAGGCATAGTCATATTATATGCACAATGTTGTGGTCATAAAACCATTAAAATATTAAATGTGCTAAATCTAATGAGATCATGTGAGAGAGAATAGAAATATTGTGAGATAACATAAGTTTTTGGCTACATAATCATATGTGTAGTTGGGTGTGAATTTCTGGGTGCCATCTAGTGGTGCCATCAATAAGCAATATATTTTTCTACAGGCTTCTACATTTATGTTTGGAAAAGGAACAGCAAGTTGGGTTATTTGAGCAATGACTTAAAAGTGATTTCATTTTTAAGATCTTGAAATATAGAGTGATTGAGTCATCTAAAAAGGCTCTATTGGTTGTGATTGAGCTTTAAATTGATGAACTCTGTAAGAATAAATTTAGTACAACATTAAAGCTGGAGGCAAGAAAAAACGTCAGTTGCCATGTTTATTGAAACAATAATATTCCGGCTGAAACAGCCCATCTATATAAATAAAAATTTAAAATAGTTTGTGCAAAATTGCTAATTTCAGAAAGTACTGCACTGATCGTCAATTTTCACACAATATTGCTAAGAAAGGGAGTAAAAATCATATGTACATTTTGTGTGGCTGGCACACATGTGTCATGTGCAAGCAGCACAAATGTAAAAGGTATGCACTTCTCAGGTTTTCACCTCCCTGTAGCTCCTCCCACCTGGCTACTTCTTATGATCCTTCATGCACACACCCCTCACATTCCCAACAGTCGTTTCCTCAGCAACCGAATAAGCCTCCAAAGTTACACACTGTATGGAGGCCTACCAGGCCCAAAACAAGGCACAGAGGATAGCACACTCCCAGGTGGCCCATAGAGGGATAGAGAGAGAGAGCGAAAAATGCAGTAGGTAGGTAGTTAGTGAGAGAGGGGGGGGGGAAGAAATGCAGTAGGTAGGTAGGTTGGGGGTTATACAGTGGTTGTGTGTACGTGTTTGTGGGTGTAGGTGTAGATCTACACACAGATTGGTTGGCCATTTAACCAGACTGGGACACAGCAATACGTGACTGGGGATGGCTAGTCTTCTTTATAATGAAAGGCAAGGAGCAATGGAGCAAACAGTCACAAAATATATCAAACTGCCATCATCACCCAAACTTAATGGGAATAAAGTAGCCTGATTTTTCATTCATTTAGCACATTTTGGAATTGGAAGCCATGCTCTATGATGCTCTACAGCAGGAAGCAGGAGCCAAAATGTCAGAAATACTGTCAGATGAAGAGAGAGACAAGTTGAAGAATGCTGTGGAACAATGGAAACGGCAGGTTATGATTGAACTCCGAGAAAGGGACTCCCAGATTCTCCGAGAAAGGATGGAGCATATTCAACATGCACAACAGGTATGGTGAAATAGGATATAGTGTCACTAAGAATGCCTCCTGCATTCTTATGTTTATGCCATTAATAATTTTCATGAATGAAGGTGATCCCTAGATAATATTGCAGGATCTGGGTTGATCACCAGGACCAGAGGTTTAGTTTTCCTAGCTTTCACAGGAGGAAGCTAACCAAACTCATTGGTAACTTCACATTGCAACAAACAAGGACATACATTCAATTTTGCAGCTACTAAGATTGTGGATGAGCAGGCACAAAAACAGCCAGAGAAGTGATTGAAGTCCCTCGTAGGTCAACAGGAGTGCTAATCTACCACCAGCTTATCAAATATTTAGGAGGTGAGGGATTGGCAGCACAAGGAAACAGCAGCCAAAGATTTAATAGCCAGCCATCACCACCCCAATCAATAACCAAAAAGCCTCAAACAACAGGCACCATATAAACAGAATATCCCAAAGGCCACACTCTGATAGAGAAAAGTTCCCTGAGGATGAACTCAAGCATGAGTCTGAAAGCTCAGAAAACTAAACCTCTGGTCCCGGTGACTGATCCAGATTGGAACCTGCATTAATAATTTGACCTTACATCTTCTTATTTATTAAATGTATATGTTGTCCATCTCGCCAATATTGCAACTCTGGGTGGCTTACAAAACAGAAAAAGCTAAACAGAACAGCAGTTAAAAATGTAAAAACCATGTACATTAAAATTGATTTAAATTCGATTTAAAAAGCTCATTTAAGGAAGTGACTACAGCAGCAACAAGCAGCCATAAAGATACCAGATGTCCTCAGGCACATCATTCCATTATGCATAGTCACTTTCACAGCTTTAATAGTTGGGGGGAGGGATTGCAACCAGACTGCTATAAACCAATCTTGAAGAGTATAATTAAGCAGGGACCTCATTTTATGAAGTTAACAATTGTATCTGTACAAAGGAAAGTTGTTGCATGACTTACTGTATTAACTGTGAGCATATCAGGGCTCATAATATGTTCCCTTCTCCACGAAAGCATAGCATACCAAAGAGTTTTCAAAAGTGGGCTTAAAGGAAAGTCTAAAACTGTAGTATTCATACGTAATTCTAATTTTCACAGAGAATTAAGGAGCTAGAAGAAAGAATTGAAGCTCAAAAAAGACAAATAAAGGAATTGGAAGAAAAGGTATGGTTAAAACACTAAAGAGCTTGAATGATGAGATGAAGCGATATTCAAAAAAAGTTGTACGGGTAGTCCTTGATTTACAACAGTTCATTTAGTGGCCGTCCAAAGTTACAACAATACTGAAAAAGGTGACTTATGACGGTTTTTCACATTTATTACTGTTGGCAGCATCCCCAAGGTCACGTGATCAAAATTTGGTAACTAGCATGTGTATACGATGGTTGTATTGTCCAAGGGTCACCTGATCACCTTTTGCGACCTTCTGACAAGCAAAGTCAATGGGGAAGCCAGATTCACTTTACACCCATATGACTAATTTAACAACTGTAGTGATTCACTTAACAACTGTAGCAAGAAAGGTCATAAAATGAGTCAAAATTAGCTAAACAACTGTCTCACTCAGCAACATAAGTTTTGGGCTCAGTGGTGATCATAAGTCAAAGACGACCTGTATATAAGATGCTGGGTTTCAGAAATCTTCTTGAATGCAAAATATTCTTCCTATGAACTTGACTAGATAGAATTTGCCTTGGGCATCCAACATTACTGTATTTTTTTATATTACATTATATATCTTTCGTACATAGCACCTGCCAGCAGCTCTTTAAAGCAAAATCATGTCCTACATAAAGATGCAATAGACTATGTAAGTCTCCTAAAACAAAATCCAGCAGGTCCCTTCGACAATAATTGATTATGTGCTATCAAGTGCCCTTTTCCACTTTTGTCTTCTAGCAATCACAATCTTCTTTATCTATCCCTAACTTGTTCTTTTAGGTCTCAGCTGCAACAACTTTTCTTTTTTCTTCCACCTTCCCTACCATTCGACCCTTTTCCAAAGAGCTGGATCTTTGCACACTATGTCTGAAATAGGATCATTTATACTTGGTCATTTGTGCCTAGGGTGAGAATTCTAGATTGATTTGATGATGATGATCTATCAATTTGTTTTCTTGGTTTTCCATAGAATTCTAGGTGGTCTTTTCCTGAGTTTAAAGGTCACAATACTTTCTTAATCCTACTTCTTTACATTCAATTTTCATTTCCATAGAGAATTCCATGGCTTGCACAATTCTGATCTTTGTAGATTTGAATATCTTTTCCAAAGTCTTCATGACTATTCCACCATGCCTGTGGTGTATTTCTTGACTGCTTGCCCCAAACCTGTGGATGGCTAATTCTAAAAGGGAGAATCTCTCCATCACTTTGATATTTTTATTGGCAATTATGTACCTATTATCATTCATTTGGTCTTCTTTAGAATAGAATAGAATAGAATAGAATAGAATAGAATAGAATAGAATAGAATAGAATTCTTTACTGGTCAAGTGTGATTGGACACATAAGGAATTTGTCTTTGGTGCATATGCTCTCAATGTACGTAAAAAGACAAGATACAAGATACATTTCATTTTAGATCCATTTTTAATGTGTTTTTGACCTTTAATACTAGGATTTGGAGCACCTTTACATTTTCATCCATTAGCATAGTGCCATCAGATTATTGATGTTTCATCCTCCAGTTTTACTCATCTTCTTGACAATGTACTTCCAATCCCTTAATTCAACATATAGGTTAAATCAACAAAGAGAGAGTATTGTTGCAGTCTTGCTTCTTTCCCCAAGTGTGATTTCCTGACCTGTTTCTCATGAAGACAATGAGAAGTTCTGGGATTTTCGTTTTCTGAACATTTTCCACAACTTGACATTGTTGACAGAATCAAAGGATTTTTCTCTAATCAATGAAGCACTTACTGATTTCCTTTTGATATTCTTTGGTTTTCTCAATTGTACAGTATGCATCCCGAATAATGCCTCATGTTTTTCAGAACTTTCTAAGATCAATCTGAATATCTGATGTCTCTGTTTCCCTATAGGGCTCTAATTTGTGTTGGGTGATCTTAAGCATTATTTTGCTAGCATTTGAAATTAAGGATGTTGTACACTAGTCTGCCCATCCTGTTAAGTCTCCTTGTTCGGGTATTAGAATGTAGATTAAATTCTTCCAATTAGTAGGTTACTGTGTTGTTCTCTAGATTTGCAAGCATAGCTCTGTAAGAAGTTTGACTGATTCTTCTTCTATTGCTTTTGTTATATTTCAATGAGTATTCCATCAGTTTCTGTAGGCTTCCAATTTGGTAATAATTGGAGTGTTGATCTAATGCCACCTTCAAGTAGAAGAAGCTCTTGTAAGCCAGGAATATCTTCTAAGGCAGGGCTGTCAAACTCCCAGTCCATGGCCCGGATGAATCACACACTGGCCACGCCCATGCCCAGTTTAGCAAAGTGAGGGAAAGTCCCAATACGTCATGTGATGCCGTCGTGACAATGTGAGTTAGACACCCCTGTTCTAAGGTATTTTGGAAGATAAGTTGGCATTTCAATATATTCCTTCCATCTCCTTTGAATTAATTACTATGTGTCCATTGGTGTCCTTTAGTCTCCAATTGGAACTTCTTCTGAGTTTAGAGCCTTCTTTTGAAAGGCTTTCTTGTTTTTTTATGTCTGTTTCCATCTTCAATATTTTATGTATGTTCTTGTAATATTGCTTCTTATGTCTTCTAACAACTCTCTGAAACTTTTGTTAAATTCCTTTCTGGGATTTTTGTCTCTCTTTTCTTTTGGTCTTTGGCGTCTTTTCTTGCAATTTCCATGATTTTGTCTGACATGCACTTTACTTTCTTCTCTGTCTTCATTTTCAGCTGTCTCTTTTTACATCCATCCTTTAAATTCATTCCATAATCCAACTGGTTCTCTATCAGTGAAGTTCAGGATTTTAAGGCAATGTATTTGGTTTCCCTTGAAAATTGTGGGTATATATTCAAGATCACATTATGGAAACTGAATGACTTTCTTCTCATTAGCTTAACTTGGAGCATGCAAGTTCATGATCTCTTCCACAGTCACTAATTGGTCATGTCTTTGATGTTACTGAGCTCCTCCACATCCTCTTAGCAATAATATAGTTAATTTGATTTCTATATACTCCATCACAGGTAATGTACATTTAAGGATGTATCATTTTGGCTATTTGAAGACAATGATAGCTATGAAGAAATCATTAGTGTGACAAAAAAAATTATAAATTGGTCTCCTGCTTCATTTAAATTTTCTAAGACATATAATCCAACTGCATTTTCTTATTTTTTGGCATTCCAGACTCCAATAGCTCTAGCAATTGCTCTTATATTGACTTATATACAGCCCACTTTAAGTGGTTTATAGAGTCAGCATATTTTCCCCAACATTCTGAGTCCTCATTTTACTGACCTCGGAAGGATGGAAGGCTGAGTCAACCTTGAGCCTGGTGTGTTTTGAACTACCAAATTGTAGCCAGCCACCAGTCAACTGAAGTAGCCTGTACCACTGCACTCTAACCACTGCGCCATCATAGCTAAATCACAAACAGCACATCTTGCTTGTATGCTCTGTCAATTTAAAACTGGACTTATGATATTCTGTATCAGTGGTTGAAGCATAAATTTGAATGCTCATCTTAAAGGGTTATCCATGAAGTCAAACTGATATTATAAATAGACCTCAACTTATGACCCTAATTGAGGCCAAACCTTTTGTTGTTAAATGAAACATTTGTTAAGTGAGTTTTGCCCCACTTTACAACTTTGCTTGTCACAGTTGTTAAGTGAATCATTGGAGATGGTAAATTAATAACCCAGTTGTTAAGTGAATTTGGCTTCCCCGTTGACTCTGCTTGTCAAAAGGTCGCAAAAGGGGATCGATGACCTCAGGACATTGCAACCTTCCCAAATATGAGTTAGTTGCCAAGCATCTGCATTTTGATCATGTGACCATGGGAATGTTGTAAATGGTTGTAAATGTGAAAAATGGTCATAAGTCACTTTTTTCAGTGACGTTGTAATTTTGAATGGCCTCTAAATGAACTGTTATAAGTCAAGGATCATCTGTACTTAGCCATTTAGTTCATTGTAACCAAGTACTGTTCTTTCTATGCTCTTCCTAACTATAAAAACACCACCATTTCTTCTATGTTTTTCATGGTCTAGTGACAATAACACAATCATTTGCAGATATTGGACCAAAATTTTAAAAATACATGTAATGTTAAAATGCAAAAGATGCTTCTGATAACATGAAGGATGAATATTATGGGAGGATTGCATTTGGTTTGCAAGACATTTGCAGGTCTCTTCTAAACGGACTTTCTGAAGCAAACTGCAATAATCCCCAGTCTTTTTTTTTTGTCCCTATTCAGAATAGAATGAAAAGCAGATTGCTATTCTAGCTTGTTTTTATGTTTCTAAAAACAATGAGAAAACCAAAATTCTTGTGTGTTTTCAGCATTAGTTAGTGCTGCCAGCTTTCTAGAGCCCTAAAATTAAGAATTGTATAATATAAATGTAATATACTACAAAGCATCATATAGAAAAGATTTTTAAAAAGAAAAGTAATGTTACATTTGGTTCTTTTGAATAAGTTGTTCATTACCTAATAAATTTTATTTAGTAAAGGTACAATTGAATAGAAGAAGCCTGAAGTAGTTAAACTACATTTAAAACCACAGGTATTGAAGTATACTGCAAACATCTGATCCCAGTAATCATAACATAATGATTTTTCTTACTGGTTAATGGTTCATGAAAGTGAATGAAATGGTAGCATTTCAGGTTTTATGTATGTAGATAAAACGGCGTGATGCACTACTAGACCATTATTTTTGCAAGCAATTAGAGGACCATCAAACTCCAAAAATCCCTTGCCAAATTTATATGTATATGGTCTCTTGCTTGAGTGGGTGTGGATGTATTAGACTAGAAGACCTCCACAGTCCCTTCCAACTCTGTTATTGTGTTTTTCTGTTAAATTTCTATCCTATCAATGAGCCCAAGGGAATTATGTGCTAGAAATGGATAGGGCTAGAGCAAAAGTAATTGGGAATCTGAGCTATCCTGCATTCTCTGTCTTTCTTATTCGTTGTGTTCATGACAACAGACATGACATCTGTTAGAGGGCAGACTAAATTTGGGAACTTTCCTATCCCAGCATATTTCACACCTTTGCACAGACTACGGCCCCTTATTCTAGACTCCTTGCTCGTTTCTTACTAGGTGTGCTTTAAAATCTTTCTCTCTTTTTTTTCTTTCCATTTTTCCTCTCCTCCCTTTTTTTAGTTTTTATTTTTGTTTTTATTTTTTTCTCTAGCTTTCATTCTTTGGTCATAGTGTGTCCATCCAGCAACAAGAGGTAAGCGCCCTCCTTCCTTATTCTTTCTGCCCTCCTTCCATTGAGCTTAATGATTTCTTATGACCCACACAGCTTCATAGTTGGCTTGGGATACAATCATGGTTTAGCTGAAAAGCAGGTTAAAAATAAAACAAAAGACTAGATGGCAGATGCCAGAGCAATGCATATTAAAAATAGACAATGTTTTGACTGCATTGTTGCAGCCACCATCAATTTTCCTTTTACTTTCTTATATGTTTTTTTGAGGGGGGGGGTTGTTTTCTTCAGCTTTTCTCAAACCAAATTATTTGTGCACTGTAAATTACAGATACCTGTAATAGTAATATGTTAAAATGTTTATATATTTCTTAGTTATAGAAACTATAAAGTATAATAGCATATCACAACGATACATAAAAATCATGCTTTCAAATTATTTTTCTTTATTCTCAACATCTGTTTCCTGCAGTTTTCACAAGCAGTTTGCCACATCCTTCTCCTGTCAGAGGGACTAGCCTAAAGTCCCACAATTGTATTTTGCCTAACATAGGACTAGAATAGTGTCTTATAGTGTCCTGCTTTTGTTCTGACCAAGGCTTCCTAAGAGCATGAAGCAAACTCCTTGTCCTCACAAAAAACCCTTTTATTAATTTGCTGTGAATTCTGCTCATTCATATCCAGCAAAGTCTTTCAAGGGAGGATTTACAGTCATAGACCTTATCTGGTGTTGAGAACTGCCAGGCCGATATCTGCAAAACTTGGCAAGGAGTCTCAGAGAGTCACGAGTCAATTAAGCAAACTAATTGTCTCCTGCAAACGTCCTTCCCCTTTCGCTGCTCTTTTATTTACTCTGGGAGGGGCCATTCACCCTTTACTCCCAAGTCAACCCCTGGTCTTTAGCTGTTCCCTTCATCTGGCAACTCTGTACCTGCATACAGTGAGAACAGGCTCCAGCTGTTTGTCTGCCTCGCTGATGTCTGACTCTGAAGGCAGCTGATAACTGGCATACGGCTCTGGCCCCCTCTCTGCCTCTGACACAGAGCCCTCATCAGAGCCTTCCCCAGACTCCAGGACTGTCCCATGTTCCTCCCCAACCTCCTCACTGTCCGAATCTGCTGCCAGCTCTGTTGGCCGCTGGCGGGTCACAACAGGCTTCTTAGACCAGTGCCTTAACCACTAAATAAATCAAACTAAACTGACTCTACGTATATGTGGCAGCTGATATAATCCTGCTAATCACTAATAACTTGTAATTACAATTGATATTTGTAAGCATTAAAATAATTCATGTTTTAGGGGGATTTGATATAGTGGTGAAATCATTTCTTGCAAGAAAGCATTACACAGATAGGATTTTGATAGACTCCTCTCTTATATTCCCCCCCCCCCCCATTACTTCTCTGGACGTAACAATAGCAATAGCAATTAGACTTCTATACTGCTTCACGGTGCTTCACAGCCCTCTGTAAGTGGTTTACAGAGTCAGCCTATTTCCCCCAACAGTCTGGGTCCTCATTTTGCCCACCTTGGAAAGATGGAAGGCTGAGTCAACCTTGAGCCTGGTGAGATTTGAACTGCCAAATTGCAGGCAGGCGGCAGGCAGCAGAAGTAGTCAGTCAGCCTGCAGTACTGCATTGTATCCATTGTGCCACCATGGCTCTTATTTAGTCGTTCATTTTTAGTAATTTAAAAATGAATGTTTTATCAACTCAACGACAAGCATGGACCTTCTGCAGCTGAGCTGGAGAACCAGTGTGAGCTTTCTTGCAAATTGCAAGAGTACCTACATTTTTTGTTGCTATTGGCTATTGTTTTGTGGTACCCAATTTTGTGTGCACCCAAACTTTTACGGCGTTTGTGTAGGGGTTAGTGCACACATATGCAAATTAGAAGGAACTTAAGCCACCCCTTTGAGATATATATATATTTAACTATTCGCTAAAATCATTCCTGCTTCAAAGTTTGCATTAACATATCTTAAAGGCCCCAAAGTAAATTGATGTGGAGTTGTTTTATGAAAAGGCAAATAGATATTATCTCTTGTCTTTTTATGTACACTGAGAGCATATGCACCAAAGACAAATTCCTTGTGTGTCTAATCACACTTGGCCAATAAAGAATTCTATTCTATTCTATCTGATTTCATTAAATATGAAATCAAGATTCCTTATAAATGTGGGAAATGCTGCAATCTTATGCATAATGACTTGGGAATAAGTTCCTTTTATGAAAATGAGATCTTCTGAGTAAGCATGCATAGAATGCCTTATATAATTCTTATCAACAATAGCCTTTTGTGAATGTATGTGTGCCTTCAACTCAGTGTTGACTTCTGGAAGATGCCTGGACATCTTCCTTCAATTTTCTTGGCAAGATTTTGGAAGAGATTTCCTTGTGTTGCGATCAAATGACTGGACTAAGGTGACCCAGCTAGAATTCACGGCCTCCTGGTTTCTAACCTTAACCATCACATCAAACTGGCTCTCATTATCTTTCGTATAGAGCAAAATTACATGTTGGTTTCTAGTTTTCTTCTGATGGATACTTTATTCACAAAGTAAGTTCAGGGTTTGTGTCCACCACAAACCAGCCCATTATAATCTCTGTGAGACAAGCATCCCACAGAATAGCAGAGAGATACTACAACTGAGCTTGGAGTCAGAAATGATTGGCTCATGTTGTTCCCACAGGCCATGTATGGAATTCCATTTTTGGCCATTGTAGCACTCAACATCTAAACCTATTCAGACACACCCATTCATGTGTGCACACAACACATTCACATGGAGCTTACAGAAATGTAAGCCTGAAAATATTTCCTTCTAGATGAGACTTAGACGTTCTTTAGAAAGGTCATCCAGCATCATAAAAGTCTCAGGTGTGGAGTGGTTGAGAAGAGTCAAGAGTTCTATATGTCCATCCCTCTCCTGTGTTTTAATAGTAATACCTAAAAACGTTAAGAGAATATTAGAAAAGAAATCCAAGTTCATGTGTCTGTAGAAAGAGAGTCTCTATTTCGAGGGTCCAGAGGCGTCCAAGCAGGATCGGTGGTAGAGAAATTTGATTAAAAAAATAAAAATAAAGCTACTCTTTTAAATAACTTTAGTTTCTTCTGTATTGTGTTTTCTTTTTCCAGCCCAGAGAGAAGACTACAAATGTTTATCTTTTAGGACAATGTAACCTTGTATATAACAAAGAAATTGGAGAAAAGACGATTTCATTACAAGAAAGTGGACTGCGGTTTATTTTGACACTAAAGACTGAAGTTCTAAGCTTTTGACCATTTTTATAAAGAAGAAACTTGCGTGAATTTTATTTTGAAGTTAAGCCTGATCTTCAGACAAGTATAGCTCTCTAACTTTTTATGAACTAGTATTAAAATTGTTAAAGAAGAAAGCCAAAAAAAAAAGAGAAAAAGAAAAAAATCGTAGTAATTAACTGGCTTCTCTGAAGGAAGCCCCATCTGTGCTACCCGAAACAACTTCAGCTTTACATGAAAAGCAGTAAATTCGTTCAGATGAAGTGAAAATATTTTAGTTCCCTGCTAAGCAGGCAGTAAACTGCTTCTGTAAAGAAGTGAACTCATCCTGTTTTGTAATTCAGTCCTTGTACTGTTATTTGTAAATGCTTAAATACATGTCTTGAAAGAAGATTGGAAAGAGTTCCAGGCTAATCATTGGTGAAAATATGAATGAATGGGAATAATGTTTCATTCACGAAAGTGAGGAATTAGTTGCAGTTAGATTGCGTCTTTCCATAGAACGTATTAAATTGACTTGTTCGCTAACCACGAGGAACATTGAGACAAAAAGGTTTGGAACATTTCCCAAACTTCCACTCCATTCTGAAATTTCAGTGAAGCTTGTCTACAGCATGGCCAGGAGAACATAAAAGGCACAATACTTAAAATTTAATGCACTTCAGTTCCTGGATGAAGGGAAGTCAGTATTATCAGCGTAAAGGAGAACCAAAGCAAAAGCTAATTGAAAAAGGAAAAGGAAAATCACTTAAAACTATTAAAACTGTAATGGAAACTTGAAAAAAATGTGAGAAATATATTAAGAAAGCACAAGCAGCAGATGGAAATGGATCTCTTGGTTTGAGAAGAGTTGCTTGTAAATTAAGGAGCAGAGAAACTGAGTGCACCTAAAATAGTTGAGCAAGCAGTAAATAAAAGATTATACAGGGATATATGAGAGACATACATATATATATATATATATCTTCCCCAGCTGTTATTTTAAGATGGAAAGAAGAAGGAGCACAGGGAGAAAACATCAACTCTCCAGAAAGTGATCTTGATATTCAGGAATTATCAACAGGTGAGAAGGTGGTTTTTATTATTCACCAAATTATAACAAAACTTTTTAATGATCTCTTTCTTCTATTAAAAAGTTTTAAATATGATAAACTGCTTTGTTTTGCTGTGTTTGAATTTTAAGTAGTTTATTATTTTTGATTATTTTATACATTTATACATATACAAATACAATATATATTAAAAACAATTATGTGGATCACATCAGATTATCATTTGAAGATGTACAATTCTTTCCATTGGTAGAGACACACCAATTCATGGAAAAACCAAACCTCTAGCTCAATTAAATTCAAATAAAATCAGGTAAGCTTAAGGCCTAGACCCACATTTTGTGACTCACCACCTCAGTAAGACTTGCTTCTAATTTAAATTTGATGCTATTCATATTCAATCTAATTCCCTCCATTTTTAAAAGTTCCACTGACTTCATAGGACTTACTCTCTACAACAGGGGTCCCCAACCTTTTTTGCACCAGGGACCGGTTTCATTTTAAAGAAAATTCTGCAGACCGGCTGGCCTAGAGGAGGAGGGGGAGGGGGAACAGGCGGCGCATGCACATGCGGGGGGGGAGTCGGCTCACTTGGCCCTCTAGGGCAGTGATGAGCAAACTTATTAGTCAATAGAGCCAAATATCAACAGTACCACTACTGAAATTTCTTTTGAGAGCCAAAAGGTGTGGCCTGTTTTGTGGGAGTGGCTCAGTTGTCATGTGACCCGGTGGGCGTGGCCAACTTGGAAAATGTGGTGAAACTCACTTAACAGTCTTGCTTAGCAACCAAAATTTTGGCCTCAATTGTGGTCATAAGTTATTTCTTTCTTTCTTTCTTTCTTTCTTTCTTTCTTTCTTTCTTTCTTTCTTTCTTCCATTTCTGGCTGGTCTTTGGTCTTCTGAAGATGGTAAAAATGGATTTATGGGCATTCGGTATATATAAAGGCAGCCCATGACTCTTTGGGATGCTGGTTTGAATCCAGGAAATGACTCAGAGGATGTGATTCCTTTGAAATGACCACTGGGAGAAAAATAGCTCTTTAACCTGGTTAACCAAACAGGTAGCTTGAGGTGGAAGGAAATAGGAAAATAGATTTCTTCCTTTCCTTTCCTCCATTCAATTGCCTCCCTCCCCCTTCCTCCCTTCTTTCCTTCCCTCCCTCCTACCCTCCCTCCCTCTTTCTTTTTCTTTCTTTCTTTCCTTCCTTTCCTTCTTTCCTTCTTTCACCCTCCCTTGCTCCTCCCTCCCACTTTTTTCCTTCACTCCCTCCCTCCCACCCTCCATTCATCTTTCTTTTTCTATTTTTCTTTCTTTCTCTTTCTCTGTTTCTCTCTCTCTCTCTCTCTCTCTCTCTCTCTCTCTCTCTCTCTCTCTCTCTCTCTCTGTCTCTCTCTCCTCCCTCCACCCATCTCTGTCACTCTGTGTGTGTGTGTGTCCGTTTCCCTCTCTCTCTCTGCCTCTCTGTGTATCTGCCATTCTCTCCCTCCCTCCCCCCAGGAAAGCAGCAGAGGGGTCGGCATGTCGGCTGCAGAGATTATCCCGCAGCGAGCGAGCGGAGGACCCGAGCTGCGGCTAGTGCCACCGAAGCCGTCCAGGCGCCGCACGGGGCTGGAAGGGAGGTGGTCGTGCGGTGCCCGGATGGCTTCAGCGGCACGCAGCTTGGGTCCTTCACCCGCCCGCTGCGGGATAACCTCCCCAGCTGACATGCCAGCCCCTCCAGGAAGCCCCGGAAAGTGCAGTGCACCGCAGTGGCCGTCAGAAGGAGCTGGTGGAGGCGCGCTCGGCCATCCTCTACCCAGGGGGCTGCTCCCTCCTCCTTGCCAGCCCTGCGGCCCGGTTCCTATGAAG
This sequence comes from Rhabdophis nuchalis, assembly GCA_039707465.1. Classification (NCBI taxonomy): domain Eukaryota; kingdom Metazoa; phylum Chordata; class Lepidosauria; order Squamata; family Natricidae; genus Rhabdophis; species Rhabdophis nuchalis. Next base: position 75,213,994 of record CM077645.1, read on the forward strand.
CCGCGGACCGGCACCGGTCCGCGGACCGGGGGTTGGGGACCCCTGCTCTACAAGGTATGGATGGTGTGGTGGTTCAGTGGTTAAGATAATGAATGTGTCAGCTGGAAAGACAGCAGCCCAGGTTTGAGACCCGATTCCATGCGATGGTGTGGGCTCCCATCCTCACCCCAGCTTCTGCTTACCTAGCAGTTCAAAAGCATGCAAATGCAAGTAGATAAATAGGTACCACTTCGGTGGAAGCTAACAGCGCTCTATGACATCATGCTGGCCACATGACTGTGGAAATGTCTTTGGATAGCGCTTGTTCAATCACCTTGAAACAGAGATGAGCCTCACCCCTTATAGACAGCAAACTCTATTGGAGTAAAACCCGCAGGAACTCTTGTGCATTTATCTTTTTACTCTCTATAGCAGGGGTCACCAATCCCCGAGCCGCGGACCAGTGCCAGTCTGTGGTTTGATAGTAACTGGGCCAGAGTGAGCGGCGGAGAGAGTAGCGCAACTCTTAGGAAAGTGTAGCAAACGCTCCAGTATCCTGGCGGCTGGCCGGGGCGCTCCCTGGGGACAGGACGGGGGCAACGGCCTGCATTGGGGGGGTTCGGGGCACCACCCGGCCCTGCGCGGGGGAAAGGGGCTGCCAGGCCCTCCTGCCCGGGATAGCCCCAGAGTGGGGTGGGAATGGAGATTTTGCAATATTCTTCCCCCAGGAGCAGGGAGGGAATGGGGATTTTGCAGTATCCTTCCCCTGCTACGCCCACAGAACCAGCAGTAAAAAAAATTGAACTTCACCACTGAGCAGGCAGGTCTTTACTAATGAACTGTGTGGACAATGTAGAATAGTTTGCATAAAAATACCACTACATTTCTATTGGGTTGAAAAAGGGCAAAAAGTACCATCTTAATTCAGACAGTGGTTTGTGTTATTCCCAATCTTAGGATCTGTAGCAAATTCTAGAGATAATTTGAATATTAATAGGCCACCTAATTTCTTCATTTACACTATAATCCTAAACATATTGACATGGAAGAAAATTCTACTGACAATATTTTTGTTTCCAACTGACTATAGTTACAGTCAAACATATTATGAATTTAATTTTATTGGTGGTTTCTTTTCCGTAATTTTAACATCCACTTGGGGGAGCTCCAATCAAAATGAAGTGGAACTATCATTATCTGTATTATCATCTTCATGTCTACAATTTAGGAAGTGGAACTATCATTATTATCTGTGTTTTCATCTCCATGTCTACAATTTAGGAAGCTTGCTGAAAGTGGCAGTTGCTCAGAATACTTCCGTAACTGGGTCATCCTTTCTTCTATGTTTTTTTTTAATTCTCTTCTCCCTCGAGACTCCAGTTTTTCTTTTCATGTCTCCTTTTTCCAACTTACCTTTAACATTCCCAGGCCTGGTGAATCTTCATCAGACTTGCTTTCTGGATGCTAATGTTAGCTTATTTGTATAAGTATTTTTATAAATCTTAGAATTTTCACACAAATCGAGTGTAATACAATATTGGATTATGGAACATGACAGATAATTAGCTCATGGGTAATTTATTTATTTTGTTTAGCATATTAATATAACCGCCCATCTCGCTCTCTGGGTGGCACATAAAACATGAGAACAAAATGTAAGAATAAAAAAACCGAAAATCCAAAGATTTCAGTAGAACAACTATCACTTGGCATCACACAGCCATCTGACAGACTCACCATCGGAACCCCAAGGCTGATGGAAAAGTCATATTTTAAGGACTTTCTAAAACAGCGGTTCTCAACCTGTGGGTCGCGAACCCTTTGGGGGTTGAATGACCCTTTCACAGGGGTCATCTAAGACAATCAGAAAACACATATTTCAATGGTCTTAGGAACCAGACCATCGGAAATATGTGGTTGGGGTTCACCACAACATAAGGAACTGTATTAAAGGGTCGCGGCATTAAGAAGGTTGAGACCCACTGTTCTAGAAGACAAGCAGGGATGAGGCCGAGCTCATCTCAGGGGGAATGATGTTTCAGATGCTTCTGGATCCCACCAGAAGTAGCTTCTTAGCAGATGGGACCTGCAACATACCTCTCCTGCTCGACCTGATGGCATAGGTAGATGTGATTGGGAGGACAACCTGTTATGCGGGTGCAATTATCTCTATCTTGCCAATGAACAGATTCAGATATATTAAATGGCCTAAGCAAGGGGTCCCTTGTTCCAAGATATTCACACTGGACAATAATACCATCCCAATTCAAAATACTGTGCATATCATCATCTTCACAATATAAATACCTTTCATGAAGGCCCCGATCCTTCACTACACTGGTTTCCAAGGCTCAAAGGTCAAGCTATATCTTCTACATTCAACAATAAGAGAAGGGCTAGGCGAGAAATTCTCCAACTGACCTCAACAATCCAATGTTGATTAAGTGGAAACATCCCCATCATGTCCTCATTCATCTTGACAACTTGGGGGATTCACACCCATCTCAACCAATTATGATCCATAAAGAACTCCCGGCTAGAGCTATCAACCACTACCATCTTATTTCCAACTGAACTGCAGTGCCATCAAAATCATTATTTATTCCCCTGCAGTATTCCTCCATCCTTTTTCCCCTTAACTAAATCCAACAGATGATGTTTGAGATGTACATTCCTTCATATTGTTACAATTATTTCCACATGCTCCAAATGAGTGTTTACAATGGGCATAGGGACACTTTTTAGAGAATCAAAACGACTCTTAAGGCATAGAAATCAATTCTGCTAAAAATATATATATCTCACATTGTGGTTTATCACTGTGTGCTCCAATACAAGTGTAAAAAGAACAGTCCTATAGCAAATTAACAGATTTATTTTGCCCTACAGTCTGCTTTGTCAGATGCAGTTCTGTCATGGCATGTCAAAAAGCGTAAATAGTTTTTTCCCCTTTGTATTTGCCAAGCAGAAAGTAGATTACAATTAAGCAGACTAGCTATATCTATATGCATGCAAACATTTTTCTCACCCAGCTGCTCTTTGAATGATAAATAGCTGTATTTCATTCTTCTATGCTCTGTTCACACATTGTTCAGCTAGTAGCGATGTGACTCCATATCAGGGATCCCAAGAGGGAAATACAGGATGCAATAAATCCTAATAGTCACGTGATAGTCAAACAGGATTTTACCTTGACACATTGATTAAGAGGCAGCCCAGTTCTATATCTCCAGAAGGGCCAAGACAGCTGAGTCCAATATTAAACTGGCTGAATCTGAGTTCTATCCAGCCCAGAAAAGGAGGGGAAGGTTGTTAAGACCCTTAAATTCCTTATATTAGACTTCACTTACCTTCAGGATTGAGTCACTTTTTGTTATTTCTGGAGTACAACTTGAAACAACTTTTGTCTGCAGGTATGAAGTAAAAAGAAAAAAAAAGACAATAGGGCAGCCAGAAGCATGCCATCAAAGAAACACATAACTTTTTACATGAATTGTGACACAGTCCATGTTAAAAAGTGCAGGATTTGGGTGATATAATTCTGGCTGTCATCCCCCTTCCCTCTCATTATCCCTTTTGCCTGCTCTGTTTTCAATAGAAGGGAAATCCACCTCTCTGCCTGGCAATCAGTTCTTGAAAAAAGAACACATCCAATGGCTTCAGCAGGCAGAAGAGGGTGTCAGGTGGCCAAAGTAATGCAGCCCATCCTATGCCAGATGATGTATTCATTTAGTAATCCTTTTTCTCCTACTTCAGTGTTTCTCAACCTCAGCAATATTAAGCTGTGTGGACATCAACTCCCAGAATTTCCCAGCCAGCATGCTGACTGAGGTTTCCTAGCAGTTGAAATCTACACATCTTGTGTAAGTTAAAACTGACGAAGTTGAGAAACATCATCCTAATGAAACTTAAACTACATTGCTAATCTACTGGATTTAATTTTTGTCAGTGATGTTTATTTTTTAGGTTACTTCATGACTTCAATTTTTTGACATATATGTGGAATGATTAGAGCTCCTTTTTTACATGAAGGTTCAAAATATGTTTGCTAACAAAACAAAATATGTTAGCTAACAAGTAAAATAATTTTACTATGTACCAAATAAGAAAAAGGTAGAGCTTTGAAGTACAAAGAAATTATTCCGTTAACCTGAGAGGTGGTAATGACTATAATATATTATATATTATAATTATTATAATTCTGTTAAATAAACAAATACCAATCACATGACCTCAGGACATGGCAACCATTGTGAATACATGCCTGTCGCAAGTGCTGAAACTTTGATCATTTGACTGTGGGATGGTATGACAGTCTTAAAAGTAAGAACCAGTCATATTGTCACTGTTTTCAGTGCTGTTGTAACCTTGGATGTCAGCTAAACCAGGGGTCTCCAACCTTTGCAACTTTAAGTCTGAAGGCCTTCAGCTCCCAGATTTTGCTGGCTGGAGAAGTCTGGGAGCTGAAGTCCTTCAGACTTAAAGTTGCAAAGGTTGGAGACCCCTGAGCTAAACAACTGATTTTACGTCAGGAGCTACCTGTATAGCAGGGGTGTCAAACTCACAAGCCTCAGGCCAGATGCGTCACCCTCTGGCCACGCCCACCCATTTTAACCAAGGGGGAAAATTCATGATACGTCATATGACGACATCACATGACAACGCATGTTTGACACCCCTGCTGTATAGTACAGGACCATACAGGTTTAAATTAAGCATTGCAGCCTTAATTTAAATTAATGTCCATGTTACCCAGAATGAAAAGCTTTGATATTTTCTCAAGCACAATTTTGTATTTATGAAGTGGGTAGCTTTCCATTTAATAGATAAAAACTATTTGCGATTATTACATTTTCTAGTTTCATTTGAATAATTTGGGAAGTGGGAAATGGAAGTATTTGCCACTTAAAACGACAATATCGGCTATTGTGGCTGTTTCAAAGATGTAGTGATAATGTGACTTTCTACATTTAGAGTGAACCAGGGAAATAAATGGGTTCTGTCTCACTGCTTTCAATAAATTAAGCATGATTACTGCTACCTCTGATCTCTTTTTATATCTTCAGTCATCTAGGTTTTTTTTTTTTTAAAAAAGGTTTTGTTCTCAAACACAAAATATTTTCTTTACCGGGTTCCTTTAAAATAAGTAAATATTTTTAATAAAAAATATGCAGGAAACATGCAGATCAGAGTAAAGTAAGAATGAAAAATTACCTTGAACTGTTAAAAAAATAACTGAATATTTACAGCAGAAGAAGCAGTCAGGTATTTCTGTTTCACTGTTTCAGCTATTAGACAAATTGAAATAGACTGAAATGATGCTGCCAGGCTGAATTTATAACCTTCTGTGATGAGATTAGTTGATGATCTTAGGCAGAACAATTACATCATGGTTGGTGCTTAAGCCTAAGGTTACTTTTATAGCGGAGCTGAGAAATCGAGTTGGCTACAGTGACAGGTAAGCTTCTCAAAACTATGTCAATCGTTCCCCACTGAAAAAAGCTGTGAAAATGTACCTATTTGACTTTGTTTTATTAAAGTGATCAGGTATATATCGTTGACAAGTAGGTATACATTAAAAGAATGTAGAGCAGGGGTGCCAAATTCAAGGCCTGTGGGCCAGATCCTGCCCACAGGGTGCTTAAACTTGGAAACAATCCACAGTGAAAGTGGAGGTCTGTTTTCACTCTACAGCGCTCGGGACCCCACGGGCACCCCCAATATGAGTGACAACGAGCTGACCATGCCTACCCTGACCACACCCACCCTAGTCCCCTGATGTCAAACACAACCCTGATGTGGCCTTCAATGAAATCGAGTTTGACACCCCTGATGTAAAGGTATAAAATCAGAGACCATTTGTTGGCTTGATTTACATATAGCTTAATATACATCATATGTAAGTCAGCTCAACAGATACATTTTAGTTTATCTTTGAGTTACAATAATATATGTGAACTTCTCATTGTATCTTAGGATCCTGTTTAATAACATAGTCCTACTGGCACCTGAGTATCACTTTCTGAAACTGATCTATACCAATATTATTTTAAAAAACATTTATTTTAATCTTGGGAGAGTCTGAAATGTCGAATGCCACCTAAGAATCAGTTTTAGCACTAAAACATTATACTGTTATGAGTTCTCACAAGATTTTGACTTTTTTACATAACAATTCATTATATCGTGGAGAAAAGATAAAATAGACAATGGGCGATAATAAGAAAATGAGTATTACGATAATTTATGAATAACGTCTAAGTTACTCCTTTCACTATAGACCAGGTCAAACTCAATTTGATTGAGAGCCGCATCAGGGTTGTGTTTGACCTTGGAGGGGTGCGGCGTTGGCATGGCCAGGGTGGGCATGGCCAGCTTGTCATCACTCGTGTTGGGGGCTCCCAAACTCCATTTTCAGCTGTGACAGCCTCCTGCAACACTCTGCCAGCAAAAACAAAGCTCAGGAGGGATGTACTGGCAGAGGCACTGTGGGCCGGTCCTTCACTGTTTCCAGGGTGGCCCATGGACCATATCTAAGCACCCCACAGGCCAGATCCAACTTGTGGACCTTGAGTTTGCCCTCCCTCCCACACTGCTATAGATTACATTTATACAGCAACAACTTGATGTATGGGTTCATTTCACTTATCCCCAAAATAAGAGGACTGTTGATATTTACATGAAAAACGTTGAAACTCCCAGAACGCTTTTTAACCCTTAAAAATTCTAAAGATAAACTAGCAATTGGTGATGAGCTATTTAAATATGATTGTGCCTGTTCAAAAAGGGGAAATTTATCATTGCCATTGAAATAATAATAATAATAAATTTAATAATAATAAATTTAATTTGTAGACCGCTCCCTCTCCCCGAAGGGACTCGGGGCGGTGCACAGGGGAGTTAAAAACATAAATACATCATAAATATATAAAATCAAATTAAACAATTTATCCCTGCGCTAAAAAGCTAAAATCCTAAAAACTGACCCCTTAAAAAACCCAATTAAAACAATTTAGATGATCAGACTAAAAAGGCTGGAAGGTAGGTTAGGCACATTCTCATTTGCAAGACTGTTGAAATACATAGTATGCATAGCAGGATTTTAACAAATGGTAGATTTATGCTTACCAGCTCACTAAGGCTGTCTCACTATGTTGAGCAGAACTCATGCAGAGCATTTCTCAAGTCATAAGACTCTATCTAGACTTACTCGGTTTTCAATCTATTGTATTCATCAACTATAAGAGTTAACTGCCTTAATTTCCATTTTAAAGGCCCTTGCAGCTGTTAAAGTTCTTCACAGCTGTTACATTTGAGGCAGCAAATCCATTTATTGGTAAAGAATTGATTGCTTCCATCTGCCAGTGATTCAGTGGAACACCCTTGTCAATCAAGGCAGACAACAAGGAGTCCATTGTTTCATCGGCTTTCAATTTCTGATGGGGTGGGTGGGACACTCCAGGCAGGAGCCTGTAACCACAAAGCACAAGGTTCATCAAAGATTATTGTTCCATAAACCTGTCCGACTTTTGACATTTTGGCTCTTTGGTTAGACTACCGTGATGTGATGGAAGATAGTTTCCAAATGTGAACATTTTGTAGGAAGGGAAGAAACATCCATAATTGCTTTGGGGAACAATATAATGGATGTTGAATGTTGATCAGTGTAGCTACGACTTGAGCTCCTCAGTCTTTAGTGGGTAATGCCAAATTACAATCAATGTGCCTTGGGTCAATAACATTTTCATTCTCATTGATTCAGATTCCATCAATCCTTTCCATCTTGTTCCTCTTGAAGAATTAATATTAATAAATAATACAGGCATTATTTTCTAGTTGTAATATTAATATTAGTACTATATTCATGTACATTTTTTCTTAGTAAATAGTAAAAGAAATCTGATGTCCTTCATATCTTTACTTTTTATCACTCAAGTGATTTGAGAGTCATTATTTATAGTAATGGGATGACGGCGCATTGGTGTTACTGGCATTCAACAAATGACATCATATATGCACTCAGTCTTCTGGGCTGTTATTATTTCACTCTGGTATATGTGGGTGATTGTCCACAGAGAGTACCTGGATCATCGTTAGGGCTTGTTAATAACAATAATTTTACCATAGTTCTTTGTGAAAATGATATATTCTGTGTTAATATTCTTCTTACAAATTACATACACAAGGAATAGAAAGCAAAAATATAGTCAAAACCGGTGGTGGGATTCAAACATTTTTACTATCGGTTCTGTGGGTGTGGCTTGGTGGGTGTGGCAGGGGAAGGATACTGCAAAATCTCCATTCCCTCCCCACCCCCCTAACCTGCTTTCCAGCTCTGTTCTCCTGTGCAGGGCAACAAAAGAAAGGGAGGCAGCAAATAGAAGGGGATGGAGTCAGCCAGTGGTGGTATTTGCTGGTACCAGCTCTGGTCAAAACTGTTATCCCAGGTTATTTGAGTTATATAAATTATGGCTCTGTGAGGCTTCAAAGGATGATTCATTTCAATAAAGTTTTAAACTAATTGCTCCGCCTTGATTCAAGTAAGGTCTCCTTATTTCATAGCAAGGTAGTGGTGTTCTTTCATCTCACTCTGGTTTGGAACCCCTCTCAGACTTATTTCCTGGAACATATAATACAGGGGAAGACTGGGAGGAGTTTCCTTTAGCAAGCATTGTGGCAGAAGGTTGAGGGGTCCCTGCTGTTCTTCCCTGTTTAAGTTCTTCCTGCTGGACAGCTTTGGGAAAAGTTGGTAAAGTTGTCACTAATATGGGATGAGCCTGGAGCTGCTTCAGAACCACCCACAAAGGTCTTCTAGGCTATGTTTCTATGGGAATATTGCAGACAAATCACTTCGAGAAGCATGATCACACACCAAACCTCTTCCAGGCTTCTGGGATTAATTATGGTGTTTAGGAGGCTACCAATTATCTGGAGCATGAAATTGCCAAGAAGTTTGAGAAATGTTGAACTTCTGCCATGCTTTCTAATAGTTTGGCTAATACCTCTTTTCCCTCACTCACTAAAGTTTTTGGCAAAAGGAAATGCTGGAGACAGATAACTTAGAATTCCTCTAAATGATTTCTAGGCTGGGCAGATTTGCCATGTATTGCAGGCAGTTCAAACGTTGCCTAGTCTAGAGAAGAATACCTAGTTAGGTCTTTTTCTGCAGCATTGTGCCAGATCAGTTCAAGGCCAACTGAATCAGTGGTCCTACTTTATTGAGTCCTATATCATATCACCTCCATTGTTTCATTGGAAAAAACTGCCATGTTTCACAAAAGTTGAATGCATATTTGTCCAACAAGACTGAGCTAGTAAGACTGTCCACCTGAGATTCTGTGTATTCCCTATTGGCAAAAAAAAAAAAAAGATAACTATAAGGAGTTGTTGGCTGGGTATAGCATATCTCCCTTTATTTGAGAGAATAGGGAAAAGAGATTTGGGGTGGGGGCTCACTAGTTTTCTCTGTAGCTCAGTAGAAACATGCAGAAAATGTTGGTCCAAATTCCCTTGGCTGGGGAGGTGTGCTTGTGCATAGACATGCATGCTTGAATATACACATGCAAGCTTTCTCTATGATGCACTGGGAAAAAAGATCCAAGTGCATCTTCTTTCCTAAGATAATAGTATTCCTTGGCAGATGTCCAAGATCTTCCCTTTCAAGAAAGCATGGGAGAAAATAACACTTCATGTCTTTCTGCCGAGATAACTAGGTGATGTCAGCAGATGAAGTTTAAGTGAAAATACAGTGACTTCAGTTGAGTTCTATCCCCTGATGTCATCCATCCCACTGAATCAGCTGATGAGCTCAGTCTACTGCTTGACCATATCCAGTTCCCCATTCTATCCTATTCTGTAGAAATGCTATTTGAACAGTAGAGTGATATAGCTCCTCTCCAAAGCATCAGGCTCTTTTACAGCAGATCGAACAATAGGATGGCACAGTACTTCCTCTTCATAACATCATTACCAAAAGCATGTAATCGCTTAGAGGTGTCAAGTTGCCCGCTGATGCCCCAGCTCAGTGTTTCTCAACCATCACAACTTGAAGAGGGGTGGGCCATTTCTTGCTGGGGACTTCTGGAATTTCAAGTCCACCCTTCTTCTTCCAATTGTCAACATTGATAAATATTGTCTTAGCTTATTGTTGCATATAGGTGGTGGGTTTTAAATTCCCCTTCAATCACACATAGAAGTCCTCACTTTTAAGTTTGCAAATTGGGCAACTAGAATAGAACTGTGATTCTAGCAGGCCTGTGGAGGTATCTCATTAGTTCAGTAAATATTGTACTGTTGTACTTATTGGAAGAATAGGATATAAAAGAAATGAATTTAAATGTCAGGAAAACGTAGCATGTTTTCCTAACATTTATATACATATATCTTTCCATGAGCCTATTCTTAGTACATTTAAATTATAGTTTAAATGTTCCCCACTTTATATTTTGGCCCTTTTCATGAGATGAGAAGGTACATTGGGCATATATAGCTCTCTATATATTTAAATAGCTTACTCTAAGATTTCATTACTGTCATTGCACAAACTGTCAATGTGCATAGAATAAGGAAAACTCTGATTCTTGGAATAAAGATTCTGTGCCTCCATTGTGGAGAGCCAGGCTGGTATTTTCAAATATTGTTTGTTTTTTTATATTGAAAAAGTTTTATTGGTTTTACATTTTTTAACAGGATAAGGTAATGGTTACAAAGAAATTTTGAGAGCATTCACGTCAGAGTCATCGGACCTTCCGAGACCTCAAAATACACATTAAAAAAGTTAACATAGAAAACATTTTCCATACCACTACAAGTTGAAAGCAAGTACATTTACCTAAATTCTCCCCTCCATGCTGTCAGACATTTACAAAAAGTCCGGATAGAAATATTATGCAAAATTGTTCAGGAAAAAATCAAGGCAAAGTTATTTTTTTGATCTAAGTCTTTTGGCTATTGTATCTTCTTTCTCTCCTCCCTGGCCCCCCGCAGGCGGAGCCGTGGCCCCCTCCGTCCCCCCTGGATCTTCCCCCAGGGCAGAGGAATGTTTTTTAAGAAAGGCTTCCGCCTCAGCAACTGTTTTAATCCTCACTCTTCCTCCTTCCCAGAACACCAGCATCCCTTCAGGTGTCATCCACTTGAACCAAATCCCGTGATCAAACAAGGTTTTAGACAAGAAGGAAAATTTCCTTCTTGAATCTCTAATTTTTCTAGGGATCTGCTTCAAGATAGTGACCGTTTCTCGATGATAAGTTAAAGGTTTCTCTCTCTGCGCTTTCAGGATTTCCTCTCTGGTTGACCTTCTAACAAATTTCACATGTATCTCTCTAGGCACTTCATTCATCCTGGCATATGCAGAATTAATTCTATAGGCTAGGTCAATGTCCCCCCTGATCTCATCCTTAGGTTTTTGTAAATAGTCTGCTAAAATTGTACTCATAAGATCAGGCAGGCATTCACCAGAATCCTCAAGAACATTCTGAAATCTCAAAAAATATGTCATTCTTTCCATATCTATCCTAGACACACGCCCATTTATTTCCCCCACCTCATTAGAAACATTTTTAATCTCTCCCTTAGCCCCCTCCAACCCTCCTTCCAATTCTTCATTCTTCTGTGTATTCTCCAACACTTGCTTCCGGGTATCCAATAGTTCCTTTTTGAAAGTACTATTTTCAGCCCTCTGGGCCTTTATTTCTGATATCAAAGTCTGCATAGAGGTTTCAAGAGAAGCCATCCTTTGTTCCAAATTTACAAGTGCTGCTTCTTGTGCCATGGTTAAAAGTTAGAGTCACTGCCACCAAGATGGCGTTTTCCGGGTGGGGCTGGTGGGGCAGATCAGGAGCTCAGTTCAGTTCAGGGCCGTGAAGTTGCAAACAATTCAGAAACCAAAAGAGACACAATTTCCCAAGTCAGCAAATAGTAATAACGAAGGTATTCCAAAGAAGAAATCACAAATCCATCAAGAAATTTTTTTTTTCCAAAAATCCAGAGAGAGTCCTGCTTTCAAAGAGACGCTGGAAATTTTCCTTAGTTGAAATAATCAGGCAGGGACAGAGAGAAGCCACTTCCACCGCCCATCTCAGCCAGAGGGAGAGAGTAGCAAAAAAAGAATTTTTTTAAACTCAGCCAGACCTAGAAACAATGTTGCAAAAAGTCACATTCCACTTTCCCTTGTTAGAGACCGTCCGGAGTGAAAGTTTCCGCTTTCCCTTTGCAGAGAAGCCATTTTAACGTGCCGCTTAAATCCGAGGGGGGTTTTTTTAAAAATAAACACCCCCCTCCCAGTCCGTTCAGTCTGGCTGGCAGCAGGAAAAAAAAGTTTTTTAAAGACTCACTCTCTCCTCGCAGCTGAAGCCTCGGGAGTCCTTCTGACTGAGCCGATCAGCCCTCCTCATAATTGTGAATGGCGCCGTCTTCCTTGGGCGAAGGGAAAACCCCCCGCTAGCATGTTCTCCCTCACCTGAGCCGCGCCGGGAGCCGCTTCCTCCACCGCCGTGGGGGGCGCGCCCCCCGACGAGCCGGCCCTACGGGAGACCCTCAAACAAGAGGAGTCTCGCCCCCGTTGGGGGGCAGAAGAAGAAACAAAGCGGCGAGCGAGCGCTAGGCTCGCCCGTCGCCGCAGGAGCCGGAACCGGAAGCCCGTATTTTCAAATATTGTTGTTCTTTAATTTTCACCCATACAGATAACAATGCATTTCTAATATTATGTCTTTGAAAATACTATGTATTTTATTTTTCCCATAACATAAAAAAGCATGCCACCCCAGTTGTAGATCATGTTCCTCTAAGGTTAATAATCTTCTATGCCTCAAACTAATCCATTCTTTCAACCATGTGAATGTCGAGACCTGATAGTAAAACTCCCAATCTGGCAACCCAAAGCCCTCTCTGTTTTTCAAGTCTTGTAGCATTTTCAGGCTTTTTCTTTCTTTTTTGCCTTGCCAAATATATCTTAAAATTGTTTTATTTAATTCTTCAAAATATTTTTTCCCGTTTTATTGGAATTGTTGTTGAAATAGATATAATAATCTCGGCAAGATATTCATTTTTATGGTAGCTATTCTTCCTATCAATGACAGTTGCAGGTTTTTTCACTTCTCCAAATTTGATTTAATTTGTTGCATCAGCTTACAATAATTATCTTCTTTAATAGGTGCACATCTTACTGTGGCAGATTAACATTTCGATAGTCTCTTCTAATATCCATCTTTTAGTTTCTTTCTCCCAGATTCACAAATGCTAAGAGCTATTTGAATTTCATGGTGACTGTCAACTAAAACTTTTTGGAATACATTAATTACAGCACAATGTATTACAGTGGTTAGAATAGCTAAATGGTTAAGAGCAGGAAGACCTAGGTTCAAGTCTACCCTTGGTCTTGGAAGTTCAATGGGTGACTTCACGACCAACATACTGTAACTTAGTGTTATTAAGGAGAAAAAATTTGGAGAAAGAACATGCTATGTATTGTGCCCTGACTTCTTGTAGGAAAGATATGATATGAATCTAATAAATAAATAGATAAATAAATAGATAGACAGATAGATGCTGTCCTACTAGGATAAATATGCTATATATACATCAAGTTTATTTATTTTTTGTAAAAACTCACCTGGAAAAATGTAAATTGCTGGAATAAATCAAATATTTATTTCCCCTGATTCTCATCATAGGTAAAAAATAACCTTGGAAAGCCATTTATAATCCAATCACTACAGCTTTATTTTATTTATTTTTTCTTTGTTTGTAGTTCTGGACATAAAAATGTAATTTGACAGTTGCTCTTTTTAATTATTTGTATTGTTAATGAATATATAGTAAGAGCACATAACAAATAAGATTGTTTTAAAACCAGACTAAATTTTCAAATGACTCATCTCCTGCAGAGATTATCATTACTGAATAAATTGTAACAATTATGATTTATGATTTATGAATCAGTTATGATTTATTTAATAAAGAGATGAAGGAATCTTAAAATGTTTCCATTTGACATACAATGGTAGAACATACATAATCATACATAAACACATATCTAGAAATGTTTACATTATCCTCAATAACCTTCAAATAATGGAAATATTTGATAAGGAACCACTGAGAATTTCTTGTCTGAGTTCAGTGATAATTGTCTAAATTGTACTATCTGTGCATTCAGATGCAGATTATAATTACTAAATTCAATTACTTGGCCATAGGCCAAGAGAATAACTGGTGAAAATGATATCCACATTTCGTAAGGTCAGGCCGTGGTACTTGCATAACCATCTGTCTTCTGGGCAATCCCAGATTCATTTTCATGTAAATGGCTTTGATTGTTTTTGTATCACACATTAGAGAAATGAAAATAATGAACAAAGACTTCATATGAATAACCAGCAGTGGCTTAGAGGGTTGCTGAATTTGAATGTCATTTTGAAATGACCTTCAACATCATTCAAGCAGATCAACTTTCAATAGAGATATCTTTGGATCGCCTTTTCTCAGGATTTCCCTCTGTGATCCCAAATAGGATCCTTGAAGGCTGGAAAGATGGGGAAGTGGAGGGATCTCCAAAAGAATGGTTTGAAAGGGGATTGCAGGGCAGGGAGTGAGAATCAGCAGGACAGGGGGTAAATTGAGCAGGTTTGACACGTTCTGGAGAACCGGTAGTGGAAATTTTGAGTAGTTCGGAGAACCGGCAAATACCACCCCTGGCTGGCCCCAGAGTGGGGTGGGAATGGAGATTTTGCAGTATCCTTCCCCTGCCACACCCACCAAGCCACACCCACAGAACCAGTAGTAAAAAAAATGAATTTTACCACTGCTTATGTGGTTCCAGATTTTGTGATGTTCAAGTCACCAAAACCTTCATGGTTGGCTATATTTTAAAACTTGTGCACTGCAGTTCTTTCTTTTCTTTTTCTTTCTTTCTTTCTTTTGCTGAAAAAATTATTTAAAGTTTATTCAAAGTTTATTCAAAATTTATTTAGTTTATTCAAAGAAGATTAAAATACAAAACACCAAAATTAAAAAAAAGAAAAAACATAACAAAATAATAATGTTAACCAAATAATAAGAAATGCTATAAATCAGTGGTAGTCAACCTGGTCCCTACTGCCCACTAGTGCGCGTTCCAGCTTTCATGGTGGACGGTAGGGGTTTTGTCCGATACTGAAACACTTTCCTTTTTTAAATTTAATTGACTTCCCTACTTTATAAATCACCATTACTGTGGAACCAGTGGGTGGTTAGAAAATTTTACTACTAACAGAGATACAAAAATGGGTGGTAGGTATACAAAGGTTGACTAGCCCTGCTATAAATAAACAAACCTGGATATTAGATCCAGGACCAATAAAGGTTAATATTTGGGGTGATTTGGGATTGAAGCCATTTTATATTTTATATTAGTTGATTACAATACCAGTTTCTTAAGAGAAGCTTTTGAAATTTCAATTTTGTGTTTCTTTTATTACTGTTCACAATTTTTATTACTTTTATATATTTACATAATGTGTTCATTGTTACTGTTTTTTCTTCTTCTGTTAACCACTTTGTTATTAATATAGTTTATAGCTGACAGGCTAAGAATTTGTAATTTAGTAGCTTAACAGTTTAAATTCTATTGGCTTGTTTTGGGAAACCAATATTGCTTATTATGCTAATTGGCATTTAACTAGGGAGGATGCTATGTGTATATGTATTTTTTTTAAAGACACCTTTTTGGTTAATGTCAGTTCAACAATTTCTCTAGGGCTTCAAGTTACCTATGCTTGCTTCTAGTTCAAAAGTCTTTACCGAAACTTCTGCATATGCAGTGTAGTGGGTCAATTTCTTTAAAATAAAGATATCTAAGTCAATTTTTTTAAAGATGGAGCATGGCAGGTCTTAAGGAATACCTTTTCAAAGGGATCTACAATTTGGCTCCAATATATTTATAGGAATTTAAGGATAGTGACTAAAAGGCATAATAGAAGTAGAAATAGAAATATTGTTATTGAGTGACAGATGATTACATCTGACTAATGAGAAGACCAGTCCTATAAATCAGGGGTCCCCAACCTTTTTGGCACCAGGGACTGGTTTCATGTAAAAAAATTCTGCTGACCGGTGGGAGCCTCCAGCGGGTGAGTCGAGTCACGTGGGCCGCGCACACGTTCGGCGGTCACGTGGAACCCGAGGTGGGAACCGTGGGAGGGCGCCTTGCATGCAACCATGCGGGAAAGCTGCCAGGGGTCCCGGGCAAAGGATCCTCAGCTGGGGCAGGGAAGGATGGGCTGCGTCCCAGTCAGGAGGGCCTGGCAGCCCCTTCCCTGGGAAGGGGCTGCCAGGGCTGGGTTGGGCTGGGTGGTGCCCCAAACCCCCCCCCCCCAATGCAGGCTGTTGCCCCCGTCCTACCCCCAGGGAGCGCCCCGGCCAGCCGCCAGGATAGCGGAGTGTTTGTTACACTTTCCTAAGAGTTGCACTACTCTCTCTGCCGCTCACTTTGGCCCGGTTACTATCAAGCCACGGACCAGCACCAGTCCGCCTCCCAGGGGTTGGGGACCCCTGCTGTAAATCACACAATGTCCTTACCCTAACCCCTCCCGCCCAAATAATTAATGTCAAGCTGGCCAAAATCAAATCAGTTACAATAGACCAGGTTGATGACATAACTTGGGAAATGAAGTATTTTTCAGCCAAACGCTAATATAAAGTATTAAACGTTTAAAAGGATAAATCTGGGTAATACATTTTAATATACATACTCCAAACGACTATAAATGGCCAGAAGGTAACACAAATGCAATAATAGAATAGATTCTACTACTTACACTGCAATGTTTTTGCACATGCATTTCAACAGCTGGAAGCATGTTAGCAACTTTGTGTGAGAATAGCAATAGCAATAGCACTTACACTTATGTACCACTTCATAGTGCTTTACAGCCCTCTCTAAGTTGTTTACACGGTCAGCATATTGCTCCCAATAATCTGCGTCCTTATTTTACTGGCCTTGGAAGGATGGAAGGATGAGTCAACCTTGAGCCAGTCAGGATCGAACAGGCAGAATTAGCCTGCAATACTACATTCAAACTTCTGCACCCACATAGCTCAGAATTTGAGATTGAATATTTTGGTAAGCAAAATGAAAAACTATCCTGAAAGAAGTTAATGGTAAACCAATATTGCCAGGAAGACTGTACGGTCATGCCAATATAGTCAACAATAGCTAAACTCAACCAGAGAATCAGCTTACAATTTATTTCATTATTTTGATGTGTAAATAATACACGAATTTCTTGAATATATTGTTAAATACCAGGAAATTGACAAGGAACAATAAACTCCACTAACCAAGAAGTAGATGGTAATAGTACAATCTTCATTGTATGGTGATAGCATAGTATTCACTGCCAAAGTAATGATTTATAAACAATTTATAAACTGTACTTCTATAGTTATTTGGTCTAAAGATAGCCATCGTTTTCTGTAGCTATCTCTCTTTTATTTTAAGCACCGGTTACTTTTTTCCACTTTCAAAGTAGTTGATGAACTTGACTTAATAACAGAATAACAGAGTTTGAAGGGACCTTGGAGGTCATCTAGTTCAATTCCCTCCTTAGGCAGGAACCCTATACCATTTCAGACAAAGGGTTGTCCAATCTCTTCTTAAAAACTTTCAGTATTGGAGAATTCATAACTTCTGGAAGTTAGTTGTTCCACAGGTTAATTTCTCCATAGGAAATTTCTCTTTAGTTCTAAGTTTCTTCTTTCCTTGATTAGTTTCCATCCATTGCTTCTTATCCTGCTATTAGGTGCTTTGGAGAATAGACTGACATCAATTCTCATATGCAGTTATAAGAATTATGAATTCTGCATGAAAATTTAAGGATAAACAACAACTAGTCAATTTAAAGTTTATCTTCCAAAAAGCGTATTGTTCTATTTCACAATATTTTTTTTATTTTTAGAATAGATGGAATATAGAGATCAAAATTATTGGGTTTACTTTCTGGATGAACAAATACCCTTAGTGACTTCCTTCGGATATTAATTAATCAACAACCTATTCTGTTTTGTCAGTCATAGTTTTAATGCTTGATTGTAACTTATTTCCATAATACCTACTGATAATGCAGACTCTGAGATCATTTTGCATCTAGAGGTTTAATAGAGCATTGTTCACTTAGGAATCCCTATGGACTTGCAATCTGTCATGTGTTGCCAGTATCTCTATGTGTTATTTTGCTATACAAGCCTATCAAGATGTTAATGGCTAAGAGCCAAAAATGAGATCTGTTTTCTATCAACTCCTTCAGTTTTTCTAAGAATGGAGCAACTGGATGTATAAAAACACTAAACGGCTGTCTCAGTAAATTGTAATACCCAACACTGTTAAACAGGGTGTTTTTTTTTAATGTTGCTTTTTAGAACCAAAATATTCTCTCAAAAGGTTTTCAATCCAAAGTTCTCCATTAATAATATGTTTTGAAAGGGTATTCATGGGGTGAACTGCAACCTCTTCCAAAGTAACAATTCATGGCTCTAACAACATGGCACCAATTTCAGTGCAAAAATTTCACAATTCACATCAACTCTTTCATATTTTCATTCTTTTAAAATGTTGGCCTAATTGATCCAGAAATTCCTTATCCCAGGCAGGCAGTTTTTTCTGCCAAGGTTTTTTTTTTAAACCATCAGCTTGAAGTAGAAGAAATTCAACTCATAGAAATCAACTCTTGTCTCCAGAACCTGAATTTCTGATTCTGATGTCCGAAAGTGTTTTTTTCCCAAAAAGGCAACTGGGCTTTCTTTCTTTTTTTAAAGACGTTTTGCTTCTCAGCCAAGAAGCTTCTTCAATTCCAACTGAATGATGAAGAATGGAATGGAAGTCAGAATTGACGAAGCTTCTTGGATGAGAAACGAAATGTCTTCAAGGAAGTTGCCTTTGGGGAAAAAACGTACCTTTGGGGCAACCACAACCTGCTATCTCTTACATCCTAAACCTTCTTGGCTCCACTGTGTCCACAAACTAGCATATAATCTATTTGTCATGGATCTGTTCTAGAATTTTATTCCTTCCCATGGGAGAAAATTGCTTTTAAATTGTAAATTAATAAGCCATCAGGGAAAAGAGAGGTTTTGCTCCTTTATTTCTGCTCTGGTGTAGCAATATCAAAGAACACCCTCACAGGACTATGCTATTCAGACTGGCTGTTCTAGATCAATAAGAAGTATCATCGTTATGATTAATTTAAAAACACAATTAAAAGTGTATGATCTAGCTCAGCAGCCCCAACTGAATGGATGCCAGGGACTGGTTTCATGACAAAAGGTTTTTCCATGGGTGTGTGTGTGTGTGTGTGTGTGAGAGAGAGAGAGAGAGAGAGAGAGAGAGAGAGAGAGAGAGAGATTTCACACGCTTCCTGTGTCCTGCGCATGAGGAGATGGAGCTCTTTTTTTAAACAGATTAACAGAGTTGGAAGGGACCTTGCAGGTCATCTAGTCCAACCCCCTGCCCAAGCAGGAGACCCTACATCTGCCTCTACTTAGGATCGAACTCACAACCTCCTGCTTGTGAAGCAAGAGCTCCACCTCTAGGCAGGCCACAGCTTTGAGGAGGTCCTACTAGATATACTTCCCTAATAGGTGGGACATGTAACATACCTTGCTTTCCAGTTCTGGTAGGCTGGATAGTTGTAACTGGAGAGAGATGGTCCTTCACATAATTTGTTGGTTGGGTCTATAGGCCATCTATCATCCTTTTTTTAAAAATCTCCCATATCTTTCAGGAAATCAACACATGAAAATAAATGAAGTAATAAAATGGACAACTCAAATATTTAACTCTACCATTCCATACTTCAGGAGGTTGACGGATAGCCAGTTTTTCTTTCAGTAGTTGAACCCATCCTTAGATGGGAGAAGAAAGGATATAGCAGGAACAAACCTGAGGCAACCTTTCTTATATTATAGAGCCGTAATGGCGAACCTATGGCACGCGTGCCAGAAATGGCACAAAGAGCCATCTTTCTGGGCACGCCAGCCATCACCCCTTGCTCTTCCAGATTCCAGTGTGCCAGTTGGTCTTCACTCCAACACCATATAACCCTACCCCACTGCATCCTGCTAAATTGGTGCAGAAGGATAGCACGATCAATAATATTGGAAATTGCTGAGAATTTTTTTTTAAAGGCCAGGAGGACCACACCACTGCCATCCCATTCTACAGAGATCATTCACCAGTGCAATCAATTCCATCTATGACCATGGCTGTTTTCTGATTAATTCCTATTCTTCAGAACCTTCTAAAGCCGCAGCCTAGCTATCTAATCCACCACATTCCATAAAAAGGGAGAGTGGAAACTAGCTCAAATAGGTCAATATTTGCTGAGGTAAGTGATGGCTTTCTGAGGAGTGGCTAAACCACCACTTCTTTATGCAAAGGCAGAATCACTCCATGATTGAAGAATGAAGTAGCCACTACCTGAACCCAACCATGTACTACCTCCTAGGCAGCCTTAATCAACCAGAAAGATCTGGTGGCCAAGCCCACAATCTCTGTCCACTTCCTTGGAACCAATGCGTTCAAACTCCTCCCAGATAATATAGTGACTATGTTCCAGTCAACTCTACAGTTGGGGTCCATTTCAGAGCACATCTGAGCTACTTTATCTACCAGCTGTCTAGAATGGTCCTCAGAATGGCTCTGCAGATAGTCCTTTGAATCCTCTCTCTCCAGGCGGGCCCAGATCATCCTTAACAGGGCCACCAGCCAGCTTTCTATGAATAAGTGCAGAAAAATAATTATGTTTGGATGCTCAACATGGCTTCTCCCAGATGAGAATGTCCATTGCCTTCTGTGCATGAATGGATTTGGTCTTGAATCAGTGGTGGGTTCCGGATCCCGTTCCAATTGGTATGGATTGGAATGGTTGGAACGGGCCCGGTGTTGCTCACATGGACGCGTGCGGCGTGCACACAAATGCGTGCAGTGCATGCATGCATTGTAGCTGCCAGCAACGCCTCCACAAGCCTGCGCAATTCTCCATGGCTCGTCAAAGCATCGCGCAGGCGCTGTACGCGCCATGTGCAGAAGCCTTAAAAGACAGGTAAGGAGCTCACGTGGGTGGGTGGGCCCTCCAGAGCACCATACAGGAACGGTATCTGGTGCTCCAGGCAGGCTCTGGTACGCCGTACCAGGGAGTACCGCCTGCAACCCACCACTGTCCTGAATGAATCAGCAGGAGAAATAGATACAACAGGTCATATATCTTTTTTTTTTTAGATACAGTCTAGACTTTAACAAAGTGAAATTATGTTCAGTGTGAAATTAAAACAGAAGGAAATCAAGGTTTTTCAGTTACGGATGGAACGCAGATTCAATCTTTGTTAAGGACTACTATGCCATGCTTCCAACCAAGAAATGTACATGCATTCAACCTTAGGGTGATAAATTGAAACATGCAGTATTGGTATTCTATTTTCTTCACTACTGGTTTGGTATCTACTTCACTACTGGTTTGGTAGTGGGAGCATGCGCGTCTGGACATGTACAGAAGGTCCTTGATGACGTCTGGGTGGGTGGGCGGAGCCTCGCACCACCACCACTACCAGTTCCCCCAAACTGGTGCAAACTGGTAGCATACCACCTCTGGAAACAATTTAATTGCCAGATATTTTGATAACACAAGAAACTACTTCTGGAAAAAGGCTGTTTCCAACCCATACAAAAAGCTTGGGTTAATTTTATCAACTCTAATGGTATTTGAGTCTTGTGTGAATATGGCTCTCAATTTCTAGAGCCTGGTTACAACATCTAGGTATATTATTTTTTACTGATAGCTAATCTATTGACTGTGATTTGAAGGAAAGTCTTAATGGATTAGTTTGGCTTATTTTAATATCTAAATATTAATATTGACTAAGACTATATTGTATACAATCTTATTTTTTGATTGAGAAGAAAGGCTGCTGCAGAAATTAAGTTTTTAAAAAGATCTTGTCTAATATAAACTGTCTGCAAATCTCTTAGCACCATGTTTGTACCCTGTGAATAATGGTGAAATTAATCAGAACTGACTAGGCAGCTGATCACCTTTGATTATGGTGCATTTCTATATTAGCAGGGTTTTTCCCAGTACAAAGAGAAACCAGAAGGAATTGAAGCTAAATTTAATAAGAGTAAAATATATATAAAGAAACAAATGTTAAAATAAACAGGAGTGCTCCTACACTTGCAAATTAGGTTTATTGTGGTTTTCCTCACTTTAGTAGATGTCCCAAATATAATGGGCCACAACTGGAAGTAAAGTTTAAAGAAATCCCAATTAAAGAGTTTGGCTAATAGTAGACCTTTCTCCTGTCATTGATATAAATATAATACATTTCTTCCAAAGCTGCAATACAATTCTAGTCTTCCTAAGAACAAATCCAGCATTAACCTACTTATCTCATGGAGAATGTGAATAGATAATTCTTGAAGCTTTGCTTTTAAAAAAAAATATAATGCTTAGGTGAAAAACCTTTTAATTCTGTATCATTTTGTTTTTACAGGAAATGTGGCACTCTCTTTTGTCTGCTATGTTGCTGTGATTTAGAAGAGCTTGTTTTTGTGTTATTACTCTATCAATAAACTGTCATTTTGTTCCATATCAGGATTATTTATAAATAATCCTGCAATATAATATTGATCACATCATATTACTTTTGCTTGTTTTTTTCATTTACAAAAGAAAAGAAAACTCCATCACAAGGAATTGATGGAAGAAAATACACTTCTTTCTAATAAAGCAGTATACCTTAAATGTGAAAAAATAAAAATGCAAATTATGTTGTGTCTTGTAAATAATATAGTTGGCAAGGAGTTTGAAGAAGTTTGATCCTTTTCTCTACTCTTCTTCCGAAATAAATAGATTAAAATAACTCTCTTGTACCATTCATAATCCTTGTTTTTCTCAGCCATATGGAGACTTTTATGTCTAATGCCCAGTTGAGAACTGACTGCAAGGTCAAATGGACCATCTGCTGAGTGTCAAATGGGAATTTTGTTATTTATTCATGATTATCTTCAGATCTTTTTAGAAAAAAGCAAGATTAGGAAAGCCCTACTTCTCAAACCAAAGTTATGAATTTTAATGGTTTTCACTGATTCATTTGATGAATACTTTCACTGCTGAGACTTGGAAAATTTTCTGCAACAACCAAAGTAACTAAATTTCGACAATCCCTATTTAATATTTTTAACGGTAATTTGAGTATTAGTGCTTTTAGAATTCCAAGTGCCTCTTTTTTTTTTTTTGAGAAAAAGTGTTTAGGATGGTAAATGTTGTTGGTAGATGAAAATTATTAACTTGACTCAAAGATACTTTTTGCAAAGTTCTTCATATATTAAAATACCTGTACTGTGATTCAAATTTAGCTTTATAATCCATTCTCAGATACAACTGTGGACATAGATTGTCCACTCATTTCAGAGAACTAGGGTGGAAAAGCTTTACAGGAATCTCAGCTATACATTGAAGCACTCAGAAGGCCTCAAAAATCACTGTCCAAATCTCTCTTTGTATTTCCCCTTTTTCCATTGAAAGGATAGCATGAGAGGAAGCAGTGACTTTATCCTTGTCTTGAGAGAGAGAGAGAGAAAAGAAATATTTATAATTACATGCCTTAGGGTCCATTAGACCAGCTGCAGATAATTCATTGGGGTTTTTTCTCCTTCTGGAAGAAAAGCATATCACTACTATTGTTACAGGCAGGGGGGTTCAAGCAGAGATTGATTCCTCACAGCAAGGAGGGGGTAGTAGTATATAGTAGTCATCTCGGACCTCCGCCTGTTCCGCCAGCGTCTAAAAACGCACTTCTTCCAACAAGCCGGCCTGGCATGATTTTACTTGACACTGCACTGCTTTTTAGCTGATCAAAGTTTTATTTTGGGGTTTTAAATTGGTTTTAGCGCAGGGTGGGTTTAATTTAGTTTTAAGAATGTTAGTATTCTTGTATATATGTATATTTATATTTTATATTCCCTGTGCGCCGCCCCGAGTCCCTCTGTGGTGAGATGGGTGCGGGTTATAAATGCAAATAAATAAATAAATATTACTAGTAGTATATCACTACTAACATATCAATAGTAGTATATCACTACTATTTCAGTATAGTTATAGAAATCGCCATCGCTATTTTCCTACCAATATCATAGGTAGTATTGGAGATTCTTTTGTAAAGGATGCTTTTGGGGACCAACTGATAATGTTTGCTAAGATACGCTATCGCCTGGAGGAGTCTTGAATAATAGCCAAACCAAAGTGAAATTAGGACTCCTCTCTACTTTTTCTTCTTGATTTGGCTCACAACTTTTTTAAAAAAAATAATGGATATTAATGTGTGATGTTTATAAAAATCCTAAGAACATTACTTTCCTGCCTCCTCAATTCCATTGCATGACCGCTGTCTCACAGATTCAGCTCTGAGGTTTATTTTTTGCAACCTCCAGAATAGGTTAGAAAGAATAGTAAATGGGGGACAGCTATAGCACTAGCACTTAGACTTATATACCACTTTACAGTGCTTTACAGCCCTCTCTAACTGGTTTGCAGAGTCAGCATATTGCCCCCAACAATCTGGGTCCTCATTTTACTAACCTTGGAAGGATGGAAGGCTGAGTCAACCTTGAGCTTGGTGAGATTCACACTGCCAAACTGCAGGCAGCCAGCAGGCAGCAGAAGTAGCCTGCAGTACTTGCATTCTACAGCTATGTGTGTTAAGTATCCTTAACGTTTCTATGTATGAGGATCTCTGCCTTCTGCATTACTCGAGGATTGATCAGGATACAACCCAGCATTGTAGGGATTAATTAATTTAGCTAATTAAAACATCTTACCTAAAATTACATTACAGGCAGTCCTTGACTTATGACCACAATTCAGCCCAAAATTTCTATTGCTGAGTAAGTCAGTTGTTAAGTGAGTTTTGCCCCATTTTATGACTTTTCTTGCCATGGTTGTTAAATGAATCATTGCATGTGCTAAGTTAGTAATGTGGTGGTGAAGTGGATATGGCTTCCCCATTGACTTTGCTCATCAAAAGGTCAGAAAAGGTGTGATCGCATGACCCCTGGGACACTGCATCCATCATAAATATGAGTCAGTTGCCAAGCATCTGAATTTTGATCATGTGATTATGGGGATCCTGCAATGATTGTAAGTCTGAAAAACATTCATAAGTCACTTTTTTCAGTGCCGTTGAAACTTTGAATGGTCACTAAATGGACTGTTGTTAGTGGAGGACTACCTGTATTCTCTGTAGCTGCTTTATACAGGTCATATAGCATGATTTCTTGGTATTCCAAGGGTTTCTTTACCGATAAGCAGTCATTATGACTTCTCATGCAGGTAGTTCTTGACTTATGATGGCAATTGATACCAGAATTTCCATTGCTCAGCATGAGGGCAGTTGTTAAATGAGGTGTGCTATCTTTTTTTTTCCTTTTGCCACATTTAAGCAAATCCTTGGAACTGTTGAATAAATCATTCAGTCAAAAGAGAATTTGACTTATCCCATTGACTTTTCTTCTCAGATGTTAGCTGTGAAAGTTTATATGCTCAGTGGTGGGATTCAAATAATTTAACAACCGGTTCTCTGCCCTAATGATTTCTTCCGACAACCAGTTCACCAAACTGTTCAGGAAGTTAACAACCGGTTCTCCTGAAGTGGTGTGAACTGGCTGAACCCCACCACTGTATATGCTGCAACCATCATAAATACATGTTGTGTGCCAAGCTCCCAAAGTTTGATCACGTGATCACAGGGATGCTACAACAATCATAGGTATGAAGATAGTCCTAAGTCATTTTTTTTCAGTGTAATCAGTTGCTAAACAAATAGTTGTAAGTTGACAGCTATATGTATTTAGAGTTACAGTGTGCTTAACAGATCCAGAAACATATTTAATGGTATACCTGCACATGATTCGATTTTCACCATATCTCAGTGGCTTTTTAATTATTTCATTCCCAAAACTCTATGAGCCATTATTGAATAATTTACAGATAAATATAAAGATTCTCTCAACTTCAGCTTGACTCATGCCTATAAATTTTCTTGATGACAATAGTTCATCATTGTCTTTTTTGTAGGATTTCTTTTCCTTCCCAGTCTAATTTACTAGCATGCAATTTTCCAGTGACTTACCATATTTTTCAGACTATAAGACACACCAAGATTTCAAAGAGGTAAGTCAAGAAAAAAAGTTTTTGTCCTCTCCGGCCCCCAGGAGCACTCTGCAGTCTTCAGCAGGGGACATTTTCCTCTTCCCCCAGCCCTGCTGAAGCCTGCAGAATGCTTCTGGGGGGTGGGTGAAGGCAAAAACGTCCCCCATTTTTGCGGGGGAAAAGCCAATTTTTCACTCTTTTTTCACAAAAATGGGATGCAGGGGCGGGGCTTCGGGAAATAGCTGTATTCGGTGTATAAGACGCACCAACATTTCCACACTCTTTTAGGGGGAAAAGGTGCATCTTATACTCCAAAAATATGGTACCTATCATCCATCTTCCAAGCACTAAACAGCAGTAACTTTGCTTAGGTTTTTCAAAATCAGCCAAGGATGGTTAGATATTGTTCCCTGCTGTGACTCAGCGTGCAGTTAGTGTTTCAACAAGACTGTGCACATCAGTCACATATGCTGCCTCACCAGGCTGGTCTTGCTGAACAGACAAATAACCAAAGGATCTATTTTTTCAGAGTCTGGATTAAGCATGTTAGATAGATATTTAAGAGGTGCTATTAAGTCAACTACTTGGGGCAGGAGCTCTTCGCGGACTTGTTTAATTTGAAAAATTAATGACAAGACTCTTAGAGCTTGCTAAATGCTAAAATGAATATATATATATACCAAAGACCTACATATATGTGTGTGTGTGTGTGTGTGTGTGTGTGTGTGTGTGTAGATCTTTGGTTGTTCGGGTTTTCTCCCACGTAGAATTGGAAGTATCTTCATGACGTTTCGATGAAGTCTCATTCATCATCTTCAGGCTGGTGCTTCCGGCTTGGTGCTTCCAGGAGCAATGTGAGATCTCAGCCGTTCCTCTTTTTAACTGCCAGTGGGGGTGTGACCTGATTGGGTGGGAGCTTGGCCCAATCAGGTCACACCCCGACTGGCAGTTAAAAAGAGGAACCGGCTGAGATCTCACATTGCTCCTGGAAGCACCAAGCCGGAAGCACCAGCCTGAAGATGATGAATGAGACTTCATCGAAACGTCGTGAAGATACTTCCAATTCTACGCGGGAGAAAACCCGAACAACCAAAGACCTACATACAAACACCCGCGAAAACCTCAGAAAACATATATATAATGTTTCAGAGGTCCCTTTAAGGGGAGGAGACTTAACGTCATCCCTCTCTGCCCTTCGACTCAACCTAGAGATCATCCAGACAGAGAACCAAATAGATTACTGCTGTGTGACTTTTTTTTAAAATATGTGTTAGATTTTTAAGGGCTGAAAATAAAGAGGCCAGGATGGATCCATTTCAGGCTTATTAGCCTTCTTCAGCTGGCCATACTCCTTCTACTGGGATTTGAACCGGTGCTTTCCAGCATTTGAGGCAAGCCTCTCTATGCCTTGAGCTATCCGGTATCCCTGATACATCAGCCAATTTACAGGACTCTTAAATGAGAGAATATTATCACAGCTCCTGTTCAGAGGTCCCTTTAAGGGGAGGAGACTTAACATCATCCCTCTCTGCCCTTCGACTCAACCTAGAGATCATCCAGACAGAGAACCAAATAGATTACTGTTGTGTGACTTTTTTTTTAGATATGTGTTAGATTTTTAAGGGCTGAAAATAAAGAGACCAATAGAGAGACCATATATATATGGTCTCTCATATATATATATGTAGCCCTTGACTTACAACTATTCTCTTAGTGACTGTTCAAATTTAAAACTTTGAGAAAATGTCACTTATGACCATTTTTCAAACTTACAACCATTGCAACATCCTCGTGGTCATGACATCAAAATCCAGACAACTGACTCATATCTCTGACAACTGCAGTGTCCCATGGTCATGTGATCACCTTTTGCAACCTTCGGACAAGCAAAGTCAACAGGGAAGCCAGATTCATTTAAGAAACATGTTACCGCTGCAGTGATTCACTTAACAACTGTGGCAAGAAAGTTGGTCAAAATGCTTAATAACTGTCTTGGTTAGCAACAAAAAATTTGGGCTCAATTGCGATTGGAAGTAGAGGATTGTCTGTATTATATTTTCAGGGCTGTGGAAAGCATCCAAGTGCAGTGCTTCTCAACACAAAAATGTGTTGTACACACATGTGCAATGAGTTGCAAAAAAAAATACAACTACTTTACAATTGAAAATTACGCTTTGTAAAGCATCTTGTTTAAAACCTTTCACAACTGTGCTGTGTAGTTTGGTGGATTATCACACTTGAAACTTTAAATCTTTTAACAAACATATTGTATTTAGCTTTATTTTTCTCTTTTCTTTCAGATACAGTTTGAAAATTGGATGCTGCACATGCTAAATAAATATGAACTTAAAGGAAATGCATCTATTAACAGTATTCCAGATTCGAGGAAACTGGAAGACCAATTAGATAGAGAGCCACACAAGACTTTTTTTTCCCCTTGAGAACTTTTTTCCTAATGTCATTCTGCTCAAATGCTTATAAGTTCAATGTTTTACAACAGGGGTCTCCAACCTTTGCAACTTTAAGTCTGAAGGACTTCAGCTCCCAGACTTTGCTGGCTGGAGAATTCTGGGAGCTGAAGTCCTTCAGACATAAAGTTGCAAAGGTTGGAGACTCGTGTTTTACAATATATACAGAATGATTTTTATTTTTAAATCTGCTCCAGAAACAGGCACTTATTATTACTGGTTTGTTGCACAGTCAGCAAGATGCTTAGGCTGAATTTGGCATTTGTATTCATCTATTCAGTCCTTATGATTATTATAATTTATAACAATTTTATGTACCTGGAGATGAAAATAAGTGGACGTCATGGGGAAAATATATGGTCCGCACAAATATTATATTAGCATTCCTGTCTGCCATTTAAAGTGATCGCCACTGATGACAAAAATAGAAGAAATCTAAAAGATAATACTGTATATGAATCATCTTCGTTTACCGGTAAATAACTATGAATACATCTTATGTTTTTATATTCATAATACTTTAATCGTAAATAGAGAATAAGCCCTTTGAAATTCAGCATCTGGTCAGAGTGAGCCAAAGCAGGTTTGCTCAGAAATTATGTTTAGACCACAGCAGTCTCATTAGAATGTGATTTTCACTGTTTTATACACGTGTGTGGTAACCTGTAAATAACACAGAGTGACTTCTATCCTGGCAAGTGTTTATAGTTACTGCATTAACACTCAAGAGAACGTTTTAGTGAGAAATGTTAAGACTACAATTCTTCATTTATCTACAGGAAGTGGGCAGGTATGTCTTGAGTTTGGGTTATAAATTCAGGCTTAACCCTCTGATACTTTAATGATATGCGTAAAGCTGGACTATGCTTCTTATTCATTAACAATGCACATGTTTCCTGTTATTCCTGAATCTTTATAACTTCCCCACCCCCAAAGAATAAATATGTTATAGTAGTTTTCCTCTCATCAAGCTCCACTTCACATCCCCCAAAGCAGTGGTGGGTTCCCACCGGTTCGGCCCGGTGCGGTCAAACCGGTAGTGGTTTGGCAGCCTGGGTCGGTGGAACTGGCAGTGGCCCAGGCCTGCCACACCCCTGAATTGGTTCTCCCAGCGGGCGCCTGTTTTTTGCTTCTGTGCATGCGCAGAGCAATTTTTATGAGGGAACCGGCAGTAGCGACTTCCAGAACTCACCCCTGCCCCAAAGCATGTCAGATCAGACAAATATGCATGCAATGAAATTCCTCTGTGTGCAATTGCCCTGATCTGATCCAATTAGTCTCTGAACAAGGAATACTTCCAGTATATATTTCGTTCCTACACAACACATTTTTCACTTCTATCATAAACAACATGTAGCTGTGTGTGCATAATTTTGCTGTGGTTTGTTATAACCCACCTTTTATCCAGGACCCCTGGATTGCTTATATGAAGGGATAGTGTTTTATACAGTCCCCAGAAAAACTCTTGTCAGATAGGTTGGGCTGAGAGAAGGTCATTGGCTCCAAAGTCACCCAGAGAGTTTCCATGCCTAAAGATGCACTTGAACCCAAGTCTCCTTGGTCTAATACCTTGGCCCTGTTTCACTCATGTGCAAGTGCCGTAGGCATTGCATTTATCATTAATCTTATTAAAAGCAAACATCTGATTCAACTGTGTGAAAGTAATACTGTATGCAGGCATCCATTTAAATGCCTTAAAATTGTGTGTCTTGATCTCAGGAACTTTAAGATGTGTGGACTTCAACTTCAATATGCTGACTGGACATTTCTGGGAGTTGACGTTCCTGAGATTGAGGAACACTGACATAAATCTTGAGTGAATTGGTGTGCTTTCAGATGCTGCTATTGGCCTGGTGATGTTGAGCAATAGGTGATGCATTGAATGGATTGCAGAATTGAAAATTGGCTGGTATACAATTATTTTTGCAGATATTTTAGCACGCTGTATATTTGCTTCATTCAGTTGTCCTATAATTGCCAAATAACACCTTTTTTAAAACTTTTATATAATCAATTGTATCTATATAGGACAGGGAAATGTAAAAAAAATAAGTGAGGATGTATATAAATATGCTAATGTTCATATGAAAATATGCATTGTACATATAAGAATGACTCAGTGAATGTATTTTTGTTTTCTGCTGCTCAGAAGTCTTACACTACATTCACATGTATGTATTTTACATGCACATTCATCCACATCCCATATAGAAAAAGGAAAATGTAGAGTTACATCCATGAGTCTAAACTTATCGTTCTTCAATAAACATATGACCAGAACTGTAGAGCTTATATCAAGTCTTTTCTAATCTCCTTGGAAATTGCTGGTGCTTAACCTCTTTAAATTCCATATCTTTGTCAATGTTGACTAGGAATTCTTTGAATTGTATTCTCAGAATTTATATACATCTGGAAACTACCAAATTTGGGAAAGCTGATTGCTTGCCAGCAAGTCCTCTACAAATTAATTAATGAAAAAATCCTATGTAATAATCACAATTTAATTCTAAACAAATATGTCTATGATGAAACAGGTAGATATTCAACCCTAACATAACATTACTAACATAATATTGGACTCCAAGAAGATGCCATTATGGCAAAGTAGCCTGCATGTACAGTATTTTCCAATGCTGATTGAAGAATGACACTTTCTCCTCACTTGAATTAGTCAGAGGATGCAAAAGAGGACATTTTCACAGCCTATATTAAACTACACCTGAACCCAGGGCATTTTGAGGTTCATCTCACCTTTACAAAGATTGGTGCAGATTGCTTTAAACTATTGTCTATTAAGTAACAGAAGAAAAACATTTTTCCTCCAAAGGGTTTCACACAAACCAATGTTCTTATTTTCCTTTTTCAGAATTGCTTTCCTGATTGCCTCTGCAGTCTATGTTCACCACTATCCCACAGAATAGCTTAGCGCAGAGAATTGGGCCCAGATTGGAGTTACCAAGGTATCTATGAGTTAGAAACCACCCGATACCTGGCCTGAACAAAAAAACATAAGTCCCTTTGAATTGTCTGAATTGGTTCCCAGTATCACTTTCTCCCTCACCTTCTCATCCGGCTCAGAAAGCTGCCTCCAAACTCATTGATCTTAGATGAATATACTTCCCATGGATTTTAATAGAATATACAAGGAAATGTATTTAGAATTACGGCATTAGAATTACGGCTTGAATTCATTATTCCTTTGATAGTGCAATAAGTAAGGAATCAAGGAAAACTGCTTTGGTTTAAATCTTACATATGTATAGGTCTGCCATATGTATTGCAATAGTTTCTGAGACTAGTTTGTTCTTCTTGTTTACCATATAGACTTTAAAAGGCTATATACAGTATATCTCAGTTTTGCCGCAGTTTGGAGCTCTAGGGTTGTTTTTAAGGGATATAGACAGCTCTTGCATACCCAGATACATAGATATAGATGTACATTTGTAATTTTGCCTTTTCTATGGTTTAATGGGGACATCGACCCTTTGGAACAGTTATAGATACACATCAGAACTCTTGGTGCAGTTTCTCTAATTTGGGTACACTCCTATGCATGTTTGCCCTAAAATAAATCCCACTGCACTCAGTAAGGCTTCCTCCTACATTGTGTATAAATTTGTAGCCTTAACTGTTCTGAATATTTCAGATAGTATTGCTTATCATGACAACATCCTGTGCTGTTCTGATATACACTTTTGATATTAGATGCAACTTATCTGTGCATTGTCTATAAAAGTCAAGCCCCAAGTGTATTTCACTGATGATACATAACCAGTATTTGGGAAGGCAGAGGAGGAAGAACTGACTTCATTTATTGGAACATGCCAATTTATCTGCTCAAATTGTGTGCAATCTTAATGGTGCCATCTTAAATAGGAAGGCCTTATTTGAAAGGGAATTTAATCATTAAAAAATCCAATTCATATTAAATTTTCCAATTGTAATAGAGAAGAATTATCTAGAATTCATTTTCAGTCTCAGCACATCTACTGTACAGCTCATGAACTGAGACTATGTCTGAACTTCATTGCAATTATATCCTTTTAATGGCTGATATAGGAAAATAGCTGATAAAGAAATGGAGAAAATAAATTCATATAAGTACCTTTAATTGTAATATCAGATTTTCAGAAAAGCCTTAACAAATCTATCACACTGACAGGGATATCCTATATAGCTTGTATTTTCTAGTTCCAGAAGGAGCATATTTCTGGGTCATTTTTACATCAAGTCTGAACATAAAGTCCATGTGAATTGCTGCTTAATTTGTCAATGATTGTGCATTATGTATTTTAGACTTATGCCTGTTGTTCAAGCTGTTGAAGGACTGTAGCTGTTATTTAGAAATATTCAGCTCACTAAATACCTTTATATTTCCCTGAGTGCCTTACACAGCTTGTTAACATTACATACCTGTTGTGTAGAAAATGTTATCTGAAAGTTATTTTTGGTGGACAGGTGCCAAATCATCATGCATCAGTAAAATCATTATGAAACTTACAGTGTAAAATGTGTTTCTCAACAGTAATGGGTTTAGTTCAGACTCAGGAAATTATACTGTGAATATGTATAGTATAGCTACATATTAATTGTACGGTGGATAACATTTACTGTAAATATTTGTATAAAATAAATGCATCTAGAAAAACTTTTTCCCCCCATGGTAAATATGCCATGTCCTGTTTGTGTTATTTTTAAGATAATCTCACAATAATCGTATCCTCAGTACAAGTTCTGTGCTAAAAAGATATTGATAAGCCTGAAGTAGGCTTGTATATACAAACTTTACACATATTTTTGAATTGTGATTCATATGCTATATATCAGAGACTTTCTATTAATTTGTAAAGTACATACATTGTTGTAAACTTTTAATTAAAAAATCTTTTAAAATCCATAACTACTTTAGTATTTTTTTTCTCTACGCAGAATAGGAAAAAAGTCTAAAGCAAACTATCACGCTAAGTGGCAATTCTTTTTTTTAAAGAATGGGAACAGCTGGATATTTTTGCACATATCAAAAAGCTCTAGGTACCTCCAAATTAAGCTTCTGCCATCAAAATCAATTGCTTGTTTATTACTGCCTTTTGCACGAGTTGAAGTGTCTTCAATGGGAGCCCCATGTACAGCACATTGCAACAATCCAATTGAAAGGTGACCAGGGCATGAGTGATCATGAGTACAGCCCCTTCATTGAGGAATGAGCACAACTGGTGCACAATACAGAGTTGTGCAAAGATCCTGCTAGCCATGACTCCACCTGCTCATTCAGCATGAGTCCTGAGCCCAGGTGGCTCTCCAGATTGCACACAGTGGTGTTATGCTAGTATCAGAGACCTCCAAAACCCATACACATATTCATCCTAAGGCTGAATACAAGCTATACTAGGTTTCTATCCTAGGTTTCTGTTGAAGCTTGTTGTTTCCCATCCAGACCCTCACAGCCTCCAGACACCAAGAAAGGATGTCCACAGCATCACTTAATTTGCCAGGTGATATCTCAGCCCATGGTCACCAGCAGTGTCATGTAGATGTTAAATAGGAGAGGAAAGAGCACTACCCCTACAGCACCATATTACAAAATTGTTGAAAGTGTAATTATAATTTCTGCTTTACTAGGTTTTTTCTGTAGAAAAGTTGGGTAAAAATTAAGGGAAGACAGAACAGAAAAAAGAGTAATTAGCAAAGAGGCCCATATACACTATATTGCCAAAAGTATTTGCTCACCCATCCAAATAATCAATCAGGTGTTCCAATCACTTCCATGGCCACAGGTGTATAAAATCAAGTACCTAGGCATGCAGACTATTTTTACAAACATTTGTGAAAGAATGGGTCGCTCTCAGGAGCTCAGCATGGAACTGTGATAGGATGCCACCTGTGCAACAAATCCAGTCGTGAAATTTACTCGCTCCTAAATATTCCACAGTCAACTGTCAGCTGTATTATAAGAACGTGAAAGTGTTTGGGAACAACAGCAACTCAACCACGAAGTGGTAGGCCACGTAAACTGACAGAGCAGGGTCAGCGGATGCTGAGGCACATAGTGCGAACAGGTCACCAACGTTCTGCAGTCAATCGCTACAGACCTCCAAACTTCATGTGGCCTTCAGATTAGCTCAAGAACAGTGCACAGTGGACCGACGTCATATTGAACTCTATGGATTAGGAATGGGATGTCACTTACCGTAAGTTCATATGCGAGTAAAGGCAGGTGAGCGAATACTTTTGACAATATAGTATATATTTAGGACATATCTAAACCTATTTAGAGCAATAAAATTGAGGTTTATCAAAGTTTACAGGCTTAATAATAAGCAATTTTTAGTAAGCCAATACAGTCAGAATGTTTTGACAAAAAAAACCATTTCATTTTTATTACACATCCTTGGCTGGTATTTTTTTTTAGGACAAAAGCAAATCAAATCTATTTTATCTCTGTTTAACAGTTAATCCAGTAATAATAGTTTAATAGCTGTCACTACATTTTAGTAGCATTTTCTTTTCTCTGAGATCATCCCAGATACAGCAATAGCAAAGTGGAGTTGAATCAACACCACCCAAGAGGAAAAGCAGTATAACTGACAGCAATGGAAATTCTCCCGTAGGTGGGCTTCCGCTGAGATGTCCTTCTAATGAACTTCTCTGACGCGTCTGTTTCAGCACCATATATCTTGGACAGCTCCCTGCCAACCCAGGCTCCAGCTAGAGGCGTTAGCTTTTTTTTTTTCCCCCTACCAGGCTTAACGAATCGCCGAACTGATTCGTTAGGGAAAGTCAAGCCGAACCCCTGCTTCTCTGTGACCCTCCCTTCCCTAAACCTCCAGCTTCAGTTCATTTCCAGGCACCAGTAGCCTCAAGAGGGTGGCCTGCTTCCCCAGCAGCCATGGCAGAGCGAAGAGAGCAGCAGCCGGAGAAGAAAGAGGAAGAACTCCCCGATTACTTCGCGGCACTGGGTGCCGGGAGCCCCAAGCCCAGGCAGAAATACGGAGGCATGTTTTGCAACGTGGAGGGCGCCTTTGAAAACAAAACCCTGAACTTTGCTTCCTTCAATTGTGAGAAAAGAAAAGAGAGCCGGAAGCTCGACCGTGAAGACTCCAGCCAGCAGTCCAGCGAATCGGAAGAGCAGATTGAAACCAGCCGTGGGAGTCCAAACACGGCGCTTCCCACAACTTCAGCGCCAGAGCCGTGTCCGCCTTCACTTGGGATTGCGGAGCAGCTGCCTACCGGTGACCATCAGGTAAGGGAGAAAAGAAGACGGCGGGGGATAGCCGTCCCGGGAAGAAGGAAACTTTTTGGATTTCCCATTAACTTTTATATGCCACTCCTCATCCCCTTAGACTTGGCCCTTTTTTCAGGGTTGCATTTAATGGCAGAACATTCGAAACATGTCCATAAATGTTTTTTTAAAAAAAACAACCACCGGTCCCATCGTTTAAACCGAGGTTGCATTTTGCAGCCAGGAACGTGTTTGTCCGCGAAGTAGGCACCGCCACGGGCTAGAAGGAAGGCAGGTCTTTCCCCCTATTGAACAGTCATAATATGTCAATCCCCATTTCTTATATCAGAGGGAGGCTTTAAACCAAACCCGCGTCTTTTCGTTTTACTCTACCACTGCAGTGGGAGCAATCTTAAAAAAAAAACACAGGGCAGAGGGGAGGTGATGGTTGATTTTGCAGCCACTGATATCCCTCTTTAAACGACTGGGGTCGGTTTCACCAGTGTTCGCGGTGCGCGTGGCTTTACTCTCGCAACCCTCTCGCTTCTGCTGGTGGGACTTTGGGGGCTTTCAAATATAGCCCCTCAGAAAGACCAGAAATAAGAATCAGTCACGTGTTAGTTTTGCAAGGCAAATACCTAGGAGAGGACCGCATTTTGACTCCTTAACCTGTCTGGAGCAGAATTTGCATCTAAATTAACGGGTATGCTCTCGTCCCCTCCCCCACCTCTCTCCGCTCAGACATCCAATCGCTGTGATTTCTGTGTTTGAAACTCAATGGGCGCTGGCGGCTGATTGGTTGGTACTAACGTGAATCCGAGACTGCTCTTGGATGGAGGGTGAATAGTGAATCGTATTAAACCTACTACTAGAGGGATTTATTTCTAGGGGATAAGCATATGGCTGCAGTGTAAGGTGGCATTTATAAAGTTGCGGTTGAGTCGTCGCATTTATTCCCACTAAAACTGATAGTGAGCTATCCTTGGTGCTCTTTGAACGTGCTTTATTGCAGACGTTTCATTACAGATACTACACTAAGTAGCATCTTCACTTACTGATAGCGGATAGTTTTTAAACGGGAAGAGAATAGGCGCAATACGCACCAGCCTTCGGGTTTAGCGGCGCATTTAACTGGCCTTCTGAATTAGCCTACTTTCTGGCTTTGTGCGAGCCTTCAATTAACCAAGCGGGTTACGTTTACCAAAGTCCCTAAGCCATCACCAGCAGCACAAATAACCAAGATTAACACGAACCAAGCGAAAATAGGCTAGGCAAGAACACCCTCGAATGTTTTATCTGAAACATTCGACAAAGATAAGCTGTGACCAGACACAAAAATCCCCCCTCCCTTTTTTTTTCTTTTCAATGGCTACTTGAACTTGGGCGAAGGTGGAAAGGGGCGGGGTAAGGGGAGCAAAGAAACCTTTCTGTCGTTCCTGATTTATGGCTGTTAATAAAGGACGGGACGCAGGGCAGAGTGGCCAGGGAGGGGGAGGAGAATAGTTTATTTGGAGAATTTCCACTTGGGATTTCGAAAACAAGGGGTTCAAAAAGCAATCACGATTCTGGTCTTAGAAATATAGATTCTGCGAGGTTGCATATATTCATGATGAGATCAGAATTCGTGGACCAGGATCCACTCGATCAGAAATATAAATAGGCACCCTATCTGTGCGGGTATACGCTGGCGTTTGGAAAAGGACGAGCGTTGTCCGTCCGCGGAGGAGGAATGAGAGAAAATGACATTCCCTGCATATTCAATGATCGATATTCCACCGGATCTGAAATGAACGCGTTCCCCTATAGATCGAAATCTTTCCTTCTTGCTAGAATACTCTCTTGGCTAAACCTGCCCTCCAATCAAATCGATAATGGAATAGTATCTCGGGAACAACTGAATAGAGGCCGGCCTGGCTTGACAACAAAGAACACGTGTCCGGGGAGAAAAGACAACCTCTCCAGATCTTCGCGGGAGGTTGTTGCTAATGCTCAGGAAGAGAAAATGGGGACTCGGCTAATAAATTGTCCCTGGCACTTCGCTCTAGTTTAAATTATTGTCTTAAAAGGATACATTCCTAGACGGTTGGGCGAACACTTCTGGGGAAATAAAGCGGAAGACCGCTTTCCATAATCGTGCCTTGTAGCTCACTCGATTTTAAATTTTAAATAAGTATTGTATTAAAAGATACATTCCTAGGCAAACAAATGTCCCGAGATATAGCGGGGGAGAGCTTTCCACAAACGGGCGCAAGCAACAAAATTCCCACCAAATCAAGGAGATGCACCTTCCAAGGGAAAATCTGGCTGTTAGGACGAAGTCTGAAATTCAGAACTGAAATAGGGCAGAAGAGGAGGAGGAGGAAGGAAAGCATCCTGTCCCCAAAGCGGGACTCTTCCATATCTAATCAAGCCCGGGGGACCCAGAGCCTTCCCGCCGCCAACCCAGCAACCTCCAGCGGCCTCGGCCACGTGCTCTTTGTTGTCAAGCGAGGGCGGCCCAGAACCTTTGTTGGCCAGGGAAAAGGGCCGCGTCTGCGGGCAGTCTGCCCGGAGGGAGGCCCCACAAGCGGAGCGGCCCGCCCGTCTGGAGAGGGGGTAGAGAGGAGGAGGAGGAGGCTGTCTGCTGTTTGGCGGAGGCGCGAAGGCGGAATGCTAATGAGGCAGCTGCTCGGAGAGGCTGAGGGGCCGGCGGAGCAGCGCGAGCCACCGCGTCGTCGCTTTCCCTCTCCCCTCCCCCCCTCCTCCTCCCCTTGCCAGAACAATCCGCTCGCCAGGGAGGCGCGCGCGCAAAACGCGCCCCTCCACGCGCCCGCCGCCGCCGCCGCCGCCGCCGCTTCTCCTCTCGCCTCAGCAAAGGCCGCTTCGCCTCCGCTGCCCTCCTTCCCGCACTGAAGGCGCGGCCTCGAGGGGAAGATGTCCTACCAAGGCAAGAAGAACATCCCTCGGATCACGGTGAGGGGAAGAGCCCAGAGGCGCCTTTCCTCGCCGCTTTCTCTGAAGGCGAGGAGGTCGGCGCTCACCCGGTTGTGCCGACCTTGGGCGGCCGAGGCGGGGGAGGGGGTGGGTGGGAAGCTCCAAAAGTCCGGCTTCCGCAAGACCCCGAGGGCGCAAGGTGGAGGGGGACTTGGCGTCCGTGAGGCGAAGAAGAAGGAGGGAGTTGGTTTCGTCGCCCCCCAGCTCCCTCGGGCTTGGTTCCCGCTCCCCCAGCTCCCTCGGGCTGGGGGAGCGGGAAGTGGAAGCGGGCGGGCGGGGAGAGCGAGGATCCTGCCCGTTGGGGAGGGGGGGAAGCGATTGTCCGGCCACCTGCCTGGGGTCCCGCCTTTGGTTCTTTCGCGGCGAGCGCTATAGGGGAACTCTTGGAAACGGGTCGGCCGAGAGGCTGCTCAGCCGCGACCGGGCTTGACTCTGGATGAGAACGGGAGGAGTGGTCAGGCCGATTCATCGGAGAAGCCCATCGGGGCCGTAGGGCCAGTAAAAGACGAATGAAGGAGAATGGTCCCAAGATCATGTTGGAGAATCCAAGGTTTTGTCTTCCGAGTTTCCGACTCGAACCCGCCGTAGCTGCTGGGCTAGCGGTGGAGGAGGTGGGAAGGCCCTCGGTGCCGCGGAGTCTTGGGGGGTCCCCGGCTTGCTTAGCCACCGCCTTTGGGGACGGGATGTCTCCCCCCCCCCGTTCTTATTTCAGATCTGAATTTCAGACTTTATCCCAAAGTCGACCTTTTCGTTGGAAGCGGCATTTCTTTGATTTTGTCAGATTTCTATTGCTTACGCCCGTTCCGTTGGGATCTGCCGCTTTATTTCAGGAGATTTGTTTTGCCGCCCAACTGTCTAGGGATAATGTATCTTTATAAGACAATAAAAGGTTGTATCCCAGGGCTCCAGCACGAGTCCGAAAGGTCGGAAGATAAAACCTCTGGTCCCGGTGACCGATCCGGATTGGATCCTGACAGTAAAACATCTTCAGATTGTTGGGTAGGCAAAACTCAAAGGAAGAGGTATTCTTTTCAAAACATTTTTCCCCGCTACGATTTTTTGTCGCTGTTTACCATTGTTTGAAGGAGGGTTCCTTGTCCAGCCCTTTTAAATCCCACCGCAGCTCACTCACACAAACACACACACTTTTAGAGCCATTATTGTGAAAGCTTTAAGCCAACATGAAGATAAAGAATGTTTAGGAAATGTGAATCAATGCCAGCTATAAGATGACATTTGGAACAGATAAATGTTACAATGTGATGGTGTGATGATGCATCTCCTTTAAAAATCTTCACCGAAGACCCATGGATAGAATTGGCTGTTGAGTCACCCTATCTAACCTAGAATATGGAAACAATAATGGAAGGGGGTGAGTTATGTTTTTCTAATGAAAGTAGCACACATCTGGAGACTTAATTCGCTCATTTGTTGAGTATTATTCCCCCTGTAATCCTGAACTTCAGAAGCACTCAATGGTGTTTTTAGCTTCAGTTGGAGACTCTTCATAATGGCTTACCTGTGTTCTGAGTTTTGCTGATCATATGCTCTGATTGAATCAGACTCCTTTTATTTGTCTTAGATATCTGTATTTTCCAATATATTGTATTGGATCTCTATAATGCAGGTTGGTGTAATCCTGTGCATAATTGACTTGAGTGTAGGTTTATGAGTAGATACACATTATTATGCACAAAAGGGACCAGGTGTAACATTAGGGTGTTGTGTCAGAAGGAATCAATGTTTTGGTGGCTGTTATCAGTGATTCAATTTTAGTACATCCCACATTTCTTCTGTTGCCAAGGTTTCTTCATCAGTGGGAGGAGCAAAAAATAATCACTTGCATCACTGTACATCTGCATACTTCTATTTATGGAACAAGTTACATAATGCTTATGGTTACCTTAATGTTAATAGTCTGCATACATTGTTTTGTTTTTCTTAGACTGAAGTCCTGTTCCGAGTTTATGAATGATTTTAATGAAACTTAGTGGTGGTTACTTTTGAGTGTGCATATAAAAGAGACTGATATTAAAACTACTATTCAATATATTTTTTATTCTGTCCTTACGTTTTGCTAAAAGTTTCTAATTTCTGGCCCACTATTGGCTTTTTAAAGATTGTGGGTAAGGATATGCCAGACTCACATACAGTAAATTATGACTGCATTAAATGAAAATGCAGAGATATTAATAAACCTCCTCCTGGAGTAACATGTAATCTACCAATCAGGGTTTACAGGATTCTGAATAGAAAAGAATGAGTCCATGGCAATGTTAGAATAGTTATTCCCCAAACGTCTTGGCATATTCATTTGAAAGTTTGGTAAGGGATAATTGGCTCCAAACACCTCTCCCCCATTAAATTCATTGATCTAATCTTTCCTGGGTGAACATAACCATTATTTTTGGATCCTGGCCAATATATTTGATTATATTCTAATGCCACTTAAGGTTTATAGAGTTGATACTTAGGTATGCATTATCATAATTCATTTATGCATTATCAATTTATTCTTGGCTGGTGAACCATTGTTCTTCTAATGGCCCTATAACCTACCAACTCTTAAAATGCTTTAATGGAAGAAAGAGACTATACTTTCTGCATGCCCTCTCCATTGCAGTTCCCCATCTAATGTTAAATAACTTGGCTAAGTCTCTCTGCATTGATTCTTTTCTTTGATAATATTCCACTGTTCCTCTTCAATAAAAAATATTGCTTCAAGTGTATAAGAGATTTTACATGAGTAAGCATTTGACTAAAGGGTTTCCTGATCCCAATTGACGTAGGGGTTCTTTAAAAATGTTTCTTTGTTTAGCACTGTATAAACCAGAGCAAACCAGCTCTGGAATCTGAGTTGAAAAGAAGCTAAACAAATATAGGTTGGCTGAGGGCATCTGGTTTTTCCCTGGTTATAATTATAATAATAATAATAATTTAATTTTATATCCCGCTCTCTCTCCCCAAGGGGACTCGAGGCGGGGCACAGGCAATTAAAAATACAAATAAGACCACAAACAAAATACAAAATACAAAATTAAAAATGGATTAAATTGATCCTGCGCTAAAACCCATAAACTAAACTAAAAATTGAAGCAGAATAGTTGAACAAACTTCCTTTTAGTTATTATATTTTTATTACACTCTTGTGTTGCATTACTGGTTGTCCAAGGCAGCATGTGGCCGATGGACCACAGGTTCCACAGGCCTGTTTTAGACCACATCTTTTATGATTACGGGTAGTCCTCAACTTACAACAGTTCACTTCTGAACTGTTGTGCTGACTCACATTTATGATGGTTGCAGTGTTCTTGGGTCATGTGATACTTTTGTAACCTTCTGACAAGCAAAGTCAAAGGAGAAACCAGTTTCACTTAAAAACCAGATTACTAATTTAACAACTGCAGTGATTCGCTTAACAAATGTGGCAAGAAAAGTTGTAAAATGGGGCAAAACTCACTTAACAAATGTTTCACTTAGCAACATAAATTTTGGGCTCAAATGTGGTCACAAGGTGAGGACTACCTGTACGTTAGAGGCAAAGGAAGCTTTAGATTATTAATACCTTGAAAAATGCAAGTACAGATTATTTACCTTCAACACCTACATTGTTGGGTGAGTCTGCATTTAGGGACCTAAGCGCCATATGGCTATGAGACTGACTATGAGTAGCCTTATATCAATCTCAGTTTAATAAAAAAAACCAGTGTTAATTAGGTCCAATTAATTCAGTGTCGATTATTAGTGAGCATAGGGTTTTTTTAAGACAAAGGCAAACACTCATGTATCTTTAGAAGTATCTCAACAATAAAGTTTCAGTCACAAGACAATTTTAGCCATACATTTCTGCTTGTGATAAAAATGGAGTTGTGTTAAAATAAAATGATTTTCTTTTTTTTATTGCTTAATGGTTATTATTGATTCATTATACATAACAAAATTCAATTTCTTTGATGGAAATGATGTTTTTTCTTGAGATTTGGACTGCCTGTGTCTATCTGTTTATCAATTGATATCTTGCTTGATAAGTAAAGGTTACCGAAGATTCACAAATTGTCCGCAGTCTCCTATTCCAAGCTGTCACCACTGAAAAGATCCTGGAATTTCCCATGTGCTTATTGAAACATAGAATATAGAAAGTATGGTATTTTCACCTTGTATTTTTTATCTAAGAAAGGATATCAGATGAAAGAAAAAA
Organism: Rhabdophis nuchalis; assembly: GCA_039707465.1. Classification (NCBI taxonomy): domain Eukaryota; kingdom Metazoa; phylum Chordata; class Lepidosauria; order Squamata; family Natricidae; genus Rhabdophis; species Rhabdophis nuchalis. Next base: position 75,257,005 of record CM077645.1, read on the forward strand.
AGTTGTCATTTTAGTAAGGAAACTGAAAGAAAACAAATTGACTAGAGTAGTACATACACACACACACCCCTTTGGCCCCCTTGTTTGTAGCTATGTCACAGCCTGCATTGGTCTGTATTTCATTGTGTTGGAGATGGCATTTGAAGTGGTAGGGAGGCCCGGAGAGAGGAGAAACAAAGGCTTTTTATGAGGATACAATCAACCCTCCTTATTTGCAAGGCTGAAAAGTATAGAAAACCTTTCCATTTTTATTAAGAGCTGCCTGTCCTCCTTCATATGGTATAATAGAAATGTTGACCACATTAATGGGACAATCCTTAACATTCATAAATGAACATTTTTTTCAAATTATAACTGGCCAAATCACAATGACAAGGATGCACAAACTGCTTTTGTTATGCATGTTTTATTTAAATAAATTGCATGTTTCAGAATTTGAAAATTCTGTCTGTATTGCACTCTATGCTCTATATGCATCGGGTTTCTGATTATATACCTACCGTGGCTTTTGAATGAAATATCTGAAGTTATATTGGAAATGTTTTGTTTGTTTACTTAAATTAGACTGACCGATTGCTCATCAAAGGAGGAAAGATTGTCAATGACGATCAATCATTTTATGCAGATATCTTTGTGGAAGATGGTTTGATTAAGTAAGTTGGTGATTTGATTACATATATTTGCTTCAAAAAGATGTGTAATGCGCAACAAACAGTTGCATGATTTAAGTCTGTGTTGATATTTTAAATATTTTTATTCTGCATTTTTATATGCAGAACTATTGCCTATAACAGCCTTCCCAAACCATTACTCCCATTGAGAATCTTAAGAATTAATAGTTCAGATACAATTGAAAATCATCAGATTGGAGAAAGCTGATTGAAAGCTAGTGCTCATTGAAACATAGAATATAGAAAGTATGGTATTTTCACCATGTATTCTTTATCTAAGAAAGAATATGGGGAACTCTAGATCAAGTTTTATTTTAAGGTGCTTTATTTTGAAAAAAATAGTTTGCAGTTTAGGTTACACTTCAGTAAACATGAAACAGCATATTTACATTTTATCTGTATAGAGTGATTTGATGTGAAGTTCCAATGAAACCCCAAATTCCCCAATATTTTCTACCGTATCTATATGGAAGCTAAAGTTTAGAAAAACAGTTTGTTGACCTCAAAAGAAATATATCTATAACTTTGACAGAAATGTTGCTCCAAGATGGCATTTTTTCTCTTTATTTACGTAGAGTTGAATAATTGTGAGTGTGAGTCATTTCTATGTTAAAAGTGTCTCTTAATCTAATAAATACTAAATACTAAATTAATCATAAAAAAGATAACTGAAAGCAACCCTGTGAACATCAGAAATACAATTACTGAATTAAACCTCCAGTTTTCATTGCATTTAGTAGGGCCAAGTCATCATTAGCATGTTCCATCAATTTCAGAGTGTTTCAGTTATGCTGAATATCTTTAAAGTCTTGTTTCCCTAGAATGAAATTGTTAAGGAGTAATTTTTAATGTCATTTTCAGGCAAATTGGAGAAAACCTGATCGTTCCTGGAGGTGTGAAAACAATCGATGCTTATGGCCAGTTAGTTATGCCAGGTGGAATAGATGTCCACACTAGATTACAGATGTCTTTGATGGGAATGACTTCTGCTGATGACTTTTACCAAGGCACAAAAGCAGCTCTGGCAGGAGGAACCACCATGATACGTATGTAGTCACTTTGCCATGTACTTGTCCTGCTCTAGATGGAACAATCACACAGTAGCAAATTTGTAGCTGGTCTAGTGATGGATTTGTAAGTCTTAACAACCAACAGGGCACCTACAGTGTAGTCATATAAAACTTGCATGAGAAATGTAGAATAGAATAGAATTCTTTATCGGCCAAGTGTGATTGGACACAAAAGGAATTTGTCTTTGGTGTATATGCTCTCAGTGTACATAAAAAGACAAGATACATTCATCACAAATCATAAGGTACAACACTTAATGATACTCATAGGGTACAAGTAAGCAATCAAATCATACTAGGAAACTATATAAATTGTAAGGATACAAGCAACAAAGTTCCAGTCATACAGTTATAAGTAGGAGGAGATAGGTGATGACAAAAGGTGAGATAGAGTGGCTCAGGGTTGAGCAGCATACATGTTTAATAAATGATTGTTATTGTATCAGTCAGGATGCAATGTTGTTGGTGTCGGTGAGTTGAAGCAAAGTTTAGAAGTCTGTAGCTAAAGGTTCACAGAATCTAGTCCAGAGTTGTAGCCATAGCAAATAAAAGGCAGGTTTAGAAAGGGAGAAACCAACAACATGCAGGCATGGAAATAATAGAGTACAAAGATGACCTAAAATAAGAGTTGCCCGTGTCAATTGAGAGTTCAGCCATCACAGATTGGTTCAAGTCATCTGAGAACAAAGCAAGGAATGGAAGCATTCTGATGTTGGAAGGTTGCTTTTGATTAAAAGCAACCATGTGGTGGTTATTCCTAAGTAGCCCCCAGCAGCATTGAGGGTGGGGGAGACTGTTTGGTTCCTGAGTAGCAGATCAGTGGCATTCTATCCTTCAAAACTACCCCGTGTGTTCTGTGACTAGGCGTCCTGCCAAGTTCTGCATCTGTGCTCACCTGTTCCATCTCATTGTCTCCTTGATCAGCCCTAGCAAGGCTGGCCATTCATTTATTCAGAGCAGTCCATAATAGAATTGTATAGAACCCATTATTTAAAAAATAAATAAAGGAAACTTGGAAACCAAAGAGCTGTTTCTCCTTCATTTCAAATGAGGACGTTCCAACTTATCAACATGTTTTAAGTTATTCAAATATTTGAAGTGAATGAGTTATGTGTGATCTGAATTAAAACCACAACCGAGTGATCTGATAATCTTCCTGCAGCAATCACTCAGGTAAAGGTTTTGCCCATGCAGCAAAACAGCTACTAAAAAACCATGAAACACATTTATTTATATTGCCCATTTTATGCCGTATTTGTCCAGAATTGATAAGCCCACTTTTAAATAAATTTCCCAGTCATTCGGACTGGCTTTATTTATACTTTTAACTTGCAAATAACAGTGACTTTGATATTATAATTATAATTTAATTTTGTTATATGCAAAATTAAAGGACCCGCCCTGGGTCCTTTTGGAGAAGGGCGGGATATAAATTGAATAAAATAAAATAAAATAAAATAAAATAAAATAAAATGCACAGTCAAATGATATGCTCAGTTAATTTTATGATTTGAACTTTTCCATATATCTGTAACCTGTTTTACAACTAGTAAGTTTTATATGTTCTGGTTTTTGACCCCAGTAAATATTTTTTTTTCTTCTAAGTTGAGCAAATTCAGATAATGTTCAACACTTATAATAAAGAGCTATAATTCCCTTATACTGCACGCGGACGCATTTATATCACCACGTACCTATAGAGTACCTATGCAGGTAGTCCTCAATTTAGGACTGCAATTGAGCCCAACATTTCTGTTGTTTAGTGAAAAATTTGTTAAGTCAGTTTTGCCCCATCTTGCCACAGTTAAGTGAATCACTGAAGTTGTTAAGTTAGTAACACAGTTGTTAAGTGAATATGGCTTCCCCATGGACTTCGCTTGTCAGATCACACAAGATGATCACCTGACCCTGGGACACTGCAAGTGTCATAAATATGAATCAGTTCCCAAGCAAGTGAATTTTGGTCACATGAACATGGGGATGCTGCAATGATCATAAGTAAAAAACAGTCATAAATCACTTATCAATCCAATTGTAACTTTGAACTATCATTAAATAAACTGTTGTTAGTTGAGAACCTACCTGTAGAGAACAATGATTCTATTTGTTCATTTAAAAAATATATTTCAGTAATTGTACAGTAGAATTAAATGCTCATGTTCTCATGTCATTGTAATTCTTCAATGCTTCTGCAGTTTTTTCCCCCTAAAAATTACAGAAGCATTTTGAAGCCCACATATAATCAACATATTTAGATTCTTCTGAATATATTTATATGTATTTCAAAGTTTGGACATGCTTTATTCTTTGGAGTGAAAAGCATTCATCAGATTCTGGGCAATTAAATCTTTACTTTTAAATAAATGTTTTTGTTTCTCAAGTTGATCACGTATTCCCTGAATCTGGAACAAACCTACTGACTGCCTATGACCAGTGGAAGGAAAATGCAGATAGTAAAGCCTGCTGTGACTATTCTCTGCATATTGACATCACACGTTGGCATGAGAGTATTAAAGAAGAGCTGGAAGCTCTTGTGAAAGACAAAGGTAAGAAAGACCTGAACAATTTAAATGAACAGGAACTATGGCTCTTGTACATTTCTACCTGCAAATAGTATCTCAAGCAAAATAGACAGGATATACTCGCGTGATATGTGGTAATGGGAGTTCTCCTCTGAAGCCACATCTGAAGAACATCAGATTGAGGAAGGCTCTGCAGACAAGTGGTGCGTCTGTCCATCAGTAGCTTCCTATGTCTGGGATTTGATTCTGGTTATACCATAATACAGGATTATAAGTATCCCAAGATAATTTTATTCTGTTGTGGTGTAATTCTACATTTATGTTCCTAAATCCATTGGAATTTATTTCCAAGTAAGTTGTGTAGGATTGCAACTTTAGAGAATTATACTTCCGTTGAGTAGATGTAGTCCACACTTGGAAACTTCCCCTAAGTTTTAAAGCCTTGCTGACTCTGAAGTGCCAAGACAGAAACAGAAAGCAGCAGGATCCATATGTGTCTGGTGTGTATTTATTTTGTCAATGTTCATGGAGGAAAAGGAAGCTTCCTGTCATGCCTGCAAGTTACCTTTTCTTTTTGGACTTAACGCCTGCCACACTTTCTATTGTGGGAAAACTGGGAGGGGGGATTATGTGGAGTTGGGTAAAATGTAGCCATAATAACATTCTTCTTAGAAAGTCAAGGTCAGCTTTGTCTCTGCACCTGGCTGGATCTGGCTGGGAGGAATCTATCTCCATGGCAGTGGAAGATTGGACCATGTGATGAACTTGTGGGTGTTGGGGCAGGAACCTGAACTTTCAATTGGGTTGGAAAACCGGGAAGCTTTCAGATTTGGGTTTTCCCAGATGTGCCAACATGACTCTTTTAATAAATTGGAACTTTGAGTAATCTCTTGCCTCGGACTCTGATTTTATTTTGGATGCAATTTGGAAGCCTGACACTTCCGATCCAAAACTGCACACATTTCATTCACTGCCCCCTCCTCTATCCTTGTTTTGAGGGCCCTGCAATCTTGGGAATTCCTGATCTCAGAAGAAGTGGGTAGCTTGCAGGGGTGAAATGCTACGGGTTCGGGCCTGTTTCCCCAAAACGGTAGCAAAAAATGCTTTTAAAAAGTAAAAAAAAAAAGTTTCAATGATCGCAGGGCGCAGCTGATTGTCACACAACTGATTGTCGGAACTTTTTAAAAAACCTTTTAAAGCATTTTTTAATCTACTGGTTCACCTGAACCGGTAATTAAAAAATGCTTTAAAAAGGTTTATGATCAGCTGTATGACAATCAGCTGTGCTGCGGAATTTATATTCGCTAGAAATCAGGAAATCCTGCTTTCTAGTGAATCTAAATTACAAGGCACAGCTGTTTCCTCCTACTACTACTACTTACCTTTGTAGACTCAGAAAAGGCTTCTTAGCACCTGTGGTGCACATGTGCACAAAGCAAACCAGTAGCAGACTTCAGAGCATTTCACCCCTGGTAGCTTGTATCATATATTCTTGTGAGGTTAAAGAGAATAATATGATATATTTTGGGATGTCTTAAACTCTATCAGAGTACCACCAGATTGCAACCTGAATGCTTATTTATTATAATATTTGGCCAATTTTTTTTTTAAAATAGCCATTTTTCTGAGTAAAGCTTCTTCAGAAAACATGACTTGATGCATAAATGGTTATGTTGCTGCTGGAATGCTCAAGGCCAGTTCTGAAGTTGGGTGAGGGTATCTACTTTGGTTGATTTGGTTATGGAATTCAGAGGTCAACTTTGGCTATCAATTAGCACCTAAACTAACAGATTTTCTTAGAAACTCTTCTGGTGAGCATCTTCTAGGGAAAACCCAAATATACTGTTTTCCCTGTTACGATTGGTGGAATGATTGCTGCAAGAAAGCTGAAATTATTTGCACGCATATAAATATAAATTATTTGCACGCATATAAATATCATTCTATTATATAAATTATATAAATACAAATTCTATTGTAGCAGTACCAATAATAGTTAATTGCCAGTGTGGATTTACTTCTAAGTAAACAATTTCATGGTTAGAAACATAACCATGGGCATTGATTTTATTTATTTATTTATTTTATTAAATTTATACCCCGCCCTTCTCCAAACGGACCCAGGGCGGCGCACAGGGATGTTATAAAACATATAAAATTTTAAAAAACTTATTTTCCAGGAGGAAGTCAGCATCTATGCTGGGTAAGACTGCTGTGCTCTCATTGGAGGCTGAGTCTGGGCAAAGTCTTTTAGTCCCGCCTTCTGGACAGACACGCCCAGTTTCAATTCAGCCTAGCTCCGAGGCACACGCGTCTTTCTGCAGCTGCTGGATCTTCGTTGGAAAACTCTTTTATTGAAAACTAGAGGTACAGGGGACTGTAAACTAAGCGCCTTGACTGCTATTGAAGCAGCGCGCTCTATCTGCGGGCCTCTAAGCCCTTTCCTGGGCTCGTAGGCTGCCGCTTTGCTTGTGTGGGCCTGGGAAGAGGCCCTGGGCTACCGGAGGAGCCCGCCGGTCCGGGAGAACGCCCCGCCGCTCCCGGAAGGTCGAGCGGCGACCCACGTCGTCCGGGGGGCCTGGGGAGCGACCCATCTTCCCCCCCCCGGCCGCGAAGCGTCCCGGTGAGGCCGCCGAAGCCTGGGATCGCGCCGGGCCTTTTGAGGCCTAGTCGGCAGGCTCTTCGGCCTGCAAGGCGCGCGGAGCGCGTGGGGGCTGGCGCCAGGAGGCTGCAGCGTGGGTGGAACCGGCTTCCGCAGGGTCCTAAAGAGAGGCCTGTTTTTTTCCTGCAGCTTTATATTTCCTTTCTCTGCATTGGGAGCTATGGAAGGGCCTTCTACCTCGGCCTCTGCACCACTCCCAGAGCCAGTGGCTGGGCCTTCCTCTGCCCCGGTGGGGCCTGCTCCGGATCAGTCTCCCCAACCTGCCACATCCCAACCCAAGGGAAAGGGCAAGGCCCCTGCCAAGAGGGGAAAAGCCACGAAGAAATCAGTTAAATCCAAGGTTTCTAGTGCAAGTTCATCTACCTTTGAGAAGAGGAAGGAGAAAACCCTGGAGAGACTGCACAGCAGAGCGGCGGTCAGGGCTCAGGCCCAGGCTTCCCCCCTCTCTCGCCTATCGCAGGCCCACTTGTCCCTCATGGCTTCTCCTGGGCCGGGACTGGGGGGGGGAGCAGACATCAACCCCATATTCCCCATTGATGTTTCGGGGATTTGGGGACCGGATCAGCCTGTTCCTTCCCAGTCTGCTCTCCTGCCGCCCGGCATTCAGCGCATGGAAGCGATCCCTTCGACTTCGGCTGCCTTTCCTGCAGCCATGCCCCAGCCCTCTCTGGATGCGGCCAACATTCAGGCCATCATCGCTGCGGCTATGTCTCAGGGCTTTGCGGCTGGCCTGCAGCATCAGGCCCCGGGCTTCCAACCTGTGCCTGGCCCGTCGGGAGTGGCCCCGGCTACGGTGCCAGGTCCGGCTCCCGCAGACGCCCTGGAGGAGGAGGACGACCTGGACAGCGTTTCCAGCGCAGAGGAAGGAGAGATCCGAGAGGGGGGTCTTTCGGAGGATGAGGGCAGACCCCCAGAAAAGAAGGCGTCTTCCGGCTTGTTCCCGTCGGCCCTGTTCACCTCCCTGCTCTACAAGGCTAAGTCGGCGTCCAATTTCGGCCCGGCTACGGCGCCCTCCTCGACCGCCCCACGACCGGCCTTGATCTCGGCGGAGAACATGTTTGATGACGACATCTTGCCTTCGGAGACGATCCCGATGCCCAAGATCTTCGTGGATTTGGTTCAGCGCCAATGGGCCACTCCCACCTCGGGGCCCCAACCAACCTCCACGGATCGGCGGTTTTTCAACGTGGCCGATGAGATGGCACAGTTCCTGACGATGCCCACCGTGGATGCCCCGGTCGTTTCTCTTCACACAGCGGCCAACATGCCTGGGGCCCCGGAGGATGTCCTCAAGCCTGAGGAGAAGAAGGCTGACCTCACCTTGCAACGAGGTCACCAGGCAGCAGCGTGGGCGATCCGGGCCGCCACCTCGGCTTCCTTCTTCACCCGCCCCTGCCTCCTGTGGCTGCAGGATCTACAGCTGCGCACCCCAGTCTCCGACTTCAGGGCCCACCTGGACATCGCCAAGCTGGTGGCAGCCGTGCAATTTACCTCCGATGCCACTTTGGCCTCGGCAAGATTCGCTTCCAGGGCCATGGCTTCTTCCGTGGCATCTCGTCGCCTATTGTGGCTACGCCAGTGGCAGGCGGATGTGCGACACAAGTGGCGCCTGGCTTCCGCCCCATTCAAGGGCGGCTCTCTATTCGGGGATGCCCTTGATCCTTTCCTTGTGGAAAACAAGGATAAACGCAAGGTCTTGCCTACTGCCCCAAAGAAAGGGTTCCAACGGGCGGCGCCCTACCCCAGGCGGCCATTTCGAGGTCAGGAGGCCACTTCGTCCTTTCGGTCCCTCGACTATGGGTCGTCCTTTCGGGGGGCAGATTATGGTTCCCAGGGCTTTCGTTCCCAGGGCGGTTACTTCCCCAGAAACAGGGGCCAACCTGACCGGTTTCAGAAGGGCAGGCAGTCCAAGCGCTCCTTTCGAGGCGGGGGACAGCGTTCCTACCGTCGTAGTTAATTCCCCAGTTGATCGTTACCCCATTGGGGGTAGGTTGGCCTATTTTGCGGATGTGTGGGATAACACCACCTCCGATGTTTGGGTTAGGTCCACGGTTCGTAATGGTTTATGGTTGGAATTTTTCTCCCCTCCCCCTTCTTGTTTTCGGGTTTGCCCAGTGTCCTCCAACCAGGAGAGGCGCAGTCTCATGCAGGAGGCGGTGCAACATCTGCTAGATATTGAGGCCATCGAGAGGGTCCCTTTGGACCAACAGGGCTTGGGGTTTTATTCACTCATTTTTTTGGTTCCCAAATCCTCTGGGGGTTGGAGGACAATTCTTGATCTTAAAAAATTAAACAGGTTCATATGTTATAAACGCTTCAAGATGCACTCATTGCAATCTATATTGTGGGGGATCAGGCGGGGGGATTTCCTTACCTCCATTGACCTCACGGAGGCTTACCTTCACATTTCTATTGCCCCCCAGCATAGGCAGTTCCTGAGGTTTGCCTACCTGGGCAACCACTACCAGTATAGGGCACTTCCCTTTGGGCTCTCTTCTGCTCCCAGGGTCTTCACCAAGGTTCTAGCGGTCCTGTTAGCTAGCCTGAGGGGGGTCCCGATCCGCTTGAATGCGTACCTGGATGATATCCTTTTGCAATCCTCCTCTCAGCAGGGTGCCCGCGAGGACCTAGCCTCCGCTATCCAGGCCCTGCAGCTCCATGGCTTCTCTATTAATGTTCCCAAGAGCCACTTCCGCCCTACCACTCGTCTGGTTCACCTGGGAGCCCTGATTGACACTGTAGAGGGCAGGGTGTTCCTGTCCCAGGAACGTTTGGATTCCCTCCGGGCCCTTCTTAGACAGGTTGGGGGGGTGTCCAGGCCTTCCTTGGCCTCCCTCTCCAAGTTGCTGGGGACCATGGTTTCCTGCATCGGGATAGTACCTTGGGCCCGGCTTCATACAAGGGATCTACAATGGTTTCTTTTGCCCTTTCAGAGACGCCTCCTCAGTTGCTCCCGGGCCAGGGTGCGCCTCCCCAGGGAGGTGTCCCGCTCTTTTCGGTGGTGGTTGTCCCAAGCGGTCACCAAGGGTCGTCTCTTCCAGGAACAGGAGTTAGTGACAGTCACCTCAGATGCCAGTCTCTTCGGTTGGGGGGCCCACTGCCAGGGTCTGTGGGCTCAAGGCCAGTGGGAGCCCGCCGACCTCGCCCACAGCATAAATTGGCTGGAGCTCCGGGCGATCCACCTGGCCCTCCGCCACTTCCTCCACCTGCTGAGGGGGCGACACGTCCTGGTACTTACGGACAACATGTCGGCCAAAGCCCATGTGAATCGGCAGGGGGGCACCAGATCGCATTCTCTCATGGTCGAGGCCCGGCAACTCGGCCTCTGGGCCGAGCGGCATTTCTCCACCTTAACTGCAGAGCATATCTCGGGGGTTTCCAATGTGCAGGCGGACTGGCTCAGCCGGGAGGTGCTGGACAACGCGGAGTGGCAACTGTGCCCCAGCCTCTTCCAGGACATTGTGGCTCTCTTTGGGGAACCAGTTATCGACCTCTTTGCCTCCCCCTCCAACACCCAGCTCCCGAGATTCTTCTCCCGCTTCCCGGCACGGGGGGCGGAGGGGGTGGACGCTCTCCGGTGCAGCTGGCCCCTCGGCCTCCTTTATGCCTTTCCTCCCTTGCCCCTTCTGCCCCGAGTCCTACAGAAGGTCGTGTCGGAGAGAGCGGAGGTGATTCTTCTGGCCCCGCATTGGCCCCGCAGGCCTTGGTTCGCGGACCTCAGGAGCCTTTCAGTGGAGCGGCCGTGGAGGATCCCCAACGCCCGGGTCTCTCTACGTCAGGGATCCCTGGAACATCCGGACCCGCGGTGGTTCCAGCTGACCGCATGGCGGTTGAGCGGAGCATCCTGAGGCGCCACAACTACTCCTCCGAGGTCATCCGCACGATCCAGGCCTCCCGTCGACCGTCGACGAACCGTATATATGACTCCACTTGGCGGGCCTTCTGCAGATGGTGCTCGGGTAAGTCCATTCGACCCCTGCAATCTACCATCCCACAGGTCCTGGACTTTCTACAGGCGGGCCTGAACAGGGGTCTGGCCCTAAACACCATCAGGCGTCAGCTGGCGGCCATTTCGTCCGTTCTCACGTGCGGGGGCTCCCTGTCCTTGTCCCAGATGCCCACAGTGCAGCAGTTCTTCAAGGGCGCCTCGCACTTGACCCCTCCCGCGGTGCACCGGTATCCCTCCTGGGATCTCCCCCTGGTTCTGGACTCCCTCACGGGGCCCCCGTTTGAACCGTTGAGGGAGGTCTCATTGCGCTTCCTGACGTTCAAGGTGGCCTTCCTTGTGGCCATTACTTCGGCTCGCAGGATTTCCGAGCTCCAGGCTCTATCGGTCAGGGAGGACCTCTGCGTTTTTCATCAGGACAGGGTGGTGTTACGCTTAGATCCTTCCTTTATCCCTAAAGTCTGTTCCTGCTTCCACCGTTCCCAAGAACTGGTCCTCCCCAATTTTTGTCCTGACCCAGATCACCCTCTGGAGCGGAGATGGCACAAGTTGGACGTTTGTAGGGCTCTCAAGATTTATCTGAAACGCACCAGGCCCTTCCGGGCCTCTGAAGCCTTGTTCGTTTCCTTCCAACTGGCCTCTCAGGGCAGGAAGGTTTCGTCCGCGACTATTGGCCGCTGGCTCAGGGCCTGCATCTCTATGGCTTACCAGGCCCGCTCCTCCTCTGTCCCGGGACGCTTAACTGCTCACTCCACGAGGAGTGCGGCCACCTCAGCGGCCTGGGCGGCCCAGGCTTCCCTTCTAGAGATCTGTAAGGCGGCCACGTGGGCTTCCCCTTCTCCATTTATCTCTCATTATAAGCTGGACTCGTTTGCTTCTGCCGATGCAGCCTTTGGCAGGAGAGTCCTCCAGTCAGTAGTGCACGCTGAGAGGTCCGACATGTGAGATTCCCGCCCAGGGACAATGCCGCTTTGGTATGTCCCAGCATAGATGCTGACTTCCTCCTGGAAAATAAGCGTTGGTCCTTACCTGATACGCCTATTTTCAGGACGGAAGTCAGCATCTTGCCCCACCCTGGGAGTTGTTATCCATGGTTAATTGTGTTTTTCCCGGGGTTCCGGTTGGGGCTACGTTTGTTCGTTTTTGGTTGCTATGTTACTGGGCTTCTCAGTGTTTTTGTTCCGAGGGCTCTCATTGTTTTTTTGGATCCGGATGAGCTGCAGCACCTACCTTCGTAGTCAAGACGCCGCGTGTTTGGGATTGTCTTCATTGAAACTGGGCGTGTCTGTCCAGAAGGCGGGACTAAAAGACTTTGCCCAGACTCAGCCTCCAATGAGAGCACAGCAGTCTTACCCAGCATAGATGCTGACTTCCGTCCTGAAAATAGGCGTATCAGGTAAGGACCAACGCTTATTCTAATAGACCCTGCGCTAAAAACCGAATTTAAAAAACCCAAATTTAAAACTATCTAAGAGTCAGTAATGGGGGTTATGCTAGGCCGGCTAGATGGAATAGGTGTGTCTTCAGACACTTGCGGAAGAGGCGGAGGTCAGAGATGGTGCGGAGTTCAGGGGGTAGGTCGTTCCAAAGGGCAGGGCCCGCCACAGAGAAGGCTCTTCCCCTGGGTGTCGCCAGTCGGCATTGTCCAGATTCCGTCTCATTGTTTTTTTAAAGAAAGTCTTATGTTTTTATCATCTCTGAATATAGAGGACCAAGCTTTGTAACCTAAAAACTATTGTTTTTATTTCAGTAGCCATCAATAATTCACTTTTGTTTTTCTTAAGGTGTGAACTCTTTTCTTGTTTTCATGTCCTACAAAGACAAACTCCAATGCACTGATGCTCAGGTAATTAAAGATAATGGAAGCACTCCGATTTTAATGATATTATAGTACAGAAATGTAAACTATTACATTTAAGACTTGTTTTTCCCTCTCTTTCCTGGCAGATGTATGAAATATTTAGCCTTATCCGAGAAATGGGTGCTATTGCCCAAGTTCATGCAGAAAATGGAGACATCATTGATGAGGTAGGAAAAATGTTCACCATGGTGTAGACATTTTTAGTTTAAAAAGGAAACAAGATGCATTTCCATTTCTTAATTCTACTGTTCCCTGCAGTTGGCAAGACCTGACTAGTATATTGAGTTTTTAATTGAATGCTTACCACATATTCAACTGAATCCCTAAAGAAGTCTGTTGCTTTAGATATTATTTGTCTGATAAATACACACATTACCAAGGTCAGCACTCATTAGCATATATTTATTTTATTTATTTATTTATTTTATTTTATTTTATTAAATTTTATTAAGTTGGTAATTGTTTCAATTATCCATCTTATAGTTTGGGTTGTGATAGGGAGTCCCATATTAATGTTGCAGATGATATCATTTATATTGCTTATTTTTTTACTGTCATGAAATAGAAAAAATCTACCTTGAATAGTGGCAATACAGTGAAGGAAAAGAACACTAGATTATACTGATTAAAGGAACTAAGTATAACTCTCCCTAATTAATGAAAACCAAAGTTCCATATACCGTATTTTTCAGAGTATAAGACATACGGGAGTATAAAACGCATATTTGAAGAGGCAAATTTTAAAAAAGATTTTGCACTCTGCAGACATCCCAAAAATAGCCCATTTTTTCACAAAAACGTTCCTGTTTTTTGTCAAAAAAGGGGGCATACATAGCCTTTAGATGGCTTGCAGAGTGGTCCTGGGGAGCAAAAACGAGCAAAAAATGGCCCGTTTTTCACTCATTTTTGCCCTCTCCAGCCCCCAGGAAGCACTCTGGAAGTCTCCTAAAGGCTATGCATGGCCATTTTTGCAAAGGGGGCAGAGTTTCGGGAGGCCAAAAGTGCTGTATTCAGTGTAAAAGATGCACCAAGATTTTCACCTTCTTTTTTGAGGGAAAAAGGTGTGTCTTATACTCCGAAAAAATATGGTAAATATGCAGGTAATTCTGGACTTATCACTATTTGTTCAGTAGCCATTTAAAATTACAATATCGCTAGAAAAAGTGACTCACGGCCTTTACTTGCACTTTTGAGTTACAACCATGTGCATATGGCAGACAAAAGCATAGAAGTTTCACTGGAATTCCCTTAACAACTTTATGGCAGCTGATAGATTGGTTCAGAGCTAAAGTTATAGCAGGAGCTCCCCTTGTCATCAGTAGTAGGGAGAAGATAATGGCCTTAAGGTATTGCTGACATACTTCTGTGTCAAGCCTTGATCTCAGTTCTTTGCTGATTGACTACAAGTATTTTCAGAGCTTTTGCTTATATCAACTATTCTCTGGATACACATTTTGCCCCATCTTCTGATTAATTGTCATTCCTGCATTTTTATATGTGCATTGAGTCTGTATTCATGTCATTTGAAAATTAGCCTGAAGCTGCCTCCCTCTGCTATACTTTTCCCTCTGAAGACCCCATCCTTGCATTATAAAAGCAAAAGGAAGGAAATAAAATCCAACCTATAGAGTTATAATTTGATTTTCAGTTTTTACATTGTTTACTACTACCCTCTGAATACAATATGCTGTGCTACTCTTGAGGCTAGTTCCCCAAAAGAATCACCCAAGACCTGCAACTTGGCATTCACCCATCATTTGCCTTTAGACAATGCCATTTTCCTAACAAAACAAAAGTCATTATCTTGGGGCCCCAGAGGGCTGGGGAATTACTTAGACCAGTGTTTTTCAACCTTGGCAACCTGAAGATGGTGTGGACTTCAGCTCCCAGAGTTATGGAATTTGAAGTCCACACATGTTCAAGATGCCAAGGTTGAGAAGCATTAGATTGAAGACAAAGAGATGAACTAGATCTGGGGTGTCAAACTCAGTTTCACTGAGAGCAATATCAGGGTTGTGTTTCACCCCAGGAGGCTGGCGTGGTGTGGCCAGGGGCCTTGGCCAGCTTGACATCACTTGAGGCTCCATTTTAGGCTGTGACTGCTTCCTGCAGCCCTCTGCCAGTGAAAATGGAGCTCGGGGAGGCTGTCACAGCCAAACACGGCACGCGGCCCTCCCAAGGTCCATTTTCACTGGCAGAGGCACTGTGGGCCAGCCCTTCACTGATTCCAGGGTGTCCCTGTGGGCCAGATCTAAGCATCTTGCGGGCCAAACCAGCCTTGAGTTTGACACTAGGTGATCTTCAAAATTATGGCCAAACATTACATGCTAATAGTCCCATGTATTCTTTAAGGCATGACATCATCCCACATGGGTGAGTGTGAAATGAAGCCCATTTTTTTCTCTAGGGCTATTTACAGTTTGACAGTGATTTGGATGGAGGTTTCAGGCCTCACCAAGCACCACATGTTTCTGCTATTCATTAAACCCACTCCGTGGTTTAGGAATCACTGAAGGGATGCCTTAAAGCAACAGTGTTTCTTACTGAGCTTGTACAGAAGCAGGAAAAATGGTAGGCTGTTTTAATGGACGACAGACGTGTCACCCTTGTGCAAGGTCCAAAGCATTTCTTTTGAATCATTTGTGACATGTTCACATCCCTCCTCTTCAGCTGCTTCCTGAATTTCAGGGGCACAATGTTGGATAAGCTAAAAATAAAGAGTTCAAAAGCTGCACCCATACCCCTTTGTTCTAGATGGAGATAACCAACTTTAAACCTTAAGAGATTCATAAATCATGGGAATTTTCAGCTGATATATCACCCCTAATTAAATCAAGATTCTTCACCATAATATGATTTGGTGCTTAATAGTAGGATGCCTTGCAGTTTAAACCTTCTATAAGGCAGAATCCCAAGAGTGCAGTTTTTGACTAATAGTATCCATAAGGGTTTTCATAAATGAGATAAATGAAATCAATAATAAACAAAGATGTTAAAAAATCAGAAATTTACTTATAATTAATCAACTTGGAGTAAGTGTTGAATTATTATTTTAAAAGGAGCTGTCCAGATAATCTCTTTTCCAAAAGGAAACCAACTAGTAAGGCAATGTTTTTCAACCTTGGCATGTTTAAGATGGGTAGATTTTAACTTCCAGAATTCCCCAGCCAGTAAAGTCTCAGATAAACACAGATGTTTCCATTTTCTTTGTAAGCCATCATGAAGATTTCTCAAAGTGTCTTGTTTGTGTATATTGTAAAATAGAATGTATTTAGATTTAGTAGATCAGTCATAGAGTTGGTAAACCTATGGCACATGTGCGATAATGTGGACATGCATAATCTCTGCGGGCATGGAAGCCATTGCCCCAGTTCAGTTCTGCCATGCATGCACGTGCACCTCCCACCAGTCAGCTGATTTTTGGGTCTCTGCCATGCATGCGTGGAGGTAGGACACATGTGGGAGATGTGTGCGCATGCGCAGGGGTCATGTGCACATGGGTGGGGCACATTTAGGGGTGTACGCATTATATTATGGGTGTGTGCCCATGTGCTTTTGGCACTTGGCGCAAAAAAGGTTAGTCATCATCACTGCCCTAGGGTAAGATAGGCAATCAATAAATTTTATAGATTGGATGGATGGATATAGAGATGATAGATAGAGAGATACAGACAAAGTTATCAATAGATACAGACTGGGAGTTAGCAGTTGTAATCTATTTATCTAGAGAGCATCCAGCCAGGAGAGGATATTTCAAAAAATGAAGATTTTATAAAGTTTTACTTTTTACTTGAGATACCATATCTGTACATCTTATTATTATCATTCTTCCTGTGTTTATTGATTGATTTAGGAGCAAAAAAGACTCATGGAATTGGGCATTACAGGTCCAGAAGGTCATGTCCTCAGCCACCCAGAAGAGGTAATATTAACTTGTTTCACAAAATGTATTGTTCCACAAAATTAGCTTAATTTCCAAATGCCCACCCTCAAAATTGGTTCATTTGCAAATATCATACATTTTCATGTTTTCAAGAAGGCTACAAAGAAATAAATAAAAAACTATCTCCCACAAAATCAAAAGGACTAAAACGCTTTGATGCTTGAAGATACAGATCATATTTAAATGTACTCCATGCACATTAGTGCAACATTATGAAATGTTAGCACTTCACAGAAAATGAATCTTGCCTAATTTTTTCCTGGCACATTAGTTTTCCATACATTAAGACTTTTTCAAATGAAATTACAGGGCACTACATTATTTTCTTTTTGCACTGGTAAATTTCAGGAAAAACTGAATAATTTTACATTTGTACTCGATTTCAGAAAAGGACTTATTTTTTGCTGCAAATTTGTATATGCCAAATGTATTCCACATTTCCTGAGCTAAGCACTGCATTTCCTCTGATTCCTCACATTATATAATCCAATGTGAGTTGTTCTTTGGAGTCATAGGAATTAGTGCTCAGTGAATTAAAACCTATTGATGACAACCATGGACAGTTCAAAGAATACATTGACCTCAGTGGAAAGCCCCTGATTTAGGATCTCAATCCTTTTATTCTAATTTTGGATTAGAAAACACGAAGGTTTCAGAATTTGATCAAACTATACACCTATTGAACTAAAACGGAAACATGAAAAGGGAAAAATTAGTAAAAAAAAAAAGTTTTTTGTAGATATTTTGATAACTAGTTCATAAGTTATTAAAAAGGAAATGTTCCAAATGGCACTTAGAGAAATACAGAAAGTCCATTAGTGACCATTCAAAGTTACAATAGACTTCCCCAGGGCTACTTAAGACTCTGGTTCAAAGTTACAACCGCCCCTCCCTCCATCATCTGGTTGCATTTTGAGATCTTGGCAACCGGACCTCATTTATAGTCATTAATAAGTAACCATCTTCAAAGCGCTCCATGGCACGAGTCCTGGCTATTTGCGAGACCACCTCCTGCCACACACCTCCCTTCGATCTGTCCGCTCCCACAGAGAGGGCCTCCTCAGGGTGCCGTCTGCCGGTCAATGCCGGCTGGTGACCCCCAGGGGAAGGGCCTTCTCTGTGGCAGGTCCGGCCCTCTGGAACGACCTGCCCCCCGACATTCATACCATCACGGACCTACACCTCTTCCGCCGGGTGCTTAAAACGCACTTTTTCCATCTGGCTGGCCTGGAATAGATTAATGACTAATTTTAAATTTAATTTTAATAGTTTTAACTATTTTAGCACAGATTTAATTATTTAATTCCATTTTATACTGTGTTTACTTGTTGTGGGTTTTTATCTCTTCTGTGCACCGCCCTGAGTCCCACGCGGGAGAATAGGGCAGTATATAAATTTGAAAAATAATAATAATAATAAATAATAATAAACAACCAGAATGTCTTATAACTGTTATTCCGGGCCTAATTATGGTTATAACCTGAGGATTACCTAAAATGGGGGGGGAGGGGGGAGAATCTGACTTAAATTTTTCTGAGTGGCAGTGATCCTAAGCCTGTTCTTTTTAATAGCACTTATACCTTTTATATGTAGGTTTGCAATTCCCAGTTGTTTAATACTGAGCTTCAACCTGAAATCACTAATGCCTAACTGAATTGTTCACAATGTCTAAAATCAAAAATCATAACGCTAATTTTCCTATTTTTTTCTGGAACTGCAAATTTCCCATGAGTAAAATTTGGAATAAAAAGATTGGGTTCCAGGGATTCTTTAACCATGCAGACCTGGATGAAAGAGTCACTTTGAAGAAAGTTATCTGATAGTTCATGTTTTCCAAGGTTGAAACAGAAGCAGTGTATCGTGCTATTACTATAGCAAAACAAGCCAATTGCCCCTTATATGTCACAAAAGTTATGAGCAAAGGCGCTGCGGATATCATAGCACAAGCCAAGAGGAAAGGTAAGCATCATTTCATATTTCTTTTTTGATGACAATTTCAACCTTATTTTTAAGGCTGCAGGCTGGAAATTAGGAAATTGTGAGTTCTAGTCTCATTTTAAGCATGAAACTTAGCTGGGTGACTTTGGCCCAGTCAATCTCTTAGCCCATGACAGCTCAACTGAGAAGTTAGTTGGTCCATTCCCATTGGAAACCAATCATCAATGCACTGTTGATCTGAGAAAAGAAAAAAAGGAGATCCTGCATTTGTAGGCAAAAGTTAGGAAAACAATGTGGTGGGGATTAAGTTTGAAAAACAAAGAACAGTTAGTGCTAATTATGAGTTACTTGAGATGAACTGATTTCCAAGTATTTGGTATCCAGACTGTAGGAGTAATAATGTTGTTAGTAGTTGCAACAGTACTAATAGTAATATAATATCCATCCATTCTAAGCTAAAGAAGAAATCTATAGTTGGTATCCTATGCCATTACTGTTTAATGCAATTCAGTTATTTCTCATCCTAAATGCTAATTTTGTTATGCATCAGCAAAGAAGAAAATTGATTCGCTTTAAAATTTATAGTATAAATCATGATTGAGGGAGAAATTGTTTGCTAATTTAACAGACAAACACTTGTGGTATCAAAGTTGTTCTAGTATTTTTCAACCATTCTTATTCATTTTTATTAATGATGGGGGGGAGATGGATGTTTCCCAATATGATGGTTAACTTCGTACATAATTCTTCAATTAGGAAAAATAAAGCATATTTATATAGAGTGCAAGAAACCTTTCTTAATTGATGAGAAAATTGCAGCTGATCACAAGAGCTGTGGTGGCGCAGTGGTTAGAATGCACTTATTGCAGGATAACTCTGCCCATTGCCAGGAGTTTGATCCTGATTGGCTCAAGGTTAACTCAGCTTTCCATACTTCCAAGGTTGGTAAAATGAGAACCAAATTGTTGTGGGCAATATGCTGACTTTATAAACTGCTTAGAGAGGGCTGTAAAGTACTATGGAGCAGTCTATGTGCTATTGCTATTAATGGCTAACTAGATGATAGCATCTAGCTCATCTTAGATGATAGCAATAGCACTTAAACTTATATACCACTTCACGGTGCTTTCCAGTACTGAAAAACTAAGCAGTTTACAGAGTCAGCATATTACGTATTGCCACCCAACAATCTGGGTCCTCATTTTATCAACCTTGGAAGGATGGAAGGCTGAGTCAACCTTGAGACTGGTGAGATGCGAACTGCCGAATTGCAGACAGTCAGCAGAAGTAGCCTGCAGTACTGCGTTCTAAGTACTACGTCCCCACAGCTCCTATTGTTGGAAGTAATTCTGACTTGACATAAAAATAATTAGGAATTCCCAGGGCTGAAAACATCCTAAAAGAAAACAATGGTAAACATTCCATGCTGTTCCCCATAAGATATATTCATGAGGTCACCAAGAGTTAAGGTCAATTTGAACAACTTTCACGAAGAACTTTTCCATTTATAAACCAAGTAGGAATCATGCCTGTGACATGACTACTCAAAGGCTAGTGCAAATTCAGGTGATATTTATATGCTGTCTGTGACCCTGGCAAACTGAAATCAGTGTAGAACAGTGAAAGAGAAGTTATGAGGAGCAAAATTCCCTGTTTTTAATGTTTTCATATTTCTGCTTTTGTCATTGTAAGCCACACAGAATTGCTTTGGATAGGGAGATGAGTGGCATATACATTTAATTAATTAATAAACTTAGTGATGGGGAAGAAAGAAGAAAATCAACTTTTGTAAGGTCACAGTTTTTATAAAAATTCAGTCTTGGAAGTAATGGAGTGAAGACAGGACAAGTGAACTAGGGGGAAAAGAAACATATAAACAAGAGGTTAATGTGGTTAATTTAAAGATTTTATAATAGTGTAAGCCTTAGAAAAACTTGCACTATATTTGTTCATACAAGAACTTCTGTCTTAATTTTAAAAGCGTTATTATTTTAATTTTTTGCTTTCATCGAAGCCATAAATGCTACTTTTTTGGAAATGTTAGATTCAGAGACTTTGCTGTTAGAAGTCCAAGTATTACTTGTTTCTCTTACTCTTACTTATAACTTTGTCAGCCTAGTTTAAAGAGTTCAAGGATCTGTAAACTGTAAAAGAAAAAGAGGAAGCCTTTTGAAACAGCTGAATGAGAGTCTTATGAAAATACTATACTCCCTTTCACTGGATGTGTTTGAACAGAGGCTGGATACGTTAAATAAAATTCTTGTTTTGAGCAGAGACCTGGACTGAATGATCAGAACAGCCCTTCCAACTCCATCATTCTCTGTATTGAATAATATATTGAATATCTATTTGTTACACAATATAAACCACTGCTTCTCTCTTTCCCCATCTATTGATTTATAGTTCAGTTCCATAGAATACCATAGGTCTGGTCATAAAAAAACCATTTTGAACATTCCCGTAATCCTCAATTTACAACAGTTCATTTAGTGACAGTTCAAATTTAGAACGGCAAAAGTGACTTACACTTAAAACTGCTGCAGCATTCCCATAGTCACTTGAGCAAAATTCAGACACTTGGCAACTGACTCATATTTATGATGATTGCAGTGTCCCGGGGTCATGTGATCACCTTTTGAGACCTTCTGAGAAGCAAAATCAATGGGGAAACCAAGTTAACTTAACAACCATGTTACTAACAGTGATTCACTTAGCAACTGTGGTGAGAAAGATCATAAAATGAGGCAAAACTCAACTAATGTCTCACTTAGAAACAGAAATGTTGGGTTAAATTGTACGCTTAAGTCAAGCACTATCTGTATTTAACGGCTGTTATCTTGAGCCTAGCCTTTTTCCCCTCTTCTATTCCATCGTGTCTGATTCTTGGAAAAACTCTAGTCCAGTGTTTCTCACTGGACTAGAGCTGTCTGGGGAATTCTGGGAGTTGAAGTCCACAGGACTTAAAGTCGCCAAGGTTGAGAAACACTGCTCTAGTCAAACACTCTGCAGGTCCCTGCACTCCTTTTGGCAGGGTTTTTCAGAAGGAGTTTGTCACTGCCTCCTTCCTCAGTCTGTCTTCATTAGAACTAATTACTTTCCAGATGTTTGAAAACCATGGGTAGTTTTCTATTATATTAAGAGTTTTTGAATGGAAAAAGAGAGGATTCAGATTGCCACATTTATAACAGGCGCACTTTTTCGGGAGGTTAAGCAAAATTGCTAGCAGTGCATTTTGATTTCCTTTTAAAAGTGAAGTTGAAATTCTTTCATGCATGCGTCTTTAGCAGTGGCAGGCCTTTTACTTGGTAGGAGGTTGTAGGCAAGACACTGTCAAATTGTCACATTGCCTTTAGAATCATTCCGATTGCAGAAGCCCTAAGGTCCAGAGATGTCAGCTTTTTTTTAAAAAAAAAAAAGAACACAGGGATACATTCTCTACCTGAAAAGCTCTACATTTTTCTGAATAGATTTGCCCCTAGTGATTTGCTAATTGGGTTATTGTCCATTCGAGAAATTGTCATTCACTTAGAATTGGACTTGACTATCACAGGATTTTTGTAAGCGTGGGTTCTTTTTTCCCAACACATATTTTCAAGGCTTCAGACTGAAATATATATATATATAAGCTCAGCGGGTTTCTCCTGTAAATATGCTTCTTTTTTCCATAAGGTATGCAAAGAGGCAAGAGTTGTATAAATCAAAAAGAACAGGACCAGTCTCTTCCTATCAAATGTCCAGAACTACCCTGTTTCCCTGAAAATAAGACCTCCCTGAAAATATTGCAATATAGCAGCAGCTATGAGGTAACCACCCTCCTGCACCTCAAAAATAATAAGACCGCCCAAAAATAAGTCCAAGTGTTTATTTTTGGGGTTAAAAGAAAATAAGACCCTGCCTTATGTTTGGGAAAACACGGTAGCTGAAGAACATCTAGTTAGAACAATTAATCAGTGGAACAACTTGCCTCCAGAAGTTGTGAATGCTCCAAACTGGAAGTTTTTAAGAAGATGTTGGATAACCATTTGTCTGAAGTGGTGTAAGGTTTCCTGTCTAAGAAGGGGGTTGGACTAGAAGACCTCAAAGGTCCCTTCCAACTCTGTTATTGTATTCTAGTTGGGAGAGACTTCATTCCTTTTGTCCCCAGGAATGACCAACACACAATTATGTCTTTAGGCACCATTGTATATGGAGAGCCCATAACAGCAAGCCTTGGTACTGATGGCTCCCATTACTGGAGTAAGAATTGGGCAAAAGCAGCAGCCTTTGTCACATCCCCGCCTGTCAGTCCAGACCCCACAACCCCTGATCATCTCTCTTCACTCTTAGCCTGGTAAGTCATTTTCTCAATCTGCCAAACAAAATTTTAATGGGAAGAGCTAATGCAGGACTTTCGATCCTTTTCTAAGATGGAGGAAACTCTTGAAATCCAGCCAGTTCCATACTATTTACTAATTGTGATCTAGCGAGGTTGTTCTGTACCACTTGCCTAGATTCTTCTACCTCAGCTTTATTTATTTTTTCTGGATAGTTGTGAACACAACCAAAGTACTGGATTTCATCTATTTTTCATTTTACTGAAATATTTGGAAGGAGTTCATTTGGGAGCCTCAAACACTCTTGGAAACAAATAAATAAATGATGCTCAAAGCTGGTGCTTAATTGGCAGAATATCAACTTCCCACTTTTTTTTTCTTTTTCTTTTTTTTTTTGAGGATAATTTCTAAGAGAAATTATGTTGAAAAGTATCAGATGGATCAGGAAGCCTGTCTGGAGCCCAAGAGATGTCTCAATGGGCACAGTGGAGAGCAGGAAAACAGCATAATAGGATCTTAATAATTCCTCTTGGCATCCAGCTATTAGCAACCAATTGGTAGGCCTTTACCGCAGTCATCAAGAAGACATATTCTTTGGTGTGTCCATAGCTTTGAAATCTAGTATATTATATTTTTGCAAAGGAGGACAATTATTAAATTATAACATCATCAAAATCTGTTTTTCATTAAACAATCCTTTGTAACCTCCCTTCCCTTCCTTCCCTTAATTAAATCTAAGAGAAGATACCAGGAGGGAGATTTCCATTCTACTTATTCAGACCAGAAATTGCAGAGAGCTGGGAAAGCTATAGAGCAGTGAAAATATGTGGATTTTACCACCTTTCAACTATAAAGTTCAAATGTGCTACCAGAATAAATTATTGTACTCTTAAGAATTAAACAAAAAAACTTGCCGTTCTTTGCTTTCTACCAATGAGACTTCAAATCAAATTTCAGAAGTGCCTTAGATGTTGAGAGCCTCTTTTTTTGTTTACCGATTTGACATTTCTTTTAATTAGTGGGGATCTTCAAGTGGTAGGCAGTGCTCACTGTACCTTCACCACAGCACAGAAGGCAGTTGGAAAAGATAACTTCACTCTGATTCCAGAAGGAACAAATGGCATTGAAGAACGAATGTCAATAATTTGGGAAAAATGTGTGGTAAGTTCAGCGGAGAAAGTTTGTTACAAAATAATGAAGTTTTAACTGGTTGTAATGTCCTTGCTTGCTTTGGGATTTTCCAACCTTTAATTTTTCATGACATAAGGTCGTAAAGCAAATTCAAGGACGCACATTCAATTTACAGGTAGTCCTCAACTTACAACCATTTTGTTTAGTGACTGTTCAAAGTTACAATGGCACTGAAAAAAACACGACTGTTTTTCACACTTAACAATTGTTGCAACATCCCCATGATCAAAATTCAGATTCTTGGCAACTGGCTCAGTAGTTAAAATGCTGGGCTTGTCGGCTGGAAAATGCGCAGCCCAGGCTTCAGATCTCAGCTCCCTGCAACATGGTGAGCTTCCATCCTCGCCCCAGTTCCTACCACCCAGCAGTTTGAAAACATGAAAATGCAAGTAAATAACTAGATACCACTTCATTGGGATGGTAACAGCACTTTGTGACAACATGCTTGCCACATGAACCCGCAAATGTCTTCAGACAGCACTGGCTCAATGGCCTTGAAACGAAGATGAGCACTGCCCCCTATCCGCAGCAACGGCTAGTGGAGAAAAATCTGCAGGGACTCCTTTACCTTTTAATAAAAACATCAGTCAAAATGCATACGTTTTGGATTGACCTGGAAGGAAGCTGGTTGCTATGAGACAGGCTCAAATTTCCCAAGTCTTTAAAAGAGAACAGAAAATAACACCATCTCCAAATTCCCTATATCCTAACGTTCTGTCTATCTCATCGGAAGGATTCCCATGGCTTGAGTCAAACCTCCCATGACTTGGAATTAGTGAAGTGGTAGATCAATGTATCTAGAGGCTCTATCTAGATCAGTGGTTCCCAATGCCCATGCCCCAGAGGAGGGCAATTTGATTTTTAATGGGGGTAATTTGAACCTTGTTTAAACCACTGTGTGTGAGTAGAGTTCACTTTTTGAGTAAAGAATTATGTCACGGGGATGGGGGGGGTGGCATCAGGATTTTAGAGATGCTCAAGTGGGGCATGGCCAAGAAAAAGGTTTGGAATCACTGGTCTGGAGCAAACATGTTCAACCCACGGTTGTGGGCTGCATGCAGCCACGCAGGATTGTAAGCTTTTAACATTATTATGCAATGAATACACATGAACTATATTATAACTTATATGTGGCCCAAGAAAGTTTCTCTTTATTCAATGCAGTCCATGCAAGTCAAAAGATTGGACACCCAAGAACTAGAGGCTCTCAGAACTAATCTTATCACCCTTATCTGTTTATCTTAGATATTTCTGAAAAGTTTCCCATTAAATGTGCAAATAGCAGCTCTCCTTTGTGTTGTTACTTACAGTGGTATTTGGTGTTCTGAAATAATTTATTTACCCTGTGAACATATAGCAAAAAGATTTTTTTTTTTAAAAAAAGATGCCATTTATTCGGGATAAATTTGAAAGTGAAATCATGGAATGTCTGAATTTTATTTCATGAATTCATAAGAAACATAATTCAAATTATTGTTTTTCCCACCTCATATTTTTTTTCACCAACCTCTTCCTCTCTCCCTTTCCTCCTCTCCCTCCCTCCAAACACACACACACACCTCATTTCTAGGCAGCAGGGAAGATGGATGAAAATGAATTTGTTGCAGTGACCAGCACTAATTCAGCCAAGATTTTCAACTTCTATCCCAGGAAGGGGCGGATTGCGGTGGGGTCAGATGCTGATTTGGTTATTTGGAACTCTAAAGCTACAAAGATCATTTCTGCAAAAACTCACAACTCGGTAAAAGCAAACAATAATTACAACTTTTATTTTTCATTGAATTAGATATTCCATAGTTTATAATAATCATTATTGTGATCTGACTGAGCTTGCTAGTTTTCCTATATCATTTGCTGCATTGGTTAGCTTTGGCAGTGTTGATGCTATGTACAAATTACTGGGTATGAATTGCAACCTTAATTTACAGTTGAAATAAGCATCCTTAACTTTAGTTGCATTATACCTATTCATCATAGAGGGTTTATTTTCCCCTTGTTAATATTATTGCTAATTACATGCTAATATTATTTTGTTACTCGAGTATTTCATTTTGGGAAAGGTTGGGCAGAAATGGAAGAAATAATGATAGTTTCAATCTTATTGCTGAATTTCATAAGGTACACAATTCAGATATAGCACACTGATCCATCTAACTCGGTCCTGTCTCAATTAACAGGCAGTTCTCAGGATTTCCTTTGTAGTGCAAGGATTTGATCTCTATGTGTCAGAACTTGGTCTTTTTACACAAACAGTTACAACCCTTCCCCACTGCTCTTCCACTGGGCATCAGGCTTCTCAAAGGAACATCTGACTAGGTTTTGGCCAAAAGAAGTACAAAGCTGCAGCAGGGCATTCTGGGAGGGCAACTTTGGGCTACCTGGAGACTTGGTTCAATGTATTAAAAATTCTACCTCTGGGGATAGTAAGACAAATTCAGTTGTAATAGGTTAGAAAGTGAAGATAAACCAAGCTGTAGCCTCTTCAGATTGCCATTATTTGGGGGGAATGTGGCATTTAAGCAATTTGATTGCTTAAAAGGATCTTCATCTGGATTATTGTGTGTGTGTGTGTGTTTTCATAGATTTCGGGTGTAGGTATGCTGGTCTTGTTGTATTCGGGTGTTTTCCCGTGTAAGAATGAGATTGTTTTTGCAAAAGTATATGCTGTGTCACAACACCCTGGTAAGCCCCAATTAAGGGAGGAAGCATATGCTTAATTGGGGCTTACCAGGGTGTTGTGACACAAGCATATACTTATTTACCCTGTCTCAGCTGATCAGGAGGAGGACCTGGTGGCTTAGTGGCTAAAACATCTGGCTAACATGTAATACAGCCCTGGTTCAAATCCCAGTAAGGGTATGGCTAGCTGATGAGAACTAAAAAACTCGAAATAGATCTATCCTAGTCTCCCTGATTTATTTATTGATAAGCTCAAAAACCTAACACACACACACACACACATACACACACATATATATAAATATCAATTCATTTGGGTACCTTTTTCTGTGATTGGGAACCCTGCCTTGTCAAAGGAGATAATATTTGATGTTGAGGTTTTACATCTTCGTTGGTTATAAATTCTGTCTCTGGAATTGGGACTTTAAGTCATTTTCTTTGTTCTGTCAAGTTTCTCATGTTTTTGAAAGATAAAAGAGCTTTTACAAACACTTTGTTGGGAAATGCACCAACTGAGCAATTGATATTCTTGAATTATATGAATGACACTTGAATTGTGCTGCATCATATATGTACAGACTTTAAAGTCTCTCTCATATTGGTCCAGTATCATGCATAAGCCTAACATAAAAGACTGACTAATGTGTGTGCCCTATATACAGCTTAAAATGACACATATTCACAATATTACTTGGAGAATATAAAGGTTGTATGTATCTTTCCATCCCTGAGTAAATAGCTTTCTTACCTTTGTTTGAATGATGGGCATGTACATTGGTGCATTGAGTCCTGTGATTTTGTTTGAATATTAACCTGAGTCTGTAATACTTGTTTTGCCAGAATGTGGAATACAACATTTTTGAAGGAACCGAATGTCATGGTGTCCCCACAGTGGTTATAAGTCAGGGGAAGGTTGTATTGGAAGATGAAAACCTCTGTGTCACCCCAGGTGTTGGCCGTTTCATTCCTCGAAAGACATTTCCTGATTTTGTTTACAAAAGAATAAAAGCCCGGAATAGGGTGAGAATTTTTCTGTATGTGAAATCAATTACATTGTTGGTTAAGGGTTACTATGTCTGTACCATCAAAAGTCCAGGACAAGGACTGGGAAAATCAGAAACATGATGTTCGATTAAGGTTTTAAATAATTGGCCTTCTTTCACATAGGTCCAGATTTTCTATTTTCTGAAAAAAGAAGTTATATTTACATTGTGAAGTAGCCTAGGCAAATAAATTGTGACCAGGTTCATACAGGAACCTAAGGCATACTGTACTTGCCAGTGCTATGTAACACGCTGAGCCAAAATGAAGCAACTACATTACGGTTTAGTATATAATATGAGCTAAGAGAACCTAGCTGGCTAAAGATCAGTGAACTTCACAGTTAAGCAAAGATTTGAACTTCGTATAGTTAAAGATTTGAATTTAGGGTTCTCTTTCCATTATTGCCATTACCATCATCACCCTTATATATTCAGTTTTTAAGTTGGTACTAAGTAGAAATCTAAGCCTGCAGAATATGATCTGTGCATTTGCACAACATTCTTAGTATGTGAGAATGTTTGTGTTTCACAATACGCCAGAAAACAATGGCAGATCACTTCTGTATTGTAGCCAGGAAAATTAAATTAAGCTTGATTTTTAATCCTAAATTGTTTACCCATAAAGTTGTCCATGGAATCCTGGCAAGCCCCTGTTCTATAAGAGTTCTCCCTTTTATTGCATGTTTATAGTTGGCTGAAATCCATGGTGTACCTCGCGGGCTTTATGATGGGCCTATTCATGATGTCATAGTAACCGCTAAAGCTGTTGCTCCAGCTCCTACCTCAAGGATAGCTACTTGCTCAGGCAAAATACAGGTTCCACCAATCCGCAACCTTCATCAGTCAGGCTTCAGTCTGTCTGGTAAGTCAAGTTGTAAAGAAAAAACAAAGCAACAAAAATTGAGGTGATAACAGGATTATCAAAATGACGGCTTACTATCATCTTTTAGATCATCAATTGGTAAGCAGTGCCTGACTTACCTTTCAGTCATTATAAAGCTCTTAGGAACTTTGTAGCACTTTATATGTGGTGATAATATATGCTGAATATATATTAAGGGAAGCTGGGTTGGAAGATAAGCATGGTTTTAAAATTGGAGGAGGAAACATCAAGTACCTGCACTAGGCTTACTTTTGTCAAGCAAAAATGCAAAGCATCTGTAATGAGTGTTGAGAACCACAGTAGAAAAAAAGGGGGTGAAATTAAATAAAAAGAGGACCAAACTAATCACAACAGGTACAAAAAATTGAAATAAAATTGTCAAAAGCGGTAGATAGCTTCTGCCTTTTGAGCAGTGTGGTGGCCGAGAGGTGGAGCTCACGTCTCGCAATCAGGAGGGTTTGAGTTCGATCCTAGATAGTGGCAGGTATTTCTTTCTGTAGGCACAAAAGAAAAATATCTGCTCTGAGCTCTGTAGGCATCAGGAAGGGCATCCAGCCAGTAAATGCTCAGCTCCATTCAGCTACCCCAACTCCACCCTGATGCAATGGATTATAGGGTCAATAAAAGAAAAAAAAAGATAGCTCCTGCCTTTTAGTAACTATTGACTATATGATAACTATGATATGTAATTATATACACAACACACACACACACATACATATATACATATACAGAGAGAGAGTATACAGGCTCAACGTGGTTTTAATTATCACCATGTAATTGCAACTATAAGAGCATACTGTAGGATCAAATGCATGTTTTCATTTACTTGTATGTAGACAGTATTTTATATCTCTTCTAGGATCTCAAGCAGATGACCATATTGCAAGACGTACTGCGCAGAAAATTATCGCACCCCCAGGTGGACGCTCCAATATTACATCTCTGTCATAATAATTCTTGGCTGAAGATACCTGCATATAACTTTAATTATACACTGGCCGTGCCCAGAAGTTATTAAAACCCATGGCCTAAATTTCCTATCAGTATCAGTGGATCTTAAAAGAGCATCTGTACGGTTTCCATTAGGATAGATGAATTATGCAGGTGCATTTTACATTCCTTTTAAGTAACTTATCATTACGAAAAGAATCTGCCTTGGCTGCACTCCCCAAGCACCTCTTTTTACTGAAAATATTTGGAAAACAGATTATTTTACACTGCCAAATTAAAGGGCTTGAATGGGAGTTTACAACAAAGAAATATGAAAATTATTTTGCCTTGTAACTCAGGATAAAATTTCCCACTTTTTCTTTTCTAAGTCAAAACGATAGATATACCCTTTCCTAATGTATAGATTTCGTTACACATAGTAAATGCATTCCTGGAATTCCCCTAAATCGTCATTAATATACCTGCAATTGTACAGATTTCTAATGAAAAACTTTCTGACATGCTAGCTGTAGATTAGGTTATATTCAAGAAATACCTGAATACATGGTTTTTGTTTTTAATTTTCTACCAATAATTTAGGCCTTTTGTCTGGGAATGACACCTGTACTATTTTGATACAAACAACTTGTTTCTATTCCCCTCTTTTTTACTGGAAAAAAACCTACACACATAAGGCCATAATGTTCCTCTGTGCACATAATGGTAAGCCTTAAATTGTTTTCTTTTACCATGGTGAAGTGTTACATCTGATTACCTAAAGACGTAGAGTACAGGATTTTTTTCCCAGAATGGCATGTCAGGGACCACCACAGTCCCCCAATGCTATGGCAAACTCTATAACTGATTTAATTTCATTTGCACTTACATTTAATTGATTATAATTGTAGACATTATGATTGCTGGTAACTTTGGTAAATTCTCCGATAGCTGCCCTAAAACACATTTATCGAGTGTTGTATCAGTGAAAGCCATAGACATTTTCTGGGGAAGAAGGCAAGTGGTGAAAGATGCATCCATTGTTGCAGTACAATTGCATGTTATAATGTCATGCTGCACACATTATCATTAACATTGTATGTGGGTGTGGAAACTGTGTAACGTCTGACCTAGATCATGGCTAATGATTGATGTCAAAATGAGGATAACATAATTGGAAATAGATTTCCAAGCTTAGTTTAAAATTTACTATAAGCAAGTAATAATTTAATTCCAAATAAACCATGAATAAAGCATTCTTCCCCTCCTACCACTCTTGCTCATAATGTGACTGGTAGATTTCATTCAGTTATGTCTCTGCTTTCGCCTTGAATGTGCTTAGGACAGCTATGGTTTTGTTATACCTTTGGAATCTTCATCATGATTAAAACAATGGACTATGGCTGGAACTAACCATGATTAGATGTAAGGTCTCAAAATCATTCCCAATATTTTTTTGATCCTGCCAGATGATGAAGAGCTACTTCACCAAATAGATTGTATCAAAATTATTGCCCTAAAGTTGATCGTTGCAACTGACCAGTAAGTGTTTATCAAGCCAGAAGGGGCTTATGATTTAGTATATCTATAACAGTAGGAGATTCTTGAACATATTGTTAGGAAACATTGTCACTCAGTATTGTGGCAGCATGGATATATTAAATACAAGTGTGCTCTGAATATTGATGGAAGTAGGTGTCATAGTGTCACTTTAGAGCTGGTATACAAATGCATCTAGTCCTTAAAGCTAGCAGAATTTTTTTTAACAGAATTGTGGAGGTGCCAGTGTGTTTTTAGTCTTTGGTTAGTCTTGAATTTTTAAAGCAAATTATTTATATACTTTTTTTTCCAAGTATCAAGTGTAGACCTTATAAATAAATAAAAAACATGTTTATGGAGGTCAGCTGCATACAGTTAACTTTTTATAAGACGTAAAGACAGGTTTATTATATTTAAAACACTGTATAGCAAATATGATCTTATATATTCCATATTATCCCATAAAATGATGGCCGTGACTCATTTTGCCTTTGTTATTTACATTCAATAAAATTCTTGAAAATTAGCAACATTTCAAAGTCAGTTCTTGTTCTCTGTTTTAACGTGTTTGATATCAATTCGATGGTTACTGTTTACAAAGACTTTGGCTATGCTGTATTTTATTCTCTGAAATGTATTTATTTAAGACAAAAAAGCAGTGGATTAAGCAACCATTACCTCTGAGGCACCCTGTATCCATTCTGCCTATGCCTCCAAACCAGTGGTGGGTTTCTGCAGGCTCATACCTACTCGCGAGAGCCGGTTGGTGAAATTTAGAGAACCGGTGAGAGGGGGTTCCATGGCGTACCTGGAAGTAAATCTGGCCCGCCGCTGCCAGTGACCCAACGGGAAGGGAAGGAAGGAAGGAAGGAAGAAAGAAAGAAAGAAAGAAAGAAAGAAAGAAAGAAAGAAAGAAAGAAAGAAAGAAAGAAAATTTATCATCACAATTGAGTCCAAAATTTTGGTTGCTAAGCAAAGAGCATTGTTAAATGAGTTTCACCACATTTTAAAAGGTGGCCACGCCCACAAAATAGGCCACACCTACAGAGTAGGTTCTAAAAAATTTGAAACCCACCACTGCTCCAAACACATTATGTGCGTCGCTAGACAGTGAATACAATGAAGCAGAAATGTCTCTGAGGGATCATTAGAATAAATCTGATGGGTGTTATAGGCCGATGGCAGCCCCAATGCTTTTTTCTTCTGTCCAGAGCTTGCAAGACTTAATAAAGAGAGAGGCAAGACTTTGCCCATTCATCCCTGCTATTTTGGTGGTGTTACTCCCGATGGGCCCCCATTCACAGACACCCCTGCAGTGGCACAGTTAGTGTGGATAATATGAACATAGCTCATGCGGCAAGGAATGGTGTTGTAAAAAGTATCAACAATTTTATTACGGTCACAGACCAGCAAATAAAAGCATTAAAACATTAATAGTAAAAGATAAAAATGAAAGACAGAGCAATATATTGCAGCTTGTGGTGGATTAACAGTGGGCAGTTAAAGTTTGCCTAATTTTACATACAGCATAGCAAAATTTGGCCACGTGCAGAGAAACTACAGGTCGTTCTTTGTCTTAACAACAGCACGGAAACAGTGACTTCTGCACTAGGTTCTTGGTCTACAAATAATATTGAGAACAAGGTAACAAAGACAAAATGAGAAGAAAATGAAACATTTTCTCAGACTTCAAAGGCTGTACATAATTTAGCTGTGTAAGGTTGAAAGCTGGAGGATTGAGATCAGGCCTTCTGATTGGTTTTGGGGAGGGATTTACTTCATCTATATTGGCCCATGACATTTCTGCTTTTTATAAAGAGAAATAGAATAATATCAGTTTGGAAATCCTAGTTCTATTCCTGTCCTTTTCTCAATGGGAATTTATAGGTCATTTTCTCAAATGGATTTTCTTCCATATAGTGATGAGATGCTATACTCCAGCAAAATGCCAGAATACAGATGCTAAAAGCCTTTTATTGATTTAAGGTTACATTAAATATGTATTTAATTAAATTATTTTCCATTCTTTTACTCAAACATGTGCCCTATGTAGCTAGCAAGAATGCAAATGCCAGAAAGAGTTCAAATAAACTATAAACAGTTAAAGAATGAAATTAAAAATGCTACTAGCAATAATTAAGTAAAAGAAGGGATGTACCATAGAGCTTTTTGAAATACAAAAAGAGTATGGAACATAACTTATGAGGAAATACATCCCACTGCTTGGGAACGACCTAAATATGCAAATGTTTATGCAAATACAATATAAATGTAACATGAGAGCAAAGAAACTTGTCTTCTAATCTTCCTGAAGCACAAAGCCAGCTGGATGACCAAGGCCAGTTGCTTTCTCAGACCTAGGAAGGAGGCAATGGCAAACCACTTCTGAAAAACTGGCCAAGAAAACTGCAGGGATTATCCAGGCAATCACATGAATACAAGTTTACTTCAGCACAAGAAAATCCACAATAGCTGTATGAAAAACTACTACTGCTGTAATAATGATTATTATTAAAAATAAACTAGGGTATAACAAATATTGGAAGGAAAAACAATCTTCAACCTTTGGTCCTTGGAATGTTGTTTGCTAAGCACATTAAGAAATACCAGATAAAAATAAATTTAGTTTTTATTTTGTTCTGTATGTTTATTGTGAGCCATCCCTCAATTTGAAGTCAGGTAGCACCTACTTTTTTTTTTGAAGCCATTTATAGCTCTTTCGGAACAGCAGTTAATCTAATGAAAGTTTATCCCAAAAGTGCCTTTTCCAAAACGCAGCTGGACTTTCTTGATTTTTTTTGTTTTGAAAACATTTCACTTCTTATCCGAGAAGCTTCTTCAATTCATCCTTTTGGAAAAAAGCACTTTTGGGACAACCATGACCCAGATGATTGAGGTATCCATAGACAATTAAAAGTAATCACTAACAAATTTAATGCTGCTGGTAGAATCCATTTTTCATCTCCCAATGGCTCCCTTGCATCAACCAGCTCTGAATTGGGAAATTGTAAGATCTAGAGTAGATTTGGGGTTCACTTTTGGGAAACACAGTGAGGACCCAAGTGGAAGGTCTATGAATAGTAGTGTATCTCTATGATACTAGATCAAACTATTTTTTTTTAGTTTCCATCTTGATTTGGTTCTATACAATCCTTTGTCTTGCCTCCTTAACTGTAAAATCCAACAAATATCTTAATTTGTGAAGATACCTGCTTCAAATAGTACACTCTTTGGCCCAGGATATTCTGTACACACCACAGAACTATTTCCAGCATGTGCTGTATTTATAAAGATTGCAGCAATCACTTTTAAATGAATTGCCCCAATTAACTGCAGAATTTGAATAAATTGGAAGTTAATTAATCCAACCATCTCATCACCTAGAAAAATAACACCGAAAAGCTAGCAAATAATGAAATAGAAATTAGGTCATCTTTACCATCTGAGGAAGCTGATATAGAGAATTAATTTCACTCCTAGCCCATACTCAAAGGAACATTATGATTCTGCTTTTTGTGGGTGTGTGGCATTCACTGACTTGCTCATACAGTACATCAGTGCTTCTCAATTATTTTCTGTCATGCCCCCCCTAGGAAGAAGAAAACATTTCGCGCGCCCACGCGCGACTGTAAATAGTATCATTTGTCTATAAAATTGTTATAAGTACACCTCTGCATAACACTGTATCCTTATTAACGTATAAGAGAATAAAAAAAGAAAGAAATGTGGATCAAATTTACAACAAAGAATAGCTTTATTAACTGTAGCAGAAAAGATTTAAAGTGCAT
Organism: Rhabdophis nuchalis; assembly: GCA_039707465.1. Classification (NCBI taxonomy): domain Eukaryota; kingdom Metazoa; phylum Chordata; class Lepidosauria; order Squamata; family Natricidae; genus Rhabdophis; species Rhabdophis nuchalis. The sequence goes on from CM077645.1 coordinate 75,291,984, forward strand.
TAGAAATTTTAAAAAAATTAAATCCTTAATTAAACTAAACTGCCGAGGTCAAACGCGCCCCCCTTTACGGAGCCTCGCGCCCCCCCTGGGGGGCCCGCCCCACTATTTGAGAAGCACTGCAGTACATGTAGGTTACTATTCTGGATCCCAAAAATTATTCAGATAAAAAAAATTGCATTAAAAGAAATGCACACAGGTCTAACATTAATTTTCAAAGACGAGACTACTTCCTCTCCACTTCACCTCCAAGTACCGGTACTTCTGTTTTGATACATATTTCAAACTTGATTCTTTATACAATGAGCTTGATAGATTAATAGTCCATGTGATTTAGATTTCCTGCACCAGCTATATATTCAGTCTACCAATGGTCTCGGTGCCAAATAATACGAAGTAATTCTTTGTGTTTGAAAAAATGAGGAAATGTTTTTTATTCTCACCACTTCTATCATCTAATCTTGCAAATCGCATAATAGTAGAGCAGGGGTCCCCAACCTTTTTTGCACCAGGGACCGGTTTCATTTTAAAGAAAATTCTGCGGACCGGCTGGCGTAGAGGAGGAGCGGGGGGGAGGAACAGGTGGCGCATGTGCACGTGGGGGGGGGGAAGTCGGCTCACTCGGCCCTCTAGGGCCTCCAATGGTGTGAACAGCCACGCCTGCGCATGCGCAAACGGGGGGGGGGAGTCAGCTCACTCGGCCCTCTAGGGCCTCCAACGGTGTGAACAGTGCCTGCGCTCTCCTGCATCCGGCGCGTGCTCTACCCAGAGGGCTGCCCCCTCCTCCCTCCTTCTCCTCTCCGGCCCTGCGGCCCGGTTCCTATCAAGCCACGGACCGGCACCGGTCCACGGCCTGGGGGTTGGGGACCCCTGTAGTAGAGCATGAATTAATAATCTAAAGATGATCAATAATGAATAATATAAGATGGGATTTTGTAAGGCTGCAAAAGACATGTTGCCAATTATTTGCACATTCTCTCAACTGGGGTCTCCCTATCGCTATAATTCAGAGCAAGTTGCTACTTAAGTGAGACAGAAGTGTTGCTCGTAGGCATTCTCTCAAAACAGATTCATTTTCTGATCGTTAAATGAATTTGAAATGGCATCTAGCATTGAAGTCTAAAAATAGGTCAAATGATGAATGCATAAGTGTTTCCCGTTTGTACAGTCTGATTCAAAAGAGATTTCCAGCAACAGCCTCCACCTGTTTTTGCAAAACGTGTTTTTGAAGGCTAATAATTTACAGATGGTGGCAGGTAAAATCCTCCATGGCTAAAACATTACAGACTCTGGATGAATGAACCCTGTTGTGTTTCACTGTTATTGCTTCAGAGAATAAAGAGTTACTCCTCTAGTTGTAGAAATAATCAAATGCTAATTTTAAGAATGTTATTATTTTTAACGATGAGCATCATAATGACGGTAATCAAAGATGAGCACCACTCATAGCTGGTACTCAAAAGGAACATTCTGATTCTGCATTTTGTGTGTGTGTGTGTGTGGCATTCACTATATAGTTTGTCAATTTTTCTACAATTTTTGGTGTCGTGAAATACTTGAAGACCATTTCATGACAACAGGTGACTTTACTACATCTAGAAATAAGGCTCCTGCTTGGGCCTGCTTGTCATATATGTAGGAAAGAGGCGTTGATTGATTTTGGCACACATTTTTGAAGGTTTATGGCAGGGATGTCCAAACTTGGGAACTTTAAGACTTGTGGACTTCAACTCCCAGAATTCCCCAGCCAGCTATGCTGGCTGGGGAATTCTGGGAGTTGAAGTCCACAAGTCTTAAAGTTCCCAAGTTTGGACATCCCTGGTTTATGGTAATACATAATTTGACTTGTAGACTAACTTGGACTTCACAAGCAGAAATACTGCTTTGCATTTCAATGTTTGCATATCCCTTGAGACTGAAAGTGATTTGTTGTTCCCATTTCAAAACAAGCCCAACTCAAGATACTTTTTCAGCCTTAGGCGAGATTAAAAAAAAAAAAAGCTTTCCCCATTTTTTTCTTGATGCTCAACAACATGACACTGGTATGGAAACATAATACTTTTCTTCCATTTTTAATATTTTAGTGCAGCTCTTACTGTCTCCATGATTCCCTATTGTATTAGAAACCTAAGCACCGTTGGGTTCCAAAGGAGAAATAAAAAGGGACAGAAAATCTTTTGAGTAGAGCAGTGGTAGTCAACCTCGTCCCTACCGCCCACTAGTGGGCGTTCCAGCTTTCATGGTGGGCGATAGGGGTTTTGTCCGATACTGAAGCACTTTTCTTTTTTTAATTTAATTGACTTCCCTACTTTATAAATCACCATTACTATGGAACCGGTGGGCAGTTAGAAAATTTTACTACTAACAGAGAAACAAAAGTGGGCAGTAGGTTGACTACCCCCGGAGTAGAGGGTGGGAATCTTTTAAAAAAAATCATTCAGGATACTACAGGTAGTCCTTGACTTATGACCACCAAAAGGACTGGAAAATTCATTGTTAAGTGGTGTGGTCATCATGTGAGACCACGTGACTACACCCAATTTCATGGCCTTTTTGCTGCATTCGTTAATTAAATCACCCATGATTGTTAAGTGAGACAGCATGTGACTGTGACTTGGGACCTTTGTCTGGCTTCCCCATTAACTTTGCTTGCTATAAGCCAGCTGGAACGTTGCAAATGGTGATGAGGTCACCCCAAGGATGCTGCAATAGTCATAAGTGGGAAGATCAACCATAAGTCACTTTTTTCAATACCATCGCACCTTTGCTGCTAAACAAATGCTTGTTAAGTAAGGACTACCTGTGCTAGTATTTGCTACTATATAGAATCATAGAATGCAAGGGCTGGAAAGGATCTTGGAGTTCATCTAGTTCAGTGTTTCTCAACCATGGCAACTTGAAGATGTCTGGACTTCAACTCCCAGAATTCTCCAGCCAGCAAATGCTGGCTGGGGAATTCTGGGAGTTGAAGTCCAGACATCTTCAAGTTGCCAAGGTTGAGAAACACACTGATCTAGTTCAACCTTCCACTCAGTGCTGGAATCCATTGCTACAACATCCCCAACAAATGCCATCCAGACCTTGATTGAACATATCCAACAGCGTCCCAGTTTCCAAAGAAATCTCTTTGTTGAACCATTTTTACCTTTAGGAAACTATTCTTAGGGTCCAATTGAAACCTGATTTCTTGCAATTTAAGCCCATTCTGTCTTGTCCTATGCTCTGGAAACAACTCAATACCTCTGTTCCCTCTTCTTCAGGATACCCCTTCAGAATACTTGGAAGACAATCCACCCACAATCGACACTTTTCTCCAAACTAAACATACTGAAATCCTCCAACCATATCCTGGCACAGTTTTTCTTTCCAAGCTCTTTACCAATGTCTTTCCTACAATGTGTCTATGGAGATTCTTAGTCATTCAGGTCATGATTGTCCCAAAGATGCTTTTTCAAGAAGCAGCTGGACTTTCTGGTTTTTCTTTGAAGACGTTTCGCTTCTCATCCAAGAAGCTTCTTCAGCTCTGGCTGGAGGGTGGGGAATGGAAGGATTTATATTCCTTGCAGACAGCTGGATATTTGCATCCTTTTAGTGAGTCGTTGAGGCTAAAACAGGGGTGGGTTCCTGCCAGTTCTAACCTCCTCTATAGGAGAGGTTCCACAAATCTACAGTGCCGTTCAGAACCGGTTCCAGCTCCCCCCCCCCTCCATCCACACATCAAGATGAAGAGCGAGAGGAGGAATTCTGGGAGTTGAAGTCCACAAGTCTTAAAGCTGTTAAGTTTGAACACCCCTGGGGGGGTTTTTCCTAAAAGGTTAGGGGCGCAAGGGTCTTGTAACTTGACAGCTTTAAGACTTGCCTGCTTCAAATGCCAGAGTTTCTGAGCCAATATTTTGGTTGCTAAGCAAGAGTGTTGTTAAGTGAGTTTCACCACATTTTACAAGTTGGCCACGCCCACCCAGTCACACAACTGCCAAGCCACTCCCACTCAGGCACATGGCCGGCAAGCCACTCCCACCCAGTCACATGGCCGGCAAGCCACTCCCACAAAGCAGGCCACAGCTACAGAAGAGGTTGTAAAAAAATTTGAAACTCACCATTGAGCTAAAAGAATACAAATGACCAGCTGTCTGTAAGGAGTGTGAATTCTTCCATTTCCCATCATCCAGTCAGACCTGAAGCAGCTTCTTGGATGAGAAGCGAAATGTCTTCAAAGAAAAACCAGAAAATCCCGTTGCCTCTTGAAAAAGCACCTTTGGAGCTTCCTACAATGTGGTATCCAAAACTGGATGCAATACGAGGAAATAATGACTCGTGGCAGTTGTAACTCTGCGGCTACCATTTAGGATTGAAAGGCAACTGGACTTTCTTGGGGGAGGGGTCCCCTTGAAAATGTTTCACCACCACTCAGCTAGAACTGAAGAAGCTTCTTGGATGAGAAGCGAAACATTTTCAAGGGGGAATAAAAGAAAACCCAATTGCCTTTTCAACAGCATCTTTGGGACAACCATGACCTGGGGGAATGAGAATCTCTATATAGACATCTAACCTTTGGGAATGCATTTGTAGGTCTAGTATCCTATTGAAAAATTCCTAACCCGCTTTAGCTTTAATTTATCCATGCCATCCCCACCTCCCAGATATATTTCTAAATTTTTTGAATCTGGCAATCCTGTAATCAAGTATGCTCGCTCTCCAGATTGTCTTTTGGTAGTATCTTGAACTGCAAACTGGCACGGTCAGTTTCTCTCAGCGCTTTGATGTCTTCATCCAGATCTTCCCTATTGGTTAGGGTGCAATCAGGAGGGCCCTGGCAACCTTCTAGAAAATTAAAATCAGCAAAAATGCTCTAGGAATTTTGGGGTCTATGCAGAGTGAATTAATTTTTCGGTAGATGTCTAGATGGTTATTACAACGCCTTTCCTTCCTGAAAATAATACAGCCTCAAAGAGCAATGTCCATTTTGCTTGTCTTAATGATTTATACTATACACCAGGGGTCTCCAACCTTTGCAGCTTTGCTGGCTGGAGAAGTCTGGGAGCTGAAGTCCTTCAGACTTAAAGTTGCAAAGGTTGGAGACCCCTGCTATACACAACCCAAAAGAATATCTTTGTTGCTTCCCTTCCTGGACTAGTACATTCAGATCAGTGATGGATTCTAGATCCTGTTCCAACCGGTACGGTTGGAACGGGCCCAGTGTTGTCCACATGGATGCACGTGGCACACGCATGCATCAGACCTGCCAGCAATGCCTCTGCAAGCCTCCGTGATGCTCCAGCAGCTCGGCAGAGCATCGCTCAGGAGCTGTATGCACCATGCACGTGCACGGAAATGTCAAAGGCTTTAAACAGAACAGGTAAGGAGCTCAGGTGGGCAGGTTGGCCCTCTGGAGCACCGTACCAGAACGATACCTGGTGTTCCGGGCAGGCTCCGGTACGAATGTACTGGGGCGTACCGCCTGCAACCCACCACTGATTCATTTATTCACCACTGATTTATTTCTTCATTCAGAAAATGAATGAAACATCTCACAGTGTCCTTAACGCCCTGTAGTTTCTTTCCTGCTTCAAATTCTCATCAAAGCTGGAGAAGGACATTTTCCTCCTTCCCTTCCACAATAGCAGCATGAACTCAGTAGAGATTTGGATCTGTTTGCCTCTCGTTAATAGAATTGCTCATCGGTAATGTTGAAGCCAGGCACCAAAGTAGAGTATTGGAAAAGTAATATATTATTTACCATTGGTACTACGGTTTTTCAGCAGGATAGAAGAAAGCATCCACAAAATTAATGTGCTTTTTCACCACCTGACTTAGTGTTTGTTGTGATATAAAATTTATTGTTCTGGTGTTAGCAACTAAGATAAGAATATGAAGGTTTTAGAATCCTTGCCAAGATGGTCTCACCAAACAGGACTTGTACTTTTTTATTTGAAATCACTTAACAGAGCTCTTTATTTTTTAGCATCTGCCCTCATCTGTCAACCATATCTTTATTTTCTGATGTGCACCTGCCTTGTGTTTGGCTCCCATGCCAGTTCGCCCTCTGGTCCTTTTCTCCCACTCCACAAAGGGATCCCCCATAATCTTCAGCAGCCATCGCAGCCCAGCCAATTTTCCAAACAGCCAGCTTCACTGTCTACTAAAACATCCTTCTTTTTTCACCTGGAACTGTATCACTAACAGGATTAAAATAAACCATTTTTAACTTTTGAAAATGATCTAAATCTCTCGTAAGCCTGCCAAGGCTCCGGGATGAATTGCTGGGGTCTTATAAGCTTTGATAATTTTGCAAGATTCGAGACAAACCATTGCATCAGATTGTATGGTTGCTGACTGCAGTAGCTTAAGAGCCAGAAACATTTGTCTTTCCAAGGTGACAGACTGAGGCTTTCCGGCGTTAACAATTTATAGCATGCCTAAGCCATTGTTGTAGTAATGCAGTATATCACTGTTGCTGGCAAGTTGTGTATATCATCATGAGGATGGGAGGGTGATGGTGGTAGTGGGAAATAATAATCTCAAAAACTACCAGTCCCCGAGTTCCTTGTGTCTAGGCAAGAGGACCAGGGACAGCTGTTAGGGAACAAAATATTATAAGTAAAGATGCAACAGTGAGAAAATATGCTGGTGGTGAAGTTTAAGCTCTAAAATATATTAGGCAACTGTTTTAGCCAGTGTTTTTCAGCCTTGAGTTGAGTTTTAAATCCCAGCCAGCCATAACAAAGGAGGGCAAATTACAAATAGGCAATCATGATGTAAGGATGCAAACTCACAATACTGACAAATATTGTAAAGGGCGGACTCTGGGACATGATGTTATGGCATTACAATAGCAGAGTTGGAAGGAACCTTGGAGGTCATCTAGTCCAACTCCCTGCCTAGGCAGGAAACCCTATACCATTTCAGACAAATGGCTATCCAACATCTTATTGAAGACTTGCAGTGTTGGGGCATTCACAACTTCTGGTGGCAAGCTGTTCCACTGGTTAATTGTTCTCACTGTCAGGAAATTTCTCCTCAGTTCTAAGTTGCTTCTCTCCTTGATTAGTTTCCACCCATTGCTTCTTGTTCTGCCCTCAGGTGCCTTGGAGAATAGTTTGACTCCCTCCTCTTTGTGGCAACCCCTGAGATATCGGAACACTGCTATCATGTCACCCTTAGTCCTTCTTTTCATTAAACTAGACATACCCAGCTCCTGCAACCGTTCTTCATATGTTTTAGTCTCCAGTCCCCTAATCATCTTTGTTGCTCTTCTCTGCACTCTTTCTAGAGTCTCCATATCTTTTCTACATCTTGGTGACCAAAACTGAATGCAGTATTCCAAGTGTGGCCTTACCAAGGCATTATAAAGTTCATTTGGTCAGAGAGAGACTGGCAGAAACAGAGGGAGGAGTCAAGCAGAGAATTAATCCAGAATCTTTACGTAGGGAAGCAAGGTCCAACACACACACACACACACACACACCTTGAATGCCTTACTAATCTGGCCCAAGTGCAAACTGTGAAATAAGCATGAGCAATAAAGTAGCTAATTGAATCTTCATGTGTGGATATGGTTGTTATTGCCTAACACAGGGGTCCCCAACCCCCGGGCCGCGGACCGGTGCCGGTCTGTGGCTTGGTAGGAACCGGGCCGCAGGGCCGGAGAGGAGGAGGAGGGAGAAGGGAGCAGCCCCCTGGGCAGAGTGCGCAGAGTGCGGCTCTTCCTCCACCTTCATCGACGGTGGAACTCCTGGGCGCCGCAGCAGCAGCCCTCCCTACTGGCCGCCGATTCCCTTCCTCCCGATGGGTCACCCACTGAACGCCGTTCCTCCCCCCCCTCAATGGAGCCTTCTCAGCTCCTGGAAGGCACCTGAGCGAGCGCACGAGCGACCAAGCAGGGCGGCCGGGTGGGCGGGGCAGGCTAAGGCGAGTGAGCGCGGCGGGCCGGGCTGAGGAGGCTCTGGGTGGGGGTGGGGACGACAGACAGACAGAGAGGCACAGACACAGAGAGAGACAGGGAGGGAGGGGGGAATCAGAGAGTGGCAGACACACACAGAGAGACAGCAAGAGGGAGGGAGAGAAAGAGAGAGACACAGAATGAGTGATTAAGTGCGTGAATGCGAGACAGACAGACAGACACACACACACACACATAGAGTGACAGATGGGCAGATGAAGGAGAGAGAGAAAGAGATAGAGAGAGAGAGAAAAAGAGAAATAAAGAAAAAAGTGGGAGAGAGAGAAAGAAAGAGAGAAAGAGAAAGAAAGACAGACAGAGAGAAAGAGAGAAAGAAAGAGACAGAAAGGAAAGAAAGAGAAAAAAGAGAGAAAGAAAAAGAGAGAGAGAGAAAGAAAAGAGACAGAAAGAGAAAGAGAAAGAAAGAGAGAGAGAAAGAAAGAGAAAGAGAAAGAGGGAAAAGGAGAGAGAGAAAGAAAGAGAAAGAGAAATAAAGAGAGAGAAAGAGGGAAAGAAAAAGAAAGAGAGAGAGAAAGAGGAAAAGAAAGAGAAAGAAAGAGAGAAAGAAAGAGAGAGAAAGAAATAAAGAGATAGAAAGAGAGAAAGAAAGAAAGAAAGAGAGAGAGAAAGAGAAATAGAGAGAAAGAGGGAAAGAAAAAGAAAGAGAGAGAGAGAAAGAGGGAAAGAAAGAGAAAGAAAGAGAGAAAGAAAGAGAAAGAAATAAAGAGATAGAAAGAAAGAGAGAGAGAGAAAGAAAGAAAGAAAGAAAGAAACTTATGACCACAATTGAGCCCAAAAGTTTGGTTGTTAACCAAGACCATTGTTAAGTGAGTTTCACATTTTCCAAGTTGGCCACGCCCACCCAGTCACATGACTGCTGAGCCACTCAGCCAGTCCGCAAAACTTTCTTTAAAATGAAACCGGTCCCTGGTGCAAAAAAGGTTGGGGACCCCTGGCCTAACACATTGTTCTTGGCTGATACATTTTGACAGAATTGCAGCTTGCAGCAGATGCCATGGTGCATTGATACCTGTTTATGCATACATCCTAGTGCTGAAATTCAATTTTGAGTGGGTGTGTCTTGGTGGGCCTGGCAGGGGAAGGATACTGCAAAATCTCCATTCCCTCTCCACTCTGGGGCCAGCCAGGGGTGGTATTTGCCAGTTCTGCGAATTACTGTATTTTTCAAAAAAGAGGATGAAAATCTGGATACAGCATTTTTTACCTCCAGAAACCCCACCCCTTTGCAAAAATGGCCATGCATAGCCTTTGGGAGGCTTCCAGGGTGCTCCTGAGGGCTGTGGAGGGTAAAAATGAGCAAATTACAGGCTGATTTTTTGCCCATTCCCCCACCCCCAGCCCCTACAAGTCTCCTAAACGCTAGGCATCCCCCTTTTTTGACAAAAAAAGAGGCCAGTTTTCATGAAAAGGGCCATTTTGGGGAGGTTTAACAAAGTGCAAAACCTTTTTTTAAAATTTGCCTCTTCAAAATCATGGTGCATCTTATACTCCGGTGCGTCTTATACTCTGAAAAATACGGTACTCAAACTTTCTACTACCAGTTCTCCAGAACCTGTCAGAACTTGCTGGATTTCACCCCTGATGCATCTCTGTTTGGAACATTGCAGAGCTTACCAAATAATTTGGTAGGAGCTCTACCCTGCCCATGTATTCTGTCTAGGTGCAGCTCTCACTAATTTCTTTTAGCTTCTAAGGGAGAAGAAATCAGAAGAAACAATGAAATCATTTTAGATCCAACAAGATAGGTGAACTGCATACATATTGACAGATTTTGCTGATATCTAGAAATTTCTAGTGACATCTTGATTTCAACTATCCCAGGGGATAAGAGGGTAGTCCAGTTTTCAAAGTAATCTATTTTCAATGTCCCTTTCCAAGATCAGGTTTAATGCGGAGTTTAATGAGGATTGGACAGTATTAATTGGAGAGCCTATATTGGCAGCAAATTTTAAGGATTTCTTGAATTTACATCTATGCCCCTTTCCTATGCATGATTCTGGGCAGCTCTGGGAATTCTGGGAGTTGAAGTCCACAGGTCTTAAATTTGCCAGGGTTGGACACCCCTGCGAGGTTCCAAATTGGGCTGGGCTAAATACACAACCTTTGTGAGTCATCACACAGGCTTCTTGGAAGAACGCATAGAAAGGAGATTAAAATATATTCACATGAGTTTGCCATACTCAGCCCATCTGGTACAACTTCACATAACAAGTGGATCACCCCAGTTTAACTCCTGAAGACTAGACCAAGTGGGCAGAAGAAGCATAGACCAAGTAGGCGATACAAGATATAATTTATCGCTAGGCATATAAATGTTATAGAAGATGTGAATGATAATTGGGGCAAGAGCTGCTCATGGAATTGCTGGGGGATGTAAAGGACACTTCTGGGATTACTTTTTCATGAAAAATGTTGTAAATTCTCAAATCGTTCCCTCCACCCACCAGAGCAAATCAGAAGGAAGCAAGTAAAAAGTGAGGCACTGTTTCTCTGGTGACCCAGTTTTTCTCTGTTTGATGTCTCCTTGTCCTCAGAAACAGCAACATTAATTAATTGTGATTGTGATTATGCGTTAGTATTCCTATTTTAGAATTTGCTTGGGCCTGCACAGATGCCCGGTTTTAAATCAGGCTGATGTTTTTAATCTTTACCTTCTTGATCTGGGCCTATGGAATCTGAAAGCCAGCATGCCCTACTGATCTGAAAGACTTCATTCAGATGGTTTGTTTGCCTTCTAATGTTAACTTGAAAATCTTGATATTACTGTACTATTCAAACTCTGGAATTGACTTTGTAAAATAATTATGTCTTACTAATGCCTTCACTGCTAACATTTAGATAGTAGACTAAGCCCATCATGTTCACTTTGGCTTTTAACTTTATCAGGGCTTACATTTAAATTACCTAAAAGATTGGTTTTTTTAACATTAAAGTTTGTTGTTATTCTTCTCTTGGCTTTTTGTCTGCTACCACTGTTTGCTTTATTGTGCTGTGGCCTTAGATTTTAATTTTGTTGGCTTCTGGGAGATGCCTTGAAGTAGTACTAAAATGATGAGATATAAATCTCTAAAAATGCCATCCATGGTTGAGAATTTTTCATGCAATACATCTTAATACACCAAGGATACTGTGTTTCTCAAATGAAATAATGTTAGCAACTGCAATGCTCTAGAAAGCTACATTTCTTTATCTTTTTATGGCAATGTGTTTCTCCTAAAACTCAAAATCTCGTGGCTACACTGACCCAAGAATACACAGCAGCCCGCATAGTATTAATTTAAAAAACAGGTGGCCCTATTTGAAGCAGGCATACTTCAACTGACTTTAAGGTTGCATAATGGCTATGTGCGTCCTCTCTTCTCTTGCTTATTAGGAAATGTTGTGGTATCATTTCATTTTAAGTTGTTGAATTTGACAAGCCCAATCGCTGATAAAAGAACAGCAGCAATCCACAGGAGACAGTCATTATCAGTTACGCCTTTCAAACATGTTCCATCTTTCATTTCAAACTCTATACCAAACATGGCATCTAGCCCCCTCTAGTGGGGAAACAGTACAGTTTCTAGCAGATTGAAACTGCCTTTTTAAAACATGCAATACAGATAACCCCTGGCTTCCCCTTAGCGCAGGGGTCTCCAACCTTTGCAACTTTAAGTCTGAAGGACTTCAGCTCCCAGACTTCTCCAGCCAGCAAAGCTGGCTGGAGAATTCTGGGAGCTGAAGTCTTTCAGACTTAAAAGTTGCAAAGGTTGGAGACCCCTGCCTTAGCGAACGTTCAAAGTTACACGATAAGCACCCCCTAGCATTTATGAAGTCCCTAAACTATGAATCTTGGAGCACCACAGCAGTTGTTCGCACTTATGAACAGCTGCAGAAGCTCTGCAATATTTGACCTGAATATTGCCAGCCGAACTGGGGCTTGGGGTGGGGGGTGGGGCGGATCCATTCCTCCAACGCCCCATTCAGGCATCCAAAGGCTTTGCCCAGCAGGTTGCCGGCTGAAATGGAGCATATCCACTCCTCAGAAGCTCCATTTCAGCTGATAACCTGCTGGGCGAGGCCTGCAGAGGCCCGAACGAAGTGTCAGAGGGGCGCATGCAGCTGAGAGGTTGGACAGGAGACTGCTTGCTAGATCTTCACAAGGTTAGTGACCCATCACGGCAGGGTGGGTGGGTGGGTGAATCAACTGTGGGGAGCATAAGGTATTTCAGTGGGTCGGAGAAGCCTTGAGTGGTCTTAGGCAAATGGCCTGTTCCATCAGTAGCCCCCCCCCCCACCATGACCTTCCTCACCCTGAAATACCTCATGTTGTTGTTGTTGTTGTTGTTGTTGTTATTATTATTATTCACATTTGTAACCCGCACCCATCTCACCACAAAGGAACTCGGGGCGGCGAACAGAGATTTAAAATAAATATACATAAATACAAAATATTACTAAATAATAACTAAATTAAATCAATGCCCTGCTTAAAATAAATTTAAAAACCCATAAATTAAACTTTGATTTGATTATAAGACAGTAGGGTGTGGAGTAGATCATGCTAGGCCGGCCAAATGAAAATAGTAAGTTTTTAAGTGCCGACGGAACAAGCGGAGGTCTGAGATGGTATGGAGATTGGGAAGTAGGCCGTTCCAGAGGGTTGGGCCCACCACAGAGAAGGCCCTTCCCCTGGGAGCCGCCAACCGGCATTGCCCGGTCGACGGCACCCAGAGAAGACCCTCCCTGGGAGTGAGTCGGTCGTAGGGATGTGCACTTAATGACTCTTGCATTCAATTAGCAAATGTATGGGCAAAAGAAGGGAGTGATCTCGTTCAAGGTATGAGATTCACTCCCACAAATCCATAGGAATGTAATGGCAGGCTCCATTACATTCATAACTCAAGGACCACCTGTACAGAGCAAGGGGCTTTTGGAATTCTCCCCATTGCTACAGGCCTTAGGAATTTTCCAATTATTCAACAGGATTACCGTTTAATAGATATGTTCCTAAACTAAATGTTACTCTTACTCCATTTCATCCTGTAATTCTCACTGGAGTAGGAAAATGAAGTCCATTATTTCTCCATATGGCTTCTCCATGGCTGGGATCAAATTGTTGCACAACCTATCTTTTTTTCTCTCACAGTACAAATGCAATGGCCTTTTCGTATCCCATGACATGAATATGGAGTTTTCATTGAAATTTCCCCATAGTAAAGAATGCTCATTAGCATGTAATACAATTTTCAGAAAAACACGAACCTTGATCGGGATATTTTGCCAACTGCAGTCATGCTACGGTAACTAGAAAAGAACAGTCTTTCTCCACGCACTTTCTCCATGATTCTTTAATATGTCAACATTATCTTGGCAAACTTGGGTAGAAAATATTATGTGTGGAAAATATTTTTATGGTAGGAAGTCACTGATAGCAGGCCTAAGGTTGTATGCAAGTGTTACGGATGTCTCTGTTAGGAGACCAAAAATGTGTGCGGCAGAATGTAGGGGAAGAATGTTGCTTAGTATCCACACTATCAGTCACAAATACTGAAGGTAAAACAAGTAGACTTTTACTTGCGTTGGAAAAATAAAGTAAGAGACACTTCTTCACAAACAAGTGATAAGTAATCCTGAATCATATACACCAGGGGTCTCCAACCTTTGCAACTTTAAGTCTGAAGGACTTCAGCTCCCAGAATTCTCCAGTCAGCAAAGCTGGCTGGAGAAGTCTGGGAGCTGAAGTCCTTCAGACTTAAAGTTGCAAAGGTTGGAGACCCCTGATATACACAGTCTATTACTCAAACGTTGGCTTACAGTTGCTCAACTCACGATTCACCTTGCTGATTGACAACTGACATACAGAGCAGCCATCATCCAAAGATCAGCCTCTAACAGTGATTCTGGTTCCCTCTTATGGCGACGTCTAATCAGAGATCAATGATAAGTTGTAACCATTCAGATATTGCTGAACTACAGGATCCATCATCCTTAGCAGTGCATAAAGACAGGACTGTTACATTAAAAAAATATTCTTCCTTCCATAGGACTATTCAGCGAAAAAAACCAAGCACATTATGTGGGAATAATACTGTATTATGGCTGTATACAGGCAGCCCTAGAAACAATTTGGCAGAGGACTGATGGCATATCATTTGTGCTCAATGTAAGTATTTATTCTAGAATTGTGGCTTAGAAACCATAGCTCTCAGATGATTTCCCACAAATTTCATACATTGAAGTGAAATTAAAATACAGGTTTTATTACATGTAAAGTATATGACACAAGCTTTAAAAATAAATAAATTTTCAAAAGCATGTGTCTTAAATCTTCCCTCAATGTTTCTGTGCTAATAAAAGCAGTAGTACAATCCTGGAAAAATAAGATATGGAGACAATATTTTGCATGTAACTGAAATGCCCCAGGCACTAGTCCAGTTATCACCTAAGCCACTGTTTTTCAATTTTGGCCACTTGAAAAGGTGTACCGAGTGCAACTCCGAACATACATAAACCAGTATGCTGATTAGGGAATTCTGGAAGTTGAAGTTCCCACACCTTCAAGTTTCAAGATTGAGAAATATTGAGCTAAGCTGAAGGAAGCTGAATTCAGTCTGAACAAGCTGAATACACCCTTCTGAATAAGATATCTTAATTCCAATAAATCTCAATGTATGAAGGCTATAATTCAGTAGTGTGTCCCGGGAGGTATGGCCCGGTGCCACCATACTGGTATTAGCCATGAGCAGCGGTCACCATACCAGTACGGTGACCCACCCACCCATGTTTCTTACCTGTTTTCGAAACAACTGGGCCAATTGCGCACACAACCTCCGCCAAGCAGCTGGGTGTCGCAGGGTGGTGGTATGCGCATGCGTGTGCAGCACACCTGCCCGACGAGAATGCCTGACCCCATGCACAGCATACCGGCTGTGACGGAAACCGGAACCCATCCTTGTACACCCATCCAGTATGATCAATGGCCATGTTGGCCACAAACGTTGAAGATTGACTTCCAATACATGTATTGAGTTTTAGGTTAGAAAACCTAGCCTTTGGTTTAGAACAAGGGTGTCAAACTCACATCTCACTGTGGCATCGCATGATGTATTGGAATGTTTTTATCCTTCGCTAAACTGGGCATGGCCAGCGCGTGATGCATCCGGCCCGCAAGCCAAGAGTTTGACAGCCCTGCTTTCGGTTATTGCTACATCCACTTATCACAATCGACTTCCTTTTTCCTGAAGCTGCAGCAGCAGTGATAGCATCAAGTTAAGTAACACAGGTTCTGTAGAGGAATAGCTTCCCACATGGTTGTATATGTACCTTGAAATATGCTTTTAAGCAGAAGCCAGGAGACTTGTGATTATCAGCATCCACCTACAAGCCTATCATTCCTGAAGGTAGTTCAGAAGCATGTTCATTTCTTTCCTCTGGGAAAGGAAGGAATAGAATTCCTGGGCTGACTGAGGTTGCAGGCAACAGTCCTGAGGGGGAAAGTGAATGTAGTTAAGGAAGGCCTCTTCACATCTGCAGGCCTCTAAAGAAAATGATAGAAGAGTAAAGTATGAGAGAGGACTTGCAGCTGGACATCTTTTATTGATTACCTGAAACAGAAATGGCAAAGGAAGTGCCAAGTCTCCTAGTAGGATTTTTTCATGGCACAGAACCAGGCTAGCTCCATGACTGTCTGTCCACCATGCATCCTGTCCACCCCACTGGGACAAGTAGGGAGGCATGCTCTGGGTTCCTTTCCTCAAGCATTTTGTTAGACTCCGGATTCTGTCTATGGCTGCTGTGAAATGATCAGCCAAGTAAGTAAGTACCATATTTTGGAGGGGATATAAGTCACACTGGGTATAAGACGCACCAAGATTTCAAAGAGAAAAATAAGGGGGGGAAAATATTTTTTGGCCTTTGTGAGTCCATTTTTTGCTCTCTTCAGCCTCCAGGAACACTCTACAGGCCTTCCAAACCTTCTATGTGCCCAGTTTTTGCCAAAAATGGACATGCAGGGCAGGGTTTCGGGGGGCAGGGGCAAAATGGCCATATTTGGTGTATAAGACGCACCAAACATTTCCACCCTCTTTTTTTTGGGAGGGACATGCATCTTATACTCAGAAAAATACAGTAAGTAAGTAAGTAAATGTCTGCATGGTTTCTGAAGACAAAGGAAGGTAGAGACAGAAAGACAAAAACAAGAAAGGGAAAGCTTTGAATATAATTCAGCCAAATTTAACCATTGTTCAGCCTTATTGGTCTCCTTAAACCTGTGATGGCAAACCTATGGCACAAGTGGCACACGGAACCATTTCTTAGGGCACGCAAGGCGTTGCTCTGTCAGCTCCAGCGTGCATGTGTGCCAGTGGTGGGTTTCTGCATGCTCGCACCTACTCGCGAGAGCCGGTTGGTGAAATTTAGAGAACCGGTGAGAGGGGGTTCCACTGGCGTACCTGGAAGTAAATCTGGCCCGCCGCTGCCAGTGACCCAATGGGAAGGAAAGGAAAGGAAAAAATAAAGAAAGAAAGAAAGAAAGAAAGAATTTATCATCACAATTGAGTCCAAAATTTTGGTTGCTAAGCAAGAGCATTGTTAAATGAGTTTCACCACATTTTAAAAGGTGGCCACTCCCACCCTGTCACATGACTGCCAAGCCACGCCCACAAAATAGGCCATACCTACAGAGTAGGTTCTAAAAAATTTGAAACCCACCACTGATGTGTGCGCTGGCCATCTGATTTAGGCCTTTGTTTGAGGCCATTTTTCCAGCGCTCTGGAGGCTTCAGGGAAGCTCCTGAAGCGTCTGGAAGTGGGGGGGGAGGCTGTTTTCACCCTTCCCAGGCTCCTAGAAAGCCACTGGAGCCTGGGGAGGGTGAAAAAAGCATGCCAATTGCTGGGGGTCGTGCACATAGCATTATGGTTATGGCATGCCCACGCACGACCCCCCCTGCGCTCCCCCCGCTTTTGGCACGCGAGCCAAAAAAGGTTAGCCATCTCTTAAACAGAAGCACAACTCCCCATAATAAATCAACGCAACAAACTTTGCTGGCTCTGCATTTTATTAAATTGTGATTGTAAATCTTTATTTTGTATCTTTAAAAAAAACAATGGACTTCCTATGAATTCATTAGCCAATAACCACACTTACTGGCTTATATCAATGCAAACATTTTAACAAGAAAGCCATTTCTTCTTGGATTCACATAGAACATTCAACACAAGGCTAATTAGACTAAACACTTTCTAAACAAACTAGTTAGAGGCAAGTATTCGTTTTAAAAATGCAACATTTTAAGTCTATGATTGATTACTAGAACATGCACATGTCACCCACACTTAGGTCTTGAACTCAATTTGGAGTTTTAACTCTGTAGAATCTATTGTGCTATGATGCAACTGAAGAGGGATCAGTTGACGAACCATATTGGCACTTTAGCTTTCTTGAGGCATTAGGAAAAACAATGTGTGGATGGTCTGAAAAAAAAGACTGGATCCAGGCTTGTCTGAACATGGTTATAATCCTGTATGAAATTATAATCCTTAGTGTTAGGATTCCATATCCCATGGGGACAATAACTACATTGGGATGTCTGTGGTTCTGTACTCACTACTACAGGGGTCTCCAACCTTTGCAACTTTAAGTCTGAAGGACTTCAGCTCCCAGACTTCTCCAGCCAGCAAAGCTGGCTGGAGAAGTTTGGGAGCTGAAGTCCTTCAGACTTAAAGTTGCAAAGGTTGGAGACCCCTGCACTACTAGATCTTACTCATGAGTGCAGGGAAGTGGTGGTGTTCTTTTTCCCCAACACTTAAAAAGGCTTTTGACTTTGAACATTCCTCTTGGCATGCTTGCAACTCTGCTTGTAACATCAGAGGTTGTGACACTATGATAAAACAGCTGGTGGAATAGCATAATCTAAATATCTGGACTATAAACCTCTTTGAGAGTTTCTGCCTTTGAAATCAAGTGACGTTTTAATGATAGTACTAACACAATAACATTTACCATTCAACTGTAAATTGGATGTGCCATTTACCTGGCTATAATCTACAAAGTGGCACTGAGAATAAAGCTTTGGTTTCTTTGTATATCTACACAAGCAAACTTGATTTTTCTTCCCTTTCTAATGATTCTTATGAAATGTCGGTTGTGGACAATCTTTGTTTCTTATTAACTTCCACATAAAACTGTGGAAAATTAAGCATGTGCTCACTGTAGTCCATATAAAAGGGATTATACCTCTGTTGTGTCGTTTATTGAATTGACTGGATATTCATCTTAATGGCAGAGAAATTTAAAAAAAAACCTTGTTGCAGAGAAAATTGTAGCTTCAGAAGTAAGGCTGTAAGGATTCCTGTTTCCAAAAGACTCTAGTCCAATGCTAGCAAATCGGTTTCAGTAAGACAAGGCAGGTGGGTGGGAAATGTATCAACATTAAAAGCATGCAAACTTCACTTTCTTTCAAAAAACACAACTGAGATACAAACAGGACAATCTCTTTGAGGCTTGAACAAAACTGGAGTGAAAAGAGTTACAAGATTTATGTACAACATATACCCTAACGTCAAGGATTCCTAGAGTTTTAAGAATAAAGCCACAATATTAGTAAGAAAAAAACCTCAACGCAATCTTACTATTTTTATCTGGGGTAAATCCACCACATTCAGTGGATGTTATTCCCAGTAAATACACGTAAGATAGCAGCCTTGGTATAAGAAAGAGGGAGAAGTGACTTTTGAAACAGAGAAAAAGGCAGTATCCACAGCTGGAACCAGCATCAAAATTTTCCCGTTTGTGTAAGAAGTTAAGATGGGTGCCAATGATTGGTATATTTAAATCACACTTTGAACAGCATAAAGAAGTGCATTAAATGTTACTTCCTGCATCATTAGGGCATCTCAATCAAACTGCACTAATATCCTGCTCCTTTACAGGAATGAAGAAAACGTTAATGTCCGTTCAGGTGCTTGTAAGCATACAACATTCCTTGAAAGTCAAGGACGGCTTTGTGAAAAGATGCAGTGGTTTGACAAAAATAACATTACCTTGCACTGCACCGTGTGTTTTTTTTAAAAAAAACAGCTGTAAAATTCAGGGCAGTTGGCCCTAGATGGGTGGATTCCAAAGCACTTGTTAAATCAGAGATTAAACGTATTAAAAACCACATGAAGCCAAGGGCATCCATTGAGCCCGGGCCCAGCGGGTAACTCTGTAACTGCTGTGCTCTATATAAGAATCCTCACCAATGCTCTGAAAATATCAAGGGACAATTTTGCATGCTCTGGCTGTAAGGACAAGAGTGATGGCACATTTTCAATTGCCTTGGGCAATCTTTTCTAGTCCTCCCACCTTGCCCGCTTTCATTTTGCATGTTCTCGGATATATGTTACGTTCTTGTCCCTGGAATATGCTTCGGATTGCCATCTGTCACCTATCAAAAGAAACGGACAAAGAAAGAAATGGAACAGTTGTGTTGAGGTGTTGCATAGTAGCAAAGTCTCTGGTAACAGGAGATCTTTTTTCAATCCGTGAGTTCTGTAAGAACTATTTGCTTTTTCTGTGGCTCTACAGTGTTGGTTTGTGTGACTCTTCTTCTTTTTTATCCCCCATCCACAAAAGTACCTGCTATACTGATATCTGCAACCTGAGAATGTTTTATGTAAGAGGCACACCAGCTTCTGTCTCCTTTGCCCCATCGTCCTAGCTGCTTCCTGTAGAGGAACATACTGAGCTACACATGTTTACGTTGGAATGTTCAGATTCTGTTTCAGTCTCTGTTTCATCGGTGGTTTCAGGAGGAGAAAGGGACTCATTCATCTGATCCTGGCTCTTCTTCAACCTATACAGAAGGTAAAGTTAGTTATGCATATGGCAAAGTAAATAATCATAAAAGCATTGTTCTGAGAAGAAATAGTTGATGGAGTTTAGGGTTCAGTTAGGCTTGTAGAACTGTGTCTATAAAGGGCCTTGTCAGTTCAGTCTCCAAACACTTCCTGGATATGCCTTGGATATGCATTTCTGTCAGAATATCCATAAACTGGCAGAGACATGGTAACCAGGTCAGCCAATGTATAGGCATGGCAACTGGGTCAGCCAATTTGGTGACTGAGAGCCTGCCAGACAGTAAGAAGCCTGGGCGTGACTTAGGCTAAGCTTAACTGCCCTGTATAGAGGAGGGTCTCTTTGTCTGTGTTAAGTTCTGAACTGAAACAATCTCTCCTCTCTACCAGGTTGGAAGAATCTGCTATTGGTATTGTATATTTATTCATGTGTTATTATGTATCTAAATAAGTTAATGAGTCCTTCTGAATCAGTTATCTGTGTGTGCTTTCTGGATTTGACTTTTGCAACAATTTCTGTCCCCTGCATATCCGTTTCTTTGAAAGGTTCCCTCTAGACTGCATTCTCCATATTTACTTGCCTGAGTAGTCCTAAAGCTAGTCCGAGCAGTCTCATCAAATGAAATAGGGCAAGTGAATATTAGGAGCAGGAACATCTAAATAACAGCATTCCTGTTATTGTACAAAAACACCTAGGTTTATCTGGTGCCATCTTTATTATTCTTTTGTTGTCAACTTATATGTTATCTTCTAATTAATGTATAACTTATATGCAGTGTTTTTCAGACTTGAAGTCCACATATCTTCTGCTTAAATGTGTCAGATGTCTCAGATTATAACCTACAAATCTCTATCGCTCGATGATCAGAAGGCTCTCTCCAATTTTAGATATACAGTAGGATTTTGATGAGACATAAAAGAACTGAAAATAGAAGACTTTTTCTCCAAAAATTGTAATCATAATTATCCAGTCAAACCAACCATCTTTCCACCCTCATCCCCTTTTAAAAACAGACTCACTTTTCTCTGTTAAAAATGACAAAATCTTGTTGAATTGCTTCAAGGCATTCCTGCAAGTAATCATTTTCCTATAAAAAGAGAAATGTTATATTATACTTTCTTGTCTAAACTGCTGTGAATAAAAAACAGAACTAAAATCAATAACAACATCTAACTTTGTGTCACTCAGAATTATGACACTGTCTGCTTTTCTTTTTTTCCTATTAGTCAATTATTCTGGAACCTTATTTTGCTTAATAAAACAGTCTGATATGATATAATCATTAACATGTCAGGCAATAAATTAGGAGACGAATTAAAATCCATGTTCAGTCATAGCTCATTAGATAGAAGTAAATCAGTAGCCATCTATCCACCTATCCTTTTTGTCAGGTGTAAGCAACCAGAACAACTCTGAGATTTTGTCAAATAGATTTCTTTATTGCTGATCTCCAGTTTACAAAAATCTCACCAAGCTGTCTGATTTTCCTTAAAAAAACAACAGATACAGACCTAAAAGGTTGACTTCAAATGCTCCCTCCCCCAAATGGACTCTAAGCTGGAATGTCTTTTGACACCCCCCACCCTAAAATTGGGGCCTCCAATAGGGGATGATCAGCCTGATCCTAAGGGAGGTGCTAAGAATATCCATAAGAGATTTAAGTCCAACCCACCTTGAATGACATTGATTCTTATCTACCGCCAATTTCCTTTGACTGTTAGTAGTTCAGATTCTTGTAGAGCATGTTAGCATGCAATCTATTTGAACCACCCTGGCTTTTGATTTCCTGCATTTAACACTTTCTCTCCTTCATCTATGATTTCTACTCTGGCCTTCATGGATCTAGAATGAGGCCAATTCAAATATAATAATGTGCAAAGTTATATGTCACACCTAAAAAGATGGAGATGCAGATGACCTACATAGAGGTGACATCTTAGGCACCATCTCCATCAAAAGGTGTTTGGCCATCTTGTAAACTCCAACATAGAGAAGATGCTTCATGTATTCCACTCCAAGAAATGGAGGAGATGGAAAGTAGGGTCAGGCTCAAACAGCTCCTCCCCATCTGAGTTTTGGGCAATCCACATGTTGTGTTATTTAAACAAGGTGGCTAAAAAGCATTCTGCTGGGCTGCTGGAGCTTAAGTGCTGTGTAGGTTGTACAATTTTCTTCATTTTTATGGAGGGTGCTGTTCTGGATGTATGCTTTGTTCTTCGGAATATTTAACAGTTGTTTTATGGGACTGATTGTGGAGGAAGCTGATACGAATGTTGTCTACTGTGATTGAACATGAATACTGTAACCAACCAATCAATCCCTAGCAATAAGAGAGAAGCTAAAAACAACAATGAAAGTAGGCTGGGTAGAGTTCTGTGTGGCATTTCAGATCTACTCTACAAAAGATGTTTCAGAACCTGAAGAAATAGAACTGTAGTATTGTTCTACACCAGGGGTCCCCAACCTTTTTGGCACTAGGGACCGGTTTCATGTTAAAAAAATTCTGCGGACCAGTGGCCATGGCTCGTCTGGCATAGAGGGGGAGTGGGGAGGAGGGGGAACAGGTGTCGCATGCATGCGCTGGGGGATGAGTCGGCTCACTCACCCCTCTCGGGCCCCCAACGGTGCGAGCGGCCGCACCTGCACTCTCCCGCCCCTGGTGCGCACTCTGCCCAGGGGGCTGCCCTCTCCTCCCTCCTCCTCCTCTCTGGCCCTTTCTAAAAGTTGCGCCGCTCATTGCGGCCCGGTTCCTATCAAGCCACGGACCGGCACTGGTCCACGGCCCGGGGGTTGGGGACCCCTGTTCTACACTGCCTTGAAAGAACTCCTCAGCTAGTGGCCTATTGCAACGGAAGATGGCAAAAACTGGTACAATCCAGGTGTAAGGACTTGCCCCAGCTGGTCCCTCAAGAAAGACTCTTGACTCTATTAAGTGGAATCAAAAGAACTTTTACTGAAAGAAAGTGATTACAGGGAAGCAAGGCGAAATCTGATATTTTTTCATTTCCCCAACCCCAACCCCAACTCCCCTGACCAGTCCACTAGCATCCAATGTGATGTTGCAAGGTTGTTTTGAGAACAGTGAGGTGCTAGGCAGATAACAATTCAATCTCAGGGCATGATGGCCTTGAAACCAGGCTGGAATCGGCTGGGAGGGAGTCCACTCATCTCCAAAATGTTCCCCCTCCCTAATTCCCAAGCAGTTATAGCAAAAGGAAAAGCATGTGAAAATGCCAGCAAGCCCCCCCCCCCCGCGCTTTCAACAGAATGGCAGGACACAATGGGGGGGGCCTGATACCAGGCAAAAGAAACAATGGTCCCAGGATACATTACAGCTACTTTATGAAGTTGCAAACAGGCTACAAATGTGCTCCTGCACATTATGAAGCACTTTTTGAAATTAAATCCAATGCGCCGCATAGCCTTAGTACTGGAAAGGGACATCAGAACTGGTACAGCTATTATCTGCTTCATTTTTTGCTTCGCAAAATAGATTTCCAGTTTAGCTGATTTGAGACTTTGTTGTTGTTTTTTTAAATGGAACAGCTGGACATAAATTTGCTAATTTGTATAGAAATACAGCAGGAGGGATTATTTACTTTCAAAAAGTGAATTATTGCCGTGGAAAGAGAAAAAGCCCTACATTCTTAAAAGCCAGTCAGATTTAACCGAAGCTAGATGACTGACAATCTAACATCTTTTTTTTTTTTTTTTGCTAGCTTTCAGCCCGTAATGAATTTACTGGGATTAAAAGACTGAATACACTCTTGGCAACATCTATGGAAGGTTCTTTTACACCTCTTAATACTAAGAACAGGTGTTTTGGAAAAGCATTAAAAGTGAGAATTCTGACTAGTTTTGACCTAATTCCAATTAGAATATGTTGCCTGGCAAACCTGATCATTACAACAGGATGCTATCCATATGCCACTGCTTATATACACTCTTTCTTCTCACCAACGTCTGCTAGATTTTGTCTACCCCTGACTTCAAAAAAAATAGCATCCCTTTCATTTTTTTAAACATTGTTTCCTCTAATCAACCATCACGGACAGAAAGTGACGAACAGATCAGCCTGTTTCTAGAAATGGTTGGTCTGCACAGTTGCCCTCATTTCTCATTTCTGCTTTTGATCCGTTTTCCTTCTTAAGAAATACAGACAAAATTTGCACCCATTATTCAAATATTTTCAGTCAGAATAATTGCTTTGCTACTCGGATCCTGCCTCATACATCCTCACGGCCGATTCGCTCCCACAGAGAGGGACTTCTCCGGGTGCCGTCCACTAGACTCTGTCAGCGGGCGACACCCAGGGGAAGGGCCCAGCCCTCTGGAACGACCTCCCCCCCGACATTAGGACCACCACGGACCTCCGCTCCTTCCGTCTTAAACTAAAAACGCATTTCTTCTGCCTTGCCGGCCTGGGATAGTTATTCCTCTGTTTTTGGGTTTATTGGGGATTTTTGGTTTAGTTAGTTTTAACGGGTATTTTAGCACAGGTGCTGTTTAATCTATTTTTAATATGAAATGTTGTATATAGTCATTGTTTTTATTCTTCCTGTGCACCGCCCCGAGTCCCTGTGGGGAGAGGGTGCGGTTTATAAGTATTAAATTATTATTATTATTATTATTATTATTATTATTATTATTATTATTATTATTATTATTATTATTATTATTATTATTATTATTACTTGGCTCTGAGTTCTTACATTACATGGCATGCATGCTATTGGTATTCAAGGAAAACAAGCAAAATGGTGTCCCTTATGGGCAGCAATTGGCAAGTGGTTGGTCCTTTTCCATAATAAAACTGTGTTAGCTTGACAGACCGATATGACAGAATAAAATAACAGGCCTTCAAAGGAGCTCAGATAAGAAGGACTACAATGAAGACTAGCTTTGTCTTTATCGTAAGGTTATCTTAACAGAATCTTGCAAGTCTGAAAGCATCGGTCTCCTCCTTTCCATTAGTCTCTGAAAAATTAGGGAGGCTCCCTTCTGAAACAATGTTTTCCCAGTGAAACTGGTCTATCAGGGCAACTTGGTCTACGCAAATATGGGATGGAGCCCCAATATGGGATTCAGCCCCAATCCAGGAGCCTTCGCAGGCAGTCACTTTCACAACAAACTATTTTTGTGTTCAATTTATATTTCACCAACAAAGAAATGAAGGGAGACTAGTATAGATCTATTTCAAGCTATTTAGCTCTCATCAGCTAACCATACCCTTTCTGGGATTTGAACCCAGGCTACTTGGATATTAGGTAGGTGCATTGACCTCTAAGCCACAGGCCCTTCTTGCTTTGTCGGCTATACCAGGGGAGAGATTAAGTGTTTTTCCAGAAGCAGTATGCTGCATCCCATATTTGGGTAGGCCAGGTTGCCCTGATAGAAAGGTTTCAACCGAAAAACACTTAATCTCTCCCCTGGTAGAGTTGACAAAGTGAGGAGAGCCCGTGGCTTAGAGGTTAATACATCTACCCAGGGGTGGACTTCAAAATTTTTAGCAAGGGTTCTCTGCCCAGTTGCTGGGGGGAGTGGCCATGGTGGGCATGCCTTAATCAGCCTCCTGCACCATGGCGGGGGGGGGGTGTTGCCCTCCCCAGCCTCCAGAGGCTTTCTGGAGGCAGAAAATGGGCCTGTTTCCGGCCTTCCTGAGCTTCCAGTAGGTCCGTTTTTCACCCTCCCTGAGCTTCCGCATGCACCCTGCACTTACCTGCATCCAAAAAGGGCTGCGGGGTAGAACAGGGTAGGCAGGGCCAGCCAGGAATGGGATTTGGGGGTTCTTCAAACTGCACAGAATCTTAGCTAGAGGTTCTCCCGAATCCCTGCGAACCCTCAGCAGCTCACCCCTGCATCTACCTAATATGCAAGTAGCCTGGGTTCAAATCCCAGAAAGGATATGGCTAGCTGATGAAAGCTAAATAGCTTGAAATAGATCTATACCAGTCTCCCTTTATTTCTTTGTCAGTAAAATATAAATTCTCTTCCGAAATACTTCCCATTCTCCATTCCATCCCACGACCACTTCTGAGGACTGAGATCTGTTCTGCCTGATGGTTGTCACGTCTGTGGCTCTTTCCCCTGACTTCCAGGATTATTCCCACATCCCATTATAATAACAGGAGTTGAGGCTCTAGCAGCTTTAGCCTACCTAATTGCAGGAGCATAATGCAGGAGAGTGTGAGGAGATTTAGATTGGTGCTAAAGAGGCAATCTGTTCATGAAACAACTTTGCTTTAATGAAGCACACTGCAACTGGTTTGAAGCTTCCCCATGCCTGCTGGTTCCCTGCTAGTTAAGCAGTACTAGAGAAGACCAAAATAAGAAGAGGCTTCTGTGCTGGTACAGATAGCCCTTGACTTACAACGGTTCATTTAGTGACCTTCGAAGTTACAACGCCACTGGAAAAAAATGACTTATGACCGTTTTTCACACTTATAACCATTGCAGCATCCTCATGGTCATGTGACCAAGATACGGATGCTTGGGAACAGGTTCATATTTATTATGGTTGCAGTGTCCCGAGGGGGGGGGGTTCGTCACGTGATCTCCTTTTGCAACCATCTGACAAGCAAAATCAATGGGGAAGCCAGGTTCACTTCATAATGGCAATGATTCACTTAACAACCGTGGCAAGAAAAGCAGGGAAAATGGGGCAAAACTCACTTAACAATGTCTCGCTTAGCAACGTAAATTTGGTGCTCCATTATGATCATAAATCTAGGACTTACCTGCACTGTAGTGGCTTTTTTTCATGCTCAGAAGGATTCCTGTTGCTTTATGGAGCAACTCAAGAAAGGACTTATTTGGGACTTCAGCAAAAATTAAAATAATGCACGGCCTCACAATTTGGCCAAGAGCACAGTAGGGTTATTGCAGAGCCCCACCAGAGACATTTGAAAGCAAAATGCCAGCGCCTGCAATCAGAGGACACTCAAAAGATTTCCATTTTCTTCGGCAACTGCGAGGGAACACTTACTGACTGTGAGCCGTCTTTGCTGTTGTCCCTGGATTTGTTCTTTGCAAGCCTCTTCTTTTTCTTGTGCAGGGGCCTTGACTCCAGAATCATCTCCTCCAGCTCAAAAGTGGGGTCGCAGTGCAGACGGCCTTTCTGTGAAAAATCAGACAGAGAGGCTGCTGTGTGAATAGCAAACGGAAAATGAAAGCGATATATTCTGAGCCCAAGTTTGTTAGCCATGGGGTGGGATGTGTGTATGTGTGTGTGTATGGGGGAGGATGGGTTGGGGGGGAATACAACCCTGGGCTTTATACTACTGCCTCCTTCATGAGTAACACAGACCCACAATAGAAACGAACATACTCATCACTTTGACTTACATTAGGAACGAAGCCAGGCTCTACTTTCTTCTCACAAATTTCTTCCCAGTCCACGTTAGATAAGTAGGAGGAAGTCCGAATGTTGGCTTGACTAGAAAAACGATGCTCAGGGTTGACTGTCAAAAGCTGAAAATGGAAATCAGAGAGGCAAGGCAAATTTATTTAGGGCGAAACCGGGCAGCTGGGGGGGAAAAATCTGAGCTGTTTTACAGGTATCGTGTTTTGCCCAAAATACGACAGGGTCTTATTTTCTTTCGACCCCCAAAATAAACACTTTGTCATGGAATAAGACAGTAATATCTATAATTCCTAAACCTGATAAAGATCTTGAGAGGATCGAGTCCTACCGACCCATTTCTTTAATCAACCAAGATGCAAAAATATTTACAGCTATTATAAGTAATAGATTAAATAGTTTTATAGATAAATATATAAGTTATAATCAAGTAGGTTTTGTTAAAGGTAGATATATGAGTGATATAATTAGAAGAGTATTGAACATTATAGATGTAGCTGAAAATAATGGTGATGAAATAGGTATAATATCGTTAGATATTTTTAAAGCCTTTGATTCTGTACAATGGGATACTATTAAGGTAATTATTGAGGCATTAGGCTTTGGTAATAAATTTATACATGTTATTTCAAAATTGTATCAAAAAAGTAGTGCAAAGGTAAAGGTGAATGGAACAATGACGGGAGAGATTAAATTGGAAGCAGGTACGAGACAAGGATGTCCCTTGTCCCCAACATTATTCTTGTTAGTTATGGAGGTTTTGATTAAATTGATAGAAGCAGATGAAGAATTGGAAGGGTACAAGGGATATAAGATAAATTTGTATGCGGATGATACCTTGATTATTTTGAAAGATATAGAGAAAGATTTAAAGAGGATAAATAAACATTTGATAGAATTTGAAGAAATGACAGGTTTAAAGGTAAATTGGTTAAAATCTGAATTACTAATGAATAAAGATGGTAAGGAGTGGGAGAGTATGCAAGAACAATTTGGGATAAGAGTTAAGAATACATTGAAATACTTGGGGATAACACTTTCACTTAAAGTTAGAGAATTGAAAAAAATTAATTATGAGGTGATGTTGAAGGAAGTAGAGAAAAAGATAGATAAATATAAAGAGATAAAGTTGTCTTGGTTTGGTAGAATTGCAATGTGTAAAATGATGTTGTTACCAAAGTTTAATTTTTTATTTGAGATGCTACCATTAAATTTGACAGAGAAAGATATAGAAGAATATCAGAAGAAATTAGATAAATTCTGTAATGGTGGGAAAAAACCAAGACTAATGAAGAAAATGTGGTATCAAAATCAAAAAGAAGGTGGATTGGGAATTCCCAATCTACTTAATTATTATCGGGCGTATAATATTCGAACCGTGATAAAAATACTTAAAGGTGGAGATGGTCATTGGGGAGATCTGGAGTTAAAAGATATTAAGAGATTTGGGTCTATATGGTTTTTAGATAGAGCAAAAACAAAAAAGGCAATTAATAGTTATTGGTTAAAGGGGCGGAGTAAAATCTGGAATAAATTTGTTAAAAAACTGATCCCGGATATAGCCTTCTTGGGGAAGACAACTGAAAGTTGGCCGATTAAAACTAATATAAGTCGGGATAAAGTAATTGAGGATGAAAATATAGGAAATATAGTAAATTGGTTAAGAGCTCTAGGAATTGAGAGTAGAAAAAAAAAAGTAATTCAAAAATTGGAGTTGAATTGGTTTGAAAAAATACAGGTAGAAAAATGGACCACGAAAGTAAGGGGAATATGTAAAATAGATAGAAGTAAAACTAAATTTGAAAGTTTAGTATCTCAAATTATTAAGGATGAAATTTGGTTAAAAGGACTCGTTAGTAAGATATATAAGATTATAAACTTCGATGGAAATCCACAAATGGTAATGAAAAGGAATTGGGAGGAAGACCTTAAGATTAAAATATTGGATTTGGATTGGAATGAGAATTGGAAGAGTCGAATTATGAGGACTTTGCCTATAAGGATTAAAGAGCATAATTTTAAGCTTGTTTGGAAATGGTATTGGACCCCATTAAGATTATCACTGATAGATAAAAAAATGAGTGATAAATGTTGGAGATGTAATATGGAATTGGGAACTTATGAACATATGTGGTATAAATGTGTGAAAATTAAAAAGTTTTGGCAGCAATTAGAAAGAACGATGTGTGAAATGATGAAAAGAATAATAATATTGAGATCAGAAACTATATTGTTATTGATAATTAATGAACCAGAGTTAACAAAACATGAGAAAGAATTGATTAGAATTATGATTATAATGGGTAGAATTGTAATAGCAAGATATTGGAAAATAGAGGTAAATATTAAAATAGAAGAGTGGTACTGTGAAATGTGGAAATTAGCCTTAAATGATAAAATGACGTGTGATATTAAATTTAGAGAGGGGGTTTATAAAAAAGATATCTTTTGGAAGACTTGGAAGCCATTTGTGGACTATGCACTTGGAACTTTGGATGCCTCAACGCCTGTACCTAGAGAACGTGGATTTTGGAGACCTTAAAGATAATAGAAGATACTTGAAACAACTCTTCCTTTTGTTTTGTACAGCACTGGGTGAAATATTGTAAAATACTATAAAAATTTCAATTAAAAAAATAAAATAAAAAATAAACACTTTGCCTTATTTTCGGGGAGGTCTTATTATTTTTGAGGTGCTGGAGGTGGCGAGCGTGGTCACCTCATGGCTACTGCTGTGTTGCAATATTTTCCGGGAGGGCTTATTTTCAGAGTAGGGCTTATTTTAGCACATGTGCCCAAAAACCTGATTGGGCTTTTCATCTGGGGAGGTTTTATTTTCAGGGAAACAGGGTCGTTCTTGACTTACAAACACTCGTTTTGGGAACATTTGAAGTTACAATAGCACTGAAAAAAGTGACTTATGAGCGTCTTCCCCACGGCCATATGATCACCTGGCAACCAGCAGGTATTTCCTACAATGGCCCCAGTATCCTGGGAGCCATGTGATCACCATTTGTGATCTTCCCAGCTCAGCTAAGCAAAATCAATGGGGAAAGCTAGATTCACTTAACAACTGCAGTGATTGGCTACGACTATAAAATCATAAAAAAGGTGATAAAATCAGGTGCAACTCACTAACAACTGCCTTGCTTAGCAACAGAAATTGATTCCAATTGGGGTTGTAGGTTGAAGAGTACCTTCACTTCTCGACATAGGCAATATAGTGTATACAGAGAAATCTGCTTCTTTTTCTCAACAGTTATATAATATGACCTCTCACTTAATTTGTTTTCTAATCCACAAAACAGCTAAATGTGAATTAGCTTTATCCCCCATTTTTAAATGAAAGACTCATTCAGTTTTCTGCAATCTAGTGTTAAGAACCTTATTTATCTCATTTTAGATGCCCAGGGATATTTTGATGCAGAGGATGTAGTAGTACCACTACTACTTGAGTAGTATAATGCAGCCCCTCTGACTGAGTTATAGTCATGGGTCCTAAAGTATTTGAGTTTCTGTTTGACAAAGAACATAAGGAAAGCACCAATTCTTCACTGTGGTAGTTGACATGCCTTCCATCAATAGCAAGAGCACTTAGACTTACTATATTTTTCGGAATATAAGATACACCAAGATTTTGAAGAGGTAAATGTGGCCAGCCTGGCGTAGTTTTTTAAATTGCTTTAGTTTTTAAATTGGTTTTAGTAAGGGTTTTTTAACTGGATTTAGATCAGGCCAATCCATTTAATATATTTTTAATTGTATTTTAATTGGATTTTATGCTCTATCTTATTGTTCTTATTATTGCCTGTACACCGCTCTGAGTCCCGCAAGGGAGAAGGGAGGTCAAAAAATTTAATAAATCTAAATCTAAATCTAATCTAAATTAAAAAAGAAATTTTTTTGCACTCTGCAGGCCTCCCAAACCCTCTGCACACTTCATTTTTTGTGAAAACGGGGCATGCAGAGAGTTTGACAGCCCTGCAAAGTGCTCCTGAAGCTGGGGGGGGAGGGGGGGAGGGAGCAAAAAAAGGCCCATTTTTCATGAAAATAGGCCTGGTTTTTTTTTTTTTGCCAAAAACAAGGCATGCATAGCCTTTAGGAGGCTTGTAGAGTGCTCCTGGGGACTGGGGGGCAAAAATGAGCAAAAAACGGCCCATTTTCCCCTCACTTTTGCCCTCCCCAGCCCCCAGGAGGGCTTTGCAGGCCTCCCAAAGTCTCTGCACATCCATTTTTGTGAAGGGAATGGGGTTTCAGGAGGCCAAAAATGCTGTATTCAGTGTATAAGACGCGCCCAGATTTTCTCCCCCTTTTTGGTGGGAAAAAGGTGTATCTTATACTCTGGAAAAAAACCCAGTGCTTTACAGCCCTCTCTAGGTGGTTTGCAGAGTCAGCCTATTGCTCCCAACAATCTGGGTCCTCATTTTACTCACCTCAAAAGGATGGAAGGCTGAGTCAACCTTGAGCCTGGTAAGATTTGAACTGCCAAATTGCAGGCATCCGGCAGTCAGCAGAAGTAGCCTGCAGTACTGCACTCTAACCATTGATGGTTAGAGATGGTGAAATGGCTGCACAGAATTAAATGACCTTTCTTAAATCTACATTTGGGAGAAAGGATGAGAACAAAGTCTCCTAGTTCCATCAGTTCAGAGGTTCTATTTTTCTTCTTCTATGACTGGGAATAACAAAACACTCCTTCCTTACTGATGCTCATCTTATTCAAATATGAACAAAAGGTCTCCTCAACAATTCATTCTTCATTTGGGTTTTCCACAAATGCTCATCTTCAGGATGTTTTGTGCCTTCCACTGTATTACTTTCCATAGGTAATGTTTATTTGGAGACTATCTTCCTACGTTAATCCAGCAGAGGGAGTATTCTTGTTGAGTAAATTGTCCATAACACTACACTTTACTTTAAAACTACACACGCTGTTCATTTGAGACAGATTTATATTGGAACACTTGATTCTTGTAGACTGTTGTACATATGCATTCCCTTTCTTTTTTTTTTACAAGATACTCGTCTTTTAAAAACATTCAACCATCACAGGCATCAATGGCACTTTACATTTTATTTTTTTCTCCTCTATTGAAGAGGGCTGGCAAAGAATTCGAAGGAACATTTTGTAATGGATTTGAAGGGTGCTTTGCACAGCATGGTGGCACAAGGGAATCTCCCCATTGAAAATGGTCAGACTGTTATGTCCTCTAGAAAGCTCCTCATAAACATTTGGGGGCCTTTCAAGGCATGCACAAGCATCTTTCCACTGGACTGCGGATGAAGTGAGGGGACTGTGCAGAGAGGAAAAATCTGGAACCCTCCCATCCAAAAAACCCAGCTGGAATAGAGAGAGGAACTTTGCTCAGGGCAATGTATTCTACAAATCATTCCACTGCACAAATCTAGCATTCAATATCCCATGGTCTCAATATATGCAGTTTCCAGTGGTCTGAATTGTTTCTCACTCACTCTTGTTTCTCACTTCTATCTTTTAAAGATTAGTTGTACTTTTGCTAGCTTTCCCTCAAGCATGCCAATCGCTTCCTCTTTGCTTCTAAAAAGTCCTATGTTGGAGCCAGTCCTGGCAAAAATCACCTGAAGTGGAAATGAAAAAATGTATCACACTATCAGGATTCCAGAACTTGACACTTCAGTCTCAAGCGATACCAATCATTAACACAATTAGCTAATGTTTCATACACAAGAGACACTTGCTTTTATAAAGAAGTCTGGCACTTCCAGGCTGATACACAGACGACCCTAGATTATTCACAGTTTGAACTTCCATGGAGGGCTGTTACCATCCAAACACAATTTCAGCCTCCTACAGACATTCCCCTTCAACACGGGCATGGCTAGAGGAAGGAGAAATTGGATTGCGAGACACATCCCACCCGTTTCACACATTTTTTGTCTTTTGAATGCCTATAGGGGGTAGTACAATCTGAAAAATAAGTCCTTACTAATCAAGCCAGCAGAAAGCCCTATAACTGCATGTAAGGTATTTACTGGCAATTAAAGGTATAGCCCAGTGGTGGCTAACCTTTTTTCTAAAGGTGTGCCAAAATTGTGTGTGCACCTACCCACCTGTGCATGTGCACATGACCCACCACCTGTGCACGCAAGCGACACACACACACACCGTCGCACATGCAACCCACCACACGTGTGTGTGGGGAGGGAATTTTCACCCTCTCCAGGCTCCAGAGGCTTTCCTGAAGCCTGGGGAGGGCAAAAAACGGCTCAACGCCCAAACTGGAAGTTTAGGAACGAACTTCTGGTTGGCCTGTTGGGCTTGTTTTTCACCCTCCGAAGGTTCCGGAGATTTTTCTAAAGCCCAGAGAGGGCGAAAACAGCCTCTTCCACCCCTCTGGAAGGCTGAAAATCAGCTGGCCGGTGTGTGCATGCGCACCGGAGCTGGGAGCTGCCATGCCGGCAAATATGGCTCCTGTGGCACACATAGGTTCGCCATCACGGGTATAGCCATTGCATAGCTTTAACAATAAAATTACATGCTGCATTACATGTAAAGAAAATATGTTTTCCTCTCTGACAATGCACTTACATCTACCCAATGAAAATAGCAATAGCACAGTCTTGTATACCGATTCACAGTGCTTTAAACCAGGGGTCTCCAACCTTTGCAACTTTAAGTCTGAAGGACTTCATCTCCCAGAATACTCCAGCCAGCTTTGCTGGCTGGAGAATTCTGGGAGATGAAGTCCTTCAGACTTAAAGTTGCAAAGGTTGGAGACCCCTGGTTTAAACGCTTTACAAATATCAGCACATTGCCTCCAGCAATCTGGGTCCTCATTTTACTCAGAACTCAGAAGGATGGAAGGCTGGCGGTTGGCAGAGTTAACCTGCAATACTGCATTTTAATGACTGAGCCACCATGGCAGTGACGCATATACAGAGCTGGAAAGCATTTGAAGGACAGGAGACAGTGTTTCTGGTGCAAAACACACTCTCCCCCACCCCCCCATTTCGGTGCTTAGGACTGCAGGCATGTTTCCCTGACACTGTTCTAGGAACAATGAAGTAATGTGCTGAAGGCAACTGTTGCTACACAGACATATGCAGCATGTTGGCAAGTCAGAGGGAGCACATATTTTTGGATCAAAGCCTATATTTGTGCAGTGATAATGAATCGTTGCAATCCTTACCAAAGAAACAATGACTTTACCTTTCTTAATAATGCCACCATGTCTTTTGACCAAGCTGTTGTATACTGAACGCTCACAGTGCTGAAGAGCTGAACTAATGATTCCACGGGACTATTGGAATGGATGTCGTAAGGCCTCTGAGGGGGAGAAAAAGATGAATAAGTGAGAACTCCACATGTATTTATCATAACATCAAGCATTTAATTAATGCAGTCATTTAGACTACTGTAATACTATTACTACTCTATTACTATCATCGTGATGCTTTGGTCACCTTGCATTTCAACTATTACAAGGTATAAGGGGCTCCCCTGAGGCCCTTTGGAAGCTGCAGCTGGTTCTGAATGCTGTGGAACAGGCATTTATGGGCATACACACATTATGTGATGGCATCTTTGTTAAGCTGCACTGGTTGCCAGCAGCCTTCTGGATGTGACTCAAGTTGATTATCCAAAACACCATCTGTCTTCTGTAGCTGCTACTCTGTCCTGGATGGTTGGACAGAATCCGCATGCCCCAGATTCCACTACTTTAACAATGGCACCTGAAAGTTGTCTTGCATCCATTGGAAGTGCCTACAACCCCCCCACCTTAGCTTTATTTAAAGGAGTCCTTAAACCTGGCTCTATCCCCTAGGCTCTGGAATAGAGGGTGTGGCCCTTTGTGGGATGACTGGTTTGTTATGGGACTCCATCCCTTTTCTCATATGTTTTGTTTTATTTTGTTTCATATCGTTTTGTCTCAAATTGTTTAATATTGTACCATGAAGGAGTTGAGCAGCAGATAGGTGAATGGATGGATGGATGGATGGTAGATAGCTAGATAGCTGGATAGATGGATGGATGGATGATAGCTAGATAGCTGGATGGATGGATGGAAAGAAAGACAGACAGACAGACAATGGATGGATGGACAATGAATGGATGGACAATAGAGAGACAGAGAAACAGAGAAACACAGATGCAGACTAGTTTAAGACACCAACTCCAAGGTTGGGCATTTCTGGCAGAGATAACTTGATGTTAAGAACTGGTACTGCCTCACATAAATTGTTGGTATCTGACAAACAGGAAGTGTGTTTAATTAGAAATATGAATAACTGGTAGAAAAAATGAACTCTGAAATCCCCTCTTAGGGATCAGTCTCAGTATATAGATCAAGTTAGGAATGGCCCTATACATTAAATGGAATCATATGAAGCTTCCAACAGCCAAGGAACATTAAATTCTGTTCTGAATTTACACTCATCTGTAGAAAGTTGCAATTTCCTATTTAGCTGTCTTGTTTGTGTCGGTTACATTTTATAACTGTTTTCTTCAATAAGACTTTTTAACTTCCACTGATTTGTATGTTCATTGCCTTGGCATCCATGAACCTATTCCCCACACTTTAATGGGGAAAAGCAATTTCGAAGTATTTTTAAAAAT
Source organism: Rhabdophis nuchalis (assembly GCA_039707465.1). Classification (NCBI taxonomy): domain Eukaryota; kingdom Metazoa; phylum Chordata; class Lepidosauria; order Squamata; family Natricidae; genus Rhabdophis; species Rhabdophis nuchalis. The sequence continues at coordinate 75,327,715 of CM077645.1, forward strand.
AAAAAATATGTCAGGCACCCATCCACGTAGAAGCTCATATGCAATCACTCCCAGAGACCACCAATCGACTTCAAAGGAGTACCCTGATCCTCCATTCAGAAAGGAATGGAAGATCTCCGGAGCTGAAAAGAAAAACAAGGACATCATTTAATACTTCCAGCATCCTTAGTTTCAGTAAAACTGCTGTTGCAGTTTTTGCATATTCCCATAGTTGTAAAACCAGATATTCTAACAAATTTAGAGGTGTTTAATCACAGGTAAATGAGACACAAGAACTTCTAAGTTGTAACTGGGCATGCTGGCCAAAAGAGAATCACAAGTTGACTTCATACGTAGGACCAAATATTTGGGAAGATAAGCCAGCTGAAAGCAGGGTAAGTGAGGTTCAGACCTCAAGACTCCAGATTGGTAATAGTACTTGTATAGTTATATAAAGCGAAAATTAAGAAATTAATTTAGAATTAATTAAGTGAGACTGTTTACAGCTCTAAAAGGTAGATGGATCATATGCTTAATCTTGGAGATGTAATCTATAGCTGCCCTCTGCTACACTGTTTCCCTGAAAATAAGATCTCCACGGATAATAAGCCCAATCGGACTTTTGAACGCATGCGCTAAAATAAGCCCTCCCCTGAAAATATTGCAACACAGCAGTAGCCCCATGTTTGCTGTCTCCTGCACCTCAAAAATAATAAGACCTCCCCCAAAAGAAGGCCAAGTGCTTATTTCGGGGATCAAAAGAAAATATGACCCTGTCTTATTTTCAGGGAAATATTGGTATAAATAGCCAATGTCAATGAAGGACCAAGACGCAAAAAGGTTCAATTAATGAAATATAAAATTAAAGCATTCTTAAGCCTAATTAATCTCATTAAGAGAAGGAAAGATAAATAGATTTGAATTAGATGATTATTTTATGCCTAGGGCAAAATAAACAAACGGTGGGAGGATTACTATAAGATAAATATTATTTTTTAAAATATAAAAAATGCTGCACTTCAAAGTTTAGATGGCCTAGACATTGATATTTGAACTTACATCTTTTTAACATTTATATTTTATTCTGTTTTACTAATCTATATTGATAGTCCATGTATGATATGCCATATGCTAAATACATTTTGTTTCATTTTCTTTTTTCCCATTCAATTGGGTCTGATTCTTAGAGACTGTCTGGACAAGTGCCTGCAATTTTTTAGTCAAGGTTTATCAGAAATGGTTTACTGGGGCTAAGAAAGAGTGACAAGCCGAATGTCGCCCAGTTGGCTTTGTGCCTAAAGCTGGACTAGAATTCAGTTTCCTAGTTTCTAGCCTGGCATTCTAACCATTATACCAAACTGACTCTAATGTATCATATTATACATAATCAAATATGGTATAGAACACATACATGCACACAAACAACAAAGTAAATGTGATGTGACAAAATCTCAAAATATGTACCAGTTTAGTAGGAAAATGTATATTTCATTTGGACTGAGTGGACAAATACAATTTTGGATCTAAAATAGGAAAAGGTGACCTTTTCAAGGATGTACATTTTGGTGCAATGAGTACCAAAACTAAATAATTTTTTCCTATTAAGAAATAACGTAATAAATCATAAGGCAGCTGACACCGACAAGTTCTAGCTTCTGTGTAAAGTACCAAACAAATGATGAGCACCGGACAAAATGTCCATGTCAAAATGTGTTGAATAACAAATTCGATGAGTTTCAAACCAGTTGAGTACCAAGGTACCACTGTATTAGGAGATGGGGGGGGGGGTTACTATTAAAGATGCTTCCAGACAGTGGGCTCAGTATTATGAAAGGAAATAAAAGTCTGTCCATTGTTTTTTGATTCCTTAATGTGAAGGAGTCTGTGTAGAAAAAAAAAACCAAAAACAGTAGAGGATTACAAATGAAAGATGAGATTTCACAACAAAAGCCTTCTCTGGTTGTGCCCCTAAAATAATTAATATCATTTTAATTAATTTGTTACAGGAACAGGATATTTTTATTTCTTTCCATCTCATGGTGAGTTTTAAATCACTTGTATTGTGACAGTCATGGTTTTCCAAAGAAAATCCTAATACTACTATATACCTGAAGAATATGATCCATCAGCCCATTATGAACTAGCCGTTCTAGGCCACGCGTTGCTGTGGCCCAGTCTGGTTAAATGGCCAACCAATCTGTGTGTAGATGTACACCTGCACACACAAACACATACACACAACCACCGTATAACCCCCAACCTACCTACCTACTGTATTTCTCCCTCTCTCTCTCTCTCTTTCTCTATCCACCTACCTACCTACCTACTGTATTTATCCCTCAGAGTATTTTATGTCATAAAGGATGACATAATACCTGTGGCCCACTGCTCTCTCTGTATCCATCTACCTACCTTTTTTACAATTTTTTTACATTTCCGTTGGATGTACCTGGCACAGGTGTGACATCTACACTATATATATGTGTGTGTGTGTGTGTGTGTGTGTGTTAAGTTTTATGAGCTGATCAATAAATAAATCAGAGGGACTAGTATAGATCTATTTCGAGCTTTTTAGCTCTCATCAGCTAGCCATAACCCTTACTGGGATTCAAACAGGGGCTCATAAAACTAACACACATATTAAAAAAATTCACACAACGGAACTCATGGCTCTCTGTCTAGATGGTCTCTGGTGATGAGCCGAAAGGCAGAAAAGGAAACAGTATGTCTCCTCACTTAATTGGGGCCCTCACAGGGTGTTGTGGAACAAATATATATATCATTGGTGCCGTACTTGAAAGGAACATTATGTGAAAATTTGGAAGCAATCGGTGCAGTACTTTCAGAGATTAACGGTTTTGAACAAACTCGTTACATTTTTATTTAAATAGATATGCAGGCAAACCACATCGTAAGTAACAGAAATGTGTTCACTTACCCATGTAAGGCTTAGTTCCAGCTAGAGCAGTTGCTCTTTCACCATCTCTGATGATTGTTGCGATATTAAAATCGGTTAGGTGGGCATGGCCTTAAACAGAACACAAAACATGACATTTAGGTAGAAACACCCTGTAGTGCTCATTTATTCTGACAAATATGACCTGATAATAATACGATTAAGATAATATGATAGTAAGGGTTCTTATGAATTGACATAAAAATTAAATCTATCCTAATCAATGTGAATCATAAGGCATCCGAATTGTTAGAGAACAGTATTAAAGGTAGATATAAAGGAAGTTGTGTATTATTATCTTTTAAATATAAAAAATACAAATGTCTTATTTGATACTAATTTTGAAATTAGTTTTTTTTAAACCATATTGCTTTTATATATGCATTGTCAAAGAAAAGAGGGGAAAACACATGAAAAATGTTTTTTTTAAAGCAAACAAACACAAAAAACAAAAATGAAGTTATATCAATTTGGTTGTAAATAGTTACAATTCTATCCACAGTAATCTAACACAATTATTCAAATACATATATTTCTAATACATTTATACAACTGGTTTAACTACATCCACTATATAATTAACTATATATTTTAACCTCTGTATTTTGTATAAATGAGTCCCGTATTTCAAAATATTTGTTCATACATAGTCTAATGTCTATAGGCAATCTCATCAGTGGTAGGATTCAAAATTTTTTACTACCGGTTCTGTTTGTGTGGCTTGCTGGCCGTGGTATGGCTTGGTGGCCGTGGCTTCCTGGCCATGGCAGAGGAAGGATACTGTAAAATTTCCATTCCCACCTCACTCCAGGGGAAGGTTAATGCAAAATCCCATTCCCTCCCGATCAGCTCTGACTCAGGAGGCAGAGCATAGATGGGGGCGGGGCCAGTCAGAGGTGGTATTTACCGGTTCTCTGAACTACTCAAAAGTTCCACTCCAGAACTGGTCTGAACCTGCAGAATACCACCCTCTGAATCTCATAGGTGACAAGTGCAATCAGGGTTTCAATCCACTGAATGAAATATCATATTCTAAACCATAGACATGTTTTTCAGAAAGTGCCCAATAAACTTTTTATATTTTGGTTAAATGATCTGAGGCTTAACTACACCATCAGGAAAACTAATATATCCATAACACAACCTATTTATCTCCTTCTTTATGGAGAAGCCACTTGCAATTTCAGTTAAGAGTTCTATATTAGTTATGGACATCATTTTCAGAGGAATCATGATCCTAAAGAAGGTGCTATTGTAAAATGCAATTGTATCATAATAATATAATTTTGTTATAATGAGCTAACTTCTCAGTTTAGATTTAAATTACTTACACTTAAAAAAATGCTCTTGTAGGTCAGCAACCTCTTTCACACATTATCATATTGTCCTTTGTGAATATTAAAAGGCAAAGTAGCAGTGTCTTACCTGTTACTCATAATGGGGGGAGGGGAATGTTGCATGGTAGGAAAAATTGGAACTCACTTGAAACTCTTTCTGATCAATGGACTAATGGCTGGGCTGTGACACTTTAAATATAACTTGGATTACACATGAATACATAAAAGCTGCTCCAGCCAACTAACATTTCGCTTTCCTGTTGTGTGAAAAGCTATTTGATAAGCTTTTAAAAGGAATCATTGGGGAATATGCTATTGTCAGGGTTGGAACAAAGCAGAATGCATCCGGAGATTCATAAAGGAATCTTCTAGCAATTGATTAAAAATTCCATTAAAATTCCACTTGTGGATATCGCAATGTACTCTACGTGGAGCTGCCCTTGAGAAGTATCGGGAAGCTTTAATTGGCTCAAAATGCGGTAGCCCTCATAGTTTTGTGCAAGCCTAAATTTGCACATGTGTCACCTCTCTTGCAGGAGCTACATTGGTTGCTAATTTGCTTCTGATTCCAATTCAAAGTGCTGGCTGTCACTTTCAAAGCCCTACATGGCTTGGCACCAGGTTATTTGAAGGACTATCTCTTCCCAGTCATATCTACCAACTCACTTTAGCAGAGAGGCAGGTAATGCTATGGGTCTCTTTTAGTACTTGCAATAGCACTTAGACTTATACACAGCTTTATAGTATTTTATAGCCCTCTCTTAGCAGTTTACAGAGTCAGTGTATTGCTCCCAATTTACCAGGGTCCTCATTTTACCAAAATGATGATGGACGGATGGAAGGTCAAGTCAAGAAAAAGGCCCCCTCTCTGTAGTTGCCCTCTCCCTGTGGAACATCATCTCTGCAGAGACTGCCTCCCACTTTTGCAAGGCCTGAAGACATGGTCTACCAACAGACTTGGGGACCCCAGAATGATGTGAAGTCCATCAAGTGGATAGTTTATCACTAGGCTGATGGAAGGTTACTGGTTTTTATACTTGGGTTTTATCCATGTAAGCTGCCCAGAGTGAGTTCTTAATCTATATAAATAAAAATGTAAAATAGTTTGTACGAATCCACTAATCTCAAAAACTACTGGACCGATTTACCTCAATTTTTCACACAATGTTCACAAGGACTTCGGATAATAGAATACCAACTCATTTTGTGCCTAGCACACGTGTGTCATGTACACAGTACACAAATGTAAAATGTACCACTGAAAATTTTTTCACCTCCCTGTAACTCCTCCCACCTGGCATTTCCAACAGTCAGTTCCTCAAAAAGACTGTACGGAGGCCTCTTACGGCCAAAAAGGCACTGAGATAGCAAACTCCCAGGTGGCCCATAGAGAGAAAGAGAGAGAGAGAGAGGAAGAAATACAGTTTAACAAAAAGGACTAAGGGTAACATGATAGCAATCTTCCAATATCTCAGAGGCTACCACAAAGAAGAGGAAGTCAAGCTATTCTCTAAAGCACCTGAGGGCAGAAGAAGAAGCAATGGGTGGAAACTAATCAAGGAAGGAAGCAACTTAGAACTGAGGAGAAATTTCCTGACAGTTAGAACAATGAATGAGTGGAACAGACGTTGCCTCCAGAAGTTGTGAATGCCCCAACACTGGAAGTCTTCAAGAAGATGTTGGAGAGCCATTGGTCTGAAATGGTACAGGGCTTCCTGCCTAGGCAGGGAGTTGGACTAGATGACCTCCAAGGTCCCTTCCAACTCTGCTATTGTATTATTGTATTACAGTAGGTAGGTAGATAGGGGAATAGAGAGAGGGGGGGAAATACAGTTTAATTTATTTTTATTATTATTTACACTTATATACTGCCCTATCTCCCGAATGACTCTAATAAAAGAGGGACTAGGTGAGACAGGATAGCAGCCTTCCAATATCTCAGGGGTTGCCACAAAGAAGAGGGAGTCAAGTTATTCTCCAAAGCACCTGAGGGCAGAACAATGGGTGGAAACTAATCAAGGAGAGAAGCAACTTAGAACTGAGGAGAAATTTCCTGACAGGTAGAACAATTAACCAGTGGAACAGCTTGCCTCCAGAAGTTGTGAATGCCCCAACACTGGAAATCTTCAAGAAGATGTTGGATAGCCATTTGTCTGAAATGGTATAGGGCAGTGATGGCTAACCTTTTTTGGCTCACGTGCCAAAAACAGGGGGAGTGCAGGGGTGATGTGCACAGGTGTGCCACATCCATAATGCTATGTGCATGACCCCTGCATTTGGCATGCTTTTTACATCATCCCCAGGCTCCAGAGGCTTTATAGGAGCCTGGGGAGGATGAAAACAGCCTTCCCCCACCTCTAGAGGGCAAAAAACGGCCTCAAAAGAAGGCCTAAATCAGCTGGCCAGGGCACACATACACACTGAAGCTGATAGGGCAATGCCTCGCGTGGCCTAAGAAATGGTTCCGTGTGCCACCTGTGGCACCCGTGCCATAGGTTTGCCATCATGGGTATAGGGCTTCCTGCCTAGGCAGGGAGTTGGACTAGATGACCCCCAAGGGATAGATAGAGAGGGAGAAATAAGGTAGGTAGGTAGGTAGGTAGGTAGGTAGGTAGGTAGGTATGTACGTGGATAGATAGATAGATAGATAGATAGATAGATAGATAGATAGATAGATAGATAGATAGATAGATAGATAGATAGATAGAAATACAGTAGGTCGGTAGGTAGGTCGGTAGGTAGAGGGATAGATAAGGAGAAATACAGTAGGTAGGTAGGTAGAGGGATAGACAGAGAGGGAGAAATACAGTAGGTAGGCAGGTAGGTAGATAGGGGGATAGATAGAGAGGGAGAAATACAGTAGGTAGGTAGAGGGAGAAAGCAAGAAATACAATAGGTAGGTAAGTAAAAGGATAGACAGAGAGGGAGAAATACCGTAGGTAGGTAGGTAGGTGTATAGATAGATAGCGAGAAATACAGTAGGTAGGTAGGTAGAGGAATAGAGAAAGAGGGAGAAATACAGTAGGTAGGTAGGTAGGTAGGTAGGTAGGTAGAGGGATAGAGAGGGGGAAATACAGTAGATAGGTAGCTAGAGGGAGAAAGAAAGAAATACAGTAGGTAGGTAGGTAGGTAGGTAGAGGGATAGATAGAGAGGGAGAAATACAGTAGGTAGGTAGGTTGGGGGTTATATGGTGGTTGTGTGAATGTGTGCAGGTGTAGATCTACACACAGTTTGGTTAGCCATTTAACCAGACTGGGCCACAGCAACGCGTGGCCGGGTATAGCTAGTAGTAAATAAATAAATAAGTATTTTCCATTCAAAAGTTTCCTCTGACATGAAATGGGCCTCTCTGTTGAGTTATAAAGGAAGTGTTTTATTACAGAGAATATACATAACATGGATACCAATCCATCAAATATCAACGTAGAACTGCGGGACCAAGGGAAATCCCTATTAGGAAACTGAAAGTGCGTAGCGAAATGTAGCGAGAGAGATACGTTGCTGAACACCCACACTAGCAGTCACAGACACTGAATTGTAAAACAAAGAGTCTTTTACTTTCGTTGAAAAATAAAGTGATAGAAATCTCTTCATAAACAAATGAGAAGTAGTCCTGAATCATATATACAGTCTAGTACTCAAGAACCACATCTCGCTTATGCTACAATTAGTTATGCTACATCATCTCTCCTAAACTGCCTGAAACAGATCAGCCTAATGCTTTCATGCCAAGATAAAAATGCTAGTCTGAAATCAATCTCTGTCTCTTCCTTTTATTCCTCCAGCGTGTGGATTTCTAGCATTTGGGATCCATGAGCCAAGGCTTGATGAAACAAACGAGACCACTCACATGTGGGGTGCCTCAGGGGTCGGTCCTCTCGCCTCTCCTGTTCAACACATATATGAAGCCGCTGGGTGAGATCATCCGTGGTTTTGGGGTAGAGTACCACTTCTACGCTGACGATACGCAGTTGTATATATCTACCCCAAACCACCCCAACGATGCCGTAGCGGTGATGTGCCAGTGCCTGGAAGCCGTGCGGGCCTGGATGGGAAGTAACAGACTCAGACTCAACCCGTCCAAGACCGAGTGGCTGTGGTTTCCGGCCGCCCGATTCAACCAGTTGATTCCATCACTGGCCATAGGGGACGAACATCTTACCCCTGTGGATGGGGCGCGCAACTTGGGCGTCCTCCTGGATACCCGGCTGTCCATGGAAGTGGACAGCCGTGGCCAGGAGGGCGTTTTACCAGGTTCGCCTGGTATGCCAGTTGCGCCCCCTATTGGATCGGGATGCCCTCTGCACAGTCACTCATGCCCTCGTGACATCCCGACTGAACTACTGCAATTCTCTCTACATGGGGCTCCCCTTGAGGTGCACCCGAAGACTTCAGCTTGTCCAGAATGCAGCCGCGCGAGCAATAATGGGAACTTCAAGGTTTACCCATGTAACACCGCTCTTGCGCGAGCTGCACTGGCTACCTGTCGTCTTTCGGGTGCGCTTCAAGGTGTTAGTTATCATCTTTAAAGCGCTCCATGGCACGGGACCTAGTTATCTGCGGGATCGGATTCTGCCCCATACATCCCTGCGGCCGATCTGCTCCCACAGAGAGGGACTACTCCGGGTGCCGTCCACTAGGCTATGCCAGTGGGCGACGCCCAGGGGAAGGGCCTTCTCTGTGGCGAGCCCAGCCCTCTGGAACGACCTTCCCCCCGAAATTAGAACAACTACGGACCTCCGCTCCTTCCGTCAAAAACTCAAAACACACTTTTTCTGCTTGGCCGGCCTAGGTTAGGCTCCCGTCTTTTGATAGGGTTTTAGGGGTTTTAGTGTAATTTAATTTAGGGGATTTTAGCGCAGGGACAATTGTTTAATTCGTTTTTTAACTATGTATTTTTCTATGTATTTTATATTGGTTTTTATTCCCTGTGCACCGCTCCGAGTCCCTTTGGGGAGAGGAGGCGGTATATAAATAAATTTATTATTATTATTATTATTATTATTATTATTATTATTATTATTATTATTATTATTATTATTATTATTATTATTATTATTATTATTATTATTATTATTATTATTAAACAGACAGATGAACTCACGATATCCTTTGCCTGGGTTTATTTCTATACTAGCTCGATACTCGTGCTTTGCGACAAAACTATGTGATCAGGCTATGCAGGAGAAATTCGGTTCACAATCCATTGGCTCAGTGGTGGTCAGTGATTGAAACATATAAGGGAATATTGCTCCTGCCGCCTTGAGTCCGGAAGCAGTTCCATAGGTGGAAAGCGTAGATATTTTGGTGATGTACTGACATTTAGTACTGTAAGGATCCCCAGACTGCTCCTGAATGAAGGATTGGGGACATCTGATAGTTTGAACTGAGGTAATGGAATGTGAGGCACCTGGCAGTTGGAACAGAGCTCTTTTCAGGTGGGGAGGGGGAGTAGAACTCCTTAGCCATCAGACCGTGTTAATTGTTGTATAAGAAATACTAATGATCTGATGGTCATTTCGAAAAATCATTTCTTAGCAAGCACCTTGAAGCCAAGTGGAACATACATGCCAAATTTTAAATTTGTAGGCTTTATGGTTCTGGAGATTTCATGAGTGAATGAGTGGTACTTGGCTTAGACAGACAGACAGACAGACAGACAGACAGACAGACAGACAGACCGACCGACTGTCTGTCCGTCGGTATGGCTGGTTAAAGATTATGGGGCTGCTTTGCAGGATGGCCTTGATAGGTCTAGTTTCTCAGTACTTCTTGCTTGCTCATCTCTTTCTTTGGGAATGTGTTCCCATTGCCAATCAAAGGGAAAACAGCAGATACATGGAGACAACAATTCCTTCCTTTTGCACATTTACTTTGCTGCTTGCTTTCTGCTTTTTTACCTTGAAATAGAAGAGCATACACCTCAACAGGTGTCTGAAACTGCTAGATCTTGAACACTATCTCCTTGGCAGAATGCCACCAGAGCACTGCAGGCACATTGGAGACATGGCATCTAGACACCTGTCCTGGTCTGCAGCAAAGAGCAGCTATTTTGCTGTGGAAGTACATAAATTTGCAATTCCAAGCCTTTACTTGACAAGTCAAATCCAGAGGGATGAAAGGAAGAACATGGTTTGTGAGGCTGCACCTTTCAACTTTCCATAACTAGTTTTCAGTGATGATGTTGTGAAGACTGATGATACCCAGGCAATTCCACTGAGAGAAGAAACATATTTCTACTGCTCGAAGTAAAATGAGGAAACCATGGCTGCTGTGCATTTCATCTTTGCATCATTGGAAGTGCCATACCACCAGCCAGAATTCAATGAGTCATTGCCTATGCTAATCCAATAGCAAGTCTCTCCAGAATATCATAATAGAAAATTTTCACTAGTCTGGTTTGGAGAATGCCAGTACCAGAGCTGTGCTCTTTTCACTCTAGAGCAGGAGTGTCAAATTCAATTTCATTGAGGGCCGCATCAGGGTTGTGTTTGACCTTGGAGGGCTGGGGGCATGCCCAGGGTGGATGTAACATTCAGCCTTCTGCAGCACTCTGAAAGCCAAAATGGGGCATGGGGGTTAATTACAAAATGTGGTCTCTGCTTTATGACATCCAGATCCAGCAAGCAAGGGGTGTGACCTACACAGAAAATGCACTTTTGTTTGGTTATGAAGAAATATCCCCAAAGTCAGATGTAGACTAAATGTAGACTGAATTTTAGCTATATACCTTCCCAGCAAACAGTAAATCTCCAGGATGAGTAACCACAATTTGCGTGTTGGAGATGTCAACTTGGAAACCATCGCCATGACGATTATCAAGCTGCCATAGAGAAGTGAGAATTCTTGACATTCCTGTGGTCAGAATGGAATCTCAGGATGACCTGTGACTGTGCATGCATAGATTTAATTTCAATGCTAATTGGGTAACATGATTTATGACAGGCAGAGGGGAGAGGGCATAGGGGGGTAAAGTTCAGAAGCCATCAAATAACTTTCAGTTCTGGCTCCACCGGAGGCTCAGCCAAGATGTTAATCCTAATAAATGGATGTTTTTTGAACTTTATCTTGAAGCTGTGAATTAATTGGGGGTTTCTCTTGGGAGCTTCACAGGAGGTTCCTAAAGGAATGTTGGGAAAATAGGTATTTTAAAGAACATTTGAGGGAGGGGTGCAGAATAGCCCTTCTCTGCCTGAGATTGTGGAGACCCAGCACCAATCAAAACACTTTTTGTGAAGCAGCTGTTCAACACTGACAGGGTAAGCTACTAGTATATGAAAATAAGAGCAAATTCCACTCCCTTCTAGTACTGATGATGTTACCTAGATTGGTAATGAAACATCTGCAAGAAAGCCATCAAGCTCAGAGAGTACCAAGGACCCCACAATTCAACCTTGAGTTACAAATATTCTCTTCTATCGATAAACATTTTTTAGTTACTCAGAGCCAGCCTTATATGAGATGGCTCCCAGGGGATTTCATTCTAAATATTGATATGATCTCTGTAACTAAGAAATGTAGAATTATAATGGCTGAGTCTTTGATCTTCCATACATCAAACATTCAAAGCTAAGAGATAAACAAATAAAAAACAGTTTTGAAAAAAGAAATGGCTCAGGAAAAAAAGAGTGAAAGTGTAAGAAAAAAAAGAGGAAAGAAGAAAAACCGAAAAATAATGACTTCCAACTTTCTTTGCTACAGATATAAGTAAAAAACTATCAAAAGTATTAACATTTGTCCGCATTATTTCCATAATTCCATATCTAATCATCAAAGCCCCAGATCAACTTTTAATTTCAGTTTCTCACAAAAAGTCCAGTATTAGTTTATATCGCTTTAATCACAATTTGTTAAGGAAACCAAAACTGATTTATTTAATTGCACCAAACTCTAAATAAAACAGGAATGGAAAATCCTAAACTCTAGTGTAGGCCCATGCTTCTCAACTTTGGCAACTTTAAGGTGCATGGACTTCAGTTCCCAGAATTCCCCAGAGAGCATGAAGTTCACCCATCTTAAACTTGCAAAGACTGAAAAACAGTCTTTGATCTACACCTAGGGATTTTTCCATTCCTCTTACTTATGAGCAATCATAATGCAAAATCCTCACTTCCACCACATCCCAAAGCAACCAGAATCCCTCACTAACCTGCTGTCCAGCTCCATTCTCCTACATGCAGGGCAACAAAAGAAGACAGTGTGACACACAAGCCAGTTTTTCAAAAAAATGCAATTAGACCAGTGGTGGTTTCTGCAGGCTCGCACCTACTCGCGAGAACCGGTTGGTGAAATTTAGAGAACCGGTGAGAGGGGGTTCCACCGGCGGACCCAGAAGTAAGTCTGGCCTGCTGCTGCCAGTGACCCAACGGGAAGGAAAGGAAAGGAAAGGAAAGGAAGGAAGGAAGGAAGGAAGGAAGGAAGGAAGGAAGGAAGGAAGGAAGGAAGGAAGGAAGGAAGGAAAGAAAGAAAGAAAGAAAGAAAGAAAGAAAGAAAGAAAGAAAGAAAGAATTTATCATCACAATTGAGTCCAAAATTTTGGTTGCTAAGCAAGAGCGTTGTTAAATGAGTTTCACCACATTTTAAAAGGTGGCCACTCCCACCCGTCACATGACTGCCAAGCCACGCCCACAAAATAGGCCACACCTACAGAGTAGGTTCTAAAAAATTTGAAACCCACCACTGAATTAGACCTTCCAACTTCTTGGGGGGTGTGGAGAGATTTCATGAAGTTAGAAGGCCTGACTGAACTTTTTTTTACTCGAAGTCACATGGTCTTTTGTTGCCCTACATGCTGGAGAACAGAGCTGGAAAGCAAGTTAGTGAGGGAATTGTGGAGGCAGGATTTTGTAGGAGGCCATCCAGGTCAAAAACAGGCCGCAGGGGGGGAGAGAGACAGACACACATCCCATTTTCACTAGCAGAGGCACCGCGGGCTGGTTGTTTGCTATTTCCAGGCCGGCCCCACAGGCCACATCCGGCCCGTGGCACAGGCCTTGAGTTTGACAGCCCTGCTGTAGAGCAGTGTTTCTCAACCTTGAAAACTTTTAAGATGTGTGGACTTCAACTCGCAGAATTGCCCAGCCAGCATGGAATTCTGAGAGTTGAGGTCCTTAAAGTTCCCAAAGTTGAGAACCACAGCTCTAAAGCACATGACACACTTGTAAGCTATATTCCTCCCTGTATCTGAAGCAATTTTTTGGTATCTTTCTTCAAACCCAGCCTTTGTCTTGATTCTGCCATCCTAGGCATGCAAACAGATTAAAAGGTATCTATAATAGTAAAAGACAATGAATAACCTATGGGACCTGCAGCCTGCAAGTAGTATTCTGCTATAATTTTGGTGGCCGACAGAATGACTGGGAGCTTTGCCCGCTTTTCCTTGAAGTGCAGCTGATCAGCCTGGTAGGGGACTAGATGATTGATTTCCACTGTTACTGGGAATAGGAACCAATCATTTTTGAGAAAAGACTTAGGAAGGTAGAAAGAAGCCTCATTGGCTTAATGATCTTTATTCTGGCTGCTAGACTTCATAAATCATAAGTGTGTGTGTGTGTGCGTGAGGGGAGGGGGTAGGGAGGGGGAGGGAAATTTAAGGCTTGAAGTTGCTTTTGCATAAAGTTGTTTTGGGTAGAATTGGAATTATAGTAGCTACTAATAATGTCTCTTTTCCACCAGTTATTTCTTCATTTGTTTTGTTCAACGTATAAGCTGCCTCCACCGTCAAAGCAAATCTTCATTATATGCAAGTTATTAAAGCAATAAAACAAGAACACAACACGGTAATCAAAACGAAACTGTAATATACATTACCATTATCAGGGAAGAAAACACCATAAATACTAAGGAATAATATTCTAATATAAATTCAGAGGTCACAAATGGTTGTGCCCCAGGGCTTGCTGAGAAAGCCATGAGCCAATCAACTCATTTCAAATCCTGTAAGCTTGTGTGTCTGTCACTGCTGCAGAAATTGGAGCCTAGCATTACAATACTAAAATAAATGCACATGATACAAAGTGCAAAAAAACATCCCACATCACCCATTTCCATTTCCATTCAGACACCAAGAGAGCAGAAATAAAAATCATGCAATTTTCCCTTACCTTGTTCATCAAGGAGAATGTTATCTGGTTTCACATCTCTGAAAAGCAAAATAAATGTATGTGTGTATATATATATCTAAAAAATTTTTTACACAACATAACTCATGGTTCTCTGTCTAGATGGTCTCTGGTGATGAGGCAAAAGGCAGAGAGGGAAACAGTATGTCTCCTCCCTTAATGGGGCCCTAACAGGAAGTTGTGAAAAACAATTATCTATACTAAATACTCCTGTCTTAGCTGATGCAATGGGTAGAGCCGGTTAAGCTGTATTGCTAGGCTTCTGCCTTGGATGCATTGCAGCCCCGGTTCGAATCCCAGTGGGGTGTGGCCAACTGATGAGAGCTAATAAGCTCGAAATAGATCTATCTTGGTCTCTCAAATTTAAATTTATTGATCAGCTCATAAAACTAACACACATATCTAAAAAAAAAAAATTACACAACGTAACTCATGGTTCTCTGTCTAGATGGTCTCTGGTAATGAGCCGAAAGGCAGAGAGGGAAACAGTATGTCTCCTCCCTTAATGGGGCCCTAACAGGAAGTTGTGAAAAACAATTATCTATATGTATCTATCTATCTATCTATCTATCTATCTATCTATCTAGCTAGCTAGCTAGCTAGCTAGCTAGCTAGCTATATAAAACTTAATCTTGACAGAAAAAGGCAACTACTCTTGATATTTTTTCCCATATTAAGCAAATTGCCCTAAGAAGCCATTAAACAGGTTTTTATTATTGTTTCCAAGATTGTAAAAACATTATCTATTATCAGCTACACAAAAACACGGTTGTAAAATATCCATGATCTTTGCAAAGAAATTTCATTTGAATGTAGTGATAGTATATAGAAATTTTCTCAGTAAACAAAGGCATGTCAGGGTTGCAAACAATTCCTGCAGTTGGAATTGTCTTATGATGAAGATCCTTCCATCTTCAAACTGTATTAAATAAGCAGCTGCCATGGGTTTCTAGATAAGAATCAAATTGGACTGCCCTGCCAGAATAGGAGAGTGTTGTGGCCCAGCCGGCTCAGGATGAGGTGCTGATGGATTCCTCTAGTGAGGACTCCTATGAGTCTGCTCTAGAGGAGGCCGAGAGTGAGAGAGCAGAGAGCCCGGCTAGGCATCAGGAGGCACCTGGGGCTTGGTGTAGTGGGGAAGAGGAAGCCCAGTTTGTCCCTGATGTCAGGCTAAGAAGAATTGAGAGGAGGCAACGGCATTTAGCAGAACAACGCAGTCGGAGATATCAGTAGCAGCTGCCTAATTGACTGGCCCCTCCCAAGAGGCTTTAAAAGAAATCCTTGGTACATCGAAAGGTTTGCAGGAAACAACGTAGAGAGGTTATTTCAGAGTCAGAGTGTTTTTCAGAGTTGGAGAGTTTGGATCATGTTATCTTCTAGTCAAGGTTAGTTCAGGCAAACTGCCAAATAGCAGCCAGTCTAGTCATTTGTCTTGTGTCGGGAGGGAGTCAGAACAGGAGAGTATAATTTTTCCATTGGCATCTTCCTGAGAATGCATTTCTCCACATGAGGATCTATTCTATTGTAATTAAAATATGGGACTAAGGTTCAGGAACATCTAGTTCCAAACTTCATTCAGTATGAAATTCACTGGGCCAGTAACTGATGTAAGCATTTAGGAGAGGAATAAAATCATGTATATGGTAGGTAAAAAGGAAATTACTCTTCCAGAATGTCATGGTTCTAATCTCAGTCCATAATCTCTGTGCCTCCTATTAGGAGAAGGAAGAAGAGGCCACTAATGATCTGGAAATGAGATTAATTTAATGTTCCCCAACCTGATGTCCTTTAGATGTATTGGGACTTCAGTTCCTAGAATTTCCAGAAAAATTGTTATTTCAGAAAATTTCACCGAAAATTGAAAAACCCATCTAAAAAGCACCATAACAGTAAAAGCTGCATAGGCTGTTTCTGTACTGAAACAATCTTGACTCATGGTAACTTCCAGACTTTTTGACAAATTAAAAAAAAAAACTGAGAAAGATTTCAATACAACAGCCACTGGTCTCAAATATAATCCTATGGAAAGAAATCAATCACACAGAAGTGCATCAAAGATTGAGATGACATGATCATGAAGTTACCCGCTTGTTCAAAATTCTATGTAAATAGAATATAGATCAAGTTTAAAGGATTAGAAAATTAGCTTTTGATTATTTCCTACAATGAACAGTCCTTCCATTTCATGGTAGAACTAGAGATTAAGTATTTACTGGAAAAAAATTTATCCAACTATAAAATCAATTTCAGAGTTGAGATTCCATGGAGTTGTTCCCAATGGGCTAGAATGAGATGAGTTAATAGAATTAGACCTGATCCTCACAGCTGCCAACAACAGATTATAAGATCACCTGTGTATAATACGCTGACTGCGCAAATAGTCCAAAGCTGACGCCATTTCACAGATATATAGTTTAACTGTTTCTTCTGTAAACTGCACATTCTGTTGAAGATGGTAACGTAAGTCACCACCCAAGAGTAGATCCACCACCATGAACATGTCTTCTTCATCTTGGAAGGAGTACCTATAGAAAAGTGATGGAACAGGGAATTCCATTATATTTTCACAGACAACATTACCATGCCTTATGATAGGTCTCCATGCCATATAACAACATGGAAATGAAACGTGCTTAGTATATTATATTACCTAACCTGGTGACCTCTGGATACATTGGGACTTCAGTTCTTAGAATTTCCAGAAAAATTGGCTGGAATGTGCTTGAATAATAACAATGCTTCTACATATCTAAATATATATCCTTCAACTACATTTATTTGTCCCAGTTCTTTTGAACCATTGATATTTATATATTTGGGGTGTCATTTTGTTTTAATGCTTATTACTGTTAGCTGTCCCCTATTCTGCATCTAGTAGGGAGCAGCTGTCATAGTTAATTTTAACTTGTTCATGTAATCCTGTTTCTATATCTGGCTGGATCACATGGCTTCTATAATATGATCATTACACAGTAATTTTTTCCAGGCATAATCAATAATGTACTGGAATACCAAGCAGCCTGTCTCACTTCATTATCAAAGGATAACCAGTGCCATCAGTGTGAATGACTCATTGGCAAGATTTTGTTAGTCTGAGCTGTCTGGAATCTTTTTAATACAGAAATTCTGGGATTTCATTAGCTGGACATTTTTGCTCTGTTTGTCAAAGCTGAGTAAAAAAAAGTGAAAGGCGTCATCAAATAGGTCAGAGAATTATTTTCTTCTAAGAATATTTGGATGATAGAATTGGCTTAGAAACAGTTAAAAACATCCACTTCTCTTTATCACCCCCAGGTAAAGTGTATACTGTACCTGGATCTTTGTAAAAAGCACATAACATGATTATTCCTTTACATTTCTACATTCTCCAACAAAGTTTCTAGGAGAAGCATTTAAATGAGAGTGTAAGATCTCAGGGATGAAAATACTGAAAACTTACTAAAAATGTTTATAAGATTTGGTGCATTTTTATTTATTTATTTTATTGTTAAATGCCATTATATAAGATGACTCAGTAGTGCCTATTTCTTGAAAAAAGAAGCCAAGATCTGAATTATCCATTCAGAAAGCTACAGGAAGAATGGGTATTTACATTTCAAAGTGTTGTAGATAAAAACAAGACAAGACAACCAAAAGGATAAAAAGACTTGAGCAATTCCCCTGTGAGACACATTGCTATTCAGTGCTTTTTCAGCTTAAGAGTAAAGAGGGGACCAAAAAAGACACACATTATTAATATAGAATAGATAGATATCCACGAGTGGCTGCATAGAAATTATTCCTTTATATAATACCAAAACCTTTTTTGGGTGGGGAGGGGGGAGATAAAGTCTTCACATATCACAGTTAACTTCCAGAATTTATTATGGGTTCCAGGCGGCGCTTGGGCCACTTCCTGTATCCCTGACCCACGCCCCGATGGAGGACCTCGTGGCCGCATGGAATACTGCGACCACGGGGGCCTTGGATCGGGTCGCGCCCTTGCGGCCTCTCTTGTGGCGACGTGTCGCCCCGGCTCCTTGGTTTACCGAGGAGCTGAGGGTGATGAAACGCCACAAGAGATGCCTAGAGAGAAGATGGAGGTATACCCGTTCTGAATCTGACCGGACACAAGTAAGAGCCCAGTTACGGACTTACATTGTGGCGCTGAGAGTGGCCAAACGTCATCATTGTGCCACTCTCATAGCATCCGCAGAAAACCGCCCTGCCGCCCTGTTCAGGGTGACCAGCTCCCTCCTTCAACAGAGGGTGCGGGAAGCCCCGCTACAGGGCAGAGCAGAGGAATTTGTGACTTTTCTGCAGGAGAAAATCGCTCAGATACAGAACGAGCTAGTCCCCATTGATGGTCCAGTGGGATGCCACGAGACAGATCTTGTTTGGGAGGAGTTTGACTCCGTTGCTTCCGAGGATATGGACAGGCTACGTGGGCGACTGCGAGCCACCACATGTTTATTGGACCCGTGTCCCTCCTGGCTTGTACTGGCATCCTGGGAGGTGACACGAGGCTGGCTCCAAGAGGTTGTCAATGCATCCTTAAGTGAGGGTTCCTTGCCTGCTTCCCTAAAAGAGGCTATGGTGAGGCCCCTCCTTAAGAAGCCCTCTTTGGACCCAGCTTTATTAAACAACTATCGTCCAGTCTCCAACCTTCCCTTTTTGGCGAAGGTTGTTGAGAGTGTGGTGGCACAACAGTTTCCCCGTCACCTGGAGGAAGTTGATTATCTAGACCCGCTCCAGTCCGGCTTTCGGCCCGGGCATAGCACTGAGACAGCATTGGTCGCGTTGGTCGATGATCTCTGGAGGGCCAGAGATGGGGGTTGTTCCTCCATCCTGGTCCTATTAGACCTCTCGGCGGCTTTCGATACCATCGACCATGGTATCCTATTGCATCGGCTGGGGGGGTTGGGGGTGGGAGGCACCGTTTTACGGTGGTTCTCCTCCTACCTCTCTGGCCGATCGCAATTTGTGTTGACAGGAGAGCAGAGGTCGACCTCGAGACCCCTCACATGTGGGGTGCCTCAGGGGTCGGTCCTCTCGCCTCTCCTGTTTAACACATATATGAAGCCGCTGGGTGAGATCATCCGTGGTTTTGGGGTAGAGTACCATCTGTACGCTGATGATACACAGCTGTACATTTCTACCCCAAACCACCCCAACGATGCCGTAGCAGTGATGTGCCAGTGCCTGGAAGCCGTGCGGATCTGGATGGGAAGTAACGGACTCAGGCTCAACCCGACCAAGACCGAGTGGCTGTGGTTTCCGGCTGCCCGATTCAACCAGCTGACTCCATCGCTGGCCATAGGGGGCGAACATCTTGCCCCTGTGGATGGGGCGCGCAACTTGGGTGTCCTCCTGGATGCCCGGCTGTCCATGGAAGATCAAGTGACAGCCGTGGCCAGGAGGGCGTTTTACCAGGTTCGCCTGGTTCGCCAGTTGCGCCCCCTATTGGATCAGGACGCCCTTCGCACAGTCACTCATGCTCTCGTGACATCGCGACTGGACTATTGTAACTCTCTCTACATGGGGCTCCCCTTGAGGTGCACCCGGAGACTTCAGATGGTTCAGAATGCAGCCGCGCGGGCAATCTTGGGTACCTCCAGATTTGCCCACATAACTCCACTTCTGCGCGAGCTGCACTGGCTGCCTGTCGTCTTCCGGGTGCGCTTCAAGGTATTAGTCATCATTTTTAAAGCGCTCCATGGCTCGGGACCTAGCTATCTGCGGGATCGGATCCTGCCGCATACATCCTCACGGCCGATTCGCTCCCACAGAGAGGGACTTCTCCGGGTGCCGTCCACTAGACTCTGTCAGCGGGCGACGCCCAGGGGAAGGGCTCTCTCTGTGGCGGGCCCAGCCCTCTGGAACGACCTTCCCCCCGACATTAGAACAACCACGGACTTCCGCTCCTTCCGTCTGAAATTGAAGACTCATCTTTTCCGTTTGGCCGGCCTTGGTTAGCCTCTCTCTACAGGGTTTAGCTGTTTTTTAATTGGGTATTTTAGTAGATTAAGGGGATTTTAGCACAGGCTCATATTTAATTTTTTCTTAACTGTATGTGTATATTGTATTGTGGTTTTAGTTTCCCTGTGCACCGCTCCGAGTCCCTATGGGGAGAGGAGCGGTCTATAAATTAAATTATTATTATTATTATTATTATTATTATTATTATTATTATTATTATTATTATTATTATTATTATTATTATTATTATTATCATCACCACATAAAGACGTCCCCAATCTGAACAGCTTTGAAAGGAAGTCACACAACTGTGTAAGAGATAAAGCTATCAATGCTTAGTACTTAGCATAGGTATGTCTTCTTTCCAAGACTGGATCTGTGCACATTTCAATAGCAAATTACTGTAGAAAATGAAATAGAAGAAGCTACTGGATCCATGTTATGTTTGTGATTCCTGATTAGACATTTAGACAGTTAAATTAGACCTCCAACTTTGATCCAGCATACTTTTTCCTCTTACATTTTTAAAACCACAGGAGTGTGCTATTTATTATGCTAGATTTTCTCCTATGCAACCAAAAATAGAGACATGTCCCCATCCTGTCTCCTTACTGTGACACAGTAGTTAGGGTAACAAGGTTAGATTAATATTCAAGTTAACTCCAAATGTGAAAGTTAACTAGCTGACTTTGGGTTAATCACCCCACACAGTCCTCCTGGATACTCGGCTGTCTCTAGACGATCATATGACAGCCGTGGCCAGGGGGGCTTTTTATCAGGTTCGCCTGATACGCCAGTTGCGCCCCTTTCTGGATCGTGATGCGCTATGCGCGGTAACTCAAGCCCTCGTTGTTTCCCGCCTGGATTATTGCAACGCTCTCTACATGGGACTCCCCTTGAGGTGCACCCGGAGGCTCCAGCTAGTTCAGAATGCGGTCGCGCGGGGGCTTCTGGGGGCCTCTAGATGCTCCCATGTAACACCTCTCCTGTGCGAGCTGCACTGGCTGCCTGTGGCCTTCCAGGTGCGCTTCAAGGTGTTAGTAACAACCTTTAAAGTGCTCCATGGCAAGGGACCTAGGTATTTGCAAGACTGCCTCCTACCACATACCTCCCTCCGACCAGTCCACTCCCACAGAGAGGGCCTCCTCAGGTGCCGTCGGCCAGTCAATGCCGGCTGGCGACCCCTAGGGGGAGAGCCTTCTCTGTGGCAGCTCCTGCCCTCTGGAATGAGCTACCCCCTGACCTACGTACAATCACGGACCTGCGCCTTTTTCGCCGAGCCCTGAAAACCCATCTATTTCGTGCGGCTGGCCTGGCGTAGTTTTAATTTGTTTTATTAGGGTTTTATAATGGTATTTTAGAGCAGGCCCACTGTTTAATTTGGTTTTAGAACTTTTAGCATATTTATTGGATTATTGGATGTTTTATTGTGGTTTTTTATTATCGCCTGTTCACCGCCCTGAGTCCCGCAAGGGAGATACGGCGGTATATAAATGTAATTAAATAAATAAATAAATAAAATATTTGTTATGGGGGGAGGGAGAAGAATGCTATGTTTTCAGTCTTGCAACAGGGCAGATCTCACTGAAATTTTAACTGAATTTCTTATACACCAATATGCAGGCATTTTTCAGTAGAAATGTGACTTTTTATACTAATGGACCGAAATGTCTATTCTCCAAATTACAACCTTATGGACATCAGTTTAGGACATTTTTTTCCTGTAGCCCTGTTCCTCACATGAGCTAGTTGTTGGTTTGAAAACTATTAAGAATGACAGTAGAAAGAGAACTGCTGGATACTGTAGCAAAATAATTCAATATAATTCTTTTTTTGGAGAATAGTAATTCATATTTAAATGAAAAATAAATATGCCAAATCAAGAGGAATTCTCCTAAAATTATGGTAGCCAACTTTCCTATGAAATCCTTCCCTAAATGAATAACACAGAGATTATTTCAGAATCCGATTGTTCAATCATATCAAATAAAAAAATCCCTATTAATGTGGGCTCCACAATTAATCAAGGTAGTATATGTTTGAATTTTCCACTATTCAATGTTTAATCTTTATTACACTTCATTACATTCTTCATTTGTTCCATTTGTCCTTTTGACATTATACTATTCCAATTGGTTTCTTTTTCCTCAACAGCTCTCTCCAAACTTGTGCCTTCTTAAATTTCAGCTCTAATAATTCCTGACTCAACATGGGCAGCCAGGCAACCAGCCAGACAAACTAATGTAATAATTATCTAATTCTATATTTGTAGCCACATATTAAGAAACTATGTTTTATCACAGGAACTCTTATCATAAGCCAGCTATTGTATAACTGGAGTCTCCATTTCTATAGATATTTTGAATACCAGATTTCTATAATGCTAAGTTTTGTTTGCTATAGATTGTGGACTTCGCCATTTTCTTTTATGTATAATGCAATTCTGAAAATCATACTCTGCATTGCCCAAGTCTTTTCTGAAGAGACTAACATGCTTTCAACTAGATGCATACAATTGGAAAATCAGTGGAATTGATACACTTTTTGAGAGAGAAAAAGAAATTCACCAAAGATTCACTAGGAAGACATGCTCAATTTCTTGTAGAATCTCTAGTTCTCTGAACACATTCCGAACTTCATCTCTTTCAATGCACTGTTGTTTATTCATGTACTTCATGGCATACATCTTCTCTGTGTCTTTCTTTTGTACAATGCAAACCTAGTTGTAACACAACAACAAAAAGTTGAATTAACATGTATCTTTGTACTTTTTTATTTATCTATTGTAATCAGCGGTGAGATATTGTGATGAGCTCCCAAAAAATCATTCATTTAATTTTGTATTATTTTCATATTATCTCCTGCACAAGTTCATTCAGAAAATTATGAAGGAAAAGGCAAGTCTACTTTTTGATAAAAACACTTTTCTTTAAAAGTGTCAGCATCTGGTAATGTCATTTTAGCAAAATATCTAAAGACAATGCAGTCAATCAAATGTGTTGAATTTCCTCTCTTATAATAAGTAACCACTATGTCTGAAGGCTATGCTGACTGAGAAGAATGAGACTTGACATCAAATGCCAGCATGCAGGAGAAAGCTTACACAGGGACCCTTATGAGTATATTATATAGAAAGTAGCTTGATTCTATTATAATTTTCAGCCTGTGATGAGAAGGTAGGTTTAAGCACTGTAAAGCGGTATATAAGTGCTATTGCTATTGCTATTGATATTAAGACAACAGTTTGTCAGAGAACAGCCTTTCCCATACTCTTTAGATTTGAGATATTTGTCCTTCCCCTCCCAAAATGTCCTAGCCAGCAGAACAATTGTTGAAAATCATGGAACACCCAAAAAACAAATATGGAGACAACCAAGGCTGGCATTAGATTCTTTCACTTTAAATTCATGTATTTACTTGTTCATTTGTTATGTGATTGATTTACCTCCTCAATCCTAGCAGCATTCAAGGCAGCATGCAGCTACTGAAAGTTTAGCAATTGCATAACTGTAATCCTCATCATCATCATCGTCATCACCATTATCAGTACAGTGGAGTATGATGACTCCCATTTAAGCAATGTCGCAATGCTCAAAAAGGCAAATACTGACTGTCACATTTAGACTTTCCAGTGTTATAAGGGCAGAACATGAAAAAATCATTTTCCATGCCAAAGATAATGTCCGAAATATACTTAGAATATAATTTAGTGGCAGCAATGAAACAATTCAGTGCTAGCAACTGTGAAGCTCTATGAATAATCAAAGTGATGGTACAGCAAGAAAGAGCCAACAATTTCAGGAAAGATGGTATCCAACACTATGATTGGGGAATTTCTCTTCCACCAAATATACTGTTTCTGGGTTCAACTCAAAATCTGATCTGCCCTTTAATCCTTAATAATTTGGGACTGGAATATACTAAAGCAGGGGTGTCAAACTCAAGGCACAGGAGCCAGATCTGACCCTCAGGGTGCTTAGATCTGGCCCATGGGGCTGCCCTGGCCCGTGGTTTCTCTGCCAGAAAAAATGTAGCTTGGAAAGCCATGGGCAGCTCTCCCAAGCTCCATTTTTGTGACAGAGGGTTGCAGGAGGCCATCGCAGTAAAAATGAAGTTCATGAGCCCGTTTTTACTTGCAAAGCGCTTGGCCCACCACAGCCGCCCTGGACACAAGTGACGTTGAGCTGGCCACACCCACCCTAGCCCGCTCACCCTGGCTCCCCAAGGTCAAACACCCTGATGCATTCCTCAATGAAATCGAGTCAGACACCCCTGTACTAAAGAGCTTCTTATCTGTACATACGTTTGTCTATATTACAATTCCTCAAACCGAGAAATTTATTTGGGTATCCCTGGAAAGTTTTTTTTTCTTTGGTGATGGCACTGGGTGATGGCTTGGGATGCTATTCCTCAAGACACTTTACTTCTCCATTTTATGTATGTAGTTGATCTATCAAGAAAATTAGTACTACTGATTCTCGAAAATTTAGAATGTAAAGAGGTACTATATGGATGCCTTTATGACTGTATTGGTATATTTATCTGATAATGTTGGGAACTGGATAGCTGTTGGCAACAACTGTCAGATTTTGCTTTGTGGTACAGTTTAATGAGGACCACTGAGATGTATGCCCATGAGCCCTCCACTAACTTGTAAGTCCTCCCCAAAGGAAATTTCCAGGAAGATCTTCAGCACAAGAACTATTTTTAGCTAATTTTATGGT
Source organism: Rhabdophis nuchalis (assembly GCA_039707465.1). Classification (NCBI taxonomy): domain Eukaryota; kingdom Metazoa; phylum Chordata; class Lepidosauria; order Squamata; family Natricidae; genus Rhabdophis; species Rhabdophis nuchalis. The sequence continues at coordinate 75,352,791 of CM077645.1, forward strand.
GATCTCTCTTGAGATAAGAGGAATGTGAAAAGGAAATATATGATTCAGACTTACAAGGGAAGCAATTTGAAGGCACCAGTTTGCAGAATAAGCATGGGTATTATCAATATTTCATTCGATCTACATTGTATACTGCCTTTTAGGGTCTTCCCTGGATAATTTAGAAAATGCCCATTAAGAAGAGTTCTCATATCATTCAGGTCTAACATTTTATTTGCAATAGTTATTGTAAGTATGTACAATTAAGCTATTCAAAAGTTCACAGCACATGACCCAACAGTTTGCTTATAGTCACACCCCAGCAATAACCTCTGAATCTACAAGTTTTACATAGCAGTTCAAAAAATTACTACATACAAGTTACTTGTATGGAAAATGAGTGTTCAGAAGGGAATTCAACCACTATTATAGTGTGTGGGATACAGCAACACAAGGACACATTTTAACACTGAGTAAAGATGTCAAGATTTATGGGTCTGCTAGTGAGATAAGCTGGGGGGGAAAAGAGAAAATCTTAATTATAATAAATGTTTTCTCTAAAATGAATGTTGGAATTAAAGGTTATCTCAAAGTTTGAAAATTAAATTATTTTATTGCATCCTTCTAAGCAAAATAGGCATTGTATATTATTCTCAAAAGGAGAAAGAGTATAAATATAGTCATTCTGTTCTCTGTATAACTTATTTCTATAGAGCCATGATGGTGAACCAATGTCTCACGTGCCACAAGTGGCACACAGAGGCCTCTCTGCTGGCACGCTAGCCCCATCTGAGCTCCATCAAGCATGCACTGCCAGCCAGCTGATTTTTGGATCTCTGCAAAATACTATACAAGCCATCGATATGCATCCAAGAGGAACAAGAAGTGCCTCTCAGGAGCAGATAGAGGTAAATCCTAGAGAGGCAGGAAATGCATCATTGAACAATGGAGAGGAATACTAGAGAGGAATAAAGCTGCATACAAGGCTGATATAATTCCTTCAACAGCATAAGCATGCACAGGGGGGAGCGAGGGGAGCCCCTCCCACACCTCATTTTTGGTCCCAGGAGGCTGTGCCCAAAATGGGGCACGTGGGGGTGGGGGGGTGCACATGCACGTGGGGGATCGCATTGCATTATAGCTGTGGGCACGTGCGCACACACTGTCATGTGTGTGCACTTTCGGCATGCGAGGACAAAAAGGTTAGCCGTCACTCGTATAGAGAGTGCATGTATGAGATTGTATTGTTCAGAGGTTTTGGTTTAGTTGTGCATTGTACCCTACAATAAAGAAGGGAAACAGGTACCAATTGCAAAACTATAATTCCCAACATTCTTCAACATTGGCCTTGCTGGTTCGCACATTACCAGGAGTGGTAGTTAATAACAATTCTGGAGACTCAAGAATTCCTCATGCCAGCATCTGAACTCACATGTGTATAATGTAAAAATAAATTCCGTGGGTTGCTACATTTTAGAAATAGAAACAGTTCTGCAGAACTATTTCTAAACAGACTATTTGTAGATAGCCGTGAAAATTTGCCTGGAGGCACAAATTTTCAAGAATCAAAGCAGTTACGATTAGTCTTCTTTCCTCCAGACAGTCCCAACATTTAAAATAACACTCAAATTATACATCCCTCAAATTAAAATAAAACGAGAGAAACAAAATGGGGTACATTTGAAAGGGAGGGGGGGAAATCACAGCAGCTGGCATGATAATGAAGCTATTGTCACTGAAATTATCTCATTATTTTTTAAACTTTTTTTTGCCAACAAGAGATTTGGCGTGTAGAATTTAAATCAGCAGATCCTCAACGGGTTGTTGAGAAACAGGGTAATAATTGCTAATGCCATGAAATAACGAACAGCTAGTCTGTTCCAATTATAGGTTCAAAATATGAAAATAAGTCTATAGTAAGAACAAGATCAGCAGTTTAGTTAACTAAAACATTCCCTACTTCTGAATCAGTAATCATTGATCCCATAACATATACTGCTTGTTTCTTTTACAGTAAGAAATTAAAACTAATTTAACCACCAATTCGCCACACACCAAAAATGAGTTTTGCTTGCGTGTGCGGCTTAGAAAACATGGCTAAATAGGACGACATAGTGCCCCGGGGGGGGGGGGGGAATGGGCAGGCCCACCCGCAGATCACCACTACTGGTTCACCTGAACCAGTCCGAATTGGCTGAATACCATCACTGGAAGAGGAGCTTCCTTACTTATAATTTCTGAAATCCATATTTCATTTTTGAGTCAGCCACTCTTATTCATCAAGAAAAAAGAAAGACACTTTCCATGCTTTAAATCAGTTTCTCTTAAATGTTTCCATTTGCAAAACAGTAGCAGGCTCAGCTGCTTTGGGTGCTCCTTCCCAATGCAGCAAGAAGAACACCCCAACTTCTCTTTCTCTGCAGACCTAATGCTTATTTTGTAAATCTCTCCCCTTTTGTGCACTTTAGGGACGATTGTTTTAAAAACATAACAAACCTTCAGGCTTTATACAGAAAATATCTGCCTGGTTTTATGTTAAGCCTACTTTATCAAGTCTGCTTAGAAGGAACCTACAAGAAAAGGACATTTCGGCTCCCTCCATCTATTGCCTTGCAATCCTCTCTGATGGAGAACAAACCATTCTCTTCTAACTGTTTTTAAATTATTGATGCTTTGAATATTGATGTCTTCAGTTGACCTAGGCTTGGTGGTCAAAGGACAAGACTGAAGACTGAGATTACGCAGAGCTAGTTGAAGAACAGGTAAAACTTATTAATAAAACTGTTAAAGAGTAGAAATTTAGTAATTCATCTTGCATTTGTGTAATCCATTTCTACACCTTCACTGTCTTCAACATCCATAGTTTTTTCACTGCTTTAAATAGAATGGAAGATTGAAGAGTCATTTGAGTCAGAATTCTGTATCCCTAATTTCTGCATTATCAATTCCTCACCATTTTGCATAGATGGGCACATAAGGAAGCTCACGAACTGTGAAGTTCAGTGTTATTCAACCACAGAGTCATTAACAATATTCAGATATATCAGTGCCATTAAGAGCTCCAGGAAGACCGGTTTTGGTATCCTCTCCCTATCTTTTTCTACTTGCTGCTCGCCAGGCATGCTGTACTAAAAGTCCTAGAATTTTCAGACAAAACAACTTTCTCTCTTGAAAACATGATTATTGGATGATTCTTGAGATGCAATTTGCTCCTTTAAGAACATTCCATTTCAGGCTATTTAATGATACTTGAGTATTTAGATTATAATGAAATGAGCTATGAACCTTGCTGAGATTAAAAGTCCTCTAATAACATATCCAGAGCTGTCTCATGCCAGCTATACAAGTAGAGCACAGAATTGAAAAGCAACTACTTTGTATTCTGGGCAATATGCATGAGCAGTATCAAATACTAGAAAATAATTGCTTGAGCTATGTTAAGCCGAGATGTCTTCTCTGCCTCTTTTTTTTTTTTTTTTTTTTTTGCGGCAGCAGAGGGGATTTTAACTTGAAATGCCATATACAATCTCTGCCTCTATCTGTTGCATATGAAGAGGAAAATATTGAAGGAATTTCCATTCTACCAATGTAGCTTTTCTCATTGCAAGGCAATGATGCCAAAAAATAAACGCCCCTATCAATAGTCTTTTATTTATGCTGCTATCTAGCCCATTCCTGTTGAATATGACTGGAATGACACACCTTGATAAGTCATAGTGTTTTTTGTTGGTTTGCTGGTTTTCGGCTTAGTACACCATGCTACTTATCAGTGAATAAATCATAGTTTGGCTTAGGCCATTAAACCACTTTCCAGTCATAATTTGGTGTTAGCTCATTAGTCATATTCAATACATGTCAACCTAACCTTATTACAATAAGCCCCACTAATTAATTTTAGAAGCTCTGGAGTCATATGCAGCATCTGTCACATTTGTCCACAATTCATCCTTAGCTGTTCCAATTTTGTGTTCTCTGTCTTCTCTCAGTACAAGTCTTGATGGATGAATGATATGCGTGGCCTTGTTCACAATCTTGTAGATAACACAGTTGGGGCTAGCATCTGCTGAACTCTAACCGCCTACTCAGACTGCTGTACTCATCACTCCTGTGAGGATTGATAGACCTGTCTTCAGAGACTGCAGAAGTGTCAGATCCCTGGTGCAAAGCATCTGCACTCTTATACTTTGAATAGCTACTGCTTCTATGCTACCTGCTCTGCCATATTTTAAGGAGAACCATTACTGGTTGGGATTCCCAACCAACTAGTGGAACCGTCTCATTACCCTTAAATTGTTCTGCAGTATTGCTCTGCAGTATAACCATACAACCACTCAATACTTTAATGAGACAGATTAGGGCTTGGCTGGGAGGCAGAGCCAATTATATCTATGTATTTTCCTGTTGATTCAATGTGTACTGATGCAACTATCATCCTGTTTTTGAGCTGTTCAAGAAACCACAGTTAAAACATACCATGATTTAGAATAATACGAGAACCTGATGTCTGCCTTAATTTGTGATATTTAACTTCTAGATTTGCCTAAATACTTCAGATGCTACTCTCTCATGCATGAGCCGTTTTGAAGTCTGAATCCAGCAGGCTATGTATTCAGCATTTTTTAATCTAGCACTGAAATAGTTTTGAAGCCCTTGACATTCTCTTACTAAAAAAAAACGGAGAATGTCAATAACAACAAAGCAAAGCTGAAGCAGTTTTGAATGACAGACAAAAAGATAAGACTGAACTAGAAAGAGAAAAAGAACATAAGGGTCAAAAGAGAGAAACAGAAATATGAAGACAGCAGTCTCCTTCAGTTTCCTGCAGGGAAGTGAGCCTTTAAAAACCCACAATGGTTGTCAATTAAAGGTAGCAGGGCAAACAAAATAATACCACACAAAATCAAATTGTTAAAAAAGTGAGCATTCAGAAATCAGAAAAACAGTTCATTGATTATTGCATTTTCTCCTCATTCAAATCCCTAAATAATCGAACATCTGACTCAAAGAAAATGTTTGAAGAGAAATATAGGTTGACTATTTATTCAACAAATCATTGGGAACCCCTGTGAGTTCCTTTACCTACCATTGTGGGAACCCCAGGAGACAGAACTTTTTTATTGATGAATTTGCACCTGTACATAATTAATTATCCAGGGAAACTCACTTGGTGATATACTGTGTACTGTGTACTGTTTTTTTGGCACCCGACAAAGCTATGATTATACCAAAAAGCTCACATGAAATAATGAAATGACTGATGTAGTATTACTTTGTGACCATATTTTGTGTCTCTCTAGAGCAGGGGTGTCAAGCTCGCGTCATCATGTCATCATGACATGATGTATTGCGACTTTTCAACCTTCACTAAACCGGGTGGGCGTGGCTAATGAGTGACACATTTGGCCCACAGGCTGCTAGTTTCACACCCCTGCTCTAGAGTTATCAGTCCTTTTTTCTCCCTTGAGAGACAAACCAATCTCATGAGAAATAAACATTATCCTTTAATTAAAAAATAACTGAAAAAATGTTTAGCTTTAAATATTACAATATTTGGGTGTTAATGTTTGGGTGTGAAACATTAAGACAGACTGATAAAAGGGGAATAGATAGCTTAAATTATGCATTTGGAGATTGTTATTAAGAGTGCCTCAGGCTACGAGAAAAAACAATAATCCGTGCTTAACCAAAGAAACGTTGATTGTAAGTTGAGATGAGGCTTATCAAGTAGAAACTACAAATTTTGGACATGGGTGTGTGTGTGTGTGTGTGTGTGTGTGTGTGTGTGTTATGCTTGACATGGCTGAAGGAACCGGAAGAGTTCTACCATGGATTAGATTAGTGGTTCTCAACCTTCCCAATGCCGTGACCCTTTAATACAGTTCCTCATGTTGGGGTGACCCCCAACCATAAAATTGCTCTCTCAGTTCCTAACACCATCGAAAATATGTGTTTTCTGATGGTCTTAGGCAACCCCTGTGAAAGGGTTGTTTGACCCCCAAAGGGATCACGACTCACAGGTTGAGAACCACTGGATTAGATGAATAGGACCAAAGAAATTACAGGAATATCCACAAAAAAGCTGTAAATTATTATTATAGACTGGTCAAGGTAGCAAACATTTGTCCATAAAATCACTAGGTATCAAACCCAATTTGATGGGACCATAATTAAAATCTTAAATTAAGGATTTCAAAAATATTATGTTTCATGGAGGATTAATACTCCTTTTTATAAAAAAATATAGTTGAATGATTCCTCACTGCCTGGTTTTATCAGCTTTATGTATTTTGATGTATGCCTCCCTGGACAAACCAAACCTACCACTAATTACTTAATTAAATAACTAATTTATGTAACACTGCTGATCTTATACAGGAAAAATATCACTCTAAACCGAAGTATAAAAACATTTAAAACAAGACAGCCAATATAAAATAAAATTAGATTTTTCTTCCTACACTAACAACCTACTTAAATGCTAATTTTGCTAGAAAAACAGAATAAAGCTACATCTCTGCATATAGTTTTAAAATCATGTGAAGTGATAATTTCACCTCACTCCATACTAATTTATTTTTATTTGTATACTGGATCCAATTCCAAATGCCACACTTTCTAAAGGATATGACAAATATCACACGGTGTGATGTCACAAGACGGGTGCCACAAAGGTAGGTAAAGGAAACTCTAACTCTTCCAAACAGCTCCATCTGACCTCAGTCAAAAGGCATTATTACAGTATATTCCAAGTTGTCCTACTTAGTCCTACAATCCTACTAGTTGCTAATGAGAGAAGATACAGTGATAGGGTAAGAAGTGATAGGAAAACAAAGTAAGTTTATGTGGAAACTTAAGTGGAAGTTTGAGTGGGAAAGCATGCAGAGTACATCTAAGCCTGTGGTCGGCAAACTCATTAGTCAAAAGACCCAAATATCAACAATACCACGATTGAAATTTCTTTTGAGAGCCAGAAGGTGTGGCCTGTTTTGTGGGAGTGGCTCAGCGGTCATGTGACTGGGTGGGCGTGGCCAACTTGGAAAATGTGAAACTCGCTTAACAATGGTCTTGCTTAGCAACCAAACTTTTGGGCTCAATTGTGGTCATAAATTCTTTCTTTCTTTCTTTCTTTCTTTCTTTCTTTCTTTCTTTCTTTCTTTCTTTCTTTCTTTCTTTCTTTCTTTCTCTGTCCCACTTCTTTTTCTTTCTTTCTCTTTCTCTTTCTGTCTCTCTCTTTCTCTGTATCTCTGTCTCTCTCTCTTCTTCAACCGCCCATCTCTGCCACTCTGTGTGTGTGTCTGTCTGTCTCGCATTCACTCACTTAATCACTCATTCTGTGTCTCTATTTTTCTCTCCCTCCCTCCCTCTCTCTGTCTCTCCCTGTCTCTGTGTGTCTGTCACTCTCTCTGATTCCCTCCCTCCCTCTCTCTGTGTCTGTGCCTCTGTCTGTCTGTCTGTCTGTCTGTCTCTCCACCCCCCCCGCGGCGCCTCCTCAGCCCCTGGAAGTAGCCTGGCCCACCTGCCCGCCCGCCACGCTTGCTCACCCACCGGATGCCGGTTCCTTCCCCCCACCCGCGGAGTCTCCGTAGCCCCTGGAAGTAGATGAGTGGCTGGCATGCCAGCTGGGGAGGCTATGGCTGCCTCTTTGGGCAGCCGCTGTGCTTCCCAGGGGCTGAAGAGGCTTTGCGGGGGGAGGGAGGGAATCGGCAGCTGGTAGGGAGGGTTGCTGCGGTGGCGCCCAGGAGTCCCATGGTCGGCGAGGGCGGAGGAAGAGCCACACTCAAGGGCCAAAGAGCTGCTTGTGGCTCGTGAGCCGCGGTTTGCTAACCACTGATCTAAGAGAACAATTTAAGATGAACATGATAGAACTCTTTAAATATCTGAAACAGGGGTGTCAAACTCGATTTCACTGAGGGACGCATCAGGTTTGTGTTTGACCTAGGGGGGAGCGAACCAGAGTGGGTGTGGCCAGGGTAGGCATGACCAGCTCAACATCACTCATGTCGGGGGCACTTGTGGTGACCCTGGAGGGGCTGGGGAGATCCTCCTGTAGCCCTCTGCCAGCAAAAACAGAACCTGGAAGGGCTGCATGAGACCCTCCCTAGCTCTACGTTTACTTGCAGAGGAACCACAGGCTGGTCCTTCACTATTTCCAGGGCAGCCCCGCAGGCCAAATCTAAGCACACTGCAGGCCAGATCCCGGCCATGGGTCTTGAGTTTAATACTCCTGATCTAAAGGGTTTTCACATACTGTAGGTGAGAGAAAAGATTATCCTTCTGCTCTAGATGTAGGTCTAGATCTATTGGGATGGTCTTAAATTACAGCAGGAGCAGTTTAACAATAGAACTAAGCACTGGGCACAATGTGAGATAATAGACTCTCTATTCATCTGGAGATCTTCAAAGAAAAGATGAATGACTATTTGCTTGGTTGTTTTTGATTTGTAAAGAGTAGGGTGTGAATCAACATCAAAACTTTTGGTAGGGGACGATTGTTTAAACGTTAGAGTTGAAAATAATTTTCTTTTTATCTCTCAAACCCAATCTTTGAATGGGAAATTTTACAAATCTACCGTATTACTGAAATCCTGTATCTTTGCAACTCATAGATTTCCACAGTTGAAGTCTTGGTCTCAAGTGGAAACCACAGGGGAAGAACTTCTTTGTTCCAAAGTTCAAATTTAAGAGTGTATTTTGTTCTTAATTAGGCGTCAAATTCAGTAGAAAGATGGTTGTTTCATTGTGAAATAGGCTTATTGTCTTTGGTCCTATTCATCCATACAAAAGGAAGAAATATCTCTTGTTATTGTAATAGTAAGTAGATTTAGAATTCCAAACAGTTGCACAAAATCCTAGCTATTTGGATCACACAACTCATTCAATCCTGCTTTTGTTCCATGAATAGTTTTGACAACAACTGTTATTCTCAAGTATTGTCTTCATCAACTAGAAAATCATTTAAATGAATTGGACATCTGTGGCACTGAACTGAGTGGTGATCTGCATAACGATATTTGAATTTAGTGAAGCAAGACATTGGTGGAATTTTTATTTTATTTTTGTATCATTAATAAGGAATTGTGCGATTCACTTGAGATTGTTTTAAAATTGCAAAGAACATTAAGTTACACTATTAGTATCTCCACAGTTTTAAAAAGCAAAGATCTATATTGCAGTCTTCAAACATGAGAGAAAAAGCCTATAATTATAATGGCTTTGTTTTTTTAAACAAAATGACTAAAATCTAATCTAATGTCTAGGAAAATTCTTATCATTTCAAACTTAAAAGAAGAGAGGATGGGATATATGGAAATCTGCATTTTCAGTCAGTCGTAAAACCAAAGTGCCATATCTCCCTTGAGGGGAAACAATAGGAAAGACCAATAGCAAAGTTGAGTCAATTCAAATGCAACATCAAACTACAGTTGAGCCTCAAATGAACAAGCCCTACCTAGAGTTTTATGTTTCCAGCTCCTCTTTTTCATAATAATTCCTTCATTTGAACATGTATTAATGGCCACCAGTAATTTTTTTTCCGTTCAGACCAGGAAGCTATAGTTTTGCACTTGCATGTAAACCAACACACAATTCAAACTATGATCTGGTTTTTAAGTCAAAATGATAAAATGTGGTTTACTGCAAAGTAAGATGCAAAAGAAAAGTTATTGTTCTGCAGAAGAACATGAAACCCCAATCTTGTTTGGGCTCTTTCATATAAGGCCAAATACAACATGGGATAGATGAGAGTGAGCAAACCAAAGTTTAATCCCCACCCAAACAGACTTTTGTATTTAAAGTGTAATTTGAGGCTATCTATAAAGAAAAGAATGAACACATTTATCAATGAAACTGGCTGTGATCCTTTCTGGATGAAATGCAACTTACCTTAATTATTTATATTCTGGTAATATCCAGTCCAATACATCACATGCAAGACTGCCTTTAAGACAGTTCAGAAGCATCAACTAGTAGAGAATTCAATGGTCTGGCTGCTGTTGGTCAAAGTGCTTAGAATAGCCGTCTATTATAGATAAAGCATGTGAGTTTCTTAAGACATGAATATGTGTTTGTGTATTATTGAATTTATTTAATTATTCATCAAATGGATATAGCCATCTGGGCAGAATACAGTACAACAATTAGGCCTCTGCCATGTTCCAGAAGCAGTAATTTAGAGCATACCTGGATGTGTACCATAAATATGCCGGTATTCCCTTAAAACAGGGGTGTCAAACATGATTTCATTGAGGGCCGCATCAGGGTTTTGTTTGACCTCTGGGGGCCATGGTGGGCATGACCATGGTGGGCGCAGCCTGCTCAATGTCACTGTGTCAGAGGTTCCTGTGGTGAACTAAACACTGCCAGTGAAAATGGGCTTCTGAGCTCCTTTTTCAGCTGCGATGGTGTCCTGTAATCCTCTGCCAGCGAAAATGGAGCTTGGGAGGGTCACACGTAGTCCTCACAAACTCCATTTTCAACTGTGATGGACTCCTGAAACCCTCTGCCAGCGAAAATGGAGCTTGAGAGTGTCAGCACGGTCCTTGCAAGCTCCATTTTTGGCAACATCCTCTTGCAACCCTCTGCCAGTGAAAATGGAGCTCAGGAGGGCTCACTCTTTTGCTGTTTCCAGAGCGTCCTCACGGGCTAGATCTAAGCACCCCGTGGGCTTGATCCAGCCCCCAGGGCTTGAGTTTGACACCCCTGCCTTAAAACAAATGCAGTCTACTTGCTGCTATGGGAGCAAAGGAAAGGACACAACTTCTTTAAGGAGTTGCTGATAAATGGAACATGTGTACCCAGGTACATTCCAAATCAGGTTTTCCCTTCAAAACTTAGATAACTATACTGTCCCAATGGATATTATTATCTGGGAGTGAAGGAAGGAATCATAACTAAACTAAAACATCCTTCCATTGAGAGGCATTGCTTATCAAAAGAAGATGTATGTTATTCAGTTATTCAGACATTTCTCATTGCTTATGGACATCATTTCACCAAGATTGTTCCTGAGTTCTTGAAAACTCATATTTGTATGATAGGGACAGTATCTAGCCATCTAGTCTTCTGTTGACCTCTTCTACTGTCAATGAGCTTAACTTGAAAAAAAATAGAACAGTGAAATTTCATTACAGTTACTTTTTAGTACATGTTGCTTATAGTTGTCTATAGATTTTAAGCAATAAATCTATTGAGTCTCACTCATTTCATTCCAGTCAGCTCCTTGATTCCAAATCTTCTGCATAATAGCTGATGGCAAACAGCTGATTCAATCACTTTAAATTAGATTTTGCCAAAGTTAAGAAAATGATTTAGGGGAAGAAAACCCTAATTTAAAATGATTGAATCAGCTGTTTGCTACAGGCTATTACGCAGAAAATTATAAAATATCTGTTTGGCCAAGTTATCTGAACAGTCTGTCATAACCTGCCAGAACTCTTCCCCTTTTGTTCCTTGTTTCTTATTGCCAATCCTTAAATTGGCAAATAAAGACAATAAATATGGAAAGAAGTGCTTCTCTTTTCAAGAAATTAATTTCATAAGATATCAAAATAATTTTGTGTTGTCTGATGAACGCTAATTTCAAACTATGCTTTAGGGTATTCAAATTTTAATATCATTGACCTAGATTGCAATGTTTATTCATCTGAGTATTGTTTATCTAACAATATGATTAAGATTATTGGTAATCTGATAATTAAAGCAGCTGACCCATTTATCTTTTGTCTAGACAGCAAACATTCAAAACAAAGAAAGTTATGTTTTCATTATATTATGTTTTGCATTTATCGCTGATGGCAGATATTGAAATCAGTATTTACTGTGACCATTGCAACTTTTAATACAGAGTTGCATGTTGGCATAATTTACAATGCTCTTTTGCTTTTTGTTTCCTTTTAAATGTTTCATTGGAAATATGTCCACTATAACTTTTCAAGCAAAAGTATATTACAGTGATGGCAAACCTATGGCATGCGTGCCGCAGGTGGCACGCGGAGCCATTTGTCAGGGCACGCGAGGGCAGCTGATTTCGGACTTCTTTTGAGGCCATTTTTCACCCTCCTAAAGGCTCTTGAACGCTCCGGAGGGCTAAAACCAGACCTACGAGCAAACTGGAAGTCCGTTCCTGAACTTCCAGTTTGCCCGTAGGGCTGGTTTTTCACATTACGGAGGCTTTGTGGGGGTAGGCAGCGGCAGCTGTTTTCACCTTCCCCAGGCTCCTATAAAGCCTCTGGAACCTGGGGAGGGTGAAAAAAGCATACCAAAAATGGGGGGGAGCACTGGTCATGCGTGCATGCATGCTGGGGTCATGCGCATAGCATTATGGGGATGGCACACCCATGCACAAACCCCCTGCGCTCTCCTCGCTTTTGGCACGTGAGCCAAAAAAGGTTCGCCATCACCGGTATATTACATATCTTAACCAACACAATCCAGATTTGAATGTTGCAATCCATATTTTTTCCTATTTTAATTCTTAAATACTTATACAGACACAAAGAAGTTCTGCTATCAAGCCAGAGCTGAAAATATGCTATGCTTTGCATGACATGTAAAACAATGTCTGGCTTCTTAATGTGCTGTGCAACTATTACAGTAATGTTTGGTGTGTCTGAGGGACTAAACGTATTCATGAGGTCCCAATGGTTTTATGAGAATGAAATATGTGTAGAGGGAGACAGATTCAATTCTCCTATACAGGGGTCTGCAAAGTTGGCTCTTTTAAGACTGGTGGACTTCAACTCCCAGAATTCCCCAGCCAGCTTTGCTGGCTGGGGAATTCTGGGAGTTGAAGTCCACCAGTCTTAAAAGAGCCAACTTTGCAGTCCCCTGTAACTAGTACAATGTTGTGATAATGTCATTGTGGATGTGAAAAGCTCACCGGTTAGTTTAATGAATTGTGAGTAATGCTGTCCATCACCCAGAAAAGGGAGAACCTGCCTTTCAACATCTGCTATTTAACTGTCTTTCAAAAATTAAAAAAAAAGCTAAACATGGAGGAGGGAGTGAAAAGGCTGAGAGGCAGTAATGGCAGATTTGCAGACTCTCTGCAGTTGCCAGGCTGCCTCACTCCTCCTCTCCCCTCTAGTTAACAATAAATCAGCCTTTTTCTTTCTTGAGAAAAGCCATAGCTTAGCAGTGGTACAGGTAGTCCTTGACTTACAACAGTTCATTTAGTGACCATTCAAAGTTACAACGGCACTGAAAAAAAGTGACTTATGACCATTTTTCACATGGACTTAGTAGCATCCCCAAAGAGCCACGGTGGCACAGTGGTTAGAGTGCAGTACTGCAGGCTACTTCTGCTGATCACCAGTTTGGCAGATCGAATCTCACCAGGTTCAAGGGTGAGTCAGCCTTCAATTCTTCTGAGGTGGGTAGAAATCCACCCCTGAAGGAAAGTCAATGGGGAAGCCAGATTCACTTAACAACCGTCTTACTACCATATTTTTCGAAGTATAAGATGCACCTTTTTTCCTCTAAAAAGAGGCTGAAACTCTGGGTGCGTCTTACACATCGAATACAGCATTTTTTTGTGTCCCGAAACCCTGCCCCCTTCACCAAAATGGCTGTGTGTAGCCTTATGGAGGCTTCCAGAGAGCTCCTGGGGGCTGGGGAGGGCAGAAATTAGCCTAAATCGGGCCATTTTTGCCCCCCCAGCCCCCAGCAGCACTCTATAAGCCTCCATAGGGCTATACATGCAATTTATTTGACACAAAAATGGCCCGTTTTCATGATAAATGGGCCAATGTTTTGTTAATTTTTGCCCCCACCCCCCAGGAGCACTCTGCAAGCCCCCCCAAGGCTAGTAATGCTTTTTATTTGAAGAAAAACGAATATAAAATGGGGCAAAACTCACTTAACAAATGTCTCACTTGACAATAGAAATGTTGGGCTCAATGGTGGTCGTAAGTTTAGCACCACCTGTACTCAAGAATGAGTTATTTTAAATGTGAAAAATGGAAACAAGCCAAGGTGATCCACGATGTTTTGAGGTGCTCCCACCAATCTGCCCATCTCAAAAAAGGCAGACTGGTGGTGCTCCCACCTATTTGCCCATCCCAAAAAATATTTCTTGCACAAGAGAATATATTCCTACAAATGTTGTGCTCTTTACATAAAGCAATTCTCTTGACCCAGGCAAACAATTTTCTATGTTGCATGCCCTGATAAAGAGATTGATCTGCTCTAGATAAATTTGACATCTAAAGACTGAGTGGGCTGTTCCTTTGGGAACTTGTCTTTTCCCATAGCTCACAAGACCATCAGGTCTGAATCCCCCTACAATCCATGGCCACTCAAAACCGAATCAAAAGCTTCCCAATTCCTAATTATGGCTTTGTCAGAAAAGGTAAGAAAACATGAGTTCAGAATTCGTTCAGGCTCAGTGCAACTGAAGCATCCAATTATTTTCTGAAAGCTGAAAAGAAAAGGCATCCAAATGCCACCGATATTTCACCCACTCGTTGGTTTTCAGATTATGCATTCAGTCAATGCTTATAAGTAGGGGGAAGTATTGGTTGATTCTGGCCCTTCTTCCTATGTTCACTAAATATGTAATTGGAATAGCAATCACAGCATGAATGTTCAAACATCTTTCTCATTTTAGAAAGCCTGCCTGCCTTCATCCTTGTCAGAGAAGCACCTAGATTTCTTTTCCCCCTTGGTTACATTTCGTATCTGATTTTATTTTAATCTAGAGTTGTGTCACCTGCTTTAATAAGTCTTATCGGTATAAATGTTTCCCTTGACAGATAAAGATTTTTTTTTTTAACTCCCTCACCAATTTTCAATAGTTGCACATTAGCATCTATCCTCAAGTGAAATAGCATTCAAGATATACCTGTAACATTCTGGTTCTCTTATACCTGAAAATAGATGTATTGCTAAACATGGAAAAGACAATGAAGGCTGTCTTTTTTATACAGGTGGTTACAACAGTTCATTTAGTGACTGTTCAAAGTTACAACAGCACTGGAAAAAGTGACTTATGACCATTTTTCAGTTACGACCTTTGAAGCTTTCCCATGATCACGTGATCAAAATTCTGATGCTTGGCAACTGGTTCATACTTGTGATACATTGCTCTGTCTCAAGGTCATGTGATCACCTTTTGCGATCTTCTGACAAGCAAAGTCAATGAGGAAGCCAGAACCACTTAACAACCAGGTTACTAACTTATCAACTGCAGAGATTCATTTATATTTGCTTATATCTATAAACAAATCTCTAAAACCTCATCATTCAAACTTAATCGAGAAAAATTCCATTAAGAGCTACTAGAAACAACAAATTAAAAGTATTAATCTTTAATGCTGTCAAATGATGTCCCACAAATTAATTTTGTACCATTTACTCTTCATCTCTCAATTGTAATACCATAACTTATCACTTTCTTTAAAAATAAAACAAAACAGTTTTCTCACCTCATCATTCAGTCCTAGTCAAGAAAAACTCATTAAACGTTATTAGAAACAAAAGGATCACAAACAGTTTATTTTTTATCAAATAAAATAATTTTACAACCTTTTAAAAATATTGATTACTCCTTTTAGGTAAAATCCCCAAAGCTGGCCTCTTTTCTTTTCTTTTTCGCAAGAATTTCTTAATAAGTATAATGTTTTCTTTTTAAAATTGGAAGTAGAAAAAATGTCTGTCACTTTTCTAAATTAAAATCCATGTATCCAAATCACTTTTTCTGATTTATTATTTGTGTATCCTTTTAAATATTAAAACTGTAGCTGGTTTCATTTGTAAGTCCTATATAACATCTCGGTCATTATCTCTCTTGTGTCCTGTCAGCTTTGAATCCATATTCAGAACATCCTGATCTTCAGTTATATCCTCTTCTATATCTTCCTTAAGTCCATTTTATTGTATCAGTCAGACTAAAGAGTAAGTTCTGGGTACATTATTACCAAATATCTTTACATTCTTCCAGAGTTTAATTCTTTAATTTTTTATTTTTTCTGGCTGCCCCAGTAACCAGCCTTGAAGGTCTTCTCTTGTCATGTTTTTTCTCTTATCCAGAACATTTTTCTAGGAAGCGGTTTCTTACACTTAAAACTCAAATCTTCATATACTTTAACAAGATTTTAAACAAACTACAGGAAGTATTTCTTTCAACTTTTCCAAAGTCAATGTGGCCCTTTAGTCCAGGGGTCCCCAACCCCCGGGCCGCGGACTGGTGCCGGTCCGTGGCGTCGTAGGAACCGGACCGCAGGGCCAGAGAGGAGGAGGAGGGGGTAGCCCCCTGGGCAGAGCGTGCAGTCGAGCGGCCGGGGCAGGCTAAGGCGAGTGAGCGCGGCGGGCAGGGACGGGGGGCGGGGACGTGGACGCCAGGTTCCTTCGTCCAGTGGGTGGGTGAGCGAGCGAGCAAGCAAGCGCGGGCGGGCAAGGAAACTTGCTGCGGCAGCGCCCAACAACCTGCCTGCCCGCCAGCTGCGGTTTCTCGCTCGCTCGCTTGCTCACCCACCGGACGTCAGGTTCCTTCGTCTGGTGGATGGGTGAGAGAGAGAGCGAGTAAGTACAGCCAGCGAGCTGGCGGGCCGGCCAGGCTACTTCCAGGAGCTGAGGAGGCTTGGGGGGGGGGGAGAGACAGACAGAGAGAGGCACAGACACAGAGAGAGACAGGGAGGGGGGAATCAGAGAGTGACAGACACACACACAGAGACAGAGAGTGGGAGGGAGGAAGAGAAAGATAGACAGAGACACAGAATGAGTGATTTAAGTGCCTGAATGCGAGACAGACACACACCCACACACATAGAGTGACAGATGGGCAAACAAAGGAGAGAGAGACAGAGAGAGAGAAAGAAAAAGAAAGAAAGAAAAAGAAAGTGGGAGAGAGAGAAAGAAAGAGAGAGAAAGAAAGAGAGAAAGAAAGACAGACAGACAGAGAGAAAGAGAGAAATAAAGAAAGAGAGACAGAAAGGAAAGAAAGAGAAAAAAGAGAGAGAGAAAGAGAGAAAGAAAAGAGACAGAGAGAAAGAGAAAGAAAGAGAGAAAGAGAGAGAGAAAGAAAGAGAGAGAAGGAGAGAGAAAGAGGGAAAGAAAGAAAGAGAAAGAAAGAGAGAGAGAGAAAGAGAAATAGGGAAAGAGAGAGGGGGGAAAGAGGGAAAGAGAAAGAAAGAAAAAGAAAAGAGAAAGAGAGAAAGAGAAAGAAATAAAGAGAGAGAGAAAGAAAGAGAAAGAAAGAAAGAGAAAAAGAGACAGAGAAAGAAAGAAAGAAAGAAAGAAAGAAAGAAAGAAAGAAAGAAAGAAAGAAAGAAAGAAAGAACTAACTAACTTATGACCACAATTGAGCCCAAAAGTTTGGTTGTTAACCAAGACCATTGTTAAGTGAGTTTCATATTTTCCAAGTTGGCCACGCCCACCCAGTCACATGACTGCTGAGCCACACAGCCGGTCCGCAAAATTTTCTTTAAAATGAAACCGGTCCCTGGTGCAAAAAAGGTTGGGGACCCCTGCTTTAGTCCATTTAAAAACTTTCCAGTCAACAATCTAATCACCCTTTCAATGTTTATTTCCAAAAAGGGCTCTGTGGCACAGCTCCTTCGTGTGCAGGAGGCTTTGGGTTGGCCCCTGGTTTAGCTGGGTCCAATCAAAAATATTTTCAATGAATCTAGAGGTATCCTAAACTCTAAATTATACAATCTAGAATATGAATTAAAAATATGTTTTTTTTCTGCCATGAGGGGAAAATTGTTTAATTGGTTCTTGCTTTTCTTCTTTTTACTCAGCTAAATTATAATTTAAATACTTATTCAGTAAAAAAAATGCCAAGAATTATATATAATTACTCAAAAGTAGTAATGTTTATTTGTTGAAGAGCTGCTTTCAAGATTGTTTTGGATAGGTCTATATCAATTAAGGTGGGATTCTCAAAAGGGGAAAGCAAAGACAAGTACATAGAACAAAAGCAATATTTTTCTCACAATTGTGAGGGGAAATATTTTTCACAGAAATTGAAGAAGCTTCCATTTCTTTAAGTTTTAAACCCAGATAAATCTTCCTTTACTTCATGTTGCAGGAAAAACCAGACAGTATAATAAAACTTGCTCTTCTGGAGGTTCATAGTAAATCTGAAAAGCAATTTACAACTACTTCCAATAAAAGTGATTAAAAGAGAAAGTAGGCAAACTCAGCATCCTTTTAAAAGGCTCCAAACCATAGCTTGAGCAAAACTGTATCTCCCAATTCCCAGAGCTTTAAAACCCAACAAAGACCATTGTTTTATGTTCCCATCATGGGATGCATCTGTAAGGAATATCTGAGTGATCCCAAGTCCTCCCCTTGGAGTTGGAGAGGAATTTGAGACCGTTTCTTCACTATTTTTCCCCCCGAATTTATACCCCGCCCTTCTCCTTGTTAGGACTCAGGGCGGCGCACAGGCATTATTAAAACCATAACAAAAGACAATATACACTATTCAAAACATATTAAATTAAATTAAAACCCGTGCTAAAAACCCATTTAAAACCCTGAAAATTAAAATTTATAGATAGAGTCAGAAACGGGGGGGCTATGCTAGGCCGGCTTGTTGGAATAGATACGTCTTAAGACGTTGGCGGAAGAGGCGGAGGTCCGAGGTAGTGTGAAGGTCGGGGGGTAGGTCGTTCCAGAGGGCTGGGCCCGCCACAGAGAAGGCCCTTCCCCTGGGTGTCGCCAACCGGCCAACCGGCATTGCCCGGCCGACGGTACCCGGAGAAGACCCTCTCTGTGGGAGCGGATCGGACGAAGGGATGTATGTAGTAGCTCTACTTTCCACCACAATTAAAGGTGAAGCCATTTTAGTCTGCCATCGTTTCCTTGGAAGTCAACTCACATATTGAGTGTAGATTGTGGCCTTTATAAAACTCTTTGTTGTGAGGCAGTACAATGCTACTTTTATTTATTATTTTAGCTTCTCCCAGCAGCAATCAATTTATTTTAAATTACCCACTTACTGGTATTGTTCATCTAATGCTGTTTTCCTTTCTTCCTATAACTGTGACCTCTTAGGTACGGCTGCAGATAAGATTTCCAGATCTTGGAAATCTTTGTGAAATATTACTGTAGACAAAGTATTTAAGTAGGTTGGCCCATGATGAATAACAATCATTTACAAAGAATGATATAGAAGTGGCACTCTGTTATTCAGAGATTGCGGGAAATGTCTGATAAGAGGTAATGAACTGTACAGACCACATAATGAAATCTACGTTTGGAAAGCACAGATAAAATTAGAAAAACAAGTCACTTTCCAATGAGGTACAAAGCCCAAGTTTATTTCAGCCCAAAGGATGTGAAATAAACCAGACAAACATGGATGAATGGATCTTGCCATTGAAAATGCAATAAAGTTCAGCTTTATGGTGCAGGATTACTCTTTTCTGAGAAATGAGAGTTTAGATAAGTGCTAAGGTTTAAATCCTTGCTCAGCAATGAAATTTACTGGTCAGCCTTGAACAAGACCAGCCTGACCTAGCCTGACCTGTTCAAAAGAAATGATTAAAATCCTGTGATTAAAAAGAAAAAGAAATCGAAAGTTATAATGTAACCTTCAATGGACTTGAGTAATGTGAAATGACCCAAGTATGAGCATCAGAAGGCAGGATTACACCTAGGTCCACGGGTGACTTTGGCAGACGTGTACATTTACAGTGGACAGAGATACTGAAAAAGGTGAAATTATTCAAAGATTAAGAAACAGCTTAAGAAATACACTTCATTCTGAGTCATAGGTCTGTTTAGGCTAAATTAATTTACCAAGCAATTCTCTCTCTCTCTCTCTCTCTCTCTCTCTCTCTCTCTCTCTCTCTCTCTCTCTCTCTTCATTTCTTCTACTGAAAAACTTTGATTACTCAATAAGGAAAGGGAAAAAAATGAGACGTAAAAATATCAAGGGGTTAGAAGTAGAAAGCAATGTCATCTGGACACTTGCATTTTCGTCTACTGTCCAAAATAAGGTTTTAATATATGGACAATCCTCTGAGACTGAAGAGGAGGTGATAGCTGGTATGTTGAATGGGATTGCTCTTTAAGAAGTTGCAGTAATTCTTGTTAATAGCTTTAGTTTATATCACCAATTAAGCCACTGGACAAAAGTAGTTTAACTAAAATTGAGAGAATAAATATTTATCTTGCTTTCAAACCATTCTCTGTTGTTATGTAGGAAAAGAAAATCTGAAGCTGAAAAGACAGAATTAGAGTGGGAGCATGGAATGTAGAAAATATGAACACAGGAGGGTTAATCCAGGGAAAGACAAAATGATCTGACTAGATATTAAGATTTTAGGCATTAAAGATTTGAAATGGACTGGAATTGGACCCTTTCATTAGAAGATCACATTGCATACTACTCTGGACATGCAAAATAAAGGAGGGATGGCACTGCTTTCATAATGAGGAAGGACATAGCAAAGACAGTATTTGAGCGCAATGCAGTCAATGGCTGAATAAGGTGATAGTTAGATGATCAAGATTTATATGCTAACCACTGATGAGAAGAAGAGTTTGAGGATTTTATGATCAAGTTTAATCTGAAGTTAACAGAACAAGATGTGCTATTTGTGGTGGAGATTGGAATGTCAAAGTTGAAAATGGAAGAAAACATAGTTGGGCTGTATGGCTTAGGAAACAGCAGTGAAACAGAAGACTAATTAATCAATGTTTGCTAACACAGTGTTTTTTTTCCATTGATAACAATTTTCAGAAATTAATACCACCAAAACCACATCTATAGCATGGATTATCAGATGGAGCACAGAGAAATCAAATTCAGTATATTATTAGTACAAGCAGATTACTGAAAAGCTCTCTATATGGGGTTGCCCTTGCAGAATATCTCATATATTCTGACATATTGAAATATATTATTTCAGAATCCTAAAGTGTTGGCAGTTGTAGGTGTACCTATAGTGTTGGCAGTTATAGGTGTTATAGATGTACGTTTGGCATCCCCCATATTATGCTTCTCTTCTGCAAGATGCATTACCTGTCAATGTGCTTCAGCATACAATTCAAGCTGCTGGTTCTCACCTATAAAGCACTTGATATCAGGAGCTTCCACATCCTGATTGTTGCTATCCATCCAATCCCATTTGGAGCAAAGGAATGCTATGGATTCCATCAGCTAATCAGGGTCATCTTTCCAGATCCAGAAAGTATGCCTTTTTTCTTTCTTAGTTCAGGGCTGTCAAACTCCTGGCCCACGGACCGGATGCATCACGTGCTGGCCATGACACTCCCAGTTTAGCAAAGAGAGGGAAAGTCCCAATATGTCATGTGACAACGCCGTGACGCCGTGAGTTTGACACCTTGTTGTAGTTAATGCCTTCTAAAACACAATTTACTCATGATTAAATATGCCGTCATCCTTTAGCAAGGACTTTCAAGCTTGGATATGTTCCCAGGCATTGGGGATCAGCTTGTTAGCTGGAACCTAAGAGGTGGCTGTTTGAATTGGGGCAGATTGGCTTTTACCTCAATTGTTATTACATGCAGTGAAATTTTATATTCTTTGTATTGCAATTTTAAATGTTGTTAGCATCCCAGAATCACAGCAGTGAGATTGGTGGCCTTTTAAAACATATAAATAAATAAGGAGGTGGAAAAGGTCAGTTATATAGCACAGACACGGCCAGAGGCTGACTGTAAATC
Source organism: Rhabdophis nuchalis (assembly GCA_039707465.1). Classification (NCBI taxonomy): domain Eukaryota; kingdom Metazoa; phylum Chordata; class Lepidosauria; order Squamata; family Natricidae; genus Rhabdophis; species Rhabdophis nuchalis. Next base: position 75,374,409 of record CM077645.1, read on the forward strand.
AGATAATCAATAGGTTATATATGCAAGTTCCAAGGCAAGCTACAGCAGAAAAACAAAGGCAATAAGTTTAATATCTTGAGCATATGCCCACCATGTTCAATATGAACATCAGGAATCACTTTAAAATCCTGATCATCACTAATGGGGAAGGAGAGGGTTTGTGCAATTAACTCAAAGAAATTATTAAGTATGAATGTGAACAATATTCACTAAAGATGCAGAAACGGAAGAAAGCAGAATATATGGTGGAAATGGTTGAGAAAAGAAGAGAAGCTAAACTGAAGAAAGAGAAGAACTTAACGAAGAATTTCAGAGAGTTGTTAAAAGAGACAGGAAACAATATTACAACATAGTTGGAAAGAGACATGGAAAATAAAGGAAAGTCTTTCAAATGATCTGTTTCATCCTCAAGGTGGTATGACAAAGAATACGAATGAACAGATAATAATTTATTCCAAAATCAAATTAAGATGGAAGGAGTAGATTGTAAACATATCAACATCCAAGATAATTGAGAAGGTATTCCCTAATTATAAGAATCTCTAGATGTATAGAGATTCAGTACTCCAATCATTATCAAGTCAGAAGGCTATAGGAATTGATGGAACATTACAGAAACAAGGCAAGTCATATAAAAAAATCAGCAGATCTGGAGAACTGCTCAGTGGCCAACAGATTGAAAGAGGTGGACCTATATGCCAGTAATCTAAGGGGGGAAAACTTAACAGTGTTTGTAAACAATCCTTAATTTTACATGCCAGCAAATTGATGCTTGGGATCATCCACAGATTAGAGTCCTATGTGAAGAAGGTGATGCCAAATGTTTAAACTGGTTTAGGAAAGGCTGAGAAACAAATGAGATTATTGTTGATGCGGGCAGGATAATTAAGAAAGCCCCTCCCCCTCAATGCATGCTTCATTGATTAAATAAAGGCCTTCAATTGTATCAACCATGTTACACTGTGGGATGTCCTTAGGAAAATAGTAATTGCACAACCTCTCTTTGTCCTCATGCAAATCCTATATGCAGAACAGGATAAAACAAACTGGCTTCAGGTCACCCAGAAAGTGAGATAAGGCTGTATATTCACTCCTTAGTTATTCACCCTGTGTGCAGAATACATATTAAGAGGGGCTGGATTGGAAGAAGATGAATGTGCTTTAAAAACTAGAGCAAGAAACATCAATAATTTATACTGATGACAGTAATTAATAGAAGAAAATGCAAATGATCTGCAAACTCTAGTAAGAAAGTCAAAGAGCACAGCTGTAAAGCTGACAATAATATATGTGTAACTTCTTTATTACAAAGACAGGATTACCGTATCTATTTTTTTAATTCTTATAGTCCATTGTCTTAATTCTTGCTGAGGAGTAAACTGCCTTGCATCAATGGGACAGGAGTGATGTTCCTTTTTGCTAACTGTATAACCTATTCATTTAGTCCTATGAAAGTGTATTCTCCACAGAAACTAGATATTCATCCTTAAGAATTTATTATGCATTTTGAATACATTTCCTACATAACTGATATATTATTAGCTTTTGAATACAACAAGCCTATATATCTTAAAGTTCATCCGATTTAACAAAATGATTCAGATTGTCTTGGCAGATGCCTGAATGCATCTTCTTCTCTCATTCTCACCCCAGAATTAAAATCATATCGTACATCTCTGGTGGGTCCCACTTTTATCAGAGAATTATATATTTTTTCACATCTGCATGGATTACAGTGACCACGAAAAAGAAGCAAAGATTCACAAACTTATAAAAACGCTCTTTATCCCTTCAGCTTCTAGCTTTTGTGCTGGATAGATATACTTTCAGACCAAGCACTGGACACAGCCATCTGTCATTTTGCTTTTGGGTGTATAGGTCAGCGGGGATGAAAATAGTAAAAGTCTGAGAACAGAAGAGCAGAGCCATTACAGGGAACAATTCTACCTCAACCCCTGCATTTAGAACATGAGAATTTCTTGGGGCTAGAAAATGGCTACTAGTTTATACAGGCTTAATCATGTATATCTGTTTAATGGATGATATGTGTTTAATATGGGGCAACTCACAACCCAGCTGGAGAGAGTGAATGAATATTGGTGGTTATAGAGTTCCTGAAGAAATGAGAGGCTCTAATGAGATCAAACAGTGGAGAATTGCTGGCCTGGAGGGTCTGTTGTGGAGAGTTATAAAACACACAGTTGGAAATTGAAACAACATTGGAATCACCAGCAGCTGCCACTGAAGAATCAACTCGGGGTCACCTGAGACCACTGAAGAGAATAGAATGGAATGGAAATATAGAACTAGAAGGAACCAAAGGTTCCAAAGAGAAGAATAGATTGAATAGAAGAATAGATTGCATATGGACTTTTAGATTTTGTTCCTTGTGTGAGAGTCAGAGAGAAGTGAAGGAATGAGAAGAGGAGAGCCAGTATCTTCCTTTGTGCACAAGTGAGAGATGTGTATGGAAAAAAATGATGATGTTTGTCCATTGTATTCAGAGAGGACCATGACATCTATCAGGTTGTGAGCTCTCCACAATGTGTCTGCAGGTGGTTGGTAAGGCCTATATGGGCACGAAATGTTCTGCCACATATCGGGCATCATTGTTGCAGCATTTGCAGCTCTGGCTTTGTGGAGTGCTCGTTTCTCTTGTGCTATGGTGGCTCTTCTGTCCTCAGATGTCTGGCAGCCTTGGTGGATCAATGTGCATCATGTTGATCAATCTTGTGCCAGGGTTTCCCAGGAGGTGGTGTCAATTTCCAGGGATTTGAAGGAGGCTGGAAAAACAATGGCTCCATGGGAGGATTCAGATGGTATGAAGCAGTATGTAAGTCTAAGTGCTATTGCTTTTGCTATAGGTTGTAGAGGGTAGGTGCAAGAGTGACATGCTGAATGTATATTGTTGTGATGTATGTATATGGTGTTTTATGTATATGTAACTTGTATGAATGGAAGGTACCTTGAAGTTAGATCAGGCCCTGTAGTGGGCGGCAGAGATTGCAAAGAAATGTGAAATTGGCTGAGTTGTTGGAGGCACTGGATACAGATTACTGCTAGTAAATACCAGGTTCATACAGGGTAAGAATGATTTATTATTTACTAGGTATAGTGGTTGAAGAATGCATAGGGATGTTTTATTGAGGCTAAGCTGAGTCATTTCAGAAATCTGCTGCCCTAGGATTTAGGTCCTATAGCAGTGATGGCTAACCTTTTTTTGTTCGCGTGCCAAAAGCAGGGGGAGCGCAGGGGGGTCGTACGTGGGCGTGCCACACCATAATGCTATGTGCATGACCACCTGCTTTTGGCACACTTTTTTCGCCCTCCCCAGGCTCCAGAGGCTTTCTAGGGGCCTGGGGAGGGTCAAAACAGCCTTCCCCCCCCACCTCCAGAGGCTTCAGGAGCTTCCCTAAAGCCTCCAGAAGGCGAAAAACGGCCTCAAAAGAAGGCCTAAATCAGCTGGCCAGCGCACACATGCACGATGGAGCTGACAGGGCAACGCCTCGCGTGCCCTAAGAAATGGCTCCGCGTGCCACCTGTGGCACCCGTGCCATAGGTTCGCCATCACTGTCCTATAGCAATTTCAAAGCTATATTTTGCGGAATATAAGATGCTCCGAAGTATAAGACGCAACTAGATTTTGGGGAGGAAAAAAAGGGAAAAATATCTGCCTGTGCCTCTCAGCACTTTGCCTCCTTGCAACAAACAGTACAGACAATATACACTGTTTGTAGTGTTATATTTCAGACTATACTTGTACAGATGCTGTTAAAATTGATGTGCTTTTTTCTGCTATTTAAAAGAATAGCACTTTTTAAAACAATAGCACATGGCCTCTTCAGATCAAGCATTTATTTTTAAAAGCTTCTTTATTTTGTTAAGTTGTCTAGAATAATAATAAAGCAGTCTTTAAAAAGTAAGTCTAATAATTTGAACATTCTATAGGCATTCATTGTTGTTGACTTACCTCCTTACAGCAAGCAGCCTGATTAGCACAAGAAAAAAAAATCTGCCTCCCAGCAATTTGCCCCTTGAAGCAAACAGCAAGTTTCACTTTCAATTTCTTCCCACCATCAGTTGCTACAGGCTGCAGGGATTGCTATAGCTTATTGAAGCCTCTGCAAGCCCCTGTTTGCTACAAAGAGGTAAATTGCTGGGGGGCAGAAGTCAAAGAGTTGGGGCCGGTGGGTGGGTGCAGCTACATTCAGTGTATAAGATGCACCCAAATTTTTACCCTCTTTTAGGGGGGGAAAGGTGCGTCTTATACTACGAAAAATACGGTAAATTCAGGTAGGAGGAGATTGCTGCAGTGACTTTTATGGAAGTATCTAGGTACAAGCAGGCATCATTTCAGGGATGGAGATGGGAGTCTCTGAGACTTTTGGTTTGGAAATGTCCTGACTTTAATTTCTATGACCGAGAAAAAAGTCCAGACAGGACCTTGTAATTTTATGGCTTCCATGGTAACCATGAGCTAGCTTTAATTATTGATGTCCAGTACATGCAAGATCCGCAAAAGATTTCTGCTTCATAGCAGAAGAAAAATAAACATAGTCCAAACCTGTCTGCCAAGGTGGGCTGAATTGACATACATTGATACCTGCACCACAGGTGCTTCTGCCCTAAAGTTGGAAGGATCAGAGAAAAGCAGGGGGAATTGTCCCTCCAAATCAAATGATATTCCTTAAGGAAAGGGAATGCTTTCATTTGTCTTATCATCAGGAAGCAATTGTTTCAATGCTTGCCAAGACCCTCATGCAACAATGGAAGGCAAGATATATTTAATGAGAGAAGTACTGAACTGCCAGAAACAAAAATGATGCACTGTCTGGTATTGATCTTTCTTTCTTTTCTGAATTTTCATCAAACGTTATGCCTCCCATTCCATCCTGAAACTCTATAAAGGGCAGACAATTACATTCAAGTCACAGAAATCCCTAAGAATATAAGACTACCTCCCAATATTCACATAGTAATCTAACAAAGAGAATTAACTGACGGCGATCAGGCCGGCCAGTAATGACTGGTGGCATTTGCCAGTTCAACATAGAAAGCCTACATAAGATACCTACAGGAACATATTTCCCCTCCAAATTTGCCCTGCCCTATATTATTACTGAGGGAAGGTCTGTTAAAGGTTCATATCCAAGAAGAGAAAAGGAAGACTGATGCCCAATGACAAGTCTCAGCTTAATACAGAATTGTGAGGTTCTTGAAGCCTTCATAAAGACAAACAAATTGGGAGCATTTCTGCTCTTAGGAGGCAAAGCATTTTGGGGAGGGAGGCTCCACTGAGAAGATTGAACAAAGTTTAAAGGTTTCATTTCTGTTATAACCAATAACAATACAGTAGTGTGTCCAGGGGTCTGCAAAGTCGGCTCTTTTAAGACTGGTGGACTTCAACTCCCAGAATTCCACAGCCAGCCTGGCTGGCTGGGGAATTCTGGGAGTTGAAGTCCACCAGTCTTAAAAGAGCCGACTTTGCAGACCCCTGGAGACTCCTTGAGATGTCTGTCTCTTAATTTAGCCTGCCTTAAATAGCTGACATCAATTTTAAAAAGCCTGTTCATGTTATACTACGGTAAATAAAATCTAAGAGGGATTATTTTGATTATTTGTTAAACTTCTTTCAATCCCTGAATTGCATAATCGCTTCTCCGAGTTCCTCCTTAATAGCCTTTTTATCTTTTCCAAGTCAGTTCTAAATCCCTTTATAATTAGCTGATTCGGATACAAATTTGTTTTTTAATATTTCAGTTGATTGTAAACTGACATGAGTGCTTAATTGATGTGGGTGGTCTATAAATAATTGCAGATTCTCTACTACTGCGCTGTGGCCCCAAGAAGAATCATCCATGTGCGTATGTGTTTGCAAGTCTTTCCTCAGGTATATAGAACCTGACAAATTCTGTTCCCCAAACCAAGTTCCCTGTCATTCCCTATTTCTCTATCCGCTACTAGATTTCCGAGTTCAAATATCAAACTCACAGAGAGACGTGTAACTTACCCTTGGGGCATGTTACATAAACCGAGACATTTTAAATTATATATGTTTTTACATCAGGCTGACTTGTTTTGTATGATAATAGAAGTGCTGCTGTTGAGAATTGTACAGTAAAATCCAAACCCGGGGAAAGCTATATTCTTTTCTAGCACCTTCATTGTGTAACACAGTGAGATTTCTAATTCCTATTAATGCTTCGTTTATGATAAAAAGACTAGTTGAAGGTTTCTCCCCTACCTTTATAATTTATATGCTTTTCTGACAAGCTCAAAATAAGTTATCAGTTTTACCTAAATCAGAGTAATTTCATTAGCGCTTAATGTGCAGCGAGTTGTATTAGCTGGATTTAACTATACAATACCAGGCCAAAGGCCAAATAAATAATTACCAGTGACCCCATTTCTACTGCCTTCTTGTCAATGGCATACACAAGGAGTCAAGAAATTCATGATGACACCTGCATTGGTCAATCAGCTGGCAGTTCTTTGGAAATAAGCAGAACACCCAGATCACACTAGAATCACCTGGCACTCTTCTCTGTAGTGATTGGTGCAGAGGTGGTATTCAGCAGGTTCTGACCAGTTCTGGAGAACTGGTAGCGGAAATTCTGAGTAGTTCAGAGAACCAGTAAATACCACCTCTGACTGCCGCGGCCTCCATCTATTCTCTGCCTCCCGAGTCCCAGCTGATCAAGAAGAAATGGGGATTTTGCAGTAACCTTTCCCTGGAGTGGGGAGGGAATGGAGATTTTACAATATCCTTCCTCTGGAATAGGGTGGGAATGGAGATTTTGCAGTATCCTCCCCCTGCCACGTCCACTAAGCCATGTCCACTAAGCCCTGGCCACCAAGCCACACCACGCCCACCAAGCCATGCCCACAGAACCAGTAGTAAAAAAAATTGAATTAGATTAGTGGCAGTTCTTCCTGTAGTTGGTGGCATCTGAATTTGAGCCAGGAGGGCAGACACTGCCTTTACAGTGTAATATGGCACATGCCTATGGCCAGAAAAACGGCACTGTCCTTTTCTGGATGCATACCAAGGGAATGCTGCGTGAGCAGCAAAATTTAGAAAAATGAGAGTCCTTCTCAGATCCAGGTTAGAAGAAAAGGTGGTAAAAGTGGTTGTGTGAATGAGCGCTAAACATTGCTTTTTATTTTATTTTAATGCAGAAGACTTTGATATAGGCTTTATTTAGTAGTTTCTACATACTATCTTAACACAGAGGGATAGAATCAAGATCACGTGAAGTGTTAATACCACTTTGTATTGCCTTGGTAAGGCCATACTTGGAATACGGCATCCAGTTTTGGTCGCCACGATGTAGAAAAGATGTGGAGACTCTAGAAAGAGTGCAGAGAAGAGCAACAAAGATGATTAGGGGACTGGAGACTAAAACATATGAAGAACAGTTGCAGGAACTGGGTATGTCTAGTTTAATGAAAAGAAGGTTTAGGGGAGACATGATAGCAGTGTTCCAATATCTCAGGGGTTGCAACAAAGAAGACGGAGTCAAACTATTTTCCAAAGCACCTGAGGGTAGGACTAGAAGCAATGGATGAAAACTAATCATGGAGAGAAGCAACTTAGAACTGAGGAGAAATTTCCTGACAGTTGACAATTAATCAGTAGAACAGCTTGTCTCCAGAAGTTGTGAATGCCCCAACACTGCATGTCTTTAAGAAGATGTTGGATAGCCATTTGTCTAAAATGGTATAGGGCTTCCTGCCTAGGCAGGGAGTTGGACTAGATGACCTCCAAGGTCCCTTCCAACTCTGCTATTGTATTTGTATTTGCATTTCAGCCAATATCTCAACTGTACAACAGGGCCAATAGGTAAAGGTGCTTTTTAAAAATGACTGTGGTTTCCACTTAGGTATGTCTTACACTCCTCCAGTAACTCCTCCCTCCAATGAGAAATAGGAATCATATGAGAAGCACGTCTCATGCTGGCATTTGATCTACAGCATTATTTTCCCCAAATATATTTTTTAAAGATTCATTACCTATCAATTTAAGAAAGAACAGTAGCATAAAACAAGATTGGATGCGTAATACTTTGCCAGCATCAGTCAGAACTGAGACTTGAACAGATTCTTAATTTTTTAATAAGATTTTAATGACATTTACAAGTGAAACATTCCTACTCTTTCCCTGTGTATTAAAATAGGGTCATCCTAATCCTTTCATGCTTTTGTCAGATGAAGACTAATACCTTGAAGTTTGCAGCTTCTCTTCCTTGCCGTGAGAAATATGCAATGTATTTTTTTAATCAATTAGCAGCCAAAAAAAGACTTGGTAGCAACTCACCTGCCACTAAAATCTGAATCTTTTCCTAAACCTTGTAGATGGATCTGGGAATTTGAAATGAAAAATGAAGTTGATCTGGTCAATCCACACACCAAATAGATCAAACGGTTATGTTTCTGGATGAGAAGGTAGAGAAAGAAGTTCCAATAAAGTTCATAGTGAAATAAGATGAAAATAGGCACCTAAACGCTCACGTGAAAAGAAAGAGTTTTGTTTTGCTTTGCTTTGCAAGACACGCACGTCAGTTTTGCAGTCACCCAGACTCCTCCATGCTGTATCGCTAATGCACATTTCATTTCATAACTGCTCCAGTGGGAAACCTACTGAGGGTGAACAAGTAATTCTGTTTCCAGGATATGAATAGATAGCAGAATAGAATGCTTCCAGGCTATATCAACCCCGTGATAAAACAAATTAATTTTTTTTGGCTTGGAAATGAAATGTGGTTTAGCCCCGTGTATTCAAGCTACCAAATAATAATAATAAGGCTCTTGATCAGGGCAGGAAATGTGGTCTATTTCGTCAATAGTGGGTTAACAAACACTTCCATTAGTACCTGGCAAGCAGGCTCTCTAATTAAAATAAATTAATAGGAAATTGGGGTGTGATGCTAGTTCGCCTCCTCGTGGTGCACCCTGGATACCATGGTAGTGTGAACCAAATGACTAGCAACAAGTTACAGCCAGAATACATTGAAGAATTAGCAGCTAACAATAGTTGGCAGTCAGACATCGTTGTAGAACTCCTGGCTCTCTAAATACATGGCAACAGATAAACACAAGCTTTCATCGTAATCGTAGTTGTGTTGATCAGGTGCTGAGCCTAACAGGACATATTAGAGGCTGGTTTCCAGCGATAGCTGTGTTCATCGACCTTATTGCACTGTACGATACCATGTGGAAGGCAGGCCTGCCAGGTTTTGATCTTCCTCGCCAGCATTGGTCAACTCTGAACAGGTACCCAACATGGTGTCTGCCCGAACTCATTGTTTAAATGGGGTCTTGTCTGTACCCCCCAGTGTGATTGTGGTGCTTCTTGACAAAATATCCACCACATTGTGTCCAAATATCCATCAAGAGCTCATACCAGCCCAATGTCTGATTTTTTTCAACATAGACCACCCTGTCTTTGAATGGCTGGGTAGACTGGATATTAACATTTGAACTACTGTAAATCCATGTATTTGCTGTTATTTGCTGCTAAATAAATAAAGTAGGAAATTGGTACATTGCATATGCAATATCCTCTAATATCTTCAGCTGTCACAGAGGTAGCCTCTATGGAAGTCCATCCATAACATGCTCTTATCATGAAGGGTCCCTGACCCTCTCTGTCCTTATGCCATTGCCTTTACTGAGTTTTCACATTTCCCTTCCTTGCTGTAGTTTCCTGAAAGGATGCATGCAAAAGATACAACTTTAGGCATAGCAACGGAAAAGTCATTCAGACAAAACAACTAGACTTACCCGTGATCTGACTCAGCCTAAAACAGCTTATTACTTTCCTATGTTGCTTTGTCCTTAAGACTGAATTTGAATGGGTGACCTAAGACAGCATTAAAAAGGTTTTGCTTGCCCTTCTCCTGAGAAAATCAGTCCTTTGCGAAACATGCCAGGAGTAAGGCCAATCAAAAAACATTTTAAAATAAAAAAATGTTCTACCTCCTGCAGCTTTTTCATTAAAAAAAAGCCTACTTTAAAACTGTTCCTTGTAGAAACTGTTCCTTGTAGTTTTTTCCCCTTTGTCCTTGGATGTTTTTTTAAATGATTGGCAAATATAATAGACCTTGTTCCAGTCATTTTCAAAAAAATAATAATAATCTCAAGCTGGTTAAAAACCTCACTGGCATGCCTCCTCTTTTCTTCCAAACTTCTCCAGCATATAAAAAGCTCCATATGAAAAGGATGGAATTGTATTCAAATACAGTTTTCCTTTGTAATAGCAGCCCTTAGCTCATTTCAGTCTGACCTCATGTTAAATCTACTCCACTTTATTACCTGCTTTCAATGGGCAGTTAGGTGAAAGGAGGGTTGGGAGGGTGGAAGGAAGGAAGGAAGGAAGGAAGGAAGGAAGGAAGGAAGGAAGGAAGGAAGGAAGAAAGGAAGGAGTAAGACCTTTTCTGGGTGAAAATGTGGTCCTCCCCAAAGTGCTGGTCTATTCAAGTCTTGATGTATAAATAATGCATTTTGTTGAGCAGCAGAACTTCATGAATAAGTAGTTCCATGCAACTAATTATGAATTAAAATTATCACAATAATCTGAAGGATAGGGTTCTTATCTTTTTCCTGTAGTTACCCACTGAAAGAATTGGACTGATGAGATTTATTTCTGAATAATGGTCTTAGAATGGATGAGTTTTCTCTAGACTTGGAACCCACAAAAAGATATCAGTGGGTTCAATTTTGAGGATGAAATATTACAGGGTTTATACTCAACACATCTGGAGAACCTGAGCAGAGGGGAGGCATTTAATCAAACAAATCAAGGCAATTAGCAATCATTTTCTTCTTCTTCTTTATCCCAATTCACTCTCTACCAAAGTATCCAAAGCCCTGAAGCATTCTTGGTTCTGCTCACTGTTGTACAGTATATCATGCAGTGCACCTGGAGCTTCCCTTTACTTTTCTACGGCTAAATTATTTAACAACACTTTACGTTTTATTATTATGTGAGACCTCACTACTAGCAAGCCAGACAAAAAGTCAATAAAAGCCAAGTTCCAGGTTTATGTTTTGCTTTGATTTTTCAGTTTGCGTTACTGTATAATTTCTGGCACACATTCATCCCTTGCCCCAGGAGAGATGTTGCAATTTGACACCCTTTTCTTCCCCCTCTTGCAGTTTATCCAACAGCCAAACAGGTGCTAAACTGCTGGAGTTTGCCACAAAGTACTAGGCCAAGCTGGGGGATAGAGGGAAAAAAGTTATTATTTCTTCTCACAAGGACCATATCGCAAGCCTATCCTGTTGTCACAAACAGAATAACAGAATAACATTTTGGTGTTAAATATGCGAGACTAGATTGAATATGAGCTGATAAAACCCGATGGGGACGGACGGACCACTATTCCAACTTTTTAGTAAAAGTTGCCTCTGCACTGCCTCTGAATTTTATTTCCATTATAATTAATAGATGTGAAGGAAGGAGACATTTTAAATGGAGACATGGCAGGGAAAGCTTAAAGAATCTCTCCACCAGAGTCTTCTATTATGTCAACAAGAAAAGTGCAGATTATATGATAAACACCCCACTTAATACATTGATATGGCTCAGGGTAATTTCAATTGCCATTAAACTGTTACCTACAAGCAGTGCAAAGAGAGAAACTGTTTAGTTAATACTGTTCCACTGAAAGCAGTTGCTATCTCAGGATACTGAACAGTGGATTCTCTGTATAATTCCCGAGGGAGGAAAACAGATGAAGAAGCCTTGACTTGCTCCTTTGCCTCCCTTGCCATATGCTGCCTTAACATGACACACAGTATTCATCTTCCTACATGAAAGGAACAGAGAAGCATATCTGGGAGATGGGATAGGCCAGGGCAACAAGCTGGATATGCAGCTGCATCCTCCTTTACAGCTGCAAGGCTGTTTTAAGAGGGGGGGGGAGAGAAGGGAGGATAGTTCTCCTACCCTACCTTCAAATAGCTTGAAAATGCAAAGAATGCCTAAATTGTAGGTATCAAAAACAGAGAGGCAGATTTCACCCTCCTTCGTAAATACCCTTCCCATTACAGTGATTCTTGCTGCTTTTAAAAACAATGGATAATTTAAGAGCGATGGTGAAACATTGGCCCTATAGGACGGATGAATAATTTGGCATTTCAGGACTTCACTAACAGATATTTTAGGCCCTTTTCATCTTTTCTGCCCTTGAAAGCCCTGGCTACTAGTGCTTTTGGTTTTTGCAGGATTTTAGGTCTCATAATTGACTTAAGCTTAAAAAAAATATGTTGGGGATATCTCCTTTAGGGGACAGAGAGTTATACAACAGAATTTGCAGCAAGAGATATGTTGCTAGATTTCACACTAATAGTTACAGACACTGATAGTAAAACTAGTAGACTTTACTTGTGGTGGAAAAAATTAACTACTTCTTCACAAACAATGATGTAAGTCTTGAATCAAAATGCAGTCTCTAACTCAAACAGTTAGCTTACAGTTGCTTAAACCATGATCCTCCTTGCTCTGCTGACCTAACCGGATTTAAATAATTGTCCTGGACTACAATGATCCCTTCCTTATTTTAAAGTTTATTACCTGTCCCTGATTTAAATAGTGAGATAACTGGGTTGGTACAACTTGGTGCATCACATTTGGTGATGATTTATGTTCCTTAGTGAATAAAAACCGTCACTTGCAAACTTTTGAAGCAAATTTGGCAGAAAATGACCCTTTGGTGGTGACTTTCTGTCTATAAATTCAATGATAACGTATGCTAGATAAGTCTTTGGGCCATAAACTAATTTATTTTGTAACTGGTTTCAATTAGTTATTGGTTAATTGTTAATTTCATACCAACCAAAGTTTCTGGACCTATAATTCAGAAACCACTGAGGATCTGTTTGGGTACTGCAGAAGGTTCTTGCTGAAGGATTATTTTTACTTGCTTAAGATTATTTTTAAGTGGCCAAAATCTTGTCAAAATGCAAAGTTTTGCAAGATTTTAGAAATATCCCTCAAGTCTTGCAAGATTTAGGTGATTTTCTCAAAAACACTGGAATCCTGTAAAATGTTATCGTTTAATTAAATTTTGCTATTCAATTTTTTAAAAGTTTTATTTTCAGACCCTGTAAAGACCATCTGATGAGTCATGTATGGTATGAAAAGTACAGGATACTCTCTTATCAATACCTGACATATGGTGGTTTTAAAAAGTTTTCAGTACCAATGTGGTAAGATGGAAAAAAGGAAGAAATACTGGCAACTGATGATAAATTACCTTATTTAAAATGTTTATCCTGGATCACTTAAAATTCTCAAATATTGATTAAAGATCCAGGTATGATTAAAGAGGAGGGAGAGAGGGAGGGAAGAAGGAAGGATCCTTTACATATTAATATTTGGTTTTTTTTACTGGGATAACTGAAATGTCAGGAATTACGATGACATCAGAAGAAAGGATTCATGCTCTGAAGATTACATGAAGAGGGCAAATTATATCCTCTAATGGTCATGCCCTTTGTTGCCATTGTTCTCCTTCCTATTTGACCCAAAAATCCCATTGATAGGCTTACTGCCCTACTAAGACAATGGTCTATTCCTTATGTGACGTTCTGTGCATGAATAATATACATGAATGATAATTTCTGAACATACAAATGAAAGAATGCTAAGACGTCAACTAGCTCCTTTCAAACCTTCGTAAGGCATTTGTAATCACATACACACCATTCTGAAATACTAACATTTTTTTAAATTTCAAAGTTCAGCTCTAAAAAACCCAACCTCAATTAGATAGTTGGAAATGACATTTAAGTTTTACAAATTCAACATTTATCATTGAGAAAGCAATTGACAAATGAGAGGAGGGGAAGGTACCCTTTCCAGTGAATCCGTAAAACAGGTGTCCAGGAACAGTCAGACTCCAAGAACTACATCGCTGCTGTAGAATTCATTGCTCTGACAAGTATCAGACAGGTTTCAAACGTTCTGACTCCTATCCCTTGCCTGGCATGTTGAATAGCTGTAGCACAAGTCCCTTTATTTAAAACTAGCTATCCCGGCCACGCGTTGCTGTGGCCCAGTCTGGTTAAACCTACCTACCTACCTACTGTATTTCTCACTGTATCTACCTACCTACCTACCTACCTACCTACCTACCTACCTACCTACCTACCTACCTATCTACTGTATTTCTCCCTCTCTCTCTCTCTCTATCCCTCTACCTACCTACCTACCTACCTACCTACCTACCTACCTACCTACCGAGAGGCCGCTGACTTGTTGGCTGGGTGGGAGGGGCCACGAAGGGGTGGGGGCAAGTGAGCGAGTGAGGGAAACACACAGAAGAGCTGCAGTTTTACATTTGTGTGGTGTGTACCTGGCACCGGTGTGCCATCCATACAATCTGTACATATCATTGGTGCTGCACTTGTAAGGAACGTTGTGTGAAAATTTGGTGGCGATTGGTGCAGTAGTTTCTGAGATTAGCGGTTTTGAACAAACTCATAGTTACATTTTTATTTATATAGATAATGTTTTTTCATCGTTTCAAAATTCTTCTTTAACATAGAAATGCCTGGGGAAATGGCTTCAGGAGACAAATTATGTGGTATCTAGGCATACCAGGAGAGTTGGGGAAAATATAAAATGGGGTGGAGATTAGATTGGTAATAGGCACTAACAATCAAAGACTGATATGGTGTTTGGAGGCCAACAGAGATTGTTACACGTGCTCCATGAATCTTTTTAAATTAAATTCTACACCTGAACCTTCTATATAAAAGACTACAGCTTAGAAATGCAGTGTTTGGCATTACTGTCAGAGGATTAGCTGTGTTAGTATTTTATTTTCTTGCTCGCTCTTTGTATATGGAGGTTTAGTTGGCAGCATTACTAGGCGTGGAGGGGTAATCTCCTAAAACCCCAAATAATTACTACAAACATCAGGTCCACTTCGGTCCTAAAGGTTGCAGAAACTTTAAGATCCATCAAAAATGTTTGTGGAATACTTTCACAGTCAGGAATTTCTACTGATTCCTAACAAACTGAAAATTATTGAATATATTTCAATGAAAGCTAAAGCAGAACTCCTATAAAAGGTTTGGGGAAAGCCCCAGTGTCTCCTTAGAAATATTGCTTATTCCATCATGAAGAAAAATGATGCTTTTAAGTGAAGATGTGGAGGTAAATGTAGCAGAAAAAGCACGGATCCTTGTAGAGGTCAATAAGTCAAGAGACTGACAGACTATACCGTTCAGATCAGAAGAAGCATTTTCAAATTAATACTTCTTGAATGCCAGGAATATAATTTCTAAAGAAAGAGAGGTAGCTTTAGAAATTGTGACATAACTGCCAGCAAATATTTGTCTATTCTAGCCTAATTCTGAATTGTGCATGTGCACAAAATATGGGAGGTTATTGATTGTACCCCAGATAAATGCCTGTAAATAAAAAGTATATGGAAAGACAAAATGAAGACAGCACTTTGTTCTTCTGCACAAAATAAAATTTTCCCTTATGGCACAGACCTTACTGTCACATGACATTTCGCAATGTTTTTCCCATTCACGGAGCTGGGGTAGGCGTGGCCTGTACATGTCAGACATCAAGCCTGCAGGCTACCAGTTCGATACCCCTGCTTATGGGAATGGTCTACAGCAGTGATAGTCAGCCTGGTCCCTACTGCCCACTAGTGGGCATTCCAGCTTTCATGATGGGCGGTAGGGGTTTTGTCTGATACTGAAGCACTTTCCTTTTTTTAATTTAATTGATTTCCTTACTTTATAAATCACCATTCCTGTAGAACTGGTGGGCGATTAGAAAATTTTACTACTAACAGAGTTACAAAAGTGGGTGGTAGGTATAAAAAGGTTGACTACCCCTGGTCTACAGGTTGTTTTGCACTACTGCCAATTAAAAATTTTTCAAGGGTAGAATTATAAATGCAATGTCAACGACTGATTTCAAGCCAGGGTTCAATATTGCCCATTCTTTTCCTTTCTTTACAGCTAGTTTAATCAGTATTGATGGGGGGGAAGAGGTCACTCCACCAGCCTCTCCTTTGTGGCGTGCCACAGGGAACAATATTTTCTTCTCTTCTTTCTAACAGCTAATTGAGTGCTGAGGTCATCTGTTGGTTCAGGATTTAAAACCAATACCCTGATGACACTCAGTTTATATCTCTTGACTCCAAACAGTCAAGGGATACTATCAATATCTTGTCCAAGTGCCTCATGGCTGTGCAGGTTTGGATGGGGAAAAATTGACTTTGACAATCCTATCAAGACTGGGTGGCTATGGACATTAGAATCCCCCAGATCTGGAGACTTTCCCTATTTCCCTAAAGGTCATCTTGGTCAAATTTGCATCTTTTAGATTCCTTTAGTTAAGATCATCTGTCAGGATCCATTAAGCATTCATTCTCTGTTGTAGTGCCTGCCCTTTAAACACGATCTCTAGAAAATCTCTGTGGTTTCTCCCTCTAATGGTGTTTTTCGAAGCCTTCAAAATCTGGTTATTCTCCTGGATCTTGCAAGTACAGCAGATTGGGGGAGGCCTTTTTGCATGAGTTTCTCTACGTCAGGGATGTCCAAACTTGGGAACTTTTAAGACTTGTGGACTTCAACTCCCAGAATTCCCCAGCCAATTCTGGGAGTTGAAGTCCACAAGTCTTAAAGTTCCCAAGTTTGGACATCCCTGCTCTACGTGTATTGCATCGATTGGGTGGATACTATCTTGCTTATTCATATTGAACTGTTTTTTATCTTTTTATGATTTGATACTGTGAGCGGCCGAAAGTAATTTTGAGGTTGGAAATCTAATAAATAAAAGAAATAAACGTATTTAGAAATATGATTATATAAAAAAATAAATTTAACATAGTAATCATCCTTTAGTAATAAATCAATCATTATTGCTATTACTAGTATTCTTCTTTTGTTGTTGTTTTGTTATTAAATTTATTTGCCACCTATCTCACCATGGGGCTACTCTATCACTATTTATTTATATCACGTTTCAGCAAAGCAACTCAAGTCCTCCTCTGCTGAGAGTATTGCTTACATAGATGTGTATATTATTATTTCACATCTGTCATGCTCACACATAGCAACAAATTTAACCAATTCAGATCTTATTATCCAGCAAAATAGATGTTACAATATACCTGACGCCCAAGCAATAAGTCAAATTTTAAAGGAAGCACTAATTAAAGGATGGTGACATGTTCTTTCTATCTGCATACAGGAGACATAGATTTTCTATCTCTCATATACAAACACTTGTATAAGCATGCTATTCTATTTATATACATGAAGATTTAGAGTTTTATTTTATTTATTATTTATTTATTAATTGGATTTATAAACCGCCCTATCTCCCCGAAGGGACTCAGGGCAGTGCACAGGAGACAATAAAACAATATTCAATAAATACAGTACAAAATAATTAAAATGAATTAAATATACAAGCCTGTGCTAAAATAAATTTAAAACCCTACTAAAAACCATCTTAAAATTATGCCAGGCCAGCCATCTGAAACAAGTGAGTTTTTAGTGTCCGGCGGAAGAGGCGCAGGTCCGTGTTTGCCAAAGGTCGGGGGGCAGGTCGTTCTAGAGGGCGGGGCCTGCCACAGAGAAGGCTCTTCCCCTGGGCACCGACAGCTGGCATTGCCCAGCCGACGGCACCCTGAGGAGGCCCACCCTGTGGGAGCGGACAGGTCGAAGGGAGGTGTGTGGTAGGAGGCGGTCCCGCAAGTAACCAGGTCCCGTGCCATGGAGCGCTTTAAAGATGGTTACTAGCACCTTGAAGCTAGTAACTATCAACCTTGAAGTTGCATCTACATGAGACAGAATCATCTGTATAAAGCAGAGTTCCCAAACCTTTCCAGCTTTATGAAGCAGCTGGGGGAGGAAGGGCGTAGGGCAGAGGAGATGGTTCTATACGAGCAGCAGACAAGCACGCTCAAGCAAACAGTGCGCACATCCGAACTTGCCCACTGCTTGCTTAAGTGGGGCCTACCACTTCTGCAGTGCAGTTCCAAAAGGTTCAAGGCCCAGTAGTCCAGGGACCCCTGTTATAGAGTACATACATTTAGAAAGATGTGGAAAAATTGACTACCTCTTCTCAGTAAAAATATTCAGGAGCATAGACACATGTATTACAATTATCAAGGGAAGAAAGTGTATTCCCCAAAGGAGAATGAACCCTCCTTTTTTTTTTTTGTAATCCCCAAATCTTCCAGCAATCTCACTGCCAATTTGTGGAAGAAAGAAAACTAGCAAGAAATGGAAGTTGACTTCCAGTCTTTGGAAATGTTGCAGTGCAAGCCCTCTTCTGGGTTTCCCAAACCAGCCTCCAACTCCTCTGAAATCCTTCTCTGCCTTGACACTCTTCTCTAGCCTTCTGCAGCTGTTTGCCATCTTTTTTTTCAAAATAAAATAAAAGGCCTCCCATCTCCGGGCTTAAAGCAACTTGGAGGTCTGTTTATTTTAAAAGTGATGCAGTCCTATGAATGTCTGCTCAGATGTAAGCTTGGTATATGGACCATGAAACAGGGTGCCATATCCAAGATGATGTTTCTAGGGTAGAAGGTAATTTCATTTGTGCAGGAGGCTTTCTGGATTCACAACAGCATGTCGTAACAACTGGAAGCAGACATTGAATCACCATGTAAATGCAGAACCTCTTCCATTCTGTACTTAGATTGTTCAATTTACTGTTGATTGCCTAAAGTACGAAAGCTCCAAATTAAACAGCTTTTGATTCTCCATTTGCAGGATAAACAGTTACTCCTAGTGCCTGCCATTTCTTTTCCAATCCTAGGAAGATAGAGAAGTGCTGGAAAAACTTGATTCAGTATTTTTGTCAGACATCTGATAAGAAAAATATCTCTCTTCTTTACCCCCTTGGTCATAAACAGGCACACACACAAACAAACACATAGGTGCAAGCATCAGAGAAGGAAGGAAAAAGCAGCAAAGTCTAGATATCAATTGTAAACAAGTCATCCTCCAGCAACACTCTAAAAAGAGTGCAGAGAAGAATACCAAAGATGATTAGGGGACTGGAGGCCAAAATATATGAAGAACGGTTGCAGGAACTGGGTATATCTATTTTGATGACAAGGAGGACTAGGGGTGGCATGATAGCATGTTCCAATATCTCAGGGGCTAACACAGAGAAGAGGGACTCAAGCTATTCTCCAAAGCACCTGAGGGCAGAACAAGAAGCAATGGATAGAAACTAATCAAGAAGAGAAGCAACTTAGAACTGAGGAGAAATTTCCTGACGGTTAGAACAATTAATCAGTGGAACAGCTTGCCTCCAGAAGTTGTGAATGCTCCAACACTGGAAGTGTCCTGCCTAAGTAGGGAGTTGGACTAGAAGACCCCCCCAACATCTCTTCCAGATATTCTATTCTATTCTATTCTATTCTATTGTAAGGTAAGATAAGATAAGATAAGATAAGAACATATGCATCTCATAAACATCTGGTTCTAGAAGGCTAATGCACGAGGATTCGCATATAGAACTTTTCCATCTTGGCCTTAAGAATATTCTACAGATGATTGAAAGAATGGTCGATGTAATAGAAACTAACAAGAGCATAATGTTTGTGTATGCACAGGAAGCCACTGTATATGCTGGAGTGCCAAAAGAGCTCCCAAATTTCAAAATAATACAAATTTAGCCATTTCTGAATTTGCATTACATATTGGAAAGCAGGCATGTAAGAAAGAGGTTTCTATTGTGGTGTCATCATGTACATGATTGTCATTTTTTCTGTGGCCTGTAGCAGGAACTTATACTACCTGTGAAGTGGATATAAAAACCGGACTTCACACCCCTATGAAAATGCAAGGTTAAAAGATGTGTCTACTCTTTTAGGAGTACACACACCAGGGGTGGGTACCTGCCAGTTCTAACCTTTTCTATAGAAGAGGTTCCACAAATCTACAGTGCCATTTAGAACTGGTTCCAGCTCCCTCCCGCCGCCCATCTGCACATCATCAAGATGAAGAGCAAGAGGAAGAAATCTGGGACTTGAAGTCCACAAGTCTTAAAGCTGTCAAGTTTGAACACCCCTGGGTTTTTTTTTTCTAAAGGGTTAGGGGCGCAAGGGTTTTGTGACTTGACAGCTTTAAGACTTGCGTGCTTCAAATGCCGGTGTTTCTGAGCCAACATTCTGGTTGATAAGGAAGAGCATTGTTAAGTGAGTTTCACCACATTTTACAAGTTGACCACGCCCACCCAGTCACATGACTGCCAAGCCACTCCCAGCCAATCACATGGCTGGCAAACCACTCCCACCCAGTCACATGGCCAGCAAGCCACTCCCACAAAGCAGGCCACACCTACATCAGAGGTTCTAAAAAAAATTGAACCCCCCCCCCACACACACACACTGAATTGGGTTAGTTGTCATGATTATGCAGAATTCCATTGGTCTTTGTCAGTAATGTATAACAGTTTTCCTTCAATTCAAATATTTAATTACATTTGTGGCAATGTAGCGAGCAATATAGGTGAACTAGGTATATCATCACTATCCCAATGATTCAAACAGGCATGTTCTACTCAGTCTAGAGGCAGATGTGGGATAATCTTTCCATACTATCTCAAATACTTTAATAAATCCAACATAAATGTCAATTAATATATTAATTGTAATATAAAATATATTACAATTTATACTTTAATCTTCCAAAAAAGTATAATTAGATTGTTAGGTGAACAGTAATGAAATCCAAACCTGCTTAGTTCTCATCTTGCTTCATATCAGATCTTTTCCAAACTAATCTGAACAGTGTGAAAAAATAGGTGTGAAGTCTATTGAAATCTATTTATCTACTCCTGGACAAATCAACACCACTAGCCCCATTCTTGGATTTATTTATCCCATGGTTCTATGGAGGAAAAATAAATCTTTCTTTCTCTGTAAATGTGTGTGTGTATGTGTGTTTGTCTCTCTGTGTGTGTGTGTTTGTGTGTGTGTGTGTTTGTGTGTGTGTGTGTACTACAATGTGCAGCATCTCTAAATGGCCTACAAGTGAAGGAGGTCTGATTTTTTCCATTATGGCTCCATTCATTTTACAGTGAACTGTAAAACGATCAAAATATATTAATTAGATACAGAATATCTCCTCAATCTTCCACAAATGATAGGCAAAAAATAGTCCTGGAAAGAGCAAAATATATATGGATTTTTTATTTGAACAAAACAAGAAATCCACCACACATCTAGTTTTGTTTATATTATAGAGTTATGAATGGATTACTTAACTCTATTTTTCAGCATGATTTTTTTTTTAGTTTCTCTTAACGGATCTAATAATAAATGCAGGTAGGGTTATAATGTAAACAAAATTTCTTTTTTTCCTTCATAGCTTAACTTTGCTGAACTAGTTATAGCATTTTTAGAAACATTTTCCAGAGCCGCCTTTCAAGTTCCTGAATAATCTTACTTCACAAGGACTGAAATGTCAGTGATAGTTCTATAACGATGGGTGATTTTTTAGCATGTAAAAATAGGATTCATTTCTTCATTTTTCCCCATTTAGTGTGAAATTATCATAAATCAGTAGGAAAAGGCAAAGCAAATATATATTTTCTGAGTGATAGATTTTTTTTCAATCCAAGGGTATCTTTTAATTGAATGTATTTAGTATATGTTTATAGTGTAGACATTGATGACAATGACATAAACACATTAAAATTGTGTCATTTCATTTAAACTCATTAAAACTAGGTAAGAATGGTATCTAAAGAGCCATCTCTCCCCAATGGGACAAACCTGCTCTAATCATGCCAGCAGAAGAGGCTTGCTATGGACCCCGTCTGCTAAGGAATTCCAACAGGTAGGTCAAGGAGAAGCACCTTTTCCAGTGTGGCTCTCCCATCTATGTGAAACATTCTACTACTGGAAGTAAGAACTGCCCCTTCCCTTTTGGCATTCTGAAAGGTTCTAAAATTTGGCTTTGCCGGTTGGCTTGAACTGAATGTGTTTGATGGGGCAAGACCACCTCATTCCCATACCATCTATTCCTAGTTTTGGTTTCTGTTCAGTGGTACCTCAGTAATCATCATTAATTGGTTCTGAGAAGTGTGATGAGTAGTAAGAATGATGAGTACCAAACTATTTTTCCCCATAAGGAATGATGTAGTGGGTCACAAGGCAGCTGAAAGCAACAGGTTTTAGTTTGTGCAAACAAATGCTAAGTCTCCGGACAAAATTTTTATGTCAAAATGCACTGAATATCAAATTCAATGAGTTTCAAAACAGTTCAAAGTATCACTATAGTTTTCAAAATTTTAATCTATGTAGATTTAATATATTATTTTTCTACTTGTTTTATAATCTGTGAGCTACCCAAAGTCATGTTATATGGGAGATTTGCAGATGGATGGATGGATGGATGGATGGATGGATGGATGGATGGATGGATGGACGGACAGGACTGAACTATTCTCAGCAGCAAATCACATTAGAAATGTGCCTTCTTTTCTTAAAAGGTTAGGCAGAAGCCATTCTCCACTAAGCTCATATAAAATATTCTTATGTCTCTTTCTTAAATTAGGAAATCAGTGAAATTTACTGGTGAATCACGCAACACTTGGATGACTCTTCACTTCATGACTAATTACTAATGACTTATATCTGAATATGTTAACTACTCCATGAACTGGAGTGATGCAAAGTGATAGCAAATGTTCTCTCTGCATTGTTTGTTCTGTGACAATCGTTTCACAAATATATATTTTACTAATATTGCAACTAATGAAATATACACATACAAAGAACCTTTACTTCCAGGTAAGGTTGATTAGCAGTGCTGCATATGTAAAGGTAGTCCTCAATTTATGACCACAATTGAGCCCAAGATTTCTGTTCCTAAGCAAGGTATTTGTTAAGTGAGTTTTGCCCCAATTTATGACTTTTCTTGCCCAGTTAAGTGAATCACTGCAGTTAAGTTAGTAACATGGTTGTTAAGTTGATTCCCCATTGTCAGAAGATCGCAAAAGGTGATCACATGACCCTGGAACATTGTAGCCATCATAAACATGAATCAGTTGCTGAGCATCTGAATTTTGATCACTCTGGCAATAAAAGGCAGGAGGCGGAGATGAATAGATGTGGCAGACAATTATTTATCTTCCAGCTCACTGGACTTGTTAGTCTGTGTTAAGACAGCAACTTTTTGTCGGTGCTGCTGGCGCTCCGGGAATCTTTGAGTTAACTTCAGAGGGTTTGTCGTGTTTGGGGGGCTGGGTCAGAACACTCATGATGTGTATGATGTCACTCTGCTCCTTCTTGGTTACCTAGTAGTTCATGTTAAGTTCACAAAGCAGTAATATAAAGCACAACAATAAGACATTTATGGCTTTCTAGCTAATAGGGTTTTTTGGGAGAGACACTTCTAACTCTATATATTAATGAAAAAGATGCTATGTAGATAAACTATATCCATTATGATATTACACTAGACCTATATATAAAACAAACCTCTGAATATTCTTCAAGGGTAGCCCCATGTACATTGCAGTAGTCCAAATGGAGATGGCTAGGGCTTGAGGGTGTAAATGCAGGGACTCCTGATCCAGAAAAGGGCACAACTGTTGCACAATGTGAAATTGCGCAAAAGCTCTCCTAGCCACAACTGCCACAACTTTCCTAGCCATGACCGCCATCCTCTCTTTAAGCAGGAGTCATGAGTCGAGTAGGAGAACCCGCAAATTGGACGGAAAGCAAGGATGGATGCATTACAGCCATCCCACTCTTATGGGAGATCACTGAAAAGTGTGACCAATGCTGTTTCTGTCCCATAATTGGCTGTGAAACCTGACTGAAAGGAGTCCAGATAATAATAACCCATCCTCATATGAACTGGGCATACGCAATTCATTTTTTTCTGTACTCATTCTAATTTTAGATATTCCTCAGCCACAAATCCAAGACAAGAATGACAAATGTTAACTGTTCTGAGAAAAAGAGAGAGAGGCATGTGCTAATTGAGTAATTCCTTTATAAAAGGAAGAACTGTACGCTGCATTTAGGAAATTGCTTTGAAAAGAAATCCCATTCAGCTAAAATGTAACTACAAAGACAATTTCTTGTTTTTATCCAAAATAGATGTTTGAGCACATGATGGCATAGGAAGAAATGTATTCAGCTATACTTGCAGACACTTTGAGTCTGTTCTAGCAAGGCTCCAAAGATAATAAGAAAAGACAACAACTCAGGAGCAATATTATGGACACAACTCCATCCTGATTTGAATATTTAACTTTAATTGTAAAACATTTTATACATGCTAACATCGCATGCATAAAAGAGGCAAAGAAAGTATCTTATGCAAAGAGGGCTGTGGTGGCGCAGTGGTTAGAATGCAGTATTACAGGCTAATTCTGCCACCCGCCAGCAGTTGGAGTGGGACTGGCTCAAGGTTGACTGAGCCTTCCATCCTTCCAAGGATGGTAAAATGAGGAGCCAGATTGTTGGCAACAATATGTTGACTCTGTAAATTGCTTGGTGAGGACTGTAAAGCACTGTGAAGCTGTATATAAGTCTAAGTGCTATTGCCAGTGGCGGATTAAGGCTCACTGGTGCCCTAAGCACTGACAAATCTTGGTGCCTCCCTCCTTGGTACATACTGTACAAATCTTCATTGGTTTTTTCTTTCTTTCTCAACTTTGTGGTGCCCCCTTGGGCCTGCTGCCCTAAGCATGTGCTTAGTCTGCTTAATAGTTAATACACCGCTGGCAATTGCTATTGCTATATCTGTATGTATCAGTAGATATGGTGGATTATAGAGAGAGACTGCAAATGATTTTTAAGACCCAACTGTATAGTACAAGTCATAAAATTACTTCCTTATCTAAAGTATGGTGCAGAAAGAAAAAAACCCATAAGAAATAAAGCAGGTAAAATTTAATTTTTCATACAAAAACCTATTCAGTTCTAGCTTTTAAAGTAAATTCTAGGAGTCAGCTTTCTACATTCTTAAGGTATACAAATAAATGTTGCATCTAGCTTTGTTTTGTATAATATAGAAGATACATAGAAAGAAAAGAAAAATAAAGCAGTCACCATAAGCCTTGAAGCCTTGGAATTCACTATTACTAATTTTATGTAATATTGCCTGTGATTACCAGTAAACATTTGCATTGAGATACCCACTGTACCATCCAACCAATGACCCCCTCTCCCAAATATGCATGTCTTTGATAACTATTTCCATATTAAATAAATATAAGAACATTTGATGAAATAGGCTAAAGACTTACCAAGCCCAACTTGTTTCCTACATTTACAAGTTAGATTCCTGTAGGAAACTCTCTAAGAGAACATCTTTCCACAATTAGTAATGCTATATTGTCCCTGACACACCAAATTGCATTTACAACACTATCATATACAGTATGTTTTGTTTTAAAGTAGACATTTTACATTTTTTTAGTTGAGAGATAATTTTAAAAATATTTGGTTTTTGAACCAAAGAAAGAATCAGTTAGATGGAGAGGGTAATTAACAACTCCACTTATAATGGAAAGTATAATATTTAATCAGTCATACATGGATGAAATAAAGTGTCTTCTCAATGTTCTTTATGACACATTTGTAGCTTTCTCTTCTTGTCTTTGGCGTGAGACCTCTGAAAATGTGTGGTTTTCCTACACATGACTACCAAATAAAGAATTGGTGTTTCAAGCATTTCAGAAACGTAGTGAATACTTAATATGCATAACTGGTGAGCATTGTGACACATGCCTGAATTTACAGACAGAATTTTATTTTCACCTTTATCAGGCACTGATTTTAAAGGTTGCACATCATAATGGAAATAACGACTCACACATAGCAGCCACAACAGATTCTTGAGTCACTGGATAGCAGGTTGAGATTCAACTCATTCTAAGACACTTTTACTTACTTAATCTTTTTTTACTTTTGGATTAAGAGATGACTAAACTATACATTTCAAATATACTAGAAGATTTAAAAAATAGAAAAGCTTGTCAAATCAAAATGTTCAAATGCAGTCTACATAACTTTTCTAAATGAAACTATATATACAATGAATAATTTTGCTCCAAAGGATCAGAAGACAGTACTGTCAAAACCAAAAGATGCCAAATCTTTATTTTAATCTATAGGATTTCTACAAAGATTTCATACTAGGGAATGTAATCCTCTGCATGTTTACCCAAAGTGCAATTATCAAAGAATTAGGCTAAAAAGCACATATGCTTTCTAACAAAAGCAAAGACTATTTTATTTCTTAACTGGGTAGCAGTTGAGTTCCATCCAATTCCAACTGCAATGTTTCCTTACCTTGCCAAAGCTTCCTTTTCCAATTGCTCGAAGAATCTGGAAGTGATCAAGGTTCACTATAAAAACAAAACAAAACAAAATCTGTCATTTCTTCTTACTCCTCTGTCAATGTATGTTATAGAAGAATGGCAATGACATAGGAAACCGCTACTATAGTGTTATTTTTTAAACAGTTGTCTCATGCTCCCCATTTAACTAGCTTTATTTGGACTTTCTTTCTCATGTAATCTCTTATTGCATAAAGAGGATGTGGGTTTCCCTGATTTAATCCTGTCACCCATTCTTTGAAAACGTATGCACACTGGAGGAAAAAGGAGAAAAGATTACTGTTGATGCTCATATTACCCACAGATTTAAAATTATATGATCAGAGACCTTGCATATATATAATAGGTTGTCTCTTTACCTTCTTCCTTAACATACATGTAAGGGTGTCACAAATCTTTCAATATTTGCTGATTAAGATGCTTTAATATCTGGCCATGATCAAAAGTATTCCTTTTGAGACATGAGTCTCATGCAGAATCTTATTTAGCAAGATTTAGTGATATAAAAATGATGGCGTTATAAGAATTCCACTAATTAAACTACTTCCGGCCTAAAACCAAGATATCCTAAACGTAGTGTAGAGACTTGTGTTTTGTTTAACTACCTTCCTATGAACCTCCTAACTGGTAGGTCTGTTCACAAATGAGTTTAGAGAGAGTCGTCTTTATACAATTGTCTTCTGAATCTTTGTCAGGAAATGGAAATGAATCAGTACAGCTTGCACCTTCTTGGAAGAAGGCAAGCAAATAGATAAAATAAGAGAAAGAAATCATGGGCTAAAAATAGAAAGGATTACAAAAACCCATAGCTTTCACCCTGACAAATTTAAAGGTCACTGTAACCAGAAATCATTAAGGGCCCTACAGTCCAAATGATATGTAAGACTGGGGCACCCTACAATTAAAATCAGATGTCTTCCTATCATGAAAATAGGAAGGCTGGCATCTCTGAAATATAATGCACCATCCCCAAAAATCACAAGGCAGCAGGAAAATGTTCATCGAGAGCTTTCTGAACTAAGCTGTACAAATCCACATGTGCATTGGATGGTAGCAAAGAATTAATATCTGTAACCCTTATCTTCCATATCTGGTGATTTTCATAGAAAAAAAATCCTATCATCAATATTTCAAAATCTGTTTTTTGTTTGCAAAGAGGCAGCAGAAGTGTTTTTTTTTTAAAAATGTACAGCAGTCTATGTAGTTATTATTACTGCTAGGAGGAAATCAACATTTTGAAAACAGGCCACTGGCATCTGTTCTTTTGATTTATGGCTCCATTTGAACTTTTTCTCCTAGCTAATACTAGAGCTATAATGGAAGATAAAGGAGGAAGGGAAATGAGTTTATATATCACTTTAATTATATTTAAAGTGGCCTGTATATGCAGACAAAGCAACTTAAAAATGATTACTATTAGGGTAATGGTTACAATCTTTAAAAAGTAATCATAACATGAGATGTTATATTATTAATTTATCCAGATAAATAAAAATCTATACCAAAAATATATAAATATTTTTCCTTCCAGAATTCTGGTAAATGTTATGGAAATTAATAAAATAAAATAATCTCATTTCAATTAAAGCCTGGTTTTAAATGGCAGATATTTTACATCTGGATTAAATCTTAGTCAAGATTTTCTGTATACATTGATCATAAGTGAGATATTTTATATGCAACTCAAACATCATAGTACATGGTGATTGTACTATGATGGGCCATTGTTTATTTCAGTCATAGTATACTGTACAGGTCAAAGACAATCCAGAATCAGTATTTTATGTCTATGCCTAGAACAGTGGTGGGTTTCAAATTTTTTTAGAATCTATTCTGTAGGTGTGGCCTGTTTTGTGGGAGCGGCTCAGTGGTTGGGTGACTGGATGGGCATGGCCAACGTGACATCACTCAAGCACACTCAGTCACGTGACACCCCCCCAACCAAGCCATGCCCATGGTGGCAAAAAAATTTGTGACTCTGATGAAAGGAAGGGAGGGAAGAGAGGGGGAAAACTCCCCAAAATAGACCGCTAATGGATTTAGGGCTGAAATTGCACGCTGGGGAAAGCAATTGGGGTGATCAGAGAAGGCAGGACAGAGAGGAATCCAGGAGAAAACTATGACATGCTGCAGAAAGAACTTTGGGAGATCTTTGGGTGATAGCTTTCTCCTGGATTCCTCTCTGTCCTGCCTTCTCTGATCACCCCAATTGCTTTCCCCAGCATGTGATAGTTTTGTCTTGGTTTGGGCAGGCAGCCGCCTGCAGCCTTGGAGCATCAGCTGAGTGGGCAAAGGAAGTGGGTGGGCAGGGCAAGCATGGTGTGAACGAGCAAGCAGACTGTGACTGGTGAGAAGGGGGAGTAAGCGAGCCGCAACGGACCGGCCAGGGGGAGCGAGCGACAGGGCCGGGCCAGGCATTCCGGAAGTTACTTCCGGGTCCACCGTCCAACAACCTCTCACAGGATCACTAAATTTCACCAACCGGTTCTCCCGAGCCGGGGAGAACAGGCAGAAATCCACCACTGGTCTAGAATCTGGGCATTAAGGTCTACTTAAAATTTCTGGTTTTCATCTATAAAGCATTATCTATGGTTTATCTTTCATAGCTTGGTACTGTTGGGATCTCCCACTTGATATGTTAAGGACGGAAGGCCTAAATACAGACCTTCTTGTTGTAATATATTTGCTCTAGAGTGGCTTGATCTCATAGAATCCAATAGCTTCATCCCTAGTAATAGTTCAGAATGAAGACAGTCCTTTTCTATAGAACCTTCAGAACAGAGTGCACAAATAAATGGGAGGCAACTATTTGATGTACACCTTAATCATTTACAAACATTACTGCACTCCCCACTTGGATAAGATTAAGATCAATAAATATAAGCCAGTAGCAAGAACAAAATATAAAATGGCCTCCCAAAGCATCAATAATCAGTAATTGACCACCTATTGAAATGGAATCACTTTGATAACCGTGCTGTCTGGGCATTCTGGGAGCTGAAGTCCACATATCTTAAAGTTGCTAAGGTTAAAAACACTGAAATAAAAGTGCACATCCAGGGAAAAGTGCTCTGAATTAGAGGAGAGAAACAATGCAGAAAAGGCTTGTTATGGCTATTATTTGATGGTATCGTTATATATATATATGAAGGCTTCATAAGATATAAGCCACTGAAAATTGTTATATGGATTGATATGCATATAAATATACAGAACTTGTTGTAGCTTGTTGGCCAATTCCTGGTGTATTTGCTTCCATTTTAGCCATTCTTACCATCCCATGGATTTGGGAAGGGAAAGGGGGTAAGAAACAACCCACAGATTAACTAAGAAACCATAAGGAATTCATCTGTCTTTGTTCAGACAACATACTAAGCCATAGTAGCAAACATTAAGACAACCCTGAACAATGCTTTAGAATGGTGATCTACTGCTGTAGAACAAGCCATGACTTACCTACTAACTCATATTCACACAATACGACAAAAGCAAATAGCACAACTCAAATTATCCACAAACAATTGTTTGAAGGGTAAGTATTCAGAATTCCAGCTAACCATTTTGACACTGGATGTGTGACAATGCCTATATATCATTTTAAGGGAAAGTACAAGGTAGATATAAGATCAAAGTGAATAAGGATCAGTAAGGATGGCTGCACACTGTGAAGATAAATATATGCATAAAGGAACATAATAGAGCTACCGATTGAGGACAATAAATCTTAAACTAAATCTCAAGTTAACAAGAAACTTGGCTTGGAGACACATAGGAAAATCATTACACTTTCAAGAGAAGCCGTGGGGGAGGGGGGGAATAGAAAATTGGAAATACAGTAGATTGTTGAGAAGAGACTACATAGCTTTGTAACCAGAACATTAGAACAATGAATGATGCCTAGAAAGTTCATTTTCTTCTATTTAAACAATTCACTATCTAGCAGCTTCTAAACATATTAATTCAAGTTTTTATTGTCAGGGTAAAACATGTGTACAGTGAGATTGGCTGAGCCTCCCTAAACATAGATCACAGAATTTTCAGCCAGCATGACCTTCAGGAGCATCCACGAGGACTCAAAAAAAATATATTAAGAAAGTGGCTACTACCGCATGATCAAAGCTCAATAGGATCAACATTGATCATCCTAGGGACCCCTGCTTTAAAGCAACCTTTCCCAATCTGGTGACTTCAGGAATTGCTGTACTATAGCAGGTTCCTTGGTTAAGAACACCCCAGTTTAAGGACAATAAGTATGGCGCCTACTGTAGCAAAATTTGTGTTAAATACAAAAGTTCAAGTTCATTAAACCGTACTAATACAATATTATAAAGTAACATTTTTGGCTTACATAGAAATTCAACTTAAAGACAGACCTTGGGAACAGAATTCATTAAACCAAGGACTATCTGTATGCTGAATTGATCCCCCTCTCATTCTATTATTTATAAAAATAATAATACATTTCTACAAAAAAAATGACTCTTCCAAAAGCAAAGTTGCTGAGAACCACACACGTTTCTCTCTCCCTCCTGCCCACCCTCACTCACACACACACTCACTCCCTTCTATCCCCCTCCTTCTAATGACAAAAATGTTGTCTTTCAATAATAGCTCAACTATTTTATTGTTGGGTATGATTTGCAACAGCCAAGTATGGCTAGAATTTCATGGCACACAGTCTTAACAAAATGACAGCTGTTGCCTATTCAAAATGAACCATTTTCACCCGCTGAAGTGTCTTCAGTATGACATCATTTTGACAGCGGCAATCCATTAAAACACAAAAAGGCATTCAACTTGACAATAATTTGCCTGAAAAAAGTATTCTGAAAAATACAAATGAAATGGAATGCAGCTGGGTTGCATAATTACATAAACAGAACAGAAACTTGAAATAATGGGGTAACATATTCAATGGTGACCATCTCTGAATGCAAATCGCATCGCCCAACAGAATGGATTCCTGCCTTTCTTCATCACTGTACCTTCCCTATTATTTGTTTCAATAGCACACAGGTCATGTGAAGCAGATTTATAGAACTGCGAGAGGATGTTTTAAGCCAGTATTTCTTAAAATATGGCCCAAGGACTCTCTCATTAATAAGAAAGAGACAAAATCAATTTTGCCAGCCTATATCGGGTAACAATACAGTATTAAAACCCTCATCAAACTACCTTGATTTTTAACACACTAAATGTTGATAATTATAGCCCATACAAACTAACACTCTCTTAGGGGTCTTCCACAACTTTTAAAAGTGACAAGGGGGAAAAGAAACAAGTTTTTAAAAAATATTGTTTTGTTCTATTCTATGATGTATTTTGTAATTCTTTGTGAAAAACTATTCATTGCTTCTTGCTATTATTTGAATAGTTTGTTATCTCTTATAGAGGAAAAAAATGAAATATCCTCTGTGGCTACTTTTGGGGGTGACAGGCATATCTGGAATTTTAAAGACATCATGGAAAATGCTCATCAACAACAGAGCTTAGCATTTCATTAAAAGGCTGCCGTGGGGGAAAACTCTCTCATAGGAGTCCCACTGCTTTTTTTTGTGTGTGAACAGGTAGTCCTCGACTTATGACCACAATTGAGCCCCAAATTTACATCGTTAAGCAAGATACTTGTAAAGTGAGTTTTGCTCCACTTCCCAACCTTTCTTGTGAATCACCTGCAGTTGTTAAATTAGTAACATGATTATTAAGTGAATCTGGCTTCCTCATTTACTTTGCTTGTCAGAAGGTCTGTAAAGGTGATCACATGACCCCAGGAACACTGCAACTGTCATAAATATGAGTCAGTTGCCAAGCATCTGAATTTTGATCACGTGACCATGAGGATGCTGCAACAGCCAGAGGTGTGAAAAATGATGTCACTTTTCCAGTGCCGTTGTAACTCTGGGCGGTCACTAAACGAACCATTGTAACTTGAGAATTACCTGTATATGTATCCTTTTGGAAGGAGGTGAACATACTTCAAAATAAGGAGCACTTAGTTTTACTTTTTGAAAACAATTTTAGAAACACATGGTGCTGAAAAAAAGAATCTTGATTTCCAGCATGCTGCATAACTTTTTTTTTAATTAAAGGGACAGCATAATTTTTAAAAAGGCAGTTGAGACAGAGAACTATGCTTGGCTTTGGCACCACCCACCACTATCGTGCATTTCCAACCTAGTTGCTCAATTGCAGTGAGTTAGTTTATACATGTTTACATTCACCGCATCAACAAAAGCATTCAACTATGCAGGCTTTCTGTTCACAAGCCTTTGGCCTATCATGCTTGCTTCCCATTACTCAGAATATCCTGACTCAGGACATTTAATTTTCGTTTTACTTAAGGCAGACCAGCTGGAAAGGATTTGTGACATCACCATGAGGACAAATGGCTTTGATTGCTCCTGTTCATGTATTTTTGTGTACTGTACAATAATTAAATTAAGAGAGATTTTTTGCTATACTGATTAAACTGATGAGGATTTCCCCAGAATATAGCAGAATTTGCTTATTCATAGTAAACGTAGAGAAAATATACTGAAAGCTCTGAAATATAGCCACAGAAGAAAAATAAAACGAACCAAACAACTACTTTGCAGTCTTGACATGTCACACATATTTTCAGAAGAGTGGCAATTTCATATCTCAGTGCTTTTAGAAATCTTGGATGGATAACATCTAGACCCAGTAATTTGTTTGTCTCTAATATACCAGTAAGATCTAAAAATCCGTATCTTATTTTAACTTCTGGGACTCAGGTCCTTAAAATACCTCTTGACCTTAGTTTCTCCAGTAGTCCTCGTCATTTAACAACTGAGCTATCTAATTATGCTTAAGATTTATTATTAAAATTGCTTTGTCGAATGTTATTAATCAACATGTTAAAATCCATCTCATTTTACGTATCCCTCTGCATCTGTATATTTGCATCTTTAATATTATTTTATCATTTTCAACACAGAATAGCAGAAAACGGGGGAGGGGGAAAACATATATTTAAATTTGGCTCATATCATTTCACAACAAGACAGCCTTGTAATATGTTTTACCGGGCTCCATAAACATTCCTTCTTGCAACTTATAGTGGTTTTTTCATGATTTGTACATTAGCATACGTTTTTTAGATTTTAAGGGATTTCATAAAAATGCTGATGAGTGGTTCCTCCTTCTAACCAAAACAGCTTTCAGACAATTGCCTTTTATGTGCTTTGCAATACACAATGCTTTCCTTTGCCCATAGAAAAATAAAAATTTCAAAGAACTGTGTATTTCCAGAGACCAAACACAGTGATGCTACCTTATTTAACCTGTTTCCATAGCTAATGAAACGCCTTGGTTTTGCTGATATAAAATGACTGTATTTCTCTTTTCGTTGTTTTCTGTCAAACCAGGTGCCTTTGCATTTCTGTAGTGGTGAGAAACAGATTGGGGTTTAATAACCTTTTTTTGTTTTTGTTCCAAAACTGGAGAATCCTTTCCTTTGCAGCTGAAGGCTAAGTAATCCCTGACTATGATTACATCTCTAACAAATCCATTCTGCCTGTAAACCCCATTTTGAGACTGAGTATGAGCCGCAAAGCTAATTTCTACACTGTTTTCATCTTTATCTCTTACCTTTTGTAGCATTCACTTTGATGCAAAATTCTAAAGTACTCAAAAACTTCAAGGCATCTTTGCTGTTCCTAATATTTTTCTTTCCTGATGACTCAATTTTGCTAGATTCTTTTTCTTTTTTCATGAAGCTAGTCTCTTTGCAACAAGGTAGAATGTGAAGAGTTACAAATAAAAGAACGTATGAGAAAGATATTAAGGGAAAGTTACAGTTAGGTTTACTTAGAATTCGGCAGGCCACAAAGTTTGTGTAGCAAGGGGGTGTGAAATATTCATGTCTAGAAGTAAAGAGCTGCCAGCTACAAAGTCAGAAAAGTTTAATAACAATTCTAACATATTTCTGCTTGTCTTGGCTTTGCAGTTTCCAATCTTTGAGTCATTCCGCTATCAATATTATTAGATGGTGAACAGAAATCAAATGTGGTAGCAGTATAACTAATGCTAAAATGTATCTAATTCTCGGTGAACCTGTGGTGCAGCGTAATAATAATAATAATAATAATAATAATAATAATAATAATAATAATAATAATAATAAATTTAATTTATAGACCGCTCCCTCTCCCCAAAGGGACTCGGAGCGGTGCACAGGGGAATTAAAAAACATACAAACATAAATACATCATAAATATATAAAAATCAGATTAAACAAGTTATCCCTGCACTAAAAACCCAAATACTAAAAACTAAACCCCTTAAAAACCAATTAAAACAATAAACAGATGACTAACCCAGGCCGGCCAAGCAGAAAAAGTGCGTTTTTAATTTTTGACGGAAGGAGCGGAGGTCCGTAGTTGTTCTAATTTCGGGGGGCAGGTCGTTCCAGAGGGTCGGGCCCGCCACAGAGAAGGCCTTTCCCCTGGGCGCCGCCCGCTGGCACCACAGGACCTTTGTACTTTGCATTACATATATGTTAAATGCACAGTAACATTATAATGTTGGTGGCTGCTTACTAAAATGAAAAATGATGCATTCACATATATCTTGGTAAAGGGTCACCACTTCATCTCTAATCAGTAAAATGCCTGATTTATCCATGGGTAATATGTACTCAACACATCTACC
Organism: Rhabdophis nuchalis; assembly: GCA_039707465.1. NCBI lineage: Eukaryota > Metazoa > Chordata > Lepidosauria > Squamata > Natricidae > Rhabdophis > Rhabdophis nuchalis. The sequence continues at coordinate 75,409,444 of CM077645.1, forward strand.
GAAATGACCTTACAAATCATTAGTCAGAAGAATCTAAGAGGCTGAATTGGTCCTTTCCTTTTTGCAGGAAAATCAAGGATTTTAGCCTGTCCATGCTCTCATGTACAGATAGTTCTCGACTTTTCAATCATAGCTGGGATCAAAATTTTGATCAGCAATAAAGTTTGTAAGCAAGTTATCACATGAACGGATCCAATTTCACAATCATTTTACCTCAGTGGTTAAATGAATCATGTGGTCATTAAGCAAGCTGTTAAGTGAATCTGGCTTCCCCAATTGAATTTGCTTTCTGGAAGTCATCTGGGAATGTCGCAAATCATGATCTCATGGCTGTCAGATATTGCAACTGTCGTAAGTGCAAGTTAGCTGACAAGCACTAAATTGCAATCATGTGATGTGGGAGTAGCAAGAAGTTTGTAGGTTGAGGACTACCTATATATACCAATATGACCTTTTAATAATCCCAACTGTATATTTTCCTTACTTTAGGAATATTGAACTAGTTTTTAAAAGACTCAGACTTTTCAGTTTTCTACATATTTAGCAGGAATCATCTATTTTGTATCATGGGCATAAGGATGTTAATGCATTAAAACTCCCACTGTCCATTAATGTTATGGTGACTAAGGTTGTTGGAAAGGAATTCAATAGCATTTTAAGAGTCCCCAGATATATCTCATTTTATTTATTAAACAAACTTAGCCACCCAAATGGGACTGTGGTTGGTATGCACCACAATAAATAAAACAGCTAAAAATCTAAACACCAAAATAATAAATAACATAAAAATAAACATGGGTGAAGGGAGGATAAAAATACTCCCCTTAGCAAAATGGCACCACTGAAGCAGATTTCCAGTTCCCTGGGAATCCCAGGCCTGGTAACATAACCACATTTTGAGTGCCTTATGAAAAAATAATCAAAAGGGATTGGGACAATCTAATTTCTGGGGGAACCACAGCAGAGAAGACATGCCTCCTGGGACCCACCAGATGTAGAATCTTAACTAATGCTACCCACAATATGCCTTCTCTGTGCGATCTAATGCGACAGTCTGATGTAACCACGGAGAGTTAGTTCCTCAGATATCCAGCTCCATGGCTTTTAAAGGTTAAAAGCAGCCCCTCAAGTTGGACCCAGAAGTAAACTGGCAACCAATGAAGCCCATGGAGCAGAGATGTCGGCTTAGGAAGCATATAACTGCCTACACTTCTGCATTTTGTACCACTGAAACTTTGGGGAATGCTTCAAGGGAAGTACCATGTTGTGCATTGCAGTAGTACAATCTGAAGGTGACTAGGCCATGAATGACTGTAAGATGATCCTGCCAATCCAGGAACAGGTACAAGATAAAGTTGTGCAAAGGTTCCCCATGATATGACTGCCAACCAGCACTTTGAGCAGGAGTTGGGAGTCTACAAGGATCTCCAGATTTCCCAATGGGTCTCTCTGGAGAAATACAACCCCATCCAACTCCCAAGATGGCATGGTCCTGGAATCAATGGGCTCCTAAAACCAAAGCCAATCTGTCTTGCTAGGTTTCAGCTGAAGCCTGTTCCCCCACCAGACTGTCCCAGCCTCCAGACACTGGGATAAAACATTCAAAGCACTATTTAAGCACTATTTAAATCTTCTGTGATAGAGCTATATAACTGGGTATCATCAACATACTAAAATCTTAAAAATAAGCATCAGTTCACATGGAGTGTTATTGCCTAGTCACACTGAAGTGTCATTTCAGAGATAGTAGATTGATGACTATGTTCTCTTGCACAACTGCCTGAAATGCAATAAGGTAGTTTATTTACAGGAGAGTAAGATGGAACAGAGACAGGAGTCTGGATCAAGGTGATGCCATGAAAATCCATATAATGAATACCATTGGTGTTAATGGTTTTGTAAACTAAATTTGATAATCTGATAATTTATAAGTTTTATTTGACAGTAAAGAGCATCTTGGCTGAGGAGAAACTAAGGACAAATACATGGCATAGTTCCATTAGAAGCCCGTGTATTCATAGTTTCCATAAAAGCTGCATAAATCATAAGGAAGAGCTGAGCTTTCCAACAACTGTAAAGATAAAAATCCTACCTTCATGAATGGCTTTCTTACAGTATAATTGTGTAATAACAGCTCTATTTCATTTGAAAAATACATATATAATTCTCAAAAATTAAATAGATCTTGCATTCATATACACTATAAAACAGAATTATACTAATGAAATGCATATACCTAAATTGTATCATGATTTTTTTCTTCTGCCTCTGAGGTTTTCAGGTTTCTTCTCCATCCCAATCTTCTGTACATGCAGTGCTCTATTTTAGTAGCTTCGGTAAATTAATAGTCCGTCAAATGGCACTGTTTTATTGCTTATTCCCTACTAGAGGCTAAATTGTGAATATATTGCACTTACAATTATAAAACTTTAATACCTAACCACATTAACCACAGAAGATGATTCTGGCGTGCTTTACCTTTTCTTAAACCCATGCTAAATTTAGACATCTGCTATTTAATTCAGTTCATTAGTATGAATCAGGCTGTATGACTGGAAAATCAGTGAAGTATTAATTCTAAAGTTTCCTCCACCAGTAACTGTTTTGCATCACTTTTATCAAAACTATTAAGTTGAATGGAGAAACTAAGCTGCAATGCAATTAAATGTGCCATTTTTGGAGAGTGTTATTTAAGAGATTTAAGAGACTACAGTTTACATATATAGTACTATGCATACCTATGGTTACGCAGAATATGGTTAACAGACATATATATAAATAAGCATATGGATTTTATATTGGATTCTATTAAAAAGGACTTAATTATGAAAACAAGCTTTTTTTATTTGTCAATGGAGGCAAAACAACTTAGATAACTATTCTATACTATATGAAAATAATTTTCTCTTTGACCTATAGAGAACTCTTTATAATACAATAGCAGAGTTGGAAGGGACCTTGGAGGTCATCTAGTCAAACTCCCTGCCTAGGCAGGAAGCCCTATACCATTTCAGACAAATGGCTATTCAACATCTTCTTGAAGACTTGTAGTGTTGGGGCATTCACAACTTCTGGAGGCAAGTTGTTCCACTGATTAATTGTTCTAACTGTCAGGAAATTTCTCCTCAGTTCTAAGTTCTTGGTAGATTCTGCATTAAATGAATATATAGGTTATGAATCATAGTAACATGACTCAGGACTTCTCAAAATTATCCCTAAATAAGCTACACCTTAAGTGGCTGGCTATGGCTATGGTAATTTTACTAGTAATGCAATTATGTTAACATCTTCACAGAGATTACTAAATATCACTCTGAATAATCTTATAATATAGTAGTAAATAAAAAAAAATAAGTGAGGTCAACTTCAGCTCTTATACTTTTCAAGCATGATAGAACTTATAGAAGAGGTTGTATGGCCTCTAAGGGGAAACAACTTACTTTCAGTCCTTAAACAAGGATAATTGAGGACCCCATCCCCACCCCCTTTCTATTGGGAAGGGAAAGAAAAATGTCTCAAGAGGTTCACATATGAAAGAGTTGATTTATCACAATTAAATCTACCAATCAAGATCAAATTTTCTCAAATCCAGGAATATTAAGCTTTGTGGACTTCAATTTTCAACTGGCAAAGCCCACTGGAGACCTCCTGCTCCATGAGTCCCAAGAGGCCTGGGCGTTCTCACTGCTCCACCATGACCGGAAAGCCTCGGTAGGCTAGGCCCACTCACACATGGGCCTCTTCCCTGCCCTGTCCCATGCAAAAGGCTACAGCCAACTAGGCCCACTGGTCAAAGGAAACCTGCTACAGGCCATAAGGTGTTGGCTGACTAGCAGGCTAGGCCCACCAGTACACAGGTTGCCTTTCGACTGTACCATTCGTAAGAGTCCTGGTCCTTCTCCCTGCGCGATTTGGCCAGAATCCACTTATTTCTCCATTACCCTGCAACTGCCGACAAGGCTAAAGAGGGGATCATTCTTAAGTCTGGCCTGGAGCAGGAACTTTCTGCTGGTCAGAAAGCTAGCAAAGGTCATCTCTCTCAAGGCTAGGGAAGCCATCTTTCTCTAGGCTGGAAAGAGCTTATCTCAGCCTTAAGGAAGATTGCCTTGATTAACTTTCTATACAGTGAAGTTTCTGTTACTTGTTCCTGGCAGCCTTCAGAACTGCTGCCTCTCCAGCCTTGAGGAAGATAGCCTTTGCTAGCTTTCTAGATGGGCCTTGCAGTGAATGAGCACGTCTATCAGTAGCTGCTAGGAAAAGGAAAGGAAAGTCAACCCAGGCATGGTGGGCAGGAAGGAGGAGGGAGAGAGGGAGGGAGGGAGGGAGGGAAGGAAGCATTCAAGTGTTTTCAAAACAAATTGCCTTATGTATGTGTGTTAATAGTTTGGATGAAACATGCAATTAATTTCAAAGGCCCAGACCATTGCATCTTGCTGACCTGGACTGAACTTTAAAAAGCTAAGGATTGTTAGACCCAGCTAGTATTCCAATGGGATGCCATCATAAAATTGAAATGCTATAGGTTAGATATCTTAGAAGAAGGCAATGACAAATTGCTCTGAAGAGCTTCGCAGATATGTTCATGTAGTTAAGCTTAATTTGAAGGAATCTTTATCTCTTTTAATTAAATTGGAGTATGTTACAATATCATTTATCAAAACTGCCTTTTCTGAAATAATTAGCCCATAATAATCTGCTTTAGGAAAACTCTAACATCAAAATATAGCACATTTAATACAGAAATGTGACAATTCAAATTTTCCCCCTAGATAGTTATATAAACAGATAAATATTGAAGTACAATTTTGCAGTATAATCCCTCAAATATAATTTACTGGAGAATATTCCATGCCCAGAGGCTTATTAATTTAAAATGGATACATTTAATTTTAGAAACGGAGGAAATCTTGCCTAGTTTCAATTAGTGCCTTCTATATTTCTGGTAGATTAGAAAATAAATCTTTGTCACTGCAGGCTGAATAAAACTGAAAACCTTTGCAATTTTCTCCCAAATTCTTTGATGAAAAATATTAGGACAAAAATATAACATTATTTAAAGAATGGCACAAACCAATCATACTGATAAAAGCTAAATTTTTAAAAAGGGCTCTCGTTATATTTCCACTTTCTCCCTACATTAGTCAAGACCAATTTTGTAAGCGTGATATTAAGATTGAATTGAAGCAGCCTGTTATTGTTATTTTATTGGTTGATTAAATTTGTATGCCTGCAAATAATTCTAACACCTGTTGATTTATATCACAACAACATACAACAAAACCATCCCACTGCAAAGGGATGGGAGGAGAAACCTTTGTGCAACACAAAGTAAAAAAAAATAATCTGAAAAGGTGCTGACTTACTGACTTCTGAAAAGCCATTATTAAGAGGGTCAGTCCAACTTCAGAAAAAGACTTTTTCAGTTGAAAATACTGCTTTCTACCCCAACTCTTCTCATCTCAGGAAATGGTGTATTACCAATAACAGCTTTAGGTGCTTTACCTGTGATTTGGTTACAAGTTTTGTATTCATCTTGTGTCTCATGTTCTGGGATTTATCCATCATTTTAACTGATTAGGATTTTGACTTTTATTTTATTTTAATATATTAGTTTTAGTTGTGCTTTGAAGTTAACAAAAAGAACACAATAAGTATGCCTGATCTATAATGGAACAGTCAGTTTTGTAAAGAAGCTGAGATGACGTTTCCATTGTTAAAGCATGGGTTTTCTTAAGAAGCTTTCATAACAGCAGGGGAGCCCAGACATAGATGAAAGTTAGACAACCACCTATGGAGACTAAAGAGGGAAGGGAGCTGTTTCAATTCTGCCAATACCTATAAGGGGAAAAATCAAGGCTGCTTTGTTGAGAAAGTATATATACTGTGTAGATAAAAACATAGCTTGGCAATTCCTAGTTTGAGTGATTATCTCCTAAATTCCAGGGAAAAGCATCAACAGCTCTGTGACCTCTACAGACTGTGAGGGTCATAGATGAGGGAGCAGAAAGAAAGAAACAGATAGGCATAGTAAATGAAAATAAATATACAGTATCTTAGTCAGCGCTTTTGATTACCATCCAATAACTCAAACCCTTTAAGACAAAAACGGTCATAGACCATTGCACAGGTTTGCTTGTACATCGATTGTGGTGATTCTTGGACTGAGAGACCTTTCACACATGCCATAGTCACCTTCTGTTTGGATATCTGTAACATGGTCTGCCCTGGAAGAACATTTGGGAGCTACAGCTGATCCATATGCACTGGCATAGCCAATTTTGGGCTCTTTTTTTGTTATGCCCATGTAACAACACTATTCGGTAAATTGCACTGGCTTCTGGTAAGCTTATGGGTGCAATTCAATGGGTTGGCAATCACCTATAAAGCCCTCCATGACCCGGAGCCAGGCTACTTGCAGGACCCCTTTTCTTGTATTGTTACTGTCCATCCCATCTAAGTAGAGACAACATGTTCTGTGTTCATTCTATTAAAATGTCATGTTGATGGGCCTCAGAGTTGTGCCTTCTCAATGGCAGTACTTGTCCTGTGGAACAGCATACACCTAGAGTTTTGGATGGCCCTGACCCTGTTAGCTTTTTGTATGGTACTGAAGACCTGGCAATTTCCCAAGCCATTTTAGCAAAGAATAATGGGAGGATGCCAAGAATATATACTCTCAGCAGAAACACCCAAGAAGGTTGTTCCAGCGGCTAAAGCAAGCAATGATATGTGAAGATGAGCATCATTTCTTATTAAATGGAGAAGGAAAATGAAGAAGTTTCTTGGCCCCAGCTACCAACAACAATGGAAGAATGAAATCATTTCAGTTCTCATGTTATTCCAATTAATACATAATTTTAACTAATACCATTAAAAAGAAGTGTACTTCAACAAGTAGATGGACCAACTGGAATTAATACTTTATACCCGTGATGGTGAACCTATGGCACACAGGGCACAGGTGGCATGTGGAGCCATTTCTTAGGGCACATGAGGTGTTGCCCTGTCAGCTCCAGTGCACATGCACATACTGGTCAGCTGATTTTGGCCATTTTCCCCCCTCCGGAGGCTTCCCTGAAAGGTAGCAGGGTAGGGCACGCACATGCATGACCTCCCCCCACTCCCCCCACTTTTGGCATACAATAGCAAAAAGGTTAGCCATCACTGCTAGATACAGAACCAATATAAGCTATGCGAAGCAGGATCACAATTCTGTATGAGTTTTCTCTAGGCAAAATGTGAGGTAATTTTTTTAAAAAAAGAAACTATTTTAATTCCTGCTTACTTCAAGAACATTACCAAAACAGCCTTTTGAAAACAGAAAAATGTTTTTCCAAACCAATAATAATTATGGTTCTAATGAATTTCCAACCATAGTATTGAGTATATCCATGCAAGAGTGCAGAGCCAATGGTACTTCAGATGTTGCTGAACTACAGCTTCTACAACTCTAAGACATTGAATAGAAAGTATGTCTAGTAACTGTTGTTTAGCCATGCTTGGAGACCCAAAGAAGCTTCTTGGGGGGGACAGAGTTATTTACATTTTTTTTGTCTTCTTAACCTTTCTGTAAGATAGTTGAGACAGAATAAGAGAAACAGATAAATATGTCCAATAGCAATCAATGAATTTTATATTACACAAGAAGATTCAGTGGTGATTCTAAATGAAGATTTCTACCTGAAATCCTAGGGAACTGAAGCCATGTATCTCCCCCCCCCCCCCCCCCCCCCAATGAGCTAGATCTGAGGAGAGCAATAATTGGATGGTCTGTTACCAAATTTACTGAAAATCAGAGGTTCTAAGACAGGATAAAAATGCAAAGTGGACAAGCCCAGGATTTGTGAGATACACTAAAAAGAATTTAGTAAATTGATTTTTTTCCCAACAATAAGCTCAAACTTATACTTTATACTAGTATTTCTCAAACTTGGCAATTTTAAAATTAATGGCCTCCAACTCTCAGAATTTCCCAGTCATGTGGATAGAGAATTCTGGGAGCTGGAATCCACATATCTTACAGTTGCCAAGTTTGAAAAACACTGGTTTACAGCTTTACTAAAAAAATATTTTCCACCTCAATATGACAGGAAATTTTGCCACCAACTTTCTGAAAGTTGGTGGATTAAACTGAGGACCTAATAAAAGAAATGGATGTGGAGGCTGCCTGTAACCCTTGGTTTTCAGAGTGCCCACCAATAAGTGCATGGAGCAATGGCTGCTTCCTACATTCTGCTTTTAGAAGACACTGGATGTTCATTACAAGAAATAGTCTATATTTGTCTCTATATACCAGGGGTTCCCAAACTTAGCAACTTGAAGACTTGTGGACTTCAACTCCCAGAATTCTCCAGCCAGCAGAGCTGGCTGGAGAATTCTGGGAGTTGAAGTCCACAAGTCTTCAAGTTGCCAAGTTTGGGAACCCCTGCTATATACAATACGTCTGACAAAGGTCAAAGAATGAAAAAGCAAGTTCCTACCTCATCCTGTTTTATCTTTTTCCAAATAAAGTATATTGAAAATTAATTGATTACTCAACTATTAGCCTGCATATTAAAAATCATTTGGGTTGACACATACAGTTCCCTACTAGCACAATTATCAATGAATACTATAAATAAAAGTATAGTGAATGTTGGTAGCAAATAGACCATCAAATCATAAAACTCCATATGTATGGATACATTTCTAATAACAGTATGTAGTAGGGATACAGGCAGAGTGAGGGCAGAGTTGGGAATCATGTTCTCCAAAAGTTTTATAAATGTGCATTGAACAATGAAGTTCCTATTCATCTCAACCTATTCATTCCTATATCTATTATTCCCAATAATCAACAAAAGGGACTATCAAATTTGGCTTCTAGTTCAACTTGCCTATCCTATGAGATTTTACTACTATGAGAAATAGGATGTGGGGTGGGTGAATCCTTGGATTAACTCACAAAGTTGTTCTCATGTTTTTATATTCTTAAATTACAAAGCAATTCCCCCATTCCGTATTTCCCCAATGACGAATTAAATGCAAATACCACAACTATAAGGGAATGAACAAGATTGTAAAATTAGTTTAATATTTATAGGCAAGCTCCCAGCATGGTCAGATGAAATCTTCAGAGGTTTACCGGGGAAAGTGAGAAGATTCAAAGCTGTGAGAGAATAGCCAAGGGCATCTATTTTGTTACCTAGTAGAGCATGAAATTAAAAGAGATTGCAAGAACATTCAAAACAATGAGTTATAAGTTTAAGCAACTTTTAATGGAGTGCCAACTGAAAATGTGAGAAGCAGTATCTGGGAAGAAAAATATGGGGAAATTAAATGACAGATGTTTTATCTATTCCTCTTTTTAAAAAATCTATTTTGGGAGCACTGCTAGAACCAAGGCAACAGCGGTGGCAAGCCATGCATTTCACAACTCCACATATTAGTTCACCAGCTGTGAGCACTCCTTAGCCTGTCGGTCCAAGCATATTATACATATATTAGCTACTTCCTGATCCGACTTCCAGAATGCAATCCTTGTGGGCTACGCTTGAGGAGGTCCACAAATTCAATTGTGTAAAAGGCAGCAATTAAATAGTAAGTGGTATGTGTTATTTCACGTTTTAATGTGATTCTCCTGTTGATGAAATCTGCACTGATTGTGAGTTGAGTTCAGGCACAATTTAGACATTGGCTACATCCTAAATAGTTTAGATTTCCTACCTGAGGAGGTAACTGTCCTGATATGAACTTGTTGGCAAGAAAGCTTGGGAAAGATGAGTACAAAGGACAAGGCCTTTTCCTGTGCTGACACAAAAATACACATCTTCACATCTTACATTGTAAACAAGTACAATGACAATAAAGATTATTATTATTATCTTCAAGAGTTGTGATCAGCTCTTGATGGTTTTAGTTGTGATGGTGTCGTTATTTTGCTTCTGTAAACATTGTGCCCTTCTTGTTTAGTCTGGAATTTTTAGCTTGAATTGGTTAATAAATGGCATTGCAAGTTTTTGATCCCATTATTGCTATTTAAATTTTATTATTGTTTAGGTACACTTGGTTAAAAGATGATATATAAAATATCGTAATAATTATATATTCAGAACTATGCATTGATTAAAAAGAACAACGTAGCTCCTTTTCCTTTGTTTTATTTTGTCAACTATTCTGTGCAGAAGTTTTATCTGACAGTGTGTGACAGAGTAAATTGGCTTCAGGGATCCACTTCAAATAAGCTTTCCTTAGGTCTAGTCCAATTCTCTAAGCATTAAATTATACAGGACCGTGATACAATCCATCACATTGCATGCTGCTCTTCACAGTTGCCATATAAACTGAAACTGAAATAGATTTTTATTTACAATCTCAGACCAATAACGCCGCATGGGATCAAGTAAGCTACAACAGACTATAAAAACCAGAAACCTGAACAAATACATAAATATATAACACTAGCTATACCCGGCCACGCGTTGCTGTGGCCCAGTTTGGTTAAATGCCCAACCAATCTGTGTGTAGATCTACACCTGCACACATACACACAACCACCATATAACCCCCAACTTACCTACCTACTGTATTTCTCCCTCTCTATCTATCCCTCTACCTACCTACCTATTGTATTTCTTCCTTTCTCCCTCTACCTACCTACCTACCTATCTACCTACCTACCTACCTACCTACCTACCTACCTATTGTATTTATCCCTCTCTATCCCTCTACCTACCTACCTACCTACCTACCTACCTACTGTATTTCTCCCTATCTATCTATCCCACCTACCTACCTACTGTATTTCTCTATCCCTCTACCTACCTACCTACCTACTGTATTTCTTCCTTTCTCCCTCTATCTACCTACCTACCTACTGTATTTCTCCCTTTCTATCTATCCTTCTACCAACCTACCTACTGTATTTCTTCCTCTCTCTATCCCTCTACCTACCTACCTACTGTATTTCTCCCTATCTATCCCCCTACCTACCTACCTACCTACCTACCTACCTACCTGTGTTTCTCCCTATCTATCTATCCCTCTCCCTCCCTCCCTACCTACTGTATTTCTCCCTATCTATCTTACCTACCTACCTAACCTACCTACTGTATTTCTCCCTCTCTGTCTATCCCTCTACTTACCTACCTCCTGTATTTCTTCCTTTCTCCCTCTATCTACCAACCTACCTACCTACCTACCTACCTACCTACCTACTGTATTTCTCCCTCTCTATCACCCTATCTATGTACCTACCTACCTACCTACCTACCTACCTACCTACCTACCTATTGTATTTCTCCCTATCTATATATTCCCCTATCTACCTACTGTAATACAATAATACAATAGCAGAGTTGGAAGGGACCTTGGAGGTCTTCTAGTCCAACCCCCGGCCTAGGCAGGAAACCCTATACCATTTCAGACAAATGGCCATCCAACATCTTCTTGAAGACCTGCAGTGTTGGGGCATTCACAACTTCTGGAGGCAACTTCTGTTCCACTGGTTAATTGTTCTGTCAGGAAATTTCTCCTCAGTTCTAAGTTGCTTCTCTCCTTGATTAGTTTCTACCCATTGCTTCATGTTCTGCCCTCAGGTGTTTTGGAGAATAGCTTGACTCCCTCTTCTTTGTGGCAGCCTCTGAGATATTGGAAGGCTGCTATCCTGTCTCCCCTAGCTCCTCTTTTATTAAACTGTAAACCTCTCTCTCTCTCTCTATGGGCCACCTGGAAGTTTGCTATCTCAGTGCCTTTTTGGCGCTAAGAGGCCTCCGTGGCTGAGGAAATGACTGTTGCCTGGTGGGAGGAGTTACAGGGAGGTGAAAACCTGATCAGTGGTACATTTAACATTTGTGTATCTTGCACACGACACACATGTGCTAGGCACAAAATGAATAGCTATTCTATTATCAGAAGTCCTTGTGAACATTGTGTGAAAATTTGAGGTAAATCGGTCCAGTAGTTTTTGAGATTAGTGGATTCGTACAAACTATTTTACATTTTTATTTATATAGATAAATATCACACGCTCAAAGCAAATTCTATTTGCTGAAGTAAAAGGGAAAAGAACTCATTATATTTCAGATGCTCCCCTCCCCGTTGACAAAGAAAAGAACGTCGCTTAAATTAAGAGTTTTTACAAAATTTCTATGCAAATAGATAGTCTGAGATGTAAGCGCCAATTGCAAGTCTGATTATACCTTAATAGCTTAGGAGTGACATATTTGCAGGGTCATCTTCTTCGGTTAGAAGTAACCTATCCAGTATGTACCTTTCTAAAAGGTACATGGTTGGAAGTCACAAGTTGGTGTTTCTCAACCTTGGTAATTTTAAGATGTATGGGTTTCATGCTGGCTGGGAAATTCTGGGATTTGAAGTTTACATATCTTAACATTGCCAAGGTTAAGAAACATTGCAATAGATGCTGCATTTTGTGGCATTATGTCCTCTTTCCAATTGTGAGGTTGGACAACAAAGCGCTAGTCTTTAAAATACTTGGAAACAGAGGGGTTCTGGAACAGGGGTCTCCAACATTTGCAACTTTAAGTCTGAAGGACTTCAGCTCCCAGAATTCTCCAGCCAGCTTTGCTTAAAGCTTTGCTTCAGACTTAAAGTTGCAAAGGTTGGAGACCCCTGTTCTAGAAGATATTTTGTGCTTCGTGACACCTAGAATTGCAATTATAACTGTATTGTTAGTGATTTTTACGGTTATGCAGTTTAATTTATTATTTATAATAATAAATTATTATTATTTTTCTTTTATTACTGCTAAAATTGTTGTGATTGTGGTAGGCTAAAGAACACTCAAATAGATGTATAAATAAATTATAAGCAAATAATTTATTATAATTTTATATAATGATTTAGGTCACAATATCAGAGTTTTAATAACCATTTTCTATTATAAAATAATAGCCTTGCAATTAGAAAATGCCGCATCCTGACTTATGGTGTAGAAAATGTCAAAATGATAAAAATTTAGAAATAGTTCAAGGTCATCTCTATCATCAAATTGAATCTTATCGGTATATTCATCTGTAATACTTGCTACTAAATAAGCCTTATCTGAAGAATTTCATGTGAGCACAGATTGTAATGCAACATTCCAGCCCAGCTAGCAAATTTTGGTTTGCTCTGATGCCAGATGCTAAGCAATCGGTCCACAATGGGACACTGGTTATTTGAGCTTTTCCAAAAGGCTAGCCAATTGAGTAAAATGGCCCAGATAGGGTGTCATGGGCCAGTTCCTCTATTTCCTAAATTAACAGTAAATGCTTACTCCATAGCTCCTTTCCAGAACAATAGCTTGTTTCCTTATGATCTAAATCAGTGGTTCTCAACCTGTGGGTTGGGACCCCTTTGGGGGTTGAACGACCCTTTCACAGGGGTTGCCTAAGACCATCGGAAAACACATATTTTTGATGGTCTTAGGAACCGAGACACCAATTTTATGGTTGGAGGCCACCAGAACATGAGGAACTGTATTGAAGGGTCGTAGCATTGGAAAGGTTGAGAACCACTGATCTAAATGGTACTCTCTGATTTGACAATCTATTAATGCCATTGTTCTCCTTCATTTTGTTTCTCAAGTTACGGAATTATTGGAGCATGTTACAGATAGGGGTTTTTTTCTTGCGTGGAAAGCAGTCTTTTTTTCCTCCTGTCACAGCTCTGGCAGACATTTCAATGAGCATTCCACATCTGATCCTAAATATGTGAAATTTATTTTGTCCAGGAAATCCTGGAGTCATCATACAGAGAAGAAAGAGGAGGAATGATAATCTATTTTTCTTGCAATCTAAGACTGATATCAATAAAATTCAAAAATATAAATCAGATTATACACCAATAAAGGTGTCTTTTGGAATAATAGTTAAAGGAACAAAAAAGTAGGACTTGTTTTTTTTTTTTTATTACAGCTTTGTAAAACTGAAAAGGAAGACTTCTAGCAGCACAAAACAAGCTATTTTTCATTTATAATATTGCTTTGTTATACTCATTTATCCATGTATTTATCTTGTAGGTAGCATATATATTTGTACACAGGACATATTTTCTTAGTGTTGATATTATCAGAATAAAAAAAAGTATTAGAAATAAAGTGATAGCTCCAGCACAGTACCCAAAAACAATGAGAAAATAAAATAAATAAATCAGTGCAGTGCAACTTTGACCCACCGTACCTGACTATTGGTTACTGGAAACCCCTTAAAAATGGATGCAAGAAAAGAAATACAGAGGAGAGAAGAACCACTTACACCAGGGGTCTGCAAAGTTGGCTCTTTTAAGACTGGTGGACTTCAACTCCCAGGATTCCCCAGCCAGTTATGCTATGCTGGCTGGGGAATTCTGGGAGTTGAAGTCCACCAGTCTTAAAAGAGCCAACTTTGCAGACCCCTGACTTACACCATCTTAAGCTACGGACCTATTCTAAATTCCTGCTCTGTATTTTATGCTTCATATTTGTAATTTCTGAAATTTCCAGTTCTTATCCACGTGTTTAACCTGGTACTTCCTCACATTAAAGAATTCCATATTGCATCTTCAGTTTGTGGTAATGTTGGCAGGAAAGGTTGGTCAGACAACAGCTGGCTTTTAAGAAGTGATCCACATCCTTTCCTACACTCAGCAGAGAGCTTAAATGAATACTAATCACTCAATACTAATACTAATGAATACAGCTCTTCAATACTAATGTCAGCGCTTATGTTTCCCAATCTGGAAATATTCTTTTCTTATACTTTTACTTTATTTTATAGTGTTTTATAAATTCTGGGCACAGTTGTTTATTCCATTTCAAAGATGATCTTCTCTTCCGCTTTCCAACTTCACAAAAGACTTTTTGCTATGTTTGTCAATTTTCTTTTTGGAGATATGATCTAAAATACTTCACACTGAATATAACTATTTTCCTCTTTGCCAAGGCCTTTTTTCTGTGTTTATTATTTGGGATTTCCTACATACTCAAGGCTTGTGGCCTCTGCTCTCCTGCCAGATGTCTTCTTCCCCTTCCAGAGAGGCCTTGAGGGGTTTTCTCTGCTGAGCAGAGTGACATCAGTCAAAGGCATATGAGCATCCTATGATTTAGCCTATATGGTTATTTCTGTTTGAATGCAATATTGCTGAGAACTCTGTCCCTGATGACATGTTAGACTAGTAAAGAAATAAAACAGTAGACATCTAAGCAGTCCTTAATAGCATCCTTTGGCATAAACTAAAACGATATTTTTAATTTAAATAAAATAAAATAGTAAAATAAAATGCTTCTTGGGCACTAATAAATAATGTCACCATCTAGCAATATGATATTTTATTGACTTTCAGAAGAATACGGTAACCTTGTTGGGTGTGGGTTATCCAATAATGGCTTGGATTATCTGCTGCCACGTTTATTAGGTCTAAATCAGTGGGACTGAAATTATGATTAACTTTTTTTTCTGATTTGTAACAATGTTGCTTGCATGTTCTAATTGCATTACCAATGGCAAAAGTAGAAATTAGCACTCAACTGATCTATGGAAAGGAGAAAAGAAAATTCTAAGATCTGTGGTTTTACACACACACACCCCTAAAAAAAAGGAATTATAACTTGACTAAGTTCCAATGATTTCAATCATTGGAAAGTTTGTGTATTCTCATCCTTTTTACACACCTATAAATTCTTTTTCTTTTTAAAGAATTAACATAACTATTTCTTTTTAAGGAATTAACATAACTATTATTTGAGGGTGGGGGTGGGTTGTGTCTTGGAACATATGCCATTTAAGTACTGTGATTAGATTCTACTTTCAAGGAAAGAAATTTCAAAGAGTCTGAAGAAGACGCCTACGTATTGTGAGTGTTATTTCCTATGACCATTAGAGATATTGTATTTGCCTCAACTGGCTTTACCAACTGAAATTTCATTTTAGTTTTGTAAATATAAATGCTATAATTTTCTTGTTTGTTTGCTCTGCGCCATTAGGCCCAGATTCCTATCTACTTAACGTTTGGAAGGAAACAGATTGAGAATTAATAGGCTTTGTGTTTCCAGAACGGGAAAGAGTCAATACATTTTTTGGAGGGAAGCTAGCTATAACCTGATAATATTTTGTACTAAATGTATTTACTCTACAGCCTTCTTCTTGGGACTAACTTGGAACTGTAGGACCTTAGAACATCTGACTTAATTGCTGAATACTACTCTCTTCCTTGCTCCTGGTATCCACCTCCTGCTTCTGCAGGAGTGAATACTATCTTGCCTGTTAGTTGTAATTACATCAGGATAGATACTGGATTTTCCCTTTTATTTGCAACAAAGCACTCTGTATTCAAATGCCTAACCTAAGATAGACAGCGTCAGCCATTCCTGTTTCAACAAAATAAGGCACTATACATGAATATTGTATGCTTAGAGGTTTGAGGTTTATTCATCCGCACTTATGAAATATTTCAGTATGTGTACATTCTTTCTATTTTGCAAAGCAGAGTTCTCTCTCTAAACACGGGAAATTCTATTTTGAATGGACTGCTAAGTATTGATTAAACTATATTGGGAAATATAATTTATACATATTTCCATTGAACTAGAAGAGAGGGGAATAGCACTTGCTATTGGTCTTTGCAAATACTTTTTATTCAGCTAATTCTTCTGTTTATTTTACATTACCAAGAGCAAGTTCTTGCTGAGGTATTTTATAATCCTTCCTGCATGCTGATCCTGCAGCAATATAGTTGTTTCCAGCCAACCTATTCCCTGGGCAATATAGACTTCTTCTTTTTTGCCTTTCACTCTGGTAGCAAACTCATTAAGAGTTTTGGGTGGAATCCAATTTTGATCTTCCACTGACAGAATGGAAGCTGGCCATCTTACTACCAGCTCGTTTAGTTCACCCCAAACCTTCTTCAGAGGGTCCAGAATTATCCAAAGCAAAAATTTAGGAGTTGGGGGCAGCAGGAAGAAGGAGCTCCTCCTACTTCTGATGATAGAAGAGTCTTTTCACCTGAAGACCAACACAATTTTTTACAATATACAAAATTATTGTTTTATGCAAATGATACAGAATTTCAAATTTGCTGCAAGTCAGGTTGCTTGATGGCAAAAGTGTGTGTCATCACAAAGATAGAACAGAAGATTGGACCGGTCAATCTGAATACTCCAAGGCAAAAAGGGATGTCTCAGAAGGATTACAAAGAAAAGATCAAATTGACAGGAGGAGAGCAGAGAGAGCATCAGAGCCAGCCACCAAGAGCCAAGAGGTCAGGAACTAGCATTTGAAAGGGATCAGAAGAAAAGGGCACATCCCTGTGGAGTTTCTGAGATAGCTTCAATGCAATGTTGAAAACTCAAGCAGAGCATTTTAAGTGGCGCTGGAAGCAGACAGGGAAAAAAATAAGTGCCATCAATAAGTATGAGCAGATTATGCACTGTTAGAAAAGAACAGTAAACCTTATATCAAATTCAGAAATAAAATAGATTGTACATTGGTGCAGTAGATTTTGCAGAGGATCGCCTCCCTTCTGGGCGGGAGGGTAGGTTGATGTGCTTATGCAACAATTTCACATCATTTACAATGTATTTATTTCTAGGATAAACAGAAAGTAAGAAAGAGGTGAAAACAGCAATTGTAGCAAAGGTGACATGAGAGAAGAAAAGCATCAGCAAGTAAAATTAATGTGACAAGAATGAAATAATAAATTTTACTTCTTTGATCAATAAATATCAGGAACAGCCCCCTCTAAATTCCCATTTGGGGTATGAACCCCAGCTTTCACAGATTTTATGAAATCTAGGAATGACTATGGGCTCCCATATTCCTCCCTGCCCTTTTTCCTCCTCTTAAAATGCCACTTTTCATACTATAATCTACACAGATTATTTCTGCTTGATACAAAACAGGAAATTTTGGCTCAATAGAAACCAAGTCAGCATGCTGAATCTGGAGGAAATAAGGAAAGTTAAGACAAATTGTCTGAATCGGATGCATAGCTAAACATTTCAAAGCAATTTTCAATTACTCTATTGGGAACTATTTTGGAATCAACATTTCCAGGATTCTGCTGGCCCTAACGCTACCTCCACATCCCTAACACTGAAGCTCTTTCCTTCTGTTCTGCCCAGTTAGTTTGCCTACCTACTTCAAGCACAATAATGACCAGGATGAAGTCCACCAACTTGCTCCCCGTTTCTGGGTGGTACTGTAATAAACGAATGCCATCAGAGAATGCAGTAAGGTGATGGGCCCTTTAAAATTAGAGATATCTTATTTTAACCTCTGATCATTTGGATCTGGCATTGATTATTATATTCATTACAACCAGTGGCAGTATTAAAACTGCTTTCAATTCTCTTCATTAAGCTCACAGGGCTTCACAGTCCTCTAAATACTGCGAAAACCCTAAATCAAAATACTACCCTGGCAACTGAATTTCAATCTATTAGAAACACTGCATGTTTCTGGCTCAAATTGTTTACAGCTCATTTGCCTTCTGTAGCCTGCTCCTTTCTGTGATCCCAGTTCTAATGCTTTTTCCCCCCTTTCCTTTTAGTCCCCTTGTATTAGTATGCAATTAATTATTGTAACAGGCATTGCTGGAATTAAAATATTGTTGCCATCGTGAACACCTCTTCTTATGCTGATGTGTCCAGGGGCTAAGAGCATGAAAAAAACTCTCTTTGGGTCCTAAAAATATTAATTATGTCTCCCTCTGTGGCCACATTAGAAAATCAGATAATTAGATTTTAGTGGCAAAAATAGGCTGTATTAGGAGGTTTAACATCAGCCGCAGTTTACAGTTATACCCTCCTCTTCTCTGACATGGTTTAAAATAAACTTCAACTATTGAAAGAGGAGCTGAACATGCCAGAATTTGTAGTTGGCCAATAGCCAGGTAGTTTAGAATTATAATAGTTCTCAATACATTTTGAGGTATAGCATGTTAAAGCTGAATTAAATTACAATGAAACCATAAAACCTATCTTGCTGGAAAATTAAATAGGATGTAGTTTTGTTGTCCTACTTATCTCCAATTCAAGAAAGAAGCTGGTATATAAACTGGTGCTTTGCTTCTTTGTTTGCACATAACACTAAACTATGGTTTCATACTATATCCAACTAACCCAACATGTATCTGTTCACTTGCGCTTCAGTTAAAAGCTCTACAGCCAGAATCAAACACATTTACACAGTATTGATAGAATTCCATTTGATTATTTATCATGCCAGCTCAAAAAATGACATCAGGAGTTCCAATGTGTATTATCCAATATCCCATTCCATTCTCTCCAGCAATAAAACCAGTATTCTCTTTTGACAATTTGTATACAAATTTGTATTCATTTTAATTATTTATGCTTTAACTGTACATCTATAGATATATATTTTCATCACTGTTAGTCACCCAGATTTATCTTATGGTAAGATGGGTGGCCAATATTTTTTATAAACAAACAATGATGACTCCTGAAAGATTTCGGTCATGCATTTCATCATCAGAATTGCAATTAATCAAGATTCCTCAATAGTATGTATACATATAAGGGGATAGAGAGATGGTGGTTCAAAGATACCAATGAGCACACTCATACAAATGTCAAGATATGGTTTACCCACTCTTAGATATTGCAAGTGAATAGATGGATCTCTTGTAGATAGGTCACACTCAGAAAGGATGAAGTTTTGACATCTGATTAAAACTGCAATGCTAACTTTCAGGCTCAAAGATCCTTATTCTTGATTGGTCACCCTTTTTTTAGAACAATTAAAACAAAAGAAAATATAGTAACATGAGAATTCCAAACTAACTCAATGGTTATGGGGAAGGGCTCTCTCTGTGGCGGGCCCAGCCCTCTGGAACGACCTCCCCCCCGACATTAGGACCACCACGGACCTCCGCTCCTTCCGTCTTAAACTAAAAACGCACTTCTTCTGCCTTGCTGGCCTGGGATAGTTATTCCTCTGTTTTTGGGTTTATTGGGGATTTTTAGTTTAGTTAGTTTTAACGGGTATTTTAGCACAGGTGCTGTTTAATCTATTTTTAATATGAAATGTTGTATATTGTCATTGTTTTTATTCTTCCTGTGCACCGCCCCGAGTCCCTGTGGGGAGAGGGTGCGGTTTATAAGTATTAAATTATTATTATTATTATTATTATTATTATTATGTAATGGCAACTGTAGTTTAATAGTGGCAAATGTCTAGTGGTCATGTAAATGCGTAGAGAAGCAAAAATTCCTAATTTATACACACCTTGATAGATCTCATGTTTCTTATAGATGAATTTGCCAATAGTGAGAGGAGGCTCGTTTCTATAATTGCATGGTTGAAGATAATTTATAACATTCCTATATTTTCATATTTTCTTTTTTTTTCTGGCAATGAACATTCACAAGAGTAGGCAGAAGTATTGTAGTCCTATCATATCTGATGACCAGAAATATTAGGAGACTAGAACCTCAGAGCACTCACAGAATTCCATTTTTAAGTGTTTCCTATGCTGACATGGGGGGAAAGGCATTTAGAAAGAACTTTCCCATGCGAAATTTGTGAAATAAAATATCTTGTGCTCACCACTATCCAAAGCCCTAACTTGGACGGATCGAACTTCAGACTTAAATCTTTATTGCAGGTATCCCTATAACATATTTTAGGATTTGAATGCCAAATTATGAACTCTTAAATGAGTTGGTAAAAATGAATTGATTTTTTCAAGATAGTTGTCTTGAATATTGAGCAGGCATCGTTTAGGAGATTTTGTACTTTGTGGAGATTCCAGTGAGAAGTTTTCCTCTGGAAGTTGCAATCCCAAAATTTGTAAAGGGCATGAGTCAGAATGCCTAATTTAGAAAAAGGATGTTCCAAACAATCTCTTATCTTTTCCTATTGTACAGTACACACAGTAGTTACATTGTGGAAGGAGGGAAGACAATTGCTAATTGTCATGCTCAGATACTTGATCTTTTTCAGACCACATATAGATTTAATCCTCCTTATTCCTTTATAGGGCTTGTAAAGCAATAATCCATGATCAAGGCTTTCCAGGCAATACAGTAATTTAGCCCTGCAACATTTAAGGAAGGACAGCATGTTTTCTTACAGATAAAAGACATGTTCTTGTTTTATGGTGGTTTGTGTCTATTAATTAAGCCAAATTAAGACATCTTAGTTTAATTTGACTACAAATGCTCAAGAATAGTTTTCATTAAATAGAACCCAATGGTTTAAATCTGAAATTATTCATGCTGTATCTCAACAACTGAATTTATTAGACTTGGCTTGAATTAACCAAGCAGTTGCACTTGCAAAGGGTACCAGGAATTAGCTTTCAGTTTCCATGAACATCTGCTGGATGAAACTGCAAAGCCCTAATTGCCATGTTAATATTGATCTATAATTTCCATGTATTATTATAGTTAGAGGACTGGAATAATGAGTCACTATCTAAATAATGTTTATTAAAAGTAATTGAAATGTTTATTGGAGCTCATATGGAGTGAAATCTAGTGCAAGATTTTTCAGTTTTATGCTGTTAGGTTTTTTCCTTTTCCTTTCCTCTCTTAAAACACCAAGTCCTTCTCTTACCACTTTGGACCTTCCAAAGGAGATATTAAGAGTGTGTGGAAATTGTAGACAGAAGAGGAAATTACTGTTTTCACTGTGGGAATTATGTAATTAGAAAACACCTTGCAAGGCCTAACTACCATGGGAACTGTTTCAATTTATTTACTTTCTTTGTAGATGCTTGGAGAAGAGTTGTAAATATTATAAAATGACCTAGCTCAGTGATGAGATTCAACTAATTTAACAACCAGTTCTTTTTAATGACAGGCTGAGTGGGCGTGGCTGGGTGGGTCATGTGACTTAGTGGGCATGGCCAACTCTACGTCACTCGTATGGATGGTGCCTGTACAGGCCAGGCAGGGTTGGGGAGGGAATCCAGGAGTCTCTGGTGGGGGGGGAGGGATAGGAGGAACCTCTGTGTGTGTGTGTGTGTGTGTGTGTGTGTGTGTGTGTGAGAGAGAGAGAGAGAGAGAGAGAGAGAGAGAGAGAGAGAGAGAGAGAGAGAGAGAGAGAGAGAGAGAGAGAGAAACTGCCAGCCCTGATATATCTCTCCCTTCCTTCCCCCTCCCTCTCTGCTTTAGGCAGGCTTAGAAAGTCTGCCAGGTTAAGGGAAAATGCATGCTGTGGATGGCCCTCATTTGCCCCTTTGCCTGCTTCCCTCCTCCCATGTCTCCTCGTTACTCCCTTGTGCTGTCCCTCCCCAGTCTAGCAGCTCATCATTGCCCTTTGCAAGCCCGCTGATGGTGAAGCTGGATACCAGTAGGGGTTGGCTTTTTGCCTAGGTTTGTCTGGCTGTCGGGGGAGAAATAAGTGGGGGTCTGGGGAAGAAGCCATTTTTAGCCAGTTTCCCAAACTGCACACAAAGTTAACAACCGGTTCAGCCAAACCAGCTGAATCCCACCACTGACCTAGCTAGTATGTACTTTTCAGACTAACACCAGAACCCAACTACCTACCAGTTTTTCATATCCAATTCAAATTTCTTGTTACTTTTCCATGGTCTCTCCTGCTGAGAAGTTTCTGAGCTTTTTAAACTGGGTATTGTTTTCTTTTCTTTTTTGCTTATGTGAATATTTGAAGATCTCAGACACTAATAAAGGAGAATATTTGTAGCTCAGGGTTGAAACAGGAAAGGTGACTCTAGCATGGATGATATCACCTAGTTCGGGTAATGAAATGTCTGCAATAAAACAACCCAGCTCAGAGAGCACCAAGGACCCCAGACATTGATTGTGTGTAACAGATGATAATGATAGGATTCAGGGGCTGTTTACATGAAAGTCCTGACACCATGTGATTTGGTATCTACCAAGACATCCCAATAACTTTCCCAAAAACCAGCTAAGAAGCCACCAAATAGATGCTCTTCATAAAGCTGCCTTAAACTTGACAGTAGGCAGCAATTTCTCTACCAGGCTTCTGTTTAGGAATAGACAATTTAGTTTTCAAATGATACGTTTATTTTTAGGAACACCGTCTATAGTCTCACAAAGCTGGCCATGCAAAAAGTGCTTTCCACTGACAAAAATAATGTAGGTCATAATCCACCCCACTGGGTGAACAAGATGATGAGGAATGAGCGGTGTAGAATTGCTGAGATATTTGTGTTTGTGTGTGTTTGTGTGCATGCATGTGCACACACACATGCACGTGCACACGCACACACATAGCGTGTCTGCACTTTCCTCCACAAATGTTATTTTTAGCTCTGTTCTCACATGATGAAGGACAAAAATAAAACCTTATACATTTTTCATGCCGTCCCAGTGTGCCAAATCCAGGTCCTCACAATGTGCCCTTGGCTTAATACATTTTTAATAAGCTGAACCCAGCAAAAAAAAAAAATGAATAGGACCTTTTTTTTTTGTTTTATGTTGAGTACAGCTTCTTGCAGTAACTTCTCAGCACTAACACAAGAGAAGAAATTTGAGGCTGGGTTGCAAATATTCCTTCTGAATTTGAATATGTGCAGTTGCACTGGATGCAAGAAATATTTTTATATAAGTTCAATCATGGATTTCACCTGGATTACTGTTCTTTCAGTGAAATGTATCTCAGACAACTAAGGGAGTAAAGGTGGAGGAATAGTTTCTATTGTTTCAAACCAATGAAATTTTCAACTCATGTATACCTCTCTTAATTGTGAGATTGTTAGCACAACAATCCTCTAGTGCCGTGATGGCGAACCTATGGCACGGGTTTGCCATATTTTTCCGAGTATAAGACGCACCGGAGTATAAGACACAACATGATTTTGAAGAGGTAAATTTTTTTTAAAAGGTTTTACCTTCCCAGGCTCCCAGGAGCACTCTGCAGGCATCCCAAACCATCTGCACACCCCATTTTTTATGAAAAATGGGGCATGCAGAGAGCTTGGGAGGCCTGCAAAGTGCTCCTGGGGGCCAGGGAGGACAAAATGCAAAGTGTGGGAGCTTGATCTTCTTAAAGAGTAAGGCTTTTATCGATCTCAAATTCACTTTTCTCTTCAGCGAGAAGGGAAAGATGTGGGGGCTGCTGAATGGCTGCTGCTGTGCTTGGCTGGGAACGGCCCATTGGATGAGGAGGGCTGGAGATCCCTTCTAGGGATCCCTTCCTTGAGTGGCAAAAGGGAAGCATAAAAGAAATGAGGCTGCTTTGTCACACACATGCACAGACACGCACATACACACCCCAAATCCACCCGGATCTGTCATGCACCAAAGAGATATGGTAGCTGGGCTCAATAGCAGCAGTAGCAATAAGCACTGCATGACAGATCCAGAGAGATTGGGGGGGGGGGGGGGAAGCAAGTGAAGAGAACCAATCACCTCTGCACGAAGACTCTTCTCAGGACCCTAGATCTCCACTTTCTCTCCGGAAAAAGCTATTGGCATTGTTGGGATTTTGGCTAGTGAAAGAAGCACTGGATGGAAAGGAAACTTCGCAATGAGGCAGCTGCCAAGCTCCAGGAATACGATGCTCCTGTATTCCGAAGTTTCCTTTCCATCCCGTTCTTGTTCCATTAGCCAAAATCCCGATGATGCAAATAGCATTAAAGTGGAGATATAGGTCCTGAGAAAAGCCTTCATGGATATTGTTTCTCTTCCCTTCCTCCACCGCCTCCCCCAAGCCGCCCGGATCTGTCATGCTGCGAAGAGATACGATAGCTGGGTGCAATAGCAATAAGATCCAGATAGATTGGGGGGGAGGCGGGGGGAGGAATGGAAGGGAAGAGGAACAATCTCTCTATGAAGACTTTTATCAGAACACTAGACTTCCTCCCCACCCGCCTCCAATCTTTCTGGATTCTCAGCAGCCAAAGCCTTTGAATCAAGCTTGATTGTCCCCATTTCAGGTTTTTAACTTCCCAAACTTGCCTTCTGAGAAATCTACCATCTCTGAGGCACCTTTTGTTTGCAGGTGGTGGAGGAGGGCAACTTAAAGCAGCGCCTCCTTAAACCAAAGCCTCTGAATAACTGGGAAAGAAAAACTTGCTTTTCGGGCGGCAGTTTCCGGCAGATTCCAAGCGCGACTTTCTTTCCCAGTTATTCAAAGTCTTTGGTATACTCCGCCCTTGCCCTTCTCCTTCTGCAAGCTAAAGGTACCTCAGAGATTCGGCGGGCAGCTCAGGGGAGACAATGGCCACAATGATTTCATTTCCCAGCAATGTGAGGAGCCGTTGCCACCGCCGCCACCCCCTAAGCCCTCCTGGGAGTCGAGCTGAGAAGGAGTCCTGAAAGTGAATGCTCTCTCCTTTCCAACCATCACGATCTCTCCAGTGCCAGATTCACCTGCCTCGTTTTCAGACGACCCAGGCAGCTACATTCGAAGTATAAGACGCACCCAGATTTTCATCCTCTTTTCTGGAGTAAAAATGTGCGTCTTATACTCCGAAAAATATGGTAGGCCTTATTTTGAGGCCGTTTTTCACCCTCTGGAGGCTTCAAGGAAGCTCCTGAAGCCTCTGGAGGTGGGGGGAGGCTGTTTTCATCCTCCCCAGGCTCCTAGAAAGCCTCTGGAGCCTGGGGAGGGCGAAAAAAGCACACCAAAAGCAGAGTGTCGCGCACATAGCATTATGGGTGGCACGTTCACATACAGCCCACCTGTGCTCCCCCCGCTTTTGGCACGCGAGCCAAAAAAGTTAGCCATTACTACTCTAGTGTCTGAAAGTGGTAAAGCTTTAAGTAAGTCCAACAACACCATACTTGTCGACTTCCATTTAATGGTTTATCAACCCGATCAATGTTGACTGTAAAGAGCTGTCTTGCCAACTACCGTTTAATATCTCCTTGGATTGCATTTAGAATTAAATCTTAAACCTCCAGATGTTCTTTTAATCTCAAATTCCAATTTCCTTGCCATTAGCCAATTTGGTGGGGATTAGTAAGAAACTGGACTAAAATTTCTGACATTCCCTTGCAGTCTAGCAATCTTCCATAAAATGGCTTGATTTTTCTATTGTATATCATCCTTTAAGGAGTCCTATAACAAACTAGCATTTTGCTGAGGACCGTTAAGATTATGGAGAGAGATTTGGGAGGAGGATCTGCTTCCAATAAATGAATGTGAAATGTCAATAGATACTACTGTTCCAACATGAAAGCTGTGATTGATAGAGTTTAGTTCAGGGGTGTCAAACTTGATTTCACTGAGAGCCGCATGAGGGTTGTGTTTAACTTAGGGGAGCTGGGGTGGGCATGGCCAGCTTAACGTCACTTGTGTAAGGGTCACATGTGGTGGCCCGAGCGGTCAGCCAGTGAAAGCAGGCTCCCGAACTCCATTTTCAGCTGCAACGGCCTCATGCATTCCTCTGCCAGCGAAAACAGAGCTCTCAAGGGCTGCCCATGGCCCTCCCGAGCTCCATTTTCACTGGTAGAGGGCTACAGGAGGCAAAAGCAGCCAGAAATTGAGCTCAGGAGGGCTGTGTAGAGACACTGTGGGCTGGGTGTTCACTGTTTCCAGGGCGGCCCTGTGGGTCAGATCTAAGCACCCCATGGGCTAGATCCGGGCCCCGGACCTTGATTTTTGACACCCCTGGTTTAGTTATTTATTTATTAAATTTATATGCCACCCACCTGGCAGTTCAAGGTGACTCTGCGTGTCTTACAATGTAATAAAACATACAGATATAAAAGCAGATTGAAATTTCAAAATATTAAAACAAACTGAAAACCCCCAGAGATTTGGAGTGGAGCAATGGTGCTGGCTACTCTTGTTACTGCACCAACCGCCTCCCGCCAACTCCTCCTTCAGTTAAATGTTATTTAGAATTTTCCATATTATATATTTTATACTTATTAACCCGCATACCTGCTATTACCAAAAGCTGTATTAATTGAAATTGCACTGATAGAATCCTCCACATATTTTTCCTTCCTTCTCTCTTATACTCCAGTTAATCTGGGGGGAGTCTTTTTCTAATACTTTCCTGTCTACCTGGCTTAATATGTATTCTGCATGTGTTGTTGCTTCAGAGGCTTCTCTAAGGTCATCTCCATGGATCCTTCCAGTCAGCTATGGCTGGAAGATTGAAAATTACAAACAAACCACATATATTTTACATCTCAAACAAGGCAAAAGCTTGATGTTTCACACTATATTAGAAGTAAAGAAATGGGTGACTTGTTTTGATTGTGACAACAAATTACAAGCTATTTGTTGGTGTCAGCTACCAACTCTTTAAATGCAAGTAGTGGTTAAGGCATCAGGCTCGAAATCAGGAGACCATGAGTTCTATTCCTGCCTTAGGCACAAAGCCACAAATCTTGGCCAGTCATTCTCTTACAGACCTAGGAAGAAGCATTGGCAAACTACTTCTGAAATCTTATTAAGGAAACTGCAGAGATTAGAACAGGCAGTTTAGAAGATGAAAAGGCTGAGCTAGAGGTAGGGTTAAGTGTGTAATCAATTTGGAGTCATTGTGTAGTCCTCAGAAACCCAAATCTACCACCACACCTCACCCCATGAATTCTGTTGACCCTTATCTAGCACCAATTTAGCTTGAATTTTTAGTTGCTCAGAATCTTGTATATAGATGACAAGAATAAACTCTACCTGGCTTAATAAATATTTATTCTACATGTGTTGTTGCTTCAGAGGCTTTGAACTCAACTCCTGTTATCTGGTTATTTGTACCTAATAATCAGTCACTAGACTCAATGCTGACTAAAAAGCACCTACCTCTCAAAACAAAGTTATAAAAAATTGTTTATGGGAGGAAGTATCCAATTTAAGATTCTATAGCACACTTAACACACTGCATGTTATTTTCAGAAGAAGAATGGGGGAAAAGCTGGTGATTTTAAAAACAACTATTGATTTAATTAAAAAATTAAGATATAATTTTCACTAATCTTTCTTTAAAAATAACAGCTTAAAAAGGAATCTGGGTGTAATATAAATAATAAAACCTGATATATGCCACTTTCTTTGAAAATGAATAAGAAGTCTGCTATAGCAGTATGGTGTGATTATACTATTTTAGCAAAAATTATTTTTACTAAATTTTAAAGAATAATGTTTTTTTAAAACTAGTAACAGAAGTTTTTTAAAAATGTAATCATAATTACTGTAGTTAAATGTTACCAAACATTTATAAACCATACTTCATTCATTTCATTACTAATGAAAGAAACAGATATAAAAAAATGTGTGAAGCCCAAATTAAAACAAAGCTAATTAAATTGAAATGAAGAATATTTTTAAAGTGATCAGATTTCTTGATTTAAAAATTAGGCATCAAAGTAGCAGAAGAAAGCACGCAACACACAGAAAAACAAGAGTGTTAATAGTTGTTAATTAGATTAAACAAAGGTTAAACAATTTGTGGTTTGGAGGTTATGGGAACCCAGCAATTAGTGCAAGCTGGGGTGTCAGGTTAATGTGGTTTGTTTGGGCACAGCTTGTTCTAAAACACAAAAAATGTATTTTGCTGAATAAGGATTCAAAGTAGTGTGAATCTATTAATATTTATTATCCCTTTTTTCAGTAGCATTCCCAATACTTCCTGAGAGATCATTTAAAGATGTATAGGCACAGAATTGACATTGGCATCATTTTCTATTGGGCTTAACTGATTATGAAGTAGGCATTTTATAATAAGCATGCAAAATGCACCTTGAGAGTAATTTCAGTTTCCTTTTATCTAACTCAAAACCAATACCCACTTTTTATTGCTTTCGGTTCAAACGTTAAGCTGCTGCTGAATTGTACAGCTCTAAGAGTTAACAGCTTATATGAATGCTTTGTTTGTTTAAATAATTTGTACTGAAAGAGAACAAGTTCTTAATGTTGGTGGGATTACAGCTTCATACTCTGGCTGGTGCTACAGTCGCCTTTGGAGGAAGTTCATGCTTAGCTAAAGTTAAGAATGTACTTTTAATGACTTTACCATGCGTATGTTCATGGAGCTAATTAGCATTCCTGCGGAGAAGACGTCAACTTTTTGTTCACTCTTTCCCGAGAGGAAAGCAGAGTGTTCAAGAGACCCTGCTGAGTGATCTAGATTCATTAAAGCCAGCATGTTTCTTGACTGCCAAGAAAACTGTGGTTCCCTCAACCTGCAAAAATTATGTGAAAGCATTTGAGATACAGCTTGCTAGGTCAACATATAGGAAATCTTCTATGGGTTTTAGATATACTGTATCATCTATTAAATGAGACACAGCTTACATAGATTTGATGTTATGAGGGAACCCGTAAAAGTAGTGTTAATTGGCACAGAGGTTGATGACCTTGTGTAAAGGCCTTACTTTTTTGGGGCACTGAACCCCACAATATGTACAGATCCACATCTCATATATGTGGGCAGGGATAACTGGGGAAAGTGTGATTTCTTTTTTTAAAAAGTGCTGTCCCTATTCAATGATTTACATCGCAAATTTGTGTGTTTTCACCTAAAAGTGGTATGCAATTGGGCTATGTTTCAGCAGCTATTGTTCATAAGAATCATAGTGTAACTATGAATGACCTCCAAAAACAAAGATGACCCCTCAAGGGCCATCAGTAGTCTAGGAGCCATGGATACTTTCTACCCAACCTATAATGTTCTAAAGAGAATGTTTTCTCCTATATAGATTGTTCAGCCACTGTATGGAGGCCCTTTATGTGGAGCCCAAAAAGTGGTCTTTTCTGTTGTGATGTCCACACTCTAAAGTTCCTTTCTATAGATGTACAAAAGTATGAATCTTGTTAAAAGATTAAAAAGATTTATATTCTTTTTTACATTTGACATTTCATGGTGGAATTGCAATATGATTTATGGCCTATAAAGTATATACTGTGCTTTAATATTCTTTCTATGAAACTTGACTTTATCTTTATTATTTTCATCTCATACTATAATAATTTTCTTTTGTAAAGCCTGCATTGCATTTATTTCTACAGGTAAGGCAGATAGGTAGGGAGGTAGACCAGTCATTGTAAAATATTCATTCTTCTTTCAGCAAGCTTTGAGAAGTTACTGATGTTTAGAACTCTAAATTATCAGAACTATGAGCCAATGTTGATTGCCTTTTGTATAGAAAAGCGAGACATAATTAAAACAACATACAACATACAAAAGACCCAAATAAAGAAGAGAAAGACTTGGAACGAAAGCAGTAAGGTAACCATGTTTCTAAAAATTAAATATGGCTAAACATATGACTTAAACCATATGACTTAAACCATGTGCCTTGATTTTCAGTTATTTGTGTCCATTTCCATTTTCTGTCTTCTTTTTGCATTTATAGCATAGCAGGGTTT
The DNA here is from genome assembly GCA_039707465.1 of Rhabdophis nuchalis. Classification (NCBI taxonomy): domain Eukaryota; kingdom Metazoa; phylum Chordata; class Lepidosauria; order Squamata; family Natricidae; genus Rhabdophis; species Rhabdophis nuchalis. The sequence continues at coordinate 75,439,686 of CM077645.1, forward strand.
TTTTTTTCCTTGTCTAAGAAATAATCAGAACATGAGGGAAATAAACAGCTGTCCTAAAAACTGTCATAGATATTAATTTGTTTTGTCTGCATCTTTCAACAAAAAGATTGAATAGAGCAATATAGACACAGATAAAAACTAATCGTCTTAAAGTCTTCCGAGGGCTATTTTTATACTGTCATTCTATTATTTTTCTGGTTACAAATGATGAATATATCTCAGTTTTAAATGAGATCGAATGAATTTTGAGGGTTATTTTCCTCATTCTGTCAGCATCACACAATTTTACAGAAAGGCATTATCAATTCCAGACTATGAGCCATTTAATGTTTACTCATACGGTCCGAGGGAGGGAGGGATGGACGGACTGAGTAATTATGTGATTATTAGTGTTGACTCTTAGTGGTCTCAGTTAGATTAGAAGGTATCACATATATTAGTAAATATATCAAGGTCTGTAAGATATATTGAATAGCCATTCTACCAGAAAAAAATTCCCTACTTCTTTGAATTACCACAGAAGTTTATGATCACTTCTGCTTTATGCCAGTACCAACACTGGAGAACAGGAAAAAGCGCATGCCAGGATGGTATGGAGCCATAAGATTCATAACTCTGCAAGATTCTTCTCAAACCAGTGGTAGATCTATCGTAGAATTAAGATGGCCCTACTTTAATTCCTTTAATGGGATTGCAAATGGGAAGAAAATAATTTGACTGAAAGAAAAGAAAAATAGATTAGGAAGGGCTGCCTTTTGCTTTGCTAGCCTAGAAGAAAACAGTGTTATCACAGTGTCCAGGTCTCCCATATGCCTCAGGTGGGTGTACTCAATCAATATTCAGAGGTGAAAATTTGCTTATAAGTCTTGACTTTTAATGTCATTTAACATGAATAGGAATTGGTTTGCTGCTGCTGTTGTTAATTTGTATAGGTTTTTTTTTTGACAAATGCTCAACTATTACCTTATTTTCAGAATGTCATAAAAATGATTAAATTGTGTGCCTCCAATAGAAAAATCTATATAATGCTGTTAAGGAATTGGCATCAGCTTCTACCATGGTTTTAGAATGCATGGTTTTAGTAATTTCATTCAACTAAAAGAGAGTCAAAATCTCCATGACTATTCCATAGACTGCGGTGTTCCCTGTTCACTAGCATATTCAACAGATTTTAGAATCTGATATGTGTGCCCAAGGACTCAAAGTGGCTTGTTATATAGAAGGATAATATGGTTTCAAGTATTCATTTCTCCTATGCTCATTCAATCCTTGATGCAGCTATAATTTTTATTTCCTTTTTTTCTCCCAGAAGAGTTAATTCAGTATATTTTTGTTCCACTAATCCAATATCACTATAATTGCACTCTGGTAGAAACAGGCAATCTTTTTGGCCAGTGGGCACAATTGTAATTTAAAGAAAGTCATAAACTGTCTCATGAAACAGCTGCTATGGGGCAGAGGTTTGTGCACTCACAAAACAGCCGCCATGGTTTGCATGGCCAGTCACAAAACATCATTTATCACCAGGCAAGCTGTCAAGACTGCCACTGAATATCTAAGTTGCTATCTACCATCGCAGATTTCTTTGGGAAAGAAAACTCCTGCTACTTACTCTTCTCATTTTTTTAAATACAGATTGGTCCTGAATCTAGTGACTCTTTTCTTTTAGCTGTGTTTCCAGTTGTTTGCTACAGCAACAGATAGTATCTTAAACCTGAAATTCAATGCATGCTTTCCTGCTGCTTCTATGGCCTGTTGAATACAAATAGTCTTGCATAGTAAGTAACCATATACTTCTTAAATCAGAGGTCCCCAACCCCCAGTCCACAGGCCATTGGGAACCTAGCTGAGCAATTGGGCAGGGGAGCATGCGAGTGTTTGAAGCTCCATTTGTGCAAGCAATGGGCACGTGTGTGAAACCATCTCCTCCCCCACCTGAACACTGCTGCCAGTTGGCAAAGCCAGAAAAGTTGGAGGCTGCTCTCTTAAATAATCAGGATGCCAAAATCTTCACTGAAATTGCCTTTAAGAAAAACAAACTGCTGTTTTTAAAATTAGCTGATAATATAAAATACAAAAGCAAATAATAAATAGGAAAAAGCAGAGAGGAAAGGGAAGGGAAAAGTGCAGAAAAGAAAGGGAAAAGAAAGAAAAGACATTGACTTCCAACTCTCTTTGGTGAAGTAGAATAAGATAATCACATCAAACCTCAACGTTTTACTTTTGCATAATGGTATAAACTAGCCATTTTTATAACAACAAATCTATATAATCGGTTAAACCAAAATCAAGGGTTTTTTTCCACCACAAGCACAAAGTCCAGAAGTGGTTTCCAAGTAGAAACAATAGTAGTTATGTTTTTTCTTTCTTTCATCAAAGCAGTCAATTTAGCCATCTCTGTTAGAAAACCTAACTCCTCTGAACAACTGGCACATGTGCCAAGCAACTAACAACTAAGCTCTAATACAAATGTGTTGCAGTTATGCCAAAGTACAACATATATAAACTATTATCCCTTATTTCTGAAAAAGTGTAAGGAAGGACCTCCCATCCCCCCCAAAAATTTTCCCCTGCAGACACAGACTACAGCTAAACCAGAACAGGTCTTTGGAAACTGATGCAACTTAATACAAGCTGACATCTGAAAGCTTATGTGGTTCAGAAGATAACAAAATTTTATAAAAGGATGGCAACAAGTATAAAGCAAATGCCACTGTACATTACAATCTTTCTCATGACCCAAGCTTCTGCTGTTTATTGTACAACAGTATTTTCAGTAAATAAAAGGTTAAAGAGGCAATCCTATAACACTTTCCTTTCAGTAATTAAATCCAATTAATCTCTCAAGGGTATACGTTTTTGGCTGGTTGAATATTGTTGCAGAACACCTCAAGTGGAAATCATGAGGTTTAGCATCCAAACATCAGTTATTGATAAAAGAATCATGCACCAAACCTGTTTTTAAAATTGTACCATGCACTGAATTTGTTCCTCTAGTACTTATAAATCAAGGTTGGCAACATACCATAGTTCCTCTATGTGCCAGACCACCCCAAAGTTGTCTCTATCACTTAAACAGAACAGAGGGTTATTTCCCCCCCCCAATGTCCGTTCAAGGAAGGTATCCCTTCCCCATCTGTTCCCTGAGCTCTGTCCTCCAGGAATTTTGGCTTGAGCTACAATAGAAATTATATATTTTTCCTGCTCAGTATGATTCTTCCATTTTTCTTCTTTGTTGATACAGGCAAATCTCTTCAAAATCCTGCTTGCTTGTTTTTTAAAGGTCTGTCCTCGACTTACGACCATAACTGACAATACAACCAAAATTTACGTTGTTAGGTGAGATATTTGTTAGGTGGCCCCAATTTACTCTTGCCACAGTTAAGTGAATCACTGCAGTTTATTACTTAGTAACCCGACTGTTAAGAAAATCTGGCTTTCCCACTAACTTTGCTTGTCAGAAGGTCGCAAAAGGTGATCACCTGATCTTGGGACACAGCAATGGTCATAAATATGAACCAGTTGCCAAACATCTGAATTTTGATCACATGATAATGGGGATCCTAGAAAGGTCACAACTCTGAAAAACGGTCACAAGTCACTTTTTTCAGTGTTGTTGTAACTTTGAGCGGTCACTAAAGAAACTGTTTTAAGTTGAGGACTACCTATATTCATATCTCAAATAAGTCTTTGGAAAATTAACGAAGAATCATTGAGATTGGTTAGCATGTTTAGAATTGTGAAACGTCCTTGCATTTGCTTATTGCAGGGGTCTGCAAAGTCGGCTCTTTTAAGACTGGTGGACTTCAACTCCCAGAATTCCCCAGCCAGCTATGCTGGCTGGGGAACTCTGGGAGTTGAAGTCCACCAGTCTTAAAAGAGCCGACTTTGCAGACCCCTGGCTTATTGCATGGAAGAGAAGCTGTTCTCAGGGAGAAAGTGACACCTGATATGTCTCCAGATTCTCTCTTTAAAGCATCAGAGGTATTGATTTTACAAGAGGGTATGTTTTAAGCCATTCATTAAACAGCTTGCCTACCTTCCACTTTAATAATTAGAATGGGAGGGGGACATTGCAAAATACATTGACAATGTTTTTGTGGAGTCACAATTGGACACAACCATCAAGGCCAGAGCACTGGGGCTCTAGAATATTTTTTTCCTTTCCTTTTCTGTTTGTGCACTGATGAAAAAAGACAATTATCAGTCAAGGAGAAGAAAGGAGGCAGAGGGGGAGGGGGGAAATGGAAAATATGCTGTTGTTATTTCGCAGGAGAAAAAGACTGGCACAAAAAAAATCAAAGCACAACAGTGAATAATATAAAAAGACAGACTGCAGTCCCCTTCCTGAACTTTAATTCGTAATATCTAAAGGGCTACCAGAAAGAAGAGAGAGTCAACCTATTCTCCAAAGCACCTGAAGGCAGGACAAGGACCAATGGATGGAAATTAATCAAGAAACCTAGAACTAAGGAAACATTTTCTGACGGTGAGAATAATAAACCAGTGGAACTGCTTGCCTTCAAAAGTTGTGGGTGTTCCATTACTTGAGGTTTTCAAGAAGAAATAAAGAATGGTATAGGCCTCCTACCTCAATAGGGGGTTGAATTAGAAGATCTCCAAGGTCCCTTCTAACTCTGTTGTTCTGTTAAAGGTGGCCATAAAACCTTCTACCTCAAGAAACAGCAGAAAAGCAGGCAATTAGTTCCAATTGAATAAAGCATGCTTTGTCTTTTATCAATGAGAAGCAACTGGGATATCTGGGTGCTGCTGCCACTAATTTTATTTTATTTTTTACTTTTTGCCATGGGAAAATGAAATCTTTCAACTTCTTATATCCTCCAAGAAATCAAGAGACCAATATTTCCATGCCAACGTGGCTGGGTTTGGGGGTTGGCCAGTAGGAAGAAATCTTAACACACAGGGCTGCTTTCTCCCAGTTCATCCACTGAACAGAAAAACAAAGTGAGGAGGTATTTTGCCTACAAAAAGTGACTCTCCTCATCCTCCACCCTCCCTTTGATTTCTGAACAGTAAGTCTTCCAACTAGAATAAGGAAGAGGAGAATGTATTTGCCAAACCTAAATAATTCTTGGGTTTTCAAGAAGATGGGTTCTGAATTCTTTGTATTATCAGAGTTCTTCACTTCTGTGGAATTATCCCAGTCTTCTCTATCTGGGGAAATAAATTCAGCTGCCAGTTTTCCAGCTAACCTTTAACTAAATAACAAACGTAGAATCTAATTTTCCAACAGTCAGCCAAAGCCTTCTGCTGCCACTGAGATGATGTATTCATATCACATTATCCCAAACGATTATCCTAAAGATAACAGCAATTATTAATCATGATTCCTATGGCACCATTGTGAGATAGACTGCAAAGTTACAAACTTGATGTTTCCAGAAAGTGTTCTTCCTCTATGAGGGCAATCAATCATGAGGGGGAGAAAAATCGCAATACGCCCAACAGTATTGAATGAAATATTTTTTTTATAAAGAAAGTGTGCATTATATGGATAGATAAGCAACAGAGCAGAAAGTAGACTTTCATGCTAAATCATTACACATCTTTATCTGACCCCGAAATCCTCAGTGTCTCTCACTGACTTGTGACCCAATTTACAGTATTGTATCTGATGCAACAGGATTCTTTTGCTCATGTACCTATTACACACCACTAGATCTCAGCTAAAGAGGTGGAAAATAGTACCAGTTACAGTCAAGACACAATGAACAGCAAAGGCTCCATTTCTCTGAAAATGTCTACTTTCCCTCAGAAAGTTGTGCAAGTACTTCAGCACTCTTTTACCCTTTCAATGTTTATTTAGTTCACCCCTTGTAAAGGATTCTGACAGATAAAATAACAGAAAATAATGGTCTAAATAAAGAATTGTACTGAACCACTTGCCTGTATCTCTTTAATCTCAGCTATTACACATAATAAACATTTCAAAAACAAGTTTATGGTTGGATTCTACTTTCCATCTCCAAGCAACATAACTGAGAATGATGAGATTTATATACCATCATGGCTACAAGACATCAGAAAAGAGTAGTCTAAGGCAGGGGTCCCCAACTTTTTTTGCACCAGGGACCGGTTTCATTTTAAAGAAAATTCTGCGGACCGGCTGGCATAGAGGAGGAGCGGGGGGAGGGGGAACAGGCGGCGCATGCACACGCGGGGGAGAGTCGGCTCACTCGGCGCTCTAGGGCCTCCAACAGCACAAACGGACATGCCTGCGCTCTCCCACATCCGGCGTGCGCTCTGCCCAGGGGGCTGCCCCCTCCTCCCCCCTCCTCCTCCTCTCCAGCCCTGCGGCCTGGTTCCTATGAAGCCACGGACCGGCATCGGTCCACGGACCAGGGGTTGGGGACCCCTGGTCTAAGGCACAAAAATGTGCCAAAAATGCTCAACAAGGTTCAGTCCCAATTTCTAACTCATCTCTAGAATATGTTTAAAAAAATAGATAAAAGAATGAAATGTCATTTAAGTGCGCTAATATATTTCTAATGCTATTGGTCATCTACTGTGAGCTTTACATACAAGAAATTAGCAGGAAAACAATCACAAATATGCATTTTTACAAATTAAACTCCAGAATATGTCTTATGCATAAAGACATCTGGCCAAACTTGATGGAGACATATTTTTCTTCCATACTTAGAGTGTCTATGAAGATTCTCAGTTATCTAGGTCATGGTTGTCCCAAAGGTGCTTTTTTCAAGAGGCAACTGGACTTAATGGTTTTTCTTTGAAGATGTTTCTCTTCTCATTCAAGAAGCTTCTTCAGCTCTGACTAGATGGTGAGGAATCAGTCTTCAAAGAAAAACCAGAAAGTCCAGTTGCCTCTTGAAAAAGGCACCGTTGGGACTTACCTATTGACAGTATCAACAGATATGCTTGATAAACTTTTTTTTAATCTTCCAATATCCTCAAGAGGACTTAGATGAATTAATAACTGAACAGATATATATATACACATTCAGGTCCAGAAATATTGGGACATCGACACAATTCTAACATTTTTGGCTATATACACCACCACAATGGATTTGGAATGAAACAAACACAATGTGCTTTAACTGCAGACTGTCAGCTTTAATTTGAGGGTATGTACATCCAACTCAGGTGAACGTTCTAGGAATTACAACTGTTGGCATATGTGCCTCCCACTTGTTAAGGAACCAAAAGAAATGGGACAATTGGTCACAATAAGTCAGGGAGACTAGTATAGATTATTTTGATCTTTTTAGCTCTTATCAGCTGCCTATCATGTAATATAGCCCCGGTTCAAATCCCAGTAAGGGTATGGCTAGCTGATGAGAGCTAAAAAGCTCGAAATAGATCTATACTAGTCTCCCTGACTTATTTATTGATCAGCTCAAAAACGTAACACACATATAAAAAAATTACACAACAGAACTCATAACTTTCTGTCTAGATGGTCTCTGGTGATGAGCCGAAAGGCAGAAAAGGAGAGCAGTATGCTTCCTCCCTTAATTGGAGCTTAACAGGGTGTTGTGACACAAGTATATACTTATCCTCCTGTCTCAGCTGATCAGGAAGAGAACCTGGTGGCTTAATGGCTAAGGCTCCTGCCTAGCGTGTAATACAGCCCCGGTTCCAATCCCAATAAGGCTATGGTTAGCTGATGAGAGCTAAAAAGCTCGAAATAGATCCATACTAGTCTCCCTGACTTATTTATTGATCAGCTCAAAAACATAACAAACACACACACATATGTGTGTGTGTGTGTGTGTGTGTGTGTGGGTTAGGTTTTTGAGCTGATCAATAAATAAATCAGGGAGACTAGGATAGATCTATTTCAAGCTATTTAGGTTATTTAGCTACATAAGTTAAGGCATATGTGTGTGTGTGTGTGTGTGTGTGTGTGTGTTTCACAACACCCTGTTAAGCCCCAATTAAGGGAGGAAGCATACTGCTCTCCTGATTTATTGATCAGCTCAAAAATGTAACACACACACATACACACACACATATATAATTGTTCCACAACACCCTGTTAGGGCCCCAATTAAGGGAGGAGACATACTGTTTTCTTTTCTGCCTTTCGGCTCATCACCAGAGACCATCTAGACCAGAGGTTCCCAAACTTGGCAACTTTAAGACTTGTGGACTTCAACTCCCAGAATTCTCCAGCCAGCTATGCTGGCTGGAGAATTCTGGGAGTTGAAGTCCACAAGTCTTAAAGTTGCCAAGTTTGGGAACCTCTGATCTAGACAGAAAGCCATGAGTTCCGTTGTGTAATATTTTTTTTAATATGTGTGTTAGTTTTATGAGCTGATCTCCCTGATTTATCTATTGATCAGCTCATAAAACTATCACACACACACACACACACACACACACACACACACACACACACACACACACACATATGCCTTAACTTTCTGCAGGAAAGCTGGATCATACTAAACAGAGTTTCCAGATATTGTATGTTGACCTGAGTTATAAAATTTTTAATCTATGTAGTTTACCATCTTGTTTCAGATGCCTACCATCCTGTTTCAAATGCTTCAGATGATGCTTCAGATGATCTCAGCATGGAACTTTCAACCCTTCATCTCCCATCCGACCCCACTCCAAAGAGCAAAACAAAATGAAAGTTTATTCTATTAATGGATCACTTTCTAACAAGAGCACCAGTTCTCAAGCTGATGCTATATATTAGAAACATCAAGCTAAATTTGCTTCTTTCAACAACACACCGTTTATCTTTTACTGGAAGAAAAAAAAACAACCTTTGCCAATATACCTATTATCTTATTTTTTTTTAACGAACTGCTAGTGCTCAATCACAGTATTTGCAAATCCATAGCAGAATCCAACAGTACCATTTGTTTGCTGCTTCTTCCTGCACAAATATTGTTCAAGAAGTCATGCAATCCATATCATGCTCAGCACAAACTTCTGACAAATGGACTATTCACAAATTGTTCCTCATTTAAAGCAGGGGTTCCCAACCTTTTTTGCACCAGGGACCGGTTTCATTTTAAAGAAAATTCCGCAGACCGGCCGGCGTAGAGGGGGAGCGGGGGGGAGGGGGAACAGGTGGCGCATGCGCACGTGTGGGGGGTGAGTTGGCTCACTCGCCCCTCTAGGGCCCCCAATGGCGTGAGCGGCCGCACCTGTGCTCTCCTGCCCCCGGTGCACGCTCTGCCCAGGGGGCTGCCCCGTCCTCCCTCCTCCTCCTCTCCAGCCCGGTTCCTATCAAGCCACGGACCGGCACCGGTCCACAGCCCGGGGGTTGGGGACCCCTGATTTAAAGGACATATACAGGTGGCTACAAGAATACTTCCGTGAGAAATATATTATTCCCTAGGATTCATCGTAAGGCGCGCACACATTTTTGTGACTCATAGTGATAGAGGGATAACCAAATTACACAGTACAGTATTATTTTTATCTATTATATATGCATTAAACATAGCCGTTTTTGATATAAAAATTCTCTGTGCTGAATATAATATCCAACAAGGGTGGTGGGTATTATCTTGCCCAAAGGTATTATTTTTATGGAATTGAGACACATTAATGTATATTCAGAAGCATTTCAAATTTGTAGTAGCTAGCTTTGAACTGCATTTAGGCCATCTCAACTGTAAAACTATGTTAAAGGTGACTCCTACACCTACACACCTCATTTGAAAGTTGTGTAGAATGGGAAGAAACAATAAATCTTATTTGTTGACAAAAAAATTCTAGTACGCTTTTATATATATATGATTTCACTATGCCAGGCTGTTTTAATGAATTGCAAGCAATTATGCTTTTGGAAGGTATATAGCACTTTTTATCAGTGCTTTATACCTTCCAAAAGGTATAAAGCACTGATAAGGTATAAAGGTATAAAGCACTGAATTTTTCAGATTCATTTTAAAGCATCACCCTGTCCAAACTGGTAACATGGGCAGATGCCCCTTAGGGCTGAGGTGGGGAATGATGGCCCTTTTATGACTTATGGACTTCCATGTTGGCTCAGGAACCCTGGGAGTTGAAGTCCACAAGTCATAAAGGGGTCATTATTCCTCACCCCTGCCTTAGGGAAAGGTGATATTTAAGATTTGGTTTTCCCAATTCTTTCTAGTCCCTTCTTTGGACTGTTATGATGATTTCTTAAACGAGGAAGAAGAAATGTAGCAGCTGCATAATAAACTAATCACACTATATTTATTTTTCTTTGGACAGCTACATAGTGTCAGTAAGCTTTCACCAATTAAGAGTTCATTTATTTTAAATATTTTAGAACTGTAAATGTTTTAGGGAAAGTAACTATTTATGTTTGCATTTGTACAGTCACTCATTTACAAAAAAATGTTTTTGCTTCTAGAATATGGGATGGTGAATACAATACTATTAGTGGTTAATATGCTTTCTTTGGGCAAAAAGACAGCTGAGTTCACAAGTATGTATTTATCATTGGCCTTTATTGTAGCACACTGTGCATTTTGAATCTATTTCCTGCAAAAGTAAGCCAGAATTTATCTCTATTTTGTTCCACGAAAGGTTTCTCTAGAATATTATACAAATTAATTTATTTTGTCTTCCTTTAAAAGCCAAAACTGGGGTTCACTGTTGTTATAACACAAGTGTGTATGTGTGCTTTATACAATAAACTCATGTTTTCTTGCATAAGTGGAGAGATACAAACTGAGATTGAATTTTCCTTCTGCACAAGTATGTATCTTTTTTATGAACAAGTTTGAGTTCTTCAAAATTCTGGAGTAACATTGGATATACTGCAACATAGCTATAGCAGTAGCACTTAGATTAATATACTGCTTCATAGTGCTTTTACAGCCCTCTCCAAGCAATTTACAGAGTCAACACATTGCCTCCAACCATCTGGGTCCTCATTTTACTGACCTCGGAAGGATGAAAGGCTGAGTCAACCTTGAGCCGGTCAAAATCGAACTCCTGGAGTGAGGAGTGAGTTAGCCTGCAATTCTGCATTCTAACCACTGTGCCAGTGCACCACCAAGGCTCTTATCTTTAAAAATCTTAACTTTAATATCTTTAAAATGTGTGTCATTAAAGTACCTTTCAAATCCATCAGAGTTTTCTTTTTATGGAAACAAATAGGAAAGTAGTATCCTGTTTCCCAGAAAATAAGACCTCCCCAGATAATAAGCCCAATCAGGCTTTTGAGCGCATGCACTAAAATAATCCATCCCCTGAAAATAAGCCCTCCCTAAAAATATTGCAACAGAGCAGCAGCCATGAAGTGACCATGTTCTCCGCCTCCCCAAAAATAAGGCCAAGTGCTTATTTCGGGGCGGGGTCTAAAGAAAATAAGAACTTGTCTTATTTTCGGGGAAATACAGTAAAAGTAGTAGTAAAAGGGAAGGAGTAAATCAGCCAGTTGGATTGAAGTACTGAGAAAAAATACAGAATATAACCACTTTTTAAACATAATAATCACTGCATTAAGCAGGATCATGTTAGGTCATCGCCAGTCCAGTGTTCTACTGATAAAATCACGAAGCAGTTGTCTAGAAGGCTGAGGGTCACAGTAATTTAGATTTGTTCAAATCAACGCTGATCAGTGATATAAAGCAGTTCAGTCATGAGCAAAGTGGGAACCCTATTTGACTTTCACTTGACAGCCAAAACCTGATCTCTGTTCAATCATGTGTGAAATGAGATAGAAATCACTACTGAACTTTTAGAGAATAAGGTCATCTCTACAGTACTGAACTGATGTCACTATTGAAATATTTAATTAATTGTCATTATAGTTAGCAAACAAAACCAAAGACTAGAACAGAAAGCCTATTAAAGACAGAGGTAACGGCTTAATCTTAATATGCACCAGCTACTCCATTTCTAATGGTGTGTCTTTCAATTCCCCCAAAATGTTCTTTCTTTACAACAAAGATTTTTGAATTTCTAGCTTGTTTTCAAGATATTGACAATCAGAGTGATAGTGGATTTTTTAAAATTACTTTATAATAATTTACAAAATGCCTCCAGAAGTGGTGAATACTCCAACACTGGAAGTGTTTAAGAACAGATGGGACAACCATTTGTCTCAGATGGTACACGGGGTTGGAAATGTTATAAGATATCCTGTCTGAGCAGGGGGTTAGACTAGAAGGCCTCCAAGGTCCCTTTCTATTCTGTTCTGTCCTACCTTGGATTTTTGTCACTTTATTATTGTGAGATGTTAAAGAGCATAATATCACTATTATTTATGCATACACCTTCACTACTCAGACTGCTTGATTCCAAACACCTCCTAGATCTGAAAAATAAAAAACCCTCCATACCAGTGGTTCCCAAACTTTTTCAGTCCACCGCCCCCTTGGTGCTACAAACTGATCCTCAGTGCCCCTCACCAGTGGTGGGTTTCAAAATTTTTTAGAACCTATTCTGTAGGTGTGGCCTATTTGATGGGCGTGGCTTGGCAGTCATGTGACCGTGTGGGAGTGGCCACCTTGTAAAATGTAGTGAAACTCATTTAACAACGCTCTTGCTTAGCAACTAAAATTTTGGGCTCAATTGTGATAATAAATTCTTTCTTTTTCGTTCGTTCGTTCGTTCGTTCCTTCCTTCTTTCTGTCTTGTTTCACTCTCCCCCTCTTTCTTTCTTTCCTTCCCTGTCACTCTCCCCGACTTTCTTTCTTTTTTTCTTTCCTTTCTCTTCCCCTTCCTTCCTTTCTTGTGTCATTCTCCTCCTTCCTTCCTTCCTTCCTTCCTTCCTTCCTTCCTTCCTTCCTTCTTTCTTGTGTCACTCTGCCCCCTCTTTTTCTTTCCTTCCTTCCTTGTGTCACTCTCCCCCTCTTTCTGCCTTCCTTCCTTTCTTGTGTCATTCTCCCACCCTTCCTTCCTTCCTTCCTTCCTTCCTTCCTTCCTCTCTCTCTCTCTCTCTCTCTCTCTCCCCCCACCCCTCTCTCACACATACTTTCCAGTTGGTGAAAATTTCTGTTTTGCCAGCTGGGAGGCTAGCAAAGAAGACTCATTTTTCCTGCTGCCCGCAGCTCTCGGAGGAAGGAGGCAGGGAAGTGAGCCCCAGGCCTCATCTCTACCTCCTTCTTTGAGAGCTGGCTTCAGGAATGGCCAGCCTCTCCCACCACTGCACCCTTCATTCACCTTCCACCCAGAGGCTCTGCCAGCGGTCACCTCCCGAGACGGCTGCGAGCCTTCCAAGGAGGATGCTGGTAATTGGGGGCAGGGGGGGGGGGGGGCATCTGCTGTTTCTGTTGCTGCTGCGGCTGGTAATGCAGGCTTCTCGCATTAAGTTGCAGGTGCACCGATTCCAGCAGCTGTGTTTTGCTTTGAAACTTGCTGCCCCAGCAACCCGAAGGGGACATTCTCCCAGAAGCAACTTTCTCTCTTGCAGAACAGGCGCGTGAGGCCCCCAATGATCTGATGGGAGCCGGGAAGAGCCAAACTGCGCCCAGCCGTCCTTACTCCCTCCCAGCTAAGGGTGGGAGCACCTGAGAAGCCGCTGGGAGAATGTCCCCTTTGGATTGCTAGGAAAGCAAGTTTCAAGGCAAAACGCAGATGCTGGAATCGCCCCGTTTCCAATTGGGGGGGATCCATCTTTTTCCTCCATCTCCATGGATCCCCCCAATTGGAAATGAGGTGGCCGTGAAAGGGAAGAGAGCACCCCCGTGTGTCTTCTTCAAACAGCAGAAGGAGGAACAGGAGGGGAGTTTAGCTGTTTGAAAAGCCCCGCGTGGAACTCCCCTCCTATTCCTCCTCCGGCTGTTTGAAGAAGACACGCCGGGGGCGCTCCCTTACTTTCACAGCCACCTCATTTCCAATTCGGGGAGATCCATGGAGATGGAGGAAAAAGATGGATTTTCCCCCCACCTCATTGGAAACGAGGCGGCTGTCAAAGACAAGGGAGGGCGCCCAGCATGGTTTGTTCAAACAGCCGGAGGAGGAACAGGAGGGAAGTTCCACATGGGGCTTTTTTTTCGCCAGTAGCAGTATGCAAGTGGGGGGGGGCGGAGTGGGGGAGAGAGAAATCCTCTGCATAGAGCTCCCCCGGCATTGCTCTGGACCAATGGAGCCTCCTCCTTCCAATTGGGGAGATCCATGCAGTGGATATCTCCCCCAACCCTCAATTGGAAACGAGGTGGCTGTCAAAGCAAGGCAGCGCCCCACCGCAGAAGAAGAAACAGAAAGTGATTTAGCAATAGCCCAGCGCCCACCCAACCCAACTACCACTTGGCGGGCAGGCGGAAGGCTGGTGCTAAATCCCCTTCTGTTTCTTCTTCTGCGGGGGTGTGTGGTGCTGCCTTGCTTTGACAGTCACCTCGTTTCCAATTGAGGGGTGGGGGAGAAATCCACTGCATGGATCTCCCCAATTGGAAGGAGAAGGCTCCGTTGGTCCGGAACCCATCCAGGAAGATCAGGAACACGAGGGAGATGTTTCCCCCTGCGGATGGGCTCTGGACCAGCGGAGCCTCCTGGGGTTCGAGAGGCTTTCTTCAAACCTCTGGGAGAGTGAAACCCCCCCCCCCGGCCTCTGGAGGCTCTCTGGAGTCCGAACTTCCAGTAGGCCCATTTTTCAACCTCCCCGAGCCTTTGCATGCACCCTAAATTTATCTGCATCCAAAACGGGCTACATGGGGACTCCTGGGAGGGGCCAGCCAGGAGTAGGATTTGGGGGTTCTCCAAACCACACAGAATCTAAGCTAGAGGTTCTGCTGAACCCCTGCAAACCCCCAGCAGCCCATTCATGGTTGCATACATCAGAACTTACATACAATATCCCATTCCTTTTTAAACAAATGTGAGCTTCTTCTCTTCCTAATACTCACCCCTCTGTTCAAAACATGTTATCAAGATTGTTTTTTTTTCTTAAATCCTTTTATAAAGCTATTCTCTTTGTAATTTGAAGCTTGCTGTGAATGTTTTCCCTATCTGTTCATCACAGCACAAATTTTGAAATAGCACTCTTGACAAGTATATTGCTCCATTAAAGCACAGTGCTATTTGTGAATAAAAGTCATTATGTGGCTAGGACATACAAGAGTTATGTATTATATTGGTATCCCTGAATTGCTTTCTTTTGATGTGGGTAAGGCATCTGTCAATATTTTCCAAGAGAATGGGATCCTATGATTAAGAAAATAAGCAATTCTCTACATTTTATAGTATTTGAATATTACGTTCACTCAACAGGAAAAAAGCACCCTTATTTTTCCTGAACTGGAACACATAATAATATTATGATCATCACAAATTCCATGGACAAACGTTTTAAAAACTTTAAAATAACATTTAAAAAAAATTCAGTGTCTAAAGTTTATTTTGGCACTGTGCATTCAAACAAAACTCAGCAGGCACTAACAATTGAATTCTACAAAGTGGTTTCTCATTTCCATTTTGTAAGTGTCTCAGGACTAGTTACAATTAGTATAATCAATATATTTTTTCAGTTAGGGAACTCTTGCCCCAATATTAATATTTCATACTGAGAAATGTATGAATGTGAGAAAAAAGTTTAGGTTTGTTGATGTAGTAGAAACATGATAAAGAGCATAGACCTGAATTGGGAAATGTTCTGTACAATTATAAAGCTAAGTAAATTACATTCAATAAGAATGATTTATGAAATGCGGGAAGCATATCTGAGAATAAAAGAAATGCTTAATGAATGGCTCAGCCCTAAGCACTGAGTAAGACAATGATATGTGATCTCCTGCTGAGTATTTCATTTACGGATAAATGGGTAAAGAATATTAATGATGGCATTAGGGTTGTGTTCATTAAGGCTCGAAATGTGGCCGAACTTTTATAGGCAGAGAATGCCACCTTGTTGATGAAGAAACAGCGTAACGTATAGCAAATGTTAGATAAAAACAGGGACAGCTATGAGGGGGCTTCAAAAATCTGCAAGGGTGAGGCTCCAGTCATGTGATTGCAATTGCCATTTTGATTTTTTTAATCCATCCCAGAATGCTTTGTAGGATGCAATGAAAATAGATATGAAAATTAATGTAGGAAAGACAACGGTAGTTATGTTTTATTTGCAAATGGAATGAGCAATTACAAGTTATGCATAATTACTGAAAAAATAGTGTACTTCAGTAGAATGCTTATTAAAGATGCGAAAATAAATTTCAAGATGTGCAAATATTAGCAGAAAGATAGTACATACTGTAAGTGCAAAAAAAAATATATTGAAAAAAGCAAATATGTATACAATACCGTGCTTCTGACCAATTTGTTTCATGGAGGTGAGAGATGGATAAATGTTGAATGCTATGCGAAGAGGTTACAGGTAGTTCTCGACTTGCAAAAGTTCATTTAGTGACCAAAGTTACAAATGCACTGAAAAAAGTGACTTACGACTGTTTTTCACACTTACAACCACTGCAGCATCCCCATGGTCACGTGACCAAAATTCAGATGCTGGACAACTGACTTATATATATGACGGTTGCAGTGTCCCCGGGGTCTTGTGATTACCTTTTGCCACTTTCTGACAAGCAAAGTCAATGGGGGAGGCCAGATTCACTTAACAATCATGTTACTAACTTACCAGTTGCAGTGATTCACTTAACAACCGTGGCAAGGAATCTGGTAAACCGGGGTAAAATTCACTTAACGATTTCTCACTTAGCAACAGAAATTCTGGGCTCAATTGAGGTCGTAAATCGAGGACTACCTGTACTTGAGAAGCAAGGGTGGTCAAAGAAGAAGAGAATGAATGGATGTGGAATGAATGTGAACCGAATACAAAAGAGACGGTGAGGTGGTTTAACTCTGCAGGGAGAAGACTGGAAAAGTCGTAGCTGGATGGAGTCAAACGAGAAAAATAGAAAAGTGAAAACTATGAAGTGTATCTGCCTTCAAAGCAGGTTTGACTCCTGCAGACTGTTTAGACAGGTGTCCCTGCAGTTTTCTGTGTCAAGATTTGGAAAAGGTGCAGAGGAGGGCAACCAGAATGATTAGGGGGCTGGAACACCTTCCTTACCATCTGAGGCTGCAATGGCTGGGCCTCTTCACTCTAAAACAGTGATGGCGAACCTATGGCACGGGTGCCACAGGCGGCACATGGAACCATTTCTTAGGGCACGTGAGGCGTTGCCCTGTCAGCTCCAGCGCGCATGTGTGTGCTGGCCAGCTGATTTAGGCCTTCTTTTGAGGCCATTTTTCACCCTCTGGAGGCTTCAGGAAAGCTCCTGAAGCCTCTGGAGGTGGGGAGGGGAGGCTATTTTCACCCTCCCCAGGCCTCTAGAAAGCCTCTTGAGCCAGGGCAGGGCAAAAAAAGCATGCCAAAAGCAGGGGGTAACGCACATAGAATTATGGGTGTGGCACACCCACCCACAACTTGCGCTCCCCCTGCGTTTGGCACACGAACCAAATAAGGTTAGTCATCACTGCTCTAGAACGACGGCGCCTGAGAGGTGACCTGATTGAAGTCTATAAAATCATGCACGGTGTGGACAAAGTAGAAAAGGAAAAACTGTTTTCCCTATCGCACAACACTAGAACTAGGGGGCACTTCATGAAACTTTTGGAAGCTAGACCTCAAACAGATAAGAGGAAGTACTTTTTCACCTAGAGGATCACTGGTCTATGGAACTCCCTGCCAGAAGAAGTGGTGACAGCTGTCAGCCTCGACACCATTAAGAAAGGATTAGACGAGTTCATGGAGAACAAGGGTATCAATGGCTATCATTATGGATGCCTAAGGACACCCTCCGGGTTGGAGAGATAGGCAGGATATCTCTCAATGCCATTTGCAGGGAATCATAAGCAGGTGAAGACATCTGCTTGGGAATACCCTGAAGCAAATGGGGAGCCACTGTGTGAGACAGAATGCTGGACTGGATGGGCTGTGGCCTGTTCCAGCAAGGCTATTCTTATGTTCTTATGTTCTTATGTAAGATTTTGAAATGGTTTGCCATTGCCTCCTTCCTAGGGCTGAGGGAGAGAGAGGGACTGGCCCAAAGTCATCCAGCTGGCTTTGTGCCCAAGATGGCAATAGAAGCCTGATTTCTACTACTGCTGTACCAAATTGGCTCTCAACCCCAAAATACAAAAAGCACATTATACATCAATATATGGCCATAATGTAAACAAGGATGATTTGTAATGAAAGGAAGGTACACTTGGCTTTCATGGCTAGGTGGCACTTGAATTTACAATGTCCTGTTTTCTCACCTGGTGCCTTAACCATGACTAGACCAAACTGGCTCTCTGTTACCCCTTTTCTCCTATCTGTATAATATTGTCTGAAGCAATAAAAAAAAGTGGGGGGGAAGCATTTCCACTGTTACTAAAACAATAACCAAACTGTTTTGGTCCACCAGCAGCCAGCAGAGCTGGCAGTAGATTGAGAAGAAACATGGGCCAGTTCTTGAGTCTGGAGAAGGCTCTGATGAGGGCTCTGTGTCAGAGGCAGAGAGGGGGCCAGAGCCATATGCCAGTTATCAGCTGCCTTCAGAGTCAGACATCAGTGAGGCAGATGAACAGCTGGAGCCCATTTCCAGTGTGCGCATGCACAGAGTTGCCAGACAAAGTGAACAGCTAAAGAACAGTGGTCAACTTGGGAGTAAGGCCACAGGTGGACGATGAATGGCCCTCCCAGAGGAAATTAAAGAGGAGCGAAATGGGACTGGAATTTTCAGGAGACAATTAGTTCATTTAATTGGTTCATGATTCTCCAAGACTGCTTGCCAGGTTTTGCAGATATTGGCCTGTCAGATCTCCAAGCCAGATAACGTTTATGACTGTAAATTCTCCTTTGAAAGACTTTATAGATGTGAATGAGCAGAATTCACAGTAAATTAATAAAAGGTTTTTTTGTCAGGACAAGGAGTTTGCTTCATGCTCTTGGGAAGCCTAGGTCAGAACACAAAAAGGCCCAGGTTTGGAATTCTAGGAAATTCAGATTTCTAATGCTTGTCTCACATTAAAAAACATCTAAGTTAATGTATGTATTTCAAAATCATTTACCTTTTTTATTCAAGAAGAGTAGTTTATATTCACTGAAGTAGCCCTTTGTTTACAGTCTAGTATGATGTCTCCACCCCTCCTCACCCCTCTTCTGTTATACAAGTAGTCCTCAACTTACAACTGCAATTGAGCCCAACATTTCTGTTGCTAAGGGAAACATCTGTTGTGAATTTTGCCCCATTTTACAACCTTTCTTGACACAGTTGTTAAGTGAATCAGTTGTTAAGTTAGTAACACGGTTGTAAAGTGAATCTGGTTTCTCCATTGACTTTGCTTGTGTTTCAAAATATTACATGACCCCGGGACACTGTGATTGTCATAAATATGAGTCAGTTGCCAAACCTCTGAATTTTGATCACATGGCCGTGTGGGTGAAGCAGTGGTCATAAGTGTTAAAAATGATCATAAATCATTTTTTTTCAGTGCTGATGTAACTTTGAACAGTCACTAAAGGAACTGTTATAAGTCAAAGACTACCTGTACTGAACAGTAAGCAAAATAATAAAACTTTTTAGATCAAGATAGTGCATTTTAATTAACCTTATAAGTGGTACATTGGCTAGAAAGTCAATTCTAATGATCTTTAAACTTCCTGTGACAAGAGAGACTGTTAACTCTGTGAAAAAATTGTGTCTCTAAACTGATTTAAATTGACTGGCTGTCAGGTTATCCCATGTTAAATATTAGTTCCAAATGCATTGTTGCAGACCAAAGGGATACACGCAGCATACCCTGCTTGTTTATACTTTAAGCCCCTAATTTGAAAAATGGAAGGAAATTTAGCAAGTGCCTCTTTCCCTCACTTGATTATAACACGGGGTCCACCCGCTGGGGAGGGCAATGACTTCCTACGAGGAACCGCACAGAACAGCCCAGACACTGAGCAAAAGGCTTTTGTGAGTTGCACATTTTTAGAAATAATTTGCTTACAGATATTAGCCACTTGCTGAGTTAAATATTGATTTTTGTAGTTGATAGGAGCCTTCTGAAGCGAAGGAGGCTTTACTTTTCAAATGTGGGAGTCACTTTAATAAGGACTTATAACTAGCTAGTACTTCATATGGATCAGTGGTGAGTTGTTAATTTTTTTACTACCGGTTCGGGCACGGTCCCGTGCACGCCGTTTCTGCACATGGGTAGAAGCGTCCAGGCATGTAGGCGGAGCTTCCCGCCGCCACTACTACCAGTTCGCCCGGTCCTGGCTGAACTGGGAGCGATCAACTCTGATGTTGATAAGACTCTCCGCTCTTGGCTTCAGAAATGAAATGTTAATTTTGTTTGAACAAGAATATATAACAATACATTTAAAAGTGAATATCCATTATTAAAAGAAGGAGTTAAAACAAATGTTGCATTATGAAATTCTTCTGGCTCATACCATATTCAACAACAATAACAACACTATCATTTTCTTCAAGGAGGAATAGACAACTTTAATATTTATTTAGACCATTTAAATCAGGGGTCCCCAACCTTTGCAACTTTAAGTCTGAAGGACTTCAGTTCCCAGACTTCTCCAGCGAGCTTTGCTGGCTGGAGAACTCTGAGAGCTGAAGTCCTTCAGACTTAAAGTTGCAAAGGTTGGAGACCCCTGATTTAAATGAATTGTTACTGGGGGATCCTTAGTGCTCTCTAAGCTTGCTTGTTTCTTGCAGATGTTTCATTACCCTAACTAGGTAACATTATCAGAGCTAGTAAGCAGTCCCATTTGTTGTTTACATTCTGGGGTCTTGCCTGTTTGTGTGGATGTGGGTGGTCTTAGGGATTCTTTGGTTGGGTTGTTTACTGATGGTTCTTTGGCAGTTCCTTGATTGTGGTATTGCTTACTTGTTTGTTGCTCTGAAGGTGACCTTAGAGTTAATCAGCGATGAAACACCAACCCTACTTTTTTAGGGGGTTTGAAACATGCTCTTTCTAATGAGAATGATTTCACAGAGTTTCCAGAAGGTCTTTTTTTGAAACAGCTGGCTGAAAATACCCTATTTTTGGCATTTTTACAAAAAAAGGTCAACTTTACACTCAATTTGTGACCTATTGGAAAGCAGTAGAAGAATGAAATTTTATATTTGAAAACCTTATGTTGCTAAGTTATTGTGCACAAAGTTTCACATTTCTCATACCTTTCCTTCCAGAGATATAAAAAGCCAAACTTTAACCTTTTTTTGAGCCACAGTGATTTTCAGCCACCTTTGCTCCAAATTATATAGATAAAGATCACTCATGAAAATGTTTTTATTATTTTGTTTAATAGAACACAACAGGTTGTACAAGATGGCCAAGTTTTGTTTCTCTCAACAAAATATTGCCGGAGATATTATGTCTCAAAGTTAATGAAACCTCAGAGTCATACTGTAGAAGCCTGTGGTATGGGGTCAAACAAATGAATATATCTCCACAAGTATTGCATCAGCAAATGTAATACTTTACTGATGTTCATTGAGGACGTGTGTTCATGTTCACACCAAATTTCATTGAAATCCGAGATGGTCAAGCAGGGAGCCCCAGACCACTTGACATGGAATGACCCTTCCCTGCCATCAGCCTTACTTCCAGCAGCCCATGGGGCTTGCACCATTCTCACAGCGGTGGCCTGCGCCATCTGAAATGCATAGGCTAGGGGGTGAGGAAGGGGCAGAGGTGGCTAGCAGAGGGGCAATGAGGGCTGCATAGACTCATGCTCCCTGATCTCACACACACACCCCGCAAGAAAGCCATGCCCAACAGCTGCGGAGAATCCAGGCGGAGGGTGAGATGCAGGCTGAGGGTGATCCAAGTGGCAATGGCTCAGCCCTAGCTCGCCTTCCCCTCTGCTACCAGCCACAGGAGATGGTAAGGTCGTGGGATGAAGAAAGAGGAGGTCATGGGGGAAGAAGCAGAGAGATCATGGGGCCTCTGAAGGATGGAGGTAAGCAAGGTGACTCGGCAGTGGCAGGGGGAGGTATGTCTCTTTAGAAAGGCAGGAACTGGCACATCCCACAACCCAAGACGAAAGGTGAGCGGGTGGCATCTACCCATAGCCCTGGGAAAGGTCAGAGACAGAAATTGGCACGTCTTCTGATTTGAGGAAAAGGGCAAGTGGAAGGCATCCTCCCATAGGCACCAGGGAAGGCCAGAGGCGGGAACTGCCTCCGTGGGAAGCCACAGTGAGCAGAGTGGGCAAGGTGCAGAGGTCAGCTGGGCCACCTGGTCTGGGTAAGCAAGCAAGCAAAGGAGCCAGAGTGTAGCTGGGTGCGGGCATGACTCTAGCCACTGGCCAAGATGGGTGAGGCGAGATAGGGCAGTGTCCGGTGGGTGGGGCCAGCCAGTGAGTGGTGGGATTTGCCAGTTCGCCAAACTGCGCAGAATCGTAACAACCAGTTTGCCCAAACCAGTCCAAACGGCAGTAGCCTACCTCTGATGTAATTGCTAAAATGTATAAACTGTTACTGAAATTTGAAATGAAGAACAAGTAAAAGACTATGATATAGTGGTCTAAAAAGTTTAGACACAATATCTTGATGGAACAAGGAGTTCTGAGGAAGGAATGGCAGAGAGAAGACATCTCTGTGATAGCTGAGCTAATGACTATGACAAAAAAATGAACTGGTGAGTTGACCAGTCCTTCAACTGGTCTCAGAAGAAAAGGATAGAAAATTGTCCACATGTGCTTCAAATGGCTGCTGCTAATGGCCACTGTTTTGTGGTCTCCTGCAGGTTTGAGTGCTGGGAACTGTCATGATGGGGAACGGGAAAAGTTTACTAGGAATTCAATTCAAATCCTATCTAGTCATGACTAATGCTTTATTCCTAAGAAATCCAATAGGATCACAATAATGTACAGTTTCATAAGAAAATAAAAACATGCATTTTAATTAGTCTGTTTAAAAAAAACCTTTTACCTGAGGGACTCCTGAAAGAGTCAAGAGATCACTGAGTATGTTTTAATTATAAGATTCTAACTGCTACTGCTTTAAAAAGAGCCAGTGGTGGAGGTCTAGTTGGGTTAAATGCAGGTATAGTTATATCAGGGGAAAAGGCTTTTTTGTTTCAGAAAAACATTCAACAGGGTTCATATTGGAAAAAAGAAATGTGAAAAAATTCCACTACCATCTCAACTGTGCCAGCTTTAAAATGGTTCAACTAAAATGGCATGCATAAATAGCAGCCTGCATTATAGGCAGATTGTACAAAAAGATCAGCAACAGTTAAGCATACATTATTAAGGACTTTGTAGGTCAGAAATGATTATAATCAATGCATTATTGAGCTTGGATGCAAGACTAAAAGGATATTATTATAAAGCCATTACTTAAAGGCAGGAAATAATGGTATCTAGGAAAAGTTAAATTTGGAACTCAAAGAACTGCAAGTGAGCTAAGGTTGGATGGCTTGTAAATTCATAGGATTTTAATTACAGGTATACATATAACAGGTTGTTCATGCCTCATAAAGTGTTATTTATTAAAAGATGTCAATTATCTGATGTTCAGAGTTTTGTATATTCTACTCCTGGCTATATCAATTCAGATCTTTAAAACTGCCACACTAAATTGGACCATTATGTCATGCTATTTGACTAGGCTTCAACAGAGCTCTTTAACACTTCACAGCATAAAGTAGTACAATTCCCCAGCATGTGTCCATAAACACGCCAAAAAGATATCACGTCTCATGACATCATTACCAAATGATGTATTACAGTCGACTTACAACAGTTCATTTTGTGACCATTCAAAGTTACAACAGCACTGAAAAAAGTTACTTATGACTGTTTTTCACACTTACAACCTTTGCTGTATCCCCATGGTCACATGATCAACATTCAGACACTTCGCAACCGACTCATATTTATGACAGTGACCGTGTCTGGGGTCATGTTCCCCTTTTGTGACTTCTGACAAGCAAGGCCAATGGGGAAGCCAGATTCATTTAACAATCATATTAACCTATTGTAGTGATTCACTTAACCAGTCTGGCAAGAAATATTACATCATGAGACATATCATGTCATTTGCCCCTTTTGCCACTGCTACTCCCCTTGCAGATGCCAATTCTTCCTCAGCTTGAGTTGATTGAAAATCCAGACACAATCAAGTTACCCAAAAGAAGAGAATACCTGTAGCTCAAGCTGAATGGTAGAGGTTTGGTACTCTCAGACCTTGGTAGGTTGCTTGCATAAGTTTTACTGCCCATCTACATAATGCAAATGTAACATCCTCTGTATGAGTCTGTCATTTATACTTCTATACCTGTCTTGCCATAAACTGTTTCAACTTCTCCCCTCAGGACGTCACTATAAGGCAGTGATGGCTAACCTTTTTTGGCTCGTGTGCCAAAAGCGGGGGTAACGCGAGGGGGGGTGTCGTGCATGGGTGTGCCACACCCATAATGCTATGTGCGCGACCCCTGCTTTTGGTGTGCTTTTTTCGCCCTGCCCAGGCTCCAGAGGCTTTCTAGGAGCCTGGGGAGGGTGAAAACAGCCTCCACCGCCACCTGCAGAGGCTTCAGGAGCTTCCCTGAAGCCTCCAGAGGATGAAAAACGGCCTCAAAAGAAGGCCTAAATCAGCTGGCCAGTGCACACATGCGTGCTGGAGCTGACAGGGCAACGCCTCGCGTGCCCTAAGAAATGGTTCCGTGTGCCACCTGTGGCACTGTGCCGTAGGTTTGCCATCATGGCTATAGGGCATTGCAAGGCAAAACACACATAGACAGTTTCCCCCCCCCCCCATGCCCTCACTTTGCTAAACACATAATTTTCCACAGCACTGTCTATGCCTAAGGATATCTAACCATGTAGTAGGACTGTATTACCATTAAGGGTAACAGAAATTTGGCTTTATAAGAGCAGTCCTCATAAGCACTGGAGAGCTTATGTGGTTTGTAGTTTGCAACATTAGTGTAATGCCTTTGTTTGGAATTAGGCAGGAAAACAGTAAACTTAAAGATTGATAGCTTGATTATGTGTCTTTGAATCAGTGCCAATTCGTAGTGACCACATAAACAGATTTTCTCCATAACTATCTATTCCTAAACTGGGGTTTCTGGCCTTACAACAGTATTTTAAGCAAGCTGAACTTAAAATTTCAAACTTGTGTCATGGTACCTAAATGTGACAGAAATAATTAGTTTATAAAGAGATAATTAACATTAGTCTTTTGCAGAAAAACATAGAGGTTTTGATAATGAGTTAACTTTTAATGTCCAAGAAACACATTCAAGATTGTCCTTGGAAGAATGAAATGTAATTCTGTATAGGAGTTTCAGTGGGTGATAATATTGGCAGTGATCACTCAGAAAAAGGTTGCTTGGTCTGACCCAAACATTCTTAGCATTAATGCATACACTAATTTGTTGAAAAAAAATATTAGAAATATATAAAATAGATTTCTTAATAATGTCCAAGCTAGTTGTTTTACCTAGGCTAAGACACTGAGCTTGTCGATCCAAAGGTCAGCACTTCGGTGATTCAAATCCCTAGCGCCACATAATGGAGTGAGCTCCCGTTACTTGTCCCAGCTTCTGTCAACCTAGCAATTTGAAAGCACGTAAAAAGGCAAATAGGAAAATAGGAACCACCTTTGATGGGAAGGTAAAAGCATTCCGTGCACCTTTGGTGTTTAGTCATGCCACCCACATGACCACGGAGACGTCTTTGGACAGCGCTAGCTCTTCAGCTTTGAAACAGAGATGAGCACCACCCCTAGAGTTGGAAACGACTAGCACATATGTGCGAGGGGAACCTTTACCTTTTAGTTGTTTTACAATCAAAATTTGTGAGTTTCACTCTCTCAGGATTGAGTCCAAGAATTCTGCAAGTTAGCACATTTCTGGTAGCTTTGTTGAGGAGACTCTAAATCACTTTGTGATATTTCTTTTGTTTTAAAAGAATTTATTGGTTTTTACATTGGATATTTCTTGATCAGAAATGCATCCAACAAGAAAATAAACAAAGACTGGATATCCCATTTCAACCATTTGTCCAACAACACAAAAAGCTTTTTTCTAAAGCAGATTTATTCTTGGGTATGTCCACATCTTTTCCTCATGTTATTTAAGTACAAATGACTAAACAAGTCTCACAATGAGATTAACTCCTTTCGATACAGAGCAAGTTGCTGCTTTACCACAGAAAACACTGCCTTCCAATGTTTCTCACTCCCGCCCTCACACCTACACAAGAGCATCTGTTGACAAGTTAAATGAGAAGCAAAACTACATGGACATGGTTATTTCATCCCTACAATTTTCAGGAGAGATTGATGACAACACGCAATTATCTAAATTGGTACAAGTCAAGACTTTCTCTTTAAAGAACTCTTGCAAAAATCGTGCACCTTGACTTCCGTGCAGAAAATGCAGGCAAAAAGTTTTCTGCTGATTTTTTTTTTAATTTAGAAAATTGGACATTCTTCTCTGTTTTGGTGCAACTGAAACCCTGTGATTAGGATCAGAATAAACTTTAAATAAGGTTTAAAGCAAAGAAGGAAAGCAGAAAAAAGGGGGAGGGGAACCCTCCTGAGGTGAATTTCAATTTCTTCTCTAGGTTTAATTTCACACATGGCTTGATACGTATTTTATATCTAGATCTGTATTTGTATCTATATCTATCTATTCATTGAAACTGAAGTAAATGTTTTCTATCATTGTAGTTTTCTTTATTTCACTATAAAAAATAAAATATGGTCAACATATATTGTAAATACTAGATTATTCTTATAAAGCAGTCATCAACAGCTCTCACTGATTTTACTGAGGTAAGTAAGCAGGCCTATTCTTCCTTAAGAAAGTCACATCAAATGGAATGTACTCAACTTAGCAACATCTCCTTAAACTAGACTTTACTGCGCTAGATGTTAGGTGAGCAATTCCACTCACTTCTATGGTTATAACAAGCATACTTGAGAAGAGCCATTGCTTGCAATTCACATGCAGAAGGACACTGCTTCAAACTGCAATGGGTTCACACAAAGATTGGGAAGACTCCTGTATGAAAACTCACAGGACTATAGGCCAGCCTTTCTCAACTTGGTATCCAGATGTAAAGGCTTTCAGCTACAAATGGGACCAGAATTATGAGAACTATTTGCAACTGGAGGACACCAACTTGGAGAAAACTGATGTACAAATATTTACATCGTTCGGAGATAGACTAATGATATTTTTTAAGGGCAATGCAATTTCTTATGCTGGCATTTCAAGGCACCAAGAGATGAGCAAATCTTGGACTCCTTCCAAGTTTGAGAAAAGTCAAGAGAAATACCAAAGGGATTATCTTTCACCCTCTTACAAGAAGGCCTTGCATATCTCAGTGAAATTTTTAATCTATCTGTTATATGAAAGAGCATATTGTGAATTATCACATCTTTTAATCAAACAGATGGAAAAGCATATATAAATTCTATACACGGAACAAATAAAAAAATGTAATATAGCTTAGTTAGGAATGCCTAGTTGGAAGACCCCAAAGACCAGGCTAGAGATTGTAGTTAAGGCACCAGGCTAGAAAACAGAAGGCTGTAAGTTCGAGACCCACTTTAGCCATGAAAGCTGGGTGACTCTGGACCAGTCACTCTCTCTCGGCCCAATCCATTGTTGTCGGGAAAGTAGGGGGAGGAAGTATGTTGGATATGCTTGCTGCCTTGAGCTATTTGTAAAAATAATAAAGATGGGATACAAATAAATAAATTAATAGATGGTCATGGACAAAATTGGGTGGGTAGAAGTAAAAAATGACTGTTTGAGCTATACGTAGAGTTTGAGTTTTATTGGACTTATATTTTCAGACAGAATGGATACAAACACTTATCAGATTTTTTTAAAAAAATTCAATCTGTCAGACACACTGTTAATAACAGGAAGGTTTTCTTGTCAATATATTTCTTTGCATTTTTCCCATTGGCTTTCTGAGAATGACAACAGCTGTATATGTTGCCATAGAAACTATGAGCATCTGAAAAATATCTAAAACCCAATAGCTTTCCGAATCTGTTCTGGTTTGTGACACATTACTGACATCGCACATAAAAAAAAGAGAGCAACCCTATAATATACTGTACCTGTATGCTTGTGTATTATTTGATGATACAGAAATGTCATCATGATATCAAATACTCCCATGATAAACAAGCAGCACTAAAAACTATAGTATTATTTTTTCCCTTAGATTTCAAATAAATAGAGAACCATAATGAGAAAACAACCTCCATGGGGACTATGTCCACCAAAGAAATTAGTTAGTTTCAAACTGGTTTGTCCTTGAAGCATTAAAATCCATGTTATTCATTCATACAAAAATGTCCTGGGGCAACAGGCACAGTCATTGTTTCCTTATTTTGAATCAGTAAATAATTACACAAGGAGAATATTCTTTCAAATGCATAAAAGGCATCATTTTAACTTTAGGCAATGTAGAAAGTGTGTTAAGTTCATTTCATTTAGGGATTCATCGAAACATGCCATTTAGCAGGGGATGTCTAAAATGTGCATACAAGTGCATATTGTACATAGCAGGCATTTTAGTAATTCATAATGTTTGGAAAATATTGATTTTTTAAAATTACATTTTTGTTAAGATCATGTATTTATATTTCCAAAATCATCTCTATCCAAACTGATTGTGCGTGGTGTGTGTGTGTGTGTGTGTTATATGATTTAGTTTCTTCCCAATAGGCTATTTTAATATATTTTGCTTATTTTAATTGTATTGTGGATGCCTTACTCCTTGCCACCCATAATCCACTGGGATTGGGATGGCCTAGAAATGAACATAAAGATTTCCCATCCCAATGTATATTCAGTTTTGTGTTAGATCTTTACTCCCAAAGGCTCAAAAATGTAATATAAGATTAAAGTATTACATTTATTACATTACAAATAATTAATTGAAATTCAGTCTTTTTAAAATTTAGAGATACAAACTGAAATTTCAGATCAATATTCCATTCCTATATTTGTTTTAGAAAGTTACTCAAGCTATAGAACAGTGATGGATAACCTTTTTCTAATGGTGTGTCAAAATTCCATGCACGCACTATTGCGTGGGCACACGTGCCCCACCTGTGCATGTGCACACGACCCCCCCCCCTCCGCATATACATGTCTCCCATGTGGGGGGGGGGGAGCTTTTGCCCTCTCCAGACTCCAGAAGCTTTCCTGAAGCCTGGGAAGGGCAAGAAAACATCCTAACTGGAAGTTCGGGAATATCTTTCCTGAAGCCTAGGGAGGGCGAAAACAGCTTCCCCGGGCCCTCCAGAAGGCCGAAAATCAGCTGGCCTGTCTGGCACATGCACGTGCCGGAGCTGAGGGTTGCTGTGCGGGCAAATACAGCTCAGATGGCATGTATGCCATAGGTGTGCCATCACGGCTATAGAACCTTCCTTCGCTTTCCACTTTAAACATATTAATTTTGAAACATGCATGACTAAAATTTATGTGGTTGAAACTCGATGATAGTTTTATTAAGCAATCCCACCAGTTGCAAATAATACAATCACTAGTAGGCATGCCCAATGATTCCTTTAAGCATTAATTAGACAGGGTTTATGGGTATTTTCCCAGGGCATATAAAGACACATTTCTTATTCATACTTAATTTGTTTTTGAAATGCAGTGTACATGCACAAAATATTGATCTATGAAGACTGAAATTATATTAAATTAAAATCACTGAGACTTAATAGCAAACAAGTAATCTATCTAATGAAATTTCCATCTTTTCCAGGGCTTGGCGATGATAAGATTTTCACATTTTCAAGCAGGAATTCCCTTTGGTGATGCACATAAGGGAAGAACAGAGTCTTTTATCTCTTTATGTTACAATCTCCCCATCTCTGTTCCCCATGGGCTGCAAAAATCAAATACCCCAATTTGAAGATAAATCCTGTCTTGACCTACTTGGAAAATATCTCACACTTGCATCTAAACAAGTGACAGGTCAACAGCTGATATTTATCACCCTGATGCCTACGTAACTGACACAAAAGTTAACACAAGGATAAGAAGATGCTTAAGAGAAGCAACACTGAAGTGACTGGACTGAAAATCCTTTATTTTCTGAAGTAAAATTATGGGATTCAGACTATCTTATAACATTTGATGTTTTCCATTATTAAAAGGGTTAAGAGACAGAATAGAACGCACCCGTCTATGAAGATTCTCAATCATTCAGGTCATGATTGTACCAAAAGTGCTTTTTCAAGAGGCAAGTGGACTTCCTTGTTTTTTCTTTGAAGATGTTTCGCTTCTCATCCACGAACCTTCTTGGATAAGAAGCAAAACGTCTTCAAAGAAAAAACAAGGAAGTCCAGTTGCCTCTTGAAAAAGAACCTTTGGGATAGAAGGCACCTCCTCTTCTTCCTCGCCCCCAAACCAGAAACATGTACCTCTGATACTGGACCTCCTCCACTGTGTAACATCTCATCAATCAAGTCTTAAAACATCAGTCACTGAAGCCAAAAGAATCCAACATTTAAAGCACTTTTCAAATTAAGAAAGCTGTGTTTGGTATAAATAAACATTTAATTCTTTGCAAAAAAAAAATTGAGAATACGATTCACCCACTCCTGGCAGATAGATCATCCAGGTTTGGGAATTCCAGGTTGAAAGGACACTTGCAAAATTATTCAAGGTTATGGGGGGTGGGGGGGGGGGTGAAAACACTTTCCCTTTTGAAACTTTAGAAATTGAGATTTCTACAGGATGGAATTGCTTCAGGAGAGATAAAATTAATAATTTATGTACAAAAAACAGGAGTCTGGGACAGTGGCAACATATGTATTAGTCATAAATAAGAGAATCCAAGTTCAGAGGCAGAATGGCACTGACTACTGCTATTGCCAATTTTGTACAGAAAGGAATAAAGTACTATTGTCCTCAGGTCCAAAGGGATGGCATCTTAGGACACTGAGATGGTATATAGATGCTACACTAAATAGTCCAATCTAGCTGGATTGTTTTGTGTAACGCATGCTCAGTTATAATTCAAGGAATCATCACAGAATTGCTTGAATAATGCTTTGCTTTCAGCAAAACAATGTCATTGGTTCCTAACTTTCACTAATGCAAAAAAAAATGTGCTAATAGAAACTGTATGCCAGTTGTCAAAACAAAGAAACTATGTATAGATTCTGACACATTATCTTGGCTTCTCTGATAGTTTTTCTTCACTGTCATCCATTAATTCGTTGGGAAAAATGTACCTACGTGTTGCAGGTAATGACTGTAGAAGAGGCGAGATGAGCAGGAGGAATCCTAACTACAAGCAGCCGAGAAGCAAATGACAGACCTCCTTCGGATTTGTGAGTTTAAAGCCCCAAATACTAACTTAGCCAATCATAGTTTAAGTTGTAAAACCAAGGCAAACATCTTGACCACAAGTTCTTTCTGGCTTGCATTTAAGATCAGCTTTTCTACTGCGGATTGAATCCCACAAGGGAGTCCTTTTTGTTGCAGCCAAGGGCCTCTTCTAAGTTGGCAAGGAACCTTGAAAGAGACATTGGGGGGGGGGGGGGAATTTAACTTCTACCTAACATGAATGCTGGCATCAACCCTTAAATATACATGGGTCCTAACAAGGAGAAGGGCGGGGTATAAATTCGAAAAATAAAATAAAATAAAAATAAAATATATTAAGCAGTAATATGGGACAACTCTCCCATATTTTATAACAGCTCTCCATCATTTTTTGTATGATTGCTGAATGCCTCTCTTCAGCTACGTCATAATACCAATAGTACTTTGACTTTTATACCACTTCATAGAGCTTTACAGTCTTCCCTAAGCGATTTACAGAGTCAGCATACTTGACTCCTGAAGTTGTGGGTGCTCAAACACTGTACGTTTTTAAGAAGAGATTGTACAACCATTTGTCTGTAATGGTATAGGGCCATGATGGCGAACCTATGGCACGGGTGCCACAGGTGGCATGCAGAACCATTCCTTAGGGCATGCGAGGCATTGCCCTGTCAGCTCCAGTGCCCCTGTGTGCGCTGGCCAGCTGATTTAGGCCTTCTTTTGAGGCCGTTTTTCGCTCTCTGGAGGCTTCAGGGAAACCCCAAGCCAAAAAAGATTAGCCATCGTTGGTATAGGGTTTCCTGCTTGAGCGGGGAGGGGGGGTGCGGGGTTGGACTAGAAGACCTCCAAGGTCCCTTCTAACTCTGTTAATCTAACGTTGCTCCCAATAATCTGAGTCCCCTTTTTTACCAAGCTCAAAAGGATAGAAGGCTGAGCCAACCTTGAGCCGGTCAGAATCAAACTGCTGGTAGTCGGCAGAATTAATCTGCAATACTGCATTCTAACCACTGTACCACCACTTATTCTTATTAGAGAAAAATGTGAAATAAATACAAACACATACATGCACATGTGTATGCATGTACATAAATAATAGTTAGTCAGGTATTCTGCAAATGTCCATCTCGAATATTTAGAAGAGCCCAAACTAGTTACTATTGATGAGTAGAAGCATTAATGAGTGAAATAACCATTGCCTGAGTTTTTTTTGATATTTCCTTTTTTTCAGCAGAGCACAGCTAACCTATGTTAAGTCCTGAGGCTCTTGGATGCTGTTCTTGACACCAGAGTGCCTGCAACACTTATTTTTTTTTATATTTACATTTAAAAATGGAAATGGGCCTATTGCAAAACAAACTGTCAAGATGACTTTGCCAGAATTATGCTGGGTCCCATAAGCATTTAAGAAAATAAAAACAGTAATTGTTTAGATGTCCGTCCATCACTAAAAAAAAGGGAGGGGAAATGACCCCAGAGGAATAGAGAATATCCTAGGTGACTATTATAGCTTATCTTGCTTGCTTGGCTTCTGGCACCTGAATATAACTGTATGTTGTTTCTTTCCTGATTATTATGGCAGTACCTTCACAAAGCCCATCCCAGTTGCAGCAATTTTGGGTGAGTGCCCATGACAAGCTCTCAAAATATTAAATATATCCACTGCCCCTCCCCAAATTGCATTGAACATTGCTAGCTTGCTTCAGATTTTTGTATTATATTCTTCAGAGTGGCTTATTCTAACGGATTTTATTGTCGGCAAATTATGTAATCAGGTGACAATAAAGCTGACACGGGCCAGTGTGAGCTTATAAGAGAAGCTCCCACAGAGAGGGCCTTCTCAGGGTGCTGTCGGCCGGACAATGCCGACTGGCGACACCCAGGGGAAGAGCCTTCTCTGTGGCGGGCCCAGCCCTTTGGAATGACCTACCCCCCGAATTACGCACCATCACCGACCTCCGTCTCTTCCGCCAATGTCTAAAGACATACCTATTCCAACAAGCCGGCCTAGCCTAACCTCCCATGGGGACTTTTAGATAGTTTTAAATCGGGATATTTTAAAATTGGGTTTTTAGCATAGGATAAGATGGTTTAATTTATATTTTAAATTGTGTATTTATTTTTGTATTCTGTATGTTTTTTAAATTTCCTGTGCGCCGCCCTGGGTCCTCTGCGGAGAAGGGCGGGATATAAATGTAAATAAAGTAAATAAAATAAAAAATAAATAAATAAATAAAATAAAGATTATTTTATTGCTTGTTAACAATATTTACTAGGTGAATTATTACTTTCTTGTACTATTATTCTGAAAGTTATATAAACATGTATCTATGTATGCAAAAAGTATGATGATACATATCAGCTGTTATACAATATATATGTTGTTGTGCAGGTGTAATGCTTGTAGCCTTATTTTTTAATAAGTTTTTTTAAACTGTTAAAGGCACAACAGTGGTTAATTAAGAATTTGCAGGAATGTTGTGCCACTGATCACTAATGACGTCACAATCACTATATCTATAAGGTTCACACAACCAGAATATACAATCAAACATGTATGAGCTACATGTTTCTATGGTAAAAACAACCAGCTAGAAAAGCTTACATGAACAATAGTATTATTTCCTATTCGGTTAATTCTAGTGTTTCATTGCTGGAACAAGGAGACAGGCTAGATTCTGATGGACAATTGAGGAGAAGGTAGGAGTCTACAGATTCACATAAGATACATACTCAAGAAAAAGACAATAGGAGCTCTAGAGATTCTCAGTCACCCAGGTCATGGTTGTCCCAAAGGTGCTTTTTCAGGAGACAGCAGGACTTTCTTGTTTTCTCTTTTAAAGTTTTTTTGAAGAAGCTTCTTCAGCTCTGACAGGATAGTGGGGAATGGAAGGATTTATATTCCTTGCAGACTGCTGGTAATTTTCATCCTTTTAGAGCAGGGATGTCAAACTCACAATGACACGTTGTCATCATGTGATGTATCATAATTTTTTACCCTTTGCTAAAATGGGGGTGGGCATGGGCAGTGCATGACGCAACTGGCCCGCAGGTCGCAAGTTTGATACCCCTAATTTAGAGGTTCATTGATGCACTTGGAGGTTTATCTGTGTCCTCAGGTCACCTGAGCAGTGCTCCTGGTTCCTATAGCCTGCAATTTTTCCTCTGGAAATCCATTCCTACTCCCTTTGAATAGTGTTGGTGTAGGAATGGATTTCCAAAGGAAAAAACTGCAGACTACAGGAACCATTTGCACTACTCAGGTGACCCTGAGGACACAGATAAACCTCCAAGTGCCTCAATGACTCTTTAAAAAGAATGCAAATGACCAGTTGTCTGCAAGGAATATAAATCCTTCCATTCCCAACTATCCTGTCAGACCCAAAGAAGCTTCCTGGATAAGAAGTGAAACATCTTCAAAAGAAAAAAAAAGTAAGTCCAGTTGCCTCCTGAAAAAGCACCTTTGGGACAATTAGGAGCTGGTTCTTTTATAAAAAGTGGCCAGATAGTGTTGAGAGAAGCTTCACCAAGTTGCAAACAACAAAATAGAATTACTACTGTACTGAAAACCAAAGAAAACTGATGGGAAAATGGAAATAAGTTAGGCAATTGCTAAGGAAAAGGAGACATGTCTTCAATGGGAATCTCCACTATTCTTCTGTCCTGTAGATCAGGGGTCTCCAACCTTTGCAACTTTAAGTCTGAAGGACTTCAGCTCCCAGACTTCTCTAGCCAGCTTTGCTTAAAGTTGCAAAGGTTGGAGACCCCTGCTATAGATGATGGTAAGGCTAAGCTTGCCAATTCTGTTCCCTCCCAACAAATCATGGCAACAAAAGAAGGAGGTAGTAATTGCCATCTTCTTGTAATCCCCATTGTTAGACTCCAGACAAGAATTATTTCTGCAATACTGGTTTCCTTTCCTTGAAGTTAGAGGTGTTATGGGTTTTGGTGTTTTGAGATTTTTCTTTTAATTCCCTTTGGCTACTGTTTAATCGTTTAAGCCTACTCAAGAGAAATCTCTATGTTGATTAGTACAAGATAATTAGCAATAATTGTACCCTAATGTACAACTTTTTCTCTGGAGGAAACAAAAAATCTGTTGAACAAAGGTCACTCCTTGCATTTGCTGTATTAGCTACTCTACGATATTAGTTGTGGGATTCAATAAAAAATATAAATGTTCTTTTAAAAAAAAAGAAAAACATGGCAAAAAGGGTAGATGCTGCTTATGTTCCAGTGTCTGTTACAAGTGTGCGATATTTGTATTATAGAAACAAAGTATTTTGTGGCAACTTTCATAGATTGAATTGGAAGCCGCTTAGACAGATGCCTCGCTAATTCACCAAAGTTTAAGAAGCAGGAGGTGGTATAGCACAATCAGATTTGCAAGTTCTGTTATTATAGCCAATCTCAAGGGGGAGAAAATAGCTTTAGATTTTCTGTGGAATTGATTTCCTGTTCTGGTCTACCTCGTGAGGTACACACCCAGACTTAACTGTTGTGGCCCAGCTCCGGATGAGCTGCTGATGGATTCCTCTAGTGAGGAGTCCTATGAGTCGGTTCTAGAGGAGGAAACCCAGTTTGTCCCAGATGTCAGGCTAAGGATTGAGAGGAGGCAATTAGCAGAATGACGCCATTGGAGATAATCAGTATCAGCTGCCTAATTGCCTGGCCCTTCCCAAGAGGCTTTAAAATAAATCCTCTGTGAAGAGTAGGTTTGCAGGAAACAACAGAGAAGCTACAGGGTCGGAGAATTGGGTCGTGTAATCTTTCAATCTAGTTCAGGTTAGTTCAGGCAAGCTGCCAAGTAGCAGTCCATCTAGTTAATTATCTTGTGAAGGGAGGGAATCAGAACACTGAACTATCTATCGTTGCAGGTATCTATAAGAGTCTCCTGGAAGCATTGACAGTGAATAAATGTTATTGTACACTGGACAGGATAGCTGATGGACTTTCTCTCCCTCCAGTGTCTTTCTTGCCAATAGGTTATATATGCATACAGTTTTCTCATCTATGAAAATGAACATATTTTTAGTTATTTTGGTAAATTACCCATGAAGCAACATCAAGATTGGTTACACACTTCAGAATAGAAAACCAAACATTGATGTTGTAATAAATAAATATACTGCCAGCTAAGCGGCCAGCATAAAATAGTGAAAAAGTAACATTGCTTACTAATAAAGATTTTTTTAATATAACAATTTTAAGTTTAATAACATACCGTGATGCTCTTATTTCACTACAGACCTTTGTGTCAATGTACAATGAAGCTTTAGAATTCAGACCCCCCAAGATAATGATCCACTGTCATTTCTTATGATGTGAGTCAAAGACCCTCGATTCATGCTATTTATAACCCACTTTTCCATTTGATCAACAGCATTTTCAGAAATATTTCTTAGTACAGAAATCCTAACACTGTTTTTAAATCATACTATGCTAGTCCATCTAGCAAAGTATGATATATTCTGCATGATCTTTCCCCAACCTATTACAATGTTCCTTTAAATGGCAGATGAAGAATCAGCTAGCAACAATTCTGCATGTACTCAACCACTGAACCATTCAAATTTTCCTTCCATCTTTCCTTGCATTAACAATAATAGCCTTGTCATAATTATGAAACATAATTGCTGGTCATAATTCAAATGAGGTTCTCCTAACTTGTTACCTTACGAGATTGCCTTTAAACATCTCATACAGCTTTAACTGTTGTAAAGTAAGAATGCTTGAGCAAAACAACAAAAGAAAACACATTTCACTTGTTTTAAATAATGTCAGAAAATAACAGTATATTTCTTAACTAAATGATGTATTGAGTCCATAATTTTCAAAGGCTTATACCATAAAACCATGACAATACATAACCTAAGCCCGCAATGGCAAACCTATGGCACGCAGAGCCCTCTCTGCTATCATGCGCACTATCGCCCCATGTCAGTGGTGGGTTCCAGATCCCGTTGCAACCGGTACGCTGCGGCGGGGCCGGGCGTCCACCATGTGCATGCACGCTGTCCACGCATGTGCACCCACTACCCGCAATGCTCCAGCTGCTCGACGGAGCATTGCGCAGGTGCCATACGCTGTGTGCGCATGTGCAAATGGCCTGGTTGGGTCAAATACATCTCAGGAACACAGGTGGGTGGGTGGGCTCTCCGAAGCACCATACTAGAACGGTGCCTGCTGCTCCCAGCAGGTACTGGTACGCCCGAACTGGGGTGTACCGCCACAACCCCCCACTGTCTCAGGTCAGATCTCCATGGCGTTTCTTTCATGAGCTTCTGTTTACCTGCTAATAATGAAACAGAAGCTCACGAAAGAAAAAGATCTTACCTCTTGCCACACTGCTGGTGTTGGGATGCCCTGCCTCTGGCCAGCCAGCTGGTGTCTGCTGCGCATGCATTCATTTATGCACATGTGCACTTTTCAGTTTTGGCATGTTCGCACATGCAGTTTGTGTCCTTGGTGCCTAAAAGGTTTGCCATCACTGACCTAAGCTATGTTCTTCCTGTTCCTCACATCTGTTCAACAACAAATTCTTCTGGTTTCACTTCACTTTTTAATTTACTGCTAAATCATATATTGTAATTAAACATTTTAAACAATGGCAGATTGTAGAACTAGATGCTTACAAAAATACTGTACATCCAAAAATAAAGAACAGACACTTCAATCAATTGGTATCATAAAAATACAAATTATAGAACAATTTTAAGAATATTCTGTAGCTGAACATTTATGATGTCAGTTAATTATGAATCATGGCTTCTTCTGTGAAAATCAAGAGTCAAAATGGCTAAGAAATATACATCTGTAGTACTGACAAACTTATCTCATTATTGCCTTATAGATTAAGGACACCATCCAAGGCACAAGTCATAATGTAAGAAAAAGACAAAAATATGGCTTTACTTTTAATTTATATTTTTCACTTCTATTTTTTTAAACATTTCATGAACTCAACTCAACTACAACTTTCTCAATCTTCTTCCTCTTGTCTCAGTCACCTTTTCTTGACACTTTTGCTTTGCAATTAGATCTCTATTCATTCGCTTTATAGTCAAACCATCTCAGTGGTGTTTCTGCACTGGCGCCTTACTTTTAGAATTAATCACACCTTGCCTTTTCTGGTTTTATTACACACACTTCTTAAGTACTGCATTCATCTTATTTTTATGTTTCTCCTACTCACCTCTCACTTCTGTGGAACAAAGCAGGTTGAAGCAGTGATGAAATTCATTTTGTTTTACTACTGGTTCTGTGGGAGTGGCTTGGTGGCCATGGCAGGGGAAGGATACTGCAGAATCTTCATTCCCACCCTACTCCAGGGAAGGATGCTGCAAAATCCCCATTCCCTCCCCACTCCTGGGGGAAGGATACTGCAAAATCTCTATTCCTACCCCACTCTGGGGCCAGCCAGAGGTTGTATTTGCCAGTTCTCTGAACTACTCAAAATTCCGCTATCAGTTCTCCAGAATCTGTCAGACCCTGCGGAATTTCACCTCTGGGTTGAAACGATGTCTTACACATTGTTTTGGCTTTTTTAAACAGGCATTAATTTCTCACAGCTACCCACTATATTTCTGTGAGCATTTACATGCCTTAAAATTTTGCCACCCATTTTTCCCCCTTTGGTAAACATTCTGCAAGGATACTTAAGTGCATTTCTTGCCATTTATGTATCACTTACAGCTTTTAATGCATTTTCCCTGTCCAACACAATTTTTTGTTGTTGTGATACTTTAATATTCAGATCCTTACTCCTAACTGCATTGTACAGTTTGACATTTCCTGAAGATCATTCTGTTTCTCGGCCCATAATGCTATCATCTGCATATGAAAGTCTATGAACATTCATGTCCTTAACTAACATCTCTGCAACAGGAGCATTTCTTTTACAAATATCCATAAATACATTAAACAACCAAGGTGAGAGATGGCCTTGGAGAAGTAATCGAGAGGCTATTAGAAAAACATCAGAGGCACAAAAAACATGTCTTAAGAGGTGGGAGAGTGTTGCAAAGAGACCCAGTTTAGCTTTACCTGGTTTCTGGATTATAAAATGGAAGAAGTGAAAACATGAACAGACTTGCAAAATACTCTTATTATGGCCTCTCTCGGTAATGAATAGTTCCTGTGTAGAGTGTGTTTCGGATCTGGTCTAACCTGAAGGGCTGACACAAGGGGACATTGCACACATACACTTGTGTTAGTTCCTTATCAATGTTGCACACTGCACCTTCCTTCCCCACCATAAACCACTGCACTTTCCAAATTTTCCCTGTTGGTGCTTCTTCAATACGAATTATTCCAAATATCTTTCCAAGCATATTTAATAAACTAATTTACCTGCAGTTTTTGCATTCACTCTTGCTACCTTTCTCTTTGCAAAGAACAACAGCAACACTCACATATTAAACCATTTCAAACACAACCATTTCAGAAGTCAACCGCACCCATATTTTAAAATTTCACAGCTATACCATCTATGCCTATTTTTCATTTTTCTCATTCTCATTTTTTGTAGGAATTATTCTTCCTATGCCTCTTTTCATTGTTCAGTCATTCCATTCATTTATCATTCACCCATTATTTATCCATTCATCCATCCATCCCTTCATCCACCTCATCATTACATCAATCAATATTTTTCTATACATTTCCTTAGCATAATTTCCCCTACTTTTGTAGCGATCTGAAAACAATGAAATCATACTTTGATCTAAGCAGCTTTCATGTTCCATTTCCATTTATTCTATTTTCCATTTATTCTCTTGGAAAGTTCACCTATATTCTAAAACCTGTTCATATTAGATTTGAACTCCCACCCCCACTCATTCTTAGTGTAGTTTCTTTCACATCTTTCTTTTATTTCCAAGACCATTTTTCCCAGATCTATTCCTGACAATGAGAATAAAATCTCCACCAGAAAAATCTCATTATCCCTGTAGCCTTCACTAATTCTCTTTATTTGACCCAATACATTTATTTATTTATTTAGTTATTAATCCAATTTATACCCCGTCCTCTCCTAAAAAAGGACCCAGGGCAGCGCACAGGCAATTTAAAACAAAACATACATATAAATACCCATATTAAAAGCTATTAAATAATAATCCCGTGCTAAAACCAACTTATAAAATCTCTAATTAAAATTTACAATGTTAAAACTCAGTATCGGGGGTTATACTAGGTCGGCTTGTTGGAACAGAAGCGTTTTAAGGCACTGGTGGAACAGGCGGAGGTCCGAGATGTTACGTAGTTCGGGGGGCAGGTCGTTCCAGAGGGTAGGGCCCGCCACAGAGAAGGCTCTTCCCCTGGGTGTCGCTAACCGGCATTGTCCGGCCGACGGCACCCGAAGGCCCTCTCTATGGGAGCGGATCGGTCGAAGGGATGTATGGGGCAGGAGGCGGTCTCGTATGTAGCTAGGCCAAATGATGCTTTTTATTCATTATGCATGTGAACAGACATGCTAAAAACATGCATTCAAACATAATTCTCATTTGATTTGGGATCTCTGTGTGGTTCAATAATTTTTTGATTCTCTCTCAACTCATTCCAAGTCAACCACTTATGTCAACAGAATACATTTTTTCTAAGATGCAACGGCAATTTTTTTCTGCTCAGAAATAAAGTAGCCTAATAGTTTGTGAGCATTTGTTCCCAGGAACACTTGCATAATATTGCCACCTCTATCTCTTAATGCTATGATTTTTTTCAGAACAAAAAAATAATCCTGTTTTCTCTCATTTTGTTTTCTCATAAAGAGATATGTTGCTATAAATATTCTCAACAGTATAAACTGAGATCAAATGCTTAATAAGATCTACGTAGCTTTGGCTATTTTTTAAAATAGAAAATTATGCCCCCTTCATGTAAGATAAGGAAAGGCTGCCCTGTTAAAGAATGTACAAAATAAAATAAAAAAGAATTTAAGGGGAAAATATATTCACCCATTGCATAATGAACATGGTTTTTTAAATCTTTCAAGGTTCTGGTTTATTGAAAATCATAGCAGCAAAAATTAAGACTTCCTCTATGAAGTGTTTGAATGTAAAACAGGCAGCATCTGACTAGACATAATTTGATCTCCTTTCTAAGCAGTCTTGCATTCCCTCCCACACGCCATGTCCTTTGAACTACCCACCTACTCTCCAAATGTCCCAGAATCATTGGTTATTGCCCTTACTCCCAGGAGTTCAAAATAAGTAGCAAGTACTACAATTTGTAAGTTTCAGATGCATTACTTTCACTTAGCAGAACATATGCACTGATTTCTGGAAAAAAAAGATACTGCTTGAAATGTTCAGATCTACTCAAAACTGTTTAGGGTAGAAGGAGGCTGAGAAGCAATCTTTATATTTAGGTTCTTTTTTTTTAAGTTAAACTAACCAACCTTTTTCATAATGTATAGCACCAGTTTTATGCTGAGTACTTGTAAAAATATTTCATACAGCAAAATTTGGGATGGGGCAACCATCAAGGAACTAATGAGAATTCTGGATATAAGCAACACAACAGTATTGCATTTAAAGCAATGTTTAGGTGGTGCATGTCAGCCCGCCTAGCTAAACCAGATAAGAAACACAACTAGATGAGTTAATTCTACTTTATTATAAAGCTACAATATCAGAATCTTGAAAGTCTGAAAATACAAATCTTTAGAATCTCCTTTACAGCTTGAGAAACTAGGGAGGGTCCTTTCTGAGTTTCTTTCTCTACCCATTATGCAGTTGTGGGCTATGCCCTTTCTTACCTGACCATTCTCCAGACAGTATTTTTTTTGTCTTTCTCACATACCATTACAGTACATAAATACATATGCATTATTTCCAAAGTCTAAAAAAAGTTCAAAATTATCCTGATGCTTTGAATACCGTATTTTTCAGAGTATAAGACACACCTTTTTTCCTCTAAAAAGAGGCTGAAAATATGGGTGCATCTTATACACCAAATACAGCATTTTTGTTAACCTCCTGAAGCCCCGCCCCTTCATCAAAATGGCCATGCATAGCCTTATGGAGGCTTTCAGAGAGCTCCTGGGGGCTGGGGAGAATAGAAATGAGCACAAAACGGGCCATCAGCAGCACTCTATAAGCCTCCATAAGGCTATGCATGCCATTTTTTTGACAAAAAGCCAGCCCGTTTTCACGAAAAAGGGGACTTTATTTTGCTCATTTTGGGGGGGGCCATCCCCTAGGAGCACTCTGCAAGTCCCCCAAGGCTATACATGCCTTTTTGTTAAAAAAAAACCAAGCCTGTTTTCACAAAAAACGGGTTGTTTTGGGGAGGTTTGCAAAGTGCAAAAACTTTTTTTTCCTTTCGGAAAGCTGTTTAGTTAGAGGAATTGATAAGAATTACTTTGATCAAGTGCTGTCCCAGCAGAAACAAAGTTTTAGGTGCTACAGGTTGTCAGCAATTTCCTTCTCCAGCACATGGATAAATACACCTGGAAACATCTACCTATCTACCTACTCTCTCTCCCTACCTACCTACTGTATTTCTCTCTCTCCCCCTCTATCTACCTATATACCTACCTACCTACTCTCTCTCCCCCCCCCATCTACTGTATTTCTCTATTTGCCTCTTCAAAACCTGGGTGCATCTTATACTCTGGTGCATTCTCATACTCGGAAAAATACGGTACATCAATTCTATTGACTTTACTCTCTATTACAGGCATACCATGTTTCAGTATTCCAAAAGTGTGTCTTTACATCAGGCTCACAACAGCTGAAAGTAAACACTAAACATTACTCTAGAAGTAAACTGTGTTTATCGAAAAATGATTTTTTTTTAACAGACATCATTGTGTAGTATATTACATTCAACCAGCTTTCAGATGCACAGAATTTTGCATAACTCTATGTCCCAAAAATATCACTGTATAGAAGTGGATGGCTAGTTTTCTGAAAAATAAAAATTGTGTGGCT
The DNA here is from genome assembly GCA_039707465.1 of Rhabdophis nuchalis. Taxonomy (NCBI): domain Eukaryota; kingdom Metazoa; phylum Chordata; class Lepidosauria; order Squamata; family Natricidae; genus Rhabdophis; species Rhabdophis nuchalis. Next base: position 75,482,834 of record CM077645.1, read on the forward strand.
GTGCTCATTGTTTTCGAGAAGCAACTCTCATAATGTCATTCTCAAACTAGGAACGTAAGTCCTCTTTTAAATTTTCCTCTTTCCAAAAGTGATGAAAAAGTATAGAATTTTCCCAGAAAATTATTGGCAATTCTTTGGCCAGAGCTAAGAAACATGGGTAATTAAACTGTTTCCACAGTTCAGTCTTGTTACTCTGAGATTCCTTCTGCCAAACAGCCCTCAGTTCTAATGGCTGCTCATTTTAATTTGGTGTCAGCAGAAGCAATCCTCAGCTGTCCTCTCTCCCTGAATCAGACGGGACAATTAATGCATTGACTAGCACAGGAGTGGGGAATGATGGCCCTTTTATGACTTGTGGACTTCAACTCCCAGAATTCCAGAGTCAGCCATGCTGGCTCAGGAATTCTGGGAGTTGACGTTCACAAGTCATAAAGGGCCCATACTTCCCATCTTTGGACTAGCCCCTGACTCAGTCTTCAAGGGACCCCACCAGCCAACCAGCTTAGTTTGAAAGCTTGCCCTTCCCTATTTGGAAACTGAAGTGTGCTTTGCTCAAGAAGTAATCATTGCAGCCTTGTTGCTTTCAGTCACGTAACAAGCTGTAGCCTAATATATGCATCAGGTAAAGGTACTGAAGGGTGAGTATTTCCATACACCTCCTTCAAGATAGAGTTAGACAGAGAGAAGGAGATAGCAGCAGACAAGGAATGGGACCTGATAGGAAAATGACAGTTCAGTACATTCCCTAGAAATGACTGGCAGATGGGGCTATAGATCAATCAATTTTGTAAAACATATGAGAAGTCAAGCATATGGCAACAGGAGTACACAATATGTAAAGTAACACAACCTTTCCCATTAATTAACTGATTGGGAATTAAACTCTTAAACCTTAACAACCCCCCACTGCTTACCTTTTATATATCATGCATTCTACAACTGCAAATCTATCTATATATAAAAATAGCTCTGTGTGTGTGTGTGTTCCGGTATAACTCTGGAATGCCTCGAGCAATTTCAACCAAACTTGATATAAGATGACTTATTCTCTGGGGAAAAAAAACTGTGGGGCTAAGACACCTCTAACACCCCTTGGGGATGGGTGGGTGTTCTGTTAAGATACAGCCTGGTGTGCCTTAAAATGGCTTTTATTCTACTGCCGTAAAATGGATTCTACTGTACAGCACAGTGGAGTTGCCATGGTAACGGTTTCACAGTACTCCACAAGGGAGCTTCCTCTGGCAAGGGGGAAAATCCAACATTAGAAATTACGGACATTTCCCCCTTATAAATAAATACACGGGCAACACTGGGTTATCCACTAGTTTAAAAGACAAAGGAAAAGGTACATATGTCATGTATTTCTTCAAAAATAATAATAAAAGTATACCATTAAAAAACATATTGCAATAAAACATTGCACATCTCTACTCCCAAATATTAATTTTATTAAGAACACGAAAAACTGTTTTTGGCCAATCTACCTATTTAAGGGAGAATATGCCTGTCATTAAATATGAACAACTTATGTTTGAATAATTATGTGCCTTGAAAATAATACATCACCAAATTCATATAACTGAGCAAAATTAAAATGCCTTTTGGTTAAGAAAGATAACTTTGTTGAAATTGGTCTCCTAACACAGTTCCTTCGTGGATGCTCATGCACAGTTTCATGCTAATAGGTGTGTCAAGGACCATATATATTAATTATGTTAGGTTTAGATTTGCATTGGTTTATGTATTGAGTCAGGAGGAATGTCTGATTTTTCCATGTTATCTGGTAGCATTGTAGATCCATTATATATCAGAGATGTCTCTATCCTTGCCTATCAAATCTATAATCCTCAATTGATGACTAATAAACAATAAGCAGAAGTCTTGACTTTCTCACTGACATTCTGTAGTGTACTGGTTTTCGTTACTCCTCTTTCCCAGAATATTCAATCTGGGTAAGAGGAGTAATATTCAAAGCTCTCACTGTACCAAGACAATTTCATTTCCTTATTCAGTCTCATCCTTGAAGTGACTGGCCCGTGGTAAAGAGCCTAGAACTTCTAAGCATTCCTTCTGGTATGCATTCACAAATTAAGTAGGAATGATTTTCTAGTTTACTAGTTACTTTTTAACCAACTTTTTATAGCCTGGAACCTAAAAATCCCAATTTAGAATTCTCTGATTCAATGGGCCCTGATTTTTGTGGGCCTGAGATACAGCATGGACTGAAGTGAGATGCAAGATGCTAGCATAGTTTAGTACCTCTATCTCCAGTATTGCTGGACTTACAATTTCAAGCAGTTTCTTCTTGCCCAAATTTAGAACCTGAATGTAGGAAATATAATCACAGTGGATTCCTTGAGTAAAGACATCTACCACTGGCAGCTGGAAGCGAGAAATAGATTCCAAAAATATCATCATGTCTCCAAAAGCATAACAAATCCCTGAATGAAAGGGAAGATTATATGCCTAGAAGAAATAATCATTAACTGGATTACATTGTGGCTGATGGAAAAATGCAGTCATAAAATTGATTGATCATATGTACATGTGCAGGCTTTATAATAAAATTGAAGAATGCTTTTAACTTTAATTTACAAAACTTGTATGTAAATTGATAGTAATAAATACAAATATTCTAGCTGGAAAACTTTAAAGTAAGGCATTATAGCAGCATTTTATCATCCTCCTTAATGTCTTAAAAATCTATTAAAATGACATTCCCTCCTACATTATCTGGAAATGCAATCTTAAATCCAACCGAATGACAGAATATGTTTAAACCCTACAATTCATTCCTTCACCTGCACAGCAAAATTTACACTTGGGGGACAGCAAAAATGTGAAATAATTCTCATTTCACAGGATTTTTTTTCTTTTAATTTATCATGTGTAAAAGGTAAGAAAATAAAAGATATTGCAGTGAGATCTAACTATCTCATCTTATTTGAATTAATTGGCTTCAGTAGATTGAAAAATGGTTGAGAAAATATGGAATCTTAGTTTCAACTCTCCGTGGCCATTCTCCTATGAAACTAAGAAAGAAATAAATAAACCTTAGTTTATGTTAGGAAACAAAATGTTAATATAAACCAATCATGGTTTAAAATAGGGACTGGCAACTTTGTATTGGTCAAATTATCGTAAATATGTAACTTTGGATTATTTTTCTCAAGAAATAAATGAACAAACAATGTTTTTGATTCATTTGTTTAATTTAATTATTTTTATCTAGTTTTAGGGCAGGGGTCTGCAAAGTTGGCTCTTTTAAGACTCCCAGAATTCCCCAGCCAGCATAGTCCACCAGTCTTAAAGGAGCCAACTCTTTTTGTTTTAGGACATGTGGAGGACATACTACTTTAGGTTATATTTATGCAGAAATACTGAAAATCCAAGAGTTCACAAACCTTTAAGCACCATTGTGCATATATTTGGGGCCATAACTTTATAGAGTTTGGAAGGACTAGATTTAGGGAAAATAGACACACTTATTTGGTTTAAAACTTAAAGAATTGTTTAATTCTGTTTATCCCTTTAAAAATAGGGATAGACAATCATATCAACAATTAGTTTGCCACTTAATGTAATTAATACGATTCATAGAAATTTCAATGGACCCAAAATGATATTTGGGAACCACTTGCAGTCACTGTGGGTTAGAATTCCTAAATAAATAAAAACATCATACAGTTAATTATTTTCATCCTCTTTTTCAATGTTTATTTTGAGTCTCTGCAACTCAAAAAGACCTCTAAATGTGTTCAACAGTTCTCAAAATCAAGAAATAGTAGGAGTGGAGTTTACAATACAATTGCTTCAATATTTTAAATGTTTTTATGACTTTATCTATATAAATAAAAATGTAAAATAGTTTGTACGAATCCACTAATCTCAAAAACTACTGGACCAATTTACCTCAATTTTCACACAAGAAAGGAAGAAATACAGTAGGTAGGTAGGTAGAGGGATAGATAGAGAGGGAGAAATACAGTAGGTAGGTAGGTTGGGGGTTATACGGTGGTTGTATGTATGTGTGCAGGTGTAGATCTACACACAGATTGGTTGGCCATTTAACCAAACTGGGCCACAGCAACGCGTGGCCGGGTATAGCTAGTATCCTATAAAAAGAAAAACCCGATCACTCTTAGAAAGGCTCTCTGAATTATTTTCTGTTTGTTTTCAAAGAACAAACATTGTATCTGTTTTAAAGTCAAAGACATTCAATAATTATGCCTAAAATAAGTCAAGTGTCCTTCAAATTCAGCTTCAATCTTGATGACATATCCATATAGATTCTTGGTTGGGAATACAGAAAAGATTTATTCTTCATTTCTTCTATGTATTTATTTCCTGGCCTAGTGTACAATCCTGAGATTCCCTAGATATTGTTATTGAAATAGTAATTAGTTCTAACCCACCTTATTTTCCAAAGGGCAGGATAGGATAAGGCAGAGAAGATTTAAGAAGACTGGGAGTTGACATATCTTAAAATTCTGGGAGTTGACATATCTTAAAGCTGTCAAGATTGAGAAACACAGTTCACAGCAATCTTCAGAAAGAATACATTAATTTTCAACACATTAACACAATGTAATTGAGATTCTCTTCATTAACTGAAATGTTTCTTCAGTTAATGCTGATAATTTAGGCACTTATAGGTAAATGTGGAACATCAGAAGGAATACAATATTAAAGAGATGCTACCTGATATGAAATGTAGCCTAGAAGATGAAATGATGAAGAGCGCTAGCAAATTAACACGAGGCACCAACCCAGGCAGGGTTTGAAATCAAAATGTTTGCCCAAGGCCCCTTTCAACTCCAGTCAAATTTTTAGCTTTGGGTTAGGTACAGAATGTAAGGAAAACCCTATTCAAAGGGTTCAAAGGGAGAAGGGAAACACGCCCCGACACGTATCTTTCTTTCTGCTTCTGTTCCACCTTGCATTATTGGAATATACATTCAATAGTAATTTCCTTCCTCATCAAAATTACCCACATCAGTGAGGAACCGATGTCAGGGCAGATACCATCAGGATGTATCCCTCTGGTCCTCCAAGAGAATTCTGATAGTGAGAATTAGGATGAAGGAAAGTTGCATGAAAAGAGAGTACTCTGAAGAAGCAACTTCTCTCTGGAGCATGGAAGAAACCTGAGCCTATTCCTCATGCTTCTCTTTCTGAAACGTCTAGAAGGCCTCTGCTTTAGCTACCATTTCTATCATGGCACCTGCCCCCTGGAACATCAGCCCCCCTCCCCTAAGATTAGACTTGCCCCAATCTTGCTGGCCATTCACGAGGAATTAAAAAAACCTGTACATGTTAAACCTCAGCTGTTTTTATTAGGGATGACATCACAAAAATTAGTAAGAGAAGCATGTATTTATTGTTACATGTTTTAACAGCAGCGAGGATTATCTTCGCACAATATTGGAAAGATGAAGAAACACCTCAAGATGAAGAGATAATTAAGAAGAAATTAGACTGTGCAGAAATGGACAGGCTTCTATTGAAAATCAAACAGAAAGAAAATCCGGAATATTATCAAACTTGGAATTTATTTTACCAATGGTTGGAAAAAAGGGGTGGAGAGTAAGAATGGCATTTGTATTATTAAGCAAATTAAATACTTAGACAACACCATGTTTATTAAGCACTGAGGAATGTAATTAATAGAAAATTGATAAAATTGATAAAACAAAAACCTGGTTTTGCCACCAAGCCTGGGTAAGCCCATTTCTTGGTTATAGTTATCTTAAAACGAGTACCTTTAGCTGCTGTGCTATTTTACATTATTTCTGTTGGTTTTAATTTTGGTTGTTTTTACATGTTTTTAAGAATGAGCTGCCTGGCATGATATGTACAAGTGGGCGGGTTCTTAAATTAAATAAATAAATAAATCTCTTCATCCCAGGTGTTGTTTCCCAACCTATTGGACATGATTAAGTCAAGTTTGGGGCTTTCATATTAAAGGAGATTCCTGCATCACGCTCTTTTCATCTCAAAGGGGCTTTATGGCAATCTATCCTATGCACTTACTACAAAATCCTGTTTTTGATTATGCAATGGGGATTTAATATAAACAATATTCAATTCCACTCCGTTTTCCAAATAGTCAAGGAAATACCAGCAAAGATGTATACAAATTGTCATTTCCTGTAGCTATAGTGTGAACAAACAAAGCTGTCAAAAGCAACATAACAAAATGTAAAAATAATTATGATTGGCTTGTTCTGGTTTCTCCGGGGGAAGGAGGAAAATATAACCATATTGCTCGGCACCTTTTTCTAGATAACATGCTTACTATTTAAACCATCAGTGCTGATCTCTCCTATGATATTCAATAATTTTGTTTCTTGGAAGGTTTTTAATTTATGTTATCAACTTTTTCATTGCTGTTTCCTGTAAGCATGATTTTTGTTTTGCTTTGTTTTTATCATTAGCCTGTAGTAACAATATAAACAAAAGACTCAGATTTCAGGCTGTATTAATCCCCAGTTAACAGCGCAGTGATGCATAAAAGCCAACAAGTCAAGGGCATATCCTCAGGTTTTTAACATGCTCCTGTGGATCACACAATGTTCTGGACAAAATGCACTTGAAACTAGCTAATGAGAAATAAAGATATTAAATCATCATTCAATTTTCTGAGATGGTTCAAAGGTTTACAATGGTTACAGAATAATAATGGCTCATTGTATGTGAGTTAGGTAATAAACTTTGAACGATAAAATAATAGCGATTAACTTTGTTTAAAAATATTTGTAACCTCTGAACCTGTTTGACCTCTCAGAGTTACTGAAAATGAAAATAAATGTTTTAATCAGTTCCAGGTACATAATATAAATACATTTTCACATACACTTAGTTCTTGACTTACAACAGTTGGTTCAGTTACCGATTTGAGTTACAACAGCACTGGGAAAAAAGTGATTTATGACCATTTGTCACACTTTTGCAGCATCCTCATGATCACACAATTTGCATTCAGATGCTTGAGAACGGGTTCATACTTATGGTTGCAGTGTCCTGAGATGTGATCACCTTTTGCGATCTTCTGACAATGGGGAAGGCAAATTCACTTAACCATGTTACTAATTTTAACAATTGCAGTCATTCACTTAACAACTATGGCAAGAAAAGTTGTAAATTGGGGCAAAATTCACTTAACAAATTTCTCACTTAGTAACTTAACTTCTGGGCTCAATTTTGGCCATACGTCAAGGACTACAAGTATATTTAAAGGTGGTAATACCTCAGATCCTTTTCTTAGATTACATTTTCTCATGATTGAAAGAAAAATTGAGAATCTTCTACATAAATATGGCACTCCATGGGTAGAAAGTTTAGATGAAGATAAACGGGTCAAATTTTTCCTTCACTGGATCCAAATTTCTTATTAGGAAGATAGGATTGTACCATATTGTTGTATGTGCATGTTTGTGACGTACATATGACTTCATAAAAGACAATTTCTTAAAAAAATGCTGAGATCCTCATTTTGCTTGTTATTTTTAAAATCAATATCAATAGGACTTTTAAAGCATCCATAGCCAGAAACAAAAAAACAGAAACAAAGAATTCAAATTTTGCTGAAATAGTATGGACTCCTACATTTCAACAATTTTCATGGAGACTGACCATGCATTTTCAAAATAAAGATGACACAGAAAAGTAGAAATGCAAGTTGCCCACCACCTGTGATTTGGTAGTCGCAAAATGATAAATAAGTATGTGCATCTAAACAAGCAGGTTTCTACCTGTTCACCACTCAGGATGGCCCTAAATTCAGATACATATTTTTCAGGGTTTATGCCCTCTTACATTCTAGAGTAATCCAACACATTAGTGCACAATTGAATTTAATAAACACACTTTTATTTTAATGCTACCTTCTGCATAGCAAATTGAAAAGGGTGAGTCAGTAAATGGTTATGTTTGTAATGCACATTTCATGGTAATGCTCCAAATCAGAGCTGAGCTGTATTAATCGAGTCTGAAGCAACCAGAATATCTACTGAAAACAGCTAAAAGGTTGAACTGATTCAGGCATTTAATGAACTTTTATTATAAGGGAAAGCTCTGAGAGAGATTTCAGTGTTGTTCAGTTGTCATGGTAGTGATTTGTGGGTGTGAGCAATATGTGCTGATACTAAGTGTGAAACTTTTGTAACACATTTGCCACACAGTGCTTCGAAAGTGTTCATGCTAAATAATGAAGCAAGCTCACTTGCAGGGGAAAAAAATCTGTCCACTTTCTAACTTTAAAAAAAGTTCCGTAGAATCTACAAAGTTCAACACATTTGGACTACTACATAATACTGCTTAAATCTTTTCCTTTCACAGAGAATTTAAGCATGCTGATGATGTCATCCAATTTTCTTTTCTCTGTTAAATGCAAGACAAGGGGCTATGGAAATCCTAAACTTGCCGGATGCTGTGATCAACTGATTGCAGACAAAGAAGCTAAAACTCAAGTTTATATAAGATAGGAAATAAATCAATCCAAGTTTAAAAGTACAGCAAATGATGGATGGGATTGTGTTCCCTCTGAAGGCTAAAGAACGGGTTAAGACGGGTTAATATTCACAAGGGAATATATGTATAAAATGTTCACGGTAGAAAAAAATAAATCAATAAGTATAACCTACAAATCTAATAACACCAAAATGTAAAGTAAGTCCTAATGAAATATACCAAAGTTTATGGAAACAATTCTGTAGAGATTCTCAGTCATCCAGGTCATGGTTGTCCCAAAGGTGCTTTTTCAGGAGACAACTGGACTTTATTTTTTTTTCTTTGAAGGCGTTTCACTTCTCATCGAAGAAGCTTCTTCAGCTCTGACAGAATAGTGTGATAGAATCCTTCCATTCCCCACTATCCTGTCAGAGCTGAAGAAGCTTCTTGGATGAGAAGCGAAACTTCTTCAAAGAAAAAGCAAGAAAGTTCAGTGGCCTCCTGAAAAAGTGCCTTTGGGACATGGCAGCAATTATTTCTTTAACAATCATCAACTTTAAGAAAATCCAGAAGGAAAAGAAAGTCATCAGTATCAGCTTCTAAAAAGTCAGTGAGCAAGGTGGGAACAACGACACATAATTAATTGTGACCTTGATGCAGCCTGGGAAAAGATCTGAATTCATATCAGAGACCACAGAAAATTCAAATCACCTTTAAGTGTTGCAGTTCAGCATTTCAAGCTGTCAATATATTATACATCTTTTCAAGGAATCATGCAGTCCAGCTTTCGTTAGAAATTTTTCCAGGAACATAAAACTAAAAGATTATCCCAGTATATGTTTATCTGTTAACAGCAGAAGAGAATTTGAAAGAAGTCAGGAGAAATAGGTCTCAATGTGTCAAGTCTATTGATTCAAACTACTCAAAACCAATTTGCAATTAACTACACCTTACTCCTTAAGGTTTTTTATACTATGTCACATAGCCCTCCCAAAAATATTCAAACCATGCATTTATCAGAGCAATTACCATGAAAATCAACAACTGTGTGCTGAAGCACTGTATGTAATCTTTAATTATGGGTGTTTACGTTCATTAGCCCATGACTGACAGTATTCATTTTAATTCTAATCACTGGAAGGAATTTGCCATTACGGCCCCATTAATTATATTTCTGAGAAACGGTATTATGCAGGCAAAGATGTTGTTTTAACTGAATATAGAGTTCTGGATCCATCCACCTCTAACTTCAGCCCTACCTGCTGCTTTTTTGGAGCAGCACACAGAACGACATCTTATTTTAATGGGCTATTTGGATAAGGGGTGTCCTTTGTTACATGCATCAAGCATACATGTATGAAAAATGGCAAGGCTTCAATCATACCAATACTGCCATTTTGATTTAACTTCCTAGGTCCATTTCCCCTTCTCCTTTTATTTCTATCACTGAATAAACCCAATTAATTTCTAAACTATCTAACAGATGCAGAGCAGGTGGAAGCTTGTTTTTTAAAACAAAACAATAGAGGCTTGTTGGCAGCAAGATTTTTAAAAAAAAAAAAGAAGATAACTACCAGCATTCTGTCACATCCCTGACTTTGCTTTTACAGCTTGTCTTTTAATAACATTTCAAATAGAACTTGTAAAAAGAACCCTGTAGAGCTACCAAATATTTACATTAAACGACTATAACCAACCAGCTGCCCCTCCCCCCAAAAATACCCGCTTAAGTCTCATTTTGTGTTTGTTTCGCCTAAACTGCAACAAAGGTGTCAATTAAATGTCAACAGAACTGCATGTTGATCTCATCAGTTTCAGCTAATGTCACAATATCTATTATTTAAATTTTACCATTTGTTTGTAGCAGAAAAATCAAATCTTTATCCTTCATACACGGAGGAAAAAGAGAATATATATCCAGCCCAGAGTTGAACTGTGGAATTCTTGGTGTTCTCTGAATTTGGTTGTTTAATTGCAGACATTTCATTATCCAGCTAGGTAACATCTTCAGTGCCCAGAGGTCAATTCTACCTGGGTATATTCAAACGTCCAAGAAGCTCAATCCATCTTGCTTCCAAGTTGTATTATCTCAAGTTGGAAGGCAATCTTTGAAGGCCAGATGATACATCTGGAATGATGGAAGCATTCCATGGATGTTCTCATAAAATGGCTCCCACGGGGTTTGAAGCTGCTCAAACATTTACCACAACATGTTCCTGAGCAGTTTCTCTTACCACCTCTTTCAACATTCCAAGATGTGTTCTTACAATTACAGTATACAGTATCTTTGTTTCATTTTCTAGATACAGGTAAAGATAAAGGTTCCCCCTTCACATAGAGTTCCTGACTCTATTTATTTTATTTTATTTATTTATTTAAATTTATATCCCGCCCTTCTCCACAAAGGACCCAGGGCGGCGCACAGGAAATTTAAAAACATACAAAATACAATAAATATAATTTAAAAACTATTAAATAAACTTATCCTGCGCTAAAACCAAATTTTAAAAACCCAATTTAAAACTACCTAAAAGTCCCCATGGGAGGTTAGGCTAGGCCGGCTTGTTGGAACAAATATGTCTTAAGACATTGGCGGAAGAGGCGGAGGTCGGTGATGGTACGTAATTCAGGGGGTAGGTCATTCCAAAGGGCTGGGCCCGCCACAGAGAAGGCTCTTCCTCTGGGTGTCGCCAGTCGGCATTGTCCGGCCGACGGCACCCTGAGAAGGCCCTCTCTGTGGGAGCGTATCGGTCTAAGGGATGTATGGGGCAGGAGGCGGTCTCGCATATAACTAGGCCCCGAGCCATGGAGCGCTTTAAAGATAGTTGTCAAAACCTTGAAGCGCACTCGAAAAACCACAGGAAGCCAATGCAGCTCGCGCAGGATCGGTGTTATGTGGGAGCATCTAGTGGCTCCCATAATCACCCGCGCGGCTGCGTTTTGGATTAGCTGTAGCTTTCGAGCACACCTCAAGGGAAGCCCCATGTAGAGAGCATTACAGTAGTCGAGTCGGGACGTCACGAGAGCTTGAGTGACTGTGCGAAGGGCAGCCCGGTCCAGTAAGGGGCGCAATTGGCGCATCAGGCGTACCTGATGAAACGCCCCCCTGGCCACGGCCGCCACATGGTCCTCCATGGACAGCCGGGAATCCAGGAGGACACCCAAATTGCGCGCCCTCCCCACGGGAGCCAGTGTTTCGCCCCCAATGGCCAGAGTTGGTGTAATCTGGCTGAACCGGGGTGCCGGAAACCACAGCCACTCAGTCTTGGCAGGGTTGAGCTTGAGTTTGTTACCACCCATCCAGATCCGTACAGCCTCCAAACACCGGGACAGCACATCGGCGGCATCGTTGGGGTGGTTTGGGGTGGATATGTACAGCTGGGTGTCATCAGCGTACAGGTGGTACTCCACCCTAAAACCACGGATGATCTCACCCAGCGGCTTCATATATGTGTTGAAAAGGAGGGGCGAGAGGACCGACCCCTGAGGAACCCCACATAAGAGAGGCCTCGAGGTCGACCTCTGCCCTCCCGTCAACACATATTGCGATCGACCAGAGAGGTAGGATGAGAACCACCGCAAAACGGTGCCTCCCAGCCCCAACCCCCCCAGTCGGTGCAATAGGATACCATGGTCGATGGTATCAAAAGCCGCCGAGAGGTCTAATAGGACTAGAATAGAGGAATAACCTCTATCCCGCGGCCTCCAGAGATCATCAACCAACGCGACCAATGCCGTCTCGGTGCTGTGACCGGGTCGGAAGCCGGACTGGCGCGGGTCTAGATAATCAACTTCCTCCAGGTGTCGCGGAAACTGTTGGGCTACCACACTCTCGACAACCTTCACCAAAAAGTGAAGGTTGGAGACCGGACGATAGTTCTCTAATAAAGCTGGGTCCAGGGACGGCTTCTTGAGGAGGGGCCTCACTACCGCCTCTTTCAAGACGGCAGGCAAGGACCCCTCACTCAAAGATGCGTTGACAATGCCCTGGAGCCAGCCTCGTGTCGTCTCCCAGGATGCCAGTACAAGCCAGGAGGGACACGGGTCCAATAAACATGTGGTCGCCCTAAATTTCCTTGACAACGTGTCCATATCCTCGGTGGTAACAAAGTCAAACTCCTCCCAAGAAGGAACCTCAAGACTAGTCTCGGACAGTCCCACAGGACCACTGTCGATGGAGGGTAGCTCATTCCGAATCCGAGTGATTTTCTCCTGCAGATAAATCCCAAATTCCTCTGCTCGCCCTTGCAGAGGGGCTTCCCGCGGCCTCTGATGAAGGAGGGAGCGGGTCACCCCAAACAGGGCGGCAGGGCGGTTATCTGCGGATGCAATAAGGGTGGCACAATACTCACGTTTGGCCACCCTTATCGCCACTAAGTAAGCCCTAATATGGGTTCTCACTAGTGTTCGGTCGGCTTCGGAGCGAGAGGATCTCCATCTGCTCTCTAGGCGTCTCTTGTGGCGTTTCATCCCCCGAAGCTCCTCGGTAAACCAAGGAGCCTGGGTGATTCGTCGCCGCAAGAGAGGCCGCAAGGGCGCGACTCGGTCCAAGGCCCCCGCGGCCGCACTTAACCATGCGGCCACTAGGTCCTCAGTCGAGTCGCGGGGCAGGGTCACAGGAATTGGCCCAAGCTCCCTCTGGAACCTTTCCGGGTCCATTAGAAGCCTGGGGCGGAACCATATAGGAATATCCGGTTCCGCCTCCCCGCGGTGAGGTGTAGCGATTGGAAAGTCCAGCCGAAGGAGAGCGTGATCTGTCCATGACAAGGGAGTGATGGCTAGGTCCCCTATTCCTAGGTCACAACTCCACTGTCCCGAGACAAAGATGAAATCCAGTGTGTTTCCCCCCTCGTGAGTGGGGCCTAAAACTACCTGGGTCAGGTCCATGGCCGTCATGGAGGCCATGAACTCCCGAGCTGCTCCAGAGGCTTCGCCTGCCGACGGCAAGTTAAAGTCCCCCATGACTACCAGTCTGGGGGTCTCAACTGCCGCCTCGGCTATCACCTCTAGGAGCTCGGGCAGGGCTGTTGTTGCATAGCGAGGAGCCAGGTATACAACTAACACGCCCAACTGCCTCCCTAGGCCCCATCTCACGCAGAGAGATTCACACCCGGTTGTCTGAGGGACTGTGGTCTCCTTCGGTTCAAGACCTTCCTTTACGATAATCGCCACCCCCCCCACCCCTCCCTAGGGCCCTTGGCTGATGGAAGGCGCGGTAACCTGGTGGGCACATGTCCACGAGGGATATACCCGCTTCGTGGCCCAACCAGGTTTCCGTTATACCCACCAGGTCCGGGTCCCCCTCTGACACAAGGTCACGGATGAGGGGGGCTTTTTGAACCACGGACCTGGCGTTGCATAACATCAGCCTCGGGCCCCGGGTCTAGGGGGTAGTGCTCATTTCCGTTTCAAAGCCGAAGAGCCAGCGCTTTCTGAAGATGTCTCTGTGGTCATGTGACTGGCATGACTAAACACCGAAGGCAAACCGAATGCTGTTACCTTCCCACCAGAGGTGGTTCCTATTTTTTCTACATGCATTTTTACATGCTTTCGAACTGCTAGGTTGGCAGAAGCTGGACAAGTAATGGCAGCTCACTCCATTATGCGGCACTAGGGATTCAAACCACCAAACTGCTTACCTTTTTGATCGACAAACTCAGCGTCTTAGCCACTGAGCCACCGCGTTCCTATTTTCTAGATAGGCGGACACATTTCCAAACCAAAAAGTTAGAATGAAGTCACCTAGTGTTTTTAATTTCCCATGAATGTCTATTAGTTTTTTTCTGGGAAGTAACATGAGGCTGGATTTTGTCAGCTTTACATTTTTTATTTTTTAAATTAAGAACATCTTTAAACATTTAAAGTTGAGTAGGGTAGGGAATTTAAAGGACAGCAGGGAAAATTACTTTGGAGACTCTGAAGCCTCTAAGAAATAGTGAGTAAAATCTTAAAACTAATTTTAAAAACACCTAGTAAGATTTCTCAATTCTTCACTGAACTCTGAGAATTATTTCTGAATAAATTTTCTTCTTATCCAGAAATTACACCAGCTAAATTCAATAGAATTAATCCTTTAGTTCCTCAGTAAGTATGTTCCAAGTTTTAGGGCACATTTATGTAAGAATATTATTGTAGCAAGTGCTAATTTTGCAAACTGGGAAACTTTCCTTTATTTCAGTGGGCTTTTTATAGAAGCCCATGAACCACTTTTTTATTCAGCATTTTTACTTTTATGGGTACCAACCTAGACTAGGAAGAAACACTTAGAAGAGAACGTGGAGCAAATAAAGGGTTAAAAACTGGCATTTGCCATGGTTCTATAGGCCATCTTTTTCAATTAATATGCAAAACACATCAAGAAACATGGGAGAAAAGTTGGAATTAATATTGCTGGAAGAATGATTAATTACAAGGTATGTTGATATTATTGTGAGGTGTCTGAAAAGTGAGGGAAACTTCAGCAGGCTCTTGCAGAACATGAAAGACAAGAGTACAAAGCCCGATTTGATGCTCTGCATTAAAACAAACCAACCTAAATTTAAATCAACTGCCCAGTGGAACTACTGGGCTGATCCCATCAATAAAACAGCAGTATCTTATGGGACCCAGGAGACTTAATTTCTTTATAACTACACTTGCCCTTTGCAACTGCATTCAAGCCACCCCCATGGCGTCTGCTTGATCCTGTTCCTTGCTGAATTCTGGAAGCCCTGAAAAGCTGATGCTTCCCACAGGCACTGGGATGGCGATAACCTGCAACCCTGCTTATTGTGTAATTGTGATCTAGAGAAGTTTGTTTTTCCTTCCCAGCATAGCAGCTTTTCATAGCTTTTTTTCCCTTTCTGTTTCTGCTTTTTACGTGTTATTTATTTTTAAATCCTCTATAAGCTGCCCATTGTTGTTGGCCTGTGGGCGGCCTCAGAAAATGGCTCAATAAATGCATTTAAAAATAGGTGAAGAAGTTGTGGAAGTAGTTTTTTTTTCTTCCTAGGCTCAAAAATCCACAGAGAAGGTGAAACAAAGAGAAGACTGCCAGTAGAGACATCACACTCTTAACTACAGTATGTACTGTCGAGCCTATGTCCTTCCCAAGTGTATCATATGGTTGTGAAAACAGGACCAGAAAGGTTGAAAGAAGAGAAAATGATGTCCTAGAAGGTAGTGTTGGAGGAAAACCTGGGTCATACAAAATAAGATAAAAATAATTTAATGCAAATGGCACATAATCAAAAGCAAAGCAAAAATTGGACAGCTCACTTAATAGCACTAGTAACCAAGCTAAAACTTAAATATTTAGGGTAAAAACCTAAAAAGGTGACTCTGGCAAAAAAAATCAAAGGTAGCTGAAAGATGCATAGATACTATCATTAATATTATGACTATGAGCTTAATAGAATTTCAAAAAGTAGTTATTTTACCTATATAAAATAATTACTTTTAGGAATTCTATTGAATCGATTTGTAGTTCAGGGATGAAATGAGGGGTTATTGGTACTTTCTGAGCTTGCTTGTTTTCTTCCAGACATTTCAGTACCCTAAGTAACATCATCACTCTGTGTGTGTGTGTGTGTGTGTGTGTGTGTGTGTTCGTTCATTTTCTTATCAAGGCAGCTAAAAACCATAATAGAGAATATCGGAGACATACCAAAAGGATTGTGTTCATACAACTTCCTTACCCAGCTCCAGTCCCAAGCTGGATTAATGTTACTGTATTTTTCAGAGTATAAGACGCACCTTTTCCCCCCAAAAAAGAGGGTGAAGATCTGGGTGTGTCATACAGCATTTTTGGCCTATGAAAACTCTGCCCTCTTTGCAAAAATGGACATGCAGAGGGTTTGGGAAGCTTGCAAAATGCTCCTGAGGGCTGGAGAAGGCAAAAATGAACAAAAAACAGGCCATTTTTGCTTATTTTTGCACACACACCCCTAGCCCCCAGGAGCACTCTACAAGCCTCCCAAAGCTCTGCATGTTGTCGTCGTCCCCCCTTTTTTTGTGTGTGCAAAAAACAAGGTGTGCAGTGGGTTTGGGAGGCCTTCAGAGCAGTGGTGGGTTTTAAATTTTTTTAGAACCTACTCTGTAGGTGTGGCCTATTTTGTGGGCATGGCTTGGCAGTCATGTGACAGGGTGGGAGTGGCCACCTTTTAAAATGTGGTGAAACTCATTTAACAATGCTCTTGCTTAGCAACCAAAATTTTGGACTCAATTGTGATGATAAATTCTTTCTTTCTTTCTTTCTTTCTTTCTTTTTCTTCTTTCTTTCTTTCTTTCTTTCTTTCTTTCTTTCTTTCTTTCCTTCTTTACTTCCTTCCTTCCTTTATTTTCCTTCCCGTTGGGTCACTGGCAGCGGCGGGCCAGATTTACTTCCAGGTACGCCGGTGGAACCCCCTCTCACCAGTTCTCTAAATTTCACCAACCGGCTCTCTCGCGAGTAGGTGCGAGCCTGCAGAAACCCACCACTGCTTCAGAGTACAAAAACTTTTTTTTTTAATTTACCTCTTTAAAATCACGGTGCGTCTTATACTCCAGTACATCTTATAGTCCGAAAAATATAGTAACTTTGGTCACTTCAGTCAGTCAGTTATCAGCCTTGTACAGCATAGCACCTGATTCCCCAAAATGGATGACTCACAACAATCAAAACAAGGAAATTACAATCAAATCAACTAAACAAAATTTAAAAAAATAGATTAAGATAGTGAGAGAAACAGACCAGATGGAAATGAAGACCTGGTTAAAGAGCCAGGTCTTCACAGCTCTTAGGACTCAGCATGCTTTGATTGATTTATACCAAGTGTAAAAAATCTCTCATGATAAATGTAAAAGGTTAATATAAATTTAAAAAGATTTCCCATGTTCAGTTACGTCTGACTCTAGAGGGCACTGCTCTAGGGGGCTGTTTCTTAGCTATGGGAACCAGTGTTGACCGAGGATACTTCCAAGGTTGCGTCAAGGTGCACAGAATTCTGCTAGCTTTCCACCGTAGTGGTACCTATGTATCTACTTGGATTTACATACTTTTGAACTGCTAGGTGGGCGGGAGCTGGGACAAGTAACAGGAGCTCAACCTGCCACACTGCACTCAGGTCTTGAATTCGGGCCCTCAGCTGACAAGGTCAGCATCTTCAACTACTAAGCCATCATGTCCCTAATATAAATTAGGCCATTACCAAATCTAAAGAAAAAAGAAACAATATCTTCTGCCCAAAAGAAATGCCTTGCTGACCCTTTACTATTCATAGAATGGGCAAGAGAGAGATGTGCAAGAAACTGGAACACTAATGCTCAAAGCTTGCATTTGACATATAATAGTCACTAGAATTTCTTTACATGGCTTCATAGTTCTGTTACAATAAATATCTGAGCTTTTGAGTTTTGAGAAATATATATTTGCACTCATTTGCCTTGTCAGCTGTCATAAGTCCAACAGTGTGAATTTGGAAAATGGATGAATGCAGGAACCAGGTCAACCATATTTTGTGAACACAGTCATACAATTAAAACTTGTAATCATAATTATAGAATTACCATGCTGACCTGCATTTACTTGACTGCAGCTGACATTAAATTGAACCAAGTACATTGATTCCATGCTTTTTTTATTAACTCTCTTCCTAGCAAGCAATATCCAAGAGAGCGACTCAGGTGAAATAATAGTAACATTAAAACAGCAAGATATTTTCCATTTTATCTATGTATAACTTATCAAAAATATAACAATGCCATCTAGATGAGTAAGCATCATGAAGGAAGTCCTCTGTCAACAATTTCTTTTAAGGAGCAAATTCTCTCAAAATTATTTTTATATGCTGCAAAAACCACTTTAACATTTAAATCTTTGAGTAGACTATATTCTAAGATGTAACAACTTATTAGCAAATAAGCTTTATTTTTCATTTCCCTGCTTCCCTTTTAAAAAAACAAATGGGGAGAACGAGTGGGGAAAAAAATCACAGCCTCATTGACCTGTTACGGCCTTATCCACTATGAACCTTGACTTTTTTTTAAAAAGTAGTAGTTTTTCACTGAACATCATTGGTAGTGTTCCTTGCTCACTGAAGAGTCCAATCATGCATTAGAGTCCTCATCTGCATTGGGCCACAGCACATGTGTCAATGGTTTAATTATTCCCACAAACTGCTTTGATTCAAAATTCCTTCTTTCCCTGTGTGGAAGGTTTAAAAATTGAAAAAGAACCTCCTTTGATGCTGTGTTATTTATCAACATATTGTTTAATCCAAGGGGAGATTTAAAATATTTAGTAAAGATATTGAGTTTCATGTATGTGATGTCACACAAAGCTACCGAAAGGAGAGGAATTATCCGAAGATAAATAACAGATATCCCAGAGAACCTAGAATTATGTATTCATAATTAATATATTGCCTTAGCTCATGCAAAATGTAGCTGCAATCAATCCCATTAAAAACAAGTAGATTTAAGGTACTCCAGGTGACCTGGACTGGAACTCCTATAAATTTTAACTACTGATTATATGAATAGAAGTGGGTGCAAGCTGTCATCTAAAACATCTATAGTAATGGTGAAATTCAGCTGGTTCTATCTGGTTCTGGCGAACTGGTAGCAATGGTGGTGGGAGGCTCCACCCACCCAATCAGATGTCATCACATTGTTTTTGATGCTCTGTGCATGTGCAGAACCTTCTGCACATGCACAGAGGTGGTGCATGCGAGCAAAGTGAGAGTATGCATGCCTGTTCACATTTGCAAACCAGTAGTGAAGGTACATTTATTTCACATCTGATCTATAGTATATCTACTATAGTTTCCTGTTCTGACCCCCCTTTCTTCGACTAATACAAGACACTACTTGCCACTGACTTTCTTGGCTGCTTGCCTAAATGACTCTGAACAGATACGAAGCTTCCTAACTCGACTAAACATGAACCTGAAAATCAACATGAATAAACATGAACCTAGAAACCCAACGTTGTTCTCTGCAAGAACTTTCTTAGCAAAGACTTCCTTTTAAACCCTCTTGGGAGGGGCCAATCATTAGGCAGCTGGGACTAATTCAAATCCTACGAGTTCGCTTCTGATGCAATTGAAGCCTCCTTTTTTCAGCCCTTCTCACTCTAGCATCAGAAACAAACTGGCCTTGATTTTCCCCACTACTCCAAGATCCAGGTGCCTCCTGATGACCGACCAGCCGGGCTCTCTGCTGTCTCAAGGTTGCCCTCCTCCTCCAGAGCAGACTCATAGGACTCCTCACTAGAGGAGTCAATCAGCAGCTCATCCGGAGCTGGCTGGGCCACAACAGTTTCCTATTGCTGGATTGGAAGAACAGTGATATAAAATTATGGCTCCTACTTATTTTAATAGGTCTGACCTGATCATTTTTTCCTAGATTTGATTTCAGCACAGATCAATAATGTACAAAATTCACTGGGATAGCTGTATCCAGTCAGGTCATAGTGTGTGTCAGACAGTTTCCTTCCATGGAATGATAACTTCACAAAGAGGGTTTCAGATGAAAGGCATGATAAAAATAATCTATGTCATAACTTTATCAACCTTCCTAAAGATACGGTTTATATTGATTAGAGACAAACTTCCATATGCCCCATATTACATTTTTCAAAGGGAGAAGGGGGGGGGGTGTCAAAACATTACCCATATTTTTAAACACAAATTTCATGAGAATGGAAACAACATGATGAGAGCCTAAGCATTTTCTACTGGTATCTAATAAAATTCAGTTGTGACTACACTACCATATTTCAAATGCTGCTTACAGATTTTAAGAGCCTTCAGGGTCCAATACAACTCCTCAAGCCCGAAGTACTCTAATGTGTCAAAAGTACTAGAGAACAAATGTCTTCCAAGTATTTCAGACACTTCGTAGTGCATGGAATGTGTAAAGGGGCATAATTTTCAGGTCATATTTTAATCTTTTCATAAATTCACATTGGCTTTTTTTTTTTTTTGCTGGTTCTGTTTTTATTTTTGCTTTTTTGAGCCAAGAAGAGAACTGGCACTTTGGCAGAAAACATTTGAATTACTGCCACTTCATATGGCTGCCTTAATCAAGTCAAAAACAGTAGCTATGTATTCAGTGGAAACTTGTACTTGATAGCAAGTGCTTCACACTCGTTTTCGTTAAAAAAAATTTGTGAAAACACAGCCCTTCTTTCCTTTCCATTAGAATGTAACACTGGTCTTTGAATGAACACAGGCATATTCTAAACTAACATTTCTATTATAATATCACCAAGACTGACTGCTAAACTGGTTCATGAAGGAATCACTTGATGAATACATAATCAACTACTCGTTAATGCATTTGAATTTTCTGAAATGTACTCAATGCATGGAAAAATGCAATCAGTATGTGAAGTCTTTTTTGGTCTCCGAGGAAATGTTCCTTGATCTTTTGGAGAGGTATTCTTAAGGATTCGGATTTGGTTTCCTTTTATTATTCTTTGCACCACAGCTTAATATCGAAACAAAATTACATAAGGGATTTCAGAATTTTTGCTATCTGTATGTCAATCTGTTTCGTTATCTGTATAACTTTCTGAAAATGAGCCCAATGGAGCCCTATTTTAAAGACAATCATATGGTGCAATGGACTAGGAATGGGAGACACAGCTTCTATTCCACCCTCACCTATGAGAGCTCAGTGGATAATGTTGGGCAAATCACACTCTCTGTCAACCCATTGATTTTGAGCAAAATAAGAAGACAGAGTACTACATTATTATTATTATTATTATTTATCAAATTTATATCCCGCACCTATCTCTGGATTGGACTCAGGGCGGCGCACAGGAAAGGAATAAAATGTAAGAAACAATAAATACAGGATATTAAAAATAAATTAAATTAAATTGCACCCGTGCTAAAATTGCCAATTAAGACCCATTTCTAAAATAAGATTAAAATTTAGATATGCCTGTATAGAGGAGATGGCCCTGAAGAAAGAATTTAACAGCTATTACATAAAAACTAGCTTAGCCTGGGAAGAAGGAATGAGTGAAAGAATGCCTTGCTTCAATCCTTTTTTGTATAAGAGTCAAAGGAGAGAATCTCAGCCAGGTTTTCAAGTTACTGTTATATTTTTAAAGAATAAAGTAGACTTCCAGTAGTTCTAATAATGTTTGTTTCCTGATCTGGCACACCTTAAAGAGCTGATATCCACCATGAACTCTTAAAAGATCAATATAAATCAAATAATTATTAATACAGTTAGTATAACGGGATAAACCAGCATGCTGGCTGATGAATTCTAGGCGTTGAAGTGCACATGCTAAAGTTGCTGAGCTTGAGAAACCTTGAGAAATGCTGCTGACAGCTCCACGCTAAACCCACTTCCCTCTGGGTTGTATGACCTCAAGTGACACATAAAAGGTATGATGCCCTGTGCTTCCCAAAGAGTAAAGGAGCATGAGAGGAAAATAGAAACACACATGGAGGGCCGACATAATGCTTCATTGTACAGAGGAAACATTACTGTTAATAAAGTTGTTAGAAAGAATTCAAGAATGCATGCTCTCTGCAAGTTGTCCTTAATTTTTTTAAAGTAAAGAAACCAATTAATTCTGAAATTCTGTCTTTTGCTTATGCTTTAATGAACGTTCAAGTTCAAGGAGTTTTAAGCATTTTGCTTAGCCTGAGAATAGTCTTAAGCATGTGTTGCTAGAGATGAAACCCATGTGCTAGGCTGCTAAAGATTAATAGGAAGCTTAGGGAAGGCACTCTCTCATTCTCTACACTTATGAGCTTCAAGGATGGATATCTTACATACCCAAGTCAAGAGTTATATTATAAAGACACAAATGGTGGTAAATATTACATTTGTAATTGATAACAAGAGCTACTATTCTGAAATGGAGATGCAGATGCTATCATATTATCTGTCCATTAAACTCCCCTGCCTCTTTTTCATAACTAATCTCCAGGCTTTGGAGAGTTGTATGAAGAGGAAAGGGTTATAATGAACAGAGTGTATCCCAACTTGGGCAACATGTTGCATTTTTTGTTCAGGCAAAGCCACTCATTCCACAGGCCCATCTGAAAATACAGTATGTATTTTGCTTTATGCATAATATTTATTATTTCTTCTCAGCTTCCCATTTTACAGGCTCAACATCATTTCAATGCACCATGTAACTCTCAAACATTTTCACGCAACTTCTGTTGTTACCCGCAGAGATGATTAAACTTGATCAATAATTTGGCCAAGGGGGAATTTGATCTTTAAGGTTCCCCAGATTAACAAATTCTTGGTCTCAAGTGAGGTAAAGAGGCAAGTATTTATTTCTCCCTCTGAGGTCAAAATCAAAGGTCCTTCCTTCTTCTGACTACTTTGTAATACATTAAGAATTCAAAGGAAACAAAGTTGTCATTCACTTTAGAGGTGATATCCAAAAACAAATAAGGTAGTTCCCAATTTACAACCACAAATTAACCCAAAATTTCTGTTGGTAAGCAAGGTATTTGTTAAGTGAATTTTGCCCCATTTTACTATCTTTCTTGCCACAGCTGTTAAGTAAATCATTTTAGTTGTTAAGTTAATAATACAGTTGCTAAGTGAATCTGGTTTCCCCATTGACTTTGCTTGTCAGAAGATCGCAAAAATTGATCACATGGCCCTGGGACACTGCAACATCATAAATAGGAGTCAGTTGCCAAGTGTCTGAATTTTTAACAAATAATCACATGGATGCGGCAACATGAGAAAAACACTTAAGGTATGTCACTTTTCTAAGTGCCATTGTAACTTCAAAGTGTCATTAAATAAATTGTTGCAAGTAGAGGACTACTTGTATACCTTGAAAGAATCTATAGAGACTTACAGGGGAAGTATAACAAATTGAAATCTCCAGAGAGCAGAGCTGCTGACTATGACAAAGATCAAGTAACTGGAGAGTAAATCGCTTCCTTGGAATTTCTGCAGATAAGAAGAAGACAAGAGATTGTCCATTTGTGATCTGAACAGCTGCTCTTTACAAGGAGACTACAGGTCGATTTTCTGCAGATTTGAATGCCAGGAGACAATGGGATCAGCCATTTTGTGGACACTAAATCCACAAACATCACTTTCTAATCACTTTCAGAAATTCCCTATCAACTATGTTAAATGCTATTTAGAGATTTTTAGAATTACAAGTTTGAAAAGTCTCAAAAAGTCTTTATTTCAACTCTGAGCAACAGAAAAAAAATATTATAAGCTTAAAGAATTTGAAATGAATAACAACAAGCTATTTGATCTAAGAAAGTTAAGGATTAAGGGTCCAAATTCCCTGAATTTGTAATGTTACCATTTACTGTAAGATTTTGGAATTAATATAAAATAAAATAATTACTATAAAAATTGGTTTTTTTCTCACTACAGATGAGAGAGCCGAAAAATCAGAATGAGGAGAAAGGAACAACAGCAGCAGTAAAAACAGCTTGTATATGGCATCTCATACAGAAAGGTTATTTGTAAATGATATTTGTAACTGAATGAATGATTGATTGATTACATGCCATCAAGTCATTGTAGACTCTTAGCAACCACAAAAATAGATTTTCACGATGAAAATGAATGCAATATTGTGTAATACTATCAGTAATACATAGTATTAATTTCCTGCAAATAAATAAACAAGGAAGTTTAAGAACTGGATTTTTAAACCTTCTCTTTTTGATGATTTCTTTCAGCTATAGATGGCATTCCTTGGCCTATAAGACAGCTTTCTTTTCAAATTGCTTAGTAAATGTTTTTGAGAACTAGAATCAGATATAGGGTGCATATAAAAATCAGGATCTTTGTGGAGTGCCTGATGTAATACAAGCTAAAAATAAATACTTGCCAAGATAAAGTATATATTAGTTTCGGAGACAACAAATCTCACACTACAGATGTAAACATGCTTTTTAGTTTCAGTGAAATACAAAGGACGTATAATTACCCTTTCAGTTATTACTTGACAGTGAATTCTTTGGAGCAATTCAAAGGCCAAAGCATCAAAGGGGAAATATTAAATAATCAAGAAGAGCTCTCAGAAGTAGATTAGTCAAGGATGCCTCATCTCTTTTTCGTAATCTGTTAAGTTCAGCAGCAGCTGTGCTCTACTCCAAGAGCTGGAACATGAAATAAAATCATGTTCACACTCAACTACTTTACAGTTTATCAAGATTGGAGCTACTTAACATTTTCTTCCTATGTAATACAGGGAGAATTTCATCCCATATTGGTCCATATCAGAATGCAAATTGAGGATAGGTTTAGGCCAAGGAAGCTCACAACCTTCCCCTATGTAGCCACAATATACTTGTATTATACATATTGTGGCCTTTTTGCATAGGGGAAGCTAAAGGCTCTCCAGGATCACATGACAAAACTCTTGGTTACCAAATCCCCATGGCTCTGGCTTTGTAATGTGGGAGGGCTGACAGGCTTTGCCTATTTCTGGACCCAGTATGCAGCACAATGTCTGTTATTGTTAATGAAAGTCACATACATACATACATACATGCATGCATGCATGCATGCTCAGATCTAGCACCGATGTAGCATAACTTCCTAACTAGCACTATTAAAGAGTCTCAATCATGAGGGTGAAGGATTGTTCTCAGAGCTTGTGGGATGATTTCCGAACGTTTCGTTACCAGGATAGTAACATCCTCAGCAGAGTTTAGTGGGTGTTAGTTTTCTTCTGTTTATAAGAACTTTGTATGGTCAGTAGGACTTGCGATGGTGAGGTCATATCAGGTGAGGTTCCCATCAGGTCAGGGTCTTGTGATAGGTCTTATGGTGGGTCAGATGTGGGATGTCAAGTGAGACTCCCTGACCTGGTGGGACCCTCACCTGGGATGACCTCACCATCACAAGACCTACTGGCCACCGGAAGCTCTCATAAACAGAAGAATACTGACACCAACATCTCTTAAATGCTGCTGAAGATGTTACCTAGCCTGGTAACGAAACATTTGGAAATCAACCCACAAGCTTGGAGAGCAAACTTTCATCCTCATTCTACACTTGAGCCAAAGATATTTGCCACTTATTGCACTCCCAATCATATCAACAGCAGACCATCTGCTGGATATCTTGACATCTGGCTTTCAACAAGGCTGAACTATTCTAGGCATAATGATAGATATCCCAAATTAACAGCCCAAATTACTGTTGTAAGACATACAGCTTCTTGGATTCCAAATATGAAAGAGCATACAACTGGGATAAAGAAACTTCTGTGTTCTTTCTTCTAAACTTGCATCAGCCTCAAAAAAAATGTCACAGGAATTAGCTTTTTTTTAATTAAAAATTTCACATCACCTGGGTTCAGAGACTTATGCTAATCCATTTTCTTCCTCAGCCCTTCAAGACAAGAACCAGCAACCTGTAGTACTAACACTACTTTTCTTGTAAGGTTACATTAACATAATCTTGCAAGTCTTGAAAGATTTCTCTTCCCCCTCACTTTTACTAGGGAGGGTCCTTTCTAGGATGTTTGCCATGCCCCTATTCCTTCTGGGGGCTCAGCTGCTCTTATCTAACATTTGTCTGATCTGTGGCTCCTCCTTTGTTTCT
The DNA here is from genome assembly GCA_039707465.1 of Rhabdophis nuchalis. NCBI lineage: Eukaryota > Metazoa > Chordata > Lepidosauria > Squamata > Natricidae > Rhabdophis > Rhabdophis nuchalis. The sequence continues at coordinate 75,508,826 of CM077645.1, forward strand.
CAAGGACATTGTCACAAATCATTAGTCTTGTTCCCGTTGACTAGAAATGTTCTAAGAAGGCGCAGATAGCATGATATTAATGAATAAATAATTAATATATCTGGGCATTGACAAGGAGATTATAGAAAGACTTTGTAGAGTTTTGTGTAGTCTCTTAATGAGGAAGAGAGGTAGATTTTTAATCTTTTAAGAATTTAAGGCCGTACACATGAGTGTCCTCACAAAACAACCTTGTAAGATAGTTGGGTGAGGAGAATTACTACCTCAAAATCACCAAGTGAATTCTTCAGTCTTAATTATTTTGAATGGCTTGTTAAAAGCCAGTCTCCTACAGTTCTTTCTAACTGCAAGCTTGCTAAGCAACTTAGCTTCTAGCTGGCTACAACAAAGTGCAGAACCATTAATGCAAATTTAAAATAGCCTTCCCTATCTTAAGTCTTCCAGATGTTTTGGACTACAACTCTCTCACACATGGTAGTTTTTCATGGTAGCTAGAACTGATTGACACAAGGCTGGAAAGGCTTACTGTATTTTTCGGAATATAAGACGCACCTTTTTTCTTCTAAAAGGAGGCTGAAAATCTGGGTGCGTCTTATACATCAAATACAGCATTTTCTGCCTCCTGAAAACCCGCCCCTTCACCAAAATGGCCACACGCATACCCTTATGGAGGCTTCCAGAGAGCTCCTGAGGGCTGGGGAGGGCAGAAATGAGCAAAAAACCGGCATTTTTGCCCCCCCCCCAGCCCCCAGCAGCACTCTATAAGCCTCCATAAGGCTATGCATGCTGTTTTTTGACCAAAGAATGGGCTGTTTTTTCTCATTTGCCCCCTCCTCAGGAGCACTCTGCAAGCCCCCCCCCCCCCAAGGCTATTCATGAGTTTTATTTGGAAAAAAACCAGGGCCATTTTCGCGAAAAACGGGCCATTTGGGGGAGGTTTGCACAGTGCAAAAGGGTTGTTGTTTTTTTCCTTTCGGAAAGCTGTTTAATTAGAGTGATTGATGGGAATTATGTTGGTCAAGTACTTTGCCTGCAGAAACAAAGATTTGTTCCAAAGGTCAGTGATTTCCTTCTCCAGCACATGAGTAAATACACCTGGAAACATCTACCTACCTACCTGCCTGCCCTCTACCTACCTACCTACCTACCTACTCTCTCTCTCTCTCTCTTTTTCTTTCTCTATCCCTCTACCTACCTACCTATCTACACTCTCTCCCCCTCACCTACCTACTGTATTTCTCTCTCTCTCCCCCTCTATCTACCTTATTTATTTATTTATTTGTTTATTTATTTATTTATTTATTTATTATTTTTTTGTTTTTTATCCCGCTCTCTCTCCCCAAAGGGACTCGAGGCGGGGCACAGGCAAATTAAAAACCCAAATAAGACCACAACAAAATACAAGGTTAAAAATAAATTAAATTGATCCTGCGCTAAAAACCCATAAACTAAATTAAAACAGCCCCTAAAACCCCTTACCTTAAAAGAGACTACCCAAGGCCGGCCAGGCGAAAAAGATGTGTCTTTAATTTTAAACGGATTTTAAATTTTAATTTACCTACTCTCTCTCCCCCTACCTATCTACTGTATTTCTCTCTCTCTCTTTCTCTCTATCCCTCTACCTACTTATCTATCTACACACACTCTCTCCCTTACCTACCTACTGTATTTCTCTCTCTCTATCCCTTTATCTACCTACCTACCTAACTACACACTCTGTCTCCCTACCTACCTACTGTATTTCTCTCTCTCTCTCCCCCTCTACCTACCTACCTAACTACTCTCTCTCTCTCTCCATACCTACCTACTGTATTTCTCTCTTTCTCTCCCTCTCTCTCCCTCTAGTTCTACCTACCTACCTTTTTTAAAAATTTGCCTCTTCAAAACCTGGGTGCGTCTTATACTCCAAAAAATACGGTAGTTACAGCCTCTGTTGCTGATGTTTTAGTGCAGGTAACATTTTTCTTTAATTCGTTTTTAATTAGGAGCATCTGTTTTGCTCACTTTATAGATGGGAACTTCAACCAGAGCTCACATCTTTTCTTCACAAGAGCCCTCTAGTGCTCTGGTGAATTGTTCTTTTGAATTGGGCGGGAAGGAGAGTTCTAATTGCAGTTCCACAGAATATATAGTCTGTTGCATCCTCCATTGTAGTGTTACTGTAAAAATAATATTTCTTAATTCAATGGGATTTGGCCCCAAGTACAGATACAATTGCAACTGCTGAACTATAATGCACTCTGGGGTTTTTGGTTTGTTTGTTTTTTAACTTAAACCATGTTCTGCTTTCTGAACTGCCTTCCTTACCATCATTTGCATTCACTCTTTAACAATCATTATGCTAAATACATATCCCAAAATGTGCTTCTTAAAAAGGTATGTCTGTTTCAAATGAACACTGCAGTCTCAACAGAGATTACTAATATTTTCCACTGATTCAGAACGGCTGGAACCAATGGTGATGAGAAAGGTAGAATTTTAAATAATACATATGCGTCTGTCCAAATAGTAGCCAGTGACCAGCTTCTCAGCTACCCATTGCTCTCAGAAGTCCTTCCTGGTTGACTGGCTCCTAGTACAGGTAGTCCTCGATTTATAACAGGTCATTTAGTGACTATTCAAAGGTACACAGGCACTTAGAAAAGTGATTTATGATCATTTTCATATTTACAACCATTGCAATACCCCCATAGTCACATGATCAAAATTCAGATGTTCAGCAATTGGTTCATGTTTAGGATGGTTGCAGTGTCCCAGGGTCATGTAACCCAGGGTCATGTAACCTTCTGACAAGCAAAGTCAACAGGAAAGCCAGCTTCACGTAACAACCATATTCCGAACTTAATAATTGCAATGATTCACTTAATAACTGTTTCAGGAAAGGACATAAAGTGGGGAAAACTCACTGAACAATTATTTCACTTAGCAACATGTTACACTCAATTGTAGTCATAACTCTACGACTGCAGAAAAGTGAAAACGTTGCCACCGACAGAAATAGCATTTTCCATATTCTGCCGCAAAGTCAAACCCTCCAGTGAACTGTATTTTCTCCTCCCCTTGCTTTGGCTCACTCAGAAGAAACAGATTGGGGTTCAAAAACATGTTGACAGTCCACAGAGGGCAGACTAAGTGCAATTAATTCCATTTATACACCAAGTAACGATCCAACCAGGTTGTTAAGATGACAGATGTCCAACTTAGAAAAAACTGAAATGTAAGTTTGTTAGGAGACATCATTTGGACATCATCCAGACTAAACAAAAGAAGGGGAAAAGCAAATAGTATGGTTACCCACACTGAGGGTTTATTTGGCTGAATATATTCTAAAACCAAAAGTTCCTGATTTTTCCCATTCTCCATTAGATCCTTTCCTTAAAAAACAGGGTGTGATTGGCATTAAATTGCTAATTAGGCTATATCAACTTGCAAAATAAATAAAAGCTTGCTCTCTTGCTCTCTCTTTTCTATCCCCCGTTTCTTCCTAACACATGATGTTTGGTAAAAGAAAAGACTTTCCTATGTATAATGAACTGCAATGCTCGAAGAAACAAAAATAGACATTGTCTCTGTATCTATGGCGTACTTATGCACCATAATTATGGCATAGTAAAACTTGAGGTGGCAGCAGTAAAAACACATCAACAGTACAGTTTTACACACTCTTCAAGCTTAATTGTGGATACATATGTGTGCAGGAGGTGAAACAATATGAAGGCATTTTGATATATTTTTTGTTTAATTGGGGTATCTCAGTCATGTTATTGCGATGAGAACCCTAAAAGTCATTCCATGCCTGATAAAGATAGGAAATTGGTGGTGGTGGTGGTGGTTTCGGGAGATGTTGCTTTTACACTTTGCTTTTTTTCTTCTAGCCATTACCTTTTTCTTGTTCTATTTTTTTTAAAAAATATTTTTTTAAAAAAGCACCCAAAGTCTTATATCTGCTCTGTAACTAGGCATTTTTCATATATTATGAACAAACCTGAAATAGGTAGATCAGCGGTGCCCCCAATATTTCTGGCTCTGCAGGGCTGGCAAGAACAGCAGCGTGGAAGAGGGGATGGTCTCATGTGTGCGCTCACCACTTGCGCAAATGGAGCTTTGCTACTCACTGCTGTTTATGTAGCCCAGTTCACAACGGGCCATGGACTGGTACTGATCCATAGACCAGGAGTTGGGGACCCCTGATTTAGACCAGGGGTCCCCAACCCCTGGGCCGCGGACCAGTGCTGGTTTGATAGTAACTGGAGTGAGCCTCGGGTTCCTGAACAAACCTGAAATAGGTAGATCAGCGGTGCCCCCAATATTTCTGGCTCTGCAGGGCTGGCAAGAACAGCAGCGTGGAAGAGGGGATGGTCTCATGTGTGCGCTCACCACTTGCGCAAATGGAGCTTTGCTACTCACTGCTGTTTATGTAGCCCAGTTCACAACGGGCCATGGACTGGTACTGATCCATAGACCAGGAGTTGGGGACCCCTGATTTAGACCAGGGGTCCCCAACCCCTGGGCCGCGGACCAGTGCTGGTTTGATAGTAACCGGAGTGAGCCTCGGGTTCCACGTGACCGCCGAACGTGTGCGCGCCCCACCTGACTCGACTCACCTGCTGGAGGCTCCCACTGGTCCGCGGAAATTTTTTTACGTGAAACCAGTCCCTGGTGCCAAAAAGGTTGGGGACCCCTAATTTAGACCATCTGAAGGATTATGCGTGTTTATTCTGAATCCTTTATAGTTCCTTGCTCAAATTGACAGCTCACTCTCCAAACAGAATTGAGAGATTCTATTACAGACAATTGGGATTTATGGCCATACCTTCCTTCCAGATTTTATTAACATTTCCTTGACCTCTGCAATGGAAAGCTCACTGCAGTTTAGCCCATTTGTGTGAATGATACAATACCAGTGAATGATACAATACCAGCACCAGTGTAAAGAGTATGTTCCCGGTTTGCCAACCCCTCCCCCACAAAAAAAACCCTAAATACTTTTAGACTATTATCTCACATAAGCCCACAATTAAGATGCCACACTACTATACATTAAATTTGTTAGAAGGTCAACCAGAGAGGGGATTTTGAGGGCGCAGAGAGAGGGTCCGTTGATTTACCAACAAAAGGCTGTCGTTATCTTGAAGCAGGTTCCCAAAAAAATCAGAGAAATGAGAAGGAAATTTTCCTTCTTATCTAAAAAATTGTTTGACCATGGGGTCTGGTTCAAGTGGGCGATGCCCGAAGGGATGCTGGTGTTCTGGGAAGGAGGAAGAGTGAAGATTAAAACAGTTGCTGAGGCTGAAGCCTTTCTCAAAAAACATTCCTCAGTCCTGGGGGAAAATCCAGGGGGGGCGGAGGGGGCCACGGCCCCGCCCACTGGGGGCCAGGCGGGAGGGAAAGAAGATACAATTGCCAAAAGACTTAGATCCAAAAAGTGATTTTCTGCTTGTTTTTCTTCTTTTTTATTAACTTTCTCTTTTTTATTTTCTATATACCAGGATGTTTGTACATGTCTACCATCTCAGAATTGGAAATGTGATTTGTATTCACTTGTCTTTATCTTGTAGTATTTGCTTTTGACATATTTCTGTATTACTGTTTTATTATGTAGCCCGGGATGGGCCAAGGACTCTTGACGCAAAGGCTCTCAAAATGTTTTTGTAAACCCTTACCCTACCCTTAAAAATTGTTAAAACCCAATAAAACTTTTTCAAAATCAAAAAAAAAAGATGCCACACTACTCACACAAATCCAAGTAGACAATATATATGAGGAGTGTGCGTGTGTCTGTTTGTGTGTATATAAAAACCTGGTTATTTTGTTCTGGCTGCCTTTGTGTCTTACAATATCTAACCAAAATGGTGGGCAGAAAAGTTTACAAAAGGGGGAAAAATGTAATGATCCTTGAAGCAATGCTACATGACATTGAGAGATGACTCATGAAAGTTGCATTGCATTTCCCTCCCCTTTGGGGACTTCCTTAGATATTAAGTCTCTTTTTCAGATCCCAGCTCTAGCAAAACTTCCATCCAGCCTCAGAGTAAGGAGGAGGCTATACTTCTCCGTGTTAGAAAGATCATTTTGAAAAGAAAAAGAAAAAAAGTGGGCGTCTTTCACTTCATTAATTACTTTCATCTTATAATCAGAAGACCAGGAAGTAGGCCTGCAAGCTTTCATTTTGGGGAGCAGTCCAAGAGCAAAGCAACACCTGGATCTCAAGATGTTACACGTTTTTTCTTTCTTCAAGAGAGCAAAGTTGACTTTAGCACACGTTCTCAAAAATCATTAAATGCAAAACAGTAACCACAGCACATTAATCATATGTGATCATGGTGGAAAAACTGAAATATTTCTCTCCCCCTGCCTCTGATGCATTTTACAGAGTCTGCATGTCAGGTAGAAGGCTACAGCACAGTGGCAGAATGCCTAATTTGAATGCAAAAGGTTGCCGGTCCAATCCATGACAGGTAATGTTGGAAAAGCTTCTTGTCTGACAACCAGTGCTAGCCAGTGACAGATTGAGCTAAACTAAGCATGAAACAGAATTCACATTGAGAGAGGCTAAGTGTAGGAAGAGTTGCTGATTCTAGAATAATGGAGTACAAATTAAATTTAAAAAGGTATAGTTGGAACCACCTGCACAACTGAGGGGCAGGATTAAAAGACATTTCAGGTTATAGTCCATAGGAGCAAGAAAACTTTTTAGGTCAAATCTTTAGGTCTACATTTGTTATTTCCTAAGAGAAGAGGCAGACAGCCTGGCAAGATTCTTGTAAACTGATAATCAACAATAAACAAACCTGTATGGCCCATTCTTGGAGATGTTCGGGTTGCTTGAGACTGACAAAACCTGAGACTGTGTGTATTGAAAGTATTTGAGCAACTGTTGAACCTTAGTTCCAGAAATTAAATAACAAAACGTTACTCTAAAAACTATTTTCTCACACACATTAAATTAAAAGGCTGTGATTACAAAAGACAGATTTTGAAATCAGATAGGTAAGAAAGGGACCTCAATACTAAACTGCTTGAGGCAGAAAATGTTTTTTTTAAGAGCAGTATGGCTGCTAAAATCATCTGATGAGAATTTCAAACTTAATTTGTTAAAACTTTACTGATGTAGTCAATATTCTTTCTTCAACCTCTATGCCATATATTAGCAAGGAAATACAGCCTGGCCCCTTAATAACCCAGGGAAACATCCCAGATAGTTTTATTTAAAAAGAATGAAATTATCAACAAATTGGGTCAGAGGACAAAATTGTTTTTTTTCTAATTCTGCCTGGATCAAATACGGAAAATCCATCTACCAGTAATTCAAAATGCTATTTTGAAAAATATTTTTACTAGACTTTGGTAGATGCAGTTGCTTGCACGTACGTTTTTTTTAATGTTCTAAATAACTATTTCTATTAAAACCCTCAGCAAGCTGGCTTCTGATGACATCAGTGATTTATGACTGGTTTTCTCAGTGCTACTTAAAACAGACATGGATTTACACTACTAAAGTGGTAAAGAAAAGCAAAAAGATAGGAAAGATTTAAGATAAATTCATACTCATAGAAAACCAGAGTAGAAGTATATGATATAACTAAAGATGCATTTCGCATGAAGGCGCCAGTAAGTCCTGATTTGACTGGGAAACAGCTCAAATTTCCACACATTTATTTAGGGATGTAAGGCCACCTACTTAGGACGACAGCCCTTTCCTCAATATTCAACTCAGATTAAACAACCATACAGAAATTAGCTATTAGTGCCGTAAGAAGACAGCATATGATAAAGGATCATTTTCTTCAGCTGAGTCTGTAGCGTAAAATAGGCTTCTCGTTTCTTCCGAGGGGGCGGAGAGAGGCTAATCCCCATTGGTAAAACGGTCTATATAGCGCATTAGTAAACCACATAGCCTAATAAATCCTCATTATAAAATCTTCCCAGCTCTGCTAAGCCCCTGCTAAATTCCAAATCCTATTCGGGTCAAAGCCGAATCGTACGCCGGCAAGTTCGAGGAAAGATCGCTCGCGTAACTTTCTCGAGCGTTTGCGCGTTTGCGAAATGGGGATCTCTGGAAAGGGGGGGGGGGAGTCCTCGTTTCACATCTGCCCCCGACAAGGCACGAGCGAGCTCCCCTCCCCCCAAAAAGTTGCTGGGGAAATCGTGAGGCAGCTAACCGAAGCCGAGAGTTTGCTGTCCTCGGAAGAAGAAAAAAAGTGCCCCCTTCCCCAAATGGGTCTCCTCGCCCCTCTCCTTCAGCCTCTTCGCTGCCGCGACTGATTTCCTCACTTCCAAACAGCCCCCCACACCCAGAGCAGCTACTACAGCTACTTTGCTTAAGTGTCGGGGAGGGTCGCGCTTCCTTTCCCGGAGGTACACAGGGGGCAGCTGGGGAAGGGCCCTCCCGACCTGCTCTCCCCTTCCCATCCCACCAACCCGACATATAAAGGACCGGGGGGGTGGGGGGCTGCGCAGGAAGCCAAACGACGACCACCACCACCACCACCTCCACGGGCACAGCAGCTCCGTTGCTTGTCCCGGGTTGGCGGCCGGGACGGCACACTCACCATCTTCCTTCTCGTCGAACACGGGTCTTTTGGAAGACGAGGAAGAGGTGCTGGCTCCCATCCTCTTCTTCCACTTGCTCCAGTGAAACATTGGCGGAGGAGGCAAATTGGCATCCCCTAAAAAGTCCACAAGAGAGCGGGGCGAGCCGGGCTCGGCGACCACGGCAAGCGGGAGAGCCGGAACCCCCCTTCAAAGATGGATCTCGCGGGTTACGCGGGTTCGCGCGCCGGTGTGTAAACGTGTCTTGAGTAGCTCTTGCGGGCTCTACTCGCCCGCTTTTGTCTCCACCGCTCGCTCTTGCTCTTTCGCTCTGCACGGCGCTGGAGAAGGCGGCGACGGCTGGAGCTGCAGTTGCCAAAGACTTGCTTTGCTCTTTTGGGGACCCCCTTCTTCTCCGCTCCCTTCTCCGTTCCCCGTCGGCTACTCCCGCCTCTGGAAAGGGGGGCCGGCGTGGAAGAGCCTCCTCCAAGGAGCCCCACCAAAAGCCACGCCGAGCATGCAAGAAAAACCCAAAGCACGCTAGCTTTCTTCTCTATCCTTTCTTCTTTCTCCCCTTTCTCCTCTATTCCAAACACCACCCAAGCTTTGGTCTCTCTACGCTAGACGGAGGCGAGCGCCGCTGGAGAAACTCGGCGTTTCCCTAAAGCGAGCTGGAAAAGCCAGGATTTGTAGGGGGGCGGCGGAGAGGGGGGGGGGCGTTTCAAGCTCATTAGACTCCAGAGCCGGCTGCCTTAAAGCGGACGCGACTCGCAGGGCCTCCGTCCGTGGCTAGATGGCGCTCGAGGTGCGCGAACGCGGGCCTTTACCTTTAACCTCCTGAGATCATCGAGATGCTGCTTGTTGGGGAAAGGGAGGAGAAGATGCTCTGTTTTGCGGAAAGGGGCTTCCGACCGCTGTTCGGGTTGGGTTGGTTCCAGAGCGGACACTTAGCGTGACAAATTATGTGCCTGATGTGATATAATGTGTGTAACATGATGCGGCAGCGGAAGGAAGGGGAATGTTTTCATCTATTATTAATGATTCTTTGTTCTCCTTTAAGGGATACCGTGGCTGTTGGTGAGCCACGCTGGATTAGGAGTCCTATTTATTTTTGTGGACTACTTTAAAATCAAGGATTTTAGACACGTCCGGAAACGAGATGCCTCTGAATATCAGGTCCGCTGGAGAACATAAGGATGATGCTGCTGCAAAGGCATTTTTGTCTCAACCTTCCATTGTATTCGGGTGGTCATTGTAAAAAGAGACCATTGGATGAGAGGGGATTGATCCGGGGTGTGATTCAGAACATGACTGATGTCAAAATAAGTTTTTATTGTTCTTGCTGTGATTAGAAAAGAAAGTGTGTTTTCTATGATACGGCTACTGTTAAATAATTTGGAAAGGAGAAAAATCATGGTTTGAATTTCTTTTGACTCCTGCTGTTTTACTGTACAGGTAGTCTGTGACTTACAACAGTTCACTTAGTGACCAAATTACAAGGGCACTGAAAAAAGTACCTTGTGACTTTTTCACACGACTGTTGCAACATCCCCAAGGTCATGATCAAAATTCAGATGCTTGGCAGTTGGTTCAGATTTATGACAGTTGCAATGTCCTGGGGTCATGTGATCACCTTTTGCGACCTTCTGACAAGCAAAGACCACGGAGAAGCCAGATTCACCTAACTGTGTTACTAATTTGACAATTGCAGTGGTTCGCTTAACAAATGTGGCAAGAAAAGTCATAAAATGGGGCAAAACTCCCTTAACAAATTTCTCACTAAGCAATATAAATTTCAGTCTCAATTGTGGTTGTAAGTTGAGGACTACCTGTATTTTAGCTTTGCCTTCAACTCAGTCTTCACTTTTTGTAATTGCCTGGCTGTTTTCTTGGCAAATTTTTGAGAAATAGCTTGTGCTTGCCTTTTCCCTAGGGCTGAGAGAGAAGGACTGGCTCAAAGTCCCCCAGCTGGCTTCCTACCTAAGGAAGAACTTGGACTTACAGTCTGGTCAAGCTTCTGATTAAGAGTCTTTAAGCACAACTACAAATGGGCTTTTCCAGTCAACTTTCCAAACAGCTATTAGAAGCAACTGTCAATGACAGGTAACCTGACCAGGCATGTTATTCTGATTAATTGCTCTTCAAATACAGTATGGTGGCCTTGATAGCATGGGCAGCCACAAGGCCTTTTGTATGCTAACTACCTATGCCTGTCATTAGCTCTTTATAAAAATGTCCATCTATTTGAGTAGCATCTCTGCCTAATCTTACAGCTATTTTAATGTCCATCCCAGAATGTGGTATCAAACAGGAACACCATAGTGCAGGGGTGTCAAACTCAAAGCCTGCAGGGTAGATCTGACCCATGAAGTACTTAGATCTAGCCTGCGGGGCTGCCCTGGAAACAGCAAAAGACCAACTCGTGATGCCTCTGCCAGTAAAAAAGGAGCTGCATCCCTCCCAAACTCTGTTTTCACTGGCAGAGCGCTCGGGCCACCAGAGGCCCCTGACACAAGTGACATTGAGCTGGCCACACCCACCCAGTCCCCCCAACACAAGACTGATGTTGCCCTCAATGAAATCAAGAATGATACCCCGTCATAGAGATATTAAAATGGCAAGCCATTGTCACTCAGTTCAGCTCAGAATATAGTAGCTCTAGCTCCCAAGTAAGCTTTCTAAAATAGCTTCCCTAATCTGGGACCTCTCCAAATGTATTGGTACTATGACTTCCAGAACCCTTAGTCAGCATGGAATTCTGAAAGTTGCAAGTAATTCAAAGAGAATTAGATAAGACAATGAAGAAGTCTATCAGAAAACATTTTGTCCAAATTTTGAGTTTGTCCTTAACCAAAAATTTGTATTATGGGTAGCCCTCATTTATTGACTGCTCATTCAGCAATCTTTGAAAGTTATAACTGATCTCCAATTCCTAACCACAATTCATCTAATAATATTAGAGTATTCCAAACTTTATTTAGTCAAGTTCTATCATTTGTTTTAAGTATTAAAGAGTTAAGTCTGTACAAATGTTTCAAAGTTTAAAATGAAAGCCAATTTTTATTTTTTTTAAATCTAACAATTTAATGTTACCTGAATTTCAAATTATTCTTGCAATTATTTGGATACTTGTGTTTTACAAAAGATTGTGTTATTTCTAATTAGCTCTGCTAATTAAACACAGTCGATTTCTTCCTTTTCTCTAATTGATTCGTTAAATTGCATGCTATTTTGGGGGGAAATTCTGAAGGAAATTTTTATAAGGAAAAGTCTTCAGTATAATACGTGCCCTGGCTTTCTTTACTCTACTATATATATTTATTTAGCATTTGTTATATTATTAAAATATGAAATTTTATCAATCAATTCATAATTTCACCAAAGTTTTAGAAAGTCATATGTGATAAGGCACTTTTTTCTACAAAAAGATAAATGATCCTCATTTCAAATGAACAAATTATTCTGCAGTTATAGGGTAAGACATTAGCATTTTAAACCTTACGAGATAAGCCAAGTGGTAATCCTGCCCCATACATCCCTCAGACCAATACGCTCCCACAGAGAGGGCCTCCTCAGGGTGCCGTCGGCTGGACAATGCCGACTGGCGACACCCAGGGGAAGAGCCTTCTCTGTGGCAGGTCCAGCCCTTTGGAACGACTTACCCCCTGAACTTCGCACCATCTCTGACCTCCACCTCTTCTGCAAGTGTCTAAAGACACATTTGTTCCATCTAGCCGGCCTAGCGTAGCCCCCTAATCTGACTTTTAGATAGTTTTTAAATTTGGGGATTTTAATCTGGTTTTAGCACAGGATCCATTGAATTAGTTTTTTAAATTTTATATGATGTTTTGTATGTATTTTTAATTTTCCTGTGCGCCGCCCTGAGTCCGCTTGGAGAAGGGCGGGGTATAAATTGAATAAATATAAAATATAATATATGTGGCTAAGGAAAAGTCTCACAAATGTCCTTTTATGCAACATGGTGCTATCCAAGCTATAGTATGCTTTTTGTGCCAGAAAGTCATATTATTTATAGACTCTGCTAGTCTCAAATATTTATACAATAATACATATATCAATGACAATTACAAAATATTGGGCAATGTTCCTCAGATCATTTTACCGATTAAGAATAAAGAATATTGCAGAGCTGTGGTTGAAAATGCTAATGAATCTATCTAGTGACAGATTGAATAAAAATTGATCTGTATATCTCTGTCACCAGGCTAATCCTAAATAAATTTACTGAGAAGCAATTCTCCAGACTTTAAAAGTGCAAGAGACTGTAGCTTTGAAACATTAATTAAGTTAGGTCAACTATTGAACCGTTAGTACTTAAACAAAAGTATGGAATTATTAACACAATAAATTCTACAAGGATAGCTATATTTCTTTGTTGCAGCGATAAACCCCAAATCTATTTGGCCTCCCAAAGTAGCAACAAATTCATTGCACTGCAAGCATTAATTAGTTTCATTTTTTCAGATGCTTGCACTGCTGCCCTTAGATGTTTATATATTTTTATAAGAATATCATGAAATGCAAGAATCAACAATGGGTCAAGATTTTAAAAGAGCTTCTGACTAGAACAGAACAGTAATTAAAGATAATGCTATGTGTCCTATAATCCTCAAACTGTTAACATTCACTGAATGAAAGGAAGACAAAATAGACTCATAATACCATTTGTTGAAAATGACTACAAAAAAAGCTCTTATTATACAGGCATATTAGTGTTCCTTCAGTTCAAGCATACAAAGATTATACTGCTAAAAACCTCAAATTTCTATTGAATATGAAAATAACATTTCATGAATGTATAGTCTCATTGATGAAAACTAATAATAGATTTAGGTTATCAACAAATGCATTTCTTCAGTGGTTCGGGTTGTATAACAGTTGTAAAGTTATCAAAGATTTTGTTCCCATTAAAGTTAGCAAAGTATGTTATGCATCCTTGGTTTCATTGTGAAGAGAGACATCTGGCAATCCTCTAGTGTTTGCAGATGAATTCTGGTTTGCAGAGGGAATCTAGCGGATTTAAGATATGATGACTATTCATTTCTTTGTGACCACAGAGCCCCACATTACACTTTGCTGTAGGGAATGAAATTTTATCTTGCCAGAATGAGTTGCTTTAATTGGTTGCTCCCTCGCAAGATGCCAAGAGCATACCTATTTTTGTTCCTGAAGAGCTGCGGTATAAGATTTTGAAAAGTTTGAGATTTGAGAGAGTGAATAAAAACTGTCAGTGAGAGAAAGTAGGCAGTCCAATATTTTCCATAACATTTACTCAATGACAGCTTTGAGTCAATCAATCAGAATAGAGCTGGAAAGGACCTTAGAGATCTTCTAGTCTCTAAATCAGTCCTACCATAATCATAGTAATAGTTATTATAATAATGATTTCACTGGGCTTCATCCTGTTTCGGTGTTCCGCTCCATCTCTACCAATTGGTTTATATTTTTTTTAAAAACATGGGAATAAGATCTATGTTGACATTTTATCCTTTTCTATAATATATATTTGAAGACCTATTGATAAAGAATGAAAAAAAGGATTATAACTATAATGATAAAGAAATTGTGATAAAAGTAGAGATCTGTGATCAAGGTGAACTCTGATGCCTTCATGAACACAATTACATAAAAGAGGTGTTGTCACATTGAGTTCTCCTTTTCCTCTTCCCACTCCTTTTCCTTCTCCCCCTCCCTGACCAGATGTTCCCCAATGGTTTATCTCCAAATATCAGCAAGACCCAAACCTATTGGGTCTCCAAACCTGAATTAGATTGGTTCTACCATCCACCACTATTGCCACTTGCTGAGGAAGTGACAATAATAAACTATCAATTGTATAAAAAGTCCTCTTTTTACCCTTGGCAATCTATTGTAGAGCAGACTGATTATTTCTAATTTTGACTTTGCGTGACTGCATTCAAAGATGGGTGGGTAATTTATGCTTTCAAAGTAAATAACAATATTTAGCATATCCTGTGTATTTAGTTACAGTAAGCGATTTGCATTTTGCCATTTAATAGGATGGAGATGCATATGATGGCCTATTTCATTAATGCCTAAGTGTAACATTCAGACAATTTCATTTTTTTTGGCAGAGAATGCTGAAAATCTATTTTCTCTGGTATACTGAATGACTCTTCAAATTATGCCTCTTCACTAAAAAGCTCATATTTTCCGTGAATGTTCATCTTAAATTTAGTGATACATTTAATTCAGTGGTATCAATGTGACATTTGAAAAGAACATCTCCTGTTAGGTTAATGATATGTTAGTGAAACTGAATAGATTCAAAATCATGGAAAATCTGGGATCAGCTCATACTTCACTTTCAAGTTACCCAGAGAAGATGAGTATCAAAGAGAAGATACTCTTTGAAACACTGTTAGTGAGTTTTATGTCAGTGTTTGTATGTTAAATTTATTTGTTGCCAATCTTGCTGTGGAGTTACTCTGGGCGGCTTACAACAATAAAATGGAAACAATTATAAATGTAAATATATATTTATTCGATTTGTTAACCACACCAATCTCCGTTGAGACGGACTCTGGGCGGTGCACAGGACATTAAAAATTTACAATAAATAACAATGTACAAAAGTTAAAAAGAAATTAAATAGAAAACCTGTGCTAAAATTCCCATTAAAAAACCTATCTAACTTGGCTAAGGCTCTATTGTTCTAAAATTCAAGTTCTACGCTAGTCCAGCTTGCTGAAAAAGAAATGTCTTAAGTGAGCGGCGGAAGAGGGGAAGGTCCGTGATGGTGCGAAGTTCGGGGGGGGAGGTCGTTCCAGAGGGCAGGCCCTGCCACAGAGAAGGCCCTGTTCCTGGGCATCGCCAGCCGGCATTGACCGGCAGTCGGCGCCCTAAGAAGGCCCTCTGTGGGAGCGAATTGGTCGGTGGGAGGTATGTGGCAGGAGGCGGTCCTGCAAGTAACCAGGCCCCGAGCCATGGAGCGATTTAAAGATGGTAACAAGCACCTTGAAGCGCACCCGGAAGGCCACCGGTAGCCAGTGCAGCTCGCGCAGGAGAGGTGTTACATGGGAACTTTGAGATGTTCCCAAAATCCCCCGCGCGGCCGCGTTCTGGACTAACTGGAGCCTCCGGATGCACCTCAAGGGGAGCCCCAAATATAACAATATAAAGCAATGAAACAATAAAAATAAAGCAAAATAACATGAATTGAAAGACGGGCAGAGAGGGACTAGAAAGTGCAAGGGGGGGGGGGGGGTAGGATCAGCTGATTAGTCCAGTAGTCACTATGTGGTAGTCTCCTATTGAATCCCCAAGCCAACTTGGCAGAGCCAGGTCTCCAGACCCTTGCAAAAGACTAAGAGGGTGGGGGCAAATGTCACGCAGGAGGGCAGCATGTTCCAGGGCAGGTAATGTAACAGCAGCGATTTTTCTACTAGATCCTGCCAGCCTGAGTTCCTTCACAGACAGGATCTGCCAGCATGAGAAGGGTGGGCTTGTTTTAGCAGCACAAGACAGTTCATTAAGTAATCTGAACCCATGCCATAGAGGGGCTTTAAAAGTTGTAGCCAACACCTTGAACTGCATCCAGAAGCAAATCGGCAGCCAGTGCACCTCACAAAGCTGCAGTGTATCATAGCCCCTTCCACGGGCTACGAAGACTGCTTATGCTGCTGCACTTTGTAGTGGTTGAAGTTTCTGAATGCATTTCAGGGGTAGCCTCGTGTAAAATGTATTGCAGTAATACAGATGACAGATGACTAGGGCTTGAGTGACCGAGCATGGAGAGTCCTGATCTAGGAGAGGCTGCAGCTGGTGCACAAACCAAAGCTGTGCAAAAGGTCTCCTAGCCACAAGCACTACATTTAAGCAGATTGCACATCCAAAAGAACCTCTAAATTGCAAACTGGGCCGGGACAGGGTAATGTAACTCCATTTAGAACTAAATAAGTCAAAGATACGGATCTTGAAGCTCTGTGCAGCTAAGGCCTCTTGGTCTTGCCAGGATTCAGTTGTAGCCCATTTATTACTGATTTCTTATATTGTTCTGTCCCCCCCAAAACCTCAGAGTTTATGTATAGGGTTTATATTGGGGGCTAAAGTAATGACTGCCCAAAAGAGGCAGCAGCAAACTGATTCACCTCCAAGAACCCAACAGCCTTTCCAGAAGCATCTGTTCTGAACCAAAATGATGCAAAATGCATCTTATGATACAAGCTCTGTCCCTTTGCACATGAATTTCAAGATAACAGAGAAACCATCAAAGAGATGATGGCAGCATTTCTGCAGCATACATTTCATCACTTGCTTTTCCCCCTTAGTGGATACCCATGCTTGTATGATATAATTAGCACAAGCATCCCATTTCACATTTTAGACACATTTTATCAAGAGCAACCAGGTTGGCGGATACCTGGTTTCAAATAGTCATGTTACATTTTTTCCTTTCAAAAGATGTTCTGCTTTTCGGTAGCCAAACAATGCTTATTCAATGTTATCTGGTGAAACAAACACAGTTTTAATCTCTGAGTGATCAGAATGCTATGTTACCATAGGTTAAAATGTAAAACTACACATTTAGAGTTATTTGGGGGAGAGTGTTGTTTCTGTTGTTATTCTAACACAGGGGTGTCAAACTTGTGTCGTTATGGTGGCATCATGTGATATATTGGGACTCCCCCCCCCCCTTTCACTAAACAGGCAGGGGTGGAGCCAGCACATGATGCATCTGGCCTGTGGGCTGCAACTTTGACTCCCCTGTTCTAACACATCTGGAATATAAAAGCAATTGCCAAACAGGAAAAAGATAGCTTAAGTGCTTCACAACTGAAGTAATAAAGACATCGCAATTTAACCATTGATTGTCCAATTGCTTTACTACCTGAAGGGGGAGTGTTCTTATTATTACTTTATCAGACTGCTTTAAAAAGGTATCAAATTGTGATTTTGTTCAAATCGTGTGAAAACTATGAAATTACTCAGGTAGAGAGCCAATTAAATATGCTAATAGTCTTCGCCCAGAACAAAGTAGTGGCCAGTTTTAGTACAGGCAGTTTCAACTTACGGCACCGCAACTGAGCCCACAATTTCTGTGATTAACTGAAACATTTGTTAAGTGAGTTCTGCCCCATTTTATGTCTTTTCTTGCCAGTGTTGTTAAGTGAATCACTGCAGTTGAAAAGTCAACCCGGTTGTTAAGTGAACCTAGCTTCCCCATTGACTTCGTTTCTCAGAAGGTCGCAATAGCGGATCACATGACTCCGGGACACTGCAACCGTCACAAATACAAGCCAGTGGCCAAGCATCTGAATTTTGATTGCATGATCCGTGAAATGCTGCAAAGGTTGTAACTATGAAAAACAGAAGTCACATTTCTCAGGACTGTTGCAACTCAACTGTCATGAAAGGAGGACTAGTCCCTTATTTTAAAATCAGGCTGGTACCAAAACATGCCAGATAAGGAGAGAAGACTGCAATAGAGATTCGAGGGTGATTGTTGCCTATTCCAATTAAAAAGAATGCAGGGATCTAGTAAATGATGTGGGTTGCTTTTTAAACTGCCAGAGACAGGCTTTTTGCAGATTTCCTTATTTTAAACCTGTGCCTAAAATAAAGCCGAGCGCGGGAGGAAGGGGGGAATGTGAGGTTACGAGGAGGCAGCACTGGAGGGGTCCGAGGCAAGACAGGCGGGAGTGACAGACGGTGGGCGAGACTGGGACGACAATCCAAAAGGAGGGGCAGCTGTCTGCGCCCGCTCCCCCTCCCCTTCTGCGCTATTTTCCCCGCGAAAGCGAGCAAGCAGAGCAACCCCCCTCGCAAAATGCGAAAGCCACCGAGACCCCCCAACCGCTCTCCGCGGCCGCAGAAGTATCTCCTCACTCGCCCTCCCTCCCTCTCGTAGCCGCCGAGCGGCCTGCTCCGCCGCCTCCCAGCCGCTTGAGGGGTTACTATGGCGACCTAGGCAGCTGCTGCCTGAGGCCTGTCTGTTGCCTTTTGGTCACGACATAAAGAGGGAACAAAAAGGCGGGCGCCAATATATGCCGGGCGGGGAGGCCGGGGGGACGGCAGAAGGAGTTGGGCCTCCCCAAAGCAGCCGCCCGTTCCTCGCAACGCTACGCGGAGTAAGTTGTGAGAAAGGAGGAGGAGATGGGGATGGGAGGGGGAATGGAGGCTTAGGACGGTGAGAGAGCGCCAGACAAGTCTCGGGGCGCCGGGAAAACGACTCGCTGCCTTATTGTACCCCGACGCGAATGTAAAAACATAAACCCAAAAGGATGCTAAAGATTAAAAAGCTAAGGAAAAAGAGGGATTGTTGCTTTTTTCTCCGGGGTCTGCCATGGACGCCGTGGGAACTTCAAGAGAGAGAGTTATGTCCAACCTGGGAGTAATTTAACTCCCCAGGCAAAAAGAAAAGGGATTTGCCTCACAGAAAATCGCAGGCTTTCATTTAGTGGCTGCAAAAGAGTAGTACGCTAGCAAGAGTGGTGAAGAATTAAGAGGAATTGTGGACTGAACAGAAAGGTGTGCCAGGGAGAGGAGCTGAGGGCCCACCCAGGTTCCTGAGCCCTGTTTGTCGACTTGGACATAAAGAAAAGGTGACAGGAAGCAGGCGATTTAGGACAGAATTTCCTAGGCCAAGAAAAAATACATTGATTGCCAAGGAATTGTGGCTAGTATGGTGCATATTTGCATGCAGAATAGTACACAAACGTGTACACACACACGTATACGTATATTTGTGTATGTGTGTATATGTATGTATACATATATTTGTATGTGTGTGTGTGTAATTTATATTTTCTTTTTATGTTTATGTTCTTTCAATTCAGTTTTTTATTCTTGGGAAGTGCCTGGATTAGTCACCTTGGGCTTTCTTGCCAAAATTTCAGAAGTGGCTTGCCATTGTCTCCTCTTTAGGGCTGAGAAAGAATGACTGGCGGTCACCCACTGGTTTGTGCCTAAGGCAGGGCTAGAATTTATGGTCTCCCGAGTTTCAAAGCATGATGTTTTAACCATTATGTCAAACTGGCTAAATGTATGTGATGACATATAACTAATGGTGTAAAAGTGAAGAGGCCAATGGTAATAGTAAAAAGAGCAACTTTAGAATTCAAATCTGGCATGCCTTTTTTCTGATAGTAAAAAGCCAGCCAGTTGGGTCTAATGGTTAACGCCCCAGGCTAGAAACCTGGAGTCTGTGATTCTAGTCTTGTTTTAGGCATTAAAGCTGACTGGGTGACTCTGGGTCACTCACTCTCAACTTACAATATCAGGCTCGATTAACAAGCCAGTCAGACAATTCCTGTCACAACCAATGGATCAACACTGTGGATTGGGGGGGGGGGGGGGGGGGGTGTCTGCTCCTTGATGCTAGGAAGAAAAAAGATCAAATCAACAAAAACATATTACAACTTTGGATAGTTCACTGATCTTGAAAGAAAGAGATGTTTGATGCTGATGCTGCTTTACAAAGAGTTTATAACTTGCCATAATTCCCATACACTTCTCTGGTTTCTGAGTAAATATTTTCAGAAATGAGAAACCAAGATTGTATGTATCTTTTTACCTTAGCATTTCTAGATATAATTCAGTAATCTCTGAAGCATGCCAAATCCAATTAAATTAGCATTCTCTAAACATTTCAGATGATGAACAGTACAGATTGTACAGATCAATAATAACCTAGGATCTTTCCCCCTCCTCTTACTCTTCTGCCTTCGTTTTGTTTAACATCCAGCCATAACTTAAAAGTTTTAAGAACTTAATTCATAAGCTTATTTCGTATGTTGTGACATTTAAATTAGTTCCAATACTTAATATCATAGGGTTTGAAATACATGAATCCATGCTTCAATGGCATGTGTTACTAAAATAAAAGCACCTATTCATTATCTCATAATAAATGTTTCTTAACAGTGTAAGGGTATTTTGACAGGTTCAGACAAAACTTAATTATTCTTTCATGTTTTCCAAGAATTCAGGTTGATTGTTTTAAAGCCTGTTAGTGAAAGTAAAAAATTAAGAAAATGTTCTTGTTATATGCTTTCAAAGCTCTGAAGGAAAGATAGGACCAGGAAACAAGAAATGAGTGATCTGATATGGAGGATATCTATCCTGTTTTCTAGGTCCAGGGAAAGAAAGATTGGATCTGTCATATCTTTTCTATCTATTCCTCAAATACACAATAGGAGAGCTGATCATTGTGCATGAATAACCTAGTAGCAGGAGATAGTGAAAAATAGATATCCAGCACTTAGAATTATGTAAAATAAAAAAATCATAAATAAATAAACTTGGGGACTATAGACTGAGTTTTTCTTATGAGTCATTAGAAGGAGGACTGCTGACAATTTTATCTTTTATACTCATAACATCCCATTGCTTGTACTGTGAGTGAAACTAGCAAAAAAATGTAAATTAAGTGACTGAGGTAAGGAATTTTATTATAGAACATGCATGATAGAAAAAGACACTTTGAGTGGGTGGAATGAAGAAAAAATGATGGTTCTACGATGGAAGCGCTTGGAAAACAGCAATGCTGTGAGAGTTCTGAAGTAGAGACTAAAGGAAATAGTTTTTACATGGATGGCAAGAAGACTATGGATAGTTCTTGTTTAGTGACTGCCTTCTATATGGACTGTTCACAATTATGATGCTGATGAAAATGTAGAGTTCTGTTGAAGAAGTCCAATGGGGTACACAATGGGGTTATTTTCTACTGAAGTTTGGACCTGAAACTAGGACTACATTTGTAACTGTCAGTCTCACTTTGGATACTTTTATTGGAAAAACAATGATTATTAATATGATTAAGTACCACCAACTTGTTGCAGATTTTCTCCCTTGTCTTTCAGGTCTTCCAATGGTGCCTTCATTGCCACTATAACTGAGCATCTATCTTGGATAGTTCTCATTTTTTCTTTCCTCCTACTTCTTCCAGCATTAGAACCTTCTCTGGAGAGCTAGTTCTTTGCATACTGTACTCGAAGTAGGATAATTTGACATTTGGTTATGTGTTACTCAAAAGAGACCCTTTTGTATATATTCCAGGCTGTCCATGGTATTCTCAGGAACCTTATCCAACATCATTGCAGCGTTCCTGCAATCACATGAACAAATTTGCCCCAACTGCATTGCTACTGTCTTTTGGCTGCCTGTCTACCTGCTGCTGTCAGCTGCCCCTACCACCTAGCCCAGCCCCCTGTCGGGCCATTAGGAAGTCTTCTCTCATGCCATCTAATCTTTCAGTGGTACAGCTGGGGCCATCTCTTGCATGCCAGTCAGAGCCTCCATTTGTGCGATGACCAGGCCCTCCATTCAGACCTGCCCAAGGCCCTTGTTCATATGCCAGCTAAAGCTTTCTTTCACAAGTGATTGCAAAGGGAGGTTTAAATTAGAAGGAGACACTGACTAGTGTGTAGAGGCCCTAGGGCAGGGGTTCCCTACTCCTGGTCCATGGACTGGCACTGGTCCATAGCAGAAACTGGGCCACGCAAACAAGGGAAGCCCCATCCGCTGGATGTAGGCAACGCATGAAACCACAGTCCCTCCAGTCCAATTTTTTGACAACTAATTTGTAAATTTATAATCCAAATAATCCAAATGAGATTACAGGTTTTTTTTGTCTTGTTGTGAAGTGCTAGTGATATTAACAATATTAGAAATGTTCAGTTCTCCAATATTGCAGTATTGTAACTAACACTAATTATAAAGCAAAGTAGATGTTTATTTAAGAAAAAGTTATTCTACTAATGTTAAATTCATTTATAAGCAATATATTTATATTGCTGATTTACACATTCTTTTTGTTATTTTTCAGTTTATTATCTTTGAAAACAGAGCTGCTAGATTTCTGGCTTTATCAAAGTTAACTAACAAATGGAAGAAAAGTGGTATTATAAAGAAAACAATGGCAGTGGAGATAACCGTCAAAATACTCAAAGGCGAAGCGATTCAGTTTCTAGTTCATCAAGGCGCATCCACCGAGCTCTTGAAAAACTGGTATCTAATTCAGCAGTCTCCTTGGATCTGAGTCGAAAAGATCTACAACATCTTACCGCAGAAATATATAGATTATTTAACCTTAGAGTAAGTCTTTCACTGTTAATATACCTAATTAAAGGATAGCTGAAAATAATAGATGCTTTCCCACTTGAGATTCCCACTATATACAAATTACATTTTAAGATTACTATATCTTTGATAATCCTTTAAAAATTACTTAAATAATTTTAACGCTTTTTATTGTTTGGGGAGAAATCATTAGTCTTAAATTCTATGCTAAGGACAGGCTACTCATCTTGCTCTCGCTCTCTCTTCCCCCCCCTCCCTCTTGACTCTCATTTTAGTATTTACATCTAGAAGGAAATTCCCTTTGTGTAATTCCTGAAGACTTTTTTCAGAGTCTGTCAAATCTTACTTGGCTAGATCTGCGCTATAATAACTTGAAAGAACTTCCTTCTGCGATTGGATGCCACAAGTAAGTTTTCTACTATATATGTCTACTGCGTTTTTTTAAAAGGAAGTTGTTCAGTAGTAGATATCATGTATCTAGTACTCAATGCATTGAATAGTAGTACCATGTATGATTAAATATTAACCCTAATTATTATCAAAAGAACAAAATACAGGTAGCCATCAACTTATAATAGCTCCATGGTCACATGATCAAAATTTGGGTGCTTGGCAACTGGTTCGTATTTATGACAGTTTAAAGTATACTGGAGTCATGTTTTGCAACCTTCTCACAAAGACAAAGGGGAAGACAGATTCATTTGACACCCACATTACTAATTTAACAGCTGCAGTATTCACTTAATAACTGCGACAAGAAAAGGTTGTAAATCGGGCAAAATTCACCTAAAAATGTCTCGCCTAAATTAGCAATAGAAATGTTGGACTCAATTGCAGTGGTAAGTCAAGAACTGCCTGTATTGGAAATACTTTTGCAATGTATAGATTTCGTTTTTTAGAATTCTTAACAATGGCCATGATGGTTGAAGAATTCTGGAAGTTGAAATACACACATTATAAAGTTGCCCAGGAAGCACTGCTATAACTACCCCATAGCAATTCTTTAGGAACATTAGGAAATGCTACAAAAACACACACACACCCATTTATAAAAAAAAGATGAAATAAAAAAGCTCCAAAGTTTCTTCTCCATTGCTTTGACAAAATATGAAAATAGGTGTTATAAATTGGTGCTCTTTAGAATTGTTTCTCATTTAAAAGAGGCCATGTGTCAACAGTATCACTAATAAAGTGTGGGGCAATTAATAATGACAACCAGATTTAATTCTTAAATAGGTGATTGATGTAGAGCCTTGATTTCATTTTTTTTTAAATATGCTACATGGGTGCATTTTTCATGATAAATATATAAGCAGGCTTTTCAAAATAATGTTTATACAGTAATATGTAGTTTTAAATAAATTAAAGATAGGAACAGATTTTCTGTTATTCAGGTGTATGCCAACTTCTAGAAAGAAGATCTTATTTTATATCAAAATAAATGGATAAAATGAGGAAAACTGACTCCTTTCTAAAACCTTGACACACCTTCTGTCCATATCCAGCCAGGTAGAGATGTCCCACAATGAACCATCTCCTTGAACAACCTTAACAGTCAAACTGATTAATTTGGTGGAGGCTAATGGTTTGTTTCTTTATGAAATTGCTCAATTTCTGAAGCATATGTTGGTATATTCTGAAACTACTCAGTATTTAGAAAGCTGCTAGCTACTATTCTGGCACTGCTAGTCTGAGTTTTAACCCAAACAGGACCATTGCTGCTTTTAATATTATGTTGACTTTAAAGAGACTTTGTTTCCCAAATTAGAGTTCCCAACTGTGCTAAGAGCAATCCCATGACAGATATTCTGTCCCTCATCTTCAAAAGATACCTGTGGGCAATTGAAATGAATTCTATATGCCATGACACTTCCCTGCAAATGCTTCATTTTTTTGGCTAAGATACTAGAAGTAAGCTAGATTAGGGGGGGAAACATCAACATAATGGGCTGAAGAAAACTAGGGACGACAGTGAGCTTTCTTCACTGTTTCTGTTCTTTCCCAGTTGACATAATAATACATGAAGACAACAATATGAATCTGTTCGTTGTGCCCCTTTTTGCATTTATTATCAGTCTGCAAAGGAATATATGTTGGAAATAGCTCTTAATGCTAGAAAGAAACTAATTTCAAAGTATGCTCTCCCTACTCACAATCACTCGTGCAGTAATCACTTCCCATCTTGACCATTGCAATGTGCTCTGCTCTTGAAAAGCATCCTGAAGCTCCAGTTGGTGTAAAATGCAGTAGCCCGCATGGTTTTGTGTAGACCCCGGTATGCATGTGTATCACCTCTCCTGTGGGGTCTACATTGGCTGCCGATTTGCTTCCGGGTGCAATTCAAGATGCTTGTTGCCATCTTTAAAGCCCTTCATAGCTTAGGATCAGGTTATCTGAGGGACTATCTCTTGCGGGTCACATCTACCCGACCCATCAAAGTGGGGAGGCAGGGAATGCTATGGGTCCCATCTCCTAGGGAGGTACACCTGGTGGGACCCAGAAGAAGGGCCTTCTCCATGGTGGTGCCCTCTCTCTGGAACATCATGCCACCAGAGATTAGAATGGCCAGCACTCTAATACTTTTCTGGAAGGCTCTGAAGGCCTGGGGAACCCAGAGCAGGATGGAGCCCATTAAATGGCTCCTGTGATCTGTGCCGGAGTCGGGTATGGGTGTGTGTGTGATTTTATTATAATTTATTTGATTTAGTTTTATTAGTTTTATTGTTTTAAATGGAGTCTTATATTCTGTAAGCCACCTTGAGTCGCCATGTGCGAATAAGTGGCAATATAAATTCAATAAATAAAATAAAATAAAATGCTCTCCCAATATGTACAGGACAGTTTGATGATGATAAACAGTATTCTATTTAATGAAAGTTCTAATTTTTCATTAAAATAATGTAAGAATATATACATTATCTCTTATTTTCATGACTGATCATATTTGTCATATATTTAAATATTATTTTCTTATTTATTAAAAAGGCAGCTGAAAACTCTCCTGTTAGAGAGAAATCCTATTACAAGGCTACCAGTGGAGCTTGGTAAGTATTCTGTCCCTTTAATAATATCTAACTAAACTTAGCATATATATATTCTTATCAAGAAACTCCTTCTCAGGGTAAGCAGTAAGAGACAAAGTTCAGAAAAATAGTTAGAACAAATGGCATTAATGACATGAGTTAAGAGAAAAGGAAAAGAAATATAGCTTCATCTAGTTTACAACTATACTATACAATATTTTCCTATCCTTGCAAATCATTCTTGTATTTATCATACGCTTATACTACTTCATGTATTGCTTTTTGTTTTTTAGACTTCTCACATTTTTCTTTCTGAGGATTTCATTAGTTCCATTCAGTCACAGATTTCTTGGCCTTTTCTTTCTTCTTAACCTATTCACTATTCTTTTAAATATTTGTTTTGCGCCTTTATCCTCATTCATTTTCAGTATGTGACCAAATTGCCTCAGTGTGCTTACTTTGTACTGATTATCCACTTCAATATTCAGTCTACATAATTATTTCATTTTTGTTCTATCCCTTTTTATTTCATTTTCTTTTTTTAACAATGTTTTCCCCAAAGATTGATCATATGACTGGGACTACTGCAGTGACCATAAGTGTGAAAACTGGTCACGTCACTTTTTTCAGTTCCATTGTAACTTTGAACAGTCATTAATCAAATGGTTGTAAATTGAGGACAATGGTGGGTTCCAGATCATGGTGCAACTGGTATGGTGCAAGGGGGCCAGGCATCCACCACATGAATGTGCGCAGCACGCGCATAAGTACTTACTACCCGCAACGCTCCAGCTGACGCTATTCCCATCTCTCACTCATATACAGAAAAGTGTACTTATATACACTCATTTTGCTTCTTTTGACAAATATTTATTCATCACAAAAAGCCATATACTTTCCACTGCCTTCTGTCAAGAGTTACCCAAACCTTGTCTATTTTTCTACATTTAGTAAATAAAAGGTTCAAATCTACAGAAATAGTTTGTCTAGAGCAGAGGTCCCCAACCCCTGGTCCACGGACCGGTGCCGGTCCGTGGCTTGATAGGAACCAGGCCGCAGGACTGGAGAGGAAGAGAGGGAGGGAGGAGGGGGCAGCCCCCTGGGCAGAGCGCACGCCGGATGCGGGAGAGCGCAGGCGCAGCCATTCGCGCCATTGGAGGCCCTAGAGGGCCGAGTGAGCCGACTCCCCCTTGCGTGCACATGCGCCGCATGTTCCCCCTCCCGCTCGCATGCACATGCGCCGCATGTCCCCCCCCCCCCCGCTCCTCCTCTACGCCAGCCGATCCGCAGAATTTTCTTTAAAACAAAACCGGTCCCTGGTGCAAAAAAAGTTGGGGACCCCTGGTCTATTGTAGGGGTCTCAAACTCAATTTACCTGGGGGCCGCTGGAGGCAGAGGCTGGGTGAGGCTGGGCCGCATAAGGGATTCCATTATATTGGATATTATACTTTCATATCACTAATATTATACTTTCATATCACGGTGGGGGCCACAAGATACCGTCCTGCGGGCCGCGAGAATGAGACCTCTGGTCTAGAACCATAAGGGAGAACCTATGGCACGCGTGTCACAGGTGGCATGCAGTGCCCTCTCTGATGGCATGCGAGCTGTTGCCCCAGTTCAGCTCCATCACACATGGCTGCGTACCTCCCACTGGCCAGCTGGTCTTTGCCGCGCATGCTAAGTGTTTCTTAGGAAATGATCAACAAGGTCTATGTGAAGTTATTTTTGTATTATATCAGAAGTTAAAATACCTATGGAAATAAATAAGAATAGGGGGGAGTGGCACAGAAGATTTGAAACTGGTCATAGCATGACTACTGTTTTTATTACTGCTGAGAAATATTCTTGAAAAGAAAAATTGTTTTACAACCTTAATAATAGGGTTTAGCTGACAGCAATTTAGAATAATATAGAAAGGTATTTGTATTCCAGCACTGCTTTTACAGAAATAATTTATGTGCAAATATACATGTAATCATGAATAAAATATAGACTAATGCAGAATACTAAGTACTACACTTTTGAAAAATAAGAGCAAAACAGCAGAAATAATAATTACTCAAGCTGTGAGTGGACATTTTAAAATACTATTTTGAAGGCAGTGTGACAAATGTGTTATTACCTGCATTATGATCTTGGCAGTTTTCATATTGTTTCCCCCAGTTATATATTGCTTTTGTTTACCTTACATTACCCAAATGTATTTGTACTGTAACATATTTCTTAATGAAATTAAACAGGCTTCTGTAAAGGGAAAAATAAATATGTTACATCTTACGTATATTTTACATTTTGGTATAATATAATTAAAACATTTTTCAATATACTTTTTATCCAAATGTGGTAAGTGCAATGGAAAATTAAGAATTTGGATAACAGAGTAGATTTTTGTCCTAATAGTATAGATTTAAATTTAGTCCTAACAATAATTCTAATCACGTTTTATCCCACTCTCATATTTTAGAGACATTTACAGGCAGTCCTTGACTTATAATAGTTCATTTAGTGACTGTTTGAAGTTACAACAGCACTGGAAAAAAAGTGACTTATGACCATTTTTTATACTTACAATCATTGCGGAATCCCCAAGGTCACATGATCAAAATTTGTATGCTTGACAACTGTCTCAAATTTATGACGGTTGCAGTGTCCCAGGATCACCTGATTTCCTTTTGCAACCTTCTGACAAACAAAGCCAATGGGAAAGCCAGGTCCACTTAACAGCAGTGTTACTAACTTACTGCAGTGATTCACCTAACAACGATAGCAGGAATAGTCATAGAATGGAGCAAACTCAACAAATGTCTCATTTGACAACAGAAATTTTGAGCTCAGTTGTGGTCATAAGTCAAGGACTACCTCCCTGTATTGCATACAGGACATTTATTATACATATAATGACTTATTCAGAAATTCTTTCAAGGTATCCAGATAATATTTTCTCTCCAGAACCTTCTTATGTTTTCCCATGTCTGGACAAAAGAAGAATATCTGCCCAGTATCTTTTAATTTAAAGCTATAAGGAGCTGCCCAGATGAGAGCACCCTTCTTTCACAGTGTATGCTGTTGATTAAAACAACATTTTAAATTTCATGGAATCATATAAGAAATAGCATAAACATTAAATACATCAAAGATAAGGGGATTGCCTGCCCTCTAGTGGAGGCATCTATGAAAAACAATTTCTGGAGTTACATATCCCAGCAGTAGGAATGGAAATATATTTTTCAGGGCCTGTTTGATATGTAGGGTAGTTGTAACAGTATCTAGTGGAATGTTACAAGGACCTATACAGAATTAGTCCTTAGTAGTGTCTCCTTCATTGCCTATTAAAAGAAATTCCTTCATATATTGAGGAGGTCCAGGAGAAAAAGTAGGTGAATAACAGAATAACAGAGTTGGAAGGGACCTTAGAGATCTTCTATGCAATCCCCAACTCAAGCAGGAAATCCTACATCATTTCATATAAATCATTGTCCAATCTCTTCTTAAAAACCTGCAGTATTATTAGAGCACCTATAATTTCTGGAGGCAAGTTGGTCCATTGATTAATTGTTCTGTTAGGAAATTTCTGCTTAGTTTTAGATAATATCCATGAGTTTATAGGTGTTTGGAATTAATGGTGCTTTGCTTGCTTTTAAAGATGTGGCGTACATTATAGATCATTGTGTGCACTAGTTTTTTAAATAGCTTTAAAAAAAATCTTACATCTTGCTTGCTTTGAATTGGTCCCAGCAGCAGCAGTGGTGGCATGCACAGATATATAGCAGCTGTAGAGGGAAGCCAGTACAGCATAGTCTTGGGAATTGGCAGCATGAGGTGGTGAGGATCAGCTTCACCAGCAGCTGTGGCTTTCTACTTTGCTGGCTCATAGATAACCCTACAATGGAGCAAATGGTCTGGTCCTTGCACCTAAGCAGAACATATATGAGTGGTGTTACTTCTCATATGTGAAGTTTGTTACCTCTCACGAATATGCATGTCCCAGGATAATGTTGCAAAATCCAATCTGGGCTAGTCACCAAGACCAGAGGTTTACTCTTTCAAGCTTTCGAGCTTGTGCTGGAGCCCATCTTCAGGGAACTTCTTTCTACTGGAATATGTATGTCCGGCTATTCTATGAGTCATATTTATGTCATGTCTTATTGGTTGATTGGTGTGTTGATAGCTGTTTCCAAGCCAAGCACTTGGAAGCACAAGGAAACAACAGCCAATTGCTGACCATCAACACACTAATCAACCAATAGGAAGACACCACATAAATATGACTCATAGAATAACACAAAGCACATAGGATGGGCTCCAGCATGAGTCTGAAAGCTCGGAGGAGTAAACCTATGGTCCCAGTGACCAACACAGATTGGATCTTGGAGTAACTTCTTTTCTATCCGGATAAATGGGACGTGTTGGCCAAAGGAGCACTGATAGTTGTTTTAGCCCTCAGGATTATTTTTTAAGGAAAGTATCTGGAGAGAGCTGGTGTGGTAGAAGTAGATCACATCAAAGGACTGCTAGTTATTGACCCAAAGCCCACAGCTGTTCTGGCTCTCTCTCTACACCCAAATGAGATGGTTGATGTTGCATCTGTCTCACTGGGCTTTTTCTGTTTTCATTCCATTTTTCCATTATATGGTCCATGGCTTGGGACTGACTTAAAGGAAACTGATTTAATGTGATTGACAACCCTGTTAAACTATCTATATGGGGGCTGGAGGCTGATATTTGGGGAAGAATGGGTGGTAAATGGGAGTGGTTGGTGACCTCCAATTGTTTTACCACCTTTGTTGAGGAACGTCTGAGCAGGCAGGAGCAGTGAAGAGAGGTTATATCATCTGTCATGGGTGATGAAAGTATGTCTGAGGGATATTACATATAAATGTTCTTTAGCATGGAAGGTGGAACGTGTGGGGATGAAATTAAGGTAAGAGAGAGTAATTCCAGCAAAGTTGTGATATACGAGTAGGTGAACCAATCACAGGTATGATAAATTTGGGGACTGCAACCTATCTTCCAGCCTCTTGGTATTAAAGATCAGGTCATCAAATTCTTGATGGCCTGGGTTCCAGCTGCTGTAACTGAATACTAGACCAATATATAATAAAAACTATCTTCATCCACAATTGACTTTAAGTGAGGCAGCTGTGTGGGGTTAGGCTTGGATGACCCCAGAGGTCCTCTCCCATAGATTTGCCACCTGCATTTTCAGCTGTGAAACCAGGATAGAGATGGTGATGATGGTGACAGGTGTCATCCATAAAACCTTAATGGCTCGTGTGTGTGTGTGTGTCATGGCTTCAGTGTAAAAATAAAATGCTTGTGTAGTAGACAGGCAAAGTTCTGGCATAATGCAGGCAATCGGGGTCCAAACCTGCAGAGATATTGTGCAGGAATATACATACACATGCATGCACACACATATAAAGTTTATGAACAATTATTTTGCAGCAGGACTTGTAAAAATGTTAGGAAGTGTTATCTGGAGAGATGGCAGCAGACAGGCAGGGGAGACAACAGAAGAAGAGTTGGGGAAGCAAGAGAAAGAACATGTGTGTGCATGATAGCTTATTTGAGGCTAGGGGAGAAGGCATAATCCGAATAGACCAGTGGTGGGTTGCCAATTTTTTAAATACCAGTTTGGGTGCGCACAGGTGCAGCACTACTGCACATGCACAGAAGCAAGTGGGTGGAGCCTCCCACCGCCACTACTATCAGTTTGCCCGATTCGGGCCAAACCGGGAGCAACCCACCTTTGGAATAGACAGCTGGTAATCCATTATGTCAGAATATCTTGAAAAATACAAGGGATGGGTCAGATGCTTGACCAGAAACACCAAGGTCAAAACAAGCAGAAATAAAGAACAGGAATTCACAAATGAAGATACTGAAGTTGCTTCCAGTAAGAGAAGGAATCCCCACATAGATTAAATCTTCTCCCTGCCAAGCATACTCAGCTGAAACATTTCCTGCTCAGCAGTTGCCAAAAATGAAGCCTGGGGCTTGCTTGCAGGGTCAGCATCTTTCTGCTGCTTACTTTGCCAAAGTGCAGGATTCTCAAGCCTCTGAAGTTTGTACTGCTTCTTGGCATCTGTGTTAGCTAAAGAAGGATGGGTCCTGCTGGCTGAGGAGAGGATATCAGTGTTGGCTCCAATGGCTATTGAATCATTAGGCTCTGCACCCACTGGGACCTGATCTTCCTGCATCTTAAAATTTGGGTCTGAGGTGATGACATTTTCAGATTTTTTGCTATTCAGATAATCAAGTAGGAGACCTCTTGCCTCCGAGCATTGTGTGTGCTAAGTAATAAGTTTTTAAGAAAAGATTAGACAACCATTTGCTTGAACTTTATAGGGTTTTCTGTTGGACTAGAACAGGGGTCAGCAAACTTAAACATTCAAAGAGCCATTTGGACCCGTTTCCCAAAGAAAAGAAAACACTGGGAGCCACAAAGGTAACCGGAAGCCCCCTCTTCAATTCTGGAGCTGACCGGAAGTTCAGTTCCCCCACCATAGAGTCTCCTCCTAGCGCGGCATTCTTTTTACTTTACCTGTCATAACAGAAAGCCCTATCAATTGTGGAAACAACTGGAAAACTCTGCCCTTGCTATAGAATCGTCTCCTGGCGCACTGTGCTTCTCTCCTCCCCCCCACACCAGAAGCTCCTCTCAAAATTGTGGCACTGACCGTTGAAGGAGCTGCAGAAGAGGGATAAAAAAGCCACATGTGGCTTCAGAGCCTCAGTTTGCTGACCCCTGCTCTAAGTGTATTTTCTTGCAAACCCAACAGTCTTATTGTTTCTAAGTAATTTTATAATTAAATAATCACTTAAATAATAATAGGAATATTTTTTTCTTCTAAACTATTTTAACATTACATATTTGGCTTTCTTCTTTTGGCAGGTAACGTAGCTTCACTTACAGCCTTAAATCTCAGGCATTGCCCTCTGGAATTTCCCCCTCTTGAAGTGATACAGAAGGGTCTGTCATTCATTTTATGCTTCCTCCGAAAGTACTGTCATCAAAATATTGAGTATGCAGAGTCTATTTCTCCAGGTATAGTAATATTTAATATATGCTTTTGAAATAACTGCATTGAACTAATTAAGTAACTCAAATGGATATGCGTTTTAAACAACGTATCAAGTGACCTGAAAATATTTGTGGGACTGTCTTTCCCGTTGTTTCTGCTGAGCCCACCAAATCTTACAGTGAAGGCATGTATGATCTTTTGTGATCAAACTCTTTGGACCTAGAAGTTGTGCTTTCTCTGTCGGTGTACTTGCTCTGTGTCTCTCTGATGGGCCAACCTGGATAACCTTTTGCAAGGCTTTAAAGATGTGCCTGCGTTTCTTGATATTTGGGCCAGGAAATTCGCTGAGATTTGCATAGGTGAATAGGTTTTTGTGATTTAGAATTTAATGCAGTGGTGCAGTTCAGCTGGTTCTATCCAGTTTGGGCGAACCGGTAGCGGTTGCGGCAGGAGACTCCGCCACCCACCCAGATTTCATCACGTTCTGTTTTTGATGCTCTGCACATGCGCGGAAGGCCCTTTGTATGTGCGTAGGTGGTGCGTGTGAGTGAAGGGGTAGTGAAGGTAAGTTGATTTCACCCCTGATTTAACGTTTTAATTTCGGGCGTCATGAGTTATAGGTTGTAATTTTTGTTTTAATCCACTGTCCAGAGTCTCTGCTATGAAATGGGTGGGCATATAAATCATGTAAATAAATAAATAATTGAAATTATTTCTATTTAAGGCACAAAATGTTTATACCTATTTTTATTGAAGAAGCTAAACAGGAGACAATTAAATAATACACTTGACGGAGAGTGAAGAAGGGAAAGGAGATAGGTCTGATTCTATTGGTTTTCTTATTTCTGTTATTTGGTTATTTCTATTTTTTCATTATAGTTTTTTTGTTATAGTTCATTGAAATGTACTCTCTTAAAAAGGCATAAAAACCATGTGAATGTTTATAGAACTTTCCAGTTGACTTTGAGAATCATTGAGCTATAGAGTATATAAGGCTTTTCTGTGGTATATACGGGTTTCAGTGATCCCAGATAATCTAACATATTCTGCATTGTGGTTCATACTTTACCTATTGTGCTTGAGCTCCTAATAAAGGCTCCATGCATATGGTATACAGGTATTTCGCTACTAAGACTCGATGGTAGTTTTGGCAACTGCTCTTGGAGTGTTAATAAATGAAATGATTAAACACAGCCATTTTAAGTCATTCCTTATGGATTTAAAAACTATTGTTCATGATTGATTGATTGGTTGGTTGGTTATGTGCCATCAAGTCAGTATCAACTCTTAATATCAACCTTCCAGGTAAGCTCAGACAAGAAAAATACAATAAAGTTACTTCTGCTTTACTGTAAAGCTGCAATTACAGAATCCTGCAAGTTTGAAAGTATAATTCTTGTGTTACATTTTGGGTGCATTTATTTGATTCCCCCCCCCCCCAATTTTGTTGGCTATCTGTGGTATTCTCAAAAGTCTTCTGAAACACCAAAGTTCAATAGCCTCATTAGTCTTTCTATTGTGCTTTTTCAAAGTCCAGCACTTTCATAGAATGTTACAGGGAAAACTATTGCCTGAACAATTCTGATCTCTGCAGATAAACATAGCCCATAATCTTAATTTCATTTTTTGGGGTGCTCCTTGGTTTTACTACTACATCTTATAGATCATTTGCATTTTCAGTCATCAGAATAGTGTCTTCAATATAGGTCAGGTTATGATATTCTTGCAGTTTTAAAGACATGCTCTTATTCTTCCAATACAGCTTTGCTCAATATTTATTCCATATATAGGTTGTAAAATAAGGGTGAGTATGTAGCCTTTTCTCATCTCTTTGCCAACCTGGAGCTAGTCTTTTACCATGTCCTCGCCATACTGTGGTTTTCTGACCTATGTAGAGATTTTGTATGAGGACAGTGAAAAGTTCTGTGGTTCCCATATTTCCAAACACATTCTACCATTTTACATGATTGAAACAATGGAAGACCGTTCTATAATCAATGAAACACATACTTTTTGTGATTCTTCGACTTTCTCAATTATTCAGCATGTGCTAGCAATAACTTTATGCTCTTAGCTTTCATTTATTATCTTATTAATTGAACTGTAGTGGATCATCTGAAAGAAAATGTATTTTGACATCAAGGAAAAAGAATTATATAGTCCTCAGTACAAAGAAATTGTTTTAAAAAAAAGTTAATTCAGGGTCAAAAAATCAGGGTGTTGTCCATACCCAATACAATCAATGTGCTGTAATCAAGACAATATTGCAATAGACTAAAAATAGTGTAATAATTAGATTTTTTGGAAGTAAATGAAAGCAAAACTAGATGCATTCATAGAGAAAAATACTGCCCAATCCCTCTCTCCAGTCCATAACTTTCTGAAGCAAGACTGGATTAGAATAATAACTGTAATCTATCACAAGATCTTCTGTGTTTATATGTATTTGGATAAATAGGTATAATAAATCCTTTTAAATTTAACATTTGTGGAGCATCTACATTCTGTTGCCTAGTATTTTATGTACCAAATTTGCAGGTAGAATTAGAATTGGAGGATTTGTTTGCAACTGCCAATCAAGCAGTGGCAGCAAGCAACTTCTCCATGATAATATTCCTCAGTCTATAGCAGTGATGGTGAACCTTTTTGCACTTAGTGCCCAAACCAGAATGTTCGTGCATGTGTGCGCACTAAGGTGCCGGAAACCCAAAGATTAGCTAGCTGGTGCGCGCATGCCTGTTTTTTGGGCTGTTTTCAGACAAAAATGCCCTGAAAACAGCCCAGAATATGGCCCGAAAAACAGCCTATTTCTTGGCCATTTTGGGGGCCATTTACAGGCCTTTTACTGGTGCTCCGGTGCCTGCAAAGAACAGCTGGCTGGCACGCATGTGCACGGAAACCAGAAGAGCAGCTGGCAATGGCGTGTGTGCCCACAGAGAAAGCTCTGTGTGTCACCTCTGGCACGTGTGCCATAGATTCGCCATTACAGGTCTATAGTAAAGATTCTATACAGTAATTGGAGAATGACTGCAACTACAGCTTCTATGCTGCTTGGTGACTATCC
Organism: Rhabdophis nuchalis; assembly: GCA_039707465.1. Taxonomy (NCBI): domain Eukaryota; kingdom Metazoa; phylum Chordata; class Lepidosauria; order Squamata; family Natricidae; genus Rhabdophis; species Rhabdophis nuchalis. The sequence goes on from CM077645.1 coordinate 75,544,537, forward strand.
CCAAAATTTTAGAACTCTAATTATCCAGGGCTTTGAAATCTTCGGGTAACCAATTTCATTGTAATTTTTACAATGACAATAAAGATTATTATTATTATTATTATTATTATTATTATTATTATTATTATTACTATAAACAAAGTAACTTTTCATCTATACACAGTTGCTCTCTACATCTAAAAGACAGCAAGAATATAATGGGATGAATTTAGCAAGCTCATTCTGTTATCCTTTCCATGTATAGCTTAATCAGAGAGAACAGTATACAAAGGACTTATTCCAGCAGAATCATAAAGGACCCAAAATATATATCCTGTAATACTGTGCCATATCCACCATTTTTAATATGGACCATTATACTCTGATTTATTTTTATTTATTTATTTGCATTGGACACCATGACATGGACACTGATTATTTTCTATACTCAACCCATTTATTTTATTTTATTTATTTTATTAAATGTATACCCCGCCCTTCTCCTTGTTAGGACCCAGGGCGGCGCACAGGCATTATTAAAACCACAAAAATACAATAAATATCAATTTAAAATATATTAAATTAGTTAACCCGTGCTAAAACCCATGTTAAAAACCTTCCCAAATTATAATTTATTTTTAAAAAGTCAGAAACGGGGGACTATCCTAGGCCGGCTTGTTGAAATAAATACGTCTTAAGACGTTGGCGGAAGAGGCGGAGGTCCGAGATAGTGCGAAGGTCGGGGGGTAGATCGTTCCAGAGGGCCGGGCCCGCCACAGAGAAGGCCCTTCCCCTGGGTGTCGCCAACCGGCATTGCCCCGCCGACGGCACCCGGAGAAGGCCCTCTCTGTGGGAGCGGATCGGACGAAGGGATGTATGGGGCAGGAGGCGGTCTCGTAACCCATGCTTCTGAGTGGTATTTACAGTTGAGGTAGAGAATATATTCATGAAACTCATACAGATTTTTGCAAATAATGTAATATTTCCATATCTTTTGAAGTTTATATAGAAAATAAATATACTGGTCTTTATGCTAAAGTGATCTTACTTTAGAGCATCAATAATTCTATTCTTTAAAAAATTATAGATGTGTTCTAAATAAACAACTGCATAATAAACATGTACTGTCCTTTTTTTTAAAAAAATTAATTTTTGCACAACTTTCATTCTACATGCCTCTGGTATTTTATTGATCTTCAAAGAAGGATATTCATAAAAAATTTGTAGCAAATCATCATGTGTCAGTGTAGTTGTAACATGTGCACATACCTTGAAATTCTGTATTTCACAGACTTGCCTTCTCCGCTAGAACAAGAAGCAAAGGCCATTGTTAGAGAATACAAGAAAAAATGTGACAGACCACCTGATCGTAGGAAAGCTTTCAACGCTTTGTGGAAACAGATGAGCCTCTTTAGTGAGTTTAGTAGAGCACTAGCATTGGAAGGCAACATCATTTTGATACTACTCCTTTGAATATACGGTATTTCTGAATCTAGATCATATAAGGGTTTAGTTCAAATACTCTACTCAAAACTATGATTTAGACTATGTGGCTGTATCACAAGTTCATTTTTTTCAAGCTCCAATTCCCTCCTAAACTTGAAACAATAAATTTTTCCATTGCCTCTAAGTAAAGAAAGTTATAGTTACCTAAAAACCAGAAATTAAAATTAAGCTAATTATGTGATTAATGAAAGTTTGGCCCATTTGGGACTAGAAAATTAGTAATGAAATTGGAACATGAAGAAGCCTTGATAGCTAACGATCATAATAGCAAAGTGCCAGTTTGGTCTAGAGGTTAAGGCATCAGGCTAGAAATCAGGAAACTATGAGTTCCAGTCCTTCTTTAAGAATGAAAGCTGGCTGGGTGTCTGGGCCAATCTTATTCTCTCAGCCCAACTTACCTCACAGGGTGGTTGTCAGGAAAATTGGGGAGGAGGGAGTATTAGTATGTTTACTGCCTAAATCAGTTCACACGTACACATAGCAGATCCAATGCTAACATTATAGATTAGTCCTTAAAGACTATTCAGATTCATTTTGTGCAGTTAAAAAGCCATTTGCTGGATATTGTCCCCAAATGTCTTGCCTTACCCTAAAGAAACAAATAATTTCTTGAAGAAATCACAATATATCTGTAAATCAAATTATATTAAATTTCTAGAGAAATAGTATGTGTAGCACAAAAATACTTTGTATATTGTAATATATCTTGTTTGATGGTGTCCTTTGCTTTTAACTAGCTTTGTTTCAAATATTCTTTCATTACAGTAGTTCCTTCTTTTATATTATTTTTTTTCTCTACAACCTTGGATGCTGTGTATTTTGTTGGAATAACAATCTTCTATCCTATTAAAAAGAACTAAAATTCCTGGGAGCTGAAATACCGAGGTTCCTCCCCAAGAGATAAAAACAGTACTGAATCTGTTACTGGATCAGAACTACTAATAATTTAACCCTGTGGTTTCAAATATTTTAGATCCCTAAAAATTCAATTTTCACAAATAACATAATTATTTTTTTAATTTTGTGATTTATAGATTTAATTCGGTTTAAACCCAGAAGCGCTCGAAGAATCAGTAGTGTGTCCAGTAAAGGTAGCACTTCAGAAAATATCTTATTTTTAATTAAGTTTAAATAGTGTTCAGCTTATTAAAATGTACATAACTGATATTTGTGATTCTTTTTCCAAGTCAAAAGCACATAATACCTGTTTAAAGATTATTTCTTTAAAAAAAGGTTCAATGTGAAATATGCCCTCTTTTGTCTGTCATATTGCCTGTTATAGAAACAACAACAACAAAAAGATTTAGCAGAAAACAAAGATCATTTTGGCTTACTTTATTACTGTTGTGTTTCATACAACATACTTTTAAAACAGTTTATGCCAGGTTGCAATATCAAATATGATTTAGCAGTAGTACAGTGGCAATGTAATGCTAATAACTCTGATTAATCTGTTTGCCAATCTAACTATATAGCAGTGATGGTGAACCTTTTTAGGCTCGTGTGCCATAAGGGGGGGAGCACAGGGGGGTCGTGTGCGGGCGTGCCGCACCCATAATGCAATGTGTGACCCCCACCTAGTGCGCATGCGCGCACTACAGATTTCCCCCCCCCCATTTTTTCCATGCTCTTTTCGCCGTCCCCAGGCTCCAGAGGCTTTATATGAGCCTGGGGAGTGTGAAAAGAGCCTCCCTCTCCCCCCCCCCCGGCCCTCCGGAGGCTTTATGAACTTCCCTGAAGCCTCGGGAGCATTCAAAATGACGCTGCAAGCAATCGGGGGTCACTTCCGGTTTCAGTGGCGCATCATTTTGAGTGCTCTGTTAGCTTCAGGGAAACCCCCTGAAGGTCGCTGAAGCCTCCGGAGGGACTGGGAAGCCTCCGAAGCACTCAAAATGATGTGCCGCCGAAACTGGAAGTGACCTCCGATTTGCTTGCAGCATCATTTTGAGTGGTTCAGAGGCTTAAGGGAAGCCTCCTGGAGGTTGCTGAAGCCTCCGGAGCACTCAAAATGACGCTGCAAGCAAATCGGAGGTCACTTCCGGTTTTGGCGGTGCATCATTTTGAGTGCTCCAGAGGCTTCCCAGGCCCTCCGGAGGCCCTCCGGAGGCTTCAGGAGGCTTCCCTGAAGCCTCCGGAGCGCTCCAAATGACGCGCCACCGAAACCGGAAGTGACCTCCGATTGCTTGCAGCGTCATTTTGAGTGCTCCGGAGACTTCAGGGAAGTCTCCTGAAGGTTGCTGAAGCCTCCGGAGAGCCTCCGGAGGGCCTGGGAGGCCTCCGGAGCACTCAAAATGATGCACCGCCAAAACCGGAAGTGACCTCCGATTGCTTGCAGCGTCATTTTGATCGCTCCGGAGACTTCAGGGAAGTTCATGAAGCCTCTGGAGGGCCTTTGGGGGGCAAGGGGGGTTTCTTTTCGCCCTCCCCAGGCTCCAAAGGCTTCATAGGGTGAAAAAAGCATGAAAAAATTCAGCTGGTCAGCGCGCGCATGTGCGCTGGCCAGCTAACAGGGCATCGCCTCGCGTGCCGTGACAAATGGCTCCGTGTGCCACCTGTGGCGCGCGTGCCATAGGTTCGCCATCACTACTATATAGCATTGCCTCTTATAACACAATGCGTTTGACATAGTAAAAATTAGAATGGACTGAAATGAATGCTCAAACTAGCATTTTGAACATTCTTTGTTGAATTCTTTTTGTTTGCTGTTGGATTTGTTTGTTTTTTAAAGAATGTATTTAAAACACATAATTCTAAAGATTTAAGCCATGACAACGGTAGAGCAAAAATACTAACTTACTCTTATATATGCTTTTTGCCACCAAAATAACATTTTTGGAAACTGGAGCTTTGAAAATGCTGTGAAAATAAGGAAAAGTTATTCACTAATTTTAAAAAAATGTATCATCAGATTTTTGGCCTATTGTATCTGATAGAGATTTGTAATATTTATTGCTATCTTAACGTACATTGTCAAATATCAGAATGTAAAGAAATTGGTGTTATTTACATATTGTAATAGTAATCTTTTTATGCATATGTAACATTTGTTTTCAAAACTATTGTATTTTTGAAAATCATGTATTGAATGGCTATATGATCATAAAACATAAGTACAGCTTTTTATATAAAAATAAATTGTACTTTCAAATACTTGGTAGAATTCTTCGATTGACTAATTTTTTTATTTGATACATTCATGGTTTGTTTGCTGTGGTATCTTATTGAGCTTTGTATTTAGATCAAGAGAATGACACAGATACTGGACATCTCTTCCAACATTACTTTTCTTAACTTCAAAGCAACCAAGAAAATGGGAAATGCTGATTGCCAATTTTTTCCATAAATTACCTGGACTGTTTCAGAAGCCGCATTTCTGATATTTCCAATCAAAGAATACCATGCAGTTTTCCCATCTTTTCCTTCTTAATTTTTTGTAGGAAGAAAAAAATCTTGCAGTAATAGTGGGAAAATATGGGAGGATTGTTGGGGGTGGGGGGGGGAGGAGACTATGTAATATTGCATAAATGTAATAGCATTTTATCCAGAAAGAAGATTTGGAAATATGCTGGGAACATTTAGTTCAGTGAAGGAGGCTATTAAAGACCAAAATCACAAATGTTATGAAGAATAGGGGCTACTTAAGGTCAAATTCTTATTTTACCTTGTATATGAACAGTTACTCATAAACGAATAAAAATTAGCTACTTGACAACCCAGGAGACTAATTAGAGGCTAATTAGAGTGAAATCAAAAGTTTCAAGGATTTCATGTACCATGCATGAGTATTTCCAGCCTTAAGGGCATTTTATAAGCAGGAAAAATTTAACTTCAAGCCAAATGTTTTAGGTGATACCTTCAGGCTAACAGCATTCACTATTTTAGCTGAGCATGTTGACCTTTTATTTGATGCATATTTTCTCCAGCTTTTGTTTTTCATTCTGTTAATTGTTCACAGCTGTTTCTTATGTTTATACATGCTACTGCAGCAATTTCTATTGGACACAACGGGCACAATCAGGCATGTAAAATTAAGGATATGGCAATGTCATGAATGGTCTCAAGCTAGAAACTGGGAATCTGTGAGTTCTAGTTCCATATTAGGTACAAAGCCAACTGAGTGATATTAGGTCAGTAAGTCTTTCTGAGCCCTAGGAAGGAAGCAATGGCAAACCAATTCTAAAAAAAAACATTTCCAAAAAACCTGCAGTCACTTGTCCAGGCTTGTTGCCAGAAATCAAAAAATGGCTTGAAGACAAATGTATGAGCGCACACACACACACAGTATAGCACTTGCATTTTAAGGGTAAAAAGAATAATAAGCTTATTGTTCTAACAGACCTGTCTGTACACCTTTGTACCAGTGCAGACCATAGCAAATCTTACCTTTAATCACTACCTTAATAGACTGTGTTCTAGAAAGGCAAAGAAAAGCGCAGTTAGCATGTTCTTTAAGATCTATTGTATGACTGCCTCTTTTTATTTCTTTCTAAACCTTTTCTAATACCATAATGCCAGAAATTGGCAATCAGAGGTATAACGGTATAGATTTCTTATTATATATCCTAATGATATCTCCTTACAGGCTTTTGAGCCGTGTTTCAGATTCCTGTTTGTTTGTTTTTTCATAGCTTGGATGTATGCATGTTTATGTATATAAAGTTTATGTATTTAAAGGCTAATATAGCAGGAACATATCTCTTTCAGTCTATTCTCAAGCGACATGGGAAATCTGCTCTGTATCTTATATGCATCTTGTAGAATCCAAATTGTAGTCCAGTGTTTCTACATATGGGTTATATGATTTATTAATTAGTACAGTATTTGTTAAGGAAAACATGTTTCCTCTGAGTCAGGCAGGGAGATCCAAGTCTGTGAGAGGAAATACACATTATTTTATAAAAAGCACTAATATAATTATCTGAGTCAAGTGGCTAAATGAAGATTTAGAAGAAGCTATGCATCCCTGGAAAGATGAAGCTATTTCATAATTACCAGCTCTGCTTTGATAATTACAAACTTACGTTTTATTTGGGGGGCGGGGGAACCCTACAGATAGTGCTCAATTTATGACCATAACTGGAACCAGAATTTCCTTTGCTAAGCAAGGCAGTTAAGTGGGTCATGCCCAATTTTATTAAGGTTTTTTCCCATGGTTGTTAAGCAAATCATTGTAGTTGTTAAGCAAATCACAGTTTTGTTAAACAAATCCTGCTTTCCCCATTGATTTTGCTTCTTGGAGGCTAACTAGGAAGCCAGCAAATGACAATAACATTACCCCGGGTCACTGCAACTACCATAAATACATGGTGTTGAATTTTGATCACTTGACTGTACTGATTTGACATTCGTAAGTTCAAGGATTGGTTGTAAGTCACTTTTTTCAATGCTATTGTAACTTCAAACAGTTGCTAAAGAAATAGACATATACTGTTTCACAGTGCTTTACAGCCCTCTCTAAGTGGTTTACAGAATCAGCATATTGCCCCCAACAATCTCAATCCTCATTTTACTGACCTCAGAAGGATGGAAGTCTTCCTAGATCCTACCTGTAATACCATAAACCACTTTGCAGTTGTATCTTATGATTTATGATGAATGTATTTTTATGATGCCTATGATCATGATTTATCATTTATAGCTTTTATTACATTGAGAGCTTATGCACTGAAGACAAATTCTTTGTATGTCCAATCACACTTGGCCAATAAAGAATAATCTACTCTACTTTACTCTACTGTATTCTATTCTCTAGACACACACACACACCCAGACCACTTATAGCAAGCACATTGCACTCAATTCAGCATTTGCTGGGTGTATGGCTTCAATTGATAACATATTTTACAATATAAACCAAAACTAAATACGAAATGCCACTCAAAGCACAGTTTCGATAGAGCTGAGGTTGCCTTGGCTACGTTGTATTGACTTGCAGTGCAACAATTTACATAGGACAGAAATAGTGTGTCGACTTGGTTTGTGAATCTGTAAACTCAAGATCATCCAAGGACACAGGAGAGTAACCTCAGCACATTTGGTCAGTTAGCCAATAGGACAGTGGAGAGTCAAAATATGCATAGAATATAACTCTGCATCAGTTTTCCAGCTTCAATTAAATACCCAGAATTTAATCCTCAACAAAGTCCTCAACAAAACACACATCATGTTTCTTCTACACAACACCATTTCTTGCCAGTATCCTACATTAACAAAAGTATGTGATGGATAGAAAAGATTCCCCATTCTAACATTCCTATAGAAACTTCAAAAAAGTGTATTAGGAAATCAGTGATTATCTTTTGCATCAAATCAAATTAGCTGCATAACATACATGTAGCCCTCAATTTAGGAGCAGTTCATTTAGTGACTATTCAAAGTTACAACGGTCCTGAAAAATGTGACTTATGACTGTTTTTCATAGTTACAACCTTTGCAGCATTTCCATGGTCATGTGATCAAAATTCAGCCACTTGGCAACTGACTCATATTTTTGACAGTTGCAGTCTCTAGGGGTCCTTCTCACAAGCAAAGTCAATGGGGAAGCCAGATTAACTTAATGACTGTTTTAGTAACTTAACATCTGCAGTGATTCACTTAACAACTGTTGCAGGAAAGGTGGTAAAATGAGACAAAACTCACTTAACAACTGTCTCACTTGCCAACATAAATTTTAGGGTTAGTTGTGGTCGTGCATTAAGAACTATCTGTATAAGAAGAATGTGTCATAATATGTTTCAACAGAATTTAAGATTTGTTAGATCAGGGGTGTCAAACTGGCGACCCGTGGGCTGGATGTGTCACGCACAGACCACGCCCACCCCAGTTCCGCAAAGGGAAGAAACATAATGAAATGTCATGACAGCAACGTGACGCAGCAAGTTTGACACCCATGCTTTAGATGTATAATCCTTACTCCAACTATAGTGGTGGAAGATATCATATTTGCTAATAATAGGGTAGTATTTGAAATCCATCTTAAGGTTCGATAAGATATAGTAGATATGTAGAGCTTCTCCTGGATCCCCAACAGATTATGAAATCTAAGCAGAGAACATTAGAAATCATATCTACCTTATTGGTTGTAATCCAAACTTATAGGATGCAGAGTAGTACCCAATAGAGTAGTCGTACTTTTAAGAAGTAGAATAAGAGGAGTGAGATTTTTTTAAATTCCATTATTTCATTAATAGAATTACTGGAAGCAAAAAAAAAAGGGGGGGGGCAAATTGGACTATTAGACTTTAAAGTGTGTGTGTGTTGGGAGGGGGTGTAAATAAACTACTTGGAGATTACTATTTTAATGTTCATATTTTGGGAAGCTTGGTTTATTTAATTTAGTTTTGTTTTGTTTTAAAATGCTTAAATATTTTTTCCTATGAAAACTGAAGGAAAAATCATCAAAATCTGACGATTCAGTTTTTTTCACTGGGGTAGAGATTCTGAGCACAATTGCATCACGTGATCACACCCTTGCCGATGTGTAAACCAAAGTGATTGAGTTAATAAAAATGCATATTTTATTTTCATTCTCTGCACTACAGAACTGAGGATTTAGTGAATCTTCTTGTTCCTTTTTTGATGCTTATTGCATTATATTAAGGAAGGGAGAGGGTGTAAACATGTATTTCTAAACCAAAAGGAACAAAAAATAACTTTCTTGCTATTTTCCCTTCCCAGTTGATTCCATCTATGAGTGTAAAGCATTTTTTTTTATTTCAATAGAAATGCCTCCTGTTGAAAAATTAAATTTGGCAGACATCATGAAATCCAGTTTGGATTTGTCAGACGGATGGCCTAATGAAGAGGAGATGATACGATTTAAGAAGCTAAGGGATGAACTTATCCAAGATGAAAGACAAGATTATCCTGAAGACAAAATAGTAACCAATGAATCTATGCTTACATTAAGGAGAACCAAGACAAAGGAAAGCCTTTCTCGTAAATCATCCATACTTTCATCAAGGTAATAAAACATATAAGCCAGTTTTATGTTTTTATATTTATGGTAACTCTCAGTTTGCATTCTAATGTAAATTATATATTACTGTAGTATGTTAAATTCAAAAAATGCATGATAAATAGTAGAAATCTAGAAAACCCAAGGGGAAATTAGAAGCTTTTCTTTTTAAAGCCACAATAACAAGAATGGAATTTTAAAATTTCCATAACCATTATGTTATTATTGTATCAGTGTAAGGAAAAATAATAATTTTAAAAGGGTAGCAATCTTCCAAGTATCATCACAAGCCGGCCTAGCCTAACCTCCCATGGGGACTTTTAGATAGTTTTAAATTGGGTTTTTAAAATTTGGTTTTAGCGCAGGATAGGTTTATTTAATAGTTTTTAAATTATATTTATTGTATTTTGTATGTTTTTAAATTTCCTGTGCGCCGCCCTGGGTCCTCTGTGGAGAAGGGCGGGATATAAATTTAAATTTAAAAAAAATATTCCTACTCTGAATCAATCATTACAATTATCTGTGTGTAGGTTCTTGCTACTTTTTCAGAGACTTTTATTATCTTGATGAGTTTGACACCCTGTTCTAGGTGTCAAACTCAACCCTGATGCGGCCCTCAATGAAATTGAGTTTGACAACCCTGATCTAGATATTTCCTGATTAGTATCTATATCTGTTTTGCAACAAAAATGATGGCTCACAAATGTATTTTCTCATAATAAGTTTTAGTGCAGGGGTCCCCAACCCCTGGTCCGTGGACCGGTGCCAGTCCGTGGCTTGATAGTAACCGGGCCGGAGTGAGCCTTAGGTTCCACGTGACCGCCGAACGCATGGGTGGCCCATGTGACTCGGCTCACTCACTGGAGGCTCCCACCGGTCCGCAGAATTTTTTTTACATGAAACCGGTCCCTGGTGTCAAAAAGGTTGGGGACCCCTGCTTTAGTGGACCATGAACTATAAAAACATATATGATAATAAATCACATAGTTAGATAGAACATGAGAATTGAAATCTAAAGTCAGGAACAAATGAAGCACATAAGATGTACTTGGACAATTAATTCCTCAAAGAAGTTCCCATTGTAAAGTCTTTCATTTAGATAGCTACCAACTGTGAATGCTGGTTTTGAAACATGACCCTGATGAGAATAGAAATTTGCAACTAATTTTTCAATAGACACTCATATCGTATACATAAAGTATTTTTGAAAATGCTGAAAATAGAATAATTTTATAAGTCCATATTTTGGCATTTTAATCTAAACAAATCCCCAAAACAACCTTTAAAATGTTATGAAATCTTATGATTTCAATTAACTCACTGTTTTTGAAAAACAAATGAGAAATGATACTCCCTTGGTTGAAGCATGCAAACTTCTGGTTTAAAAAAAAAAAGCAAAAGAGCTAACCTAAAATTGTGATTTTGATGGTTAGAGGCAGATAGAACATAGCAACAGATTTTTCTTCAAAGATTCAGGAGGTGGAGGATTGGATGTAATGTTTTTGTTACAGGATCAGTATATTAAGAAATGGAATACATATTTTTAAATAAATGACTATATACAATGCCTAAGATCTAATATGAATTATAGAATTTCCATGTTGTTTGAAGCCATCAAGAAGAACTCACCAACACCTACTTCCTAATGCCTTCCTATATTTTCTGCTATCTTCATAAGAATCTAATTTTTAATTCCAATAAAAACAGTTCCAAATGTTCTAAGAAACAGATGGTTTGGGCCCAAAGTTAGTCATTGTTCAGCCCCTCTGAAGCCGATAAAGATTTCCCCTGTAAAATAATGACTACCTGTAGTTGAATTAAACCTGCATGCTTTCTTAATTCTGTGATTCCCCCCCCAAAAAAAACATCTGGATATGGTTTATAGAAAATTGGCAAAAAACAAATGTTTAAAAGTAAATTACCTAAAGAACAAACAAACTCCAAATTATGCTCAAACCAATTTTATTGTTTTAATATTTATAATTCATGTACAGTTTATTTCAATTTAACGTAATCATGCTAAGAAACTATGACCTTAAATTTCTGCCAAAAAAATGCAAGGAACAAATGTAAATTAGACGAGAACCAAATAGAGAAAGGATTATGGGAATATTATTCTCAAATCTGCTTTGTTAAGATGGTGTCTATCTAGAACAGTAGGAATTCTGAAGTAGACTTTGTTTTTTTTTAAATAAAAAATAAAGCCTAAAGGTAGTAGAGCTGATTATAGAGATTTTTTGTTCAACTACTGTGTTGTTCTGCATAGCTTTTGATGACAAATATAATTGACTGAAGTTAACAAGTCTATTTTAAAGGGATAAAAAGAATCTGTTTCCTGCTGCTTCATCATATGATTTCATAATCCAGAGTAAAATGGCAGAGGAGTGCAGATTGGCAGCATTAAAAGAAATGAGGGAAAAACAAGCTTTAATTGAACAGCGGAGAAAGTAAGTGTTATAATTATTTTCAACAAAATAAGTCTACTAAATATGGGTTGCAGAAATCTAGAAGATCACTAGATGGTAGCAGAGGTTTTTTTCTGTATTACCATTCTGCCATTTGATAATTATCAGAATTTTTGCAGCCTAAATATGAAAGCCCTAATACAGAAGATGTTACTACTTGATAGAAAAACAAGCTGGTTTTTCATTTTAAAAATGAATATCCATCCAGCTTTGATTTTCTTTTGCTACTTGCAGAGTGCAAGATTTATGCCACAGATAACAGGAACAGATCCATGATTTTAAATCAATAAGGAAGATTATTTTTAGTGCAGGAAAGCAGGAAACAGAAGAAAGATAGTTATGCACCTCCTATTTTTCACTGCCATATTCAATCAGTTCCTTCATACTGTTACTTTTTCCCTTATTACTCTAAAACTGCATTTTCACAGGATGATAACAGGATCAGTGAAAATCTAGCATGTTAAACTTTTGAACCAAATTTCTAGGTTAAGATCATACTCATTGAAGAAATGATTGCTAGGGTGTGTAGGGAGTAATATTTCTATGCCAACTGTTTCTCACCATACGTTCTCAGCAATATTTCCACAACCTCAGTCCAGCATCTTTTTCACAGTTGCAGAATTTTAACTAAATTCATCCTGACTTTGAATGCACAGGAAAATATTAGACTTGCATAAACTGACATCTTTGATTTCTTGTTTCACATCCAGTTTTGAAAGTTTAAACCAGATATATACTTAACTTCACTATTTTTGGGATTGCCAAAGACCTGGCTTCTTTGAACCGCACTGAAGCTTGAATAAGGGAGATTTAGCCATTTCTGTTGTGTGAATAACCTAAAGCTGCTTTTAAATCCATATGTATATGAATGTCTATGTATACACACAGCACATATGATGGGTAATATTTCATATCTAGAAATAGAATCATTGTTCTTTATTATGATTGTTCATCTTGAAAAATATTATATACACTTGCTCAAGAATAAAATTCCAGTATGATTTTCAAAGTGTGGTGTTTTTCTGGAAAGTTAATTCCAATATTGACTATGTGACAATGGTGAAATGTTAAATACTTTTAAAATGTTTTTGAAGAGATAAAGAAGTTCTTCAGAAATGGAGAAAACAGGCCAGAAAGATAAGAGAAAAGAAAGGAATATATACATATTCACCCCAAAAAGGAAATATAATGGTATGTATCAGCATATGATTTTGTTCTGCAAAAATATGTTGCTGGTTCTTATAGTGAAATATTGATATTGTGGTTCTCCGTACTCCTGGCGTAAATGCTTTGTACTATATTTCATTGCAGTTGTTTCACCATAGCTGAATTATGTATCTAGGACAGGGGTGTCAAGGCCTGGGGGCTGGATCCAGCTCACAGGGTGCTTATATTTGACCAAGAGGGCCACTCTGGAAACAGACCATTTTTGCTGGCAGAGCCCTCGGACCACCATAGGCACACCTGGCATGAGTGACGTATAGCTGGCCACTGTCCACCCCACCTCCCTAGGTCAAACAACGCTGCCGCGGCTCTCAATGAAATCGAGTTTGACCCTTCTGATCTAGGAGAAGACTTCTGGTGACCCAAATTAGAAGGACCTTCATTAATCCTATATGTGCCAGACCATTCTGGAACAACTATAGTCTCTTATTTAACTCATACTTCCTTAATTATGTAAACAATCATCAGTTGTAGAATAGCTGGTCCTCTGATTTGGTCTTCACATAGAAAATGGAAAACATGCATTCTTGATTCTAGATTTTGATGATTAGATGAGAATATCTTGAAAATAGCTGAAAGCACAAAAATTAGGATTTTGGCAAAATTCGCAGAGATTAATGCATCTCAGGATAATCTGATCATCTCGTCAAGGCCCTAGCTATCTTTCTGTCCTTAATTTGTTGAGTCTTTGCTTCCAGAATGAATTATTTGTATCTGTGAAAATATCTGGATCAATTTAATTTGATAGATCTTGTTTTAGAGCCTCTTGGGCTGACTAGTGCCAAAGGTTCACTTTGGTTAGATCTTGAGATCCATAACCAGAGTTTCCACCCAAGGACACACACACTCAGAGAGAAAGACGTAGGGGATGGAGGCAATGGTAAATATCAACATCTGATAAGGACAATATATTAGCCCAATATATATTCACAGGTATTATATGTATTTGAAAAAGGTAGTGATATTTCTCAGAAAAATAGAATTTTAAATGTGTTAAAATGTGAAAGTGCAAATGTTCAGAATACACATTTAAAATTACAACTGAATCTGGTTCTAATATAACAGTAATAATAAAATATGGAACAGTAGAACAGATATGGAATGGCCTACAAGAGCTACAGCAGTGATAGCAGCATAAAATACATTTTCAGATCCTGCCATCTCTTTTCCTCCTATCTGAATTAATCATGTCTCTCCCTCTCCCCCCCCTCTCCCCCCCCCATCTCCTATTATCTATTTATCAGATTTATATGGACACCCTGAATCACAAAATCTAGGGCAGCCTACAACTATGCCAGTTAGGATATTTACCAGATCTACATGAGGACCATAACATCCTAGATCTAGAACTTAACCACTTGTTTATCTAGCTTAGCCTTCTCCATCAAGATGGTGTCCTATGTGGATCAGTCCCCAGTAAATTAACCTACACAGCAAACTTTTTCTTCAACTTTATTTTAATGTATGACTACCCACCCCTAGAACTTTGGAGGAAGCGTACAAATTTAAGTAAATACTTACATCAGCTCTTCACCGTGCAGCAAGAACCCATGTGTGCAGTAGGTGTCAAAACATCCTGCACATAGCTATTCAAAAGCTGTGGCTGCCCAAGCTGTTTGGAGGCGTTGAAACAGAAGGGCTTTAATTTAAAATAGGATTGTTGATGGATGTCTCCTGAGATTTTACTTATGCCAAATTGAAGTAAATGTAGGCTGGATGTTATAGTTAACCCAGAGAGAAAAATCTGTCATCATGGTCCCAAGAGAGAAACTCTTTGTTTTGTACCCTGTAAATAGAGCAAGTCCCTCAATTCATTTAAAGAAGTAAAGTCGTCTTCTACTCCTGGTGATCATGTAGATGGGCCATTAAGTTGTCTTTGACAACAGCAAAATTGAAGTGGAATGCATAGCTACAGTTTTCCCCATTTTTTCTCTGTGGTCAGACTTATGGTACTGTGATTTTCAGGTGGTCATCTATCCAAGTAACAAAGTTCTAGTAGAGGAGAATATATATAGCTCAAGGTTGAACTGTGGGATGCTTGATGCTCTCTTAGCTTATTTCTTTGTTTCCAAATGTTTTATTACCCAACTAGGTAACATCATCAGTGTTACTGTTAGGTTTGCTCCCCATAGAAGATTAACATTGATGATGTTACCTAGTTGGGTTCTGAAATCTCTGCAAGGAAACAACCAAGTTCAGAGAGCACAAGGACTTCACAAATAACAATATGGTCCAACTCTACTTAGCTTTACTAATGTAATTAGGCAATGCCACTTGCTGTAACTCTGTTTGTTATAATTTAACAAAACAACCAATAAGCAGTCATTGGAACAGGTAAAGCTTATGAATGGTGCTTCTACACTCAAAAGAATGGCATGTATTTGGCTTTCATTTTTATTTGTTTAAAATATTTTAAGGCCATGAGATTGGGTCAAGTGTTTAGATGATCATTTTATTGATTTTATTGTAACTTTTTTTGCAGTACAGTATAGTATTTTTCCCCTAGTCATTGGGCATTTGTTATTTTAAATGAAGCTATTTAAGTGAGGTTAAAATGAAAAACTGTGTAGGCTTACACTATTCTAAAATATCAGGGCTATTAATCACAATTGTTTGTTTGTGATAGTGCTTTCAGCACTTAATTTGACATCCCTTTCTTAGCTATCCATCAGAAATTGTTTACACTTCATGCTCAACTGTGGCTTCCTTATCCATAACTTCTCAACTAAGCTGCACTTAGATGCACATAGTGCCATAAGTCTTGCCATAAACAATTATGTTGAACTCACTGAATTTGCTAAGTCTAAACCTAATAAATTGTATTATGGTTTAGCATAGTGTACAAACCCAATCTAATTAAGGATGTTGATGTAGAGAAAAGAGTTTCTTCTGCTTCCAGGTTCAATGAAAGTCCAATTTTCAGACCCCCCCTATAGAGATCATAGGGAGAAGAAGGGTGCAATTCAGTTGATAATAGAACATTCTTCCATTGATTTCTAGAGTCTTGAACTTTGAAGATTTTAAAGCTCAAGGAAAAAATAGGTTGTGATTCAAATCCTTCTTTCTTTGATCTTCACATTTTAGTTTTAAAAATAAGAGGTACTAATAAATCAAGGAAATGATTAAAAAGGATTAATAGTTACACCAAATTTAGTATTTTATAATGACATGAATTTGGATATTTTGTATGACTAATTTGAAAATTATTCTTAGTTGCTCCCCTGAATGAATATGTAGGAAACACAAGAGGGCACTACAACACCATAGTATTCAATTGCAGTGAGGCTGCAGGCTTAAACAATATCAAATTAATAATGCAAATCATAAAGGAACAAATGACTGTGTTTCCTCTATTTCTGTCAGTTAATTAGAGGGTAGTTCTAAACATTTTTTAGGTAAAATCTCACAAATTCATGGTGTAAGCAGGGCAGAAAAAATGCTTCTTGGTTTATCATTGCTAAATCTTATTGGATAGGTTGTAAAATGATTGCCTTGATTTTATGTCTGACCTGGCTGACTTTGATTTTTTTAAAAAGCAAGGCTATATAAGCTAAATTTAGGATGAGAGATCACTAAGAATACCTAGGCTGTAGTTTGCTCATTTAAAAAACATCTTAGAAGAAACAATAGCAAACCACTTCTGCATTGTTAAGAAAGCAACAATGACCTTGTTCGTGACAACATGAAGAATCAAACTTCTGAAGGAGACTTAACTTTACCCTTGATTGATTGCTGTGTCAAACCCCTGAATTCATTTATCTGAATGGCTTGGTTAGAAGATACATTCAAATATATACACAAAGAGGCATGCATAGGCACAGTGAGTGTTCCGTGCCTTTTGTCACTGCAAAGCATACTTTAGTATCTTCCTTTAGTAATCCTTAAAGTGTGTGAGAAGAAGCTAAGTTACTATCTATTGGTAGGTCTCTGGATGGTTTGCAGTAAACTAGCTAGCCTTTCTGACTCTCAATGGCCTTAACAGTGACAATTTAAAAATCTTTTTCCTCAGACAAAAAAATAGAAAATTGAAAACAAGTTATTGAATGACTGGCAGAGAGAAGTAACAAATTTACATGGCCTAATAAAAGATTGAGGATTAAATGTAAGAAACTGCAGCTCTCAGAAGACCAAGGCAATCTGGCAGCCCTGAACTTCAAACTGTATTAACCAGGATAGCTATTTAATTTGGATTACATATTGGATTTTATCATTCTGTGGTTGTGTTACCTTCTTTGAGGGAACAGGACTTCCACATGGATAAATTATCTTTAGATCGATACAAACAGAAATGAACAGTTATAAGACAATTTGTATTATGTACAATAATAAACAATGTATTAAAGTTGAGAATAAATATAAGAAGCTTTCCAAATTCTTGCCCCATTGTTTTTTTTTTCATGAAGATAAACATATGAAGAATTTTGTTCAGTAGACAGACAACAAATCATATATGCATCAAAATGTGATAATGCAAATATACAAAATTATCTGATCTGTTTCAATATCTTCAAATAACAGTATAGTTTTAAAAGAACTACAAAAAGAAGAGGGAACAATTAGAGATCTGAATGAAACTGAAAACCTTATATTTCTTTCAGCATTTGCCAGGTCTTGCTTATAAACCACTGATGAATATATAATTTAGAAACTGATATAATAATAAAAACCTTTCTTCCCTAATTTGGTGACTTAAAATCGAGAGCAGAGGTAGAACATGAGTGAAATTTGGGATTTGCAAATTCAGTTTTTCTATTAAATCCTACCCCTAACCCGTAAGACAATAGTATGGAAGTTAATGTAGTGTGTAAGGACAATCCTGTTGAAGGCCACTACATTCCTTACCCCAAATTTGTATTTTAATTCATTTAGTTAAAGAGAAGTAAACCAAATCTCCAAATGTCAACATTATTTTTGTTTCCAGAAATTTCTCTGGGCCCCAAATGAGTGTACTATACTTTCTTTAAAAGTTTTTTTTTAAATTGAGGCATGCATTGAAGGAAATTCACTTAGACTAATTTTGTGTGCTATATTCTTTAAAATGGTAGATTAATAAACTGGAAAAATGTGCTTATATGTATCATTTTCAACCACAAATTTAGGATTTGGTAATTTACCAGCTGCTAGATTTTTAAAATAATTTTCATAAGTTCTAGGTCAAGCATGCCAAATTATGGCCATTTATGGGCAGAAACTAATCTTATTCAAAGCATTTAGGAGCTGGGATTTTCACATTTTACAGGCTTTACCACTCTGTAGAATAATTACAGTCTTAACTATGAAGAAACACTCATTATCTTAATTTGCAGCTGCTTGTTTCAGAGACTTTTACAACATATTCTCTGCAACTCTAAAGATCTGCAGAATGGAGAAAAACATAAAATCAAAAATAAATTCATGTTTTTATTTGTAGTAACCAAAAAAAATCATAGGGAGCTAGGCAAAAATATTTTAAGTGATTTTCTTTTCATAATGATTGTTCTTATATTTTTAAGTGCAAACATCTTTACTCGTTGCAATCATTAGTTATTTGATTGATCCAATAACTCTAATTAGTTATTTGATTGATTGATCTGGGAGTCGCACGGTACTCCCCGGTAACACCTCTCCTGCGCGAGCTGCACTGGCTACCTGTGGTCTTCCGGGTGCGCTTCAAGGTGTTAATTACCATCTTCAAAGCGCTCCATGGCACGGGTCCTGGCTATTTGCGAGACCGCCTCCTACCACACACCTCCCTTCGACCTGTCCGCTCCCACAGGGCGGGCCTTCTCAGGGCGCCGTCTGCTGGTCAATGCCGGCTGGCGACTCCCAGGGGAAGAGCCTTCTCTGTGGTGGGTCCGACCCTCTGGAACGACCTGCCCCCCAATCTTCGCACCATTACTGACCTACGCCTCTTCCGTCGTATGCTTAAAACGCATTTCTTCCATCTGGCCGGCCTGACATAGATTAAGGGTTTTTAGAGTTAATATTTTAATGGTCTTAATTTTTAGCACAGATTTTATTATTTAATTCAATTTTAGATTATATGTATGTATTGTGGTTTTTATTTTTCTGTGCACCACCCTGAGTCCTACCACGGAGAATAGGGCGGTATATAAATCCGATAAATAAAATAAAATAAATAAAATAACCAGAAACGTGAGGATTACAAAAACAAAGTAATGAGGGGGAAGGACTCCAATGGCTCTGAAACCCAAATATCCCTCAGGTGGACTTTTTATACCTTTCCAGGATTCTGGTTGGTTCAGCCTTCTTCACTTCTGATTGTACATTTGAGATGTATAGTTTATTTTCCTGACCTTGGTTTCTGAATAATCAGGCCTCATGGGTCCATCTATTTTCCATTACACAGTTTGGTCCACACTGAAAAGAGCATGATTCTGCCTCTTCTAAGCAGAAAAAAAAACCAAAGAAAAGTAAACTAAGATGATAGAGAGTGTTTTAGTAGGGTAGACAGAACAACCCCAACGTCTGTGACTTACCAAATCTCCCATAGCATCCATTTGGGGAATGCAACTACAATGTTATCCAAATTCCCCCACCTTTGGAGGTAGAAAAGTGATTGTTTGCTTGTGGCACTCTCTTGCAACTGATTGATTGGTGGATCTCAGAGTTTAGTAAACCAAGTAGATCATACAAACCTGCCAGTATTAGCACCTTTTTAGGCTTCCAGTTTCTAAACTGTTCAACCGACAAACCAATTCCCTTCCCCCTACCCTTGGCATTATTGAAATGATTTCTGGTTTATGCATGGAAAGGTTTTTCTGCTGGAGATGTTTATACTCAGTGCAAAGATTCCTGCCCCAAGAAATGCCATTAAGATGAGAGGGATTGAGAGAATCCCTGTCACTATATCTGAAGGGTTTACACACTGGGCATTACAGATCTAAATACCTGAATTGCTTTACAGTATTACTGTGGGATAGATAGTCGACTGATAGTAACCCTCTTTATGTATTAATCATTGTAAAGTAGCTCCTCATTGCTTCATTGGCTCAGACCCCAAATCCTCTCTCTTCTCACATAATCTGTATCCATTTTGCTGTAGCTTTATCTTGCCATACCTTAGTCCAGAAGGCATCTGAAAAACTGATGATAATGTGTATTTATTCTCTAAAACCTGGCAAAGTTGAACTCACCAAGTTTTGGAACCAAAATAAAAACTACAATTTTCCAAATATCAAGTACCTTTCCAAATTGCTTCAATTTATCTTTTGAGATTCATCTAAAAGAGACACACGTATTGACATCAATAGATATACCAAGGGAAAAGGTTATCATGATAACAAATAGTTCTTAACGCTTGAAACAATGATAGCCACATTGGCTAAAGCTTCTCGTTGTCACTAATAAGAATGGGACACCTCTAGCTGAATTACTGTGAGAAGAATTCAGATCATACTTTCTGGAATTACAGTGCAATTTTTACCTGTGCTTGCCTATTTACCTGTGCTTGCCTGTGTAGCATTTATTGAAAGCATGACTAAGCTGTTGTAGAAATGCTTCCAAACAAGCAAGTTTTTGATGCTACCAATCATAAGACATTGTGGAATTAGCCTGCCTTTTTCTTGCAACTGAGTGATTTTCTAGTAGGCAACATTACAAACAAAACTTTGGGGTTACAAATGGAAGATGGTAACATCTGGACCTCATCTTGCACTGGTTAAATTCCTTGCATGTAGTAGGGCAATTGCACAATAAAAGCCTTGTGTGGAAGCAGCATTCCTAAACAAAAATGTTACTGTTTAGTTCGCAGGGAGGAGACAGAAATGACTAAAAAGTTTTTAGATTTGTTTCCAGAAAAGATATAACTCTTCTAGTTAAAAACTTCCATTACAACAATTAATAGTGGTGAAATGCAGATGAAGAACTTATTCTCTAACGTATGGCATTTCCCTGCAAAATCCAGAATGAGAATCTATTTATAAATAATCATTCACCAGCATATGTACAACATCTAATGTGGTTACTAAAGTAATCCATCTTCTGGGTTTGTTGCACCATAAACTAGTTAAACATACTACCAGAAAAATTAAAAACCCGCTGATATTATAGTAGCCAAGCTTTGCATGGTGCGTGAATACAGTTGGTAAGCCTCAATGTTTGATTGCCTCATTTAAGATTCCTGTTTGAATCCAGAGGCAGAACAGAGACTCACTTGAAGGAGAGCTACAAACTAACAAAATGCCTCCAGTTGGTTCCTTTCCCTATTTCTTTTGCAACAAGGTATCTCATTTGTTTAAGACGTTGCAGATAGATTGTACAGATATCCCCAACCAATCCATCACATCTTTTTGCTTCCCAATCAACCACTCATCCTTAATAATTGTAGCTCTTGGATTGTGAGGATGCAGAAAGCATATTTGCTTTAAGGATGTCAGCAATTATCCATTGGAATTCGAAACCTCACAGCTTGGTGCAGAAACCCTGGAGAGCTACATAAATTGGTAGCTTCCTTAGATAGGAGATGCCTCCCAGATTGATCATTGGTCTTGATGGACTCTGAAAGTTTCTGGGCTATAATTATTTCAAGTTTAACTACTGAATTCAAGGAATATAATAGTTATTGAGCAATCTAGTCTTCTCTAGGGAGAATACAATTAGCACCCCAAATAACAGAACAATTTTGAAATATTTATTTAGAAAGAGATAAAAGGAATGGTGCTGTAGATAACTCCGAAACTGCATCAGATATTTTTATACACACCCCACCATCCCTGCACAACTGATTTACTTTTTGAAAAGTGTATTGTAGTTAAGCACCCTAAAATCAATATGCATATGATGAATTATATCATTCTACCTTGAGTCACATGACCAAAGAAAAGAAGAAAGACAGTTTAGAATGGAGCAATCCACAGCATTCTGAACAACTTTTCATAAGAATGCACTGAGGGGATTGTTTTTCTTAATGTTTTTGCTCCAAGTTCTCCGCGTAACCCAAATCATATTTGAACAACTGTTTTCTTGTGTTGATTTCTATCATCATAGCAAATGTATTCCTGTTGCAGGAGACCTTTCCTGTTCTCAATGTTCTGAGCTCCCCTCATGAAATTTCTTTCCAACATTTCATTGCTTTGGAAAGAATAAAAAAGATTGTCTTTTGTCAATCGCCTCCAACCTAGTGCCTTCCAGCTCTCTTGGGCTGCAAATTCTGGGAGTCATGATCCAAAATATTGGATCAACAAAAGTTACTTTTATATCTTCATGTTTATTTATGTAACTCACATTGAGTATGCCTGAAACTGTCCAAGGTGGGATAATCTGTATAAACTCGGTGTTCTAATTCTTTGGGATACTCATGCTGTTTTTTTCTGCAAAAGTACACGTAGTCTTGTTTGAGTTATATACCCCCTCAAGCCCTTTCAGATATCTCTCACACACATACGTGGGTAATGCATTTCGTGTAGGTTACTTATTGTGTAACTCTTACTAGGAAGACATGAGAAGTTTGGAGACCTTGGTGCTTTCTGAGGTTGGGGTTTGAGGTTTTTTTGGTTGTTTTTTGGAGTCTGGCCAGGAAACATCTGCCAGCAAACAACCAAGTTCAGAGAGCACCAAGGGAGCCACATTTCATTCCTGAGCTGCAGACATTCTTTTCTATTGGTATATGAAAAAGTATCAGACCATAGGTAACATGCAGGCAAGTTTCGTCTTATTTTAGTTAGCATGAAAAAGACCTTCTTTTTCCAGTCTCATTTAAAAGAATGAAAACACAAAAGCAGATGTGTTTATACTGTTCATTTCGAATGTTTTCTAACAGCCATAAAAAGACTGTTTAACATTTACCACTTTATTAAAACAGGTAGACCACGCCAGAATGCTAGGACTGAAACCATATAGGAAGCTGTAAACAAAATCCAAACCTCTTAACTTATTTACATGAGAAGATTTTCTTGCTGAAATGTTGTCATACCCTTTTTATCCTACAACATGTATCTCTAAAAATAAACATGAATATTTTGAAGAGTCATGATCTGATAAGAGCCGATAAAGGCTGGATTCTGCATGGAATGTCATTGACATTATCTTTAAGGCTGTTTTGCAAACAGCGATGTGATTTATTTTACAGCAAATTAGGGAGAGCAAGGACTTTAGAAATTATTTAGAGGTCAATGTCATATCTGAAGTTTCTACTTCATTGTTGTGACATTATATAAACAAGTAAATTGGTTAGCTATGTGCCTTGTGATTATCCCTTACCCCCAGCTCCTGTACTAAACGTTGCATTACAAAGAGTAAGATGTAATATGAAAGTAGTATCTTTACCACTAGGTACAATAAAACAGTTCACCCGAATATAGGGAAATCTGCTTCTTGTATATCTACTGTTAAAAAGTCAAGTATTAGGAGAAAAGCAGGCTGCCTCTCCTTCACACAGGGTCCATTCCTCTCTCCAAAATTAAAAAGGACAATGCATTACAGAAAATATATGTGTGCCAATTTGCATATGTGCATGCAAATTTAGGGGAAAATAGAATAGATATGTAATAAATTATGCAATAAGGAAAAGTATGCTAACAGATGAAATATATAACTGCTTAGTTTGGATGATCCCTTAGTAGTAGAACAGGCCTGGTTTTCTAAATCGCCTTGCTTTGTATCTACTTTAAAAAGGTTTTTTTTTTTTAATCTAGTGAATAGACATGTTCTTCAGACAGAGAGTGCTTTGAAGTGCAGATCTGTTCTCTAAAGATGACCACACTAGGTGGTTTATTGTCTGATTTTAATAGCAAAAACAGGCCTCATCAGATAGACAATGAGATAGAGATTAGTTTCTGGGTTTAGCATCATTACCCTTCCACCTTGGATAATCCCTTTCCTTCTAATACTGAGAATTATCCTTAGTTTTTCTTTTAAAAATGACTAGACTTCCTATTAATATATTTTCATAAGAATAGAGTGATTAGAATAAAAGGAAATTCTGGGAATGAGGGGTTTTGTTTATTTGCTGTTTGTGTTTATAATTGCAGTTTATAGAGGTCTCTGATTTTTGCAAGTAATGGCTTCTATATAATTTTTTAATTTAATTACCTATTTTAAAGTTGAGCAATTAGGTAATAAGAGGAGAGGCAGGCAGCTGCCTATATTTCCTCTTATTGGTAAAATGCCTGTTATTGACTTTCCATAAGTTTTTAAAAACTGAATGGTTTCATTGGGCCTGAGGAAGATTAAAAATATTTTAACTTTATATTTTGGGTGTTTTCTTGTATTATTATTGTAGTTTTATTGTACTATCAATCAATGAAATCTTTATTATGATCATAGACCAGCCTAAGAAGAGTAGAATGCAAACGATTAATAATTTTGAAAACTTAAAAGTGTAAAATACACTGATAAAAACCATTTTAAAAACCTAAATTATACACAAAAATAAAAAATCTTAAAAACCTACTAAATGGGATAAAAATATTAAGCAAATATAAAATAACAAGAGTTAATGCCTGGCTAACTAAATCTATCATGATACAAAACACTTAGCTAACAAGTCAAATATTCAGGCTGATTTGAGTCACAGGTCATGGCATCTCAGGGAGGTATAAATTTGTCCTATACATCCTGGGGGGAAAATAATGGGATAATGCATGAATTTGCATGCCATTCTTGTGCAAGGGCCACATTAATCTCTATCGTTCCAGTTTTAGTTTATGTGTTGCTGATTCCTATACATCTCTGGTTAACAGCCAAGATTCCATGTACAGTGGCAGGTATAATTTAATAAACAAACAAAATACAATAGGCATTTATAAGCTTCACACTGATTTTACATTGTGATATCGCATAATTCATGAATGCTGTTAGCAATTCAGCCACCAATTGGATCATGAGTTGTTTCCCAAGACAACAGCTTTCAGAGCAAATTCCAGTGGAGCATGCCATCTTTTCACAGCTGCATGCATGGATGTCACTCAGACAAGCCATCATACTGCTCTCCATGCATGCTTATTTATGTCATACAGCTGTCAAAGATGCTATGCAATTCAGAAAAATGGGAAATCGGATATAATTAACTTTAGAGTTTAGAAAGGAGAGCATTGACGAGTGTCATTTCGTTAAAACTGACACTCTTCGTAAGAGGATTCAAAATAGGCGACTTGTCTGGGATAGTTTTCACACAACTTGAGATGGGATCTATTGAGGAAGTTACAGAAATTGTATTCTGAACTATGTAGAAACTTTAAAAACAGGAACACGAAGCCTGTGTACTTCCCACATCAATAATCTATCCAAGAGATCCAATCATCTTTAATTAGATACAATTTGGGATCAAATAAGAAAGACTAGTTTTAATAAAAGAAGGTATTTTATTAATTGGCATTCTTAACAAATGATATTTTTGAAATGTTTTGCTCTACAGTAAAATGTTAAAGACAATGAGTTACGTTGATTCAATGCTCCAAGGAGCTTGTTTCCATTCTTGCATATTTTTAATTTATGTGAGAAATGAAGCAGTGATTGGCATATCCCTGAAGAGTATGATTTTTAAACACCATTAATACTGTATATTCCTTGCAAAACTATGAGCATGTCCTTCACTTCTCTCCCACTCACTCACTCACTCACTCACTCACTCTTATGATTAATCATTTATGATTAAATGAGTCTCAGCAGTTTCCTTCACATTTAACTGTCATCCAGTGAGTTTCTGAGCCTGCCTTTCTATTGCTAAACATAATATGCTCTTGACTTCTGGCCTTGGCTGGGTTAGAATTATTATCTGTGATAGATCCTGTCTTAGCTGAAATTCTGACTGGGCTAATAGTTTAAAACCGGAGGGGGGGGGACTGTCTCTGATATGATTTTGAGGACATCTGCTAATAGTTTCTCAATGCCACAGTTGCTGGCAATGCTAATTTCTGCTATTAGATTTCAGACCTACATTTGTAACAGGCTGAAATTGGGATTTGTTTTTGGCAAAATATGTAAGTGTTAGGTAGGCCGCATGTGGAAGATAGAGTCACAGACAGAGAAGGATAAGAAACATGGATGCAATCAGTAAATAACGAATGGTCAAGGATTGTCTGATCCAATGAGAATCTAATGGTTCAAGACATGAACATATAAAAAAAGGAACCCAAATGCTCACAACACCAACATGTGCTTCTTGAGAAAAATTGCTTATGTTGGGAAGCATACTGAAAGATGAAGATTCTCAGTCAGCCAGATAGTGTTGTCTGGAAGCTGAGTCGTGGCAACAGGTTTTCTTTTCTTCTTGATTCAAACTAACAAGGAAAAAAATTGCCATGACTCAACTTTTTGTACAGACAAATCGTGGAAGTCTTTTAATTCAGAAACACCTATTTTGATTGAGTTGTGATAGCAGTTTTGGCTCTAGATATGAAAAGGGTGATGCTGTATCCTATAGAAATTAAGCCAGTTTGATTCCCCAGGCTCTCACTGAGAACGTGTTGATGGAAAACAAATACTGTAAGTTCCCATTAGCTATGTTTTGTTTTCTTCTCTTTGAAATATAACTGGACTTTGTAGTAGGGAATAGCAACATGCATAATGGACCTTTTCTAGACAGGAGAACGAGGTAATTACTTGAAGGTATCCTGCTGCATTTGTACATCTTTTTAGAGAGGTGCTGATTGCCTTTAACCTCTAGATGTCTTTTAAAAATGTAGTTTGTCTTCCCTTTATATGAGGAGGAAAAGTAAGTTGCTACGTATATAATGCACCCACCATTCTTGCTCAAGCTGTGATTAGAAAATAGCTGCTGTGATATTTGAAATTATTACATTTGATTAAATGAGTTGTAAAAAAGGGGGATTAATAGTTGGGAAATTTAAACAACAAATTTTATAGCTTAGGTATTTATTTGATTATATTCAACCTATCCACCATAAACTCAAGGTAGCATAAGGAGTATCTCTTCTTCCATCCCTGAGTTGAGACAAAAGGAACGCTCATGGCTGTAGCTAGGCTTGACTCTTGGCTTCCTAGTCTTGCTCCAATACTTTAACCATATTGCTATCCTGCGTTAAATCCAGCCAGCACAATGAGTTGATCTTTTTCTCCAAGTTGTTCTAATGCCATTATATGTCACTTTTTTTTTTAGGTCTCACAAAACGCACCTTATGCTACCGATAATATTAAGAGCAATGATAAACTAGACAGTTGGAGAGAGCCATCTGACCTGGATGAGCACATAGAAACAGCGCAAAATTTAAATGCAATAAAAGCCGCTGATGCCTTCAGGTAAGAACAAAGGGGTCAGCCTCACAGCCCCCTAACTGTAACAAAAACATGTTCAGGTAATTAAGCTGTATGCCACGTCCTCACGACTTTGCCTTCCTCTCATTCTTCACCTAGGGAGAGTCCATTTAGAGTTGCTTTTGGCTGTTCCAATTTTAAAGTATTGTTTTCCTTCTTACCCAATTCAATTTTTGCCATCCACACAATCTATTATACTGTATTTTTCAGAGTATAAGACGTACCGGAGTATAAGATGCACCCAGATTTTGAAGAGGGAATTTTTTTAAAAAAGTAGGTAGGGGGATAGAGAGGGAGAGAAAGATAGAGAAATACAGTAGGTAGGTAGGGAGAGAGAGAGAGTAGGTAGGTAGAGGAAGGGAGGGAGGGAGGGAGAAATACAGTAGGTAGGGAGAGAGAGAGTAGGTAGGTAGGTAGAGGGATAAAGAGAGAGAAATTGAGAGAGAGATACAGTAGATAGGTAGGGAGAGAGTAGGTAGGTTGGTATATAGAGTGGGGAGAGAAATACAGTAGATAGGTAGGAAAAGAGAGAGTGTAAATAGCTAGGTAGAGGGATAGAGAGAGAGAAATAGAGAGAGAGAGAGAGAGAGAGAGAGAGAGAGAGAGAAATACAGTAGATAGGTAGAGAAAGAGAGTAGATAGGTAGGTAGGTAGATGTTTCCAGGTGTATTTACCCATGTGCTGGAGAAGGAAATCACTGACCACCTTTGGAACAAATCTTTGTTTCTGCAGACACAGTAGTTGACCAACGTAATTCTCATCAATCACTCTAACTAAACAGCGCTTCAAAAGAGGAAAAAAAACCTTTTTGCACTTCGCAAACCTCCCCCAAACGGGCCGTTTTTTGCGAAAATTGGCCCATTTTATTTTCCAAATAAAGCCTTGGGGAGGCTTGCAGAGTGCTCCTGGGGGGGGGGTTCAAAAATGAGCAAAAACACAGCATATTTATTGCAAAAACGGGTCAAAAGAATTACACGCACAGCCTTATGGAGGCTTATAGAGTGCTGCTGGTGGCTGGGGGGGGCAAAAACGCCCTGTTTTTTGCTCATTTCTGCCCTCCCCAGCCCCCAGGAGCTCTCTGGAAGCCTCCATAAAAGTATGCGCGTAGCCATTTTGGTGAAGGGGTGGGGTTTCAGGAGGCAAAAAATGCTGTATTTGATGTATAAGACGCACCCAGATTTTCAGCCTCTTTTTAGAGGAAAAAAGGTGAGTCTTATACTCCGAAAAATACGGTAATTCATTGATGATGTAGTTTATGATGTAACTGAGTTGGCAAGCTCCTATATAGAGTTTTAGGCTGTTGCAAGCACCACACTTCATGGACATTGTGGTTGAAGTTCAGGAAAGCTAGGTGATCTGGATTACACATGAGTATTTATGTAGTCCCTGACCTGAGCTTATCATACTGTTTGCCAAGTTCTGTATGGGCTCCTTATGTACATGAATTTTC
The DNA here is from genome assembly GCA_039707465.1 of Rhabdophis nuchalis. Lineage (NCBI taxonomy): Eukaryota > Metazoa > Chordata > Lepidosauria > Squamata > Natricidae > Rhabdophis > Rhabdophis nuchalis. Next base: position 75,573,332 of record CM077645.1, read on the forward strand.
CCCTATTTCAAAACAATAACACCTCTGCACCCGTAATTTGTAAATTGGGCAATCTGGCAGGTAGTTAAATCAACTGTTCTATCATACACCTAAACCTGCCCATCTTTCTTCATCTCAAGAGAGCAACTTGTTTCTCAAGCCAGAAGCTGGCACTCTGTGGGAGTAGAACTGAAACCAGAGACAATTTTTTGGTATTAAAATAGTTAAAGACAACGCCACTTACCAGGCTTATTACTGAGGCAGAAGAGGGCTCAACCAAGGGTAGTTTATGCTGGCATACTTTTCTGTTGGCTCATTGATTGGAAGAGAGCACTTTAACATGGCTATAGAGTGCACTAAAAGAGATGTGGCTCTTTGAAGCTACTCCAATAATAAGGCCTTGTATTGGGAGAAATACAATGCCATTTTTCTTTTCTTTCTGTTTCTGTATAATATCCATATCCCAACTCCAGCTGAACAATATGTTAATTGACTTTCTCTCTGCTCGCCCCCCAAACGTACTTATCATACCTGGCTCAACAGTAGTAACTGTGAGAGGGATCTTGGAGTCCTAGTGGACAATCACTTAAATATGAGCCAGCAGTGTACTACAGCTGCCAAAAAAAGCTGACACACTTCTAGGCTACACTAAAAGAGGGATAGAATGAAGATCACATGAAGTATTAATGCCATTTCATGATGTCTTGATAAGGCCACACTTGGGATACTACATCCAGTTTTGGTCACCAAGATATAAAAAAGATGTTCAGATTCTAGAAAGAGTGCAGGGAAGAGCAACAAAGGGAACTGGAGGCTAAAACATATAAAGAACAGTTACTGGAATTGAGAAGGTCTAGTTTAATGAGAAGGACTAGGGGAGACATGATAGCAGTGTTCCAATATCTCGGGTTGCCACAGAGAAGAAGGAGTCAAGCTATTCTCCAAAGCACCTGAGGACAGGACAATAAGCAATAGGTGGAAACGAATCAAGGACAGAAGCAACCTAGAATTAAGGAGAAATTTCCTCACAGTTAGAACAATTACCATAATCAGTGGAACAACTTGCCTTCAGAAGTTATGAATGCTCCAACACTGGAAGTTTTTAAGAAGAAATTGGACAACCATTTGTCTGAAATGGTATAGGGTAGCGATGGCTAACACACACCCATAATGCAATGTCCCTTCCACACGCACCACCTCCCTGCACATTCACGTGTGACACACACACCCCCGGGCTCCCCTCACCCCAGGCGTATGCACGCATGACACACACACACGGTCACCCCATGAATGCATGCACAACACCCCTCCCTTTTGGCCTCATCCCAAAATAGCGCTGGGGGGAGGGAAAACCTTGCATCTCAAAACAGCTGCCCACAGCCAGGAGTTCAATCCTGATTGGCTCAAGGTTGACTGAGCTTTCCATTATTCCAAGATCAGTAAAATAAGAACCCAGATTGTTGTGGGGGGTGGGATGCTGACTTCATAGACCACTTAGAGAGGGCTGTAAAGCACTGTGAAGTGGTGTATAAGTCTGTGTTATTGGAGGAGACAAAATTCCACATGGATAACACTGGTATAGTTGAATCTAAACACTGTAAACCATAGTGACTTAAACATCCAAGGCAAATGGATGGTAATAATTCTCTCCTTACCAATAAGAAAGAAAAGTTTCAGCTCAGTTCCATTTCTGCTAAGTGTAATATAGAACAGGGGTCTCCAACCTTTGCAACTTTAAGTCTGAAGGACTTCAGCTCCCAGAATTCTCCAGCCAGCAAAGCTGGCTGGAGAAGTCTGGGAGCTGAAGTCCTTCAGACTTAAAGTTGCAAAGATTGGGGACCCCTGATATAGAAGACAATGTTTACTACCTTTCAATAGATATATGGAGAGGGGCAAACAAACAAATAGGAAATACCTTTCTTCTGTGTGCAGAAACTCTTGCAATTCTGTTTCCTCTATTCTCCAAGGAATATATAATGATTACATTATAGTCATTTGTTTTGCTTCCTCTCACCTTTCAATTTATTCCACAGGGTAAGTTTGCCAGTGAGCAGAAATTTGAGCCAAGATTCCTCTGGTTTAAGTCAAACTACTTTATTGTACTCATTCATTAGTACAGAAGCACAGCATGTCAGTTCGGAAAAATATAAGATAAGACCTTGTACTGTAGATACATTTCTGACGACGAACACTGTTTAAAAGTTTAAAAGGGAAAGGGAATGAAGAAGTGCATCCATCGTCCCTGTTTCTACTTATAAACAAATTAGCATTCTAGTATTTATTGTATGTTTGCATCCTGCCTTTCTCCTAAGAACGCAGATTAAATTACATAGCACTCATTCTTCTACACCCAGAATGACTACACTCATGATTTGTGGAAAGGTTGCACACCCTTACACTCAATCCATCTTAGCTGCAGAAAAATCAAAAGACTGTTTTTCCTGTTTGATTAATCATAAATTGGCCAAACTTCGGCTAACCTTGAGTATTTAAACAAGCTAACTCCTTATACCAGCATTTTTCAAGTCCATAGTTCACCTATTGACTTTGATTACCAGAATTCCACAGATTGGGAAATCACCAACATTGCCTTATACTATAGAGACTCTAGAAAGAGTGCAGAGAAGAGCAACAAAGATGATTAGGGGACTGGAGGTTAAAACATGAGGAAGGGTTGCAGGAACTGGGTATGTCCAGTTTAATGAAAAGAAGGACTAGGAAAGACATGATAGGAGTGTTCCAATATCTCAGGGGTTGCCACAAAGAAGAGGGAGTCAAACTATTCTCCAAAGCACCTGAGGGCAGAACAAGAAGCAATGGGTGGAAACTAATCAAGGTGAGAAGCAACTTAGAACTGAGGAGAAATTTCCTGACAGTTAGAACAATTAATCAGTGAAACAGCTTGCCTCCAGAAGTTGTGAATGCCCCAACACTGGAAGTCTTTAAGAAGATGTTTGATACCCATTTGTCTGAAATGGTATAGGGTTTCCTGCCTAGGCAAGGGGTTGGACTAGAAGACCTCCAAGGTCCCTTCCAATTCTGCTATTGTATTGTATTGTATTGTATAGTTCAGAGTCCAATTAATTAAAGATTGTTTTCCCCCAATTCCTATATGTAGAAAGATGGGATAGAATTTGAACTAATTATTTCATTAAGAAAACACCGAAAACTGTGGTTGGAAGCAAAAGGTTCCCATCTCAATGACGTTTCACAGGAAGAAAAGTACACAAGCCAAGAACTATTATTTTGATGTTAAAGCTTGCTTTCTATTGGCCATTTATGAAGTAGGACTTCAAAAAACATTTGGACTTTGCAGAGAAATGTTAATGTCAGAAAGTAGAATTGTGATACCTTAGAGCAGGGGTCTCCAACCTTTGCAACTTTAAGTCTGAAGGATTTCAGCTCCCACAATTTGCTGGCTGGAGAATTCTGGGAGCTGAAGTCCTTCAGACTTAAAGTTGCAAAGGTTGGTGACCCCTGCCTTAGAGGAAGTATGGAAAAACTATGATTTTTCAGATGCTGCTGAACTACAGTTCCCTACAGCTTCATTCAGCCATACAGGTAGTCCTCAACTTACAACCACAACTGAGTCCAAATTTCTATTGCTAAGTGAGATATTTGTGAAGTGAGTTTTGTCCCATTTTACAACCTTTTTTGACACCATAGTTTAGTGAACCACTGCAATTGTTAGTAACCCAGTTATAAAGTGAACCTGGCTTCCCCATTGCTGGGCAGAAGGTCACAAAAGGGGATCAAATGACCCCGGGATGCCTCACCCATCATGAATATGAGTCAGTTGCCAAGCATCTGAATTTTGTTCATTGACCACGGGGATGCTGCAAATATGGAAAATAGTCATATCTCACTTTTTTGGTACTATTGTGACTTTAAATGGTCACTAAATGAACTGTTGTAAGTCAAGGACTAATGAAGGTTAATGGAAGCTGTAGTTCAGTAACATCTTCAGGGCCATGGGTTCCTATCCCCACTAAGGACGAATATTTATTGGGAATAAGTTTTCATTATCTCATACTATTTTATCAGATAAATGGTGCTACATACCTGCAAACCTGCAGACATAAATAGAAGAAAATGTAATCAGTGGGGTTACAGTCCATGACATGCAACAAATATCAGTCAACATGTAAGGAGCAATATCTTCTCCCTGCTCCTAGTTATGGAGATGACACAAGTGAACAGATAGTTCTGGTCTCCTTGCAAGAGCCGTGGTGGCACAGTGGTTAGAATGCAGTCCTGCAGGCTACTTCTACTGACTGCTGGCTGCCTGCAATTTGGCAGATTGAATCTCACCAGGCTCAAGGTTGACTCAGCCTTCCATCCTTCTGAGGTGGGTAAAATGAGGACCCAGATTGTTGGGGGCAATATGTTGACTCTGTAAACCTTTTAGAGAGGGCTGTAAAAGCACTATGAAATGGTATATAAGTCTAAGGGCTATTGCAGTGAGAAATCTAGATCCAGTGCACTTCCTGCAATGCACATAAGAAGATAATCTAATAAGGGAAGCTCCAGCTCCTTTTAAAATGTGTGTGCACTTGTGTGTCTCTTCAGTGACTCCTTAAATGTGTTTGAGAGAGGGGAGACGGGTACACATGTCTTCCAAGTGTTGAACTGAAACACAGAGATAATACCTGAGGAGCACTGCTCTCTATGGCAATTTTGTGAAAGCTTTAATGTACACAAAATAATGAGTGATTATCTTTTCTTGATGTTGTGTATGGCCATCGTGCTTGCAAACAGTTAAGCTTCGCTTAGAAATGTTATAAGCTGACATTCTTGCAAATTATGGTCTATTGTTATTGTTGCTTTTCTTTTCCTTTTCTTGTGTAAGACTTGTTCATTAAACAATCCCTAAAATTATTGCTTAATGTTTAAATATGATCCTGTCACACCAGTCTAATATAACTTTTTCTTCTTCCTGGATTCTGCTGTATGTTGCTTTGTGGAAACTTCTTGTTCATAACTAGGGACTTCAGAAGAAAAACATTTTTAATTGCTTTAAAGCTTGAAGACAGGAGACAGATGCTTAATCAGCTTAAAGATTTTTTTCTCCTTAGCTGATAGCAGTTGATAACATAGTGATCAAAGAGAACAAGCAATGTGTTAATATTCTATTGTTTTCCAAAATAATAGCACATGCCTTTTTTTGCATACAGCTAGAATAGATATTACTCCTGCATTTTCAGAAGTTTCAGCATTTGAAATATTTTGCATTTTTTTTTCAATAGTCATATCTGAATGGAGAAGCATTACTAGAATAAACCAAACTCTGATTTCTAATTGTATATTTGTATGTAATGTTTGTTTCTCATTTGAAGTTACATGCAGGAAAAACAGTATGGAAACATTGCATGCTTCCTTAGTGGCAAATAAGATGTGCACAATCTTGAATTGTGCAATAAAAGTGATAATGTAATTTTTTTAACTTAATATAAAAAGAAACCTCATGTGAAATGTGTCATACAGAAGTTAAAATATTAGACTTGTAATGGAAACATTCTTAATCATGGAAGCTCAGTGGGTGACTTCAGACAGCTCCTAGCTCACAAAGTTATGTACACCAGTAGATTATACATCTAACAAAAATCTTCAAAGAATTAAATATTAGAATCTAATTACTTTAAATATAGGATAGCAAACAGAATAGTACTTGGTGGATCATCCTGCCCTCACTATCATTATGAGTTTTTAAGTCAAAATCAAAACCAAATGCTGACATTATAAGGATGTACAGACAGCTCTATGCTTAAGTCTAGTAATATTTGTTTTGTTCTCAGAAAACTCAGAAAGAGCAGGTGGCTTTAAGATTGCCAAGGACAAGCGAGCCCCAGATGGTACCCATGGCCCTGTTGCCTAATTACCTCTGTATGTCCTCTAGAGATTACATTAAATTGAATTATTGCCACAAGGACTCTGGATACGTGAAAAGCTATCCAAGTCATCCTCCCGGCCAGAAAAGGGTATTGGTGGACACATGTCTCATTTGGAAACATTAGCATTTTAAATTATATCATTTTCTTTCTTAATGTAGAAAAAATTAAGAGAGCAGGTAAACATAGCAAAAAGAAAAATGAAGGGAAGGGAAGATCTCTTTTCTAAGTATTAAATGTAGAATTAAATCATAACCTCGTGGAATAATATTGGTCAGGATTTCTATTATTTTGATAGTGAACCAGGCCATAATAATAATAATAATAATAATTTAATTTTATAACCCGCTCTCTCTCCCCAAGGGGACTCGAGGCGGGGCACAGGCAATTAAAAATACAAAGAACAAAGTACAGAATACAAACTACAAAATTAAAAGTAAATTAAATTATTCCTGCGCTAAAACCCATATACTAAACTAAAAATTACCCCTAAAAACCCCTAACCTAAAAAGAGACTACCCAAGGCCGGCCAGGCGAAAAAAGTGTGTCTTTAATTTTAAGCGGAAGGAGCGGAGGTCCGTGGTTGTCCTAATATCGGGGGGAAGGTCGTTCCAGAGGGCTGGGCCCGCCACAGAGAAGGCCCTTCCCCTGGGCGTCGCCCGCTGACAAAGTCTAGTGGACGGCACCCGGAGCAGTCCCTCTCTGTGGGAGCGTATCGGCCGTGAGGATGTATGAGGCAGGATCCTCATAAGCAGAGCAAACAAGCATCACCAGTTCAAAACCACATTGTAACATGATTTAAAAAAAATAAATAGGAAGAAATTCATACCAGCCAAAAGTTGCTGGAAAAATTGGACCCACTCTTGTTCCATATTCAGCAAAGCCACTGTTGCTGTTAGCTGTTTTCCTGGATACTTATCTAAATATGAATTAATATTTATTTATTTATTTATTTATTTATTTATTTATCATATTTATATCCCGCACCCATCTCCCACAGAGGGACCCGAGGCGGCGCACAGGAAAATTAAAAACAAATACAAATATACAAAAACTCTTAAAAACTATATTAAACCCAACCCTGTGCTAAAACATAATTAAAACCCCCAAATTAAAACTTTGATCAGCTAATAGTCAGTTCGGTATCGGGTAGTTCATGCCAGGCTGGCTAAATGGAAAAAATGCATTTTAAGCGCTGGCGGAAAAGGCGGAGGTCCGAGATGACACGGAGTTTGGGAGGTAGGTCGTTCCAGAGGGCTGGGCCCACCACAGAGAAGGCCCTTCCCCTGGGCGTCGCCAACCGGCATTGCGGCACCTGGAGATTCGCTCTGTGGGAGCGAATCGGTCGTAGGGACATATGGGGCAGGAGACGATCTCGCAGGTAACTAGGTCCCATGCCATGGAGCACCTTAAGGATGGTCATCAATACCTTGTAACGCACCCGAAAGGTCACAGGTAGCCAGTGCAGCTCGTGCAGGAGAGGTGTTATATGGGATTGCCTTGAGGCTCCCATGATCCCCCGCGCGTCCGTGTTCTGAACTAACTGTAACCTTCGAGTGCATCTCAAGGGGAGCCCCATGTAGAGAGCATTACAGTAGTCCAGACGGGAAGTCACTAGTGCTTGAGTGACTGTGCGAAGGGCGTCCCGGTCAAGTAAGGGGCGCAATTGGCGGACCAATATTCTAATATTTGAAACTCCATGCCCTTCTATAAAAACAGATGCAGAGAATGGATAATCAAAAGTATTACTTTCTATGAGCCAAGGTAGTGGTCAAAATGATGCCATCACTATTGAATAAGGAAATTCTTCTATCCTATTGCATGCACCCAGAGATATTTATGCTATCGTACTCTGTTTTGAAAACTGCTTTCAAAGCCAACCCTGTCATTAAGCTGAATGAGGCAGCTCCCTCAGGCTGCTGATTAGAAGACTAATAAGAAAAGGCTCCACATTGAATATTAATTAATGATATTGCAATAGTATTTTTACTGCCAGGGTGGGGTCAAGATGTTCAGCAGATTTTCTGCTTTTAGTGCTAAGAAATTTGACCAGCTGTAGGTATTATGTACCTCCTCAAGGCTATGGCCATAATTTGCCGTTTGTCAATATTTAGGACCAAACCTGAATACAGATGGGCTCATCTATATAAACGCATGGTATTTTACAGTGTTTATTGTCCATGTTGTAGGCTGATTTTTATTCTGTTGTGAGAGAGGTGTAATTTTTTCAAAGATTAGTTAAGAATTAAAGTCCATATTTATTTGTATCTTTCCCTGATGGGCCATGGGAAAGGATACCAGGATTTGGGAGGGGGGGGGGAGCAGATAGGAAGGGGACAAGTAGAAAACTGTATAATTCTGACTGAGTTTATTTAAGGTTATTTCTAAGCAAGATTGCATCCTAATTTTTTTGTAGGCTAGGACAAGCAGATTAAAAATTCCAGTTTTATTCAATTCTGTAGTTTTAGAACCTTAAATGTACGGTATATCCCAAATATTCACACATTCAGAAGCTTCAAGCCTTTTAAAATGTTACTCTTTCTACATTGTCATATGTAGAATAATTGCCATGTAAGAGTACTTATTAAATATGAAATTGCTAAGTAGATCTAGACCTGAAAACGAGACAAATTTTTTGGGGGGTAAAGCATTGGTTCTGCTTCTTCTTTCAGAGCTGCAAAATACAAGGAAGTAGAAAATCGCATTAAACAGCACACACAGTTAATGAAAGAAAAAAGAAAAAAGTTAAGAGGATTACCCAAAGAAGATATGGAAAAAGCAAATCAAGACCTTGAAACTGTAGGTTTGCATTGAGAAAACAAATCAAAGATGTTGACATTGTAGGTTGCATTTATTCCCTTTGAAATACAGGATTGGATCATATATACCATTCCTAAATGCTGGGATTGAATGTGGTTTGTTCTCTTGTCACTCTCAACCCCTTGGAGTTTTCCAGTCTCCTCTCCTCTTGATTGCAAATCCTACCATAAACTATGTTGACAGAAGTTTGGTTTGCATATGAATCAAGATTCCAAAACAGTCCCTAACTCACTCAAGTAAATGCAATCAATTTGTAAGATGGGAAGATAGGTTGAGCAACGTGAATGAAAAATAAATAAAGAAATATTATTTCTTCATTTAGGAAAACTAGTTGAAATGAGACAAAGGATTTTGATTATGATGCTTTGCAAATGAATGAATGAACAAACATTTCAAGCAGAATTTTTAAACAAAATATCAACAGAAAATATGCATACTATTATATATTATATTAATCTTATATGTTATAAAACCTATACAGGGGTGGGATCCTACTGGTTTAACAACCGGTTCCATTTGCATATCCAACTGAAAAGGAAATCAATTGGTGGCTAGAGACACAGGATGCAGGAACATCTGAGTTGGTATGCTTGTGCCAACAAAAAAGTGGAAATACATTATAATTAAAGCTAAAAGAGAAATAACAGGTGGAGGATACCTTTCTGGTGGGTCAGAATGGGTTGGGCACATTGTGTATTCATGTTCTTGACAGTTAATGGTTATCTTCATGTCGGGGCAAGTAGGAAGTGTGGGGCAGCTCTTAATTTTTGCATTTTATTATTTCTTCATCCTAGACTAAAGATACACCTGCATTTCACTCCATGAGATCTAGATACACAGTAGTTTAAGTAAGTAGAAGAACAGATATTAGCAATAATACTGAGCAGAATTCATAATTGAAGCTTTCTTGGCCAAAGGCAATTATTTCACACTGACATGAGAATGGCAGAGAGCCAGGTTTATCTATCCAAGTTTGCAACTGAGTAGTATTGTTTCAGGCACAACCGAAAATAAGATGGTCATGTTAGGTTAATTTGATCATTAGGTGTTGTGTGCGGGTTGTTTATTCATATCTGAATCTTTGCCACAACAGGTTGAACATTTGGAGAAGGAGCTTACTGAATTGAAGAAGGACCTTCACAAGGAGTATCGTTTCACCGCTTTTACAGGCGAGCTGCTTCCTACAGCAGATAATCTCCTACCCACAAATATATTTTCTAAAATGACATTTTAAGTAGATGAAAGACTGTCTCTCATGCAGCAACCTCTCACTAGTTGTTTTTCAGGGGAATCTGTTTTTTAAAAAGACTTTATAAAACTACGTATTCCCTTTTTATTGTTGTTTATGTTTTTACTTCATATAGTTAGAATTTATGTCCTAAGCCTTTAGAATACCTTATAACGTAGAGGTAGTGTGACTTTAAGGACAGCGTGGTTGCATTTTATTTTTTCTATCTTCTCAGAATGATTTTGTGAAGGTATGTTTCATAATTTAATCTGTATTAAGGAGTCTTAGCAGAAGTGGAAAAGTGTTTTATGTAATTGCATATTGTGCTAATTCTGGTATAGTAACCTCAGGAACCAAATAGGTTTTTGAGAATGGGAGATGATCAACTTGGCATTTCATCATCCCTAAACCAATGGATCTCTTCCTCCCTCCTCCAAAAAAAAAAACCTGATTGAGAGGATTTAGAGTGATATTTAGCTCATTAGCATCTGCGTGCCTTAGCTGAGAGGCCTATTTTCCAGGTTAAGATAATGTTTGGCTTCAAAGTTTCTAACCATATATCAGATTTTATTTTTCTACCCTCTAAAGTGATAAAACATGTCTCTGAACTTGGATCCTCAAGGATTTTGTTATTACAGAAATGTCAAGGCTGATAGAAAGCTACACATTGAACTTGAGGACTATGGCTAGAAAACAAATCTCACTGATAAAATGCATTTTATCATATTAAGAAAATAACTTTAACAGAGAACTGATGCTAGTGTCTTCATGTGTGATGTTTGGAGTCATTTAAGGAATGCAGATATTTTACTTAAATACCAAGAAATCAGTAGCAAAATGGTCAAGAGTAAAAAGACTGGTCTGATCTTTATGTATTTCTTTCAATGATTTATGTAACCGCCCACTCATCATATAAATCAGCCTCCTTAAACAATCTGTTAAAGACAGGATGTGACTGTACCAGCTGTATTGCTCTTGATACAATAAACAGCTGATGTTTCTTCTCTGTTTCCGAGTCCTGTCTCTGATTAGTGCTTGACTTGGGGCGAAATAACATTTTCAGATGAAATACACTTTCTAGCAGGCTTGCATTATGGTGGTACTAATACTAGCCATCTGTGATTGTATTCTATTTACATAATGAAAGGGAGTGATAACGCTGAACTTCCAGGGGGAAAGAACTTTTTTTAATGTTCAGAACAGCTGGAAGCAGCAAGAACGGGAATTACCCTTTATTTATAGCGCCAGAAAAATGTATGATTAGCCATCTTCAGAATGGAGCCAATGGGGCTTGTTCAGTTTCATTGGTTTATTGCAAAGCTTTCCTGGACTGTACTGGACACTCAGTATGTGAGTGTTTGTACTTAAATGGTGCTCTATTTCCCACAATACACCTCATATCTCAACACACACACGAGACGTTACTCATTTCATCCATCACCTGCTGTTTCATTCTTCTCTCCTGTGTGAGCACTGTTGTTGTCAGTGTTGTTGAAGCAGAAGTTTTATAGAATGAACTTCTGTTCAAAACACACTTCCAAAATGCAGCAGGGCTGACCTACCTCAATTTGGAGTAGCTTACATAATCAGTATAACTGATACAGGATATGCATCATAAAACTGTTACCCACGATGTAAAATTACTTAATTACTCTACTGATTATAAAACATTCCCTAGGTCATTTAAAGTGTAAGGAGGGAGGGCCGCAGTAGAAGAGGCGATAACGTTAAGCAAGGCTCCTGTGTCATTTCTGTGAATTGAGTTGAATGTTTAATTTTTGTCTAAATTTTAGACAAAATCTTTCTTCCTTGCTTTAAAAATGCTACCACTGATTTTGTCAGTCGTGATTATAGGATGAGGAGATTACAAAAAATGAATGTGGTACCACCATGTGGTTTGGGAATCCAGGTTGATCATCCCAACTCCATGTCTCATCAGGAAGGTAAAGTACCAGATCCTTCAAAAGAAGCATAGAGCATAAATTGATTAATGACTCTTAGCATTAAGATCTGAGTTGGTTTAGCAATTCCAAAATCCTTATCATGTATGTCCAGCTTCCAACTTATACAAAAGGAAATACTATACAAAATAGGGAGCATCACCTCCATCCTAGGTAGCTCAGAATTCTCTGGTATACAGAGGTCAGAGCAATTCTGCGACAACAGAAATGAGGATTGCTATAGCTCCTTCATTTTGAGTGTCAGTCTGAGCATTTTCCTCATACATTTAATGGCAGGAAATTTATTTATTTAGAAAATTTAACTTGCTCACAGCATCTCTAGGTGCTTACAAACAATAAAAACACAGTATAGAAAAAATGAAAAGCAAAAAAACAATTAGCCAGTCAAATAAGCCATTTGATGGGCTCCATCCCATTCTGGGTTCCTCAGGTCTGCTGCCTTACAAAAGAGTGTCAGTGGGGACCAGTCTGATTTCTGAAGGGATGATATTCCCAAAGGGAGGGAGCTACCACAGATAAGGCTCTTCTTCTGGGTCCCACCAGATGTACCTTCCTAGGGGATGGGGCCCTCAACTTTCCTTGTCTCCCAGCTCTAGTGGGTCAGTTGGATGTAACAGGCAAGAGACAGTCCCTTAGATAACCTGGTCCCAAGATATAAAAGGGTTTTGATTTTGAAAAAGTTTTATTGAGTTTTACAAATTTTTATACAAATAGGAAATGGGTAAATAAGGTGTTAGAAAGACATTGTGAGAACCTCCATGTCAGAGTCGTTGGCCCCAGCCGAGGCTTCATAAAAAAAAAAAAAAGTAATACAGTAAATTTTCATTTGTACTACAAAGTGGAAAGAAATACAAATATATCATTGTAAAGTCTATGCTAACAATCATGTATAAACATCCAAATAAAAGTTGTACTATACAAAAATAAAGTCACTTTTGAGATCTAAGTCTTTTGGCAATTGTGTCTTCCTCTCCCTGACCTCCAGTGGGCGGGGCCGCAGCACCCTCCGTTCTCCCATTTTCATCCTCCAGGATTGAGGAGTGTTTTTTAAGAAAGGCTTCCGCCTCTGCAATTGTTTTAATTCTCACCCTTCCTCCCTCCCAGAACACCAGCATTCCCTCCAACATCACCCACTTGAACCAGACCCCCTTTTTAAATAATCTTTTGGACAAGAAGGAATACTTCCTTCTTATCTCTCTAATCTTTTTCGGGACCTGCTTCAAGATGGCAATCTCATTCTGCTGATAAATTAAAGGACTGTCTCTCTGTGCTCTCAGGATCCTTTCCCTTGTTGACCTTCTTACAAATTTAATATGTATCTCTCTGGGTACTTCATTTATCCTGGCATATGCTGAATTTATTCTATATATCAGATCAATGTCCCCCCTAATATCTTCTTTACTCTTTTGTAAATAATCTGCTAAAATTGTACACATTAAATCAGTCAAATCTTCATCGCTTGACTTAGGAACGTTCTGAAATCTTAAAAAATAAGACATCCTTTCAAAATCCATCCTAGACATATGACCAGTTAAATCCCCTATTTCATTATTAAAGCTTTTAAGCTGTTCCCTTGTCCCAGCCAGCCCCACCTCCAGACCATCGATCTTTTGTGTATTTTCCATTAATTTATTCTGTCTCTCCAATAGTTCTAATTTGGAACTGACATGGTCCTTCCGCATTTCCTTAATTTCTTTCATAATGTTCTGAAGAGTTTCATCCATTGCTGATAATTTAGCGTCCACATCTGTTTTTTCGGGTAACATCGAAGTGATCTTGGTTTGATGCATCTGCTTTTTTGAAGCCATAATGAAAGATTTAAGTCTTTGTCAGTAAAATGGCGTCTGCTGGAGAGGAGTCTGTGAGTCAAGGTGGGAGCAGATTCCGGTGACCAAAGTCACAATTTGATTTAGTTATAATCCAGAGAGAAACCAAGTTCTTAGAAACAAGCAGATAAAAAGAAAGAAGAAGGCACTTCAGGGAAAGGTCCAAATAATCAATTACATGCAATCGTTAGTGAAAAGAGAAAGGCAGTCCCGAGCACAAGGGAATGTCAGCAGTTTTCAAAGAAAAGTATGTCTCCTGAGAACAAAGGAACGCCATCTTCCCCCGCCCATCTGGAAGTCACCGGGAGTTAACAAGTAAAAATTATCTCATTGTTGCCAGACTTCGATACAAAGTATCCAAAGGTCATGCAGGAAAGACTTTCACTTATAGTTTAAGAAAATCGGATGTTGATTTCTCCGCTTCCCCAAGCCTGAGGAGCATTTTTAAACGCCGCTTTTTTCCATTCCGAGGGGGGGTGTTACAAACTCCCCCCTCCATTCTCTTTCAAGCTGAAAGTTGCGAGCATTGAGATAAAATCACTCACAGTCCACTTTGTAACCAGGAGCCTCGGTGTTGCCTCCAACTCCGGCGTTTCACCTTCTTGAAAGCAGCTAGGTATTCCGGTCCTCCATCGGCAAAGGGGACGATGCCCCCCTGCGACTCATTCCCCTACGGCTAGGTTGAAGCGGGGGCCACCACCCCCGACCGCCGTCGGGGTGGGGGGATTCCCCGCAAGCCCCCCGTACAACAGGAGTCCTTTAAAAGAACTCCCTGCCCCTGGGGGGGCCGTAGAGGCAACCAAGCGGCGGACGAGCACCAAGACTCGACCGTCACCTCCGGCCAACCGGAAGAAAGTCGATATAAAAGGGTTTTAAAGGTAATTACCAGAACCTTGAATTGTACCCAGAAGCAAATCGGCAACCAATGCAGCTCCCGCATGAGAGGTTACACATGTGCACACTAAGTAAGGTTTCCAAGTAACCATTTCTCAGTTATTTGGTCTTCTATCCAACCTTCAGCTGATTCATGTCAACCGTACAGTAAAGAACTGGATAATAATAACAAAGATTCAGAATTTGAAAATTTGAGCAGTCTGAGTGATTTATAGGAACAAGGCTTAATACTCCCTGGGAAACCTTCAGAGAAACACCAATTAGAAGTAAAGCTGGAATAAACCACAAAATGAGCAAACGTTATTCACAAAATATCAATATGGTGCTCTTCAGATACATTGCACTACCAGTTCACTAATTTCTTGACCATGAGGCTTAGATTTGAGGTGAGAGGCAGTCCAATATATCTGAAAGACATACAATTGCTACATTTCAATAGAGGTCCCTTTGCAACCTTTTTTCCCCTTCTATTGCCACCTTGTTCCCTTGACAACATTTTCACATGGCCCATTCAATTGAATCTGTAATTATTCGTTTTAAATTATATTTTGGTAGCCTTTGTCAATTATTTGTCATTTTTCTTGCTCTTGTAGACCTTTTCACACAAGGGACTACCGAATTTTGAGGTTTCACATTTATTTAGAAGAACCGTGGTGGCGTAATGGATAGAGTGCAGTATTGCAGGTTAATTCTGCCGACTGCCAGCAGTTCGATCCTGACCGGTTCAAGGTTGACTCATCCTTCTGAGTTCAGTAAAATGAGGACCCAGATTGTTGGGGGAAATATGCTGACTCTGTAAACAACTTAGAGAGGGCTGTAAAGCACTATGAAGCAGGATATAAATCTAAGTGCTACTGCTATTTATTCAATTTGTATGCTACCCAACTCCAACCCTGCTCCGCTCAAGACTAACCCAAGGACAAAAATAGCTACAAAATAACTTGCCCTTGGTGCTAGTGTCACAGCACTTTCCTGATTTCAGTCTTATCTCTTGAGACTACTTTTTTTGCTGATTGGAATTTCTATTCCTTCTTTGTGCCCTGTTGGTGCTCCTCAGGATTTAATTCACCCTTTCACTCTTTACACTAACCCCCTTGGTTCTTGAATTTCAACTTTTCCATTTCAGTATCAAATTTACGCCAACAACACCATGGTGCATACTTTGTCTGTAGCTCTTTGTCAGATTGGCTTGCAGGGATCTCAGTTTCAGCATTATCACACCACCTAAAGTTCAACATGGACCACGGGGAAATTGTTTTTTCATCCGGCTTCTCCTGCCTCTTCATTGGCTATTTCTCCCTTTTATTTCCAAAATATCAGCTATTTATATCTTAAGTGGTTACCAGAGGGCTTGTGTGGAAGATAAACTCACTATGAATCCATTCATTGCATGGTAGGGGTATTGCAATTTCCAGTTTAGGAATGCTTGCAGTTTGGCCGGTTCTGAGATGGAAAACAAAGTAATTCATGACCTGATTATTTCATAGCTGAATAATTTTAGCAATTTGTTCTCTTGGCTTTGTTATAAAGCTTGTTTGAAACTTCCCAGTTTTCCCCAAAGTTCCGTTAAGATGCAGTCTCTTCCACTGATTTCCAGTCAAGCCACATTATCAATTTATGTTGTAAGTTGCCCAGAATTATTGGACACCAGATGGGCAGCAAATGTTCATAATAAACAAAAATAAATAACTTGGTTTAGACTCCTTGTTTTGGTATGCCATCCCCTTCAGACATTCTAGCACATGGGGTCTTCTCTGAGCTTCGTTATTTTCTTGCAGACGTTTCATTACCAAACTAGGTAACAGCATCAGTGCTAAAGGGAGTGGAGTTTGCTCTTTTTCCATACAGGTCAGTGTTGCCCTTGTGAATGTTCTTGGTGGTTCCTTGCTTAAACAGGTGTTTACTGTTAGCTTGTTTGTTTGAATTGGAGGTTCCTTAATTGGGGTATTGTTTACTTCTTGGTTGTTAGTCTAGTATTAATCTAAGTGTTAAGCTCTGCTTTTCTGGGTGTTGATTGCTTGGTGGGGAGTGTTTGGGTTTTTTTGTTTTCTGAGGGGGCTTTGGTGCTCTCTGAGCTTGGTCATTTTCTTGCCGACATTTCATTACCCAAATCAGTTCCCCATTAGGGCAGCAATTATGA
The DNA here is from genome assembly GCA_039707465.1 of Rhabdophis nuchalis. Lineage (NCBI taxonomy): Eukaryota > Metazoa > Chordata > Lepidosauria > Squamata > Natricidae > Rhabdophis > Rhabdophis nuchalis. The sequence goes on from CM077645.1 coordinate 75,590,068, forward strand.
ATGGGCATAGCTCTATAGTTGCAGATGTGCCACATTTGCTGAGAAGGATGGGAAGGTAATAAAGTAGAATGAGGTCTCACTTTGATCCAGTGTTTCCTAATCTTAGCAACATTAAACCATCTGGACTTCAACTCCCAGATTTCCCTAGCCAGCCATGCTGGGTGGCAATATTTTAATTCCCCATGCTGCCTGGGAAATTCTGGAAGTTGAATTCCAGATGTCTTAAAGTTGTCTAGACTGAGAAACATTTCTTTGATCTCTCATTTAGCTTCAGGTAATTAGATTGTGTAACCAGTGGTAATGCTAACACTGGATTCTATCCCTCTGTTTATGCAGCCTAGAACTGTGTTGGCTTTTTTGGCAGCTGCTGCACACTGCTGGCTCATATTTAAATTGTTGTCCACTAGGATTCCAAGATCCCTCTCACAGTTGCTACTATTGAGCAAGGTACCACCTATACTGTACTTGTGCATTTGGTTTTTCTTGCCTATATGTAGGACCTTACTTTTTTCACAATTGAATTTCATTTTATTAGATAGTGCCCAATGTTCAAGTTTGTCAAGATCCTTCTGTATCTTAAGCCTATCTTCTGGAGTGTTGGCTATTCCTGCCAGCTTGATGCCTCTTGTCTTTTCCCATCTCTCTCACCAGGACTGTAAAAGCTTCCAGGCCCAATTCCTGTCACTTAGAACAGGGGTCCCCAACCCCCAGACATGGGGCAGGGTACAGCATTAAAAATCAACAACGTAAAACACAGAAAACCCTCCTTCCAGCAGCAATGAACACAAGCATATCAGCCACTTGATCAATTTAGGGTTCCCAGCTCCTCTGACAGAACCATGCCTTCAGTGCCTTCTGGAAAAGTAACAAGGCCAACCTTATTTCCAGGGGGGTGATGTTTCAAGGGGAAGGAGCCACTACAGAGAAGGTCCTTCTTTTAGGTCCCATTAGGTGTACTTCCTTAATAGATGAGACCCGCAACATACTCTGCCTTGCCACTCTGATGCTGGGTAGATGTATATTTTACTGCATGCAGGTTGGAATGACTTGGTTAGGTAGCAATATTTGTGATAGATAGATAGATACTGTGTTTCCCCGAAAATAAGACAGGGTCTTATTTTCTTTTGTCCCCCGAAATAAGCACTTGGCCTTATTTTTGGGGCGGTCTTATTATTTTTGAGATTAGGGAGGCAGCAAGTCTGGTCGCCTCATGGCTGCTGTTATGTTTCAATATTTTTGGGGAGGGTTTATTTTAGTGTGTGTGTTCAAAAGCCTGATTGGGCTTATTATCTGAGGAGGTCTTATTTTGGGGGGAAACAGGAGAGGGGGGGAGACCAGGAGGAGGGAACCAGGAAGAAAAGGAAGATGGAGGCAGGGGGAATGCCTAGAAATGTAGTTTTGCTTGGGAGGGAGCAATCTAAACTATAGCAGTGCTTCCTTTTCTTTTTTTTTGACACAAGATAATACAATATATACAAAATAATATGGCTGATATGCATCACAGGAAAGCCAATCAGAAATAATGGATTTCTGGAAAGGTAAAGCCCTTTTAAAATCCTGTTTGATTGCTATTTATAGCTCTACCTGAACAAAGCCCAGCTCCAAACAGATGGACACAATAATGTTTATATTTCATGCTAATCCAGGGTGCCTCAGAGATGTTTCCTATAAAAGAGAAGCCTGTCAGAAATTAAACGGATGAACTTCTCTTGAAGTTATAAAAAGGAGGATTTAGATAAGGGGGGGGGAAGGAGTTGGGGGGGGGGAAAGAAAATATCAGCGGAAGACTCAGAAAGAAAACAGGAGAAACGAAGCTCAGGAGTGGTCTATCTAGCGGAGGATTTGATGGCAAAGTTGTGTATCTTCCCTTGGCATATTCCTGCTTATCTCCACTTACATTCTAACTGAACAACCATCAGACAGCCTAATATTTTTACTTGGCTTGAAAATTATTCAGAATCCTGGAAGGTTCAGAAAAGGGTGGAACATATTACAACATTTGTGGCTGAAATGCCAGCCACAATTGTAGCAGAATAAATATTTTCATTTCAATAGATTAAGACTACAGTACTGCTTGTTTACTTTCCTCCCTGCACCCGGCTTAGGTTCATTGATTCTGTGGCTGAATTGGCGGTGGGGCTGCCCACACACTATAGTGCTGGTTCTTTCAATCTGCCTTCTTTGAGCTCAGGGTCAGAGGTGGGTTTGGAGATCATGGCCACATGGCCCTGACATAACCAATTAATGGCCCAACTCACAATAGAAACCACACATTCATTAGATCTGTCCTGTCCTGGGAGAGTAGCATAGTGATCTGGGTCTGAGGGAAATTTCCATAAATGCCTTGCTATGCTCAGATCAGCCCATCCAGGTCAACTGATAGGTTTCAGAAGGAGCTTGGGGATCTTCCTGAAGCCCTGGCACTTGGTTTGGCTAAAGCAGGGGTGACAAACTCAAGGCCTGCCGGCCGGATCTGGCCCACAGGGTATTTAGATCCAGCCCACAGGGGCGCCCTGGAAACAGCAAAGGATCAGTCTATGGTGCCTCTGCCAGCAAAAATGGAGCGGGGAGGGGGGGGGCTGCATGCAGGGCCCAAGCTCTGTTTTTGCTAACAGAGAGCTAGCAAAACAAACTAAAAACAAAAGTAGAAATGTTTCCCCTTTTGCATTTGAGCATACAAGAATGGACAGGAAAGGAGAAAGGGAAAGAGGAAAGAAAAAGAAGGAAAGTTGGGAAGAAATCAAGGAAGGAAAAATAAGAGGGGAAGGAAGAAGAAAGGAGAATGAAGAGGGGCTTCTCCGGGTGCCATCCACTAGGCAATGCCAGCGGGTGACGCCCAGGGGAAGGGCCTTCTCTGTGGCAGGCCCGACCCTCTGGAACGACCTACCCCCCCGAACTTAGATCTATTCCGGACCTCCGCTCCTTCCGCCAGCAACTAAAAACCTACTTTTTCCAACAGGCCGGCCTGGCCTAACCTACCATTTTCAGCGTCAGTTGTTTAGTAGAGAAATTTTAAATTGGGCTTTAGGGATTTTAATGGGGTAGTTTTTAGCACAGGGTGTAATTTAATATAGTTTTTATGTATTTATTGTGATGTATTGTATTTTTTATATTTTCCTGTGCACCGCCCCGAGTCCCTTCGGGGGGAGGGGGCGGTTAATAAGTCGAATAAATGTAAATGAAATGAAATGAGGGAAGGAAAAAGTAAGGGAGGGAGGGAGGGAGGGAGGGAGGGAGGGAGGGAGGAAGGAAGGAAGGAAGGAAGGAAGGAAGGAAGGAAGGAAGGAAGGTTATAATGAGAGTGAGGGAGAGTCTGAGGGATGTCCTGCCTTAGCACTTGACCACCACAGGTGCCCCCATACAAGTGACATCGAGCTCACACTGGCCACCCTGGCCACACCCACCCTGAGGTCAAACACAACCCTGATGTGGCCTTCAATGAAATAGAGTTTGACCTCCCTGGGCTAAACTTAGAATAACTTGAAACGACACCTGGATCAAACTGCACCTATGCAGATTATCTGGATCTAATAGACCTCCTTGATTACCCAAGGAGCTAGGAGAGATGAAATAACACAAGAGACACCTGTCTTTCAGTGGAGTTGTGTTATCTAGTGTTCTCTATACCAAACCCAAGAAGGGGATCAAGCATGATACAGATTTTAGAAGATCATTGGGCTTAAGTCACATTTTTCAAACCTCTTGAATGGTATCTTAGGAACACTGGAAGCCATAACTCTAGTTCTAAGTCAGTCAGTGTGAAATGCACTCTTCCCCAGCCAGTTGCCTTGTTTTCTGCTACTATGGAGCTCTATTAAATTCTGCTGCAGCACAGCAACCAGGGGAGATCGTTTGTGTTAACTGCACACTACATACCAAGTAACTATGCAGCAACATGGACAGACTCGCAAGGAATGTTATCCCATTTAGGCAAGGGAAAACAAGGTGTGACTGAATGACTCAGCCAGGCTAAATGACTCACGTTCCTCTGAACAAAAGGGCCTGACTGTAGCAGGCAAAATCAATCAGGAATTTCCCATATACTCAGTCCTGGTGAAATTCAGTAAACTCTAGTAGTGGTTGAATAAAATCACAGTTGCACACTCAATTTCTATCCAGATAAATCCAATGGGTACGAAGAAGACAATGCCAGGTGTTTGGGTGTCTTCTCTCAGGTATCAAAGGTCGATTTACTCTGCCACTTCCCATATAATAACTTAGGCATCTGCACAACTCATTTTGCATATACATGGCACGCCCTTGGATACTTGCCGTAGAACATTATCTCATGAGTGATAGAGGTTCGATTCAGACATCAGGCTGAATTTTATCTTAACATAACGAAGGAATGACTTCATGCAGCGCTACTCAGTTGTCTCCTATCGTTGGTGGAAACAGCTGAATAAAACCACCAAATATTCATCTAACATTTTTGCGGTTTCCAGTACCCCTGACCATCTGTCATAGTAATAGGATTGAACTAGGACAATGTCTGACAGTCTAAAGGCTACTCATCTCTGATTCAATATAACATCACACTCAAAGCAACAATAACCTAAGCCAGAGTTTGAGCCAAGGACAAAAGTGCTTATTTACACTAACCTAGAATTAGAACAATTCTTACTCGGTGGTATCCAAATATAGTTCCTAAATGGTGCTTTCCTCTGTACCTATTGTCCCTGATAAAACCATCAATGGTTGAAGCATATACTTCATTTCCATGCCTGAGATACATGAATACTAAATGTCAACATTGCTGACTCTTGACATATACCCAGAGTGTGATCCATATTTCCCACACGCATATATAAGTGCACTATCTGCATATCCAGACAGCATAGGACAGGAGTGTCCAAACTTGGGCACTTTTAAGACTTGTGGACTTCAACTCCCAGAATTCCCCAGCCAGCTATGCTGGCTGGGGAATTCTGGGAGTTGAAGTCCACAAGTCTTAAAGTGCCCAGGTTTGGACACCCCTGGCATAGGAGAACCCAACTACTAAAGTGCAGTCTATAATTCGATGATTCTATTAATAATGAATTAGCTCAGATGATGACTAGCCCAACCCATGTTAAGGCACACACCTAATCTCATTTTCTGCATTGGATTAATGAAAGCAATAATAAATGGGTGAAAGGATTTGTTGGGACAACAGATCAATATTTATGTGATCAAACATAAATTACTATATACATTGAACAAATGAACCTCCAGATGAATCTGTAATAGACTAATGAGTAGGGGATGAGTATGATGATCCATCTCTGGAGGCAGAAGAATCTAAATATTTTTGGTGATTTTCAAAATACTTTCCTACAGATTTAAATTCACAGGGGGAAATGTAGAACTGTTTTGGCTCTCGCTGAGGAACGTATTTAGAACTAAAAAGTTAGCTTATGGGGAACAAGGAACAGCACCTTACTGATAGTAATCTTTCACTTGTGAATTGCTTCTGACTGACATATGCCAGATTCTATCATGATTAGTCTTCAAGAGCCAGAAGGTGTCTTACAGATTATCTACAAATAAGTAAATAAACCAATGCAGGGTACAATTACCTAAAAAATTAAAAGGCCTTTGCAATGTTCCCGAATCATAGAACTGATACCCGTCTCAGCAGAAGAATATTACTGAGTGCCACAACTGTGAAACCTTAAATCAAGTTGCGTTTGCCTTATCTCAAATTAAAGAAAAATTCCTAAAAATTATTCCAAAGTAATTTGCACTGTCCAATCTGGAATATTTGCTGATTTTAAAAACTGGTATCTGTTTCTTTAGTCTTGAAATACCTGATAATCCAGAGGGTTCCCACAAAACTACCTTCTTTTTGTTTCAAGTATGTATCTCAAGGGTTGTTAATCTGGGATTCAAATTAAGATTTCAGGAATCTATGAATTTGGAAGGAGAACAAAAAGTATAACTTTATTGTCACTGACCTCTAAAATTCAGCACTTCATTCAATAATAGAGGTACTTAACTGATTTTTTGATTGTAGACCCCCAAAGTGTTTGTTAATCTTTCTCTTAAAAATTATGTGAATTACTTTAAAATATTTTGATATCTGTGTTTGAACATAATGGGTTTCCTTTGTAACATAGCCTATGCTAGAGGGAATCAGAAATAACTAAATATTACAATTAAAGAATACTTAAATGTGATTTACTAATACAGAATAAAGCAAAATACTTTAAACCAGAGGTCCTCAACCTTTGCAACTTTAAGTCTGAAGGACTTCAGCTCCCAGACTTTGCTGGCTGGAGAAGTCTGGGAGCTGAAGTCCTTCAGACTTAAAGTTGCAAAGGTTGGGGACCCCTGCTTTAAACAATGGGTGTACTGAAGCATGTAAATGAACCACGGATCCATAAATTAATCTAAAAAAATCCTGCCACTGTAGACAGTCTAAAGATAGCATGTAAAAGGAACAAATTTTATTGGATAAGTGATGACTGAAAGTGGATTTTAAAATGACAGACTATTGGTATGATATGGGAAAAGATACTATACTGAATATACAAATAAAACCAGCTGAGCGCTCTTGGTGGTCTCTGAGCTTGGTTTTTGTCTTGCAAACATTTCATTACTCAAATTAGGTAACATCATTTATGTTGTTAGCTAGATTGGCTAATGAAACTGCAAGAAAACAACCAGAACTGGGTTCCTACCGGTTCGGTCCGAGTAGATAGTAACTCGGCCGCCCACGCCCCTGAATTGGTTCTATCGGTGGTGCCGTAGGTGCTGCCATCTTGGATTTTTTCACTACTGTGCATGTGCGCATAGCACACATCAAGCACATCCCTGAGCAAACCAGCAGTAAAAGAAGCTAGAACCCAACCCTGAAAACAACCAACCTCAAGAGAGCACCATGGACCTCCGCATTTCAACCCTGAGTTACAAATATTCTTTATTGAAAAGAGCTGATGTCTTAATAATTAAAAGGGATATACAAATAACAGATCAAAGGACTGACTTGGATGACTTTCTTATATTGGTAAAGTTACAAAAGAGACAGTTCTTAAGAATTTTATGAAAAGGAACAAAGAAATGAAATCAAATTTTAGGACAGTATTTCAAAGGATTAATGGTTAAGATGGTTAAAAGTAAAATGAAGGAATGTAACGTAGGTTTATTTGATCAAGGTTAAGATAAATGTGTTATCTCTGGTAATATTTAATCGACTTTGGTTGACTAGCTTTCAAGAATGAGATTTTAAGGATTTGTTTACAGATAAAAGATAGGATATGAGTAGATTATTTGTTGTATTCTGATGAGTGGTGTTACTAAAATTGTTTATACTTGTGATGAAGAGGAAAGTCATTTCTTTATATATTTTAATGTATTATTTTTTTCTATTTTTCTCTTTCCTCGCTTTTTTTCCTCTTGTTATGTCTTTACTGTTTTTACTTTGTATTAATTCTTGTCTTTTTAACCACGTTTAATAATAATAATAATAATAATAATAATAATAATAATAATAATATAATATTTAATAATAATGCACAGGTACAGTATAGGTGGTACCTTGCTCATAGCAGTAACTGTGAAAGGGATCTTGGAGTCCTAGTAGACAACCATTTAAATATGAGCCAGCCGTGTGCAGCAGCTGCCAAAAAAGCCAACACAGTTCTAGGCTGCATAAACAGAGGGATAGAATCAAGATCACGTGAAGTGTTAATACCACTTTATAATGCCTTGGTAAGGCCACACTTGGAATACTGCATTCAGTTTTGGTCACCATGATGTAGAAAAGACATGGAGACTCTAGAAAGAGTGCAGAGAACAGCAACAAAGATGATTAGGTGACTGGAGGCTAAAACATATGAAGAATGGTTGTATGAACTGGGTATGTCTAGTTTAATAAAAAGGACTAGGGAAGACATGATAGCAGTGTTCCAATCTCAGTGGTGTTCCAATATCTCAGGGGTTGCCACAAAGAAGAGGGAGTCAAACTATTCTCCAAAGCACCTGAGGGCAGAACAAGAAGCAATGGGTGGATACCCGGCTGTCTATGGAAGAGCAAGTGACAGCCGTGGCCAGGAGGGCGTTTTACCAGGTCCGCCTGGTCCGCCAATTGCGCCCCCTATTGGATCGGGACGCCCTTCGCACAGTCACTCATGCCCTCGTGACATCCCGACTGGACTATTGTAACTCTCTCTACATGGGGCTCCCCTTGAAGTGCACCCGGAGGCTTCAGTTAGTTCAGAATGCAGCCGCGCGAGCAATCATGGGAACCACTAGGTTTACCCACATTACACCGCTCTTGCGCGAGCTGCACTGGCTGCCTGTCGTCTTCCGGGTGCGCTTCAAGGTGTTAACTATCATCTTTAAAGCGCTCCATGGCTCGGGACCTAGCTACCTGCAGGATCGGATCCTGCCTCACACATCCTCACGGCCAATTCGCTCCCACAGAGAGGGACTTCTCCGGGTGCTGTCCACTAGACTTTGTCAGCGGGCGACGCCCAGGGGAAGGGCTCTCTCTGTGGCGGGCCCGGCCCTCTGGAACGACCTTCCCCCCGATATTAGAACGACCACGGACCTCCGCTCCTTCCGCTTGAAATTGAAGACTCATCTTTTCCGCCTGGCTGGCCTAGGGTAGTCTCTCTCTCTATGGGTTTTTTAAATGTATGGGGATTTTTAGTCAATGGGATTTTAGCACAGGAATTAATTTAATCTGTTTTAATTTTGCTATGTATGTTGTATATTTATTGTTTCTATTTCCCCTGTGCACCGCCCCGAGTCCCTGTGGGGAGAGGGAGCGGTCAATAAATTTTGCTATTATTATTATTATTATTAAACTAATCATGGAGAGAAGCAACTTAGAACTGAGGAGAAATTTCCTGACAGTTAGAACAATTAACCAGTGGAAGAGAAATTGCCTCCAGAAGTTGTGAATGCCCCAACACTGCAAGTCTTCAAGAAGATGTTGGATAGCCATTTGTCTGAAATGGTATAGGGCTTCCTGCCTAGGCAGGGGGTTGGACTAGAAGACCTCCAAGGTCCCTTCCAACTCTGCTATTGTATTTATTGTATAATAGAATTACTATAAAAAGAAAAGAATTGTTGGGGCAGAGGGAATGAAAGACTATTTTTAACACACACAATTTTTTTTTTAAAGTCACGATCACTGTAAATGAAAGCTGAGATGGAGCGACATCGACGGCGCGTGACGGATGGGGTGGGGGAGTTTCAGAGCTTTTCCACGACTTGAACAATCCTTCAGGATACACTTAAGCCTTATCGTCTGAATCCACAAGGATTTGAAGGGGGCGGCTGTCGTTTTGCAATGTTTTATTCAAATGCTGCAGCCAGCGAGACTGCCGCCTACCCCTTCGAGGATGTGTTTAGAAGTATCCCAGGAGGTCTGGAATGTGCCTTAGGTTTAAGGTGACTGATGCCCCTGCCTCCCACCCGTCCCTCCGGCGGCGACGTCCATTCACCCTTGCTATCTTGAGGCTGCTTCAGCGTGTCAGCTTCGGCTCCAGCAGCTGCAAAGGAGGCGACTCCAAGGCTGGGAAGGAGCCCGTTTGAAAGAGGGAATGCCGCGAGCGACCGCTAGGCGGCGCAGGATGGAAACGATCAGCCACGCATAGTAACCTCCTCGAATTGTCAAACATTGCCATGGTTAAAAGGGCCGGAGAGAGACAGTGATCAGGTAATGCGAGCCACAGACTTTACCCCCCCCCCTCACCCTCGTTGTTTCTGTTCTTCCGACTGCTTCTCATTTGCGAGTGTTTAATTTATACTGGCTGGGGTGGTGCATTTGTTTGCTTGTTTGTTTTCTTCGCCTTTCTTTTTGGAATGCATCCTTCATGCTGCTTCTTTTTTCTTTCATTTTAATTCAGAGCCAGACTGTAGAACCAGGTGGGTGTCCTTACACATGAGTGAAGCAAAGCTACACCCCCCCCCCCTTAACCTCCTCTTCTTTAAGAATAAAACAAAATTAAGCCTCAGACTATAAATATCCTCCCATTTGCAGGCTGGAGTTAAGAGATGTTATAGTTTGGAGAACACACGAGAAAAAAAAAACTGACAGAAAAAAAATACAGTGACTATAGTGGTCACACTTACTAATAAAAATCTAAAATGTAATATGGGAGTATGGGGGTTATCTGGTTTCAGCAAGCAGTGGCTTTGCTTGATTTTGAAAAATGTATGTGGAGGATAGAGCTTCAAGGTGGGAAAAGACTGAAGGAAGAAGAGCCTATGTTTCAAATACATTTGGAGACATTCTACACTGTATTGTATCTGTGGTTTCTAGGATTTGCTTCACTGTATTATAGCACCTTGAGCTAAAAGTAGATGAATCCTCAATACAAGAAATATAATGCATTTTTTAAAAAAAATAGAGGCTAATCTAAGAAATCTACAAATCATTATATTGATTCTGTCTAAATTGAAATGTGATGGTTCTGCCTTTCTCTTTTTCCAATTTCTGCTTTATACTGATGTGTGTGTGTGTGTGTTTTGAAGAAATGTGTTCAGGGCAGTGAAATTGCTTTAAAGAGAAGAAAACCTCTTTATTTCCTTTTTAAAAATTGCTTGCATTTAATAATACTCTCTATATCTTTCTTAAATATGTTGTACATATGCTGGAGGTAAAATGCTACATTTCCATAAAGTTTCTAGTCTAGTTGATTGTCACTCATCTGATAAATTTGATTAAATATTGCAAGAGTGAACAGATTTTTGGCAGTATTGCAGATTTATATCTAAAGAGTTAATTCAAGGCTGGCAGAATCAGGAAAAGATTGGTGACCTTGGACCTCTTTTGAATGCAAAGGGGGGGAGCAGCCCTCCCCTCTTTGTGGCATTGTGTTTAGGCCTGACAAAATAATCCTGTACAAGATCATGTGATTCCACGTCATTCAGTTCTAAGAAAGACTTGGATCCTTCTCCCAAACTCAAGCAAAAATCTTAGTATCTCTAGGAAAAAGCTTAACCCTTCATAGGTGTAGTGAAGAAGCATGCACATTTCTACTTATGCTGTATTACCATACAAAGTGTAGAAAAGGATCCAACCACTAGTTTTAATTTTTTTTCATCCCTTGATTGAAACATAAAACTAAAATGTTGCTATGGTACAATCTTTTTATCTTATAAATTTACTTAATAATGTTATGGAACAGAATGATCACTTTAACATATCATCCTACTTCTGAGTGATTTATGAAGATAAGGCTGTCTGGGCATTTTTCTTGAACAATTACTGCTGTCCTATACAATACAGCCCCCATCCACACAGACAAACTTTTCTCCTCCTTGAAAATGATAGTGAAGCCAGGTCAACATAAATCCTATTATTGCCACTTACTAAACCAAACCTATAAATCACAACAAACCACAAAGTCCAGAGTCATGTAGGAATACTTGGAAATGTTGCAAAGCCACCTCTGGAACTGCTCTATCACTAAGCCATTCTTCACGAGGAAACAATTCAAATACATTGATGGTAAAAGCTTCCTATAGAACTTCCTACAATCTATAAAGGTTGTGAACATTCTAACTCTGGAGATGTTGAAGAAACAATGGAGATGATTTAATTTCCTTGTAGATGATTTAATTGATCTTCCTTCATATTCCACAGAAGTGGACAAGTTGATCCTTGTAACTTTTTCCAATTCTGCACTTTTAAGATTATGTAACCCGTCAGAGTCACCTACAAACAACAGCAACAGTCCCCAAAGACATGATCAACGGTTCTTGTGGTGCTAAAATCAAATCAAATACAGTACTCCTCATGCACCCTTTCCTATTCTAGAAATATTTCTCTGTAATGCACAATGACAAGATCTGCACACAGATTTGAGAAACAGAAATGGCAGGACTATTTTTAGCAGTAGATCCTTCAGAACTCAGTAGGGCCTAATATTCAGTTAAGATGTGAATTACTGGACATTCAGGATTCTGTTGATGTGCTGCTTCTTCAAAATGTCTGCTTTGAAAATCTCCTGAATTTATACAAAATTACCTGGAAATCCATTGCTTCCTGTTTCTAGTTGCACATTTCAATGTATTTATAATGAAGTTCATTGAATACTATAAGACCTAGCAATGTAAGATATATGGCCAAGTAAGTATTCATAGAATGGTACTGATATATTTCTTGTAACCATTACAAATCTAATCAACTTTACTGAACTGTATTTATTAAGAAATCTATGGAATATTATAGGACTTGCCAATACAAAGATATATACTATCAAACACAATGGAACATAGATCTGGAGAGAAAACTATTCATTAGTCAGTTGTGAATTATATGGCACAAAAAGAAACAATGTCTATTTCCAAGTATCGAGTTGTTCACATATTTTATTTGGGGATGATATTTAAAGTAATTGGGAACAGCTTATGCATGAGATGAAAACACAGCTTGTCTGAAATTCCTTATGGAAATTGTGGAGTATGGCCTCTTGTAGCACTGTTTTCCGAGAAACCTTTCTCTTACTTAAAGCAACCATCATGTTTATTAGCAGAGCTGAGAGTTTAGTATCTCAACATTGGCTTTGAAAGGAAATAACTGGCCTTTTGGATGCTGGCTCTGCTAGGGCAGAGCCAGCAGATGGTCTCTGAATGTGCTGAGTTTTGGGGGGGAAATCCCTTTTCTTGGGTCAATTCGCCCTAAGGAGCATGGAAATTAACTGAACTCTTCTGGAGTAAGTAGGATAAAGCTATTCATAGCTACAACCCAGTGGATACTTCCTTGGAAGTAAAATCCATTGATTTCTTTACGATACACTTTCCAATCCACTGATTTCTTTCAAATACACTGCACGCACACACACACGCACAGGAAGTGTTAAAATCGATCCATTCCAAATTTGGCTGACACAAAATAAGGCTAGACTGGCCATGGGGAGCCACAGCTAACTTGTGTTTTGCTGGCAAGACCAGAAAGCTGGTTTGTCAGTAGCCACCATCAGGGCCACGTGACGGAAGAAAATAACCTTTACTTTACTCGGGATGGTCGCTAGAAATGTGGACGCCGAGTGGCGCGTGCGTTTCACCCACTCGCCGGGTCCAGCTAAAAACCTCTCCTTTGCAACGAGAAGAAGGGAAAAGAAGGCATCCCGCATGCTTAAGGCAACAGCATGCCCAGAATTTAATCTATGCCGCGCTGGATTGTCAAGCAACAGAGTACCGGGACGGAAGCAGTTTAGCCTGGATAATCACTTGACCCCTCCTGTAAAGCGTAAGCGTGATGCTTCTGAAGCGCTCAAAGTGTGGGGCAGACGGGAAACCTCGCTCCTAAAAGGGGAACTCGCTTGGTAGAGCAGGAGGAGGGAGACGGGGAGTAAGAGAATCAAAACACCTTTCTCGTTCCTTAAGTCCCCTAATGTCTCCCATTGTTTCAGGATTCCGCTGTGGAACGTTCCCGGGAGGGAAGCATTGTGACGTCAACGCACCTACTTAATCCTCCCTGTTGAGGGGGAGCCTGGAGCCATGAGGTCATCGAAGCGGCCAGTGTAACTATCCCGAGAGCAGCGCCAGCAGCGGCGGCAGCTTCAGCAGCGGCGGCGGTGGGGAGGGGGGGGAGGGGAAGCCTTGCCCAAGCAAGGCCGCCTGGGATCTCTCGCAGCCGCACTCCAGCTGCAAAGCGAGGCTCGCCGCCACCGCCGGGAGTTTCTCACCAAAGCATGGAGGAGGCTGACACGAAAGAGCTGCAGGTCGGCTCCTGGCTGCCTGTGCTGGTGGAGCAAATGGTCAACGATACCCTGGTGGTCACCTTGAGCTGCGGGGAGAGGCGGTTCACCGGGATCCTCCTGGATTGCACTAAAAAGTAGGAGCATGAATTGCTTGGATGGTTATTCTCTTTGCCCCCCAACACCCCATCCTAGAAAAGAAAATATAATTTCGGGAAAGAGGAAAGGGGGGGGGGGAATTGCAACTGAGAAGTTTACTGTCCCCATTAGGCCCTGCTTGGAGGGCGAGGACAGAGCAGCTGGGCAGAAGGCGGGATTAGGCCATAATCAGATTAAAGACTTGCATGGCTCATTGCATGGAGGGGGGGAAGGGAGCAAATGGTCACGTCGTTTGTGTGTGTGTGTGGTGTGTGTCTCTTCCCCTCCCCTCTTTTTTTTTTTTTTAAATGGCATATTTTAGTTTCATTTTCTGTTCGGAATCCAGCATGGAAGAAATGTTCCTCTTTTTTTTTTAAAAAAAAGTCAGCTTTCTAGTTTGTGCACTGTACAAATCATGTCCTCCTTCAGTGACGTTTTCGAAGCGGAGTTGCGGTCGCCTCCTTTTCTGAAAAGGCTGCTGAAATGAGCCATATTTTCCTCTGGGGGTTAGGCCCTTAAAAAAAAGGTGTGTCTCTTCGCTGGGAGGTGGGTGGGGGAAGGGAAATTATTGTCTTCATCATCCAGGAACAGATTCCGGAGTCTTAATAAGCTGCTTCCAGAACATCAGGTCGCCTCCTTTTGCAAACCTTACAACTTTGCTGAAGTTTCTCTTCCCCCCCCCTTCTTTTTCTCCCCCTCTATTCTTGAGATTTCATTGGTGCTGCCTATGGACTGCTGTTGATGTAGCACAATAATGTTCTCCTGAAGACACATGTTGCCATAATTACAGACTTCTTTGTTTAGGAGATTCTGCACACTTCAAAAAGCTTTTTTTTATCTGGAATTGAAACTGCCCCAGCTTGCCATTTTCCCCCTTTTCACATTCAGCAGAAGGATGGGCCTCCTCCAGAGAGAGAGAGAGAGAAAGAGGGTTTGCATGCCTGAGAAACATAATGCATACATAAATGCAGAGTTAACAGCAAAGCTTATTTCCTTTCCTGTTTTGCAGTTCAGGATATTCACTTATTTAATGAAACACCAGCTCCTATAAATAGCACTTGAGTTAATAATGTGATACTTCCGAAACTTGTCTCTCTTTTCAGTATCTTCCAAACAAAAGAGTTCCCTAAATTAGCTATTACAGGATATGTAATAGTTTGATAAAAGTATATCAATAGCTCTATAAAGGCAGAGTATCTTAAAAGCTGAAACTTGGCAAGCTGTTGGTGCTAGAAAAATTAGCTTAGCCTACTTAGTGGCCTCCTATTTAAAATATTTTCTATTGTTTCTTTCTAAACAATTGGAAATAATCTTTCTCCCCATCTTTGGTATGCATACCTTCTGTACAAAACAGAATTTCAAATCTGTTGGCACGCAAGGCTCCTGAAGCATGAGCTTGTCCTTTCGAGTACAAAATAATAAATAAAGGCCTGTCACTTTTGAAGGCCCCAAATTCATTTTTCTTAATGAGGACTCCATCTTGGCTACAGCTTCTTCCATTTCCTCCCTTCCCCCAGCAATATGCATTCATTAGCCTTTGACAATTATCTGCAAGAATTATCTAATTAGCAGATACGCCAGCATCCATTAACAGTAAATAGATGTAACTTAACATAGGGCTCCTTATGAATTTCAGACCAATACGTTGGTATGTAGACATAAATTTCCTCTTAAAGTTCTGTGTGATAAAACAATATATTTAGCTAACTGGGAGTGCTGTGTTACCCTCCTTTCTTCCTGCCATCCCATTGTCCTGATGGCTAAGTTAATGTTGCTGATATAGTTAAATAGGCACCAAAGCCTTGCTGCAGCTGTATTGATTTCTTTCTGGCACTTGAGACTGTGAAGGAAATTAAAATGGCATGATGCACAGGGAATCTTTGCATATGAGCAGGTTGCCACAAATTGCAAGGATGCAAAAATTAAGGGTTTTTTTTTTTTTAAATCATGCTAATTTTCACAGGCCAAGTCCAAAAAGAATAGTTCTCTGCTACATTGTAGAATGTGAGTTGTGTTATGCTTCGGTATCAGTGTATCCCTTTCTCTAGACAGTTTGCTGACAGAATTGAGTCTTCCTAATATTCATATAAAGTCTTGGTGGGACTGAAACAACCAGGGAGTGGGGGCAGAGCCCAATTCTGAGTCCTTTTCCTTCCTCCCTCCCTCCCTCCCTCCTCTTGTTTATTCTACAGGAAAAAATACAGGTAACTCTTTATATACCATCTTTTGCAGGGGGATTTCAATTTAAGATCTTGCATATGAAGTTAGGTGTATAATGGGCTGAAGCCCTAAGGCTGCAAATTGTTCACCCCAATTTTAAATGGTGGAAACCATTGGTCTTGGAAGCTAACTACTTGCTTATTACTACAAGGGATAGCATTTGTCTACATGCAGGAAGAACCCTTTTTATCACCACTGTTCAGATAAAAGGTCATTTTATCTATGGAGCCCCAAGACAAGGCACAACCTTAGCCCCTCCCTATGCTATATAACCAGAAAATTTGCTCTTGGTTTTATATAATTTTAATGCATAATTATATCCACCATCTTGGCTCATTTGACATTTTCTAGGTACAGAAGTTTTCCACACACACACACACACAAAGGTTTAAGGAACATCTGTGTTGACATTCCTGGCTTGGCTGGACAATTGTTTGACTTTCAGGAGACCTTAAAAAATTGGATCTCTCAGTTCCTTAAGTGCAAGGCTTAAATAGCTTTATCGCGTGATTTCTTTTCCAAACTACCCAGACAGTTCAAAAGCTTGATGCGTATCCATTCTGAATGTTTCCCCTCCTCTTCCTCCTCCTGGTTTTTCTAACCACCTCCTGATCTTTCTATTTGGGAGGATAAGTTGCTTCATACTAGTTGAATATATTCCTTATCAGACGGTAAACATGTTTCCACCCAACTATGCTTAACATTCTAGAGTCACTCTGCTTATTAATATGTAATATTGAATGTTGACCATGGATTCCCAAAACACCAGTAAAGCCAGATGCCTAAATGGTTACCACAAAACTCAAGTTGATGCTTTGAAGAAGATGAGAATGAAACGAGAGAGAGGGAAAATCCAAAATAAACAGCAGTGAAACAGCTCAACAGACAGTAAGAAATTAAAGGCAAATTGGAAGGAGGGAGAAAGAGGCCTAGATCATAAATCAAGGCAGATGAAAGCAGGCTAGCAAAAATTGTTTGAAAGTAAGTGTCTAAAAAGGAAAATTAGAAACTCGGGGATGAAGAACTAAAATGTTTAAAGATAACATTCCGGGAAATAAATATGAAAATGTTAAGAGTTTGATTTAGGGGCAGCTTGTCCCAAAACTTATCTTTTTCTCTTCTTTTTTAAAAAAAAGATTTCCAGTTCTTAGTTGTCTAACAACAACTGCAAATCCAGATGTGTGAGCCTGTTCCCATCATACCGCTGAAGTTAAAAAAAAAAAGGCTGAAATAATCAGAGATTAATATTTGTATGAAGATGGAACTTCATTTAAAATCAGTTCCTGAACTAGCAATACCTTATTTCCAAATATCTTTAGTTATAACTTAGGTTCTAGTTAAGGGGTCATACAAGTTGTTTGTACATGTGTGTGTGTGTGGTATGCCTCTGCTTAATTACACACCAGACTGGCCCTTATACATATGTACAATTTGTACATACAGGATCATTTGTTCATTTCCCCTTTTTTCAAAAGGCTGTGAGCAATTTTGCTGGGAAGAGAATCTGCCTTCTTCCGTCTTAACAATCTATTACAGATTGCTGGTTTTCCATTATGAGAAAGGATGGCTTCAAGCAGTATGGGATTGGTGGAGGGGGGAGGAGAGAATAGGAAGGAAAAAAAGGTCCCCTCCCTCTCAGCAACATTGCACAGTCTCCCCCCCACCCCACCCCAACCTAATTGCAGAGGGAAACAAATGATCTTAAGCTGTGGGTCCTTGAAAGGAAAGAGAAAGCAGCAAGGTTTTTGTAGTCCTGCATCCAGCCCCAATACAAGCTGCTGGTTTTTCATTGCGCTTAGCAGCAGGGAAATTAGGGAAGTGGTCTCTGTTATAGCCAGCTGATTAGCTGGCTCCTGGGAGAAGCCAGTAGTGCTTTCTATGCCAGGATAAACTACTGGTTTTTTGGGGGGAGGGTGGGGGGGTGTTGATTTAGGACTAAATGTATCTTGCTTATCCACCCCACCCCCCAAAAGTGCAGAGACTGATTGATTTTGTGCAGGATTTAAGTACAGGTAATCCTTGATTTACGTCTACAATTGAGCTCCAAACTTCTGTTGTTAAATGAGACATTAAGTGTGGTTTGCCCCATTTTTACGACTTTTCTCGCCCCGGCTGTTAAGTGAATCGTTGCAGTTGCGAAGTTAGTCACCTGGTTGTTAAATGAATCTTGCTTCCCCGTTGACCTCGCTTGCCAGAAGGTTGCAAAAGGGGATCATCTGACCCCCCCCAGGACACGGCAACTGTCATCAACATGAACCGGTTGCCAAGCATCTAGATTTTGATCACATGGGCATGGCGATGCTGCAAATGTCATAACTGTGAAAAACGGTCAGAAGTCAGATTTTTCAGTGCTGTTGTAATTTTGAGTGGTCACTAAATGAACTGTTGTTAAGTTGAGGACTGTTTGAATGTCTTCTATTGCAGGGGTCTCCAACCTTTGCAACTTTAAGTCTGAAGGACTTCAGCTCCCAGACTTCTCCAGCCAGCAAAGTCTGGGAGCTGAAGTCCTTCAGACTTAAAGTTGCAAAGGTTGGAGACCCCTGTTCTATTGTATACGCTGTTGATTCCAAAAGAGAGGCCTTTTGTCTTTCAAGTGATTAAATTGGACACAGGAATGTTTAAATTGCATTTAACTGATAGTAGCTTACATTAGAAGGAAGCTTTTTGAGTAGGCCTTAAAAAGCTTTTCAGTTTTTAGCCATTCTGAATCTCTTGTGGTAGAGAAATTTGCATCTGATGTTACTTTCCCATATGGTGAAATTCCATCTCTGTCTTGTCTTGCAATATTTTAATGCTGATTAAGGATGAAGTAAAATTCTACTTACATATATTTTTGGGGATCTCTTGTCAACTGAGTCTGCCCCCTTGGCAGCTGTTACAGGTAGTCCTCAACTTGCGGCCATGATTGAGTCCAAAATTTGTTACTAAATAAGACATCTGAGGCTGCAACGGCTGGGCCTCTTCACTCTAGAATGACGGCGCCTGATTGAAGTCTATAAAGTCATGCACAGTGTGGACAAAGTAGAAAAGGAAAAACTGTTTTCCCTATCGCACAACACTAGAACTAGGGGCCACTCCATGAAACTTTTGGAAGCTAGACCTCAAACAAATAAGAGGAAGTACTTTTTCACCCAGAGGATCACTGGCCTATGGAACTCCCTGCCAGAAGAAGTGGTGACAGCTGTCAGCCTCGACACCTTTAAGAAAGGATTAGACGAGTTCATGGAGAACAAGGGTATCCATGGCTATCATTATGGATGCTTAAGGACACCCTCCGGGATGGAGAGATAGGCAGGATAACTCTCAATGCCATTTGCAGGGAATCATAAGCAGGTGAAGACATCTGCTTGGGAAGACCCTGAAGCAAATGGGGAGCCACTGTGTGAGACAGAATGCTGGAGTGGATGGGCTGTGGCCTGTTCCAGCAAGGCTGTTCTTATGTTCTTATTTGTTAAGTGAATTTTTCCCCATTTTACAACTTTTCTTGGCACATTTGTTAAGTGAAGCATGGCAGTTGTTAAGAACATGATTCTTAGGTATATCTGGTTTCCCCATTGTCAGATGGTCGCAAAAGGGAATCACATGACCCTGGGACACAGCAAAGGTCATAATTATGCACCTGGATTTTGATCACGTGATCACGGGGATACTTAAAAGTTCGTAACTCTGAAAAATGTTCACTTTTTCCAGTGCTGCTGTAACTTTGAACGGTCACTAAAGGAACTGCTGTAAGTCGAGGATGACCTGTATTTGTGGTGACTTTCTTGATCACGCTAAAAAGGTTCTGTAGGAGCAGCAAGTTCTCCTTTCACACGTGCATTGATAAAGAGGGTAGAAACCCAGAATTTGATCGTCTGCAACAGAGATTTCTGTTTCTCCCTTTCGTCCCAACTTCAAGTAGTCCTCAACTTACAACCACAGCTGGGACTGGAAGTTTCATAGCTAAGTCAGGCCATCCTTAAGCAAGTCATGCCTGATTTTATGACCTCTATTTTGACACAGTTGTTAAGCGAATCATCATAGTTAATCCCGTGGTTGCTAAGCGAACCCAGCTTCCCCCATTGACTTTGCTTGTCAGAAGCCAGCTTGGGAAGGTTGATGCAGATGGTGATCACATGACCCCAGGATGTCCCAAAGGTGCTTTTTCAGGAGGCAACTGGACTTTCTTGTTTTTTCTTTTGAAGCTGCTTCAACTCTGACAGGATTGTGAAGAATCGGAGGATTTTATATTCCTTGCAGACAGCTGGTCATTTGCATTCTTTTAGAGCAGTGTTTCTCAACCTTATCAACTTGAAGATGTCTGGACTTCAACTCCCAGAATTCCCCAGCCAGCATTCGCTGGCTGGGGAATTCTGGGAGTTGAAGTCCAGACATCTTCAAGTTGATAAGGTTGAGAAACACTGTTTTAGAGGGTTGTTGAAACACTTGTAGGTTTATCTGTGCCCTCAGGGTCACTTGAGTGGTGCTCCTGGTTCCTGTAGTCTGCACTTTTTCCTCTGGAAATCCATTCCTACTCCCACACCATTCCAAGGGTGTTCATCCCAAATTGTATAACTCAATGTCTGTAGGGATTCTCAGTCATCCAGGTCATGGTTGTCCCAAAGGAGCTTCTTGGATGAGAAGCGTTTTCAAAAGAAACAACTAAGAGAGTCTAGTTGCCTCCTGAAAAGCACCTTTGGGATGACTGAGAATCTCTATGGACCTACAACCCCAGAATGTTGCCGTGATCGTAAATACACGCATGTTACCAAGCGCCCCAATTTTTATCATGGGACTGCAGAAATATAGGTAGTGCTCTACTTACAACAGTCTGCTTAACGACCATTCTAAGTTAAAACGGCACTGAAAAATATGTCTTACGACCATTTTTCATACTTATGACCACTGCAGCATCCCCAGGCTCACGTGATTTACATTCGGACACTCGGCAACTGACTCACATTTATGACGGTTGCAGTGTCCCCAGGGTCATGTTGACCCTCTTTTGCAACCTTCTGATAAGCAAAGTCAATGGGGAAACCAAATTCGCTTAACAACCGTGTTACTAACGGAATAACTGCAGTCATTCATTTAACAAATGTGTCAGGAAAAGCCATAAAACGGGGCAAACAAATTTCTCACTTAGCAATATAGGTTTTGGGCTCAGTTGTCATAAGTTGAAGACTACCTGTACTGCAATGCTCATTACTGCAAGGACCCGGTCACTATAAGTGAATAGTTGCTAAAAATGGACATAAGTTGAGAATTACCTGTATAATGAAGGTTAAATTTCTTGAGTAGATGTCTGAATAGCTTCTGCTTTTGTCTTTGCTGATCAGAAGACCAGGAAGCAAAGCTGTTGGATAAGATTTATTATCATTTTGTTATAAATGGCTACATGTGAAAAATACGTTGAACCCGTTTTACATCCTCTCTGGATTTTTATTTTTTTTAAACCCTATTTTACACAGATATTTGTCTGTATGACTAATGTTTCAGCAAAAATATGAGGACAATGAGGGAAAATGAACTACTGTGTCCACCCATTCCTTCTTCTGGCTAGACTAGTTTCAATAGTATTTTTTGATTCTATGGAGGGGGGGAAAAACAATAGTGGAGAGTTTTTATCTCTTCCTTGGTATGCTAGATTTTTAGAAACAATGTACAAAATTTTGACCAGCAGTCCGATAATTCCTAACTTTGGAACTGCAGTTTGCAAAAAAAAAAAAAAAAGAGAGAGAGAGAAAAGTATGCCTTAATTGACCATTACTGCGAATAAACCTGTAAGCCATTTTGGGGCATGTTTCCTGAGAGGTAATTATTATTGGGACTTACTCCCAAGTAAATGTGCATAGGATTATAACTTTATGGATGCTCTCTTGTGGTTTGTGACTTCAAAGAGCTGTCGGGTTATAAGCAATCAAGATCTGTCAAGTTGTAAGTAATTGGCATGGCAATGGGAAGGTAGCAACTGAGTAGCAGACAAAAATAACACACATTAAATTACAAAGGTAGCAGGGTGGCAGAATCATATACAGCAGTGAAGTAGAAGCTTTTGTCCCCCCCAGCCAGAAAGAGATTTAATATTTAAAACATTTAAACAGGGTGGGGAATTTATGGAATTCCAAATGTTGCTGAAATATCGTTTTCAGCAGCTCTATCGTTTTCAGCAGAATTGCTAAAGATGCTATGAGTATCTGACAATTACTGGAGGACCATATATCCTGATCTTTCCAGTTTCTGATCAGGCTTTCAAAATACTAACTTGCTGCATCCAAAAAAATTCAGGTGGGTAGTGATTTGTTTATCTCTGCTGGCTTTCTACTCTCCAAATATGTTGGACTGTACCTACTGGTCAGTGGGGGAGAGTTGTAGACCCACACATCTATGGCAGCTTGAATTAAAATGTCTGCCCACAGAGGCCACACTTTCCTCTTGCGAATGTCCAAGTTACTTCACGGTTTATCGTAGGGCTAGGCTTCACTCCTGTATCTTTTTCAGGCACTCAGAAATTTGTACAGCAAGCAGGCTGGACAGGGATGAGGGAGGTGACATCATAGCAGCCAGCTGGAGATGACATTCATACAACATACAACATGTTTATGAAAATGCCTGAAGAGTGAGTCCCTATGTGCTTATAGGCATTTGAAATGAACATTCATGCAATTGGAGAGATGGTCACACACAACCTTCATATGTGTGATTGTTGTATTTTGTTAACCAAGTCATTGTAGTTTATAAACTACAGATGGCTTATTGTTATGTCTGAATTGGACCCCTTTGGATTCTTCATCTCATGACTTAACTATCTTTCCCAAACAGACACCTTACAAATATATTCTGGGAGACTTCAGCTCCCAGAATCTCAGCAGTGCCAGTTTGTCTAGGGCAGTGGTGGGCAAACTCATTAGTCAATAGAACCAAATATCAACAGCACCATGATTGAAATTTCTTTGAGAGTCAAAAGGTGTGGCCTGTTTTGTGGGAGTGGCTCAGTGATCATGTGATCAGGTGGGCATGGCCAGCTTGGAAAATGCTCACTTAATGACGTCGCTCACTTAACGACGGTCCTGCTTAGCAACCAACATTTTGGGCTCAATTGTGGTCATAAGTTCTCGCTCTCTCGCTCTCTCTCTCTCCCACTTTCTTTTTCTTTCTATTTTTCTTTCTATTTCTCTCTTTTTCTTTTTGTCTCTCTCTCTCTCTCTCTCTCTGTATCTGTCTCTCTCCTCCCTCCACCCATCTCTGTCACTCTGTATGTGTGTGTGTCTGTCTGTCTGTCTCTCTGATTCCCTCCCTCCCTCCCTCTCTCTCTGTGTCTCTCTCTGTTTGTTTGTCTCTCCCTCCCTCCCACTCTGTCTCTCTCTGTGTCTGTCAGTCTCTCCCTCCCTCTCTCCCTCCTCCCCCCCCGGGAAGCAGCGGAGAGCCCAGCATGTTGGCTGGGGAGGCTACGTCTGCCTCCTCCCACAACGAGCGGGCGGGTGGGGGGAGCACCCGAGGCTGCAACTACCTAAGCACCGCCGAGGCTGTCCGGGCACCGCACACCCACCTCCCTCCCAGCCCTGTGTGGCAGGCAGCCCCAGAAAGTGCGCCTTGGTGGCCATCAGAGGGAGCTGGTGGAGACGCGCCCAGCCGTCCTGCCCGACACGCCTGCCGGGCGACCTCGAACGGTTTGCCGACCACTGGTCTAAGGTATGTCATCTTGAAAGAGACTGTCTTTGTGCTGCATGTGAACCCAGTCATTGTGTTGTGCGAAGAGTCTTGGAAAACCTCATCTCTAGTCCAGATTTGGTCATAAATCTCTGTCACATGGTTCATACTAACCTGCCACAACCTAACACACACTTGAACAGATTGTTGTGAAGACAAATAATACAATGACCATAAGCTTATTTTGAAGGTGAGTTAGGACATCCTTGCAATAAGTTATTATGCTGCAAAAAAGATGGATCATGAGTATATTCGTATTTAGGGGAAAGTGAGTGGCCGTTTTGTAGCTGTCCACCATCTTTTACTTGTAATGCAAATTCTACAGATCTGAAGTCCTTATCAATAGAAAGCATTTCAAAATTAGCCCCTTCCTTTGGTGATTAAAGCTGGGAGCTATGCAAGACCTGAGGGCAGGCAAAGAGAGTCTCTTGTATAGGCAATAATCTTTTTGAGTCAAGTCACTCCTTTAGGATTTAATGATCATGTTTTGAGTGCTCCTGTAAAATGGCCGCTATGTAGGAGTCTACATAGTCATAAAATGGCTGTCCTGGTGGGTTGGAGTCAGATAACCTATCAGGTTATTCTCTGCCACACACTGTCCCCATATGACATTCCTTGCCACCCATATTTACCTTTCTCTTTCTTTTAGAGGTGAGGTCACACTTTCACACAAAATGCTTAGCCTTTAGCTGTTCCGCCCAACTTTTTTTCTTTATGGTGTCTGTGGCATCTCCTTAATAGCCCAGGACATCCATGGTATACAGATGGTACTGGGTGAGGGTTAGGCCCTCTGCTTTGTGACATGGATGCCTCCCCTTTAATCATTTTTAAGTGACTCTTTTAAATTTAAAATCGAATGGGATCAGGAGTCTAGGATACAACAAGGAGCTATTCTGAATAAATGGGCATCTGGTTTGCTTGTCTTGGTCACAGTGGAGCAATTGTGCGAGAGATGCTTTCATTTGTGTGCGTGCATGTGTACAATCACAGACACACACAATCACAGACAGACACACTTATACAACTGCTTGGGAAGGGGGGAAAGAGCTAAGGGATCTGAATTTCAATGGTTAAAATGTTTATAATAATGACAGTTCATGGCTTAAGGCACAGGTTTGTGTTATTTTTCTGACTGGAAAATGACTGCAAGCTTTTAGAGCAGGGGTCTCCAACCTTTGCAACTTTAAGTCTGAAGGACTTCAGCCCCCAGAATTCTCCAGCCAGCAAAGCTGGCTGGAGAATTCTGGGAGCTGAAGTCCTTCAGACTTAAAGTTGCAAAGGTTGGAGACCCCTGTTTTAGAGCACAACTGCAGCCTTTACAGGCATGCTTGGTTTTAACTGCTACTCCCATTTTTTGACATGACATGAAAAGGGCTGAACAAAACGGCAAGCAGGAAGTCAGGCTGAGAAGTGGGAGCAGATGCCTTGAAAATGAAGGATTGCTCTTTTTAACAGGTATTTTTGACAGATCCTTACTGAATGTCAGGGCGATCACATCTGTGGGAGGGGAAAAGTGAGGCAGAATGATGAAAGCAGCATCAGGGCATCAGAACTAGGCTGGTAAAGGGACTTTGATTTGGGCTCGGGGGTAAATGAGGTATTGTGTCAATGTGGCTGCTCCTTCTCTAGATGATGTTGAGCTTCAAGTTCCAGATAGGACTCCCATCAGGAGTAGCTGCTCATCAGAGCTTGTGTCCCTGGCAGTTGAATGAGAGTCCTAGTATAATCTTGGATCCCGCAAAAATCTTGGAATTTACAAGTGGTAGTGATTGCAGAGGGATTTACTCCCTTACACAATGTCAGTGCTGGTATCACAAGTCACAGTCATGTGATGTTGCAATTAATGATAGCGGCAGAACTACCATTGTAAATTGAGCATAGTCATTTGATGCTTTGCTTAATGACCTGGCTTTTAGTTAGGAAGTTGCCAACCCCAATTTCTATTAAGTGAGGACAAGGTGCGCTTCAAGGTTTTGATGACCATCTTTAAAGCGCTCCATGGCTCGGGGCCTAGTTATATGCGAGACCGCCTCCTGCCCCATACATCCCTTCGGCCGATCCGCTCCCACAGAGGATCTTCTCAGGGTATCGGCCGGGCAATGCCGTCTGGTGACACCCAGGGGAAGAGCCTTCTCTGTGGCGGGCCCTGCCCTTTGGAACGACCTACCCCCTGAATTGCGCACCATCACCGACCTCCGCCTCTTCCGCCAGTGTCTAAAGACATATCTTTTCCAGCAAGCCGGCCTAGCCTAACCTCCCGTGGGGACTATTTTAGAGAGTTTTAAATTGGGGATTTTAAAATTGGTTTTAGCATAGGACTAGAATAATTTAATATGTTTTAAATTATGTATTTATTCTTTTGTATGTTTTTTAATTCCTGTGCGCCGCCCTGGGTCCTCTGTGGAGAAGGGCGGGATATAAATATGATTAAAATAAATAAATATAAATAAATAAAATGTGTAATAAAGCATATAAAAATATTCAAGAGCCCAAATTTCAACTGAAGATTCAGGAATTCAGGATTCAACAAAAATTTATTTATGCTGCATTAAAACAACGCAAACATTGATATATACCGATATTTATATGGCACTCATTTTAGAGAATACAATATGACCGAGGCTGGTTGATAACCATAATTGAACAAGGAGTTCTTGGGAACATGTACTAAGCTTGTCAAGTGAACGTAAAACATATCCCAGGTAGATGCAGCTATTTCAGTGGGAGACTACAGCCAAACATAAAATCTTGGAATACTTGAAGCGTCACAGGAACAGATTGAGTACGTCTTCAATTTCTGAGAATATGGAAAAGTAACAATGGATTCTCCGTGCCATTGTTCTGCTGATCATCACAGCCATAGAAGTGACATCAAAACAGCTCTCCTCCAAATAGCATGGTTCCTCAGGCCTTCCTATTTTTTCACACTTGTCTTGACACAATAGTTATGGGTCACAGTTTTCTTCATAGGTTATAGTCTCTGTGTGGTCAAAGTCCTGTAACTCAGCAGTCCCAACCTTTGGGGCACCAAGGACCGGTTCGGTGGAGAGTGGTTTTTCCATTAACCAGTGGGGCGTGGTTTCACATGCTGCCTACATCCTGTGCATGTGTGGATGGGGCGTCGCACATTTGGGCGCCAAGGTCCGCTTCTGGTGTGCTGCAGATCAGTGCAAGTCCATGGCCCAGAGATTGGGGACCATTGTTGTAACTAATGGGTTACCTTCCTTCCTTTGGCCCTGTCTTCTCATGGAAAAAAGATGCTGCTTTTTTGTTGCTGTGCCCACTCTGCATGGTCAAACAAAACACTCCTGTTTTAATTATATGTCAATTTCATCTAGTAGCTCTAACTGAAGGGATTTTTTTTATTTATTTATTTATTCTTGGATTTGTATACCGCCCTATCTCCCCGAAGGGACTCAGGGCAGTGTACAGGTAAATATTAAAAACAATACAAAAATACAATATAAATACAATAAAAATATATTAAATTTAAACCCGTGCTAAAAGCATCTTTAAAACCCATCTAAAATCTCTTACCAAAATCCCTAACAATTTGTCATTTAAAATCTAAGCCAGGCCAGCCAGATGGAAAAAGTGAGTTTTAAGCTCCCGGCGGAAGAGGCGCAGGTCCGTGATGGTACGAATGTTGGGGGGTAGGTCGTTCCAGAGAGCCGGACCCGCCACAGAGAAGGCCCTTCCCCTGGGGGTCGCCAGCCGGCATTGGCCGGCAGACGGCACCCTGAGGAGGCCCTCTCTGTGCGAGCGGACAGGACGGAGGGAGGTATGTGGTAGGAGGCGGTCTTGCAAATACCCAGGTCCCGTGCCATGGAGCGTTTTAAAGATGGTTATCAGTATCTTGAAGCGCACCCAGAAGGCCACAGGCGGCCAGTGCAGCTCACGCAGGAGAGGTGTTATATGGGAGTATCGAGAAACTCCCAGAATCCCCCGCGCGGCTGCATTCTGTACTAGCTGGAGCCTCCGGGTGCACCCCAAGGGGAGACCCATGTAGAGATATAAGGGCTGTGAAAGGCTCTTTCATCTTGGACCATCTCTATCTGACCTGGCATAAAACAACATCTCAGGCTCCAACTACTGAAAATATAGAAAAAAGAAGAGTGGAATATGATTGCCCCACACGTTTTGAAAATACAGAAGGGAAAAGAGAGAATGATTGCCTTCCAGATGTTTTGGATTCCAATCCCATGGGCTGTGCTTGTTGGAGATTATGAGACTTATAAATAAAAGGCTACAGATTTCATATAGTGTATGCATGTATATTTTTTGAAGGTAGTGTCTTCATACAGATAATCCTCAACCCATGACCACAATTGAGCCCAAAATTTCTGCTGCTAAGAGGCATTTGTTAAGTGAGGTTCCCCCCTTTTCAACCTTTCTTGCCATCGTTGTTAAATGAACTACTGCACTTCTTAAGTAACATGGTTGTTAAGTGAATCTGGTTTCCAAATGGACTTTCCTTCTCAGAAGGTAGCAAAATGGAATCACATGACCTCAGGACACTGCAAGCGTCCTAAATATGAGTCCACTGCCAAGCATCTGAATTTTGTTCACATGACCGTGAGGATGCTGCAATGGTCGTAAGTGTAAAAAATGGTCATAAATCACTTTTTCAGTGCCGTGGTAACTTCAAATGGTCACTAAACGAACCATTGTAAGTCAAGGACTACCTGTGCAACATACCACTTTTTTCGATGTCACATATCCTTCTCATGACTTTGATAATAATTATTTTGTTTTGTAAGTTAAGACATGGTTGAGGGTGTTTTTTCTCTTCTGTGAAACTGTACAATAGTACTGATGTATTCAGAAACAGTTCTGAATCTAGAAAATACCAAATTTTTGTGTCAAGTGAAGAAAAATAAAATCAGATTTTGATCTGGCAAGTAGGCTTTCTAACCTCATAATGACTATACCTTAAAGATTCATTTATTTGTGTGATTCAGTTCTGTTCTCTGTTTCCCCCCCCCCAAATTATTTTGCAAGAGATTTAGAGGAAGGGGGGACATACTGATAATATAACTGAAAGCAAGTTGATTTTTGGAAAAAGCCTTTCCAAATCAATGCTTCAGGTATTGTTCAATGCTATAGTGAAAAATGTAGTCCCACAGAGAGGGACTTCTCCGGGTGCCGTCCACTAGGCTATGCCAGCGGGCGACGCCCAGGGGAAGGGCCTTCTTTGTGGCGGGCCCAGCCCTCTGGAACGACCTTCCCCCCGAAATTAGAACAACTACGGACCTCCGCTCCTTCCGTCAAAAATTGAAAACACACTTTTTCTGCTTGGCCGGCCTAGGTTAGTCTTCCGTTTTTAACTGGGTTCTTAGGGGATTGTAGTTTAGTTTTAGTATAGTGGGTTTTAGCGCAGGGATAATTTGTTTAATTCTTATTTTAACTATTTATGTATTTTATATTTGCTTTTTTAACTTCCCTGTGCACCGCTCCAAGTCCCTTTGGGGAGAGGAGGCGGTCTATAAATAAAAATTATTATTATTATTATTATTATTATTATTAGGATTAGGATTAGGATTAGGATTAGACAAAACTGCAACAGAGCTGGCCAGCTGTGGGTAGATGGTGAGGAGTGGAGGAGACAGAAAAGCCTTGGTGCATTGTGTAATGTAAACCAAATGGTACAAAAAGAATTCCTTTGAGGTGGTTCTTTTCATATTTTATACTAGCCCTTCCCGGCCACGAGTTGCTATGGCCCAATCTGGTTAAATGGCCAACCAATCTGTGTGTAGATCTACCCCTACACACACAAACAGGTACACATAACCACTGTATAACCCCCAACCTACCTACCTACTTTATTTCTCCCTCTCTATCCCTCTACCTACCTACCTACCTACTGTATTTCTTCCTCTCTCTATCCCTCTACCAATCTACCTACCTACTGTATTTCTCCCTCTCTCTATCCCTCTACCTACCTACCTACTTTATTTCTCCCTCTCTCTATCCCTCTACCAATCTACCTACCTACTTTATTTCTCCCTCTCTATCCCTCTACCTACCTACCTACCTACTTTATTTCTCCCTCTCTATCCCTCTACCTACCTACCTACCTACCTATCTACTGCATTTCTCCCTCCCTCCCTCCCTCTATCCTTATAGCTGCCTAACTAGCTACCTACTGTATTTCTCCTTGAATCTTATGGACAGAGTATTTTATGTCATAAAGGATGACATAATACCTGTGGCCCACTGCTCGCTCTGTTTCCATCTACCTACCTTTTTTACAATTTTTTACATTTCCATTGCGTGTACCTGGCACAGGTGTGATATCTACGCTATATATATCATTGGTGCCATATTTGAAAGGAACATTGTGTGAAAATTTGGAAGCGATTGGTGCAGTACTTTCGGAGATTACCTGTTTTGAACAAACTCATAGTTACATTTTTATTTATATAGATTCAATTGTCAAGAGGTCTGGTACAGTGATGCTTCTTATGTTTTCTATCACAAATAGAAAGTTATCCTGTTGCTGATTTCCTTAATTGCCATGGGGGGGTCCAGGGGCCCAAATCATTGTAGTTTAGATGTTGTTTAGGTGGTCCTTGAATCTCAGTTTTAGAGGGAAGCAGCAATAAACAAGACATCACATGACTGCTTCGCTCAGTCAATGACTGCAAATCCAGCACTCCTGATTGCAGTCATTAAGTGATTTGTGGCTCGTTAAGTGGCAGAATCCCAGGTAAGGAGCATGGGTTGTTTGGGGGAGGGCGATCCTGATAAGCGTCCCTCTGCTCAGGAGCTGCAAATTCTCTCTGCCAAAATCCAAGAAGGATTTTCAGCCCCTGAGCTGAGAGGCACCCGCGTGCCGCCTGCATCAGGCCTGCCACAATTCCCATCTCCCCCAAGGCAACCCATACTCCTTACCTGGGACTCAATCCCCATGAGGCACCTTTCCTTCCGGCACTGAAAATCCACTCTACAAAATCCAAGTTTGCAACCTTCCCTGATCACTTCCCAATAACTTCCTGGAGAAATGGGCATAAAAGATTGCAAATGGTGATCATATGGTCACGGGCACATGACAACCCATCATAAACGTGAGCAGTCTGCCAAGCACCCAGATCACAATCACCTGACCATGGGTGTGCGTGCAACATTTTGCAATGGTCAGGTAGCTTTAAAGCATCCTTTTTGAAATCACCGTTAATTGAAATTGTTGTTAAATGAACAGTCACAAATAACTTCAGCTTCAGCTTTCTTTGTGGAGGGATTGCAGCAATGATTTTGTCTCATATCTGCAATTCAAGAGTGAAACTCAGCCAGCAACAACACTCAGGTGTATAGTTTCTATGCCTAGGGAAAGAATATCTGTGTAACACAGGTCAGAGTTGCAACTTGACTTGCAACCATAACCGAGCCTAACATTTCTGTGGCTAAGTGAGACATTTGTTAACTGAGCTTTGTGCCATTTTATGACCTTTCTTGCCACAGTTGTTAAGTGAGTCACAGCCCTTGTTAAATTGCGTTGTTAAGTGAATCTGGCTTCCCAGTTGACTTTGCTTGTCAGAAGGTTGAAAAAGGTGATCACATGGCCCTGGGACAATGCAACTGCCATAATATGAGTCAGTTGCCAAGCACCTGAATTTTGATCACCTGGCCGTGGGGATTCTGTAACGGTCACGGGAAAAACGGTCATGCCACTTTTTTCAGTGATGATGTAACTTTGAATGGTCACTAAACAAACTGTTTGTAAGTCAAGGACTACCTGTATTTGCTTTTGACACTGCAGTGATGTTGACAGTATCAGAATAGTACTACAAATTGCAGTGATGCTAAAACACTATTGCCAAATCCTTTTTCACCTTGCTGTGTTTATGAGTGTCCAGTAAGCATAACTAAAAATGTTAGAAAAGCAAATTTGATTCCTTGGTGAGCTTGTAGGTTGCAGATTAAATGGGTTTGGAAAGAACCAGGATATGAGGATAAGTTGTATTAACCACCTTAATTATAGGCCATCCAATGCATCTTAGCAGACTAATTTTAAGGAGGCGTTTTTATGGAGGCCTCTGACCTGTGTTACACAGATATTCTTTCCCTAGGCATAGAAACTATACACCTGAGTGTTGTTGCTGGCTGAGTTTCACTCTTGAATTGCAGATATGAGACAAAATCATTGCTGCAGTCCCTCCACAAAGAAAGCTGAAGCTTCAAATGCTGCTAACATGACTTCAGTCAATCCAGTGTCTTGTCAGCTGTTTTCTTTCTGTTGTACTAACATTGCAACAGCTTTTAAATTCTTTCTTCTACAGATTTGCAGATTCCTTTTTTTTCTTCGTAAAGGGTAAGGAACGCAGCATGTGGACATGTAAATATCAATATGTAAGAGTAACAAGTCAGTATCAAAATAATGGATGCAACCTGGAAAGCTTATACTGCAGGACAATGTTTACTAAACCAGGTGCCCAATTTGTAGATTAATCTGTTGGTTTTTCAATAGTTACGTGGTAAAATCAAGACTTCTGAAATAATCACCAAAGCAGGAGAGCATCTCAGAAACCTTACAAACCCAAATATCTGCCAGTGCAGGCTACTCTGTACCATAACTCCTTGGGGCCCATCTCAGCAATCTGTTGTTTCATTTAATTGTTTATGGGGCATTGATTTTACAAATCCTTTGTCATATGAACCCCTTCATTGAAAATCTGTCCTCTGCACCAGGGGTAATTAACCCATCAAAGACTTTCTGCTCCTCTCCAACCTTTTCCTCTTTTGTGGCCAAATTTGAGTGACAAATTTCTCTTACTACAGTTGCTCTATTTGACATTGTTTTATTTCACCTGGGACCAGTGGTGGGTTTCAAATTTTTTAGAACCTATTCTGTAGGTGTGGCCTATTTTGTGGGCGTCGCTTGGTAGTCATGTGACAGGGTGGGAGTGGCCATCTTTTAAAATGTGGTAAAACTCATTTAACAACTCTCTTGCTTAGCAACCAAAATTTTAGACTCAATTGTGATGATAAATTAATTCTTTCTTTCTTTCTTTCCTTCCTTCCTTCCTTCCTTCCTTCCTTCCTTTCCTTTCCTTTCCTTAACTTTCCTTCCCGTTGGGTCACTGGCAGCGGAGGGCCAGATTTACTTCCAGGTACGCCGGTGGAACCCCGTCTCACCGGCTCTCTAAATTTCACCAACCGGCTCTCGCGAGTAGGTGCGAGCCTGCAGAAACCCACCACTGCCTGGGACCTTGTAGGAATGCTGTCTGTGGTTACTGCACTGGTACTTCAAGACAATTGGCAGTTTGGCTCTGTTTAGAGCAGTGTTTCTCAATCTTGGCAACTTGAAGATGTCCAGACTGGCTGGGGAATTCTGGGAGTTGAAGTCCGGACATCTTCAAGTTGCCACGGTTGAGAAACTGGTTTAGGGTCCTCTCCCATCTCCCAATAAAAGTTTGTTGCAGCTGACCAAAATCTGTGATGTGTGAGATAATTAAATTTAGTGGGTTAAATGAGATGGCACAAAAAGAAATTATATGTCAGTGAGAAATGAGAAGAAGCTAAGAGGAGAAAGAAAACAAGGCGTGTGATCATTTTGTAGTCCAGCACCACCAATTTTGGGCATGTGATTTCCCCACTGAATACATTCCTTGATCCGAGTGTGCCAGCTCCTGCTTCAGCCTAACAGAAAAGACATTTAGTCTGCTGTCTGACAGAGCACTTTCTTTGCTTCTAGATGATGAACGCAGAGCTTTAGCTGATGACCATGTTTGAGAAACAGGGCTTAGGGTTTGGGTTAAATCTTAATAAGAACTGTAAAACAAAGCTTTGTATGGATTAATTGAGATAGATAGGGTCTTTTATTTTTTAGATAATGATGGTGAAGATGATGAGTATTCTTTTTCTCCTCCCAGTATTAAAATGCCATGCTCATTTATGAACAAGATAGACAAAGATGCCATACAACTTGATATGTTTACGTTATACGGTCATGGAAGACGTGCAGTAGGCAATGTTGACTGGGCTACACCAGAGATGTCAAACTGGTGGCATGCGGGCAGGATGCGTTACATGCAGGCCATACCCACCCTAGCTCCGCAAAGGGAAAAATGTTGCAATACATCACATGATATGCTTGATACCCATGGACTCAGATGTTCTTCCACAGAGGAATCTGTGGCAAGAGGAAACACCCAAGTTGATGCAGCCTAATCAACATTGCCTACCATGATGTCATCCATGACAGTGTGATATATCAAGGTGTATGTACCTATGGGTTATGTACAACTGGAATTTTTTTTTTGAAAGAAAATCAGGATTAGGAACACCAATAGGATATAATTTTATCTTACCTTTCCCCCAAAACTTTATATTGTAGCATGTTCTAGATCTGTCTTAAATTCACCAGTAAATGCTTCGGATTGTATTGAGTTAAAGGCACTTTTGGAGTTTGTATAATGTGTTTGAGCTTTGAAGTTTCCATGATTGTTGCCAGAAGATCAGAGTTTGGAATCATTCGTTTCAACAAGCACTAAAACTTCACTAGAAAATGTAGTTACAGGTCATCCAAACAACTTCCTTTTTTTTATCCCTGTTAAGCACCACTGCCAGATTGCCTCCAAATTAAAAATTGCCTCCTCAACATTTCAACTCTTATGTTAATGTCTTCACTGTGCTGAGTCTAGTAATGGATTATTTTGAATTTAAACTAAAGCCACCAGATATTTCTGTATAGAATCGACCATCCTTCTTTGTGAAGCCCATTGATAGTATCGCTATTTTTGAAATGGCTTTGAGCAAAAATAAGGAAGATGGTACAGGTAGTCTTCATTTATTTATTTATTTTATTTTGTTTAATTTATACCCCGCCCTTCTCCTTGTTAGGACCCAGGGCGGCACACAGGCATTATTAAAACGACAATAAAAACAATATACATCGTTAAAAACATATTAAATTATTTAAACCCGTGCTAAAAACCCATTTAAAACCCTGCCTAATTATAATTTATCCATAAAAAGTCAGAAACGGGGGGCTATGCTAGGCCGGCCTGTTGGAATAAAAATGTCTTAAGACATTGGCGAAAGAGGCGGAGGTCCAAGATAGTGCGTAGGTCGGGGGGTAGGTTGTTCCAGAGGGCCGGGCCCGCCACAGAGAAGGCCCTTCCCCTGGGTGTCGCCAACCGGCATTGCCCGGCCGACGGCACCCGGAGAAGACCCACTCTGTGGAAGCGGATCGGACGCAGGGATGTATGGGGCAGGAGGCGGTCTCGTATATAGCTAGGCCCCGAGCCATGGAGCGCTTTGAAGATGGTAGTCAACACCTTGAAGCACACTCGAAAGGCCACAGGCAGCCAGTGCAGCTCGCGCGGGAGAGGTGTTATGTGGGCTTGCCTTGGGGTCATCAGAAAACCATTGGTTTAGCAATTGCAACAGCATTGGGGGGAGGGGGAAAGGACTTACACCTGTTGCAACATCCCGATGGTCCAAATTTGCTCATATGGCAACTAGCATGTACCATATTTTTCAGAGTATAAGACACACCTTCCCCCCCCTCCAAAAAAAGAGGGTGAAGATTTGGGTGCATCTTATACACCAAATGTAGTCCCACCCACCCCCACCAGAGGCCAAAAATGCAATGCATAGAAGCATTGATGGTCTGTGGCAATCCCTGCAGCCTGGAACAGTTGATTGGGGGTATTCCAGCAGTCCAATCCACCTGCCAATCAGCAGGATTCCAATTAATAATAATATACAATACATTACCAAAAGCAGGTTTTCCAAGGTAGCAATAAATACAAGCAAAGCACAAGCAGTTTCACTTTCAGTTCTCAGCTAAGCAGACTCCTTCCTGTCTCCTTATTGCTCATAAAGCAAATTTCAGGATCCAAATTGCCCTCATTTGACTGACTTAGTTGCTATGACTATTCATTGGCTGACCTGGTTACC
Source organism: Rhabdophis nuchalis (assembly GCA_039707465.1). NCBI lineage: Eukaryota > Metazoa > Chordata > Lepidosauria > Squamata > Natricidae > Rhabdophis > Rhabdophis nuchalis. Next base: position 75,625,659 of record CM077645.1, read on the forward strand.
ATGTGTCAGCTGAATACCATGGATGCTGGTAGACAGAGGCAGAATTTTTTTCTTCTTATTTTCCTCTCCCAAAAGTAAGGCACGTCTTGTACTCCGAAAAATATAGTATTTATGGTGGATTGAATGCCCGGGCCATATGATTGTCATTTGCAACTTTCCCAGTGGCTTCTGACAAGCAAAGTCAATGGGGGAAGAGAGATTTGCTTAACAGCTTCCTTGCTGAGCAGCAGAAATTCTGGTTGCAATGGAGGTTGTAAGTCGAAGACTATACCTGTAAATTGTGTTTTAGATAGAAAATTAGATACATAACTTGGCACCTCTCTTTAAACCCATGTTCCATTCAGAGATAATAGAGAAGTTCTCTTCTGGCCAGTGAGAACTCAAGACTTTCTTATAGCATTTCCTTTGCAGTTGCCAAAATGAATTCCGTAGTGTAATTCTTCTCTAAACTCATGCTACTTCAGGTCAGGTTACATCCCTCAGTATAAAGCTGTTTCCTCCTTTCTCTTGAAACACTGTTCCTCCTATAACATTTTAATTTGCTTGTATTTATTTATTTATAGGGCTTATGGGTTTCTCCAATCAGCTGATCCTGAGCAGTATGCAATTCCCCAATACATCATTTGGATTAAAAACAACAGATACAAATGAAATTAAAAACAGCACCATATAATGCAATCAATTATGAAAACAGACTCATGATCAGACTTTAAAAACCAACTCGTGTTCCAGAGAGATAGTCGTAATAACCCCCATGGTTGTTATGACAACCTGTACCAATTTTTCCATTAATTTTCGGAGGACCGGCAGGGGAGGGACCAATCACATATCGAAGAAATGTTATTCCTGACAATTGAAAAAAATGTGCTTCCTTGGCACATGGAAGGTGCAATCTTGAATTCAGGGTACACAGAAAGAATCTGCCCGAGTCTTATTTTTTTGTGAGGGGTGTGGGGTGTGGAGTAGATATTTTGGGGGAAAGGCTGTCATATAGATATCCAAGCTCTGAAGCAGGGTGGACTTTCAAGGTGACCACCAAGACCTTGAAATGTACCCAGAAGCCAATTGACAACTAGGTCTCTCTCCAGGTATAGGTGCTACATGGGGGCCCTGAGGTGCACCCATAACTATTTGAACCACTGCAGTCTGGATCAATTGTAGCTTAATGTTATATATGGGCAGCCCATGTAGAGCATATTAAAAGATAAAGGTTTCCCTCACACAAATATGCTAGTTGTTCCCAACTCTAGGAGGCAGTGCTCATCTCCGTTTCAAAGCCGAAGAGCCAGCGCTGTCCGAAAACATCTATGTGGTCATGTGGCTGCATGACTAAATGCTGAAGGCACACGGAACGTTGTTACCTTCCCACCAAAAGTGGTTCCTATTTTTCTACTTGCATTTTTACATGCTTTCGAACTGCTAGGTTGGCAGAAGCTGGGACAAGTAACGGGAGCTCACTGCATTACGTAGTGCTAGGGATTTGAACTACCAAACTGCTGACCTTTCTGATCGACAAGCTCAGCGTCTTAGCTACTGAGCCACCGCATCCCACATAAGAGCATATTACAGTTGTCCAATTATAGGATGGCTAAAATATGAACAAGAGGGGAAGTTTTCAGGAGAAGTTGCAATTGTCACAACAAGATGGACATGAACAAAAATCCTCTTAGCTATAACTGCCACTGGTTGACAGCAGCTGTGAGTCCAAGAGGACCTCCGAAGTGCAAATCATCTGCCCAAGGGAGTACAATCCAATTCAGAATTCATAGTAGAGTCTCCCTAGAGTTGGTGGTCTTTCCAAGGCAAAGTCAATTTTATCAGGCTGGTACGGAGTCTCTATTTGTTCTTCCCCATTCAGACTGGGAGAACCTCCAAGCACCTGAAAAAGCACTTTAAAATCATTTATTTGATGATTTTGAAGTCCATGTTGTTCCAGTTCCTTCCTCAACTGCCTAGAGGTGGTTTTATATGTGTCTGGAGGCACTTTTTTACAAGATCATTATTGTGAGATAGGTATTGAAATTCTTGAAGTTAACAGTTCTGCTGCAGTATCTTTAGTTAACCAAATAACTTTTGATTCTGGAAAAAAAAACGTCCCAAGCATTTCAGATGCATTTAAATTAGCTTGTTTTTTCATTGAAAAACATGGTGGTCTTAGTTTCAGCTTCAGGATCCAGGCTATATCATGAAATTAATTAAAAGCCTACACCTAAAAATCTGAATTATTTGCAAATTCTCACACTGCAGTGGTCCCCCCCTCCCTGCCCCAAACTGTACTTGCGATTAAGGACTTTCTTCAAAAGGTTCTATGACAGGGATGTCCAAACTTGGGAACTTTAAGACTTGTGGACTTCAACTCCCAGAATTCCCCAGCCAGCATAGCTGGCTGGGGAATTCTGGGAGTTGAAGTCCACAAGTCTTAAAGTTCCCAAGTTTGGACATCCCTGTTCTATGAGAAAGTAGTTATTGTATTAGCCTTATTTTCAATAGTCATAGTCTGCTTCCTGTAGACTGATCTAGCTCAAATACAAGCAAATGAGTCAGCATCAAATGGGAAAAATTAAGTTTAAAGGAAATGCTTAGGAGAACTGGTCATATTTGTTATCGATTCCCTGTGTACAGCAGAGATTGCTAATAGGAATTCCTATTAGACCTGCCACAACTTAAATCTCTAGATAGAAATGATCCTTGGCTCCAACTGTTGAGAAATTTATAGTTTCATTAGAGGTCGTGTACTGCAGTATTGCAAAGCCAGAACGGAGAATCGTGCGCCAAAATTCCCAAGTTCTACTTTTTCCTCCCATAACTCTCTCTCATTGCCCATCCCAGTGTAACCAATCAAATTCATGCAATATGTTTTCATAATGGTCAGTTCAAGCGCAGTTTGGTATGCAGCCCCTTCCTTGTTCCAGCTGGGTGGCCTTAAGACAGTATCTCGAGGAGATAAAACACCTACTTTCATTTCCCCAAGCATTCCTCCTTTCATTCCCCCTCCCAAGGTTCGTGGCAGTCTGTCACCACACAGCAGCGAAACCCAAGCAAACACAAGGTGGTAGTTGACAAATTCATTTGAAAAGGGAATACAGGTTTGTGTGGGGCTTAAAAACATTTTCTTACCACCTGTAGAATAAATGTCTATCTTGTTTATGATGGTGGTGAATGAACTTCCCTTCTTACACCTTCGTTTTCCCTTCAATTTGTGAAGGACTCACATAGGCAGTGAAGTCGGGGTGCTTAATGACTTCAAAAGTTGGACTTCAGCTGACATTTCTCATGGTAACTGGTGTGGATTCAATAAGAAGCACAAGGGATGTGGTCCTGATCACAGTCACAAATAGACAGGGACATGATGGAAGTGATTGGCATTTGAACAAAAGTGTACACTGAAGTTTTGTTCAAATCTTCTTTCTAGGCTCCCCCAGAATTGTTCATCTTTGTCTAGCCTGATATAAAAGCAACAAATTTCAGTAGCATTTCTCATTTGAGTTTTATGATAGGGAAATAGCTGGGGTTTTTTAATAATAGAACTTGATAGCCAGCTATAGAGCTACAGACATTGAACAATTTACTATGGGTAGCCCTTCACTTGCGGCCACAATTGAACTGAAAATGTATGTTGCTAAGTGAGAAATTAGCTAGGTGAGTTTTGCCTAATTTATGACTTTTCTTGCCATATCTGCAGTTGTTAAATTAGTAACACCGTTGTTAGGTGAATCTGGCTTTCCCATTCTCTTTGCTTGTAAGAAGGACATGACCTTGGAACACTGCAACCATCATAAATACAAATCAGTTGTCAAGTATCTGAATGTAAATCACGGGACCATCAGGATGCTGCAATGGCCATATAAGTGAAAAATGGATATAAGTCACTTTTTTTCAGTGCCGTTGTAACTTTGAACAGTCGCTAAACGAAGTTGAGAACTATCTATATAGTATATGTTCTGGGTTTTTCTAATGCAGCTAGCTAATATCCTGGAAACGTTTCCTCCAGTAATCCATTCCTCTGCTCTAAGACATCATAATGCTTGCTTGCTCTATTGTATATTTTCATATATTTGTTTGAATACCTATATATAAAATAGGCAACTTGTATTTAATCAGTAGCCTGGTAGCTATATATTGCAAATTTCTACCTACCTAGGCAAGACTGGCTAGTAGAAGGGGGGGAAATAATAATGCTACAACATAGATATTCTTGCGATGACAAAATTCATTTTAAATAAAGTTAATTAAATAAATAGATTACCTTCCATTCCCATTAAGCAATTTTCTTTTTAAAAAAATATCAGGCTACTGTTTCTTCACATTTTTCAGATAAACCCTGTTATACAATAGTCTTGTGGCATTTTAAAGAGTAATATATGTATTCATTACTCAATCAGTCAAACAATATATTGTCTTATATAATTTATAAACATTCTTATGGTATTAAACTTCATGAACCGTAGTCCAATTTCTCACATGCTGGACTTTGGAACCGGAAATCAAGCTTTTTCAGGGTTGTGGCATGAACATCTGACTTCTGCTGTGTAATTGTAGAAGTTTAATGTTGATCTTTGTCATGTGCTGTATAATCTTAAATGGGAAATACAGTTCAATCTGTTCTGATGTTGCACTTTCTTTTCTTCCCTTCTTTCTTTTCTACAATGATCTAGGTCTGGACTGTTTTGTGTTCCACCAGCTTCCTTACCAAAGACAGAGGATCCGCTTAACAAAAGTTGCACTAATGGGAAAACTGAAGACAGACCATCCATAGACCTGGAGGCTGACCAGTGGTGTTCAGAAGGAAAACCCACCAAGGCCAATGGAGAGGAGCAAGTCCCACCCCTCTTGCCTCCACCACCAACGGGCAGTGTTCCTCCTTACCCTCCCTATTTTGAAGGAGCCCCCTTCCCCCCTCCATTATGGTTACGGCACACATATAATCAGTGGGTACCTCAGCCACCTCCGAAAACTATAAAAAGGACAAAGAGGCGCTTGTCTCGGAACAGAGACCCCGGGAGGCTCATCATGAGCACAATTAGGCTGAGACCGAGGCAAGTGCTTTGTGAGAAATGCAAGAACACTCTGAATCCAGAGGAGGGTATCAAAGCCCACCAAAATGCAAAAACCCAGAGGAAGCTGAGCATCCAAGATAAGGAACAGAAAAGACACAGCGAATCTGAATATACAGAGAAAAAAAGCAAAAGAGAAAGGCGAGAGGATGAAAAGTTTTCCGGGGAACAGCTGCAAAGGACTCCAGTTATAAAAATATCTTACAGCACCCCTCAGGGAAAAGGTGAAGTTGTGAAAATTCCCTCCCGCATTCATGGTTCCGGGAAGCCATTTTGCCCGCAGCGACTTCTCCAGAATGGTGGGGACGACCAAGATGAGGCCCAAGACTCAGAACAAGATCAGGAAAGCAAATGTTTTAATGACAAGCAATCTGGTGGGCACCATGCTTCCATTCCAAAGCTAAAGTTAACGAGGCCTGTCCATTCCAGTGCAGATGTGCCCCCGCCCAAAATCCGCCTGAAGCCCCACCGGCTCAGTGAGGGGGATAATGTTTCCATTTACAAAGCCGAACTTATCGATGAGATGAATGTTCTTCCCAGCAGTGGAGAGTCTGCTGCTGCGGCGGCGGCGGCTGCTTTTTACAGTGAGTCTGCAGAACGGAGTCTAGCTGAGATGTCTTCAGGGAGTTCCTGTGAAGATGATGACTTCAAAAGGTTTCCTCAAGGCAAAGATGGGCACGATAACTTGGCTTTTCTCATGAATTATCGCAAACGGAAAGCAGACTCTTCCAGCTTGTCGGTGTGCAGCAATGACAGCCTCGATGAATCTAAATCTTCCAGCTCAGAAGTGGCATCGCCAGAAATATGTGACTTTTTACCTGGGGATGACGCCTCTGTCTCCTCGTCTTCTAAAGATGACCGTAAAATTGTGCCCCCGCTGACTGTCAGACTACACACCCAAAGTGTCTCCAAATGTGTGACTGAAGATGGAAGGACTGTTTCAGTGGGTGATGTTGTCTGGGGCAAAATCCATGGCTTTCCTTGGTGGCCCGCCCGTGTTCTTGACATAAATCTTAGCCAAAAGGAAAATGGAGACCCTTCCTGGCAGGAAGCAAAAGTTTCATGGTTTGGTTCTCCAACAACTTCTTTCTTGTCACTATCAAAACTATCCCCTTTTTCTGAATATTTCAAACTACGATTTAACCGTAAGAAGAAAGGGATGTATCGGAAAGCTATTACGGAAGCTGCGAAGGCCGTGGAACATTTGACTCCAGAAATAAGAGACCTCTTAACACAATTTGAAACATAATTTTGTCTTCAGAAACAAGTAAGTTATGGAGGTGTATAACCCCTTTGTAGTATAGCAATTGGTTTAGAGATACATGTATTGGCTTGCTTTTGAAGGTTCAAGAGAATACTCCTATTGCACACACTAGAGGTACACTAATTAATACTCTCTCAAACACCCCAGTGTAACTACTGAGAATTGTAAGGATTGTTCCTAATCCCTAAACAAAAACCTACCCAGAAGCTTCAGTGTTTGAAATAGAGCCACATTGATGTAATCCATATTTTTGTAAAAAAATAATACTGGAACAGATTTATTGAGGATCTTGTTTAAATGTCTTATCAGAGCTATATTTTGTCTTTTTTCTTCATCTTATTTTTTTTCATCAAAGTGAACAGAGCATCAATTTGAAAGAAATTTGAACATATGTTCTGACATGTTCTTATGGTAATTGCTTTGTATTGATTCTATGTTATATGACAGGCAATATATTTGGGGGGGGGATTCCTTTATTCCTTTGGTCTTAAGTATGTATGATCATAGAAATAAAAGCTTACTTTTAAAGAATAAAAAGTGGAGGCTGATATTTTTGAGGCAGATTCTATGCCTCTTCCACATTCTGTTCAGCCTCCCCCCATCCCCGCCCGGCCCAGCCCCTGTGACATAATTTTGGCATGCTTACAGACCTTTGCCATAGAAGAGTGTGCATATTACGTTGAGCCATACAAAATAGGGGTAAAGGGCAATCTATTTCTGACAAAGAAAAGGATGAGAGAAGTCTCTAACAATGATCTAGTTTTCATAGTTTATTCAACATTAAGAGAATTTAACATTTTACAATTGCCTGGATTCCAATTCTGGAAATCAATCTCTTTAGGCTGTTTTTGAGACTGTGATGCTTGGATTCTTGAATGTAATAATGAGCTTGCTAAGACAATCACAATTTACATCTCTAGCCAATTAGAAACCAGTAATTAAGACTCTGGGGAGAAGATTAGAAACGGAAAGGAAGAGATATGCTTCTGGCATGGCTAGTGATGTATGAGTTTTTTTTCTGAGAAGAACCTGGGACTATCAAGACATCTGATACAATCTAATTTGCATGTTCACAGCCTACTTCCACATTATATTAAAGCCATAGCTGAATGCAGATTCAAGGTGTTGGATTTCATCCATTTTTTAAATTACTTTCATCCTCCTCCCCCTTCATCTTTTGTTTTTATTTTTAACAGTTGTCATTTTTTCCTGAATTAGAATTTTGGATAACTCAAGCTCTGCGCAGTGTTTTCTAGTACTGAGTTAGCCATATTTGTTCTAATGCGAATTATCAACAGTTAACTTATCTCTGCATTTAATTACTAAGACCAAAGACTAAATTCCTGATTTAAACATTTTATATTGATTAGGAGACGAGCTAAATCTGAGTACTGAACTCAAACAGAACCAAGGAAAGATTAGCAACATTTTCTTCAGGAAAAGAATTTTTTCCCCCGTGTGTTTTGTGTTCACATGGTAACTTCTTCACAGACTCATATTATGAATGCAACCACTTACAGAAGGGGAAAAAAAGGTTTGCTGCTTTGTTACACTAAAAGAGTTAATTCTGGTGTGTGTGTGTGTATGCGCGTTGGAAACAGCAAAGAATCAGCCTGCAGTGACTCTGCCAGCAAAAATAGAGCATGCGGTCCTCCCAAACTCCATTTTTGCTGGCAGAGGGTTGCAGGAAGCCTAGGCTTTCGGATACAATAAAAAGCACACCATTAAGTCCCCAAACCCTCTTTTTATTTCAAAGGCTGTGAATTATATTCATTCACAGCCGGTAATGAGTCCCAAATAGTTCTACAGGAGGCTGCCAAAGTCCTTGGGGTTAAGGCTGATCAGCACTCACCTTTATCTTCTTTGGAAACACTGCCAAAGATTTAATTAGCAATTTACCTTGGCAAGGCTACACGGAGCAAAAGAGTCCAAACGGAGTTTCAGAAAGTAAACTAACCAGCATGAACCAAGTTCCTTCCTGCAAAGGTTCGTGTGCCTTTGCTCCTCCTTTATGTCCTATGGGAGGGGCCAATCACCTCCATACCTTCTATTTGAACTGTTCTTGCCTTCTGGCAGCTCTGCGCATGTGCGCACTGGAAACGGGGGGAGCCTGTTCCTCTGCCTCGCTGCTGTCTGATTCTGGAGGCTGCGTAGGCAGCACATAACCCCCAAAATGCCCTGGCCCCCTTTCTGCCTCCGACGCAGAGCCTTCATCTGAGACTTCCCCAGACTCCAGAACTAGCCCATGTTCCTCCCCAACCTCCTCGCTATCCGATTCTGCTGCCAGCTCCACAGGCTGCTGGCGGACCGTAACAAAGCCATTGCAGCCGAAAACAGAGCTCGGGAGCCTGTCTTTGCTGGCAGAGTGCTCGGGCCACCACAGGCACCCCTGACATGAGTGACCTCAAGCTGGTGACACCTATCCTGCTCACCCCAGCACCCCAAGGCCAAACATAACCCTGATGCGGCCCTCAAAGAAATTGAGTTTGATACCCCTGGTCAAAGTTGATACCAGGAAATTGAAGGAGCATCTCCACTGGATGATTGTAATGATGCATGTGAAACTACTCTTTAAGAATAATTCCTTGTACGACAAAAGTCTTTTCCTGTTAGCAAAGGCTAGCTCTTTGGGCACTTGGCTTAGAGTGGACTAGGACTGGCTCACGAATTCTGGGAATTGAAGTCCATAAATCATAAAAGAGCCATAGTCCCACTAATCCTGGAGTAGAGGATATTTGAACCTGCAGTTGGCATTATAATGCTCAACATATAAGCATTAAGATGATTCCTCTTCAAACTCTTTAAGAGAGACCTGGAGATCTGTGGGAAGCAGGTAGTTTTTTCGAAACTGATCATGTGATAAATTGGGAAGAAATAATTTGGTAAGAAGCAAGAGGTGGTAATTGCAATTCTCTGTTCCCACAAATTGATAATCTGTAAAGACCAGTAGGATTCTGGAATGTGATGATTTTCCTACTGCTAACCAATTGCAAAATGTAAATTGTAACTACCAGATACTAATACGAATGCAGGGCTCTTTGGAAGAAATAGCAATTAGTGCTTTAGCCCAGAGGTACTCAACCCCCGGGCTGCAGTCCACTATCGGGATGCAGCCTGTTCCAAACCGGGCCATGGAAGAGATAGATAAGGGCATGCATGAAACTTCACTTGTGCAGTGATAGGCGTGAAGATTTCCTTGTGTGAGTGGAGGGTGCTGGTGCGAAAATCCACTTATGCGGGCGGATGGCGCTTGAGCTTATGCATTCATACGAATGAAGCTTCGCAGATGAGTGCCCTCTGCTCATGCATGTGGACCTTCACGCATGACCGCAAGCACCCTCCGCTCACGTGAGTGGAGCTTCACACACAAATGCGTGCTGCTTATGCGATTGGAGCTTTGCACACAATCGCAAGCACCCTCTATTCACATGGAAAGCTCCATTTATGTGAGTGGCGCGCCTGCTGCCTACACAAATGGATGCATGTACATGCGCCTGCTACTCATATGCCCGTTCCCCACTGGGCCGAACCACCAAACTGGAGAGGTTGGGGACCACTGCTTTAGCCAATTTTGGGAGGGGGATGAACTAAGTTTATTCCACCATTGGAATAAAGGCTTTGAGAAAAATGGAGAGTCAGCAATCTGAATAGAATTGTTTTAAGAAATGCATGTTTTTCATTTCATTTTAACCTTGTGAGGTTTCTTCCCCCTTTCTTATATTGCAAAGCAAGATCAGTATGACTGCAAGGAAGAAAACAACTGCTGAGAATCTTGCCTACTCTGCAATATTAAGTATTTCTTAAGGCTGCCTTAAGACTTGAAATAAGCTGGTCGTTAGTGTAGTTTTCTTGCAAACAATACAGAAGTGGTTTGTCAATGCCTTTCTTTGGGATATATATCAGTGGTGGGTTGCAGACAGGATGCCCCGGTATGGGCGTACCGGAGCCTGCCCGGAGCACTGGATACTGTTCTGGTACAGTGCTCCGGAGGGCCCACCCGCCCGCCATCACTCCTTACCTGTGCTTTAAGCTTTTGGTGCTTATGCGCATGCGCATGGCACATACAGCACCTGCGCAACGCTCTGGCCAGCAGCTGGAGCGTCGCAGTGGCTTGTGGAAGTGATGCAGGTAGGTACCACACATGCACACACCACGCACCCCCATGTGGGTGGCGCTGGGAATCCAGAACCCACCACTGACATATGTGGTATTTTTCAGAATATAAGATGCACCTTTTTTCCTCTAAGAAGAAGCTGAAAATCTGGGTGCGTCTTATACATCGAATACAGCATTTTTTGGCCTCCTGAAGCCTTGCCCCATTCAGCAAAATGGCCGTGTCTAGCCTTATGGAGGCTTTCAGAGACCTCCTGGGGGCTGGGGAGGGCAGAAATAAGCAAAAAATGGCCCTCCCCCAGCCCCCAGCAGCACTCTATGCCTATATAAGGCTATGCATGCAATTTTTTTGACAAAACAACAGCCCTTTTTTTGCCCCCCTCCCCAGAACACACTGCAACGCCCCCCCCCCCCAAGGCTATTCATGCCTTTTATTTGAAAAAAAGCTGGCCCATTTTCATGATAAATGAGACATTTTGGGGAGGTTTGCAGAGTGCAAAAGGGTTTTTTTTTATTTTGTGAAAAGCTGATTGATGAAAATTAAATGGATCAAATGCTGTTCCAGCAGGAACAAAGTTAGGTGCTGCAGGTTGTCAGCAATTTCCTTCTCCAGCACATGGATAGGTATACCTGGAAACATCTACCTACCTATTCTTTCTCTCTCTCCCTACCTACCTACTGTATTTCTCTCTCTCTCTCTCTTCCTCTCTTTCTCTCTCTCTATCCCTCTATCTACCTACCTCCATACCTTCTATTCTACTCTCTCGCTCCCTACCTACCTACCGTATTTCTCCATCTCTCTATCCCTCTACCTACCTACCTACCTAGTGTATTTCTCTCTATTCCTCTACCTACACTCTCTCCCTACCTACCTACTGTATTTCTTCCTCTCTCTCTCTATCCCTCTACCTACCTACCTACTTACTGTATTTCTCTCTATTCCTCTACCTACCTACCTACACTCTCTCCCTACCTACCTACTGTATTTCTCCCCCTCTCTCTCTATCCCTCTACCTACCTAACTACCTACCTACTGTATTTCTTCCTCTCTCCCTCTCTCCCTCCCTCTATCTACCCACCTACTCTCTCTCCCTACCTACCTATTCTCTCTCTCCCTCCCTCCCTACCTAGTGTATTTCTCTCTATTCCTCTATCTACATACCTACCTACCCTCTCTACCTACCTACCTACTGTATTTTTCCGTCTCTCTATCCCTCTACCTACCTACCTACCTACTCTCTCCCCCTACCTATCTATTGCATTTCTCTCTCTCCCCCTCTCTATCCCTCTACCTACCTGCCTAATTTTTTTTAAAATTTGCCTCTTCAAAACCTTGGTGTGTCTTATACTTCAGTGCATCTTATACTCCGAAAAATATGGTATATATTTTCAGTTTAGTTCACAACCCTGAATTTTCCTGTTGTTTCTCACCCAAGCATTAACCAGGTCTAGCTTGGTTAGTCTTTTTGAGATCAGCAGAATTGGCTAAGCAATTTGTATCATCGGATAATTTATGAAGCCAAGGGATATTCTACTTAAATATGGACAGAGCTGAGGAGTTCAGAATTTTATAGTTGGTTTTCTTTGCATTTGCAAAGCACCATTAAAATGTTTAGTTTTGCTGTTAAAGTATAAAATGAGGACAGATGCAATTATTAAAAACTAGTATTAAGCAGCTATTGTTAAAAGGACCAGAGACATGGGGGTTATTTATGTGGAAGATATAAATGGTAATGCTGAAGTTCATGTAAGGTTGAGAGAAGTGAGAGGTAAGAGATATTGAAAGATACACTGTAATTTATCCCCTGACTTCATAAATTATCAGAGGATAATATAATTTATGGAATTTTTAAATGTCGTACAAGGGCCCCAACCCACTGCCTGCAGGGAAGCATAGCTATTGATTGATACAGTGGAGATCCAGTGGTTAAGGTGTTTAGGATTAGAGAGACTGTTGAAGTCCAGAGTTGGCCTTAAAAGTTCCTTAGATGACTTTAGACTAATCATACTCAGCCCAACCTCAGCCCAAGAATTGTTGTGGGAAATAATTGAAAGAATATATATTACTTTCTGCTATGGGAAGATAATATATACTGTAAATCATATAAATATACATATGCAAACATTTTGAATTTTACTTTTAATTTTTAGCACACAGGATTTTGTGCATAATTTGAAGGTGTCTCCCCTTGAAGGGATCAACATCAAAGTCTTCCAAAAAAGTCAAAATGGTTTTGCACATTTCTCAAGATAATTCTACTTGGGAAGGATTCTAACCACTGCAGAATCACTGGCTTAAAGTTCCTTGGCTCCAAATTAGCAGAAGAATGGGGTACCGAGACTGTGCAAAATCCTGGCTAAGCGTATTTTACAAAAGAAGTTAATCTGAGCAGTGTCTCCTTCCTTCAAATATTATAGCAGCCACATCGCTTGAAGCTTCACATGACAGCTTTGATTTGCTCGTGGTCGTGGCAGAAGTGCTTGTCCATGCTTGCACAGATTGCAGGAAATGGCATATACATTAAACTTTGGATTCAGAAGTCTAAAAAGTCTGCAAAATAAGACACAACAATATTACTGGGGCTTGTAGTAAATTTGTAAAAAAAAGAATATTGCACCAAAGATACATGGATGAATGGGCAATCCGACTGCAACTTGTCACCCCATTGATTGCCAGGGTTGATTCAGCTGATCTGAGGGTTGGCTAGACGGGTGTCCCTTCCTTCCTGCTCCATTGCATCTCTTCCAATGCTGCATGCTCAGTGGAAGAGGACAACCATCCCAGATAGGAGTGTACCAATCTTCTGTCAAGGATTTCCAATAGCTGCACTTCCTCACTAGAAATTCCAAAAGATATATGGTAGAAGTCATAAGATTTGCATTTCTGACTGGGAATTGAAGTCCACACATCTTAAAGTTGCCAAGGTTGCAAATCAATTAAAGTTGTACCAAAATCAGCAACAGAAATTTGGATTTTGTGATTTTTATAGTGTATCTTTTACACAGTGTTCTTTGTTACATATGTACTATAAGTCCCCGATTTTTTTCTGTGTTTCAGATTGCAGGTGAACATTTTTAGACTTCTGTATCTATAATGTATATGTATGAAAGAGAAGAATTTCCTAAAATCCAAAGTTTATCAATATAGATTCAAATGATCTTCATGAAGGCTCCTCTGGGGCAAATACTTAAAATTGACGAATAAAATATCATGAATACAAGCTGTCCAGGAAATTTGTTTTCAGCACAGTAGCACATATAGCATTTGAAAACCAGTCTTGTTTCCCCTCAAAAGTTTTGTTAATACAGTAGTTTCAACTAAAGTTGAAGGAAAGGAAGAGCGTTATTTCAATTGTTCTTATTATGAGTCACAAACTCTTGCTATTTACTGATAGATCTCAGATCCACCCTTTTCCGGATCCTGATTTAGGCTCTTGTTTAGTACCATAACTATTTGTTTTCAAGTTGAAATGAGCCACGAAAGCTGGATGTTCTCTTTGAAAATTGTTTTCTTTTTAGCAGTGATGTTGTGTATATCTTTGTGTTCCAGATTTGTGTCATACCAACACCTGGTGTTAGTAATGAAATTACTCATGGTCCAAACAGTGAAGTTAGCTTTTTAATGTCACCGGGTTCTATGTTTGAGCCACCTCTCTCTCAGCAAATTTATGAAAAGTATATTTGTCTTAGGCAGTGGCCTGATTGTTCCAAGACTTTTGGGTACTTGAAAATAGTGAAAGTTAAGGGCACCAGAAGAAAATTACTTTCTCTTTGCAGTCAGAAACCTGATTAAGATGTGAAACCAAAGTCTTTCCTTTCTATTCTAGTTTTGAATGTGCTCACCACTAAAAGTTGATAATTGAGTAGCTGTAAGTTTTGCACAGTGTGCAGCTGGTTTAAACACCACCTGTATTGTGGGCCTATTTTGGTACAGTGACAAAGAAACCAGGAGGCTGTGTTCTAGCCTCCCTTAAGCATGAAAAACCAGCTGGATGACTTTGAGTCAGTCATTTTCTCCCAGCCCACCCCACCTCACAAGGTTGTTGTAGGGAAAAATAGGAAGTAGGAGTAGTAGCTTGGTTTGGTGCCTTTAGTTAACCAACATATATTTTTTTAAAGGATAAATATATATAAGAACATAAGAATAGCCTTGCTGGAACAGGCCACAGCCCATCCAGTCCAGCATTCTGTCTCACACAGTGGCTCACCATTTGCTTCAGGGTATTCCCAAGCAGATGTATTCACCTGCTTATGATTCCCTGCAAATGGCATTGAGAAATATCTTGCCTATCTCTCCAACCCGGAGGGTGTCCTTAGGCATCCATAATGCTAGCCATTGATACCCTTGTTCTCCATGAATAATTTATATAATCCCTAAAATTTATATAATAATTCCTCAAATTTATTTCTTAATATTTATAATTAGTGACTTATTAGCATTAATTATAATTAGTGTTTACTGACATATTGGGTACCTACCAGAAAAGTGTGGACAGCTGTTAGAAAATCTACATATTGACAAAATATCCATCTCAATTGCAAAAGGCCAAACTGTTTGGCTCGGCACATATACTATACTGATCCATTACAATATTCTTAGTTCTTGGAAACAACTCAGTGTGGATGGAGGCCAACACTAGCTAAAGAACTGGCAGCTGTGAATAATAATGAACAACACCTGCCTATCTACCTGGGGTAGGCATTCTTCAACAGTATCAAATATTTGCCTATTTCAGGTCCTTGGGAAGGACTCAGTAAGTAGATAAAACTACCATATCCAGCCTAAACATCTGGCAATGACAACGCGACCAATTTAATAATAGAAAGGGGATTTCAGGTGTAATGGCAAAGGTTCTCATAGTCTCAGACCTTCAAGGTTTTTCCTTTTGATTGTTGTAAATCTTAAAATTTTACCAAATCCAAATGTGACATGGTTTGCATTTGTCAGCCATTCCTTAGATTCTGTTTCATAAAGCAAAGCATACTTTAAGATCTCTGGGTGTCTTCTTTATGCCTAGTCATAACCTCTTTACTTTCTGCTTTTTTGCAGAAAAAGTAAAGTAATGGTAAAACCCTCTTTTCCAAAGAAAATGGCCAAACCCAGAATATATTTTGACACCTTTTGTTTTGTATAGTTTTTAACCTTGTCCAGTTCCAGTTTAAGTTTGCACATTCATACTTTTTTAGTATAAAATATCTTAACTGGATATATTTGGCCTGGAGACATTTGAATGCATGCAACTCTCATCTTTTTTCCTTTTTCAATTTTTAAGAATGGGAACATTTTGAAATACAGCTAGAAGTGAAGGTGAAGATTAACAATGGAAACAGATAAATGGGATCCTTAGTGCTCTCTGAGGTTGGTAGTTTTCTTGCAGGTGTTTCATTTTCCAACTAGGTAACATCATCGGTGCACTGATAATGTTACCTAGTTGGGTAGTGAAATGTCTGCAAGAAAACTACCATATTCAGAGTGCACCAAGGACCCTTAGTTCAACTGTATTCTATCAAAAAGATATCTTTTTGTAACATTTAGTGAAAAAGATGACATTTGTGCTGTTATAAAATTAAATCCTTAGAGAAGACTGACATTTTCTATTTCCCAATACTCAATTTTTCTCCTGTATTTTAGCATTCCAATAATTCAAGCATTTCAAATAAAGAGCTCACATTAGGGAAAGGAAAAAGAGTGACGGAAGAGGAATGGAAAGCACTCCACTTCAAAACATGAAGGTCCTAAAGGTTCCTTTCTACATGTCTCCAAAAATTAGGCCTGCAAAGTTGCTGCCTTTGCATGAAGACAGGGCTCCAGCTGTTGGTGGCTGCCATCTCAGCGAAAACATGACGACGTGGAAGGGGGAAAGGGTAGGAAGGGTGAAGGAGGCCTTCTGTGTTTTTCCTCCTATCCAACAATGTGTGGTTGCTTTCTGCAGAGGATAAAAAACTTAGAGCTGCTCTCCAGCAAGTTCAGGCTTGTTAGAGAGGCAAAGAATGTACAACAGAGGTTACTGTTAAGAAGAGCAATGTTTTTTATTACTCCCATCAGGATATGCTGTTCGTGTTGGAGCAACCCAAACTTTAATGGCTAGGAACCTTTTGTTCTCTCTGGCAGCTACAACAGAAGTGACCATAGGCCATGGAGCTCTGTGGCCAGATGGGAAAGACCTGCAAGTTGCCAGCTTTCCTTCACCATCTCCTTCCTCCCTGCAAATTGGGAAATCAGGAAGTTGGGAGGCAGACTTGTAATTTCCACCAAAGTGGCTTTGGTTTGGAGCCTGGCATCCAGAGAGAATCTGCCTTACGAGGACAAGATTATCTTGGTAGCTGGCTGCACCTTAATGCCACTATCTCCTGTATGCTCAAAGTGGTTCTTTTTCCAAAGATGCCTACTTTGGGAACGTTTCAGGTGATTTTTAAAAAGGCAGTTTTTAAGAAGATTTTTTTTTTTTTTTAGTGTGCAAGCAGTTTTTCATTTCCTTTTCAAATTATTTTCTTTCCCCTCTTTCTCTCAGTTCTGTGATTCATGGGCGGCTTGTATTTTAACAAAGAAAAGGAGGAAACTTGAGTTGTTATTTCAGCAGAAGTACCAAAAGCACCAAAAAAGCCAACTTCATAAAAACTGCTAACAAGAATGCTTGGATAAAGTTTTGTCATGGAAAAAGTTGAGCATTTCAATATAACTGTGCTTGTTATTTCTTCATAAGATCATCTAAGTTTATTCATTCCTTGTTTCTTTTGGGCAGAAAAATGGAAATGGTTTATTATTTTCCTCGTGATTAACGCTGAAGAATACTTGAGGATCTTGTGTGAAATATTTGTGCACTTTTCAGTTAAAGTCTTACTGCTGTTCATGAAGAAAAGAAATTAAGATCCATATTAACTCAATGGTTTTGGAACTTCAGAAGCCCTTTCTTTTATTAAGTTTCTGTTGGCTTAATTAAAGCAGAGATATTCCTTGACTTGCAAATATTCTTATAACCAGTGATTGTTCAAAGTGACAATGGCACTGGGGCAGTGGTGGGTTTCAAAATTTTTAGAACCTACTCTGTGGGTGTGGCCTATTTTGTGGGTGTGGCTTGGCAGTCATGTGACAGGGTGGGAGTGGCCACCTTTTAAAATGTGGTGAAATTCATTTAACAACGCTTAGCAACCAAAATTTTGGACTCAATTGTGATGATAAATTCTTTCTTTCTTTCTTTCTTTCTTTCTTTCTTTCCTTCCTTCCTTCCTTCCTTCCTTCCTTCCTTCCTTCCTTCCTTCCTTCCTTCCTTCCTTCCTTCCTTCCTTCCTTCCTTCTTTCCTTTCCTTTCCTTTCCTTTCCTTTCCTTCCCGTTGGGTCACTGGCAGCGGCGGGCCAGACTTACTTCTGGGTCCGCCGATGGAACCCCCTCTCACCGGTTCTCTAAATTTCACCAACCGGTTCTCGCGAATAGGTGCGAGCCTGCAGAAACCCACCACTGCACTGGGGGGGAAATGACTTATGTCAAGGAATTGTGCAGCAAGTGCCTAAATGAAATCAGAGACACACAATGAAGTAGTTTTATATAAATATATTTTACATCTATATCTACAGCAAACAGGAGCCTCATGAGGTAAATCACAGAACACACAGAAAAAAAAGGCGGGAAAACAGGGAAACTCCCCCTCCATACCTACAGCAACCAATCATAGTGCAGATTGTCTCATGCAAGGAGCCAGCATTCTCCAACCCAGAGGTCTCCAACCTTTGCAACTTTAAGTCTGAAGGACTTCAGTTCCCAGAATTCTCCAGCCAGCTTTGCTGGCTGGAGAATTCTGGGAACTGAAGTCCTTCAGACTTAAAGTTGCAAAGGTTGAAGACCCCTGCTCCAACCAACCAACTACAACTGTATGTTCTGGCTCAATGCAAAACCCCACTACTCTAGCTACTAAATTTAAATATCTTAACAACTTATGTCTGCTTTTCACACTTACAACCATTGCAGCATCCCTGTAGTCACATGATCAAAATTTGGACACTTGGCAACTGGCATGTATTTATGGCGGTTGCAGTGTGCCAGAGTCATGTGATCACTCTTTGCAATCCTCTGACAAGCAAAGTCAGTGGGGAAGCCCAATTCACTTAACAACTGTGTTACTTACTGAACAACTGCAGTGATTCATTTAACAACTGTGTCAGGAAAGGTCGTAAAATGGGGCAAACCAGAAATTTTGGGATCAGTTGCAGTCATAAATCGAGGACTACCTGTGTTGTTTCAATAAGAATTTTGAATGATTTTATAACAGCTTCCTATTACATGATGCAAATCCAAGGAAACAATCAACTAAAAGTCTAAATTTCATAGGCGTTATACCCAGCTGAATCAATATGGGATTAATCTTGTTTGTGGTGGTGTATGAAAAAATATAGTGGATTTACCTAATAGAAATGCTGAAATTGGGCAAGTGCCCAATCTCTCCCACCACCACCATCTCTCCTTGCTCATGTTTGCCGTTGCTCACAAAATAATGATCTTGTTAAAAAAAAGTTGGAAGCTCTCCTAAACCAGTTGGATAAATAGACCAGAGGGCTGCAGCAAGAAAAGGAGGTGGCATTGGTGAATCTTGTCCATGTTTAAAAAATGAAATTACTGCTAGTGCAAAGAAACTATTTGATATCACCAATAATCAGATGGGAAGAATTCCTCTAAAGGACAGGATCTGAGTATTTGATATTTAGCTGCAGCTTCAAGACGAGACTTCATATGTAGGCATTAATTTCCATGCGCTATTTTAGGAAGGAAACTGAACTGTGATTACCACAATTATAAACTTCAGTTTTGTCAGCATTTGTATAGGTAGTCCTCAACTTACAAAAGTTTGTTTAGTGACTCTTCTAAGTTACAATGACTTTGAAAAAAGTGACATGATCATTTTTCACACTTAACAAGCATTGCAGCATCCCCATGATCACATGGTCAAAATTCAGATGCTTGTCAACTAACTCACATTTAGGTTAGTTGCAGTGTCCCAGGGTCATGTGATCATCTTTTGCAAAGTCAATGGAGAAGCCAGATTTACTTAACAACTGTATTACTAACTTAACAACTGCAGTGATTCAAATACATTTCCACTTTAATTTTTTTTTACTCAAATATAGGTGTAGGAAAGGACTTGGTAAAATATCTTTTCTTTGTTTGTTTGTTTTTATTACATTTCCTGAAAAGGATGCCAGAAGGCTGGATTTCAACCTATTAACTCAGCTTTTCCCTATCAGAGAGAAGTCAATGGTATGAAAAATTTCTAATTGCTGCCTTCATCAAAATGGGTTGTTCTTTCCCCCCCATTCTCTGGCAGACGGTGCTTCAACTCTAGTACTCTAGGATGAGCCAGGTTATTTAATGAAACTGTAGCTGTGCCTCTCGGGTTTTCTGTGACCAAATTAGACTGTGAGGTTTGGAGCTATATTTAGATAGGTGGTTGTGTGATCACTTTTTGTACTCCAGGACTATTCGATGCCATTTTCTGTAACCTCTCCCTCTTTCACTTTCCTCAAGGTAACAGAAGACAAGAGCACAGCTGTCCTAGAGTTTCACAAAGTCTGTAAACATCCTGACACGCTTCCCTCGGAGAATCGTGAGGTTTCATTGCACAAGGCGGCAGGATATGTTTCTAGACTGGCCTTGCTCATCATCTGTGAAAGAGAGCTGGCACCTGGATTGCTTAGGAAGTCTTCCAGAGGCTGGTCTGACCAAATGTCATAAGGCTACTTAACCCAAGAGAAGCAACTTGACCAGTAGTATCTCGAAGAATTTGCGGTAGAATGAAATACTACACCTTGGAATGTATTTATTACCTATAAAATGTTAGCTATTCTTTATAATTTCCCCATCTCCTCCTTCCTCCTCCTCCGTTAGATAAACGTTGCTGCTGCTTTTCTGTAACAAGATTTATCATGTACTCTTGTTTAATTTTAACAATGGAAAACTGTTGACTCCAATTATGCACATTCTTGAGAAGGGATATGCAATAGAAAGAATCAGTGTAGTCTTAAACTAAAATGGACTCACTTGTGTCTATTAAAATTTGGAAACTGTTGAACTCAACTTCCTTGGATGACTTTTATTATGAAAAATATGCTTGAGCTCTTATTTGTCTATTTTAGGATTATACAATCTGCCCATTGCCTTCAGACATTCCATGAGTATTGAATTAGGCATCAAATATTTCATGCACAGTCATACAAGGAGACAAATGTACTTGTGGTTGCCTTTTAAAATAATAGTAATTGTGCCAAGGTTTCTTAGTGCAGACCTGGGCATCATTTTAGGCTGGGAGAGCATTGAAAATGTTGAATTGCATATTGTGAGTCCTGTAAAAATAACACTTGCCATGAAAGACTTTCCTATTTACAAGAGGGCTACAATGCTAGGCATGGCTAGCCACAAAGCACCATATTACAAGAAAGCAGTCTTACTCTCCACTCCAAGAATTCTTTCCAAGAATTCATCAAAGTGTAATCTTTGCAGTCATTGCTGAAAATAAGCACAGTGTTTAAATGAATGCAAGAGTTCTGTTCGCAATTTTAAAAAATCTGATGGGACCAAACACTTAGAAGGTATCAGGAGAGGGCCCTTGAAGCTCATTGATGCTCATGGTCACCCCTTGCCTACCCAAAACCTAGGGTATTTGAAGGTCTTGGATGGTTATCTCAAACAACAGATTTTCTTAATCTAGTAGATGCACTTTGTTGCTGTGGTTGAGTTAAACCACATCCTCTTCTAAAGTGCTGATTCCTGTCATATACCCTGTCATCATGCACTCTGTGCTTTCCTACAACTCCCAGAATTTCCAGCAATTGATGGGGGCACCAGACATCCAGCCATGGAATCACCAAATCTCTTGCTTCTACAGTGGCACCTCTCCCATTCTTTTCAAAGGTCTGCTTTTTCAGAATGAGAAGAATTGTCAACCAGCTTTCTGGGTTTCTGCTGTTTAGGAAAAGCCAGGATCACTGTTGGAATTCTTGAAAACATTTAACAGTCAGCCGTATCTGGATACAAGTAATTATTTTGGTGTTAATTAGAAATGATTGAATGGTCTAATCATCTTAGAATTACTTATTGTTAAAATATTGGATGGGCATTTTAGACATCCACAGTTCTACACAATTGGGAAATAATTCTCGAATTGTAGGGAATCATTATTGGTACAATGCTTGCTATGAAGTGTTATTTGCTGATGTTTAGTTTTTATTGCTTCTATAATTTTATAACATCTTTGGGGATCAGAAGGGTAGAAAACCCCCATTTATAAGAAAAGTTTCTTATAAGAAAACCACATTTTACTTATTTTCTAGATTAGATTAGGGCTATGCAGTTCCAAATTTCAAAATAGTTGGTTTAAAAAAAAAGACAGGGTATGATGTAAAGCAAATTTAGAATTCTGACCTGTATGAATTTAAAGGACTTAAAATTTTGAAACATGCTACCTTAAGTATAAAGCAGCTGTTTTGAGCTTGAAACAAACATGTTTTGATCATTTGGAAATCATCAAATTAAGAGCATGAATGCATATTTTGAAATGTTCTCTATATCCTTAACATGAAGATAAACCCAAAGCTTGCTTTATTTGGGCAGGGGGTGTAAGAGAACTGAAATAATAAACATGGAGTAGAAGAAAAACTAAGAACCAGCACTGAAAATAGGCGCAAGCAAACTATAGCCTTTCAAATGACACTTTCATCATGCATTACCATTTTCATGCCGTCCAGAACACTTAATCATAGTTTAGCAATGGTTATTGTATGAAAAACAGTGTAATTATTCCCAGAGGATTTTGTGCTGCCCCATTCTGAGAATGATTTCATCCAAACAACTGAGATACCTCAAACTCATTTCTGTTCTAGGAGACTCAAGTCCAAAAATGGTTAAAAGACTCGACTCAACCCCTTCTATGAGAAAATAGAATGGTCCACATTGCTTTGCACTTTTATCACTAAAAGGTTATGGTAATAGCATTTAAAAAGTAGAAACACACGCTGTGTCCCTTTCTTGACAGACTTATGATAAACTGCCCCCTGTGAACAAGGTCTGCATTTAACATTGAAAACAGTCAATCAGCAATTCTACATGTCTCAAAGGAGGGTTAAATGTAAAAATAACATCAACTAATCCTCTGTGGTTTTGCAGACATTGTTCATAGGAGGAAAATGGGTTCATGCTAAATTGCACAGAAACATTGCCTTTGGTCAAATTAAGGTTGACTGATTAGTGATGCATATTATTTGAAGCTATTATTAAATAGCGTAGCCAAGTTATTGTTGGTTTCATATGAGATTGTTCATACTATTGTTAATTTATGTCATCTCCTGATTCGGATCCAAAAAATGCTGCTCATTACAATCTTTTAAAGTTTTGAAGAATTGAAACTCAGAACTTGTGAACATTATCTGCTTCTATAGAAGTTTTGCCTGTCTTTCAGTTCTATCTATAGAGACATGAGCATTCTTATTCCTACCACTGCAAATGGTAATGACTTTGGGCTGGATCTTTTTAGAAGTAATGCTTAGGCAGTATGAGTGCTTCTATCTAACCCTGAGAATAATGTTCTTCTGGCAGGCCTTTACTTTAATTACAGCTGTCTTTTGCTAGCATGCTTTATCATTTTGTGTTTGGAATTGGTTTGGCTGAGAGCCAGTTTGGCCAAGAGTTTAAGGCACTGGACTAGGAAAAGGAAAGTCCAGGTACTACTCCTCCCTTAAGTATGTCAACCAGCTGGATGATTTCAGGCCTGTGAGTCTCTCTCAGCACTGGGAAGAAAACCATAGCAAGTGACTTCTCAAAATATTGCCAAGAAAACTGGAGGGACACGTTCTTGTAGTTACCAGGACTCAAGGTTGATTTGAAGCCACCCAAAAGAAGAAAAAATGATTTATCTACTCCTGATTTCTGATTTATATATTTCTTTTTATATTTTCAAAACGTGAAACGGAAATAGGCTTTGAGAGCCTCCAAGCAGAAGGCAATATGTAAAAATATAATGTTTAGAACAAAGCACAAAGTGGAGACAAGCGATAACTTGCTCAGATAATGGATGATGATTTAAAAAGAGAATGCTGCATTGCAGGGTGTTCATGCCACTGTTGTCTCTTACAATCACGTCTGGCAGACATGTTGCATTGTTTCCCAAACCTGTTAGACTAGCAGTGAAAGAATGATAATATCAATGTATAATACACCTTGGGAAGCAATTGCAGTCACTTTCTGGGGTATGTAAAACTGGATTGTATCATGTCTTGGTTGCTGGAAGTTTATTTGACTCCATCATTATTCTTAACTTCAGCAGGATCATCACAGCTGAAATTGCACAAAGATTTCTGGGATGACCAAATATATCCCTCTGGTTACAGTGCGAGTTGCAATCATCAAAACCGGTCTTCACCCTTCGTCTGCTGTTGGAAGCTGCAATGAGACCAATGATTCTGTTCTGGTGATTGAATCCAGTACGGTAGAACTCACCGATTCTACTCATAATTGCAAGTTACGGGATTAATCAAACACCAGGCCTGCTATTCACAAATCTTACTGTGGCATTTTCAGAAAATGTTCAAAGGAACATACGGGTTTCGCTGGAATGATAGCATATCAGCTAGCGATATGGAACTAAGCAGAGTGTTAATTAATCTGCAACATTGGGAAGAATGCTTTAAAAGTATTTTACTCGTTCAGATCACCGAAGATACAGATCTAAGCATAGAGTGATCATGTCTGAATGAGACACACAGACATTTTTAATAAAAAGATTGGCAAAGCTTTACTCATATAGAATGGGAGAAGGGTGATTAACAAGAGTAACATTGCTTAAAGTTATGGAACAGATTTAACAAGTGTCATTAAAAGAGCACCATCTCACTAAAAAAATAATACTATAATCTTAGATGTGGTATACTTTTAATTGTATTATCTTTTCTGGCTCAGAGTGGTTCCTCCCATGTTACACACATCTTGTGAGACATGCTAGTACTTTGGAGAAATCCCAGTCATTTCATAATTTGCAAAGTGAAAAAATTTGGGTGGGTGGCCAGTAGCCTAAATTTACATTCTGTCTGATATTCTGGTGGAATCCTGTTGCTGAATTATCATTAACATGCTATTATTGATAATGAAAAGCGAAAATATAGTGAGTCATACATGAAGCTTTGGTGAAAGAAGGAAATGTATTATAGGGATTTACTGGTTTGTTTTTAATTGTAAGTGGTGTATTGAGCAAGCTTATTGGTTTTAGCAAGTAGTATTTAAGCAAAAAAGTTGCAATATAAGGAAAACTCGGTTCTCTTGTATGTGGAAATATATTTCACTGATCCATTTTGGTAATGCAAACTATTTCTTGCCCTCCTCTAGTTGAATAGTTTGATAATACATTTTGTGGCATTAAATAAAATTGAGTTTGAATATGAAGATGTATTTTAAAAGTTAGGTTAATGTGGAGAAGCTGAGAGCTACAGAGGCTGCAGAAATATTTGCTCAGCTGAAGAAATGATTCCAGGTTCTGACCAAGTGAAGTTAAGTTTTAAAAAATTAGTGGCAATAGACTAGTTCAGGAAGTTCTCGTATACTTTAGAACTGAATTTGCAAGAGAAGCTGTAAATAAATTGCTTTTCTCTGCATTTATTCATCCTGAGCAAAAAGATTTTTGCAATTTAATGTTAGTTTAAATAACCTTGAATAGCTGAAAACTAAATTGGATCACTGTGTATCCATGTATGTGAAACTCTGTGTGTGTGTGTGTGTGTGTGTGCGTGCGTGAGAGAGAGAGAGAGAGAGAGAGAGAGAGAGAGAGAGAGAGAGAGAGAGAGAGAGAGAGAGATATGGAAGACACCCTGAAGCACAGAAAGACACGTGAATTGTCAGCAATTCCTGTAATCTCTATAGGTGGAAAAAATGCCTGAAATGATGATAGGAAAGTTGCTGACATCCATATTTTATCGATTACATTTTCCACAATGAATAACCTAAGATCAGCAGGTCAATGATCAGAACAATGCATAATGTATAAGCTGCTGCTTTTAAAAGGTTGTTTTGGTTTTGATTTTTCAAAAACAATTTACGGGGGTGGGGGGGGCGGCAGTATTTCTTCTAAATGGAAAGATCATTGAATAAAGCTGAGCATGAGTTTCACGCATCCAAAAATCAGAAATGAAAACGGAAGAATTTTTTTGATTGGAAGGAAGGTGAAAAGGTGGCAACAGAAAATGTGTCTCTGTAACTCTTGGTGCATGCAGTTTACATAAAAGAGGAGAGAGATTTAACTTCACTATCAAATTGGAATCTGAACTTTTCTCCTGGTATTCTTCCGGCATTGAATTGTCTTGTTTGGATCCTAGAGTGGGCTTCATCATAATTTATATCCATGAAGATATATCATATTTTATCCCATTTCTCATTCAATATTTTAATTTCCATTGTGCAAATCTCAACTATGGAGATAAATAAACTGAAGATGCAGGATAGCATTCCCAGCTGAAAATTGATCAACTTGCGGCTGTTCTTGAAATCCCTCTGCTAAGCAGGTCCAGGAATTTTCCAGATGGGATAGAGCAGATTTTGAAAGCAAATAGATGAGCGAGCTGTCAAGAGGTTCACAAGGAGATATCAGCTAACGCAACATTGGATTTCGCCATCTTATGCTTCCTAGGTGATTTTTCAAGCATCCGATGCTAGTTCTCAATTTAGGGAACCATGAAGCAGAGATTGTAAATTGCACCACAGACTGGATGATTAGAATTCAGTATATAGAAGCCATGTTGGAAAGAGCAGGAACTTCAATTACCTTCATCCTGCTGCTAAAATAACAAACAATTCTTTGAATTCTTTTGACTTAAATTTCTTGACCTTTTCATAGGGAGGATCTTATTCCCCCATGGTTGATTTCATGTGAGAGACCCAAGTCGCAATGTATCTCTTGGTATCAACTTTTTTTCTTTTGAGTAGCAATTTGAGCACTAAAATAAATAAAAGTAGGTTCCAGACTTATTTGGTTTTGTGGTCCTTGACAAGAATTCTATCCAAATGTTTAATTTAATAACTAATATTAATTACATTTTAATAGGTGAGATTGGACTTGTTTGGGGACAGGATGCCCATTATTCATGGTTAATATATGTACATGTATGTATGTATGTATGTATGTATGTATGTGTGTGTGTGTGTATGTGTATCATTCACACACATACATACATAATACACACATACATATACATGTGATACATATCACATATACAGTATATATCGTATTTTTCAGAGTACAAGACGCACCCAGGTTTTGAAGAGGCAATTTTTTTTTAAAAAAGTAGGTAGGTAGATAGAGGGATAGAGAGGGAGAAAAAGAGAGAGAAATACAGTAGGGAGGGAGGGAGAGAGAGGGAGGGAGGGAGGGAGAGGGGGGAGAGAAATACAGTAGATAGGAAGAGAGAGTGTGTAGATAGGTAGGTAAAGGGGAGAGAGGGAGAAGTACAGTAGATAGGTAGGTAGGGAGAGAGAGAGAGTAGGTAGGTATATAGAGGGGGGAGAGAAATACAGTAGATAGGTAGGGAGAGAGTGTGTAGATAGGTAGGTAGAGGGATAGAGAGAGAGAAATAGAGAGAGAGAAATACAGTAGATAGGTAAGTAGAGAGAGAGAGAGTAGGTAGGTTGGTTGGTAGATGTTTCCAGGTGTATTTACCCATGTGCTGGAGAAGGAAATCACTGACCACCTTTGGAACAAATCTTTGTTTCTGCAGGCACAGTACTTGACCAACGTAATTCTCATCAATCACTCTAACTAAACAGCTTTCCAAAAGGGAAAAAAAAAACTTGTGCACTTTGCAAACCTCCCCCAAATGGCCCGTTTTTCATGAAAATGGCCCCCCCTTTTCAAATAAAAGGCATGAATAGCCTTGTGGGGGCTTGCAGAGTGCTCCTGGGGGAGGCAAAATGAGGAAAAAAATGGCCAATTTTTGTGTGAAAAAGGGCCATTTTGGGGTCAAAAAATTGCATGCATAGCCTTATGGAGACTTATAGAGTGCTGTGGGGGCAAAAACGCCCTGTTTTTGCTCATTTCTGCCCTCCCCCAGCCCCCAGAAGCTCTCTGGAAGCCTCCATAAGGGTATGCACGTGACCATTTTGGTGAAGGGGCGGGGTTTCAGGCGGCAAAAAATGCTGTATTCGATGTATAAGACGCACCCAGATTTTCAGCTTCTTTTTAGAGGAAAAAAGGTGCGTCTTATACTCTGAAAAATATGTATCTTTCATGGATGCTTTTTATCAAGTGAGGTCCATTCTCTGACTGCCTTGGTCCACCTCCCATCAGTTCTTGTTGTCTGACCAGCCCATTCCCATTTCAATTCTTTTACTTTCTTGATGATATATACTTTTGTTTGTTCTCTACTCCAGGGGTCCCCAACCCCTGGGCCGCAGACCGGTGCTGGTCTGTGGCTTAATAGGAACCGGGCCGCAGGGCCAGAGAGGAGGGAGGAGGGGGCAGCCCCCTGGGCAGAGCATGCGCCAGATGCGGGAGAGCTCAGGCGCAGCCGTTCGCGCTGTTGGAGGCCCTAGAGAGGGCCGAGTGAGCCGACTCCCCCCCCGCATGTGCATGCACAGCCCTTCGCGCCATTGGGGGCCCTAGAGGGACGAGTGAGCTGACTCCCCCCCGCATGCGCATGCGCCACCTGTTCGCCCCCCCCCCCCCGCTCCTCCTCTATGCCAACCGGTCCGCAGAATTTTCTTTAAAACGAAACCGGTCCCTGGTACAAAAAAGATTGGGGACCCCTGCTCTAATCCATGTGCAGGTCTTTCTCTCTTGTCTTCGTGTCTTGTCTTGAGCCATCTTTCCATGGCTCTTTGTACTAGTCAAAGCTTGTGTATTGATTGTGAGGTTAATGTCTATTTTTCACTGGCGTATGTTACACATACACACACACACCTCAAACAGAATGAGACAGAACCACAACCTATTGTAGTATAGATATTAAAATAAAATAAACACGACAAAAGGGAAATAACCAATTGATGTGGAATAAATGTAGTAGAATTGTTTCCATGTTGCCCAATCATACTCTCACTATACATATTAAATTTTCTAGAATCAGGTTTCTCTTTGTGGTTCCAACTTTATGCTGAGGTTATCTGAACAACTCCAGCGTAATGAAATGCGAAAAAAGGTAATAAACAAGCACTGCAGCCTTCACTGTGGACCGATTTAACTAGGTCATGAGGTAAACATGTGAACTCCTAAACTGGAAGATTGACTTTAGTTAACCCAGAGGTGATAAGAATTAAAAACAGGCCCAGGCACATTGAGGACTATGTTCCTTGGATCCTTATCCCCATCCGTCTCCTGACAGACATTATACAAGTGCAGTCAATGCCATTTCGTTCCCATACCTCAGTCTGAATCCTGACTGAAAAGGATCCAGATACGTCACTTCTCTGGAGTGAATGTCTACAGCCTTAATGATATGATGAATACATCAGGGATGGGTTATTTAAGAATCGCATAACAAGAAGAAAGATGGTCAAACACAGTTTACGATGATATGGTGAAGCATGCTTTATGAGGATATGGAGAACAGTGTTGATATAAACCACATTTAATTAAATAGCCCCCTTTCCCCCTCTTTGCACATTGGCATAACTTCTCCCCCCTCCCTAAAAGGAATAGCAAGACGGGCAAGCTTGCCGTTTTTGTGCAGAAGAATATGAATCAGCTATTTTGCAGCAGCAACTGCTACACTCCCAAGTAACAACAACAACAACAACAACAACAACAACAATAATCATTATTGTCATTGTACTAAAATTACATTGAAATTGGTTTTAACTTCACTGGTGCAAAATTATAACAGAAACAAAAAAGAGAGAGAGAAAAGAAAAAAGAAAAAACTAGCATGTGCATGGAGTG
The DNA here is from genome assembly GCA_039707465.1 of Rhabdophis nuchalis. Classification (NCBI taxonomy): domain Eukaryota; kingdom Metazoa; phylum Chordata; class Lepidosauria; order Squamata; family Natricidae; genus Rhabdophis; species Rhabdophis nuchalis. The sequence goes on from CM077645.1 coordinate 75,654,987, forward strand.
ATTGTGGTTGAATTTAAAAGTCTCACAGCCCAAGGGTAGAAGCTATCCTGATCTAGCATCTAATGGACCAAATACATTAAATCGGTAGTTCTCAACCTGTGCTCCATAGACCTGCAGGGGGTCCCCGATGTCACAGGGGGCCCATGAAAGCTTGAAGAAATGTTATGATTTAAACCTTGGGGGTCCATGGCCACAGAAGAGGTTTAAAGTGGTCCGTGGTGAAGAACAGGTTGAGAACCACTCTTAGATAGTAAAGAGTGCACTTTCTCACATGTTAATGTCTGCAAGTACAACCCAGCATTGAAATAAGTTGGTAGGCCTGCCATATTGCCTGTTGTCTTTAGGACAGGGGTCTGCAAAGTTGGCTCTTTTAAGACTGGTGGACTTCCAGAATTCCCCAGCCAGCATAGCTGGCTGGGGAATTCTGGGAGTTGAAGTCCACCAGTCTTAAAAGAGCCAACTTTGCAGATCCCTGCTTTAGGAAATGAAACAGAATTGCACAGAGCTACAAAGCCTGGTCATTGGGAATGTCTTAGAAATGCATCAATGCAAATTTCTTCTGGTGGAGCAGAACCAAACCTAGATATTTCTAACAGCTGCCCGGTTGGGTGCTGAACATTTTTAATGATGCCCCTTCCCCCCACAATCCTTCTATGTAAATTGTATATGTTCGCTACTGTTAACGCTAGTTTTTCTAGCTCATGTCAGATCTGAAAATAATTAGCTTCGATTAGGAGTAAAAGAAGCCTGACACACTTAATCTGTGTGTAACCCTTCCTCTTTTACATTCATTTTATCCCCATTCTGTGTCCAATATTGCATCGTACTTCCCTTCTGTGCCTTGCAAGGAAAAAGATGGGCTGAAATTGTATAAATAAAAAAAAGGGGAGGAAATGTTCTGGAAATTCTTGTAGGTTTCTCCTAAGACAGGGGTCTGCAAAGTTGGCTCTTTTAAGACTGGTGGACTTCAATTCCCAGAATTCCCCAGCCAGCCATGCTGGCTGGGGAATTCTGGGAGTTGAAGTCCACCAGTCTTAAAAGAGCCAACTTTGCAGACCCCTGTCCTAAGACATGCATTTTTGATAGAAAAGTGTGTGTGTTTGTAAGCTTTTTCAAAGGGAATATTGAAAATTAATATAAATGAAGAGAAAGCCGGAAAAAGAAATAAAAAGAAAGCTAAAATACAGGAACTAAAACATAGGAAAGAAATAATATACAAAGAAATAGCTTTCAATCTTCTTCACCACAGTTATAATTCTAAATTTCCCTCTTAATCTATGGTTACAATATATAATTTTTCTATAATCTATCCTATCCAATCATCAAAACCATATACCAGTATCATAAATTCATTTTTTCCTGTTTCATGCAAAAAGTATATAAGGGGTTTCCAATCATCAATTAAATGGATATATTGTCTTTTCTCTTATCAAAGAAGTCTGTATAGGCATTTTAGCAAGTTCCATCATTTTCACCAACACTTTCTTTCATTGTCGGCAATGCTGAATCTTTCCATCTGGGTGCAACAATAACCTCGCTCAGGTTATCATGAACAGAACTAAAGTTCAATGACTTTTTTTTCCAATTGTTTGCACCAATCCCAAAAGTCAAACCTCTTTTCTCAATTGTGTATTCACCCATAAAATCCTCTGAATCAGTATGTGTGTTTGAATCTAGAATTTTCTGTCCACCAAACATGGCAAGCATTTTCATAGAACACTTCTAAGATGCTGGTTTGAAAGTGGCTTCTCTAAACCAGGGGTCTCCAACCTTTGCAACTTTAAGTCTGAAGGACTTTGCTGGCTGGAGAATTCTAGGAGCTGAAGTCCTTCAGACTTAAAGTTGCAAAGGTTGGAGACCCCTGCTCTAAACCCATTAGTGCTTCAAGGGGTCAAGATGGTGGCTGGCTTTGTATGATCAAAGCCAAGCCCTTTTCCAGAGCTTTTAAAACAACACACCTGGCTCCCACTTACAACTTGTGGGCAAGGGGCTGAATGAGAATGGCACTGCAATTTTTCTTTGGAGGATTAGAAAACTGCAAACCTCATTGGAATAAAATATATCTCCCACCCTCTGCATGCCTCTTGTCTCCACTGTACCAACTGAATAGGCCAAGATCTCACATCCTTCCCACTCTGCCTGGGCAAGCTCGCTGGCTAGAAATCTGAACAAATGAAAATGTATGATTGAAGCATACTTTTTTCCTATCAAGGCCTTGGTTTTGCCTGTGCATGCAACAGACAATCTCTAGCAAAGATAGTCTGAGCCTTCCTTTCTGGACCAGCTGGATAAACAAGCTTGTCCAAGCAGAGCAGGAAAAATAGGAGCCGTTGCCTATCTCTTAACAGTTGTGAGAACCGAATTTAACACTTGGTTCTCACAAACGTGGCTGAACTGGCTAGATAACAACCTGTTGAAAACTATTGTAGTATTGCTGTCATGAGCAGATGTGAAAGTTTAATGTTTGAGAATGTCTTTTGCATGCTACTGCGTTTCCTAAATTTTATAAACTTAAAAATTATCCTCTGGATTGTGAAGTCCTTACTGTCTCGGAGTTTCGTTCTTAGTCTGCACACTTTACCTGTCAGCTCTGATGATATAACCTAGTCAGGTAATGAAATGTCTACAAGTAAACAAACAACTCGGAGAGCACCAAGGACTCCACAGTTTAACCCTGAGCTATACATAATTTCTTCTACTTGTATTTTTTTTATGTCATACCATTCTTGCCATATGACTTTTCTGACATGACATTCAAAGGCTACAACCATACATGCTCATTCATCCAGATTTCTAGCTAGCTTTGTGGTGAGCATCAAATTTGATCAAACAGTAAAATTCAGATCTTTCTCAATCTTTTTGATGCTCAAAAACATGGCGTCTCTTTATGGTAGAAACTAACAGGTTTATATTATTTTATGCAGTTCCCTTTGCTATGGATATTTATCCAAATACAGGTAGTCCTCAAACTAATGACCCCAATTGAGCCCAAAATTTCTGTTAAGTGAATTTTGTCCTATTTCAAAATCTTTCTTGCCTTGGTGGTTAAGTGAATCACTGCAGTTTGATAAGTTAGCAACCCGGTTGTTAAGTGAATCAGGCTTTCCCATTGACTTTGCTTGTCAGAAGATCCCAAAAGGGGATCACATGACCTTAGAGATACAGCAACCGTCATAAATATGAACCAGTTGCCAAGCAACTGAATTTTGATTGCATGATCATGAGGATGCTGGAAAGGTCATAACTCTGAAAAACGGTTATAAGTCACTTTTTTCAGTGCCCTAACTTTGAACGATCACTAAATAAAGAGTTGTAAGTTGAGGACTACCAGTAGATGAAGTAGGAAGTGTAATGAGATTCTTCAGAGTTGGTGGCAAAACAGAAATTTTAATTTGTAGATATCAAACTGGAAATGATGGCAGTAGATTCTTGGGGAACAATAGGATTTTTCTCACTGGGTGTTCTGATGCATGCCTGCATCATTATTTTATTAATAATGTGCATTAGACTGCACATAAAATTACAAATGAATAAAAAATCATGTCGGTAGGGATATGTTGCCAAAACAACCTTGTGATCTGGATTTGGGAGTAAACAGTCTTAAAGAGAAAAACACTATTGATTCTTCCAAACTTAATAATGGGGATATAGGCAGGTCTGAGTATATTAAAACAGCTAAAGGCCATCGCTTGTGAGGGAAAAGTAATGTGGAATTTTTTATGTGAAATAAAACCTGAATTTCGAAGGACTTGGAATGTGGAATGCTGGATATCAGCCTAAAGTCAAAAGGAATGGATTGCGTAGTTTCCAACTGTAGCCAAAAGACTATTGTGCAACACGTTTTTCTTGCCTAAGAATCCAAACGATCCTTTTTTCCTCTCTCTCCTGCTCTCTTTAATTACATCAGAGGCCATTAGCATTCAACCTTCAAGATGCAGAAAGCTAAGTCAACTTTCACCCTAACATTATTTCCTGGAATGATAAGGGGTTTTTTTTCCTTGCAAGTCAGATGACTGTGTGGCAAGCAATGTGGCCTTCCCTTGTGCGCGTTGTAGTCGTACGTTATTTTTCCACTCTCAAAATTCAACATTTCCTCCCCATCCCCCACCTTTTCTTTACTGGAAAATGTTCATTCAACATTAATATTTATTTATATAATTTATTTAATTTGATTTGTATACCGCCCTTTCTCCCATAGGGACTTAGGGAGGTGCACAGGGAAAATAAAAGGTACATTTAAATACAGTCAATAGATAAATTTAAAGTTAAATTAAATACATTTAACCTGAGTTAGAATAAACTTAAGAAACCCTATTAAAATGATAGTAAAAACAAACTATGCCAGGCCGGCTGCATGAAAAAAAGTAAATCTTCAATGCTTTACGGAAGAAGCGAAGGTCCGTGGTAGTGCGAAAGTCTATGTATCAACTCTTCTCTTTGTCTTGCTTTTTTTTGCTGCCTCAGGAAGAAAGGGTGTTCTCCTGGACAATTGTTTGTAAGAGGATCATTAGTAGTATTATGGTCTATAAAGTTCTTCACTGTTTGGGCTCTCTGTTTTCATCAAATTAGCCCTGGCCAGGCTTAAAGCCCATTAGCATTACTAAGATTGTCTATTCCATAATGATATGGAATTGGGATCGCAGCTGTGGTTCCCAGTAGCCCTACAATATCCTGGTCACAATCTTCTAATACTATGTGACAATGACAACAACTGTGATTTTTGTTAGGAAAAAAACAACAACAACAACCATTGAACTATTCTCCTTCTTCTATTTTACTTACTTTCACTTTACCTCCATTGGTGGTGGAGAAGACTCTCAAGAGTCTCTTGGATTGCAAGGAGACCAAATCAATCAATCCTGAAAGGAAATCAATTCTGACTGTCCTTTGGAATGATAGATACTGAAACTGAAGCTCAAAGACTTTGGCCATCGAATGAGAAGAAGGACTCATTGGAAAAGACCCTGATGTTGGGAAAGACTGAAGACAAAAGAAGAAAGGGATGACAGAGGATGAGAAGGTTAGACAGTGTTGTTGACTCAATGAATATGAATTTAGGCAAACTCCAGGAGACAGTAGAGGACAGTGCGGTCTGGGATGCTATGGTCCATGAGTGTCGCAAAGAGTCAGATACAAGTCCAGAAATTGGAAGCGTGTGTGTGTGTGTGTGTGTGTGTGTGTGTGTGTGTGTGTGTAAGAGAGAGAGGGGAGAGAGAAATATTTGGAGTTTACTATTACAAGGGGACCTTGGGTGCTGACCCTAATCCATTCCAGGACTTTGGTCGGCACCTGATTTGGTCGTGACCAGAAGCAAGACTGACTGAGCATGTATGCACACACAAAAATTGGTGTAACAGGGGAAATCGCCGCGGCAGATAAAATCACCACGGCTGTGTTTATGATCTGAGTGAAACATTTAGCAGATTTTTCGGTTAGCACCTGAATTGTTCGTGGTCTGAGTCGTTCGGGACCTGAGGTTCCATTGTATATGATTTGCTACTATATGGTTGGTACATTCTCTCATAGAACACTGATAAGCTTCTAAATTTCAGGTATTCCTCATAATGTTTTCTCTCTCTCTCTCTCCCTCCCTCCCTCCCTCCCCCTCTCCCTCCCTCCCTCCCACCCTCCTTCCCCCTCCCTCTCTTATATGTATTAATATATGCATAGCTCATTCAATTTTACAGTGTGTTTGAATTCCTACCATGCTTTATTATTCCTTATGTGCAAGTAATTGGATGGCAAACCAGTGCTCTTTTGCATCCTGAATATACCAGGATGTTTCAAGAACATGCTTAAAAGCAATTATATATTTCAAATACCCACTTACTATCACAGTGAGTGGCTCTAAGTAAACCATGAATCAATTGCTAATTAACTCTGTGTCTTGCCTGCAACAAAGCAATTGGTTTTACTTCTTGCTTCATTGCACACTTCATGCATATATAAATTGCTCTGGCTTTGTTACTCATCTTCTACTTAATTTGAGCTGCTTCAAAACTATTTATCTCTAAATTGTGTATTAGCGATTAGTGATCTCTTACTCTTCCTGGAAAATCATCTTGCCTTAAAATGTGGCGGACTTAGAAGGAAAGAACATGCTCTAGTTCTTAATCACAGCTAAGAACTACATTCTTTAGATCAGGGGTCCCCAATCTTTTTGGCACCAGGGACCAGTTTCATGTAAAAAACATTCCGCGGACAGGTGGGCATGGCTCAGCCGGCTTAGAGGGGAAATGGGGGGGAGGGGAACAGGTGGCGCATGCGCGCGCGGGTGTGTGTGTAAATCTCTCACACTTCTTGTCCTGGAGGACGCGGTGGAGTCAGATCACTCACCCCTCTCAGGCCTCCAACGGCGCGAAGGGCTGCGCCTGCGCTCTCCCGCTGTTCTCGGCTGGGGCAGGGAAGGATGGGCTGCATCCCGGACAGGAGGGCCTGGCAGCCCTCTTCCCCCCACGCAGGGCCGGGTGGTGCCCTGAACCCTGCCAATGCAGGCCGTTGCCCCCGTCCTTCCACCGGGGAGTGCCCCGGCCAGCCGCCAGGATAGCGGAGCGTTTGCTACACTTTCCTAAGAGTTGCGCTACTCTCTCTGCTGCTCACTCTGGCCCGGGTACTATCAAGCCGCAAACCAGCACTGGTCCATGGCCTGGGGGTTGGGGAGCCCTGCTTTAGATGGGTGAGAATGTTTGATTTTTCTTCAGTTGTGTTGGGGGCCAACTCTGCCCAAATGACTGTCTTTGTAGATATAAGATTTAATTTTAGCTGGGAATTACTGAATACGATACATATGAAGGATACAAACTTGCTCAATGCTCAAATATTAAGATAATAAGAATAGTTAAGGATGAAAAAACATTTGTCCAATAGAGCTTGTACTAGATTACTATAATGATGGAAGAGCTGACGAAAAGATGACATGTTTCATAAAAACTGGAGGCCAGAATAACATCCCAAGCTTAGTATACAACTAAGGAAAATAAGTAGTTGATTCTTCGGAATGTTTGTGGTTGAGAAGTTGCTCAGCCTAGAAATCCACAGGATTCTAGAAGAAACATATTATCTGGCCCCTTTTCAGTCAGGACTCAAACTTTTCTAGTTCTAAGACAGCACTGACTGAACTTATTGATGATCCCTGACAGATTCAAGATGGTGGCAGTCAGAGGTGGTATTCAGCTGGTTTGGACCGGTTCAAGTGAACCGATAGTGGAAATTTTGAGTAGTTCGAAGAACCGGCAAATGCCACCTCTGGTTGACCCCTCCCCCATCATTCCCTGTCCTATAATTATTTGGTTTTTAGCTCAACTGATTCGCGCGGCAGAACGGATTGCTGCGCCTCAGCTGAGCTAAAAAAATAGCCCAGCTCATCAGCGCTGACACCAAGGGCGGTCTTTGAATGGTGCATGTGCACGCAAAGCATGCATTAGGCACGTGCACACGCAAAGTGCTCTCTCGTACAACCGGTAGGAAAAGATTTGGAATCCCGCCACTGGTAGCAGTGCATCCATTTTGGCCTTCCTTGATCTCGCAGAGGTCTTCACTGCTATTAATTTTAGTATAATGGCCAGCTCATGGGGTTTGGAGTGGAGGCATATCCATTGTACTGGTTCCCTTCCTTTCTCCAGGAAAGGTTCTGGTTGGAACTAATAAGGGTGGGCTGGGATGGAAAAGAGTTCCGTTTATGGCTTCTTGTCAGACAAACCAGAAGTTTCTTAGATTTATTCATTTATTTTGTATTTTATATAATTTTGTATTTTATACCTACCATGAAAATTTTGTTTGATTTATCAAGTTTTGTGCAGCAATTTACACTGCTGCTTTGAAATAATTGACTCATGTTTATTTTAAAAGGCTCTTGTGTCAGCTCTAATATACATGCATTAGATCAGACTTTCCAAATGCTTGTACTGAGTGGAAGGCAAAATCCAATATACACTGAAGACATTTCACTGAGAAATGGCAGTGGTAGATTCTGCATATCATAGGTTTGGAAGGATCAGTGACAACCAGGAGAGAAAGTGTTGTGATTTCTTCATTAATTTTTCCCCCAATTGATTTTTTTTTTCCAAATTCAAGTTTCCAAGTTTCTTCCATCCCATGCACCTGAAACAACCTCTCATTTCCAGCTAGCATACCTTTAGAAAAAGAACTGACCTGTTCTCAATTTTTTTTAAAAAAAAAACCTGGAATGAAATAGAATATTGTGCAATCGATAAGCACCTACACTCATATGCATACTATGGGGACAGCAGGTCAGTACATGCCCAGATTCCAAAATATTCATAACGTCTACTTATTTTATTTCATCAAGCTTAATGCATTGCCCGAGTTTTAAAATTACTTGCTTGTGCAATGAAAATGATTCCTGCTGGAAAGGAACTTCTATATTTAGACTATCCCCCAGGTAAGTAGGTAGCTCAAAGAAAATGTACTTGCCTTTCTTGGAAGCGCTTCCATCTTGATTCCTAGGTCACACCAGACGTGATATTCAGCAAGTTCTGACCAGTTCTGGAGAACCAGTAGCAGAAATTTTGAGTCGTTTGGAGAACCAGTAAATACCACCTCTGATTGGCCCTGCCCCCATCTATTCTCTGCTTCCCTAGTCCCAGCTGATCAGGAGAAAATGGGGATTTTGCAGTAACCTTCCCCTGCCCCACTCACCAATCCATGCCCCACTCACCAAGCCCCAACCACAGAACCGGTAGTAAAAATGTTTGAATCCCACCACTCTGTCACACTAACCCATAGATTAATTGTATGGATTTTGTAGTGCATACTTCGTGAAGAGTGCATCAGATTTTATGTCAATTTACACTGTTGGGGCTGAGTATTACATGGAATTTTGAAAAATGGGCATATATACTGTATATACTGGTGCAGAAAGTGGGAGGCGTTACAGTAGTTGTCAACTTACAACCATTCATTTAGTGACTGTACAAAGTTACAACAGTGACTTATGACCATTTTTCACACTTATGACTGTTATAGCATCCCCACAGTCATGTGATCAAATTCAGATGCCCTGGCAACTGGTTCATATGTATGACAGTTGCAGTGTTCCAGAGTCATATGACCACCTTTTGTGACCTTTTGATTAGCACAATCAATGAGGAAGTCAGATTCACTTAACAACCATTGTCACTAATTTAACAACGGCAGTGATTCACTTAACAACTGTGGCAAGAAATGTTATAAAATGGGCCAAAATTCCCTTAACAAATGTTTCACTTAGCAACAGAAATTTTGGGCTTGTTTGTGGTCAAGGACTACCTGTATTTTTAAGAAGGTGCACATGCATATCTTGATGTACACAAACATACACAAATCACTCATAAACACAAAGCCCACATATTGCTGTCTGACACCTACACATTGCAGAGCGATCAGAAGAGCAACAGGAGTGACTCCCGGAAAATTGGCCATGACGGGCTGTTTTTGAAGGACAAACTGTACTAATAAAAGACAATATTTGTAGCTCAGGATTCAATGGTAGGATCTTTGATGCCCTCTGAGCTTGGTTGTTTTCTTGCAGACATTTGCAAGATAATATCTGCAAGACAGCAATCAAGCTCAGAGAGTACCAAGGACCCACAGGACAGATTGTTTTCTGTCTCAGATAACAAGAAGAGGAACTTGGCAACAAGGGGAAAATGGGTAAAACAGTGTGCCAGGGGGAGGGGTGTTAAAGAAAAGGCTAGGAAACCCATTGGCGGGCAGAGGAGGGACAGAGACTGACGTTTGACAGAGGAGGTAAGAAATGTGTCGACAAAAAATTAAGCAAGAATGAGACTGTGTGAGGACAGGCATGGACCTAAGGAAGCAGGGCAAGCACACAAAATGGCAGACAGGAGTGAAAAGTTTGAAGGAGATGCGGCAGTGGTGCAGGCTCGCACCTACTCGCGAGAACCGGTTGGTGAAATTTAGAGAACCGGTGAGAGGGGGTTCCACCGGCGGACCCAGACGTAAGTCTGGCCCGCCGCTGCCAGTGACCCAACGGGAAGGAAAGGAAGGAAGGAAGGAAGGAAGGAAAGAAAGAAAGAAAGAAAGAAAGAAAGAAAGAAAGAAAGAAAGAAAGAAAGAAAGAAAGAAAGAAAGAAAGAAAGAAAGAAAGAATTTATCATCACAACTGAGTCCAAAATTTTGGTTGCTAAGCAAGAGCGTTGTTAAATGAGTTTCACCACATTTTAAAAGGTGGCCACTCCCACCCTGTCACATGACTGCCAAGCCACGCCCACAAAATAGGCCACACCTACAGAGTAGGTTCTAAAAAATTTGAAACCCACCACTGAGATGTGGTATGCAGTTGCACCCGTGCTAAGCCATAAGTTAGGACTTATATATCATAGTAGCTGAGATCATTCTATCTGCTAAGCTGAATCAAACATACGGCCTCATGGCTGGTTGTCAATCCAATTACTATTTTTCTGGACTAACGTGGGAAACAATCTGGGGTGAAGAAAGGAAAGAGAGGGTGTGGTTATTCAGCCCAATACAGTTCACACAGAAGAGCTAAACAAATTCACAAGGTACAGGGCTGTGACAAAAAAAAATCAATTTCACCTCCTTATTTCTGGGCTTGGTTCACTCTACATTTATAAAAGGATGGCCGCATTTGGTTGTTCAGTTCTTGCTGAAATCAAGTTGGGAGGAAAATCTGATTTAGCTCTTTGTTTCAGTAATAAACCATTTCCACCATTGCATAAAATAGCTATAAGCTGTGGCTGTTTTCTTTCTGTGATTACAGGTATGTGGATTGGTTATGAAAAGTGATCTATAATGGTAGCGTACTGATTTTCAATTTATTTTGCCGGGCCTTCTGTAATATTTTAAAATATTTTAAAATATTTTAATATTTTACATACTCTTGCTAATTACTGTTAGTATTGCATTAAATAAAATAAATAAAATACAAAGAAATCAGAAATAGGAAGCACATTATTTGCCAATGCACCTTTAAATCATATTTATTTACATATCTTTTAGGAGAGACTCAAATTTTCCTCTGCAATTTTTGTAGGTCGTAGCTGGGCATATTTATCATTCCAAACCTTTCAAGTTTTTTGAAAGAATGGATGAAAACAATTTCCCTAACTTACCTGATGACATAAAAAGAACATTCAGCCAACAAATGAATAACAATGAACAAAATGTACAAAAATGTTGGAAGACATGCTCTGCCTGCAGATATAATCCATAAATCTTGTTCTGTAGATGTGGAGTTGGCATTCATGTTTCCCACAACCTAAGCTGCAGGTTCTATACTGTACACTTATTTAGGAATAAGTTGAAGCAATCATAGCCTCCAATTTTTGTATGAGATTTTGGTGTCATTTATCTTCCTTTGTCCTAAATTCAACGTCTCGCAAAACAGGCGATGTTTTCAAGATCCTTTAAAGGGGGATGGGGAATTGAAGCAGCTATTGATGGCAATTGGTAGAGTGGTCCAAAGGCATATGATCTTATATGATTTGAGGTACAGTGATGATGAGTTTCAAGATCAGCCTTTCAGTATTATAGGAAGATGTTAGATTCTAAGGCACCTTTGTCTGGTCACCCCAGCGATGAGAACTCTCATTTATCACCTTCAGCAGGGAAGAACTTTGGGATTGCTGCAAGCATCTGGTCCTAAAATAAGCACCCACTTTGCCCAAGACTTTGCATCCAGTTCAGTGGTGGGATTCAAAAAAAGTTTCCTAGCGGTTCTGTGGGCGTGGCTTGGTGGGCATGGTGTGGCTTGGTAGCAGTGGTGGGTTTCTGCAGGCTCGCACCTACTCGCGAGAACCGGTTGGTGAAATTTAGAGAACCGGTGAGAGGGGGTTCCACCGGCGTACCTGGAAGTAAATCTGGCCCGCCGCTGCCAGTGACCCAACGGGAAGGAAAGGAAAGGAAAGGAAGGAAGAAAGGAAAGGAAGGAAGGAAGGAAGGAAGGAAGGAAGGAAGGAAGGAAGGAAGGAAGGAAGGAAGGAAGGAAGGAAGAATTTATCATCACAATTGAGTCCAAAATTTTGGTTGCTAAGCAAGAGCGTTGTTAAATGAGTTTCACCACATTTTAAAAGGTGGCTACTCCCACCCTGTCACATGACTGCCAAGCCATGCCCACAAAATCGGCCACACCTACAGAGTGGGTTCTAAAAAATTTGAAACCCACCACTGCTTGGTAGACATGGTTTGGTGAGCGTGGCAGGGGGAAGGATACTGTAAAATCTTCATTCCCTGCCCCCTCCAGGGGAAGGTTACTGCAAAATCCCCAATTCCTCCCGATCAACTGGAATTCGGGATGCAGAGAATAGATGGGGGCAGGGCCAGTCAGAGGTGGTATTTACCAGTTCTCCAAACTATTCAAAATTTCCACTACCGGTTTTCCAGAACTGGTGAGAACCTGCTGTATACCACCTCTGATCCAACTAAAGTGCAATGTTTAGGTGCTACTTCTTTACCATTGGTGAGGGCAGATCAAACTTAACAACAGTGGTCTGATGGCCCATCTCTTTCCAACCAACCAGCATTCAAAATGAGAAGGTGTTCCCTAGGGCAGTTATGAGTGGATTCGTAAGAATAACCTTCCCCTCATGTATGTCACTTGGGGAAAAAACCCGCAGGCTAGCCCCTTACATAAGCACCTATCCAAAATAGGATATCCCAGGTCACTCTGGTGTCCTGGATCTCACGTTTGATGCCACATACAGCAGAATCATCATGAAAGTTTTTTGGACCGCAGCTGAGTAGAACATTATAACCCAAACAAGAAGCTTGGTCATTGTTTCTTTTCCCCTGCTCTTTCCTTTTCTATCATTCGTTACTAAGGGGAACTTGGAGTTCATGTGTGCGGCACAATGGCTTAACCTCCAAAAGAAAGCAAATCAATGTACGCACAATGGTATTGTATACAGAAGGAATACTGGAATTGGGACTGCAAAGGCCAAGTACAACACTGAGCACTTGTGGCCAAGTGGTTAGCATGCCATATTGCAGGCTAACTCTGCCCACTGCCAGGAGTTTGATTCTCACTGGCTCAGAGTTGATTCAGCCTTCCATCCTTCTGAGGTTGGTAAAATGAGAACCCAGACTGTTGGGGGCAATGTGCTGACTTAGAGAGGGCTGTAAAGCACTGTGAAGCGGTATATAAGTCTAAGTGCTATTGCTATTGACTTTGGCTGCTTTGTTCAGGTACCAAGGAGAATCTGCTCATGCTTACGTGACCGTCCGAATATTCAGAGAGCATAGAGGTGAAAGTGAAGACACTATTTAAGGTTGTTTTGGAAGCTTTATGTTTTCCCTTATTCTCTGCCTGTCTTCTGCTTAACATTTGCTACGTTGTGCTTGGGAATGTGCATGTGGGTGACTCTTGTCCTGATCGCAGCTTTCCAGAATGTGTTTCTGTGGTTTTGGCCCACTGGGGCAATATTATATTATTGCTATAACTATCCTCATGTTTTTCTACTTATTCAAGCAAATAAATTAATAAACTGCATTACTGAACTTTAAAAATATTTTTTAATTATTTGAATCAAGACAGCAAAAAAATCCAACTGGAATGGGATACAGTAAATCAAATGTTTCTCTGTGTCTGTGCCTGCATCTGGCTGCTTCTGACTTAGCTGGCAGCTTGTGTTGTTAGTATGTCAAATAGTGTTAAAGAATGCTAATGGAAAAAAATACTCTTTCTCACCCACTCTCTCTCTTTCTCTTGTCTATCTATCTATCTATCTATCTATCTATCTATCTATCTATCTATCTATCTATCTATCTATCTATCTATCTATCTATCATCTATCTATCTATCTATCTATCTATCTATCTATCTATCTATCTATCTATCTATCTATCTATCTATCTATCTATTCAGAATTAATTATTTACAGAATTAAATTAATTTATTTAGCCTTAGACATTCTTATAGGGAGGTGCCATTGTTTCATTTTTAATGTTCTTTTCTCCAATCTTTGTACAAGTTAGCTAAGTGGTAGCTGATTCCAAGTTCCCATTGCCTCCTAAAGCCATAAAAAGCAAGTTTTTTCATCAAACTATTAAGACATTTCAAATTATTTCCAATTTAGTTCCATAGCTATGCTGCTGAATTTTTCCACTCAGACATTTGGAATAGGGCTGGTTTGTTTTGAACTGAAAACAAAGCATGTGCTCTATTCCGGGCACTTCCCTAGAACAGTGTTAAGCATGAAAGTTTGGTACCCAAACTGGATGCTAGTAAATCTAGCATTCTCTAATAATAAATTCCAGATTTTAGTACACTGTATGCATGAGGTGATAGGTATGAGATGAGATGAGAGACATTATAACCAGCGTTGGAAGAAAAAACCAGTCCAGTTCCAAGCCGGGAGAAAGACGCTGGAAATAAAATGGAGGCAGGCTTCAGAAAAGAAGGTCTGAGTTTATTTGGATACCAGAAACTTCAGGGACAGCAGCATGTTTGTGGGGTGGCTGACAAAATGGTGTTGAGAGTAGGTGGGTTCTTATACATTCTTTGGGGCTTTATGATTGAGATGTCTGTTCCTGTGTAAGAATGTGTCCTTTAATATTTTAATGGCTGTTGCCAGATTACTATGAGTTAATGAAGGGGTCATGGTTGGCTCTACAGGCAAAAGGGTAAATGCAAATCCTAGGTGTTTGTCTGAGCTAATCTTATCAGCTTTGGTTTTCCTAATTGTGTGCTTATTTGGAATCTCTTTGCATAAGAGTGTATTGGCCCAGTATTTCTGAATGGATACAAAATCTCCATTCCTAAAGACCAGCTTCTTCAACCTTCTGCTTGAGGCTGTTTTCCTATGGTAGGAACATCTGGGCTGCTTTTTGGCTGGTTAAGATTTTGTCTCCTCTTCTCCCTTAGGGGAAATATTCTATCCTGCTTCTTTTTAATATTAAGAATAAAGAATATTTTAATTGGGGAAGGGGAGCTTCCTACACCAAGGAGTTATTTTAAAGACGAGTTTTCTTTTAAAATCATATTTAAATGTTACCCATGTAGAGCAGTAATGATATTCCATTCTCTTCACTACCAGTTCGGTAGCGGAAGCGTGTGTGTGTGTGTGTGTGTGTGTGTGTGTGTGTGTGTGTGTGTGTGCAGAAGGCTCTGCGCATGTGCAGAAGGTCTGTGATGACATCAGGATGGGTGGGTGAAGCCTTGCGGTGGTGCCACTACCAATTTGCCCGAACTGGTGCGAACTGGCAGCATACCACCGCTGATGTAGAGCCCTTGAGATAGGGGTAAACTAGAAACTGATCCATATGTGCTAGTTTGCTGACAAACTGAATGTTTTCATATAAAGCATGGGTGTCAAACTCGATCACGTCATGGACGTATCGTGACATTTATTTGCCTTTGCGGAGCCAGGGTGGATGTGGCCTGCATGTGATGCCTCCAGCCTGCAGGCCACCAGTTTGGCACCCCTGATATAAAGCAAGGATATCATGAGAATAGTAAGTTTGAACTTCCAATGGATACATTGAGGGTTTTGTGACCAATGTCAATCACACTGAGAAATTCTGAAATGCAGGAATCTATAGACTTGGAGGGCTGTTAACTTCAAATTCTGTTTTCACTATTAGAAATCCTAGCTGTTTTAGACACAGTTATTCTAATAGCTTTATAAATTTTTCCATTTTAATAAAGCCGTGTGTACCCAATTTTTATTTACCAACTAGCTATACCCGGCCACGCGTTGCTGTGGCCCAGTCTGGTTAAATGGCCAACCAATCTGCACACATACACACAACCACCGTATAACCCCCAACCTACCTACCTACTGTATTTCTCCCTATCTATCCCTCTACCTACCTACCTACCTACCTACCTACCTACCTACTGTATTCTTCCCTCTCTCCCTCTACCTACCTACCTACCTATTGTATGTATCTCTATATACCTGTACCTATCTACCTGTACCTGCTGTATTCATCCCTCTCGTTTATCCCTCTACTTACCTAACTACCTACTGTATTTCTTCCTCTCTCTATATTCCTCTACCTAAATAAATAGCCCTCCCCTCCCCAGACCCCCCCCCCTCAGTCAACCCCCTCCAGGCCCCCCCTTCCTTCCTCCCTCCCTTGTGCCTAACACAGTGGTGGGCAAAGTCATTAGTCTCTTTGTCCCTCTGTTCCTCCTTCCTTCTCTGTCTTTCTCTGTCATTCTCTCTGTCTCTCTGTCTCTCTCTCTCCTTCCTCCCCCATCTCTGTCACTCTGTTTGCGTATGATTGCCTGTCTATCTTTCCCTCACTCATTCTCTCTGTGTGTCTGTCTCTCTCCCCTCCCTTTCTCTCTGTCACTGTGTGTGTGCCTGTCGATCTCTCTCATTCATTATCTCTCTGTTCGTCTCTCCCTCTCTCTCTGTCTCTCTGTGTATCAGTCTCCCCCCCTCTCCCCTCTGCAAGCAGCGAAAAGGCCGGCATATCGGGCTGAGGAGTCTAGGGCTGCCTCCTCCCACAGTAAGCGTGGCCGTCCGGGCACCGCATGCCCACCCCCACCAGCCCCGCGCTGCCGCTGCCCCCGAGCCCCGCGACACGCAGCCCACGCCGCCCGGCAGGCGCACTGCGGGCAGGACAGCCGGCCATGCCCCCACCAGCTCTCTCCAACGGCTCCGGAAAGTGCACCTCGGTGGCCATCGGAGAGAGCTAGTGGAGACGCGGCCGGCTGCCCCGCCCGACACGCCCGCCAGGCGACTACCACACGGGGCTCGGACGCTTCTGATCCTGTGGCCCTGCGTGCGCGTGCGTGTGTGTGTGTGGAAGAGAGCGGCTGCAGGCAGACAGGGAGGCGCATGCGTTGCTTTCCACGTTGCCCCTGGCAACGTTCCTTCAAGGCGGTTTTCTGCCGTTACGTGTCCATGACGTACAGCCGGATGGGAGGAGTTACACGGAGCTTAAACCGTGTTCAGTGAGTAACTTTTATTTGTGCCTGCCTTGCACATGATACACGTGTGCTAGGCACAAAATGATTTGCTATTCTATTATCAGAAGTCCTTGTCAACATTGTGTGAAAGTTTGGTTTAAATCGGTCCAGTACTTTTTGAGATTAGTGGATTCGTACAAACTATTTTACATTTTTATTTATATAGATAAGATCACTATTTTCTGGAGAATTATTCTCGATTATACAACACTTCTGTTTTAACTACATTATACTCTCCTCAGAAGGGTGTTCAGTGGGAATTTATTCAGCCATTAAAGCATTAAAAATATAATCCTGATTATTTTATCCTGAAGTGAAAGAAATGAGGCACACCTACTATTTTACCCCAAGGTAAAATAGGCACAGTCACAGTTCTGCACAGGCACAGTTCTGGGTAAACATATACAGTGTTACGCCACAAACATTTGTTCTACTTAAGATCATTACATTTACTGTTATGGTCAGTTAACACCACACCCTGCATAGGAACAACTGCAAGAGATGTTGTTGCGAAATGTAAGAATACAGTGTACAATAAGACTCTTCAACTGTGTGTAATTCTCAGGTTCTAAGGATGCCTTCACATGAGAAGGTTGTTGCAAACATTATTTAGCTTTCAAAAATAGTTTTCAAAACATTTCTCCTGTCGTACAAAAGTATGTCATCTGAAATAGGTAAAGCTGGAAGAAAACGTGCTAAGTGGGGGACATACAATAAATAATAATCTAGAGTTGTATTTCTTAAACCTTTTTCTTTCAGGACCTCTTTCCATTTTGAAGTCACAACAGCCTCAGAAAAAGGGACTTATGATCAATCCTCGAAGTTACAACCTCTCCACCACTATCACGGTCACTTTATTACAATTTGGGGGCTTGGCAACCAGTTCATATTTACAATGATTGCAGCTTCATGTGGTCATGGGATTGCAACTTGCGACCTTCCCAAACGACTTCCAACAAGCAAGTCAACTAGGGAAGCCAGATTCACTTAACAAACATGAGATTTGCTTAACAACCATGATAAAAACCATATGCTGACCATTTAACAACCAGTCCAGTCCCAATTGTGGTTGTAAGTTTTATACACACACAACACACAGACACACACACACACACACGTGGTCCTCAACATATAACCACAATGGAACCCAAAATTTCTGTTGCTAAACAAGACATTTATTAAGTGAGTTTTGCTCCATTTTGTGACCTTTCTCGCCACAGTTGTTAAGCGGATCACTGTAGTGGTTAAGTTAGTAATATATATTTTTAAGGGAATCTGGCTTCCCCACTTACTTTGTTTTTCAGGAGGTCACAAAAGGTGATCACATGGCCACTTGTGTGTGATCATAAGTTTGGGAAGATCCTGTAAGAAAAAAATGTATTGCATTTTGGAAAGTTAAAGACTGACCACTTTGTTTAAAGATAAAATTAATTTGCCTTATTAAACAGAGATAAGCGAGCAATTGCTCTTTTCTAGGCCAGATTTTAGTCATGGGTGCTCAGCCCCTGCATATCTCAATCTATCCTGCAGTGGAGGCCATCTGCCCAGCAAAATTTATACTATTGGGGTGGGCATGGTGCCGGCTTGATCTGGACCAGCAGAGTAAAATGTTTCAACATTGCCTTGAAAACATCTGTCTCTGAAACTGGCACTATACACTGATGAATGTTTTAATAAAGGAACTGCAGGCTAACTTCTGCTACTCGCTTGAAACTGAGCACAGGGAACATTTTCATATTTCAAAAAATATTACAGGCAGGGCAGAATTTAGCCACGTCACCACCATCTCCTCCCGTGAGGCATTACCTGTATTTCTTTACAGCTAATTCAGCCAAGACAAAAAGTATAATTCTGCCTACTAGGAAGAATCTGGCAGCACCTTTTCTGGCTAACAAAATAAAATTCCTCCTAATTTTTTGCATTTGCAGACCAATATGGTTCTCTTATTTTAACAACTATTGCCACCAGAAAGGAAAGATGACCATTATTAAAAAGTCAGCATAAATCTGTACAATAAAGGAACCTGAAACTCTTTATCAGCACATTGAAAAGGAAAAGCTTGCAATGATATCACTCATGTTAAGAAAGCTGGAATGATTCAGAGTGACAGCTGAATGTAGCCACTCATTAATCAACAGAATTTGTGTTAATTTACAAGGGTTTTCCTTTTGTTGAGGGCTGCATTTTCTCAAATTCAAAATCGGTTCAGCTGTCAGTCACAGCAGGTGCTGCTTCTTAGCCAACTTTCACTGAAATTGAGAAAGCAAAGCAGGGGTGAACTTGGATGAGAGACCATAAGACAGCTCCAGCAATCAAAATAGACTGTGAAAAAGGGTGTGTGTGCGTCTCACACAAGATAATCACAAAAAACGCGCATAACATTGCTGAATTCACGAATGTATCCATGAAGTTGCAGGGAGCAAGGGCGTCTTTAAGGCAACTGTACAAGGATTCCTTGACTTAAGAATACAATTGAGCCCAATATTTATCTTGCTGAGAGAGACATTTGTTATATGAGTTTTGCCCCAATGACTTTGCTTGTCGGAAGGTGGTCACATGACCATGGGACACGGCAACCTTCAAAAATACGGGTCAGTTGACAAGTGTCTGAATCTTGATCACGTGACCTTGGGGATGCTGCAATTATCATAAGTGTGGGAAAATGGTCATAAGTCATTATTTTCAGTGCCGTTGTAACTTTGAACGGTCACTAAATGAACTGTTGTAAGTCGAGGACTACCTGTATTTCCTTCCTATACCTGTCTGTAGACAGAAGCGTAGATTCCCCTATTATGAATAAACCTTTCCTTTTCTACAGGAGGCAGCTGGGGTGAGGTTGATAATTCAGCTAAAGACAAGGTGAAGCATTGTGAGGTTCACAATGTTGTTCAGCTTCAAACATGCAGTGCTTTGAGGCAGGGGTCTCCAACCTTTGCAACTTTAAGTCTGAAGGACTTCAGCTCCCAGAATTCTCCAGCCAGCTTTGCTGAAGGACTTCAGCTCCCAGAATTCTGGGAGCTGAAGTCCTTCAGACTTAAAGTTGCAAAGGTTGGAGTCCCCTGCTTTGAGGGAAGGGAGGTGGGCGATCCGTTCAATATTTCTCTTCTTTTCTCTGAGTGCCAGTCGGTCCCTCCCCATTATTTTCTGATTTCCCCCTCAGCTGTAGACTCATTCATAGTTAGGATATTTCTTCAACTTGTGAACTGATTCTTATCAAATATCTTTATTAGTCTTTGACCAGTCTTTACAGGACTAAAGAGAGTTTGATACAACAAACCCTTTTTGGGAAAGAAAAAAACAATTGGATAATAAAATGTGGCATCTAAGTTTTTCGCAGCTGTGTAGTTTGGTGAAGATTATTTGACACCTGCTAGGGTAATGTAAGATTAGCATCCCTTTAAAAAGATAAATATAGAATTTATCAGTGTGGCCCACACATTTGGAAAGGTTTGGGGTATCATAACACACCTGGGGGCATCTTAAAATGGACACAATATGAGGACATGAGGGAGATCCACAAGGGCAAATATGGAATCCTATCCTATTTCCTGCCGTAGAGTTGCTAGGAGACCTCAGAATGAGCTCTGGTAAAGGCTCATCTTTGGAGTTAGATGTGGTGGGATTCAGCCAGTTTACACCTATTCAGGAGAACCGTTTGTTGGAAGAAATCTCATTTTGTTTTTGTTTTCACTTTACAGGGCAAATCCTATAAGGAAGGCAGGAAGGAAACATTTTGGTGTTGTTTCTAGCCTAATCTTTATTGCCCTGCTTATAAAACTGCCTCTCCGGTTAACCCTTATTACATTGAAACAACTAAGGCAACGTGCCCATCGACATGAGTAACGTTGAGTTGGCCGTGCCCACCCAGTCACATGACCACTAAGACACACCTATCCAGCTGGTGATTAGGGCAGAGAACCAGCTGTTAAATTATTTGAATCCCACAAATAGTTAGATTGTATAGATGCCTTGCAGTAGAAGGCTTGTGACTGTTTAACATTTGGCAGAGAAAGAAAAAGCAG
Organism: Rhabdophis nuchalis; assembly: GCA_039707465.1. Lineage (NCBI taxonomy): Eukaryota > Metazoa > Chordata > Lepidosauria > Squamata > Natricidae > Rhabdophis > Rhabdophis nuchalis. The sequence goes on from CM077645.1 coordinate 75,675,909, forward strand.
AGCCAGAGAACAAGAGACAGAAAAACATAAATCCTTTGCTTAAATATGGGAACTGCCCCCAGAACATCTTCAAGTTGTTTGGAGAGTCCTGGTTTCCAAGGAACAGAGTTTCCCGAAATATTGTGCTAGATTTCAAGGGCCAGGTCTTTGCCAGTACCTGGCCGATGACTCATGTTATACCAATCTTTTTATCAGCTGCACTGATTATAATTTTGCTTCCTGGTTACTGTTTGGCCTGTGGGAGGCATCTCAAAGGCTTGACCTTTGAGCCCTAAGTAAACTGACATTTGAAACTGAGTCCCTGAAAAATAGTGAATCCCTTTTATCAACCATCTAAACTTTAACCATTTTTTTTTATTATGCTAGGCATACAAACATCGTAACTATTACTTCGGCTATTTAATTTTTTATTGCTGTAAACCATTTAAGCCTCCTATTCCACAAAATGTATTCTTGTTTTACCACTTACAATATACCAGTTACAATATACTGTTTTCCTATTTGGCTCGGAAGATATGGTCTATCCAAGATAAAATGCAAGCAGGTTGATGTTTTCATTTAAAAAAGTAATCATTTCTTGAGTCTTTGATTTTTAAAATTGCAGCATGGTTGGCTGGAGAATTCTGGGAGCTGAAGTACACACATCTTAAAGTTGCCAAGGTTAAGAAACACTGCTTTAGAAATCTGACTTTCCTCCCAAATGTAATTTTTTTTCTGGGTGTCTAAGCTTCCCTGGAAAAAAGATGCTTTGGTCAAAATTAGTACCCTTTTTTCTTGTTCTCTTATCTCCCTTTTGATTAGGCCTTTTCCAATACAGAGTTTTTATTTCCTATTTTTTAAAAAACTACAATCCATGTTTTTTAAAAATGGAATTACTGTATGTTGTTATTGTTGCTGACAACCTATAGAAAGGAAATTTGTCAATCTCTCCTTGATCAAAAAGTATACAGGTAATCCTCAACTTACGAGCTCAACTGAGACCAAAATTTCTATTGCTAAATAAGACATTTATTAAGTGAGTTTTGCCCCATTTTATGACCTTTTTCACCAAGATTGTTAAGTGAATCATTGCAATTGTTAAGTTAGTAATATGGTTGTTAAGTGAGTCAGCTTCCCTATTTGCTTGTCAGAAGGTTGCAAAAGGTGATCACATGAGCCTGGGACATTTGAGTCAATTGTCAAGCGTCTGAATTTTGATCACATCACCCTGGAGAGGCTGCAACGGTTATAAGTGTGAAAGCGGTCATAAGTCACTATTTTTCAGAGCGTTGTAACTTTGAACAGTCACTCTAGGAACTGTTGTAAATTGAGGACTACCTGCACTGTATGTTATCATCCTTGCTGACAACGACTTATAAAAAGGAAATTTGTCAGGAGTTCAAAGTTCCATTTTGTGGACAAGTGCAGATTGTTTGAAGTCAGCTCCCTCCCCAGAGCCGAATGATAGGAAGCGATCTATCCACAGGGAAGCTGCATGGAATATTGTCAATGAAACCTGCACTGGGCAAGAATGAATGATGATTTCAGACACTGCTGGGCTTCTTCCCCTTTCATCCATTCCTATTCAAAGCAGCTTTGGAGCTCCCACACTCTGCATTCCAATGGCAGGCACCATCTTGTTCTATGCTGGAATGCTGGCCGCGGTTAAAACATCTGTGTAAAATTTGATACTAAAAAATAAAAAAAGATCTAGGCTTCCCTTCATGATTTTATAGACAGGGACACAATTGATTTCAAAAATGCACTTAAAACAAAGGGGAGGGGAGAGATTTATGGGCACCGTCAGGACAGTGTGCATTGAAGCACAATTGGCAACAAACAGCAGGATAAAATGGGGAAAAAATTGTTTTCTCTAAAACAGGGGTTCCCAAACTTGGCAACTTTAAGACTTGCGGACTTCAACTCCCAGAATTCTCCAGCCAGCTATGCTGGAGAATTCTGGGAGTTGAAGTCCACAAGTCTTAAAGTTGCCAAGTTTGGGAACCCCTGCTCTAAAAGCAGAAGAGGGATTAAAACATTCCTACCTCGGTTAAAGGGTATTAATGGTGTGCTCTTTGAAAACAGCTTTCACCTCCTTACCACATGTTTAACTGAAGAGAGATACAAGGATTCAGAAAAGGATCTCAGCTAGAGTAAAAAAACTTTTTCAGTTTTAATGTTTTAATATTTAATTGTGGAAGCATCTCACCTTCCTTGGCTGGCCTTGAAATGATAGGTAGGGTCACCTGCGGTTAGCAGGAACATCCACAGAGGATGGAAGAGTGTCAAAAAATCAAGATGGCAACTGGCAAAAAAATAAATAATTGAGATGGCAACAACAGAGTCAGTTTTGTCTAGTGGTTAAGGCACCAGGTTAAAAAACCAGGAGACTGTGAGTTCTAGTCCTGCCTTAGGCATGGAAGCCAGCTGAGTGATTTTGAGCCAGTCACTCTCACAGCTCAACCTACCTCACAGGGATGTTGTTGTGAGGAAAATAGGAGGAGGAAGGATATTATGTTCATGATCTCATAAGAACATAAGAACATAAGAATAGCCTTGCTGGAACAGGCCACAGCCCATCTGGTCCAGCATTCTGTCTCACACAGTGGCTCACCATTTGCTTCAGGGTATTCCCAAGCAGATGTCTGCACCTGCTTATGATTCCCTGCAAATGGCATTGAGAAATATCCTGCCTATCTCTCCAACCCGGAGGGTGTCCTTAGGCATCCATCATGATAGCCATGTTCTCCATGAACTCGTCTAATCCTTTCTTAAAGGTCTCGAGTGATTTAAACAAGGTTAGGATACAAATAAATAAAACAAAAACAAAAAAATAAATTGTGACCATACAGTTGAAGCCCTATCCTTCTTTATTGGTGTCACATGTGTCATGCATGTTAAAAACAGGATTTTGATTACAAGGTTAACACCTCCATCTTGATTTGATTGACAGTCCCTTTTCTGGCTGTCCTTGGGTGTGGGAACACAAACAATCTCAAATTCGTAGACTAGTCAACAACAACAAATAATGGCAACCACTTCAATCTTCAGTGAGTCCACAAGAGCATCAGGAAACACATTTGACCTGAAGAAAGCTTCCGTTTTATTCATTCTAGGTTGTATGAAACTTATTTTGGCAACCCAGATTTTTGCATTGTGTCTGATATATTTCCTGAACATCAGGAAACCATTGCTGATGCAGTAATATTATTTCATAAGAAAAAGCCAGTCGAAGTTTATGTTTCTTTCTGTCTGGCTTTCTAAGGCATGTTTTAAACAATACACAGCTTCTCCTTTTTATAAATGTTGATTCTGGTCCAACTTATAAAAATGATATTAAAGAGGAAGAAATTTAAATATTTAAATTAAAACTATTGACTGCAAAGTTAGTTTGGGCTCTTCCTTGTATAAATAAATGCTGCAGTATGGGAATTACCACAAACCATAGCATAAAAAAGACAGGGCATTCTCTGCCATACAAACTCACATATGACCGTGAAAGGCTTGAATCTAGGGTATCTAAAGTTCGTAATTTCCATATGACTCTACACTAGTTACACTTTTCAGATTTTCCCAATATTCCCCCTTTATCAGGAGCAGAACAATATAGGAAGGGATCTTCTTGAGTGGATTTGAAAACCAGCTTAACATTTGGATGAAAATGAGAACATCTCTTTTTTATAACCATGGTTAGCAAATCAAGCTCAGCATGAATGGAATTGTGATTTGGAAAGACGGAAAGTAGAAAATTCCCTATTCCTGATCTCTGACTATCAAATCGGGAGCATTTCACATCCTTTGTGAGAACAGGGGTGTCAAACTCGCGACCCGCAGGCCAGATGCATCACACACTGGCCATGTCCACACCCAGTTTAATGAAGAGAAAAAAGGTTGTGATATGTCACGTGACGACAACATGACACTGTGAGTTTGATACCCCTGCCTTAGAACAGGGGTCCCCAACCTTTTTGGCACCAGGGACTGGTTTCATGTTAAAAAAATTCCATGGACCGGTGGCCATGGCTCAGCCGGCGTAGAGGGGGAGCGGGGGGAGGGGGAACAGGCGGCGCATGCACACGCATGGGGGGGTGAGTCGGCGCACTCGCCCCTCTCAGGCCCCCAACGGTGAGAGCGGCCGCACCTGCGGTCTCCCACCCCTGGTGCGCGCTCTGCCCAGGGGGCTGCCCCTTCCTCCCTCCTCCTCCTTGCCAGCCCTTTCTAAGAGTTGCGCTGCTCACTGCGGCCCAGTTCCTATAAAGCCACAGACCGGCACCGGTCCGCGGCCTGGGGGTTAGGCACCCTGCCTTAGAAGATGGCTTTCTTAAGCTCTTGGAATATTTCTCAACATTTCAGCAGGAAACCATTTGTGGCTTACCTTGGTTCTGGCCTTGCTTTATTTTTTATTTATTTTATTTATAGCTTGCTTTTAATTTTTTTTTTTACAAGCAAATCAAGGCAGCAAACATATTTTGTACTCAGTGGTAGATTGGCAATTTTTTTACTTATTTAATTAGTTAATAATTTAATTAGTTAATAATTTTATTTAATTAGTTAATAATTTTTAATTATTTAATTAGTTTTTAAAATTTTGGATTTTTGTATTGTGTATGTTTTTTAATGATGCCTGTGCGCCGCCCTGGGTCCTTTTTTAGGAGAAGGGCGGGGTATAAATTTAATAAAATAAAATAAAAATAAATAAATACTACCGGTTCAGGCACTCTCTTATGTGTGCTCTCATGTGTGTGTGTATGCGCGTGCAATCCAGGCAGGTGGGCGGAGCCTACTGCTGCCACTACTACCAGTTTGCCCGATCCAGGCCGAACCGGGAGCAACCCACCTCTGATTGTACTCCTTCCCCTTATTTTCTACAACTCCAATCCTATGATGTGAGCTGAGATGAGAGAAAGTAATGGCCCAAAGTCACCCAACTGGCTTTCATGGTTAAGGCAGGACTAGAACTCATATTTCCCCAGTTTCTAGCCTGATTTCTTAATTACTAGACTAAGCTGGCTTGTACCAATGCAGCAAAATTGGAAGCTGCTTTCTTTTAGATTTTAACCTCTGTATCTTAGTTACAGTCTTCACTGCTCAACATCTGAAATTTTAGGCTAGAGATTTTGCCTGGCCTCTTTGAAGAAGCCAAGGATTAAAACTGGGGCCTTTTGCATGCCAAGAATGTATTCTCTCCCTCCTTCAGGATAAAGCATACCTGAAATCCATATGGCAGGACCCAAAATAAGTAATAAAAAAAAAATCAGGGGTGACTAAGAGCTCTCAGAAGAATTTGCATCATTTCCAGATTGTGCAAACATGTTTGTGTCTTGGAAACTGCAAAAATAAGCAGAGACGGGTGTCTGCTTTCACACAGACAGTATCTTGTATATTCCGAAGATAATAATGGAGTAGCCTCCAGGAACTGCATCCTTTGCCAGGTCTGCCTGCCAATCCCCATTTTCTTTCAGGTTGTTCTGAAAGCAAATGCGGGCCAGCTCTTGGTACAGTTCTATAGCTCAGGGGTCTCCAACCTTTGCAACTTTAAGTCTGAAGGACTTCAGCTCCCAGAATTCTGGGAGCTGAAGTCCTTCAGCAAAGCTGGCTGGAGAATTCTGGGAGCTGAAGTCCTTCAGACTTAAAGTTGCAAAGGTTGGAGACCCCTGCTATAGCTCACCCTATCATCTGCCAAACTCACAGTTAAATGCAACAGATCAACCAATAAACAGACAGAGGAATAAATAATGACCTTAAACGTGTTCATCATATCAAAACTATCATGCATGATCATCATTTGCTAATCCAAAACTCACACCTTGCATTCAGTTTGCAGTACCGGTACTCCTTGACTTAAGACCACAGTTGAGCCCAAAATGTCTGTTGTTAAATGAGACATTTATTAAGTGGGTTTAACCCTATTTTACGACCTTTCTTGCTACAGTTGTTAAGTGAACTGCTGAAGTTGATAAGTTAGTGATCTGGTTGTTAAGTGAATCTGGCTTCCCCATTGACTTTGCTGGTCAGAAGGTCACAAAAAGTGATCATTTGACCCCAGGGCATAGCAATGGTCATAAGTCTGAACCAGTTGCCAAGCATCTGAATTTTGATCACAAGATCCTGGGGCTTCTGAAATGGTCCTAAGTGTGAAAAATGATCATGTCACTTTTTTCAGTGCCGTTCTAACTTTGAATGGTCACTAAATGAGCTATTGTAAGGGGAGGACTACCTGTATAGAATAATTATTGAGCTATTTAATGCTTGAAAGTCAGAATGACATGGTACAAAATGACTGTCCACAATTATTCAGAATAATGAACAGTTGGAAACCAAGAGATCACTTCAAAGTAACAATTAAAATGGGAACATCAGTAGACGACAGTGATTTTTTTTTTAAAAAGCAAATAATTGTGTCCTTTACATCAAGCATGCAGATTACTGATGCACTAAGGAAGGCCTGTGGTCATTACAACGATCATATGGAGAGGGTGGTTTTGATGCAAGATAAAAGACTGTTTTATCTTCAATGAAAATTTTCTTCAAAATTCAGTGACTCCCCTTTGTCTATGGATGCTTAACATAAAATACCCAGTACTTCATTATTTTGTCATATACTTCATCAAATCAACCAATGCAATTTGAAATAGCTAAACATTCCAGCTATACTCTTTGTAGGTGGAGGAAGGAAAAACACTATTTTCCCCCTGCCAATTAACCTAGAATGAATACAAAGACAAAATCAATCCTGAAGTGAAACATGGTACATTTATTAAACAAAATCTTATTTCAATGTAAGCTAGAAGCTGACTTGTGGTCAGAAAAGTACAGTTTTGCCTAAATCTGCAAAAAGATGACATCAAGGGACAGTGTTATTTTGTTATTGTGTATGTCTTATTTAACAGATTCACAGAGTTGGAGAAAGGATCAGGTTTCCTGAATTCAGGAGAGAAGCACAGGCTGAGAGGGAAAACTTTCTACTGGCAATTATATGCAGGAATTTTACGAAATGTTATTGTCTTTAAACTATCCCAAACTATCCCAAATTCTACTTAAAACTACCCACACTGTGCAACTGAAATAATATCTAATTATTTCCCCCTCTAATGATTTACTGGCTTGTGGCCTGTCTTTGAAAGAAATATAACATTTTTTTAAAAAAAAGGAATAATTAATTGAGGCTTAAAGTTGGCAGCACCTGCGAGGAAAAGAAATAGTGAAATGATCCCAACAAACTGACCCAATGTCCAACAGTAAATATTTGCTGCTTGAAAATAACTGTGATGCATTTTGTTTAATCAATAATTTTAGCCTTTCACCACAACTCAGCTGCACCTCGTGACTTAAGCAGTCCTTTGATTTGCAGAGTTACTTATTTTCTTCTATTTTATTTATTATTCATTTATTTCCCGCTTTTATTATTTTTACAAATAACTCAAGGCGGCGAATCTTCCTCCTCCTATTTTCCCCACAACAACAACCCGGAAAGCTGAGTTGGGCTGAGAGAGAGGAACTGGCCTGTTGTGGCCCGCCAGTGGCCCGCAGAGCTGGAAGCAGATTTGGACAGTGAGGAGGTTGGGGAGGAACATGGGCCAGTCCTGGAGTCTGGGGAAGGCTCTGATGAGGGCTGTGCGTCAGAGGCAGAGAGGGGGCCAGAACCGTATGCCAGTTATCAGCTGCCTTCAGAGTCAGACACCAGTGAGGCAGATGAACAGCTGGAGCCTGTTCCAGTGTATGCATGCAGACTTGCCAGATGAAGGGAACAGCTAAAGACCTTGGAAGTAAGGCCACAGGTGGATGATGGCTCCTCCCAGAGGAAATAAAAGGAGAGCGAAAGGAGAGTGGAGTTGCAGGAGACAATTAGTTCACTTAATTGGCTTGCAATTCTCTGAAACTCCTTGCCAAGTTTTGCAGATATCTGCCTGGCAGCTCTCCATGCCAGATAAGGTCTGTAACTCTAAATCATCCCTTAAAAGACTTTGCTAAATGAGCAGAATTCACAGTAAGTTCATAAAAGAGGTATTTGTCGGGACCAGGAGTTTGCTTCATGCTCTTGGGAAGCCTAGGTCAGAATATAGCTCAGGATCACCCAACTGGCTTTCATGGTTGAGGTGAGACTTGAACTCAAGGTCTCCCTCTTTCTATCCTGGTGCTTTAGACTAGACTAGACCAACTCTCCAGAATCTTATACCATCAGCATAAAAAAAGCAGTTGTTTGTGACTTCTACCCAGAGGGAAAATGTATCTGCATTTGGACTACATTTTCATTCAGAAGTCAAGACTACAGAGTCTAGATCAGTGGCTATGGTATTCTGGGAGTTGAAGGTCACACATCTTCAAGTTGCTACGGTTAATGAACACTGCTCTAGATCTCCTTTTGGAGGTCCTCAATGAAACTGGCTTGTTTAATTTTATTTTAAGTAATGGCCATTCTAGAAGCCTTTTGTTGTACGGTAAGCTAAATTGCTCCATTAGTCAATTAAACCATTTTAATTGTGTCTGTTTCAAATTATATTCATCTCAAAGATGGAAAAACACTATGTCGATTACCTCCATTTTTATGGTGGCTATATTTTGTGCTTGTTCTTTGGTTGTTAATACAGCAGTATGCAAAAACGTTAGTTGTTAAAGAAGTTTATTATCCTTGTTTTCCCTCTTCCCACTCTCTGTCTCTGTCTCTGTTTAACGCACACACATTAATTCCAGCCTTTGCTCACAATGCACATTAACATGGGGAATATATTTCAATCAGAATAGAGCTGGAAAGGACCTTGGAGGTCTTCTAGTCCAGCCTCCTGCTCAAGATGGAGACGTATACCATTTCAGAAGTGACTGTCCAGTAGTCGTCTTAAAACCTCCAGTGATGAAGCACTCACAACTTCTGGAGGCAAGCTGTTCCACTGGTTCATTGTCCTTACAATTAGGAAGTTTCTCCTTAATTCCAGGTTGCTTCATCCATTTTTTTTTCTTTTCTGATGCTAGGAACATTCAAAATCTATCACAAAATATCTTTTTTACGCAAACTTCCAGCCTTAGTTCTGTGTAAAAATAAGGTAAAAATAACAATCTATCTCTTTTATAATTATGGCAAGGCAAATATTTTGTGAATCGTAAATGCCAGCAACGTTACTGACCCATATAGCACACGATCCAGAATGGTAACGTACTACAGAGGGAGACTTTTCCATTGTAGATGCTTAGTTAGCAAACTTGGGTGTTAGATTTAGGTCACCTTTGAATGCATATAAAATTTTAAGGAGTTTAAATGCATCTTTAAAGCTGTGGTTGGCCACCCAACCATACAAAGTGTATATGCAAGTAATTTTAAGCAGTACTTGAGGATGCAAAACGGTGTGCACACTATTCTTGTTCAGGATTGCTCTGGAAGAAAAAAAAGCAGATGGAGAGAAAAAATGTTTAGAATAACAGGAAATAACAGAATAACAGAATTGGAAGACACTTGGAGGTCTTCTAGTCCAACCCCCCTGCTCAGGCAGAAAACCCTATTCCACTCCAGACAAATGGTTATCGAATCTCTTCTTAAAAGCTTGCAGTGATGGAGCAACCACAACTTCTGGAGACAACTCCTTTGATTGATTAATTGTTCTAACTGTCAAGAATGTCCCAAAGTTGCTTTTTTCAAGAGGCAACTGGACTTTCTGTTTTTTCTTTGAAGACGTTTCGTTTCTCATCCAAGAAGCTTCTTCAGCTCTAAGTAGCTGGTGGGGAATGGAAGGATTTATACTCCTTGCAGACAGTTGGTCATTTGCATTATTGTATGTGTCATCAGGGTCCTCTGGGTAGTGCAAACGAACCAGTGTAGAGTCTTCTTGGAACCATTGAAAGGACAACCCTATTGAGAGAAGACTGTTCAATTTTGACATAGATGGCCTCTTTGGCCCTCTCTTTCAATCCAGCAGTCCTCTCTGTCCAAAATGTGGACTTTGCTGTCTTCAAAAGAGTGGCCTTTGTCTTTTAAATGCAGATGTACTGCTGAATCTTGTCCTGTTGGGTTTGTTTTCTTATGTTGTGCCATGCATTTATGAAGTGGTTGTTTTGTTTCCCCAGTGTTTCCTTATAGAAAAAGGCACCTTTGGGACAACCGTGACTGGATGACTGAGAATCTCTATAAACATTTAACTGTCAAGAAATTTCTCCTTAGTTCTAGGTTGCTTCTCTCCTTGTTTAGTTCTGGGCATGTGCGCGGAAGTAACGAAGACTTTAAAGACCGGTAAGGAGCATGGGCGGGCAGGTGGGCCCTCCACAGCACCATACCGGAGTGGTACCTGGAGCTCGAGGCAGGCTCCGCTATGCGTGTACCGGGGCATACCGCCTGCAACCCACCTCTGACGCTGCTGTATTCTGCACCAGCTGTAGTTTCCAAATATTCTCCAAGGGTAGTCCCTTGTAGAGTGTGTTGCAGTATTCCAGCCAAGAGATGACTAGGGCACGAGAGACTGTGTACAGCAGGGCTCTCCAACCTTGGCAACTTTAAGAATTGTGGACTTCAACTCCCAGAGTTCCTCAGCCAGCAAAGCTGAGGGATTCTGGGAGTTGAAGCCCACAACTCTTAAAAGTTGCCAAGCTTGGAGACCCCTGCTGTACAGGGCCACACAATCCAGGTAAGCAGAATAAATATGAAGGAACGCTCTCATTGTACTTTATTTTCAGTTGTTTACCCTCTACTCCACTAGATGATGTTGTTAGAATTCATGTCACTTATGTCAGTTTTTTGCAGAACTATTGTAAAATGCAGTCAAATGACCACGGCAGTGGAGGGCGACTATCAGAACTTCAAATCCAGGACATAAGTAATTCCAATGTAGGTTTGTCATCATAACTCAAGGACTATCTATAATTTACCTTCTTGTATTAAAGCAGAATCAATGTGGGAAGGCCACAGCACTGTAACCAATTTTGTTGTATTTAAGTACAGTGACAATAAAGATTACACTTATACACCAATTCAACTGCAGCTACTAAAACTTAGGAGGACTGATATTTAGGTCCCCTTTTTCTAATGAAAAATGATTTTGCTCTGATTGTGTAAGATATTTCCCAGCTATAGAGAAGAATAGTCAGTCCTGGGATCCAGAGTCCTAAAGTTTCTCATTTATTGCTTTTAACCCACATGGCATTTTGGAGCAGGAAAATCATACTCCAAAGTATCTTGGGAAGACGCAATAGATTCTCAGGAACTGAACTGACCTTCCTATTTTTCTGCTGCTTTTTTCTGACTTATTCCTCTCTGACTGCACACCTAGGGAGTGAGTAGCAAGCACATTCCATTGCTCTAAAAATACAACCTATAAATTACAGCAACAGCCGCAACCAAATGTCCTAAGAATGCATCCAGTGGCTTATTGTTTGCTTTTTAAAGGGAAGGGTTTTTTAAAAAAAAAATCCAAGTAAAGCCATGCATAGTTACAGCCTGCTTCTCAGACGCAAAAAAAAAAAAGAAAATAAAATCTGCTTGCAAAACACACACAAGCACACATACCCAGGATCACATTGATTGCACTTTCAGTGTGTGTGTGTGTGTTTTGCAAGCAGATGCTTTGTGAGTTTCCAATATTAATCTGAATTTGTCCTCTACTTTAACCATATCATAGCACCATTTTGCATGCATAAGCTTCCTGCGCCTTGAAATCCATATTCTAAAATCTGGCATTATTAAGACTTGGGTGTTTTTGGTTTTTTTTTTTCTTTTGCTTCCAGGTTTACAAGGGATGAAAAGATTAAAGGTTATGATAACCTGTGGAAGATTGAAGCCTTTGGCAACAATTGCTACTTTGGCTTTCAAAGAATCAAATTTCTTTTAGGGTGGGGAAACTGACCTATGCAGGGTCAACTGAAGACTTTTCACTGCCTGAGGCAAACTGTACTATGGACTTCTCTTTTCTATGTACTGAAACCTACCTGATTGGAGAAAAAACCCAGGGACCATGGAACAGAGCATGTTTGTTGGCATACAAAGCTCAGGCTGGTTTAAAATGAAGGGTTTTAATCCAATTTTTGCATGTTTTCTCTTTTTAATGTTAGGTGTGAAAGTCCAGGCCCATACAGGAAGGGATAATTAAGCTGAATTATTGCTCCAAAGCCTATGCAAAGGAATCTCAACTAAAAGTTAGCATCTGCTTGGATTTAATGGAATTCAAGGTGTGGGGTAGACTTGGTCCACCTGTGGCTATGTAGAGATTCCAGGCTGATCCCTCTTTTAACTCCACCCCAGGTTCTGCCACTTCTCTTCCTACATTCCACTTGTTATTGCTGGTAATATTAACAGAGTAATGAGCATAACCTCTGGATTATATTTTACATCTGTTCAATGCATTTCATACATAAGGTTTTTTGGAGAATACTTGAGGAAGATAGAGAAAGGAAAAGGAGAAGGGATAGGTTTATTTGGAATAGATGCAGTGAAATAAATGGGAAATTAATAATGATGAATTCAAGGTCCACTAACTGATTTGTTACACTGCGTAGCATTATTCAGAAAAGTTTATAAAGGGCAAACAGATGAACCCTTTGTATTCTAGGAGCTTGCAGATTAAAATTTGATATAGTAGGAAAAAGAAGAAAGTAGAATCAATAAGAAAGAGCAAAAATACTATTTCAGTTGCAAGGCATAGATAACATGTTAATTTCTTAGTGTAGATAGAACATGCAAATCTTTGAATCCTATTTTCTGTTTTCCTCTCTACCAGTAAGACTTTCTCTTTGCAGTTTTATTTCACTTTATTCAGAAAGCAATTGTTCATCGAGTGGCATTTTTAAAATTTTGCTGTTCTTCTTGTAAGCAGTTACTTTGGTCATACATCAGATCTCCATTTGAGGTTGCTTATAATATTTCATGCCAACATTGTGTGATAAGTTCAAGCTCTTCTTAGTTCCTAGAAGAAATAGAAAGGGAAATCCCAATAAATCAGAATCGTTGGCCCCTTTTCCATTGTTCCCTTTAAAATAAAGGATATGTAACAGAAGAGAATATTTCTATAAACCCTTGACAATTTTATCTTTGTAAAAGAACATAGCATCAAGTCAAGTCAAAAATGGTTGCTCTGTTTACTTGTTCCTTCTGCATCAAAGCTTCTTTTTTTTTTTTGCCAATCCTCTTTTTAAAAAAATAATAATAACCTTTTATTTTATAAAATGCCGTTACAAGTTGCAAGATTGGAAAAACTGGAAACAAAGTAGGTATAGTTGCTAATGAGGACACTAGTATCAAACATGAGCCAGAGATTCCTTTCAGAGTTCATGTTGTATTAGAACTGTCCACCATTAGAGCCGTTCATCAGGCAAATGCCAAGGATGTTAGGTCAGTAGAATTGTGCAACATAGAATCAGCTATGTATCCCCAAACCATGACTGCTGGAGTCAGGCAACATCTGGACCGCTAGCTCGGTGTGGCAGCTCCCATCATCCCTGACTGTTCACTAAAGACAATAGTTCTAAAACATCTGGAAAATGACATCTTGCCTATTCCTGCAGGAGCAGAAGCTGTTGCCCTCCTAATGTTGAAGATTTAAAGCCTAGTCTGGTTGCCTTTTGAATATGGATACTCCTTGACTTATCACCACAACTGGTCCAAATTTCTGTTGTTAAGCAAGATAGTTTTTAAGTGAGTTGTACCCAATGTTATGAACTTTTTGTCATGGTTGTTAATCAAATCCAGCTTCCAGCATTGCTTGCTGGAAGTCAACTGATAAGGTTGACAATGGCGATCACATGACCCCAGGATGCTGCAAACATTGTAAATACATGCCAGCTGCCCAGCGCCTCAGTTTTCATCACATGAACTCAGTTTTCATCACATGATGCGTGAGTTGTAACTGCAAGGATTGGTTGCAAGTCACTTTTTCCATTGCCGCTGTAACTCTGAAGAGTCACTAAACGAATGGTTGCAAATCAAGGACTATACGCCTGGAGATTTGGAACCTAGTCCTTTGTTTAAAAAAAAACCCCAAAAGGTCTTGGCAGACCTGCACAGCATACCTGAAAGAAATGGCTCAGAGGCATTATCAGGCAGGAAAGAGTTAAATATATTGTTCCTTAATTTATCTAAATTGCAGTTTTGAAAGAATGCTTTGGAGTAAAGAAGCAGTTGTCAAGCTAATGTTGCACATAGTTACAATGTGAGGTGCAGTTTGACCTAGAAAGAAAAATTGCAGCCAGTCAGAGCCTGCTTGCTGGCTTTCATTCCTAACTCCTGATTCCGAAGAAAACGTAAAACCAAAGACTTTCCCGTGGATGAGGCACCAGCCCTTGTGTAGTCCGATTTAATGAGTGCTAGGCTGGTACTAATGGCCTTTTGTTTTGATATCATGTAATTAGGAAGGATCAAAGGAGGCTTTTCGGCCTGTCTTTTCTAATATTGGACAGGAAGTTTTATATCACAATTTTCAAAGCAACTGCTATCACAAGTTTGCTAAACTAGCTTTGGGATTCTGTAAGAACAGCCTTTTTTATTTTGCAATATTGCTTTAGACCCATAAGCTTGAAGAGGATATACTGGATTCTTAACTTGGCTAAAATATCTTCTTCCTCAAAAATGCAATTTTATCCAATGGGGTGTGTTTCAGTTGAATTTGAATTATAGCTCCCCTGATTCCCAGTCAGCACATATAAAGAATTGTGAGGGTTGTAGTCTACTCTTACCTAGAAAAGGCAATTGATAGAATAACACTGCACACAAAAAACAAAAGCTTCATAAGTCTATCTGATCCTGCAAGTTTCTATTGAAAGTTGCTATACTTTTGAAATATATTAATGTCAATGATTGCACAACACATCTAGTTTTTGGAAAAAAAATTATTTGGCTGTTCAGGTTTGTTGGGATCTGCACAGCACCCAATCGTGAAATACAACTTGTTCATACATATCTTAATTGTCATAGTTACGGTTCTCTTTATAGACTTTGGGTAGAATCACAGTCAAGCCAATGTAGATCCACAGTGTGCTGACAAAGGAGTCTTGGAGAGAAATAGCTTGCAACAAGCCTGCAGTGAATTCTGGGGAATCCTAGAGAATTCTGGGAGTTGAAGTCCGCACATCTTAAAGTTGGTTGACATTGAGAAATGCTGGTTTTACAGGATGTTTTGCTCTTAGAACTGGCATCAGCTGTTGGCAGTGTTAGGCCAGGCAGGCAGATTCTTGTCACAGATTAAAATGTAATTGCTTTGCATACATACAAAATAAATGGTGGCCATAAAAATGAAAATATTGCTGCAGCAGGGTTGAGGAAAGGGAGGCAAAAGTATGTTCATGGAAAATGTCACTTTCCGGTGCAGATCTACTATAATCCAGGTGTCCTCTTATTTAAGTTTAAAATGTCACTGTTTCTTTAGGCAGACTTCATAGAAAAAGGGCTAATTGGCTGTTTCAAATATTAGAGGTTCATCCCATTCTTCCTGCAGTAACTTAATCCTTTGTAGTTAGACAATGGAAGCTGACAAATGATAGATGTGTTTACTTATTTTAGAACCTATGATAACTCCTGTGTGGAGCGCTATAGTTACACTGTGACTCTACTTCTGGTTGACTTGGAAACTTCGCAGAGAGTTTCCAGGTCAACCAGAAGAAGTAGGTGGCATTGGGGATGGAATGGGAACTGGTAGGGTCAGAATGTACTTCTCAGTCAGCCTCCGTGCTTAGGTCTGCCCAGCACAGAGATGATTCTGGAAAAAAACAGCTATAATAATCTGAAGCTTATGTTTTGTGCTTAAGTCAGGTGGCTCTTTCATCCCCTTGCTGTGGCTCCCTGTCGGCTGAACCCACCACTGGCTGGCCCCGCCCCTCACCCTCCCCTTCCAGTCACTCCTCACCTTACCTGATCTGAGATGAGAGAGAGAGAGAGAGAGACAGACAGAGAGTGAGAAAGAAAGCTAGAGAGAGAGAAAGAGACACAGAGATAGAAAAAGAAACACACACACACACATTCCCACAGAAAACACAGGAAGCTACAAAACCTGGGTAGGCATGGCTGGGGGGTGTCATGTGACTCAATGGAGGTGATGTTGAGTTGGCCCACCCATGTTTTGTGGTTCCCTGATGCATTTTCTTTTCTGTGGAAACGGATCCAAATGGCTCTTTGAGTGTTTACGGTTGCAGGCCCCTAGTTTAGGTGAAGCTACTAGACAGGGGAAATCTGTATCATCGGCTTGCATAATAATAATAATAATAATAATAATAATAATAATAATAATAATAATAATAATAATAATAATTATTATTATTATTATTATTATTATTATTATTATTATTATTATTATTATTATTATTATTATTATTATTATTATTATTATTATTATTATTATTATTATTAAAATTTCTAAACCACCCCCTCTCCCCGAAGGGGCATTGCAGTATTTTAATATAAAATAGTTTCATTTCCCAAATTTCTGTAGATGACTGCTTTAATCCTAAATGTTTTTGGATGATAAAACTATGTTTCATATGTTTACAGATTGTGATGGTGATGATGATGATATATTGATGGAGGCTGCCATGCAAGAAGATTAGTTTGATTTTAAAACTGGGAGAAGAAACAACTGCTGGAAGAAAAATCTGGTTCCAATCCAGGAGATAGGTGGTGGAAATAAAATGGAGACTGATTAGAAAGAGGGACTCTATGAGCAGAACTAACCACAGCATGTGTAGTTCTGGGACAGCTGACAAATTGGTTTGATGAGTACATGGATTTTTATAGGGTTCTGAGATGCAGCAAGGGGTTGTGCAATGTAGTGAGCCTAGTGTCTTTTGCTATTCTAATGGTGGTTGGTTAACCCTATTATGTCCTAAAGTTCATGTCCTGTTCTTAGAATTTGGGGTTGGGGGTGGGTTGTGAATTCTTAACCCCATCATTTGGACCTGAAGGTGTTTTGTTTGTAAATAGGCTGGTCTGGATTTCTTAATGTGCCCAAAATATCCCCCTCTAAAGCAGGGGTCTCCAACCTTTGCAACTTTAAGTCTGAAGGACTTCAGCTCCTAGACTTCTCCAGCCAGCTTTGCTGGCTGGAGAAGTCTGGGAGCTGAAGTCCTTCAGACTTAAAGTTGCAAAGGTTGGAGACCCCTGCTCTAAAGACTTCAGGCATCTACTGGAGGCTATCAAGAAAGACTGGGGCTGGGACTTCCGGTTCCAGCTCCAGCGGCGACGGGCGAGCCTAGCGCTTGCTCGCCGTTTTGTTTCTTTTTCTGCCCCCCCCCGGGGGCGAGACGCCCCTTGTTTGGGGGTCTCCCGTAAAGCCGGCTTGCCTGGGACGCTCCCCCCCACGGCGGTGGGGGAAGCGACCCTTGTCTTCGGCTTAGGTGAAGGAGAACATGCTGCGGGGGGTTCTCCCTTCGCCAAAGGAAGACGGCGCCATTCGCATTTATGAAGAGGGCTAAACGGATGAGTCGGAAGGCTTCCCGAGGCTTCAGCTGCGAGGGGAGATTGAGTGTTTAAAAACGTTTTTTTTTTTTTTGCTGTCAGCCGGGCTGAAAGGACTGGGAGGGGGGTGTTTGTTCCTAAAAAACCCCCCTCGGACTTAAGCGGCACTTGGAAATGGCTTCTCGTGGCGAGAAAGCGGAAATCTTTAATCCTGACTGTTTGCAGCAAGGGAAAGTGATCTGCGGTTGTTTGCAACAATGTTTCTAGGTCTGGCTGAAACAATTTATTTTACCACTCTCTCCTCTGGGCTCTGAGCTTGGGCGGTGGATGATGGCTTCTCTTTGTCCCTGCCTGACTATTTCACTTATGGAAAATTCCCAGCGTCTCTTTGCAATTTGGACTTCCTCTGGATATTAATGAAGAATTTTTTTTCTTTTTGGATTTGTGATTTCTTTTCTGGAGTACCTTCACTATTATATTTATTGAGTTGGAAAATTGTTTCTCTCCTGGTTCCTGAACTTTACAACTTTACAACCCTGAACTGAACTTTTGGCTCCTGGATTGCCTCACCGGCCCCACCCAAAAAACGCCATTTTAGTGGCATTGATTTTAACAACTAATCATGGCACAAGAAACAGCACTGGCAAGTTTAGAACAAAGGATGGCTTCTCTTGAATCTGTTATACAAACTTTGGTACGAGAAATTAAGGCCCAGAGGGCAGAAAATATTAACTTCAAGAAGGAGTTATTGGATACACGGAATCAAGTGCTGGAAAACACACAGAAGAACGAAGAATTGGAAGGGGGGCTGGTGGGGGCTAAGGGAGAGATTTAAAATGTTACTAATGAAGTTGTGGAAATAAATGGGCATGTGTCTAGGATTGATATGGAAAGAATGACATATTTTTTGAGATTTCAGAATGTTTTTGAGGAATCTGGTGAATGCCTCCCTGATCTTATGAGCACAATTTTAGCAGACTATTTACATAAACCTAAGGATGAGATCAGGGGGGACATTGACCTAGCCTACAGAATTAACTCAGCATATGCCAGGATAAATGAAGTACCTAGAGAGATGCATGTGAAATTTGTTAGAAGGTCAACCAGAGAAGAAATCCTGAAAGTGCAGAGAGGTAGTCCATTAATCTACCAACAAAAAGAGGTTGCTATCTTGAAGCAGATCCCAAAAAAGATTAGAGATGCAAGAAGGAAATTTTCCTTCTTGTCTAAAACATTGTTTGATCACGGGATTTGGTTCAAGTGGGTGACACCCGAAGGGATGCTGGTTTTCTGGGAAGGAGGAAGAGTGAGGATTAAAACAGTTGTTGAGGCGGAAGCCTTTCTTAAAAAACATTCCTCTATCCTGGGGGAAGATCCAGGGGGGACGGAGGGGGCCACGGCCCCGCCCACTCGGGGCCAGGGAGGAGAAAAAGAAGATACAATTGCCAAGAGACTTAGATCGAAAAAATAACTTTGCCTTGATTTTTTTTGATTAATTTTGCATAATATTTGTATTTGGATTTTTTGTAAATGTCTGACAGCATAGAACTGAGAATTTAGGTATATGTACTTGCTCTCACTTTGTAGTGTTATGAAAAATGTTTTTTTTTAATTGTTATCAATGTATTTTGAGGTCCCGGAAGGGCCGACGACTTTGACGTGAATGCTCTCAAAATTTCTTTGTATCCCTTACCCCACCCTACAGAAAAAATGTAAAACCAATAAAACTTTTTCAATAAAATTAAAAAAAAAAAAGACTGGGGCTGCTTTCTGTCTTTAAGAACATCTTTCTTCATTTCTCCTTTGAGGAAAAATATAATATTCTCCTCAATATTTGAGGAAATATAATCTGCCCCCAAATATTTCATCCTTCGAAGGGGGCGCTTCCCACACATCAATAACTTGTGCTCTGCTAAGGACACTACAGGACTCTGATAGTTGAAAATGCAAATGATCTGGAAGCTCTAGTGAAATATCAAGAAGCACAGTGGAAAAAAATGAGACTAAAATTCAATACTGTATAAAGATCAGAATCGTGCAGGTAATGGTTTTCCCTGCAACTCTGTGGAGAAATAAAAATGGGATCTTGAAGAGGCAGAATAGAAGGAATATCGATACTTTTGAACTTTGGTGTTTTAATATCATGGACAGTCAAGAAAACAGATGGATCATAGAACAAATCAATCTAGAATTTTCATTCAACACAGAGATGAAAAATAAACTTTTGACACAATATGCAAAGACTGAGCTTTCTTGAGCAATCTATAAAGCTGGGCAAGAAGGAATGGAAAGAAGAGCAACCAACAGCAGAGAGGATGGACTTAATTATAGTGATGATGGATTCACTGTAATTGAAAGTCTATCTATATTCTGAGCTACTAAGAGTTGACATCAACTTGATGGCACGTAATCAGTCAATCAGTCAATCAATCAATCAGTACGTAACAGATTGTCATGTGACAAAGATCTTGCTGCCTAAACAAAATAGCAACACCAATCTAATGGAATAAATAGTGCACTCCAAAAGAAATTCCCTGCCAATAGTTTTTAAGTTCCAATCTCTCCATTAAAGTGGCATGTTTATAGGAAGGAAAAATATTTATAGACAAGATCATGTGTAAGCTGTATTACAGTTATAGGGACATTCATATTGGGTATGCTCTGAAAAGGAACATATAATTTATTTAGCCAATTCTCAGATTAAATCTGCAATTATCTATTTTGCATGCAGATACCAAGTTCTTACCAACGTTTTTATTCAGGTCCCTTGTAACCAGGGAGGGCCTAATTTGTATGTCATTCTGAAGACATTCTTTTAAATAGAAATCAGCTTGGGAAAGTCAACCAACATTTTTGGTTGGCCTCAGTCCAATGCAGCCCTTCCCTTAAACTGCCAACCTAAAATCAACACAACTAAAATTACACAGCCACCTGTATTCTGGATTTCTCATGACTCAGAGCAATACAAGGCAAGATCACTGTGGCAGCTTATATTAAATATTACACCAGCCATCAGAATGCAATGGCTCAGGAAGTCTACGCTTTGCCCTAGGAAGCTGGGCTGTTGTTTTAGGTTGATCAAGCAAGCATGTTGGATATGCATATTTTTATTTAAAAGCACAGTTTTTGTTTTTCATTAATCTGGGGTGCAGATAATGCATGCATAGGAAGAAGAATTACTCTTATGTTTAAGATTATTCTACATGTACCTATATTTACATGCTTATATACTGTACATATCAGCATTACATTACATTGTTTCCTTCAGGGACAAGCCATCTTATGTCCCAAAGGTGCCTTTTCAAGAGGCAATTGGACTTTCTGTTTTTGCTTTGAAGACATTTCGCTTCTCATCCAAGAAGCTTCTTCAGCTCTGACTGGATGCTGGGGAATGGAAGGATTTATACTCCTTGCAGACAGCTGGTCATTTGATGATCATGGTAATCCTGTATCTTTGGAAATGTGCACTCCTACCTGCTAAAAAAGGACGTAAGGATAATGGGGGTGATAGAAAAATTAGCATGGCTGTCTTCAGTATATGATCCAAGAAATCAAGCTGGTGGCCAAATACTCTGGTCAAAGCTCTTCTTTCCCATTTTTTGTGTCACTCACATTTCAGCTAATTCTAATGCCTATAATCCCATCTCCATATTCCATATGGATTCACACAGGCCATCTTGTTTTGTTGAATGTTTGTTATTGATTTAATGTATTGAACTTAGCTGAAGCATTTAAAAATGGTCTTAGCATTAGTAGGTTTGGTAAACCCATCAAATTGTGGCTTATTCAAAACAAAGTATGGAAAAACAGCACAGTACAACCTGTAGTCCTACTTGTTACTACTACTGGTTAGTATGCAAAGGCACACTGGGGCTTCACAACCACTAGGCTTCTAATATTCCTTCTCCCAGCTTGATAAGAACTCTACAACACTCAGAAGATTGAGCATTGTTTGGTAATAGTTTATTTATTTATTTATTTACTAGCTATACCCGGCCACGCGTTGCTGTGGCCCAGTCTGGTTAAATGGCTAACCAATCTGTGTGTAGATCTACACCTGCACACATACACCCAACCACCATATAAGCCCCAACCTACCTACCTACTGTATTTCTCCCTCTCTGTCTATCCCTCTACCTACCTATCTACTGTATTTCTCCCTATCTATCTATCCATCCCCCTACCTATGTACCTACCTACCTACCTACCTACTATATTTCTTCCTTTCTCCCTCTACCTACCTACCTACCTACCTACCTACCTACCTACCTACCTACCTACTGTCTCTTTCTTTATTTCTTCCTTTCTTTCTTTCTTTCTTTCTTTCTTTCTTTCTTTCTTTCTTTCTTTCTTTCTTTGTATCTATCTATCTATCTATCTATCTATCTATCTATCTATCTATCTATCTATCCACCTACCTACCTACCTACCTACCTACCTTATTTCTGCCTCTCTATCTATCCCTTGGGGGTCATCTAGTCCAACTCCCTGCTAGGCAGGAAGCCCTATACCCATGATGGCGAACCTATGGCATGGGTACCACAGGTGGCACAAGGAACCATTTCTTAGGCCACTCGAGGCATTGCCCTGTCAGCTTCAGTTTGTATGTGTGCCCTGGCCAGCTGATTTAGGCCTTCTTTTGAGCCCATTTTTTGCCCTCTGGAGGTGGGGGAAGGCTGTTTTCACCCTCCCCAGGCTCCTATAAACCCTCTGGAGCCTGGGGATGACGTAAAAAGCATGCCAAATGCAGGGGGTCATGCACATAGCATTATGGATGTGGCACACCTGTGCACATCGCCCCTGCACTCCCCCTGCTATTGGCAAGTGAGCCAAAAAAGGTTAGCCATCACTGCCCTATACCATTTCAGACTAATGGCTATCCAACATCTTCTTGAAGACTTCCAGTGTTGGGGCATTCACAACTTCTGGAGGCAAGCTATTCCACTGATTAATTGTTCTAACTGTCAGGAAATTTCTCCTCAGTTCTAAGTTGCTTCTCTCCTTGATTAGTTTCCACCCATTGCTTCTTGTCCTGCCCCCAGGTGCCTTGGTGAATAGCTTGACTCCCTCTTCTTTGGGGCAACCCCTGAGATATTGGAAGGCTGCTATCATGTCTTCCCTAGTCCTTCTTTTCATTAAACTGTATTTGCTGTCAGATGGGTGATTCTTTGTTACAGTTTGGTTCAGTTCGTATTAAACAGTTTAAAGCAGCTGCCTGCCTCCGTTTTTTTTTTACCTCAGAGAACAGTCCTGAGCAGAATTTCTCCCCCCCCTCTATGGGCCACCTGGGAGTTTGCTGTCCTCTGTGCCTTTTTGGCCCCAAGAGGCCGTCGTATGAGGCCTATTCCAACACTGGCAGTTGAAAAGCAGTTTGATGGGCGTGGCTACAGGGTTGTTTACACACATTCAGTGGGTACATTTTTGTGTGTGTCATTTGTACACAACTCACGCGTGCTAGGCACAAAATGATTAGCTATTCTATTATCGGAGGTCCTTGGCTACGTTGTGTCAAAATTTGAGGCAAATTGGTCCAGTACTTTTTGAGATTAGTGGATTCGTACAAACTATTTTACATTTTTATTTATATAGATTATTTATTTATTAATCCAATTTATACCCCGCCCTTCTCCTAAAAAAGGACCCAGGGCAGCGCACAGGCAATTTAAAACAAAGCATACATATAAATACCCATATTAAAAAGCTATTAAATAATAATCCCGTGCTAAAACCAACTTACAAAATCTCTAATTAAAATTTACAATGTTAAAACTCAGTATCGGGGGTTATACTAGGCCAGCTTGTTGGAACAGAAGCGTTTTAAGGCACTGGCGGAACAGGCGGAGGTCCAAGATGTTACGTAGTTCAGGGGGCAGGTCGTTCCAGAGGGTGGGGCCTGCCACAGAGAAGGCTCTTCCCCTGGGTGTCACTAACCGGCATTGTCCGGCCGACGGCACCCAGAGAAGGCCCTCTCTGTGGGAGCGGATCGGTCGAAGGGAAGTATGGGGCAGGAGGCGGTCTCGTATGTAGGTAGGCCCCGAGCCATGGAGCGCTTTAAAGATGGTCGTCAACACCTTGCCACAATAGGCCCTATATATTGAGGTTTTTAATTGTTCTTGCCAGCATAGCTGCCTTCTTTTTGGGGGAAATCAAGCACGGGTCCAATCTTTGTCAGTCACTGGGACCAGAGGTTTAGTCTTCCAAGCTTTGAGACTTGTGCTGGAGCCCATCCTCAAGGAACGTCTCTCTACCAAATGTGCATTCTGGTAGAGAGAAGCTCAATGAAGATGGACTCCAGCACGAATCTGAAAGCTTGGAAGATTAAAACCTCTGGTCCCAGTGACTGATCCAGATTGGATCCTGCAACATTATCCCAGGATACATATATTTGCCTTCATTCATGGAATCAACCATGTTTTGATGAACTAGCAGGACACATCTTCAATGCTGTTATTGCTCTCTAGACTAGAAAAGTCTCATTCACCTATTTGACATCATCTCAAGAGATGCCTTGGAATTTCCATTCATGACTCAGATGTTACATTATTCCTGTTTACAAAGTACTTTCCAAAACTTTCCACAATGGTTGCTTTATTCTGGGATATGGAAATCACCAGTACTGAGCAAGATTTACCTTCAACTGTTAAATAAAATGAATGTATGGTAGCAGCCATAGTCAATGTGCCCTGCTCTGCTCTTTTGGTGACCCAAATGTTTTCTGCAAACAAAAGAACAAAAGCACCACAGCAGCTTGCCTGTCTTGGAGGATACCCAGAGGACAGGCAGGTGCTGAAGAGGAAGGCCAGGTGCAGATTTCAGCTCCACATTCATCACCCAATGAATTTGCAAGCTGCATTTATTTTATAAATTTCCCTTTCAGATTGGGGAAGATTTTGAATAGCACATCATTGTATTTTGCATATTTCCCCCCCTCTAACATCCCTTGAAATTTGGTGGCATTTTTTAATTTGTTTTTAAGGAGATTTCTCTCTCAAAATGAAGAGCAGAGATTGGACAAGCAGCTGCCTGCTCTGAATAATAAAGCCTATCCAAAGTCCACAAGGTATCACCAGTTGCATTTCTGAAATGAGTAATAGAAAGTTGAAATTTCAGACATTCTGATTCCAAGTAAATTCTCCACATCCTGTCTTCTGCCCACATCATTTATTGAAACAGTCTTAATCTCAGATTAAGATTGAAACCAATTTATTAGCAGTGGGTCTTGAGAATTAGATTGGATTTAACCACAGAAATATTGTAGCTTTTAAAATAAAAGATTATTTATTTTGATAATTTATTATATGGTAGATGAAATTAAGAGAAGAACATTTTATAAATCTTGGAGGGTGTTTTAGTGTATTGCCTAGTAGTGTTTTAAAACATTTTATAGATTGGTGTTGTTAAAACTTAAAGAGAGATTATTATACTGTTAATAAAACTTGAAACTTGAATATCTAAAAGAAGTACTAAAAGAAAGTTGGAGGTCATTTATATTATATTTGTTTGATGCACATTTTTTGTCACTTTTAATTGGCTTTGTTACTCTCTTTCCCTTTCCATGTTATGTGTAGTTTGTATTTTAATATTTGATGTTGGAATTTAATAAAGATATTATAAAAAGGATACCCATTCATCAGCCAAGCAAAATAAAAAATCAATCTCAAAAAAGAAAAGGGACTTTGAGAAAGATGAGAGTTTTTAAATGTTTATGTAAAACTAAGGACATATTTATAAATTGTTGCTGAAATATGAAATATGTTAAAATGGATGAATAATTTGAGAGATGTAATTATACTGGAATATACCAATGGAAAGGCTATGAGGAAAAAAAATAATAACATTTACTTCAAACTACAATTTAATTGGTACAAAATGTTCTGCAGGTGTTATGTAACTCTGCCGGCAACAGCTAAGGCAGATAAAGCATGTAACAATTGTTGGAAATGTCATAACAAAGAAGGAACATTTTACCACTTATAATCAGACAAAAAAACAAAACAATACCCCCAAATCCAAAGAGTTTGAAAGAATTACATCAAACATCCAAACATTTCTAAAAACAAAATTTGAACTGAAATTACAGGCATAATTCCAGAATACATAAATGAAAAAATATACAATTTACTAATATATTTGAACCACTGCAAGAACGCACCTAGCACCAAATTGTAAAAGAGATACTTTTTCTATTCTTGTCAGCTTTAAGATGTGTGGACTTCAATTCCCAGAATTCGTCAGCCAGGAAGTTGATGTCTACCTATCTCAAAGTTGATGTCTACCTATCTACCTATCTCAAAATTGCCAATGTCTGAGGAAATGTGGGAGTTAAAGCTTACACATCTTAGAAGAGGAAACACTAAACAACACTACATAAAGAGTGGCTTTGTTCTGGGACCTTTACAACCATTGTGCCTCTAGAGTCTAGATGATGTGACTTTATATAGAAAATATAAACTTCTGGAATCTTCTATACTTCAAAACTGACTTGGCCAAGATGACTCTGCTTGGGCATGCATTCTGCCTGAAAAAGTCTTCCAGATGTAATCCTAGGTTTCTAGCTGTTGACAAACAGGAATGGCAGGTGCTACAATCACTGCTTTCTTCATCAAGCTGAATTCCTCATGGCACGCCTCAGCCTTCAGTCTGCCTTATGTCATTAATGTCACAAATGCCAGTTCCAGAGCTGGTAGTCAGCCAATTTTTACAGGTTCTGGAGAACCGGTAGCGGAAATTTTGAGAATGGGGAGGAAATGGGGATTTTGCGTTATCGTTCCCCTGCCACGCCCACAAAGCACCGCCACAGAATCGGTAGTAAAAAAAAATTGAATCCCTTTACTGGCTAGTTCCACAACCAGTTAAGAATATCAGGGGGGAATAAAGTGGAAAGAGGAAGGGATGTAGGCATGGCCAAGGATGAAGCTTTAGATTCAGTCTACAAATTAGTGCTGTGGAGCAGTGGCCCCTAACCTTTTGGGCACCATTGTTCCATTGCGAAAGGTTTTTCCGTGGACTGGAGGAGCCATGGTTTTGCATGCTGCCTGCATCCCACAGATAGGGCTTCACTTGTTTGTGTGGACCGGTTGTTGGCATACCACACACCAGTGCCAATCCACAAACCACAGGTTGAGGACCCCTGCTGTAGAGAATAGTGAACACTGAACTATAGACAGTTCTTGACTTAACAATCCACAATTGGTACCAGAATTTATTTTGCTAAGCAATGCGTTTGTTAAGTGAGTCACACCTAATTTTACAACCTTTCTGCCATCCTTGTTGAGGGAACATTACAATTGTTAAGTAAATCCTGTGGTCATTAAGCAAACCCAACTATCCCCATTGACTTTACTAGTCGGAAGCCAGCTGGAGAGGTTACAAATGGTGATCATATGATCCTGCAAACATTATAAATACATGCTGGTTGCCAAACACCTGAATTTTGATCACATGAGCGTGGGGATGCTTTGAAGATTGTAAGTGAGATGACAGAGTGTACATCTCTTTTTTCAAAGCCATCATAATGTTGAATGTTCACTAAATAAATCGTTGTAAGTTGAGGGCCACTTGTGGACATTAAAAAACAACAACCTAGCAGTATAGTATAGTAGTTTAGTTTGCCATTTGCAGTATTGGCAGTGTCAGAAAACAGATAGGCAGTAAGCTTCTATTCATTATTTAGAGATATTTCTTGGTTTGGATCTAGATCAGGGATCCCCAACCCCAGGGCTGTGGCCTACTACCAGCCCTCAGCCCATTTGGCACTGGGCCACGTGCATGAATGGCGGTTGCTTGAGATCACGCACGAAGCTCCATTTGTGCAAGCAGCAGGCACTTGCGCTCAATGCATGAAGCTCCCACAGAACCCTCCTTTCCCCCACTTTGCTGGGCCGCCAAGCCAAAAAGGTTGGGGACCACTGATCTAGGTAAAGACTGTCCCCAAGGCCCAAATTATTCCAACCTCAGAAATTAATCTCTTGATTTACTGGATTTACTCATACAGAGTTTTAGCAGCAGAAAAATATGCCAATTGAAAAGATGCACAAATAAGTCAATAAATAACATATTCTATTTGCAATACTTGGATTACTTTTTTATTCTTAATTGTTGGCATGAACCTTCCTACTACTTTATCTGTTTCCTAGGAATGGGCCAAATAAAAATAAAATTAAAAAGCTCAAAAGAGTAGTTCTGAGTTTGTCAGTGCTTTAACCAATGAAGTCTTCCAAAATGCACGCCTGTCCAGTCATATCTCATAGGCTTCCTGATTTGTTTCTATGTTTGTATTTTTAGTGTAGCTGTAGCTTGCCTTTACAACTGTGAGTCAGAGATTTGATGATGTCATTCACACAGCTGTGCGTTTATTGTACGATAAATATATCTTGCAAAAATGGTTAGCTTGGAAATTGGCTTTGTAGGGACAAAGAAAAGGATAATTGTGGCTGCTGTTGTTAAAACCCACATTGCATGGACACAGTGCACATTTTCAAAAATAGAGTTCTGCCATATGTGAAATGAGCATTTGTCACATGTCCTTGAAAAGATGTTACATGTATGATTCTCTAGACATGAAGTAATTTGTGCCTCTAGCTCTGCTAACAGCCCCAAAATTCTTGTTTAGTTTGATTGCTGAAAACCAGTAACACAGTTGTCTCCTAACTGTCCAGTGGCGTAGCGTGGGGGGTGCAGGGGGTGCGGGCCGCACCGGGCGCAACATCTGGGGGGGCGCGCTCGCACTCGCAGCTCCCCGTCGCTTCGGGAAAGGGGATCGAGTAAGGCAGGAACAGCGGCAGCTGGGGAATGTGGCCACCGCCGCGGGGACCGGAGAAGCGTCGCCCGAAGCAAGAGCGGCTGCAAGAGGAGGCGTTTTCTCCCCGTCGCCCTGTCTTCTTCCTTGGGGAAAGGATCTTAGGGGATTTTTCATATTTTTATTAGTATTATTTCTCGGGCGGGGGAGGGGGGATCCGGAATCCAGGAAACCGGGAGGGGGCGGGAAATCGCAGGGAAAAGGAAGAGAGCTCGGCGGGCGGAAGGTGGGGAGAGCTCGCGCGTTCCAGCTGATTCAGCAGCGGTCTTGTGAATGCGCGGAGATGTAGCTGACAGGGCGGGAGAGGCGTCCCGCTCTCCGGATCGAAGGGAGGCCAGCTCTTTCGGGTACCTGCCGGCTGCGGCTGCCTCCCCTACCCCGCTGCCGTCGGATCTTCCTGCACCCCTCCTCTCCCCCCTTCCCATTTCTCGCTTTCCCGCCGCTCCGCATGCTGCGCCCTCCCCGTCCTCGATGCCGCTGCTTCCCCCGGGGGGGGGGCTAGAAAGGCACCGAGAAGGATGAGCGAAGGGGTTGCCTCGCCGCCGGGTGCCACAGCCGCTGCCGAGGAGGGGGCGGCGGGGGCCCTGCGGCGGGCAATGGAGTGGAAGAGACTCGAGTGCTAAAATCCAGGGGTTAGGGGGCGCAAATTACTTGCCTTGCCCCGGGTGCTGACAACCCACGCTACGCCACTGTAACTGTCTATCAAGAACCATGGTGGTGCGGTGATTAGAATGCAGTATTGCAGGCTACATCTTCTGACTGCCTGCTGCCAGCAATTCAGCAGTTCAATTCTCATCGGCTCAAGGCTGACTCAGCCTTCCATCCTTCAGAGGTCAGTAAAATGAGGATCCAGATTGTTAGGGGAAATATGCTGATTCTGTAAACCGCTTATAGAGGGCTGTAAAGCACTGTAAAGCAGTATAGAAGTCTAACTGATATTGCTATTTTGACATGGAAAAAGACTAAAGTATCATAGTTCAATAGGAAAACAACCCTCAAATTATCCAAAAATTCTAAGTCCTAACCTAATACTAATGGAGAGAGTATATTCCCTTCGCAACTCTAAATTATCCCTCCAATATTGAAGCTCCAGCTAGCAAAAGGTTGCTAGTTTTTCTAGTCCACAGAAACACAGTAATGGATGTTATTATTCTCTTCCATCAAAGTCTAGAGAGCTAATGTCATAAAGAGACTTAGACATTTGTTGCTGTCATTTAATAGTAACAATAGACCAATCAGCTATAAACTATTTTTGAAATGACCAGGATTTGTCTCTCACAACCCCACTCAAGTCTACTCAATCCACATTCAACTTTGGGTAGTTTTCATTGCAGTCATATTAAACATCAAGATCCTCTGAAAACACTCAGAGTTTATATGTTTGTGAATTCAGAGTCACAAAAAATGATAAGAAATCAGAAGGACTGTGTTAGCAATCATAATAACAAAAGATTGAAAAGTGTATGTTTTCATGGGATACATTTCACTTATAATCATATTTATTAGTCTTAAAAATTATGAGAATTTTTAAGAGAAGAGAAAAGAAACAAGAGAAATACAGAAAAAAAAACAGAATACAAAAAACATTGAAGGAAAAAGCAAGCACCATCTCACAAATTAATTATGAAATTGTAATTCCAAAAAACAAAAGGGAGAAAATGAAACAAAGAGGGGGAAAAACTTTAAAAATGAAATACTAATCTATATAAATAAAAATGTAAAAGTTTGTACAAATCCACTAATCTCAAAAACTACTGAACCGATCTGCCTCAAATTTTGACACAATGTTGCCAAGGACTTCCGATAATAGAATACCTACTCATTTTGTGCCTAGCACACGTGTATCATGTGCAAGGTACACACATGTAAAATATACCCACTGAAAATGTTTTTACCTTCCGTACCTTTTCCGTACTACTTTGGAAAAAAACACAAAATTGGCTCATGGAAATAACAGGCACTAATTTCTCCCTTAAACCTGAGCTATACTTGCTCGGTATCAAGCCACAAGAAATCCCAAATCAGGACTGGTACCTCTTTACACACATCACAACAGCGACCAGAATGGCCATTGCACAGCAGTGGAAAAATAACAACCCACCAACTGAAAGCTTAATCATATCTAAAATCTTCAGCTGTGCGGAATCAGATAAATTAACGTATATCTTAAAGGACAAGTCAACCTCAATCTATGCCCAATCCTGGGAGAAATGGTACAGATGGTATGGTAAGAGAATGACGGATAACAAAGAAACCAATTAGATAGAATAATAGCGAAACAGATATAAGGAGTTATAAGACAATACAATATTTAAGACAATGTTATAGATTCAAATGTAAGCATCCAAATATGAGTACAAATAACAATTGATGTTAGACTGGGACAAATATACTTCTTAAATCAGGGGAGTAGATATATCCCCGGTTTGTCTCCCCTATCCCCATCCTTCCCCCTCTCCCCCCCTCTTTACCCTTGTACGTCCTTTCCAATACCCTTACCCTGTACTTGTTAAATGTTTAATTTTTATATTTTTATTAATAAAGATTATTTAAAAAAATGTTTTTATCTTCCTGTAGCTCCTCCTATCCGGCTGATACGTCACGGACACGTAACAGCAAAAAACAGCCTTGCGAAGGAACGTTGCCAGGGGCAACGTGGAAAGCAATGCATGACGCATGCGCCTCCCTGTCTGCCTGCAGCCGCTCTCTTACACACACACACACACACACACACACACACACGCACGCACGCACGGCCACAGGATCAGAATCATCCGAGCCCCGTGTGGCGGGCAGCTCTGGAAAGTGCGCTGGCTGCCTCCTCCCTCAGCGAGCGTGCGAGTGTGCAGACGGGGGCAGCACCCGAGGCTGCAGCTACCTAAGCACCGCTGAGGCTGTCCGAGTGCTGCACGCCCACCTCCCTACCAGCCTTGTGTAGCGGGCAGCTCTGGAAAGTGCGCCGGCTGCCTCCTCCCGGGCATGCGGGCGTGGGCAGCACCCGAGGCTGTGGCTACCTAAGCACCACCGAAGCCGTCCAGGCGCCGCACGCCCACCTCCCTCCCAGCCCCGTGTGGCAGGTAGCCCTGGAAAGTGCGCTTCAGTGGCCTCTGCAGGCGGCTGTTGCTGCTGCTGCTGCCCCCGAGTCCTGCAACACGCAGCTCCCACCATCCGAGGTCACCGGGCAGGACAGCTGGGCACGTCTCCACCAGCTTTCTCCGACGGCTCTGGAAAGTTCACCTCAGTGGCCGTCAGAGAGAGCTGGTGGAGACGTGCCCGGCTGTCCTGCCTGATGCGCCTGCCGGGTGACCTCGGATGGCGGGAGCTGCGTGTCGCAGGGTTCGGGGGCAGCAGCATCAGCAACAGCCGCCTGCAGAGGCCACCGAGGCACACATGGGGCTGGTAGGGAGGTGGGCGTGCGGTGCCTGGACGGCCTCAGCGGTGCTTAGGTAGCCGCAGCCCTCGCTGCGGGAGGAGGCAGCCCTAGCCTCCCCAGCCGACATGCCGGCCCTTTCGCTGCTTGGGGGGGGGGGAGGGAGGAAGAGACTGACATACACAGAGAGACAGAGGGGGAGGGGGAGGAAGAGACAGAGAGATAATGAATGAGAGAGATCGACAGGCACACACACAGTGACAGAGAGAAAGGGAGGGGAGAGAGACAGACACTCAGAGAGAATGAGTGAGAGAAAGATAGACAGGCAAACATACACAGAGTGACAGAGATGGGGGAGGAAGGAGAGAGAGATAGACAGACAGAGAGAATGACAGAGAAAAACGGAGAGGGAGGGAGGGAGAGAGAGACAAAGAGACTAATGACTTTGCCCACCACTGCGTTAGGCACAAGGGAGGGAGGGAGGGGGGCCTGGAGAAGGTTGACTGTTGGGGGGGTGCAGTCTGGGGAGGGGAGGAATATTTATTTAGGTAGAGGAATATAGAGAGAGGAAGATATACAGTAGGTAGTTAGGTAAGTAGAGGGATAAATGAGAGGGATGAATACAGCAGGTAGGAAGATAGGTACAGGTATATAGAGAGAAATACAATACGTAGGTAGGTAGGTAGGTAGGTAGGTAGGTAGGTAGGTAGGTAGGTAGAGGGAGAGAGGGAAGAATACAGTAGGCAGGTAGGTAGGTAGGTAGGTAGGTAGGTAGGTAGGTAGAGGGATACAGAGAGAGGGGGAAATACAGTAGGTAGGTAGGTAGGTAGGTAGGTAGGTAGGTAGGTAGGTAGGTAGAGGGATAGAGAGAGGGAGAAATACGGTAGGTAGGTAGGTAGGTAGGTAGGTAGGTAGGTAGGTAGGTAGGTAAGTAGAGGGATAGAGGGGAGAAATACAGTAGGTAGGTAGGTAGAGGGATAGATAGAGAGGGAAAAATATAGTAGGTAGGTAGGTAGGTAGAGGGATAGATAGAGAGGGAGAAATACGGTAGGTAGGTAGGTAGAGGGATAGATAGAGAGGGAGAAATACAGTAGGTAGGTAGGTAGATGGATAGATAGAGAGGGAGAAATACAGCAGGTAGGAAGATAGGTACAGGTATATAGAGAGAAATACAATACGTAGGTAGGTAGGTAGGTAGAGGGAGAGAGGGAAGAATACAGTAGGTAGGTAGGTAGGTAGGTAGGTAGGTAGGTAGGTAGAGGGATACAGAGAGAGGGGGAAATACAGTAGGTAGGTAGGTAGTTAGGTAGGTAGGTAGGTAGGTAGGTAGAGGGATAGAGAGAGGGAAAAATACGGTAGGTAGGTAGGTAGGTAGGTAAGTAGAGGGATAGAGGGGAGAAATACAGTAGGTAGGTAGGTAGAGGGATAGATAGAGAGGGAAAAATATAGTAGGTAGGTAGGTAGGTAGAGGGATAGGTAGAGAGGGAGAAATACAGTAGGTAGGTAGGTAGGTAGGTAGGTAAGTAGAGGGATAGAGGGGAGAAATACAGTAGGTAGGTAGGTAGAGGGATAGATAGAGAGGGAAAAATATAGTAGGTAGGTAGGTAGGTAGAGGGATAGGTAGAGAGGGAGAAATACAGTAGGTAGGTAGGTAGAGGGATAGATAGAGAGGGAGAAATACAGTAGGTAGGTAGGTAGAGGGATAGATAGAGAGGGAGAAATACAGTAGGTAGGTAGGTTGGGGGTTATACGGTGGTTGTGTGTATGTGTGCAGGTGTAGATATACACACAGATTGGTTGGCCATTTAACCAGACTGGGCCACAGTAACGCGTGGCCGGGTATAGCTAGTTTACTATAAATCAGTTCTTATAAAATATTATGAAAGCTGTGCCAAAGAGAACTTTATTGTGCCATTTGTCAATTAGTAGGAAAAATGTCGTTTCAAAAAGAGATAAATTACACATTTCTTAAATCTGTCTTTGCTACATGAGGCAACAGCACTTCTTAATATTTTGGCTATTCCCCATGCCCAGTATAATCAACAATCCTTAAAAACAGTCAGATTCCACTATTTTGAACTACAATTCAAAATAACATTGACATCTTTTAACTTGAAAATATTTACCCAGACATGACACTTTTAATTAAAGGATGTTATCCTAACCAAAGCTTAAAATATGTATTTTTCCTACTTTCCAATTGATATTTTGGCAGTATGATCTTGACAGCTCCAAAGTCATAGAAAAGAGACTGTCTAGCCACAAATTGTGAATTCACTGCATATGCTATATATCCTCTCGGAAAAAGCTATCTTCTAACAACAGAGGAGAAAAACTAACAAACACAAAAAACCAGCTTTGTGTTCTTCTTCTTTGTCTTGTCAATGGATTAGATAAATCTTGTACATATAAAAAGTTATCTTGTTTTAAAAAAAAAAAATATATGCAACCAGGTCATATTTGGGGGGTGGGGGGGAATCTTATTCTGTTTATCAGGGTTTGCCCCCCTGAAATTCAGCAAGCACATGCAGTAAAGAATTTAAACAATTCTGTCTCACACATTTTTGGGCCTAATCCCAGCCCTTGTAGCTTCTACTTTGAAAACTGTGCATGGTTGAGTTGACTCTTGGAAGGAAGTGACTAAGCACATTTTTGTCCAAATGCATTGTCTAGCTGAAGGGAGGAGGGGGATCCCTCTGTTTGCCAAGTTATGCTGCCAAAAATAGCGTGCAGACTGACATGGAAAAAACTACTGCATCTTGGAATTAATTTTCTACTGATTCAGGAGATCTAGGCTCCAAGAAGATATAAAGAGTCTATTATTTAACAGGCAAGAAATTACAGGTACTTCTAATTATTATCTTACCTCTACAGAACAGGGAGAAGAAACAGGGTTGAGGTGGCCACAGGGGAATTAAACCAGTATAGTCTTGTCAATTCCATTAGATGCCCAGAAATTTTTTATCCTTTTTTGGTTCCATCAGACAATGAGTACTATTTTTCCCTTCTCCCTCTTGCTATGGCACACTCATCATTCTCTGATATTATTTTAAAATTATTAAGAGATTTATATATACCCTGGAATATAAATATATTTATTTTATTTTAGAGCCTTCAAATCAGTTTTGGACTCCTGGCAACCGCCTGGACATGTTTTCATGACAAGGGTTTTTTTAGAAATGGTTTGCCATTCCCTCCTTCCTAGGACTGAGAGCAATAACTAGTTTAAGGTCACCCAGGTGGCTTTGTGACTAAGGTGGGACTAGCTGCTTGTTTCTAGCCTAGTGATTTAAAATTGTAATTCTAAAAGATTTACAGTAAGCATTTGAGCCGCAGTGGTTAGAGTGCAGTACTGCAGGCTACTTCTGCTGACTGCCAGCTGCCTGCAGTTTGGCAGTTCAAATCCAGTGGTGGGTTTCTGCAGGTTCGCACCTACTAGCGAGAGCCAGTTGGTGAAATTTAGAGAACTGGTAAGAGGGGGTTCCACCGGCGTACCTGGAAGTAAATCTGGCCTGCCGCTGCCAGTGACCCAATGGGAAGGAAAGGAAAGGAAGGAAGGAAGGAAGGAAAGAAAGAAAGAAAGAAAGAAAGAAAGAAAGAAAGAAAGAAAGAAAGAAAGAAAGAAAGAAAGAAAGAAAGAAAGAAAGAATTTATCATCACAATTGAGTTCAAAATTTTGGTTGCTAAGCATGAGCGTTGTTAAATGAGTTTCACCACATTTTAAAGGGTGGCCACTCCCACTCTGTCATATGACTGCCAAGTCACGCCCACAAAATAGGCCACACCTACAGAGTAGGTTCTAAAAAAAATTGAAACCCACCACTGTTCAAATCTCACCAGGCTCAAGGTTGACTCAGCCTTCCATCCTTCCGAGGTGGATAAAATGAAGACCCAGATTGTTGGAGGACAATATGTTGATTCTGTAAACTGCTTAGAGAGGTCTGTAAAGCACTATGAAGTGGTATATAAGTCTAAGTGCTATTGCTATTGCTATTGATCCTGCTTCATGAGGGGGTTAGGCCCCAAGTTGAGTAAAATGGGGTCAGATGAGGTGGCTTCCTTAACGAAAGGCACAAAACTAATAATCCTTTCCTGATAATATGCATTATACAGATAGTTGTCAACTTATAACAATTCATTTAGTGACTGTTCAAAGTTACAACGGCACTGAAAAAAGTGACTTATTACCATTTTTCACATTTATGACCATCATGTGATCACTTGACAACTGACTCACACTTATGACCTTTGCATTGTCCTGGGATGATGTGATCACAGGTTTTTTTTATCATCTTACGAACAAACTCAATGGGGAAGCCAGATTCATTTAACAACCATGCTACTCACTGCAGTGATTCACTTCACAACTGTGACAAGAAAGGTCGTAAAATGGGGCAAAGCTCACTAAACAACTGTCTCACTTAGCATCATAAACTTTGGGTTCAATTGTGGTCATAAGTTGAGGACTACCTGTATTATCTATTTTTGAAAGGTCTAAAAACAAGAAGATGGAGCAATATGTTTCAATATGGTATTGCATAGATTTAAAAATAATAATAAGTATCAAGACTGAATTAATTTTGTGCTAATATCATATGGGTCTTATTTTGTTCTTGATACCTTTTCCACTTTATTTTAATCATTGTAACACATGGAGTTTCTTACTGTGCTATCACCATTGTGGCTCTTTTTGTTTATTTTGCTTCAGTAGTAAAATTAAAACAAACAACTCTCCCACCTTCTCTATTTTCCTCTAAGGCTGAGGATACACTTGGAACATGGATTTCCAAAATCTTAATCCAACATCCCAACATTGTTCCACATCCCAGTGGACCAAACTTAATGTGAACTTTGCTGTACAAGTAGTCCTCAACTTACAACAGTTCATTTCACGATCAATTGACGTTTCAACAGCATTGAAAAAAATGACTTATGGCTGTTTTCACATTTATGATCGTTACAACATCCCCATGGTCATGTGATCAAAATTTAGTGCTTGGCAACTGACTCACATTTATAACAGTTACAGAGTACCGGGGTCATGTGATCACCTTTTGCAACCTTCTGAAAAGCAAAGACTCAAAGTCAATGGGAAGTTAGATTCACTTAACAACTGTGGCAAATAAGGTTATAAAATGGGGCAAAACCCACTTAACAACTGTGTTGCTTACCCAGATAAAATTTGGGCTTAATTGTGCTTATAAGGACGAGCACAATGTACAAGGAACATATTTCAAATGAAAAAGACCCATCACATTTAAGATGAGTATTTTGACTGCTTCTTTTTAAATCATATTATTTTGTAGAACATAAATGCTTGTAAGAACAGTGAAAAACCTAACTTCTACATGAGGTATTCTACTATGACCTATGTTGGACAAAGTACTTGGTATTGAGAGTTTTTTTCTGAAATCATATCATAAGGAGAAGTGTATACTTATTTCCTGTGTAATAAGTATGCACATATAAAGTACATTTCAAGGAAAGTATTCAGTAAAGAGAAACTGTTATAGGACAAACTCATAGGACTGATGTGTTCCTCTGGAACTTACTTGAAGATTTCCAGCTCTCTACTTTTTCTCTGCCTTCTTTGATCTTTTTCCTTGTGTTATATTTCAAAATCATTTGAAGGTTCTGGTGAAGAATCAAAGAGCCTGCTACAAACTATTTACCAAAGATTTCACTCTGCCCTGCAATTGACCTGCAAGTAAATTAAATGGACAGAAATTGGGGATCCGGCATCTCTCTCCTCTCTCTCTTTGAACCTTATGCCAATTACTTGGTTCACTAGCAAGTTATCCAATAAGACAGGGGTCTCCAACCTTTGCAACTTTAAGTCTGAAGGACTTCAGCTCCCAGACTTCTTCAGCCAGCTTTGCTGGCTGGAGAATTCTGGGAGCTGAAGTCCTTCAGACCTAAAGTTGCAAAGGTTGGAGACCCCTGCAATAAGACATACTGAAAGTTTGAACCTAAGAAGACCATCATCAGTAGCCTTCATCAGTGGCTCTTGTTATCCCATGCAATCCACACAGAACAGATACTAAAATTACTGCTAGCAGCAGCACCATTATGCGATGCAGTTACTAGCTTGCCTTCCGCAGCTGGTGCGAGGTCTGCTTAATGTAATACATACTCCCTTGTGAGTCTAAGCATTACATTATGCACAGCTTTGGGAAATCTTTATGCACAGCTGTTGGGGAATACTGGCCTTTCTGGAAAACTATGCACCCCATATGCTGTTCTCAAGTCTTCTTGAGAAGCAAAGCTGTCACCTTGGGAAATATTTATTTCATCAAGCATTAATGTAGCCAGATGTGTTGAGGCTAATTTATTAATTTGGTTTTAAGGATTTGAAAAGGAAACTTCCGATCTTCTTTCATTGGGAGACAATGATTAAATTGCGGAATTAAGTGAAACCCACTAGCCATTAAAGGGTAAGAATCAAAAGCCCACTTCTGTTGGAAACTTGAAGTGGGTGGGTGTGCATGCGCTATGTGCGTGCAAATAAAACCAAAGGAAAACTGAGCAGTGCAATCTTTTGCATGTCTATACATGCAATTCCTGTTGCATTTAGTATGAATCACACCCAAGGAAAACGAGTTTATAATTTCCGTACTGGAATTCCTTCTTTCATGTTTCTGCATCATCGCTAAGGTACAGGTTGTCCTCGTCTTAACGACCACAATTGAACCCAGAATTTAGGTTGCTAAATGAGAAATTTGTTAAATGAGTTTTGCTCCATTTTATGACTTTTCTTGCCACATTTGTTAAATGAATCACTGCAGTTGTGAAATTAGTAACATGGTTGTTAAATGAATCTGGCTTCCTCATTGATTTTTCTTGTCAGAAGATTGCAAAACATGTTCACATGACCCTGGTACACTGCAACTGTCATAAATATGAACCAATTGTCAAACAACCAAATGTAAATCATATGACCATGGAGATGCTGCAACGCTCATAAGTGTGAAAAATGGTCATAAATCACTTTTTTCAGTGCCGTTGTAACTTCAAATGATCACTAAACTAACTGTTGTAGATCAAGGACGACCTGTATTCTGAGATGCCAGTTCAGAACAAACGAATAGACTGGGAAAGAATACATGAGCTGAAGGGCCAGAAATAGCAAATCACTTAGACTTATACACCACTTCACTGCTTTACAGCCCTCTCTAAGCAGTTTACAGAGTCAGCATATTGCCCCCCAAAATCTGGGTCGTCATTTTACTGGCCTCAGAAGGATGGAAGACTGAGTCAACCTTGAGCGGGTATGACTCGAACTGCCGAATTGCTGGCAGCCAGCAATCAGCAGAAGTAGCCTGCAGTATTGCATTCTAACCACTGCACCACCACAGCTCCTATAATCTGCATACATTTACATACTATTCCTACAATTTAGATATCCACAATGGAATGTAAAACTGTAAATGATAATGGTGTTTCACCTGGGATGTTAAAAAAAAAATACAATGAAGGAATCAAAGGCATGATGCGTTTACGGCAGGGATGTCCAAACTTGGGAACTTTAAGACTTGTGGACTTCAACTCCCAGAATTCCCCAGCCAGCTATGCTATGCTGGCTGGGGAATTCTGGGAGTTGAAGTCCACAAGTCTTAAAGTTCCCAAGTTTGGACATCCCTGGTTTACGGGATCGTTATTTGAAATGTGTAAAAAAATCTGTTTGGCAGAATGCATCTTCTGATTTTCTAAACAGATTCCTTTAGCAGGAACATGAGAACTTTAATTTACTACCAGGATAAATATGGGCAAGTCAGAAATGTTTCTTTTAATTTTCTACTTTGATTAGAAGATTCAGAATCTTCACTGGCAATCTTTTTGGTGCCTTCAGGAATTCAGCCTATTTTGCCTGCCAGTTACAGCATCCCCGTCAGGAAATAGATGTTCCAAACGTAATTTCTTTGAACAGTTCTTGCTGAGAAGGATATGCTTCTCAAGCAGAATAATCCATGGAATAACAATTTCATGTCCCAGTATTCTGGGAGGTTTGTAATCTGACCTTTAATCCATGTTTAGAAAAGACACTCAATGCAGATTGGAAGCATCTGCCATCTCTCCACCTCCCTTAAATCCAAAGCAACAGATTTGGCATTAGGAGAAAGGAATATAGAAGTGTTGGGGGTGGGTTAAAAAAATAGCCTCTTCTTCTTCCTTCACTGAACTGTACGGTATGGAGCAGGGGTGCTGTTTTCTGTGATCATCTCTGATCAATTCTTGTGAGGCTCTTTTGATATCCTATCTGAATTAAGAGAACGAGGTGACTGGATGGAGTCACCAAAGCAGTAAGCATGAGCTTAAACAGACTCCAGAGAAGGGTAGAGGACAGGAAGGTCTGGAGGAACGTTGTCCATGGTGTCGTGATGGGTCAGACAGGACTTCACAACTAACAACAACCTGAATTAAACACAGGGTTCTGCCCCAAGGTTTGGAGATCCAAGATTCAATTTGGCCCATATAAAACCCTTCCTTCTTCCCTTCTTCAACCTTCCCACACACTCATCCATGCATCATATTGTAGGACTGTTGACATAGCTATCCTGAAGCAATAAATACTCCATTTGATCTGGCATTGGCTTCTGAGATCTTCTGAGGCATATAGAGCTGAAGGGCTAGCAACTTTCCTTTTTAAGAATTGAAATATATCTGGTATAATGTTATAAATAACATTATAAATAATAATAATAATAATAATAGTTGAATTTATTGACCGCTCCCTCTCCCCACAGGGACTCGGGGCGGTGCACAGGGAGAATAAAAGCAATAAATATACACAATACATACCAATTTAAAACAGATTAAACTAATTCCTGTGCTAAAATCCCTTAACTAAAAATCCCCACTAAATATAAATATAAATTTAAAAACCCATAGAGAGAGAGACTACCCTAGGCCGGCCAGGCGGAAAAGATGAGTCTTCAATTTCAGGCGGAAGGAGCGGAGGTCCGTGGTCGTTCTAATATCGGGGGGAAGGTCGTTCCAGAGGGCCGGGCCCGCCACAGAGAGAGCCCTTCCCCTGGGCGTCGCCCGCTGACAAAGTCTAGTGGACGGGACCCGGAGAAGTCCCTCTCTGTGGGAGCGAATCGGCCGTGAGGATGTATGAGGCAAGATCCGATCCCGCAGATAACTAGGTCCCGAGCCATTATACCAGATCAGACACCAATTCTGTACCTGCACTTTGCAAATGGTACCATCTACTGTTCTAGAGTTAGAGATTGCACTGGGCATAAGGTCTTCATAAGCCTTATCTTCTTTGAAGGCATCTATTTCTTTGTAAGTCTCTGGGGAACATTCTTTTGTTTGACACAATAGGTCCATTATGACAGTTGCTTCACAACCCCATGCGTGGACATGATACCACCCCTTAAATGCCCTCGACGATGTGATATTTCTTGCCAAGGTCTTCAACGGATGCCCCACTTTATTAAAATTAAATGGGATCCTCTGTAGACAGATTCTGACATCAGAATGACAACTGTAACACAGCAGGCAATTGCTGATTTGCAAAGACACTTTCAAAGAATTACTAGAACTCTAAAAGAAATGTGTATTGATCTTATGACATTAGCAATTTCTCTCACTTCTCCAATATAACAAAAATCTGTCACTTTCTTAGGTTTCTGCATTCCTTGCCTTTAGGGCATGCCCTTTTCGACAGCAAGTATCTTCAGAGCTTCAGCTTTGTTGGGGCAAATGGTTCGGATTGTGGGCACAGTCCATCTGCCTTGTGCCAACTTTGGCAACTTGGGTTTCAAGTCCCAAAATTGGCTAAGGGACTCTGGGAGTTGACGTTCGCAAGTCTTAAATTTGCCAAGGTTGGAGACCCCTTCTCTAGAGCTTTGTGTGGGTAACTGGGGGCTTTTAGCAAACTCTTGTAGACCATGAGAGTTGCTTAGCTCTGGCACTGGCCCTTGATCAGTTCAGAATTTCTTATCAACCACTCACCCTTGTAAAGTCCTCATCTTAAAACCATTTGTTTAGCAACCTTACAAAGTTATGATGGTGCTGACAAAAGTTATTTGTAACTAGATCTTGCAGGATCCCTGCAATCATGATCAAAATTTGGTGCCTTGGCAACCGGCATGTATTTGCAATGGGCACAATCTCCAGAGGTCACATGATCACCACTTGCAACCGTCGCAGCCGGCATCCAACAACAAAGTCAATGGGGGAAGCCAGATTCACTTGACAAGCCCATGATTCACTTAATGACCGTGGTGATTTACTTAATAACACAGCAAAATAAAATCAGACACAAATCACTTAACAGCCACCTTGCTTAGCAATGGAAGTTGTGGTCATAAATTGAGGATTATACTTATACTGAAATTTTCTATCGGTAGCTGTTAGGATGAAAGCTTTGGCTCAAACACTCAAACCAGCCTCTAATAGACTGCAGGCTGGCAGTCACCTGCTTTCTTATGTCAGCACTTTGATGCAGGCCAAGCAGATTCTACTGGTGCTTGTTTCCTTTGCTGAAGGCCAGTTTTCTCATACATTAGATTTGCCTTTGGCACAAAATAACCATTGGCATTTCTCAGTATAAGGACTCAGTTATCCATAACGTCAACCTCAGCAGCAACAGCAGCCAGCTACATAAAATAACAACAATAATAACTAATATTAATTATTAATATTATTAATAATAATAATAAGCACAGTTTTTTTTCTTGCAGTTCCGCTGGTGTTATTGCAGGAAGCTGCAATTTGTTGATGCACCAAGAATTTTATAAGATACATCAACGAATTGCAGCTCCCTGCAATAAACCAGTGGAACTGCAAAAAACTGCGCTACTTGGAACATTGTATATTTTAAGAAGGCACTTGCCTGATACCTAGGACGCTGGCAGCAACCCCTATCAACCATTAGCACCAGTCAGTGGTATTTGTGATGCATGATTGAATGTTCAGTTGACTGAGTTTCATGTTTAATGAATAAAGTATGTAATAATAATAATAATCGTAAAATTTGCTAGGGGCATCCAGACTTAAATAAGGACATATATCTCATTGTAGTCTTCATCTGCATTCAGTTTGGTTGGTAGCAATCTACAACAGGAAAATCTCTGTTTCCACTCAGACCATCCAGGGAGGGAACTAAAGTGAAAGGTCTCCAGTGAGGAAAAATTTGGCAAACTGCCAAATTCCACCGTTCCAACCAGAGTTCTTAATTGCAGATGTTTCCAGAGCTGCAAAATTCTTCAGATTTCTGACCCCATATTTGTTCTGTACAAACTGGCCTTCAATTTCAATAATAATAATAATAATAATAATAATAATAATAATAATAATAATAATAATAATAATAATAATAATAATAATAATAATAATAATAATAATAATAATAATAATAATAATAATAATAATAATAATAATAATAATGGAGCTACACTTCTGTTTCATGGGGGAAATGAAGCATGGTGATCCAAAACAGATGATGCCTACATTTTCCATGGATTATATGCTGGGTGAGGTTCTTCATTTTAAATCATATTAGTCTATCTTCAACCCTACTTTATGATCTTTGAATGTCCCTATGCCTAAATTGGCAGGAAATCATACTGCCAAAATATGATATGATCATAGGAGACTTTGACGACCAGAAAAAAAAGGGGATTGGGGATTGATTGCACATTGCCCACTTCTGCCCTAAAGTCACTTTACCATGGGCATTATAAGAAATAAAATCTTTTTAATGAATAAAATCTAAATGTAATAAATAAGAACAATATATATTCAATACATTTAATAAATAATATGCTGTACTAAATCAACAAAGAATATATATAATAAATGCACCTAAATTTAAAAATGCATACGGTGCAGAGGTGGGTTGCTGTCAGTTGGCCCAGTTTGGCCAAACATAGTGGAATTCAGGCCTGGGTCACAGAACCAGCAGTGACCCAGGCCTAACACGCCCCCGAACTGGTTCCCTCACTGCCGCTGATGTCGCCGCCATGTTGAAATTTAGGGACTGCATGTGCACAGTTCACTGTAAATTGTTCTGTGCATGTGCGCAGAACAATTTACATTGAACAGCGCACGTGCGCTTAACACACATTGCGCTCAGGTTGTGAACCAGTAGTAAAACTGGCAGCAACCCACCCTTGATATGGTATTATATAAAACAAATAAGCACGTGAGCTACCAGGCTGGATGGGTGGGAGGTTGCTGGGGAGACCTGGACTTTTCTCAGCCTTATGGAACCTGGAGTCCTGCATTTGCCAGTTGTGGTTGCGTGGGAGTCTTCTAGGACTCTGAGCGAGATCTCCCGTTCTTTGCTGCCGTTCCAGTCTTGCCTGGCCTCGAACCCTCAACCTCTTG
Source organism: Rhabdophis nuchalis (assembly GCA_039707465.1). Lineage (NCBI taxonomy): Eukaryota > Metazoa > Chordata > Lepidosauria > Squamata > Natricidae > Rhabdophis > Rhabdophis nuchalis. The sequence goes on from CM077645.1 coordinate 75,719,748, forward strand.
TTTCCATTTGCAGGACCTCCTTTGGCACAGGTAGTGTCCGTCTCCACCAAAGTCGGGACCCCAGTCTCTCAGACCAGATGGAGGTCCACCATCCTGATCCCTACTTCTCAAACATCCTTCTTGTGGGTGTGACTGCAGGAGGCTGAAAGAAAGTGTCCCCACAGATCACTTGGGTGGACTCTTTCAGGCTAAATGTCTGAAAAATGTATGTTTTCCTAGCACTGTTTGGCCTGGTCGCCAGTCTTGGTGTCCGGCAACTTCTGCTGCAGATCTGCAATTTGGGTGCTCCCGAGTTCCATTTTGATCTCCAAACTCTCAATCTGCTTGGTGTTGGAATGGTTGATTTTCATAGATTTGTAGGAAAACGTGTGTCTCCTGTATTGGGATGGGAGGACCTCCCCAGCATCCTGCTTCTCTTTCAGCAGAGCGATTTCCTTGGCCACAGTTTTCCAGTCATCCAGAAGGTCATTCAGGTGATGTGGAGCTTTTTTTATGCTCACAAGAACTTCGACTTCATTCATCAGCCAGTTATTCACCTGAGAGGTGGCGGCTTCGGATCCCCAATTGTGAACATCTTTCTGTTTTCTGCTTGTTGTTCTTCCTGGAGAGCTTCCATGGTTTTTTTCTGCTTTCCTGTATCTGGAAGTCGTGCTCCAGTTTGACCAGTTCATACTGCCGTTTTTGATTCTGGGCCTTCGGCTGGATGACTTCCTTGTCCTTCTGATGCTTCCACTTACGGAATTTCTCAGCATCTTTCTTCATCTTCCAAATGAGCTGAATCTATTGTTTTTTCATGGCCCAGATCTCTTGGTGGAGTTTGGAGATGGTCTGCTCACTGGATTCTTTCATTTTCAGCAGCTTGGATTGATCCTTCAGCTTCTTCCTTAGCTCTGTCATCAACCCTTCTAGCTCCTGCAGACATTTCCGGCAATGCTCGCTCAGCTTGGCTTTGGTAACGTCTTTCTTGGTCATCTGAAGGGCGAGGACTAAGTCTTCCTTCTCCTTCTGCAGCTTGGCCACCTGCCCTTCCAAGTTCTGAATGTTGATTTGAAACTGGCACTGGATGGTTTCCAGCTGGCAGTTGTTCTGGGAGACCGTCCAAGCCAGGCCTCACGATCAAATGAATCGTCATTCATTTGATTTGTGTGCCAATTAAAAGTATCACAATAATTCCACATCTATATGAATATTATCAGTGTTTAAAACTACCATACCTTAATTATTTGTCCCTCTTCCCCATTGAATTGACAGGAGATATTTTTAGTAAAGTGGTTTATTCCCTAATTGTAAGCTGAAATTGTGTAAGTTAAACAATGTTGGACCAAGAGGGTTATTTTAAAGGAGTGATTGTGCTGTGCATTTATGTTGAAGTACAATCTGCATAATTTCCCACTCAGCATAACCAATGGCTAAACTGGCTAAGGAATTATGGGAACATTGTCCAATATATCTGGAAGGCACCAGGCTGAGAAAGTTTGGGTGGGACTATAAGCACATTTTACTCCAAGCATGATTAATGCATCATGACTCAGAATGCTGCTACCTCAGCAAGTAAAAGACATTTGCTGATACAGCACACGTAAATCATTGAGTCTGCTCTAGGATAATTGAGACACACCCTGGAATTGTTGCTCATAAAAATGGCATAATGACTATGAACTATTTGCATGTCAACATCTTGTGCATGATTCATAGCATGAACCCACATTTCATACAACATGTCTTAGGTGCCTCCCAATTTCCCAAATGGTGACAAATTCCAGGAATAATATTATTGGGTTTACTTTCCATTGGAGGAAGAAGTACTAAGAAACCTGGATATTTTTATCAACCAAAGTATCCTTATAAATCACGCTGGAGAAATTTATTTAGTTACTAAGAATTAACATGGACTTGATGGTATATAATCAATCACCATAAAGCCTATGAGATCAGCTGAATTTCAACTTCCAGAATGTCCCATTATTGGTTATGCTGAATGGGACTGCTAAGTTTTGCAGATCAGCAACATCTAGAGGACTTCACGTTTCTTACCCAAGTGATAGTTTGCTCTTTGTGAAAATGTTCCTACCCACTGCAAGTCAAAAGCTCCTTATTTTCAGAAAAAAATGAAGGTTCATGTTCATCCCAGCTTACACACCTCTTGGTTCCCAATTATAAGAGAGGTGATTACAGTTCAGTGGTAGAGCACTTGTGTCAAATGTGGGATCACTGGCTTTTCCACTAAGGCATACAAAAGATGAGAAGAAAGATTCCTACCTGAGATGCCAACCAGACCACACAATTGACATCTGCTGATTTAACTGGGACATATCAACCGAAAGTCAGAAAGCCACTGAGGACATATCCACATGTCTTCTGTATTTTACTAATAGCTGCAGGCTAAAGGAACCTAAATAAAGATTTAGGAGCTCCATTTTCCATTTTATCACAGCTTGAGTTGCCCAAGGAAGTGCGCTTGAGACACTTTCAGCCCTTCCAGGTAGACTACACAGGAAACCAAAACCTGAATACCAATAGTAACTTTATTGTAAGGTTACAGTAACAGATTTATACATTTCACCCCTATGCTGCCTTTATTTTCCAGAGAACTAGGGAGGGTCCCTTAATGAGATGCTGTCACCAGTTCCATTCCTCTTTTGGACTCAGAGCTCTCCTATCAGACTTTGTCTAAGTTGCAGATTTTCTTCTTGCCTCCCAAGGTTATTCTCACATCCCATCACAGTGAATTACCATGTTCTATATCAGGAACCTACATATTGGTTGCGGGGGGGGGGGGGTGATAGGAAAAGGAAAGAATTGCCGGGGGGAGTATGAAGAGAGAGAGGAAGCTGAATAATATAAGGTCCATGCAACAGCCGTTTTGGCATTACTCATTGTGTCCATCACTAACATTTTGTATCCACCATCTTCCCATTGCCACCATTTTTCTTGTTGCATGAATTATTTTATGGAAAATTCCCGAGTGGTCACACTACCATTCAGAAACTGTTTGTCTCCAGTAGGTTCACAGAGCCAAATAGACGATGGTATTCTCCTACATCAGAGCAAGCAGTGAGTTCACACAAGGACAAATTGCTGCCAGACATGACATCTTCCTACTTCTGGTTGCTCCAAACAAAACTGAACACAAAATCCTCCAGCCAATTTATGGGCATAGGAACTGGGTGAACCATATTTGTGATTTTCTTTGCGGGAAATTCTCCAGCAATTTTTCCAGTGACTTTTCCACCACTGGTCTTGATGCCTTGTTCTGGAATTTAGCAGAAACATAAAAACTCATACCGGTTACAAAATGCCAGAGGAATGATTGCACAATGAAGGACTGTGCCCTGACAACACCTCTTAGCTATCTTAGAACTACATCAGATTTTCTCTGAAAGTCCCTTTTTCTTGAAAATCGGCTATTATGCAAAAAATCCAGATGACCACTAGAAGGCACCAAAGACAAAGATCTTTACTCATTGCTGCCACCTAGTGATCTTACAGAGGCCGTGCAGCCCTAAAGCAAATTCTCTTTTATCAGACTTTCCCAAAAATGCTTTTTCAAAAGGCAACTGAACTTTTTGGTTTTGTTTTTTTTAAAAAGATGTTTCATTTCTCATCCAAGAAGCTTCTTGGATAAGAAGTGAAATGTTTCCAAAGAAAATCCAGTTGCCTCTTGAAAAAGCACCTTTGGGACAGCCATGACCTAGTTGACTGAGAATCTTCATAAACTTTCATCAGACTAAATGACAACTTACAGGAAAGATGCAAAAGAAATTCCCTGGAAGTATTAACAAGGGACTAGAGCTGTATGCATCTGATGGATGTGCCCAAGTTGTCCAGGATATGACATCACAATAGGAACCTTCCCTCAGCTTCTTCCTGTTCCATTTGTCAGCTTATCTGTACTCATAACCACTCGTGGTCTGTAACACTTTAAAAAAAGGTTAATTAGTAATACTGCCAAAAAGAAGAAAAATTGACAGATGTTCTAATTATTTTCTTTTCTCTTTTTTGCTCTTCTTTGAGTACACCCTGTACCTCTTTCATTGACACATTGGCAACACTGTACATTTTTTATGCCAATTACCCTTTATATGTTGTGATTTAGTGGTTCATTAACCAGTGCCAAGCTTTTGTACGGGTGTTTGGCTGCTTTAGTACAGATGTAGTTTTTACAGAGAAACCCACCTTTTGGCTGGGCAGGGCAGCCTATAATTTTCTCTTATCTGCACCTCAAAATCATTACATTATAGTAACATTAAGGTTTCTAAAAATGAATTACAGTGCATGGCCTTTAGCAAGCACGATGCAGCTCCATGAGAAAACTATTGAAACAACTCAACTAGGTTTTATAACTATGATCAATTCTGATTTGAAAAAGAAAATTGTCCCTTTTTTCTTCTGAAAAGACAATTCTCCTCAGCACTGATCTAAGTCATAAATGTCTGTATTAATGACTTCAAGCATATGCATTTCTGAAGTATAAATATTCTATCAAATAAAGTACATTGCACAGATTCAGGATCCTAGATACCTTGACACTGAAGCTTCTTATGACCTCTAAAAGTTTGTTCACATGAATTCATGCCCAGTTTCTCCAAAACTTCTTTTCTGTTTTTTGCATGATTATCTTCTCCCTTGGAGATATCTACCTTGTGGTGGTAGAAGTGGGTAAAAGACACATTGAGAATGTATTGAGAGTAACATTGTTATCTTAGGAACTATATAAATAAACTAATTTAGGAATTAGTTTATAAATACCCCTAATTTAGACCTCATACCAAATGAAAGTTTAAAAAGTAGTTGATATTTCTTTAGAGTGTAAGAATTCCAAAAGATCGAAATGTAGAGGAATTTTTAAAAGTGATGAATGATAATCAAGACAAATTATTTACTGTTAGCTTGTTTGTCTGAATGGATAGTTGCTTGATTAAGATATTGTTCACTTCTTGATTGTTGGCCTACTTTAATTTTGGTGTTAATCTCTGCTCATCGGATCTGTTGATTGCAGGTGAGGAGATGTTTTGGCTTTTTTGTTTCCTTTTTGACTTGTTGATTGTCTCTTTTGAGTGATATGTAGATGTCATTTATGTCTATGCCACAAGTCAAACATATACTTTTTGAGTGTACAGAGCAATTTCAGGATTTTTCTCAGGACTCAAACCAAATGCTATGTAGACAGAAAAGGAAAGCAGCTTGCTTCCTCCCTTAATTTGGGTTTACCAGGGTGTTGTGACACAAGTATATACTTATTCCCCTGGCTCAGCTGATCAGGAGGAGAACCAGTAGTCTAATGGCAATTACAACTTCCTCATATTTAATACTTCCCTGGTTCAAATCCCAGTAAGTGTATGGCTAGCTGATGAGAGCTAAATAGCTTGAAATAGATCTATACTAGTCTCCTTTGTTTATTTATTTATCAGCACAAACGTAAACACAAATGGAAACAAGGCAATGAAACAAATAGCTTTCTGTCTGCATGGTCTCTTGTGATGAGCCGAACGACAGAAAAGGAAAGCAGCTTACTTCCTCCCTTAATTGGGGCTTACCAGGGTGTTGTCACACACACACACACACACACACACACACACACACACACACACACACACACAATTAACATCCTGGGTTTGGTGTCTCTGAATAAAGAAGGGATGGGGTCACTTGGAGCTGTTAATTCTTGGAAGGTAGAAATTAAGTTGTGGACTTGGCAAAGCAGTGGAGCATGTTGGAAGGCTGAGAAGATAAGAATATCAGCTACCAGAAAGCCTGTTCCCTGGAAAGAGAGAAGCTCTTGTCCAAATGCCATAAACTGATTGCTATAGTGGCAAAAAAAGAGATTTTGATGCTTTCAAATGCAGGCAAAATAATGACTTAAACCCTGCATTTCATCAAAAGTAGAGAAGCTGAGTGAAGGCATGCAAAGCACTTAGTGTTACTATCACCTATATGTGCAGAAAGGCTCTCAATGTGGCAATGTTTATCTAATTATGGGAAGAGTAGGGGGATGCTTTCCCCCTTCATTGCCTATGGCTGTTTATCTTCCCTATAGCAGTCAAGTTAATTTATAGCATTATCCAGCCATCACTATGGCAATATGAAACTTGTCTCCACATTATTGATATATCATTGCCACCATGGCTGGATGGCCGTATAAATCACTTGTGTAGATAGTCTCATAAACTGCAGTGAAACTTTAACATCCATTCCTCTCGTCATATAGCCAAGGAGTAAGGATTGGATTTTTTCCAAGTGGTGCTCTAGTTGACATGCTGGCCAAGGATGAGGGCACCAAACAGAGAAGACCGAGAGCCTTCTAAGCACTAAAAAGAGCCAGCGTGGTATAGTGGTTAAGGACTATGGAACCCAGACCAAAGAGGCACAGGATCAATTAATCAGAATAGAGCTGGAAAGGGACCTTGGAGGTCTTCTAGTCCAACTCCCTGCCAAAACAGGAGACCCTATCACATTTCAGATTGTCAGTCTCTTCTTAAATCCTCCAGTGATGAAGCATCCACAACTTCTGGAAGGAAGCTGTTCCACTGCTTAATTGTCCTCACTCTCAGGAAGTTTCTCCTTAATTTCAGGTCGCTTCCCTCCTTGATTAGTTTCCTTCCATTGTTTCTTGCCTTGCCTTCTGGTGATTTGGAAAATAGGTTGATCGCCCTTTTTTTGTGGCAGCCCCTCAAATACTAAAATACCATGGATATTTTATTAGCTGACTTTAACGCAATCCCTCTCTCTCAACCCAGCTTATTTTGTGAGTTTTTTTTGTGTGGAGATAAAATGAAGGAGAACCCTGTGTGATATAAGGGGAAAGGTGGGCTATCAATTCAACAAATCATTGTTTAATTATAAATTATTCCTCTTTTCCTCCACTTTGTTATGCCTCTTTTCTCTCAAAGGCACAGTATAGGTTTTATTTTCCTCACCCACATTTATTTTTTGTGTCAAGGCCATCTGCAGGAACATTACATACACTTCTGAACTACTTATACATTTCAGCAAAATCTGCATGAAGGCTGGGCTGCTGTGCCTTTATAAGGAAGCAAATACTTCTTGTAGAAAAATAGAATCAAGATTTGAAGATAAATCCCAGTTTAAGAGGTATTGATAACAAGCACTGACAAATAAGGCGGAGCTGGTTAAGATAGACTGTAAGGTCACTTGACCACAAACAGACATATTAGTTAAAGATTAATTGATGTGAGAGGTCAGGTCTTGCCTTCTGGCTGATAGCCAGGTAGCTTTTTGTCCATTCTGTTTTTAACATGATCATGTTGCCATGACACATTACAAAAAACAACAGGAAATACTTACTGATAGCACAGGGTCTGGATAATAAGATCATATAGTTTAGTCAGTAAGTAGTCATTTGGTGGTATCCGGGCTGGCAGCCTCGTGGATTTCTTTATGATGTGCTGCCCTTGTTTGCATGGACAGTTAAATTCCCAGCATTTTTTCTCACAAAACTTCTATCCACAAATTTGTACCAAATTCCCTATATATAAAATCAGATTAAACAATTTATCCCTGCGTTAAAAACCCAAAATACTAAAAACTAAACCCCTTAAGAACCCAATTAAAACAATAAAAAGATGACTAACCTAGGCCAGCCAAGCAGAAAAAGTGCGTTTTTAATTTTTGACGGAAGGAGCAGAGGTCCGTAGTTGTTCTAATTTCAGGGGATAGGTCATTCCAGAGGGTTGTGCCCACCACAGAGAAGGCCCTTCTCCTGGGCGCCGCCCGCTGGCATAGCCTAGTGGACGGCACCCGGAGAAGTCCCTCTCTGTGGGAGCGAATCGGCCGCAGGGATGTATGGGGCAGGATGCGATCCCGCAGATTGCTAGGTCCCGTGCCATGGAGCGCTTTAAAGATGATGACCAACACCTTGAAGCGCACCCTAAAGACGACAGGCAGCCAATGCAGCTCGCGCAGGAGCGGTGTTACATGGGAAAACCTAGAGGTTCCCATAACTGCCCGCGCGGCTGCATTCTGGACAAGCTGAAGCCTTCGGGTGCACCTCAAGGGGAGCCCCATGTAGAGAGCATTGCAGTAGTCCAGTCGGGATGTCATGAGGGCATGAGTGACTGTGCAGAGGGCATCCCGATCCAATAGGGAACACAACTGGCGTACCAGGCGAACCTGGTAAAACGCCCTCCTGGCCACGGCTGTCACTTGATCTTCCATGGACAGCCGTGCATCAAGGAGGACGCCCAAGTTGCGTGCCCCATCCACAGGGGTTATATGTTCACCCCCTATTGCCAGTGATGGAATCAACTGGTTGTACCGGGATGCCGGAAACCACAGCCACTCGGTCTTGGACGGGTTGAGTCTGAGTCTGTTCCTTCCCATCCATAAATAGAGCAGAAAAGGATAACTAAAATAGTTAGATTTTTTTTTCTGTTATTCTGTTTTTTGGGGGCGGGGGTTGGTATTAAATCCCCATAACTTTAACCTTAAACTTCTAGCGTGGATCTCACCCCTTTCCTAAGGGGTCTGTAGGAAGCATGCATAAGTACACTAGCGTGCCTACCGTCCCTGTGCTATTGTCCCCATTTATTCGTACCCATTTCCTGTGTTCATGTCCAGGTTTATACTTATACCTGTTATCTCATACATGTTTGACAAACTAACTGACTAACTAACTAAAAGTACTGTAAATCTACAATATAATACACCAAGTCACTGTTTTCTTAATCATGGGTAAATACTCCTTGATCATTCATTAAATGTGTAATACTAAAATATATTTATATATAAAGCTCTAGAGGTCTAGAAGTATGCATATTTAAAAAAAAACATTGGGATCCAATTGCAGAAAAACAGGTGAGATAAGAAGACTGCATCTATATAATTGAATCCATTAGTAGGAATTACAGATGTCAATGGATATCCATTTTGGAGAATCAGATTTTACTTCGTTGTTAAACTGAAGTATCTCTGCATTTGGGCTTCTACTATGCTTTTCAAGCATTTCCCTTTACAAAATCAAAAGGTTTGCAAAAAGGGATTTAGTTTTGGTCTTGGAGTCATAATCTACCAACCCTTGATATAATGGGTAATTTGGCACCGTCCAGATGTTAGATTACAATTTCCATCTTCTCTGTTGGTCATGTTGTCAAGAGATTATGAAAGATGGAGATGCTGAACATCAGAAAAGCCACACATCAACTCTACATTCCTATTAAGTCAGACATCTATTTCATTCAGGAAGTTTAAGAAGGAACTTTTATCGCCATTGCAACTAACCATAAATACTGTATTATTTTACAGAACAGAAGGCTCCCTGATACCTGGGAAAATGTTAATATAGCACTTATTCCTAAAGAGGGGCATGATTTGACTTTAATAAGAAACTAACAAGAGCCATGATGCCACACTGGTTAGAATGCAGTATTGCAGTCTAACTCTGCTCATTGCCAGCAGTTCGATTCTCACCGACTCGAAGTTGACTCAGCCTTCCATGTTTCTGAGGTTGGCAAAATGATGGCCCAGATTGTTGGGGGCAATATGCTGACTCTTTAAACCACTTAGAGAGTGGTATAAAGCATTATAAAGCACCCTACAGATAGTCCTCGACTTACAACCATTTGTTTAGTATCTGTTCATAAGTGACTTATGACCACTTTTCACACTTATGACCATTGCAGCATCCCCAAGGCCACGTGATCAAAATTTAGATGCTTGGCAAGTGGTTCATATTTATGATGGTTGCAGTGTCCCAGGGTTATCTGATTCCTTTTTATGCCCCTCTGACAAGCAAAGTCAACTGGGATGCCAGATTCACTTAACAACTGTGTTACTAACTTAACAATTGCAGTGATTCACTTTACAACTGTGGCAAGGAAGGTAGTAAAATAAGGCAAAACTCACTTAACAACTGTCTCACTTAACAACTGAAATTTTGGGCCCAACTATGGTAATGGACTACCTGTATAAGTCTAAGTGCTATTGCTAGAGCTGTTTCTATTGACCAATATCTTTATTGAATAACGGCTACAAATTGTTTACCATATTTGTAGCTGAAAGGTTGAAAATAATTTTACAGAAATTTATTTATGAAAATCAGTGGGGGTTTTAACATAAAAGACAATTCAGAGATACTATAAGAAATGTTTGGACATAGTATGGTATAGGGTTTCCTGCCTAGGCAGGGAGTTGGACTATATGACCTCCAAGGTCCCTTCCAACTCTGCTATTTGATTGTATTATTGTATTCTGGAGTATTTGGGGCAACACAGTGAAAAACAAGCTGCACTGGTCTTCTTAGATGCAGAGAATGCCTTTAACAATTTTAACTGGATTTTTCTTGTTTAGACCTCTGGAACAAAATCCTTCAGATAATTTAATTTTATGGGTAAGATTGACTGATACCCCAAAGAAAGCAGAAATGATTATTAATAGAAAACTAACAAAACCTTGTGAAATTAAAAAAAAAAAAAAAGGTGGGGGTAAAAAAATGCCCACTGGCTCCATTCTGTTTCATTTTACTTCTTGGAGTAGTGACATAAGACAAGATGTGAGAATTGTGGGACTAAAGATGTTCATCCAATTAACTATGAAGAATTTAGCAGCAAAGGAACGGCTTTCTTAAATTAAAATCTTCGAAATGAATTGAGGGTGGCGTCTTATAAAGCACCAGAGAAAAGATGGATGACAGTGAATGTATAAGTCAGGGAACAGAAAAACTGAGGCAGTTGTGCAGAGCCTGATCACTGTGAGGTGATGACTGATTATTCCTACCTTCTGATTTACCATGTTTTTGTTTCAAAGAATAATAGGTAATACTTCAAGAGGAAAAATCCATTGTTTAAGCAAAGGCACCATTCTGTATATTAGGGCAGAGTCACAATTCGCAACCCAGAGACTGAAATAGGCAGTGAGAAAAGAGAGATACAAGTAGTCCATTAACAGAGCATCTGTAGCTCAGCCTCTGAGGATGGTTTAGGCCCAACTGTCTATACTGCATGTGCTACTGGGATGTGATCAGCATTGTGAAACTTAATAAACAAGATTCATTATGCTGTTAATGTATAAATGGCACCAGAATTCTGCAGCTAAGAAATTTCCTTGTTAAGTTTAATCAATGGGACAATTTATCTTTTCTTTTTTTTCATTTCTGAGGGTCTCTAAATAACAAAAACACAAGGATAGATACTGACAGACTTCTTGGGAAATTTACTATTTGGTTCCAAATTTTTTACTTTTACATGTTCTGAAATGCTTATTTATTCTGAAATGCTTTACTTAGAATGGGGTTTTTGTGTCTTTTCCACATCAACACTATTTCCAGTGTTACAAAATAAAGAAGACTTTTAATAGAAAATAAAGATCATAATAAACATTATGAGGTAATTATGTTACAGAATATTTGTGGACAACTTGAATTTTTGATGAGCTTTTCAGATAGCTTTCCCCCTTAATATAGCACTGAATTGTTTTAAACATGTGCATGAAGTTAATAACTGGAGTTCAGCTAGTTGTAGGGCAGGGGTCTGCAAAGTCGGCTCTTTTAAGACTGGTGGACTTCAACTCCCAGAGTTCCCCAGCCAGCATAGCTGGCTGGGGAACTCTGGGAGTTGAAGTCCACCAGTCTTAAAAGAGCCAACTTTGCAGACCCCTGTAAATGTAGGGGACCAAGAAGAACACAGTGCATAGATGACATACCAAGCAGCTGTCATTTTTTAAAATCTTTGTCATTTCAAACAAGAATTAATAGTTTTGATAAACACATTTTCAGGTTACAATTCTGATTTCTGAAATTGGTGCCAGGCTCATGTTCTCCAGCTGTTGGATGACCACTGATGACTCCTCAGTCAGCACGGCTATGACAATGCAGTCTGGGGCATGCTGGCAGGGAATTCTGAAAACATTAGCCTAAAGCAGGGGGTCCAACTTTGGCCATTTTAAGACCTGTGGACTTCAACTCCCAGAATCCCCCAGACAGGCGGAGGAGGAGGGCCTTCTCTGCTGTTGTTCCTGCCCTCTGGAACCTCTTGCCTCCTGATGTGAGGTTGGCCCCAACACTCCTATCCTTTGGTAAGGACCTCAAGACCTAGCTCTGCCAGTTGGGGCCCCAATGGAGGAGCAGCAGAGTGTAGGTGTTTGATCAAGTATCAACAAATCCCACCTCCCCCTACTCCCTAATTTATTTACGATTTTGTGTATATGGATAAACATATGTTTATGTCTGTAAGCTGCCCAGAGGTACCCTCTGGTAAGATGGGTGGCAGTGGTGGGTTTCAAATTTTTTAGAACCTACTCTGTAGGTGTGGCCTATTTTGTGGGCGTGGCTTGGCAGTCATGTGACAGGGTGGGAGTGGCCACCTTTTAAAATGTGGTGAAACTCATTTAACAACGCTGTTGCTTAGCAACCAAAATTTTGGACTCAATTGTGATGATAAATTCTTTCTTTCTTTCTTTCTTTCTTTCTTTCTTTCTTTCTTTCTTTCTTTCTTTCTTTCTTTCTTTCTTTCTTTCTTTCTTTCTTTCTTTCTTTCTTTCTTTCTTTCTTCCTTCCTTCCTTCCTTCCTTTCCTTTTCTTTCCTTCCCTTCCCGTTGGGTCACTGGCAACGGCGGGCCAGATTTACTTCCAGGTACACCGGTGGAACCCCGGTTCTCACCGGTTCTCTAAATTTCACCAACCGGCTCTCGCGAGTAGGTGCGAGCCTGCAGAAATCCACCACTGATGGGTGGCCAATAAAATTTAAAAAGAAAGAAAGAAAGAAATCTGTACCACCTCAGGTGCAATGGCAGATGTAATTCCCCTCCAATGCCCGTCCTGCATATGGAATAAAAGAGCTACTGTATGGAATAATGGTTCATATGATGAACTAAGAGTAGCATGATCAAAACTGAAGTCCATCTTCAACTATGGAAACCCACTTGGTGGTTCTGTCTCAGCTCAACTTAATTCTCAACTTTGTTGTCATGGAAGGAGAGGAAACACTAGATTTGATGCCTTGAACTCTGGACGGATATGAATCAAATAAGTTTGTTCTTGGAACTCACACTGTCTTAGTTTTGTGGCTGGATATAAGGGCAACAAATATCACATATTCCTTTTTTTTTTTTTGAACCAGTAAGCCCATTGGCCATAGTAAATAAAGAAGAGGAAAGTGGTAGTTAGATGTTTAAGGAGTATATCACTGGAAAAATGTGGGTCCAACTATATGTAACATGCATAGCACCACGACTCCTTTATGGCACTCAACATGCCCCAACAACTTAATTCAAAACTTGAAGTAGAAACTTTTGGCTTTAGGTCATGGTGAAAACATCCAAATCAAATTCAACTCATACGGTATGGAGCAGGGGTGAGTTCTAGCCAGTGTTACCGGCAATTTGCAGATGCGCATGCACTGGATGCGCATTGTGCACACATGCACAGTTCAATAGAAATTGTTCTGCGCATGCGCAGAACTCAAAAACAGGATGGTGATGGCAAGTGCGGTGACTGGGGAACCAGTTCAGAGGCGTGGCCAGCCTGGATCGCTGCCAGTTCTGCGACCCAGGTTGGCATGCCACTACTAGTTCGGCTGAACCGGGCCGAACTGGTAGGAACCCACCACTGGTATGGAGGTGATCTTGAGAGCTTCTGTCAATATAGCAACATTTTCTGAAATGCCAGTTGAATAATTCAAAAGTTTCCAAACAAGGCAAGTTATGCAATATTAAGGACATCCCAGCTACAGTAGCTTTGATTCATTCTGCCTTGAATTATAACAGTTTTTCAAAAATAAAACCCATTTACTAAACAGATGGAACATAGAGGAAGATAAACTGATTTGATTTTCTTTTCGAGAGGTCAGTAATAAGCACATTTTGATATTATTGCCAAGCAAACATTCTTTCCTTGCTAACCTTTTTCAAACATATGCATGTACATAAACACAGAAGTACACATACACAGCAGTGGCCTCAGCATGTTCTGGTGGTTGCCTGTCAAGAGATACGTTTCATTATGATTCAGAGGCGATATATCAAAATAACAAAGTCTTCCATTTGATTGGGGGGGGGGCTAGCACTTGTGGAAGAAAATGGGTGGGAGAATCCCCCTTTTTTCAGATTCATAGCAATGATAGTTTTTGAGATAAAACACCCAGTTATACTTATAACCACTGGTGGACTGCATTTTGCTCACTGCTCCTGCTGTGTAATACAATAATCTGTTGGGGAACAAAAAGAGAAGGGGGAGGAACCACTTTTGGTAGGAAAAGGCTCTAGATCAAGCATCCAGATGTGGCTAAAGGTCAGCTCCTGGGAACCTCAGCAAAGAAGACCAAAGAGAGGGTTAATGAGGGTTGAGCCCCATAACATCTGGAGATCTGCCCTTTTCTCAATAGAGTGACATGATTGTAGGCACTTAAAAATAGGGTTGCCAAGAGGCCTTGTGCTCACCTTGCTTCCTGCAAATGTGGGCTTCAGACCATTTTTTTGTCCTGCTTTTCAGTGTTGTATATCCCTCCTTCTGTTGGTTTAAGTGCTACTGTCTGGTTTACCTAGGAAAATTAGAAAAATGGTGCCTTAGAGCAGGGGTCCCCAACCTTTTTTGCACCAGGGACCGGTTTCATTTTAAAGAAAATTCCGCGGACTGGCCGGCGTAGAGGGGGAGCGGGGGGGAGGGGGAACAGGCGGCGCATGCACACGCGGGGGGGGGGTGAGTCAGCTCACTTGCCCCTCTAGGGCCCCCAACGGCGTGAGTGGCCGCACCTGCGCTCTCCTGCCCCTGGGGCACGCTCTGCCCAGGGGGCTGCCCCGTCCTCCCTCCTCCTCCTCTCCGGCCCTGTGGCCCGGTTCCTATCAAGCCACGGACCGGCACCGGTCCGCGGACCGGGGGTTGGGGACCCCTGCCTTAGAGGATTGATTAAAAAGCTGTTATCCAAGCATCTCAGATCAGAGAGCATTGTCCTAAACCAGTTTAGAGTCAACCCAACAGAAGCAAAGGAGACGACCAGCTTAAGGGTATAGTGTGAACCAGTGGTGGGTTGCTCCCAGATTGCCCCGGTTCGGCCAAGCCAATAGGACACTTCTATGCATGTGCAGACGTGTTGCGCAGGAGCATGGGTGGGAGTGAGCCCAAACCGGTCATAAAAATATTTGCAACCCACCATTGGTATGGACATGTCCCAAGGCCCCAAGCAATCCTTATACACCTACAGTAAACAACGTAAGGTATTATTATTTAATTGAAACAGTCTCAGACTATTTTACATTATAACATATTTATTTTAACCTTGTAAAGTAGGAACAGTGTTCAGTTTTAAAGCAGGCTTTGTTAAAGAGGGATCTTGGTTTAGATTTGAAGTTATGCCCTAAACTTTGGAGAGACCCCATCGCCCCAAAGTTACCATATATTACCCTTTTTCTCTTTGGATCCAAAATGCAAAATTCATCATAGCCAAGTCACTCAATAGACTTAACAAATCTTTCTTTCAGATTGACGGCCATCAAGCAGCAGTTTTTGATGACAGGTTTTAAATGTAATTTACTTTGCTCAGTCTTGAGGTGGGAAATATTGCTTGCTTGTTTGATTTACTTGTTTATAGAATGTCTAGACTACTTCAGTCTTAAGAGTCTCTAAGCACTTTAAAAAAGAGCAATAGTGACCTAGCCAACCAAATAATAAGATGCAATAAAATAATTGACATTCCTTTACACTAAAAACACATTTGTCACTGCCAATTGTACAACAGCTAAGTTCCAAAGGACTTCTGGAACAACTTAAGTTTTTAGCAACTTCTAGAAGGCCAAAATAACTCTGTTGCCTTGGTGGGAGGAAACTGTGCTGTAGCCAAAGAAAACACCCACTTTTAAACCCCCTTTCTGTCTCATCTTTGGTTGTGGGTCTTCAGCAGACATTCTCATTATACTCAGATTGAACAAGTAGCTTCTATCTACAATAGGCATACTCAAAGATACGGACTCGTTTCTCTAGAAATTCATAAGACTTTTAATTCCTGGGAATAGGCGTAATTCTTTGCAGTTCTGTCTGCTTTTGGCTTCAGAGAAGGTTTTTATATCAATTCTAAACTGCCGATATAGCAGAGCTGAGGCTGCATTTAGAATCAATGGCAATCATCGCTCACCGATAATACTACAGTGGGGAAGCAGACAATACTCATATTTGCAATTTCTTCCCCCCCCCCCCCCCCCCCCCCCGCAAAAGCAATTGAACAGTTTGCTGAATTTATGGCTGATAATACTTCAGAGGGAGTTTTTATCAACAATATTGAATAGAAAATAACCTTATTTGCTGATAACGCTGGATTTTTTTTTTAAATCTTATAAGAGCTGCAAACTTTTTGCTTGCTCAGCTTTCCTTCTTTTCAGAAAAGCTCCTGGATTAAGGGTCAACTGCAACAAATCTGATTTAGGGTAAATCTGCACAGCGGCCGAAGCTGCTTCTCTCCCTTGTTTCCAGGTATTCCTGAAGGTAACTTTCAAAATCTCAGATTGCCAGGAAGCTGGGCTGGTGCTCTCTCTGGCCACTGCAAAGCTTGACTAGTTATTTCTGTAGTTATTTATTCTTGACTAGTTATTTCTACTCTAGGAGTAGACTCCTAGAGTTGGGTAGGCAATATATAATACCATGATGACAAGTGGTCATTGTTGCTTTATGGATGTTGGAATGCAATTAGAGACTGTAATTATCTCCACAATAAGAGGAAGTCAGGAGAGCGCATATTTCTCTCTCTGATCGTCTATCTCTGCTCGATATCTCTACTGTTTGCTATCTGCTTGTGTGCCGTGACTGACTGTTTGAAGAAGGAAGAACAAAGAATCATTAATTGCTGACTGTAAGCAATTGTTAGTTTGTTAAGGACTTTATTTGACTCACTTTACTATCACTGCTTGTGAAGGAATAATTTAGTTTTACAACACCAGTAAAGCTAATTGTTTTTTACTAGCAGTGTCTGAGATACTATTTGTGTGTACACTAACAACATTTCTCTAGCTGCATATTCCGCTGCACAACTTTCTGTCTCCCAACGGAGATATCCCTCAACAATCTCCTTCTTGCTCTTCTTATTTATGCAAAAGGGCTAGCCTCAGTGGTGGGATTCAGCCAATTCGCACCACTTCGGGAGAACCACTTGTTAACTTTCTGAGCAGTTTGGTGAACTGGTTGTTGGAAGAAATCATTAGGGCAGAGAAACGGTTGTTAAATTATTTGAATCCCACCACTGGCTAGCCTCCCTGGCTGGCCTTTGGATACAAATCTCACACTGCCTACTTTTTCATTTTAAAATCAGAGCTTCTTACTAGTCTCTGTGCCTTTAGTTATTGATTGATTTTTATCCCACTTCTATTGCTTTCTGAGTAACTCGATCTGGAGATATTCCTTCCTCCTCCTATTTACCCCACAACAAGAACCCTGTGAGGTAGGTGAGGCCAAGATAAAGTGACTGGCCACCGAATCACCCAGGTGGCTTTCATGCCTAAGGCAGGACTAGAACTCAGAGTCTCTTGGTGTGGTGCAGTGGTTAGAATGCAGTATTGCAGGCTAACTCTGCCAATTGCCAGCAGTTCAATCCTGACTGGCTCAAGGTTGACGCAGCCTTCCAGCCTTCCAAGTTTGGTAAAATTAGGCTGCAGATTGTTGGGGGCAATATGCTGACTCTATAAACTCCTTACAGGGAGCTGTAAATTTCTATGAAGCAGAATATAAGTCTAAGTGCTAAGCACCTTAATCATTACACCAGAGTGATCGTTTGCTGTCACAGATATTTCCCATTACAGATGCCTTCATACCTCCTTCTAAGTTCCCTATTTTGACATGAATTGACTCTTTTATTGTTTTCTGATTATTTATTCATTCATACTTCCTGCATCAGATCCATGCAAATCCTGCAGCAAGGAAGAACAGATAGTTCAACTTCACAGAAGCTAAGTTTGTGGCTTTGTTCCAATGTGCTTATGTTGCAAAGTTAAAGATTTGGGAAGGAGGGACAATATTGCGGACAGGGAGTGAGAAAATAAGGGGAACATGCTTCATTCAATTTGGGCAAAAAACTGAAAGAGTGCCCACTGGGAAATCCCCCCAAATCTGGGTTTTCCAGAATGTAAGAATGTAAGTTTAGTTTAGTTCAGGGGTGTCAAAATGGCAGCCTGCGGGTTGGATGCGTTACGCACAGGCCACGCCCACCCCAGCTCTGTGAATGGAAAAAAACATTGTGAAATGGCAATGTGGTAATGGCAATGTGACGCCGTGAGTTTGACACCCGTGGTCTAGTGGTTAAGACACCAGGCTAGAAAGCTGGAGATGGGGAGTTCAAGTCCACCTTAGCCAGGAAAGCTAGCTGGGTGACTTTCACAGTCAACCAAGTCCACCTCATAAGATTGTTGTGGGAGAAATAGGAGGAGGAAGGTGCTTTGGGTTTTGTTCACCACCTTGTATTATTATTTGTAAACATAATAAGGATGGAATACAAATTTGATTTTGATTTTATTTTATTTGATTTTTATACCGCGCCTATCTACCCAAAGGGCGGTGCACAAGAAGTTAAAAAGTAAAAGTAGAACATATAAATAAATACGAACATATAAATAAATACGACTACAAACAGTAAAATCTAATTAAATTTGAGGTGGCCTGTGCTAAAAATATCCTAGGAAAATTACCAACAAATTAAAATCCATTTAAAACAATTTAAAACTCAGTCTCTAGGGGTGGTCTCGGGAACTAGGCTAGGCCGGCTAGATGAAAGAAATAGGTCTTCAGACGTTGGCGGAAGAGGCAGAGGTCCGTGGTGGTCTGGAGTTCGGGGAGGGTAGGTCGTTCCAGAGGGATTTATTTAATTAATTAATTTTTAATTTATTAATTAAATAATAATTTAATTCCAGAGGGAATTCCAGAGGGAATTATTTAATTAATTAAATAAACCAGTAAGGACTGAATGGCAGGATGAAGTTTAGATGGGTTGAGAAGCAAACAAGGAAAGATCATTAATTTTAATGGGTCCTGATTTTTCACCTGCAGATTATTATTTTTTTTTATTTATCTTTTAATGGAAATGACCGGTAGTTGCCAGTGGTACAACATGGTCTTCAACTTTAAGTCTGAAGGACTTCAGCTCCCAGACTTCTCCAGCCAGCTTTGCTGGGAGTTGAAGTCCTTCAGACTTAATGTTGCAAAGGTTGGAGACCCCTGACATAGAGGCCCGGAAGGCCAGATCGAGTGTCCAGGAGAGTCATTCAGCTCCTGGAAGAAAAAAAAGGCATGGCAACTACTGTAGCTAATAGGAGCTCGGATTACTAATAGATTGTAAAGGAAATACAGGTAGTTCCTGACTTACGACCGTAATTGAGCCCAAAACCTCTGTTCTTAAATGAGACATTTATTAAGTGGGATTTGCCACATTTTACGATCTTTCTTGCCTCAGTGGTTAAGGGAGTCACTGCAGGTGTTAATTTAGTAACACAGTTTTGTTAAATGAATTTGGCTTCCCCCACTTGTCAGAAAGTCACAAAAGGGGAATCACATCACCCGGGACAACTTGGAATACTGCATACAGTTTTGGTCGCCACGATGTAGAAAAGACGTGAAGGCTCTGGAAAGAGTGCAGAGAAGAGCAACGAAGATGATTAGGGGACTGGAGACTAAAACATATGAAGAACGGTTGCAGGAGCTGGGTATGTCTAGTTTGATGAAGAGAAGGACCAGGGGAGACATGATAGCAGTGTTCCGATATCTCAGAGGGTGCCACAAAGAAGAGGGAATCAAACTATTCTCCAAGGCACCTGGGGGCAGGACAAGAAGCAATGGGTGGAAACTAATCAAGGAGAGAAGCAACTTAGAACTAAGGAGAAATTTCCTGACAGTCAGAACAATTAACCTCTGGAACAGCTTGCCTCCAGAAGTTGTGAATGCCCGAACCCTGGAAGTCTTTAAAAAGATGTTAGATAGCCATTTGTCTGAAATGGTATAAGGTTCCTGCCCATGCAGGGGGTTGGACTAGAAGACCTACAAGGTCCCTTCCAACTCTGCTATTGTATTGTATTGACAATGGAACCGTCAGAAATATGAATCAGTTGGCAAGCGTCTGAATTTTGATCATGTGGACGTGGGGGAGGGAGGATGCTACAAAGGTTGTAACTGAGAAAAATGGTCATAGGTCACTTTTTCCCACTGCCGTTGTAACTGTGAACGGTCACTAAATGAACTATTGTAAGTCGAGGATTACTTGTACTACAGACCATCTACTTAAAACCGCTTGGGACAGAAAAGAGCAGTTTTGAACTAGGGCTTCAAAAGAAGGGCAGGGGCTTTGCAAAGGGTTGGAAGTGGATGAGGACGATGTCACACA
This sequence comes from Rhabdophis nuchalis, assembly GCA_039707465.1. Classification (NCBI taxonomy): domain Eukaryota; kingdom Metazoa; phylum Chordata; class Lepidosauria; order Squamata; family Natricidae; genus Rhabdophis; species Rhabdophis nuchalis. The sequence continues at coordinate 75,740,045 of CM077645.1, forward strand.
TCCCTGCATTCAGAAAATAAGGAGGCGGCCACGTGAAACAAAAAAGTTCAGTTTCTCCAGTTTAACTTTTACATTTTAATTTTTAAAGTATTTGTCAATACGCCTCACAAAAGTTATTAGCCAATCAGTAACAACAAATGACAATAAAATAAAATGACAGTGAGCATAAAATATTAGGGGCTAAAATTAAATGGGATCATCAATCATGGTAAACATTACAGATGTATCCCTTTAGGCCAAGCACCGTCTATAAAAATGCAAATGTTGCTGTTCTTGTTTCTTTCTTTTTTTCCCTTTGTTTTGAAAAGAAATGGAAACCATAGCAGTTGCATAATGCTCTTTTTTCCTGCGCTGGGAAAGGAATTCAAATGTTTGAAGTCAATTTGGGCAGAGCAAAACATTTCGCCAGACCTAATATCAGTACATATCTGCTGCTTCTCACTGGTAGTATCTCTAAAATAACAATATATCAGGTTTCAAGACCTCCCCAGAACATATCAAGCTGTTATGGATTCCCATGTTAAGGTTCCTCTAAGACTTTTATAATACACAAAGAACCTTTTATGGAACTGTCCCTTGGGGATAGTTACAACTGTTTCCTTCATTGCTAGACACTGTAATACACAGTTTGCCTACTGCCTCCCACCCCCAATCAACTTCAAACTCTTATTATATTTTGTTTGTTTGTTTGTTTGTTCATTCATTCGTTCATTTGTTTATTCATTCATCTATATTTATTATTTATAATATTATATTTCATGGATTGCCCATGTCCCTCAACTCAGCCTGAGGAACTTTTTTTTTTTTAAACTGCTATATTATGATTCAACTTATTTACCTACATGATTTGTTTATCTGTTATACACTTAATTGACTAATGCTACATTTGGAGAACAGTAGATTCTAATGTGGAACGGAAAACAGATTTAGACATGACCAACCAATAGACATTAAAATGTTCAAGGAACTGCAGTGGGGGAAATTAAGTTGCCAAAAGGTTTCTCCTTTTTATCGTATTAACACTAAGTTAAACATGTCCTCTTCATTCCCTAAAGATCCAGCTAGTCCTTTGAAGATAGCGATTCCAGGATTAAACAGTTATAAGAGAAGGGAGATGAAAGGGTCCCCATTTTTTCTGTATGGGTTTTTCAGCAGGTGGTTTAGTAGTTATTAAGTAATTTATGATGAGCCTTGATTGCCTGAAACTAATTGTTGTGCTTTGGGACGCTACTCATACCTACGTTTTGTTATGTAAGTGCTTCCAAAAGCCAGGATGGCCTAGTCAGCAGGGGTCTGCAAAGTTGGCTCTTTTAAGACTGGTGGACTTCAACTCCCAGAATTCCCCAGCCAGCCTCACGAGGCTGGCTGGGGAATTCTGGGAGTTGAAGTCCACCAGTCTTAAAAGAGCCAACTTTGCAGACCCCTGGCCTAGTGTGTAAAAAATATACACCCATCCATGTATACATATATATTTGATGATTGCCATAAGCACTGAGGGGATCCGCAGTTCTGTTTTGCAAGGTTTTAAAAAGAAGGCTTTAGGCATTCTTCCAGCATGACAGCAATAGTTTCACAGAAAGCGGAAAATCCAAGGAAGGTATTGCTTTATTACGCAACTCCTCCATGGCATTTCTTGCTACATTCCTTTTCGTTTTACAGGAAGTCCTCAGCTGACGATCACAATTGAGCCCAAAGTTTATGTGGCTAATTGAGCATTTTGTTAAGTGAATTTTGCCCCATTTTACGACTTTTCTTGCTGCGTTTGTTCAGCAACTCTCTGCCGTTGTTAAATTAGTAACACGATTGTTACGTGTGGAAAATGGTCACAACATGGTCCTGCAGATAAATCACAACATTGTGATTTATCTGCAGGAGAAAATCGCTCAGATACAGAATGAGTTAGCCCCCATTGATGGCCCAGTGGGATTGCACGAGGCGGATCTTGTTTGGGAGGAGTTTGACTCCGTTACTTCTGACGATATGGACAGGTTACGTGGGCGACTGCGAGCCACCACATGTTTATTGGACTCGTGTCCCTCCTGGCTTGTACTGGCATCCTGGGAGGTGACACGAGGCTGGCTCCAAGAGGTTGTCAACGCTTCCTTAAGTGAGGGTTCCTTGCCTGCCTCCCTTAAAGAGGCCATGGTGAGGCCCCTCCTGAAGAAGCCCTCTTTGGACCCAGCTTTATTAACCAACTATCGTCCCGTCTCCAACCTTCCCTTTTTGGCGAAGGTTGTTGAGAGTGTGGTGGCACAACAGTTTCCCCGTCACCTGGAGGAAGTTGATTATCTAGACCCACGCCAGTCCGGCTTTCGGCCCGGGCATAGCACCGAGACGGCATTGGTCGCGTTGGTAGATGATCTCTGGAGGGCCAGAGATGGGGGTTGTTCCTCCATCCTGGTCCTATTAGACCTCTCGGCTGCTTTCGATACCATCGACCATGGTATCCTATTGCATTGGCTGGGGGGGTTGGGGGTGGGAGGCACCGTTTTACGGTGGTTCTCCTCCTACCTCTCTGGCCGATCGCAATTTGTGTTGACAGGAGAGCAGAGGTCGACCTCGAGACCCCTCACATGTGGGGTGCCTCAGGGGTCGGTCCTCTCGCCTCTCCTGTTCAACACATATATGAAGCCACTGGGTGAGATCATCCGTGGTTTTGGGGTAGAGTATCACCTCTACGCTGATGATACACAGCTGTATATATCTACCCCAAACCACCCCAACGATGCCGTAGTGATGATGTGCCAGTGCCTGGAAGCCGTGCGGATCTGGATGGGAAGTAACGGACTCAGGCTCAACCTGACCAAGACCGAGTGGCTGTGGTTTCCGGCTGCCCGATTCAACCAGCTGATTCCATCGCTGGCCATAGGGGGCGAACATCTTGCCCCTGTGGATGGGGCGCGCAACTTGGGTGTCCTCCTGGATACTCGGCTGTCCATGGAAGATCAAGTGACAGCCGTGGCCAGGAGGGTGTTTTACCAGGTTCGCCTGGTACGCCAGTTGCGCCCCCTATTGGATCGGGATGCCCTTCGCACAGTCACTCATGCTCTCGTGACATCCCGACTGGACTATTGTAACTCTCTCTACATGGGGCTCCCCTTGAGGTGCACCTGGAGACTTCAGCTGGTCCAGAATGCAGCCGCGCGAGCAATAATGGGAACCTCAAGGTTTACCCACGTAACACTGCTCTTGCGCGAGCTGCACTGGCTGCCTGTCGTCTTTCGGGTGCGCTTCAAGGTGCTAGTTGTCATCTTCAAAGCGCTCCATGGCTCGGGACCTAGCTATCTGCGGGATCGGATCCTGCCCCATACATCCTCATGGCCGATTCGCTCCCACAGAGAGGGACTTCTCCGGGTGCCGTCCACTAGACTTTGTCAGCGGGCGACGCCCAGGGGAAGGGCCTTCTCTGTGGCGGGCCCAGCCCTCTGGAACGACCTTCCCCCCGACATTAGAACAACCACGGACCTCCGCTCCTTCCGTCTAAAATTAAAAACACATCTTTTCTGCTTGGCCGGCCTAGGGTAGTCTCTTTTATGGTTTAGGGGATTTTAGTAATTTAATTGGGGGATTTTAGCGCAGGGATAATTGTTTAATTTGCCTTTTATCTAATTATTTATGTATATTTATTGTATTTTTAACTTCCCTGTGCACCGCTCCGAGTCCCCTAGGGGAGAGGAAGCGGTCTATAAATAAAATTTATTATTATTATTATTATTATGGTCACAAAAGGGGATCGCACGACTCCCGGGACACCGCAACTGTCATAAATATCAACCAGTTGTCGTTAGTGTGAAAAATGGTTATGTCACTTTTTTCGGTGCTGTTGTAACTTCAAATGGTCACTAAGCAAACTATTTTAAGTTAAGGACCATCTGTATTTAATTGGTAGAATATGGATATCTGCAACTTCAAAAGTGCAAGATTTTCTTGAATTCAAAAAAGGGAGGACACAACAATATGTTTCCTTTTTTTCACTGTAAAGATAAAAGGTACGGGTTTCATTTGCCAGTCATGTGCAACTCTAGAGGCAGTGGTGGGATTCAAATAATTTAAAACTGGTTTTCTGCCCTAATGACCAGCTGGGTAGGTGTGGTTCGGTGGTCATGTGACCAGGCGGGTGTGGCCAACTCAACGTCACTCACGTCAATGGGCACTGCGTCTTAGCTTGTTACAATGTAACAAGGGTTAACTGGAGAGGCAGTTTCTGTAAGCAGAGCAATAAAGATGAGGCTAGAAACAACACCAGAATGTTTCCATGCTCCCTTCCTTACAGGATTAGTCCTGTAAAGTGGGGGAAAAACAAAAGGAGATTTCTTCCAGCAACCAGTTCTCCAAACTGCTTAGAAAGTTAACAACCAGTTCTCCGGAATAGGTGTGAACTGGCTGAATCCCACCACTGTCTAGAGCAGGGGTAGTCAACCTTTTTATACACACCGCCCACTTTTGTATCTCTGTTAGTAGTAAAATTTTCTAACCACCCACTGGTTCCACAGTAATGGGAAGTAGGGAAGTCAATTAAATTTAAAAAAGGAAAGTGCTTCAGTATTGGACAAAACCCCTACCGCCCACCATGAAAGCTGGAACGCAAACTAGTGGGTGGTAGGGACAAGGTTAATTACCACTGGTCTAGAGAGTGAGGCTCATCTCTGATTCACAGCTGAAGAGCCATTGTTGGTCATGTGGCTGGCATGTCTACAGGTAGTTCACAGCTTACAGTGGTTCATTTACTGACAGTTTGAAGTTACAACGGCACTGAAAAAGTGACTTATGACCATTTTCACACTTATGACCATTGTAGCATCCCCATGGTCACGTGATTTACATTTGAATGCTTCACAGCTGACTTACATTTATGACAGTTGCAATGTCCCGGGGTCTCGTGATCCAATTTTGCGACCTTCTGACCAGCAAAGTCAATGGGGAAGCCAGATTGATTTAACAACTGTGTGACTAATTTGACAACTTCAGTGATTCACTTAACAAACGTGGCAAAAAAAGTCGTAAAATGGGGCAAAACTCACTCAACAAATTTCTCACTTACCAACATAAATTTTGGACTCAGGTGAGGTTGTAAGTTGAGAACTACCTGTATATGCTGAAGGCCCATGGAACGCCGTTACTTTCCATCAAAGCGGTTTTTATTTATCCACTATTTATTTACTGCATGCTTTTGGATGGTTAGATTGGGAGGGGATGGGGCAAGAAACAGGAGCTCATGCCATTGTGACATACTTAGATCTCGAACTGCTGACCTTCCGGTTGACAAGCCCAGCGTCTTAACCACTTCATTTAAATATCAGAATATTTCCTCTTTTTCCCCCCCCTGCATAAATGAGGAGGTCTTTCACTGGAAAAATGTGCCTTAAAATATCTTGGACTTTGTTGCATAATAACTCAAGGAGATATAATCATATTAGGGCCACATTACAATGATCCAAATATTTACAGGCAATCTTATTATAGTTAAGCATTAGATCTATGCGGTGCTAATAAAAGTGTTTGATGAAAACATCATGAACAATAAAAATTGGTATGATTCTATGATCCATTACAAAGTTAGAATTTCATGTCCTAAAAGTGAGACCTTAATGCTAGTTTGTTCCAAAAGTGCTTTTTCAAAAGGCAACTGGACTTTATTTTTTCCTTGGAAACGTGCTTCATTTCTCATTAAGACCAATGAAAAATTGATCCGCCTAATTTAAATGCCAGGTTACACCCAGAAGAAACAAATGTTGTAGTGAATATCAGTGTTTGATGTTATCCAGCAATGCCCTCTTAAAACCTGCTTGAAGATGGAATAATGGTTGCAGTGCTGATAAAAATAACACTCCTACTGCAGGCTCTGAATAAATGATGGGACTGTTATTAACAAGGAAATGTCCAGGTTCACATTAGGAAGTCTGGTGTAAAATATTTTTGCTCAGAAATAGTAAATGCTCCATGTATGGTGTGTCTTCTGGTAAAGCAACCCATTGAAATTGTATAAAATAACATGCTTCTTTTTAAAAGTGTGGCTTCATTGTGGGACAGAGATCTCCATAGTAAGATTAACAATCATTTGTTCTTTTTCCTTTATGCCCTAAGCATTTACATGCATACATGCCATATTTTTCAGAGTATAAGATGCACCAAGGTTTTGAAGAGGCAAATTACAAAAAAAAAGTAGGTAGGTAGATAGAGGGATAGAGAGGGAGATAAAGAAAGAGAAATACAGTAGGTAGGTAGGTAGATAAAGAGATAGAGAGAGATAAATAGAGAGAGATGGAGAAATATAGTAGGTAGGGAGAGAGAGAATGTGTGTAGGTAGATAGGTAAGTAGTTAGAAGGATAGAGAGAGAGAAATAGAGAGAGAGAAATACAGTAGGTAGGGAGAGAGAGAGAGAGAGTAGGTAGGTAGGTTGATGTTTCTAGATGTATTTATCCATGTTCTGGAGAAGGAAATCACTGACAAACTTTAAGACTTCGTTTCTGCTGGCACAGAAACAGTTAAAGAGCTTCCAAAAGGAAATAGTGTTTTTGCACTCTGCAAACCTCCCCAAAACGGTCCATTTCTCTGCAAAAACAGGGCCGTTTTTTTTCCAAACAAAAAGCATGAATAGCCTTGGGGGGCTTGCAGAGTGCTCTGGGGGGGGATCAAAAATGAGCAAAAAAACCAGCCCCGTTCTTATACATCAAAAATGCTGTATTCAATGTATAAGACGCATCCAGATTTTCAGCCTCTTTTTAGAGGAAAAAAGGTGTGTCTTATACTCCAAAAAGTACGGTACATACAACATCTCCCCCCCCCCTTCCCCATAGAAATATTCATCTGGTTCAGTTCCAAGCCAGGAGAAAGGCACTGGAAACATGGAGGCTGATTGTGAAGATGGTTTAATGATGAAGCAAGACCACCAAGCACATGTGATTCTGGATAGCTGACCACATGGCATTGAGAATGAGAGGTTTTATATACCTTCTCTTGGGCTTTGAACTTGAGCTTCCTGTTCCTGTGCAAGAATATGTATTCTATTAGCTGTTGTAAGAATTATAACTGCCTCTGTAGGTTATCTGAGCTAGTTTAGTTGAAGTTTGGAGGGTAATGCAATGTCTTTAGGAGATTGTGCAATATGGTGAGCTCCGCTTCTAGATGGTTGTGGTTTAATCTGACCTTTGTTCAGACCTTGCTGCAAGGAGTAATGGATGACGAAATCTGCATTTCTAAAGCTGCCCCAGCTCAATATCTGCTTGCTGGGGGAGTGGAGGTGCAGGAACTGGAGCTCTGAGTTTCTGTCTCCCTTAAGATTTTTTATTTCTCTTTCAGGGATTGAAAGTGATTGTATCCTGCCTTTTTAAAATATTCCTTAAAATATTTCATTCTTCTAGGAAAGGGGTGGGTGCTAACTTTCTACTCTACTCTACCTACCTACCTACCTATCTTTTCTGTCAGTCTCTGTCTCTGTTTCTGTCTGTGTGTCTGTCTATCTACTTAACTATCTATCTATCTATCTATCTATCTATCTATCTATCTATCTATCTATCTATCTATCTATCTATCTATCTATCTATCTATCTATCTATCTATCTATCTATCTATCTATCTATCTACCATATTTGGGTCCTAACAAGGAGAAGGGCGGGGTATAAATTTAATAAAATAAATAAATAAATAAATATTTTATAAGACGCATCTTTTTTCTAAAAAGAGGCTGAAAATCTGGATGCGTCTCATACATTGACTACAGCATTTTTTTTGCCTCCTGGAACCTCGCCCCCTTCACCAAACTGGCGGTGCCTAGCCTTATGGAGGCTTCCTGGGAGCTGTGGAGGGCAGAAATTAGCCTAAAACAGGCCTTTTTTGCCCCCCTCCCCCTCAGCAACACTCTATAAGCCTCCATACGGCTATGCATGCAATTTATTTGACACAAAAATGGACCGTTTTTGCGATAAATGGGCTGTTTTTTTGCTCATTTATGACCCCCCTCAGAGCACTCTGCAAGCCCCCCCCCCCAAGGCTATTCATGCTTTTTATTTGAAAAAAACCAGCCCCGTTTTCGCAGAGAAACGGGCCATTTTGGGGAGTGCAAAAGGGTTTTTTCCCTGCTCTTTAACTGTTTCTGTGCCAGTAGAAACAAAGCCTTAAGGTTTGTCAGCGATTTCCTTTTCCAGGACATGGATATATACACCTGGAAACATCAGCCTACCTACTCTCTCTATATATATAAATATCTACCTACTGTATTTCTCTCTCTTTCTATTTCTCTCTCTCTCTATCCTTCTACCTACCTACCTACCTACCTACCTACCTACCTACCTACACACACACACTCTCTCTCCCTCCCTCCCTACCTACTGTATTTCTTTCTCTCTATTTCTCTCTCTCTATCTACCTACCTACTTTTTTTTGTAATTTGCTTCTTCAAAACCTTGGTGCATCTTATACTCCGAAAAGTACAATATCTATCATCTATCCATCCATCCATCCATCCATCCATCCATCCATCCATCCATATCTAACCATTTCTTTCTTTCTCTGTCATTATTTCCTCCCATCCATACAAAAAGTCTATGAGGGAATAAGATGCAAAATACTTCCATAAAGTGCAAAGCAGCTGACTTTCCTGTTCTTCTAAAGTTTACCTTGTTAGAGAATGGGCTTCCAGGTACATATAGAGAAAGAATGTACGAGGACCCCAGTTCTGCAAGTAGGACTTTCATATCTAAGCTGCATAAACTGTTTGACCACTAGAATGCAACATAAACTTTAAAAACATTGCCTTCATCTAGTGGTCATCTTAATTCTTGCACCCCAATTTGGTTAATCCTACATGTAACAGGAGATATAATCTGAACAGCATGGGCCAAAGTATCTTGGATTTGAAGCTCTTAGCTTTTTAGCCAAGTCAATTATTGAAAGTTGCCATCAAAGGCAGCACTGCATAGAACACACTGTAGTAATTAAGACCGGTAGTTATGAAAGCTGGGATCAATTTCATAAGAGGAGGAAAGATTCATTCATTAAACTTGAGAAATACTTCACCTATTCCTCCCTTTCTGGGACTCAGCCTCAAGCAGCATCTCAATTCATCTGAACTGAACAAGTCACAAATATCTTGAAATATTTCTTAAAAAAGCACCTAACATCGCTCCCTTCTGCTTCTAGGCCACAGTGCCCTATTTCTTCTCAAAGCTTTGTTTTCCAAAGTAACCATAAAGAACAATGTGCACATATAAAAAACAAACATATTCAAAACAGACAATCTACTCTTCAAGAGCCACACAACTGAAACCAGAGCAGGTGCTTCCCAGTAGAATCTATAATTAGCGAGTTTGAAGGCAGCCTAATCATTTGCAGCATCTGTCATTTGCACTTTTCGGTCCCTTCACCTCCAGAATTCTGCCTTTTCTTCCAGCAGTCAGTGCTGATTAGTCTCAAAAGTAACATTCAGTTGTTGAGACAAAAGTTCATATTCAAGGACAGACAGTCTAGAAACGCAGGGAAAAATGACAGAGGACGAGCATGGACGAGCTGGGCTGGTTACAAATGCCTGAGGAGAGATGGAAAACATGACTCTCCAAAGCTGCAAGTAGTTTCAGCCCTTTTTGGTATCACCCCCCCTCCCCAAAAAGAAACTTTTCTAGCCACAACTGTTAAAAACTAGTTGTCAACCCAGTGGTGGGTTCGGGATCCCATTCCAACCTGGTGTTGCCCACATGCACGTGTGGTGCAGGGCGGGTGCACATGCGCGCGGTATGCGCATGCGTTCTGGCTGCAAGCAAAGATTCCGCAAGCCTCCATGATGCTCCAGCTGCTTGGTGGAGCGTCACACAGGCGCTGTATGTGCCATGCGCATGCACGGAAGTGCTGACAGCTTTAAAACACGGTAAGAAGCCAGGACGGGCATGTGGGGCCCGTACCAGAATGCTATCTAGTGCTCTCGCCAGCCTTCAATACGTACCACCTGCAACCCACCGCTGTGTCAACCCTGAGGTTGGCCTAACTGTGGCCATTTTCTGCTCTGTAGCCTTTCCTGTGAGAATTTAATCTTCACATTGCTTCAGGGCTGACAAAGCCTGGAGCTGAGGGGCAGGGAGGGGGTATAGAGCTAGCTGGGATGCTGTAGCCAAAATAAAATTCTTTCCCCTGGGAATCAAGGGTATTTCCGCAGGTGTGAGGAAGGTGGAGACTGAGGTCACCTGGCAACTGGACTGTATGCTGATTGGATCGTGTGACTGTTGACTTTGGGGAGGAGAGGCAAACGTTTGTTTTAATTGGGTGCAAAATCAGCGGGAACTTAGAACCGGTTTTCCACCAACCTTGTGCCAAGATCATATTTCCCAATAAACTGTTCTTTGAGGAATATGCCAGCCTTGGAGTTCATATTACTGGGGCAGTGGTGGGTTCCAGATTCCGTTCCAACCAGTACGGTTGGAAGGGTCTCAGCACCACCACATGCACACACATGACATATGCATGCTACGTACTTGCTGCAAGCCTCTGTGACGCTCCAGCTGCTCGGCGGAGCATTGCGCAGGCATCATACGCACCATGCATAGAAGCGCCAAAGGCATAAAGGAAGATAAGAAACAAGGGTGGGCCCTCCAGAAATGCAGAATGGTATCCGGTGCTCGGGGCAGGCTCCAGTACGTCGGTACGGGGGCATACCACCTGCAACCCACCACTGTGACCTTCCAGTATTTTGAGTCTTTAAAAAAGGTAAAAATCTAAAATATATATAAATCGTAGGGACAGAACTGCGTGTGTTGAGAGGATGATGCTACTCAGTCTCCCTTATCCATTATTTTCAATCTATCCACTTCAGTCCTCAAAATTCTTACAAATGTTGCATGTGGTCGACGGCTGTCCTGGTGCCCACCTCTTTGCTATGAATCCCACACCTTGAGGCTGGGTCCTGACACATAAAACATGGATTTCCTGCATGGAAATTATTTCCATGTTGGCAATATGGTTAGAAGGAAAGGAAATAAAAATGCTGTGCTTGTTGAACTTTTCTAAGGGGCCCATTAAGCTAAGTCATGGGTGTCCAGACTTGGGAATTTTAAGACTTGCGGACTTCAACTTCCAGAATTCCCCAGCCAGCTATGCTGGGGAGTTAAAGTCTGCAAGTCTTAAAATTCCCAAGTTTGGACACCCCTGAGCTAAGTACAATACAATACAATACAATACAATACAATACAATACAATGCAATGCAATGCAATGCAATGCAATGCAATGCAATGCAATGCAATACAATACAATACAATACAATACAATACAATACAATACAATACAATACAATACAATACAATACAATACAATACAATACAATACAATACAATAGCAGAGTTGGAAGGGACCTTGGAGGTCATCTAGTCTAACTCCCTGCCTAGGCAGGAAGCCCTATACCATTTCGGACAAATGGCTATCCAACATCTTCTTGAAGGCTTGCAGTGTTGGGGCATTCACAACTTCTGGAGGCAAGCTGTTCCACTGGTTAATTGTTCTAACTGTCAGGAAATTTCTCCTCAGTGTTCTTTTAGGCACAGGCTGTCTAGATATCTCAAGAAGATACCCAGATACCAAGAAAGCCCCCGTGGAGAGGGCGCGCAACTTGGGTGTCCTCCTGGATTCCCGGCTGTCCATGGAGGACCATGTGTTGGCCGTGGCCAGGGGGGCGTTCTATCAGGTACGCCTGATACGCCAGTTGCGCCCCTTACTGGACCGGGGAGCCCTTCGCACAGTCACTCAAGCGCTTGTGACATCCCGGCTGGATTACTGCAATGCTCTCTACATGGGGCTCCCCTTGAGGTGCACTCGAAAGCTACAGTTAGTACAGAATGCGGCCGCGCGAGTGATTATGGGTGCCTCAAGGCAAACCCACGTAACACCTCTCCTGCGCGAGCTGCACTGGCTGCCTGTGGCCTTTCGAGTGCGCTTCAAGGTGTTGACAACCATCTTTAAATCGCTCCATGGCTCGGGGCCTAGCTATATACGAGACTGCCTCCTGCCCCATACATCCCTTCGTCCGATCCGCTCCCACAGAGAGGGCCTTCTCCGGGTGCCGTCGGCGGGGCAATGCCGGTTGGCGACACCCAGGGGAAGGGCCTTCTCTGTGGCGGGCCCGGCCCTCTGGAACGACCTACCCCCCGACCTTCGCACTATCTCGGACCTCCCGACCTCCCGACCTACCCCCCGACCTTCGCACTATCTCGGACCTCCGCCTCTTCCGCCAACGTCTTAAGACGTATTTATTTCAACAAGCCGGCCTAGGATAGCCCCCGTTTCTGACTTTTTAAAAATAAATTATAATTTGGGAAGGTTTTTAACATGGGTTTTAGCACGGGTTAACTAATTTAATATATTTTAAATTGATATTTATTGTATTTTGTGGTTTTGATAGTGCCTGTGCGCCGCCCTGGGTCCTAACAAGGAGAAGGGCGGGGTATAAATTTAATAAAATAAAGAAAGAAAGAAAGAAAGAAATATAGAACCAGCCTTCAGTGTACAAAAGTTAGCTCTCATGCTTCAGAGTCAAGGCCTTGAAATGTTGCCAACAAATGGCATGGAATATTTTATTCACTGATTTGTATCCCTCCTCTATTGCATTCTAAATAACTCAATCTGGCGAATATGCCTAATATACTTTCCTCCTCCTATTTTCCCCACAACAACAACCCTGTGAGATAGGTGGGAAAGTGACTGGCCCAAAATCACCCAGCTGGTTTTTCAAGTCTAAGGAAGAACAGCACCTTAATCACTACACCAAACTAGCTCACTATTATTATTCTTTTACATAAACTAATTACATAAACATTTTTCATTTCCTTGGAGAGTCACAGAAGGGCTTTTTGCTCACGGCTCACAAACTAGATGGTATAGTAATAGGCATATAGCTTGGCAACCTCCCCCAAGTAATTAATATATTACCACTAATTAAATCATATTCTTTACTTCAAAGTACATTTTAAAGTAACAATGCTGGGATAACCACTTTCAGGGATCAAAACAGATGAGTCTATAGATATAAGCACCATCTCCGACCTCCGCCTCTTCCGCAAGTGTCTGAAGACACACCTATTCCATCTAGCCGGCCTAGCGTAACCCCCATTACTGACTCTTAGGTAGTTTTAAATTTGGGTTTTTTAAATTTGGTTTTTAGCGCAGGGTCGATTAGAATAAGTTTTTTAAAATTTTATATGTTTTATATGTGTTTTAACATCCCTGTGCGCCGCCCTGGGTCCGTTTGGAGAAGGGCGGGGTATAAATTTAATAAAATAAAATAAAAATAAATAAATTATCCTTCTGCAAAGCCACCCATTTATTATCACAGGTGGGATTCAACCAGTTCGCCGGAACCAGTAGTTAATTGCTTATACAGTTCTGAGAACCAGTTAAAATAAAGAGCAAAAGAGGTTTTTTAAAAATCTCTCTCCCTTCAGTTAATAGCTCCACTTAACTTGCAGCTGGAATGCAGCCGATACACACTGAATCAAATCAATGAACAACAACACTGAATCAAATCAATGAACAACAGCAACTGACAGGACTAGGGCAGGGAAACCCATCAATCACCCATCTAGGGATGCGATTAACCGCTTCCCTTCAGGAAGAAGGACAAGATTACATACATTTTCATTATAAAGAGTATTAAGTAACCCTTCTGTGTCCATGCTTCACTCCTGGGCAACTCACACCTTGGATGGCACTTCTTTACTCTCCTACCATCGGGAGGAAGATATAGAAGCAAAGCCAGCCACACAAACAGGGTGAAGAATAGTTTCCATCCATGGGCTGTCAGACTCCTGAATGCGAAATAACATCATAACTATGTAGTATGATGAACTTGCAGGGCCAGCACAATGTATAACATGTTCACACAGGTGCAATAGGACTGGATGTTTGTCAATATGATTTATTGGGTTAGGGATTTTCTGTCTTCACTGTGAGTTGTATTGTGTTCGGGAAGGGTGCACTGGGGGAGCTCAACCAACCTCATTGTGCATATGTTGTGCACTGGCAAATCAATTGTTGGGGGATATCTCCGTTGGGAGACAGAAAGTTGTGTAGCGGAATATGCAGCTAGAGAAACGTTGCTAGTAAACACACAAATAGTAAACCAGACACTGTTAGTAAAACAAAATAGCTTTACTGGTGTTGTAAAACTAAATTACTCCTTCACAAGCAGTGATAGTAAAGTGAGTCAAACAAAGTCCTTACCAAACTAACAATTGCTTGCAGTCAGCAATCCACAATTCTTCCTTCTTCAAACACAGTCACGGCACACGAGCAGATAGCAAACAGTAGAGTTATCAGCAAAGAGAGCAATTAGCAGAGAGTCCGGCAGAGAGAGACTTCCTCTTATTGTGGATATAATTACAGTCTCTAATTGCATTCCAACATTCCAACATCCTTAAAGCAACAATGACCATTTGTCATCACGGTATTATATATTGCCTACCCAACTCTAGGAGTCTACTCCTAACACCAATAATTCTAATTCAATGTCTGTGTGACTCTCATCACTAAGTAATGGGAAACCATAAGTCCATATTTGATGATTAACCCAGCTGTGCCTTTTAAGTTCAGGATTCCACCAAAAATGGTGTTTGGGACTCTTCTACCCTAGACCATCCCCTCCTAATAATAACATGATTTATCTGCCAAGCCACAGCCCATAAAACGATGCCTCTTCTTATTTGACTCTGTTGCATTGCATCCTTTTGCTCTTCCTGGCATTATTTTTTACATTGGCCTTACGGGAAGCCATTTGAAGCTATCTAACCAAATCCAGAGGAGAAACTGAACTGGCCTTGAGCACTGCGGTCGGTTTTTTAACCTCCTTTCTCCATATTCCGCACCATGTTCTGCATCCAACAGGCAAGAACAAACAGTAGAGTGCTCTGGTGAACTCATCATCCTTGAAGAAACAAATGATTCACTAATGGAGAAATAATCTCCATAGGATGACATTCATGTTAAGGAATATCTTCCTTTCCAACTTCCTTTTGAGGGGGAGGGGGCGAATTGTGTTTTTTATTTTACACATTTAGTTATTTGTAGCCCCATGGATGTTTTATGGGCAAAGTAGGAAGGTAGAAGCATTTGGGGGGGGGGCAGTATATTTCCCTGTTGTAGAAAAACGTTGAGAATGTCAACATAATTTCTCATTCCAATGTGTGGTGGCGCAGTGGTTGGAATGCAGTATTGCAGGCTAACTCACTGCTCACTGCCAGGAGCTTGATCCTGACTGGCTCAAGGTTGACTCTCTCAGCCTTCCATCCTTCCGAGGTTGGTAAAATGAGAACCCAGATTGTTGGGGGCAAGAGGCTGACTCTGTAAAGCACTTAGAGAGGGCTGTAAAGCAACATTAGGCAGTATGTAAGTCTAAGTGCTGTTGCTATTGCTATCATTCACAGTTGGAATCCAATGGGGTTTCTCCATAGGGAAGGAGAGCTGTGTCCAGGTAGGGTGAGGTTCAGCAACAGTATACAGTGGTACCTCGGACCACGAACGCCTCTCATCACGTCCAATTCGCTTCACGACCAAAAATTTCCCAAAAAATGTGCCCCGGTTCACGAACACCGTTTCGCTGCACGAACAGAAAAGTTCGTAAAAAATGCTCCGCTGCACGAACTCCGCCTCACTTCACGAACTCCGCCTCGCATCACGAACTCCGCCCTCGCATCACGAACGGAAAAGTTCGTAAAAATGCCCGGATTCACGACCTCCGTTTCGCTTCACGAACCGGAGCCGCGGACATTTTAAAAACAAGGTCAGAACGGATTAACCGGATTTACATTGAACCCTATGGGAAACTGTGCCTCGCATCACAACCAAAAAACAAGGTCGGAACGGATTAATCGGATTTACATTGAACCCTATGGGAAATTGTGCCTCGCATCACAACCAAATCGGATCGCGACCAGAGTCATTTCACGAATTAAGTTCGTGATCCGAGGTACCACTGTAGTAGGAAGTAAAGGCTTCCCTCCTCAACTTTTCCAAAGGGACAGTTTGGTCTTATTTTGCAGTTATGTGTACATGCAGAGAAGAAGGGGAGGAGACAATTTTCACAGAGTGAAATTCTCCAAAATACCCAATAGCACAGAATGTTTTTTACGCCACTCTTTGTGAGGATCTGCATCTATCAGAGGTGCACGTGCTGTTTGTTCATTGTTATGGAAAGGAGTGAATGGAGAACCTGCACTTAGTTTGCTTCTTCCATAGCCTAGTGATCAGCGGCATCCACCAGTGAAGGGGATCAAGGTGGCAGCTGCTGCAATACAATCAAATCTGCCATCTTGATTTTCTGAATTCCCCACTCCAAGGGGATGCTTCTCTTATAGATGTGGCCTATAGCAGTGGTGGGTTCTGGCCGGTATGTCCCGATACGGGCGTACCGGTGCCTGCTGGGAGCAGCAGGCACCGTTCCAGTACAGTGCTTTGAAGGGCACATCTGCACACCCGCATTCCTTACATGTATTTGACCCCACTGGGCCATTTGCGCATATACACACAGCATATGGCGCCTGCGTGACCCTCCATTGTGCAACTGGAGTGGCGCAGGGCGGTGGGTGCGCATGCATGCGCAGCACGTGTGCACGTGGTGGACACCCGGTCCCGTCTCAGCGTACCGGATTTGACAGGATCTGGAACCCACCCCTGGTCTATAGTGTGTAAAATTAATAATAATAATAATCGAATTTATTAACTGCTCCCTCTCCCCACAGGGACCCCGGGCGGTGCACAGGGAAAAATAAAACAATAAGAACAATAAATACAAAAGTACATAACTTAAAACACAATTAAACAATTTATCCCGTGCTAAAATTATTGACTAAAATCCCATTTAAAAATACATTTGAAATCTATAGACAGAGAGACTATCCAAGGCTGGCCAGTCGAAAAAGATGGGTCTTCAGTTTCATACGGAAGGAGCGGAGGTCCGTGGTCGTCCTGATATCGGGGGGAAGGTCGTTCCAGAGGGCCGGGCCCGCCACAGAGAGAGCCCTTCCCCTGGGCGTCGCCCGCTGACAAAGTCTAGCGGATGGCACCCGGAGAAGTCCCTCTCTGTGGGAGCGAATAGGCCGTGAGGATGAAAATTCCCTTTTACAACTCTGTAGTCCATTTATTTTGGATCGAGTCTGGGAGAATGGATGGAGTTGCGCATTTTCTGGTCAGATGCCCTTCCTGACACCACATGGAGTTGACAGCAGATTTTTTTTTCTTTGTGCCTTGAGAGAGTAACATCTCCCAATTACCTAGGACCAAACTCTCAATCTTCTGGGTGGGAGGCGAGCATCTTCACCACTAGGCTACCTCACCACTCAGCATAGGCTATGGTGATAAACACTCACAAATGTTGAAAAAATAACCCTGAGTACTTATTGTACAAATACAGTCGACTACTGTGATAACTTTCTTTTTCTACAGTGGAGATGAGAAAAGGATAAAACGCAGAACGATCTCAGGGGAGATGAACAGATTCATAGAAAACGTGGCTCAAGACTAATTACAGCTACCTTTTCAGAATGAAAGTGTATTTTTCAAGAAGGTATTCGACTACCGCAAAATTGGGTTCTGCACAAAGGTGGGTAGACATCTATTGTGCAAAAAAAAATGAAACACTTTTTTGTGGCAATGATGCATCATACTGAACTATTGAAAACATGTTGTTTTGAAAAATAATTAGATACAGTAGCTATTCTGTTTTGGTCAAAATGTTGTTGATTACCATAATTCAGCTCTACACTCTGAAAAGAGTTTGTGCATAATGGATATGCAGAACTGACTGATGGCAAAAGTTTTAAAGGAGAATTAGAATCATGTCAGGTGCAGTGAATCTTAAGTTTTGCACTGATATCTGTGCAGCAAAGGTGTAAATTCCATGGCAACCAAACCAGACCAAAGGAACATTGCATGCATGTTTACTTTGACAAAATCCAATAGGTAGAATAGCTACAAGTCAGTGGTGGGTTGCTAACCAGTTTATTGCTGTTTTGCTCATGCTCGCGCATGCGCAAGTCTGGGTGGATTGGTGGAGCTTCCTGCCGCCACCATTACTGGTTCGGCCAAACCGGCAGCAACTCCCCTCTGCTACAAGTACATCTGAACAAGAAAAAAAGGAGTTTGGGTGTGGAACTCTCATTCTAATAAAGAATTAATCCGATAGGATATATATCCCCAGCGCATATGTATTAAAAAAATTAATGGCACCAAGTGTGCTGTAGGGAATACAGACTTAATCCCTCTGCTTCTTTGCTTTGGGATTCGAATAGGATTATACAAACTTTCTTAAATAGATTTGATACCCTTTCTGCTAGGAAAGAAGTATGTAGAAAGAATTTGGACATGTGTGTTTGAAACCTATTTTTCAACGTATACACGTTGATAGGAAATCTAAAAGTGAAGATGTATATTTTCAAAGGATCATTATTAGGGTTTTTACAGACTTCGTTCTCATCTGAAGAACAGAAACTATGCTGCATTCTTATTTCCCAATATGGCAACATTTAGATTGGGGGGGTGGGGGTGGGCAGAATCTGAGCATCCTTATGTGGGAAGAAATAGCCGTCTAGTTCAGTTCCAAGCTGGGATAAAAACACTGGAAATATGGAGGCTGATTGAAAAGATGGGTTTGTGGTTCTGGTGCAGCTGACAAAAGGGAGTTGAGAGTGGGGTTGTTTTTTAAACCTTCTCTTGGGCTTTGCCCTTGAGCTTCCTGTTCCTGTACAAGAATATATATTCTATTGGCTATTGTCAGACTCCCATGGGGCCATGTAGGGGTTAAATAGGGGTCATAGCTGGCTCTATAGGCAAAGTACAAATCCTAGGTGTTTGTCTGAGCTCCCAAACTTTGGTTGAAGTTTGGACTGCTCTGAGATGATGCAATGTCTGATAAGCCCTTAGGACAGTGATGGCGAATCTTTTTGTAAAGGCGTACCAAAATTGTGCACATGCACCCACACCCACAATCCAATGTGTCCCGCCCACCTGCACATGTGCGGGCAAACCCCCCCCCCAACATGTGGGTGGAGTTTTTGCTCTCCCCAGGCTCGGGAGGGCGAAAACGGTCTCCCCTGGCCCTCAGAGGCCCTCTAGAAGCCAGAAAGGGATCCTTTCCAAACTTCCAGTTGGCCCATTGGGCCCGTACTTTGGCCTCCCCAGGCTCCAGAGGCTGCCTCTCCTGTCCCCCCAAAAGACTGAAAATCAGTTGGGGAACTGATGGAGGGCAAATATGGCTGGCAAACATGGCTCCACGTGCCACCTGTGGCACAAATGCCATAGGTTCGCCATCATGGCCTTAAACGGGTCTGCAAAGTCGGCTCTTTTAAGACTGGTGGACTTCAACTCCCAGAGTTCCCCAGCCAGCATAGCTGGCTGGGGAATTCTGGGAATTGAAGTCCACCAGTCTTAAAAGAGCCGACTTTGCAGACCCCTGCCTTAGGAGATTGTGCAATACAGTGAGCTCTGTGTCTTCTGCTAAATGAATGTAGTGAGTTAATACTATTTTGTCCTGAAGGATCATGTCCTGGTCTTAATCCCATCACCCTGAAGCTGATGGTGTTTTGTTTTATAGATTGGCTGGCCCAATCTTTCTTAATGGGCACAAAATATCTGCTAGGGCAATGTGTCTCAACCTTGGTGACTTTAATCCTGTGGACTTCAACTCCCAGAATTCCCCAGCCAGCTATGCTGGCTGGGGGATTCTGGGAGTTGAAGTCCACAGGACTTAACGTCGCCAAGGTTGAGAAACGCTGTGCTAAGGGCTGTTAAGACTGAGTCCGCTTCCTGCTTCTAAAAAATCAATTTCTCATTTAGGGAGATATTTATTTATTTATTTTTATTTTATTAAATTTATACCCCGCCCTTCTCCTTGTTAGGACCCAGGGCGGCGCACAGGCATTATATAAAACCATAAATACAATATACATCAATCAATTAAAAATATATTAAATTAATTTACCCGTGCTAAAACCCATTATTAAAACCGTAACCAAATTATAATTTATATTTAAAAGTCAGATGCGGGGGGCTATCCTAGGCCGGCTTGTTGGAATAAGTACGTCTTAAGACGTTGGCGGAAGAGGCGGAGGTCCGAGGTAGTGCGAAGGTCGGGGGGTAGGTCGTTCCAGAGGGCCGGGCCCGCCACAGAGAAGGCTCTTCCCCTGGGTGTCGCCAGCCGGCATTGCCCAGCCGACGGCACCCGGAGTAGGCCCGCTCTGTGGGAGCGGACCGGACGAAGGGATGTATGGGGCAGGAGGCGGTCTCGTATATAGCTAGGCCCCGAGCCATGGAGCGATTTAAAGATGGTGGTCAACACCTTAAAGCGCACTCGAAAGGCCACAGGCAGCCAGTGCAGCTCGCGCAGGAGAGGTGTTACGTGGGCTTGCCTTGAGGCACCCATAACCACCCGCGCGGCCGCATTCTGCACTAACTGCAGCCTTCGAGTGCACCTCAAGGGGAGCCCCATGTAGAGAGCGTTACAGTAATCCAGCCGAGATGTCACAAGCGCTTGAGTGACTGTGCGAAGGGCCCCCCGGTCTAGTAAGGGGCGCAACTGGCGTATCAGGCGAACCTGATAGAACGCCCCCCTGGCCACGGCCGCCACATGGTCCTCCATGGCCAGCCGGGAATCCAGAAGGACGCCCAAGTTGCGCGCCCTCTCCACGGGGGCAAGATGTTCGCCCCCAATGGCCAGTGTTAGATTTATCTGGCTAAACCGGGGTGCCGGAAACCACAGCCACTCGGTCTTGGACGGGTTGAACTTGAGTTTGTTACTACCCATCCAGACCCGGACGGCCTCCAAACACCGGGACAGCACCTCGACGGCATCGTTGGGGTGGTCTGGGGTGGATATGTACAGCTGAGTATCATCAGCGTACAGATGGTACTCCACCCCAAAACCACGGATGATCTCGCCCAGTGGCTTCATGTAGGTGTTGAACAGAAGTGGCGAGAGGACCGACCCCTGAGGAACCCCACATGTGAGGGGCCTCGGGGCCGACCTCTGCCCTCCTGCCAACACCCATTGCGACCGACCAGAGAGGTAGGATGAGAACCACCGTAAGACGGTGCCTCTCAACCCCAACCCCCCCAATCGGTGCAATAAGATACCATGGTCGATGGTATCAAAAGCCGCTGAGAGGTCTAACAGGACCAGGATAGAGGAGCAACCTCTATCCCGAGCCCTCCAGAGATCATCCACCAACGCGACCAATGCCGTCTCGGTACTGTGACCGGGCCGGAAGCCGGACTGGCGCGGGTCTAGATAATCAACTTCCTCCAGATGTCGAGGGAACTGTTGAGCCACCACACTCTCAACAACCTTCACTAAAAAGTGAAGGTTGGAGACGGGACGATAGTTCTCTAATAAAGCCGGGTCCAGGGATGGCTTCTTGAGGAGGGGCCTCACCACCGCCTCTTTCAAGACGGTAGGCAAGAACCCCTCACTCAGAGATGAATTCACAATACCCTGGAGCCAGCCTCGTGTCACCTCCCAGGATGCCAGTACAAGCCAGGAGGGGCACGGGTCCAATAAACATGTGGTGGCTCTAAGGTTCCTCCGCAACCTGTCCATATCCTCGGTAGTAACAAAGTCGAACTCCTCCCAAGGTGTTATCTCAAGACCAGCACCGGGCACCTCGACCGGACCACTAGTGGAGGGCAGCTCGTTCCGAATCTGAGTGATTTTGTCCTGCAGGAAAATTCCAAATTCCTCTGCTCGACCCTGCAAAGGGGCTTCCCGCGGCCTCAGATGAAGGAGGGAGCGGGTCACCCCAAACAGGGCGGCAGGGCGGTTTTCCGCGGACGCGATAAGGGTGGCACAATACTCACGTTTGGTCACTCTTAGCGCCACTAAGTAAGTCCTAATATGGTCTCTCACTAGTGTTCGGTCAGCTTCGGATCGAGATATAATATCTTGCCTTTCTAATATTCCTCAAAATATTTCAATCTTCTAGGAGGATGGGCGCTGACTTTCTACCCTTGTCTGCCCCTTTGTATTCACCTATTTCAAAAGCTTGAGAAGCGTTTATCTCAAGAAAGCAGCTTTCTGAATTGCGAGGCCTTCTATCCTGGGAAATAAAAACAACCCACCTACCCCCAATCATTCCAATATTCGTAATTCATAGCAGTCCTGGGCCCAACTAACCTCAGCAGCCACCCAGAAGAGCAAACCTTGATAAAACAGAATGCTGAAGCTCAGCACGGCACCAATGGGCATTGGGGGAAAGGCCAACCAAGATCAGAATCATTTGTCAGATCTGTTTATGAAGCCCAGAACACCAAGTCTTTGTCATCCAAATTGGGCACAAGCAGAAAAACACGAATGCTCCTCTCCTTCCCTCTCCCAAGCTCTAAAACGAAAAGGATTACCCAATCAAGTAGGCTTGTTTCTCATAGTTGAAATACATGACAGATAAAGATGAAAACGGTCTTAGCAGACATAATTAAAACTGTGCCGTTGGATTAGACTTCCAAACATTGTTCTTCTGCAACATTAATTCTCCCACCTCTGCAGGTTTGATTTATTTTTTTCATTCCTTGCCTTGCTGAAATGTCTTTTACTTATTTGTTTACCTAATGCTGCAAATGAAAGCCAGAAGGGCTGCCCTTGATCTGAATATGTCCTCTGCACACAGAGGCTGCTTTGAAGTGTAGGAAGTTAGCTCCCACCCCACTTTCCTAGAAGAATGAAATGTCCTCGGAAAGATTGAAAAGGCAGAATATTATATTTCCCTGGACAAGAAATGGAGAAACATGTTTTTAGGCAGGAAACAGAGGCACTCTTAATAGTCCCCACCTTTGTCAATGGTCTGTTAAAATGCCTGAGTCAGTCTATTCTACATAACAAAGATCTCTCCCCTTTCAACTCCAGGGTAGTGGGATTACAGCATGATAGTATTAGCTCTTTACCCATCTCACCACAGGGCGTCTGGGAAGAAGCAATACCCAACCAAACCTGGACTCAAAATGCAGTCTAGAGAGTTGCCCCTGCATAGCCCCATAGTAGTCTGATAACCAATTACAATACAAGATCAAGATCAAAGGCCAGAGAAGGCATAAAACCAGCGACTTTCAGCATCTCGCTCTCTTTTCTTCTTCACCCAACATCATGAAGCATGTGATCACCTTTTTCTCCCAGGACCTCAAACCATGTGGTCCTGCCCACCATTAAAATCATCTGTCCAAGCAGCCTCCATATTTCCAGTGTTTTTTTCTCCACTTGGAACTGAACCCAGAAGGATGTTTCTTCCAACAGAAGCCAGCAGACTATCTACGAGTGCTAGTATTCTAGCCATATGGATCTATTCACATGCTGTATGTACAGTATGTGCCTTCTCTCCCTATAACGAATTTAAAGGGGCAATATCAGCTGACGGTCTCCTGTGAGAATGGCTCTCGGAATGTTTCAGGTAATGAGTCATGTAATAATCCCTTCAAGGCTTTGAATAAAGTTATAGAGCAACTAGAAGAAAGTTTAGACCAAAGTTCACTGGCCATACAGATAGGCGGTAGTTTAAAGCCTTTGAAGGTATGACTAAGCTGAGAATTCTGTCCAGGAATTTCAGTTGAAGTGGTTACAGCAGAAGGAGATGGATAAGTGGACATTCAGGTTATCTCAATGAGCAGAGACAGGTGGTCTTAGTCACATTATCCTCCACTCCTTGAGAAGGCAGAAAAATATGACAGCATTGGTTGCCTGGCCCCAATGTTGGAGCGGTATTCTGGTTTCATGAATGAGGGTGATCAGGGGAGCTCTCTTGATAGTTGTAAGACAGAACAAACTAAGGAAAGCAATTATAGGCTGAAAACTAATGACATTTCGTGACCGTTATTTTATTTTATTTATTTTATTTATTAAATTTATACCCCGCCCTTCTCCTTGTTAGTACCCAGGGCGGCGCACAGGGATGTTAAAATACATACAAAATATATAAAATATATGAAATTTAAAATACTTATTCTAATAAATAAACCCTGCGCTAAAAACCGAATTAAAATCCCAAGTTTAAAAACTATCTAATAGTCAGTATGGAGGTTACGCTAGGCCGGCTAGATGAAATAGGTGTGTCTTCAGACACTTGCGGAAGAGGCGGAGGTCGGAGATGGTGCGGAGTTCAGGGGGTAAGTCGTTCCAGAGGGCTGGGCCCGCCACAGAGAAGGCTCTCCCCCTGGGTGTCGCCAGTCGACATTGTCCAGCCGACGGCACCCTGAGGAGGCCCTCTCTGTGGGAGCGTATCGGTCTGAGGGATGTATGGGACAGGAGGCGGTCTCGCATATAACTAGGCCCCGAGCCATGGAGCGCTTTAAAGATGGTCGTTAAAACCTTGAAGCGCACCCGAAAGACCACAGGAAGCCAGTGCAGCTCGCGCAGGATAGGTGTTATATGGGAGTATCTAGGCACTCCCGTAATCACCCGCGCGGCTGCGTTCTGGACTAGCTGCAGCTTTCGGGTGCACCTCAAGGGGAGCCCCATGTAGAGAGCATTACAGTAGTCGAGTCGAGAGGTGACGAGCAGTGGTGGGTTTCAAATTTTTTTAGAACCTACTCTGTAGGTGTGGCCTATTTTGTGGGTGTGGCTTGGCAGTCATGTGACAGGGTGGGAGTGGCCACCTTTTAAAATGTGGTGAAACTCATTTAACAACGCTCTTGCTTAGCAACCAAAATTTTGGACTCAATTGTGATGATAAATTCTTTCTTTCTTTCTTTCTTTCTTTCTTTCTTTCTTTCTTTCTTTCTTTCTTTCTTTCTTTCTTTCTTTCCTTCCTTCCTTCCTTTCCTTTCCTTCCTGTTGGGTCACTGGCAGTGGCGGGCCAGATTTACTTCCAGGTACGCCGGTGGAACCCCCTCTCACCAGTTCTCTAAATTTCACCAACCGACTCTCGCGAGTAGATTCGAGCCTGCAGAAACCCACTACTGGTTCAAAGTTACAACCGCACTGAAAGAAGTGACTTATGACCATTTTTGCACACTTACACCCATTGCATTATCACTGAATCAAAATTCAGAGGTTTGGCAACTGACTCATATTTATGACGGTTGCCTTGTCCCAGGGCCATGTGATCACATTTTGCAACCTTCTGACAAGCAAAGCCAATAGGGAAGCCGGATTCAACAGAGTTGTTTATGGTGGGAAGAACAATGACCATCATTGTCCTGTTGTGGTATAGAGTTGGACAAGGGTAGCTGAATACTGGTAGTCCTCGACTTACAACAGTTTATTTAGTGACCATTCAAAGTTACCACAACGCTAAAAGAAGTGACATGATCGTTCTTCACACTTACGACCGTCATAGCATCCCCATAGCCAAGTGATTAAAACTCATACACTTGGCAGCTGACTCGTATTTGTGACGGTTGCAATGTCCCTGGGTCATGTGATCCCCTTTTGCGAACCTCTGATAAGCCAAGTTGATAGGGAAGCCAGGTTCACTTAACAACCACAGCAATTCACTTAACAACTGTGGTGAGAAAGGTCAAAAAATGGGGGGAAATTCACTTAACAAATGTCCCGCTTAGCAGCAGAAATTTTGGACTCTATTGTGGTCATAAGTCAAGGACTACCTGTACTTGAGATGGACGTTGTAGCCCATGCATCTTAAGCTGTTCAGGTTGAGAAACTCCAATGCCATCATTTTGAAAGAAGAAAATTGTGCAATAGAGCGTCCTTGAAGCTACTGTAGCAGCGTTGGCTTCAAAATGGAGAAAAAATAAAAAGTAAAAATGCCCCAATCCTTCATATTTCCTCTCAACTTTATTTGTTTATTAAATAAACCACCCAACTCACCCATAGGTGACTCAAGGCAGCTTGCAACATTTAAAAAATTTAAAAGATCCACTATGTAATAAAACTGTTTAAAAAAAAACAACCATCCCACCCTCCCACAGCAGGAACTTTCTTCAAGTATTTGCTTTCAAACTTTTATCTGAAAGTAACAAGTGAAGTCCAGCCCACCAAGAGAGAACAGAAGCCAACCCATGCAGATTTATTTGCTCCTGTCTGCATATGTTGCCAGGGAATGTTTATAAATCTGTAAAGGGGCCAGTAGAGAGGGGTGGGCCCTTTTAATGCATAGCTGAATTTCCCTGACCCTTGATCAACGGAAATAAGATATGGGGTTTGATTGCTAACCAGAGATCGTACCAGAGATCTACCTTTTTTGGGTTTTAGGAAGGCCTCATTTCAACCCTTGCTTTGCTTGGGAAATTAAATACACCAATAAGTCATGCCCAAGTTTTTTGCATAGTTTCTGCTGCTATGACATTGTTTTGGTTATGATTTATAGCCCCTGCTCATTTAATACATTTAAAATTGAGGTATTGATTGTATCTAATATTTCAAAAGACATATTTAGTATTCGATTATTTGATTTCCACTGAAAATTCATGGAACAATCATGAGGTTGTCCGAAAAGGTATTTATTTTTAAATGTAGCCAACCTCCAATCTAGAAACAGCCTCTAAGTTAGGCACTGATTTGCTCTGGCTTTGGCATGCTCTATAAATAAATCTTTCTTTCACTACTATGAGCCAGTGCTATACCGATTATTGATTTTCATATAGGAAATGGGACATTCCTGAATGTTTGAAGTTGTATGCAGTCACTGAAAATTTATATATATATATAATATATATATATTAAATTTATTAAATTTCTATTCCGCCCTATCTCCCAGAAGGGACTCAAGGCGGCGCACAGGAACTTAAAATCCACAAATACAAACAATACAAAAATACTACAAAAATTAAAACTACAATTAAATAATTTAGCCCGTGCTAAAAAGAAGACAATTCATTTAAAACCCAATTCTGAAATAACATGATTGTAGCAGCTATGCCAGGCCGGCCATATGGAAGAAATAGGTTTTTAGAGTCTGGCGGAAGAGGCGAAGATCGATGATAGTACGGAGGTCTGGGGGGAGGTCATTCCAGAGGGCGAGGCCTGCCACAGAGAAGGCTCTTCCCCTGGGCATCGCCAGCCAGCATTGTCCAGTGGACGACACCCTAAGGAGGCCCTCCTTGTGGGAGCGGACAGGTCGTGTGGAGGTATGTGGTAGTAGGCGGTCCTGCAAGTAACCAGGCCCACTGCCATGGAGCGCTTTAAAGATGGTCACTAAAACCTTAAAACTAGGTGAAATTGGATTTGAATATGAAAACATTTGGCATCACAAAGATTCAGTGGCTATATTATTGTGTCGACTATTGTAACTCTCTCTACATGGGGCTCCCCCTGAGGTGCACCCGAAGACTTCAGCTGGTCCAGAATGCAGCCGCGCGAGCAATAATGGGGACCTCTAGGTTCACCCATATAACACCTCTCTTGCGCGAGCTGCACTGGCTGCCTGTCGTCTTTCGGGTGCGCTTCAAGGTGCTAGTTGTCATCTTTAAAGCGCTCCATGGCACGGGACCTAGCTATCTGCGGGATCGGATCCTGCCCCATACATCCCTGCGGCCGATTCGCTCCCACAGAGAGGGGCTTCTCCGGGTGCCGTCCACTAGGCTATGCCAGCGGGCGACGCCCAGGGGAAGGGCCTTCTCTGTGGCGGGCCCGGCCCTCTGGAACGACCTTCCCCCCGAAATCAGAACAACCACGGACCTCCGCTCCTTCCGTCAAAAATTGAAAACACACTTTTTCTGCTTGGCCGGCCTAGGTTAGTCTTCCGTCTTTTGATAGGGTTTTAGGTTTTTTTTAGTATAATTTAAATTGAGGGGATTTTAGCGCAGGGACAATTTCGGTTTAATTCATTTTTATCCATCGTATTTGTTTTATGTATATATTTTTATAGTATTTTAATTTTTCCCTGTGCACCGCTCCGAGTCCCCTTGGGGAGAGGATGCGGTTATATAAATAAAAATTTGATTGATTGATTGATTGGTCTGCAGCATGCATAACTAGTTTTATTTGCTCCTAAGGAATATCAGTGGATCAGGGTGATTATTTTGAGTAAGATCCCTTTCAGAGTTTTAATAATCCTGCTATTGAAATACATTCAGTATATATGGTGTTCAAAACTTTTCAAATCAAGGAAATTTTCTGGATCTTGGTTTAGCAAATGTCATGGGAGCCGCCTAGTGGTCATTCTGCAAAACTCCATAGAACAAATTAAATATGTACTCAAATGCTCCTCGGAACATTTGACCAACAGTTTGGGTGGGTGGTTTTATGTTTTATCTGTTTTTTTATACATTTTGGTGGTTTTTTGTTGTTTTATACAATACACAGAGTCC
This sequence comes from Rhabdophis nuchalis, assembly GCA_039707465.1. Classification (NCBI taxonomy): domain Eukaryota; kingdom Metazoa; phylum Chordata; class Lepidosauria; order Squamata; family Natricidae; genus Rhabdophis; species Rhabdophis nuchalis. Next base: position 75,768,256 of record CM077645.1, read on the forward strand.
ATTGCAGTTGGGTGACTATAACAAATTCAAATAAATAAATTAACTGGGGGTGAAAATAAAAGCAACAGACAGGTCTGTCGTTCTTTCCTTTTATCAAGAATCCCATTGGGGGGGAGGGTTCCCCGAATAAAAAGCAAGGAAACTGAAAATGTGAATACAAAAATCTGAAATCATGAAACCCAAGGTGGAAAATTGATTGCATTCTATAACAGTTGCTGTTTTCGTTTGCCCTTCGTCTCAGTTTTTATAGAGCCCTGGAGTTCAACAAAACATGGTGTGAAAAACCCTAGTCAGAATCCACTATATCTCCTCCCCCTTTTCTTAATTTTGTATCATTACCCTGTTTCCCCGAAAATAAGACCTCCCCAGATAATAAGCCCAATCGGGCTTTTCAGTGCATGCGCTAAAATAAGCCCTCCCCCAAAAATAAGCCCTCCCAGAAAATATTATAACACAGCAGCAGCCATGAGGTGACCACGCTCGCTGCCTCCTGCACCTCAAAAATAATAAGACCTCCCTGAAAATAAGGCCAAGCGCTTATTTCCGGGGTCAAAAGAAAATAAGACCCTGTCTTATTTTCGGGGAAACATTGTAGTTATTTTGTCCCTTCGGGGAGAGGGGGCGGTCTATAAATTTAATAAATTATTATTATTATTATTCCCGTCAAAGTCTCAGGCCGCTGTACACAATTCATTTCTCGTCCAAGAATTTGTCTGCTCTTCTTTATGTATTCAGTTGTCCTATGTGTTTCCCCCAAAATAAGATAGGGTCTTATTTTCTTTTGACCCCCGAAATAAGCACTTGGTCTTATTTTCGGGGAGGTCTTATTATTTTTGTGGTGCAGGAGGTGGCGAGCATGGTCACCTCATGGCTGCTGCTATGTTTCAATATTTGAAGGGGGCTTATTTTGGGGGGAGGGATTATTTTAGCGCATGCGCTCAAAAGCCCAATTGGGTTTATTATCCCAGGAGGTCTTATTTTGGGGAAAACGGGGCATTTCTCTCTTGGAACCCTATCATGATCTTTTGAAGCCCTAGGATTCAACAAAACACAATGTGAAAACCCAGGTCTGTATCTATCAAATCTGTGTTACTCTCCTGAATTGTGTATTTTCTTTATACTTAATTAATGCCACTTTAAACGAAGAGGCTATGAAAATCAAATAAGAGATGGACATAGCCAGGCCAGTTTCCATTTCCAACCATATTTAGAAGTTCTAATAAAGGAATCTAAAAGACCGTTCTCACATGTCGCCCTCAAGATGCGTTAGATTTAAATTCTTATAATCTTCCAGCTATGCTCTCTGGAGATAAAGGGGGGTGTACTTCAATGCATGGGGGAAGGGCATCCAGTTGTGAAATGCTGGTTTGGATGCCAAAACAGAGGCCCAGCAATTCCTCCTTTCATAAACAGGATCTCTTTCTATCTGAACCAAACGTACTTGCAATTACCTTATTTATTTGACATTTTATTCCACCACCAAACAAAATCGTTTGGTGTGCATTTCAGTAGAAGTCCACAGTAGTTTGCCATCCTCTAGTTCAGGGGGGACAAATTTGTCATGTTATGTTGCCATCACATGATGTATTGTGATTTTTTTCCCCTTCATGGAGCTGGGGTGGACATGGCCTGGGTGTGACGCATCCGGCCGGCAGACCACTAGTGTCACACTAGATATTCGCTCTAGATATTTTGAGAATTATAGTCCAACCCAGTTAGAGGACCCTTCAAGAAGACTTATACATTTGTTTTTGAATTCACATCCAGCTCATCTGATGAAGTTCAGCTGTTTTGAAAGTCAACTCAATATTTTCCATTTGAGAAGTTATTTGCTCAAGATTAATTGTCTGGAACAAAATTCATCCCAATTTGAAATGTTACAAGATATTTCCATTTTCCTTTTTTTTTTTTTTTTGCCTGACAGGTGACTTCTGTGCTATCAAGTCATTTGCAACTCCTGTCAATCACATCGATAGATTTCTTGCTGACAATCTCTCCCTAACCTCTCCTTGTTGGGTTTCCATTGGTACATTCATTGCCACTGTAAATGAGTCCATCCACCTTACTGATGTTTATCCTCTTCTTCTCTATCCTTCCACCTCCATCAGTGCCTTTTCCAGAGGGTTCAGTCTTCACATAGTGTGTCTGATATAGGATAATTAGAACCTGGCTATTTATGGCTCTAGTGAGAACTCTGGATTAATTTGCTTGTTGATCCACTGGCTTGTTTTCTTGGCTGTCCACGGTATTCTCAAGAGTGTCTCAAACACCAACATTCAAAAGCATCAACATTTTTCCTATGCCACGTCTTCAAAGTCCTTGATATGCATCTCACATCAATCTGTAACGCATATCAAAGGCTTGTATCTTGATCTCCATCTCATGTCTTCCTGCACCTTTCTACAGATTAGTTACATATATTGGAATTCCTGAGAAGATTATTTTAATCCATCTAATCTTTCTGGCATTCTAAAATGTCTTCCTTATTAATGCCAAGAAACTATGGGTGTTCCTGTTACCTTATATAAGTCACAAGAACTTTGGATGTGCCAAACAGCTGCTATAGTAGTAGCAGTGGTGGGTTTCTGTAGGCTCGCACCTACTCGTGAGAGCCGGTTGGTGAAATTTAGAGAACCGGTGAGAGGGGGTTCCACTGGCGTACCTGGAAGTAAATCTGGCCCGCTGCTGCCAGTGACCCAATGGGAAGGAAAGGAAAGGAAAGGAAAGGAAAGGAAGGAAGAAAGAAAGAAAGAAAGAAAGAAAGAAAGAAAGAAAGAAAGAAAGAAAGAAAGAAAGAAAGAAAGAAAGAAAGAAAGAAAGAAAGAAAGAAAGAAAGAAAGAATTTATCATCACAATTGAGTCCAAAATTTTGGTTGCTAAGCAAGAGCGTTGTTAAATGAGTTTCACCACATTTTAAAAGATGGCCACTCCCACCCTGTCACATGACTGCCAAGCCACACCCACAAAATAGGCCACACCTACAGAGTAGGTTCTAAAAAATTTGAAACCCACCACTGAGTAGTAGCATAAGAAAAATAAGCAAAGGCAAACAAAAAAAGCCCAGAATATTTTGTATGCTGTGTTTTTACACTAATTAAGTGGAAAGTGTTTGTCAGGGATGAGGGGAAGGGAGGGGAGAGAAGAGGAGAGGAGAGATTAGATTACATCCATTAAAATATGAGCTTGATAGACTATTTTAATGAAACTAAGTATGTTTTTCCTCTCAATAAATAGGTATAGAGAATATAGAGAAAGGTATAAAAAGGGGGACCTTGCTCAATAACAGTAACTGTGAGAAGGCTCTAGGATTGCTAGTGGATAAACGTTTAGTATGAGCCAGCAATGTGTTGCAGCTGCCAAAAAAGCCACAGCTGTCCTCGGTTGCAGTCCAAGAGGGAAGAGTATCGAAGTGTTAGTACCATTTTATACTGCACAGGTAAGACCACACTTGGAGTATGGCATCCATGCTTGGTCACCACTGTACAAAATAGATGTTGAGAAAGAGTACAGAAAAGAGCGAAAAAGATGATTAAAGGACTCGAAGTTAAAGTGTATGATGAACAAGTTGCGGGAACTGGGAATGTTTAGTCTAACACAGGGATCCTCAACTCCCGGGCCGCGGACTGGTGCCGGTCCGTGGCTTGATAGGAACTGGGCCGCAGGACCGGAGAGGAGGAGGAGGGAGCAGCCCCCTGGGCAGAGTGCGCACCGGATGCGGGAGAGCGCAGACACGGCCATTCGCACCATTGGAGGCCCTAGAGGGCCGAGTGAGCCGACTCCCCCCCGCGTGCGCATGCGCAGGTGTGGCCGTTCGCGCCATTGAAAGCCCTAGAGGGCCAAGTGAGCCGACTCCCCCCCCGCGTGCGCATGCGCATGCACGGCTGTTCGCGTCGTTGGAGGCCCTAGGGCCGAGTGAGCCGACTACCCCCCACGTGCGCATGCGCCGCCTGTTCCCCCTCCCCCCCACGTGCACATGCGCCGCCTGTTCCCCTCCCCGCCACTCCTCCTCTACACCAGTCGGTCCGCAGAACTTCCTTTAAAATGAAACCGGTCCCTGGTGCAAAAAAGGTTGGGGACCCCTGGTCTAACAAAGAGAAGGACTGGGGGATGACATGATAGCAGTCTTCCAACATTTGGGGGGGCTGTCACTGAGAGGAAGGGGTCAACCTATTCTCCATAGCTGCTGAGGCCAAGACAAGAAGCATCAGACAGACGCTTAACCAAGAGAGATCCAACTAGAATTAAAGAGAAATTTCCTGTCTGTGAGAACAATTAATCAATGGAATGGCCTGCCTACAGAGGTTGTGGGCCCTGAGTTTTTAAAGAAGAGATTGGGCAGCCTTTAGTCCAGAATAGCATAGAACAGTATTGGCGAAACTTTTTGGCACCAAATGCTGAAATGGGAGCGCATGCACACGCGGGGGACTGCCAGAAACAGGAAGAACAGTTCAGTTTCCAGCATGGGCATGCACGCCGGTCACCTGGTCTTCCGGTTTCTGGTGCACATGCACACACAAAGACCAGCTGGCTGCCACGCATGCGCATGCCGGAAACCGGAAGCTCAGCTTCCTGGCGCATGCATATGTGCCAGAGATCTGCTCCTTCTGGTTTCCGATACTTCCCCATGCTCAAAGATCATCTGGCTGGCACATGTGTGCACACCAGAAGCCAGAAGAGCAACGAGCGACGGCTGGTGTGCCCAAAGAGATGGCTCTGCATGCCACTTCCAGCCCGCGTGCCATAGGTTCGCCATCACGGGTATAGAATCTCCTGCATGAGCAGAGGATTGGATTAGAATAACTCCAAGGTCCCTTCTAACTCTGTTATTCTACAATTCTGTCAATATGAGCTGTATTAGAGACTGAATATGTAGGAAGTCCTAACATTTCCACTTCCGAATAGTGATATTGCTGAAGTTCATAATTTCTTATTCAGGATGCACACTGCAGTATTGTCTCCAGTGCTACCCTCCTGCTTGCTTTCAACGTGAATTTTAATGTGAACCAGAGAACACAGCCATCCACTCCTAAGCAGTGTTACTAACAATAAATCCAGGAGGAAAATCTTTTGTCTCCCAAGTGCCTGATATGTAGCCACAACAGATGAAGAGCCAGAAGCCTTGGGAAAATTATATTTCTCCAGGTTCCATCATTATCTTTCCAATCACATCAAACAGGAGATGACAGGAAAGGCACTTAACCTTCTTTCCATTTGTAGACAGTACTTTCAATCTGCCTACAGGAACATTCAGCAACTGACAGTGTGCATGATTAGGCATATTTGCAAAGTTGCAAAGCTACCGTGCCTTCAACTGGTACCTGCAGAAATTTCCTGAGGCACCTCCAAAGCTCTTGGCACCAGCAAACAGCCTGACTCAGACAGCAACCCAAATGGGGTTCATGACCCCTTTTTAAAGGGCAACAGGGTTTATTTCCTTGCCTGTGTGTCATCCCCCCCCACCCCTCCCAAGCATCATCTAATTTGCTCAGCTCATTGCTGGGCTTAAGAAGTAAAGAGAATTTTGAAACACTGCAGATTTAGCTAGTTTTTCAACCAGTTGCCGGGCAGAATTATATCTAGCTTATCTGAAATAGGCAGGTAGCAGTAAGAATGAAATGGTGGGAGTGAAGGAAAGCTGCACCAGGTTAGGCAAGGTAATAGAGGAGGAAATGGAGGAAGGAGCAGAGGGGAGAACAGCTTTGATGAGATATTGATTTGATGAGATATTGATTCCTACTGCAGCAAAACCCTAAGCTGTCTTGAGTTTTTTACTGGAAACCCACCACAACACTGTCTTGCCAGAGGAAAGAAAACCTTGCGTGGAAGAAAAAGGTTCCAAATCTAGTCTCCAAGGTTTGTTCTCATGGTGATGGAAATGAGGCAATTGGTGGTGGCAGGAGAAGGAGATAGGCAAGAAGAGGGAGGCTTTTGTGGATGCAGGTGCTTATTTGCATCTGAAGGTGTCTGGATCTGCCTGAATCAGTTTAAGGGAGGCTGTGTGAGGAAAGATATGTATGAGGGGCAAAGTTTGTGACTCTGAATGTGTACAGGACTTACCGTGTTTCCCCGAAAATAAGACTGGGTCTTATTTTCTTTTGACCCTTGAAATAAGCGCTTGGCCTTATTTTCGGGGAGGTCTTATTATTTTTGAGGTGCAGGAGGCGGCGAGCGTGGTCACCTCATGGCTGCTGCTGTGTTGCAATATTTTCTGGGAGAGCTTATTTTTGGTGGAGGGCTTATTTTAGCGCATGCACTGAAAAGCCCGATTGGGCTTATTATCTGGGGATGTCTTATTTTCGGGGAAACAGGGTAATGATACAAAATTAAGAAAAGGGGGAGGAGATATAGTGGATTCTGACAAGGGTTTTTCACACCATGTTTTGTTGAACTCCAGGGCTCTGTAAAAACTGAGACGAAGGGCAAACGGAAACAGCAACTATTATAGAATGCAATCAATTTTCCCTCTTGGTTTTCATGATTTCAGATTTTCCTATTCACATTTTCAGTTTCCTTGCTTTTTATTCAGGGGAACCCTCCTCCCCCCCCCAATGGGATTCTTGATAAAAGGAAAGAACGACAGACCCGTCTGTTGCTTTTATTTTCACCCCCAGTTAATTTATTCATTTGAATTTGTTATAGTCACCCAACTTATTTTTTTTTGACCCCCGAAATAAGCGCTTGGCCTTATTTTCGGGGAGGTCTTATTCTTTTTGAGGTGCAGGAGGTGATGAGGGTGGTCACCTCATGGGTGCTGCTGTGTTGCAATATTTTCTGGGAGGGCTTATTTTCAGGAGAGGTGTTATTTTAGTGCTTGTGGTCAAAAGCCCGATTGGGCTTATTATCCAGCGAGGTCTTATTTTCAGGGAAACAGGATATCTATGGGCATGGCCTTATTTGCTGCTTGATAAAATCTGACTTCTTAGATATGAGTCTTGAAGCCTCCAAATTTATCTATCCCTGCCTTTGTTTACATCTCACAATCAGGAGCCATCTTTCTGACTCACAAATTGCATTCAAAGAGTTTGTAAAACATCAAGTCCACTAATAATATTGGATGAATATCATTTAACTCTGAGTTACCATGAAAGAGAACAGAAACAGTATAGTAAGCAGATGCCATCTTGTGGTTTTGTTAGTGTATTACATTGCCAGTCTATAATGTATGAAGAGCCAGTTTGGTGTACCGAAAGTCCTTGAATTACAGTTTGTTTAGTGACTGTTCAAAGTTACAGTGGCACTGAAAAAAGTGACTTATGACCATTTTTTCACCCTTACGACTGTTGCAGCATCCCCATGGTCACGTGATCAAAATTCAGATACTTAGCATCTGGTTCATATTTATGACGGTCGCCTTGTCCGGGGTCACATGATCCCCTTTTGCAACCTTCTGATGAGCAGTGTTCCAATATCTCAGGGGTTGCCACAAAGAAGAGGGAGTCAAACTATTCTCCAAAGCACCTGAGGGCAGAACAAGAAGCAATGGGTAGAAACTAATCAAGGAGAGAAGCAACTTAGAACTGAGGAGAAATTTCCTGACAGTTAGGACAATTAATCAGCGGAACAGCTTGCCTCCAGAAGTTGTGAATGCCCCAACACTGCTAGTCTTCAAGAAGATGTTGGATAGCCATTTGTCTTAAATGGTACAGGGTTTCCTGCCTAGGCAGGGAGTTGGACTAGATGACCTCCAAGGTCCCTTCCAACTCTGCTATTGTATTGTATTGTATTGTATTGCAAAGTCCATGAGGAATCCAGATTCCCTTAACAACCCTGTTACTAATTTAACAACGTCAGTTGTTAACTTAACAAATGTGGCAAGAAAAGTCATAAAATGGGACAAAACTCACTTAATAAATTTCTCACTTAACAACAGAAATGTTGGGCTCAGTTATGGCCTTAGGTTGAGGACTACCTGTACTGGTTAAAGGCAAGAAACTGGAAGGGTAAAATTGGGAAAACTTAACAAAGGGTTTGCCTATTCTTTGATATATTTTTGCTTCTATTATCTGACTGAACTGGATTGTTCATACACAACTACCTGATCCTCTTTCCTGGTATACAAACATACACAAACACCTCAAAGGATTAGAGTTCTAGTCCTAGTCCTTCCATTTTGATGGGTCACAATTTGGTTTACATATATATATCTGCATCTCCGGGTGGAGGAGGCTGCTGAATTTTCAGGCTTCCCTTATATATGTATTTTTCCGAATATAAGACGTACCTTTTTCCCCTCAAAAAAGAGGCTGAAAATCTGGGTGCGTCTTATACACTGAATACAGCATATTTTTGCCTCCCCAAACCCCGGCCCCTTCACCAAAATGGCCATGCAGAGCCTGTAGGAGGCTTTCAGAGAGCTCCTGCGGGCTGGGGAGGGCAGAAATTAGCAAAAAATGGGCCGTTTTTTGCTCAATTTTGCCCCCCCCCCACCAGCCCCTAGGAGCACTTTATAAGCCTCCTACAGGCTATGCATGTAATTTGTTTGACAAAAAATGGGCCCGTTTTTGTTTAAAATAGGCTGTTTTTTGCTCCTTTTGGGGGCGGGTACCCACTAGGAGCACTGTACAAGCGTCCTAAAGGCTATTCATGCCTTTTTTTTAAAAAAATGGCCCATTTTTGCAAAATGCAAAAAAGTGCAAACACTTTTTTTTTAAATTTGCCTCTTCAAAACTTTGGTGCATCTTATACTCCGAAAAATACGGTACATTTCCTGGGAAAATACAAATGTTTCCACTTTTGGCTAGGCTAACATCTCCATGAATACAGAGACCAAAATGAACGTCCCTGATGGATTCACAGTGCATTGTTATGCTTAGGAAGGCACTATATGTTTGATATGCATCTTCCTAGACAAATACAAGGTAAAACTTCATAGGGAGAAAATCGTCTGAGGGTTAGCTTTAGCGGTCCATAATTTGAAGAACAAAAAGGACATTACTAAGGGATTCTTAAGGCATCGATAACAAAACTACATAGAAAAATCCCATTGGAGGGCAAATCCACATAGGTTACAGCCAGATCCCAATGAATTCAGAAAGCAGAATGAACATCATCAACCAAATTGTACTGCAAACTTAAGCATAGGAGGTCAATAACTTTTGAGCATAACTAATCCACATTTCCTGGGAAACAAATCATAAAATATTATGGTATTTGGGGGCAAATCCACATAGGGGAGGTCTAGGTCTAACTGTAAATGGATTTTCCCACCAATGGGATTTTCCAATGTAGAAAAGATTGACTAGAAAAGTCAGTGCCCTCCTAAACATACCCATGCACTCCAAATTAGTTGCCGACCTCCATTTTCTGTCCGAAATTTAAAGAGGCCTAACACTAACCCTAAGTGGATTTTCCTGCCAAAGGGATGTTTCCATGTATTTTGCCAGGAAATGTAGATAAGGTTGACTCGCAAAGTTGATTCCCTCCTAAACATACGTATACATTCTGAATTCATTGCCAACCTCCATTTTTCTGTCAGAATTCAAAGAGACCGAACCCTAACCCGAAGGTGATTTTCCCAACAATGTGATTTTCCCATATATTTTCCCAGGAAAGGTAGATAAGCTTGACTCAAAAAGTCAGTGCCCTCCTAAACATTTGTTCTGAACATTTTGTTCTATGAGTTCATGGAGAGCTAACCCTAACCCTAAGTGGAATTTTCCCAAATGGGATTTTCCCATGTATTTTGGCGAAAAATGTACATAAGGCCGGCTGAAAAGATGTGCACCCTCCTAAGCATACCGACGGACTCCGAATCCAATGGCGATGTCCATTTTGCTCTATGGGTTCATGGAGAGCTAAACCTAACCCTAAGTGGAAATTTCACAAATGGTATTTTTACATTTATTTTGCGCAGGAAATTTACATGGGTCCGGCTGAAAAGGTGTGCACCCTCCTAAGCATACCGACGGACTCCGAATCCAATGGCAATGTCCATTTTGCTCTATGAGTTCATGGAGAGCTAATCCTAACCCTAAGTGGAATTTTCGCAAATGGGATTTTCCCATGTATTTTGCTGGGAAATATCCATAAGGCCGGATCAAAAGGTGTGCACCCTCCTAACCATACCGACGGACTCCAAATCCAATGGCAATCTCCATTTTGCTCTATGAGTTCATGGAGAGCTAACCCTAACCCTAAGTGGAAATTTCGCAAAGGGATTTTCCCATGTGTTCTACCCGGAAATGTATATAAATCTTGCACAAGAGGGGTGCACCCTCCTAAGCATACCGACGAGCTCCCATTTCAATGGCGATATCCATTTTGCTCTATGAGTTCATGGAGAGCTAAACCTAACCCTAAGTGGAATTTTCGCAAATGGGATTTTCCCATGTATTTTGCCGGGAATTGTACATAAGGCCAGATCAAAAGGTATGCACGCTCCTAACCATACCGACAGACTCCGAATCCAATGGTGATGTCCATTTTGCTCTATGAGTTCATGGAGAGCTAACCCTAACCCTAAGTGGAATTTTCCCAAATGGGATTTTCCCATGTATTTTGGCGGAAGATGTACATAAGGCCAGCTGAAAAGATGTGCACCCTCCTAAGCATACCAATGGACTCCGAATCCAATGGTGTTGTCCATTTTGCTCTATAGGTTCATGGAGAGCTAACCCTAGCCCTAAGTGGAAATTTCACGAATAGAATTTTTCCATGTATTTTGCACAGGAAATGTACATGGGTCCGGCTGAAAAGGTGTGCACCCTCCTAAGCATACCGACGGACTCCGAATCCAATGGTGACGTCCATTTTGCTCTAAGGGTTCATGGAGAGCTAATCCTAACCCTAAATGGAATATTCACAAATGGGATTTTCCATGTATTCTGCCCGGAAATGTATATAAATCTTGCACAAGAGGGGTGCAACCTCCTAAGCATATCGATGGTGATGTCCATTTTTCTCTATGAGTTCATGGAGAACTAACCCTCACCCTAAGTGGAATTTTCGCAAATGGGATTTTCGCATGTATTTTGCCGGATAATGTACATAAGGCCGGATCAAAAGGTATGCACCCTGCTAACCATACTGACGGACTCCAAATCCAATGGCGATGTCCATTTTGCTCTATGAGTTCATAGAGATCTAACCCTAACCCTAAGGGGAAATTTCACGAATGGAATTTTCCCATGTATTTTGCGCAGGAAATGTACATGGGTCCGGCTGAAAAGGTGTGCACCCTCCTAAGCATACCGACGGACTCCGAATCCAATGGCGATGTCCATTTTGCTCCATGAGTTCATGGATAGCTAACCCTAACCCTAAGTGGAATTTTAGCAAATGGAATTTTCCTATGTATTTGGCAAGGAAATCTACATAAACCTGGCACAAGAGGGATGTACCCTCCTAAGCATACCGATGGGCTCCGAATCCAATGGCAATGTCCATTTTGCTCTAAGGGTTCATTTAGAGCTGACCCTAACCCTAAGTGGAAATTTCGCAAATGGGATTTTCCCATGTGTTCTGCCCGGAAATGTATATAAATCTTGCACAGGAGGGGTGCACCCTCCTAAGCATACCGATGGGCTCTGATGTCCAATGGGGATGTCCAATTTGCTCTATGAGTTCATGGAGAGCTAACCCTAACCCTAAGTGGAAATTTCGCAAATGGGATTTTCCCATATATTTTGCCGGGAAATGTACATAAGGCCGGATCAAAAGTTGTGCACCCTCCTAACCATACCGACGGACTCCGAATCCAATGGTGATGACCATTTTGCTCTATGAGTTCATGGAGAGCTTACCCTAACCCTAAGTGGAATTTTCGCAAATGGGATTTTCCCATGTATTTGGCAAGGAAATCAACATAAACCTGGCACAAGACGGGAGCACCCTCCTAAGCATACCAATGGGCTCCGAATCTAATGGCGATGTCCATTTTGCTCTCTGAGTTCATGGAGAGCTGACCCTAACCCTAAGTGGAATTTTCGCAAATGGGATTTTCCCATGTATTTTGCCGGGAAATGTACATAAGGCCGGATCAAAAGGTGTGCACCCTCCTAAGCATACCGATGGACTCCGAATCCAATGGCAATGTCCATTTTGCTCTATGAGTTCATGGAGAGCTAACCCTAACCCTAAGGGGAAATTTCACGAATGGAATTTTCCCATGTATTTTGCGCAGGAAATGTACATGGGTCCGGCTGAAAAGGTGTGCACCCTCCTAAGCATACCGACGGACTCCGAATCCAATGGCGATGTCCATTTTGCTCCATGAGTTCATGGATAGCTAACCCTAACCCTAAGTGGAATTTTAGCAAATGGAATTTTCCTATGTATTTGGCAAGGAAATCAACATAAACCTGGCACAAGACGGGAGCACCCTCCTAAGCATACCAATGGGCTCCGAATCTAATGGCGATGTCCATTTTGCTCTCTGAGTTCATGGAGAGCTGACCCTAACCCTAAGTGGAATTTTCGCAAATGGGATTTTCCCATGTATTTTGCCGGGAAATGTACATAAGGCCGGATCAAAAGGTGTGCACCCTCCTAAGCATACCGATGGACTCCGAATCCAATGGCAATGTCCATTTTGCTCTATGAGTTCATGGAGAGCTAACCCTAACCCTAAGTGGAATTTTAGCAAATGGAATTTTCCCATGTATTTGGTAAAAAATCTACATAAACCTGGCACAAGAGAGGTGCACCCTCCTAAGCATACCAATGAGCTCCGAATCCAATGGCAATGTCCATTTTGCCCTAAGAGTTCATGGAGAGCTGACCCTAACCCTAAGTGGAAATTTCGCAAATGGGATTTTCCCATGTATTCTGCCCGGAAATGTATATAAATCTTGCCCAGGAGGTGTGCACCCTCCTAAGCATACCGATGGGCTCTGATGTCCAATGGGGATGTCCAATTTGCTCTATGAGTTCATGGAGAGCTAACCCTAACCCTAAGTGGAAATTTCACGAATGGTATTTTTACATTTATTTTGCACAGGAAATTTACATGGGTCCGGCTGAAAAGGTGTGCACCCTCCTAACCATACCGACGGACTCCGAATCCAATGGTGATGTCCATTTTGCTCTATGAGTTCATGTACAGCTCACCCTAACCCTAAGTCAGTGCTTCTCAAATAGTGGGGCGCGCCCCCCAGGGGGGGCGCGAGGCTCCGTAAAGGGGGGCGCGTTTGACCTTGGCAAACACTGTCATAACAAGCCAAGCCTCGTGTTTATGTCTCTGTATCCAGTCAGATGCTGACAAGGATCTTCTCCTGTGAAACATAACGCTGCCCCAATTAATCAAACTTGCTAAAGAAATCGGGCTACCGCTGCTGACATTTGCATCGATAGTGAGCATTAAGCCAGTACATGTGACTGCGCATGCTCCTCCCTTTCGAGGAGAACAGACCCGATTGGATAGACATGATGCTCTATCCTGATTAGCCAAACCCGCCCGTGTGACTTTTAGACCCGGATGATACTATTTACAGTCGTGCGGGGGGCGCGAAATGTTTCTTCTTCCTAGGGGGACATGACAGAAAATAATTGAGAAGCACTGCCCTAAGTGGAATTTTCACAAATGGGATTTTCCCATGTATTTTGCCGGGAAATGTACATCAGGCCGGATCAAAAGGTGTGCACCCTCCTAACCATACCGACCGACTCCAAATCCAATGGTGATGTCCATTTTCTCTATGAGTTCATGGAGAGCTAACCCTAACCCTAAGTGGAAATTTTGCAAAAGGGGTTTTCCCATGTATTTGGCAAGGAAATGTACATAAACCTGGCACAAAAGGTGTGCACCCTCCGCACGATACCGACTGACTCCGAGCCCAATGGCAATGTCCATTCTCCTCTAAGAGTTCACGAAGAGCTAACCCTGGGAGTTGCCAGGCGAGGTGTCCCTTGACGTGAATGATGTGGGGTTGGCCATGCCCACCCAGTCACCTGACCACCCACCTATGCTTACCCAGCCAGTCATTAGGGCAGAGAACCAGTTGTTAAAATATTCGAATCCCATCACTGTTGTACATGTAAGCCCAGAAGAGAGATAATGATAGAATGAAAGAAATAAAATAAAGTTATAGCATTTAAAAACTAAATTAGAACATTTTTAGTATATTTTTTGCTCTTCCTTCTGACTACAATTGTTCTTGAAAGCCAAGATTACTCAAGATATGAATTTTTGAGTTTTTTTAAACTGGCCGTTAACTGCAGGAAGTCAAAAGCTTCACTGTTCTGATTTTGGTTATTCTCAGCAACATCATGAGATTTCTCTTTCTACTTTAGCTTGGAAATATTCAGGGACACACCCGTTTGTGTGTATGTGTGTGTGTGTGTGTGTGTGTTTCGTGTGGATTTCAGCCTTTGACCTCAAAAGTAAAAGAAGCAATTCCTTGACTTGCAAACCTGCCATTTACATTCTATGAAAAACACAGATGTTGGAACAGGCATGTTCTTTTTTAATATGATAATTATGGGCTGCAATTTACTGAGCTGCTGCAAGCCTACGTGCTTATTAAAACCTTTCCCCACATTAGAAGAATGACTGCCTGGGTTAGTTCGCTTTGGCTATTGCTAACTATTACATACTATGGTACTGGAAAAAGAGCTTGAGAGTAACTAATTACTACATATCAGAGCACTGACTATTAAGGCTTCTGTTCAATTTCTTCTTTTTACTATTTTCAAACACAAGAAAGTTTTTGCCTTAACATTTATCGCTGTCAAAATAGAGGGTGAGGGTGGCAGCAAATCAGATTAAGGAACAACTTTGAGTGATAGGTAAAATCAAGGTCCAGTATGTTGATATGGTTTTGAAAATATCATACACAAACACACTTGAGTATACAATACATGCACACTTTATTAGACACAAGTTGTTAAAATAGACCAGTGATGGCAAACCTTTTTTGGCTTCTGTGCCAAAAGTGGGGGGAGTGCAGGGGGGGCGTGTGTGGGTGTGCCATATGCATAATGCATGCAACCAATGATACCCCCCGCTTTTGGCGCAGTTTTTTTTTTGCCTTTCCCCAGTTTCAAAGGCTTTCTAGGAGCCTGGGGAGGACAAAAACAGCCTCCTCCCCAGATGCCCTCCGGAGGCCTCAGGAGCGTCCCTGAATGCTCTGGAGAGTGAAAAATGGAACTACGGAGAACCCGGAAGTTCGGGAATGGTGACTCCCGGTTTGTCCATAGGGCCAATTTTTGATCTCCGGCACCTTCAGGGAAGCCTCCTGAAGGTTCCGGAGGGGGGGGAGGGGAAACGGCCTTACAGACAAACTGGAAGTCACTTCCAGTTTGCTCATAGGGTCAGTTTTTGCCCTCCAGAGCCTTCAGGGAAGCGTCCTGAAGGCTTTGGAGGGCAAAAAACAGACCTACCCGAAAGTTCGTGAATTGTGACTTCTGGTTTGCCCGTAGGGCCGGTTTTTCATGCTCCAGAGCAGGGGTCTCCAACCTTTGCAACTTTAAGTCTGAAGGACTTCAGCTTTGCTGGCTGGAGAATTCTGGGAGCTGAAGTCCTTCAGACTTAAAGTTGCAAAGGTTGGAGACCCTTGCTCCAGAGGCTTCCTTGAAGGCCAAAAAAACGGTCTCAATAGAAGGCCGAAGTCAGCTGGCCAGCACGCACATGCGCTGGCCAGCTGACAAGGCAGCACCTCACCTGCCCTAACAAATGGCTCCCCGTGCCACCTGTGATATGCGTGCCATAGGTTCACCACCACGGAAATAGGCAATTCATGCTTATTTGGGATAATGCCACTAAGTAGTTTGTAGAAGTAGTAGTTATTTTGACTAGCTGATCCTAATGGATCTCACCGTTAATCAAATGTCTCCTCTGTAATCCACAAATTTTAAGCCATAATTAAAAATTGACATACACTTAAATTTTGCCAAATAATACTGATCTATCAGGATCAGTGGAGGGAAAGACAAAAAGAGCAAGGCCAGTGTCAAGCATAGCAGGCAAGTATAACAGTCAAATTAGGTATGGAAAAGAATAGTTAAAATGTAAAAAGTGTAAAAAAAACCCAACCAACCTCTTAAATATTCTGTACTACACAAATAAACTTAGAAATAAAACTGCTTAGAGGTTTTATTTAGCAGAACTACGTACAACTAAATTCTGTGCTTTTTTTTCTAAGTCATAACATACAGTAGATGGCGCTGTTACAGAGTAAAGAAATAGCTGTGAAGAGATGTTCCTATTTTCCTTTACAATTTTGGCCATAGATCAGTTCTTCTAAACATGTCCAAGATTTCCTAGACCAAAGGGCAGGAAAAGAAATATGCACTATTTTTAATTCTGTTTAATAGGCAGTTTCTATACCATAACAGGAATTATTTCCTCCAGAAATGGCCATCAGTGTTTCTAGAGTCTATTTATAACGAAGATAGTTTATCGTTCATCAACTAACTGGAATATACATTTCCGTGTTGTAATTTATTTTCTAATAATGTTTATCATTCATGAAATGGTTTCTTCTTAGGGGGTATTAAAAATTCTCTGGATGTAAATATTTAAAACAGGGCTGTTATTCAAAATACATAGTATGATCACTGGAAACATAATTTAACTAAAGTGTGTGGAGACAGAACAGGCCTAATTTAGGCATCACATCATGACAGGGCCTATACGGTATTACTCAAGACATTGACTGAAGGGGTTGGGGCTGGGAGGCACCGTTTTGCGGTGGTTCTCGTCCTACCTCTCTGGTCGGTCGCAATATGTGTTGGCAGGAGGGCAGAGGTCGGCCTCGAGGCCCCTCATATGTGGGGTTCCTCAGGGGTCGGTCCTCTCGGCCTTACTGTTCAACACATATATGAAGCCGCTGGTTGAAATCATCCGTGGTTTTGGGGTGGGATATCATCTGTACGCTGATGATACTCAGTCGTACATATCCACCCCAGACCACCCCAACGATGCCGTCGAGGTTATGTCCCGGTGCTTGGAGGCCGTACGGATCTGGATGGGTGGTAACAAACTCAAGCTCAACCCGTCCAAGACTGAGTGGCTGTGGCTTCCGGCGCCCCGGTTCAGCCAGATTATTCCAACACTGGCCATTGGGGGCGAAACACCGGCCCCCGTGGAGAGGGCGCGCAATTTGGGTGTCCTCCTGGATTCCCGGCTGTCTATGGAAGATCACGTGGCAGCCGTGGCCAGGGGGGCGTTCCATCAGGTACGCCTGATGCGCCAATTGCGCCCCTTACTGGACGGGGGTGCCTTACGCACAGTCACTCAAGCACTCGTCACCTCTCGACTCGACTACTGTAATGCTCTCTACATGAGGCTGCCCTTGAGGTGCACCCGAAAGCTGCAGCTAGTCCAGAACGCAGCCGCGCGGGTGATTACGGGAGCGCCTAGACGCTCCCACATAACACCTATCCTGCGCAAGCTGAACTGGCTTCCTGTGGTCTTTCGGGTGCGCTTCAAGGTCTTGACGACCATCTTTAAAGCGCTCCATGGCTCAGGGCCTAGTTATATGCGAGACCGTCTCGTGCCCCATACATCCCTCAGACCGATACGCTCCCACAGAGAGGGCCTCCTCAGGGTGCCGTCAGCTGGACAATGCCGACTGGCGACACCCAGGGGAAGAGCCTTCTCTGTGGCGGGGCCAGCCCTCTGGAACGACCTACCCCCTGAACTCTGCACCATCTCCGACCTCCTCCTCTTCCGCAAGTGTCTGAAGACACATTTATTCCACCTAGCCGGCCTAGCGTAACCTCCTTTATTGACTATTAGACAGTTTTAAATTTGGGATTTTTAATTCGGTTTTTAGCACAGGGTTTTACTAGAATAAGTTTTTAAATTTTATATGTTTTGTATGTATTTTAACATTCCTGTGCGCCGCCCTGGGTCCGCTTGGAGAAGGGCGGGATATAAATTTAATAAAATAAAAATAAATAAATAAATAAAATAAATGTAGGACCAGCTTTGTATTTGGCTCAAAGTATGCACTAATTCTTAATACCAAATATTATACCAGCAGACCAAATATTATACCAGCAGGTAAGGCCACACTTGGAATACTGCATTCAGTTTTGGTCACCACGATGTAGAAAAGATGTAGAGATTCTAGAAAGAGTGCAGAGAAGAGCAACAAAGATGATTAGGGGACTGGAGACTAAAACATATGAAGAATGGTTGCAGGAACTGGGTATGTCTAGTTTAATGAAAAGAAGGACTAGGGGAGACATAATAGCAGTGTTCCAATATCTCAGTGGCTGCCACAAAGAAGAGGGAGTCAAACTATTCTCCAAGGCACCTGAGGGCAGAACAAGAAGCAATGGGTGGAAACTAATCAAGGAGAGAAGCAACTTAGAACTGAGGAGAAACTTCCTGACAGTTAGAACAATTAATCAGTGGAACAGCTTGCCTCCAGAAGTTATGAATGCCCCAACACTGCAAGTCTTTAAGAAGATGTTGGATAGCCATTTCATTTCATTTTCATTTCATTTTATTACATTTATATCCCGCCCTTCTCCACAGAGGACCCAGGGCGGCGCACAGGAAATTTAAAAAACATACACAATAGAAGATAGACAAATAATTTAAAATATATATTAAATAATCCCCAATCCTGTGCTAAAAACCAATTATTAAAAACCCAATTTAAAACTTTTCTAAAAGTCCCCATGGGAGGTTAGGCTATTTGTCTGAAATGGTGTAGGGTTTCCTGCCCAGGCAGGGAGTTGGACTAGATGACCTCCAAGGTCCCTTCCAACTCTGCTATTGTATTATTGTAGACCATATTCTTGAATTTGAAGCTTACTCAGTGGCTAAGATGCTGAGCTTGTCGATCAGAAAGGTCGGCAGTTCGGCAGTTTGAATCCCTAGCACTGTGTAACAGAGTGAGCTCCCGTTACTTGTCCCACATTCTGCCAACCTAGCAGTTAGAAAGCACGTGAAAAATGCAAGTAGAAAAATAGGAACCACCTTTGGTGGGAAGGTAACAGCGAATCATGTCAGCCACATGACCATGGAAACGTCTTTGGACAGGGCTGGTTCTTCGGCTTTGAAACGGAGATGAGCACCGCCCCCTAGAGTTGGGAACAACTAGCACATATGTGTGAAGGGAACCTTTACAAAATGAATACAGAAAAAGTAGGTTCCCAGTTCATTTCTCTTCTTGCTTGCTTCTTTGTGTTGTATGGATATCTACCAAGGCTTATTTAAAATCTGAAATCTATAATTTGGGGGCATCTCACTAATGGGGAAAGAGAGTGTGTCATTTTTCCCCAGCTGCAACCCTTCAGCGTATTGCCATCAAACTTTAAAATAGTCTTCACTGTTGTTGAAGTGGCGATGTCTAGCCAGGATTGTCAGAAAAGTCAAATGGGGGTCACAAATGTGCTATCAAAGTTCTGTCTCTTTTTAATATGTTGCAAATGTGACACAGATCAAAAAAGAGATGGCACTTTGATCACTCATTCGCAGCCACCATCTTGATTCACTGCAAATAGTCATGGTTGAAGAATGTGAAAATTAAAAAGAACCATATGTACCATATGTATCTAGAAAAAGACAGAACAGTACATGAATGTGTGTATTTCAGTGTGCCCTACAACAACAACAGCAATGACAATCATTGGGGGCAGCTTTTAATACATTTTGGCCAAAGACCCCAAGATGGAACTTGTGTGGCTGCCTCATACATCCCTGCGGCCGATTCGCTCCCACAGAGAGGGACTTCTCCGGGTGCCGTCCACTAGGCTATGCCAGCGGGCGACGCCCAGGGGAAGGGCCTTCTCTGTGGCGGGCCCGACCCTCTGGAACGACCTTCCCCCCGAAATCAGAACAACCACGGACCTTCGCTCCTTCCGACAGCTATTAAAAACTCACTTCTTCCGTTTGGCTGGCCTAGGGTAATTTTAATTTAAATGTTAAATTATTAAGGGGTTTTTAGGGATAGTTATATTTTTATAGAAGTTTTAGCGCAGGGTAGGTTTAATCTGATTTTAGCTTTGTATTTTGTTGTTGTTTGTTTTTAATTTCCCTGTGCCCCGCCTTGAGTCCCTTCGGGGAGAGAGAGCGGGATATAAATAAAATTTATTATTATTAGATATAAATAAATTTATTATTAATGAATTTTCTAAGATATTTTTCTCTTTGTATTCAGTATGATCACCTGCCTAGCAATATCTCAATTTCTCTCTTAATATTGCTTTAAGAAGGCTTCTAAAATCTCAATACCATGATTGAGTGAAACATTTTAAAGCGAAATATTTTTTTATTTCTTCTATCTTTTGAGGTGTGACTGCTCTGACTGCTATCTGGACAGAATGAGAAATTCACCCCACCCCTATCCTAATTGATAAAATGAAACCCACAATAGCAGGTTTAGAAGCAACTATTGTTTATACCCAATCTTGCTGCTTATTCTAAATCAGAGGTACCCAATCTTGGCAGCATGGCTGGCTGGGGAATTCTGGGAATTGAAGTCCTTAAGTCTTAAAGTTGCCAAAGTTGACACCCCTGATGTACAGCCTAGCAAAGCCTTCTCCATTCCCACCCAACAATCCAGGTGATAAAGGGCACCAACCAGGATAGAGAAGGATAGTACAACATACGCACAAACCATACTGGTATCTTTAACAGTTATACTGTAACTCATCATTGGATTATGATTTTTAGATAGGGAAGGCTTCCAAACCAAAGTGACTTGTCCAGAATGCTAAGGTTCAATTTTTATTTTCTATGTAATAGTAAGAATATTGTTCCCATGGTAAATGTAACTATTGGGTATGACTTATGATAAAGTAATTGTGAATTCAGTTCCAAATCCAGATTTCAAGGACCACTTCATTCTATTTATATTGTAGGGACAGGGGCAAATGTTATAAAACCCACCATATTTTTCTATCTTATTTCTTTATACTTTGAATTCAGTTCTGTGACATTTGTTTAAATCGATACTGGGGATTCAAAATTCTAGACATTTAACCTTATTCCACAATGTGCTATTAATTTGTTTTTCTGTATAATTCCACCGTTATTAAGATCTGGGAGGAAATTAGAATTATCATTTCAAAAAACTGATGTATCAGAGGTGAAAAAATGCAGTCCCCACAGATTCAGAACTACATTGTGATATATGGGAATAATCTTGTTCTACAATTTATTTTTAGATAGATATTGGGGGCATTTGAAGGTGGACCCAAAATGGTAGCTGACCTAATTAGTGAATGAAAATCCACCAGGCTTTTAGTCCTAAGTGACTAGATTACATAGATGAAAAATCCTCAATTTTATCCTATGGGAAAAACCAATTTTAATCTGTTTTATAATACACATGCACATTTGGTTTTTTTTTAAATCAGCTATTGAAATCATTGACACATAAGTACATCATTCTATCTCTGTGTTTTATTTTCCAAAATATTGTGTAGGTTCCGTGTTACTTACCTGGATATGGATATGTGTGTTTTAAGAATGGGGCACATCTGATTATGTGGTTGTGGCCATCACCTCAATTTCTGCAATCTGTTGCCATCCAGATATATGAAATCATATCTCCTATCTATGCTAAACAATCTGACCCAATTGAAGTGAATAAAGGATGATCAGAAACATAGAAGTATGCAGTGGAGTACCCCAAGGCTCTGTTTTAGGCCCAGTACTCTTGAACATCTTCATCAATGATTTGGATGAGGGAATAAATGGGGAACTCATCAAATTTGCAGATGACACCAAGCTGGCAGGAATAGCCAACACGCCAGAAGATAGGTTTAAGATACAGAAGGATCTTGACAAACTTGAACATTGGGCACTATCTAATAAAATGAAATTCAATGGTGAAAAGAGTAAGGTTCTACATTTAGGCAAGAAAAATGAAATGCACAGGTATAGTATGTGGTTCCTTGCTCAATAGTAGTAACTGTGAGAGGGATCTTGGAGTCCTAGTGGACAACCATTTAAATATGAGCTAGCAGTGTGCAGCAGCTGCCAAAAAAGCCAACACAGTTCTAGGCTGCATAAACAGAGGAATAGAATCAAGATCACATGAAGTTTTTAATGCCTTGTTAAGGCCACACTGGGAATACTGCATTCAGTTTTGGTTGCCATGATGTAAAAAAAGATGTGGAGCCTCTAGAAAGAGTGCAGAGAAGAGCAACAAAGATGATTAGGGGAACTGGACATTAAAACATATGAAGAACGGTTGCAGGAACTGGGTATGTCTAGTTTAATAAAAAGAAGGATTAGGGAAGACATGATAGCAGTGTTCCAATATCTCAGGAGTTGCCACAGAGAAGAGGGAGTCAAACTATTCTCCAAAGCACCTGAGGGTAGAACAAGAAGCAATGGGTGGAAACTAATCAAGGAGAGAAACAACTTAGAACTGAGGAGAAATTTCCTGACAGTTAGAACAATTAATCAGTGGAACAGCTTGCCTCCAGAAGTTGTGAATGCCCCAACACTGGAGGTCTTTAAGAAGATGTTGGATAGCCATTTGTCTGAAATGGTATAGGGTCCAACACCCTAGGCAGGGGATTGGACTAGAAGACCTCTAAGGTTCCTTCCAACTCTGCTATTGTATTATTGTATTATAGAGCACAGAAGAATAGGATTGGAAGGGGCCTTGAAGGTTTTCTAGTCTAACTCCCTGCTCAAGCAGGAGACCCCATATCATTCCAAATAAATGGCTGTCCAGTCTCCTCTTGAAAACCTCCAGTGATGGAACATCCACAACTTCTGGAGGTAAGCCATTCCACTGATTGACTGTTCTCACCATCAGGAAATTTCTCCTTAGGTCTTAAAGAGAGATTATAGGTTGGATCTCTCTTTAATGATCTTCCATCCATTATTTCTTGTCATGTCCTAAAGCGCTTGGGAAAATAGGTTGACCTCCTCTCCTCAGTGACACCCCTAAAGTACTGGAAAACTGCTATCATATCCCTAGTTTTTATCTTGGTTGGACTTACATATCTAGTTCCCTTAATCATCAAGTGGTTTGGCCTCCAGACTTGATCTCTATCTATCTCTATCAGAATCTGAAGGTGTTAGATATACAGTATAACTGATGTTTCACAATGAAAAGACAGCAATGGGGCAGAACCTGGAATCATTTGAGTTCCAATACATTTCTTGGCTGAAAATTACAAAGGAAACTCAAAGAGGGAATATTAGGTTCCGGACCTTTTATTCTTTGAAGAAAAGTGGGTTACAAATCTGGTAGGTAAAATTTTGGAATTTAAAATCTCACTTTCCGCATTTTTGTTCTTATACAATTACTTGTGCCTGTTGCATGCTTTCAATTCTCCAGCCTACATGGTGATAATTCCATTAAGAAAGCAGCGACTTGACATCTTAGATTAATAACACCACTGAAGAATTCTATTTCTCTTGACAGAGCATTACCTCTGGGAATCAGCTTTGCCTCCTGCCAAAAAGGTTTAAGTGTCTGATATTATGATCTACTGTGATTCAAACAGCAAAATGCACATGCATGAACAAATGTAAAGATGTGTCAGCCTTTGTAGACTTGTCCTTGTATGCTCCTTTAATTCAAATAATTAAATCCACCTTGTGCAATCAGGACTGCTAAATCCATAATAGAAAAGAAGAATTCTGTATCTGTTCACACACACACACATACACACACTTTGTGCAAGTGTTCATCTGAATGTCTCCATCCTCATAGCTACCATGAACCTGCTGTTGTTGTGCGAAGGGGAATTTTTAAGACAGAAGTCATTTTCAGATATTGGCTGTTTTATATGTTGAATGGACATTGGAAAAAAGGGCATATTTATTCCTTTTATATAGAGTATATACCTCACTGATAGCCTGAGAAGGATCACCCTGTGTACAACTGTACCTGCAATGGAGAAATAAACCTCTGGCAATCATGGCTATTCTACATCAATATTCACGTTCTTTAGACCAGGGATATCCAACCTTGGGAACTTTAAGATCTGTGGACTTCAACTCCTAGAATGGCCATGCCAGTCATGCCATGGAAGCCCACCATCCTTCCACTGCTTTTTTGCAATTGTAGAAAAATAGGAACCTAATATTGGAAAGGATACATATCCAACTAATTTGCGAAATATATCGCTTGATAATTGTAGTATGGGAAGGTGTATCTGTGTGGAAGGAAGAAATAACTCCTGGCCTGAAACAAGAATCTATAAAAGTGATGTCACCTGTGGTAAGATTAGGAAGAACCAACATGAGAGACAGAGAACTATTGCCTTTTATAATGTGTTCCAAGCATCTTTATTTTTGTACGTTGAATCCCATTCCCTTGAGTGATTATATGCACATTCCCATTTCTTTGATTTTTGATTTTAGTTTCTTTGATTTTTGACTTTGAGTGATTATATGCAAATTAGTCAAATCAGGGCAAGCAGTTTGCTTTATTTGTGTTCAAGCTTACAAAAATGCCTTAATAACTCAGCTTTAACTACATCCAAAAGCCTGCTTGAATGTGTTCAGCGTTAACAAAATGTTGTCCAACAGACAGCCTTATAAAAAATACCCAAGGTAATGAAAGTGACAGTGATATTTTCTGGCATGCACTTGCCTTTCCCCTGTGTTTCTGCTTTACTACATTGATGTGAAAGATGGGATAAAGCCACAGTGGAACAACAGTTATATGCCAATTCTATTCAGAATTAGTCTCTGACTTTTGCTCTGGAAATCTGGAAAACCTGTGGGACAAAGGAATTAAACTCATTAGTAGAGGCAATTTTGTTAAGCAAAAGTGACAGCGATATGGCTCAGGAAAAGCTTTATAAGGCTGCTTAAATCCCATGGAGAGAAACACTTTCAAATAACCGAAGACTGTGCCAAATTACAACATAAGTGCAGAATTTCAGACTCACATCAGTAATCTTTTTTTTAATGTTAATGGTTTGATATGGCACTTCTCTAGGATGATATGTGATGACGGAAGAAAACATCTTAAGCAATCTTCAAGAATTACAGCATCCTAAGTCCCATTTCCCAGGTTAGCATCTCCTCTTTAATTAGAGGTTCTGATTTATATTGACTGAGAGCAAATCAATCCATGGGCTTCTTTTCTCAAACTCTGTGGTAGAGAGGCAGTTAGGAGAATAAAAGGATGAAAGAGAAAATAATGATGAAAGTGTTTTTCCCTTGAGCCATCATTCTTTGGTAATAAGTTGTAATAAGATGGCCTACCAGAAATATAAAATTACCAGCAACACTTTGCTGTACTTCAGGCTATCAAGCAGTATACATCTAGTGAACTTAAATTAATACCACTGAGTCATATATCCATGCCTAATCATTCCTTTAACTCTGGTGTCACTTTGACATTAGGTTTTATTACATCCTTCTAATGTTCAATTAGAATTCTGTGAGGCAGCAATATTGCTTAACGATCTCTGGTGCGCTCAGTTAAGGCTGTTCCCATTTCTCTCCCATGGTGAACCTTCATATTTACTACTTCGTGTGCTGCTTGTATCTCATCAGATCATAGAGTCAGGCCACTTAGACTACTGAGTCCATTGCCCTTCTAGGTACGCTAAGCATCCACAACAGACTGTCCAATTCATCTAGTGAAAGAGAGCCAACAACGTCTTTGAATAATTGGCTCCCATAGCTCAACTTCTCTTATTATTAGGAAATTTTACTAATGCTCAACTGGAATCTGCTTTCACATAAATTAAACCAATTGTTCTGTCTTCTGTTGTATGGGCTGACAGACAAAAGGGCAAGGCTAAGGTTGCAATTGTTTTAAGAGTGATATAATATTCCCACCCAAGAGTCATTCTTTACTTGCCAGGGCACAACAATTTCCCTGAAATAAGGATCCAATAAATAAGGATAGCCCCTTATTTGGCAGTATTGTGTTTTGGGGCAGGATAGGGTAGATAAGGGGAGCAGCAAATGTCATGGCAATGTATTTTTTTGCTGGCTCAAGGATGAGTGCATAGCACTTTAGACGATACATGAATGATTAATAAGGGACAGCCTATTTATTTTATTCAGCAAATGATTTACCTTTCCTAATCAAATTGGAACTCTCATCTGGGCTTGCAATATATTTATTTATTTTATATATATTTGTATATACTATATTTTTATTCCCGAGTATATTGGTTTTCCACGAGCAGTTTGAAATATACAACTAGGTCATAGAATAACCTACTGGATGATTGATGACATTGGTATAATCACCTACAAATATATGGCAGAACATTACAAAAAGTGCCTTCCAAAATACATGCTTGGACTCAAAATAAATCACAAGTTTGAAGAAAGTATGTAGGCAATAATGAAGGCAGGCAGTAATACTAGTTTCTAGTTTCCCAGCACAAGCTAAAATAAAAACAACAACAACTTCCAGTTGATTCCCATCTGCAGGTCCATTTCCCAATGCTTGATTTGCTGTGTAAGAATTGATTATTCTCAGTTGAACTCTCCTGTTGGACAATACTGGGATTGCTCATTCACATATCAACTTTGAGGTTCTAATTTATCCATAAACTAAGAATTTTTATTTGAAGGTTTCCCAAAGACCCACAGCAATATTAAGATGTAGAACTATGACTATAGTTCTAAAGCAGGGATGAAATCCAGCAGGTTCTGACGGGTTCTGAAGAATTGGTTGCGGAAATTTTGAGTATTTCAGAGAACTGGCAAATGCCATCTCTGGTGGGCCCCAGAGTGGGGTGGGAATGGAGATTTTGCAGTATCCTTCCCCTGGAATGGGGTGGGAATGGAGATTTTGCACTACACTATCCTTCCCTTGCCATGCCCACCAAGCCATACCACACCCACCAAACCACGCCTACAGAACCGGTAGTAAAAAAAATTGAATTTTACCACTGTTCTAAAGCTAATTCAACTCCGAGCCCTTAAGATCATTTACTTTCACAGTATCTATGATAATGGAAAGCACCAGATTAAAAAATAGAAATAGATTCTCCGTTTCTAAATAACAGTGCTGTTTCTGTGTTTTTAGGCGATGACATATTATTTCTTTTTCAAGCTATGATATATTGGCTTCTGTGTCTCACTATAAGATGTATATAGAAGGTAGATAAAAAAATGAACTCTGTTCCAGAATTAATAGCCATCATTGTTGTTGTTATTCTTATGTAGAGATAGGGAATTTCTTTTGAATGCCAGATTTTAGAAAAACAGCATACAGGAACTCTATTCCACATGTCTAGTTAATGAGCCACCTGAGAGATCTCATTGTTCTAGACATGAGGGACTTCATAATTCTTTGCCATACTCAAAAAGGAATATTATATTCTGAAATACAGACATTTCAATGACTGTAAAGCAGGGGTCTCCAACCTTGACACCTTTATGATTTGTGGACTTCAACTCCCAGAATTCCTGAGCCAGCATAGAATTCTGGGAATTGAAGTCCATAAGTCGTAAAGTTGCCAAGGTTGGAGAGCCCTGCTATAAAGGAAAAGGGATTGGCCATGAATGATAGAAAGAAGAGTGCTTACTAAGGCAATGGTCACATAAAAGGACCCTGAGTCCAGGCCAAGAATGTAACGTGAGAAAACTTCTCAGACAAGCCCTTCCTTAGTTTACATGACAATGAAGGACAGGAGGGGAAAGCACATTCCAACTTGTAAGATTTAGATACTATAGTTTTTCTGACTTACCTTCTAGGGCTGCAGTTCCCTTTCAGTTAGAGAATAGTCTATTGAGATTTGAGCAAGAGGACCGTTGATAAGAAAATAAGATGCATTTTTATCAACGGTGAAAAGTCACCTGAACTTTGATAACTTTATGTACTGCATGGCTGAATCACTGAATTTCAAAAGAGGATAGCAGCAACACTTAGCAATAAGACTTAAGACTTGTATACCGCTTCACAGAGCATTGCAGCTTTTTCTGAGCAATTTACAGAGTCAGCATATTGCCCCCAACAATCTGGGTCCTCATTTTACTGATCTTAGAAGGATAGAAGGCTGAGTCAACCTTGAGCCAGTAAGGACTGAACCCCTGGCAGTCAGCAGAATTAGCCTGCAATGCTGCATTTTAACCACTGCACCACTGTGGCTCCTACAAGTATTCTTTGCTTAGGCTTTTCCTCAACAGAGTAAATTCACTGTTGTCACTGTTCTCTGAAGAAACACAATGATAGTTGGGGAGAAGTGGGAAAAGTATGACTTCCTGAAATTTTTTTGTTCATAGAGATACAGCTTGTAGCTGCGTGTAATAAACTGGAAACTGCTGTTTTAAATTGCCAATTGCTGACTGTTTAGCTTCTACACCATTCCTCCACATTTCTATAGCCTACCCAGAGAGACTGCCTCAGAAATCTAGAAAGCATGCCCTCTTTTTAAAAAACAAAACAAAAAACAACAACCCTGTAAAGACTCTAAAAAATCTGTGTTCAGGGGCTTCCGCTTCTGCCCTCCAACGGCGACGGATGGGTCCCTGACTCGTCCGCCGCTTTGTCCTTTTTTCTGCCCCCCGACGGGGGCGAGACGCCCCACCTTGGGGGTCTCCTGTAGGATTGGCTTGCTGGGGTCGTTCTCTTCCCATGGCGGTGGGAAAGCGACCCTTGTCTTCAGCCTAGGTGAGGAAAGGCTGGCTGCGGGGGGGAGACGCCTGTCTCCGCCTTCGCCAATGGAGATCGGAACTGTTTTTTCATTGTGAAGAGAGCCAGACGTTCGGAGTTGAAAGGCTCTCCCGAGGCTCGGCTGCAAGGTGAAGAATGAGTGTTTTATTTGCTATTTTCTCTCCGATGGCAGCGTTGGACTAAAAAGCTTGGAGGGGGGTGTTTTTTTCATTAAACCCCCCCTTGGATTTAAAGCGGCGCTTTGAAATGGCTCCTCGTTCCGAGGAACGGTTGTTTTTTCTATGCGGTTTGCCTGGAACTTAGTGAAAGCGAGTGAAAGTGATTTGCGGCTTGCAACAATGTTTCTAAGTTCCATTGGCTTGCTACAATTTTTTTTTCTTTGTTATTCTCTCCGGCTGGCTCCCAGCTTGGGCGGTGGAAGATGGCTTCTCTCTGCTCCTGAATTACTATTGTATTTTTGGAAAATTACCAGCATCTCCTTGTGATTTGGACTTCCTCTTGCTATCAATGAAGAAGTTTTTTTTTTTGATTAATTGATTCCTTGTCTGGAGTGCCTTTTTACTATAACTATTGATCTGGAAAAGTTTCTCTTCTGGTTTCTGAACTTTTTTACAACCCTGATTTGAAACTTTTACCTCCTGATTTGCCTCAGCTGCCCCACCCAAAAATCGCCATTTTAGTGACACTGACTTTAACACCCAACCATGGCACAAAAATCAGAATTGGCAGGTCTGGAACAAAGATTGTCCTCTCTGGAATCTGTTATACAAACTTTGGTGCTTGAAATTAAGGCTCAGAGAGAAGAAAACAACAACTTTAAGAAGGAACTTTTGGAAACTCGGAAACAAATGCAGGAGAATACACAGAAGACTGAAGATCTGGAAGGGGGGCTAATTGAGGCAAAGGGAGAGCTTAAAAATGTTAACAGCGAGGTGGGGGAATTAACTGGGCATATGTCTAGGATGGACTTCGAAAGGATGTCATATTTTTTAAGATTTCAGAATATTTCTGAAGAATCTGGTGAATGCCTGCCTGAACTCATGAGCACAATTTTAGCAGACTATTTACATAAACCTAAAGATGAGATCAGGGGGGACATTGACCTAGTCTACAGAATAAACTCAGCATATGCCAGGATAAATGAGATACACAGAGAGATACACATTAAATTTGTTAGAAGGTCAACCAGGGAGGGAATTTTGAGGGCGCAGAGAGGGGGTCCTTTAATTTACCAACAAAAGGTGGTCGTCATCTTGAAGCAGGTCCCAAAAAAAATCAGAGAGATGAGAAGGAAATTTTCCTTCTTATCCAAAACATTGTTTGATCACGGGATTTGGTTCAAGTGGGCGATGCCCGAAGGGATGCTGGTGTTCTGGGAAGGAGGAAGAGTGAAGATTAAAACAGTTGTTGAGGCGGAAGCCTTTCTTAAAAACCATTCCTCTGTCCTGGGGGAAGATCCAGGGGGGGCGGAGGGGGCCACGGCCCCGCCCACTGGGGGCCAGGCGAGAGAAAAAGAAGATACAATTGCCAAAAGACTTAGATCCAAAAAATGATTTTGCTTGTTTTTCTTTTTTTTACTAATTTTCTTTCTTTTATTATTCTTTTGTACCAGGATGTTTGTACATGTCTGCCATCTGAGAATTGGAAATGTACTATGTATTCATTTGCCTTTATCTTGTAGTATTTTTTCGGATAAATTGCTTTACTATTGTTTTATTATGTAGCCCGGGATGGGCCAAAGACTCTGACGCAAAGGTTCTCAAAATGTTTCTGTAACCCTTACCTTACCCTCTAGAAAATTGTTAAAACTCAATAAAACTTTTTCAAAAAAAAAAAAAATCTGTGTTCAGGCACAATTTCATGTACTGCAATAGCTGTGTTCTCCTCACTCCCCCTTATCTGACTATTTAAAATTAACTATTTTGATGACAGTCCCAAGGCAACATACATAGGGTCAACATACATAGGGTCAACATACATAGGGTCAATGCCCCAACCCTGGAAGTCTTTAAGAAGATGTTAGATAGCCATTTGTCTGAAATGGTATAAGGTTCCTGCCCACGCAGGGGGTTGGACTAGAAGACCTACAAGGTCCCTTCCAACTCTGCTATTGTATTGTATTATTGTATATCTCCAAATCTCCTATACATGCAGGGAAAATAAAATCTGGCAAGTTGATGTATCTTTTAATCAGGATTGCGAAACTGACTAGAAAAGATCCTGTTCCTTGATATGATTACTTGTATTCATTGCCTTGCATATTTTCGTTGCAGTGAAGCTGAACAAGGGCTTAGTTAATCCTGGAGCTGGGGTGTGTGTTGAAACTAGAATAGTCACTAGACAAACAGAAGGGAAGAAAAGTAACCTACTCAACTACTTTAAGAATACGATGGAACAAAATTTATGGTAACAGAGAAACTTGTTTCACTCTTTGTTTTTTGGTCGGGAATGAGGAAGTGCAGTGTATTTAGGAATACATTTTAAGAAATATTTTGATCATACAACCCAAAGTCAAAAGGTTGACATGATGCATATGGGCCTGTTCCGAGATCTGCAGGCTCAAATCTTTGGTCAAAGTGATTAAAATAGTGTCTTTCCATTGCAATGCAAGCTGTACCCTTTTCATATATTTGCACAATGATTTCCTTACATTTTTTTTTGCCGCTGCAAATGTCTCTTACACAGCAATAAAAACGATAACAAATCATTCCATTCATTATAATGTACTTGCTTTAAGGAACCACTGTACTTTTATTTCTGTTTAAAACATGGTGTTAATGCTGTACTTTGACCAAGGAAGAATCAAATTCATCCAGGATCTTTTCATATGAATCAGTTTGTTGAACCCAGAAGCCATTTGAGATAAGTGGTACTAGTATCTACTTCCAGTTTAGAGTAGAGGAGTAGTAGTCCGTATTGGATTCCAGATTCTGGAAAATTCATTCAATTCAAATGGAACAGGTCCTGACCTAATAGCACTTAGCAACAAAAATAGCACTTAGACTTATATACCATTTTACAGCCTTATCTAAGTAGTTTACAGAGTCAGCATATTGTCCCCAACTATCTTGGTCCTCATTTTACTGACCTCAGAAGGATGGAAGGTTGAGTCAACCTTGAGCCAGTCAGGATTGAACTCCTGGCAGTGAACAGAGTCAGCCTCCAATACTGCATTCTAACCACTGCGCCACCATGGCTAATGCAATTCTATGCATGAAGTAGTAAAATTGATAGAAACAAAAGCTAGAACTCCCACTTGATTCTGTAAGGCAGGGATGTCCAAACTTGGGAACTTTAAGACTTCTGGACTTCAACTCCCAGAATTCCCCAGCCAGCTATGCTGGCTGGGGAATTCTGGGAGTTGAAGTCCAGAAGTCTTAAAGTTCCCAAGTTTGGACATCCCTGCTGTAAGGAAAAAGGACCGTCCACAAAAATCTTTCTTTCTTTGTGTCTATAAAGCATACTTTGCACAAGAATCTGATCTGGTCAGGAATAGTGCACTGGTTGGATCAGATGAATTTATTTCAGTAACTGGAATACATTCTAGGAACAAAAAACATGAGTTGTGATGGAGGAATGTAAAATTAGCAATAGCAAAAGAGAACAGCATAAGCAAGAAAAAACGATGGGTTTTCTCCTCCCCCCACCATGTTAGAATTCTATTGCATTCTGCATTCTATTAAACTAAATGCCAAAGATATAGAAGGAAATACTCTTACACTCAGGGCATAATTAACGTGTAAAATTCAGTGCCTCATTGTAATCACAGCCAATTTGGATGCTTTTACAGGCTCATCTATCATTTGCTACTCACATGGACGGTTGCTTAGTACGACCTAAATCAGAGGCAGCGTGTTTTAAATATGGTTGCTTTTGTCCATGCACTATCTTCTTATCTCTGTCACACTTCCCACAACATATCTGTAAGCTCAATTGGCCAAATGAGCCTTGGGATTCAGCAGCATCCCTATAGGAGAAAGAGAGAGAGAGAGCTCTGATCATCTCAAGGGGCATATTGACCAAATCCCTCAAAAGGCCCCATGCTGCCCACAAATGATGGATTGGCTACATTCAGTCTTAACACAAAAGCACAGCAAAGCATTTGAAGGGAAAGCATGAGGCAGCCACAAGCAGAAGGCTTGAAGCTTGCTTCAAAAATGTTTTTGGAGTCTTTCTGCACATTAGCATTCAGTCCCAGCAGAAATACATAGTCTGGCATCTGGGAAAACCCTCAAAGTGACCCTTTGAAGCCTTAAATTTAATTTATTAAATTTCTATACCGCCCTTCTCCCTTCTGGAACTCAGGGCGGTGTACAGGCAGCAATAAAATCAGTGATATAAAATATAAAAATACATGAAATATATATATATATAAATAATTAAATAATACGCCTGTTCTAAAACCATTAATAAAACCTACTAAAACCATTTAAAAAATTACGCCAGGCTGGCCGCACGAAATATATAGGTCTTCAAAGCCCAACGGAAGTGGTGCAGGTCCGTGGTCATGCGTAGGTCAGTGGGTAGGTCATTCCAGAGGACAGGAGCCGCCACAGAGAATGCTCTCCCCTTGGGGGTCGCCAGCCGACATTGCCTGGCCGACGGCACCCTGAGGAGGCCCTCTCTGTGGGAGCGCACTGGTCGATGGGAGGTATTTGATGGCAGGAGGCGATCTTGCAGGTAGCCAGGTCCCTTGCCATGGAGCGCTTTAAAGGAGTTACTAATACCTTGAAGCGCACCCGGAAAGCCACAGGCAGCCAGTGCAGCTCGCGCAGGAGAGGTGTCACATAGCAGCATCTAGGAGCTCCCAGGATCCCCCGTGCGGCCGCATTCTGAACTAACTGGTGCCTCCGGGTGCACCTCAAGGGAAGCCCCATGTAGAGAGCGTTGCAGTAGTCCAGGCGGGAGATGACGAGGGCTTGAGTGACCGTGCGTAAAGCGTCACAATCCAGAAAGGGGCGCAACTGGCATATCAGGCGAACCTGATAAAAGGCCCCCCTGGCGACGGCTGTCATATGATCTTCTAGCAACAGCCGAGAGTCCAGGAGGATGCCCAAGTTGCGAGTCCTCTCTGTGGGGGCCAAAGACTCACCCCCAATAGCCAGAGCTGGCACCAACTGGCTATATCGTGCCGCTGGAAGCCACAGCCACTCGGTCTTGGACGGGTTGAGTCGGAGCCTGTTTCTCCCCATCCAGACTCGCACGGCTTCCAGACATTGGGACATCACTTCCACGGCATCGTTGGGGTGGTCCAGGCTAGAGATGTACAGCTGAGTATCGTCAGTGTACTGGTGGAATTCTACCCCAATACCACGGATGATCTCACCCAATGGCTTCATATAAATGTTGAACAGGAGAGGTGGGAGGACCGACCCCTGTGGTACCCCACAGGTGAGGCACCTTGACGTCGACCTCTGCCCTCCTGCCAACACAAATTGCAACTGGTCGGAGAGGTAGGAGGAGAACCACCATAAAATGATGCCTCCCACCACCAGTGCCACCAGCCGGCGCAACATGATACCATGGTCGATGGTATCGAAAGCCACTGAGAGGTCTAACAGGACCAGGATAGAGGAACAACCCCTATCCCGAGCCCTCCAGAGATCATCCACCAACGCGACCAATGCCGTCTCTGTGCTTTGCCCAGGCCGGAAGCCGGACTGGCGTGGGTCCAGATAGACAGTTTCCTCCAGGTGCTGAGACAGTTGTTGCACCACCACACTCTCAACAACCTTCGCAAGGAATCGGAGGTTGGAGACTGGACAATAGTTGGCCAACACAGCCGGGTCCAGGGAGGGCTTCTTGAGGAGGGGCCTCACCACCGCCTCTTTCAAGGCGGCCAGCAAAAACCCCTCACTCAAAGGAGCATTGACAACTCCCTGGAGCCAGCCTCGTGTAACCTCCCGGGAGGCCAGTACCAACCAGGAGGGACACGGGTCCAGTAAACATGTGGCGGCGTTTAGCCGCCCCAGCATCCTGTCCATGTCCTCAGGAGTCACAGGATCGAACTCTTCCCAGATAACAGTCTCAAGGCCTGCCACCCTTGGCCCGTCTGAACTAGTCCAATCGGAGGCCAACCCATCCCGGATTTGAGCGATTTTATCATGCAGATAACACCCAAATTCCTCCGCACGACTCTGCAAGGGGGCATCCCGCGCCCTCTGGTGAAGAAGGGAGCGGGTCACCCTAAACAGGGCGGTGGGCCTGTTATCTGCAGACGCGATAAGAGTGGAGAAATAATTATGTTTCACCACTTTTATCGCCACTAGGTAGGTCTTCAAATGCGACCTTACCAGTGTCCAGTCAGACTCGGAGCGGGTGGCCCTCCAACCGCTCTCTAGGCATCTCTTCCAATGCTTCATCACTCTTAGCTCCTCAGAGAACCAGGGAGCCAAGGTGGTTCGGCACTGGGTGAGAGGCCGCAAAGGCACGACCTGGTCCAGGGCCCCCGTGGCCACACTATTCCAAGTGGCCACTAGGTCCTCAGTCGAGTCGCGGGTCAGGTTCTCAGGTATTGGCCCAAGCTCCAGCTGGAACCTCTCAGGGTCCATCAGACACCTGGGGCGGAACCATCTCACCTCTTCCAGTTCCGCCTCCCCACGGTGGGATGTAGTGGTTGGAAAGCCCAGTCGAAGGAGAGAGTGATCTGACCATGACAGGGGTTCAACAGCTATTTCCCCTAAACCAAGATCACTTAACCACTGGCCATAGGCAAAAACTAGGTCCAGCTTGTGTCCCCCAGTATGGGTGGGGTCATGAATTAATTGGGTCAGGTCCATGGCCATCATGGAGGCCATGAACTCCCGTGCCATCTCAGATGCCTCGCCTATCGATGGCAGGTTGAAATCCCCCATGACCAACAGCCTGGGGGTGTCAACCGCCATCTCGGCTATCACATTGAGAAGCTCGGGTAGGGCTGCTGATACGTAGCGGGGAGCCAGGTACACTATCAGCAAGCCCAACTGCCTCCCATGACCCCACTTCACACATAGAGACTCACAGCCGGCTGTCTGCGGCACAGTGGTCTCCCTCGGGTCCAGACCCTCCTTTATAACAACCGCCACCCCGACCCTGGGCTCGCAGCTGGTGAAATGCACGGTAACCCGGTGGGCACATCTCAACGAGGGCCCCCCCCTCTTGGCCCTTTTTCTTAAAGAAGACAGGACTACCTCAATACTTTGCAATAGAATGCTGTTTAGTGACGTACCCACTCGGATATTTGATACAGCCCTCCAAAATTCAGATATAAAACAATTTGTGACCCTCGGCAGAAATCTGCCCTGGTTTTTCACAGAGTCATTTCTGTGGAAATATTTTGTCTCTGGCTAAGTGCTTCACTGTTGATTGTTAGTGAAAAAAAATCTTTAAAACCCTTACATTTTATATGAGCTTGTATAGTTTTTAATGAGTGTCCAGCAATCACAATAAGAAGTAAATGATTGTTTATGGGATAAAATAGGATACAGCATAGGGTTAGAATCAATAGCAAGAAGAGAGAGAAGCAGACAGACGGAGAGAGAGAGAGAGAGAGATCCTGCAATCAAAGGAAAAAATGTACAAGTATGTCGCAAATACATCGGTGTGTATCATGGGGTTGAAAAGGCAGAAAATTTGCTTTATCTCCCTTTGTTTGCAAAACAAAATGGAGACTATGATTTTTGTTTGAATATTCAAACTGTCATCCTGGGTAGCAAAACATCTATTCCAAGCACATGGTTTGATGTTGCACGCTAGAGTTAGCAGTGGATTGTCCTAAATAGGTGTTGTTAAACTTCCCTCAGAACCTTAATTCCTTCTCAAGCCACAAAACCGTCACTGTGAACAGCTGTGCCCATCACTTTAACTAGGGATTGTTGAGCACAAAACTTGTGCCACACCATTAACTCAAAGAAAAATTGCAGGCACATAAACAGCCCAATTTGTCACCACTCCACTCTGGACTGGCCCTTCCAGAGGTGTCTGTGACAGCTTAATTATTATCAATCAATTGGAAGCTTATGGAGGAGACAGAATAAAACACAGTAAACAGGAGGGAAAAAGGAATAAAGTGTCCTTCTGAGTATTTTCCATGGTAAAAGATTTTCGAATCATGAATAGATCCTTGCATTTGGAAAAGTCAATTTAAATGGATGGAGTAAATGTGTTTGGACAGCAAATGAAAAAATGCATACGTGACTTCCTGTTCCTGTTCCCGGCGGCGACGGACGAACCTTGGGGTTCGTCCGCCATTTTGTTCTTTTTTCTGCCCCTAACGGGGCGGGGCACCCCCTTTTTTGGGGGTCCCTCCGTAAAACTGGCTTGCCTGGGCTGGTTTATCCTGGCGGCGGCTGGGAAATGGCCCTTGTCTTCGGTTTAGGCGAAAGAAGACATGCTGCGGGGGGGTTCCCCTTCGCCAATGGAGGACGGTAACGATCAGCGAATTTAAAAAGAACTGAGCGTGCGGGTCGGAAGGCTCCCTGGGGCTTTGGCAGCGAGGTGAAGAGTGAGTGATTTACAACATTATTTATGCTGGCAGCCTGGATTGAAAGAACATAGAGGGGGGTGTTTGTTGGTTAAATCCCCCCTTGGATTTAAAGCGGCGTTCTGAAATGGCTCCTCGTTGCGAGGAAGCGGATACTTTGTTTCCGGACTGCATTGAAATAAGCGAAAGTGATCTGCGGCTTATTTTCTTACAATGTATCTAAGTCCGGCTGGCTTGATACAATTTTTCTTGGGTTATTTTCTCCTCCTGGCTAGACGGGGCGGTGGAGGATGGTTCCCTTTGTTCCTGAATGACTATTTTTACCTTTGGAAAATTACCAACATCTCTTCGTGAAATGGACTCTCTCTCTCTACTAATGAAGAAATTTCTGGATTAATTGATTCCTTCCCTGAGTGCCTTCTTTGCTAAAAAAATTTGACTGTGAAAAGTGTTTCTCTGCTGGGTCTTGAATTCTTTTGCAACTTTCACCTGAACTGTTTTGCTCCTGCTTTGCCTCAACGGCCCCACCCAAAAACCGCCATCTTAGTGACACTGACTTTAACAGCTTACCATGGCATCAAAATCAGAATTGGCAGGATTGGAACAAAGAATGTCATCTTTGGAATCAGTGTTACAAGTTTTGGTGCAGGAAATTAAAGCTTTGAGAGCTGATAATAAAAGTTTTAAGGAGGACCTTCTGGAAACACGGAAGCAAGTGCTGGAGAATTCACAGAAGACTGAGGAGCTGGAAGGGGGGCTGGCTGGGGCAAAGGGAGAACTTAAAAATGTCAACATTGAAATTGCAGATTTGTCTGGTCATATGTCTAGGATGGATTTTGAAAGGATGTCATATTTTTTAAGATTTCAGAATGTTTCTGAAGAATCTGGTGAATACCTTCCTGATCTCATGAGTACAATTTTAGCAGACTATTTACAGAAACCTAAAGATGAGATCAGGGGGGATATTGACTTAGTCTATAAAATAAATTCAGCATATGCCAGGATAAATGAAGTACCCAGAGAGATACATATTAAATTTGTTAGAAGGTCAACCAGAGAGGGAATTCTGAAGGCGCAGAGAGGGGGGCCGTTAATTTACCAACAAAAGGAAGTCACCATCTTGAAGCAGATCCCAAAAAAGATTAGGGAGGTGAGAAGGAGGTATTCCTTCTTATCCAGAAAATTGTTTGACCATGGGATCTGGTTTAAGTGGGTGATGCCGGAAGGGATGTTGGTGTTCTGGGATGAAGGAAGAGTAAGGATTAAAACAGTTGCTGAGGCGGAAGCCTTTCTTAAAAAACATTCCTCTATCCTGGGGGAAGATCCAGGGGGGACGGAGGGGGCCACGGCCCCGCCCGCTGGGTGCCAGGGAGGAGAAAAAGAAGATACAATTGCCAAGAGACTTAGATCGAAAAAATAACTTTGCTTTTTTTTTTTATTACTATATTACTATTAATATTGCTTAACCTTATGTCTGGATGTTTGTACACGACTGCTAGCATAGAATGGAGAATTTAGGAATCTTGTACTTATTTTCACCTTGTAGTACTTTTGGAAAAATGTTCTTTTAATGTTTTATTATGAAGCCCTAGAAGGGCCAATGATCCCAACGCGAAAGTTCTTAATATGTTTCTGTATCCCTTACCCTACCCTTTTCGAAAATGGTAAAAACCAATAAAACTTTTTCAATATAAAAAAATGCATACGTAATAACTAAGACTACAGCTGTATCTGCACATGTACATATATACCCACACGTGTGTTTACAAAACCAAAAGCAATTAGAAAGGAGAAGAGGAGGAGCAGGAGCAGGAGCAGAAGCAGGAGGAGGAGGAGGAGGAGGAGGAGGAGGAGGAGGAGGAGGAGGAGGAGGAGGAGGAGGAGGAGGAGGAGGAGGAGGAGGAGGAGAACAATTGGCCAATAGGAAATATAATCATTTGTATACATCACAGGAAAGCCAGGGTTAGAGCACCAGGCTACAAAGCAGGAGACTGTGAATTCCAGCCCCACATAAACCATGACGGCTTGGAGCAGTCACAATATTAAAAAATAAAATATTTGTGTGGCATGTTGGGGCCTGGAACATGCTGAAACAGGCTTTGAGTTGTAGCTACCAGCCAACTTTGAGTTGAAATAATATTTCTCAAAAGATCCAATTGGGGCAATTAATTTGTTATTTATAGAGGTACGGTGCTCCCCAGCTTGCTTTCTCTATCATTACATTTCATGCAACATTTTTTTCCTCCAAAAGGAGATCAAATTCAGGCAACTATTACTCTAGACATATCTCACTGAGGTTTGAGAATGTCATGGAATACTTGATCAAAATCAAGCTATAGTGTACTCACAACATTCCTGGTATCTATTAAACAAATGGTTTGATGAAAAGAGGTTTGCTGAAAAATCTATGTTGACCTTTGGTAATTACTGCATTTTTACTAGTTGTTTATAGAGCAATCTCTATTTATTTGAGAAGTGTTGATGGGCTAACTGTTGTTCTTCGGGTCCTTTTTTCCCATGTTTGAAAATAGAGACATTTCCCTTAGTGATCTCGTCCTGTTCTCACTATTGAGAGTTTCTTGTTTTCAAACTTTCTTTTTAATTTCTTCTGCTGTGTTTCAGTGCTTTTTAAAAAAAAATACCTTTGAATTATTTGTACTTGAGTTATTTTAGAGATTCCCATCCATACTGAGCTCCCTTTTCCATTAGCTTTTTCTTATGAATCATCCCCTGAACTCATTAACATCTTCTCTTCTAATGACAAAGATGTGAATTCAGCTACAGTCAGCTTTAATTTTGTGTCAAATCCAAAACTCTAGCATAACACAGCATTACACAGTCCCTTT
The DNA here is from genome assembly GCA_039707465.1 of Rhabdophis nuchalis. Classification (NCBI taxonomy): domain Eukaryota; kingdom Metazoa; phylum Chordata; class Lepidosauria; order Squamata; family Natricidae; genus Rhabdophis; species Rhabdophis nuchalis. Next base: position 75,808,023 of record CM077645.1, read on the forward strand.
CCCACATAACTCCCCTATCTTTCCTTCACCCCCAAAATGAAATCCAGAATTTTAAGTAGCTGTCGGTAAACATTTCATGGTTGATAGAATTTGTTTCCCAACAAATATCAGGTCAATTAAAATTATTACTTCTTCATGATGCTTATGTTTAATCATCTGCTATTTGCTTTTGGAAAACATCATCCATATATTCTTTTTTATTGGACTGACAATAGAAGACACTCCAAACAGCATGGCCTTCATTTATTTCTCTACTTATATTAATCCAGTTGCTCTAGACCAGGGGTCTCCAACCTTTGCAACTTTAAGTCTGAAGGACTTCAGCTCCTAGACTTCTCCAGCCAGCAAAGCTGGCTGGAGAAGTCTGGGAGCTGAAGTCCTTCAGACTTAAAGTTGCAAAGGTTGGAGACCCCTGCTCTAGACAGCTTCACCCAAATTCATTTACTTGGATTTCAGAACAGCATGGATGACTTTACATACAGTGCAACTCACCTTTTTAACTATGCTTCATTTGCTAAATTCCACACATGGGACGCATTTTCTAAGATCATCATTATTAAGTCATCTTTGCCTTTCCTGTAATTTCAGCTCATCTTGCTCATACTCTGAGTATTAATATTTAGACAGTTAAAGCCACGACCTTTATGAACCAATATGTGTTACTGAGTTGTCTAACATGCCTCTTACAGCAACACTTCCATTTCTTTCTAAATAACCCATCTGAGAGTTTATCGGGAGTTCTACTTCAGGGTTTTCAACTCCAAATCTCACAGGATTTAGTTTGAAGTTCTTGCCCCACTTTGTCCAAATACATTTTTTAAAAGTTTCCATGAGGTGCGACTCTTTTCACGCCAGCTAGCCATTATCCAGACAATTGAGATGATGGTCTCAGAACGCAACCTCCTGCATAATCAACCATACTTTTTCAGTATTATTTGCTTCAACTGTCTTCTGTGGACTAGAAGAGGAGTCTCCAACCCCCCATCCATGGACCAGCACTGGGCCGTGGCATTCCAGAAACTGGACCACTCAAACAAGCAAAGCCTCATCCGCAAGATGCCAACGGCATGTGAAACCACACCCGGGCGATGGAAAACCCTCTCTCTTCAGAACCAATCTCTGATGCCCAAAAGGTTGGGGCCATTGAACTAGAAGACATCTAAACTCCCAAGAGTCTACAACAGCATTATAGCAGTCCGTTGCATAATCCCCTGACCCCATGCAGATTAACAGGAAAGGATAATTGTCCATGGATCTGGTAAGGTCTGGAGGCTGTTCTGCCACATCTCTGAACTTTGCTCCTAGCAAATAGCACATTTCACAAATGGGTCTGATTGACACATGCTTGTTTCAGTTCTTCGCAATAGTGACTCATGAGTATCAGGAATTCAATTAATACTAAGTTCTGCCACACCGCTATCTCCTTGAAGGTGCCTTCAAGCTACTATATGCTTCCCATACGTTGTCCTTGCTATCCTGAGTATTCAGTGATTCCAACCATATTTGGCATGATAGAGTTCATAGAAAGCAACCTCACTTTACCTACCCATCCTGTCCAGTAACAGCACTGCCATTATAAACCAGTCAGTAAAGAGAGTCACAGAGTTCACTCTTTACAAGTAATCCCAGCCCTCGGTGAATCAACAAATGCCCTTCCCTCTTTCTTAAGAAAAGCAAAAATAGAAATTGGGGAAAAAAAGAAAAACTTTTGTTTCATCACTATGCCTTTCCAGAAAGTTTTGTAATATGTGCTAACTCAACAAAAAAGCCTGCTTTTTTCCTTTAACTCAGATGAGTTAAAGATGAGATTAACAGATGATTAGAGGTTAAAACATACAAAGAACAGTTGCAGGATATTGGGTATGTATGTCTCTAATTTAATGAAAAGAAGGCCTAGAAATGACATGATAGTAGTGTTCCAATACCTAAGAGTCTGCCACAAAGAAGAGGGGGTTAAGTTATTCTCTAAAGCAGAGGTTCCCAAACTTGGCAACTTTAAGACTTGTGGACTTCAACTTCCAGAATTCTCCAGCCAACAGAGCTGGCTGGAGAATTCTGGGAGTTGAAGTCCACAAGTCTTAAAGTTGCCACGTTTGGGAACCTCTGCTCTAAAGCATCTGAAGGCAGGACAAGGAGCAATGGGTGGAAACCAATAAAGGAGAAAGCCAGAGAATTTTCCTGATAGTTAGAACAAATTATCACTGGAACGGTTTGCCTTCAGAAGTTGCAGATGCTTTGTCACTGGAGGTTTTTAAGAAGAGATTGGACAACCATTGGTCTGAAATGGTATAGGGAAGGGGTGTCAAACTCGTGATGCCATGTCTTCACGTGATATATCACAACTTTTCCCCCCCTTCGCTAACCAGGGATGGGTGTGGCCACTGTGTGATGCATCCAACCTGCAGGCTGCGAGTTTGACACCCCTGGTATAGGGTCTTCTACTTGAGTAGCAGGTTGGACTAGAATACCTTCAAGGTATCTTCCAATTCTGGAAGGTGAGTATTCAGGAGAGTGTTAGTTCAGAGACAGGCCTGCTCCATTAAGTATCACCACTAATGAAGAGGCATATATTTTGTTCCTTTTCTTCAACTGAGAGGGAGATGGGTAGATGAGTTTCTTTCTCCTAAATGTCCTTAGGAATCTCCACTTATTTGCTAGCCATCCTAAGTTATTGCCTATAATTTTTCTAACACCAGACATAATGGGTATGCTTGCCAATGGCTATTAAGAAACTCTAAACATTCATCTTAATCTCCTACTCTTCACTTGTCTCAAGAGTACATTGCCAGCATATATCAATGTGAAGAATCAAACTTGGCTGTTGATCATTAAGATAGCATAGGAAAAACAACTATGATAAGCATCCTTTTTTTTTTTAAGCCCTGAGAGTAAAACTCTGACAATAAATATATCTAAATACTCACTTTATATTTCCATGCAATAATTTGCTAATATAACAAAGACCCATAAATGAGACTTGGGTGTATTTATGATAAATGCAATAGTTTTATTCAGACCTGCAGTAAATATTTATCTGAGTTATATATAGTCTTATCACTTCTATAATAACAGCTGAGTAGTTGATTTACCAACAGCCTTGAAGATGAGTCTATATTTATGACATTCATAAATTTGAAGTTACAGCTTTGACAGTGACACCGTTCTTTCATTACAAGGGTTGCTCTGTGGTATAATTTATATTTATTTTCTGGGCAGCTTTCGCATGCATAGCTCGATGTGTTCATGTGCATGTGATAATCTCAGATGCCGAATGTAGATATTGCAAGGCCTTCTGGCCATTTGTGCCTGCCCAGCTATCGGTCCTCAGAATACATGTATTTAACTTCATTTCTTCCAGAAGTATTATTGAAGACTGTGGACCGGCAGACAGACCAAAATATCTGTAATCCTATCAGCTGCATTATAGCAGGGGAAGGAATTGATTGGTCTAGAATAGATCTCCCTTCTTGCATGGAGGAGATTTATGTTCATAGGGCCAGGCCTATTGAGTGAGTTCCTCCATTGTGTATGGAATCTAGCTCCATTAGCTTGTTTTATGGACTGGCAAAGAAAAGCATTGTCTTGCTCGTGCATTTATTTATAAAGTTTAGCAAGTGACATCTCGCCTTGTCTGTCTAGAATAGACCTGGGCATTTTAAGGCCCATGGGTCACATCCAACCCTTCAGCTGCCCCTATCCAGCCTGTGGCATCAGCGGCAAAGCTTTGGTGTTGGGGGAGGAGCATCCACGAAGGAGGCAGCATTTTTGAGGGACGGTATTGGCAGGAGGTGGCAGGGGAAGGAGCACAAGCTGGACAGAATGGGTGAAAGGATGGCTGCCTACCATTAAAGTCCCAAACTTTTCATGTGGCTCCTTGGGAAAATAAATTGCCTACCCCTGGTCTCGAGTGATTGTTGGTAAACGTTCAAGGATCGCATCCTGCCCCATACATCCCTGCGGCCGATTCGCTTCCACAGAGAGGGACTTCTCCAGGTGCCGTCCACTAGGCTATGCCAGCGGGCGGCGCCCAGGGGAAGGGCCTTCTCTGTGGCGGGCCCGACCCTCTGGAACGACCTTCCCCCTGAAGTTAGAACAACTACGGACCTCCGCTCCTTCCGTCAAAAATTAAAAACGCACTTTTTCTGCTTGGCCGGCCTAGGTTAGTCATCTGTTTATTGTTTTAATCGGGTTTTTAAGGGGTTTAGTTTTTAGTATTTTGGGTTTTTAGCGCAGGGATAAATTGTTTAATCTGATTTTATATATATTTATGATGTATTTATGTTTGTATGTTTTTAATTCCCCTGTGCACCGCTCCGAGTCCCTTCGGGGAGAGGGAGCGGTCTATAAATTAATTTTTTTATTATTATTATTATTATTATTATTATTATTATTATTATTATTCATTCAAGTTTCAAAAAAGAAACAACAACTATAATATGGATAAGACAGAGCTTCATGTTAATTGTACCAAATACCTACTGCCTTAAATTAATCTTATCTACCCCAAATAAGTGAATTTCCCTTCAAAGAAATATGGCATCTACCAGTAAGCCATCCACAGTTCTCTGGTTGTATTATATTATATTTTTAAAGTATCAAAACAAATGAGTGAGGATTATGGGAAGTGTAAGTGAGGTATTTAAATGAGGATTATGGGAAAAAGTGTCAGGCAGGGAAAATTATACTAGATGATTTGCTATAATATTTCCTTCTGTTTTAATATGAATACAGCAAAATATCTCATTATGTTTCTGCAATATTACACTTTAAATTAGAAGAAGTTAAAAACTTCTAATTTTAATTTTAGAAGTTAAAAATAACTTCTTTACTCCTTTTAGCTGGCATGTCTAATGAAGTAGGTGAAGCACTGACTGTAGGAAGAATTGTTATGTAAGCATTTTGATATACAAGTAATATTCAATTATGAGAAAATTAAAAGCAAGGAAATAGCAAATGAGTTATAAATATTTGACCAGTCAGTTTTCTGCAGCAAAAGTTGTTTTTCCAGGCTTTCCCCTGAAACAAAGAGGAGAGTTTATCACTAGGGCGATTATGTTTCTTGGTATGTTACCACCAAGGTCATTATGTTCCTTGGCAGGCTAATTGTGATTAGAAAGAACTGCAACTCAAGTAGAAAATAGAAAGAAACCGCAGATTAGGGAATTTTTAATCTGTAACAGATCACACCATTTATTTTTATTTAGCAGGAAAGAGCCTCTATTTTTGGATCAAAAATTTTGCATTGAGAAATGATGTGGGCATCTGGTACATGCATATTTGGATCTTATGCATCTGGTATAATTGGCAACTGCATGATTAGTTGGCATGGTGGCTAAGGTGCAGGGCTAGAAACTAGGTCCCTTCGCACAGTCACTCACGCGCTTGTGACATCCCGGCTGGACTACTGCAATGCTCTCTACATGGGGCTCCCCTTGGGGTGCACCCGAAGGCTACAGCTGGTCCAGAATGCAGCCGCGCGGGCGATCTTGGGAACGTCTAGGTATTCCCATGTAACACCGCTCCTGCGCGAGCTGCACTGGTTACCTGTGGTCTTTCGGGTGCGCTTCAAGGTGTTGATTACCATCTTTAGAGCACTCCATGGCATGGGACCTAGCTACCTGCGAGACCGCATCCTACCTCATACATCCCTGCGGCCTATCCGCTACCACAGAGAGGGACTTCTCCGGGTGCCGTCCACTAGGCAATGCCAGCGGGCGACGCCCAGGGGAAGGGCCTTCTCTGTGGTGGGCCCAACCCTCTGGAACGACCTACCCCCCGACCTCAGAACAACCAAGGACCTCCGCACCTTCCGCCAGAAATTAAAGACACTCTTGTTTCATCAGGCCGGCTTGGCCTAAGTTATTTACCTAGCCTACAGTCTGTATAATAAATTGTTTTAATTGGGTTTGAATGGGATTATGTTTTAACTTTTAAATTTTAGCACAGGGATAATTTATTTAATTTGATTTTAACTATTTATATTGTGATACTGTTGTGTTTTTTAACTTCCTGTGCACCGCCCCGGGTCCCTTTGGGGAGAGGGTGCGGTTATATAAATCCAAAATAAATAAAATAAATAAAGTAAAAACTCTAGTTCTCTTTTAGGCACAAAGCCTGATTGGGTAACTTTGGGCTAGTTATTCTCTCCGAGCCCAACCTCCTTTCTGGAATATTGTAGTGGGAAAAATAGAAGGCAAGATCATTAGATATATATTCCACTCTGAAATGATCAAAAATGTGGGATACCAATAAATAATGAAAATAATATAGTTGGCACTTTGCATTAACATCTTCCTGACTAGCCAAATTCATAATTTTGATGTGGTTATGAACACAACAAAGAAGATGACCTTGACCAAGCTGCACCAGATCCATTACCAGAGGAATGAGGAGAAAAACACTGTTTTAAGTCCCAACCAGGCAGAAACAGCTGCAAAAGACACCTCCCTAATTCACATGAGTCTAAGATGGGTAGGAAACGCAGCCCATCATCTTGATGGGGTTGACAGATTATTTATATCCAAGTTATTTCTGGGCTCAATCTTCAGAATAAAGAATGTGGATGAATTATAAATGAGGTTTTAGACTCTGCACTGCAATTCAATGAGGTTTACTGAGAAGTATATCTCCCTATGCTGATTGTATCAGTGATTCTCAACATTCATAGTTTAAATCTCTCAGGTCCCCATTAAGATAAAGAAAAAAGATTTTTTAAAAGAGACATAATTTATTCAGGAAATAAATATATACCCTTACAAACATTATGTTACTACATTCTGGCCAATGGAAGAGTGATCTGGGTATAGGGGATATAGTCATCACACCCCTGTCATGGTCAGATCACTCACTTCTCCGGCTCGACTTTCCAATCGCTACACCCCACCGCGGGGAGGCGAAACCTGAGTCATCTATATGGTTCCACCCCAGGCGCCTGATGGACCCTGATAGGTTCCAGATGGCGCTTGGGCCACTTCCTGTATCCCTGACCCGCGCCCCGATGGAGGACCTCGTGGCCGCATGGAATACTGCGGCCACGGGAGCCTTGGATCGGGTCGCGCCCTTGCGGCCTCTTTTGCGGCGATGAACCACCCTGGCTCCTTAGTTTACCGAGGAGCTAGGGGTGATGAAGCGCCACAAGAGATGCCTAGAGAGGAGATGGAGATCCACTCGGTCTGAATCTGACCAAACACAGGTGAGAGCCCATTTACGGACTTACCTTGTGGCACTGAGAGTGGCCAAACGTCATCATTGTGCCACTCTCATCGCATCTGCAGATAACCGCCCTGCCGCCCTGTTTAGGGTGACCTGCTCCCTCGTTCAACAGAGGGTGCGGGAAGCCCCTTTACAGGGTAGAGCAGAGGAATTTGGGATTTATCTGCAGGATAAAATTGCTCAGATTCAGAGCGAGTTAGTCCCCATCGATAGTGGCCCAGTCGGATGCCCCGAGGCAGATCTTGAGACAGTTTTGTGGGAAGAATTTGACTCTGTTACTTCCAAAGATATGGACAGGTTACGTGGGCGACTGCGAGCCACCACATGTTTATTGGACCCGTGTCCCTCCTGGCTTGTACTGGCATCCTGGGAGGTCACACGAGGCTGGCTCCAGGAGGTTGTCAACGCTTCTCTTAGTGAGGGTTTCTTGCCTGCCTCCCTTAAAGAGGCGATGGTGAGCCCTCTCCTGAAGAAGTCCTCTCTGGACCCAGCATTGTTGGTTAATTACCGTCGGGTCTCCAACCTTCACTTTCTAGCAAAGGTTGTAGAGAGTGTGGTGGCACAACAGTTTCCCCGTCATCTGGAGGAAGTTGATTATCTGGACCCGTGCCAGTCCGGCTTCTGGCCCGGGCACAGCACTGAGATGGCATTGGTCACGTTGGTGGATGATCTCTGGAGGGCCAGAGATGGGAGCTGTTCCTCCATCCTGGTCCTATTAGACCTCTCAGCGGCTTTTGATACCATCGACCATGGTATCCTATTGCATCGGCTGGAGGGGCTGGGGGTGAGGGGCACCGTTTTACGGTGGTTCTCCTCCTACCTCTCCGATCGATCGCAATTTGTGTTGGCAGGAGAGCAGAGGTCGACCTCGAGAGCCCTCACTTGTGGGGTGCCTCAGGGATCGGTCCTCTCGCCTCTCCTGTTCAACACATATATGAAGCCGCTGGGCGAGATCATCCGTGGTTTTGGGGTAGAGTACCACCTCTACGCTGATGACACGCAGCTATATATATCTAACCCAAACCACCCCAACGATGCCGTAGCGGTGATGTGCCAGTGCCTGGAAGCCGTGCGGGCCTGGATGGGAAGTAACAGACTCAGACTCAACCCGTCCAAGACCAAGTGGCTGTGGTTCCCGGCATCCCGGTACAACCAGTTGACTCCATCACTGGCCATAGGGGACGATCACCTTACCCCTGTGGATGGGGCACGCAACTTGGGCGTCCTCCTGGATACCCGGCTGTCCATGGAAGATCAAGTGACAGCCGTGGCCAGGAGGGCATTCTACCAGGTTCGCCTGGTACGCCAGTTGCGTCCCCTATTGGATCGGGATGCCCTTTGCACAGTCACTCATGCCCTCGTGACATCCTGACTGGACTACTGCAATTCTCTCTACATGGGGCTCCCCTTGAGGTGCACCCGAAGACTTCAGCTTGTCCAGAATGCAGCCGCGCGAGCAATTATGGGAACCTCAAGGTTTACCCATGTAACACCGCTCTTGCGCGAGCTGCATTGGCTGCCTGTCGTCTTTCGGGTGCACTTCAAGGTGTTAGTTATCATCTTTAAAGCGCTCCATGGCATGGGACCTAGCTATCTGCGGGATCGGATTCTGCCCCATACATCCCTGCGGCCGATCCGCTCCCACAGAGAGGGACTTCTCCGGGTGCCGTCCACTAGGCTATGCCAGCGGGCGACGCCCAGGGGAAGGGCCTTCTCTGTGGCGGGCCCAGCCCTCTGGAACGACCTTCCCCCCGAAATTAGAACAACTACGGACCTCCGCTCCTTCCGTCAAAAATTGAAAATTTTTCTGCTTGGCTGGCCTAGGTTAGTCTTCCGTTTTTAACTGGGTTTTTTAGGGGGTGTAGTTTAGTTTTAGTATAGTGGGTTTTAGCGCAGGGACAATTCGTTTAATTTTTATATTAATTATTTATGTATTTTATATTTGCTTTTTAACTTCCCTGTGCACAGCTCCGAGTCCCCTTGGGGAGAGGAGGCGGTCTACAAACAAAATTATCTATCTATTTTCCACTATACTGTATATCTTTTAAGTACATAAAAATGTAACAAATAAAATTGCAATATTACTGTAACTGCAAAAGGGGAGAGAGAATTGTGACTGAAGCTGTGTTTGTCACTACGGCAGTTTTCTCCTAAGCTTAAGATTGATACCAATATACTACTAAAGCTCTTTGGCTGGGTGAAAAAATGCATCATAGGGCAAGACGTTTTTAACTAAGGTATCTCAATGAGCTAATTTACAAAAATGCATCCAAAATCTGGGACCCATAACCAGTGGCGAGATTCAACCCACTTAACAATTGGATCACCGAAAATGTGAGTGCGCGCGCATGTGCGTGCAGCTTCTGTGCATGTACGGCTTCTGCCACACAGCAGGGGGCGACTGAGCAGCCTTTCAGGGCCTGCTCCACTCTATCTCTGCTCCCCAAGGCAGTGGTTGCTTCTTTCCACTGCTGCTCTTGCTGGGAGAGAGAGCGTCTCTTGTGCAATTTAGCAGCTGTGAGCCACCGCTTTCCTCTAAGTCCCATCCGGAAAGCACACAGCACAGAGAAGCAGCATTCAACATGGCTGTTGATAGTTTGAGGCCAGAGGGGGGGCAGCGTGCGGGCGTAGGGCAGGGGTAAGCCTGGATCTGGGAAATGGTGCATTCCCTGACTCAGCAGAGGCAGGTGGCGAGTGGCTGGCAGCTCTGGCGCAAGGCCAGAGCCGGGGAATGGCGTGTCCCTGGGCCCTGACCCGAGGCAACGGGCGAGCGGACGCCATGCCTATCTTTGCTGAGCAGAGCAGGAGAGACACAGAGATTAGCTGGATGGTCTGGACTGCATGGCGAAGGGAAGATATATAGATCAGGGCAGGGCGGGGCAGGTGAGGCTAGCCGGTGGTCGATTTTACCAGTTCTGTGCATAATCATAACAACCAGTTCACCCAAACTGGTCCAAACTGGTTGAATCCCACCCCTGCCCCAAACCCTTGTGGAATTGAAATTTAACAAATATTATAAAGCGTTTTATGAAACGAAAATTGTAAGACATTTTGTGACATAATAAAAAATGGTCTTGTGGTGAACTCCTGATGTTTGACTGTGCTGTACAGTTCAACATCGGCTATTTTCAAGGCAGAACAACTCTGGATAGCTCCCTGAAATGTTAGGAACATTTCTAGTACATTAGAAGCTCTGCCATTGTTGAATGCATTTCTTACCAGGAATCTGGTAAGGAAGGATCTCTGAAACAAGTCACAGGTTATCTATTAAAGGATACTTCTGAACAAGAGAAGTTAATGTTACATTTTTAGTTCTATATCAACCTTGACTTCAGTTCTGTTGTGGTCCGCTAGCAGCCTGCGGAAGTGACAGCAGAGTTGGAAGCGAGGAGGTTGGGGAGGAACATGGGCTGCTCCTGAGTCTGGGGAAGGCTCGGACAAGGGCTCTGAGTTGGAGGCAGAGAGGGGGCCAGGGCCATCTGGGAGTTATGTGCTGCCTTCAAAGCTTCCAGCGACTCAGCAGCGAGACATAGGAACAGGCTCCCCCTGTTCCCGGTGTGTGTATGTGCAGAGCTGCCAGAAGGCAAGAAGTTAAAACAGAAGGGACTACTTGGGAGTAAGGTTTGGAGGTGATTGGCCCTTCCCATAGGACATAAAGGAGGAGCAAAGGCACATGAGCCTTTGCAGGAAGCAAATTTGGTTCATGCTGGTCAGTTTACCTTCTGAAAATACATTTGGACTCTTTGCTCCATGTGGCCTTGCCAAGCTAATAGCCAATTAAGTCTTTGGCAGCATTTTCAAAGAAAATAAAGGTGGGTGCTTATCATACTTATCCCGAAGGACTTTGGCATCCTGATGTGGAACTCTTTTACTACTATTTGGAACTCATTATGGACTGTGAATGAATATAATTCACAGCCTTTGAAATATAAAGAGGGTTTTTGGACTTAATTGTGTGCATTTTATTTGTACCAAGAAGCCTAGGTCAGAACAATTTGCTTCCTGCCTCTAATTATAATTATGCATGGCACAGGACCTAGTTATTTGCGGGATCGTATCCTGCCCCATACATCCCTTCGGCCGATTCGCTCACACAGAGAGGGACTTCTCCGGGTGCCATCCACTAGGCAATGCCAGCGGGCGACGCACAGGGGAAGGGCCTTCTCTGTGATGGGCCCGACCCTCTGGAACGACCTACCCCCCCTATATTAGAACTACCACGGACCTCCGCTCCTTCTGCCAAAAAGTTAAGACCCATTTGTTCCATCAGGCTGGCTTGGCCTAATTTATGTTTCTCGCCCCAGTCTGTAATTTAAATTGTTTTATTTGATTTTAATAGGATATAGTTTTAACGTTTTATAAATTTTGTACAGGGTTATTTAATTTGATTTTAATTATGTATGTATTGTTATGTGTTTTAGATGTTTTAATTTTTCCTGTACACCGCCCCGAGTCCCTTCGGGGAGAGGGGGCGGTCTAGAAATTTAATAAAATAAAATAATAATAAATAAATAAACATGGAGCAGCTTTGTGCTGAAAATGCTCTGCTTACTCAACAAGTAGCTCTACTGGCAGCACAGGTGGCTCAGCTCCAGGCTCACGCTGCTCCACCTCCTTGGAGAAAATGCCCGGTAGCTGTGCTAGTGGTGTATAAATATAATGAATACGTTTATTTAAAAGAAAATTAACAACTTGTGTGGTTTTGCACCAGGAATTTAGTTTAGTGGGCAGTGCATGCAAAAAAATCTTACTTCGTTTTTTGGGATTGTGAGAGTTACAGTGGTTGTTATTATATTTTGTCTCTTAAACTCAAAACTTTCATAAGTGGTTTTGTTGGCTCCAAGATGTGAAACAGACCAAGAAATCAACTTCACATTAAAAGCAAGGCTACATTTATTGAGACTGGCTATAATAACAGCATGCTGCATGTCTGATTATGTGTTACTTCTCCCACCCCTAATGTGCATTGGTGAGGTGGCGGTCTCTCATTAGATGTTTCCACAACCCTCCACATTGTTTTGGTAACAGTTCTCCCGTATTCCCATCCTCTTTACTCACTACAGCAGGGGTGTCAAATTCAATTTCATTGAGGGCCACATCAGGGTTGTGTTTGATCTTGGGGGGGCCTGGGCAGATGGGCCAGGGTGGTTGTGGCCAGCTCAACATCACTCCTGTCGGGGATGTCTGTGGTGGCCCAAGCACTTTGCTAGCAAAAACAGGGTCCCGAGCTCCATTTTTGGCTGCCACGTCTTCTTGCAACCCTCTGCCAGTCAAAACAGAACTCGGGAGGGCTGCATGCACCGAAAATGGAGCGCGGGAGACTGTTTTAGCTGGCAGACACTCTGGGCAAGTCTTTCGTTGTTTTCAAGGCGTGGGTCAGGCTCAAGTACCCCACAGGCCAGATCCACTTCCCAGGCCTTGAATTTGACACTCCTGTTCTACAGGTTTTCACTCTGGTCTAGGAAAAGCTTCACTAAGATATTTAGTTCCTTCAATTCAGTTGAAGACTAGCGCTCGGTTATTCTTCTTTCCCTCTCTCCCTGGTACTATCCCAAATTTAGGAAAGGAATTTCATTCCACCTAGAAAGCTTATTGGAGGCTGCACCACCTCTTTGCAACTACTGTATAAGGTTTTTGAACATTGGGGCAAATAGTGAGTAAAGGACAAGAGAAAAGTTCTCTATTCGTGATTCCTATGTCTGCTTCTCAGAGAGTCTAGCATTACTAAAATGAATTTCTAGGAAATTTCTTTTTCTCCCAGATATTATTTAAATAGAAGTGAGATATTCCTATCCTATGCATTTCTTAACAAACCTACTTTTTACTTCAAATATAATGAAATTCTTGTTAGCTGAGCTGACCCTGTGTTTTTCATCTAAGACAATTCAATCATGAGCACTTTTCCCTTTGAATTAAACTTGCTGCTACTTAATTATTGGATATGTGTTCATCCATTGAATACCACCTCTAATGAGGGCTTCCACTGAATTAAAAACTCCAACACTTTCTCTGTGTGCCCCCATTTGAGAAACACTGAATACAGGATCATAGCATCCATGCCAAAATAGGAAATCTTATAAAAACCTTGTTCAAGTATTTAGACAAGGCAGGACTGGAATGTGGGGGGGGGGGGGTGTATCTTGAGCTTGCACAGGAGTGAAAGTTATTATCAACCAGCCAAGTGTCCCATTTCCCCTCCGTCAATGCTGACGTTTTTCCCCTGATGCTCAATATTTTATGCTTTTGAGTATACTCAGTATTTATTCTACTCTTTTGGGGTCAGCATAGGAGTACATAATGCACTCTTGAAGCAGCAATCTTCTAAGAAAAAGAAACAGATGGATTTTCAGCTCTAGATGGTTCATAAAAATTACGTTTAAAACAATGGCTTTGATGAAAAAAGAATTAATGGAAATAAAAGCTCTGTCTAAGCGATACAATGAACATTTAGCCATGTGATAGCAGAAAACCTCTTGCTGTTTTTGGCATCCCAAGATAATAGAATAGTTAATAGAATAGAATACTTAATAGAAATACAGTAAATAAAAATAGTGAATATTTCAGTATATAAATTGTCCTGAGCATAAACGTGACTTGATAAACAATCTTCCCAGTCACAGAAATATCAATGGATTTAAGGATTTCTTATTTATCAACGATTTTGCTCAGGAAAGAAGTCCCAGGGCTATACATGACCTCTGTATCCTTTGTTTATATCCCTAGAGGCTCTTCTGCCCACAATTTCTGGAAATCAGGGGTACAGTTTCCCACCCAAGAGGTTTAACGTAACGTAAAACAAAATTTGGAAAGATAAAACTAGATAGGCTAGGTCTCACCATGTTTAATATTGTACTTTTTTGGACAGGGAAAAATTTGAAAAATATGCTGTCCCAAAGTAGCAGCTACTACGCATATTATTGGGAGTGCTCTGAGGCTGTGAATGAGGCCTGGGGGCCTCTAATTTAGCAGGATTTACCATCAAATGGTTGGCAGTAATGTTGCTAGCTTCTTCCCATTGTTCATCTAAAATTGCAAAATTCCCATATTCTCACTAAAGAAGGCCAATAAGCAAGAGGCTTTAATCTCTTCCTCCCTCCTGGCCATACTTGGCACACATCTTTTCCCGATTGCTGTTATAGAAGAGAACAGAAAGTTGTGTCAGAGAACTACCAGTCCCACTAGCAATAATAAAATTATATGTTTTCTGGTTCTGAAATAGGATTAATCAAGGAATCCTTGCTTAATGATTTCTGCAAACAGCCTTTTATGTTGCCAGTAACACTGGCAGTTTCCCCTTCGATCTCTTCCTAGGGAATTGGCCTACTTTATCTCAATTCCCTGAACAGCACTTTTCAAATGAGTTTTCTTCTTTGCAAATATACAGTATGAATCACCAGAAGCTTATGAACTTTTCAAAGTCAAGATGATAGTACGACACCTTGTTGTAAGGCAGCCATTTCCAACCTGGTGCCCTCAAGATATGTTGGGAGTACAATATTCATTTCCTCATCCACCATACCCATATCAGCTGAATGATGATGGAAGCCATAGTCCACCATTTCTGCTATGCACCTATGTAACTTACTGTAGGTATTAATGCTTTCTTCACAGGCATCTTCATCATTTTCTCCAGCTTATTTCTTTTCTCAAAGAGCTACTGAGATTTAAATTTAAATGGACAATGGGGGGGGGGAGAGTTTTAAAAATGCAAGTTATATTTTAACATATAGATGTCAAAGAGTTGAAGAAGCTTCTTGGATGAGAAGCAAAATGTCTTCAAAGAAAAAGCAGAAAGTCCAATTGCCTCTTGAAAAAGCACCTTTGGGAGAACCATGACCTGGATGCCTGAGATTCTCCATAGACATATAGATATCTTTTTAAAGGTTTTGTTCTTTTAACTACAGTCCTTTATGTGTGTGTGTGTGTGTGAGAGAGGTTTTTGAGCTGATCAATAAATAAATCAGGGTAACACAACCATATATATATATATTTGTTTTCGTAGATTTTCACGGGTGTAGGTATGCTGGTCTTGTTGTATTCGGGTGTTTTCCCGTTTAAAAATGAGACTGTTTTTGCAACGTTTCGGCAAGATCTCACTTGCCATCTTCAGGCTTCGGTCTGTGGCTACGAAGATGCCACCCTTCCTTAAATCTTGGTGAGTGGAGTGCTGACTCTGTTGTTGTGAGTGGGTTGATTGGCTGTGCAGCTGTATCATGATTGGTTTTGACAAGATTGAGATCTTGCCGAAACGTTGCAAAAACAATCTCTTTCTTACACGGGAAAACACCCGAATACAACAAGACCAGCATATATAATTTTTTTATTGCCTATTTTTAAAAATCAAATAAATAAATAAATAAATAAATAAATAAATAAATATATATATATATATATATATATATATATATATATATATATATATATATATATATATATATATATATATATATATGTGTGTGTGTGTGTGTGTAGGTCTTTGGTTGTTCGGGTTTTCTCCCGCGTAGAATTGGAAGTATCTTCACGACGTTTCGATGAAGTCTCATTCATCATCTTCAGGCTGGTGCTTCCGGCTTGGTGCTTCCAGGAGCAAATATATATATATATTCAGGCTGGTGCTTCCGGCTTGGTGCTTCCAGGAGCAAATATCTATCTATCTATCTATCTATCTATCTATCTATCTATCTATCTATCTATCTATCTATCTATCTATCTCTATCTATCTATCTATCTATCTATCTATCTATCTATCTATCTATCTATCTATCTAGTTAAGTTGGTATAAGATTTTGATGAGGATCACAGATACCCAGGACTCTCTATGGACCCTACCTAGGTGACATTGAAGCAGTCATTCACTCTCAGCTTAACCTGCTGTGCAAGATTGTTAATATTTAAGGAAGGAGTGTTATGTTAGTTACCTTAAGCTCTTAGAGGGAAAGAGAGGTAGAAATCCAATAGAGAAACAAACAAGTTAACCTGAGTCCTTTGCACAATTAGATGAGACTAGAATTATCATTATAGGCAGGAAGTTTATTGGAATAATTATAACCAAGAATTTGCATACTGGCATGGGGTAATTAAACACCTGCCAACAAGCAGTCAAATTCAGAACACACCAGGGACTGTGCAAGGCACCATTCCTAAGACATAAAAAGGTCACAATCATTGGGCTCCAGCCTTACCCAACCCCAACGCCTTGGGAAAAACAAGCTTCCGGAAGGCTAAAATAGTGGCGGCTTGTCAGCTTTCAGTGAGGAGGATGCTCCAGAGGGCAGGAGACATTACTGAGCTTGAATTATACCATCAGCAGGGAAAGCTTCATATAGCATAAGACTGGTAAAACTCTGCACATTCTCTACCTTAGTGGGGGGAAAAAAGGATTGAAGCCAAAAGGGTGACATCAGGAGGAGCAAGAAGACATCAGAGATAAACTGGGTGGCAAAGTGGAAGGCAATAGGGTCTTGGAGGGCAGGACGGCAAAGGTGACTGTGGCTGGGACTGAGCTGGTGAACCTGCAGCTTCCTGGGATGAGATCAGCAATCCCAGGGCTGGATAGTTATAGGGATCCTTGGTGCTCAGCAAGGCAAGGTACAAAATGGCCCATAGGGCAGAGATGGGGGGGTGTGGAGATAGGCGAGTGAGGGAGTTGGAGGCAGTCCCTCCCTTACTGAGGGTCTGGGCTGAGAGGGACCAAGCATGGAATGGCCTGGATTGAGTTGGGTGCTCACCTAATTACGAACAGTTCTCGGTTAACAATGGCAATGAGAAATGCCAGGATTGCAGTTGTTCAATGATACAGCCGTGTGGTATCTCCCTTTATTACTGCATCACTTAGCAAAGTCACAAATCAAGGACTATCTGTACAATTCTTAAAGCAATGAACTTTTACATCCATACTGGAATGGTTAGGTACTTTAATGAATAGAAATCAAATTAAAGTTAAAGTTAAATAGCACAGAGGTTGTGTAAGGTCCAAACCATTTTTAAATCATTTTGAAGCAAGCAAAGCCTACACATTTAATTCCAGGGTCAATGGGTCAACAATCAGCCCTGAAAGACCCTCCTAAAAGACACGGCTTTCCAAATGTCACAGAAGGCATTCATAAGTGCCCGGGCGAACTGTTCTTTTGGAAGCACATAAAGTTTATTGCGGAAGGAGGAGAGCCCCCATAGAGGAATCATAAAGCTTAAGGCATAAATAAAATGGAAAATAGATCTTTTTACATAATGCAGAAGACATTCGGTATGCTCTTTTTGCACAATGAAAGGAAAGCTTATATACCGTATGAATTATATAAAGCTCCTATACAACAGCATGATAGGCACACCAAATTAGATTGCACCATATGTCTCTAGTATAAATAGATACCACTTATTAAAATTCATTTTCATGCCTGCTTCTTAGCTAATCCCCTATGATTCCACTAAATTAACTTGAAGATGAAATCTAGAGAGATTTTGTTATTCATGCCCTTTTAAAAGTAGATACTTGATGCAGCTGGGCAAGGAGATCTAGGAAAGGAATTGCATAGCATAACCACTACCCCCTGCCCCGAAAGGCTCTTTCTCTAGAGCAAGGTCTCCCAAACTATAAGGGTACCTCCCTTAAGGAGGTGCAGAGAGAGTCTTAGGACATGGGAAAATAAATCTACTTTTCACACAGTTGCATTGTATTATGTTCAGTGTTCATTTGTTCTCATTTTGATTTTTGTATTTTTAGGTGAGATGTGTACATTAAGCTGACTATCTAAAGGGAGATGTGGGAGCCAAAATCTTAGGAACTCCTCTTCAAGAGTCTGCAAACTCTATTAAATTTAGTATTGGCAAGTGAACAGGTCCTCTGAGGGTTATGTTGAAGTCTGTACAAATCCATATAAGGAAAGGCTGTCGTTTATATCTACTATACGCAGTATTAGTTTTATTTGCTTCCTGACAAAAGTCCAATCACCTTCCTAGCACCAATTTAAGGTGTTAGGTGTTTGTGGGTAGGTGTCTATACATGTGTGAGAGAGAGCGTGAGAAAGAGAAGTGTAGTGGTTAATGTGTTGGCCTTAAAGAGTCTGTGAGTTTGAGTCTTGCCTTAGACATGTAACCAGCTATAACCAGGAGTAGGTTTTTCCGCTGCTTGCTGCTTTTTACTAAAAGTCCCAGGAGAACTAATTCCAGTGAGTTTGTAAGAATTACAACATATGGGCAAGCCAATGTAATCAAATAATGGAACAAGATCAGTGGCACACTTAATCAAACAACAAGAATAATATCGTAAATAAAACAGCAGCAATACATAAAAACAATTTTCCAAATGAATTCAGGAGCAACTCTTTAGGTTCACTGTTGGAAATAATGAATTAGCAATTTATACATTGGTAACTTATAAGAGCCAGTTTGGTGCAATAGTTAAGTACTAGGCGAGAAACCAGGGGACTGTAAATTTCAGTACTATCTTTGGCAAGGAGTCAGCTGTGTGACTTTGAGCCAGTCACTTTCTCTAAGCCCTAAGAAGGAGGCAATCTCAAGCCATTTCTGAAATCTTGCCAAGAAAGTTGCAGGAACTAGTCCAGGCAGATATCAGGAATAAAAAAGACTGATTTGATATCAGGAATAAAAAAGACACATACACAATCCTCTGTTTCTTTCAATTTAGTTTTATAATGCAGGTAGTCCTTGACTTAACAACAGTCCGTTTAGTGACCATGCAAAGTCATAAAGGAACTGAAAAAAATAGCTTATGACCACTTTTCACACTTAAAAACATGGTGTTGAACCCCAATCTGGAAGCCGCCATACCTGGGGAGGGTGGTGGGTGGACGGACGGCAAAGCGGCAAGTGCACAGTGGAGAGTGGAGTGAGCAGCAAGCGAGACTACGGTGGCAGTGGCTACTTCCGGCCTGTCCGTCGGATGCCTGGGCTGCTTCCGGCTATGCTGACCGCCTGTTTGTGGTAGGGGAGCACCACCACAGCCGACAGAGGATCCAGACGCCGCTCCTTAGGTGCCATGTGTAGATGCTGCCCAGTGTTTTCGAGGACCTAGGACATTCACCGGATGGTGGCTACAAGGCAGGGGCATGTCTGTCCAGCTGGAGGTCTTGGACCCTTCCTGATAAAACACACTGGGAGGCAGAAGCTCCCAGTGCTGACTTTGCAACAGGCTTTGTTCACATGCATTGCACTCATTGTATACCGAGGCTACAGCCTGATTAAAAGTTTTGTTGGCTTGACGGTTCCTGAGCATGTTTGCTTCAGTTCTACCCAGGTCCAGTTGTGGACCTTTGAGACTCAGTAGCATCCCCATGATCATGTGATCAAAATTCAGAAGCTTGGCAACCACCTCGTATTTATGATGGTTGCAGGTCCCGAGATCATGAGATCACTTTTTGCAACCCTCTTGACAAGCGAAGTCAATGAGGAAGCCAGATTCACTTAACAACCATGTCACTAACTTAACAAGGATTCACTTAACAATTGTGGCAAGAAAGATTGTAAAACGGGGCAAACCTCACTAAACAAATCTCTTGCTTAGCTCAACAATAGAAATGTTGGGCTCAATTGTGGTTGTACATCAGGACAATCAATAGCTCCTGTTTTACAGGTAGCTCCCTTAAAGGTAAGGTGACCAGATGTCCTGCTTTTGGCGGGACAGACTCGCATTTCAAGCATCTGCCCTGCGTCCTGCAGTCTCTTAAAAATATCCCGCTTTTTGGCGGCAGGGGCTGGGCGGACGGTGGGCACTCTGCATTCGCTCAGAGGCGCGGGGCATGGGCAGGAAGCAGCAGGCTGGCGGGCAGGCAGAAGGGGAGGGCCGGTGAGGGAGGAGCCAGGCCCAGGCAGGCAGCAGGCAGCAGAAGAGGAGGACAGCCTGCCGGAGCCCGCACAGCCCTGAACTTCTTTGCACTGCTCTCAGCAATGCGCTGAGAGCAGCCGGACGGAAGCCCCACCGCCGCCGCCTCCTTGCCCAGCTCGTCCCAGGCGCCCATGGCGGAATGGGCAGGCAGTGGTGGGGCTTCCGGCCCGCCACTCTCAGCGCATCATGGTGCAGCGCAAAGACGTTCAGGGCTGCGTGGGCTCCGACAGGCTGTCCTCTTCTTCCGCCGCCTGCTGCCTGCCTGGGCCTGGCTCCTCCCTCGCTGGCCCTCCCCTTCCGCCTGCCCATCAGCCCGCCATTTCCTGCGCCCGCCCTGTGCCTCTGAGCGTGTGCAGAGCACCCACCGCCCACCCAGCCCTGCTCCGCCGCCCCACCAGATGCCTACCTGCAGGTGCCCTGCTCGGGGGGGGGGGAAGGGAGGGGGGGTCGGCCTGCGCCCCCCCGGCCAGCGAGAGAAGTGGGTGGCGAGGCTGTGGAGCTGGGAAAGGCCGCTGCACCCTCCCCCCCACCCCCCGGTCAATGGTGTCCCGCTTTAGTCAAGTTGAAATCTGGTCACCTTACTTAAAGGACAATTCAGCCCAATAACTGAGATCAGCTCAGCTAAGACCATTATGCAACCTTTTATGTTCTTGCATTTTAAAAGCATAGCTTTCCATCCAGAAGTTCTCCTATTACAAGATTATTCAAGTGAATCTTCATTTCCCCCTCACTTTTAGAGCATGCTCATAAGCAACATGCATTTCCTGTATGATGCAGTTGTTCAATATGTGTGAAATGCCTTGCATCTGGAAAAAACAGTTTATTTCTACATTGGAAAATACCATCTTAAGTGCTCCTGTCACACTTCAGCAAATAAAATGAGATGAAAATAAATAAAACAAAGCTTGCTTGTTATCATCATAAGTTATCACTGCAGCTGCTCCTGCCTGAAGGGTTCCCATAGTTACCGATGCTGGTTTGATCCTATAATGTAACCACAATTGACATTTACCTCATGCTGAAAACCTCTCATTAATTATCTGTATAGCAAAAGAAAACAACAATTGCTAAGCCATATGTGTTAGAAGAGATAACTGTTAGAAGAAATTTTGTGGGACAATAGTACAGTATATGGGCGTATACTGAATTGTAGGTGCAGTTATTGAACTGCAACAAATATTAACTTAGTCTTGATAAATATACAGTGATGGGATTCACTTAGGTTTACCACTGGTTTGCAAATGTGAGAGTGCACATCAGTGGTGGGTTTCAATTTTTTTTAGAACTTACTATGTAGGTGTGGCCTATTTTGTGGGCGTGGCTTGGCAGTCATGTGACAGAGTGGGAGTGGCCACCTTTTAAAATGTGGTGAAACTCATTTAACAACGCTCTTGCTTAGCAACCAAAATTTTGGACTCAATTGTGATGATAAATTTCTTTCTTTCTTTCTTTCTTTCTTTCTTTCTTTCTTTCTTTCTTTCTTTCTTTCTTTCTTTCTTTCTTTCTTCCCTCCCTCCCTCCTTCCTTCCTTCCTTCCTTCCTTTACTTTCCTTTCCTTCTGATTGGGTCGCTGGCAGCGGCGGGCCAGATTTACTTCCAGGTACGCCGGTGGAACCCCCTCTCACCGGTTCTCTAAATTTCACCAACCGGCTCTCACGAGTAGGTGCGAGACTGCAGAAACCTACCACTGGTGCACATCCTTATGTCACATATGAACCTTCTGTGCCTTCTACAGCCTTCTACAGCCTTCTATGCATGCACTTTGCTCGCCTCTGCGGCCTGTACGCATGTGCGCGGTGTCAAAAACGAGACTGCAAAGGACGTTTTGGAGCTAGGGTGGATGGACAGGGGTAGGCCCATCCCCACCCGCAGTTTGGTGCTACTGGTTCGGGCGAACGGGTCTGAATCGGCTGAATATCACCTCTGTATATGACCAAATCACAATATAAATTTAATAACTGGAAGTTTTGTTTTCAAAATATAGTTTTTAAATTACACAGTTGAAGTTAAGTGACACTCAGCACAACTGTGACTGCCAATGAGTTTTAGCCAATTATTACTTGATTTAAAGCCTTTGAAAAAGAAGCCGAAAGGGTCAATATGATGTATATCTGAATTAAATCAATCCCATCCCCTTAAGACAGGGGTCTGCAAAGTTGGCTCTTTGAAGACCGGTGGACTTCAACTCCCAGAATTCCCCAGCCAGCTATGCTGGGGAATTCTGGGAGTTGAAGTCCACCGGTCTTCAAAGAGCCAACTTTGCAGATCCCTGCCTTAAGACAAAGGAGAGAGAAAATACATGCCAAAAAATTTGCCCGATGCCTATCTTTTCAACCATTACTTGTCAATTCTTAATTCCCTTTAATTAATACATACACAGGACATATATACCTGCTAGAATACATACAGAATTAAAAAGTAAACACATTGAATTAGTACAGGTAGTCCTCAACTTACAACAATTCATTTAGTGGGCGTTCAAAGTTACAATGGCACTGAAAAAAGTGACTTATGACCGTTTTTCCACACTTATGACCTTTGTAGCATTTCCATGATGATGTGATCAAAATTCAGATGCTTGGCAACTGACTCATACTTATGACTATTGCTATGCCCCAAGGTGATGTGATCCCCTTTTCTGACAAGCACAGACAATGGGGAAGCCAGATTCATTTAACAACTGTGTTACTAACTTATCAACTGCAGTAATTCACTTAACAATTGTGGCAAGAAAGGCCTAAAATGAGCCAAAATTCACTTAACAACTGTCTCACTCAACAACAGAAATTCTGGGCTCAATTGTAATCGTAAGTTGAGGACTACCTATAGTAACTAAGTATATAAGGGAAGGTATTTAAAAATTAATTCCCCTCTACCTATACCAATCATTATCTCTCTCTCACACACACAAACACAAAAATCACTCCCCCATACAAAAATAAAATATACATACATATATTACTCTTCCTCCTTCTGTGAGAGGAAGTGAGGAAATCTCAGATTTGGAACAGACATAAAGTGGACATAAAGTTATCCCAAACTTAAAACATGCTCTTCTATCCCAGCTGAAAACTTGGCATTATGATAAATTATAGCATGTACTTAAGGGTGGATCTACGTCAGGGGTGGGCAAACTTTGCAACTTTAAGTCTGAAGACTTCTGGGAGCTGAAGTCCTTCAGACTTAAAGTTGCAAAGTTTGCCCACCCCTGATCTACGTGGATTGCTTGTGTTGTCCAATAGCACATTGCCAAGGAGTTTAAAAGATATGCTGTATTTAATACCTGTCTATTGGAACATTATCCCTCCTCTTTGTTTGGACCAGACCCTGATGCCATTTCTTAAGTTCTTGAGTTGTGTCTGTGCATTGAATTAGATAGCCATAAGGGAGCATTATGCTATTATTGTATCATTGCTGTTTTTTGTTGCTACTAATTAAATTTTGCTTTGTTGCTTGTTGGTTTTAATATGATGTTCTGTGTCACAATTCTGAATGGGCATTTATGGTATATCCACTGGTTAAATAAATAAAAGCCATACAGCTATGGACAGCCAATATAACGTCCACCTTTATTTTCATACTCATAAGAAACCTGTGCATTTATTTTCTGCATACTTGATCATAAGTTACCTTTGGGTATAGTTAGAACTGTTGAAAAACTGAGATTTCTTCTTCTTCTTGAAATAAATGTACAGGCCTATAACTGTTTGAAAACTTATTAGTTAAGTGTCTGAACTGCTGAAGAGGTCAAGTTGCAGTGGACAGAGAAATATTGCTCATTAGACTTTTAATATGCAGATAGCATTTCTTAGTGAATCCCTGCTGCACAACAGACAAAATTATGGCTCAGAGGTTCTCGCAGACTAAAAGAACAGAAAGAAATGATCTACCTTTAAGCATGGTTTTTCACTTTATTTGATGGCTTTTTCTGTGTGGGGAAAAAGCTGTTACCCCTTACTATTGAACCTGCTTGCCACTGATTCCAACTCTCTCTTTCAATTAATGTAGCCGCAACCTTAGCAACTTTAAAACGAGTGGACTTCAATTCATACCCTATGAACAACATGATTTTCCACGGGGCCAAATTGGTTCTAAGCCAATCCATTCTCAGAATTGGTTGGCAATTCTGAGAATTAAAGCCACCATACCTAGAGGGCACCGTTAACTTCTTTAGCTACATATTGTTCTATCTTGAAAAGGCTGAATGTATTTATTTATTTTGTCAGATTATAAATATTGATGTTTGCAATGATACTTCTGACAAAATTGCTTCATTTCACCCATCTGGGATCTACCTTGAATGCTTGTCTTCTTCGGCAGAAATTACACATGAATGAAGGCAGCAGCTAGCTAAATTATTAGCTGTCATTAACTTGAGAAAAGTCAAAACTACAGGCCACTGTGATATTAATTAACATCAATATAAAATAGCACAGTAAAACAAAAAAACTATTTTTGCTGTTGTTAATTAGATGTGTTTATTAATTTAGATTTATATGGCCATACAAAAGATTCTGAGACTGTAGGCATTAGGCTATGCACTTGTACAAATGGATTTGATTTACTAACTGGCAAAGAATTTGCCATAGTAGCCTATCAGGTGTGAAAGTAGTAGTAACTTGTTAAGTCCTCAAGTCTACGACCGAGCCAGCAAGTCTGGTAAACTCTGAGTCACCGCATTCTGGAACGGAGCTGGCAGCTGCGTCTGATTGGCTAAGACGCAGCTGGCCAGATTCTGTCTAGAAAATAGATACAATGTTGCAGCTTGCTTGCTAAAAGGTTCCCCGCCTTAAAGCTGTATATAAGCAGCTGTCAGACAGGGAAACCTTGCCAGTAATGATCCTAGTGTATTGTAAATAGTTGTGAATAAACGTTCCTGTTGTTTGACCATGCCTAAGTCGGAATCCTTTGTCTAATCCAACACTGGCGACGAGGATGGGATCCAGGCCTTGTCACTAGACACAACGGGGAACGAAGCGTCGACTGTCCGAGTGCAGAGCGCCCACCACAGCCTCACCATGGCGACAATGCCAACGTTCGCTCCGTTCGACCCGATGAAGGAGCAATGGGCTTCCTTCTTAGCTCGCTTCGAGTGCTTCCTGATAGCAAACGATTAAGGCGAGGTAGCACCAGCCAGGAAGCCGAGCCTTTTTCTCCAGTGCGGCGGCCCGGAATTGTTCACCACTGCGCGGACCATCGCAGCCCCAGCAGCTGTGCACGAAGTTCCGTGGGACGACCTCCTCGGCCGCCTGAGGGCACACTATGCACCCGTGCCCTCACGCATAGCGCACCGCTATGCATTCAGACAATGTGTGCAACAACCAAAACAATCGGTGGCCGAATTCCTACAAAAATTAAGAGCCACTGCGATTCCGTGTGAATTCCCCGCAGCCTTTCTGGAGGAATCGCTGCTGGAACAATTCGTATGTGGCGTGAAAGACATCCGCCTCAAACGCCGCTTGCTCTCCAAAACTGTGTTGACTCTAGAGCAAGCGGTGGAAGAAGCCCGCGCGGCGGAATTGTCAGAAATATCAACGTCTGACATGGGCCGTGCACACCCTCCTCTCTTCCCCACACCGCGAGCCTGTTTGGTGGACGAGATAGCCCCGCTAGATGAGATGTACGAAGAGGAACAAGGGGAATGCATGAGGGTGACTGGACGCCAGCCCAACCACTCATTTACGCCCCAGCCAAAGACCGGGGCCTGCCTGGGTTGCGGAGGTGCCCACCAGAGACCCCACTGCCCCTTCAAGGCATCCGTATACCGTCGATGCGGCAGAAAAGGACACCTGGCGGCCGTGTGCCATGCCGCTGCCCCAGCGACAGCTCCAGCCGCTGCCTCCAGAGCCTCTCCGACCGGACAACAAGCGGCTCAGAAACGGACGAGACGCCGCCAGCCACAGCCGACAGACTGCTTCGCGCTGTCAGAGATGCCCCAGCTCTGAACTATGACCTGGCAGAGAGTATGAGACTGACCACGGTGGTTTGTGTAGAGGGGGTGGGAGTCAAGATGGAAGTAGACTCTGGGTCCTCTAGATCTCTCATTTCGTGGGCACACTTAGCTAAGTTGTGCCCAAAACTCCGTAAGCAGGACCTCACCCCTGCGACAACTGTCCTAAAAGATTATCAGGGCTCGGCCATTCCCATTCTAGGGCAGCACAGGGTTAGGGTAGACTACGGCCCTTTCCATGGGTCCCTTCCCATCCTGGTAGTGGCCAATTCCCTAGCTGCCTTGATCGGACTGGACTGGTTTCCAGCCTTGGGACTGTCAGTCCAAGGAGTGAACAGCGTGCCCGCCAGTTCTCCGGTAGACGCCGTACTCAAAGAGTTCGGCGACGTCTTTGATGGCAGCCTAGGAACGTATAGGGGCACCCCAGTTTCCCTGAACCTAGCCCCTCAGGTTGCTCCTGTCCGCTTGAAGGCCCGCAGGCTGCCGTTCGCACTAAAGCCCAAGGTTGAAGCGGAATTAGATCGATTAGTGGCACAGGGCGTGCTCGAACCCGTCGATCAGGCGAAATGGGAGACCCCGATTGTGGTCCCCATTAAGCCTGACGGGTCCGTGAGGATCTGCGCTGACTATAAGTCAACGATCAATCTCGGGCTTCAGGCGAACCCATACCCGGTTCCGGTAGTCCAGGACCTGCTCCACTCATTGGGGCAGGGACGCGTGTTCTCGAAACTGGATATGGCGCAGGCCTACCAACAGCTCCCGGTGGACAATGAGGCTGCGGAGGCGCAGACTATCGTCACCCACCGTGGGGCTTTCCGCTGTCGCCGCCTCCAATTCGGCGTGTCCGTGGCCCCGGGGATCTTCCAGAGCCTCATGGAGCGACTGCTCCATGGGCTCCCTGGAGTTGTGCCGTACTTTGACGACGTCCTGATTGCTGCTTCCAGCATATCAGAACTCGCCAAGACGTTGCGGAAGGTCCTCAGAATTTTCAGGGGCGCGGGTTTAAAATTGAAGCGTAGCAAATGCACATTTGCTGCGCCAAGGGTGGAATTCCTGGGCTTCATGATTGATGCCCAAGGAATTCACCCGACCCCCTCAAAAGTCGAGGCCATCCAAAAGGCCCCCACTCCTGCCTCCAAAACGGAGCTGCAGGCATTCCTCGGCCTTTTGAATTTTTACGCGCCTTTTATTCCCCACAAGGCATCGTTAGCCGAGCCGCTGCATCGGTTCCTCGACCGATCTGCGGCCTGGCGCTGGGGCAGCCGTGAAGCGCATGCGTTCATGGCTGTCAAAGCCATGCTCACGTCAGATGCGGTACTAGTCCAGTACCATGACAGGCTTCCTCTGACGCTTGCATGCGATGCCTCCCCTTACGGCCTGGGGGCTGTCCTGAGCCACGTCCTTCCGGACGGTTCAGAAGCCCCCATTGCTTTTTACTCCCGGACAATGTCTCAAACTGAGAGAAACTACAGCCAAATCGACAAGGAGGCTTTGGCTGTAGTGTCCGGGATTAAGAAGTTTCACAATTACCTCTATGGGCGGACCTTTTCAGTCATCACAGACCACAAGCTGCTCCTTGGGCTGTTGGCCGGTGTCCGTCCGACACCCCCCCCATCCTTTCTCCCAGGATGACCCGTTGGACGGAGTTCCTAGCAGCGTATGACTATACGCTGCTATACCGTCCTGGCAAGCAGATAGGGCATGCCGATGCCCTAAGCCGCTGCCCTCTTCCGGGGACGGATCCGGCCCCCGTGCCTGCCCTCTCCGTCCTGACGGTGGCGGAGTCGGACTTGCCCTTGTCCTCATCCGCCATCGCCGCTCACACCCGCGCAGACCCCGTCCTCGCCCAGGTTTGCCGTTGGGTGCTGAGGGGGTGACCTTACAAGTCACGCCAAATGGAGCTCTCGCTCCCTTGTGGGTGCTTGTGTTGGGGAGATCAGGTCATCGTTCCCTTCCCCCTGAGACACATGGTCCTTCAGTCGCTCCATGCCAATCACCCAGGCATAGTCCGCATGAAGGCATTGGCCCGGAGCTATATCTGGTGGCCTGGCATGGACGCTGAAGTGGCGGATTGGGTGGCCGCCTGCCCCACCTGCCAATCTTCCCGCCCTGCCCCGCCGGTCTCCCCGCCGAGGGAGTGGGACATTCCCAGGAGCCCGTGGTCCTGGCTTCACTTGGACTTCGCGGGTCCCTTCCATGGCCAGAATTTCCTTGTTGCGGTGGATGCGTTCTCCCGCTGGGTGGAGGTGATTATCATGGCTTCCACCACAGCGGAGAGCACCGTGCGAGCATTGCGCTGCCTGTTCGCCACACACGGGTTGCCGGACATCATTGTGTCCGACAACGGACCCCAATTTCAGTCCTCCACCTTCTTGGACTTTCTGGCCACCCAAGGGATCCGCCACGTGCCGATTGCCCCTTATCACCCAGCGTCTAATGGATGCGCAGAACGAGCTGTCCGCTCGGCCAAGGAAGCCCTGGCCCATTTGGATAAAGGGGACTGGCAGGCAAGGGTGGCTGCGTACCTCTTGGGACAGCATGTCACACCTTGCCCGGCCACAGGGAAAAGCCCTGCGGAGCTCTTGATGGGTCGTCGCTTGCGGACCACCCTGGACAGACTGCACCCCGATTACGACGGGGTGCAGAGGAGCAACCTGCAGGCCCCCTCCCCTCACTTGTTTAAAACTGGGGACCTAGTCTGGGCAAGGAACTTCTCAGGGGAGCCGAGATGGGTTCCCGCAACAGTCTTGGACTTAACCGGCCCCTGTTCTTACAGGGTCGGCCTATGCGATGGATCCGAGTGGCGGCGCCACCTGGATCAACTAAGACGCCGCCTGCCAGAGACGGCCTTCGCCACACCAGGCCGTTCCTGCCCGTTGGCCCCCGTTGGGCCGTTGTTGCCTGTTCAAGCCGAACCGCAGATTGTAACTTCAGAGGCCTTTGCCAGTCCAGGCCTCTCCTCATCTGACACCCCGTGCGGAACCCCTCCGGACTACTCCACTCAAGCCGACACGGAATTGTGGGCCTCTCCTCTCGGAGGCCCTCCCTATCAAGCCGCTGCCTGCCAGCAACCTTCAAGAACCTCAAACCCGGTCGCCACGCCCCTTCGCCCGGACTTACCATTATCGCCGGTACCAGCCACGCCGACTCCACCTCCGAGGGCAGGCCGCGGTGACGTAAGTGGAAGCTCCACTCCCCACAGGGAGGAGCTTCCCCAGGAACTACTTACCTCGCCGAGCTCTCCACAGCAACTGAGGCGTTCGGGGCGGGTCCGACATCGCCCCGCCTATTTGGACGAGTACGCATGCGCTTACACTTTGATGGACAGAGAGACTGGACACATGTGCACTGACTATGGGGGAAGGAGTGTTAAGTCCTCAGGTCTACGACCGAGCCAGCAAGTCTGGTAAACTCTGAGTCACCGCATTCCGGAACGGAGCCGGCAGCTGCATCTGATTGGCTAAGACGCAGCTGGCCGGATTCTGTCTAGAAAATAGATACAATGTTGCAGCTTGCTTGCTAAAAGGTTCCCCGCCTTAAAGCTGTATATAAGCAGCTGTCAGACTGCTTATATACAGCTTTGACCATGCCTGAGTCGGAATCCTTTGTCTAATCCAACATAACTAAACACAGTTACAGTTAGCACTATTTTGACATTAGATAAAAGTCAATGGAAGTCAAGAGAGGTTGGATTTTGTCCACTTGTGACAATGTAAGAGACTCTAGGCAGATTCTTCTTTTGACTCTGCCCTCAGGCTCTGCCACTTCTTCTCCTACATCACGAATGGAAAACTAGCTTAGAACACAAACATCGTTGCCTTGTATTTTAAGAGGACATAATTTTAAAATTTCTTGAATATTCAGATTTAGAATACTGAGTATCTAAATAAACTTTTAATCTGGAAATGTGGTGTTCTGAAATCTCTTTTTGCAGCTTCAAGTATTAGACACTGACATTGCTACATGTCTACCACTGACATTGCTACATGTCTACCATTAGTTGTTGCTACCATAAATAATTACTGCAGAATGTTTCCTTACTATTAAATACAAGCAGCTATTTTGTAGCAGCTTTATTCCTTACCGTCAGATGAAGGGCCTCTCTTCTGTCAGATATTACCAAGGGATAAAGCAATATCTTTGAATACATGTTATAAAATGAGCTGCAGCTCACAGAAACTTTAAAAACATTTGTTAGTCAGAAAAGATGCTAGTAGACTCTTTTTTATTTATTCCATGCATACATTATTTGGTAACCAGATTTATAAAGCGACTAACTCAACAACATGACTCTTGGCAGCGTGTAGCATAAACAAAAAGAAAATCCTAGAACATTAAAACATGTGCAATGTATAAAATATAAAATCCAAAAATGTAAAATGTCAACCAAGCAACATAACATAACCAGGATAAATGAGAGTCTCAAGCTTCCATCTCAATAAAAAATTATATTGAATCTACAGAGAGCTGCATTTCTTCTCATTCCCAAAATCTTTTTATGAGTTGAACAGATGTTCAGGGGGAGAGAACATTCTAGTAAGTGTGATGAAAATTAATTTGCTTCAATGGCCTCAATCTAAGCAGGTTATGAGTGAGAGTGCCATGACTAATTAGGACATTTTTAATTGCTTAAAAAGAGGACAATAATTTTGATCTGGAGTTTCTATCAATATCTTTTTCTGTAATATAAAGCCAAAGTCACCTTCAGCTTAAACGAAGTTTTAGGACTTATTTATTCATTTATTCATTCATTCATGTAATTTATAGGCTACCTATCTTACCACAGAATAGCTAGGCCCCTGATGGCGAACCTATGGCATGCGTGTCACAGGTGGCACGTGGAACCATTTATGAGGGCACTCTGGAGGCTTCCCTGGTAAGCCTCCTGAAGCTTCTGGAGGGAGAAAAATGACCCAATGGGCAACCCGTAAGTCCATTCCCGAATTTCTAGTTTGTGTGTTGGGCCATTTTCACTCTCCCCAGGCTCCAAGAAAGCCGTGTGCGCATACGCCGGGCAGTGGGTGGGTCACATGTGCAGGAAGCATGGCGCAGGGGGGCATTAAATTATGGGGGTGGGCACGCAAGTGTGCACAATAGCACGCGCACGTGTGCTTTTGGCACCCGAGGCAAAAAAAGTTCACCATCACTGCTCTAGGCGATATACAATCAATCAATCGGTATATGTATGTGTATGTGTAGGTATAGGTATAGGTGTAGGCGTAGGCCTATACATACGTATATATGTAAATAAATTATTACCATCAACCACTACGATCCAATTACAGATGTGGAGGGGATGAGCAGGCAAGGAGATGGGGTCTGTTAAGTGATCAATCACTTTCACTGTCATGCTTCCCCATTGGGGCCCATGTTATCTCCTTGGTAATAGTATAGTACGGTAGTGATTCACTATTGCCTTGTTCTGGTCTGGGATTTCTCTAAGATTTTCCAATCTACTGTAACTGTCAAGGCTGATTCCTAAAGCACCTCAACTCACAGGTTGACAACAGACATGAAGGAAGGAGGAGGACAATGCTTGGAATTTATTGGGAACTGGGAGGGAGGTGAGGAATTTATGTGAGACGTTTGCAGCCAGAGAATATCCTGATACTTCAAGGCCGTGCGATGGGAACCTTCCGAAGGCACAGACTGTTTTCCAAAATAAAAAGAACTGGTTCAATCGATGGACAATGGGTGGGAAAAGAGAAAACTAAATATGATCGTTTTGGGGCAAAAACCTCAGAGCTAGCTTGACTTCTTCTGTCCCAGTATGGCTCTATCAGTAAAGTTATACTCTTGGTAAAATAATGTCCTAGGAGTTTATTTTGGCACATATGCCAATGGGATGGTTGACATTAACTACCATATACCCAGTGTTCCGATAGCAGTGTTCCGATAGCAGTGTTCCGATATCTCAGAGGGTGCCACAAAGAAGAGGGAGGCAAACTATTCTCCAAGGCACCTGGGGGCAGGACAAGAAGCAATGGGTGGAAACTAATCAAGGAGAGAAGCAACTTAGAACTAAGGAGAAATTTCCTGACAGTTAGAACAATTAACCTCTGGAACAGCTTGCCTCCAGAAGTTGTGAATGCCCCAACCCTGGAAGTCTTTAAAAAGATGTTAGATAGCTATTTGTCTGAAATGGTATAAGGTTCCTGCCCACGCAGGGGGTTGGACTAGAAGACCTACAAGGTCCCTTCCAACTCTGCTATTGTATTGTATTGTACCCAACTCTGCTTAGTTTTTTGAATGTTCAAGTCAGGTTTGGCTACATTCTGCCACCTACCATAAACCATGGGCAATAGGATTCTGATTCTTTTCTATAATTTTCAACAGCAGTAGAGGGGTAGTCAACCTTTTTATACCTACCGCCCACTTTTGAATCTCTGTTAATAATAAAATTTTCTAACCGCCCATCGGTTCCACAGTAATGGTGATTTATAAAGTAGGGAATTAATTAAATTTAAAAAAGGAAAGTACTTCAGTATCGGACAAACCCCTACCACCCACCATGAAAGCTGGAACATCCATTAGTGGACAGTAGGGACCAGGTTGACTACCACTGGTCTAGATCATAGGCTGAGTCAAATTAGAAATATACATTTGAAAGAAACAATAGAAAACACTGTATTTTAGAGCCCAGAATTACATCTTGCATATTACCTTGACATTTCCATATCATCTAACACAGTCCCCAGTCCTTGGTCTGTGGACTGGCACCAGGCCATGGCATGCCAGAAACTGGGCTGCACAAATAAGAAAAGCCTCATCCATGGGATGCAGGCAGCATGTGAAACCTTTCTCCACAAGACCGTTCCCTGGTGCCCAAAAGGTTGGGGGCTGCTGACTGTTATAACATAATAATAATAATAATAATAATAATAATAATAATAATAATAATAATAATAATAATAATAACAACAACAACAACAACAACAACAACAATAATCATTATTGTTGTTGTTGTTGTTGTTGTTGTTGTTATTATTATTATTATTATTATTATTATTATTATTATTATTATTTATAAACCGCTCTCTCTCCCCAAGGGACTCGAGGCGGTGCACATGGGATTTAAAAATACATGTATAAAACCACAAGCATAAATACAATATTAAAATGAATTAAACTTAATCCTGCGCTAAAATCCCAAACCAACTAAAACTAAACCCCTAAAAACCCTAATAAAACAGTAGAATTACCCCAGGTCAGCCAGGCAGAAGAAATGTGTTTTTAATTTTTGGCAGAAGGAGCGGAGGTCCGTAGTTGTTCTAATTTCGGGGGGAAGGTCATTCCAGAGGGTCGGGCCCGCCACAGAGAAGGCCCTTCCCCTGAGCGTCGCCCGCTGGCATAGCCTAATGGACGGCACCCGGAGAAGTCCCTCTCTGTGGGAGCGAATCGGCCGCAGGGATGTATGGGGCAGGATGCGATCCCGCAGACTTCTATATCTCTGGATAAGGAAGGCGATCAGGGGAGAGGTGCTTTTCAAAATTATGTCTGTCTTTTGTTGTGTTGTTTGTTTGGCAGGAAAAGAGGCTTTGATTATCAAAGCTTTGAGCACTCTATTGATATCTGGGTCACATTTGGGGCTTTGTTTCTGAATATTATAAGGAGGAGAGCATGGGAAAGACAGAAGAAGCAAAATGTTCTCTTGGAGAACAGCTAATCCCTAGATCAAAGAACAGACCATATCAGCCTCAATACACTATCTCCTTAATCATCAAATTGCTATTAATTTATAAACATTTTGTTGCTGAGCAAAAGTCCACACATGGAACACACGTGGTCAAAGAATGTTGAATATGCGCTCTGAACATACAAGGAAAAATCTTTTTTTAAAAAGAAAGTTCCATACATTTTCAAAAGTGGAATTTACAATGCATGGTGTAAGCATGTCAAGCATGCTTTAAAAGAAAAAAATGAGTTTTATTTTAGAAATAAGTCTAAACAACATATATTATTCCCAGCTTCACACACACACACCTCAAAAAAAACAAAAAACAAGAGAATTTTGGAAAGATGCTGCATCAGGTATTTCATATTATGATTTTAAAAAGAGGAAAGAAGCCCAAAACTGAAGAAAACAATGGGACTTTTCATGGTCTACCATTTACATCAAAAGAGGATGACACTCAGAGTTAGGACAGGCTATTACAAATTTTCTTGCACAAAAGGCCTCTATCGGGTCTGCTGTTTGCACCTTTAGCCTCAGAAGCACTCATTTACCAGATTCAGTTATCAAAGGCTGTTAGCAATCCTCCAGCCATCAAAGGCTACTTTCAAAATAAACTAATTAATCAAAATACAAAAGCCACCTCCGTGCGAGACTGAGACTGAGAATTGAAAATTATCTTATTACGGGTGGGAAGACATGAAAGAAAGCGAAATGTGCTGAAAAGCAGGACGGCTTTTTCAGTGCTCTATTATTAGCAGACAGCAGCTAGAATTAATTTCATTTCTCTCAAAATGGAGAGTAATGTAAGTCGCTCTTCTTTTGGGTGCCAATGGCTTTACGGGCATAATATGGTGTCAGGTTAGTACTGGAGAAACCAGAGCTCAAATCCCCAATTAGGCCTGCACCTTCCTAGATAATGTTGACTAAATTATCCGCTTCCAACTTCCTTCGTAAGTTTTTTTCTGAGAGTAAAATTTTGGGGGAAGGGTTGGAGAGACTAAGTAAAAAATACATACTTTTGAAGATTTGGCAAAAAAGCACAATATGTAGACCTTGACATACAACCATTTGTTTAGTGACTGTTTGAAGTTATATGGCCCTGAAAAAAGTGACTTACAGCGGGTTTTCACATGACTGGGAACATGTGATCAAAATTGTTAGAACAATTAACCTCTGGAACAGCTTGCCTCCAGAAGTTGTGAATGCCCCAACCCTGGAAGTCTTTAAAAAGATGTTAGATAGCCATTTGTCTGAAATGGTATAAGGTTCCTGCCCACGCAGGGGGTTGGACTAGAAGACCTACAAGGTCCCTTCCAACTCTGCTATTGTATTGTATTGTATTGTATTGTATTGTATTGTATTGTATTGTATTGTATTGTATTGTATTGTATTGTATTGTATTGTATTGTATTGTATTGTATTGTATTGTATTACAGGCACTTGGCAAGTGGCATGTATTTATGTCAGTTTCACTGTCCTTGGGTGATGAGACCACCATTTGTAACTTCCCAGTCGCTTTCTGAGAAGCAAAGTTGTTAGTCACTGGGGGAATTCAGATTTGCTATGCCTTGCTTAGCAATAGAAATTTTTCGCACAGTTGTGGTCATTTGTTGAGGACAGGAGTGGGTTCCGACTGCTGCTACTGCCAGTTTGCTCAGGTATGTGCAGCATGCGCACACTTGATGCACACTTGTGCCCGCATGTGCATTGCAACAAAAATTGCTCTGCACATGCACAGAAGGCAAAAACAAGATGGCGGTGCCTACGGTGTTGCCTAAAGAACAGATTTAGGGTTCCAGTGACCAAGCCCGCTAATTTACTACTGGTTTGGCCGAACTAGTCTGAACCGGTAGGAACCCACCTCTGGTTGAGGATTACTTGTAAATGTAATAAATAAATACATGCCTATGAGAAGTTTTTGTACCACGTTTTTTTTTCCATGCTCACTTTTCTACTCAGCAACACTCTTCAGAGAGCCAGATTCTAAGAGCATAGTTGTTTCTTCTGGATTATTTTCAGTTTTTAGTTGTGAATGAATGTTGTTGTATGCAATTCACTTGTAATCCAGCCTTTAAATGTGTTCTACTTTTCATTCTTTAAGGCATGTACTTGTTGCTTTCTACCTGAACTCTTACACTAGCTTCTATTAGCAGAAACTGCAAGTCTTTGCTAGTCTTTATAAATCATTATACATGACTACCCAAAGTCAACTTTCTCTCTCTCTCTCTCTCTCCCTGATTTCTTTCTTTCTTTCTTTCTTTCTTTCTTTCTTTCTTTCTTTCTTTCTTTCTTTCTTTTCTTTCTTTCTTTCTTTCTTCCTTCCTTCCTTCCTTCCTTTCTAACTTCCTTCCTTCCTTCCTTCCTTCCTTCCATCCATCCATCCTTCATTCCTTCTTTTCTTTCTTCTTTTCTTGATACCTCAAAGTCTGTCTTGACTTCTGGTGATTGCCTGGACAAGTGCCTCCAGTTTCTTGGCAGTGATTTTCAAAAGTGATTTATCTTTGCTTTCTTACTAGGGTTGAGAGAAAGTGACTGGCCCAAGGCATCCAGCTAGCTTTGCATTTAAGGTGGGATTAAAACTCACAGTCTCTTGTTTTCTAGCCTGATTCCTTAACTGCTGTACTAAACTACCTCTCTTAAAAACCAACTTAGTCCACTGTTTTCATTTCTTTCTTTCTTTCTTTCTGACAATCAAAAAATTCTGAGGTGTTTACAAACAAGAGATGGAGACATACTTTGTTTCTAACAAACTGGTATTCAGATTGCCCCTGATTTGGAGATAGCAAAGACAAATCTCTAAGGTAGCTCTTGGTAGGATCCCTTTAAAGTCATCCAAGTTAGTGGCCATTAGCATTCCTTTCGTGGTGAGGAATTGCACAAACTAATGATGTGTGCAGTAGTGAGATTCAAAAAAAATTACTTCCCCGTTCTGTGAGCATGGCTTGGTGGGCATGGTGTGGCTTGGTAGGTGTGGCTTGGTGGGCATGGCAGGGGAAGGATACTGTAAAATCTCCATTCCCTCCCCACTCCAGGGGAAGGTTACTGCAAAATCCCCACTTCCTCCCAATCAGCTGGAACTCGGGAGGCAGAAAATAGATGGGGGCAGGGGCAGTCAGAGGTGGTATTTACTGGTTCTCCGAACTACTTAAAATTTCCACTACTGGTCCTCCAGAACTGGTCAGAACCTGCTGAATACCACCTCTGGATGTGTGATATGAAAATCTTTGTTCTTTTATCTGTTCTGCATTTCCTTTCCCACAGCTTCATTGGATTATTCATTCTCCAGTCATGTCCCCCTCAATCAGCTTTTTATTTTTTCCAACTGAACGAAGGGTTGGAAAAGATTCTATAAAGGAGTTTGGGAATCTTTGTCCTTCAGCAAAACAATCCTCCAAATTATTGTTTGGTGTTGGTGAACAGAAACTAGGAGGGAGTGGGGGAAGAGAAAGAGACAGAGACAGAGACACAGACACAGACACAGACAGAGACAGAGACAGAGAGAGAGAGAGAGAGAGAGAGAGAGACCTCATATCTGATAATGGGTCATGCTTCATATGATGTCTCCATCCTTTCTTTAAGTTAAGAATTCCCAAACAAGACTTTCAATGTAAGGTTCCAATTCTGATTATTTTGCTTCTTCTGCACCCTGAATCCGAATGATCAGTATCAGAGAACAAAAGCAAGAGGGGCTTCTCTTTCTAACAAAAATGATACCAAAATGATAAAAAGTACATCAACATGTCACAATCAAAGTTCCACCTTTTATGCTTGGGTTGCAACATTGCTCACAAGTACAGTATAGTAGGAGTGACTTCAGGTCAAACATTACCACTCCCTACTTGCTCTTCTGTGGATGTCTATAAGTAGTCCCTGCCATCGATTCTTCTCTAGAGAGTTGACATAGGAATTCAGTTAGCTCTTATAAGAACAGGATATTGTTTTATCATCACTTATTCAGTACATGCTGTATTTATTGTCATTTTTATATAATTGTGCTGTCTTGTGCGCAATGTTTCTAAAAAGTATGATAAATTTAAATGTATTTTCACATTATCTAAACCAGGGGTCCCCAACCCCCGGGCCGCGGACCGGTGGTGGTCCGTGGCTTGGTAGGAACTGGGCCGCGGGGCTGGAGAGGAGGAGGAGGGAGGAGGGGGCAGCCCCCTGGGCAGAGCGCACAGGAGAGCGCAGGCGCGGCTGTTCGCGCCTTTGGAGTTCGCGCCTCGTCGACGGTGGGACTCCTGGCCGTCGATTCCCTTCCTCCCTCCCCCTTCCTCCCTCCACAGCCGGCATGCTGGCCACTCGTTGTCTTCCAGGGGTTGCCGTTTCACACACACACACACACACACACACACACACACACACGCGGAGGCTTCTCAGCTCCTGGAAGGAGCCTGAGCGAGCGAATGAGCAACCAAGCACGGTGGGCGGCCGGGCGGGGGAGTGGTTGGGCGGGGGTCAGGCTAAGGCGAGTGAGCGCGGCGGGCCGGGCTGAGGAGGCTTCGCGGGGGGCGGGCGGGGACGACGACAGACAGACAGAGAGAGGCATAGACACAGAGAGACAGGGAGGGAGGGGGGAATCAGAGAGTGACAGAAACACACAGAGAGACAAAGAGGGAGGGAGGGAGAGAAAGAGAGAGACGCAGAAAGTGATTAAGTGCGTGAATGCGAGACAGACACACACACACACACATAGTGACAGATGGGTGGATGAAGGGGAGAGAGACAAATAGAGAGAGAGAGAAAGAAAAAGAAAGAAAGAAAAAAAGTGGGAGAGAGAGAGAAAGAAAGAGAGAGAGAGAAAGAAAGAGAAAGACAGACAGAAAGAGAGAAAGACAGAGAGACAGAAAGGAAAGAGAAAAAAGGGAGAGAAAGGAAAAAAGAGAGAGAGAAAGAGGGAAAGAAAGAAAGAGAGAATGAGAAAGAAAGAGAAAGAAAGAGAGAGAGAGAGAGAGAGAGAGGGAAAGAAAGAGACAGAGAAAGAAAGAAAGAAAGAAAGAAAGAAAGAAAGAAAGAAAGAAAGAAAGAAAGAAAGAAAGAAAGAAAGTATGACCACAATTGAGCCCAAAAGTTTGGTTGTTAACCAAGACCATTGTTAAGTGAGTTTCACATTTTCCAAGTTGGCCACGCCCACCCAGTCACATGACTGCTGAGCCACACAGCCGGTCTGCAAAACTTTCTTTAAAATGAAACCGGTCCCTGGTGCAAAAAAGGTTGGGGACCCCTGATCTAAACAACTAACTTAATGAATGGTTTTGAAGCACAATAAATAACATAAATAGATGGACCTTTCTCAGGTCTGTTAGTGCTTATTATCTTTTGGTATGCTTGAAGGACCTAGAAATATGCAACCTGACTGATGAGGGATCATAGTTTCAATTGGGAAAATATGACCATCCTAGACCAGGCCAAGCCCAAAAATGCTAGGGAATTTCTAGAAGTCTGGCACTCTGACAAATCAGCCACCAATAGACACAATTAACATAGACATTAACAACATCTGTAGCAGGGGTGAAATGCTACCGGTTTGGACTGGTTCGCCCGAACGGGTAGTAAAAAAGCTACCAGTTCAGGTGAACCGGTATTTCCGATGATCAGCTGTGATGCACAATTTATATTAGCTAGAAGGCAGGAACTCCTGCTTTCTAGCTAATCTAAATTGCATGGCACAGTGGATTCCCTCCCCTCGTTCTTCTACTTACCTTTCAGGCGTGCTCAGTAGCAGGCTCCGCCCATCCACCCAGACATCATCACATCCATTTTTGATGCTCTGCACATGTGCGGAAGGTCTGCGCATGTGTAGAGGTGGTGCATGCGAGCAGAACAAGCGAGCATGCATGCTCACATTTGCGAACCAGTAGCAAAGGTAAGTAGATTTCTTGGCTTGGCTTAATCGACCCATTTACTTCAAGCTGAATATTCAAATTGTTTTATTAGGGATTTTTAGGAGTATTAGTTTTTAGAGAGTTGGGGATTTTAGCACAGGGTCTAGGTTTAATTCATTTTAAATTTGTATTACAATGTCTGTTGGTTTTATATATGTATTTTTAATTCCCTGTGCACCGCCTCGAGTCCCTTCGGGGAGAGAGAGCGGTTTACAAATTAAATTATTATTATTATCATTATTATTCACCCCTGATCTATAGGCTATGCAAAAGAGACAATCAACCAGTCAGAAAAGGAACAAAAAGACCCAAGCACCTTTCCACCAGCACTCAGTACCCAGATCAGCAAGATTAACATCAGACCAACAATCAATAAACTGCCAAAGAAGCCAATAGTAAACAGCCCAATCAAAGAAACTCTCCCCATCCCCATCAACACTGACAGGGCAAGCCACTAGAATATAAACTGACATCAAACTGCACCCCTTGTTAGCACTGATGTTGTTACTTCATCTGGGTAATGAAATGGCTGCAAGAAAACAAGCAAGTTCAAAGGAAAAGTTCAAGAAAATAGACACCAAGAACCCCCGATGAGGGATCAGTCAACTGGCCAATGGAAGATGATGGCAACAACATATTGGTGCTACATCAGCTGGCTGGCCACCTTCAGCTGTCATGAAGAGTCATTGCCTCTCGCCAGAGTTGCTGTGAAATACTGCTCCTAATTGTTTTTCAACACGGAGTAGAAAGGGAATAGAATCCTGCTTTTTCCAGACTTCCACAATCTAAGTCTGTCCTTAGCCTGCCTCTATTGAAAAGCACAGGGTTTGGACAGGATGTGAAGCTACATCAAATACTCCCCAAGGTCTTTAATTTGTGATCATTGGTCAAGTCACCCCATTTTTAACAGACAGATTTTGTGGAGGCACATCCACTTTGAATCCAACTGCCGTGTTCCAAATAGGACATTTGGAAGAATAAAATTTCCTAACTGTGAACATCAATAAATTAAAACTTCACATGGAGAATCCCAGCCAAATAAGTGAGCCGTTTAAAATTAGCAAGGCATTTGGGACAGCTTTTCTTTGCATTTATGAGATAGGAATGTCGTTCGATATAGAGCATAACACCATGTACCACAGCAGAGAGGCAAGAACTTCCTAAAATGGACATCCACAGCTCCTCAGGCAGTTTAGGGATTTTCCTTCACTCGCTACAGCAACCAAACAGCAATCCATTTGAAAGAGAAAAGAAAGGTGCTATTTCACCTAAATAATGCTATTTCAAAAAAGCATTATAGCAGCCTTCTAATTAAAGCAAATAAAAAGCATCTTCTCCAAACAAAAAAAGATAGGAATGAGTGCATCTATGTTTAAAGTGGCTCAGTCACCTCCAACCTCCCCACTTAAATCAGCTCAGTTTGAATGTATTATCTGGCGTTGGAAGACAAATAAAGTGAATCTAGATTGTTGTTTATATGAATGTTTCACTATTTTCATTCTTCTTCTTTCCCATCTCTAAGTCTATTTATAAGGGTTTTGATGTCCCAAGCCCAATGGAACTGTGATACAAACAAGTGTTTTGAAAGATTTTGATTTGTTGTGGAGCCGGAAGATTTAAAATCCAAATCTAAAAATTTGGATGCTAAGGAAGAGCTATTCAAATTTGTGGAAGAAAAGGCTTTATTCAGTATAGAGACTTCACTTATACTTGGTTCCTGATACTCTTCTCAGTCTCCACTGCTAAAATAATTTAATGTAAAGAGGGCTCAAGCATTTGATGCAGTGAAGAAGCTTCCTCAGGCAGGGGATTTTGGATACCGTGAAAGAGGTTCAAATTGTCAAGTATTTAATTTACTATTACTCATTTTTGCTGTCAAAGTTTTCTGACTGTAGAAAACATGAGTGGAAGATTATAAAAATGAGTAACTCCCATCTATCCCAATGCACACTGGAAACTCATGGGATTGTCAAAGTTTATCAGCAATCATCTTCCTCCACCAAAATACAAATTTAGCTACCAATGTTTGCCCCTTTGCTAGAGTTTAAAGTAATTCCCTTCACAACCACACTGATAATTAAGGTTTTAGGTCAAGATATAGGGGACTAAAGAGACATTATGATATCATTATCCCTATAACTTTTACTTAAATGAATGGATACAGTTTAACATTATCTGTTTACTTGACTCTGAAGGGGAGCTGGAATATCTACTGGAGTATGTACTGGATCAGGAACTCTAATCTCATTGCACCCATGGGATCAAAATTCCTAAAAAAGGAATACTTTAAAACCCACTTTGTCCATGGTGCTGTCGCGACATGCTTGCCATTTCTCTGTTTCAAGTAATTTATTTTACATTAAAAAACAAGGAGTTTTGTGCTTAATTCCAGCAATACAGTGGTACCTCGGACCACGAACGCCTCTCATCACGTCCAATTCGCTTCACGACCAAAAATTTCCCAAAAAATGTGCCCCGGTTCACGAACACCGTTTCGCTGCATGAACGGAAAAGTTCGTAAAAAATGCTCCGCTGCACGAACTCCGCCTCACTTCACGAACTCTGCCTCGCATCACGAACTCCGCCCTCGCATCACGAACGGAAAAGTTCGTAAAAATGCCCGGATTCACGACCTCCGTTTCGCTTCACGAACCGGAGCCGCGGACATTTTAAAAACAAGGTCAGAACAGATTAACCGGATTTACATTGAACCCTATGGGAAACTGTGCCTCGCATCACAACCAAAAAACAAGGTCGGAACGGATTAATCGGATTTACATTGAACCCTATGGGAAATTGTGCCTCGCATCACAACCAAATCGGATCGCGACCAGAGTCATTTCACGAATTAAGTTCGTGATCCGAGGTACCACTGTACTTCCCAAAGATTTCTTGGAAAATGAACATGGTGTGCCCATCTAGCAAGAAAGGGAGAAAGGGGCAGCATCAATAGTTTATTCCATGGGTCCATTATTTGAGTCCCCATATGGCTAAACGTGGCTTGATAAGGATTCATTGGAACTCTGCCTACACCAATCTGATTTTTAAATGTTTTAATGTTCTATTTTGTTCCTTTTTTCCCTACTTTCTTGGGTCTATTGATCTGGTTTGATCTATTTTCATTATAACATAGATGATTATTAATCATAACAACAGTCACTTAAGTAAAATGCCAAGGAAGAAATGTTTACACAATTGCATATTCTGAGCTACAGCCTGCATTTCTTCCACTCAACAGATATAAACTATGACATTGCTAATAGCCTTTTTTTTCTTGGAAGAGGACGCTGAAGGGTCATTATAGCGCCCCTGTACTTTAACCGATGAGTTGTCACCCATCTATTTTAAGACAAGGTATTATTGTTAATTTGAAGTGGGTGAGGGTTTCTATCAGAAGTCATTTGTTTAAGGACTGCAGGTTTATTTACTATGAACCAGAACAAAGAAAAGCTGTCTTCGCCAGGATCTAGTAAACAAAGCAAACATTAATCTTGTCCCTGGCAGGTC
Source organism: Rhabdophis nuchalis (assembly GCA_039707465.1). Lineage (NCBI taxonomy): Eukaryota > Metazoa > Chordata > Lepidosauria > Squamata > Natricidae > Rhabdophis > Rhabdophis nuchalis. Next base: position 75,851,093 of record CM077645.1, read on the forward strand.
CTATTGTCTAACTCCGGAATTTTGGAATTCTTTCAGATTTTTCTCAAATGCGATCAGACTAATCTAAAGTAACACCCAATCTTCATGCCTCCAGCTTGGCACTGAATATCTTACTATTGAACAGAATGGGAAGCATTAGGTAAATCCATTCAGACATACAGATAGACCCCCTGATATAATATTCAAGGTTGATTGGTACTCCGTAGGCCTCAGCCACATTTTCTTGGCCAAGAGTTATGACTGACTTCAATGCGTTAACTACCTTCATTAAATAACCTTGTGTGGAGTTGATTGGCCCTGATGGGACACATCCCTTAATGTTTCAGTTGCCAAATAGTGAAAACACAGCACGTGGACTGTCTTTGTTGGAAAGTATTATTTTAGGAGTGGTATGAATATTGTGTATATTGCAGTTAATCTTCAGTAATTGTTTCATTCAACAAAGCATTCAATGTCACTGCCATCAATCAAGATCAGTTGATGTGTGCACACATATGCGTTCACTCTAAGAACTTCAACTTTTATGACTTCAAAGAAAAAAGGGGGGGATGAATTGAACCTAGCAACACATATTTTGAAGATTAATTTAACATAATTTAACTTAGCAAAGGGTAAACATGATTAAAATATATTTCATGCTACCCTCACATACAAGTGGAATATTTATCTTATTTATTTTTATTTTATTTTATTAAATTTATACCCTGCCCTTCTCCAAACGGACCTAGGGTGGCACACAGAAATTTTAAAATACATACAAAATCAATAAAAAATTTAAAAAACTTATTTAATAACCGTCCTGTGCTAAAACCAAATTAAAATCCCCCAAAATTTAAAACTGTCTAAAATAGTCAAGTGCAGAGGTTACGCTAGGCCGGCTAGATGAAAAAAATGTGTCTTTAGACACTGGCGGAAGAGGCGGAGGTCGGAAATGGTGCGAAGTTCAGGGGGTAGGTCATTCCAGAGGGCTGGGCCCGCCACAGAGAAGGCCCTTCCCCTGGGTGTTGCCAGACGGCATTGTCCGACCGACGGCACCCTGAGAAGGCCGTCTCTGTGGGAGTGTATCGGTCTAAGGGATGTATTATGTATTATGTATTATTATGTATTATGACTAACTAAATCCACTGGAACATGAACATTTATCCACTACAGTAAAAGCAAGGCATAACACTGACACTCATAAATCCTAGTATGTTTGACTACATATATAGAATTTGCCTTGTTAAAAAAAACCAAAGGTAGTTACCTTCTAATCAGTTTATTGATCTATTTTGTTTGACTTGGCCTTCACTGTGGAATCCTTGGTGCTCTCTGTTGCACTGGAGTCCTCAGTCTACTGATGATGTTGCCTAGTCAGGTAATGAAATGTCTGCAAGCCAACAACCAGGCTCAGAGCGGAATGGGACAACTCGCCATAGCCAACTTGTCATGGCTAACTTGCTAAGACCAACTGGCTGTGGGAGAATTCACCCACAGCCAACTCCCTGTGGGACAACCTGCCATGAGACAATTTAGCAATTCAATTTAATTATTAGGTTTAGGTTTATTGGATTTATATGCAGCCCTTCTCCCAAAAGTACTCAGGGCGGAGTACAACATAAAAAACGCATATTACAAAAGTTAAAAAGAAGATTAAATAAAATATCCCAAAAACCCAATTGACATTTACAGTAAAATGTTAAAAATTAAATTTAAATTAACAATTAAATTAATCATTTATTTTATTTAGGCGAGACCGGCTTGCTGGAAAAGCCAACTTTTTAGGGCGCGTCGGTCAGGAATTATGGGAAGCTCCGGAGGCAGCTCGTTCCAGAGGGAAGGCGCTCCCACAGAGAAGGCTCTCCCCCTGGGGGTCGCTAGCCAACACTGTCTGGCCAATGGCACCCTGAGGAGGCCAACTCTGTGGGATCGCATTGGACAGTGGGAGGCTACTGGTGGCAGTAGGTGGTCTCGCAAGTACCCTGGGCCTAAGCCATGGAGCACTTTAAAGGTCATAATTAATACCTTAAAATTTTAAACAGTAATTTTTGTCATTCATATTTCATGTGTCTCTGTTTTTGCATCCTTTCTTTAATGATGTTTATTCCACCATTTCTTTGAAATTAGTGTAACTCTTGATCCACAGCAAGTTCTTCCACAGCAAGTTAGCTGTGGCAAGTTGGCTATAGTGAGTTGGCCATGGTAAGTTGGCTGTGGTAAATTATTATAGACTCCACAGGTCAATCCTGAGCTATATTCTCTTCCATTCCCAGTAAGAGCTCTCCAAATTTCTCCAAGTCTATACATTAACATTGAGCATATAAACAACAACAACAACAACAACAACAACAACAACAACAACAAAATGAGCTTCAGGTCTCAGTACAAAAATGCAAATATGATATAATATGTATAATGGCAGAGTTTTTGGATGAATCCAATGACTGGACAACAGCGATTAAAGAGCACAAAGTGATGAAAAAATAAAGCAGTAGAAAGGAGGTTGAATTTTACCTTAAAATATTTATTTCTGCTCCGAAATGCAAACGAATGAACTTGGCAATACTATGGAGAACATTTGGGTTAATATAAATGTGGGAACAAATATAAGTGACATTGTATTGATCACCCATCTAAGAACATCTGGAAGCTGTCTCCCAAAAGCAAAATCTTTCAAAGAAGTATGAGGTCCTCATGATGGAAGATTTTAATTATCTCAACTTTAGGTTTGGGGAAAATTTGGTTTAATTAAATTTATTGATTTTCAAAAAAAAGATTAAAAGGTTATAAAACAAGAAAAAATGTTTGAAAAACAAAAAAAAACCTATAAAAAAGAGAAGATAGTAGTGGACAGGAACAGTCATTCAGTAGCCTCCCAAATTTGACTTCAATATGGATTTTCCTGACCTCACCCCTACATATTAATCATCAGACAGTTGCAGATTCATCAGACAGTTGCAGATTCCAGTCCCTTAGTTGTGTGAAACTTTTAATGAGAACTTAGTCTCTCAATTCAATAAAGTGTGTATAACTCAGGGGTCTGCAAAGTTGGCTCTTTTAAGACGGGTGGACTTCAACTCCCAGAATCCCCCAGCCAGCATAGTTGGCTGGGGAATTCTGGGAGTTGAAGTCCACCCGTCTTAAAAGAGCCAACTTTGCAGACTCCTGGTATAACTCATACCATTTATGTAACATTGTGCCTCAAATCAAACGTAAAATATCATTCATCTGGAAGGATTAAATTGCAATCTCCATCATTTCCAATTGGCAGAGCTCAGTTGTCTAAGGATGATTGGAATCATAACCGGATACATTTGGAAGGGGGGGGGGGTTGCCTTTGAGGAACTATCAAATACATTCCCTTTCTATTTTTCAATATCTTCTTGGAGAGCAGTTATTTCCAAACTAAACTGCATGTTTCTAATGTGTGTTTCCAGCTTACTTGTTGCTTAATGTGACGCCTCCCCTGCAGCTGTTTCTGTTTCTGGATTTAATGTGGATGATAAACCCAGGCAACAGGAGAGAGTTTGATTGCAACTTGACTATAAGCAGATCCAGAATTTCATAACATGCCATAAAGAGGATTTATGGGATAATGGGCACGCAACACTAAATCTCTCATCTTGGAAATGTGTCAAAGCAATGAAAGCCTAATCAGCCGAAGAAGGCTTCTTGCTCTGTGTTTCCCACCATATTTGTTCATTTGTTTTCCAGTCACATGACTTTGCAAAGCCCCCAGTTTACGTATCTCTGACTCTGGGAAATGCTAAATCCAAAATCAAGCTGTTTATAAAGTTGTTTTATTGATTGTAATCAAAAGATGTTTAGACAGCAAAACTGCAACTGGTGGAGATGTTATTCATCGAGGAATGTTCCTGCAATTGTCCTGTAAACCCACTGAAATATGGATTTGTTGTCATTTCAATAGTATTCCAGGAAGGGAATGATTTGTAGGAACAATTGCTAGATATTTCAGATCTGATCGTTTGTTAACTATTTCAAAACAAAATATAGATTGGGAAAAATATCCCTCTGCAGGAAATTAGATGTTTATTTCCTGCCCACCCCACTTTTCCCTTGAAAATATTTTTCCGACAACAGTCGCAATAGTTTTCTTATGGCCAAGATAGCTTTTGTCAAGAAAGAGGTGGTATCTTGATATTTATGCTCACAAACCAAATAAAGTTATTTGAATTGGAAGCAAACAACCTACAACTACCCTGAACTCATGCTTTTAAGAGGTCGGGAAAGGGAGAAGCAAGGATTCTTTACTCCAGGATGGAATTGTGCTGACATCAACAATGGTAGGCAAAATTTCACTTTCTTAAAAAAAGAAGGGTCTAAAATTTGTTATTTGGGTTATAAATTGAAGAAAACCTAAAACTAATTTAAATTAAATTGTGGGGAAGCAGAAAAATTATGGAATTAACTAAAATCAGATTAAACCCAAATAGGACAATATAGTTAATTTAAATGAACTGTATTTACAAAAGTCGATAATAAACATCTTTAATTAGTACAGAAGAAAATGCTATCTGATGTAACAAGCTGGAGAGTTTTCTTACTGGAACTATAAAGATGGATTTTTTCCTAAAAAAATATCTAAACTAGCCAATCCTAATCTCATGTCCTCCAGAAGTTTTGATTTCAAATAGTGTTATTTTGAGCCAATGTAACCAAGGGCTGTGAGAATGATGGCAGTGATCAACATCAGAAGGTAATGTAATTGCCAAAATGACTTCAATTAGAAGTTGTTTTCTTGGCAACAATGTGAAGTGTTTTCCATTGGGATTTTTTTTATTTTTTTCTTAACTTTCTACTCTAGCCAACTTTTCCATCAAAACACTAGGTCTTATACTGGTCAGCCATTTTTTAAATGTTGGTGCATGTAATCTGTTGTGATCAGAATACTTATCTACAGTATAAATAAATCTAATCTGGAATAAGTAAATCTAGGATGGGGATATAGGAGAGCTAAGACTTTCACAAAAATCTATTTGCACATTTTAATGAATACTTTATTTTTAATGAATATTTTACAAACAAAACTAAAACTAGAGTACTTCCTACTGACTTTACTCATAATTTTATATGTAGCTTTATCATGGGTTTTATATGGTTGTAGCACATCCTTTTTGGATATTCCTTGCACTATTTCAGTAAAGGGAAGGATTAGATTAGCATAAACTATTGCTAAAGATAACTTTGTTACTTGCAAAGCAGGGGTGGGTTTCTGCAGGTTCGCACCAACTCGCGAGAACTGGATGCTGAAATTTAGAGAACCGGTGAGAGGGTGTTCCACCGGCGTACCTGGAAGTAAATCTGGAAGTAAATCTGGCCCACCGCTGCCAGGGACCCAATGGGAAGGAAAGGAAAGGAAGGAAAAAAGGAAGGAAGAAAGGAAAGAAGAAAGAAAGAAAGAAAGAAAGAAAGAAAGAAAGAAAGAAAGAAAGAAAGAAAGAAAGAAAGAAAGAAAGAAAGAAAGAAAGAAAGAAAGAATTTATCATCACAATTGAGTCCAAAATTTTGGTTGCTAAGCAAGAGCGTTGTTAAATGAGTTTCACCACATTTTAAAAGGTGGCCACTCCCACCTGTCACATGACTGCCAAGCCACGCCCACAAAATAGGCCACACCTACAGAGTAGGTTCTAAAAAATTTGAAACCCAGCCCTGTTGCAAAGATATTGACAGGAGCAGGAAATAGATGAAAAACCAAAAGCTACTCTGAAGAAACATGGGTAGACAATAAAAGACAAATCTCAGCCAAACTTTATCTTTTTGAAAAACAAGAAGCAGATGTTGCTACTGCTTCTCTCAGCCAGCTTCAACCAGGATTAAGGTACAGTTTGTCAAATGTCACACGAGGGCATGTCATATATCATTCCCATTCCTTCTTAGACCAAACGCTCCCAGATGCTTTTGAGTAGAATTAGGTGGAAGAGGAAAGTAGTGTTCCTGTCTTGCCTTGACTGTTAATCTAGGCTACAAAAATGTAGACTGGTGGTAGCAAAGATACATAGAAATGCCATGCAAATATTGCTGCCCAGATCAGATACTCTACCTCTGATAGGAATCCACCAATTTATCACTATGAAAACCAGTGTCTTTGAACGGGTGTTCTTGAATGATAGGAAGCCTTGGTGATGTAGGAGATGATCAGGCTGAGTCCGAGGGCAGGGTCAAATGCATAATCACTCTGGGGTACCTATGCCCTTGGAAGAGACCTAACTCCAGCCCCACTTCCCCCATGAAGTCTGTTGACCCTTATCTGGTACCAATTTGCTGTAACCATTAGTAGAGCAGATTTTGGTGTATAGATTGCAGGGAATACATTTGCAGTGCTTTTTTTAAACCTTAAATGGGCTTGTGATGTCCCGTGCCTGATAGCTTAATGCACTTATTTATAAGATTTAGTATATACTATAAGGAAATGGGGTTTCTTCTCTTATACAAATGGTACCCACTTAGCAGTAGTGGCTGCCATGGCCTGGCCGCATGGCAATATAAATCTTGGATCTGCATTGTCAGATACTGTGTTACTGCAATCATACAAGAGCCCCTTTCATAAAACAGGGGGATCCCAAATCTGAACTCAGTTTATCACAAATTGATCACTGGTGTTTGGTTTGAAAAGTTATTTACTGTATATCTATGTATCTTTGCTTTCACCCTGTCAAATAGTCCCTGATGCTTAGCACTCAGTTTAATAAAACTAGGTAAATTAGAAGTTAATTCTGTAACTTGGGGAAGGAGGGCAGAAGATAAATGATGGAAAATTTGGGGAGTAATTAGGAGCCGTATTTGTTACGCTGTACTTTCACTGCATTTATTTTTGAAATCCACTAGAGGGTAGAAGAAAATTAATCATTCCTCTTAAGGTAGTTTTCCAGTGGCTTTTCAAGTACAATGATTGAAGGAAAGGTGAATTCGTTTTTAAAAAAAGTTAATTCTGAAAAGAAATTTGTGAGAATTGTCCTGCTGAAAACAAAATTGCACTAAATACACTAAAGACCAGAGATGGAAAATCCAGAAAAAACAGAGAGTTTGTTTGGCAGCTCAACAAATGAAAGATTACTGAACAGATGTTGCATATGTGCTCTGAAACCTGATTTTTACCACTCTGCCTAAGAACTAGTGCAGGCCATCTTGAATTGCATTGGATAATTTCTACACCTAAAGAAACCATTACACAAAATCAGACCCTTTTTCAAAGGGAGTTTGGACACTCGTTTTTCTGCCTATTGAGTTTGTACCCTATGCCATACTACTTCCTAGTTCTGGATTATAGTGCAACTACACAAGGAGCTCTTTAGGCCCCTGATGGGATGAAAAAGATGAAAAAGTGGTCTCAAGATCTTCAGAAGAAACTTGTTGCTTGTAGCTGCTTAATGAATTATGAGAAAATGTGATTACATGTACCTGTCCTAGCCAAGACAGAAAACTAAAAGGGGCAGAACTGGAAGGGAGACTAACAAGAGATCCAGGATAGTAGACCAGACTGGAAAGTTTAAAAGCAAAGAACCCATTATTCTCTCTGATGATGTATGGCTATGAATAATACGAAGAAGGTTGACTCTTTGTGATGCTGAAGAAGGTGGGTTTGCATTCCTTAGTCAGCCACAAGAAAACAGTTCAATATTAGAGAAATTGAGTCAGAGGTATCATGTATCACACTTGGGATACATCACAATGGCTGATGCATCTGCTGAAACTATATTAACGGTATGTGACATGAATGGAAAGAGAAAAACAGGCTGATAGCATGTAAGGTTGATAGGTAGCAAACTGAAAGCCACAAAAAAGCATTTCTATTTTTAATATAGTGAGTGACAGGACAGCTTAGAGAGTAGTTAGCCATAACTACTCTCTAAGTAGCCATAACTACTCTCTATTTTTAATTGCCTGTGCCCCGCCTCGAGTCCCCTTGGGGAGAGAGAGCGGGATAGAAATTAAAATTATTATTATTATTATTAAAGCCACCAAGAGCTTTAGTTGAGTTACAGCTACAGCTACAACTTGAGCCAAGTTGAGCTGCAACTTGACAAAGCACAACAACAACAACAACAACAATAACAACAACAACAACACTCACTGAAACACTTCTCTAGAAGCTTCCACCTCCAAATTTTCCTGTCTGCTTATATACTTATAGTGATTCAGGTTCACTTACAAATATGTCTATGAAAACACACACCACAAAATTACTAGAGTTCTACTTTATATGCATGTGGGAAACAGAGAAGGCCTTTGAAATATCTGTCCATTTCTTCTGGAAGATGCAGCTGCTTTCCTGCTTTAAGGAAGGATGCTTCAGTCAAGCTGATACTCTTTGCAAAATACTCCTTTCAAGTATGTTGCTCAACCCTAATAAATGCTACACTAAACAGTATTTATATTAGTATGGTAAAATCAGCATGAGAATAGACAAAGAATTGCAATGCAGTTAAACCCCTTTTGAATGAATGCACAAATATACCAAAGGAATAGAACTTTTATCATAACATTCTGCCAATTTTGACTACCAGTATCTCACAGAACTTGCTGCTAAACACACTACATTTTGGTAAAAACATTTCCATTCAATTATCTGGATACACATACTGTATGTAAGTTGATATCTTTTTTCTGAAAGTATGAGCACACAAGAACAATTACTCACTGGACATGCAAGCACGGTGTATATTTCTGATCGGTTGTGTGGGAAGATTGAGAATCATCTATTTCTTTCTGTACATGATATTTCAGCTGACTCAAGATAAGTAGGAGAAACAAGATAGCCTTTGAAAAGGGGAGAAATGAAGAATTTTGTAAATGCACAGCTGCAGTTTAGTTTAGTTTTATTCAATTTGTATTTATTCAATTTGTATCCCGCCCTTCTCCAAATGGACCCAGGGCGGCCAGTTGGTCCCCTGCCAATGGCTTTAAGGAGAAATGCCATACTCATGTAGCATATGCTCACAAGAACATGAAGTATTATTTTGGACTTGATTTCAGCTACCATATTGAACAACTGAGGTAAATTTAAAAAGTAGATTAATGAAGACTTGATATTACTGAAAAGCAATTACGTTCCTCATATTGTTGTAACGGGAGCCTTAATCGCAGGGCAAGGTAATTGAATACCTTAACTATTTTATCTCTTGTGAATTCAAATATAGATTGAGGACACCTGAGAAGGCCACATAAAATGATGTACTCTGCTATAATATTCAGAAATAATTTACCTGTGGTTTTTTTTTTTTTTTAAATCCAGATAAATCAGGACAGGAACAAAGAAGGAAACAAAATGATCAGGGGATTGAAAACTTTGTCCTATGAGAAAAGAACTGAAAATGGTTACACAGATGAAGGACAAGAGTAGTGGAACAAAAGAACTAAAACAAAAGAAGAATTATAGACTTATCTAACAAGTAGGTGGACTCTGGCTGAATGCTCACAAAAGCTTTGTAAAAGCGAATGGTAATCCAGCACCATACTCTATTATGTAATCAGATGCTAGGCTCTAGAGATGTACAAAACTCACGAGCTTGGATACTACTAACTACTAAGGGATTGGAGGGTTTGCTTCGGGAAACTATCAAACTTTTGAAGGAACAGCAGGGTCCAGAGGAAAAAGGCCCACTAGTGAGCCAGGCCATTCATTGGTGAATTTTGTGCCTTCCTAGTGGGCTCCCTTCTGTCAAATGTATTTAAGTAGGTACCATATTTAAGTGGGTACTTGTTTTCCTTGTTACCTTCTGGGAGGCGCTATCAACCTTGTGAACTCTCAAATTTCCTCTTTCCGCTATATTATCAAGATGGATAGTATATGTGTATTTAGAATAGACTAGACTAGAATTCTTTATTGGCCAAGTGTGATTGGACACACAAGGAATTTGTCTTTGGTGCATAAGCCCTCAGTGTACATAAAAGACAAGATACATTCATCACAAATCATAAGGTACAACACTTAATGATAGTCATAGGGTACGAATAAGCAATCAAATCATACTAGGAAACAATCAATATAAACTGTAAGGATACAAGCAACAAAGTCACAGTCATACAGTCATAAGTGGGAGGAGATGGGTGATAGGAACGATGAGAAGATTAATAGTAATAGTAATGCAGACTTAGTAAATAGTTTGACAGTGTTGAGGGAATTATTTGTTTAGCAGAGTGATGGCGTTCGGGGGGGGGAATTGTTCTTGGGTCTAATTCTGGTGTGCAGGGCTCTGTAGCATGGTTTTGAGGGTAGGAGTTGAAACAATTTATGGCCTGGGTGTGAGGGGTCTGTAAATATTTTCACAGCTCTCTTTTTGACTCGTGCAGTATACAGGTCCTCAATGGAAGGCCCGTTGGTAGCAATTGTTTTTTCTGCAGTTCCAATTTCTCCTCTGAAGTCTGTGTCTGTCTTGTTGGGTTGTAGAACCAAACCAAACAGTTATAGAGGTTCAGATGACAGACTCAATAATTCCACTGTAGAACTGTATCAGCAGCTTCGTATGTATATACATATGTATATATATATAGCATATTTATATGTGTGTTGTGTATGTATACACTTTTGAGAGCAGGTGACATAATTTTATTTTTAATGTGTGTCAAAGTGCCCACAGATGACAATAAAGGTTATCTTATTTTATATAGTTTTTATAGAGAATTCTTTAATTTGGATTTCTGCATTGAGTAGGGCAACCGACAGTACATAGAGTAAAATGGCTATCCTCTTAAAATGCATTTAAATACAAACTATCCCCATATTTCCTTAACTGTTAATAAAAAGCAGAGAATATCAAACACTAAGTGCTAGATATCTGCAGTGGAAGAAGAATTTACTTGAATACATCTGAAAGAACTCTGGAAAGCAGCAAAGCTGGAGAATATTGTGTTATTTTATTAATAGGGACAAAAATGGATGACTATCTGATTCCAGCAAATCTTTTCTAGAACATGAGCTCTGGAACATGAGCTCTGTTTATCAAATATTTACTTTAGCTTTAAAAAGTCCCACAGATAGTACTCGTGTTAGAGTACTGGAAGTTAGGAAACATAAATAAAATAGAATTCCAAAACATTTCAGAGTTTGAAAATATAAATAAAGCCTACTTCTCAAACAAATGTTTTATAATGGAAGCCTACTCATATTTTTAACAGATATTAATTCTCATTTACCAAATGCCTTGTTTAGCAACCAAAGTTCAATAGTATAAAAGAAAACCCAGCTTTGCACCCATTCTCACATTTATAATCAACACAGCATCCAGCACACACATCAGGGGTGGATTGTTGCCGGCACTACTGCTGGTTTGGTGCATGCACAATTTTGCACGCACACACTTGTTTTGCTGGCCCACCAGACATGCGCTCCACGTGGGTCCACAGTTGCCCATAAATAGATATGTGCATGTGCAGAACATTAAAAAATGAAAAAACAATGCCACGCTGACTGGGGAACTGGTTTGGAGGCGGGGCAGGCCTGAGTTGCTGCTGGTTCTGACAACCCAGGCCAACAAACCACTACCGGTTCTACCAAACTGGTCCGAACCAGTAGGAACCCACATGGTTCACTTAAAGGACAGCAGTTTAACTGAATAGGAAGTATACCTTAAATCCATCAGTCACATGTTTTTCCACTTAGCGATTGCAATGTGTAGCAATGAAATTGCAGGTCCCAATTGTAGTCCCTAAGCAAGGACTACCTGTATTTGCAAACAAACACGTTAGGTAATGGCTGTTTGCTGGAAAGATGTACAGTGTAATTGATCAAGAGGAAGGGCTGGATAAGAACGTGGGAGGCAAATGAAAAACATCTGTTATTTACACAGGCTCTGAGCTGATTATCCACCACGAGTCTGGAAAGAGCAGCATCCATAGAAGAAGAAACTGACTTCATCATCATTTCTAAATGTGAATAAGAAAAAAAAGTGCAAAGTGCAAAAGGATCCATGCACATTTTTGAACATCGTGTAATGTAGAGCTACCCTATCTAGCCATCAAAAATATAGATGTCATTAAATGGCTGCAAATTTTAAAAAAAATGAATGTAAGGATCAACAAACACCAGCCACAGACCCAATCCAGGCTGCTGCTTGTTTTGCAAGCTGAGAATGGGTGTATGAGCAGCAGATTGCTCCTGGGGTGAGAGGCAGAGTGGCTGATGATGTTTTGGGCAATGGTAACCTATCTGTTGCCATTGCACTGTCCAACAGTTGTCCTCTGTTGTTGGCCTGCAGACCTGCCAACTACACCCATAGAGGCTGAAGAAGTACAGGATCTGGCCATTTACAAACAGGTATTGCCAACTCTGGTCTAATTCTTTGCTACTTATAATGCCTGTCTGGAGTATCAGAGTATCTCTGTTGTAACTCTGCACAATAGTTATTTCACTGTATTTATAACATGATGCTCGAAATCAATTTTAAAAAAAAAACCCAAAGTGGGCACCTGTGTTTCTATGGCTAGCCTGAACTTTGATTGCAGTTGCTATCATCATCCTACCTACTGCATAACTACATCTTTCAACTCACCACAATTGATAATGATGCAACCTCCAATAGGCTGCACACACCCATGTATTTTTCATTGACCATGAGACTCATTTAGTTCAGAAGCCATAATCCAAGAAGAGCTATGCACTCCAAAGCATACATTCTTGTGTGGAAGAGGAACCGTGACCCCGTGATTATTTCCCAATCCATGTTGGAGCAGTACTTCTCTAACTCTGTCACATCTGGCTGACCTTACTGCCGTGGCAGCTGCTCCTACTCCTACAAGCTTGGAGCAGAGGGCCTTGGAGTGATGTCACCTCTCTCCTTCACACCACATAACAAATGAACACTAGCACCAAACAACAGAAACTGGACTAGAAATAGACATAATTCTTGGCAGCTGATTGCTAATTTGCTATAACTAGCATGTTCCTTTAACCAAAGTTTATTTTCCCAACCTAAGGATCCAGAAATAGAATTGTTTTCTCCCGTGGGATTGGGGGGTTCAAGCTGCATGAGCTGGAAAGAAGGAGAAGCAAAGCCAGGCCACCTGCAAAGTCCTCTTAAAGAGACAGATATTCTGATGTTTAAAGAGGCTTAAAAAGACAAATTCAAGAAAGGTCTTGGTAGGTCTGCTGAAATAAAGAATACAGACTGCCTAATATCTCCCGTAGGTGTCTTTTTTCAAGGACATCATCATCAAGTGTTCCCAACCTATCTTTGATATATCCCTCTCTTAGTTTAAATGACATCTGTGCAATCTTTGTTATCTCCTGATAATGCCTGTTCCCATAATAAGCTTTGAGCTACTTTGCTTTCTGCACTTTCATCTCGGCTAATAATACTTTCTTATTATCTTTCATCAGAAGGCAAAATGCCACACATTGCCGGAACATGCAGTTTGACTTTTAAAGAAATCTGCCGTTCTTTCCAGCAAAGACGTCCTTTTGGAAGGAGATGAAGACAAACAGGAAGATTTGAGAGGGTAACAGCTGAACAAGTGCAAGATGACATTAACCTTCTATGGATACAAATATGGAATAGATTAATTTCTCTCCCTCATTCATCTGGACGTGCTTTTCTTAAGAAACTCTTGGCCTGGGCCTTTGAAAAATATATATATAATTTCCTGCTTTCATTCTCTTATACACATTCAAAAACACTTTAGTATTGCAGAATAACAATGTGTTTGTGTTAGTTTAACAAGCAAAAGTTGCAATCCCGCTACCCTATGCCTATTCTTAATTTTTGATTTGTAAGAGCTGGAAGGAATTTGAAAGAAACTTCTACAGTGACAACCCTTCAGGTATTTGATGATAACTATTATGTCCCCTCTCAACTGTCTCGTCTGCAGCTTAAACATCCCTAGGTCTTTTAACTGTTCCGTATTCCCTGTGACTGGGATGTATGTGCACTGTGAGGATGTGTATCGCTATTGTACTTTATGGAAAAAGTTTCTCCCACATGAAATAAAATGTAAAGGCTTTGTGCCTTTATTGAACTAAACGCCAGAGGCTTTAGGAGCTCGACTGCCTGACTGGAATGAATTAAGAACAAACTGGAAATGTTTATGTCTCTGTTTCAGGGATGTCTGCAGGGTGTGATCAGAAAATAGGCCACGCGTCAATGCCTCATGACTGCCATCTTAATTTAAAAAAAAACCGTAGTCTGCAGATAGCCTTGACCCACACAATACTTTAAGTTATAATTTGCTTTGGGCTTAGCCACGTTTCATTTTATATATACCAAATCATGGTCACTTTAAAATAGTTAAAGCATAAATTAATGTGATGTGTAAACTCAGGTTAATGACTTTGTTCAATTGTGCTAAAGCAAAATTTAAAAAAAAACATGGTTAGTACAATGTATGAGCTCAGTGGGGCTTACTTTTGTGAATAACATTGTGCTGTAACTGTTTAATAAATGGTATTCACATTTATGCTGAGACATTGCTGCTAAATTCAACTATTTGTCAATGAATCATCTCAGTATTATTTTATTATTATTTTATTAAATTTATACCCCGCCCTTCTCCTTGTTAGGACCCAGGGCGGCGCACAGGCATCTTAAAAACACAAAAATACAATAAATATCGATTAAAATGTAATTAAATTCATTAACCCGTGCTAAAAACCCAATATTAAAAACCCTACCAAATTACAAATTTCCTTAAAACGTCAGAAACGGGGGGCTATCCTAGGCCGGCTTGTTGGAATAAGTACGTCTTAAGACGTTGGCGGAAGAGGCGGAGGTCCAAGATTGTGCGAAGGTGGGGGGGGTAGGTCGTTCCAGAGGGCCGGGCCCGCCACAGAGAAGGCCCTTCCTCTGGGTGTCGCCAACCGGCATTGCCCGGCCGACGGCACCCGAAGAAGACCCTCTCTGTGGGAGCGGATCGGACGAAGGGATGTATGGGGCAGGAGGCGGTCTCGTATATAGCTAGGCCCCGAGCCATGGAGCGATTTAAAGATGGTCATCAGTACCTTGAAGCGCACTCGAAAGTATAGCTTACCACTATCTATAAAGCCCACTGTGGATATAGAATTGCAGCTTTGAAATGAACTGTAGCTTACTCCACCCTCTTGAATTATTTTCCTTATCAATGTGGTGATTTATAAGAGAGTGAATCACAGTTAGGAGGAGAAAGGAAAAGCAGCATGTTAATTCACTGAATCAATTTTCGTCACAAATATGACATTCTAATTATAATCCTATAATTCACGTTTCAATTTGCAGAAGATTTAAAAGATGTTCCTCGGAAAAGCCACAGGCATAGCAAGGAGCTGACCTTAAATGAACTCTCCTTATCCTCTTGAAAGGGTATACTGTAAAATGAATAAAAATGAAAGAATTTGCAGTTATCTAACTGATCTGTCATTATCTTCCACAATAACCAATTTCATTGTAATTTTAGTACAATGACAATAAAGATTATTATTATTATATTATTATTAACGGAAAAAATAAACACAACACTATTTTAGCTGAAGATTGCACACTAAAGCCTAAAAGCCTTTTGGTCTTATTAGATGTGTATGGGTGTAATTTGATTCTACAGCAATTTGAACAGGCTACTGTGTACTAGAATGCCACTTTAGAGTAGGGATTAAGGCATCTGGCTAGAAACCACGAGACTCTGAATTCTAATCCTACCTTAGCTATGAAGCCACCTAATGGAATAGTCATTCTCTCTCAGTCCTGGAATGGAGGCAATAGCAAACCACTTCCAAAATCTTGCCAAGAAATCTGCAGGGACCTGTCCAGGCAGTTGCCAAGAGTCAGCCCTGACTTAAAGGTAGACACACACAATAGAAACTTTTATCTGAAAATTACTAGAGGTAATTTTCAGTTTAGCTGCACTGAGCACACTGGCAGTCAATCGACTCTCTATCCAAATCAGAACAAAAAAATACATAATTCAGCTCAGCTAGCAAAAGATACTTTATGTTCATTAACATCAGCAAGCATCAAAACAACCAACTCAGCAAAAACGGGATAAAATACAGACAGAAACAGGTAGAGAGAGACACAAACAATAGGCAGGAATTAACATGATCTACTTATCTCTAGAACTATATCACAAGGCAGATTACAATCCAACCTCCCTGGAATCAATAGTGTATGGGTTCATTTATTTCTTTTATATCACTGCCTCACTTTATTGTGAGGCACCTAGGATCACATAAAACTTTTTTTAAATGTATGGAGCACCCCAGATGTAAGGCTTTTATGAAAGAGTATAGGAGGAAAGTATAGATGCAACTAGACTATCAGGTGATCCTCTCTTATATTCTGTACCATGAAAGAAACAATTTGTAGGCCAAGATAATATATTCATTGGCTATTCTCAATGGGCGAATTCCAAATATATTGGAACTACAACTTGCAAATCTCAATACATGTGGAGGCAATGGAGAAGACTTCTGGTGGAGGCCCTTTTCATTCTGCCTTAGAATTGAATTAATTAAAGCACACAACATGGATTGTTTAATTATATTTTCTTGACTGGCTTCACAAAAAGGGCTGTGTCACTAACTAAACAAAGTAAGGTATGCTAAGGCTAAAACTAACCAAACGTAATAGCTTAATTTGATATGCAATTCAGCCATTCAATGGGTTTACTGCATACACTAAATAAGAAACCATGGCTTTAAAGCCAGCACAGCTTCACATAATGGAACAAATCAAAACTAAACCAATCTCATTATAAATATAGAATAACTACACTATGTGCTTAAAACAGACTGAAAACCTCAACTGTAGTGAATCTGAGACTTAGTTTGATGTTTTAGAGATATATCTGTTGAAAATTTCCTGCTTCCAGCATACAGGGGGAAGAAAAAAACACATTAAATAGGCAGGATTCCCATAAGAGACATGTGTTTTGCTGTCATTTTGCCCAAGTAATCCAAGGATTCTCTTCCTTTCATCAGCTGAATATTTGTTATTATTGCAGCTCCGAGTTTGATATATTCAAGGAGATGTATTTGTGTTTGTTAGCCTTATTCTCTTTATCCTTGATTCTTTAGCCTCATATGCTGCCTGGGGACTTCTGGCAGTTGAAATCCACGCATCTTAAAATTACCAAGGTTGAAAAATAATTTAAATCAAGAAAAAATATAACATTGAGAAATCCTGAGAAAAGATAGGATTAAAGGCCAATCAGGGAAAATAAAAACTGCAAAAGTTCTTTATGTTATGTTGATACAATGGAAATAGTCTTTTCTATTCTATTCACCTATGTAAGATTTACTTGAGTTAATGGCTGAAAAAAATAGCCTTAAAAAAATTGGGGTACAGTCCTTTGAGGAAGTCTGGGCAGAGACATTTTGGTTGGCCTCTGTGTCCAACATAGACATAAGCTCTTTGAGGGATGATATTTTTATCTCACACTTCAACTTTCCAACTCTGCGGGACTCTGAAAGAAAGCCGTGTTTGGAAAACTATGGCAGACTTCCAAAACCAACTCAGATGAAATTTGTTGCTAGATAAGGAAGTAGTGCAATTATCTTTCTGACCAAGCAGCTTTTCATTCATAGGTGAAAAAGATTCACCATGAGCCTTTGTCCAAACAATGAGAGTTCACATGTAATGGAAAGATCTTGCCGTTGACTGAATAAATAAATGAGAAATGGTTATGCTGAAAAAGGGCGGCGGGGGGGGTGTGGTGGCTATCTGCAAACAGAAGCAGTCAGTCTGCTTCCTTCTGCACCATTTCAATTATCACTCACAAAATCTTAGCGAGTTTATTTTAAATAAAGGTATCGAGCTTAAAACTATCTGACTGTTTCGTTGCCCAAGATCATTATACAGCACTTTTCTGCCACAACACACTAAGATAAATGGTATTTTTTATAGAACTAAAGCAAAGCTTCATTTATTTTATTATACACTACACACTACACACACAGACACAGACACACAAGTGTCCAGTCTTAATTCAGTTTATTATTTCAGCCCGGCCGCTGGAATGTGAGCTCTGAAAGTAGATTTTTTTGGTTACAATCTGACAGTCCAGCAATAATTGCAGGTAGTCCTTGTCTTACTACTACAATGGAACCTGCCCATTAGACTAATAAAGTGTGATGGTCATAATGTGGATCACCATATGACCAAACTGATTTTATGACCTTTTTTTAACAGTAGTGTTAAACGAATGCTGCAGTTATTAAGGCAACCAGTTGTTCACTATGGGCCTGTTTTGCTGAAAATCAAAATAGTTAGAAAATGTCATCACAATAACTGCAGGATGCTCTAAATCAGGGGTGGGCAAACTTTGCAACTTTAAGTCTGAAGGACTTCAGCTCCCAGACTTCTCCAGCCAGCTTTGCTGGCTGGAGAATTCTGGGAGCTGAAGTCCTTCAGACTTAAAGTTGCAAAGTTTGCCCACCCCTGCTCTAAATGGACACAAATGAGCCCAAAGTTTCTGAGTGCCCAAAATGTGGTTGCACGACCATAAGGGGAGGACAGCATCAGAACTTTGGAACCAGATTGTAAGCCCCTGGGGAGGTCTGTCATAACTTTGAACACATGGTCGTAAATTGAGAACTATAGGCTTCAACTCTCGGCTCAATATATACCCACCATGTTAGGAGGAATAACAGTTGTGATCTTGGCCACCTAGATGTTCTCTTTCACACCAAGATGCTTTTGGTTCTCTTAATAAAGTGAGTTTTCGAAATAGTATTATTGCGCCACTGAATACTCTTTAAGCAATAAGTTTAGTGCGGTGGATAAAGAAAGAACAGTTGAGAATTATACACAGCCAGAGTGAACCTCTTGCCCAACTTAATGCTAAACTGGGGGAAAGAACTAAAAATGGATCCTACATACTTTATCAAATCGTGACAAGGCTGCACATCCTGATTGGGAGCCAAATGTTAGCTTCCTCTGACAGAAGGAGCTTCCATTGTGGGAGGAAAGCTTCCTCTGTTGGAAGATGACTTTTTCCGTCAGCGGAAAAAGAGACTTTGGATTCTCTTGCCTGCTTTCACTTCCTGCCATGTGCTCCTTCGCTGTGGTGTCATATTTTGAAAGGCAAGAGAACAGTGTTCAGCCACCGTTGCCACATCCCTGGGAAGAATCTACAGTACAGCGGCCAGACAGTCTGCCAATCTATGTATAAGTGCATTTGTGTAGCAGTTTCAATTTTCAGATGGTTCTCTTGCCCTGCCATTCATGGGTGTGAAATGCACATCAAGGGCAGACACAAAACAGAGAGAGGTGTAGTTTATACATCATGCTAAGCCATCACTTCCTTTGTTATGGAACTGGTTCAATACATTGATTCATTTTTTTTCTTAGCTCAGTTCAAATAACTACCCACTCAGCACATGACTCAACATTAACCCACAAATATACATTTAATACAATAGGCTATAAACCATGATTTAGGATCTTTGTGCACATTTTATTACTTTTTTCTAATGTGACATAGATTGAGATTAAAAGGTTAAATAAATTTATATTGTATAGTTCTCGCAAATCTGCTATTCAGAGTCGCCAAGTTTGTTGAGAGGGGAATAAGAAGGGGTGGGCCTCCTTAGGGTGCCGTCCGCTGGGCAATGCCGGCTGGCGACTCCCAGGGGAAGAGCCTTCTCTGTGGCAGGCCCAGCCCTCTGGAACGACCTGCCCCCCGACCTCCGCACAATCACGGACCTTCGCCTCTTCCGTCGAGCACTTAAAACATACTTCTTCCATGCGGCCGGCCTGATATAGCTATGTACATTATTGAATTTTTAGCTGGGTTCTTAAATTACGTTTTAGCACGGGCCAAATGTATTTAATTTAATTTTAAAGTTATTTGATGTTTGTATATTTATATTTTTATTTTCTTATTCCTGTGCACCGCCCTGAGTCCCATATGGGAGAGAGGGCGGTATAAAAGTATGAACAAATAAAATAAAATTTACAAGCCATAAGGACTGGCATTGTACAACATGCTAAACCAGTGGCTGACCATTACATCAGGTCCATGACTGAGTTTGCCTGTTAAATCATGATTTATTTAATCCTAAAACCTAAATACACGCAATGTAATGTGTAGTCATAAACAACCATAGTTTGCACATTACTAATTTTCTCAAGAAGCTAAACCCAAATCAAACAAACTTCATTGTTTGGGAAGACCGGTCATAGCATGTCGTGAGTCCTTGTTAGATTTCAATAATTGTATGAGTCAATGGAAGCTGCAGACCATAATCCATCCACACCCCAGACCTTTACTCATTGATGGGGCAAGTCTGAAGAGCAGCTGTAACCACATTTCATTTTGGAGAAATCACTGCATTATGATTAAGCCATTTATTAAAAAAAAAACACCTGTGAATATGGAATAGCCAGTGCCTTTAAAAGGAATCATAAGATCTCAGATTAAGGGGTGCTTTAGATACTTATCAAGGCTTCTAATTATACTGGTCTACCCCAATAATCAAACAGCTTTGATTTTCCTTAAATATATCTCTAAAGTAATAGGAGCTGGCTCAAGAATGTGTATTATTAATATGACATGACATTTCTGATATAAATTAACCGCAGTTGGAAAAAAAATATGATTCAACACAGAGATAAGAATCTGTTGTTATGCAAGAAGTAATGCCAGAAGTTACTCAGTTATTCAGCACTGGTTTATTTTATACAGTATATCACTTTTCCTGATAAAAAAATAAGATGTTTTTCTTGATTAAAAATCTTTTGTGAAATAGAAAAATATTGACTGACTTCATGAAAAATGAAATATAGCTGTATAAAAAATCTGAGTTCGTCAAAAAATATTCAATATGTAAGAAAATTAACTATAGTTAAAGATCAGCATTCATTTCTTCATTTTGGGAATTTGACGAGAGTACCATATGCTTTGCATCAAAGGATGCCTTCAATCCTCAGTATTCTCCAAGTTGAACTATGAAAAACTGTTTTAGATCCTTGAGAATTGATCCCAATCAACCTAGATGATATCAAGCTAATTTGATTAATTTATTAAATATCTTCCCTGGTTCTTATCCTGATCAGCTGAGACAAGAGGATAAGTATATGCTTGTGTCAAAACACCCTGTTAAGCCCCAATTAAGGCTAGCTGATGAGAGCTAAATAACTCGAAATAGATCTATCCTAGTCTCCCTGATTTATTTATTGATCAGCTCAAAAAACCTCACACTCACACACACACACACACACACACACACACACACATATGTCATAGAAATCCTTTTCAATATAAGCTACACTATGTAGAAAAAAAGAATTTTAAAAGGAGATAAGCCTTGATATAAAAAGAAGGAAATATAGCTAAATCTAGTTTACTCCATTCACTGACCTCTCCAAACCGTTCTGTACTTGAGAACAACTTTTCCTTCCTCTATATTCTACTTCATTCATTGTCATTTGTTCTTTAAACTTCCTGCTTTTCTCTTTATTGAGATTTCGTCAATTTTATCCATATTGTGATCTGTGATCAAACAAACCCGATGGGCTCACGTCATATTAAGCATTCATCCATTTTTAACATTTCTCCCATTATGCCATCTAAACCTCGCCATTTTTTTCAACCCTCTCACAGCTTTTATAATCTTCTTTTCATCATTTTCTTGGATCCTCACATTTTCCACATTCCGTTCCGTTCTTCAACATATCATTATCACCCCATACAAATCTCTAAAAAACCCTCCTTCTAGCATTCTTTCCCTTCAGTTTTCTCAGAAGTCATTTTTCTCACTTTTACTCTTAATCTTTCCTGCTGGAGGTTCCTTATATATATATCCTTCTTTGTGTATCTACAAAACAATAAATGTCTTTACTTTATCATTATAATGGTTCCCTACTCTCCTTGATTCTATTCTTTGCAACTATTTCTCTATGCATTATATACATTTGTACATTTTTTTTCCATTTTCATTTGTGCAATCATTTTCTTGTATAATTTTTCTTCATTTACACTACAGCTTCTTTTATTTCATCATTCAAAGAATATAGAATAATAGGGTTGGTAGGGGCCTTACGGGTCTTCTAGTTCAAACCCCTGTCCATAACTGGAAATCCTGTACCTTTTTAGACAAATGATTTTCCTGTCTCGTCTTGCAAATCTTCAGTGTAGGAGCCCCCACAATCTCTGATGGCAAGCCATTCCAGTGATTGATTGTTCTCACAGTCAGGACATTTCTCCTTAGTTCTAGGTTTGGAGCTCTCTTTAATAATCTTCCACCTATTACTTTTTGGCCTGTCCTTAAGTGCTTTGGAAAATAAATAGACTTCTCTTCCCTGTGACAGCCTCTCAAGTACTGGAAGACTGCTATCATATCAGTCTGTGCTCTGTGCTCCCACAGAGAGGGACTTCTCCGGGTGCCGTCCACTAGACTTTGTCAGCGGGCGACGCCCAGGGGAAGGGCTCTCTCTGTGGCGGGCCCAGCCCTCTGGAACGACCTTCCCCCCGACATTAGAACAACTACGGACCTCCGCTCCTTCCGTCTAAAATTAAAAACATATTTGTTCTGCTTGGCCGGCCTAGGGTAGTCTCTCGTCTATGGGATTGTTAATAATTTTAGATAGGGATTTTAGTATTTTAATTGGTAATTTTTAGCGCAGGGATATATTTAATTTGTTTTTATCATGTGTATGTGTATTTATTGTTTTATTTGCCCTGTGCACCGCTCCGAGTCCCTTTGGGGAGAGGGAGCGGTCAACAAATTATATTATATTATTATTATTATTATTATTATTATTATTATTATTATTATTATTATTATTATTATTATTATTATTATTATTATTATTATCACCCCTAGTCCTTTTCTTCATTAGACTAGACATGCCTAATTTCCTCAATCATCCATCATATTTTTTGAAATAGTTTCCTTAAGTATAATTCCACTCTTCTGTGCTTTCTTGCTTCATCATAGGATTCCATTTCTTCTGCTTAGACTTTTCCACTAAATGCTTAATATTATGCATACGTGTGCAGACCCACACAACAGGTCACCACCAATGGGGAGACAGATGGCTACTCTGGCCAAGCCAAATATGGTTCCTAGTCTAAGCAGGAGTTCTGGCCCAGAGTTGTGGCATTTCTGTTTTGGGTTAAGGAAGTGTGTCCTATCCACATTTGCACTTAGTATGGAACAGTCACTGATCTCCCACCGTTAGTCCTCTGAATTCACTTTTGGTTTCTTCTTGGATTTAGAAAGGTATATCATATTCCTAAAGTTTCCTGCTGCTAATTTTGTACTATTTTTCTGGAGATTAATCTCGCATGATCTACTTCTGAACGGACACACAGAGGACTAATTGCTTAAGAATACATCAAGCCAATTAATCATGTCCTGGTTGCTTAAAATACCAGCTTAAACAGGCAGAACAGATGATAACAAAAATATTTTGCAGCCTTCTCCATTTACTTATGACAGTACATGTTGCAATGAAAAAGATGGCATCTGAGCAAAAAACAACAACAACCCTACTCTTTAAGGGTTATCTACAAGAAATTGTAGAATTGGAGAAATTAATTTCAATCAGAGGCTATAAATGCATGGCTTAAAACATATTTCGTGTGGGTACCAGATCTTCCCAGGCAACTAGGAACAAATTTTGAAGGCAATTCATGCACACTTGTAAAAGAATATTTTATAGTACTAGGAGCCTTTTAAGTCAATGCTTCTAAATTGTTGCCAAGAGATTATTAATTTTTGAAAATTGTGACCAAAGCTGATTGGAATAAACTTGTTCTGTTGGTTTCAATGGATTATCGTATCTGAACCTCCCTCAACCTATGCACTTATGAATAAACAATTATGGAAAGAAAAGAGCCTATTTTTTAAAAGAAAGGGAAGGGGGAAAAAGAGAATTTGCTATAGGTTTTAAACTGTGTGAATCTTAATTTGAGATCTCAATTTCTGCATACTTCTTACAAATCCCAAACACCAGATGATTGATTTCTTATTCTAATTTTTAAGCTGTCAAAAAATGTAAGAAAGAACTTGAGCTGACACATACCTTGTGTCTTGATGCGTATGTAAAGTGACACCAATATAAACTGTATTTAAAATTACTTAGATATCATACAGTAAAACAGTAACATATTTGCTTTTAAATCTTATGTACTCCTCTCTCCATTGTTTTGATAGATGGATTATTAGCACATTAAGTTGTTTCTTTGTGGTTTTTTCTCTTTCCTTTTCTTTTTTAATGTTTTATAGATAAAACAGAATTTATAAAGAATCTATAAAACAGCAGCAAGGTAGATAGATTCAATCGCAGTAGTGATGTATTATTTGGAAGTGTCGTAGGACCAAGAAGGTGCCAGATCATCCTGGAGAAAATCCACCTATTTGATCACTGAAAGTTGCAATATGGTGGCATATGATTCATCTATCTATGAAGCAGAATTTTACAGACCCTTCCTCACTATGGAAAGATACTCACTATTGAGTATCACTCATTCCTCGACTTGAGATCCAGGAACATAAAGCAGTATGCACAATAGTCCTTCCATTTTTATTTTTTTCTAGGAAAATTATATGAATTCTATGAGCCAAGGCAGTGGAGAAAGAAACATATTTTCTTTATGGAAGTATCCTAAAACTGAGATCGCTGGGTTTCCAGCCAATCTAACTAAGTGCTCTAAATCTAGATCGGCTTATCCATCACAGCTGGTAATAGATTTTGTGATATTCTGTGTATTACTGGTTGTTCCAGATTATGTCCATTTGTATAACTCCCTTCGTGATCATTAATAATGTTTACTCTATATTGGTTTGTCAGAGCTCTTTCTTTTGGTAGTAAATGTGCTATTTATTTTATTTTATTTATTTATTTTATTTCGATTTATATAACCGCCCTTCTCCATCGAAATGAACCCAGGGCGGTGCACAGGGAGTTAAAATCAATAAATAACAATAAATACAGAGTAATGTCTAAAATAAATTAAAATAAGGACCTGTGCTAAAACATCCCATTAAAATTCTAAAATACATTTACTCATTAGCTAAAATTGAATTAAATCAGAGCTCTAAGCTCTCAAGCTAGGCCGGCTTGATGGAAAAGATATGTCTTAAGTGAGCGGCGAAAGAGGGGAAGGTCTGTGATAGTCCGAAGTTCGGGGGGTAGGTCGTTCCAAAGGGATGGCCCAGCCACTGAGAAGGCCCTCCCCCTAGGCACCGATAGCCGGCATTGACCGGCGGATAGTACCCTGAGGAGGCCCTCCCTATGGGAGCGGATCGGACGGTGGGAGGTATGCGGCAGGAGACGGTCCCGCAAATAAGGGAGGCGGTCTATTTCTGCATTGATTAGGCTTTTCTCCAACACCGTTCTTTCACTATCCCTAGCTGGGTTGCTATGTTCAGCATCCTGCAGTTCTGAAGACAAGTTTGCAAAAGGTAACATAGAAAAAGATAGAGAAATAATGATATATAATTAATGACAAGAAGCCTGCATCCATGGATGTGGCTGGTAGCTCCAGGTGCCCCCTCACCTTTTTTTTAACCTTTGTTTTCATCCTGTTTTTAAATTTGCTTTTAACTGTATCTTGTTTTATATAGCTGTATTGGCTTTTATTTGTAAACCATTCAGGTGAGATTAGCAGTATATCCATTTGATAAATAAATAGCTAGTGAGAAATAATAGCTCTGTATACTTAATGAATAATTAATTACATTGGCCTAGGCCAGGGGTGGGCAAACTTTGCAACTTTAAGTCTGAAGGACTTCAGCTCCCAGAATTCTCCAGCCAGCTTTGCTTTGCTGGCTGGAGAATTCTGGGAGCTGAAGTCCTTCAGACTTAAAGTTGCAAAGTTTGCCCACCCCTGGCCTAGGCAGGAAACGCCGCCAAGTACATAGCAGCAGTGATCACCCAAATCCAAAAATTGAGGTGTTGCAGGCAGCTTTCACCCTTGATCTACATTCTTTCACTATTGTAAGTACCAGTATTATAAAATGATCCTTTTATAGTCTTCTTTTCCTGACATTTTTACACCTTATTATCTGGCTTCTTCTTTCCTCAGGGTCACACCAAACTAAATTACAATGCCAAAAGAACTCTGGTCTCCTCAGAGCTTTCTTGATTTTTACATAGTTCCACTTCTCACAGCTAGCACGGGAGGGCAATTTTAAACAGAAAAAAAAACATTCTCAACTAGGAAAGCTAAAAAATCTACCTTTTATACATACCTTTTCAACTTTGAAACACACCAAAATTCTGCAAGGTACGTTGAGCTAGGAGGGGACTGACAAACCCCAAGTCATTATGTGACTTTTCATAGCTGTTACTTTGAAACTGGGGAGAAAAATAAAGAGAAGCTTTGCATTATGACGGAATAAATCCTTAACAGCTTCAGCTGCAATTCCACATGAGTTGAAAACAAACATGAAAGCCAATCTTTTGATTCTTTTTTCAGCACTTGTATATCCCCCAGTTCAATGTTTTCATTAATATTTGCAATCTGTCTTCCAATCCTTTGATATAAATACTATTAACTACTAGTATAGGCATTTAATCTTCAGCAAAGCGAGGTTTTGCTATTTTGGTCTAATTCTGAGCAATACTTTCTCCTTTTTCGTTCTTTATTTCCAAAGGGTCATAGGGCACATATTTGTTCACTAGATCTCTTGCATCATTTTTTCCATTGCTTGGTTCAAAAGGAGGAGTTGTATCTTTGCTGTTTTGTTCTGGGTGAACTTAAGTGCGAACAAATCAGCTCTGAGGCCTCTTGCTTGTTAACACAAATGCTTAAACATCGTCTTATGTACTTCAAAGGAAGAAAAAGAATATGTATTTCAGAGAATGTTACCGTGATTTCTTTCCAAACAAAGAAGATTAACGACTTTTATATAAACTCCATTTACTTAGCATTTACATCATTTCCTAGAGATGTTATAAATCTGCAGACATCCTTTTTTCAGTTCCTCATGCTCTAAGGATATTTCAGCATTTATATAACACTTCTAGAAAATAGTATTTTAGCCTTTATATAACATTTTAGAAAGTTTGATAATATTTTTTAGAAAGTGGTAGGAAAAAAAAGACAGATATGGGATAGACCCACTAATTTGTTCCCTAATTTGTTCAAAGGTAATTTTATAATCCAAGTTGACATAAATCTACTTTGAGACATTAAACTCAGGGAAGACATTCATCCACATTTTAAAAGGAGCTGCAGCTGGAATAATGCAAAATTTCCCTTTGAAGGGTGCCGCTTGGGAACAATCATTACTACATTGTCTCACTTCAGATTTAACTGCTAGAAGTTCTTCAAGGCAAGTCAAAGAAATCAAGATGGCAGCTGGAAGTTTTCAGGTGATGGAGTACAGTATTCATTATTAATCAGTAAATGTTGTAATGGCAAAGCGGAAATTCCAGATAACTGGAAGCTACCAAGTAATGGAAGACCATAAGGGAGAATAATACATAAATTAGTATTTTTAAGATGTGGGAACTCCAGCTCCCAGAATTCCCCAGCCAGTATGCCTGGCTGTTGCCATACACAGGCGGGTCAAACAGAGGTGGGTTGCTAAGGGTTCAGCCGGGATTAACCAAACCGGTAATAGCGCCAGTGGGAGGCTTCATCGCCCCAGTCTGTAGTTTAAATTGTTTAATCAGGTTTTAATGGGATACAGTTTTAATGTTTTTATAAATTTTTAGTACAGGGTTAATTATTTAATTTGGTTTTAATTATGTATGTATTGTTATGTTTTTAGATGTTCTTAATTTTCCTGTACACTGCTCCGAGTCCCTTCGGGGAGAGGGGGCGGTTTAGAAATTTAAGAAATAATTATTAATTAATTATTACCCACTTGGACAGTTTTGCACATGCACAAAAGTGTTGCGCATGCGCAGGAGCATGCCCAAACCAGTAGTAAAAAAATTAGCAACCCACCTCTGGTGTCAAACTGGCAGCCCACGGGCTGGATATATTATTATTTATTTATTTTATTTTATTAGATTTCTAGACCGCCCCCTCTCCCCGAAGGGACTCGGGGCAGTGTACAGATAAAAATTAAAATTATGACATCAACATTACATATAAACTAAAATCGAATTAAATAATCCCCTGTACAAATTTATAAAAATTAAAAACTTAACCTTAAAACCTAATCACATAATTTAAAATTACAAACTGAGGCGGGAAGCATGGAATTAGCCCAGGCCGGCTAATTGAAACAGGTGGGTTTTGAGTTTCTGGCGGAAGGAGCGGAGGTCCGTGGTCGTTCTAATGTCAGGGGGAAGGTCATTCCAGAGGGTCGGGCCCATCACAGAGAAGGCCCTTCCCCTGGGCGTCGCCCGCTGGCATTGCCTAGTGGACGGCACCCGGAGAAGTCCCTTTCTGTGAGAGAGAATCGGCCAAAGGGATGTATGGGGCAGGATACGATCCCGCAAATAGCTAGGTCCTGTGCCATGGAGCGCTTTGAAGATAATAACCAACATGCAGGCCACGCCTATCCCAGCTTCACAAAGGCAAAAAATGTTGCAATATGTCACTTGGCATTCATGTCCTTCCTGGAAGGTTTTTTAAATTTTACATGTGATTGAGAATCTGGGATACCCACTTTATGGTCTGTTTCTGTTACTCCCCTGTGGGATGAGGTTTCAAAGTATATCTAGCAGGACTACCTGATTCTGTAACAGCTTTGTTCCCTATGCCATCCGCCTGGTAAACTTGCAAGGTTCGTTTTCCTTGCCTTGTACATATATACATCCAAACTAGACTGTGTTATTTCTCTGTGTCATATATGTGAATATATGCATAATTTTGTATTTATTTATTTATTTATTTATTCACTCATTCAGTCATTCATTCATTCATTATTTCATGGTTATGTAGTGTATATTGGAGGAGGTAACTTTTTGAGAGCTCTGTGTAACTAAATTTCATTTTAATATATGCTGATTAGTGTACATTCAAAGTGACAATAAAGTTATTCTAGTCAGCAAATTTTTACAATCCATTCCTACTCTTTTCTCTTCTTTAGCTTCCTGGTCCTATTAGACACTTGATTTTTTTTTCTTGCTACCATAGACTAACACAGCTTGCCTCCTACAATATCTTCACCCTCTCTTTGTTTACTTGTAATTATCCTTTTGATTGACTACCTACTGGTATCTTTTTCCATCCAATTTCCCATTACATTCTAATCCAAGCCAAGCTAACAATATCCCCAGTTATTTCAAGTTAAATCAGGAATAGCTTTGCTTCCTAATGAAATATATGAACGATCCAAACTATCTTACCAGATCAGGCCATCACAAACGCTGCTGACAAAATATTAGAGAATATTAAAAGAAAAGAAATCAATACAAAAGAAAGACTTTATGAAGGATTAGCTTAGACATATGGGGTGCCAATAGTTTCTCTCTTATTTTGCATTCTCAAAGTCTGCAAAACAAAGATGGAACAATATGAAGAGTCACAATTATTCTGGAATTTTTAATTAGATGGAAGCAGACAAGTGAACTAGCAGATACAGGTGCATATAACTACAAAATATGGTAGCCCAAACAAATAAAGGCTGAAATCAGGGTTGGGTTCCAGCAAGCACTACTGCTGGTTTGCTCATGGGTACGCTGTGCACGCATGCGCAATGCAAAAAACAAATTGTTCTGCACATGCGCAGAAGCCAGTTTGTGGGCGTGACAGGCCTGGGTCGCTACCAGTTTCAGCGACCCAGGCCACCAAATCACTACCGGTTCGGCTGAACCTGTCCGAACCGGTAGGAACCTACCACTGGCTGAAATGCATTTAGGCATTTCACCATGAGAAAATTTAAATTTACCTGGGCCATTAGACTTATTAACCAGCAAATTAATGGCTATGGGCAGATATGCACTTAAGTTTAGAGCACATTTCTGGGCTTATGATCATAGATAGATAAATATGTGGATACACACACATGTATATGTACATTTACATGTATATGTATTCAGCAAGTATTGCTTGGATCTTTTTTCTATAGAAAAGGAGCTTTTACCCTTATAGTTTGCAACATTTTTGTAACCAAGCTCATCTCCCAGCTTTTCTACAGCAGGGTTTTTGAAAGCTGGCAACTTTAAAATGGCTAGATTTCAACATCCACAGTTCCCTAGTCAGAATGCTGTCTCGGGAATTCTGGGAATTGAAGTCCATCCACATTAAAGTTGCCAAGTTTCAAAAACACTGGTCTCCAGATCTTGGGGGGAGAGGGGGGTTAAAAGAAAGTTTGATATCCTTGAAGCTAGTCAAGCGAAGATTATCCTTGCCATCCCAAGATTATATTATTTATTTATTAGATTTTTATTACTTATACAGAACACTTAGAAACAAGCTTGGTCTCCCTGATTGTAGAATTATTATCCTTTGTAAATTTTGGCTAAAGTAAGTTAATCCTACCAGTTCTTACAGACTATTTTAGGTCAACTTGATTTTCAAAAGAAATTGGTAATCTTGACTTTCTAGGGTTCTTATCGGAAAACCTGTCCATTAGACCTTGAAAACATCTAAGTATTCTCAAAAAGCTTACTTGGGACACTGATCTTTTAGGCCCGGATGCCAACCTTGCAGCATTGGGTCTCTGAAGTGGGTACATTGCCAGCATCTTATCCGTCCTCTATCACAATGCTGAAATGTTGCTGGGTCTTCACTTTGGCCACTCAGGTGCATTGACTTTTGTGGTTCTGTTGGGGCAGTGCAAAAGACTCCCCTGCATTAAGCTCTGTCAGCTGACTTCGGTCTTCCTTTGAGGCCATTTTTTGCTCTCCAGAGGTTTCAAAACTCCAGAGGCTTCAAGAGCTTCACTGAAGCCTCCAGAGTCTGAGAAACCGGCCCTATGGGCAAACTGGAAGTTCGGGAATGGTCTTCCGGTTTGCTTGTAGGGCTGGTTTTAGCCCTCCGGAGTATTCAGGATCCTGCAGAAGGCTTCCCTGAAGGCTCTGGAGGGCAAAAAAATGACACTCTGACCAAACCAGAAGTGACTTCCGGGTTGCTCGTAGGGCCAGTTTTAGCCCTCCAGAGCTTTCAGGAGTCCTCAGGAGGCTTCCCTGAAGGCTCCGAAGGGCAAAAAACAACCCTCCGAGCAAACCAGAAGTGACTTCCGGGTTGCTCGTAGGGCCGGTGTTAGTCCCCCAGGAGGCTTACCTGAAGGCTCCAGAGGGCTAAAACCAGCCCTATGAGCAAACCAGAAGTCACTTCTGATTTGCTCAGAGGGTTGTTTTTTGTCCTCCAGAGCCTTCAGGGAAGCCTTCGGAGGGCTAAAACCAGCCCTACGAGCAAACTGGAAGTCTGTTCCTGAAATTCCTGTTTGCCCTTAGGGCCGGTTTTTCATGCTCCAGAGGCTTCAGGGAAGCTCCTGAAGCCTCCGGGGGTATGAGGGAGGTTGTTTTTGCTCTCCCCGGGCTCCTTGAAAGCCTCTAGAGCCTGGGGAGGGCACAAAAACAGTGCCAAAAGCGGAGGGCGCTGATTGTGTGCGCGTGTGCGTGGGGGCACACACATAGTATTATGAGTGTGGCACACCCATGCACAAGCCCCCCAGTGCTCCCCGCGCTTTTGGCATGCAAGCTACAAAAGGTTCACCCTCACTGCCCTATAATGTATTCAACAGCTCTAATCTCAGACCAATGCTGTTTTGCTTGTGTAAAGAGCTCATACACACTGGCTTAGTATATGCTAGCGCTACCATAATAGGGCTGCAAAAATCTAAACAGTCATTAGAGGGCAGCATGGAGGAAACATGTTGCCATCTAGTGGTTATCCGGATGTTTGCAGTCTTGATATCACAGCTCCAATTTTCCAGCCATGGTTTGTCAAGTACAATCCTATTGGCAAGTTGCAAAATTCACTAATCCATATTTTATAAACTATCAAGCACTCTGAACAAGAAATCTTTTTATTTTTCTGTATCTGGGATACCTTCTCATCACTAGTCATTACACCCCACAAAAATATCAAAGCAGTAACCAGAGTGATGCATATCCTGTAAATGAAAAACTTCCAGCATTTCAAATATTTTAGCTAAGAGCACTTAGCTAAGGGGGAATATGATAGAGATACTGAAAACCATGCATGACATGAACAATAATTCTCTTTCTCTAGCTGAGTTAAAACATGAGATCATTCATGAAAGCTAAATGTAAGCAGATTTGTAACTAATAAAAGGATGATTAAATTATAGAATCCCCTGTGAAGAGATGGGGTCATGACCTCCTAACTCAGACACTTTTAAAAGGAGATGAAATAAATTCATGTGTCATAGTGGCTCCCAGTGGCTGTTAGTTTTGACAGTCATGTAGTAACTCATAAATCATAAAGAGGTATCTTTTAAAGGCCAACTCCTGGAAAGTGACCTCAGCTTTATTCAGGTGTGTGCTTGCCTACTTCCACTTAAGTCACTGTAGGATATAAAATATTGTCATATAAAGGCAGTGTTCTTCTTGAAACACTCAGCTGAGAGGTCCTGAAAAATTAAAATGAAAAGTCTCAATTGAATTCATTCATCCAATTTAGTCATAATTAGAATTGGCTTATTGACATTAGATGGACTAACGTTTGCTATCACTTGTGTAAATAATTGAGTGCCATAAATGTAGGCTAAATCTGCATCCAGATATTTAGAAGCATATCTAGAATGCCCACAACCGGGTCTGAAAGTACTACTTTGAAATGACAGAAAGACTGATGAAAAAATCTGAATGGTTTCAGCACAGCTTGTTTTATGTTTCACTCACATCTTCCATAGGATCTGAGAGGGAATTACAACTTTCTCTGTTGAAGCTACCGGTCTGGGGTTGAATACAGTTCATTTCAATTCTCTGCGTAAGGAATTTTCAGTCTTGACAACTTTAAGCTGTATGGAGTTTAATTCCCAGAAGTTGCCAGCCACCAAACCATGCCTTGGCTTTCTTACCCTCAAACTTCTGTTTATTGAACAACCAGGCTTTCTATAGTTGTACAACCCTATTAGCCTAGATGTCCTCCTTATGTTCAGACTTCAACTTCTAGGATGGCCAAGAATGACTATATTGATTGGAGAATTCTGGGAATCAAAGCCCATATATCTTAAAGTTGCCAAGGATGGAAACGAGTACTCTATGTGGTGGCAGTCGAGACCCCCAGACTTCTAGTCATGGGGGATTTCAACCTGCCATCGGTAGGCGGATCGTCTGAGGTGGCTCAGGAGTTCATGGCCTCCATGATGGCCATGGACCTGACCCAATTAATTTGTGGCCCAACACACACTGGAGGACACACACTGGACCTAATCTTTGTCTCCGGCCGGTGGATCAGTGATCTGGGATTAGGGGTCATCGAACCCCTGTCATGGTCAGATCACTCTCTCCTTCGGCTTGACTTTCCAACTGCTACACCCCACCGCGGGGAGGCGGAACCTGATATTCCAAGATTGTTCCGCCCCAGGCGCCTGATGGACCCAGAGAGGTTCCAGACGGAGCTTGGGCCAATACCTGACTCCCTGGCCCACGACTCAACTGAGGACCTAGTGGCTGCCTGGGATTTGGTGGCCACGGGGGCCCTGGACCGGGTCACGCCACTGCGGACTCTCACCCGGCATTGCTCTACCTTGGCTCCTTGGTTTTCTGAGGAGCTGAGGGAAATGAAACGCTGGAAGAGACGCCTAGAGAGCATTTGGAGGTCGACTTGCACCGAATCTGACCGGACGCGGGTGAGGTCACATTTGCGGACCTACCTCGTGGCGCTGAGAGTGGCGAAATGGGATCATCTCGCCACTCTCATCACATCCGCAGATAACCGCCCTGCCGCCCTGTTTAGGGTGACCCGCTCTCTCCTTCAACAGAGGCCGTGGGAAGATCCCTTGCAGGGTAGGGCAGAGGAATTTGGATGTTATCTGCAGTTCTAGAGAACCGGTAGTGGAAATTTTGAGTAGTTCAGAGAACCGGTAAATACCACGTCTGACTAGCCCTGCCCCATCTATTCTCTGTCTCCTGAGTCACAGCTGATTGGGAGAAAATGGAGATTTAACAGTATACTTCCCCTGGAGTGGGGAGGGAATTGAGATTTTACAGTATCCTTCCCCTGCCACACCCACCAAGCTAAGCCATGCCCACCAAGCCACGCCCACAGAACCAGTAGTAAAAAAAAATTGAATCCCAACTTTGTTTATAATCTTTATTAAGGGAGATAAAAAGATATTATTTCTAGGTTAAGCAGGGAGACGGATTCAAAAACTACAAGTGTCACAATCCAAACCATGCGTATGTTGGGGGTCTTTGATTGCAACACTTTGCTTGCAGATTTTGTGCCCCCACTTTAGATAACACTATATGAGTTCCATAGCAACAGCCTAGGGAAACAAGTGCAGCAAACTTTTCTTTTAACAAACATGGAGTATGATACCATGGCACACAAAATCTACAAGATGGCAGGCATAGTGTGCCTGTAGTTCTCAACTTATAGCCATTTGTTTAGTGACCATTCAAAATTATAACCATGCTGAAAAAAAGTCATTTATGGCCAGTTTTTACACAGCTGTTGTAGCATCCAAAGGGTTACACGATGGTGGTTATGGTGTCCTATTACCATTTTTCACATTTACGACCATTGCAGCATCCCCATAGTCACATGATCAAAATTCAGACACTTGGGAACTGAATCACATTTATGATGGTTGCAGTGTCCCAAGGTCATGTGATCACCTTTTGCAATCTTCTGACAAGCAAAGTCAATGGGGAAGCCAGATACATTTTACATCCATGTTACTAATTTAACAACTCATTGATTCATTTAACAACTGTGGCAAGAAAGGTTACCAAATGCAACTTGAGGACTGACTGTAATAATTTTTAGTAACTAAGATACACACCCACAGCAACAATAAACCTCCCTTTCCTAAGAAATATCAAAATTGGTTTAGTCTTCTGAAAATAGCAGCAAGTACTGAAAAATCAATAGCAGGAAGTCTTAATGTATTCCCCTAGAAAGGACTAGCCACTGTTAAAATAGTATTAGATCAGAAATAATGCTTAGGTAGAATCTTTCCTGCCTAGATGGTTTTTGTAGCAATATCCAGCCTCATTCATTTTGTTGTTATTGTAAAGGGAATGCTGTCTTTTTCATGTCCATGGAAAATCTATTAAACTGGAAAGGACAAACTACTATCAAGACAACTTTTGATTGTTACCCTCCTCTAAACTTCACAGTCTTGCTGTGCGAAAATTTACTGCTATATGAAACACTTAGGAAGAAGATCCTCTTTAAATTGCACCCTCAAGTATTTAAATTATATTAATATTTGTCTAATTTGTCTAAATTCTTTGAAGCTTAATATATATCTTATAAACAGGCAAATCAAGTGACTGAAAACAGATATCATGATCAGCTGGATGGTAGTGTTAAACATGGGTTTTCTACTCAAGCACAAAATCTTAAAGCAGAATAAATTATGAAAACAATAAACTGGAAAAGCAAATAATATTTCTTAACTATCTTAAGTGCATAATTTATTATGAATATGGATTTGACTAATAGATTTTTCAATCTGGAATATCAATCATTTTTTTAAATCAGCACCACCCATACAAGAATGAAAATAAGTGCATAGGATAGAAAGTGATATTGTGTTTTTATTGATTTGTGTAACATAACCAGGCTTGACTCATTCTGCTAATTATAGAGTGGACAAAGTATTTTTTGTCTCTATGAGCAGTTGATAATTAGCTTTTTCCTCCTATGTCTTAATAGGCTCCACTGGCATTAATGACAGGGCTTGAAAGATGCTCTTCAAGCAAGACATCACAAATTAATTCCAAGCAGAATTACTAAGAAAAAGTATATTCAAAGGGAGGAGGGGAAAGGAAAATAAAACCTTACGGATGTGTGAAGAATCTGTGTCTCTCTGGATGTTGGTTAAAATCACACCCTGACCACTAAATGTATTGTTTTACATTTTCAAGAGTTACAGTCCAATCATATCTACAAAATAGATCCTTGATAGACTACAGTTTTCATCCCAGAATGAAATAACCATATATGTCAGCCTCTGCTTCGCTACTCGCTTTCGGCTGCCATTGAAATGGGGAAGAGGGGGCATGGTATTTGGGATGGGATTAATTGGTACAGGAGAGATATGGAAAAGGGAGTTTTATTTTCACCATCTACTGCACATGCTGATGGCTGGTGCTTAGAGATGGTCAAGGCCAACTGTTCTGCATACCAACCTGATGATGCTTCCTGATGATGACACTTGAGGGATTTGCAAATTGGACAATGGGGTGGAGGTTGTTGGGGGGAGTGAGTTGGACATATATTGATATGTATGATTTCGTGTGCTTTTGCTTCAGACCTTGCTTTACCTAGCTGCTATCTTTTCATAACCAGTAAAAATACTCTTAATTCTTCAAAATGGAGTTGAGTGGTTTCTTTCTTGGTTAATGAAGGAGGCTGGCTTGATAGATATAGATATGGATATAGATATGGATATGGATATGGTTATGGATATATACAGAGAGGGGGGGAGGAGGAAGACAGTGTGTTTGTGTGTGTATGAATTTAATACGGATTATATTGAAAACAACTAAAATAGAAAAGAAAACATTGATTCTCAGAATGGTATCAGCAAAAACAGGAGGTAACTAACAAATGTCTTATTAGGTTGAAGAATTCTGCAAGGAAAAAGGTAAAAACTAAGATTGCCTTTTCAATTCAATTCTAGATTGGCTCTATTTTTTTCAAAATGAAAACAGCATATATGGTTTGAGATGTTTTCTTTCAGCCTGGTTTGAAAACCTTCTATTGCCTTTTCCTCTACACTGTACTAGGCATATCCAATCCATGGCCCACAGTTCTCATGTGGTCTTGGACAGCTAGAAATGCCACCCCACGACTTCCTTCTGGTTAGCCGGAGGCGACGGTTGGGTCTTGCACTCGTCCGCCGCTTGGTTGCTCCTGCGGCGCCTTTGGGGGCAGGGGGCTCTTGTAAAGAGCCCCCGCTGGACGGGCGGCTTGCGGTGAGTCCCCCCACCTCGACGGTGGTCGGGGGGGCTCCCGCTTCAACCTAGGCACAGGAGAATGAGTCGCGGGGGGGGGGTTTCCTCTTTCATCCCCTTCGCCGATGGAGAGCCGGAACAGCTGCTGAGATTCAAGACGGGCTGAAAGCCGGAGCTGGAGGCAACGCTGAGGCTCATGGCTACAGAGTGGATTGTGAGTGATTTTCACTTAATGCTTTCAACTTTCACTTTAAAAGAAGGAGGAGGAGGGAGTTTGTAAAACCCCTCCTCGGAAAGGAAAATAAAGCGGCGTTTTGAAATGTTCCCCAGGCTTGGGGAGGTGGAGGAATCAACATCCGACTTTTAAACTACAAGTGAAAGTTTTTTTACTTTAAGAATTTCAATGATACTTTGTATCTCTGTCTGGCAACAACTGAAATGAACTTTCACTAGATCTCCGCAGTTTCCAGAGGGGCGGGGAAGATGGCGTTCCTTTGTTCTCAGCAGGAAATGTTTTCTTTGAAATTTGCTGACACTCCCTCGTCTTTGGGACTGAACTCTTTAACAGTGGATTGATTTAATTGATTATTAGGACCTTTCCCAGATGTGCCTTCTTTTCTTTTTCTTATTTGATTGCTTTTAAAAAATGTTCTCTCTCTGGACTGTAAGCAAATTGAACTCTGAATTTGGATATTGACTTTTGCTCTCTCTTTGCCTCACAGACTACCTCTCCAACAGACGCCATATTAGTGACAAGAATTTATTACTTTCATTATGGCTTCAAAAAAGAAGCCACATCAACCCAAGATTACTTCAATGTTATCCAAAGGAACAGAGGTGGAAGCTACACAGTTATCAGCAATAGAGGAAACTCTTCAAAACATTATGAAAGAAATAAAAGAAATCCGGAAAGACAATGTTAGCTCAAAATTGGAACTTTTGGAGACACAGAAAGCACTAATGGAAAATAAACAAAGAATTGATGGATTGGAGGGGGGAACGGCTGAGATGAAGGGAGAGATAAAAAATTCTCCAAGGGAAATTGTGGATTTAGCTGGTCATATGTCTAGGATGGATTTTGAAAGGATGTCTTACTTTTTAAGGTTTCAAAATGTTCCTGAAGTTGCCTCTGAAGACTTAAAAGAATTAATGTGTACGATGTTAGCAGATTACACTAAAAAGAGCAAAGAAGATATTTGGGGGGACATAGATTTGATTTATAGAATTAACTCAGCATATGCCAGAATAAATGAGGTACCCAGAGAGATACATATTAAATTTGTAAGAAGGTCAACGAGGGACGGGATCCTGAGAGCACAAAGAGGTGGTCCCTTAATATACCAACAGACTGAGATTGCCATTTTGAAACAGATCCCGAAAAAGATTAGAGAAATAAGGAGGAAATATTCCTTCTTATCCAAAAGATTATATAAAAAGGGGGTGTGGTTCAAGTGGTTGATGCCAGAGGGAATGTTAGTGTTCTGGGAAGGGGGGAGAGTAAGAATTAAAACAATTGCAGAGGCGGAAGCCTTTCTAAAAAAACATTCCCCAATCCTGGAGGATGAAAATGGGGGAGCGGAGGGGACCACGGCTCCGCCCACTGGAGGTCAGGGAGAGGAAGATACAATTGCTAAAAGACTTAGATCTCACAAATGACTTTTTTCTATATAGTGTAACCTCTATCTGGATGTTTATAGAATTAATGATTGATTGCATGAATATAAACTGATATATTTGTATCTCTTTCCACTTTGTAGGGAAATGAAAAATGATTTGTATTATCTTATCTTTTTTTTTTGTAAGAAGCCTCGGAGGGGGCCGACACCTCCAACATAGATGTCCTCAAAATATCTTTGTACTACCTTATACCCTTTTCCTATTTTTAAAAATTTTGTAAAAACCAATAAAAATTGTTATACAAAAAGAAAAAGAAATGCCACCCCACAAGGTAATTAATATATATCAATTTTAAAATGAAATAAGTTTGTTATTTATATACATTAATTATACGCAGCCCAAAACAATTCCTCTTTATTCAATGCTGCCCAAGAAAGCCAAAAGCTTGGTTGACAATTCTTTACACCCATATCTCAGTGATATTTTGAGGTAACGATATTGGAAATATATTGCACATTACATTGTTATACTGAAAATTCTTCAGAAGACAAAGGAAGTGTACTATACCCCATGCTGATGTTTTCTGTGAAAACACTCAATGACTAGAACCTTGGGCAATTTTGTCCCTTTTCATATTCATTAACTTCAAATGCAATAATTGATAATGTACCAAGAAGTCTGTATAAACCTTTAGCAACCATGTCAATAGACTTTCAAAGCATTGGATGATCTGTATGTACCTGGCCCTTTGGGTCTTCCAATGTGGATTGCCATTGTTGCAATCACTGATTTTTAGAAATGATATCATTGCATTTATTTTGTCGGAGATGCAATGAAAGTCATGTTCTATTTAAATATATTCTTTCATTTTGGTAAGAAAGAATTACATGTATTAAGTCAGCTGTGAGATTTAGTATTGTCATCCCACAGGGGAGGAATAGATTGTGAAAGTGTCAGAATTGGTAGAAAAGCCAAAACTGACCTGCTTAGTCAGGAAAAAAAACTTTTCTGGAAGATTGGA
Source organism: Rhabdophis nuchalis (assembly GCA_039707465.1). Lineage (NCBI taxonomy): Eukaryota > Metazoa > Chordata > Lepidosauria > Squamata > Natricidae > Rhabdophis > Rhabdophis nuchalis. Next base: position 75,890,588 of record CM077645.1, read on the forward strand.
AACTTCATATGGACTTTTTGCTGAAAGAAGAAAGACATGAAATGATGATTTCATTCAATGATTTGATGATTAAGAAAAGCATGGATTAAATAAGGAACTGATCTTGTATAACAACTTTCTTGTATAAGAAAGAGGAAGGACAATAAGATTGTAATTATTTGTTGAAACTAAGGTCAGAAGTTATTTCTATATTTTTGATTCATTTTCTATCTTTTTTGTTTCTTACACTTTTTTCTTTTCATCTTTTCTTTATTTTTCTTGCTTTCGTTTGATTCGTCTTTTATTCTATAGAAAAGTCTTAAATATAATAAAAAGAGACTTAATCTTGATATAGATTATATATTCTTCTGAAGTTTATCTCTATCACATGTTCGTTGACCTGAACAAAGAAAATGGGTTTACTGTCAAAAGACTTACTGTTCAGCAGAAAACATGTGACTGACTATTCAGTGGTTTGCAGAATGTATTAATATAGAACAGTTATGGGCTGTACTGAATCATGGCTTCAATTTATTAATGTCATGTCTATTTGTGAATATATATGTTTTTTAAAGAATTGTTTATTCTTTTATAATTTTATATATTGTTTCTCTTGTTTGTAAATTTATTTAATAAAAAAACACGTTCTAGAGGGCCACCCAAAACTGGGTTGTATACAAAATTATTAAGTAAACATACAGAAGAAAAATGGTACATGCTGCTAAAACAAAATCAATTAATAGGATTCAAACAATTTTTATAAATCTTTTTCCCTTCCTTTTCCTCACATCTCCTTCCCCTTTTCCTCCCCACTGCCTTCCTCTTTTCTTTGTACTTTGTATTTTATATTACTTTATAACTAATAAAAATGTTAATGCAAAAAAAACCTTAACATTGTTGTGTCTTACCAAACTGCAGTTTAGCTCAACTTCAGTAAACGCTTGAAAAAGATGTGGGTTAGACCAACTGCATAATGGGTGAAAGATTGTTCCAAGGGGCATTAAGCAGGTCTCCTGAACCTTTGGAATTGTAATTCAAAACATCTTCTCAATGATTTCCCTGAGAAAAGAAGGCTGGAGACAGGATGAAAATTATCCAGATATGTGGGACCAATGAAGGCTTCTTAAGAAGAGAAAGATAGGAAAGAGAATGCCTAACTCAAGGAAAGATTCAGAATTGCATGAATCTACCTACACATGAAGGTCTTGACCATCGAGGAAGGCCATGGATTTAACACTGATGGACACACAGCACCATGCATTCTATTCACTTCCTTAGCACCCACAGGTTCCTTTTCATATAATATCACATGATCATGCCCCAGAGCCATGAAGGCAAACCTATGGCACAGGTGCCAGAGGTGCCATGCATAGCCCTCTCTGTGGGCACGCACAACATTGCCAGCTGCTCTTCTGGTTTCCAGCGCATGCGTGCATGATGACCAGATGGTGTTTACATGCGCCAGAGCACCAGAAAGCCAAAGACCACCTGCGCGCTGTAAACCCGAAGACCAGGTAGCTGGTGTGTATGCGTGCGCCAGCCACCAGATCTTTGGCTTTATGGCACTCCAGCATGTGAAAACCCAGCTGGCCGGCATGCATATGCACGCTGTAAACCCAAAGACCAGGTGGCTGGCGCACGCATGCTCTCCAGCCACCTGGTCTTCGGTTTTCCGGTGTTTTGGCACGCACACACATTCTGGTTTGGGCACTTGGTGCCAAAAAGGTTCGCCATCAGTGCCCCAGAGTGTCCAGATGCACTCCAGCTCAGAATGAATCTCAGTGATAGCAATAGCACTTAGACCAGTGATGGCAAACCTATGGCACGCGTGCCACAGGTGGCATGCGGAGCCATTCGGCAGGGCATGCGAGGCGTTGCCCTGTCAGCTGGCCAGAATGCATGTATGCGCTGGCCAGCTGATTCAGCCATTTATAAAGCCATTTTTCGCCCTCCCCAGGCTTTATAGGAGCCTGGGGAGGGCGAAAACAGCCCTCCGGAGGCTTTAGGGAAGCTCCTGAAGCCTCTGGAGGGGCTCCAGGGGGGCTGTTTTCGCCCTCCCCAGGCTCCTATAAAGCCTCTGGAGCTTGGGGAGAGCGAAAAAAGCATGTAAAAAATAGGTGGGGCGCCTATTATGCATAAATGCACACTGGGGGGGCGCATTGCATTATGGGTGCGGCACGCCGGCGCAGGACCCACCTATGCTCCCCCTTCTTATAGCACGCGAGCCTAAAAAGGTTCGCCATCGCTGACTTAGACTTATATATCGTCTGCAGTGCTTTACAGCAATGGTTTTCAACCTTGCTGGCTTGGTGGACTGGTGGAGGCTGCGGCAGCGAAGGGAGAAAAGAGATGGTTTCATGTGCTCCAGTTTCACAAATACAGCAGCAGGCGTGCACACACGCAAATTCACCCACCACTTCTGTGGCCCAATTCTGAATGGGCTGTGGCAATTAGCCCTTGCCTTCATTGGGTTGTCTTTCTGAGTACAGGTAGTCCTCGACTTACAACAGTTCATTTAGTGACTGTTCAAAGTTACAACAGCACTGAAAAAAGTAACTTACGATGTTTTTTGACTTACGATCTTTGTTGCATTTCCACAATCATGTGATCAAAGTTCAGATGCTTGGCAACTGACTCATACTTATGACCATTTCTGTGTCCCAACGTCATGTGATCCCTTTTTGCCACCATTTTACAAACAAAATCAATGGGGAAGCCAGGTCCATTGAGCAACTGTGTTATGAACTTAGCAACTGGAGTGATTCACTTAACAACTGTGCTAAGAAAGGTTGTAAAATGGGGCAAAACTGACTTAAAAAATGTCTCGCTGAATTTTGGGTTAAATTGTGGTCATAAGTCAAGGATTATTGTCTTTTATGTATTTTCTTCTTATTACGAAAGCAACATAATTCTGTCGATTTTTATGTCCTGAGTGTTAAATAGTAATAATCTAACTGCAAGTTCCCACTTCCAGTACATTTCAATTAGATATGCTAATATGTAGTCAATTCACTACATCTTTTACTGGGCTCATGCTTGAAAGCCTTCAATACTGTAAATTCAAGCCCCTGAATAAATTCAGCTCTTGTTTTTCCAAAGAACATTTCTCACATGCAATAATATAATTGGTAAAAAAAGTAGATTGCATCTTTATAATTCCATCAAGGGCTGACAGTGGAAGTGGATGGCATAATTTCTTCCCACTTACTAGATTCAGGATTTATGAGATAAAGCATTTTCCTCAATTGGGCAAATCAAGTCAGCCTCCCCAAAGGCATCTTGCTTTCAAGTATCCTATAAATTATATAAAACAGAGTATAGATTTCAAAAAGAAGGAAGGGAGGGGTTGAAGAACGAAGAGAAAATATTGGGGGAAATAAATGCTGCCTATCAACATACAAACCAGAAAACCCATATACCCTCCACCCAACTGTATAGTTAATGTAATGGCTCGGTTTAACAGACTTTATTTAACAAATAAGATGTGCTACAGTGAGACTTGGTGTGGGTGGCTGAGAACATGGAGGGAAGGTAGAAGAGATAGGCCTATATAAGATATGTTGCACTGGGATCTTGGCATTCATTAAGGGAAGGGACAGAGAGGGAAGCTATGAGTGACAGCTATGAGTGTGGGGATATGTTGTGCTGGGAGCTGCTAGGGAGAGAAATGGAACCAATCTCACTCTATTTGTTTTTATTGTTAGGAGTAAGGTAAACCCTTATTTTAATTCAAGCCTAATGGACTTTGCTCTTTTCAGTCTACCCCATTGTGCATCTGAACTGTGAACATGTACTAAAACCAAGAGCTTATTTAAAGAAAATAATTTAGTTCAGCTTGGACGACTATCTTTATTTTACATAGAATTCTCCGTGTGTGATTATTGCTTTTTCCTTCTATTTCCCTTTTTTCATTTTTTTTTAATTTCCCCAAATCTGTCCATATTCCTTATTGGACCGAGACGCCCTGCGCACAGTCACTCACGCACTCGGGACATCCCGTCTGGACTACTGCAATGCTCTCTACATGGGGCTCCCCTTGAGGTGCACCCGAAGACTGCAGCTAGTCCAGAATGCAGCCGCGTGGGCAGTTCTGGGAACCTCCAGGTTTGCCCACATAACACCGCTCCTGCGCGAGCTGCACTGGCTGCCTGTGGCCTGTCGGGTGCGCTTCAAGGTGTTGGTTACCACCTTTAAAGCGCTCCATGGCACAGGACCTAGTTATCTGCGGGATCGCATCCTGCCCCATACATCCCTTCGGCCAATTCGCTCCCACAGAGAGGGACTTCTTCGGGTGCCGTCCACTAGGCAATGCCATCGGGTGACGCCCAAGGGAAGGGCCTTCTCTGTGGTGGGCCCAACCCTCTGGAACGACCTACCCCCCGAAATCAGAACAACGATGGACCTCTGCTCCTTCCACCAGAAGTTAAAGACTCACTTCTTCCATCAGGCCGGCCTGGCCTAACTTTTTATACCTAGCCGCAGAAAGAAATTGTTTAATCTGAATTTTAAGGGGTAATTGTTAGGGTTTTAGGGGTTTTAATATTGATTTTAGCACAGGGGTAATTTAATTCGGTTTTAATATTTTTTAATATTTTGTATATTGTCGTATTTATCAGATTTTTAATTTCCTGTGCACCGCCCCGAGTCCCCATGGGGGAGAGGGAGCGGTCTATAAATTTAATAAAATAAATAAATAAATATGTTTAATAAGCGAATTTCTCATTACACCCTCTCCTTCTACACAACAGGTTTGGCACAAGGTCTATTGAATTTTGTCTTTTGTTTGGGCAGACACATCCATCCCCCCCGCCTTCATTTCTGTTGGGATGTTCTGAAAGAGGAAGACCACAGTAAAAATAATATAAACTCACAAGTTAGACAGACTTGAAAACATCATAATGTTCTGCTGGACTGCTTGCCTATAGTAAGTATCTTTTATGAGGAACCTTGGATTTAAACCTGGTCAGTGAGGCTTAAATCATCTTCTCTCAGTTCATAAATACAATATGCAAATGTATTATAGGCACGATCACTATATGTGGTTTAACTTTAACTATAATTATTAATATTAGCGTAACTATAATGCTAAACAGAATTAGCTTCTAAACTAAAAATTAGGGTTAGAGCAGTGGTGGGTTTCTGCAGGCTCGCACCTACTCGCGAGAGCCGGTTGGTGAAATTTAGAGAACCGGTGAGAGGGGGTTGCACTGGCGTACCTGGAAGTAAATCTGGCCCGCTGCTGCCAGTGACCCAACGGGAAGGAAGAAAGGAAGGAAAGAAAGAAAGAAAGAAAGAAAGAAAGAAAGAAAGAAAGAAAGAAAGAAAGAAAGAAAACATTTATCATCACAATTGAGTCCAAAATTTTGGTTGCTAAGCAAGAGCGTTGTTAAATGAGTTTCACCACATTTTAAAAGGTGGCCACTCCCACCCTGTCACATGACTGCCAAGCCACGCCCACAAAATAGGCCACACCTACAGAGTAGGTTCTAAAAAAATTGAAACCCACCACTGGGTTAGAGTTAGCCTATCTAAATGGATGAGGACTAAAACTATGAATGCTTGCAAGTTGTTGGGATGAGGTAAATCAGGGAATATTATATTTGCACATATTCGATACTGGAAACTAGAAAGGCAAATGTAATATTTTTAGAGAGGTACTTTTTCCCCAAAGTACTGAATCAGAGACTTGGACAATCAGTCATTTGAATTGGAAAAGTATACCAAAATTATCAACATTATATTTAACTTAAATTACAAGAAAAATATGCTGTACCATCAATACTGAACAGATGACTGCCATCAAAGTAATACATGCTGAATATTGTAAGTTTCTTCGTGAAATACTGAAACAGTAATATTTGTTGATGAAATTTCCAACAAATCTCCAACAAACAAGCAGTTTCAGAGTGACATTGAATTTCTCTGAATAAGGAAAGAAAGAACAAGAATGAAACTGAAGAAAATGAGGCAAGATATTATCTTTTCACTGACACATCATAGCACTGTTTCACTGCATGAGCAACTCAAAGTTACTTATTAGGAAAAGTTCCACCAAGGAAAATATTTCTTCTGGGTAATTTTTCCCTATTATAACTGCACATGTGTTTTTTTGGGGGCTGACCCTTTATTCAAATAAATGTCTATATCATATTGCTAAATTGATGATATGTAAGAAGAGAAAGAAGAAATTGTCCTAGAAATTATTTCCTTCCTGACAAGCAGCCATCATGGCCAGCCCTACTATTAGGCAGAATGAATCAAGCATTTAAGTGGCAGATGCTAGCAAGAAAGACATGGAATGACATTAAAATACTGAAAGTCAGAACTCATCCCAGGAAGAGAAAATTCTAATGCATTACTTCTCACTCAATTTGATGAAAGAAAAGATGCTTGCCAAATGTAGGAAGAACATTCCAGAGTAACTCTCAAATGATGTATTTTGTTCTTGCGCTAATTGTGATAAGATCGTCAAGGGATGTGAGTGAATGGTTTGCCTTTCCAGTCATTTCTCCATCAGCCGAAGCATCCCTTGTTTTTTGTATGTACTGTTTTTATTGTTTCTGTGCACCGCCCTGAGTCCCTTCGGGGAGATAGGGTGGTATATGAATATGATAAATAAATAAATAAATCCCTGACTTTCCACATTTCAAATGAATTCCAAGGGTAGAGATTGTGAGCTAACTTTTTTCAGAAGCAGCACTACTGTCAACATTTGAGGGAGTCCTGTCCCTGAGAAATATTTGAAGAATGTTTCCCCTATCTGGAGAAATTGGAAGGAATCATCCGTCCAATATCCCCCACCATTATCCTAGATTTGATGGAGAATTTTGAAAGACCATTTGTGCCTAGGTCTCATCAGAACTGGATGCTTACCATGGGTTCTTACTGAAATGAACTATTGCCTTGAACTGTGGTAAAAGTAAGTTTCAACTGGAACTGGATGTCCACTTTCTGAATGCAGAATTGAAAGAGCTGTAAGAAATTTTATTCTTCCTCTTAAAATATTTGTGAAATTTCATGACCCAGGGTAGATTATTCATTCGCCTCAACAGAAAGCAAAACTTCAAGACTTCTGTTGAAAGAAACTACCAATCATTTGCTTTAACTTATTTTAGGGGGGAAATAAATCTATTTCTCAAGAAATATATTTCATTTGTAGGCAAGACTTACCAAAAAGCACATGCCTTTTGATCAGTGGTGGCATTCAAATTTTTTACTACCAGTTCTGTGGGCGTGGCTTGATAGGCATGGCAGGGGAAGGATACCATAAAATCTCCATTCCCTCCCCACTCCAGGGGAAGGTTACTGCAAAATCCCCATTTCCTCTTGATCAGCTGGAACTTGGGAGGCAGAGAATAGATGGGGAGGGGGCCAGTCAGAGGTGGTATTTACTGGTTCTCCGAACTACTCAAAATTTCCGCTACCGGTTTTCCAGAACTGGTCAGAACCTGTTGAATACCACCTCTGCTTTTTTTTTTTTATATTGAAAAAGTTTTATTGGTTTTACATTTTTCTATAGGGTAGGGTAAGGGATACAAAGAAATCTTGAGAGCATTCACGTCAGAGTCGTCGGCCCTTCCGAGACCTCAAAATACACAATAAAAAGATAACAAAAAAAAAAGCATTTTTCATAACACTACAAGGTAAAAGCAAGTATATATACCTAAATTCTCAATTCCATGCTGTCAGACATTTACAAAAAATCCAGATACAGATATTATGCAAAATTGTGCAGAAAAATCAAGGAAAAGTTATTTTTTCGATCTAAGTCTCTTGGCTATTGTATCTTCTTTTTCTCCTCCCTGGCCCCGAGCGGGCGGGGCCGTGGCCCCCTCCGTCCCCCCTGGATCTTCCCCCAGGGCAGAGGAATATTTTTTAAGAAAGGCTTCCGCCTCAGCAACTGTTTTAATCCTCACTCTTCCTCCTTCCCAGAACACCAGCATCCCTTCGGGTGTCACCCACTTGAACCAAATCCCATGATCAAATAAAATTTTAGACAAGAAGGAAAATTTCCTCCGTGCTTCTCGAATCTTTCTAGGAATCTGCTTCAAGATAGTGACCGTTTTTTGTTGGTAAATTAAAGGGTTCTCTCTCTGCGCCCTCAGGATTTCCTCTCTGGTTGACCTTCTAACAAATTTCACATGTATCTCTCTAGGCACTTCATTTATCCTGGCATATGCTGAGTTAATTCTATAGGCTAGGTCAATGTCCCCCCTGATCTCATCTTTAGGTTTTTGTAAATAGTCTGCTAAAATTGTGCTCATAAGATCAGGGAGGCATTCACCAGATTCCTCAAGAACATTCTGAAATCTCAAAAAATATGTCATTCTTTCCATATCAATCCTAGACACATGCCCATCTATTTCCCCAACCTCTTTAGTAACATTTTTAATCTCTCCCTTAACCCCCACCAACCCCCCTTCCAATTCCTCAGTCTTCTGTGTGTTTTCCAGCATTTGCTTCCTTGTGTCCAATAGCTCCTTCTTGAAATTGATGTTTTCAGCCCTCTGGGCCTGAATTTCGTTTACCAAAGTTTGTATAACAGTTTCAAGAGAAGCCATCCGTTGTTCTAAACTTGTCAGTGCTGTTTCGTGAGACATCTTAACTGTTAGAGTCAGTGCCACCAAAATGGCGTTTTCAGGGTGGGGTTGGTGAGACTAACCGGGAGCCAAAAGTTCAGATCAAGGTTGAAACGTTGTAAAATTCAGGAACCAGGAGAGAAACAATTTTCCAACTCAATAGTTGTAATAGCGAAGGTAATCCAGAAAGGAATCACAAATCCAACAAGAAGAAATTCTTCATTAATATCCAGAGAGAGTCCCAAATTGTAAAGAGACGCTGGGAATTTTCCATAGTTAAAATAGTCAGGCAGGGACAAAGAAAAGCCACTTTCCACCGCCCATCTCAGAGCCCAGAGGAGAGAGTAGAAAAATAAAAAAATTTAACCAGCCAGACCTAGAAACAATGTTGCAAGTAGCCGCATACCACTTTCCCTTGTTAGAGACGGTCCGGATTTAAGATTTCCGCTTTCTCTTCCAGAGAAGCCATTTTTAAGTGCCGCTTAAGTCCGAGGGGTTTTTTTTGAAAACAAACACCCCCCTCCCAGTCCGTTCAGCCTGGCTGGCAGCAAGGAAAAAAAGTCATTTTAAAACTCACTCTCCCTCGCAGCTGAAGCCTCGGCAAGCCTTCCGATCTCTTCCGCTCAGCCCTCTACATTGAAGTGAATGGCGCCGACAGCCGTTGGCGAAGGGAGAACCCCCCGCAACATGTTCCTCCTCACCTAGGTCGCGGAGGGGATCGCTCTCCCCACCGCCGTGAGGAGGAACGTCTCCTCCGAGCCGACCCTACGGGAGACCTCCGGTAACCGGAGTGTCTCGCCCCCTTGTGGGGGCAGAAAAGGCAACAAAGCGGCGAGCGAGCCCCAGGCTCGCCCGTCGCCGCTGGAGCCGGAACCGGAAGCCCCACCTCTGCTTTTGATGCATTTATAGTGAGTTACATCCCCTGGCACAATCTGATAGTTTCTATAATGGCTTACAATGTCAATCATCACCATTTATATTCAGCTTCATTCCTTGTCAATTTTGCCCAAATGACTTATGACCATGCAACTATTATAAAGGGAAAATATTATGCCATTTTTTAAAATTGTGGGATGCATTTCCCCTCTTCGTTTTTGAGTACCAGTAAAACAGCAGGCTTTGTGTAATAAGCAGTTTGTTTGCTGTGGATTTTTTTTTTTTTTTTTTTGCTGTGAATTTTGGGCAATTTCACCTTTGTTCAGCCTCCCATTTGTGCAACAGGGAAAACACTCAGAAGAGTGATTCTCTAGCATATAATTGACTCCCTGCCATCCGCATGGAGAAAATAGGTTGGGGCAGGAGAACAAATATCTTCAAAGGATGTGCCAGGGTAGAAGAAAGCTGGCCTGTTAGAGCCAGAAATGGATGAGGTAATCCTGAGGCTGCTTTAAATTATAGAGACAGCCAACGAATCTCAAAAGATGAAAGCTCTGCAAGAACTCTGTAGAAAGTCAAAATTGGTTACTTCCTTTGTAGCTCTCTGCCATGTAGCCAGATACAGAACGGATGTTTAACCTATACATGTAGCCCTCATTTAATGACACAATTAGGACCGGCAACTCAGTCATTAAGCAAATTGGTGGCTAAGTGAAACGGCAACTGAGCTTCTGATCTTACTACAGCTTTTCTTTGCTTTACAGGCCTGCGAGGGTTGTAAATGCAAGGATTGGCTGTAAAGTTACGTTTTCATCCCTGTTGCAAATGTGAACCGTTGCTAAAATAGGGACCAAGACTATCTGTTATAATGGTGACCTTGTTTGCAGGGGAGAGGAGTTGTGTGTTTTAAAATTAAGACAAAGACCGTGTGAAATTAGGCTAATAGGCACATGTTCCCTTATGCTGCTCATTCCAGGCAGGCTGTGGATGGGTTTTGTGGTTCCTGATGAACACTGCTTCTCTCTCCTGCCCCTTTCTCTCTTTGGAGAAAAAGTAGGGCAATAGTTCCTCCTCTTACTTGCGTGGAAAGGGTAACTGCTCTAAAGGACAGTGTTATGCCTGAGAGCCGATTGCATCATTTAGTTTATGGAACAACCATAGGGAAACCTGGTAGGTAGCCTAACATATAATCTGTGACTTTGCTCAAAATATATCATAGGTCATTTGTCATTTAGGAATATAATCTGTTTTCATGGATGTATTTGGAGCAAGGCTAGAGGTTATAGGGTTTTGCTTGAGAACAGATTGGATCATTTAGCTTATTGTGCAGTCAGAGGGAAATCAGGTTTTGGTAGTCTAACCTGTAATCTGTGGCTTTGCTCAAAATATATCATAGATCATTTGTTATTTAGGAATATAGTCTATTCTCAGAGATTTATTTGGAGCAAGGCTAGAGGTTAGCATTTTAGAACAGTGTTTTTTAAATTGGCAGCTTTTAAGATCTGTGGGCTTCAATTCCCTGGCTAGGAAATGCTGGGAACTGAAGTCCACATATCTTAAAGTTGGTGGTAGAGGATTTATAAACATGGGCATTTTGAAACTAATATATAAGGAAAGGGAACTACAGCGCTTAACCAAATTGTATGCGTTAACTAATCATCAGATAAAGACACTGATTTTGAAATCTGTGCTTATAAAAATTACTTATTTTCCTTTGTTAAGAATGAGAGCAATACATTTCGGAAGAATAGTTTTTTTATTTTTTCCCATTTCAAAATCATTCATTGATATACATTCTTATAAATGCTATTTAACATTTATCTATTCATCATTAATATCTATACACATTCTTACATATATACTGTATAATACAGTTTGGATCGCTTTCTTGCCACCCCGTGTCTCCATCTTATTTTGCAACAGCCTCACTCCTACTTTCTCAAGCTCCCTTCTCTGCCTTCTTATTTCCTCCTCTCATTTCTCCTCTCTTCTCTCTTTTTCCCCTCCCATTCCTCTCTCCTTCTCTCCTCTCTTCTTTCTTATCCTTTCTCCTACTCTTAATTCCCCACCCTTACTTTCTCTACTTTACCCTTTCTTCCTTTCCCTCCTCGTCTCTCCCCTTTCCGTTGTTGCCTTTGCTTATTTATTTTCTCTGATGGGTTCTGGGGGTGGCGTTTCAGCAATCCAAACTTAATATATATTTTTCCCTTAAAATAAACTCACATTAGCAATGGCATTTAAAGAAAAGATTTACAAAATGATTAATAGATGATACCTGGCCCCAGCAAGGATTTCCAAAATGTTCCCTGCTACATCTGACAAATGTTGGAAGTGTGACTGCCAGGGGCACCATCTTTCACCAGTGGTGGACCTGCCCGAAGGTTAAAAGGTACTGGACTACTATCAAAAATTGGTTGAGAGCAATACATTTCATTGGATCAAAGTACCGTCTCTTGAATGTCCTATCAGTTGCAGAATTTGCTTTTGTTTTATGGAAAGTATATTTTGCTACAATAATTATTATGAATATGCCAGTTCTTCCCTTTACAAGACAAAATGTTTTAAAAATTAAGCACACCCCCCCCCAATATTAGTTCCACTATATAATAATGCACAAAAAACAATGCAACATAATATTATCTGTGACATGAGGCAATCTAGCATCAGAGTTACAGCCTCACCAAAGACAATCCATGTGATCAAGTAAACCTGTTTAAGATTCTAGTCTCACTATGGTATATATGCAGAATGGTAATATATAGATTTTGTACGTGCTGCTTTCTGTACAATATGAGAACAAGTAGACCTATATTAGCGTAATGTTACCTTCTTCCTTCTTAAGAAAATAATCTTGGCTGGTAGTATCAACACAAAAGGAAGCAGAACAAAAACAATTAAAAAGTCATCATAGTAGCTGTGAAATCCATATGACACTTCACTTCACACACCATGCACTGCGGCTAAAGTGTTGATTAGATTCAACACCAGTTCCATGAGTAAGAGGCCTAATTTTAAACTGCCCTGCAAATTTGCCCCTACTAAGAGGTTTAATATGTTTCAGGGGCTGTGAATGATGTTACTATACCAACTGAACATGAGGTACAGAACTTAAAATGTAAAATTACATCATATTTCCCAGAATGGGTAGAATCTAATTGTTATATAAATGTTGGTTTATACAGAAAATAGGTTACAGCAAAATAATTTATAAAATATAAGACATGACAAGCTAAACGAATGCACCTTGCTGTGTCTCTTATCAGTGGTCCAAAGCAGAAAATGATTTCAGAGAGGTGATATAAATGAACTCCTCAGGTATAAGTAGTGGCAAATCCAGCTGATACCACCCAGAGGTGGGTTTCTACCAGTTCGCCCTGGATTGGGTGAATCGGTAATGGCAGCACCGGGAAGCTCCACCCACCCGCCTGGATGCTTCTGCACATGCACAGAAGCGTCGTGCGCGCACAGGCACACACACATGAGCAAACCAGTAGTATAATAAATGGAAACCCACCACTGATACCACCCTAAGTGTGATGGTATGTGGGAATAATTTTGGGAGACTGGGCCAAGAGATGAAGTCAAAAGGAACTGGTCAGATAAGATGCAAGATAGCCATAGATGGGCAGTGGGTGGGACAAGAGGCTCAGAAGGAACTCACTGTAGTTTCTTGGACTTTAAAAGCATTGGAGGGGGGGGGTAGAAATGTTTCTTTAGGCTTGCTAAGATCCATGAATACAGCTTTGCAATAAAATAGAATTAGCCCATTTATTTGTAATTCCTAATTAGTTTACTAGATTTCAGCCAGGCTGACACTAAGTAATTAAAGTTCAGTTTTTGTATCTAGAACTTTGTTTACTTTGTTAAAATGTAAATGGCTTGGACAGAGTATAAAAAGACAGCATTCCCCAAGATTGGATGAGGCAGCACGCAAGGATGTTATAGTTTTCTTACAGACCAACAGAAGCTTTTTTTCAATATTATTATTTTTAGATAGCTAGCTTGGAAAGGGAAAATATGAAGAGAGAAAATGAGAGAATGTTCATCACATGCACTATTTTTTATTATTCAGCCAGAATTACTAATTCTTCATTTTAACTTTGATTATTCAAGAACCAGAAAATTATGCTGAAGGGCAATAGCAGCTGTGTGTATTGTATACCTGTGGTAGGTGAAGTTTCCTGGCATGCCACTCAAAAAAGGGTGTATTTTTAGAACCTGCAAAATATTTGTTTTAAAGGATTTCCTTTGAAGCCTATAAATACTACGTACCAAAAGATTTCGATTGGATTTCCGAGTCCTGATACCGCATGGGTTGACTTGTTTAAATATGACTTGCCCTCTGTTCTTTCTCTTTGGAATTTTAGAGTAATCTATTATTTGTGTTGTTTTATTGGTCAGTCGTTTTCAGGTCAGTTGACTGACTTCATAAGAACAGTATTGACTGTGCTGCCTTGTTTGAACAAATGTATGCACGCCTTAACATGTAAAGGTGTTTCTTTAAAATGCTGTGCCTGATGGAAATACCTAATCCTTACTGATTTATTCTATAAAGGAGAGAGTATGTAGGATTTATTCATTTAAGACTGTATTGGCAGAGGACATAAATTGAAAAGTGCTAGGTCAAAATTTCAGCAAAATCAATGCAAGATATGCAGCCTGAGTTTAGAGCTCAAAATTATTTTGTTCATTCTGATTACAGCAAATGGGAAAAAGCATTTAATATGTACATTGTATAGATACTTTATATAGTCTAACCTGTGCAGAAAATATGCAGTTGTTCACCACAATTGTTAGCATCTGTATTTACAGCTGTTCAACACATATATGAAGCCGCTGGGTGAGATCATCCGTGGTTTTGGGGTAGAGTACCATCTCTACGCTGATGAAACTCAGCTGTATATATCTACCCCAAACCACCCCAACGATGCCATAGCGGTGATGTGCCAGTGCCTGGAAGCCGTACGGATCTGGATGGGGAGCAACGGACTCAGACTCAACCCAACCAAGACTGAGTGGCTGTGGTTTCCGGCTGCCCGATTCAACCAGCTAACTCCATCGCTGGCCATAGGGGGCGAACATCTTGCCCCTGTGGATGGGGCGCGCAATTTGGGTGTCCTCCTGGATGCCCGGCTGTCCATGGAAGATCAAATGACAGCCGTGGCCAGGAGGGCGTTTTACCAGGTTCGCCTGGTTCGCCAATTGCGCCCCCTATTGGATCGGGACGCCCTTCGCACAGTCACTCATGCACTCGTGACATCCCGATTGGACTATTGTAACTCTCTCTACATGGGGCTCCCCTTGAGGTGCACCCGGAGACTTCAGTTGGTCCAGAATGCAGCCGCGTGAGCAATTATGGGAACCGCTAGGTCTACCCACGTAACACCGCTCTTGCGCGAGCTGCACTGGCTGCCTGTTGTCTTCCGGGTGCGCTTCAAGGTGTTAGTTATCATCTTTAAAGCGCTCCATGGCTCGGGACCTAGCTACCTGCGGGATCGGATCCTGCCTCATACATCCTCACGGCCGATTCGCTCCCACAGAGAGGGGCTTCTCCGGGTGCCGTCCACTAGACTTTGTCAGCGGGCGACGCCCAGGGGAAGGGCGCTCTCTGTGGCGGGCCCTGCCCTCTGGAACGACCTTCTCCCTGATATTAGGACAACCACGGACTTCCGCTCCTTCCGTCTGAAACTAAAAACACATCTTTTCTGCTTGGCCGGCCTAGGGTAGTCTCTCTGCTATAGGGTTTTTATTTAATTATTGGGTATTTTAGTGTTTAATGGGATTTTAGCACAGGTATTAGATTTAATTCGTTTTTATGCTATGTTTGTATATTTATTGTTTTATTTTTCCCTGTGCACCGCCCCGAGTCCCTGTGGGGAGAGGGAGCAGTTTTACAAATTAAATATTATTATTATTATTATTAAGAGACCAGTTGTTGAGTACATGTTACAATAAAAAAAATTATGGGGGTAGGATGTACAAATGCAAAATTACTCAAACTGTGCACCATATTATGTAATTTGTTCTGTAAAAAAACATTACAAAAGTATCCATGAATGAATATAGGGTAGCAGCAGAATAGGAGAATAAATGCACACATCGCAGAACACAAAAATGCAGTAAGAAAAAAAAAAGAAACAACTTCCTCCCTCTACCAGCACCTTAAAGCTACAGGACATGAAATTTATTTTGAAGGAACCAAATTAATCTCCAAATCTGAACAGTTCAACAAGAGAATAATTATGGAAGCCATCGAAATAGAGAAACACCCCCACAACATGAACAAACGTGATGATACCTCCCAACTACCAGACATCTGGAAACCAGCACCAGCCAACAAACAAACCCCATCCACCACCCAGGCTGTTACAATACAAAAGAACAACAAACACACAGCCAGCACCAATCTACCAATCATGATTCAACTACATAGTCAATCAACCCACTCACAGCAACAAAGCCAGCACTCTACCCCCCCCCCAAGATTTATAAAAAGACGGCAGCTCCAAAGCCGAAAACGCCAACCTGAACATGGCGAGTGAAACCTCGCCAAAATGTTGCCAAGACAATCTGATCTGGCTAAAGGCAAAGTTAATATAAAAAGCACATAAATGTTAGTGAAGTAAAAGGTCTTCTAAGCAAGCTGCCATTGTAATAATAGGAAATTGTGGCTCAATCATTTATAGAGGTCAGAGTTGGAGAAGCATTGCTTATGCTGCAAATGGACTTTCTCAAATCCAAGTGGAATAGAGAGTCCACAGTGTCTAAGATTTAATTCTGTAACTTTCTTCCTGGATGATGAAAACTTGTCTTTAAGGAATTAATGATGCCTTTAACTGAGCACGAGTTTTAGCCAAAATCCTATATGGCATATGAGCCTGTTAGGAGGTTAATTTAGATTACAGGCACACAAACAAATTGGGGATTTATGAGGAAATATACTACTCCAGCTGGACTCTTCCTTCTTTGCCACAAGTCCTTTATCCATCAAGAGGGAGAGAAGCAGCTGACAACTATGGTACTCTGTTAGAAGTGGGTATCAAACTCAATCATGTCACATGACATATTGTGACATATCACAATGTTTTTTGCTTTTGCAGAGCCAGGGTGGGTGTGGCCAGCATGCGACGCATCCAGCCCACAGGCCGCCAGTTTGACCCCCTTGATCTACAAGTGTTAAAACATTAAACATGATATTTTATCCTATTTTTCAATAAGAATTATGGGAGAATGACAGGCATTCCTTAATTAAATCTATAAATACCCATCTCTGCCTGTCTCTTTATTTTAATACCATGCTTTTGAAGGGCATCGCATTGAGGAAAAGTGAATTTTTAAAAAAATAGATTATTTATAGCAAACAGGAGTACATGCGTGAGGCTCAGTTCTTTTTAATCACAGTCAAACAGAAGAGAATGACTGAAGAACCAATCAACAGGCACTGATGCTAATGTTTTTCCATCTGATGAAGCATGGAATAAGAAAGGTAAATTTAAAAGAAGCACAAAATAAAATTCATGTGGAATATTTTGATTGAAGCAGTCACTTTATAAACTCCTTGGAGTACAATTATTGACTCTAAAAGAAATTATGTTTGAAGCCTGTTGTAATCTGATGTTGGCTCCAGTTTTTTTAACTGAAAAGCTTTTATTACAATAATATCTACTACTACTGTGTATATCTTCCAAGAGGCATAAGCTCTATTAAATTCAGCGGACCAGAAAGATGAAATAGGGTCTTAGCATAAATCATTTCACCAGATTCAACATTTCTATTGATATTAATCAACACTTTACTCAGTATGAAACAGCTTCTAATTAAATAATTAAAGTAATAAGGATAATAAAGGTGACATCAAATGTGAATACATTCAATAGATAATAACCTATGGGAGGTTTCGTATTACTTGATTAATACCTTAAAATGATGTGACAATCTATTCCCCAAATTATCCTATTCAAAATTTTCACTAGCTTGTAGCATTTATGTCACTCTCAATATGTTTTAGGAAAATCTATCAAAAGCACAATATTCTAATTTATAGAAATATAACCCTCTAGATCGTTTTTTTCTATAATTTTAATATTTACATGGTCTATCTCTCTGTCTAACCTCTATCTGTCTGTCAATCTATCTATCTATAGTATCTATCTATCTGAAATATGAAAAAGGATACTTTTAAAGCCTATATTTCCATGATGATCATTACAGATTCAGTACATTGGCCCTGAACATTTATATCAGTGGTGGGATTCAAAATATTTTACTACTGGTTCTGTGAGCGTGGCTTTGTGGGTGTGGTGTGGCTTTGTGGGCGTGGCTTTGTGGGCATGTCAGGGGAAGGATACTGCAAAATCCCCATTCCCTCCCACTCCCGGGGAAAGGTTACTGCAAAATCCCCATTCCCTCCCCACCCCACTAACCTGCTTTCCAGCTCCATTGTCCTGTTCAGGGCAATAAAAGAAGATCAGCTGGGAGGCAGTGGGGGCAGGGCCAGCCTATTTGCCAGTTCTCCAAACTACTTAAAATTTCTGCTACCGGTTCTCCAGAACCTGTCAGAATGGCAGAATACCACCCCTGATTTATATGTTTTATATTATCTTTCTTAATGATTTTCTTTTATAGAGAGGAGCACTTAAAAACTTACTATTTTCATCTGGCCAGCCTAGCATGAGCTACTCCGCACCCTACTGTTTGATAATCAAATCAAAGTTTTAATTTATAGGTTTTAAATTTAAATTTATTTTAAGCAGGGTATTGATTTAATTTAGTTATTATTTAGTAATATTTTATATTTATGTATATTTATCTTAATTCTCTGTTCGCCGCCCCGAGTCCCTTGTGGTGAGATGGGTGCGGGTTACAAATGTGAATAATAAATAAATAAATAAATATGAACTCTTCCTGAGTTTCTGAGGCAAGAATATGGTATCATGATCACCTTACCAATCATCATCTAAATGTACCCTACACTAATAGAACAGTCAGGCACAGAATTTAAAAGAGATTTATATGCAACACAGCAAAAACTTAATAAACATAAAACCAAACTCTTAAAACATTTTTGCTTTTATTGAATGACAGTTAGATAAGGTGAGATACAATTATTTGTTTAAATGCTTACCGTATTTTTTGGAGTATAAGATGCACCTTTTTCCCTCAAAAAAGGGGCTGAAAATCTGGGTGCGTCTTATACACTGAATACAGCATTTTTTGCCTCACGAAACTCCACCCTCTTCACCAAAATGGTCATGCATAGCTTTTAGAAGGCTTTCAGAGAGCTCCTGGGGGCTGAGGAGGACAGAAATGAGCAAAAAATGGCCTATCTTTTGCCCCCCCCAACCCCCTGCAACACTCTATAAGCTTCCTAAAGGCCACCCATGCCCCTTTTTTTGACAAAAACCAGGCCCATTTTTGCAAGAAACAGGCCATTTTTGCTCATTTTTGCAATCCTGCAGGAGCACTCTACAAGGGCAATCTTAAGGGCAATTCACACCCTTTTTTTTTAAACGTGCCATTTTTGGGAGGTTTGCAGAGTGCAAAAAAATGTTTTTTTAATTTTCTTCTTCTTTCTTGCTGCGTCTTATACTCTGAAAAATATGGCATTGATTTTCTGATTATTGCTCTGCTCTGTGTGCATGGGGATGGGGTGGTGAAATGAGCAGGAATGGCCAGAAGAATCATTAGTTGTCAAAATATCTCTAGGCTATGTTTTAAAAATCCCGCATTGTTGGTTCCCAGTTACTTTATATGTCTCTTAACTGCTGAAAAGATCCACATAAACAATAAAATTGACAAAAAGTGGAATTAATTCGCCAAAACTATATCTAAAAAACTTGCCTTCAATAGACGATTAATCGCAAAGTCATTTGGACTGTTTGTTCTCTATACAAAATACTGTACAGGTAGTCCTTGACTTACAACAGTTCATTTAATGGACATTTGAAGCTGCAACGGTATTGAAAAAACTGACTTATGACCATTTTTCAAACTTACAAGTGTTGTACCATCCCCGTGGTCACATGATCAAAATTCAACGGCTTGACAATTGACCCATGCTTATGATGGTTGCCATGTGAACCCACTTTGCAATCTTGTGACAAGCAAAATCAATGAGCAAGCCAGAATCACAAAACAACCTTGTGACTAACTTAACAATTGCAGTGATTCACTAAACTGTGGTAAGAAAGATTGTAAAATGGGGCAAAACTCACTTAACCAATGTCTCATTTAGCAACAGAAATTTTGGGTGGTCATAGGTCAAGGATTACCCATATAACAATAAAGATGTAGTTCTCAAAAGGTGCAACCAGGCACTTTCTGGTTTCTGGAGGTTAATACAATTCATTCACCTGATATGTCCATTACAGGTGAATCTTGGGATAGATTTCTATAAAGCTAGAAAGACTAGTTTTATCTGTTTATCTGTATTGATGCCATCTTGTGGATAGTTTAAGACATGGCTGGCAAGTTTCAAATGACCAGACTGCTTCAGAGTGTGAATCAAAAGGCTGAGACTGTTAGTTAGAGAGCTGTACTGTAAATCCAAGTCCACTTCAAAATACAGCACCCAAACAATCCAACTATGGGCAGACATCTGTGAGATTTGCATAGATCAACCCAGATTTCTAATTATATTTATCCATTGTAAATACTTATGAGAGCAAATTGCTGCTATGACTGGCCACATGCCACTTATTTATCCGTTAGGCTTTCTCTTCTTCAAATTTAAAATATGAACCGATTTGAGGATTTTGTGTCACACCACTCATCATTTGTGGAGTGATAGAATCTTTTCTTTATAAATCAGATGCAGAATTTTATCTGCAAAGGCAAATAAGAATCTAATCGGATTCTGTACACTGTACTCAATTTGCATCTGAGTTTTGCATAGGTGATAGACCTCAGTGGTTTTTTAAAAATATAATTTAATTATAGATACTAATGAAATCTTATATGTATTTTAAACACAGATTTTCTCTTAGGAGACTAGTTTTCAGGCAGTCTGAAATTTATGAATATGTTAAGGGGATTATTTGCTGGTTATTGTTTTTCTTTCTCAAAGACTATATTTTCTTAGGATAGTTGAAACTTAATTAAGTTTGAGTATTAAGTATCAATTGATACAGTCCTTTGATTAATAAATGATACACTGAAACCATTAATTATCAGTAGTTGTGAGCTTTATTGAAGAGTATTGCAAAGTTCAAAGTACTTGGCCAAAGTTCACAGAATGGATCACAGGTTTGGATATAATTCCTTGTTTGGCATGTAGAGCTTCCATGGAAAGATGGAAGGTAGGATTTTAGTTCACAACCATCATTTCCATGTTACTTGGGGTCAGGATCTGGAAGCTTATTATAATTATTTTGTACAGGCACATATTAAATGAGCCATGTGACACAGTAGTTAGAATGTAGTACCGCAGGCTGCTTCTGCTGACTGCTGGCTGCCAGCAGTTTGGCAGTTCGATTCTGACTGGCTCAAGGTTGATTCAGCCTTCCATTTGTCCAAAGTCGATAAAATGAGGACCCAGATTGTTGGGGGCAATAGGCCAACTCTGTAAACCGCTATTGCTATTGCTACACCGTTAATCAACCTCTCTGTTCCCAAGATCTTTGCAATGATGTCTTATTTACCCACCAGCAACAGAAAAGGCCATTTTTCTACCCTGAAGAGTTAGCAGATGCTACAGTTACAAGGAATCAGTATAAACATTGAGGCTGTTTCTTGACCTTAACAGCAGAGCAGCACCTCGCAGCCTGAAGACGAGGGTAATTCACTAAGCTGACCCCGAGAGAACACATATAGAATAAAATAACAGAGTTGGAAGGGACCTTGAAGGTTTTCTAGTCCAACCCGCTTAGACAGGAAACCCTATACCACTTCAGACAAATGGATATTCAACATCTTCTTAAAAACGTCCATTGTTGGAGCATTCACAACTTCTGGAGGCAAGTTGTTCTGTTGATTAATTGTTCTGTCAGGAAATTTTTTCTCAGTTCTAAGTTGCTTCTCTCCTTGATCGATTTCCACCCATAGTTTCTTTTTCTACCCTCAGGTGCCTTGGAGAATAGTTTGACTCCCTCTTCTTTGTGGCAGCCCCTGAGATATTGGAACACTGCTATCATGTCACCCTTAGTCCTACTTTTCATTAAAATAACCAGTTCCTGCAACCGTTCTTCATATGTTTTAGTCCCCAGTCCCCTAATCATCTTTGATGCTCTTCTCTGCGCTCTTTCCAGAGTCTCATATTGTCCAAGGAGACCGGAAGTAAATTTATAGCACTTTCTATGAAAACACACGGTCGTGCATAGCAATTGACAGAATGTTGCGCGATTCAGACGCCGTCGCAAATGCCAGTTTCACATCCTCGCCCGTTTCGCAAGTCGCCGATTCCGGGGGGACGGGGGGGAGGAGGGGCAGGCCAGCCTTTGCAAAAAAAAAAAAGTTGTATTTTTCCGCCGACCAAACTGCTTGTGCGCCCCCCCCCCCCCCCCCACACACACAATCACATATCCCAGCCACCCCACTCCACCCTTTCTAGGCACGTTGCGCGGCCATCTCGCTCGGGCCCTTTCTTAAGAAACCAGGCTGGCCGGGCTGAGTTGTTTCCCCCCCCCCGCCCCTACCGGCGGGACTCTCGGAGCGGGGCGGCGTTGCCCTTTTAAGACGAAGCGTGTCAGGCTCGTGACGTCAGGGGAGTGCAGCGATCTAGTGGCGGTGCCGCTCGCCCCTCTTTCTGTTATTTCAGACAGATGCGGGGAAGTCGGAGAGGAGGCGGGTGGCTCTCCTGCCGAAGGGATTGGCTTGGGGTTGTTTGGCCCGCTCCGCTCCGCAACCAAGGACGCTGGAAGCCGCCTCTGGAGCGCCCTCCCTTTCCCGCGGCTGAGAGTTTTCGTTGAATTCGTTCAAACCACCACCCCCCGGCCCCCCTTTCGCTTTTCCTCCTTGCCATGCACCAGGATCTAACCACCGCTAGCGGCGGCGGCGGCGGCAGCAAGAGGAACTTCCCGAACAGGAACCTAATGGCTGCGAAGGTGAAAATCTAAGCGCGAAGTCTCATCCTGCCTTGGGAAGAAAAGCCGTGCAGAGCGGGGGGTGGGGAAGCAGAGGCTGCAAAGCAACCATGAGCCCGGGGGCTCAGCACTGATGCTTGCATCGTTGCCCCCGGTGGGAGACTTCGGAGGTCCTTCCCTCCTTTGGGGCAACCGCAGACCGCGAAACCCGTGAGCGGGAGACGCCCGGAGAAGAGGGGGAAAGAGTGGGAAAGAAAAAACTCGACCTGGCCGCCTAAGACTCCCGAGCCCGCCGCTGAACTTCCCTTGAACTCCGGATTGCGCTTCTCCCCCCCCCCCCTCTTCTTCCCCGAGAGATTGTTTTTCATTGTCCTCGTTGCAGTTTTTCGAGGCGTCGCAATCGCCTCTTTCAAATACACACACAAACACACATACACACCCCCAGAACTATTTTGGGCCAATATCATGGCGTTGAAAGCGGCTGTCGCAAACACCGGGATCTTGTTAGTTACAGCCAACGTCGGATCCTTGTTCGATGATGTAAGTAATTGGGGTTGCAGAGGGGGGTACGTTTCCCCCCCCCTCCTTTGCTTTTCTCTGCAATAATCAAGGTAAAAGAGGTGGGGGAGAGGGGTTGCAGCTTGGCCAGGAGCAGCAGCAGCAGCAGCACGCTTGGAAGGGGAGAGCGGGCGGGCCTGCCCTGTTTCCCGGGGAAGTGAGAATCGGGCGGCTTGGGGTGATCTGGGGTTAGGGAAGATCCGGGCGAGGCTTGCCAAGGGAGCGATCCCCTGTCCGCATCCCTGCCGGAGTGGTCCGCGATCATGACCACAGCAGCCGACTTCCTTGGTGGCTCGGAAGAGGCGGCAGTGGAGGAGGAGGAGGTCGCTCAGTCCGTGCGCGCCTGAGTGGGTTTCCCCGGTCCTAGCGCCCCCCGGGCTTTCTCTCGCTCAGGGAGGACGACGTGAGAGGCGCCCTGCCCAGCCTTCCCCTCTCTCTCTATCTCACACACACACACCGGCCGCATTCCGGCTGGGCTAGTAAACTCGGCGCGTAATCTCAGTTCTGGGGATTGTCGCCAGCGGCGACGCCTCGCGCGTCAGAACGGGGATTCCCTCTGGGCCGCCCAGCTCGGGGAGGCGGAAGGCGCCCGGAGCGCACTCCACACCTGCTCGCCCCTTTGCCTCCCTTGGCGGGGTGCCGGCGTCGTGGAAACGGGCTGACGAGAAGCCAGCTCCAGTCAGTCCGTCCCATCCGGCTTCCTTGGGAATCGCGCTCTCTGGGATGGCCCCGGGGCTTCTCCTCTCAACACCCATTTTTCCTGACTGAATTTTTTGGCACCCAATCAGCCAGGTGTTTAGACTGGATTTGGTGTATTTATTATTTTTATTTTTATAAGAATATCCGGAAGAGAGGCAGGTGTCATATACTTGTAGGGTAGTTTCTATACTTATGACAGTTCATTTAGTGACAAATTATGAGGGCACCGGAAAAAAATGACCTCTGGACATTTTTCACACTTAAAACCATGGCAGGATCCCTGTCATGTGATCAAATTTCAGACGTTTGGATGCTTGACTCATAGAGTGTCCTGGGGTCATGTAAAATCACCTTTTGCGACAAGCCTTTGACAAGCGAAGTCCATTAATGGGGAAGCTCGATTCACTTAACTGCGTTCCTAACTTAACTGCAGTGATTCACTTAACAGTGGCGAGAAAGGTCATAAAATGGAGCAAAAACTCACTTAACAATTGTCTTGCGCAGCAACAGATATTTTGGGCTTGTCTGTCATAAGTCAAGGACTACCTGTATAAAGTATAAAGAACCTCTTTGTGCTTTGCATCTCACCTTATGGGTGGATCCCCTTCCCTGCGGTCCTAATGATAAGTTCTTAGAGAAAACCTTAGTGAATTTCCTCAGTGAATTTCCTTACTAGAAAAAAAAAGTTGCATTTTAAGAATTAGACCCGAGATGGCCCACCTGCAATCATAATGTGTACACTATGAATCAGTTCTATGTAAATAAATAGGCATTGGGGATAACCATGAAACAGCCTCCTGTTGCTTTGTTAAGAAAGCTTGCACTGATTATGCAAAGAGCGAGAGGGGTTGTGAACATAACCTGTACCTTTAAAAATACTGATTTTGCCCTTTAAAGGGATAAATCTTTCTAAGCCTATTATGTCATATTGTCTTGAAAAGGTTTAAAATTTGGCATATCTTAAATAGGTCAGCTTTTGTTTGAAAGAAGACTACACTTTTTTTTTTTTTAAATGCAAATGTGAAAAAAGTTTCTAGTTTCGGGATAGAAATAAGATGTCATGCTGAGCACTTCTATTTGAAAAAATAAGAAGGCAGAAAATCACTGGCTAGTTACTTAAAGTGTTGATAGCTACACATAAAGGGTATTGGTGAAAGTTTATTGTGTGCATGTGTATACATGAGCAGAAGGCAGAACTGGATTATGCTAAGGAATGTATGATATATTTGTTCCATGCCTATTTAAATTTGTTTGTTTGGGAACAGACACAAAGATAAATACAAAGAATATGTCTATTTTACTTTAGGTCATGACTTTTCAATTCTGTGGTGCCTTGAATCCCTAAAATAGTAAATGAACTTATGTGTACCGCCTATGAATGATTATACCGGTAGTTCTCGACTTGCAACAGTTCATTTAGTGACTGTTCAAAGTTACAACAGCCCTAAAAAAGTGACTTATGACCATTTTTCACACATGACCATTGCAGCATCATATGGTCACATGATCAAAATTTGGACGCTTGGCAACTGACTCATATTTATGACAGTTGCAGTGTCCCGGACTCATGTAGATCACCTTTTGCAACCTTCTAACAAGCAATGTCAATGGGGAAGACAGATTTACTTAACAACTGTTACTAATTTAACAGCTGTAGGCTTTCACTTAACAACTGTGGCAAAAAAATGTCATAAAATGGGGCAAAACTCACTTAACAAATGTCTCACTTAGCAACAGAAATCTTGGGCTCAATAATGTTAATGTAAGTCGAGACTACCTCTACTATATTCAGGTGAAACAAAAAAACTTTTATTATCTGCTCAGTGAATTTAAAAACTGTTTCTGACAGCATGGCCTTTTTCATTGGACAATTCTTCATGAAAACCATCAAGCCTGCCCAGGCAAGACTGAATTTCTGTCAGAACTTGCTCCAGGCATTGCCTGAATCACTGTATGTGGTCAAAGAAACAGCTTCTGTCCACAGTCCAAATTTCCAAGTTCTCTCAAACCCATTGCTAACCATTTTGCTTACTACTTGCTTGTGGCAAGTTTCTCTTCTTCCTCTACATTGGCAGAGCAGCAAGTAACAGCCTCAGTGGTCCATGGCATTTCTGCTCTTGTAGGTATCAACAGAGTTGGGGTGTGTGTGAATCAGAATTATTTAATTGCTTCTCATCTCTGTTGCCGCTAGAGTATGAAGCAGAGATCTGACTGGACTTTGGCTGTGGTTATCCAGGGCCAAAGAAATTTGCCTGTGATTGCAAATTAGATTGCAATGAAGATCTGTGCTTCAGCCTGTGAGATTAGAATTCCACAACACTTTGCAATAGCGTCCGCTCTTTTAAAATGCTCCCTTTTATTTCAGTAGTATACAATTTAATACAGTTTTAGGCCTTTATTGTAGCATTGAAATCTGAGCAGTGTTAAGAAAATGAATACACGTGTGACTTTTATTAGTTCAGGAAAAGCTATAAATCATTTTTTAAAATATTCCAGTAAATGTTTGTGGAGGTAACATGAACATGGGACAACCATTGCAAGTTTGATCAAGAGCCCATGTCCTATTTCCAACAGAGTGTAATAAACGACCCAGAATCGGGCAACCTTCTGCATAGTAAGTAATACAACTTACTATCAGGTAGTCAGATACCTCTTAGGAAATAGAGTTTTTGTGGAATAGAATTCATTTTAAAAATTGTATCTTGAGATTCTCTGCCACTTGTAAAACAGACTTCACAACTCTAGGGAAACCAGAAAAGTGTGAGATTAATCATTGAGCATGGTATGTGATAAAGTGCTTTATATATATGTATTTGCAGTGAATAAATACAACTGGAGTGTGGCTGAATTTAGAATTGAAACATTTTTTCCCAGTTTAGGTAATATTGGATTGAGAAGTACTGTAGCCACAGCTCTAGTGACGGGGCCTAAATTTGATGTAAAGCTTATCGGTGGCCAGTTCCTGCAGTAGTAAGCCTGTTTTCACTTCACAAACTGCCAAGCAAGGGATTCTAAATAAACAGTGCATGTTTGAAAATGAAGTAGTCTTGACAACTAAAGTGAAATATGACTGGCTGCGTGCATTTTTAAAGTGGGGCCTGCAAATAGACTAAAGTTTCGTGGCCTAAGAACGTATTGTTCCCAAAACTATGATTTCTGGATTGTTGTACCCAATATGAGTGCTGTTAACTACACATTCCCTTCTGGTTATACTTAAGAGCTGTTCCTCAGAGGTTCTCTAGTAGTTGCAGAAGTTTTTACACCAAAAGTTACTTTCACTGAAAGTGTGGTTTATTAATTGCTCAGGAATGGGAATGATCGTAAGTAAGTTCCTGAGTGGATGTGCACAGAATATGTCATTGTATATTTATTCAGTGAGCTTTATTTCTTCTTTAGTGAGATCTATTTCTTTTTGAAACATATGTCGTATAAAATAGTCATATTTAATCGGGAACGGGAGAGAAGACCTATTTTTTTAGCTTGTTGCTGGCAGAGTAGGGCTGGAGACTGAGAAGTAAAAAAATTAGAATTGGGACAATAATTAAAAGTGTTGTTCTATAAAAAGAAATATGAGTAGTTTCTACATGGTGAACAATGAGGTTTGACATTTATAAACTAAACTGGCAGATAAATTTCCTTGCTTATTATTTCTTATTATTTGAGGAGGGAAATCGTTATACATTAGTCGTTGAAACAAAGTTAATCCTTGGGCTTAAAAACTAAATGCTTCGATGGGTGTGAGTAAATTAATATTTACATTTGCAAACTGGCCTCCCCTCCCTCTCCCCCTATAAATTCTGGTTGGGTTTACATTAACTTGAATCTGATTTTTTTGAATCAAATCAGTTGTTGCATTGCAAATAATCGATTTTAGGTTCTTTTGATTTATCCTCATGGTAGATGTAAGGAGGCAAAATAATGATGACAATAGAATGGTTACCCAATTGATGGTGGTAGAATATTTGCATTTATGTATTTTGTGCAATATTTTTTACAGTTTGTTTTGGCTCTTCACTCATCTCTTCAATTCTGCCCTTAGTTTTTGTTTTCTTTCACTTTCCTTCACTCTCCTTGCCATCTTATTTTCTTCTCCTTATATTCATGTGTTTCTGTAGGCTTTTTGTGTAAAGGTAATATATGCAGATAGTTGTAAATTCAATTTTACACATGGGACACCATATGGGGCAATTAATTTTAATTAGCATGCATTAGTTCAACTCCATTTATTCATTTCTTGCTAGCCTTCCATTAGAATTATGGCTTCTGGCAGCTGTGTTTTTTAAATTATCAATTAATTAAATTTATACACTCCCCATCCCACCCCTACCTAGCCAGTATAGCCAGTGGAACTTTGGAAGACAAACAGAGTAAAAACATCACTCTAACACAAATAAAAGTTGTCCCACAAGAAAATCTCAGATCATGCAAAATTATTTCATATATACTCATGAGTGAGCTGTCTTAGGCAGCAATCTGGCCACAGTGCCTGGAAGAAAAACCACCTTCAAAAATGCTAGCAAGTTGCTTGCTGTCCATATCATGGAGGGGGGAGGTGATTATTCCATTTGCCAAGCGGCATTACCCATGTGCAACTTCACTGATTTGGTTTGAGATATGTTGAACTGATTTGGTGTTCAGAAAGATACCGTTGATTGCCCTCCTCCCGTGAACAGCAAGGCTTGAATGATATTTGGCATAGTCCAATGGAGAACCAAGTGTTTAATGCATTTCTTTTGGGGAGAAACTGCCTTAAACTGAGTACAGGTTCCCTTTCAGTGAGCATGTTAAATATTTGGTTAGGGATTTGCTTTTCCATTATTTTTGAAATCCTACTATTAAATTGTTTAAAAGATACAGAGTTCTTATAAGTGTTTATTAGCTCCTCATGCACATTAGAGATTTTACTGAACGATGATTGTACAACTATTACAAACCTAAATGAGTTTTAGTTTTTTAAATGGCTTTTCTTCTCATTTGCATTTAATTTGCAATATTCTGTGACCGTTCTTTCCTTGAAAATAATTTTGAAAGGAACAGTGGTGGGTTGCTAGCCGGTTTACTACTGGTTCATTCGTGCTTGCATGCGTAACACTTGTATGTGCAGAAGCATCCAGGTGGATGGGTGGAGCCTCCCGCCATTGCCACTACCAGTTCGGTTGAACCGGGCCGAACCGGGAGCAACCCACCTCTGAAGAGGAATGATGGAGTGGGTGATAATATACTTTTAAGGCTAAGAAATTTATAAGAACAAAACTCCTGGGTTTTCTGATACAATGGACTCTAATCCATCCATACTTATAGTAAAGTTCTCATCTTTAAAGATGCCATAAGTCACGTCACTGCAAAGAACTAAAATATCCATCTCTTTAGAAATGCCTGAATTCTAGGAAGAAATTTGGGGTTTATTTTAGGATTTTCTTTGGTGAATCGGTCCTGACTCTGGGAAGAGATTATATTTATATTTATATTTTAAATTTATACCCCGCCCTTCTCCTACAAAAGGACCCAGGGCGGCGTACAGGCAAATTAAAACACAACGTACATAAATAGATCAATTATTAAAATCCAATTAAATTAAATGACCGTGCTAAAACATTTTAAAATTCTCTAATTAAAATTTATAACTAAAAAGTCCAGATCGGGTGATTATCCTAGGCCGGCTTGTTGGAACAAATGCGTTTTCAGACGCATGTATTCAGACAATTAGTATGTTCCCCTTTAAAAAAATATTTGAATCCCGCTGGATCCGAAGGTTGTGTTGATAGGTTTTCAAACAACTTTCCCATCTAGGCATTACTGGAGTCTTCCTTCGTGGATATGTTAAGAGGCTTGGTCCTTGTCAGTCCCGGAATGGCAATTTTATTCAGTCAAGTTTAAAACGGCAGTACAGAAAGGCTTTAGAATAAGTGGGGCAAAACATTTGAAGGCTTTTTTAAAATATAGGCAGGATGGGAGGATTTTAAGAGGCAAAATGAGTGCCTTAATCTTTTTAGATGTTTAAGACATCTGCTTTATTCAAAATAGGCCAGTGATGTCTAACCTTTTTTGGCTCAGGTGCCAAAAGCGGGGGGAGCGCAGGGGGGTCCTGCGTGGGTGTGCCACACCCATAATGCTATGTGCGCGACCCCCTGCTTATGACATGCTTTTTTCGCCCTCCCCAGGTTCCAGAGGCTTTCTAGGAGCCTGGGGAGGGTGAAAACAGCCTCCCCTCCCCATCGGAACTTCCTGAAGCCTCCAGAGGGCGAAAAATGGCTTCAAAAGGAGGCCTAAATCAGCTACCAGCGCACACATGCGCGCTAGTGCTGACAGGGCAACGCCTCACGTGCCCTAAGAAATGGTTCCCCGTGCCACCTGTGGCACCCGTGCCATAGGTTCGCCATCACTGAAATAGGCCCTGTCCTGCGTTGTTTTGAAGTACGGCTCTCACATGCTATACAAAACCTGATGTGACACTCAAACCAACAGTGCACACCTCTGGTTTAACATTTCTTCTTTTTGCCCAGGCTTCTGCTTTTGTGGTTTTCTCATGTTAAGTGGAAAAAGAAACTAGACAAATATTTAGAAATACCAGTTATAAAAATATTTTGTTTATACGCAGTCTCTCTTACTGAAACATCTATTCTAAGGAATAGCTACAAGGTTTTAGCAGTTGAAAAATAGATTTATATAGTGAAAACAGTATTTGGAATATTTCAGTAATAAAATGTGCCATGAAACTGCTGTTGTTTATTTGAACCGTTGCTCAAAAAGTGATAATAATTCAGATTTCCTTCATATTTAAAGATATCATATCACAGAAAAATAAGATTGTGAGGTTAGTCTAAAAAATTAGATTATAAAAAAGGCTGAATCACATTTATCATGGACACAACACAATACATACAAGAAGCTAAATAATTACCTTTAGAAATATAGAAATTGGACAAGTTGATCAAGAGAATTTTCAGTGACCTAACTAAGACATGCCAAATCACAAAAGAAGAAAAGTGTTTGATGAAAAGTGAGAAACTGAGAAACTGAACATCCTGGACAAAGCTAAATCCAAAAATGCTAGGGAATTACTTATAATTTAGACAAATCAGCCACTGATATACATATAGAGTTAAACAACATTTTCACACCGTTTAAAAGAGACAATTAATAATAATAATAATAATAATAATAATAATAATAATAATAATAATAATAATAATAATAATAATAATAATAATAATAATCTTATTTATAGACCGCCTCCTCTCCCCAAAGGGACTCGGAGCGGTGCACAGGGAAGTTAAAAAAGCAAATATAAAATACATAAATAGTTAAAATAAGAACTAAACAAATTATCCCTGTGCTAAAACCCACTATACTAAAAGCAAACTACATCCCCCTAAAAAACCCAGTTAAAAACGGAAGACTAACCTAGGCCGGCCAAGCAGAAAAAGTGTGTTTTCAATTTTTGACGGAAGGAGCGGAGGTCCGTAGTTGTTCTAATTTCGGGGGAAAGGTCGTTCCAGAGGGCTGGGCCCGCCACAGAGAAGGCCCTTCCCCTGGGCGTCGCCCGCTGGCATAGCCTAGTGGACGGCACCCGGAGAAGTCCCTCTCTGTGGGAGCGGATCGGCCGCAGGGATGTATGGGGCAGAATCCGATCCCGCAGATAGCTAGGTCCCGTGCCATGGAGCGCTTTAAAGATGATAACTAACACCTTGAAGCGCACCCGAAAGACGACAGGCAGCCATTGCAGCTCGCGCAAGAGCGGTGTTACATGGGTAAACCTCGAGGTTCCCATAATTGCTCGCGCGGCTGCATTCTGGACAAGCTGAAGTCTTCGGGTGCACCTCAAGGGGAGCCCCATGTAGAGAGCATTGCAGTAGTCCAGTCGGGATGTCACGAGGGCATGAGTGACTGTGCAAAGGGCATATAAAAACTAAAAAGGAAACAAAAGATTCCCCAAAAAACATCCTCTCCAGCAGTCAATGGCCAAATAAACAGGGATTAACACCAGATAAATTATCAAGCAGAAAACAATACCCCAATCAAGGAACTACCCCCACCCTCCAACTGCAGGGCAAGATACCACATAAAACAGAGCAAATCCCACATTCACTAGCACTGAAGTTACCAAGTTGGCTAATGAAACATGTGCAAGCAAACAACGAAGCTCAAAGAGCACCAAGGACTCTATAAGTATTTTGAAATTGCTAATAACGCTGTTATTTCCTCTCCACTATCCATCTTTTTCAGTTCCTTCTAAAGGGATTTGGAAATATAAGACTTCTTTAGTTTATCACCCCAGTGAATCTAGGAGAAAATTAAATGGCAACGATCAAAGGTTTAGAGGTTTAGAGCTAAAATTTATGTTGTCTTGTAGTTATTTTTAGTCTTTGCTCCAACTATAATTAGAGCAATGTTGTTTAGTTCTTTGGAACATACTAAGGGAGGGAGAGGTAGTGTTTGTTTAGTGTTGAAACTTCAACTGTGGGACTCCTTTCTCTGCTATTTATTGGTTACACATTTAACCTGTTCTGTCTTGAAGGATCTTGTAATGTATGGAATGAAGGGCATTTTTCATTTATTGTCATGTCATAGACCTGAGAGATAGATTAAAACGATCCATTGTGAATGGCTCCAGATTATCAATGAAACTTTTAAAAATTTAAACCTCATTTTTCCCATTTCAGTTTGATGTCACAATATTCCAACTCATCATTTGATAACGGGATTTCAATTTCCAGACAAAACCTATGGCAATATTACATAAAGTAAAAGCTTTGGAGAGGTGTGAATCCTTTCAAAGTTATTTTCCCATGATTGATTTGGAGTTTATCAATAGATTGTTGTAACAGGTTCATTGTTTTTCTATTGAACGCTAAGTATGTTCCACTCTTCCTATTGGGTATCCAAGTTAGCAAAATGTTAGTCATAGTGGAAACAAAAGACCTACACTAATGGACTTCAGATAAAATGAAAAGATGGTTAAGAGTAATTTCTCTAACTTAATTCTGTTTGATTTGTGAATGATTGTTGTTGTTGTTGTTTTTTAATAACAGTAAAAAAAATATCAAGACAATAAACCAAGAACTAAAGGAAAATAGAGAAATTGCTTAGGAGAGTGTGTGTCTGTCTATGTATATTTGTGTGTTTTATATTATGTTCAAAATTACAAAGGAAAATACATCAGGAATAAATACTAATGTAAATACGAAAAGAATAAACATTTGGATGTGTTTGCATGTTCATAATTATGGTACATCTTTAATCATAATGAAAAATACATTTTCAATATTTTTGCCGAGAGTAGTATTTATGCATTGTCATGATTGGTGCTACATATAGTTTTAGGAGTAGAGGTTACCCCCATATGCCTTTTGCAAGAAAAAAAATAAGGTGGAATTAAATCATTTTTCCAGGCAGTACATCCTCATGTCACAATAGGGAGATCAACCTAAACTAAATACTTTCTAGTATTCTGTTCCCACTTGTTATTTCTCCTGCTGGACAGAACTACAGTAGGT
Organism: Rhabdophis nuchalis; assembly: GCA_039707465.1. Lineage (NCBI taxonomy): Eukaryota > Metazoa > Chordata > Lepidosauria > Squamata > Natricidae > Rhabdophis > Rhabdophis nuchalis. The sequence goes on from CM077645.1 coordinate 75,923,795, forward strand.
AGCAATATACTTATCCTAAGATACAGCAAAGGTTATGAAAGGAATCTCAGCTTATAGACTAGCGTTTCAGGAGGTTCTAGCTATTTTCTTTCAAATTTGGTTTGGTCATATATTGTAATTTTCCTTAAGGGAAATGCAGCTGCTGATATTTAACAAACTTCTAAGATCAGTCATCCCTTATTTTGTGTCTGCTTGATGGAAAATCCTGTTATCTCTAGTCAGTCTGGTGTTCGTGACATTAATTGGTGTGAGGAAGATTTGGGAGCATTTTAAGGTTTATTTTAAAAGTGGGCAGGCAGAAAGCACTGTTGCTTTTGTATTTAGCTGAGAGAGTGCTATCATGGCGTTTTAAAAGTAATTATGTAACCTATAAATGCCGGATTTTTCTGGATTACCCTCCGTGGAAGTATATGCAGTATTATATGCAGTATTAAACAGTAATATTTATCTTACATTTTTACTCCTAAGAAAATTGAGGAGATACAAACAAAGGAAACAATACATGACTGAACTGTTTGACTGAATTGTTTGGGTCTGGAGCTGGTTGACAGGGTCATCATTTTTTCACAGTTCTGTGACTGTGGCAGAAATGTGTTACACAGGCATTATCAGGTATAAATGGGATGGTTTCTAGCATGACCTCTTCTTTCTGGTCTCTTCCTTTTGGAAATAGTCCTACTGAATGAATTTGTGTTCACAGATCGAAAATGTGCAATCCAATCATAAACAAATAAAGAGAAATTGACCATGTGATTTTTGTCCTACATATTTAGGATCAGTGGTGAATTTGAATGGATGGGCAGCTATATTAAATTGACCAGTTATTTTGAAGATGAGACCATGCTAGCAAGTTTCACTTTTTGGCTATTATTGCAACTATCAGATTCCTTGAAACCACATTCACTCAATTATTTAGAAAACATATATGACAACCTATCTTATATATGATATTCTAGGCGACTTAGAATTCATGTAGTGGTTAAGGCATCAGGCTAGAAACCGTGAGATTGCGAATTCTAGTCCTGGAAGCTGGTTGGGTGAGCTTGGGCCAATTACTCTCTCTCAGCCCAACTTACCTCACAGGGTTGCTGTTGTGGGGAAAATAGAAAGGTGTAGGAAAGAATGTTAATGTTCACCATCTTGAGTTAGTTATAAAAATAATAAAGGTGGAGGAAAATTAATTCAAAATATCATATATCTCATCACAGTACCATAACATCTGATCAATCCCATATTCCATATGTATTTGGTGGACTCACTTCTATCCTAGCTCAATTTGTGCTTGAAGAGCCAGATCTTCAGACCTGAATGCTACAAGATTGCGGGGCCCTGAATCTCAAGGGGATTCTGTCCCAAAGGGTCTGGACAGCCACAGAAAAGGTCCTACTAGATGGCAACATTTAAGGGAAGGGACCTGGAGACTGGCCCCATCTATCCGACATTTTTCCCTTATACAATAAGTAGGTTCAGAAGTCATGAGAAAATCAATGTCTTGTTCTGATAGGAATGCTTTGCAGCAAGCTTTCAATTTCCACTTTTTGCTTCCCTCTCATTGACTCAGATAGAGCAGCAAAGAGCTGAGTGAAGTTTTGAATTTTATTTATCCTATTTCAAATATAGCTAACTACGTTTAACCCTAATTTTGATTTGCTTGAAGTTAACTAAATTAAAACTAAACCAAATACTCTGCGCAGAAGCTGCTTTGTTTCAACAAATTAATTATGGTTAGCCAATAACAATATACCAGGGATATGCTGTATAATAATGTATAGTTAACTTGGGGGCAAATTAACTATACATTAATCAGCGGTTAAAGACGCTGAACTTGTCAGTTGGAAAGCTGATGGCCTGGGTTCGAGACCCAAGTGCCGCACAGTGGGGTGAGCGCCCATTACTTACCCCAGTTCCTGCCCATCTAGCAGTTCAAAATCATGAAATGATAAATGGCTACCACTTCGGTGGGAAAATAACAGTGTTCCATGTGCCTCAGCGTATAGTCAAACTGGCCAAATGACCACTGAAATGTCTTGGGACAACGCTGGCTCCCTTAGCGAAGAAACGGAAATTAGCATTGCCTCTAGAGTTGAAAATGACTGGACTGCTAAGGAGAAACCCTTACCTTTACCTCGTGTATTGTTAAACAAATGTTATATGTAACAATAAATACACTAACACTACAGGTAATATTCACAAGCAACATACATACATACATAAACGCACACACACACTAATGTTATCTATTGTGGTAATAAGTTAATCATAAGAGATGTAAAAGTCAACTGGAGCTAATCAAAACATCTAAGCTCTTTCCTGTATGCGTGGGAAGCAGGCTGACTGCAGTTCATTCTTATCATTGAAATATTGGAATTAGTTTTCCATTCGCTCCTGCTTTCACATTTTCGTCTACCTTCCATAGGTCTTGCCCTTCCCAGCAGCTTCCATTCCACATCCCTAGGATGTGATCTCCATTGCCATTCTTGTGACCTGAAAACCCAGCCTGCCACATTACCCAAGTAGGACATCCCCTTTGACCATTGCAGAGACCCCTGGAGTGATGTGGTCCAGTCCAGCCAGGTTCACTAAGTACCTCCCTTTTCACTAGTTTAGGGAAGTCTCCATAGCACCTTGTTAATCAATAGGATGGAATAGGACTCATTTCCTTTGCCCAGATTTGGGTGGGATTGTTATATTACTTGTGACTCCATTGGGCTTCCTACAGCAAATATCACTTTTCCACATTAACTCAACAAAGATGCAGAGTTATATAGAAGCATCTTGTCTTTTTAATTGTTACAAATACATTAAAAAAACATTTAAACTAACCACAGCAACTGTAATCCAGTTCATATAGTTAGCTCCCAGTTAACCCCAAACAATTTAAATATCAAACATGAAGTAGGCAGAAAGTCTACTACACTGTTCTGAAAGGGAGCTATGAAATATCTCAGAAGACAAATGGAAGCATCTATGTTTGAATAGTACCCCCAGGTTGAACTTTGTCATCATGGAGAAATCTCTAGAACAGTTTTCTCCATGTTGACACCTTCCATATGTTTTGGATAATAACTTCTGTATTTTGTACCCTTGCTGTGTGAAAGAGAGAAATTATCCAGTTCATAGAGAAACTTCCACTTTCCAGAGCTTTTCTGGTTAGTGAAAAGAAAGCATTGGGTGCATCTTAATACAAGGTCTGCTCTTGAATTACTGCGAGAGTCCCCCCTCTCGCAGGTCTGGCCCTCCTCTTTAACGAGGGCCAGGCTTGATGAGGGTTTAATCAATCCGGAGAGGTGGGCGAAACGCGGTCTTAGGCGGTCTTAGGGGTTTTTTAGTCAGAGCTTTTATTCGTTTAAGGGGTTCCAGGAAGGAGGGAGGGGGAGGGTTTTTTCAATCAGAATGGGCCCAAGATTTAGGGCCGGCGGACGGAAGCGGAAGTAGGATTAAGGATGGGTCCACTAACAAGGGGGGACTGGGGGTCGTTCCTACAGAGGGCGTTCCCATTCGTTCGGTTTGGGGGAGGGGCAGAGGTGGCAGGAGACAGGATGTCCATCATGGGTCGGGAGAACGTGGCCGTTGGTTACGAGAGGTCACTTGCCCCGGCCCCCTGTGCTCCATTCGCGGGCTAGGCGGTCAAGGATCACAGCACCGGGGGCCCCGGCTGATGTTTTGTAATGCCAGGTCTGTGGTGAACAAAGCCCCCCTTATTCATGACCTTGTGTCAGAGGGGGCCCCGGACCTGGTGGGAATCATGGAGACCTGGTTGGGCTCCGAGGGGGGTGCGCCCCTCGTGGAAATGTGCCCACTGGGCTACCGTGTATTTCATCAGCCCCGGGCCCTGGGTAGGGGGGGGGTGGCGGTTATTGTTAAGGAAGATCTTGTGCCGAGGGAGACCACTGTCCCTCAGACGACCGGTGTTGAGTCCCTCTTCATGTAGTGGGGCCTAGGGAGACAGTTGGGCTTGCTGCTTGTATACCTGGCTCCCTGCTATGTAACAGCAGCCCTGCCCGAGTTGCTCGAGGTGATCGCCGAGATGGCGGTGGAGACCCCCAGACTTATGGTCATGGGGGACTTTAACTTGCCATCGGCGGGCGAAACATCCAAGGCGGCTCGGGAGTTCATGGCTTCCATGACGGCTATGGACCTGAAACAATTAGTTCAGGGCCCCACTCACGAGGGAGGACACACACTGGATCTGATTTTTGTCTCTGGGCAGTGGAGAAGTGATCTCGGAACAGGGGATTTAGTCATCTTACCCTTGTCATGGACAGATCACTCTCTCCTTCAGATTGACTTCCCAACCGTCACACCCCCCCGCGGGGAGGCGGAACCAGATACACCCAGGTGGTTCCGCCCCAGGCGCCTGATGGACCCAGAAGGGTTCCAGAGGGAGCTTGGGCCAATACCTGTTTCCTTGCCCCGCAACTCGACTGAGGATCTAGTGGCCGCATGGTATAGTGCGGCCACGGGGGCCTTGGACCGAGTTGCGCCCATGCGGCCTCTCACGCGGCGTTGACTCACCCAGGCCCCTTGGTTTACCGAGGGGCTGCGGGAGATGAAGCGCCGCAAGAGACGCCTAGAGAGTAGGTGGAGATCCTCTCGATCCGAAGCTGACCGAACACTAGTGAGAGACCATATTAGGGCTTACTTAGTGGCGATAAGAGTGGCCAAACGGGAGTATTGTGCCACCCTTATCGCGTCCGCAGATAATCGCCCTGCCGCCCTATTCGGGGTGACCCGCTCCCTCCTTCAGGGGCCGCGGGAAGCCCCTTTACAAGGGCGAGCAGAGGAATTTGGAGCTTATCTGCAGGACAAAATCACTCAGATTCGGAACGAGTTGCCCTCCACTGAAAGTGGCCCAGTTGACCTGTCCGATGCCGGTCTTGTGACAACATCTTGGGAGGAGTTTGACTTTGTTGCTACTGAGGATATGGACAGGTGGTTGAGGAACCTTAGGGCTACCACATGTTTAGTGGACCCATGCCCCTCCTGGCTTGTACTGGCATCCTGGGAGGTGACACGAGGCTGGCTCCAGGGCATTGTGAATGCATCTTTGAGTGAGGGATCCTTGCCTACCGTCTTGAAAGAGGCGGTAGTGAGGCCCCTCTTCAAGAAGCCGTCCCTGGACCCAGCATTATTAGAAAACTATCGTCCAGTCTCCAACCTTCCTTTTTTAGCGAAGGTTGTCGAGAGTGTGGTGGCCCAACAGTTTCCTCGACACCTGGAGGAAGTTGATTATCTAGACCTGCGCCAGTCCGGCTTCCGGCCCGGTCACAGTACCGAGACGGCATTGGTCGCATTGGTGGATGATCTCTGGAGGGCTCGGGATAGAGGTTGTTCCTCTATCCTAGTCCTATTAGACCTCTCAGCGGCTTTTGATACCATCGACCATGGTATCTTATTGCACCGACTGGGGGGGTTGGGGGTGGGAGGCACCGTTTTGCGGTGGTTCTCTTCCTACCTCTCTGGTCGGTTGCAATGGGTGTTGGCAAGAGGGCAGAGGTTGGCCCCGAGGTCCCTCACATGTGGGGTTCCGCAAGGGTTGGTCCTCTCGCCACTTCTGTTCAACACCTATATGAAGCCGCTGGGCGAGATCATCCGTGGTTTTGGGGTGGAATACCATCTGTACGCTGACGATACTCAGCTGTACATATCCACTCCAACCTCGATGATGCCGTCGAGGTGCTGTCCCGGTGTCTGGAGGCCGTACGGGGCTGGATGGGTAGCAACAAACTCAGGCTCAACCCGTCCAAGACCGAGTGGCTGTGGTTTCCCGCACCCCGGTACAGCCAGATTAGTCCAACACTGGCCATTGGGGGCATCCAACTAGCTCCCGTGGAGAGTGCGCGCAACTTGGGTGTCCTCCTGGATTCCCGGCTGACCATGGAGGACCATGTGTCGGCCATGGCCAGGGGGGCGTTTTATCAGGTACGCTTGATATGCCAGTTGCGCCCCTTACTGGACCGGGGAGCTCTGCGCACAGTCACTCAGGCATTGGTGACATCTCAGTTGGACTACTGCAACACTCTCTACATGGGGCTCCCCTTGAGGTGCACTCGAAGGTTGCAGCCGCGCGGGTAATTATGGGTGCCGCAAGGCAGTCCCACATAACACCTTTCCTGCGCGAGCTGCACTGGCTATCTGTGGCCTTTCGGGTGCGCTTCAAGGTGCTGACAGCCATCTTCAAAGCGCTCCATGGCTCGGGGCCTAGCTATATTCGCGACCGCCTCTTGCCCCATACATCCCTTCGACCGATCCGCTCCCACAGAGAGGGCCTTCTCAGGGTACCGTCAGCCGGGCAATGCCGGTTGGTGGTGCCCAGGGAAGAGCCTTCTGCCCTCTGGAACGACCTTCCCCCCTGATCTACGCACCATCGTGGACCTCCGCCTCTTCCGCCAACGTCTTAAAACCTATTTATTCCAACAAGCCGGCCTTGCATAACCCCGTTTCTGATCTTTTATAGGGATAATTTTAAATTTTAGAGCGTTATTATTTTAGCCCAGGGAATTATTTAATTAGTTTTTAAAATTTTGGACTTTTGTATTTTGTATGTTTTTTAATGATGCCTGTGCGCCACCCTGGGTCCTTTTTTAGGAGAAGGGCGGGGTATAAATTTAATAAAATAAAAATAAATAAATAAATCTTATCATGTTCCCCCAATATTCATATTTCACTTCCAGGTGTCCTGGTATAGATTTGAAATGACTCACATTTATTGTCTCTGGTCAAGAACTCTTGGGAGACTTATGTACTTTTTTTAAAGTGTGGTCTTAGTCGTACAATTTCAGCAGAGTTGTGACTCAAGATAGCAACAAATATTTTCCCTCCCATGACTTTGCAAACCTGCTTTCCTGATGTTATTGCAGCAAGTAACCTAAATTTGGAAACTTAAAATTCCCCCGGGAACTACACAGTTCATTTTCCCATAGGAACCTTTGGCAAAGTAAACTTAATTTGGTGTTAGAAATGTTATCTGTCCCAATTTTTCATTTCTTCTTTCTAGTTGCATATCTAGTATTATAATTTGATTTGATAAATGTGATGTTTTTATTTATTTATTTATTTATTATTTATTATTTAGACTTATATAACTGCTCCCTCTCCACAAAGGGACTCGGGCCGGTGCACAGGAAATTAAAAACATATGAATATCACAATTATAAATAATTAAAACCCAATTAAATAAATTATCCCTGCGCTAAAATTTAAAATCATTAAAACTCTTACCCCATTTAAAACCAATTAAAACAATTTAAGGTACAGACTATAGGCTAGGTAAAATAAATTAGGCCAGACCGGCCTGATGGAACAAATGGGTCTTTAATTTCTGGCGGAAGGCGTGGAGGTCCGTAGTTATTCTGAGATCGGGGGGTAGGACGTTCCAGAGGGTTGGGCCCACCACAGAGAAGGCCCTTCCCCTGGGAGTCGCCCGCTGGCATTGCCTAGTGGACGGCACCCGGAGAAGTCCCTCTCTGTGGGAGCGAATTGGCCGGAGGGAGGTATGGGGTAGGATGCGATCCCGCAGATAACTAGGTCCCGTGCCATGGAGCGCTTTGAAGATGGTAATCAACACCCTGAAGCGCACCCGAAAGGCCACAGTCAGCCAGTGCAGCTCGCGCAGGAGCGGTGTTACATGGGAGTACCTAGAAGCTCCCAAGATCGCCCGCGCGGCCGCATTCTGGACTAGCGGTAGTCTTTGGGTGCACCCCAAGGTGCACCCAAAGTCTTTGGGTGCACCCCAATGCCTAAGTTGCGTGCCCGATCCATGGGGGCTAGATGTTCACCCCCTATGGCCAGTGATGGAGTCAACTGGTTGTACCGGGACCCCGGAAACCACAGCCACTCAGTCTTGGATAGGTTGAGTCTGAGTCTGTTGCTTCCCATCCAGATCCGTACGGCTTCCAGACATCGGGACATCACTTTGACGGCATCGTTGGGGTGGTTTGGGGTAGAAATGTATAACTGTGTATCGTCAGCGTAGAGATGGTACTCTACCCCAAAACCACGGATGATCTCACCCAGCGGCTTCACATATGTGTTGAACAGGAGCGGCGAGAGGACCGACCCCTGAGGCACCCCACATGTGAGGGGTCTCAAGGTCGACCTCTGCCCTCCTGCCAACACAAATTGCAATCGGCCGGAGAGGTAGGAGGAGAACCACCGCAGAACGGTGCCCCTCACCCCCAACCCCTCCAGACGATGCAGTAGGATACCATGGTCGATGGTATTTTGTCTCCTTAAAGATTGTACAGATTTTATAGGCTGGGATAATCTGTTTATCCTTTGGGATTTTATTCCTTTTGGTAATTTATTCTTGGTGGAACTGACTGAAAATGCCCTCTAGTCTTGATCCTGTGCTGGAAAATGTTACAGCTGATAGATACAAGCAGTACACTTGTGATGTAAATGTTAATGATGATTTTACATTTTTAATACATGTATGGATACAAGTAAATATGATAGAATAATTAAATTGCTTAAATTGTTGAAAAGGATGCTATCTCTAGTTCTTGTACCACAGGTAGTCCTTGACTTATGACCACAAATGAACCCCAGATTTCTGTTGCTAAGCAAAATATTTGTTAAGTAATTCTTCCCCCATTTTATGATCTTTGTTGCCATAGTTGTTAAGTGAATCTGGCTTTCCCATTGATTTTGGATGCAAAAGGTGATCACATGACCCTGGAATGCTGCAACCGTCACAAATATGAGTCAGTTGCCAAACTTCCAAATTTTGATCATGTGACCATACAATGCTGCAATGGTCATAAGTGTGAAAAATGGTCATAAGTCACTTTTTTAGGGCTGTTGTAACTTTGAATAGTCACTAAATGAACTGTTGTAAGTCAAGGACTATATATACTTTGTAATAAAACTGTTGCTGCGTATAGTATTATATACTTTAAAACAATACTCAGTTTTCCCGAAAATAAGATCTCCCTGGATAATAAACCCAATCGGGCTTTTGAGCACATGGGCTAAAATAAGCCCTCCCCTAAAATATTGCATGACAGCAGCAGCCATGAGGTGACCACTCTCACCACCTCCTGCACCTCAAAAATAATAACCCCTCCTCGAAAATAAGGCAAGTGCTTATTTGGGGGGGGGTTCAAAAAAAAATAAGACCCTGTCTTATTTTTGGGAAAACATGGTAGGTAATAGAATGGTTGTAAGTGAAAAATTGGGACTATGAGCAAAGGAACCCAAAGAACCTGCTGCTGTGGCCTAGAGGTGGAGCTCTTGCCCCCCAATCAGGAGGTTGTGAGTTCAATCCTAGGTAGAGGCAGATGTAGGGTCTCCTGCTTGGGCAGGGGGTTGGACTAGATGACCTACAAGGTCCTTTCCAACTCTGTTAATCTGTTAAACTTGTAGTCTGGTCTCCATGGCTTTTTAGGTTGATGTATTTGTCTTGACATATCAAAGTGTTTTGGTCAGGGTCCCAAAAAACTGTGAAACTACAGTAGTTTATCCATGCATATTTCCCATACATATGCTTTTAATTTCAGCATGCCAATCTTTTTACACTTACAGCATTCCGTAATTTGGACATATTTAATAAAAGTTGAACTTTTAGAATCCGTTGCGTTAAAACTACAGTGATGAGCTGGCATCCATTCAACAATTTCTGGCACATTTCTGTTTTACTGTTACTAAAGTTCTAACTTTCCCAACAAAAAGAAATCTTCACCTCTTCTCAATAATAATGTAGGTTTCATTTCTAAATAGGGGTGGGGGATGAAACAAAGACTCTTCTTCATTTTGAAATCTTATATGTTTCAGAAAACACAATGTGTTTGCCTGGTTTGAAACACGAGTTGAGAAATCATTTAAAGCTTCTTGATTGTTTATTAGGGATTTCTTCAAAGTTGCATTGGTGATGCTTTAATGCTTTCAATCTCACCAGGGTACCTGGTTTATTCTTTGAGAAATAATTGCTTTGAATATCATCTGTCCCAAATTTCGGAGAAGGAGAAGAGTCTAGACTTCATATACCGGTAACAGACAATCCTTACCAAGAATTCGTCTGGGGCAGGAATTTGGCTATCTGCCATTATGGAGAAACTTTACCCTGCTTTCTAGCCTATCATTTTTTCACAATAATTGGTCATAATTGGCATTTGAAGGACACATTAAGAGCCGCCATTCATAATGTGGCTGGGATTGGAAGAATCATGAATGTATTCCCTTGTGGCTTATTTAAAAACAACAAAAATAGCAGCAATATTTGGACTCTAAAGGCTGCAGCCACATGGAAGTTGTGCCCGTTTGATAAATCCATTAAGCTTTTAGTGGAGACAGTGCACCTCTGTGGTTTGTGTATTCTCTTATGATGGAGAATTCTGGTATCATAAATCCAGTTGAGGAAGTGCTGTCAAAACTAATCAAAAGGGAACCATGAGGGGGGGGGGGCAGCCACGCTCAGGAGCACCTCAAACCTTTCAGAAGTGGGTCCTGTAAAACAGAAACAACACGGAAGGAGAAGGAATGGATAAGAAGAAAATGCAGCCTGATAAGAACTAAGCAAGCTTGGTAACCATGGAATGCAGATGGAGGTTTAAACTGGGAAAGGAAGGGAAAGAATATGATTAGTTGACTGTGAATATAAACAGTTCTATTAGAAGAGGCTGGCCCTGCTTTTTAGGAATCTGTGAATATTTATTTAACCACCAAGAGCGGTGTTCCTCAACCTTGGAAACTTTTAAGATGTGTGGACTTTAATTCCCAGAAGACCCTCGCCAGGCATATCATCTCAGCATGCTGTCTGGGAAATTCTGGAACTTAAAGTCTACGCATCTTAGTTCCTGAGAATAAGAAACATTGGCCTAAGGCAAGACTACAATTCATGTTTTCTTCCTCCTAACTCAACCCTTTAACCACTAGACCAACTAACTATCCTAATGAATTACAGGTAGTCCTTGACTTATGACCACAATTGGTCATAATTATTGTTGCTAAGTGAGACAGTTGTTACGACCTTATTGCTATAGCTGTTAAAGTGAATCACTGCAGCTGTTAAGTTAGTAACACAGTTACCGTAAGTGAATCTGGCTTCCTCATTGACTTTGCTAGTCAGAAGGTCGTAAAAGGAAATTATGTGACCCTGGGACACTTGGCCATCTTAAATATGAACCAGTTGCCAAGCATCCAAATTTTGATCACGTGACCATGGAGATGCTGTAACGGTCCTAAGTCTGAAAAATGGTTATAAGTCACTTTCAGTGGTTTTTTTTTACTTCAAATGGTCACTGAACAAAGCTAAGGACTTCCTGTGTACTGTGGCCTGAAACATTTAGTTTTCTCTTGATATCTAAACAAGAATATTATCACCACACTCCTGTTGAGAAGGACTGTTTAGAAAGCTGGATTGCAGATGCTGATATATTGATTTCTCACTACTTTCCTATTCTTAAGTGAACTGATTCAAACAATAATAGTATGGCGTAACATGATATGAAGCTATATAAGGCTGTTTTGCTAGATACGTAAGGGGATTTATGACTCAGTAGAATGTTAGACCTTAGCCATTTTAAGATGTGTGAACTTCAACTCCCAGAATACCCCAGCCAGCAGAGGTCCACACATTTTAAAATGGCTAAGGTTGGGAAATACTGGTCTAACAGGACTTGTGCAAGGAGAGGATGAAGCAAGACAACCACAGGAGAGATTTGAACCATTACAGAAAATATTTCTTGGTTCAGGAAAAGATGAGAAATAAATTCAAGAATGGCTCCACTCAAATTACTGCAGGAATATATTGTTCTGGAGTATTGCTTTGAAAGACATTCTGATTCTGTTATATTACCCTACTGGAAATAAAGATATTTTCAAAAGTCCAAGAGGTTCTTATTTCCTGCATTTGCCTTGCAGAGCTTGATGATTATTTTGTGAACTTTTCTTTCTACTTTTTTCTGTTACGTTTACTTTTTTTCTTTTGCTGCATATCATAAAGTAGAAAAAAATCCTAATCCCCGCGCCCCAATGTAGCATATGAATGCCCCATCGCAGCGTTTGCATTTCCATTTCAACAGGAAATGTTACTAAAGCTTATTTGACCAGTTGCCCTGCAGATAAAGTAACTTCATATTTCTTGTACTATACTCCCTTAATGACAAATAGCTTCTAATATGTTTCTGAGATGAGTAAGAGGAAGTGTCCAGATTCATTCAAGACTCTAGGGTGAACAACTGATACTCAGCTTGCTTATTTCTATTATTTATGTGCAGCTTTTAGCTTTTGAAGCATTATAGGGAAAAAAAATCTTACCAGTGATTCAGTTATTAGCATTTTTTGACAATCTAAGCTTAGGAAACTCTGTAGTGCAATAATAATCCTACTTGATCTATGATGAGGAACAATTTTAGGTTCTCCAGACATTTGAATTTATTTGCCTTGGACAATTACTCTCTTCTCCAAACAAGTCTGTTACCTTGCAGAAATTATTCTCCACTTCAACACATAAATTGTGTGGGAAGTTATTAAACTAAATATAAAATTGGAGAAAGTAAGCACACAACCAAGAGCCCCAGATGTATTTTCTAGATTATAATAAATGCATTTTCCTTGTGGGCAAGCGACATGCAAGGGAAGAGTTTACTTACCAGGTTTATAACTGACCCTTCAGGTTACAAAATCTGTGAAAGAGAAATATAGAGATAGGGAAAATGTAGTCTTTCTTGGTCAGTGTTTCTCAACTATAATAACTTTTAAGATGTGGGGACTTCAACTCCCAGACTCCCCTAGCCACCATGCTGTCATGATATGGCTGACTGGGATATTCTGGGAATTGGAGTCCACATATCTTAAAATTCCCGAGGTTGAGAAACATTGTTTTAGGCACTTCTAAAACTTATGTATGGTAACTCCAACTATTAATTGAACCCATCATTTTCTTTCTAAAACAATCAGTATTGCATTGCATTTTAATCGTGTGCTGTCACTGAAGGATGGGTGGATGCATCATTATTTAGTTCTGTATTGTGTTTTTATTGGTTGTAAGCCACCTAGAGTTGCAATGAGCACGCAGCTAAATAAATAAATAAATAGCCACCTTTCTCTTCCTAGGGCTACTCTAGGCAGCATATTCCTCTCGAGCCTCCAAGATTTTAAAATAACACAAACCAAACCATTAAGAGAGGTCATCTGTGTAATTTTTTTCATTAGCGAATTGGCAAACGTCCGGGAGAAGTGAACCATTGTAGAGGAACTCCAAGTTCTGCTGATGCCGTAGCCTCTCTTAAAATCCAGATGGGCAAATTTACAAGAGTAGAGGTTACCTTCCTTCAGCCCTACTGCAGGACATGAAACAACATTACGAACCAGTCTGCATGGCCAGCTGCAATGCCAGGAGAGGTCAAATGCAATACAGGAAGCGAGAAGTAGAATCAATGAAGGACGGCTGGTAGTACTGAAATCTGCTAAACTGTACCTCTCTATCCATGATGGGCAAGGTAGCAGGTAGCATCAATAGCAGTGAGTCTCTGGCACCCAGATCAAGCATAGTGTTCTGAAAGGACAAAGTGGCAACAACCTACCTTCTAGGCCAGGGGTGTCAAACTCAAGGCCTGGGGGCCAGATCCGTGGGGCCATTCTGGAAACAGCGAAAGACCAGACTGCAGTGCTTCTGCCAGTGAAAATGGAGCTTGGGAGGGCTGCGTGTAGTCCTCCCAAGCTCTGTTTTCACTGGCAGAGGTTTGCAGGAGGCCCACCAGCGGCCAACAGAGCTGGCAGCAGATTTGGACAGTGAAGAGGTTGGGGAGGAACATGGGCCAATCCTGGAGTCTGGGGAAGGCTCTAATGAGGGCTCTGTGTCAGAGGCAGAGAGGGGGCCAGAGCCGCATGCCAGTTATCAACTGCGTTCAGAGTCAGACATCAGTGAGGCAGATGAACAGCTGGAGCCTTTTCCCAGTGTGCACATGCACAGAGTTGCCAGATGAAGGGAACAGCTAAAGAATGGCTCGACTAGAGAGTAAGGCCACAGGTGGATGATGAATGGCCCTCCCAGAGGAAATAAAAGAGGAGAGAAAGGGGAGTGGAGTTTGCAGGAGACAATTCATTTGCTTAATTGGTTTGTAATTCTCAAAGACTCCTTGTCAGGTTTTGCAGATATCGGCCTGTCAGCTCTCCAAGCCAGATAAGGTCTGTGACTGTAAATCCTCCCTTGAAAGACTTTGCTGGATGTGGATGAGCAGAATTCACAGTAAATTAATAAAAGGGTTTTTTGTCGGGACAAGGAGTTTGCTTCATGCTCTTGGGAAGCTTAGGGCAGAACAGAGGCTGTCGCAGCTTCAAATGGAGCTTGGGAGCTCGTTTTTGGTGGCAGAGTGCTCTGGCCATCATAGGTAGTCCCAACACAAATGATGTTGAGGTGGCCACATCCACCCTGGCCCCCTAAGATCAAACACAACCTTGATGCAGCCCTCAATGGAATCGAGTTTGACATCTCTGTTCTAGGCCAAAACAGCAACTCAAAACAGAGTTGCTAGCCTTGAGTGTGGAATAGAGCCAACATTTGGATGACTTCATGCAAGTGGCCCTACTAGGCCATTCAAATACTGGTTGAATACTGCGCCATTCCCAGCAATGTTGAATAAGTAAACAGCAATGCTAAACCCGGAGGTGGAGAGGAGAGAGCTATTTTGATAGCCACAAGAGTAATATTAAGAGACATATGTAGAACAGCTACCTGGGGCTGTCCTTTTGAAAACATTTTCAATGTCATGCTGGACTGTGGCAGTCTATATCCTAATAAGGCTAAATTTGTTGAGGACATACATATAGCCTGGATTTACTATTATTCTTTTGGTAACCATTCACAGTTACAAAGGCACAAAACCCCCACAACCAAACGACTTACAAATAGTGCTCACCCAATCGTTGCAGCTCCCCCCATGGTCATGTGAGCAAAATTCAGGTGCTTGACAATCACCATGTAATTATGGCAATTACAAGATAATGGGATTGCCATTTGCGACCTTCCCAGCCACCTTCCAAGAAGCAAAGTCAATGGGGGTGGGGGGATGGGGAGAGCCAGATTCACTTAACAACTGCAAAAATCACTTCAGAGTTGTAGTGATTCACTTCAGAGTTATGGCAAAAAGGTATCATGAAATTGTGTACCGCTCACTTAAAAGCAGCATTGCTTAGCAACAGAAATTCTGGTGCCAATTGTGGTCGTATGTGTATGTTGAGAATGCCAAAATATTTTCTGTTTATATATATATATATATAAATAAATAAATAAAAAATAATCCTTGTTTGGAGCATTGGAAAGAACAGATTAACCATGGGACCCTGAAGGGTTAATTATTTTCATAAAGAACTGTTAATGTTTGGAAAGATGGAGTCATAAATACAGACTTTGTTCCAGTGGTTAGCTTCCAAATATTTATAAAGTTTAATGTTAGGTGACAGTGTTTATGGCGATAACGCATGGAGATGACTTACAGACAGGACAAAGAAATCACTAACAGAAAACATGTGTCAAGTTTAAATGAACTTCAGTGGAGAGATAATTTCTCTTGGTAGAACCTGCGTACTTCAACTGGAAAACAGTGAAGTGCATGTGATATTTTACAGAGCCCATTTAGCTATTGTGATGTATTGGAAAACTATGCTTTCTGCATTAACCATTTGTTAAAGTGTGTTTCTTTGTAACATGTATTAAAGATAACATTAATTTGGAGAGTGACAGGAGGAAAATGGGCTGGCCTTTGATTCTTTCTCTGGCCTCCCAGCCAACTTTTTCTTCTGACTTTTTCTGAAGTTGAGAAATCCTCATCTCAGAAGGTCCTGAATGGGGATGTTGGGAGTGTATGGCAGTCATCTTTCTATCCTGTCCCAACAAATATTAAACAGTCTTTTCTAAATTGCAGTTTTCCCAGATACATTTCTAGAACTCTGGGAATGTGTGGGATAGCTCTTTCTGCGTCAAAGGATGTGTGTAAGAGAAAGTGTGAGAAATGGAGATGTACTTGCAGAGAGTTCCAGCTCACTGTTTTGGTTTAGAGCATCTACCACTGATTACAAGGGGGTGCATACTTGAATATTTGGAGGCCATCAGTAGGCAACCTGGTGCCTTTCAAATATTGGATCTTCACATCAGCACCATCCAGCAATGGATCGTGATGTATATAACCCAAAACACATAGAGCAGGGGTATGAAACTCGCAGCCGGTGGACTGGATGTGTCATACACTGGCCACACTCAACCCCATTTTAGTGAAGGGGGGAAAAAGTTATGATACGTCACATAACATGATGCGAGTTTGACACCCTTGAAATAGAGGGTATCAGATTAGGGATCTTTGTTATATTTATTAATGGGTACAGAAGCTCTTATGTATAACCAACTGTTTGGAGCTATGTTGTCAGCTTATTTTCTTAACCTTAAAAAACTGAGGGCAGCAACACAATGCTACTGTAATATTATATATCCTACATATGATAGGATGCTGTTGATTGGATCCCTGAATACTGCTTTTATTGGACCATTAATGAAATTAATATGGCATGGACTTTAGTAGTGCCCCCTCCCCCCCCCCCCCCCCCTCCCTGGACTGAGTACTGAATTGCCTGGTGAGAAAACTGCTGGGAGTTCCATGAATAAGGCTGAAGTTAAACATGATGGCCATCATCTCATACCTTTCATTCATTGAGTTTGACATAATGTCTTAGGAACTGATTTCACAGTTCAAGAATGTGTACATTCTCTTTTTCTTCTCTCATGGGAAAACAAAACTGATATTGGGTTTTTAGTTGTTCTTTAAAAAACGCTTCATTCCAATGTATAAGTTCTTTTTTTTTTTTTTTTTAAATCCTTCCTGCAGAATTAATAATTTTATATCTTCAATGAAGGTAACATGGTAAAATTAGGAAGAATGTATGTATGTATGTATGTATGTATGTATGTATGTATGTATGTATGTATGTATGTATGTATGTATTCATATATATATATATAATTGTTGTGGAACAATTATGTATATATATATATCCATAATTGTTCCACAACACCCTGTTAGGGCCCCAATTAAGGGAGGAGACATAGTGTTTCCTTTTCTGCCTTTTGGCTCATCACCAGAGACCATCTAGACAGAAAGCCATGAATTCCATTGTGTGATTTTTTAAATATGTGTGTTAGTTTTATGAACTGATCATAATGGTTAAAGGCTCTTGCCTGATATGCAATACAGCCCCGGTTCAAATCCCAATAAGGGTATGGCTAGCTGATGAGAGCTAAAAAGCTCGAAATAGATCTATACTAGTGTCTCTGATTTATTTATTGATCAGCTCATAAAACTAACACATGTGTGTGTGTGTGTGTGTGTGTGTTACATTTTCTTCCTGATCAGCTGAGGCAGGAGGATAGGTATATCCTTGTGTCATAACACCCTGTTAAGCCCCAATTAAGGGAGGAAGCATACTGCTCTCCTATACTGCTCTCAAAAACGTAACACACATATTAAAAAAATTACACAACGGAACTCATAGCTTTCTGTCTAGATGGTCTCTGGTGATGAGCCGAAAGGCAGAAAAGGAGAGCAGTATGCTTCCTCCCTTAATTGGGGCTTAACAGGGTGTTGTGACACAAGTGTATGTATGTATGTATGTATGTATGTATGTATGTATGTATGTATGTATATATATATATATATATATATATTGAAGTGTAACTTCAATTTAGTAATCTCCGTAGCCAAAAGATGAAAAAATTAATAAAAGTATGTGTCTTCCACCCAGATATTCTCACCCCCTCCCCCATTTATGAAGTTTCCCATAATTAGTAGTTTCTATTAAAAAATCCTTTCCCCCCTAATCTTTATGTTTTCTGATATTTATATACAATTGTGTTAAGAGAGGGAAGATTTCTGGAGTGTTTGTCTCTAGCAGAAAATTCTCTGTCCGTTCCAAAATTCCTGTGAGCAGCTCAAAGAAGCCAAGTGTTTCCAAAGTACAATTTTCTATGTATTTCTAATGACCAAAAGAGAGATGATGGGGATAGAAGAACATTGGCTGGATGTTAAGATAGAGGGAGAAACTGAGGAAGGGAGTTGTGGCCATAAACAAGAGTTTGATGGGACTAGAAAAGAATACTATATAAACCTCTGGAAAATTGTTGTCCATCAGTAATGATCTTTTGGACCACTATTCTTATTACTATTAGATGATAGCTTCATACAAGCATCTAGATCAGTGGTTCTCAAACTTAGCAACTTTAAGAATTTCCAGAATTCCCCAGCCAGCAATTGACTCATATTTATGGTGGTTGCCCTGTCCTGAGATCATGTGATCACCTTTTGCGAACTGACAAGCAAAGTCAATGGGGAAGCCAGATTAATTTAACAGCTGTGTTACTATCTTAACAATTGCAGTGATTAACTTAACAATTGTGGCAAGGAAGATTGTAAAATGGGGCAAAATTCACTTAACAAATGCCTCACTTAACAACAGAAATTTTGAATTCAATTCTGGTCGTAGGTCGCGGGCTATCTGTACCCCCTTCTAAAGAATAAAGACGTGTATCTTAAGATCATGAGTTACCAACTAATTATGGTTTACATAAAAATTAGCAAAATAATGATTGACTGAACTTAATGACCCACATAGTGACTGAAATAAAACGGTTAAAGAAGTTCTCCTGCTGCGAAAATTAATAATTTGGTATGTATTGGAGTTGAACCTGTTTCCAAAAAGGTGTTTTGGGATGTGCAAAAGGCACAGATGTAGCATCTACTCTCAGGGTTCCTAGCTCTATTCACTTCTTTGAATTAAATCTGAAGCAGTAGGTATCCACTTTTGTGGACCAAATATATATTGTGCAATACTGAATGTTATGCTGAGTTACCTAAGTCTTTATGTGTGCAGGGAAACATTACTAATAGTTGCATTCATAATGACTCAGGAGTTTTTGGAATGATAGGATGATATGCACATGTCTGCAGAAAGAATCCATGCCCTCTGCTGAATCTATGGTATTTTATGGCAGATAAACTAATTTCATATTAAATTCTAATTATCCAATTATTTGTTTGGTGAATAATCAGAGTTAAGGTTTTCTGAGTATATCTCCTACACATGATTTTTTTCCAGATTAGTCCTTTTATTCTTCTCCCCCAACTTTGCTTGAATATATACATATGTATAAATAAATGATTGTGTTCTTATACAAACCTGCAAACATTTATTTATACATATAAGACACACACCTCAAACCTTTATTGAATTGATCTGTCGCCCACGAAAGCTTAAACTGCATATATTTGTTATGCATTAAGATGATATTTGTGGTATTCTTGAGGCAAAAGACTAAACTAAAACTGTCTGGGGATTAGCAGCGAGCAAACATTGTGGTAATGTTTTATAAGCTGTTGAAACATTGTGCAGCTTCATTCATTTGTGTCTGTGTTTTCATGTGGAAGTGAATTCTTCCTAATGGAAGGCATGACGCATTTTAATATTTCCAAATGAACCTTGCTTGAAGGTGCTGAAAGGCTTCACACCATTTGCCTTCAAGGCAATGGTTTTTAGCAGCTGCAATGTGCTACATAATGCTCTACCCCACAACAACCCATTAAATTGTCCTGGAAAACCAATGAGGGTCAGGACTGTAATCCATGCCCTGGGCAGTTTTATATTCTGCCTCAGTTACAGTACCTGTGAAATTCCAGTGCCATGCAATTTCTTCTCTATCTATCTATCTATCTATCTATCTATCTATCTATCTATCTATCTATCTATCTATCTATCTATCTATCTATCTATCTATCTATCTATCTATCTATCTATCTATCTATCTATCTATCTATCTATCTATCTATCTATCTATCTATCTATCTATCTATCTATCTATCTATCTATCTATCTATCTATCTATCTATCTATCTATCTATCTATCTATCTATCTATCTATCTATCTATCTATCTATCTATCTATCTATCTTATACCCAAAAATATTCATGCTGCAGATTCTAAATATTTAGGTTTATTTATTACTAATATTTCTATGTTGCTGTACTGCCAGTGGCTCAGATATTTGAAAAAGGGAGACATGAAGCAATTATGATACATTTTAAAACCATGCCTTCATAACACAATTCTCTTTTGAACATGTGCTCACTGAATTAATACTATATTTTGAAAGTTGGGATTTTTTTCTATACTGATTCCTGAACTTTGAGACCATGCTTAACTATTATTAAGGATTCTTGGTTATCAAAGGAATGTATTCATAATGATCTTAGTTGTTTTCAGGTTATAGTCTGGTCTACCAACTTCAGAAAGACAAAAGAATTGTGCTAGCTGCCTCTGAAGATCCTATTGATGAGAGGAATGAAATTGGTATTCAGATTCATAATAAATATTTTGTTTATCTAAAATGAAGAAGGAAACTTGTGGGTCTTCAGCTGTTGGTGAACTACAGCTCCTAACAGTCTTCATCATTGATCATACCAACTAGATAGAAGATCTAGAAATTGTAACTCAGCAGCATCTGGAGAACCATGGTTCCCATCCTTCAGCTAAAGCATAAAAGCTGCATGTATTTCCCAGTGCCTTGCAACCAAGAAAATATCAGTGGATAATTCTAGTTACTACAGAATGGATTAGTCCAATTTTATCCATGTTGTAATGATATTTACAAGTGCATATAAACCAGAAATCAAATTATGTAATTCAAATAATAATTCAATTATACTACACCTAAGCAAAATGTAGTATAATTATTACGGGAACAAATCTTTAGAAAATCTTTTTTCGTTTATAAAATAATGTAGGTTCATATTTTTTTCAAGTTGGATCTTAGACTGGCACGGGATGGCTTGCACTCTTAGAAGTGAGAGAGGACTAAAGCAAACCTAAATTTGTTTTCATTTCTTTATCATTTAACTGATTCTTCTTATATATAGTAATCATTTTCTCCTTCTACCACATTAAATATTTTATAATAAATCTAAAGCCTTAGATGTGGCCATGAGCACTCAAAGCCACATGCTTCAGACTTAGTGGACAAACTGGAGTAGAGAAACTAAGTTCTAATACAATTTAGACAACATGTGGAGTGAGTCACTTGATAAATGAGATTTGTCCTTGACTAGGTAAAAACATGTTCATGTTGAATGCATCGTACTGTCACAGAATAATAAATTATGGAAAATGCACATCGAATATATTCCCAGGAAGCACTAACGGGAGGAAGGCTCTTTCTGTTATGTCCAGGACAATTTTATGTGGCTTTGTAGGAATGTAAGAATCATGAGGCACGCCTTAACTGTAGTAGCTAGTAGAGCAGGCTAATCACTCGAAGTGGTGAGTTCCCCTGGAGTAGAGGATGTTTACATTGTCAGATAAAGTCTTGATGGTCATTGGTCAGAAATAAAATAATGGATCCTGCACTGAGAAAGGATTGGACTCAGGGGTATTTAAGATTCCTCCCAACTCTGTGATTCTGTTAATCAGAATTTGGATTCCTGTTTACCGTAAGTATACTGTAAGAACCATGGTGGCACAGTGGTTAGAATGCAGTACTACAGGCTAACTCACTGCTCACTCCAGGAATTTTATTCTGAACTCAAGGTTGACTCATCCTTTTGAGGTGTTTAAATGAGGACCCAGATTATTGGGAGCAATATGCTGACTCGGTAAACTGATTAGAGAGGGTTGTAAAGCTCTATGAAGCTGTATATAAATTTAAGTGCTATTGCTAGTGCTAGGTTCAGTGAATTATCTTGAACTGCTTCTCAGAGTCTATTAAAAGTTTCTTAAGAGAAAATAAAATGAATTGGTGGGAAGAAACTGTGAATTCCACCTGAAGAGTTTGGGAAAAAGCTGGGATGCTAATGGATTCAAGGCTCGGGGCCAGTTGGATGGCTGGATCTGTGGCTCTGGTTTTTCTCTAAGCTCTGCCAATGTTTGTTCTTTGTCCTTAACCCTTTTCCTGTGGAACTGTCACCAAGCAAACAGGAAAGTGGGCAGGGAGCAATAGATTTTAGTTTAGTATTTGGAGAAGCAAAGTAGCCAAGTCCTCGTCAATTTTTAACTGCTGCAGATTACAGCTATGCTGTCAACACAACTTCACGTGTTGAGCTGATGTATCAAAGCTAACAATTGCCATTGTTTTCTTGGTCACAAATGTAGGCTTGGTTGGAGGGATTATGTTGATGGAGAGAGGGAGGGGGAAAGGCAGATACATTTTAAATTGTATTTTCCATAGGGGCTCTATACAGTATATGAATACATACTGGAATGAATATGTAGGTGAGGTTTTCCACCTCTTGACTACTTTCTAGGGAAGTAAAAAAAAATAGATGGGTGGTAATGGTGGAAATAATTTACCTTGAAAATGGATGATGTGTGTTTCTTTATAGAACAAAGAGCTTCTCATTTTGTAGTTTCATGCAGTACAGTGTTCTGTTATCTTCTCCGTTACATGATCATCTTAACCTCTTGCAAAAGAGAACGCATGACCCTTCTGGGAGTGTGGCTGCTTTAAAAAAGCTTTAAAATCAACTCCAAAGCAAGGCTTTCTTAGCCAGCTCCCTCCTTTACCAGGAATTTAAAAAAGAATTCTCATTTTCCATTTCCACTTATTCCCCATTTAATTTATCCCTTACTTCTGAATCTCAACAAATGAAATAGTAATAGTAATCTCCTTCGACACAATGCTACTTGAAATGAAAGAATTCCATAATGTAGTCAGTCATTTAAGGGTTAGGGTTAAGCAGTTAAGCAGAGTAGGTCTCTAACAAGTGGAATACATGAATGAATGACTATATTGATTGATTGGTGAAATCTTTTTATGTATCTTGAGTTAAAATATCCTAACCCTGTGAGTGACTTTTCCGTAAAAGTCCCTTAATTGTAGCGTGCTCTGTTCAGTTACATTTAATACCTTTTATTTTTTTTAAAAAACATTGTTCGATATTCCTTTAGCTCTGCTGTTCTCATGACTATTTCTCTGACCTGAGTAATAGCATGGATTTGGTGTTGCCCATTTTCTTTCTCTCTTTGTTGTGAAGTGGCTTGAGATTTATAACTGCACTGCTTGCTATTTAGTAATGAGTTTAATTTCATTTTAACCAACCCAGAAAACCTGCATTATTGATTTATTATTTACTTATTTTATTTCTACAGTCACCCATCTCAAAATCATGGCTTATAAAGCAGCTTCTAAATTGTGTGTGTGTGTGTGTCAATATCACTGGTGGGTTTCAAATTTTTTTAGAACCTCTTCTGTAGGTGTGGCCTGCTTTGTGGCAGTGGCTTGCCAGCCATGTGACTGCTGGCCATGTGACTGGGTGGAAGTGGCTTGCCAGCCATGTGACAGTGGGAGTGGCTTGGCAGTCATGTGACTGGGTGGGCATGGCCAACTTGTAAAATATGGTGAAACTCACTTAACAGTGCTCTTGCTTAGCAACCAAAATGTTGGTTAAGAAACTCTGGCATTTGAAGCAAGCAAGTCTTAAAGCTGTCAAGTTACAAGACCCTTGCGCCCCTAACCCTTTAGAGAAAAAAAACCCAGGGGTGTTCAAACTTGACAGCTTTAAGACTTGTGGACTTCAACTCCCAGAATTCCTCCTCTCGCTCTTCATCTTGATGATGTGCGGATGGGCGGGGGGAGGGAGCTGGAACCGGTTCTAAACGGCACTGTAGATTTGTGGAACCTCTTCTATAGAAGAGGTTAGAACTGGCAGAAACCCACCCCATGCCTGAAGTAGGTTTCATCTGTTTTTATTTTAAAAGATTTATTTTGTTTCAATGAATGGATTTTAGAAATTCTGTTTAGTTCCTGAAACAGCTTCAAAAAGGCAAAAGCTGGAAAGGAGATTTAGTGGCAGGCATTGTGAGTTTTGGCAAGGAAACAGGTTTTTTCTTTTTTAATTTTTCAAAGTGTTTGCCTTTATTATCATAAAGCCACATAGAAAGAATATGACCAATTATTCATTCCAAGTGCAGATCTATTGGGGCTTCTGCAAATTTCTGGCAACTCTTTCCCCTCTGTCTTTACCTCACTGTGCTTTAACAATTTCGCCTCTGTGGATGCCAAATCAAAATTCTGGCATTTGCTATTTCAGCAATATTATTTGTCACTGGTATTGGCAATAATAATTTAGAGAGAGAGAGTTAGGTTCCATTAATTCTAATCCCATTAATTCTAATCCCATCTCCAAAATAGAAGAAAATTACAAGAGAGGTCTTGATTGATTGATTGTTTAATTAATTGATTAATTGAGCAAATGGGATTTTTTGAAGTATAAGACATGCCTTTCCCCCCCCCCCAAAAAAAGAGGGGGAATCAGGATGTGTTTTATACACAGAATACAGCTTTTTTGGCCTCCTAAAACCCCGCCCCCTTCAAAAAATGGACGTGCAGAGAGTTTGGGAGGCCTGCAAAGTGCTCCTGGGGGCTTGAGAGGGAAAAACCAAGTGAAAAATGGGTCATTTTTGTCCAAACCCCAAGGAGCACTCTGCAAGCCTCCTAAGGCTATGCGTGCCCTTTTTTTTGGCAAAAAACGGGCCGTTTTCTCGAAAAAATGATTGCTTTTTGCTCGTGTCCCCCCCCCCAACCCCCAGGAGCACTCTACAAACCTCCTAAAGGCTATGCATGCCCTTTTTTCACAAGAAAAAGACGGTTTGTTGTTTGTTTTTGCCCAGCCCCCAGGAGCACTTTGCTGGCCTCTCAAATACTCTGCATGCCCTGTTTTTCACAAAAAATGAGGCATGCAGAGGGTTTGGGAAGTCTGCAGAGTACCAAAAACTTTTTCTTAATTTACCTCTTCAACATCTTGGTGCGTCTTATACTCTGAAAAATACGGTAAATAGATTTTCTCCATGATAATCTGTCTTTAACCTGGTCTTTCAGCTCTTCCAATAGTAAGCAAAGGCTATATAAGTACTCCTCAGCTTATAACGACAATAGGGACCAGAAAATTCATTGTTAAGCATTTTTCAAGGTTGTTAAACAACTGTTTAAAAATGGGTTTCTCAAGACTTTTCATTTGGCCCGATTTTTATTTGGACATTATTTCTTAGTGTGTTAATTTTTGCACCTGCATTTTTCAGAACCTTTGTTTGAATTGGCTCCTGCACTGCTGCATTGGATGCAGTCTGTTCACTTTGGTCCCGTTTGCAGCCATAATGTTCTGGAAACCATTTTCAGGATTGTAAGTTTGTTTATAAATATCTTTCAGGTCTCTCTTGGCACTAGGATTTGGCATAGTTACACTGTTATTTTGGTCTCAAAATCCATTCCAGCATCATATAAACAACACAATGAAGGACAGCTTTTAAAGGGGCAATTGTGGCTTGTATATTGTCTCTTATGGGTTTGGTGCACAGATTCTTCCACTCTAGGGTGAATGTGGAAACTGCACTGTATAGAGAGAATAGAAATATAATGAGATGTGTTGATTCTGTACTGAGAAGAATTTTGGATCAGTAGAAATCTCAGAGACAGGATTGGACTTGATAGAACAAAGTGGTTGTCCTAGGCAATATATTTGATATAGCAATAGCAATTAAGGTTATATGTTGCTTCACAGTGCTTTACAGCCCTCTCTAAGCAATTTACAAAGTCAATATATTCCTCTGAACAATCTGGGCCCTCATTTTACTGACCTCAGAAGGATGGAAGACTGAGTCAACCTTGAGCTAGTGGGAATCGAACTCTGTCAGTCTGCATAATTAGCCTGCAGTACTACATTCTAACCACTGTGCCACCATGACTCTTCATGGCAAATGAAGAGCTATGAATTTTGAACTATGTTTGAATCTAACTTAGCCAAATTTAATATACACCTGATTTCCTGGGCTAAAGTTGCTTAAAATGGTAAAAGAATTGGTGTGACTTTAGTGAGAAATGAAAGGCTTGATTTCAGCTCTTCAAGCTAGGTAAGGGAACAGAAGTAGCAGGGATTCCAAGAAAGTTTTTTATTGTAGGGTAGAATAATTTATTGTAGAGTAGAATAACAGAATCTTGAAACCTTTCAGAATTTCCTTCTACCCTATCTTTCTTCTACCAAGCAAAATCAAGTTGGGGTTAATTTTTTTTCATGTTTCCTATCTTCCAAGCACTAATAGTCTTTTCTTTTTCAATAGTTTATTGCTTCTTTCCCAAAGTCAGATCTACATTATATTGCCAAAAGTATTCGCTCACCCATCCAAATAATCAGAATGAGGTGTGCCAATCACTTCCATGGCCAAAGCTGTATACAATCAAGTACCTAGGCATGCAGACTGTTTTTACAAAAAATTGTGAAAGAATGGGTCGCTCTCAGGAGCTCAGTGACGTCCAACGTGGAACTGTGATAGGATGCCACCTGCGCAACAAATCCAGTCGTGAAATTTCCTCGCTCCTAAATATTCCACAGTAAACTATTAGCTGTATTATAAGAATGTGGAAGTGTTTGGGAACGTTAGCAACTCAGCCACGAAGTGGTAGGCCATGTAAACGGACGGAGCGGGGTAAGCGAATGCTGAGGCGCATAATGTGAAAAGGTCACCAACTTCTGCAGAGTCAATCGCTACAGACCTCCAAACTTCATGTGGCCTTCAGATTAGCTCAAGAACAGTGCGCAGAGAGCTTCATGGAATGGGTTTCCATGGCCGAGCAGCTGCATCCAAGCCATACATCACCAAGTGCAGTGCAAAGCGTTGGATGCAGTGGTGTAAAGCACGCTGCCACTGGACTCTAGAGCAGTGGAGACGCGTTCTCTGGCGTGACGAATCACACTTCTCCATCTGGCAATGTGATGGACGAGTCTGGGTTTGCCAGGAGAATGGTACTTGTCTGACTGCATTGTGCCAAGTGTAAAGTTTGGTGGAGGGGGGATTCTGGTGTGGGGTTGTTTTTCAGGAGCTGGGCTTGGCCCCTTAGTTCCAGTGAAAGGAACTCTGAATGCTTCAGCATTCCAAGACATTTTGTACAATTCCATGCTCCCAACTTTGTGGGAACAGTTTGGAGCTGGCCCCTTCCTTTTCCAACATGTCTGTGCACCAGCGCACAAAGCAAGGGCAATAAAGACATGGATGACAGAGTCTGGTGTGGATGAACGTGACTGACCTCCACAGAGTCCTGACCTCAACCCAATAGAACACCTTTGGGATGAATTAAGAGCGGAAACTGAGAGCCAGGCCTTCTCGTCCAACATCAGTGTGTGACCTCACAAATGCTCTTCTGGAAGAATGGTCAAAAATCCCCATAAACACGCTCCTAAACCTTGTGGACAGCCTTCCCAGAAGAGTTGAAGCTGTTATAGCTGCAAAGGGAGGACCGACGTCATATTGTACCCTATCGATTAGGAATGGGATGTCACTTCATATGCGAGTAAAGGCAGGTGAGCGAATACTTTTGGCAATATAGTGCATATTCTTTTGTATTCAAGAAAGCTTTTTTCATGGGCCTCTTGCAGGAGGATTAATGAAAATGCATAGGGAAATGTCAACTTTATCACCAAGGATAAAGACCTCAGAATGGAAACAACATAATAATACAGGATTTATTTACTTTTTAATTTTTATTTGATGGTGAACTCTACGAGCATACAAGTTGAAGACTTTTTTAAATATTGGAAATCTAAAAGAGACATTCACCATTTTAAAAAGCACTTCATCCTTGGTGAATTGTTTGCAGTGAAGAGTACCTAAACTTAAGTTTCTTTTGGGTCTCGATTTAAAATGTGGATACCTTCACAAATTGGGGTGCTATGGAAGCACCCCAATTTGTTCACAGAATGGCTGCTGAAGTGAGACCAGATAAGGTAAAGATAAAGGTTCTCCTCTCACATATGCGCTAATCGTTCCTGACTCTAGAGGGCGGTGATCATCTCTGTTTCAAAGCCCAAGAGCCAGCGTTATCTGAAGATGTCTCCATGGTCATTTGGCTGGCATGACTAAATGCCGAAGGCAGATGGAACGCTGTTATAGGTGGTCCCTATTTTTCTACATGCATTTTTACATGCTTTCGAACTGCTAGATTGGCAGAAGCTGGGACAAGTAACAGGAACTCACTTCATTACATGGCTCTAGGGATTTGAAGCACCAAACTGCCGATCTTTCTGATCAACAAAGCTCAGCGTCTTAGCCACTGAGCCACTAGTCCCTTTGAGACCAAATACAAAAGACCTATTTCTCAGAAGGGAGCTTATGAAGCTATTTTCCTGCCCATTCTTTCTACCTCTATCACTCACTCTTCTTTAATCCACTATTTAACTTTTTTTGGACAGGTGACACTGCTTCCAGAGAAGTTAGAGAGAGAAAATACTTGACTTTCTCTAAACCCAAACCATTATTCTTTGCCAAGGTTGTCTTGTATTTGGAAAGTAAATGTTGACGATCTGCTCTATAGAAGACATTACATTTTGTTATTTAAATTAAAAGCATAAAAACAAAACAAAAAGTTAGGTTGGGCAGGCATGAGAGAGCGGTACATGACATCTTGATACCCACAGATTGTACTAGTTGACTACCCCTGAGATACAACAGGAGGATTGCTATGTGTGTCCAAAATGCTATGGCGACCAGAATTTATGCTGTCAGATTCAAGCCTGGATCAGTTCTTTCTTTAAAAAAAAAAGTACAGCTGTTCTTGTGTTGTGCTGTGGAACAATTGGCAACCTAACAGTTGTTGCACTGAACCTCCTTGAGTTATTTTTGCTGTGGGTGTATTTATGAAATGTCAAGTGTTGGGCCTCTCAGAATGATTTGGCTTGGTCTAAAGTCAAGTCAAATAATGAGCTAGCTGTAAAAAGTGTGCAATATATAAACAGGTACTTTTGCCAGGTCATCTTTGTTTAAGGTGAAAGTAGAACAAAGGAATGTGCTTAATTAATGATTTGGCAGAATACTGTTCAGGTCTAGTTAAATATGGAAACACAAAACTAACACAATACGACATAGAACTGCACATTGCTGGTTTGGATAGTTTTGTCCTGTTGCAGTATTAAACTTTTATCCTTGAACTTTAGAAGCTGCAAATTGGGGCACTAATTTGCAGCACAATCTTAAGTGTTTAAAGGCTTATTTTTCATACGTGTGATATCTTTTACAGGTAGTCCTCAACTTACAACAGTTCATTTAGTGACTGTTCAAGGTTATAATGGCACTGAAAAATGTGACTTATGAGCATTTTTCATAGTTACAACCTTTGCAGCATCCTCATGATTGTGTGACCAAAATTCAGACGCTTGGCAACCGGTGTGTATTTATGACCTTTGTTGTGATTACCTTTTGCAACCTTCTGACAAGCAAAGTCAATGGGGAAGCCACTGACACTTAACAGCCAGGTTACTAACATCAACTGCAGTGATTCTTTTAACAACTATGGCAGGAAAAGTCATAAGATGGGGCAAAAACTCACTTGACAACAGAAATTTTGGGCTCAGTTGTGGTCATAGATCAAGGACCACCTGTATTCACTTGGATGGCATCCTTCAGCTTCTTTTCCTGCTACAAGTCAAAAGTAGTTTTCTTAATATGGTGGCTCAAGAAGTTCAGTCTATGTTGTGTGCTTTATTTTGTGGTAAGCAACCCCATCGATTCACCTGGCTAATATATGCTGCATAACAGGAATGGCTTCACATTTCCAGCTTCTTTTGCTGCCCTCATGGACTATTTATGGGCTGGACCAGATTCTGTAGATAGCAGGCTGGCAGTCTTTACTGTCATTTTTTTTACTGTAAGCACCCTGGCACACATTAAAAATGAAATTCTGTTGCCTGATACTAAATGAAACAAAACTGTGGCTGAATCTGGATGTTTTGCTTCAGATACCACGAAGCGTCCTCCCAAAAAGTAACAAGGAAAACAGGTTGTGAAGAGGATGTGTAGCAGTGGTGGGTTTCAATTTTTTTAGGACCTACTCTCTAGGTGTGGCCTATTTTGTGGGCGTGGCTTGGTAGTCATGTGACAAGGTGGGAGTGGCCAACTTGTAAAATGTGGTGAAACTCATTTAACAAAGCTCTTGCTTAGCAACCAAAATGTTAGGCTCAATTGTGATGATAAATTCTTTCTTTCTTTCTTTCTTTCTTTCTTTCTTTCTTTCTTTCTTTCTTTCTTTCTTTCTTTCTTTCTTTCTTTCTTTCTTTCTTTCTTTCTTTCTTTCTTCCTTCCTTCCTTCCTTCCTTCCTTCCTTACTTACTTACTTACTTACTTACTTACTTTCTGCCTTCCTTTCCTTTCATTCCCATTGGGTTACTGGCAGCGGCAGCCCAGACTTACTTCTGGGTCCACCGGTGGAACCCCCTCTCACCGGTTCTCTAAATTTCACCATCCGGCTCTTGGTGAGGAGGTGCGAGCCTGCAGAAACCCACCACTGATGTGTAGTGTCCTAGGCAATACTGTGGACCCTGATCAAGCATCGCTTATATGCTATGTCCTGGATAGGCAGAAGTGAACTGCCAATATTCTCTGCCATCCTCACCATTCTCTGAACCACCTTCCTGTCCAAAGCAGTAATGCTTCCAAACCAGACTGTAATGCAGTGTGACAGGATGCTCTCAATCGTCCCTCTGTAGAAAGGGGTAAGGACAGGAGAAGGAAGATTTATTTTTCTCATGTGATGCAGAAAATGCAGGCATTGCTGTGCCCGCTTCACCAGTGTCTTGCTTTTGAATGATCAAACCAGTCTACTCGTTAGCTGCACACCCAGAAACGTGATGCTGATAATTTCCCTTCTAAATCAAGTGACAGAAATAATAACACAACTATGGGGTTTTCTTTGTTCATATTTTGGGACAGCAAGGAAAGCCACTTGTTCAGCAAGACTAGTTCGTGGAAAAGCAAACGATTGGCTCGTGGTTTGCTGATGTGTGTGGGATAAGAAAAGAAGCTGTGGGAGGCACCAGACAGTGGCTGTGGTCAGTGCTGCTGAGACAGAACGCTGGGCATCCCCATGGCTAAACCAAAGAAAAAGGTTGAAATATGGAAAGGGATTTCTTAAGGCAATTTCTAACGGTTTATACACAGGTGTGAAATAGCCTAGGATTTCAGTGGATAAATGACTTACTTCAATGGGGCTTTTGTAAACGTATAAGTGATAAAATACATGGTAACAGATAGATGCAGAATATTAGAGTGTAGCTTGGAAGTTTGGCTTCCTTTACAGGAAAAAAAGTAATCCCAATGCCATTTTAAATGTTAATATTATGAAATGCATTTTCAACCAGAAGAGATAAATGTAGACCATCCCATCAAAACCTGAATAGTTCTTCGGAATTAGTATTTATTCCTTGATTAAATAAGGAAAGATAATGTGTAAATAAATGTAGCACACAGTAATAGAGTGTGATTCAATGAAATTGAATGATTAAATTATATTGATTTCAGAGACTAGAATGAGATACCAGTAACTAAACGCGTGAATTGGACCATTACATTGTCTGAAAGATGACAATGGTACTGGCTGAAACAGGAATATTTGACTTATGGTATGTGTGGTAGACACATGTCAATCAGCATCATAGTTAATGACAAATACAATCTCTCTGCTATTTGCACAATCCTGAACCTTGGGATCTTTCTCATATCACTTTTTGTTTCTCTCTTGTCACCGTTATTAGCATCATTACAGTACATTTTAAATTATTATTTTTTTACTGAATTTTAGCTTTTGTATTTTGTGGCTTGAAGTGCACCATGATATCCTCTGGATAGATCTGGGTTAAAAATGAAATTAAGATTCCATTCTGACAAAGTGCAGGACAGCACAGAAGTAAAAAACAAATTCTGTGTATAGTAAATCTCAGACCCCTGACATTTTCAATTAAAGACTCTCAGTACGGCTGCCTGAGGTTCTGCAGATCTGCTGCCACTCAAACTAGATTAGGGATAAGCAATCTTCTGCTGTCTAGATATTTTGGAGTACAGTTTCCATGTCTGTCTCTTAGCATGTAACTTATGGGAGTTACCTTCCAACAAATTGTAGCTTATCAAAGAGCCCACACTCTAATTTAGCATTAGGTAGCATCTGATGTTCCATATTTAATCATTCTGTCCCTTGGCTGTTACGTAGAATGCACAAGAGAGCTTCTCCAAGACCAGTGGTGGGCAAACTTATTAGTCAAGAGAGCCAAATATCAACAGTACCACGATTGAAATTTCTTTTGAGAGCCAAAAGGTGTGGCCTGTTTTGTGGGAGTGGCTCAGCGGTCATGTGACCGGGTGGGCGTGGCCAACTTGGGAAATGTGGTGAAACTCACTTAACGACGGTCCTGCTTAGCAACCAAAATTCATTCTTTCTTTCTTTCTTTCTTTCTTTCTTTCTTTCTTTCTTTCTCTCTCTCTCTCTACCACTTTCTTTTTCTTTCTATTTTTCTTTCTCTCTTTTTCTTTTTGTCTCTGTCTATCTCTCTCTTTATGTCTCTCTCTCCTCCCTCCACCCATCTGTCTTTGTGTGTGTGTGTGTGTGTGTGTCTCTCCCTCTCTCTGATTCCCTCTCTCCCTCCCTCTCTGTGTCTCTCTGTTTGTCTCTTCCTCCCTCCCCCTCCCTCTCTCTCTGTATGTCAGTCTTGCCCTCCCTCTCTCCCTCCCTTCCCCCCCCCCAAGCAGTGGAAAGCCCGGCATGGGTTTTCATGCAGTGAGCGGGTGGGGGGAGAACCCGAGGCCGCGGCCATCCAAGCACCGCAGAGGCTGTCCGGCCGCCGCATGCCCACCTCTGTCCCAGCTACACGCGGCGGCCAGCCCCGGAAAGCATGGCTCGGCGCTCTCTGCAGGTGGCTGTTGCTGCTGCTGACCCTGAGCCCTGCGACAGGCAGCTCCTGCCGTCCGAGCGCATCGGGCAGGAAAGCCGGCCACGTTTCCACCAGGTCCCTCTTTGGCCCCTCGTGTGCGGCTCTTCCTCTCTCCTCCCCCCCCCCGGAGGCAGCGGAGGGCCCGGCATGTCGGTTGGGGGGGCTCTGGCTGCCTCCCCCTGGAGTGAGTGAGCGAGCGAGCCAACGAGCGGGGGGAGCGCTCGTCTGCACCGGAGTCACCTGGGTGCCGCGCGCCTGGCTCCCTGTGCGTGTGGCACCCGGACGGCTCCAGCGCAGCCGCAGACCAGGCATTTCCCCTGCTGTTGGCTTGCTCGCTCGCTCGCTCCAGGGGGAGGCAGCCAGAGCCTCCCCAGCCGACATGCCGGGCGAGCGAGCGAGCCAACGGGCGGGGGGAATGCCCGGGGCTGTGGCTGTGCCGGAGCCATCCGGACACCGCGCGCACAGGGAGGCGGGCACGCGGCGCCTGGACAGCTCTGGCGCAGCCGCAGACCGGGCGCTCCCCCCGCCCATTGGCTCGCTCGTTCCAGGGGGAGGCAGCCAGAGCCCCCCCCAACCGACATGCCGGGCCCTCTGCTGCCTGGGGGGGGGAAAGGAGAGAGGAAGAGCCGCACCCGAGGGGCCAAAGAGCCGCTCGTGGCTCGCGAGCCGGGTTTGCCGACCACTGTCCAAGACAGACCTAATGTGTCAGTATTTTTGTTTTAGAACAAATAGGGAAGAAAGACCGGGGGATGTGAGATCTGGAGAGATAGGGAAGAATTTCCTTTATTTCATTGATTAGAAGAGCTGGAAGTGGAAAGATAGACAAAGATGCTGGTTGCCACTTTGGCTTGATCAATGAAACACCTAGGGAAGGAAGGTGACTCTCCTGGTCCTGAATATCAACAGCAGCTTTGTTCCCGAGGGACCATGAATCTGACCTTACAAGGGGAGGGGGGATATCCAAGCCAAGGAGCACAGCTGCCATTAGTGAAATTGTTGTGCTGACCTTAAACTGTCAGGAAGTAAGTGAATACAGGGAAATATTCTTGTTGCAGATTCTCTGTATTTGTGAGAGCCAAAGAGGATGTTTTTGGGGAGGTGGGGAAGCGGAGGAGATAGGGATGTTGGATACAGATCTCCTCTACCCTCAAAAGCATGACGGAATTCCCTTTTGAAAACAAGCAGTCCCTTCCTATGCACACTGGTTTGATATATATAAGCATATTGTTTTAATACCAAGTCTGTAGCAGTAAGAAAACTCTTTTAAAAAGTTAGGTCGCAGTTGTACATGACTCCCCCAAGGAGAAAACTTTTAACCACCGTCAAATAAACCAACAAGATTCTGTTGGGATTACTTCAATTGCTTTTCTGTAAATGTTTAAGCTGCCTCACATGCAAAAGCCATAAAATTCAAAATTACAACCAGACACACAAGCAGGCCAAGAAAGTAAAAACAATGAAAGTGGCGCTAACAAAAAATCCTAAAGCCCTCCTCCCTCCCCAAAAAATCCCCCCTCTCTGAAACTACAGTGTGGTAATCAACCATCAGAGAGTGTGCATGTTGATGTCAGGCAGTTCCCCTTGTTTATTTCTTTCTTTATGTTATTGTAACCATCTCAAGAACTGTGTGTGTGAGAGAGATTTTGGAGCTATCTAAATAAATAGTGCTGGGTTTGGTCCAAGAAGATCTGAGTCAGCTATTAAAATTTGTGGAAATCGCTAGCTTTGCCTTAACTGTAATTCCTTAAACGGATTCAGTTAAAACTGAGGTTTTGTAGCTTTCTGAACCTGCATGAAGGCTTGATGTTAAGACAATGTGATAACTACCACGTACTGTATCCTACTAGGGAGGGATAGTCTCCTAGGGAGACAGAAGGAGTGCAAAGGTATTTGACAATGCAGTCCTATTCTGATTTTTTTCCCATATATTTTTTTTATTGTTTTGATTACAATAGTAAAACTAAAATGAAAAAAGTAAAGAAAAAAAAAGTGCAAGAAAAAAATAGAATGTGTGTGTGAGTGTGTGTGTTTGTGTGTGGATTAAGTGATTTACCTTAACTTTTCATTGCAACAAGTAGAGACAAATTTAGTAATAAGGTTAAATAGTTGTGCCTTCATCCTATACCCCATTCCTTACTATAAGCAAATCAATAAAACATCTTTTTTTTTCAAATTTGATGTGAACAAAAAGTCCATAAAGGTTTGCCAAAACTTTGTAAATAAATGTCTTATTTTAACATTGTTGAAATAAACCAACTTTATATTTCTTCCTTTTACTTCTAACAGTAATACTATTTACTTCTTAATATTTAGTTCACTCAAATAGTATCACAGGATTTGATTTCACTTTAGTTCTTGATCCTATTGCAGAGAAATCTTCAAGGTTTTAAAAAGCCTCTTTTGTAGATCCAATAATAAAATATTTTCATGGTTTGTCATCTGTAGTTCCTCTTTAATTTTTAAACTTTATATATCTAGCAAAGCATCCCTTTCCAAATTATTCTCTTGGCCTGTCATATTCCACTTTCAGTATAGACAAAATCTGTTCCACATCTGTCATTCCCTGACATTTTTGAAATAATCTGTCCATAGAATCAGACATTATTACTGAAACTGCTGATATTATAGCTACTAATTTTTGCCCGTGTTCTTCAAAGATCTCCTTTAATATTTCCAATGTTTTCTGTCATTTTATAAATTCCAGTTAACTGACACCAAAAGCTGGTTTGTGTTTTTTTCCTTTCTACTTAGAATCTTTAGTCTTCTTTAATAACATGTCATTTATCTTTATTATGAACCAAGATAATAAAAATAAGCCTATTTCCCACAAGAACCTGTTTTTGTAGCTAATTCCAAAGGCTTATAGTAAAAGTCAATATTCCAAATGGAAATGGACCCTTAATCCATTTGTAAGTTTCTTAGATCAAAATCTTGTTTAAGTTTTTGTTTATTTCAAATTCTTCAAGTTCTTCAAACTTACCAGGTGACTTTTGACTCGTTATTTCAAAGGTCCCCAACAGCTTTAAGATGGTTAACAGGCAATACATGATTAGAAAGTAAGGCTTGCAAACTTCGTGTTCGTTAAAGAACTCTGCTGTGATTGTGAACAAGATGGCTAATTTCTTTGACTCCAGTGCTCAAAGTCATGGCAGACTTGGCCATGCCTCCCTTGGAAGTCCCCCAAATGTAGTCTTATTCGTGTTAGCTTAGAACCTGATAGTATTTTGGCAAGAACAATCTTCTATATGAAACATAGTCACTCTAGTAACAAATTCTAAACCAAAAATGAAGCTTCTCCATTCTCTGAGGTTTACGCAACAAATCTGAGTCTTTCTCCAGGATTTGTAATGTGTTGGGCCTAGTTAAGGTTTGTTACGACTGGGAAGTTTAGTAATGCTTATTGGTTTTTCTAGAAGCTAAAATCTAAGTTATAGTTGACTAATTTGTATAAGGATGCTGGTACTTTTGACTTTGCATGACTTTCAAACCTCAAGAGAGCCAGGTGTTTAGGATTTCACTACCGGTAGTTCTAATGTGGAAAAAGTTATTTTTGTTAATGTGAGGAGGTATAATAATGGAAATGCCTTAACATAGGGCTGAATAAAGGTGACCTGGGTTGATTCGCAAAAGCAAAGGAAACTAAGACCTATATTTGGATAGGCGACCATTAGGAAGTCCTCGTAGAAATTATTTATTGTTTAGAAAAGCATATTATTATCAGAAGTTGGGCTTGGCTCAAGGAAGCCTATACTAGAGCTGTGCAATTCTTTGTATTTGAAAGCAAAAAGGTGGGAAAGGACATGAAAATGGGAATTTTCATGTCGTACTGTCTACAACTCATTAAAGCAGCTGCTTTCCTAACATCCAGAACTGTCCCTTTTATTTGCACTGTCACGCCAGAAAAAGTCACTGGAGACAGGTGTTACACATAGACCTTTGTATACTCTGAAGGTTCCTTTTATCTCTGAATCCAGAATTTTGTATAGTCCTAACCTTTACTTTATATTGATGAAAACATTGCCCCCCCTCCTCCTCCCTTCTTCCTTTTTCCCTCTTTCTCCTTAAACTGAAATCTCAACAAATGGGTGATTTGTAGCAGTAATTAATGGCTGTGTCATTGATTTGTTTTTAATGCAATGTGGGAGTTTAAAAGTGGATCCCATGCAGGCTGCTTATAAGAATCTGCATTTAGGGCAGGGGTGTCAAACTCACATCCTCACAGTGTCGTCCTGTGACATATTGGGACTTTTTTCCCTTTCGCTAAACTGGCCTTGATTGTGCCCAGCGTGTGATGCATCTTGCCGGCCACGAGTTTAACAACCCCGATAAACTGGCCTTGGTTGTGCCCAGCATGTGATGCATCCTGCTGGCCAGGAGTTTAACAACCCTGATTTAGGGGGGTCCAGCAACAGGATTGTTAATGTTATGTTTGATTATACTTCTCAGAGCAAGTGAATGTGTTAGTAATAAGCTGTGTTAGTATTAAGCAGGAGTGTGGAAAATAATTCTGTAATATGTGGTATGAGATGAATGTTTTGTAAACTGGGCTTGTTAAACTGCCAATAAAAACGTTAGAGAGTGAAGAAGTTTTTTTTCTTTCTTTTACATTTCTACACTAGAAATTGATGACATCCATTGCTATGGCTGTGCCAAACTTATTTTCATTAGAAATAGATCACTGCCACAACAATGAAGACACTATTAGTCACAAGAGAGCCTATTTGATATAGTGGTTAAGGCACCGGGCCAGAAACCAGGAGACTGTGAGTTCAATCTTAGGCAAAAAGCTGGTTGAGTCACTTTGGGTCAGTCACTCTCTCACAGCCTTAAAGAGAAGGCAGGAGCAAACATCTTTCCAAAAATATTGCCAAGAAACTTCTCCATGTAGTACTGGAGGAATCAAAACTGACTTGAAGACACTCCCTCCCTCCCTCCCTCCCTCCCTCCCTCATATGAACAGCTGGTAAAGCATTGAGACTGGAACATGAGGGCATATTTGCAGGGCACTCATCTCCTAAGACCACTTTAAAACAGAGAAAATGTATTGAATCAATTACTTTCTGCAACTATTGTAAAATAGTTGGGAGGCCAGACAAATTGGAAAGGAGGGTGGAGAAAAGTAAACATACTCCTTCTGAAATAATGCAGTATCAGGATGCCAAGTCTCCATTGAAATGAATACATCTTTTTATTTTGGCATTATTCCAACAAGACCACGTGGGATTTGACATATAGTACAGTTTTCAGCAAAACACATACCATCTCATATGGAACACAATAATTTTTAAACTTTTCTGGACTGTCTCTAATATTTCCTTCCTTGTTGGTCTATTATTAGCTCTCAAATCTACTTGCTGTTGCATGGAAGTAAACAGTGTGATCTTTTCCACTGGACGGAAACATCTTTCTGTAAGGATAAGAGTGAATGTGGAATAGGATTTCCTGGGGAAACTGATACTCCCTATAACCAGACATTTGCTTTGAACTCTTAGCAATAATTATTCTTTTCCTTAACAAACACACAAAGATGTCCAACTGAATGTTCTTTATCATCTCTACTGCAATAATATATTTTGAGAAGAGTGGAATTAGATAGCTCTCTTAAAAAATAATGGATGGTGATAGTATTTGATACGATTTTCTTGCATTTAAAAATGTGAGCTCAAGCCATGAATTTTGGATCTGAACACTCAGCTTCCTAGAGCTGGATTACCATGGATGATACACGCAGGGTGATTAAAACTCATTTTTTACTTCTGGATTATTTAATAGTGCGTCAAGTTGAACTCTCTGTGTAAAATACATGCGTCATATGAACAGGTATGGCAGCCCATGTAAGAGAAGTGGTATTCTTAGCACAGCACATATGCTCCTCCATAAGTTAAAACAGCCTTGGTCTCTTGAGGCCTATAACAAGATTTCTGAGCTGTTTGGGAGGACCCAATATTTTTCCATAAGTGGTGCTTAAGGACTGAAAACAACTTGTTTGTCCAGTAGTCTGTCTGTTAATGTATTTGTTAGTGGAACAGTATGTATTTATCATTCTGTTGGTCCTTGCTGTTCTACTGAACCATAGAAATACACTTTACAAACAATGACTGTAATTATCTTCCTTGATCTCTTTTGCGCTTGTTCCATCATACAGGTACTTTGATTTCAATTCTCCTTTGATAGGAAAAGAGAATAGTTCAGTGAGGACTTTTATCTTGCTGTACTACTGCACGACAATATTATTTTTTGGGAATAACGGTAGTTCTCTTTAAGTCTGTACTGGATCCAGGCTTAGTAATGCGTAAACATGGCTGGCTCAGGAATTCTGGGCGTTCAAATCCATAAGTCCTAAAAGAGCCATAGTTTCCCACTCCTTCTCTATAGGATGACTATTTAAAGTGTTGGTTGGCTCCATCAGCTATAATTCTGGGACCAAGTTATTGTCAAAATCCTTGGATAAATACATTCCTAATCAACCTGGAATCCCTCAGTTTTATATAGATTTCTACACTTAAATTTGAAGATTAAAATGAATGAGACATATTTGTAGCATATACAAATCGGATTGTTTAGAGGCCGTTCAAAATTACAACAGCACTGAAAAAAGTGACTTATTGCCATTTTTTATAGTTAGGACCATTGCAGCATCCTCATGTTCACATGATCAAAATTCAGACACTTGGCAACTGAATCATATTTATGATGGTTGCAGTGTCCCAGGGTCATATGATCACCTTTTGCAGCCTTCTGACGAGCAAAGTCAATGGGGAAGCCAAATTCACTTAACTGTGCTACTAACGTAACAACTGCAGTGAGTCACATAGCAACTGTGTCAAGAAAGGTCATACAATGGGGCAAAATTCACTTAACAACTATCTCACTTAGCAACAGAAAGTTTGGGCTCAATTGTGGTCGTAAGTCGAGGACTATCTGTAATTTTTCAAGATTACATTCTTATTTTCTCATACTAGTTGGGTTCCCAACCCTCAGTCTATGGACCAGCACCGGTATGTGGCATGCCAGAAATTGGGCTGTGCAAACAAGTGAAGCCTCATTTGTGGGATGCAAGCAGCACACAAAACCCCACCCCCTCCGGCCTGCGGACAAATCTCTCTCCACGCAACCGGTCTCAGGTGCCCAAGAGGTTGAGGGTCACTGATCTAAATGATAATATGGGAATATATTGGAAAGAGTAACCCCAAAACTGTCAGACACTGAAAAAGGGGTGGGAGACAGATGACACTCTGGTCAATGGAAGGTTTGCAAATAGGGCTCGGAGGGCACCAACCATAACGGCCATAGGCTGATCACCTTTACTGTAGATCAGGGGTGTAAAATCAGGTCGTCACGGTGACATCATGTGATGTATTGCAATTCCCCCCCCTTCGCTAAATCGGGTGTGGGCGTGGCCAGTGCATGATGCACCTGGCCTGTGGGCCGCGAGTTTGACAGCCATGCTGTAGGTGATGCCCTACTGAATTGGATAAGCAGGATTTCTTATTTGAGGATAGTATCTGAGCTGTTAACATGAGTTAGTGCATACTAAGCTGCTTCTTAATCAAGAGTTCCCAGCCTCTTCAAACCCTGTGATAGATACTGTAACAGGCTTATTAAATGGGAGCAAAATATTGTTGGAAAAGAGGTGATCTCAAGTACTACCAGTAAAATAAGTTGTCCGATTTGCTTGCTGCTGTACCCAAAGCAAGCATGAACCTTTTTTTTTTTGGCAGAAGCAACCATAGCACAGCAGCAAAAGCAATTCCATGTAAGGTGTTTTTTGGAAATGGAGATGGAGGGAGATAAGAACCAGAGCTGCCTTTAGAGGCATGCTGATGTTTCTTAAAAGCCTCAAGAACAGCCCCCATAAGGCAGTGTAAGCTTGCACCAACAGAAGGCAATAGAAAGAGAGTTCTGATTTTCTAACAGTCAGGAGAAGTGATCTTTATATAAGTACTTGTTTAATTTTGAGAACTTTTTTAATATTAGCTTTTAGCCTGAAGCTCCAGGTATAGTTGGAGATTCTGGGAGGTATAATCCCAGCCAGAGGTCACCAATGTTGCAGGCAACTAAATTGAACAATATGTCTATGGAAATTTTTAATCATTCAGGTCATGGTTGTCCCAAAGGTGCTTTTTTTTCCAAAAGACAACTAGACTTTTTTAGTTTTTTTCTTTGAGAATCCCCCACCAGTCAGTTAGAACTAAGACTTCTTGGACAAGAAGCTAAATGTTTTCAAAAGGAAAAAAACACACCAAGGAAGTCTAGTTGCCTTTTGGAAAAATCACCTTTGGGACAAACTGAACAATAATTTCAGGTTACAAGTCTGTTATCCCTTTGTTTACTTATTTGGAAGTGAATTTTATCTCTTTCCTTTAAATAAATGTGTGTTTGGTTTGAGACTTAAAATGGATTCAATTCAAGCATTCTGTTTTGTTTTTTTTAATGGTTTGCATGTTGAGAAGCACACCTGCTAGCTAACTTGTTAAACTAGAAAATGACCTTTTAAAAATGCATAATAAACTGGATTTGGTTTAGGCTCAGTCCCAAATGGCAGATTTACATTCACTCTGCTACTTTTGGAAAAGTATTTCTTTACTTGAATTTGTTATGACCACCCACTCCAAAACACCCTTGGGCGACTTGTAAATAACTGTGAACTTTGTATAGACTTCGGGCAGTTTTATAAATGTTTTTATAAAAGAAGGGAGTTGAGCCTCCCACATCTTGTATCAGTTCTGCTAATAAATTCTTAGTTATATCCTTGAGATTATCAGAGGTGTGGCCTTTTCTTCTACTTAATCTTGTACTTAGGTTCTCTGTGGCTTAGGTGTGGCTGCTGTCCCCCCCCCCCCGTTCCCCCCCTCCAGTTTTTAAGTTGATTCTTTGCTGTCTTTTTTC
This sequence comes from Rhabdophis nuchalis, assembly GCA_039707465.1. NCBI lineage: Eukaryota > Metazoa > Chordata > Lepidosauria > Squamata > Natricidae > Rhabdophis > Rhabdophis nuchalis. The sequence goes on from CM077645.1 coordinate 75,965,399, forward strand.
ATTTTCTTCTGTGCAGCTGATAGAATGATTCCAGGTTTTCCCTCTTCATTTAATGTTCTGTTAAAACTCTACTATTTTTCTCCCCCTAGTCTGTGATTTCTCTTCATTCTGCCCTCATTCTCGTCCTCTTAGAGTTGAACTGGTTATGGAAGATCAAAGATCTTGTGCTTAATCCCAAACCAGTTCTTCTTGGGGCAGGGATTTTGATATTCCTCAGTGCTCCCCAGCAAAAGTACATCTCTCTTAAGGATGGAGGCATTTTTCCGTACAGTATACATGCCTGTTTACTTCCCTTGTCTGCTGAGTTATCTACGACTAGGAAAAGAGAATAAAAGAGAGCATAGTTTACTTTACTTTACTTTATTTTCAATTTATATACAGCCCTTTTCACCAAAAGGGACTCAGGGCGGTGCACAGAGAGATAAAACCCCACAATATACAAAATTTAAAAAACAATTAAATCAATACGACTGTGCTAAAATTGAATAAATAGTTAAAACCATAAATAACAAATTAAAATAGTCCCTAACCTATGCCAGACCGGCAAGACGAAAGATATGAGCTTTTACCATCCGACGGAAGAGTCGTAGGTCCGTGATTGTACGGATATTGGGGGGAGGTCGTTCCAGAGTGTCGGACCCGCCACAGAGAAGGCTCTTCCCTTGGGGGTTGCCAGTCGGCATTGACCGGCTGACGGCACCCTGAGAAGGCCAACTCTGTGAGAGCGGACAGGTCGAAGGGAGGAATGTGGTAGGAGGCGGTCTCTCAAGTAACCATGGAGCACTTTGAAGATGGTAACTACGACCTTGAAGCGCACCCAGAAGACCACAGGCAGCCAGTGCAGCTCGCGCAGGAGAGGTGTTACGTGGGAGTAATGAGAGACTCCCAGAATCCCTCGCGCGGCTGCATTCTGCACTAGCTGGAGCCTCTGGGTGCACTTCAGGGGGAGCCCCATGTAGAGGGCGTTGCAGTAGTCTAGGCGGGAAATAACGAGGGCTTGAGTGACCGTGCGTAGGGCATCTCGATCTAGAAAGGGGCGCAACTGGCGTATCAGGTAAACCTGATAGAAGGCCCCCCTGGCCACGGCCGTCACATGGTCATCTAAGGACAGCCGTGAGTCCAGGAGGACGCCCAAGTTGCGGGCCCTTTCCGCGGGAGCCAATGACTCGCCCCCGATAGCCAACGATGGAGTTAGTTGGCTATATCGAGATGCCGGAAACCACAGCCACTCGGTCTTGGACGGGTTGAGTTTGAGTTTGTTCCTCCCCATCCAGAGCCGCACAGCCTCCAGACACCGAGACAGCACTTCCACGGCATCGTTGGGGTGGCCAGGGGTAGAAATGTACAGCTGCGTGTCGTCAGCATACTGATGGTATTCTACCCCAAAGACACGGATGATCTCACCCAATGGCTTCATGTAGATTTTAAACAGACTAGCCCTATTGATTCCTTCAAGAATCTATTCCTTTTGTCCCATTTTTCCCTCTTTAATCATGTGTATTAAGCCTTTGGTAGTTCATCTGGCTAGTCTCTTTTCTGAGATACTTTATTCCATTGTTTTAATTCCTGGCTTTTCCAGTGTCTGTTGTCGCCATGCAGCAGTCAGTCTTCTTCACCTTCTTCTCAGGATCTCTCTCTCTTCCTCCCTCCCTCCATCTTTCTCTCTCCCTTCTGTATCAACCCTAAAACTATTTTGATATTTATTTTTTATAATGCCTTTTGTACAAATTTTACTCTAGTGTGATAATGTTGGAAAGCATCACAAGTTTTCTTTTTTTAAATGTATTCTATCAGCCAATCTGTGATGAACAATAAAAGCATTGTTTTATACAAATGCATTAAAAAGTAGGCCTTTAAATAAATTTAATTTTGGTTCTCCTACCTGCCTTTTTTCTATGGTAACAAGTTGTTTTATGGATCTTGATATTAATCTAACAAGTTAACTAGTGAATCTCCCTTGTTGTGCTGGCAGTTTTTACCATGCATTCTAAAGGTGTTTTTTGTACTAGAATAAAATTTTATAGTAACAGCCCAAAATTTCAGCACATCCAGATGGTATCTCTGTTGTTCAAGGAACAAATGTATATTTTGAGATGTCTTTTCCTGGTAAGAATTTATAAGCATCCTTTCTCTCCCACCCTCTGCTTGTTTTTTTCTTTTTTAAACAAACTATCATTGTATATTTTAAGGCTTTCATGAAAGACAGCAGATACAGATCTAGAGTTTACTATACATGCACAAGCGCACGGAAACAGACACACACAGAATCACATATACAGAGAGTGGGGGGAGGGAGAGAGAGACTGACTGACTGACTTCAAGTCAGTTTTGATTCCTCCAGGTACTACATGGAGACGTTTCTTGGAAACCATAAATATTCTTATCTAAGTCCAAGATCAAATAATTGAATAAGCCAATCCTTGAATGTTTATCCAAAATATTATTTAAAAAGTACAAAATTGTGAATTAACTGATTTGAAGGTCTGTTTTATCTGTAGATGGGCATATTCAATTCAGGTTTTTTTTTTAAAAAAATCCTATTCTTCAGAATTGTGAGAAATAAGTCCACATTAGCGTGTTAAAATGGACCATCTCCACATCGTATCTTCCCTACCAAAGATTCTATGAGGTTGTTCCTGATTTCTCTGAGTATTCAACAATTGACATTTTAGTTTGTATGAGAATTTCCAGCCAACATGGTCAATAGAACTTGTCACAATACTGTATATCTAGATCAGGGCTCTCCAACCTTGGATTTCCAAGTTGTCACTTTGAAGTCCACAACTTTCAGACTTATGGACTTCAATTCCCAGGAATTCTGGGAGTTGAAGTCCACGTCTGAAAGTTGCCAAGATTGGAGAGCCCTGATCTAGAGAGTATTAGAATGGAGAAGTGTTCTAGGCCCTACTGCCTATCAGTGGTGTAACTGCTACACACGGGGAACCAAAATGACCAAATTGTCCAAGAAAAACAAATATAACATCTGATGGACATTTGAGAAAAGTAATCTGGTAACACTGTTGAACTGTTGCATCAGACAAACTGGTTTTTGAAAAATGAATAGATGATCAATAAGCTTCCTTCCAAAGAAATAGTTCTTTCCCTTTAAATGCTTAGTTTGGTATAAATAAATATTTTTCATATGACCCACTGGATGCAGAAGGAATATAGATAAGGTGGGTTATAAATTTCCACAATATGAATCAGTTCTAAAATTTAGGGGCCAGAAGGCTTAACCGTAACCAGGTATTTTCACTACCTTGACAACTTTAAGATATGTGAATTTCAACTCCAATAATACCCTTGCCAGCATGCTGGCTGGTGAATCATGGAAGTTGAAGTCTATACATCTTAAAGTTACCAAGGTTGGGAAACTACATACAGAACAATGTTAACAATGTTTGAGTGCTGTGATGGGTTTTCAAATGTATATCATTAGCATTAGATAAATACTTGTGTATGGCTAAATTTATATATCTTCAGATTATGGAAGGAAAACTTTGTAAATAGTTTCTTTGAAACTTTATTACTATAGTAAATAGTATTTACTGTTTACTATAGTAAACAGTTAATCTTTTTAACCTTGTTTTGAACAGTGTTCTTCAGTGTTTTAATGTTATTCTTAGATCCTGACAAGTCCATAATGTATACCAGTTGATACTTCATGAAATCATAGACAAAAGGTAGATAGATACATTCATCCTGAATTTTTAAAATTATTTTTAAGTACGTTTTTCTAGATCTCATCCTTCTCTGTCACTAGTTAATGAGGATGTTTTACTGTAGAATATTTCATGATATGCTATTGTTTCATAATTCCAGTGTAACTGACTGTGTGTGTATATGTTTATATTTCCATATTCTGTGTGTGTGTGTGTGTATTTCCATTATGCTACCTTTTAACATGATGGTCACGTTTTTCTGCTAATTAATGGTTTGAGTAGTTAGTATTTTTCCATTTGACTGATGTTCTTGGCTTTATACCTTCTTTGCCAATAAAATTCAGGCAGGAATGCAGGTGGCATTCATGGAAGAAAAAATTGCACTCAGGATTATATTGCTTTAATTATATATTTAGAACTTGGCTTCACCTAAATATAGTAGAGGCATTCCTCGACCTATGGCCACAATTGAGCCCAAAATTTCTGTTGCTAAGCGAGACATTTGTTAACTGAGTTTTGCTCCATTTTAAGACCTTTCTTGTCACAGTTATTTAGCGAACCACTGTAGTTGTTAAATTAGTAACACAGTTGTTAAGTGAATCTGGCTTTCCCGTTGACTTTGCTTGTCAGAAGTTAGCAAAAGGTGATCACATGACTCCGGAACACAGCAATGGTCATAAATATGAGTCAGTTGCCAAGCATCTGAATTTTGATCACATGATCATGAGGATGCTGCAAAGGTCATAAATGTGAAAAATGGTCATAAGTCACAAATTTACAGTGCCATTGTAATGAACTGTTGTAAGTCGAGGACTAACTGTACTGAGCATTTTGTTTACCCTTTTCAAAATTTGAATCTTTAAGAACAGAGCTACTTTTTTACATTCTTCATGGATGCCTCATCCTGCTGTTTACATAGGTCGCATTGTTAACACTCCTATTTCATAGGCAGGAACCCGAAAGGACAAGTGAAACTTGTTGGCCTCCAGGAGAGCTGGATTCTGAGCAGTTTACAGTGAAAAGTAGTAATAAAAAGCAGATTAAAAAACAGGATCTCTAAACATCTGGAAAAACAGCCGCTCTAGTCAAAAGAAATATGGAGGTCCCACCACTTGCTGAATCCAATAGCAAAGTTTTCAAGGCTCTTTTGAACACAGTCAAAGTGATGATCAGGTAAATCTTAGAAAAGAGGTACTAAACAGAAAAAGTTAGAAAGGGGAGACAGGGGGATACTGCAGTTGAAACTGCCCATTTAGATGCCTCCAATCCCAACTGCATGTTATAGCAAAATTCATTGAAAAATAATTGCACCTATCAGCTGTTTCACCCAATTAAGCTTATTGGTTCTTTTCTCCAAATCAATTTCATTAATTCTGTTAGCCTGCAAACTTCTATTTACAAGTAACATTTGTTACGAAGCAATTAAAAATAATTCTGAAAGCTTGCTGTGTACTTTTTCTCATTTGCAATCTTTATTTGGTAGCTGATATTATTAATCTTTAAAAATAGTTTGAATGTTTAGGGAAGCAAGTTAACTCTGCTGTGAAATGTTCTTTGTTTCAATAATCGAGCAAGTCATTTGGTTTTCATGTGCTTGTAAATGTACTGCTGTAGGTCTGTAAGCAATGTGGTTGAAGGAGATTTCCATTTTTTTAGCATTTAAAATGAATAAAGGCCACACAAAACTGTGTATAAGTAACTCAACTTCATGACCCAACATTCCAGGAAAAGGTCAAAATAGTGCCTAATTAAAGGGATCTGTGATGAACTGTGTACAGAGCTTGCAATTTTAAGAGTTTCCATATGCTTTCAGAATGTGAAAGAAAAAAAGACTAGCAGAAACAATAAGGACTAACAAAGAGGAAGTCCATTCAAATTATGTACAGAAGAGTTGAGCGAAGGAATTATCCTTCCTATGAACTGAAAATACAGTTTAAGTGTTCAGCTCGTGTCCTAATTCCCCCCCCCCTGCAGATGTTTTCCTGCCAAAGCAGCTTGCCGTGTCATTTAACATTCATGTTTTAAACCCGTGATGGCGAACCTATGGCACGTGTGGCACAGGTGGCACGTGGAGCCATATTTGCCGGCACGCAAGCCACCAGCTCCGGCACGCATGTGTGCATCGGCCAGCTGATTTTTTCAGGAAAACCTCCGGAGCCTGGGAAGGGTGAAAAACGAGTACAACGGGCCAACAGGAAGTTCGGAAATGATCCGTTTCTAGCTTCCGGAGGGCCCCAGGGGAGTCGGGGAAGGCCATTTTCGCTGCAGCCTGGGTATGTATGTGTGTTCACGCACAGGGCGGGTCGCGAACGCATTTGCAGGTGGCCGGGGTGCATTGAATTGTGGGTGTGGGCACGCGCACACGTGGGATAGCCCACGTGTGATAGCCTTTACAAAAAGGTTCGCCATCACTCAGTGGTGGGTTTCTGCAGGCTCGCACCTACTCGCGAGAACCGGTTGGTGAAATTTAGAGAACCGGTGAGAGGGGGTTCCACTGGCGTACCTGGAAGTAAATATGGCCCGCCGCTGCCAGTGACCCAACGGGAAGGAAAGGAAAGGAAAGGAAGAAAGGATAGAAAGGAAGGAAAGAAAGAAAGAAAGAAAGAAAGAAAGAAAGAAAGAAAGAAAGAAAGAAAGAAAGAAAGAAAGAAAGAAAGAAAGAAAAAGAATTAATTTATCATCACAATTGAGTCCAAAATTTTGGTTGCTAAGCAAGAGCATTGTTAAATGAGCTTCACCACATTTTAAAAGGTGGCCACTCCCACCCTGTCACATGACTGCCAAGCCACGCCCACAAAATAGGCCACACCTACAGAGTAGGTTCTAAAAAATTTGAAACCCACCACTGCCATCACTGTTCTAGACCAATATTTCTGTTCACATATTATTGTGCTAAAACCTGAACCATGATTTTGAATAGGATTCCCCAACTAGAACGCGGATCATATCTGGGGGGAAAGTCCATAAGCTTTTTGGACAGTCAGGACATTTTGAATATTGAGCATATGTTATAGGTATTCTTACAAAATGACTGATACAAACGGTAGAGCACAGCACAGCACCTCCATATGGCAGAAAGCAGACTTTACTTTCATGGACAGTGGCTCACCATTTTATTTTCTATGAATGTCTTTGCATTCCATATGGGATTCACTGAAATAGTTGAAAATATATTTTATATTTGAGGCTTATGTTGTGCTTTGCAGTATTCTAGTTTTCCATTTTTTTTTTAAGTAAAAGAACATTACAAAAATAAAATTAATCAATGTAGGGAACTTGGCAGGATCCTAGGAAGATGCCAGAGGGCATATTGTTGCATCTGGTACAATGCTAGGAATACAGAAATTAGGAGTTCCTTGGGAGAAATATAATGTAAAAACTGTTTTCTGCAATAAAATTGTGCAACAGCAAATTTAGGAAGTAGTTGTTCATGGTTAGGATTTACTTATTGCGCTAAATCATAATAGGATTGCTTGTTTTTGGATTAGCATATATGGTGTGTAAACCAAATTTTAATTTGTATCCATTAAGATGTATAGTTGGTTCAACACACTACAGTTAAAGAGACCATGAATTAAGCCGATGTGGAAATCTGATCCCTCAGTTCATGTTATTTGTTCCATGGTGTTTTTTTTAAACGTTTTGGTTTTTTTATTCAAAAAGTTAAAATACAGACCAAAAAGAGAAAAAATTTACTTTACTAAAACAGAAGAAAAATAAACAAGACATTGAAAAATGTGCATTTAAAAAAGACACACACATATATTATCCCCCAGTTAAATATTGATAAATATATTGCAACAATATTGATTTCCCACTCCTTGCAAAGCAAATCCATTTTTTAAAAATTTCTAACTATTTGCAAGTTATTGACCTTTTGTCTATGTGTTGTATTAAAAACAAAATGGTTTAATGGGTAGAACAAAAAAAAAAAAAGCAAAATTAAAATTCCAAAACTCTCTGTTAACAATTTATTATTGTATTCAACTTGTAGAAAGTTAACCATGGTTTCTTATCTACATGTTACTGTTCTATATTAACGTATCTATTTGGGATGTCATACTTGGCTATCTTTTATTTATGTCACATGATATCAGCTTTGTATTTAGTGTACAGTACTATGAAAGTTGAATTAATTTGAGGGTAACCACATTTTCTGCATCTTTGTAGTCCTCCTTGAACCTTGCTTTTAGAATATGATCAGTGTCATATTTTCCACAGAGCTTTAGCAACCTATCATCTTCATCTCTAGTGTTAGAACAAATCAAAGCTGTATACAAGTGAGACATAAAATGGAAAGTAGTTTTTCCTGCTGAAATCCTATATTATATCTATCCTAAAAAAAATAAGGAAATTGTCTATGGCTAAAGAAATAAAAGGAATTATATCTGCTGTGTCAAGTGACAGTCTGATTTTTATGCCTTTTATGCCTATGTCTGATTTTTACATTTGAGTTGATCAGTTTATTAATGGACATTTAGACAACTAACCAATGTATGTCAGTGGATGAATAACAATGAAATTCCAGCTTGTTTTTCCAGGAACAGGACTTTGGCTTTTTAGGAATTTGCTGGCATTTCCCCATTATTACCTTTGCCAGTTTTATTTCTTTCCAGAGATGAAGTGAGAAGCAGTTTGGATTATCTGAAATCTTTTTACTTAGAAGAAAAATATATCCCACTTCATTTGGTTATTTTCTTAAATTAAAACTCCTGGTTGCCACCAGAATTGTTCTTGAGTTGGCTGGCCTCAAAGTTAAATAAATAAACGTTACAAATAAATCCAGTGAAGATATATTCAAATCTTTTTGTTCAATTCTTCTCACTTTTCTGGAATCTGGCACTTGGTACAGGTTTATGAGCTGTGGCGGCGCGGTGTTTAGATTGCAGTACTGTACTCACTGCTCACTCCAGGAGTTTGATGCTGAGCAGCTCAAGGTTGATTCAGCCATCTATCTTTCCGAGGTCAGTCAAATAAGGATTCAGATTGTTGAGGGCAATCTGCTGACTCTGTAAAACTGCTTAGAGATGTCTGTAAAGCACTGTAAAGCGGTATATAAGTCTAAGTGCTATTGCTATGTCTACAGCAGTATTTCCCCAGCATTGGCTAGGAAATTTTAGTAATTGAAGTTGACACATCTTAAAGTTGCTGAGGTTGAGTAGCATTGCGCTAAAGCAGGGGTCCTCAAACTATGGCCGGGGGCTGGATATGGGCCACTAATCTGGCCTGCAAGGGACCACTAGGCTGCCCCACCCGCATCACCCCACCTACCCACTGGCCCCCACCCACCTTCTGGAGACCGAGGAGACCAAAAACGGGACACACTGAAGCCTCAGGAGGCCAAAAACGGGCACGTTTTTGGCGTCCCCAGGCTCAAGAGAGAGAGAAGGAGAGTCAGAGACACGCACACACACCAAGGCAACTGCATCCCTTCACTAACCTGCTTTCCATCCCCAGGAGCTTTACAAATTAAAGTTTAATTTGTGTATAGTTTTAATGGACTCTTAAATTGGCCACACCCACCCAGTCACATAGCCACCCAGTCACATGACCACCCAGCCACGACCACCCAGTCACACGACCACCTAGCAACAGCCAGCCAGCCAGTGCAGACCCCCAACAGTCTGAGGGACCGTGAATTGGCCCCCTGTTTAAAAAGTTTGAGGACCCCTGCTCTACAGCCAATAGTTGTGCATGGTGAAGCTTGAGAAAAAATATTAACATAATGATAAAACTTAAATATACACACAATTCTTTTTATTCAAATATTAATACTGCAATATGTTAAAACCATAACATCTTAGGCTCACCATTAGCCAAAAGACAAAGATTTAGATCAAATGATTTGATGTGAATTTATTCCTGTCACACTCTGTCCTAGATTTTTTAGCTAGGACAATTTGCAATTTGAAAACTTTGTTTTACCTAGTTTTGTATTTTAAATTTTGTAATTACTTTCTATAGTTGTTCTAATATTTCTGTCCTGTGCTGGCCAATGACTGCAATTAAATTTTGATTGAGAGAAATTATGGTAATTTTGAATTTCTCTCTTAAGTAGAGTGTTGGGTGATAAATGGTCCAAACATTGATTAAGTCAATCCTGTCCAAAAATAGTGTCCCTTGGAAATTATTTCTCAACCGCCATCACAATTTGCAATTGGGTTCATATCTGTTATTTGTAGGTAGCTCCTATTTTACTCATCTCGTCTGATGCATTTTGTCAGTGTATGCTGCTCTGTACCACACAATTATTTAATAGAAGATGACAAAGTGTAGTTTTAAGAGCCAGTTTGGTGTAGTGAGTAATAAACTGGAAGACTATGAATTCTATTTCTGCCTTAAACACAAAGCCAGCTGGGTGACTTTAAGCCAGTCATTCTCCTTCAGTCACAGTGAGAAGGCAATGGGAAATCATTTTCAAAAGAAGTTGCAGACATAGTCAAAAACCCACAATCCTACCAACAACAGGATGATACATAGCTCTTCCATTTTGAAGGGCAAGTCCATCAGGAAAAAAGGCTGAACATCCAAAATGTAGTCATACCTTATCCAACATCAGAACATCAAAACAGGGTGATGAGTCCTTTTTGGAATGTCCATTGTAACTTTGAAGGCTCACTAATGACTGGTTGTAAGTCGAGGGTTACCTATAACTAGTGTTGCTTTCCTTGTTCTCTGAGAATTTGTCCGAACTTCTAACAGAAAGGAGGGTTGGAGATAACATGAAGCTGAAGGCTTGGTAGAAAGGAAAGGAAAGATTTTGGAATATTCCTTCTTCATTGCTTGCTATTCCTCCTGAAAGGAACTCAAAAATTATCACCCAGTTCCTCAGCTTTATTGACTGCAGAGAAATCTGTTATATTGTCATATGCTTATATACTTTCAAATAGTACCTGGCACATATATTTCTAGATGCTGAGGGACTTGTAGTTCAGATGCACTTTCTTTGAAATTTTCCAGAACAAAAAAGTGAGCACTAATAATCATAATTGTAAACAATAATGAAGAGTTGGTACATGGACTGAATTTCTCCACACCCCCTTCCCTTCAAACCTTATGTAATACTGAAATTATTTGACATCTATAAAACCGCTCTCATAAAGTACTTTATAGAGCATTTTTCTTTTTCATAACACTGTTGATTGACTGCTTTTTCCACAAATTCCTTTTCTGGGTAAAACAGTTGATCTTCAGTCTTTCAGTATTGCTATGAGTGAGTCAGCTCTTCGTTGCTCATCAGAGATTTATTGATCTGAAGTCCAACTGTAAAAAGCTAATGTCCAGTTTATATAACAAATTGAGTCTGGCATATTCATTTTTAAAAGACTTTTAGCACTTAGAACATGATGAATTGAACTCTTGCTATTATCAAAAATGTTCCAGAGTGGTTCATTTATTTCCTCTATTTTTCCCAAATATTGCTTATAATAATAATATTTCAAAATATGTGGGATTTCTGTTTTTGAGTTCTTCTTTCTTTCCTATTCATGTCTGTGTAATCACCAGGGGGACGTCATCAACTTTGAAGAAGTCTTTTAAATTTAAATCCACAGGCCTCAAGCCCTGCCTCTCCTTCACGCTTCTCCTTTATTAATCTTCATTCCATAATTGCTGAGGAGTAAATCAAAATTACTAAACAGTTTTATGCATTTTCCAGATAAATCTTGCACTGCCCACAACATCCCTTCCAAGGGCTTGGAAGGATAAGAGAAAAAGGCAGGCACTGAAGAATGTTGACACACTAATTTTAGAATACGTTGAAGAGCTCTGCACTTAATTATATGTGTTCCCTAGGGATAATAATCTAAAAAAAAAGTTAATTACAACTTTGGTTTTAATGTTAATTAATTTTGTGAAACAATCTATATTTAAATATGAAAAACTTTGCAAATAAATAGAACAGAGGCTCAGTGCCCTCCCTTCCTCTTTATGCTAAGTTGAGATTTTGAAACTTGGTCCTCTTAATGTAATTCCAAACCTCTAAAACACTAGCAGGCAGTACAGGCAGTTTTTGACTTTGATCATTGGAAGCTACACTAAAAAAAGTGACCGTTTTTATACTTAACAATCATTGCAGCATCCCCATGGTCATGTGATCAAAATTTTGATGCTTGGCAACTGGTTCGTATTTATGATGGTTGCAGTGTCCTGGGGGTCACATGATCAGCTTCTGCGGGTCTTCTGACAAGCAAAGTCAATGAGAAAGCTAGATTCATTTAACAAGTGTGTTACTAAGTTAACAAGTGCAGTCATTCACTTAACAACTGTGGCAAGAGGTCATAAAATAGAGCAAAACTCACATAACTGTCTTGCTTAGCAGCAGACATTTTGAGCTCAATTGAGGCTGTAAGTTGAGGACTACCTGTAAATGCAGAGTCCACGCAGCTCAACATTCCAGCTGCTTCTGTTGCATGTAACTGCTGCTGCTAAAGTTGATGGTAAACAGATTCTTTTTAAAATAATTTTAATGAAGATTTCAATTACAGTAGTAAAAGTGAATATAAATTAAACTCAGAGAAAGAATGAGAAATGGAAGAAATAAAAAGTGCAAGGAAAGACAAAGAAGGTAAGAATAAAGGAAAATAAATACATAAAGAAATGACTTCCAATCTTCATCACAAGTATAAACAAACGTGATAACTTGTCACCGCCAATGAGATTATCTATATAGATAAAAATGTAAAATAGTTTGTAGAAAGCAGCTGATCTCAAAAACTACTGCACCGATTTACACCAAATTTTGACACAATGTTCCCAAGGACTTCCGATAATAGAATACGTACTCATTTTGTGCCTAGCACACGTGTGTCATGTGCAAGGTACACAAATGTAAAATGTACCCACTGATCAGGTTTTCACCTCCCTGTAGCCCTGCCCATCAGTCTGCTCTCCAACAGTCATCTCCTCAGCAACATATGGAGGCCTCTTAGGGCCAAAAAGGCACTGAGATAGCAAACTCCCAGGTGGCCCATAGAAAGAGAGGGAGGGAGGGAGAAATACAGTTTAATAAAAAGAAGGACTAGGGGAGACATGATAGCAGCCTTCCAATATGTCGGGTTGCCACAAAGAAGAGGGAGTCAAGCTATTCTCCAGGGCACCTGAGGGTAGAACAAGAAGCAATGGGTGGAAACTAATCAAGGAGAGAAGCAACTTAGAACTGAGGAAGAATTTCCTGAGAGTTGGAACAATTAACCAGTGGAACAGCTTGCCTCCAGAAATTGTGAATGCCCCAACATTGCAAGTCTTTAAGAAGATGTTGGATAGCCATTTGTCTGAAATGGCATAGGGCTTCCTGCCTAGACAGGGGGTTGGACTAGATGACCTCCAAGGTCCCTTCCAACTCTGCTATTGTATTATTGTATTACAGTAGGTAAGTAGATAGAGGGATAGATAGAGAAGGAGAGATAAGGTAGGTAGGTAGGTAGGTAGGTAGGTAGGTAGGTAGGTAGGTAGTTAGGTGGATAGATAGGGAGAAACACGGTAGGGAGGGAGGGTGATAGAGAGGGAGAAATACAGTAGGTAGGTAGGTAGGTAGGTAGAGGGAGAAAGGAAGAAATATAGTAGGTAGGTAGGTAGGTGGATAGATAGGGAGAAATACAGTAGGTAGGTAGGTAGGTAGGTAGGTAGGTAGGTAGGTAGGGGGATAGATAGAGATGGAGAAATACAGTAGGTAGGCAGGTAGGTAGATAGGGGGATAGATAGAGAGGGAGAAATACAGTAGGTAGATAGGTAGGTAGAGGGATAGAGAGAGAGAGAGAAATACAGTAGGTAGATAGGTAGGTAGAGGGATAGAGAGAGAGAGAGAAATACAGTAGGTAGGTTGGGGGTTATATGGTGGTTGTGTGTATGTGTGAAGGTGGAGATCTACACACAGATTGGTTGGCCATTTAACCAGACTGGGCCACAGCAACGCGTGGCCGGGTATAGCTAGTAAACAAATATATCTCTTCCTGTACTCTATCCCTTATCAATATGCAAGCCCACAAATCTTCATTTTTTTCAGCCCCAGTACCAGCAAAAAGTCTTTAAAGAATGAATCGAGCTTTATAGAGCCATCTTATTTTAACCTTGGTCAAACAAAACAGCTGCATGTTCCTTCTGATGATCTTAAATTCATTCAAATGTTGAACTCTTTTCAGTTTCTCTTTTTCCATCCTAAAGGTTTGTTTGAGGCTTTAGTAAGCATCTTTTGTAAAACCAATAAAAAGTATAATTCAGATTATTCCCTTGTTTTATCCTTTGTATTTCCACTTTGACTTTCAAAACTTTAATCAATTTTTATATATCCAATAGAAAGTCCTTCATCAGGCCATTTTCATGGATTGTCACTTGTAGTTCCATTTTAGCTGTCTTCTCTATTTTATAATCCATGATTGTTGTTATTATTGTTATTATACTTTTAGTCATGAAACATGAAACTCAGCCAACTGAACATTTAAAGATGTATCAGAGATATTATTGACTGGCACTGCTGGTTGATATGGGTCGCTGCTAGCATCCTAGATAATGACCAAGTATCTTCTTAAAATGTATGATGTTCTGAGTAGCGCAGGTTTTTTGAAGTTCTATTATTGCAGAAAGCTGTGTTCTCCTGTGCGCTGCTTGGAGAATCCAAGCATGGGCTCAACTTCCTCGATGACAATGGGTATCACTGTCATATGTTTCATCCATAATCATGTAGTTTCAATGGTCAGGTCGCAATATTTTGGGGGGGGGGGGTTAGTTCTTTTTCTAGATGATGATGATTATGTATTTCTGGTTGTCAATATCATTGCTAACATCATAGCTACTAATTTCTGGCCCCATTCTTTGGAAATCTGAAACATTTTAAATGTTTTCTGTCATGTACTTTCTGTCTGTACTAAATGAAAACCAAAGACAAGTTTACACTTTCCCCCCTTTTTCTTTTCTGCCTAGAATCTTTAGTCCCCTCTAGTGTCCAATTTCTGAAATCCTAAAGTCTGAAATGTTTATGATTTAAGATAGAAAGAACAATTTGGTTGTCACACAAAGATGTGCATTTTATTTAATTAATTCTAAAATCTAATAATAAAAGTTTCAATATTTTAAATTTGTCTAGACTTTAATTCATTTATAACTCTTTGATTATAATCTTATTTAGATTTAGATTAGATTTAGATTTATTAAATTTTTAGACCGCCCTTCTCTCCTGCGGGACTCAGGGAGGTGTAGTCTTTTGCTGTTTATTTCTATTCTTAAAATTGTGCTTACCATATTTTTCGGAGTATAAGACGCACCTTTTTTCCTCTAAAAAGAGGCTGAAAATCTGAGTGCGTCTTATACACCAAATACAGCATTTTTTTTGCCTCCTGGAATCCCACCCCATTCAACAAACTGGCTGTCCCTAGCCTTATGGAGGCTTCCAGAGAGCTCCTTGGGGCTAGGGAGGGCAGAAATTAGCCTAAAACGCGTCTTTTTTTGCCCCTCCCAGCCCCCGGCAGCACTCTATAAGCCTCCATAGGGTTATGCATGCAATTTATTTGACACAAAAATGGCCCGTTTTCGCAATAAATGGGCCATTTTTTACTCATTTTTGACCCCCCCAGGAGCACTCTGCAAGCCCCCCCAAGGCTATTCATGCTTTTTATTTGAAAAAAAAACGCCCCTGTTTTTGTGGAGAAACGGGCCGTTTTGGCGAGGTTTTCAGACTGCAAAAACACTTTCTATTTCCTTTTGGAAGCTCTGTAACTATTTCTGTCCCAGCAGAAACGAAGTCTTAAGGTTTGTCAGCAATTTCCTTCTCCAGGACAAGGATAAATACACCTGGAAACATCAACCTACCTACCTACTGTATTTCTCTCTCTCTTTATTTCTCTCTATATTCCTTTATCTACCTACCTATCACCTACCTACCTACTCTCTCTCTCCCTAACTACCTACTGTATTTCTCTCTCTTTCTCTCTTTCTCTCTATTCCTTTATCTACCTACCCACCTACTCTCTCCCTACCTACCTTGTATACCACCCTGAGTCCCGGAAGGGAGAAGAAATTTAAATATTAAATTAAATATTAAATTACCTACTGTATTTCTCTTTCTTTCTCTCCCTCTCTCTCCCTCTATCTACCTACCTACTTTTTTTTGTAATTTGCCTCTTCAAAACCTTGGTACGTCTTATACTCCGGTGCGTCTTATACTCCGAAAAATATGGTATTTTTTTTTCTCTTCAAGAAAGAAAGTAAGTCACTAAGTGGTTTTTCAAACTTTTCATTCCAAAGATCTCTAGTAGTTTTAGGATAATTAAATAAGCAATTTTTGAAAGTGAAGAAAGAGAGAGATAAGAGCATTTTCTGGCATGGCTACTCTTTGGAGCATTATGCCTTGAACTGAAGGCTTTCCCCACCTTCTTGGCTTTCTGAAAAGATCTGAAAACCTGACTATGTCAACTCACAAGTGGGGGGTCCAATGGACTGTGTCCCACTTGAGCAATGGTTTGTATATTAGAAGATCCCATCTCCATCCCATTTACATATATATTCTCTTTTATCTAGGATTTTTGGGTTCATTTTTAATGTTTTCGTTTTAATGCTTGAATGCTTTTAATGTTGATAATGTTCAGGTAGTGTTATATTCTGCTTTTAAAATTTTGTAAGCTGTCCAGAGTTGCTTGACAGTGAATGGTAAGGCATATAAATGTAATGAATAAACAATAAAAATAGTTTATAGCTTTCTCTTGTTGGACTCTAACTGATGCACAGTATTTATAAACATTTTAAATTTTTGTGTATTTCTGATTTTAGTGGTTTACTCAGTTGTTTTCCCTCTTAACAACCATTCTTTAAATATTTACATTTGCCTCACTGTGCTATATGTAGTACATCCTCCCGGCCGATTCGCTCCCACAGAGAGGGACTGCTCCGGGTGCCGTCCACTAGACTTTGTCAGCGGGCGACGCCCAGGGGAAGGGCCTTCTCTGTGGCGGGCCCAGCCCTCTGGAACGACCTTCCCCCCGACATTAGAACAACTATGGACCTCCGCTCCTTCCGTCAGAAATTAAAAACTCACTTTTTCTGCTTGGCCGGCCTAGGTTAGTCTCTGCCCAGGGATTAGGGATTGTTAATTTTAAATGGGAATTTTAGTGCAGGGATAGTCAAATTTAATTTGTTTTTATTGTATTTATTGTATTCATGTATATATTTTATGCTGTTTTATTCCTCCCTGTACACCGCTCCGAGTCCCCTAGGGGAGAGGACGCGGTTATACAAATAAATATTCGATATTCGATATTCGATTTAGGGAGGCTTAAATTTGGTTAACTTTTGTTGTGAATATATGCTGTTCATTTTGCCATTATTTCATATTCTCCAAGTTTAAGCTCCTAGTCTGATATCACAGTAGCATGCTAAGGTTGTTCTCATAGACATGAACGTGTATCTTAATACATTGTGATTTTTATTTTATGTCTTGAAATTATGCCTAGTAAGAAGAATTGCCCAGAGTCACCTTGTAGGCGAGATGGGTGTCATAGAAATTGAATGACTATGAATGAATGAATGTTATGTTTCAGATTTGATTTCTAAAATTGTTGGAATAGTGCCGAATATTTCTTTTAGTACTTTTTAAGAAATATGTCCATCTCACATGGTAAAATATTCTTTCTATCTCGTGGTATTTCCATCGTTTTATTTTTTATTATATCTACTCTGACAGTTATTGACAAAGTAGGAATGTATTACATTCATCCTGCTAGTATTTGAGGTCACCATAAAGATCTGGCTGTTCTTCTAGGTCAGGGGTGCCAAACTCAATTGAGGGCCACATTAGGGCGGGAATGACTGGGCGAGCATGGCCAACTGGGCGGACGTGACCAGCTTGATGCCACTCCCCAAATTGCTGGCATGTTTCTTCTACACATTGGGGAGACTGAGCCGAAGCCACTCTGGCCTAATCTTGCCTTTTAGCACTGGGTAGAGTGGGCCGAAGCTACATTGGCCCAATCTTTCCTCTTTGCATTGGGTAGATCAGGACAGCCCCGGGGGCCAGCTCCAACTACATTACCTGCAGGCCTTGAGTTTGACATCCCTGTTCTAGGTCACTGTTTCCCAAAACAGCAGCTGTTTGGGGAATACTGGGAATTGAAGTCCAGTCATGTTAAAGCTGTCAAGTTTGATAAACACTGTTCTAGGGATAAGATGACTGGAGCCTTCCATTGGTTGTTTCATCTTAGTAGGATATGTTTTGAGTTTTCTGCTAGATTCATCATCCTGTTTTTTTTCTTTTCTAGTTTGGTTTTGTTGTATGTTTGTTTACAATGTCTTTGTTCTGTTCAGTGCATTATGATCTTCAGAGTTGTCTTGGAGTGTGTGTGTGTGTGTGTTTGTGTGTGTGTGTGTGTGTGTGTGTGTGTGTGTGTGTGTGTGACAAAATTGAGAAAAATAAGGCAGCCAAGCCTATTACAATTAAGGAGGATGGTTTTAAAGTTACACAGCATGGGAGGAGGTAGAAGAAGACTAAATAAATCAACTGATTGACCAAAAGGATGTGATTTAAGCAAAAATATGGATGTAGATGTTCAAAGTGGTATATCCAGTTTCTTGGGTATACCATAATCTGTTATGCTTTTGCCTTGCCCACATTCCATAAAAGTTGACTAATTAATTATTTGATAACTTTAGTTTCTAAGACCGCTCATTCACCAACAATTCTGGGCATGCTACAGACAATTAAGTGTAGTTCTTGACAAAAGAAAATCTGCACCTTTACTTTTTGTGCTTAAGACATTTGATTTTTTTTAATACATAGTTGCTTCCAAATTCTGTGATATTGAAGTTTAATGCATGGTTGTTTTTGCAAACTTCATCTTTTTATCTGTGTCTAAGTGTGTATGTCCATGTGTGTATTGACCTGAGTGATTGTTTTCATTGGTGTTTATAGTCAAGTATAAGTATAATCTTTATTGTCATTGTACTTAAGCAAAACAAAATTGGTTATAGTCACTCTATTTATGACTCATTTTAATATTTATTGGTACTCATGGACTTTAATTATGTGCTCACTTTAATTATTTATTTTCCAGCCAGAAAACCTGCAGAAGAATTGGCTTCGAGAATTCTATCAGGTACCTATTTATATTTTCATTCATTTTGAGTTTGTTCATTAAGTACAGATAGTCTTCCACTTACGCCCACAATTAATCCCAACATTCATGTTGCTGAGTGATACATTTGTTAAGTGAATTTTATCCCATTTTATGACTTGCAACATTTTTTAAGCGAAACACTGGCTTCCCTGTTGCCTTTGCTTGAAGGTCGCAAAAGGGGATCGCATGACCCTGGGATGCTGCAACTGTCATAAATGTGAGATAGTTGTCCAGCGTCTAATTGTAAATCCCATGACTATGGGGATGCTGCAACCGTCTTAAGTATAAAAAATGCTCGCACATCCCTTTATCCATTGCCGTTGAAACTTCAAATGGTCACTAAATGAACTGTTGTAATTTGGGACTGTCTGTAGTTCATTAGGTTTTTCCTTTCTCTACCCTCCCCCCCCACTCCCCACCCAAGGAACTGAAACCATGAGAAGCATCTCCACCTCTTTATTCCATGTAACAATCCTTTTGCAAGACATACCAAAGTTGGCGCTCTATGTCAACCTGTGGCTCCAAGAACTCAAAGTCTTCTTTCTCTATGACTTTCTAGTAGATTAATGTCTATGGAGATTCTCAGTCATGGATGTTCCAAAGGTGCTTTTTCAAAAGGAAACTGGACTTCCTTTGTTTTTCCTTGAAGATGTTTTGCTTCTCCTCCGAGAAGCTTCTTCAGAATTTCAGAACTGAAGAAGCTTCTTGGATGAGAAACAAAACATCTTCAAGAAATAACAAAGAAAGTCCAGTTGCCTTTTGAAAAAGCACTTTTGGGATTTCGAGCACTTTGTATTTGTCGCTTGGATGCTGAAGGTTATTTCCAGCAATCACATATGGCTTCTCCATCAAGTTGCCTATTACTGTTTAATAAAAAACTGTTAAAATTGATGGCGGCCATGAAATTTGAGGCCAGTGAATTCTACATTTTAATTACCCTTCATTGTTTTGATCCTGAATCAACATTAGTTCTTTCTGGATGTTTTTACTTTCTGTTTTTATTTTTTTCCATTGTTTTATAGTTTTAGAACTACAAATTGCCCAAAGTCACTTGGTTGAGTTCGGCAGCTATAGATACCGAACAAACAAACGAAGAAATAGTATTTTTTTGAATACTAATATATCTCCATATTTTCCATGTCAAGCTTGCTTTTGTGCATTTCTGTCACATTGCCACTGGTCAGCCTCCTCTTCAAGTTGTAAGCTTCAAATGCAGCTTCCCTAGTCCATCCTCAGAGTAGGGATGTCTACAGGGAGTGGGTTAAAAATGCAATTGCAAGTGCCATTTTTTTAGGAGCCTGGAATGTCTCTCTGCCTCTGAAAATTGTCGAGTTCTCTAAATATTTTGCTTATTCTTATCTGCATATTTTCCAACTCTACAATCTCTCCATAAACTAGAGCTGTATGGATTCCAAATATCAAGGTTTTACAAGTAGTCCCCAACTTGCAACAATTCATTTAGTGACCATTCAAAGCAGTGGTTGGTTGCAGGCAGTATGCCCCGGTATAGGCATACCAGAGACTGCCCAGAGTACCAGGTACCCTTCTGGTACGGTGCTCCGGAGGGCCCGCCCGCCCGCCTGAGCTCCTTACCTGTCTTTTAAACCTTTGGCGCTTCCCCACATGCGCATAGCGCATACAGCGCATGCACAACGCTCCGCCAAGCAGCTGAAGCATCCTGGAGGCTTGCGGAAGTGTTGCAGGCAGGTACAATGCATGCACGTGTTGTGCACGTCCATGTGGGCAACGCCAGGCCATTTCTAACCATGCTGGTTGGAACGGGATCCGGGACCCACCACTGATTCAAAGTTACTTATTACCATTTTTCACACTTATGACCATTACAGCATGCCCATGGTCATATGATTTACATCCGGATGCTGGACAACTGGTTCATATTTATGATGGTCGCAGTGTCCTGGAGTCATGTGATCACCTTTTGCGACTTTCTGGGAAGCAAAATCAACAGGGAAGCCAAATTCACTCAACAATGGTGTTACTAATTTAACTATTGCAGGGATTCACTTAACAACTGTGACAAGAAAAGTCATAAAATGGGACAAAACTCACTTAGCAATTTTTTCACTTACCAACATAAATTCTGGGCTCAATTGCATTTGTAAATTGAGGACTACTTGTATGTCAGGACATCACTGTATTGAGAGGTGTTTTTTTTATCTGTTCCTTAATTTTTTCTGTTTCTCCATTTCTTTCATCACACAATGTATTAAGCTGGCCACTGTGACTCACACAAATCTTTTCCTGATCTCCTCATTCAAGTCCCACTAATCATTGTGCGAGACAGTTCCTTTACACCAACATCCCAAAATGGTCAGACTAGCTTCACCTTAGATTCTGTAAAAATAAAGGTTAGAACGTTCTATTATAAATGACGAAATCACTGCAGTCAGAGATGTATCACCTATGCGGCAGAAGAATTGGAGCTAGAGTTTAGATGGTTTGTTTTGGGAAGTTAAAACTAAGATAAACCGCAAACCACATTTCCTCTTATTCTCTTCTGGGTTATGAATTTACATATGTCATTGTGTCAACCAACAACTGTACAACTTTCTTTGAGTAAAAGACTTTATTTTAAAATGGGGAAGAAAGTTCTTGGTGACACACTCATGAATTTCTAGAAAATACAACATATGACTCAAATACCTTTTTGTAAAACCACTGTTGTCATGTTTTCTTGGTTATTTTAACTGTTTCAACCGAAGTTTTGATTAAAATTGCTGTTTGTATTTTGCCGTTTTGAGCAGATTGGTAAATTTAAGGTTTATTGAGTAACAATAACATCTTTTTTTAAACAAAAAAAAGTTTAGTTGCATTGATCTATTGTGCTCCTAAACAATAAATAGAAGAGGTAATGCTGATTTTTTCGTATTTCTGCTTGTGTGTTATCAGATCCTGCATTTTGAAATCACAAAAACCATTACTTTTATTATTATAATTAGTATTATTATAATGCCAACTTATTACTTATCAGTTTTCTAGCTTGAATGAAATTGTGTTAGGTTTGTTAATTAGCTTACATTATGAGGCAACAAAAAGAAACAGTGAAAGAGACAATAGATTTGCATGTTATGTTAAGCAAAAATTCTGAAGAAATTTGGCATATTGTGAAATGAATTTTCACTCTCTTGTTTGGCTCCTCCCACCAAAAGGAGTTTGCTAAATCTGTCAAAACTGTTTGCATGGTTTGTTTAGCCTAGAATAAGAATAATTGGGAACTTGGCTTGTTTCTCTCTGACAAATTAGTTTTGGAATCCTTTCAGTTTCAGAAAAGTTGGCCTTGACTTAGGAGTAACTTAAGCAAAGTTGCCAACTGGCACATTTGGGAAAGTTATCCAGACCAGGTCAGGATAACTAAGAAATATATCTTTGTATAAAATGATCATAAATTTTTTGTGTTAGCAATAGCTGGACAAAGCAGATTGACCTGAGACCTGAGTAGATGGGTCATGATAATGGGCTATCTGGAAGGATTTTTATTTATGCTGGCAGGAAAAAAATCGTAACACACTTCTAGTAGAAACAAAGCTTTGGTATGCATCACAAGAAATATGTCAAGCAGCATTACAAATTTAGGATTCTTCGTATGATGGTGTTAGATAAAAAAGAAGAGCTACATGACAGTACATGACAGTAATCTAAATTTTATATCCAATTAAATAGAAATTTATTTATTTATTATTATTATTTATTATTTATTCAATTTATATACCGCCCTATTTTCCCTAGAGGGACTCAGGGCGGTGCACAGAAAGATAAAAACCCAACAACACATCCAAAATATAAAAGACAATTAAATTATTAAATCTGTGCTAAAATTTAGATAATATAAAAGTTAAAACCAGTAAATATCAAAATTTTATACCCTTAGTCTATGTCATGCTGGCTAGATGAAAGAAATGTGCTTTTAAAATCCGACGGAAAAGGCGTAGGTCCGTGATGGTGCTTGATATCGGGGGGCAGGTCGTTCCAGAGGGCCGGGTCCGCCACAGAGAAGGCCCTAGAAATCACGTGCTAAGATTCAAAAGGGAATTAAATGAGGAAAAATCTTGTGGGACAACAACCTTGAAAAACAGTACAGGTAGTCCTCGACTTACAGCAGTTCTTTTAGTGATCACTCAAAGTTACAATGGCACTGAGAAAAGTGACTTATGACCATTTTTTACACTAATGATCATTGGCAGCATTCCTATGGTCATGTGATCAAAATTTGTATAGAATAGAATAGAATTCTTTATTGGCCAAGTGTGATTGGACACACAAGGAATTTGTCATCAGTGCATATGTTCTCAGTGTACATAAAAAGATAAGATACATTCGTCAAGAATTATAAGGTACAACACTTAATGATAGTCATGCTTGGTTATGGAGTCTTATTTCTGACGGTTTCAGAGTCTCAGGGTCACATGATAAATTTTTACAAACCTCTGATAAGCAAAGTCAATGGGGAAGCCAGACTCACTTAAAACCACGTTACTAACTTAACAACCGCAGTGATTCACTTAACAACTCTGGCAAGAAATAATCGTAAAGTGGGGCAAAACTCATTTAACAAAACTCTTGCTTAGCAACATAAATTTGGGCTCAATTGTGGTCGTAACTTGAAAACTACCTAAGTTTGCTAAGATCATCCTGGTGGTGGAAATGACAGGTAACTGTCTTGTACCTGTTATCTCCAGTGATCCATGTGTTAAATTTACCAGGTAACTGCGGCAAGGTATCAAAGCGGTAACCTTAACTAATACAGAATCAGATCAACTTTTTCCAAATTGTGTCAATGCATTCATAGTTTTAAGTAGTCAACCACAGAAAGCTGGTTTAGTCATTGACCAAATGTTTGGGTGGAAAATCATTCCAAGGATGATTAAGGGTGGGCTACTTTACATAGGTTGATTGAAAAACTTACAATATTAAAAACAAACATATTGTCAGGTATCTTTGTCAATATTGCGTAGTGGTTTAATTCATGCAGCCATACTACAAGCATATTTCTTTTGAAATGAGGTTAATATTGTGACAGCATAGACAAGAGAGGAAGCAAGCACTTTTGTGCTTGGTTTCCTGGCCTTAGTGTGAGGTATTAGGAGGCATTGCCTCCTATGACCTGCAAATGGTGGTTGCAAAATTCCAGCTGGCCTCAAGCACCACTGTACCTTTCTTTTAGCCAGCAGTGTTGTTGATGTAGCTGCCTTTTTACAGAAATCTCTGTCCAATAGTAACAAGACAGTAGTGATCGGAGATATCAAGAGCTGCAGTAGCGCAGTACTGCAGAATGTAGTACTGCAGGCTACTTCTGCTGGCTGCCTCTAATTTGGCAATTTGAATCTCACCAGGCTCAGCACTGTGAAGCAGTATATAAGTCTAAATGCTGTTGCTATCATGAAATAGGATCTGAGAGATATTGATATGGGGCCCCAGTTGTCCTTGTTAATGATCCAAAGCTGTCGTCAACTTTGATCATGGAATTTTTTTAGGAAAGTCTTTACCATGAAGACAAATTGCTGCCATGGATCAACTGGTCAGCTCTCAAGCTAACTCATTGAAGGCATTGTAGTGGCCAATTATTTTTTTAAAACAGCTTCTGTATCTTTTACTGTTAATGCTTTGGACGGTCCCGTCATATGTTTGTGCCATATCTGTATGCCATAGATGGAACAACACCTTAGCAGCTGTTTTGATTAGAGGAAGGAGATGGACATCGGTTCAGCATGAGAAAAAATTGTGAACATAATTTCATAACATAATTTGATAATTTCATAAGGTTGAAGTTAATTGTAGTCAGAGGTGATATTTAGCCCGTTCAGATGTTTGAACCAGTTCACCTTAAATGGTAGTAGAAATCGCCCTCCCGGCTCTATGCCGTCCTATTTAGGCACATTTTCAAACATGAACACTCACACAGTAGGGAAAGTAAGTGAATACCACCCCTGATTGCAATGATCTCTCAGCAAGAGCAGAGAGCATATACTGAGATAAAATACAGAAATGGAAAAAGACGACAGAGAAAAGCAAAAATTGAAGTGAATGGAACACCTAATAAAACAACAGTTTCTCTGCATGTTATCATAGGGTCCAGATTGAGTACACTTTAATCACTGTATAAAGAAGAGAATAACGGGGAGGTACTGCAGATATCCATGTTATGGAAAAAGCTGGTTGGCAGTTTTCCTTGTGAATGTTATTTCATTTGGAACATATACCATCAGATATAGGATAGGCTTTAGAATAACATAGAGTAGCTGTTATATATTTGTTTTGATTGCTAACATTAAGTGCCTAGATAGAGCAAGAATGAACATTTACTTTTTTTTCCTGTCTGAGTATATGTGGCATACATTTTAACTGTCCCTAGGCTTGAGGTTTGGGCATGCTAAAAAGCCATATCACTTCTTATTATAATCCTGCTTTTTAAATGTATAGCTCAAAGTGATGAACATACTTAATATTCCTCCCTCCTATTTTTCCCACTACGATCCTATGAGATGAGTTGCATTGGGAGAGAGTGAATGTCCCAATGTCACCCAGCTGGTTTTCACCCCCCTAAGGGAGACTAGAAATAGTCTACTGGTTTCTCAGACAGCGCCAAACTAGTTTCTCATAATTTGCAGAGGGGTTTAACGTGCTATTCGGTTTGTGTGTACTTGGTTACAGACAGATAGACACAGCAATACTCATTATATAGCCTGGTTGTGTTCTGATCTAGGCTTCCCAAGAGCATGAAGCAAACTCCTTGTCTTGACAAAAGCCCCTTTTATTAATTTACTGTGAATTCTGCACATTCACATCCAGCAAAGTTTTTCAAGGAAGGATTTACAGTCACAGACCTTATCTGGCTTGGAGATCTGACAGGCCAATATCTGCAAAACTTGGCAAGGAGTCTCAAAGAGTCACGAACCAATTAAGCAAACGAATTGTCTCCTGCAAACTCCCCTCCCCTTTCGCTCCTCTCTTATTTCCTCTGGGAGGGGATATTCATCGTCCACCTGTGGCCTTACTCCCAAGTCGACCCCTGTTCTTTAGCTGTTCCCTTCATCTGGCAAGTCTGTGCATGCACACACTTGGAACAGGCTCCAGCTGTTCATCTCCCTCACTGATGTCTGGCTTTGAAGGCAGCTGATAACTGGCATATGGCTCGGGTCCTGTCTCTGCCTCTGATGCAGAGCCCTCATCAGAGCTTTTCCCAGACTCTAAGACTGGCCCATGTTCCTCCCCAACCTCCTTACTGTCCAAATGTGCTGCAGACTCCGTTGGCTGCTGGCGGGCCACAGCAGGTTGTGTAATTTTGGGGGATTTCTGGGCTGGAGCTGGAGCTCAATATTTAATATTTTCTCCCCCTACGGAATTTCTACCCTGCTTTCCAGGGTGGCATGGGAAGGTATTAATATTCCGTTCCCCTCAATGAAAACCCAATCCACAAGATCCTAATCTAATTGAAATTTTAGATTGGTGCTAATAGCCAACACTGATCCTGAGTCAATTGCCAAAAATAATGAAGGTTGATATACAACCACTTTTCTTTCCTTCTCTCTTACCAAAATTCCGCATTCTTTATATGCTGCACTTGAAGGCTTTGAGTTTATCTTAGAGGTCAAAGGTCAATTGAGTGAGCAGGAAAGGACTGGGTTCTTTGCTAAATACAGCTGTTTCAATTTTTTTGGAATAATAGTCTTATTCTTCCACCATCTGGAAATCCTCATAACACCTCTTTGTCTATTCTGAAAACAGCCTCCAATAAAGAGCACTATGGAACCATTTAAATCTTTTAAAAATATTCCTTTACTCCAAAGCGCCAAAGCCAAGATGAAGGAACCATTTATAATATGACACTGAATTTCTTTGAGGTTTTCTTAAAAATTATTAAAAGCTTTAAAAACAAGAGTAAATATTAATGCAAGGTGTTCTCTCTTAGCAACTGCCTTGTTTAGCGATCATTTGCAAGTATAATGGTGACGAATAAGTACCTTTGCCTCTTATTCTTGCATTTATAACCTTTGCAGGTCTATAAAGCAAGTGAAAGCTAAAGATCATAAATACACTTAGCAACCACTTTGCTTAATGACCAAGTTGCCAAGCCCAATCGTGGTCATTAAATGAGGACTGCATCTACAAACTGAAAAGAAAAAGGAAGAAATAGAACTAAAGTACAAAAAGAAAAAGAAAAATAGGTAGAAGAAACATAGGAAAAAAGATAATAATGGCTTCCAGTTTTCTCTAGAGGAATTAAAAGAACAATTGTAGCTACCTGTTTCTCTAAAGTTGCTCTCTTCTTGTGATTCTTATGACTCTCTCCTTTCTATAATCTAACCCAGTGATGGCGAACCTATGGCACGTATGCCAGAGGTGGCACTCGGGGCCCTCTCTGTGGGCACATGTGCTGTTGCCCCAGCCCAGCTCCATCGCATTTCTCCCACAGGAGGGAGAGAGAGGGAGGGGAAGAGAGAAAGAAAGAAGGAGGGAGAGAAAGGGAGAAAGAGAAAGAGAGAGGGAGGGAAAGAGAAAGGGAGGGAGAGAAAGGGAAAAAGAAAGGGAAAGAGAGAAATGATATTACAAAAGTTTTTCTTTTTTATTGTTGCTAAATGTAATATTTCAAAAGCAAGGGAAAAAATGAAGGGGCATAAAAGTGCATTTATCACGTTTTTCTTAGAACAATTAGCTGAACTCTGCCTTATTTATCATTATTTTAGGTAGTAAAACTTCGTTATTCAGGTTAAATTGCCATGTTGGCACTTTGCAATACATAAGTGGGTTTTGGGTTGCAGTTTGGGCACTCGGTCTCTAAAAGGTTCGCCATCCCTGATCTAACCTATCTTAATCATTAGCACCATAGATTCATTTTCTTCTGTTATGCAAAAGGTGCATAAGGGGTTTACAGCAGTGAACATAAATATTCTTTTCTGTAACCAAACAGCTCAGTAGAATTTCTTCGAGTCTCTCTACTCTGATTAGTTTGCTTTTTTTGTGCTACAAAATTCGCACATGGGTACTACTTTAAATTCTAATGGAAAAACTAGAGCAGAAGGGAAGGGCAGAAGAGCTCAGAATTTATCACACTTGGGACTGCAGCCAAGCTGTGTGTGACAATGTCTATGACATCATGGAAACTTGTGGTATCCTGTGTTATAGCAGCAAGAAATGCATACTTTGCTCACACAGCCTTATTTTCTGAATAGATGTTAAGCTTTTACAGAACTCAATCAGAATGATACCTTAAGCAGTGCTTAATTGCTGCTTTTAAAGCAACAAACAAACTTGGCACTTCAAAGATTCAAATATGCAGTCACATTATACTTCTGTTCCATTCTTTTCTCTAAACTATTTACAGGGAATCCGGTTAGGTCAGCCAAATATGCTAAGCTATGGGCATTCAAATCCAGGGAGGGCCAATCCATGTACAGGAACTGTTTCCTTCTCCGTATGAACTTGCCTCTTCCGATGTGGATGCAGGGAAGAGCTGGGGTGGAGGAGAAGGAGGAAAAAGGTGTCCTTGGCCAATTTCTTTCTGAATAGGTGAGAAGGCAAACCAGTATGTGCAGCTAGTTCTGTTTGCAGCAGCTCCGTTGCCCCACGTGGTCATCGAGAGAACAGCTTCTTATACAAATAGAAGTCATCAAGCTCAGTAGAGCAGGTCCAAAGGCGCCTAGATCAGGGGTCCCCAACCTTTGCAACTTTAAGTCTGAAGGACTTCAGCTCCCAGAATTCTCCAGCCAGCAAAACCAGGGGTCTGCAAAAATGGCCCTTTTAAGACTGGTGGACTTCAACTTCCAGAATTCTTCCAATTCTGGAAATTGAAATCCACCAGTCTTAAAAGAGTCAACTTTGCAGACCCCTGACCAAAACCATTTGTTATACAAACACAAATATATATCTATAGCCACCATGGTGCTGATTTAAGTGAATTGAAAAGGTGAAATTGCACATGCTCAGAATATTATTTTTGCTTTATTTTGTTTTGCTTTGTGTTTTGTTTTGTTTTGCTCTAATTATATCAGGAATGTAGTAGACATGGTTGTAAAACACTGGAGAGTGAAAAGAACAATTATGTATGCATCCTAACAGAAATAATACCGAAGGCTATCTAAAGGGCCTTCTCTGTGGCGGGCCCAGCCCTCTGGAACGACCTACCCCCCGATCTACGCACCACCTCGGACCTCCGCCTCTTCCGCCAGCGTCTTAAAACATATTTATTCCAACAAGCCAGCCTAGCACCCCCGTTTCTGACTTTTATTTGTATAAATTTTAAATTCTTAAGGTTTTATAAGGGTTTTAGCACGGGATATAATTTAATAGTTTTTTTAATAATGTATTTTTGTAATTTTGTATGGTTTTTTAATATTGCCTGTGCGCCGCCCTGGGTCCTTGCAAGGAGAAGGGCGGGGTATAAATTTGAAGAAAAAAAAAAAAGCCACTCCCGCCTCCTGGTAAGAGCATTAAGTTAAGAGCCTTAATTAAATACTTTCACAGTCCTCTATCGTCCTCATCCAGATTTCAAATAAATCTGCTTAATCTTTTTCTCCTTCTCCTTGCAATCTTGCAAGGTAAAATGTTTGAATGCTTAAACATATTTAAGCTATTTTATGTTTCTCTTGCAGAAAGTATAACATCAAGGCAATCAATTACTTGCTTAGGTATTAGTTCTGACAAAGAACTGGAAGCCCCTCTCTTTTTATGTATAGACTGTATTCCCTTTCTGCCAATATTACAGCAATGCAACTGTAATTTGGATTGCTTTCGAGGCTTGCCATTTGGATTGCAGGCCTTTGCTAGTGGATGCCTTGTCCTTTAATGAGTTTTGGTGAAGAAAAGAATAAAAGAAAACTACGGTTTCTGGACAGATTGGATATTATAGTACCCTTGAATTGATGAAGAAGATTGATGATCATGTTTTGTAGTTGTTTGTTATTACAACATATAATACAATAAGTGTGTTTTATCATATTAAGCTACTAATGCAATGAGCTATTGGGTTCAATTTGTAAGGGAGACTGGCACCTGATTTAGTTTCAAAGTACAGTTGGATTGAGGCAGTTGGAATAAAGCTATATTGTTCTGGAGAGAACAGGGTGACCCCTCTCCCCCCAAATTATGGGCTAGCCCTGCTTGGGGAAGTTTAACCTTGTGCAGAATTAGAGGTGCAATACCTCTGAAGTCAGAAGGCTTTTGTGCCCCAAACCATCATGAATTGTTGAGTCTCAGTCTCTTTGCTCCCAATCTAGGTTGAACTAGCCTCCAACATCAAGGCAGAATCTCAACCACATATCTTGTAATCTAAACCTTTGAATTGACTTGTATAGTTAAATACCATCAATGTGCCATGCTAACAAATGACTTCCCTTGGTAGCTTCATGTAGATTTAAATAAAGATGAGAGAGTCAGCTCCTGCATGCCTCACAACAGAGGTTCCCACGTCTCAACTCCCCCCCCCCCACACACACACACATTCCTAACATTTGGTACTGTCTCCTTGGGAAGGAGGAAAATACTATATCAACAGTATTCCCTACTCCCCCAGCTGCACAAGAAATCCAATAGAATGCCATGATTGGTAGCACTGAAGCCCATTGAGAGATCAAGCAATGCCGACTGGCGACACCCAGGGGAAGAGCCTTCTCTGTGGCGGGCCCTTCCCTTTGGAACGACCTACCCCCTGAACTCCGCACCATCTCCGACCTCCGCCTCTTCCGCAAGTGTCTGAAGACACACCTATTCCATCTAGCCGGCCTAGCGTAACCCCCATTACTGACTCTTAGATAGTTTTAAATTTGGGTTTTTTAAATTCGGTTTTTAGCGCAGGGTCTATTAGAATAGGTTTTTTAAAATTTTATATGTTTTATATGTGTTTTAACATCCCTGTGCGCCGCCCTGGGTCCGTTTGGAGAAGGGCGGGGTATAAATTTAATAAAATAAATAAATAAATAAATAAGCAGGAATAGGATTGATATATGAGCCAAGGTGGCACAGTGGTTGGAGTGCAATACTGCAGGCTACTTCAGCTGACTGCTAGCTGCAGTTCGGCAGTTCAGATCTCACCAGCTCAAGGTTGACTCAGCCTTCCATCCTTCCGAGGTAAGTAAAATGAGGACCCACATTGACCCATATGCTGACTCTAAACTGTTTAGGGAGGTTGTAAAAGCACTATGAAGCAGTATATGTCTAAGTGCTATTGCTATTGCACTTTCCCTTTCCTGATCTGCACCAGAATAACAGAATTGGAAAGGATTTTGGAGGCCCTCTAATTTGACCCGCTGCTTGGAGCAGAACACCCTATACCGTTTCAAACAAATGGCTGTCCTATCTCTTCTTAAAAACTTCCAGTGATGGAGACCCCACAACTTCTGATCTTAACAAGATATCCATAAAAACAATCAATGGGAGTCCCTTACCTGGGTGACAGATAATCCATTTCTTCCATAGGTGCTACAACTGAAGGCTTTACAACTACTAGCCTCTCAACAACCTTCCCCTGAAAAGGAAAGTTGAAGATTAACTTTATTGAAAGTTGCCATCTTGAATAAATGAGCAACAGAACATTAAGCCACCATTAAAGAAGCATTCACCATTTTCACCAACTAAAGATAGGAACCCTGCTTACAGATCTGGAAATGGTATCGCAAATCTGGTAGCATGGGTAGAGATGTTCAGACATTTCCTGGAAATCCAAACGTTGGAAGGGGCACTTCAGCTACTGCCTAAGGCAGGGGTAGGGAACTATGGCTCTTTTATGACTCATGGACTTCACTATGGCTGGCTCAGGAATTCTGGGTATTGCAGTCCATGAGTCATAAAAGAGCCATAGTTCCCTACCCCTGGTCTAAGGGGAACAGCACCATGTCTGGGAGGGCAATTTTATTTATTTATTTATTTTATTTTATTTTATTAAATTTATACCCCGCCCTTCTCCTAAAAAAGGACCCAGGGCGGCGCACAGGCATCATTAAAATCATACAAAAATACAAAAATCCAAACTTATTAAAAACTAATTAAATATTCCCTGTGCTAAAATTAATAAGAGTCTAAAATTTAAAATTATCCCTATAAAAGTCAGAAACGGGGGTTATACTAGGCCGGCTTGTTGAAATAAATAGGTTTTAAGATGTTGGCGGAAAAGGCGGAGGTCCACGATGGTGGCTAGATCGGGGGGAAGGTCGTTCCAGAGGGCAGGGCCCGCCACAGAGAAGGCTCTTCCCCTGGGCACCGCCAACCGGCATTGCCCGGCCAACGGTACCCTGAGAAGGGATGTATGGGGCAGGAGGCAGTCGCGAATATAGCTAGGCCCCGAGCCATGGAGCGTTTTGAAGATGGTCGGCAGCACCTTGAAGCGTACCCGAAAGGCCACAGGTAGCCAGTGCAGCTCGCGCAGGAGAGGTGTTATGTGGGATTGCCTTGCGGCACCCATAATTACCCGCGCGGCCACATTCTGGACCAACTGCAACCTTCGAGTACACCTCAAGGGGAGCCCCATGTAGAGAGCGTTGCAGTAGTCCAGCCGGGATGTCACCAATGCCTGAGTGACTGTGCAATAAAAGCTAAGGAGCATAGGAGAAGTTGGAGTGTATAATCATATTTGATGACACGTTACATAAATTTATCATGAATTCTTATGGATAAGCCTATCTGTCAATACTCCAACTCTCATATTTTTAACCAAAATACCATGCAAATTGTGCTACTCCATTATCCACGGGTGGTGCATTTTGCATAGCATTTGGGTTAAACATTTGAGAGTTGGCTTGTCTGCAGATGGGTTTATACATACGTATATACGACATAGTTCCAAACTATTTCTAGTTTGCTTCTGGACAGCTGTAAACAGGAACATACTTGTTATATAAATCAGAATTTCTAATGGATATGATTAAGTTTACAGATAATTACTGTGGTAGTGCGTTCTTAGAAGATTTGGATAACCCTCTTTTCAGTTGTCCGCTGGTGGGTTTTTATCTATGGGATTATTTTTATTATTTCATTTATTTTAGTTAATTAAGCAATCTATAATTACCTTGTATCTTAAAAATATTTTACAAATTAAATTTAATATGCCTAATATGAAAGTTAAACTTTAAAAACACTTGTCATATTTACAAAAAGTCAATCAACTTTTTTCTCTGATAATATAAACAGTGCATAATCATAATGTGCTTAAAAGGAGGTGCCGGCAGTATTAAAAATGCTTGGAATTTAGTTTTTATTTTATTTATACAATATTATAAATTATACAATATTTGCAACATGGAACATACTTCTAAGGTTTCATTAGAAGGCATGCTCAGTCAATGGTCCAATCAAAAATATGTTTCACTAGAACGGAGTCAGTACTGTAGGGAAGAGTAGATTAAAAATGCCATATAGGTCTAGAACTAATTTCATTAGATCAGCTATACAGATAGTCCTCGACTTATAGCCCAAAATTTATGTTGCTAAGCGAGACAGTTGTTCAAAGAGAACTTTGGCCCATTTTACGATCTTTGTTGCCACAATTGTTAAATGAATCACTGCAGTTGTTATTAGTAGCCCAGTTGCTAAATGAATCTGGCTTCCCCATTGCTTGTCGGAAGTTCTCAAAAGACAATCACATGACCCCAGGACACTGCAACCGTCATAAATATGACCCAGTTGCCAAGCATTTGAATTCTGATCATGTGACCATAGGGATGCTGCAAAGGTTGTAAACGTGAAAAGGGTCATAAGTCAGTGTTTTAGTGCCCTTGTAACTTTGAACGGTCACTGAAGGAACTGTTGTAAATCAAGGATTACACCTGTAATAGCAGATTGGTAAATCTGAATGGACTTCCCCCTCCATCCCTTTTATCTTTGTGTGAATTGTGGCTTGTCTGAGATATTTTCTCAAGTTACCGTAGTTGCTTGGAACGGGCTTGGAACAGGCTTAAGTCACACTTATCTCATCATTGCCTTGGCTCTTTGTTCTGTCCTTCTAGGTCCTAATCTGTGTTCTCTAAGGAAGTTACTGCTCCAAAAAAGGATTGACAATCGCCTGGTATGGGTCATTAAATCCAAATCTGCTCAGTGCTGGAATTAAGGACTCAAAAATCTGACTGTTTAAAAGTTAAAGCAGAGGTCCCAACCCCCGATCCGTGGATTGGCACTGGGCAGCAGCGGCATGCCAGAAAGCGGACCATGCAAACAAGCAAAGCTCCATCCGTAGGATGCAGATAGTACACAAAACCATGCCCCCTCCGGTCCATGGAAAAAACCTCTCCCCGGAACCAGTCCCTGGTGCTCCAAAGGTTGGCCGGCACTGAGCTAAAGGAAAGAGAAAAAGAAAAGAAAAAGGATGGATGAATACTAGGAGGACAAAAAAGGGAAGAGAAAAATTGTGATGCAGCTTTCGTGTGAAAACCGCATTAGGCAGCTTGTTTACATCGGCATTAATGCCATCCACAGCATCCCTGTTTTGTGATCTAGATAGAAAGCACAGAAGCGAAATAATCTTTGTGAGCATTCTGCTATTTCAAAAGATTTTAGGGACCTCTTTGGTCCCAGGGCATCAGCTGCGTTCAAGAATTGAGCTGATAAATATCTATTGTACTGTACAGTTTATTTGAAATGTCAGTTAAAATAATAATAAAAATGCTGGAGCTATGTAAGATCCTTAGGCAGTTTGATTACCTGTTTGTAAAATCTTCACCATGATTTTGAACTTCTGCTCATTCAGGGCAAATGGTGGCTTTTTCATTTCATTTCATTTATTAAACTTACATACCGCTCCCTTTCCCAAAAAGGGACTCGGGGCGGTGCACAGGAAATTAAAAAAGCATATATAAACATGACAATATACAAAATTTAAAATCAAATTAAATTATTAACCCTGTGCTAAAATTTACAATAAATTAAGCTATTACCCTTAAAAACCAATTAAAACAATTTGATGTCAGGCTAAAGGCTAGGTAGAGTTTTTTCGGTGCCTGCTCTTACAAAGCACTAAGATTTTTGATGCGTGTGTGTGTGTGTGTGTGTGTGTGTGTGTGTATACTGTATATGAGTATGTGAAAGAGATAACAGTTGATTTTCTTTTTCATTTGCATGAATAGGTTTGAACCGAGGGTATTTTTTATTGTTACAGCATCTGCAGAAGCGCAGTAAAACAGTGATTGAATTTATTTGTTATTAGGATTTGTAATTTAATAAACAATTGGAATCATCAATAATGCTACTTCAGTGGCCCTTAAAAATGTTATACTGGAATTGACAGGTTTTAAACTAAAATTGTTTCATCTAAAAATGCATTTTACAACTACTAGACTTCCCAAAGAATGCTATTTAAAGATATCATTTCCTTGGTTGGAGGTAGAAAATAAAAATGGAGGAATCACTTAAATATGTGATCTATCTTGTCAGTTGTTGGCATCTTTTTGGAAAAGCATTTCAGTATACATAAACAGATTTATGTGGAACTCTCTAAATGTTAAAGAAGTTAATATGATATTTAATTATACGCCAAAACTTTGGAATCTAATAATAATAATAATAATAATAATAATAATAATAATAATAATAATAATAATAATAATAATAATAATAATAATAATTTTTATTTATAACCCGCTCTCTCTCCCCGAAGGGACTCGAGGCGGGGCACAGGGAATTAAAAAAGTTAGAAAAAATACAAAATTTAGAACAATAAACATACATAAATACTGACTAAAAGGCATATTAAACAAAAACCCTGCGCTAAAATTCCCAAATATTTACTAAAAATCCCTAAACAATCAGAAGAGACTATCCTAGGCCGGCCAAGCGAAAAAGATGTGTTTTTAGTTTCAGACGGAAGGAGCGGAGGTTCGTGGTAGTTCTAATATCGGGGGGAAGGTCGTTCCAGAGGGCTGGGCCTGCCACAGAGAAGGCCCTTCCCCTGGGCGTCGCCCGCTGACAAAGTCTAGTGGACGGCACCCGGAGAAGTCCCTCTCTGTGCGAGCGAATCGGCCGTGAGGATGTATGGGGCAGGATCCGATCCCGCAGGTAGCTAGGTCCCGAGCCATGGAGCGCTTTGAAGATGACAACTAGCACCTTGAAGCGCACCCGGAAGACGACAGGCAGCCAGTGCAGCTCGCGCAAGAGCGGTGTTACGTGGGTGAATCTAGAAACACCCATAATTGCTCGCGCGGCTGCATTCTGGACTAACTGAAGTCTCCGGGTGCACCTCAAGGGGAGCCCCATGTAGAGAGAGTTACAATAGTCCAGTCGGGATGTCACGAGAGCATGAGTGACTGTGCGAAGGGCGTCCCGATCCAATAGGGGGCGCAATTGGCGAACCAGGCGAACCTGGTAAAACGCCCTCCTAGCCACGGCTGTCACTTGATCTTCCATGGACAGCCGGGCATCCAGGAGGACACCCAAATTGCGCACCCCATCCACAGGGGCAAGATGTTCGCCCCCTATGGCCAGCGATGGAGTTAGCTGGTTGAATCGGGCAGCCGGAAACCACAGCCACTCGGTCTTGGTCGGGTTGAGCCTGAGTCCGTTACTTCCCATCCAGATCCGCACGGCTTCCAGGCACTGGCACATCACCGCTACGGCATCGTTGGGGTGGTTTGGGGTAGATATATACAGCTGAGTATCATCAGCGTAAAGATGGTACTCTACCCCCAAACCACGGATGATCTCACCCAGCGGCTTCATATATGTGTTGAACAGGAGAGGCGAGAGGACCGACCCCTGAGGCACCCCACAAGTGAGGGGTCTCGAGGTCGACCTCTGCTCCCCTGCCAACACAAATTGCGATCGGCCAGAGAGGTAGGAGGAGAACCACCGTAAAACGGTGCCTCCCACCCCCAACCCCCCCAGCCGATGCAATAGGATACCATGGTCGATGGTATCGAAAGCCGCCGAGAGGTCTAATAGGACCAGGATGGAGGAGCAACCCCCATCTCTGGCCCTCCAGAGATCATCCACCAACGCGACCAATGCCGTCTCGGTGCTATGCCCGGGCCGAAAGCCGGACTGGCGCGGGTCTAGATAATCAACTTCCTCCAGGTGACGGGGAAACTGTTGTGCCACCACACTCTCAACAACCTTCGCCAAAAAGGGAAGGTTGGAGACGGGACGATAGTTGTTTAAAAGAGCTGGATCCAAAGAGGGCTTCTTAAGGAGGGGCCTCACCATAGCCTCTTTTAGGGAAGCAGGCAAGGAACCCTCACTTAAGGATGCGTTGACAACCTCTTGGAGCCAGCCTCGTGTCACCTCCCAGGATGCCAGTACAAGCCAGGAGGGACACGGGTCCAATAAACATGTGGTGGCTCGCAGTCGCCCACGTAACCTGTCCATCTACCTTTGAGCAATTATAGTGCTGGGGTTGAAATAATTTTATTATTTTCAAATAATTCGAAAATTAAGCAATGATGTTTTTTGGAACAGATTTATATGATATTTTAAAACAATGGATTAGATTTTAGGTAATTTTCTAAATTATTTAACAGATTAACAGAGTTGGAAGGGAACTTGCAGGTCATCTAGTCCAACCCCCTGCCTAAGCAGGAGACCCTACATCTGCCTCTACCGAGGATTGAACTCACAATGTCCTGATTGGGAGGCAGCAGCTCCACCTCAGTAGCAATCATTGTTCAACAACAAAATATTCATATCTATCTATCCACCCACCCTCCCACCTACCCAATAATATCTTTTAATATGGATTTGCATAATTAGATGCAAAATGTGCTTAAGTGTCAGATTGTCAATTAAGGTTTGCTGGATTGTTAATTAATTTCATTTACAACCATGGGAAACAAAAAGACGATATAGCAGAGGGATGCATTTTGTTTTCTTATTCACCTCAGTAATTTTCTTCTTTCCTTTTTTTGAAAGTGCTTACTGCAGTTATCTCTGTTTAAAGGAAGTGGCTACAGTAAAATAAAAGTCCAACTTTCTGCAGATACTGTAAAAGATAACTTTATCTGTTCTTTTTCCTATGTGGAAAAAATGTTGGTTTCTGTTTTCTTGATAATATTATGCTACTTTTACTCTTTGCAATATACAAGATTCAAGAAGTGGAATTATTTTGCTATTAATTATGGACAAAATGGAAAATAGCACATGGACTCTACTGTTGGCTGTATCCAACAATAATTAATGAGATTCATTAATTCAGTGTTTCTCAACTTTGGCAACTTTAAGAGGCGTGGACTTTTATTCCAATAATTCCCCAGCCAGCCATAGTGGGTGGAGAATTCTGGGAGTTGGAAGTCCACCTCTTAACATTGCTAAGATTGAGAAACACTGAGTTAATTCAAGCAGAAATTTAGAGACCCTTAAATTCATATTGTTATTTTCATACATGCAAAATCTATTATACTTTCTGAAATAGGTCCTTTTCAAATTATTTTAATACTGTTTCCCTCCATTAAAATATCATGTCTTTTATAAAGCACTTTTTATGGCTCTCTTTTTTCTTAATTAAGATTAGTCTATAATCAAGCTTAACTCTTTCAAGATTTAATTGTAGATGAAGACCACTCTGGTATTAACCGAATACCAGATTTGGTGGTATTTAGTACCAGATCTGATCATTAACAGAACCTGATTTGGTGGATATGTTTTGTAATGTAGCTATCTGGGTTTCTTGATTTTTTTCTTTGAAGTTCTAGTATTCAGAACTGAAGAAGCTCTTGGATGAGAAGTGAAACATTTTTAAAGAAAAAAAAGAAAGCCCAGTTACATTTTGGAAAAATACCTCTAGAACCATCATCTGGATGGTTGAGAATCTCCACAAACATCTGGAAAATAAAATAATATCAGTGATACCTGGAAAACCACTAGAGGCAGATAATTGTGAGCTCACCTGAGTACAGGTGCAATATTTTATTAACTACTCAGTGTTAAGAGCAGCAAAACATGCTTATTTTTCCAGACTCTTATTGTGTCTGCAGCCAAGTTATTTATTATTTATTAACTGATTTGAATTTATTTACTTCCTAGCAATGGAATTTGGGCTGCCTACAAAGACAACCATAATAAATATAGTTCAGATGACTTGGTCCATTCTAAATGGAGGCAGCATGATCTAGACAGTGTGCAGCCCTCCTGAGCTCTGTTTTCACTGGAGGAGGCACCGTAGCCCAGTCTGCTGTTTACAGGGTAGCCCCACAGGCCAGATCTAAGCACCCCACTGGCTGGATCTGGTCCCCAGATCTTGAGTTTGACACCCCTGATCTGGACAGATATTCTTAAATGTTTGGTTTCTTGGATTACTTGGAGAGTCTGGTAAAACCTGTGAACCCCCTCTCAGAATAATGAATTTTAATCCATAAAGTAGAATACACATAGATTGTATTACAAAGGAAAACCATTATACTCAAATTCAATTATAGAAATATTTTTAAAAATCATTACTCCATTAAATCATTAGCAACACAATACTCTTTATAATAGTTGTAGTGAGACCTGCGAAAGTTAACATTTTTATAATCTAGAGGTCATAAATTACCTTTTTGTGGTCTACATTCACTGTTAAATGAAAACTAGAGATTAATGAGAATAAAATTGTATTCTTTCCCATCCACATTTACAGACACCCCGAAATGTATCTGTAGATCCAGGTTAAGAATTCCTAATCTAGACCCTTTTCATTTAAGTTCTAGGCTGGGTTGTAGCACTAAGGCAGCAACAATTGCATTTATGGATGCCTTCTGGTGAACATGGAACAGGGTAGTGTCCCCATCCTATCTAATTTCTCAGTAGCTTTCAGTGCTATTGACTTTGTTATCCTTCTCAGCCAGCGTTAATGGTTGGAACAGGGGCATTAATTTGCAGTGGTTTTCCATTCTCTTCTGGGGCTAGTTCCAATCAGTATGGGAGAGGTCAAGCTCTAGCTCTCTGCATTGTGGGGGCCCTAGAACGTGATTGTCACGTATTTCTCTGTAACCTCTACATGAAACGGCCAAGTGAAATCAGCTATCAATATCCCGATAGAGTATGTAGACTAGGGATGTCAAACTGAAGGCCCGTGGGCCAGATCTGGTGCTTGGACCTGCCCTATAGGGCCACTCTGGAAACAGCGAAGGACCAGCCAGCAATGCCTCTGCCAGTGAAAACACGGCCCTCTTGAGCTCCATTTTTGCTGACAGAGGGTTGCAGGAAGCTGTCACATCTGAAAACAGAGCTTGGGAGCCTGTTTTCTCTGGCAGAGTGCTAGGGCTACCACAAGCATCCCCCGACATGAATGACATTGAGCTGGCCATGCCCAACCTGGCCATGCCCCCCAGTTCCCCCAAGGTCAAACACAACCCCTATTGTGGCCCTCAATGAAATTGAGTTTAACACCCCTGATATAGACTTTTGGTCACTTTACATTTATTTTTTATTTTAACACATGTGCCATTGTACAATGTGAAATTGTGATATATTTTAAAAGGATGCTGACTTTTGCTACAAAGGTTCAGCTGTATGAATAAAAAAGTAGCCTCAGCATTAGTTCATTGTGTTAATTGCTTAATGAAACTACTGTTGTGTGTCTTGTACTATAAAGGCTTCTATTCCATGGTTTCATCAGCAGTATTTTACATTGACCTAACCCTCTATCTGGAATGAACTGGATAGCAAAATATTTGTTGGATCCTTGCTTTTAGTACAATACAGGAAAAAAACAATATAAAATATCAAAAATTTTGTTTTTAAAGGAAGAGTAATGATTATGTCACTAGTAGAGCTTTCCTCTTTTCAGTGTTTATTTAATTACCAATTTTGTATACATATAATAACTTTTTGGATCTGGTTTTAGGGTTGCATCATATCCTTTAATTCAGGTTTTGAATACTATTCTGCTTAACTGGACCTCTGGATATTTTTTGCTTCAGGGATTAATGGTAGAAAAAGTGTTATTTTAAGCACATAAAGGTTAGTTTGTTGGCAGAAAAATGTGTGATTCCTATAAATAAGTAAACAGCCTCAGAAAAAATAAACCCAGCCAGGTTGGCCATAGTAACATTGCAACATTCATATTGGGCAAGCATATTTAACAGATTAACAGAGTTGGAAGGGACTTTGCAGATCATCTAGTCCAACCCCCTACCCAAGCAGGGAACCCTACATCTGCCTCTACCTAGGACTGAACTCACAACCTCCTGATTGGGAGGCGAGAGCTCCACCTCTAGGCCACAGCAGCAGATCTTTTACATCAGCTCAAATTTTATACATTTTTATGAGTTTGGCCTAGTGAAAATATTGTCCTGGCACTGTTTATAATATTTCAGGAACTGAGTGATGAACCTGTTTCCATAAGGTTATATAAAGATTGTTTTGTGAAACCCATTTTCTGTTCTTCTGGAGGAGGATGACCCCAAAACCGACACCAGCAGGTGCTCCTAGGTGGGGGTCACACTTGGTGACGATCAGAAGAGGAGAGAAACTAAATGCATGTGCCAGGGAGTGAAAGGAGGGGGAGCTTTGCAGCTGTGAAAAAAGCTAACCCACCATGAAAAGGAATTCAAAATCTAATGCAGAGAAATACAATTGCAAACACTTCTGGGAAAACTGACATGGAAAAATATTTAAGAGAAGAAGAGCAAAGGAGCAAATTAAATGGGTTTCAGAACAAGCTTTCACAATAGCTGAGGAAAGATGGAAGATGAAAGCTTTGGTCAGCAAGAAGGACATACAGCAATTAAATGCAGACTTTCAATATCAAGCAAGAAAGGAAAATGAATAGAATTCGAGCAGAAATATGATGAGAAAAGGAAATAGGGAAATCCTTTTAAAGACAATCAAAATAATTAGGTCAAAAATATGACTTAAGGTAGGCATATTATATTAGGCTGCCAAAATACCGATGACCACTATGTGATTCTTTAGCAATTATCTAAATTTTTAAAGCCCAGATGAGGTCAAGGAATAAAAAATACAAAACCGTCATCAAAGAGATCTGAAAGAGACAAGTATGGTTAAAGAGAAGTAGAATGGCTGTACTGACATCCTTTGCAAATTGGATTATAGAATAGCAGAAAGCGTTATAGAGCTTACAGATAGTCTTCAACAATTCGTTTAGTGACTATTCAAAGTTCCAATGGCATTGAAAAAAGTGACTTATGACTGCTTTTCACACTTATGACCATTGCAGCCTCCCCACAGCCATGAGATCAAAATTCAGATGCTTGGGGCTTTCCGGTTCCGGCTCCAGCGGCGACGGGCGAGCCTAGCGCTCGCTCGCCGTTTTGTTGCTTTTCCTGCCCCCCCGCGGGGGCGAGACGCCCCGATTGGGGGTCTCCCGTAAAGCCGGCTTGCCTGGGAAGCTCCCCCCCCCCAGGCAGTGGGGACGCGACCCTTGTCTTCGGCTTAGGTGGAAGAGGACATGCTGCGGGGGGTTTTCCCTTCGCCTAAGGCAGACGGCACCATTTGTGAACATGGAGAGAGCTGATCGGCTGAGTCGGAAGGTTTCCCGGGGCTTCGGCTGCAAGGGGGAGAGTGAGTGACTTAAAACTTTTTTTCTGCTGTCAGCCTGGCTGAAAGGACTTGGAGGGGGGTGTTTGTTTGTAAAAACCCCCCTCGGATTTAAAGCGGCACTTGAAAATGGCTCCTCGCTGCGAGGAAGCGGATATCTTTAATCTGGAGTGTTTGCAACAAGGGAAAGTGATCTGCGGTTTGTCTTGCAACAGAGTTTCTAGGTCTGGCTGAAACAATTTCTTATATCACTCTCTCCTTCGGGCTCTGAGCTTGGGCGGTGGAAGATGGCTTCTCTTTGTCCCTGTCTGACTATTTTACTTATGGAAAATTCCCAGCGTCTCTTTGCGATTTGGACTCCCTCTGGTTATTAATGAAGAAAAAAAAATTTTTTGGATTTGTGATTTCTTTTCTGGAATACCTTCGTTATTATACTTATTGAGCTGGAAAATTGTCTCTCTCTTGGTTTTTGAACTTTACAACCCTGATTGAAATTTTGGCTCCTGACTCGCCTCAACAGCCCCACCCAAAAATCGCCATTTTAGTGGCACTGATTTTAACAGCTAATCATGGCACAAGAATCAGCACTGGCAAGCTTAGAACTAAGGATGGCTTCTCTTGAATCGGTTATACAAACTTTGGTACAAGAAATCAAGGCCCAGAGGGCTGAAAACATCAGCTTTAAGAAGGAGCTATTGGACACAAGGAAACAAGTGCTGGAAAACACACAGAAGAATGAAGAACTGGAAGGGGGGCTGGCGGGGGCTAAGGGAGAGATTAAAAATGTTACTAATGAGGTTGTGGAAATAAATGGGCATGTGTCTAGGATTGACATGGAAAGGATGACATATTTTTTGAGGTTTCAGAACGTTTCTGAGGAATCTGGTGAATTCCTCCCTGATCTCATGAGCACAATTATAGCAGACTATTTACATAAACCTAAGGATGAGATCAGGGGGGACATTGACCTAGCCTAGAGAATAAACTCAGCATATGCCAGGATAAATGATGTACCCAGAGAGATACATGTTAAATTTGTTAGAAGGTCAACCAGAGAGGAAATCCTGAAAGTGCAGAGAGGAAGTCCGTTAATTTATCAACAAAAGGAGGTTGCTATCTTGAAGCAGAGCCCAAGAAAGATTAGAGAAGCAAGAAGGAAATTTTCCTTCTTGTCTAAAAAATTGTTTGATCATGAAATCTGGTTCAAGTGGGTGACCCCCGAAGGGATGCTGGTGTTCTGGGAAGGAGGAAAAGTGAGGATTAAAACAGTTGCCGAGGCGGAAGCCTTTCTTAAAAAACATTCCTCTGTCCTGGGGGAAGATCCAGGGGGGGCAGGGGGGGCCACGGCCCCGCCCGCTGGGGGCCTGGGGGAAGAGGTTGAAGATACAATTGCCAAGAGACTTAGATCTAAAAAATAACTTTGCTTTGATTTTTTGAGTAATATTGCATATTATGTGTATCTGGATTTTTGTAAATGACTGACAGCATAGACTGAGAACTTAGAATTATGTACTTGCTCTCACTTTGTAGGGTTATGAAAAATGTTTTTTGTTAACGATTTATTTTGAAGTCCCGGAAGGGCCGACGACTTTGACGTGAATGCTCTCAAAATTTCTTTGTATTCCTTACCCCACCCTATAGAAAAAATGTAAAACCAATAAAACTTTTTCAATATAAAAAAAAAAAATTCAGATGCTTGGGAACTGACTTATATTTATGACCGTTGCGATGTCATGGGGTCATGAGAACACCTCTTGCGACCTACTGACAAGCTAAGTCAACGAGGAAGCCAGATTCATTTAACAAGCTTGTTACTCACTTAACAACTGCAGTGACTCACTTAACTATTATGACAAGAAAAGTCGTAAAATGGGGAAAATTCACAAAACAACTGTTTCACTTAGCCACAGAAAATTTGGGCTCAATTGTCATAAGTCGAGGACTATGTGTATATTTCTCAACACTCTACGTTGAAGTGAGGTGCAAAAGCAAATAGACCAGCTGTCAAATGGAAAATTATTGAGTGCTGATCAGATACCTTTGGGCTGTTTAAGGGTATAGGAGTTAAATTAAACTCAATTTAATTTAATTTAATTAAAGTGATAATGATTATATGTCAACAAGAATGGAACAAGACTGCTAGAGATTGTAAAATCAGCGCATTACCTTTTCTCACAAAAGCAAAGGGTTATTTAAGTTCTTATAGACAGAGAAATTCATACAGGTTTCAGAAAGGCAGATGGGTATAAGATGAGATAGCACCATAAAATGCATAATGAAGAGGGTAAGAGGGGAAAAATATTCAGTCTTTTCACTGCCATCTGGTGGCCATTCCCAAGTTTGGGAGTCCAGAGGAGGTGTCCCATATTAGGAGTTGATTATGTTTTTGGAAATCTATAGAATGAACAAGAACATACTGTAAGAACTTAATATAGAGAAATAATGTAGCTCATAGTGGGGAAGCAAGTGAAACAAAGTTGGATATTGTTCTGATATAACAGGGCTGTCAAACCCGTGGGCCGCAGGCTGGATGTGTCACACACTGGCCACGCCCATGACCAGTTTAGTGAAAGGGGGAAGTACCAATGTCATGTGATACCGCTGTGATGCCGCAAGTTTGACATTCCTGTGATACACAATGTATAGACTACAAGAAAAGTTAAAATCAGGATCAGTCTGAGCACTTACCATTTGAGTTATGTGTAGGCTACTTACCATAACTA
This sequence comes from Rhabdophis nuchalis, assembly GCA_039707465.1. Lineage (NCBI taxonomy): Eukaryota > Metazoa > Chordata > Lepidosauria > Squamata > Natricidae > Rhabdophis > Rhabdophis nuchalis. The sequence continues at coordinate 76,010,285 of CM077645.1, forward strand.
AAGAAGACTTAGAAAAGTTCATTATGGGAGCAAAACACAAAATGGAGAATCCAATTAATGTTAAATGCCAAGAATACAATGTTAGCTTACATGTTTAATACATTTATAATTTAGGGCAAAAAGGTGAATATAGTGGATTGGGAGGGGGCTGAAGAATAGCTAAAAATGGACAACGGCCTCAAAAGATTAAATCTAAGAAGGAATGAAGTAATAGATGTAGAAAAGATGTGACAGATGTTTTTGTGACAACAAAATTCAGAATAAATACAGTGGTCTTCCACTGGTAATGTATGCCCATGAAAGTTCTATCCTGAGAAAGATCAAGGAAATCTTAGTGGATATGTTTTCTAAGAGTACCAAGAATAATAATAATTCAAAAAACCCTTCATGAACTACATAAAGGCTGACATCACCTTTGTGGAAATACTCTCATACATCAGGCATATGATGCCAGTGGATGATGTAGTCAAAGACATTATTGTGCTTGGCAAAGTTAAAGGAAATAGAAGAAGCAGAAGACGATGCGTAAAATGGAATCAAACAGATTACTATGATGTCCTTGGATGATGTTATTTCTGGAAACAGGTTGAGATGGTAAGATTTACTCTCTGCAGTCACCATGAATTAAATTCTACTTGATGACATCTAACAGACCCTGTTTATGTTAAATATAAAGCAAAATATCTTAATGAAAAGATAATGAATTTAGGAATTCCAGCCAAGGTGGAGAAGGATTGAGGATCACTTTGGTGATGTCTCCCTTCTTAAGCTGTTGAAAACTATAATTGGATGCCTTATTTTCCTTCTCCTGCTTCTGCCCCCTCCATCTCCTGGTAGAATGACACCATCTCAACTGGAATTGGAAAAAACCCATAACAGCTGAAGTAAAGGACCAAACATTTCTGTTTCCAAGAGCCCAGTTCCCATAGAAAATACAGTGGATTCAGTTGTTAGGCTAATTGTATATAAAATTAAAGATCTGTGTTGTGCAATTTTGGATTGCAATATGGAATCAAGTCAAAAGATGGGAACTAATTTCAGTTCATGTACACTCCATAAGCAGAAGGCTCATAATATTTTTTAAAAAGTTGGTGAAAGTTGAATTTTGTGTAGAGGAAAACTAAAGACTTTTAGGAAAATAATTTATATATCTCCTGAAAAAATGGAAAGAGAAAAAAGACTTAATTCTAAAGATAAACTGGCACAGATTCAAGATAAGAATTGCAGGGAAAAAAATTAGTTTTGAACTTTCCATACATAAAGAATGAGCATCCTCTAGTGGCTTGGAAGGGTAAATATTTTAGGGTGTTTCCTTGCTTGCTTTCGTACGCTCCAGTAAATCCCTTGTTTCGGGATGGAAACACTTTAGGGAGCTCTTTAATGTGCAAGATTGTGTTGATCACAATATTGTAAGCTCTCCAGACAAAACAACCTCCTTGGAATTTGTTGGGAAATTAATCTTCTTTCCTGAATTGCCTTCCAAGATAATAAAAACCACGATAAATTAAATCACGTTTAGTTACAGGAAGAAATGAAGACTTCTTTTTTCTACCCTGAAATTTTTGGAATGATCATGCTACGATTGCAGGTAGTCTTCAACTTACGATCACAATTGAGCCCAACATTTATGTTTGATGTGAGAAATTCGTTGTGAGTTTTGCCACATTTTACAACTTTTTTCGCCACATTTGTTAAGTGAATCACTGCAGTTGTTAAATTAGTAACACGGTTGTTAAATGAATCTGGCTTCTCCACTGACTTTACTTGTCAGATCTTAAAAAGAGATCACAATGACTCTGGGACAGTGCAACTGTCTTAAACATGTCAGTTGCCGTATGAATTTTGATCATGTGACCATGGGGATGCTACAATGGTTGTAAGTGTGAAACATGGTCATAAATCACTTTTTTCAGTGTAGTTGTAACCCATCATTAAACGAACTGTTGTAAGTTGAGGTATGTATATGTTTGTGTGTGAGTGTATTGTGTGTGTGTATACACACACACACAAAACGTGAACTGAAGTTGGACTACAAACGCAATGCTCACAATTATGTAAATGTCAAGAGGATATTTTTTTCTTTTATATTTAGGTTTGTAGGAGCTCATTTATTTTAGATTTAATTTTGCAGTTGGAAATGTTTTTAGCTTAGGGGGATAGAATGGGTAAACCTGCAATTTAGGTGTGTCTCAACAGGGATCCTTTCAGAAATAGGGATTTTCTCCCTTTTTTCTTTCCATTTTTCTTTTTACCTTTTTTTTCTTAAATAGTAATAGCAGTAGCACTTAGACTTATAAACCGCTTCACAATGCTTTTTACAGCTCTCTCTAAGCAGTTTACAGAGTCAGCCTATTGCCCCCAACAATCTGGGTCCTCATTTTACCCACCTTGGAAGGGTGAAAGGATGAGTCATTCTAAAGCATTGGTTTTTCTTTTTCATTTTTTCCCCTTAATTACTCTTTTTCGTGTCTAAGGATTTTGATATGTTCATTTTTCAGTTTTAACTTTTGTTGCATATCTTTTCGTTTTTATTTTATGATAAATTCCTTTGACAATTTTTAATTTTGGCCTTAATCAAGAATCATGTTGAGTGACAACTACACAGAAACTTGAAGTAACTTTTCTGCAAAAAAACTTACTTTGTTTCTGATGAAAAATATTAAATTGGGATTGCCAAGATTTGCAATTATGGCAACTCAAAATTGGTTACAGGAGTTTTACATTAATTTTAGTTGAATATGAGAGTCAGAACACTGTAATTGATTTTTATGGGCCAATCACAGATAAACTAATTATTTTACATAGAGATTTTGTTAAGCTTTCTGTTTACAGGAAGACCATATAATGCTGACATACATCCCTTAGACCTCATACATCCCTTAGACCGATACGCTCCCACAGAGAGGGCCTTCTCAGGGTGCCGTCGGCCGGACAATGCCGACTGGCGACACCCAGGGGAAGAGCCTTCTCTGTGGCGGGCCCAGCCCTTTGGAACGACCTACCCCCCGAATTACGCACCATCACCGACCTCCGCCTCTTCCGCCAATGTCTAAAGACATACCTATTCCAACAAGCCGGCCTAGCCTAACCTCCCATGGGGACTTTTAGATAGTTTTAAATCGGGTATTTTAAAATTGGGTTTTTAGCATAGGATCAGATGGTTTAATCTATATTTTAAATTATGTATTTATTTTGTATTCTGTATGTTTTTAAATTTCCTGTGCGCCGCCCTGGGTCCTCTGCAGAGAAGGCGGGATATAAATGTAAATAAACTAAACTGACAGGGGATTTTAATTTAGCATGGGACTTAATTGGAACAAGTTTCTAAGAAAAATAAGCCACAAAGCTGAACATTCTTACTATTTATACAAAGGATTTTATTTTGTTGACATGGAAATAATAAAATATAAATTAGGAATAATATGGGTTTTTTTAATTTGTCATGGTGCAATGTTTGATTACCTTGTATTGTCTTGATCCATAGTAATCTGGCAAAGAACCAAATTAGAGAACCAAATTTGTTGGGAGCTCCACCCTCTGAAACAGTATCTTCTTCTCCCAAATTAGAATAACAGAGTTGGAAGGGACGTTAGAGGTCTTCTAGTCCAACCCCCTGCTCAGGCAGGAAACCCTATATATCATTTCAGACAAATGATAATGCTCCCTCTCTCCTAGGGTTCCAAAAAGCCCCTAAACTCTGGCTTTTGTCCCAGATCTGGAGTTAAGGGGGTTTTTTGGGGGGGGGGGTGGCTATTGTGGTTTGATACAATTGTTGTTTTTAGTCTGGTAAGCCTTTTTTCATTTTGTTTATGTTTTTAGTTTTCAACTTAATATTATATTTTATAAACTGCACAGAGTTCACTATAGTTCAGTTGTAGAGATTTCTGTTGTGGATTGTTTTTAATACAACAAAGCTTCCAAGAATTTCTTAAACTCATTCAAATGATTTAGCCACACCTTTATTGCAGGAAATACTGTATTTGATTTATGAAATTCAGAAAGGCTCAGCGTTGTTGCAGAATACTGTAAAAGTATGAAAAAACTTGATAACTATGTTGTTTTGAGTTATATAATTAGTCTTTTGCGGAAAAAAGGACCTTTTTCATTTTCTGAGACCCATATAATAATGGAATCAACATGGATTTACAGCTAAGCCTTGCTTAATGACCACAATTTTGGTTGTTGTTTTTCCCCCTCGAATTTATACCCTGCCTTTCTCCTTGTTAAGACCCAGGGCGGTGCACAGGCATTATTAAAAACCATTACAAAACAATACAAACTCTTAAAAGCATATTAAATTAACCTAAAACCCGTGCTAAAACCCTTTAAAACCCTAAAAAATTAAAATTTATAAATATAGTCAGAAACGGGGGGCTACGCTAGGCCGGCATGTTGGAATAGATACGTCTTCAGGCGTTGGCGGAAGAGGCAGAGGTCCGAGATGGTGCGAAGGTCGGGGGGTAGGTCGTTCCAGAGGGCCGGGCCCGCCACAGAGAAGGCCCTTCCCCTGGGTGTCGCCAACCGGCATTGCCCAGCCGACGGCACCCTGAGAAGGCCATCTCTGTGGGAGCAGATCGGACGAAGGGATGTATGGGGCAGAAGGCGGTCTTGTATATAGCTAGGCCCCGAGCCATGGAGCGATTTGAAGATGGTCGTCAACACCTTGAAGCGCACTCGAAAGGCCACAGGCAGCCAGTGCAGCTCGCGCAGGAGAGGTGTTATGTGGCCTCGGGGCCCAACCAGGTTTCCGTGATTCCCACCAGGTCCGGGTCCCCCTCTGACACAAGGTCATTTATGAGGGGGGCTTTGTTCACCACGGACCTGGCGTTGCAGAACATCAGCCTAGGGCCCTGGCTCTGTAGTCCCTGACCGCCTAGCCCACGAGTGGAGCACAGGGGGTTGGGGCAAGCGATCGCCCGTAACCAGCGACCACGAGCCCCTGACCCACGATGGACATCCTGTCTCCCACCGCCCCTGCCCCTCCCCACGACCAACTGAATGGGACGGCCCTCAATAGAGACGACCCCTGATCTCCTCTCCCTGGTGGACCCCTCCTTTATCCTACTTCCGCCAGCCGGCCCTATATCTTGACCCCCCTCTGACTGAATAAGCGCTCCCCCCACCCCAGAGCCCCTTAAAAGCCAAATTAAAAGACCCCCTAAAAACCCCTCAATTTCCTTTTCCGCCAGTTGTTAAGCAGGTCACCACATGGTCTGACTCAATTTTACATCTGTTTTTTATGATGATTGTAAAGCAAATCACCATGCTTGCTAACTGAATCACCATGGTTGTTAAGTAAATCAACCGTATCTAAAGGGCATTTTTGTCATTTCTGCTGGAACATGGTCAAAAAAAGGTCACAAATGAAGACCGGACACTGCAATATTTCAGCCGATTGCCAAGTCCCCAAAATGCAGTTACATGACCTCGGGGGTGGTGGAATGTTTACAACGGCTGGATGTGCTTTACACCAGGGGTCTCCAACCTTTGCAACTTTAAGTCTGAAGGACTTCAGCTCCCAGATTTGCTGGCTGGAGAATTCTGGGAGCTGAATTCCTTCAGACTTAAAGTTGCAAAGGTTGGGGACCCCTGCTTTATACAACATAAAGCAGCCTTTCCAAGTCTGTTGTAACTTTAAGCAATCATTACATGACTTCGCTAATACGTTTATCCAATGTTCCCTTCCTATTGACAGTAATAGCTAGATTTAACTAGATGGTCTTCTAGAAGTAAAATAATAGTATCAAATGAACTCCACTCAAGATGCTGACCCACCTTCATCATGGCAAGAATGTCCTAATCAAAGTTTTAAACTTGTCAAGCTAATGGACATTTTATAGCAGTCTTATACCATACTGTTCCTTCCTCCATACAGATATTTAAACCTTACACTTTATGGATGCTGTATTCTTGGAACTAAGTGTTTCCTTATTTTAATTTAGTGGAAGTGGATTATTCCTAGTCAGCTCGTGCCAATATTTAATTAATTTATTTATTACACTATTTGCATTGTTAATTACTTGCATTAAGTACCACCTTTTTATATCATTCATCTTGCAGACAGCCTGAGGTAAAGAGTGAGTTTACTTTTCCCATACTTTTTATCCGCGAGGTATCCTTGTTAGGCTGAGAACCAGTTGATTTAGCTAAGATTATTTGCTCACATACCGGCTTCATTTTGCCAGCTGTCCTGGCAGAGTGCCTTCTGGATATATAAAGACGCAACCACAACAGACATGCCAGAACATCTCTGAAAGGGCTGGAAATTGTGACACCAAACCTTAAAGCAACTGCTCCACACCCTAGTTCTATGGAGCCCAGAGAATGATCAGCACAAGCCTATTCTCACCTACATGTAGTCCTCAACCAAAATTAGAATCAGGATTTCCATTGCCAATTTTATGACTTTTTGCCATGATGTGAAGCAAGTCATTTCAGTTAAGTGAATCATGCGGTCATTAAGCAAATTTGGCTTCCCATGTTGAATTTGCTTTGGAAGCCAGTTGGGAAAGTCGCAAGTAGTGATAACATGACAACTAGAATGCTGCAATCATTGTAAATGTAGTTCCCGGCTGGACTACTGCAATGCTCTCTACATGGGGCTCCCCTTGGGGTGCACCCGAAGGCTACAGCTGGTCCAGAATGCGGCCGCGCGGGCGATCTTGGGAACGTCTAGGTATTCCCATGTAACACCGTTCCTGCGCGAGCTGCACTGGTTACCTGTGGTCTTTCGGGTGCGCTTCAAGGTGTTGATTACCATCTTTAGAGCTCCATGGCACGGGACCTAGCTACCTGCGACACCGCATCCTACCTCATACATCCCTGCGGCCGATCCGCTCCCACAGAGAGGGACTTCTCCGGATGCCGTCCACTAGGCAATGTCAGCGGGCGACGCCCAGGGGAAGGGCCTTCTCTGTGGTGGGCCCAACCCTCTAGAACGACCTACCCCCCGACCTCAGAACAACCACGGACCTCCGCACCTTCCGCCAGAAATTAAAGACACTCCTGTTCCATCAGGCCGGCTTGGCCTAAGTTATCTACCTAGCCTACAGTCTGTAAAATAAATTGTTTTAATTGGGTTTGTATGGGATTATGTTTTAACTTCTAAATTTTAGCACAGGGATAATTATTTAATTTGATTTTAACTATTTATATTGTGATATTGTTGTGTTTTTTAACTTCCTGTGCACCGCCCCGGGTCCCTTTGGGGAGAGGGTGCGGTTATATAAATCCCAATAAATAAATATATGTCAGTTGCCAAGCATCCAAATTTTGATCATATCACTGTGAGGATGTTGTAATAGTCTTAGATGTGAGGAACGATCATAAATCTCTATTTTCAGTGCCATTGTAACTTCAAACAGTTCATAAATGAATGGTTGTTAGTTGAGGATTATCTGTTTATAAAAATAATTGAACATTAGTTAGAAACCCAAAAGTTCATGCAGATATAAATTGAAACATGTCTGGCTGCAACCAGCACTTAATGCTTTGCATTTATAAGTTAGAGTATGGAACCAAGCTGATTTTAGTAGACTGCACTTTTATTACATTTGCAGCAGACTGAATGTAATGCTTTCATTTCTTATACAGTAGTTACCATGTTTCCTTGAAAATAAGACCTGGTCTTTAATTATTATTATTTTTGCTCCTAAAGATGCATTAGGGCATTCTTTTTGGAGAAACACGGTTGGAAGAAGAAGCAGATTTATGGTTGCAGAAGAGTGGAAATTGCAAAATAGCACATAAGAACATTCTATATTTAAAAAAGCAGCTCTCATTATAAATCTTTTTTTTAAAAAAAGAACTGGCTATTTAACTTTCTCAAAATATAAATTTAATTATAGTTTTTCTTTTGGTCATATGATTTGCCAGCAAAAGGCCTATAAGGAACTTCCCATATAATTGAGAGGTATCTTGTGGCTCCTGGATGTGCCCATAATGTTGATTTCTTTGGATATGTTCGTTTATAAAATGCTTTGCAGTTTATAGCTGAAATCCAGAGGATTACCATTTCTACGAGACAACAAAACACAGGGATTTTAAAAGTTCCTTCAAGTGACATGTTATTGTGAAAAAGCTGAGAATAATACGTAAACTCAGAAAAAAGTCAGATCTGAACCGAATGTTCCCTGGTTTAAGTTAGCTAATTTATTTTATAGACTTTCCAACTTCTAAATGACTCTGGGTACTTACAATTAAAATCCAACATATTAAAAGAAATGCAGCCAACCAGAATAGCAAAATACAAAAAGTCCAAAATAAATCAGATTAAAATAAAGCAAAATAAAAAGGGACCACCACAAATATCCTGTTCCCAAGGCCTGGAAGAACAGTAGTTTCTTGAAGAACATAAGGATGATAGTCACCCAAAATTCCAAGGATGAGATCATTCCAAAAGGCTGGAATTGCAGGAGAGTAGGAGTGCTTCCTATGTCTACAGGAAGATATTCTTTAATTGATGGGATTTGTAGTTCACTCACTCTATTGGACTGAATGCATATGCAGAGACAAAGGTGATAAGAGATCCCTCAGCTAATCAGGCCCTTCTATTATATGAAAGTCTTTAAGGTAAGCCCTTAAATTGCAACAGAAACTAACTGGGAACCAATTCAGGTCACAAAGCATCATACATAACATGGTGCCCCCATCAGTGCCTGCATTGCTGCCTTCTGGACTAGCAGTAGTTGCCAGATCGTCTTCAAGGAGAGCCCCATGCTGAGCACATTACTGTAATCCAGTTGTGAATTATCTTACAGCTCCACCCCTTTCATTATTACATACTGGGCCAAAAATGAGAAGCTAACTCATGTGGTTAGCAGTTTTGTGGCTCTCCCATTTGAGCTTTCAGAAGTGGAAGAATGTCCCACTTCATTCTTCATTCAGACAGATAATTTTAGATGGCCAAAACCAGTAATCTTACTCTTCATCCCTCCTCCTTTTATGTGGTGGTAGAAGAGCCAAGGTGTTCTCAGTCATATAATTTTACCTTGTATATTTCCTGCTTTTTCTTTGAAAATTATATTTGACTGAATGCAGTTAACCTTCTATCCGCATGTGTTCTGTGTCCACCTTACTCTTAACTACTATATTGGCTTAATTCTGCATCTATTGTACACTTCAATAATTTGTAAGTGTTCTCTATTTCTCTCCCCCCCCCCCCCACCTACATTACACACAAACACACAAACACACGCCTGCCCCTCCTCTCTCCCTTCCCCCCCCCCCCCCCAGACATACATACAGACTATTCTTGAGACTATTTTATTTTGGTCTTTTATGGAATTATTTTAAATATACCAAGGATAATTCCCATTTAAAAATCTTGTTTGATTTATTAGTTTATATATTTTTAAATTTTAAGTTGTTTATCGTGGAGTTCAGTTTGTTGATTCGTGGTGCTTTACAGCAAAACAATAAAACATGCATCATAACAGGATTCAAACAAACCCAACATTAATATCTCCACAATAAATTTAAAAATAAAATATTCAAAAGAAGATTATTAGAACAGCAGGTGGAAGCTACATCTGGGGGCGGGAGACCTTGTTACAGTGATTCATTCTGTTGTCGTGTCAGACCTCCATGGTAAACCAGACAGGAAACATGATTAGATGAGGTAAATCTACTTTATTGTGAGGCTAAATTAACAGATCCTTGCAAGTCTGAAGGTACAAAACTTCCTGGCTGCCACTTTCAATTGTTTGATCCATTCCTTCGAAGTTTCTTTCTCTAATGGTGAAGCCATTGGGGGCTCCTTCATCTTTTGTCTGATTGTTTCTTAGGCAGCATCTCTTCCCTCATTCCATTATGTGTTGCCATTTCTTTAGTCTGTTGCAACATGTTCCACATCTTTAAGGACCACTCAGAGGCTGCAGTTGGTTCAGAAGGCAGCAATCTATGTTATAATCAGGATTAAAAGGTGGCGGTACATTATATCACGTTGCACACTCTACCGTGGTTACCAATGCACTGCAGGGATAATTTATAATACTGGTGCTATAAACCCTGGCATGGCTTGTCACCAATTTTTCTATAGGATGATATTCTCCCATTGAAACTGGGGCAGCTGGTAGAATCTCCCTTCAGGGGGGTAAGGGAGACCTGGAAGCCCTGTGTTTTGATGGCAGTACCAGGCCTTTAAATAGCTTCTCAGTGGACAGCCAGTTGGCTCCCACCTTCTAAAAGCAACTCTCAACAAAGGTTGTTTGGATGCAGTTCCATTTTAGTTGCATTATGGTTAACATTTGGCTGTATTAATTCTGTTCTATGTTTCTTAACTGTGCTGTAGCTCTTTTATTTATGTGTATTTTTAATTTGTGTACTCAACTTTATATATTTTGAGTCGGAGCTGTGGCCAATGGAGACTGAGGAGGCAGTTTCATTGGTTTTGGAGGAATGAAGGAGCAGGGTGGGGCAGCCCCAGGCCCTGCAAGCTTGGAATGGCTTGCCAGCAGGGAGGAATGGGAGCAGGTCACTGGTTTTGACAAGTAGCCTGTCAGCAGCTTGAAATCTTGAAAGGTATTAACAGATTAACAGAGTTGGAAGGGACCTTGCAGGTCATCTAGTCCAACCTCCTGCCCAAGCAAGAGACCCTACATCTGCCTCTACCTAGGATTGAACTCACAACCTCCTGATTGGGAGGTGAGAGCTCCACCTCTAGGCGATAGCAGCAAATTCAAGTATTATCTAAGCCCCTATCTATCCTAGCCCAGTCCTACTTTACCATGCATTGGAAACAGAGATTGGTGGTTTAATCATCAGCAGGGATATTCACTGGGAAGGGAAAAATTAAGACAGAGAATCCCAGAAACATCGCTGTACTGTCTTCATGATGCATCACTTGGAAGCCTCATTACTCTTGGCAGAATAGAACCCAGCTACTAGGATAGTGTAACTTCAGCAGGTTTCTGACAGTTAAGCAACAGTTAAGCAACAGGAAAAACATAAAATAACACGGCCCCAAGGATCAGTTCAGTTGTCAATTTCCTAATCTGCATAGGAATGAAAGCTGCTCATTTATTTGCCTATTTCACAACTTAATATTTTAGTTTGGTTTATGTATATATGTTGAATACGCACTTCTTGTATTTTATTTGTCAAATTCTTCATGCTAATTTAAATATTACTGATTTGGAGAAGAACAATAGTTATATTCATACATTTATCTTATTTTGCAGATTGTACATGCACATAAGCCACACTTCATGGCATTACATTGTCAAGAATTTGGAGGGAAAAACTATGAAGCATCTATGTCTCACGTGGACAAGTTTGTTAAGTAAGTAATAAAAAAGGCAGACCAAAGCTAAATAAATACTTTTGCTTAGTCAACTTTAATTATTTTTGAAAAGAAAATAAATACAAACCATTTCATACCCTCTTCAAATTATTACTCTGTTCACCTCTACAATAAGTACATTATTTTATAATCCAATATTACTTATCTAAGGAGAATTGCTTGCACTACTTGTTTGACTTATCTTCCTATTACTTCAACCATTTTGAAAATAAGATTCCTAGGAAGCTGCTTTATACCAAGTCAGTGTTTGTTTATCTAACCCTGTAAGGAAGCCATAGACCTTTGCCTCCTAAACTCCTCTTTCGGTGCCTGCCAGGCCCAGTTTTGTGTATTGTTTTGATACATTGAAATATTATTCTAAAGCAAAAAGGAACAAGCATAGAGCAAAGACCAGCCTCTATGATATTATTTCCAAGAATGCCCTTGGACTCTGCATAGGCTCTCTGGACTTTCTGTGCAGCTTAATTTTTTGTAGGTAACCATGCCGTCCCACATCACCAGGACCACCTAGCTGCCAATCAGACAGTGTTAGGCTGGAGGGAAGACAAAATGGCTGCTGGGAACTCTACAGCCACAGGCCTCATGAAGAATAGAATGAATTAGCAGAGGGAAAGCTCAGGCAAACAGAGAGGTAAGCCCAGGGGTGGGCTGCTACAGGTTTGCCCAGGTTCGGGAGAACCCGTAGCTAACGTTATGGCCAGTTTGGAGAATCTCCAAATCCCATCTCACTTCTCCCACTCCTCCCCTTCCAAGAGTCTCCATGCAGCCTATTTTGGATGTGAGGTAAGTGCAGAGCCCATGCAGAGGCTTGGGGAGGGGGGGAAATGGGCCTCTTGAAAGTTCCAGAAACGAGCCCCTTTCCAGTCTCCAGAGGGCCTCTGGAGCCCAAGAAAGACAGTTTTTACCCTCCCAGAGGCTTGAGGAAAGCCTCCGGAGTCTAGGGAAGGCACACCCCCCCTGCTGTGGTTCAGGAGACTGACTAAGCCACGCCCACCATGGCCACGCCCACCCAGCAACCAGGCAGAGAACCCACTGATGAAATTTTTGAAGCCCAACCCTGGGTAAACCTCATGTGAGATGGGCAACAAACAAATTTAATAAACAAACAAAATGAGACCTATAATGAGGCAACTGGAAAGAAGGAAACCACTGAGAAAACTGGGGTAAGGGGTGGGAGGCATTTTATTTATTTCCCTCAGAACTGGCGTGAGGTAAAAGTTCTTTGAGCCATTTCCCACAGGCGGAACGAAGAGGAGGAGAATGAAAAAAGCCCAGCCATGAAAAAGTTAAAAATAAAATATGAAGAAAAAGTAATAACATTGATAGAACAGAAATAGAAAAGATTAACTAAAAGAAAAGACTCTGTTGAGACAAGTGTGTAGCTCTGTACAGATTGGCAAGAGAGATATGTAGGGATTAAGATAAGAATATAGAGTCATCAATATATGCATAAAATATATGTGTTTAAAAGTATGCAAACAAGTATAATGTTTTTGACTCTGTTTATCTAGTTTTAGTTTTATCTAGTTTATCTAGTTTTAGAAAATGTGGAAAGCATCATGTTTTAAGCTTTACTTATGCAGAAATATTGAAAATTCAGAAAGGGTTCAGGAGCACCACTGTAGAAGAAAAAAAACATGAGAACATTGTGAAATTGGACTTTAAAGAAAACAGTTTAGATAAAGAGATTACACAAAATAATTAAAATAGAAAACAGTTTTATTATTCAGTTTAAATTCTGTACCCATTGAAAGCATTTATAATTTACATTTTTTTTTTAAAAAAAATGTATACGTATTTTTTGTAACATAACCCCCTGCCTCCAGCCACTTGAAGGAACAAAAAACACAATCACTTTTCTAGGTTTCTAACATCCAGGTTTATATATTTTGAGTTAGGGTCAATCGGTTTATTGATGGTTTAAAAATAATAATAATAGAACCACCCGGGACAGTTACCTCCTTCTGATAAAGCTGACTACTTTATGCTATAGTACTTTCCATTTTGAATGGATACTTTTTCTGATTATTTTACCTCGGCAGAACAGTAATTGTATTCCACTTCAAAGAAAATTAATCCCCACAGGTCTTCTGTCTGATGTGGTTTGGTAATAATTTATTCTTGGAGTATAATTTTTTAGACATATTTTTACCACATAAGTGAATATAAAAAGAAATGTTTTTTTTCCTTTGCTGAAAAAAGAGAAACAGTGCCCTCTCCTGAGCACTAGAAAGAAGGCCCCTCTCATTTTTATTACACTAAGAATTTAGTGGAACATACTTGAAAGTTGCTTGCAAAGATGCCTGGCTTGACTTGTGAAGGAGAACTCAACAAATAAACAATAGAATAGCAATTAATTAAATGCAGCAGTTTATTTCCTTTGTTCATTTGTAACTGATTTCTCCGGTAACCTCCCAAAAAATAAGGGGCTGTTAATATGTTTTGATTTTTCGCAAATAGTTCGTTAATATTTTTACTTTACATAGTAAAAGAAATTTACTCTGCACATTTTCTTTTTAAACTTTTTTTCCAGGGAATTGCTATCCAGTGATGCTATGAAAGACTACAATAGAGCCCGGGTTTATCTGGATGAAAATTTCAAGTCACAGGAACACTTTACGGTACATTTCCTGACACACTTATTGTATGTTATAGATGACTTCACTTACTCATCTTTACAAAAGGGGGCCTTTGTTAATCTTTAGATACAATTCCAAGTAACTTTGATCAATGTTGGTCAAATAAATTCTAGGAGTTGCGTTATTGGCATATATGGAAGAATATGGTTGAGAAAGGGTTACATAAGATTTTTAGAGTATATTGCAGGTCAGAAGTAAAGTGTATTTAATTTGCAACCGCAAATGTATTTAATAAGAGCTCTCTAGATGTTAGCTTCATTTTTAAAAAGACAGAAAAGACATTAATAAAATCTGTTAGCAGCAGTGTGATAACGGCTGGAGATAATTCTCCACATAAAATAGATGACTTTACAAACCCATATAAGTAACAAAAATTTCAACTATGGTAACAAAAAGCAGGCCAGCACACCAATCAACCAATAAGAAGCCACACTCTACTAGGCATCACATAAATACTACTCATAGAAAAGCCCAAAGCATATCATCTGGTGGAGAGAAGTTCCCTGAGGACGGGCTCCAGCACAGGTCTGAAAGCTTAGAAGATTAAACCTTTGGTCCTGGTGACTGACCCAGATTGAATCCTGCAAAAAAATAATTACACATTTTAATTGCTTTCTAAGATAAAAATCATCACGTGATAGTTAGATGCTTGTAATATATTATGCATATTATCATAAAATAATCATAAATTAGAAGTTTACATAATTCTAAACCTGGATGCTATCTGAAATCTTACCACCACCATCATTCCCAAAGATTTTGAAATCATGATTTTAAGGTCAGAATTGTGGGTTGCTTAATTATAGATTGCTGTTGTGTTTGCTCTGAAATTCCATATATCCTGAATAGAGCAACTGTCTCACTGACACAATCTCACGAACACAAGCTGAGAGAAATAATCCCACAAAACTCCTTATCAGTCACCTAAATCAAAAAGAATCCAGATTAAAAATTGTAAACTAATCGATACAGATTAAGAATCAGAAATCACCGTACCTTCCCACAAATCCACAGCAAACCCTGGCTATATAAACAGCTACATGTATTCAACCTGTCCCCAGGCTTATTAAGAACATAGGTTAAAAATGACTTATCTTCTTAATGCCATTTTTATTTTTCTCAGATCTCATTCTATTTGTTCCCAAGTTAGGAGAATATACTATAGTTATTCAGATGTTGATTTTGAACTATGTTCAAGTGCCAACTCAATCATGAAGTACCGGGTAACTTCAGGCCATTCTCAATTCAATTGCTTCCTAGTCTATCCACTACTGCTTTGGGGATTAAATGAGGAGACCTCCAAGCATTCCATGCTGAATTTTCAGAGATAAGTCATGATAAAAAGGAAATGAATGAATACTTGGTTTGTGGTAGAGAGTACTTTGTTTATAAAGATCTGTGTTATTGTCGTAGCAGATAAGAACTATATGATATAATGAACAAAATTGTGACTTGGTAGAATCAATTTATTTGAAAACCTGAACACTGAAAGTAGCAAGGGAAGAGTACATCAACCAAATAACAAACAGTCAACTAACAGAAATACATATGTAATGAATGCTGAAGATATTTCACTTTCAATATAAATGCCCCTACAATGATGAATTTCGGGACTTTAAGCTAATGTGACCTTTAAATAAGCTAGGGACTGTGCTGCAGTATAGAATAACATTACCTTAAAATCATGTTCTCCTGATTGCAAAAAATTGTAAAGTTAATTTTTGTTAGATTAATGACATTTGAGCAATATTTGCAGTCAGGCTTGCCTCAATTAATTGGCCATTAACTGAAAAAAGAAATTGAATTTGTCTTGTATATAAATCCTATGTTATTAATGGCTTTCAGAAAATTCAGTGTATTCCCAGAAATGAAAAACACATGCTTGATCTTGATGAGCATATTATCTGTCAGAAGGAACTTTTCTAAATATAATAAAATGATTCAGGAAGACTGATATAATTTAATTTAGTACAAGGAGAATTCAAATATTTGATTAGTTCATTTTAGATCATTTTACTTCTTTGGGGTGGGAGGCGACTACATTTTCTTGTCTCCTATCCCCCCAGCCTCTTGTGCTGAGCACACTTTCACCACGAGGTGGAGCCAGGATATTACTTTTACACAAAATTAAATCCTCTTGGTGTGCAAATTATAGCAATCAGCTAAAGGATTTGGTTGCTGAATATTTCTTCGGCAAATTTGGAGAAATTCGGAAGGGTGTATTATAGATCTGGATCTGGTTTCCTGTGCCACATTTGGTTTTCAATGGTGGCTGTCATCAGTTGAATAGATTTTTGTATATTTATTTATAAATATGGGATTGAGATTTAAACTTTGTAATTTGAAAATCTATCTGAAGTTCTGTTCGGTTGCATTTTTCTTCTGTGCCATTTTTTTTTTAATAGAGGTGATTCTCTTTTCAGTCCTTAGTCTGAAAGAATAATTTGACTCTTATCTCTAAGTCAAAAACATATTAGACCAGTTTAGATGATAACTTTATTTGAATGGGCGTAGAAATTGTGCCTTTTATTCCTATCAACAGTGCTCGTCTTCGTTTGAATGCATAATCATAGTTGGATATGCTTTTACCTACCAGTAGTTTCAATTGGTTTTATTTCACACAAGTCAGTTTTCAGGAAATGCCATTTCTAAGCCTATGCATGTTGGATTGGAAGAAGCCATTTCAGGCAGCTAGTTTCTTTATTATCTCTCTTTGTTATCCTTTCCTTGAAGCAACTTACTTCAGCGTCTAACTTTTTATGATTTTAAAAGAGGTACTATTTGCCATCAGTTAGGCCTGTAAAATGTCTTTGAAAGTTTTCAAAAAATTATGTGGCAAATCATTGTTGGAAGTGACTGTCCCCCATTTCCTTTAATTTAGTGACTGTAAACTTTTGTTTTAATTATGTAATATGTATGTACAGTATGTATTTATGTATGTACATGCATGTAAACATACTTCAAATATGTAATTGAGGTTTTTCAGCAAAAATAGTGATGTACTGTATTAACCATTAATATATTAAATACAAATTTCAGTAGATCTTAATCTGAATATTTTTTTAAAAAATTGCATTATTATATGTAGTAAAATGTTTTGTCAATTTGTAGTAATAATTACATATATAAAACCTCTTCCTCAGAGATAGTTTTTGACTATGGTTTTTTAAAGTTGTAATGTAGGAAAAAGTCATGCCATTCAAAAAAATAATAATTTATTCACATTGAAAAAAAATATGCAGCCTACAAACTCTTCTTGTGAAATGCTTATCAGTGTACATATAGCCAATTTGAAGTAGCTACTGCAAAATTAGTGTCTTTTTATTACTTTAATTTTAACAAAAATGGGTAAAAGTAATCATCTTAATTACAATCCATTTTTGTCATAAATGTTGTTCTTGGAAATTAAAATCTTTTTCTATATTCCTTTAAAAGTTAAATGATTTTACTGAATAATGATTTGTAAGTATATATTTTATATTGATTGCTTTGGTTAAATATTGATTACCTATTACCTATTTTATTTCTAATCAATCAAGGAGAATATTTGGTTCTGTGCTCAATGTTTCTGTGGGTAGATTAATTTCAATTGGTGTTTGTCTGGCAGACAAACTTATAAACCCTGCTTATACATTTAAACATGCTTGTTTTATTCTTTCCAACTCAAAGGAATGTTGGAAAGAAATTGTGCAAAGGGACTGAAGACTTTATCTTGTCCACAGTAGAATTCTAAAAAGAAGAAATGAACAGGATCAGATTTGATGTGGGAGCAATAAAAGAAAAATTAGATCTGAAAATATTCTATTAGAAACTGCAAGTAAAAATTCCTCCATTGCATATCTATGGGAGAGGCAATTGGGCAACGGATTAGAATATTGCCACCTGTTGTGTTCTGCTAGAACAGTCACTCTCCCTCCCAGTCATGTGACCAGAATATATGTACCATATTTTTCAAAGTATAAGAAGTAGCGGAGTGTAAGACGCACCAAGGTTTTGAAGAGGCAAATTAAAAAAAAAAATTTGCACTCTGCAGACCTCCCAAAAACAGCCTTTAAAAAAAAGGCCTGAATAGCCTTTAGGAGGCTTGTAGAGTGCTCGGAGGGGGGGGGGGCAAAACAAGCAAAAATGGCTGTGTTTCGCAAAAACGGGCCCGATTTTTGTCCAAAAAATTGCATGCATAACCTTTAGGAGGCTTGTAGAGTGCTTCTGGAGGCAGGTGGGGAGGCAAAATTGAGCAAAAAACCGCCCGTTTTTCCTTTCTGCCCCCCCCCCCATCCCCCAGGACCACTCTGCAGGGCTCCTAAAGGCTATGCACGGCCATTTTGGAGAAAGGGCAGGGGGGTTTCAGGAGGCAAAATATGCTGTATTCAGTGTATAAGACACCCAGATTTTCTTTTTTGAGGGAAAAAGGTGCATTTTATACTCCAAAAAAATACGGTAGCCTTGCTTGTAGCCTGAAGGGAAAAAATACACAGAATAAAATATCAATGTCTCTTCTAGCCAACATTGAAAAGGATTTCAAAGAATTCCAGAAGCCATTCTCTGAATATTTTCCCTGTCGTTTTGATATTTTCCATGAAATGTCAAGTTAAACCCGGAAGCCTACGAATGAATATAACAACAAATAATTTGCCTATGATTTATGTACTAACTGTTCCCAGCCACGGGTTGCTATGGCCCAGTCTGGATAAATGGCCAACCAATCTGTGTGTAGATCTACACCTGCACACACAAACACGTACACACAACCACCATATAGCCCCCAACCTATCTACCTACTGTATTTCTCCCTCTACCTACCTACCTACTGTATTTCTCCATCTCCCTCTCTATCCCTCTACCTACCTACCTACTGTATTTCTCCTTGAATCTAATGGACAGAGTATTTTATGTCATAAAGGATGACATAATACCTGTGGCCTACTGCTCTCTCTGTATCCATCTACCTACCTTTTTTACATTTCCATTGTGTGTGCCTGGCACAGGTGTGACATCTACACACTCTACCTATATCATTGGTGCTGTATTTCAAAGGAATGCTGTGAAAATTTGCAAGCGATCGGTGCATTACTTTTGGAGATTAGCGGTTTTGAACAAACTCTTGTTACATTTTTATTTATATAGATTAGTTGACTCACTTTCCCAATAAGGCCCCTTTGTAGTCTATACCATTTCGAGATTGAAAGTACCTGGAGGGTGCTAAGCTGTACATTGGAAGAAAGGGGAGAGAATGAAGGAGAACAGAAGAACAACATGTGGCAAGGTATCAAGTATCAGGCTAAATTTTAATACTCTTAGTCTTATTTTGGCATAGGAGGATTCAGCCATTTTAGTCTGTACACTGTGACTGAAGCCTTATTGCTGCCTGAACCTAGGCAGTTTTGACATAGCCAACAAGATATAGGTAGTCCTTATATAACTGGGACTACAACTGGGATTGAGAATCCCATTGCTAGGCAACATATCACTAAGTGAAACATCATGTGACCACACCTGACTTACAATGTTCCATTGCAGTCATTAAGCAAATCACCCATGATCATTAAGTGAGGCATCAAGTGGCTACAACTTGTGACTTTACCGCTGGCTTCGTCATTGATTTTGTCAGAAGTCAACTGTGATGCTTCCAAATGACAATCATGACTGCAGGATTCTATGATGGTCATAAATGCATGCCAATTGTGAAGTATCCAAATCTTGATCATATGACCATGAGGGTGCTGAAATGGTCATAAGTTTGCTGACTGGTCATAAAGTTAACTTTTTTCAGTACCATAGCGACTTCAAACAGTCACTAAATGGAACAGTCATTAACCAAGGACTGTCTGGATTGGATTAGTGACAGGATTTGCATTAAAGTCTATCAGGAAGATATTTAATTTGGTTGTCATTGTATACATATTTACTGTAAAGTAAATCCTACTAAACTAAACCGATTCAGACTCTAATTTTATATATTGCAGTTATTTAAAAAATAAGTTTTATTTTAAAAAAGAAAATCTTGCTGTGGTCTCTGAGGAAAATATAGTAGGAGAAAGCAGCTTGTTTAACAGCTTGTTTTGGTCTTGAGTACACATAGTACCCTCTGATTTCTGTGAAATTTAAGTACAAACTAAAGGTCTTTTAAAAATTTTAGTGTAATGGGGCAGTGATGGAAATAGAACAAGAACTTCTTGAGGAGCAAATATTAGACTAGATAAAGTTGTCTTCTTGGAATAGGACTGTGTCTCCAATGATTAAAATGGGACATAATTGCTTACAAAATAATGAAGTTCTATGTGAAAAAAATTGCTAATGCATTTGCCAGTAGACATCCAGCTAATTCATAAATAAGAACACTGTGACTCGTTGGATAAATAGCATGAATGCTATTTAGT
Organism: Rhabdophis nuchalis; assembly: GCA_039707465.1. Lineage (NCBI taxonomy): Eukaryota > Metazoa > Chordata > Lepidosauria > Squamata > Natricidae > Rhabdophis > Rhabdophis nuchalis. The sequence continues at coordinate 76,030,603 of CM077645.1, forward strand.
GTTATGAACTCTTGGGTATATTAGAGCTTTAGAACTATTGCATTTACTATAATGAAGTATTGATGGCAGAAAACAAAGCAGCACTTCATGCTATATGCTCTTTTTATATTAAAATCATAAGACAGTCCAAAGTCACATTTTCTCTTATATACATTTCCAAATAAAAACTTCAATAATGTGCACCAAATGAATTTAACAGATATGAATTTAGCTGATATTTTAAATAATGTTCCTATTTCCTAATATATTATGTATTATCTATTTAGAATTTCACGCTAGAAGCATTAATTCATAACATTTATTTATGGATTTATATTTTTGTCTCAAAAAGATAGTAATGTTGAACATTACACAGTATTTGTGAAACATATTCTATATCGATAACTTGTTGATGTAATCATTTCTTAGAGGTAAGCCCCATTGGATACAGTGAATACAGTCAATATAAAAGATAAAAAAAGATTAAAATTTATAAAAACACAGTAATAAATAACAATACTCATACCTAGTAACCAACTTCATATATAGAATGAATTAAATAAATCGAACACAGGTTCAATATCTGTAAATTTGCTCTAAAGCTCAGAATACAAGGGAATGATCAGGTAACAGTGTGCATGGTGTTTGGTGAATCACAGATGTGGGTATTTCATTAATTACATGAAAGAGTTGCAGCACCAATTGGGAAAAAGTTTTTCTCTGTAGTATTCTGTTTGTACACAGATATGTCTTGATCAGATCTTGTACTTGGATGTATGTGTGTGTATTTACCATAAATTAAATATAGCCTATGGATGAAAGATCTTTTCTAAAGAAAAAGTTTGCATCGATAAAACATTCTGCAATTTACAAAGCAGAAAAAAGTCCTGTTTTACATTATGAATTTAATGTGTATGAGGTTTTGCAGCAAGTTCTATTACTTTTATTAAAAACAAAAGGTAACTTGCTTCCTAACTTGTTTTATTTTAGCTCTTTGCTCTTTGCCTTGAGTATTGAAATGCCAGAAATACTTATTTGTTCTTTTGTTAAATTTAACAATAGTTGCAATGTACAACTCAAACTAGACACTCTCTGACACTAAGAAAATGTTTTTACTTAGATGTAGAGGGCTTTCCAAGTGTCTATTGATCAGTGATCTCCAACAGCATAGAAATAATGTGTCTAATTTAACTGGCCACATGGAGGAGTATAGGAAAAGCATTACTTATCCCCTGAAACGTTTAGAATATCAATAGGAGGACACAACATTAATGACTTTCCTATATTGCAACCTCAAAAACGACTAAATGAGGAAGAAATTATGCATTTGTTTTCCTATAATTTTACCAGTTGTCTTGTTATACTGCAACCCTAAGGCATTAAGAGTGAAATGTCACACTAAGACTTCTTTCCTAACAATTTGTTTGACATGCAAACTGTGCAGCTTTCCTATACCCTGCCCCCTCCCTTCACAATGCAAGGGGAAAAGATTGTTCACTTCAGAACCAAGCCATGGATTCTCCTAGGTGAGTACTATGGAACTTAACTTGCAATTATTTGATTCACAGCTTTGCAACTTCCTGACACGTTTTCTCCCTGATCAGCCACTAGAATGCCTATAACAGAACATTGGGCAAACATACTGTATGCTGTGCTGTATGAGGTGGAAGCGACAGGAAAGCAGATATGGCTTTTATATAAAATGTCATTCAATATAAGAAACTAAGAAAATACGTGGACATTATCATATTGGGTATTTTTCACTTTCTGTTCTGCATTTCCTGCTCTTAGGAGAGGTATACCAGATACACAGGACATGATTGCATAATGTTCTCTCTTGCAAAATGTTAAGTAATAAAGGAGGTGGAAAATTGAAGGCTATTGGGGAGAAGCTACCTGGATTCTGTTTCTGCACATGGATAATTGCAGTAGATGCGAAAGATAGTGATTGGGGGGAAACCATTTGAGCTTCATGGTTGGGTTGAGATTTACATATGGATCTCACCAATCAGTCTAAATCAGTCTAACTGTTCCATAACATTAGCTTTTGAATGGAAAACAATTCCATCTTTATTATCGTGTGTATCTGCTTAATATTATTAGGGTCTAAATTGGTAATAGAATTTAGCCTTCTTATAAAATTACATTTGTCATTTATTTCCAATTCCACTTCAAACAAAGTAGGGATAATCATTGGTTTATAGAGCCATGCCATTTTAACCAATACTTATATGTGCTGTATAACATAGAAATACAATAAAATTGGAAAGTTGCAAAACATTTTAAAAATAGATCAAGTATCTACATAATGATATATTTAAATTGCAACTCCTTTGTTAAAAATTTATTGGACTGGCCCTTAATATTGAAAATGACCAAGAAAACTAGCATCTTTGCATTAAAATCAAAATATCATATGAGATTTCACTATACTATTTGTATATGTATATTTCATAAGTATAGGTACATACATATTTGTCAATCGGCTTGGGAATCCAGCTGGTTTTATGAGCACTCAATGGAGGAAAGAAGAGTTTCTTTTCTGTGCTCTATATTGTTCCTACCTAGAAGATTGTCTGGTGCCCTTCAAAAGTTTTGACATACATATCTGGAGCATGCATAGAACAAGATTATTGCAGTACTATTGCATAGAAATCACAGAAAGAGAAAGACATAAGAAATGCAGATGGAGCATTCAAACCAGGGGGGCAAAGGTCATATAAAACTAGGAACAAACACTGTTATATCTTTTAAATGCCTTTTGAAATAAAAATGTGATCCAAATATGTAAATAGGAGAATTTATTCAAAAAGAGAACTTTGCAGCTGAAATTCTGCAACTACATTGTCACTACTAAATTGTCCAAGACAGGAATAACTCCTGTTGGGCTATTAAATAAGAAGATGATATCTCTAATCTACTTTTAGATGAGAATATTTGCATTACATTGGATATTACAAATATTTTTTTAAAAAGTGAATAAAAGATAACTGAAATTATTAGATGCTTTTTTTGAGCTTCAGGCAGATTTATATAAAAAAGCTTATTCTTAATATATTAACAATACTGTATATAGTATTAGATATTGATTTTCTTGGCCATTTTCAATATTAAGGGTCAGACCAGCAAATTTCTAACAAAAGAGTTGTAATTTAAAATGCAATTATGCTGATACTTGAGTTATTTTTAAAATGTAAGCAAATAAAAGGAATTGATTCAGACATATTATTTTTTGAATGTCTAAAAGAAAAGAAAACTTTTCTAACTTCAAAAGGAGAGAGTAATTTTACTTCATGCTAACCTTGAATTTCTTTGTGATATCCACCAAGGTTTTGTTACTTTTTATAATGGCAGTTTTACACACTTAAATCCTACAGTGGCATAGACATGCACGGATGCTGAGGCTGTAAGGTGATGTGAATGTCTTCTTTTGACAGTTTACTTTTCAAAGTGAGCTCCAGTCTAATCCCTTAGCTAATATGGTGCATGAAAACAGATGATACACTGATAGCTTTTAGATATGCGTATTTTTAAAGTCTGAAAGAAACAAAGCTTGGAGATAATTAGATTTATATAGTATTATGATTTTAAAGATGCAGTTTTATTTTGTGAACTTTATATAAGCATTTTGAAAATTCTACTTTATAAAAATAGGAAATGTGAAAAAAATATACTATATCTCTCTCAAGCTTAATAGAAATTAACGAACTGGGTTATCTCCGTCTTTGCATTAACTAGTTTAAATAGTGCAAACTAGATTTAATATACTTTCCTAAAAAAAGTGTACTTCCAATGTTTTTTAAAACATGTACATTGTTAATTAAAATATTCATGATCACATCACCTGTGGCAACTAAATAAGTTTCAGAAGTGGTTTGCCATTTTGACCTTCCTAGGACTGAGAGAGATTGACTGCCCAGGATCACCCATCTGGCTTCATGCCTAATGCAGAAATAGAATTTACAGTCTCCAAGTTTTTATCTATTGTCTCAACAAGTACATCAAACCGGCTCTTTCCCAGGCATTTCCCAGGCTAAATGCTATTATGTTTTCTTTTCAATTACAATTATATCTGGAGTGTGGCATCCTAGATAGTAATCAGTTTAAATGCAAAATCCCATGAAATTGTAATTTCATAATTTTCATCAACATTTCCAGTTTGGGGTTTGAAAATCAGATTATTATATGGTTAATCTTTGGTGAGATTCACAGCCTTTGGGGCTGGTTGGTAGCTCAACAGCTCAAGTCCTAATCAAGGACCTAGGAACTGTTAGGTAACGTTGGAGGATATAAGTTGTTCCAAGTAGGGTGATTTTTTGTAAAGTCAGAATGTTCAAGTCCGGTAAATTTAGAATTCCCAAATAGTGAGGTAGCCCTTTAGGTATTGCTCCAAGGGCTCCCATTACAATCGGGACAACCCACACTTTCTTTTTCCACAGTCGCTCAACATCAATTTGCAAGTTGTTTATTATTATTATTATTGTTGTTGTTGTTGTTGTTGTTGTTATCTGTGGTTAATCTTTGGTGAGATTCACAGCCTGTGAGGAACCTTTTTTTCTTGCTGATTATTATTATTATTATTATTATTATTATTATTATTATTATTATTTTAATCTTTGGAGAGATTCACAGCCTTTGGGGCTGGTTGGTAGTTCAACAGCTCGAGTCCTAACTCAACAGCTCAAATCCTAACCAAGGACATAGGAACTGTCAAGGTAACGTCGGAGGATATAAGCTGTTCAAAGCAGGGTGGCCCTTTGTAGAGTCAGAATGCTCAAGTCTGGCAAACCTAGAACCTCCACATAGCGAGGAAGTCCCCTTGGTAATGCTCCAAGGGCTCCGATCACAATCGGGACAACACACGACTTTCTCTTCCATAGTCGCTCAACTTTAATTTGCAAGTCCCGGTATTTTGTGATTTTTTCTTGCTGCTTATTTTCAATTCGTGCAATGTCAACGAACCATACTTTTTTCTTTTCAATTATTGTTATATCAGGTGTGTTGTAGGACAAGTGCCTGTCAGTCTGAATTCTGAAGTCCCACAAGATCTTGACTTTCTCAGTCTCTAAAACATTCTCAACCTGATGTTTCCAGTGATTTTTGCTGTACTCAAATCCAAACTTCTGGCACAATTTCCAGTGAATGATCTTAGCAACACAGTTATGGCGTTGTAGGTAGTCCGTTTGTGAAATTTTGATGCACCCACTGATCAGGTTGTCGACTGTCTCATCTTTCTCATTACAAATTCAAAATGTTGGTAGTAACATGTTGAATTTTTCCCTTCATGCAGTTGTGGTTAAGGCTTGTTCTTGAGCTGCCAAAATAAAGCCTTCTGTTTCTTTTTTCAGTACTCCCGATCCTAACTAGTTCCAAGGTATTTTTTGGTCAGCTTTGCCTTCAATACTTTTCAAGTATTGGCCATGCATAGCTTTGCTTTTCCAATTTTCAGCTAGTTTCTCAATTACTTTTTCTTATAGTCAGCTTTTGACTTAGTTGTCTTTAAAAGGCCTCCTTTATTTACTTCCTTAATCATTGGTTCTTTACTTTTCTGGATGTAATCATTCAAGCTGTGTCATTATTATTATTATTATTATTATTATTATTATTATTATTATTATTATTATTATTATTATTATTATTATTATTATTTTGCGCAGGTATCAATTGGTATCAGTAGTGGCTATTTTGATGTGATATTATTTATAGTCAGCTGGAGAAATTTTGTTGCATCCAATAATTATGTAATTCATGGTTTCATCTTTTCTTGACAAAATCTGCATTTCTTGTTGTTGGTTGATACATATTAAACAATTGATTTCATCATTTTTCTTGGTAATCCTTATTCTTAAGCTATGTTGTGGTCTGCCAGCGGATCTGGCAGCAGATTCAGACAGTGAGGAGGTTGGGGAGGAACATTTGCCAGTCCTGGAGTTTGAGGAAGGCTCTGACAAATGCACTGCATCAGAGGCAGAGATGGAGCCAGGGCCGTTTGACAGTTATCAGCTGCCTTTCGAGTCAGACATCAGTGGGGCAGAAGAACAGCTGGAGTCTGCTCCCAGTGTGTGTATGTGCAGAGCTGCCAGAGGAAGGGAATAGCTAAGAAACAAGGGTCGACTCGGGAGTAAAGCCACAAATGGCCCCTCCCATAGGGAATAAAGAGGATCAAAAAGGGAGGGGAATTTGAAGGAGGGAATTAGTTCAATTCATTAGGGTGAAGATCTGTTCCTGACTTCTTGCCAAGTATTGTCTGCTACAGAGTGGTGTTAGGAAGATATCAGCCTGGCAGCTATCCAAGCCTGATAAAGGTCTGTAGTTGTGAAATCTCTTGAAAGACTGTTGGCCAAGATTTTGCTGGAGAGGAATTCACTTTAAACTAAATAAAAGGGGTTTTATCAGGACGAGGAGTTGGCTTCGTCAGGAGTTTAATTTGTCCAGTTCAAGCTGAGTCCAGTCTACATTACCAGTAGTATATATGGTTATTGATTCTGCCCGTATATTTATAGCTTTGATTGTATTTCCACCATTTAATTTAGGTTTTTACATTTTTAAAGGGACTAAACTTTAATTTCATCATGTGACCCCATTCAACTATTCCTTGGTGTTTGTAGCTTTTCTCTATGGGCAAATCGTTAATGATATTCCCATTTTTGTATCATATACTTCCATTTAGTTCCTTTTTTTCCCTTTCCTTACACTGAGCATCACACATTTATCAAATCAAATTCCATTTTGATTCCATTACTTTATATTCTTAAAAGATTAAGATTTAAACATTTCAGGTTTTTTATAAAGTACATTACAATACAATACAGTAGCAGAGTTGGAAGGGACCTTGGAGATCTTCTAGTCCAACCCGCTGCCTAGGCAGGAAATCCTATACCATTTCAGACAAATGGCTATCCAACATCTTCCTAAAGCCTTCCAGTGTTGGGGCATTCATAACTTCTGGAGGCAAGCTGTTCCCCTGATTAATTGTTCTAACTGTCAGGAAATTTCTCCTCAGCTCTAAGTTGCTTCTCTCCTTGATTAGTTTCCACCCATTGCTTCTTGTTCTACCCTCAGGTGCCTTGGAGAATAGTTTGACTCCCTCTTCTTTGTGGCAACCCCTGAGATATTGGAACACTGCTATCATGTCTCCCCTAGTCCTTCTTTTCATTAAACTAGACATACCCAGTTCCTACAACCGTTCTTCATATGTTTTAGCCTCCAGTCCCCTAATCATCTTTGTTGCTCTTCTCTGCACTCTTTATAGAGTCTCCATATCTTTTTTACATCGCGGCGATTATTTTCCATCATCTTTGCTTTAAAATATCTTGTCTAATAAATAGGATATCTTTCCACTTTGTTTTAACAAATTAGTAACAAAGTTTTGTTTCATTCAGTACATGAATGAGGGTATCAGTGATATAAACCAATGGAAATCTATTTAAAAAATCCTCTTGTGATGTTTACATTTCCATTTTCTTCACTAGTTATCATCAAAGTTGTTTTTGTTTTTTCATAGCTTCTGTTGCAAAATTCTGAATGTTTGGCCTAATGCAAGCATTTCTCTTATCCTGTGGAAGTATAAGAGAATCAAATGTCTTTTTATAATCAATATAAACCATTTGTAACTTGGTTTCTCTTCACTTAAAGTTTTAGCAATAAATCATTTTCTTTCATGTAAATTTCTGCAGTTATTTTTCTGTTTGCATGAAATTGCGGTTGCTAATATATCAGTTAGCAACTTGAACACTGCTGACAAGTAAATGATCTGCAGTTGTTTGCAACTGCATCCTTACCTCTTTTAGTCTAAAAATATCTACTAATTGTCATCTATTCTTCAACTTTTTCAAATTGTCTTTTATAGAGATGCATCAGATATTTCAACTAAAATCCATATACTCTTTTTTTTCTGTTGCAGTCTTGTTCTTCACCTTTTTGCTTGCTTTTTAATCATTTCCGATGTTAAGATTATATCATCCATTTTGACTGGTCAATTTTTCCCCACTTTCAGTTATTCATATTTCATCTTTATTATGTTCTTTTGGATTATGCCAGATGTCATTTCAAAATTTTAATGTTTCATGTTTAGCAGGGCAAGCATGTTTATAGTATTTTCCAGCAGTATTTTATAGAACAAATGCTGGTTTGATTTATTTACCTCAATATCATTCAATTTTCTTTGAAATAGCTGATTTTTTCCTGATACATCTTTAATCATGCTTGCACCAGAATTAGATTTTCTGTAATATTTTCTTGATCTTATTTCTTTCCTTCAACTTTTTCATATTACTGATATCAGCTCAAAATTATCATCTTTCCAAATGAAATTTCTATTTAGATGATTGTTGCTTTTATTTTACAGTGTTGTATCTTAACTCTAATATATCACTGGTGTGTGATATTATTATGGTTTGCTGCAGAGTCATCCAGATGTTTAGACTGGATTTGGCATTTTTATGCACCACCATCATCAATATTAGTATTTTTATGCACATGGAGTCTTACATACTATTTGGTTCACCTTCAATTTAGTAAAATAAAGAACATCTTTATAGCAGAGATCTCCCAAGTTGATGTGCAAAACAACTGAGTATTTAATATAGTATCTCTTACTGTTCACAGTATCTCATCCCCATTATAGATTATTTCTTTTGCATCGTTGTTCTTTGTTACTTCATTATATTTTACAAACATTTCCTTTATGATGGTGTAAACTTGAAAACAATGTGCTATAAGAGGATTATTTCTCAGCAAGCAAAGAAAGGAAAGGAAAGGAAAGGAAAGAAAGAAAGAAAGAAAGAAAGAAAGAAAGAAAGAAAGAAAGAAAGAAAGAAAGAAAGAAAGAAAGAAAGAAAGAAAGAAAGATGTAACACTAGAATGAAAGCTTTTGTAGTCTTTTTTCGTCTAGTGTTTATCCTGTTTCCCTAGTTCTTTTTGGCATCCAGTTTCAGGCTGGAGGGATTATGTCCTGTCACCTTCAGCCTGTCTCAAACATCAATCTGTATTAGAAGAATAAAATAAAATGCTAGCAATTCAGACATTTTAGGACAGTTGAACTGGGCAGTTGAATTTCAGTGAATCTCCATGCAAAATATTTCATGTGCTTCATTGTGGCATTGAAAGGAGGGCTGAAAGAATAACGGTGCAATAGCAGGAGGTAATAAAATAATGTCTAGTAGTCCCTTGATATAGGTGAAAGAATTGAAACTTAGCAGAATTTGAAATTAAAATATCTAACCTTGTTTTCTATGACAAGAGATATCTGTCATAATTTTTAGATTTTTCTGACTGAGTGATGCCAAATGTTAGAACAACTTGGTATACGCAAAAAATGCATGTATCGCCAGCGGTATTCCAAATTTTCCATTTGTCAGAATAATTTAGTCTAGAATTCATTGAAGGATAATAAGGTTTTAGTCATATTAATTTGCAGGACATCCAGTTGGGGAAGCTTGGTCTGTTATACTTGTACCACCATATTTTGGGGGGTTTAGCATATGGAGGCGGTCATTTGAAGATGTTGTTATTCATTAAAAATGGCTATTCATATACTAATCAAATGTACCTGAGCATTATTAGTATAGTTTTCCTACTGGCCTGCATATTTTCTTCAGGAGCAAACTGATTGAAAAGCTTGTGTGTACCATTCAGGATTCATTGCTGCAGATTATACAAAAACACACGGCTGCAATTCTTTCTATTGGCCATAACTCTACACCCCTTCATGGTGGAAAGATGCATTGCTATATGATATAAACATGATATATGACAACACAGAAATTAATTTATTTTGCTCCTCCTTTGTGTGACATTTAAACTGAAGTTGAGGGATGGGAATTAACATATCAGATCATGTTTCTAAGTGCCACATTTCCCCAACATTCTAATTTTATATCGTGTGAGCAGATGTATTTAGATACCAAGCACTTATTACATTAAATGTTAACATTAACAAAATGAATTGGTATCACAAGATTTTTGTTTGTGTTTGTTATAGCCTTTATTTGTTAATATCTACATCCTCCTTGACTCTACTCCCTGAATTCTGGTAAGTGTTACTTAGCTGCTAGAAAAGCATCTAATTTTCTGATGAAAAGGAAGCAGCACATGTTGGTGCAAAGATGACAAGTCAGGTGATCTGCTGACTTTGTTCCTGACTTTCTCTCCTTCCTCCTTAATTCTTGCAATTGAGAGAACCACTGGGTGATAGTTCTTTACTGCGGAAGATCCCATTTTCCATTCCCACACACTTTCTCTGTGTTGCTTTTTTAATATTTTGGGAAATGTATGAAAAAATGATAGCATTACAGATATTGCCTTGCAAAATGTGGAGGGGCAAGTTTAAAAAAGAACAAAAGATTCATGATTAGGACATTGCTTTATAAAATAGATTATCTCTTTTTCTCCTTTTCTCTCTTTTCCCATCCCCCCCCCCCCTCGTTTATGTTGGGCAAAAGACAGGTCTGATAAAGTGAGAGGAAACAAGATTGGTTTTCTAAGGGCACTAGGCCCTTCATGATCAGCTAAATCACAGGCTGTCTCACTCCCTGGCTGGGTAATGACCTGCTCCCTGCACCATGGCACCTGCACCCCCCATGGGACATTATGATGTGCACCTAGGCAACTGCAGGGGCCCACACTGAAGGTGAAGCTGTCATATCGATCTTTTTAGCTCTAAAATATGAGCCACTTTACTCTGCTCCCTGATGCTGTGATGTGAAAAATAATAACTTGGATCCAAATTAAAAATATTGATCTTTGGATGGTGTTGAAAGTAAATAAACACCTTCCGAAGTTTTCAGGTCAGCCGAGAAATGGTATTCAGCAGTAAATGTGTCGGCGTGTCAGAATCCAGGGTTCTTGATCTGTTTTTCCTTTTGAATTGATTTTTCATTATTTACTTCCTAAAAGTGTTGGAATTTGGTCCTCCACTGCTAAATCCCAGTGTTCAGGCAAATTATTTCTTTGGAGCTTCTGAGGTGCTCCTAATCCACTCACTCATTGATTGATTGATTTTTGACTCAATAAACTTGCATTACCCTTGCTTTATTTAAGGCTTCCATCATAATTTTTTGTACATTTAGGCTTGACTTTTTTATTTCCCTCTAACAGATGAGCTGACATTGAACTATCAAACATGTGGGAAAACAATTGCCACAGGGTTAATTTTATTGCTAGCTCCATGCATTTTAAGTAGGTGTTGGGTATTTTCCACTCCCGACTGATAAATTGCTGCTGAACCACTAAAGCTTAAAAATGAATGGGAGCACAGTAACTACAACAAAAATCCACTTATATAAATGTATTGCAGAGCAAACAAGAGAAGACATAACATTTTATTTCAGTAATGTATTTTTTTTATTTAAATGTTCAAAGAAAGAACAAGCTTGCTGTAATAAAACACTTATTGTAATATTATCCATGCAGTAAAGTGAGTGAAATGGTTGCATGTTCCTAATAGAGCATGAGATAGAATTCTGCAGTTTGGTTTCATAAGTATTTTATTCTTGGTAAACAATCACACTGTTGGTTCATTTCTCTCAGCAAATATTTCTTGAAATAAAAACATTCTCATACATTTTTCCTAATAAATTTACACAAAATAATTTAAGTGAATGCATGTTATCAATGGTTTCTTATCCTGATCCTAAAAGATGAATTCTGTGGACCCATGAACAGGAAATGGCAGTAATGACATTTTTTCAACATTTTTTTCAAAAACTTTTGCTTCCTGAACAACTTTTGGTGATTATGATAGAGCCCCTCAAACTGAACACAAATATTTCAGAATGAGACATAAAATTATCTTTTAATGGCTATAATGTATGTAACCACATAATGTTTCCAACACACTGCATGTGTTCAACAGGGCTAAAAGTGTTTTACTGCTGATTTTTGTTTGTATTCAGTGTCTGATTCATCTTGCTGCAGTGTCCAACAATAATCATCCACCATTGATATATTCCAGTAATCCTGATAACCATTGTTCAATGTGGAAATGTCCTGGTGAAAACTTTCACAGTGTTCATCATTGACTGCATCTAGATTTTGGGGGAAGAAATTCAAATGTGAATGCAGAAAATGAATCTTAAGTGACATATGCACATGTTGTAAGATGTTAGTTATCAGCTGAATGTCGTTTGTTGTTCTCTAATTTGGAAAATAATATATTTGAAAGCTTTTCAAACAATTTTCTCTGGCCCCACTAACAGATCTTCAAACCCCTTGTCATTGATGATATATCTGATCAACAAAATTCCTTCCTTAATCTTGTCATCCGTTATTCTTGAACATCTTTTTCAAATAATGCAATCTCCTTTCTTGTTCATCGCTTTCACATAATTTTTCATCAATCTGAGTTTTATGTGAAGAGAAGCAAACATTTTTTCATTCATTCATTCGTTCATTCATTCATTCATTCATTCATTCATTCATTCATTCATTCTGTCCTTCTCAGGTCAACAAGTGATACATGTGCCACATTATCCTGTTCTTGAACCAAATTCTTTCAGTTAAATTTTTTAATGTAATGTGACTCTTGCATGGCTACCTCATTTACATATGTATCCAAGCTACATTCCAAGCACCAGAGCCATTACTTTTAGATCTCTACACATATTCCAGTTGTATTTGGTGTATAGGATGTGCTTCAACAACAGTTCCATGTTTTTGTATGTGTCTTTCATGTGGGCAACATAGTCAACAGAAGGATGTGCATTGCCACTGTGTAACAAGACAGCCTAGAGGCTTAACATTGATGAATCAATAAAGACATGCCATTCTAGCATCTTCTAACCTAAGCAAAACATTATTGTTATAAAACAGTATGTGATAGATTAAACTACATGTTATTTTCATGATTAGCAGCCAAAAATCTATAAGATACACTCAAAAGTATTCAAGAAGCAAAATCTTAGTTGTAATGTCCAGTGTTATCCATGTTTTAAGGACTGATAGTTGATGATGTTGTTAGCATCTATTGCAGTGATCATCTAATTGTTTTCCTTCTCTGCAGATCTTGGGCTTTCCTCAAATTAACATAAGCCATCTGTTCATGTTATATCCAGAAAAGATCTGTGCTTGCATCTATACCTGGCTATTAGTATGTTGTAAGGGAGGCATTTTAGGACCTGGAGCTGCATTGCATTTCCTTATTTTTCAGCGCTAAGCTGCGTATCTTACTGATTAGGTTACATTTTCAAAGATTTCATGTTTCTGAAGATACATTAAACATTACCTTAATATTTTGGGTCCATTCAAAATCTTAAAACTTTGGAAGAACTTGAAACAGCCATTAGTTTTTTATGTGTAACTGCTGCATTTTGAAATGTGAGGTTGGTGGCATTGTAATTCTATCAACCACATAGGGCCTTCTCGTTGTGTATGGAGTACCATTTATTTATTTGTTAGACTTAGAGCTACTTCAGTTGCAAAGCAACATGCACCTCATCTGCCACAAGAGATGAAACAATACGCTAACAATACAATATCAATGTTAATCCCATTGCACTTCAAAATCACTCTCCAATATAGACAGTTGTTGGAAGAAATGTCCTTCTGGGTTCAGTTCCAAGTGGGGAAAAACACTGGAAACATGGAGGCCGCTTGGAAAGATGGTTTAATGGTGGACAGGATCACATGGCTTGAGCTCCTGAGCAGAAAAGGACAGAGATGCTGAGAGTCCCTGGTTTTATGCCCTCTCTGGGGCCCCATCTCTGTTTCCTGTTCCTATGTAAGAAATGTATTCTGATTGGTTGCTGTCAGAGGTCCTGGCTAGCTTTGTAGATTATGTGCTAAGTTTGGTTGAAACTTGATAGGTGGTGATGTAATGAAAGGACTTTGGGACTACTTTTATGACTGTCTGTAGATCTTTGTTATGTAGAATAGACTGGTTCAGGCCTTAATGGCCCGTAGACAAAGGTGGGGGAATGAGTTTCTTCCTCCCTTTTAGGGGGAAATATTCTGCCCTTTTAATATTTCCTAAAATATTTCATTTTCTAGTAGAGGGGTGGGTTTTAATTCCCTACACAGTCACAAACTGCAGGTGAACCAGTAGTACTGGAAAAGAAGCTGCTGGGCAGGGTATTTCAACCCTGATCCTGCTTTTGCAGGCAGCAGCAGTTTCCGTAATGGATAACTTTATAAAGATTAGGTTGGTCTCATGGACTGATATTTGTTTAACAAGTGCCTACATTAAAGAACCCTCAGGTGATTCCATCAAAATAGACTCTGAGAAAAAGAAAAAAAGTAATTCAATTATACCCATTAGGAATTGAGAAAGAAGAAAAATCCTCTGTAAATGCAGTATTTTTAAAAAAATCTCCCTTTCATTTCAAAGCTCCTTGCTATGAAACATATTTTAAAGGTGAGGGGGCGTTGCTGTTCAGAAATACAATTCCAAGGTCTCTTGGGTCTAGTTAAGCAGAATTTTGAATCCCCTTTTACACCAATCTCCATTGTAATTTTCACATTCTTTGAATTGATCTGTCTTTTATTGGAAGTGTATTTAGTACTTTAAAACGTGGCTTAATTATGTCCATTCCAGAAAGACAATAAATACAAATGCCATTACTTTTAATCTACACAAAAACCTAAGGGACCACTCCCCCCCCCCCCCAATTCTGGCAGTGAAATGGATGATAGTGGCAAAGAAAAATATGTTCTTATACAATACACATAGGAATAATGATTTTGCAATTCCCATCGGTTTCTTGTGTTTTGGGAACATAAATATGTAGTTTACAAGTAGTTCAAAAAAATTAATGTATGAAAACCCCACACTCCTTATTATAGTGAACAGATTTTCTGGCTTTTGAATTACTGCAGGATGGTTTATGACTCAAGAGTTGAAGCTGAATAATATGGTGTGTAATCTATTGAGGAAATAGATTACACAACATATATAAATAAGTGACCATAAATAAGAGGTCACTGAGGAAACATTTAATGGGATTGGAGCATATTAAAGCTAGTTTGCTAAAGGAGACTAACCTGCACTGAAATGATGAGGCAGAATTATATTGCATAGCCCTGTGCAATGATCAGTTAAGAACTATTGTTAGATGAAGGCTAACTTCATAGTGATTACATCATAAATTGCTTGGTACCATAGGTTTTTGAAGTCCAAGATGCTATAGAGATTATTCAGTTGTCTAAAAACTGTACCATAAGTATGTATGCATTATGCTCCACTGAAATAAAATGTAACATTATTTCTATTTTACTTCTTGAAAAAAAAACAGGTTGCAGTTTATTGTCTTTTTGACTAGCAAAGCATACACATGGAGCCAGCTTTTTTGTTGTTTATGTCAGCTGTGTTTCCATTTGGGGAACCTTATTGAAAAGCTCAGTTCATAAATCATATTTGGGCAATATAAGTACTATTGCTCACCTCAGCTTCCTTAAGGAATAAGGGAAGAGTCTCCCCCCGCCCCCAAAGAATCCTTGTTAAGCACTATTCATAATTGACTGCAAGGCAAAAATGTGAATGGGAGAGTGTAAAAGTACAGAAGGATGAAAGGAGCATATGAGAGAGTTGTGTAATACAGGTAGTCCTCAACTTACGACCATAATTGAGCCCAAAATTTTTGTTGCTTTCTGAGACATTTGTGAAGGGAGTTTTGCCCCACTTTACAATATTTCTTGCCACAGTTGTTAAGTGAATCACTGCAGTTATTAACTGAACCTGACTTCCCCACTCAGTTTGCTTGTCAGAAGGCCACAAAAGTGATGACATGACCTCAGGACACTGCAATTGTCATAACCATGAGACAGGTGCCAAGCATCTAAATTTTAATCATATGACCAAAGAGATGCTACAACAGTTGTAAGTGTGAAAAATGGTCATAAGTCACTTTTCTCAGTGCCATTGTAACTTTGAATGGTCACTAAATGAACCGTTGTAAATCGAGGACTACCTGTATTTACAATTAACATGCCTAGGAATATACTCAGAATTATGCCATGGGCTTAGTGTGAGGCTGATCTCATCTTCCTCAAGGAAAGAGGGGATGTCACAAGAGATGAAAATTATGTAATTTGGATAAATGGTATCATGTTATCACTGTGCAAACTACACAAGTTGCCTAATTTACACTGTGATCATCAAGCTCTTTGCTAAACACACACGTTTCTATCTCCTTGGAACACAATACCTGTTTTGCCTCAGGAAAACTGATGAAGATGCTCCCTTCTCTTCCCAATATCTTCCAAGCTATTCACTGTCAAGTTATCCTTTTTTTAATAGAATACCTGGGGAAAGGGGGTGATGTCATATGTGACATGGCACTTCATTTGATTTGCATTGAGGCAGATGTGATGTCATTGTGGCTTGTACCGAATACCAAAACCCACTATTTACATTTTTGTAGCATAGCTGCACCTTTCTTAACATTGTAAATGTTACAATAAGTTGGGCTTATGGTGGAATCCTAACAGCTGTGTTGTTTTAAAACTCATGGTGGAATATTTATTATTATTTATTAAACTTAAAAATTGCTAACCCCTCTGAGGACTCATCTCAGTTTACATTATAAGAAAAGAATGCATGTTTAACAACCAGATAAGAACAATATACTATTATAAAAATTACTAGGTGTCCTGTTCCAACAGTGATCATAACCACATGGGCATGAATGTTGTATTCTTGGGGGCAAAAAAAGACAGACAAGTAAGACAGACAAGTAAATGTCTTCATGCAAATTGTACAATTTACATACATACTCAGATTGTGTAATGGTTATATTACCCTAATGATGACAATGCACATATCACTTTGTCTCACGTTGTTGTGAATTGGCCAACTTAATTATTAAAGACTTTGGAACAACTTTTGTCTATGTGACCCTGATAGCAAATGTAATCTTCTTAAATCAGCTTAAGTAAAAAATGTGAATTACAATACAGAGTATCCCAATCCATGTTAGAATTACTTATAGATGTTTAGGGTAACAGTAGATTGGATAGAACATTTCTGTGTCAGGGAATGGTAATGTGCAAAGTGATTGGCTTTCTCCTGTTTGTTAATGTGCTGATGTTCAGTTACAGATGTGGAGAGGCAGGAAAACATTGACATTTTGCATTTTTCTTTCTCTGTTTTTTCTAATTACATTCTTCTTTTCTTTTCACTATTTCTCTAAAAAAAAAAAAAGCCAGCTACCCAAGGGAAGCAAAAAGTAAATAACAGCAGAATCATGCTTTTGTCAATGTGCTGAATTAGAGTAACTCTTTTTTTTAAAGTGGGGAGTGACAGATTTGAAATGTTTTGGTTTTGTCAATCACTTGTCACAAGCCATTTCACAAATAGTAAAAAATATGTGACACTTTGGTGAAAGGCCTGAGTAAGCTGTGTCTGAGCCACTTCATATATCAGAAAACAGACAAGAATGACTGAATGCTTGTCATAACTCTGGTCAGTGGAAGCAAATATTCTGTGAGAAATGCATTGGTAAATAACCAGAACAAATGCATTTATTTAAGATTTGTTAGCACTTCTGTCAGAAAGCCATAGCAGCATTGTATGTAAAGTAATGCATTTTGAATTTGAACCAAGCTTCCTTGGGAAAGCATTTCTTCCCTTTATTCTGTAAACATTAATTCTCAACTTGTTGCCTAGTCCCCTCCTTGATATTTCATTCTTTGAAACTTGCATTTTCTGCTTGGTTGAATACTATACATTTTAACAGGCAACTCAATCTAACTCAAAGCAACAGATATCAACCTTGCCAGTCATATGAAAGTTACTTTTAACTACCTGATTAGTCACAATAATAAATATTCCTTGTTTTACAGTAAAATTGATTGTGCTTTGGTTTTCAGCTCTTGCTGTTGATGCCATTTGCTCATTTGTTCATTCTGGTTTTCTAAGAAAATGGATTTCTGATCAATATTGCTCTTCCATAATTGTAAGCGCAGGAAAGGAGACAAGGAAATTAGGTAGTGGCACATGGTGGATTTGACCTCATTCCCAGGGTTTGGATAATTTTAGTCAGTGATGATCTATTCTGGCCTGTATTGTGTGCATATGAGGTGCCCAACTGAAGGCTGATTTGCAAGACCTTTGGCAAGTTGCAACATTTGAAAACTCTAATTCAACTGTCTATTTATTTGTTTTAATGTTGACTAAATTAAAAGCAGGGAACTTGTGGCCTTTCATGTGCTGTTGAACTATACCTCCTACTATATTCAGCCAGCAGCACAACTAGTAAATGGCAAGCAAAGCTGGAAGCTCCATATAGCCATATCAAGAGAACTTTGACATTTTATTTATTTAGAAAACATGCACCACACAGTTTCATAAAAGTAAGTAGAATTAATTACAAGGAGAGACAAGGAAATCTAGGCAAGCTAGTGATCCAGCAGTAAAGAATACACTTGTACACAAATATATATGGAAAATGTGGGTACTTTAAAAGTATTATTACATATACTCATGGCTAACCCCATCCATAGATAAATCATTAAGTTTTAATGATTGTGGATACCTAACCCTAATCCCTTATTTCATTATTTCAATATTTCATTTTCTGGAAGAAATGACGATACATTGATTGGTAGAAATATTCCTTCACAAATCCAAGATTCTGTTTACTGAACTGAGATATTTAAGATTTCAAAACCTTGCATAGGAAATTAATTAATAATTAGTAATTGTTGTTTTATTTATAATTAACTAACATTTTAATGGTTTTATTAATCATTAATAATCATTTGCTTGTGCTTTCACTTACCTGTTTGTAGGTGTTTTTTTAAATTCAAATATTTTTATTCCTGTTTGACATACTGGAAATAGCAGTTTACAGTAAACATAATACTGTATTTCATATAGAATTACTTGCATTTTCCTTCCACTCCATTTTCCAGAAATAAACCAACAAATAATAGAGAGATCTACTAGGACACTTTAAAAGGCTACAGAAAACAATTAGTACACACTAGTGCAATATTTTCTTTCAAGCAAGGCCAAATATATAAAGCATGTGCATCCACCCATATCCACACACACATAGAAGAGTAAATTGCACTGTCTCAAAGTAAGAATCAACAAGAAGAAAGGAAATTATGCATGTTCAAATGATCATTCTCTCTCTAACTATCTCAGTCTTATAACCTAAAAACATTTTACTTCTGCCCGGATATTATTATGTTACATTACTTTTTATGCTACCGTGCTCTTTTGTCCTTCATTAACTTCTACAGAGACAGGTTAAACACCAACTAATTGTCAGGAGAGACAATTCATTCTTTAATCTCACAATGGACACATACACAGTCTGAAGCATAGTTTCAATTGTGAAACTGTGAGCATCCAAGAACAAACTAAATACAAAAATACTAGGAAACTCCTGCAAATTTGGTATTTAGAAAAATCAGTCAATAGACACATAGAGATGAAACACATTTACATATGATTCAAAAGAGACAATAAAAAAGCTATGAAGGAAACAAAAAGACACATCCTCTCCAGCAGCCACAACCAGATAAGCAGGGATTAACACCATACAATCAAGCGGAAAATAATATCCCAATCAAGGAACTACAAAGGCAACTCCCATACCAACATTTGTAGGGCAAGATATTATACAAGGAGCAAACCCCACATTCATTAGCACTGATGTTTCTATCTTCTTATCTACAATGAAATGGATGGAGCAATGGAGAGATGTTGGCTAATAGTCAAAATTAGTAAAGTGCAAAATATCACCCCTACCCAACTTCTTGAATGTTGTGCCTCTCCATCTGCTGAATGCTGACTTTTAGTTTAGAAATAGCATCATTTTGAATAGGTGAGCAGGAGATCTTTATCTCTATTTCTAAGAGATGCAGTATTTTCCTTCATGCTCCCTGCATTTTCAAAATACGGCTGGGAGATATGACCTGATGCTAAATACACATATCATGGTTGTAGGAAAGTTCCTTAAAGTGAATCAAATTCTTGACCTGGTTAAATCGGTACACTAAGCCTAGGGTGGTTACCTGTAGTTTTAACAGAATCCTATTTGAGATTTGCAGGATAAGTCTGCTTGAAAAGTATATATTTTATCTGTTCAGCCAAATGTATACTATTCAGTTGCCTGGCTCTCCTGACTAGGACACATTTCCTAGAGTAGGATTCAGCAGACACTTCACAGACACAATTTGGCTAGATAAGAATTTTTACTGCAAATAAGAATCAAAGTAGGGGGAGGGTCAGCAGTGGGGTTCACTTACCTTCCCTACTGGTTTACAATGTGAGTGCACGTGCTGCGCATGTGCACCACCTTTTGTGCATCGCAGTGCTCGCACATTATGTCAGGGCAGGTGGGCAGAGTCTCCTGCAGCCGCCACTACTGGTTCACCTAAACCGGAGAGAACTGGCTGAATACCACTTCTGGGGAGGGTTAATGCCACTTAGATATATAGACATTCAAAATCTATCATTTTCTTCCCACCTTTCTCTCAAATTAATAGATTATGTACACTGAGGACTTGGTATTTTTGATTTTTCATGTAACTGTTGACTCTGGACTGAGACTTGCACCAGCATGGATTTGACCAAATAGGAATACAATTCTCAACACTGAGTCCACAAGATTTTGGCACCCACAATTTTACATTATTGGCGTGTGACAGATTTTATTAAATGGTAGTATAAACATTTTCTAAATCTTTATCCATCATCTTTCATCCAACACCTCTACAGGGTACTAGAGAGTATAAAGTGTGCTTACACATACATAAATCATAAACATATACTTTTAATAGAAAATTATACAGGATTTAAGGAAAGAAGAATAACTAGGAAGGAAAATAAAATAAAAACCTCATTGCTTATTGAAATAGTAGGTTCAGCAATCATGCTTTTAAAGACACCTATGTAGTTTTCATGAAAAGAATAACATGAGCATAAGTTTATAGTTTCTTATATTTGTATCTCTTTCTTATTTTATTGACATTATTTGACTTCCAACATTTAAAAATTTATTCAGCAAAAATATGTCTCTGGGAAATAGTATTTCTATGACATAGAAATGTTTGAAGTTTTTCTACTATAATTTCAACTTTTAAACTACATTCAGGTTTGAGATATACCCTGACCACAAACATAATGTGTAAAGAGTTTTTAATGATATAACTCAACCTTGAAATAAGAAATGTGTATGGTCTATCCATAGTTAGAAAGACCCGTATACGGAAGAAATTGAGATTTCATCTGAATTTAGTTGAGCTTTAAAAATCTATTTATGAGACCTAATAATATAGATATATATTGCTACTATTTAATAAATGTTGCTACACAGTAAAGGACAGCAAACATATTCACTATTGCCAATTTATTTCAAATGGCAAGCTGTTTGAGCCATGAATAGATGCTATTTAATAAATGTTGGTAATTTTGCCAACAATCACAATTATTTAAGGAGTTTTCAAAAGGAAAAGAACAAATCAAATAAAACAATTACTGTTGTATCTTATTCTGAAGTTAAGTGTATTTTTATATGGGTCTTGTTTAGTGTCTCCTCCCAGTTTTCATCCATTATCACCATAATTGGGTTTGTAGTTGGAATTAAATTTATCAAATTGTGTTATCCTCTTTTGAAATTGGATAGGTATCCTGGCAGTAGAAGCTAGAAGTTAATCTGCTTTGCTAAAGCCTCCAGTGGCAGAGTGGCAACAGGCTCCAGAACACTCAAACATTTTCCTGTCACCCTGGACACGATGTAATTTCTCCTCAATCCCTTGTGCAAATAATGACATTTGAATCGAGCATTAACAGGCTTAATTACTTTAAAATTGTCATTTTAATTTACACTGATATAGTATTGATCATACAAGCAGAGATTAAGCTGTTCACTGGAGCAGATGATGGGAATTAAACATTAAAGGGTCCTCAAGGGGCTGAGAGGGCCATCTAGAGTGTGCCAGAAGAGGAATGATATTTTTCCGTAATGAACTGGCAGTATGCGGGGACATGAATCTTTGGCCTACTGGAAAACGGGAAATAATGGGGTTTGGGAAGCATTTGCAGGTTATTCATTCGCTGCCATGCACCAATTCTCCAGTGATTCATCCAATTCACCAACATTTATTTATCTAGCAAATTTAAGAGTTATGACCTTTTGCTAAGTGCATTTAATATCAGGCCGAATGAAATCATTCTGGTGTAACTTGTTAAAATATTATCATTCTTATTTCTGCATAATGTTAAATATGATTTAATTCTTCAAATATATGTACATCCAACCTGTTGTATTTCAGTGTTCCTAAATAATTTACGAGAAAAATTATGTAGAAGCATGGTGAGTTTGTGTACCTTGCCTCATTCAAGTTCTTGTCTTGTTATAAAACTTAATTTAGTAAATTATACTGTGGAAAATTTAATAAAAATGCTGTATTCGCTTCTATTAAAAAAATGCCTAAACAATTATGAACATTAAAGACATTTTGCCTCCATAACGATCAAGCCTGTGCTGCATTTGTACATGTGCATCCATGTTGATCTGACAGAAAGTGTTGTACCTAATCCTATTGTAATGCGTAATAAGATGATTAAGCTAAAATCTGGCTTAATTCTTTTATTTTACTGAAAGTTTATTGCTCGGGATCGGTCCTTGGTTAGCCTTGGATCCTTTGCAATTCAATGGGTTTTTGCTGCTCTGTCTCAGCAAAATATACAAATCCAGGGAAAAGGAATTTTAGAGTTGGAAGTGATCGCAAAAATTATTTAGGTGAAAGGATGGCCTTTATTTATAGCTTTACTGGCCTATAGCCAATAGATTTCTAATTCAGTGGCAGCATAGAATACAATTTAAGTACCTTGCTTGTAGTATATATTTCTGAATGTCTCTGCTTAAAAAGCTTAATTTTACAATGTATAATTATATATAACTTTATTGAAAAAGTCCCTACAATGCTTGAAGATTTTTTAAATAAACCTATTTACATGATAGATAAATAAATAAATAAATAAATAAATAAATAAATAAATAAATAAATAAATAAATAAATAAATAAATAGTAATAGTCTTTTCAGCTTACTGTAGCTCTCATCTCCTCAAGGTTTTCCTTTACTTTTATTTACATGTGTGTTATTGTTCTAATGTAAGGCCTCCTACTGGCTTGCATTTATGCCCACCAATATTAATTTGGAAGTGCTAGAGCAGGGATGTCAAAATCACATTGTCACAGCGGCATCATGTGATGTATGGGGACTTTCCCCCCCCTTCGTTAAACTGGGTGTGGGCGTGGCCAGTGCATCATGCATCCGGCCCGTGGGCTGAGAGTTTGACAGACCTGTGCTAGAGCATTTAAAGTAATTCCTCTATAAAAATGAAGTTGAATAACGTATTATGTTGTATGGATGGTCAAAGACAACACAGTCCTTATACAAAAGTAGGAGCCATGGTGGCACAGTAGTGAGAATGCAGTATTGCAGTCTAACTATACCACTGCCAGGCGTTCATGGTTGACTTAACCTTTCATCCTTTCAAGGTCAGTAAAATGAAGACCCAGATTGTTGGGGATAATATGCTGACTCTGTAAACCAATTAGAGAGTGCTGTAAAGTACTATGAAGTAGCATATAAGTGTAACTGCTATTGCTATTGCTGATTAATAGAACTTTGGGCAGGCATTTCAAAACTAATTGCAGGATCAGCCATTGAGAGTACTATCATAAAAATGACTTTGTGTAAAGATACAAAAATGGTGTGCGTGTGTGTGTACCATAATTAGTGATGATAATTATTTTACTGTTTTCCTTTGGATTCAATGAAAATCAATAATCCTTGCAAAAATGTTCAGAATCCTTGTAAAAATTAAAGGACTTATGTGCTTTATTTGTAAATAGCAAGAAATGTTGTCTATTGAATTTCTTAATATGTTACTTATGGCTAATAAATATAGCTTAGATTCAAGATTTGATTCCAAATCTATTTTTGTATGAAGTAAATGAGCATTCACATTTGTGAATGTCAAATATTTTCCTTAATAAAGAAGCAGCATGTTTTCCCTAGCATATCTGTATACACATGTAAATACATAAAGTATGGCAATAATTTCTATTTGTCACAAAAAGACAAAGCATCCAGTCAGGTTATTTTAGTTAAATGTATTAGAACAATCCTCTAGGATTGTTTCTTTTCTCATTTGCAATATAACAGAAGATTTATTATAGTAATTGTTTTTGATTAATAGTTTTGTCTACTTGATTAATCTCTTATCTCAGGCTCAGATAACTAAATTAAACTGAGCTGCATCCTTCCTTTTTGATTTGTTAAATGTCTCATTTCCATGCACTGACTTATTAAAAGCCTTTACTATTTTGCTGGATCATTTTGGACGTGTTTTAATTTTTTAAAGCTTTTTTCCTTGATTTTATAAAAAGTTGATTTCACAAGGTACAAAATTTTTAGAAACTAATTTTTAATTCAATTTTTTTTTGTTAATTTTTTTCTGGGAAATCTATGTAAATATATTAGTATACACATTCAATTTAACAGTGTCTTTCAGAGATCTAGTATTATTATTCTTGAATTTAAATTAAGTGCAGGCCTATAAGGCTAAATTAAGAGTTGGCTTCTGTATGATTATATTATTTGTTGTGATTTAATCCTTTTTGCTTAATCAAATGAATGGAGCATAAGTCATTTAATTAAACCAGTCAGAGATAAAATTTAATAGCATTGGTAATCATATGTTTTCGGTTAGCTGCCATTCATGATCT
Organism: Rhabdophis nuchalis; assembly: GCA_039707465.1. Taxonomy (NCBI): domain Eukaryota; kingdom Metazoa; phylum Chordata; class Lepidosauria; order Squamata; family Natricidae; genus Rhabdophis; species Rhabdophis nuchalis. The sequence continues at coordinate 76,055,269 of CM077645.1, forward strand.
TCTCTGTCATTTAGTATATGAACTGTCATTTAGTATATGAACTGTCCTTATGGTATTGCTGTATTGCTACAAAATTTTAACAAGTGCACAATTCAGATTTCTTCAATCACAATGTTATCTAAGTAGTGTGCTTGTAGTATGCACTTCATTATTTTATTTGTGAATGCAAGCTGAGAAAACATCGATGGATGCATTCAATGTTAAATCCGAACTTGGGTTCATGGGTTATTGTACCCAAATATATAATATTTTAAAGCCAGAGACAAATCTTGGTTTCAAACTAATTTATTGCCCTATTTGCATGTGTACTATAAACTAAAATCTCATCAATTTGGTTTCTGATAAATTCAGTCTCTGTAGCTTCTGTTCATTTGTTTTTAAGATACTGTGACCCAAGTTATTTTCAATGTTTTGTTTGTTTATCTGTAATGATACATAATGTTGTCTTTATTGAAAGAGTAGCTGGAAAGCAGTTTTATTTTAGAGGGCTGGAAGGAAAGGATTGACAAACAGGGTCAACGTTTTAAAACTTTAGTGGTTATTATTCAAGATCCTCCAGCTGCAACCAGTCAAACAAAAATGTGAACAGAGAGTCTTCATTTCAGGTGTGCAGCCATTCACAGATGAGGAAGTGGGGACAACAAACTGGTATTACTCAAATATATATTTTATATTTTCTTGTATTAGTATTTAATTTTTGACTGTCAAATGGATAATGTATAAAAACTTTAGGAATGTGATAGCTGTGTCGTACTCCATGTTTAAGAGCTCTGCTTTCATGAAAATACTGAGGAAGGACAATACTACCTATTCTTTGGTATGTAAACTCAATATAATCCTAGATTCAGAATATGGTTTTGGTGGTGACTTTATGACTTTATTTTAATCCATTAGGTATACAGGCAGCTGGGTTGTGATTGGCATGCAGACATACACATGATATTTTGGCTATTTTGTGTAACATTTATAAATACATGAAAAATTGAATTCTTTATTACTTTTCTCCAATTAAGCGCTATTGAAAAGTGTGATAATACCAATCCACATAATCATTATTAATGATATAGGGAAAAACTGTTTTCTTCTACTTTCATAATAGTAAATCCTGATTCATCCAGTTAAAAGATTGTTTCTTAATTGTATACTAAGGGAAAGGATGAATTTAAAAAAAGGTTGTCACTACTCACCATGTATTCCTTGACATTTGAAAACATAATTTGATAATATTACTATATAGAGTCACAAGTGGAATTGATAGCAGTACAAAGAATAAGATTAAATTGTGTAGCTAAAATTTAAATCCTATGATTTAGTTCTCCATGTTGGGGTGGGTTTTTTTTTTTTTTTTTTGCAACAATATGGAAATGGTTTGCCATTACTTTCTTCTGAAACTTTTTAAATCAGTGTTTTCAGCCAAGTTTGCAGCCCTTGGATCTCCTACATTAAAATTTCCATCTAAATATTAATGAGCTCCAATCCTACTTAGCTTTTTAAAGGGCATCTAAGTGTTTGCAAAATCACTGTTTGCAAACTCACTGTTGTTAAAATCAATTTTTAACTTGTCCAAATTAGAATTCAAATTAAATAAGAAAGAATTCACTGAGGCAATTTTGAACTTAAAATATGGAAATCAGATTGCTTTTCAAATAAGCTCATATATATATATCCTCATTGTACATCCATACATCCATACATGCATACACACACACATACATACATAAAATCACAGTCCGATAATCCATGCAATACATCAAATAATACATGTAATAAAATTAATATATTAAAACATAAATAATAATATTAATACACTAAACGTGTGCCTCTCCATGACTCTGTGTGGCTCATAACAATCAAACTAAAGCTTGACAGCTTTCTCTTGAGATAGTAGAAATATATGGCTAATTATGCTGTGAAGTAAATAATATTTATTAATTAACATAAGCAGTAGAAACCTTGGGTTGCATTTTTTTGTTACTGTATTCATGTTTTGAAAAGGGACTTTTAATCTGACTGCTTTTTCCTGAATAAAATTATGTACAATATAGCCATTTATATTTTCCTATTTGAGCTTATATTGGCTCAATAGATTGTCTGATTAGACAATGAACTTTCTCAACAAGCCAGTAGCAGTTTCTGATCCATAAAATCAAGCTAATAATGTACAAACAATTTGTAAAATATAACAATCAGAAAATTTACAAAATGCATCTGAAGTATTCCATCAAGCCTGTAAGAATAATCTTAAAACATGGACTGTTATAGAGCAGGTGGCAGTCATTGCTTGGAGGACTCTTGCACAGTTTCATGTTGTGCACACACAAAACTGTGCAAAGGCCCTCCTAGCAATTGCACACATTCCTGGATCAGAAGATTCTGCCCACAGTCATCATTCCTTGGTCACCTCCTATGTGGACTATTGTAATGTGCTCTACAGAGGATTGCCCTTGAAGGATAGCCAGAAACTTCAGCTAATACACAATGTGATAGCATAGGCAGTTATGTTTGCTCGTAGATGGCACATTTTACACCTTGGCTGCATTACCTACCAGTTTTCTTTCAGGGTTAATTCAAAATGCTGGTTTTGATCTTTAAAGCCCTTCATGGCTGTTTTTATGAGGAATTGCCTCTTTCCAATTCTTAATGCGAATATACAAATAAAACCAGAAACTCTTCTTTTGGGTTTAATAGGGAAATACTTTGGAACTTTGCTGTTATACATGTTGATGGCAGCAAGATTACTTTTTGCACAAAAATAGAAGGATATTTTGATTCCCACAATTGACAAACATTGATGGAGTTAGCAGCAATGGCTAAATTGATGCTTTGATTAAAGAAAAAAACCACAACTACTTTTGTTTCTACCTGAAAACCGCTTCTGGACTTTGTGCTTGAGGTAGAAAAAAATGAAACTTTGATTTTGGTTTTATCGATCAGATAGATTTGTTGTTATAAAAATGGCTAGTTTATACTATTATGTAAAAGTAAAGCATTGATGTTTGATGTTATTATCTTATTCTATTTCACCAAAGAGAGTTAGAAGTTAATGTCTTTTCTCTCCACCCCCCTTCTTTTCTATACTTTTCCCTTTGCTATTTTTCCTATTATTTGCTTTTGTACTTTTGTATTTTATATTATAAACTAATAAAAAAGAAAGAAATCCATCAAATCCATCTGTTTGTGTCAATAGACCTAGGAAGAAGTAGCTCCAAAATTTCTGGCACTCTCTCTTAGCCTTTTAATTATAATTACATTTTTTGTATTTGTTGAATGCTTTTTAAATTTGTTTTTATTGTTTGATTGTAAGGCGCCCAGAATCACATGTTTTGCAGCCATATAAATATCACACAGCATAAATTTGAATCTATTAGCACCTTATGGTTCGTTATGCTTGTATCCTGTTTCTCCTGTGCTTGGGAAGCTGATTCAACTTTACTTCTTCTGACAAAAATGGATTCTTTTTACCTACTACCCATCTTGGCATGAGCCCTGACCACTACAACGGAAATATGTTTGAGACCTTTTTCCCAGGTCAATTTGAGACAATGCTGACCAATGGTTGACATGTGGAGGCTGGAGGTTGAAACATATCTCTTTGATCCTCAAGTACGGTATTCAGTGCAGCAAAGCATGTTAGGAGTTAGGGTAGTGAAACAAGATCCACTGGTCCTTCAGAGTTCCCACGCACTATTAGATTGATCAGGGAAAACAGCAAGGTTGAAAAGAAGGGCATCCTGAATCATCACCTTTTGCTTCCCCAGGTTATTTGCTGTTTTTTTGCCTTGACTGTGATTTATTTATGGTACTGTTTTTGTGCTTGATCTTTGAAGAGTATCAAAGGCCAAGCCCCAGTCTCAAACAGATTACAGTTGGGGAGAGAAAAGGATTTTTGTATGGTACTTTATGAACAATACATATAGTGGTGACTTAAGAATGAATTTATGTTCTCTCTCTTGTCCTTTGGCCAATATCATTTTTTTTATTCATGGGTTATATCAGACAAATTTATTTATGATTTTAGGGGTCATGGCACCACAATATTGAGAACTTGTGTCTTAGCTAACAACAAATAGCTGGGAAGTAAACTAGAAACAGGCTCTATCAAAAGTTCAAGAGTTGTCCACTGAGTCAAAAGAAGAGCAAGATCACAGTACAAATTGGTCTGGTTCCAAGTTGCTAGTTATGGAATTGATCAAGGTTTACAAGCAGCTAGTCATAGGAACCCACAGAATGAAGGGTTGTTGAAGGACCTACCAATGAGAAAAGCCACCAGCCAAAAACCTTTGGTTGAGATGAAGTGAGGAAAGCTAAGATGAAGTGAGGAAAGCTAAGGCTCACAATGAAGAAAGGCTTGCCAAAAAAGTAAAAAATAACAAAAAAAGCTTCTTCCAACATGTTAAAAATAAGAAAAAAGTTAAGGAAACAATTGGTCCACTGCTGGGAGAAAATGGCAAGAAGATGATAAGCAACAGGGAGAAAGCAGAACTATTTAACTCTTTCTTTGCATCTGTCTTTACACAAAGGGATAAAACAGTCCAATCAATCAAAAACAGCACCACAAATATCAGATTAGGAACACAAGTTGAAATAGAGAAGAAAATGGTAAGTGAGCACCTGTCTGCCCTGGACGAGTTCAAATCACCAGGACCGGATGGATTACACCCCAGGGTTCTGAAGGAACTGGCAGACGAGATCTCAGAACCACTGAACTATATCTTTCAGAGATCCTGGAGCACCGGGGAACTGCCAGAAGACTGGAAAAGAGCAGATGTGGTTCCCATCTTCAAAAAAGGAAAAAAAACAGATCCAGGAAACTATAGACCCATCAGCCTGACCTCAATACCAGGAAAGATTCTGGAAAAGATAATTAAACAACAAATAAGTGAACACCTAGAAGCAAACAAAGTAATAGCCAAAAGCCAACATGGGTTTGTCAAAAACAGATCATGCCAGACGAATCTAATTGCATTCTTTGACAAAGTAACAAAATCAGTGGACCAGAGGAATGCTGTTGATATAATTTACCTGGACTTCAGTAAGGCATTTGATAAAGTAGACCATAACCTACTATTAGATAAAGTAGAAAATTGTGGGTTAGACAGCACCACCACCAAATGGATTCGTAACTGGCTGACCAACCGCACTCAACGTGTAGTCCTCAATGGAACTGCATCTACATGGAAGGAAGTATGCAGTGGAGTCCCCCAAGGCTCTGTTTTAGGCCCAGTACTCTTTAACATCTTCATCAACGATTTGGATGAGGGGATAAATGGGGAACTCATCAAATTCGCAGACGACACCAAGCTGGCAGGAATAGCCAACACTCCAGAAGATAGGCTTAAGATACAGAAGGATCTAGACAAACTTGAACATTGGGCACTGTCTAATAAAATGAAATTCAATTGTGAAAAAAGTAAGGTCCTACATATAGGCAAGAAAAACCAAATGCACAAGTACAGTATAGGTGGTACCTTGCTCAATAGTAGCAACTGTGAGAGGGATCTCGGAATCCTAGTGGACAACCATTTAAATATGAGCCAGCAGTGTGCAGCAGCTGCCAAAAAAGCCAACACAGTTCTAGGCTGCATCAACAGAGGGATAGAATCTAGATCGCGTGAAGTGTTAATGCCACTGTATAGTGCCTTGGTAAGGCCACACTTGGAATACTGCATACAGTTTTGGTCGCCACGATGTAGAAAAGACGTGGAGACTCTGGAAAGAGTGCAAAGAAGAGCAACCAAGATGATTAGAGGACTGGAGACTAAGACATATGAAGAACGGCTGCAGGAACTGGGTATGTCTAGTTTGATGAAGAGAAGGACCAGGGGAGACATGATAGCAGTGTTCCGATATCTCAGAGGGTGCCACAAAGAAGAGGGAGTCAAACTTTTCTCCAAGACACCTGGGGGCAGGACAAGGAGCAATGGGTGGAAACTAACCAAGGAGAGAAGCAACTTAGAACTAAGGAGAAATTTCCTAACAGTAAGAACAATTAACCTCTGGAACAGCTTGCCTCCAGCAGTTGTGAATGCCCCAACCCTGGAAGTCTTTAAAAAGATGTTAGACAGCCATTTGTCTGAAATGGTATAAGATTCCTGCCCATGCAGGGGGTTGGACTAGAAGACCTACAAGGTCCCTTCCAACTCTGCTATTGTATTGTATTGAGACATCTTAATAAATGTCTCAAAAAAAACCAATCAAAGGTTTCAAACCTTCCAAATGCTTACAGTGAAATTAGCTGGGTCTCTTATCTGTCCCATCAAATTCTTCCTTAGACAGATTGGTATTATTCTTTAAATGCTATTTCCCTCCGGGGATATCTGATTACTTCCCCAATGGGTTTCAAGATACAGGTTCCCTACACAGCAGTGCAGCAGAATACATGACTTATCTTGTTAACACCCTGCTCATTTCAGGGTCTGATTTGCTTCTCTTACATTTGCCATATTGTATCACTGCTATATCTCACAGCTTCCATCAACAGTTTACTGATGGAAGTTTACTACCTAACCCTATAACTGACTCCTATCTTCAGAAGAGCTAGACCTCCAAGGTCCTTTCCAACCATATGATTCTATGAGGCATTTTATCTTGGCCCACAAATACAAACTTAGTGGGTGAGATATATAGCCTGATCCCACTACATATTCAGGTGTGGTTATTTTATCCTTGATGTTGAGACTGGCCTTTTTATGTAGTGTCTTTTGCTGTTCCAAAAAATATATGATACCCTTTGTACTTTGTTTTAAAGCCATGCAACATTTACCTTCTTATAACAGGGTTTCGAATAGTGTCATTAGGCTGTATTCTTGCCTCATGTCTGCAGGATCTCTAGTTTGCATATGTAGATCTAAAAGATCCACTTTCATAGTATAATTTTACCATCTGAACTTTATGGTGGAGTGTATGGCATCTTTTATCTTTCACATGATCAAGATGATTTACAACAGGACATTTCATTCCATTAAAGAACTTGATTCTTCCTACATCCATTTTGAATTCTGCATCCTTGCTGGGTCACACACTACACATGAATTTTGGACCGGGGTCGAGCGGGAGCCAAATGAAAATGTGAATGTCTTGATATAAGTGACATGAAATATTCACTTCCATCATGTACTGTATATACACCCATTCTGTTATGTAATTAGTACAATGAAATTATGATACACATGCTGACACCATCATGACTTACTGATTCTTATGGCACTGCACTCATGTGATGTTAATTGGTCCCTATCCTGAAATATTTCATTATTTCAGAACGCCCCTCAAGATTTTTATACGCTATCAAACATTCCTCAAAGTACCTGGTGTGACATATGTGCTTTCCCATGTGCATCATAAGGAGCATTAACTGTGTTGTGAATTGACACATAGTCTATGTTTGGCTCCCCCTTGAGAACATTCACCCATGGCATCATCAGCCCACCTCTCATATCTTCCTACAGGACTATAGTCAAGAAAAGGTATGGCTCGGTGTAACAATGTTCTCCTATTTTTCTGTCCTATTTCCAGGAACTTTAGTGCTAATCACTGGAGTCAGTCCTTATGTAGATTAGTTATTTATCTTGGCTACTTATGAAAGTACTTATGATTCTTCTAGTGTCAGCACTCAAAACTGGGTATATTATGTCAGTTCAACTTTCTAAAATTTGAAATATACCTGATAATTCAGCATACAGCAAAGACTCTGTACGTGAAATTACACCTGTTGAAGAAGTAATCATAATTCAGATTTATGTTAAAATACTTCATATTAAGATTGTTTTTAATTTCATTCATGGAGCTAAAATTTAATAATGTGCATCAGTTTTGGCTCTGGTTTTTATTTATTAGCAGTGATTAGTCTTCAATCACAGTTAAACTGTATTATGGATAATTCAAGTAGTACTGTTAATGTCTTGGTGCTATGTTAAATACTTTGATTCCCACCACATGAGGTCAGTTTGCCTATTGATTTAGAGAGTTTAAATTTGCTGAATTCTATAACAGCAATAAAGGTTTTTTCTCTTTTCAAATGCATTCTAGATTGACTGAATTGATTAGCATGCATGAAATATTGGATGCGTTTCTGAGTAAAAGGAATAATAACACAAAGTGCGAGTTAAATGCTCAGAAAAGATTAAAAAGAAAATATTAATGCACTTTTAATGATGATTCAAATTTACTTCTTGATCTAATCAACATGAGATTTTATTGATTTGTATTTATGCAATGTATAATATAGTTTCATTTTTCATAATTAAAAGTCTGATTGGAAGCACTTTACTAAATTAATTTTTATTAGTGGGATGTTTATCCAAATGATCGTTTATAAAATACAACCTTGTTTCAAAATGTACTATTAATTGCAATCATATTGCTTGTCATTTTCACTAAAATATAAGCAGAGATAAATCAGCACTTTTACAGTAGTTTTTTCTAAGTTTCTAAAAATTAACATTATATCCAATAACTAAATTGTTTTGGGTTTATCTTCAGTATAGATCTGTGATACATTAGGTAAACTGAATCTTTTACAGTTTAATGCTAATGCTATATTTACTTACTTTGTTGCTGCTTATAGTACTGTATTGTTGATCTGATGTCTACCGTTACTTTTTATGCTTCGTTGTGTACATGTTATCAATGTTTTATCATCTACATTAATTTGCCATATTAGAGTCTCTAGTCTTAATATCAATAATACATCTATAATTAGAACTTTATCAAACTTTAGGTAATCCTTATTACCTAATCCATAATCTGTTATTTTATACATTAAATTCTAATTACTGTAATTTCATATAGTCTGCTTATGATGTCAGTGAAGCTTTTTATGACATAAAATATATGAAAGTGGTTCTATGCAGCCTAGATTCTTTGACATGCTATTTTAATATATTTTATGTATTTATGTTATGCTTCTCTGTTTCATATTTATGTTGTTTTGCCATATGTTAATCTTTATAGTTGTAATATAAAGAGTAGGTAGAATTCTAAAAGTTAGTCCTGACACAAGTTTTCTGTTAGCAATTTTTATAATTTTTGTTAATAGTATATTATTCTATACCTTAATTTCTAAATCCTGGAACTTCTTCCATTGGTCTGCAACTGAAACCAAGATGATGGATAGACAGCTGGTGGATATGTTTTTAAATGCTTACATAGGTAGATATATTGGTTATATTTAGTAAATTAGTATGTTAGGCAGTAGGATGTTATTTTGGAGGAGGATTAAACATGATTACTCACAAATTTTTCTGCAAAATACTAACCAGAATTTTCTGATCATTCTTTATCTCTTCACTATACCAAATAAGCAGCTGAGTTCTTTTTAAAATATTGCTGTGGTGTAGATGTTATGGAGCCGCATGTGTCTTTTCAGCATAATGAATACTGCAGGGAGAGTTGCAGTGTAGAAACACATCAGTTTCAAACTTGCAAAGTAATTGTGACACAAATGGTGATGCATCAATATTCACAGCTGCCTCAACAACAGACAACTGGGCTAGAGACAGAAAGAGCCTAATGTTCAATAATATGAATGGAAGAAGGACAGAACTCAAATGCAGCCAGCATTTCCAGAATTGTGCAATAAATGGCCATCAATTTAATCAGAAAGCTGAACTTCAAGTAAATTTGTCTCCAAGGACCATCAGTCATTGAGGCTACATGAAGCTATATAGCTTATTTACTTCATCTTGATGACTATGCAATTACTATAAAAGTAATTATCTAAATACATCAACTGTCTGCATGCTATTGGGTACTAGTCCTTACAAACATCAAATGCACAAACAGCCAGTAAATTCTAGTAGTCCAATATGACATTTCCCAATTTAGTTGTTTTGGATTATAAACACTTGAAGAGAATCAAAACGGCCTATAATATAGTGCAGTAGTTAGATTAGGAAATTAAGAATTTAAGTCCTCTTAATTTAAATAACTACTTAAGCCCAAAGGTTACTGGTTGACCTCAAATCAGTCACTATTTTTCAGGGTAATGTATCTCATGGGTATAGCTGAGAAATGAATGGAGCAACAATTCAAGTTAAGTTATTCTGTTCTTAGGAAGAAAGAAGGTTTCAAGATGTACCAAGAACATTTTCATAGTAGTTTATTACATTATTAACAATGTTAAAATTATTAAAAACCAGTTTAATGGTATGAGTCCATCTTGCTGCTGACACAATAGTCACAGTAATTTTAACTCATTACTTTCTTGGATACATTTTCAAATTGCATCATAAGGCTATGTTGTGAGTGTGTTTTTGAAATACAGGTAGTCCTTGACTTAATAACCTTTCGTTTAGTGAACATTTGAAATTACAACAACACTGAAAAAGTGACTTATGACTGTTTTCACACTTACAAAGATTACAGCATCCCCAGGATCACAAGATCAAAATTAGGATGCTTGACAATTAGTACTCTTAAAGCAAGTTGAATTGACCTTGAGTGAATTCAGTCAGGAGAAGCATCAGTCAGGAGGAACCTGTCATGTTGATCTAGAAGAAAGGGCTAAATATACAGTAGGTTCTCCTCTCCTTATAAGCACAACTGGGAGCAGAATTTGTGTTGCTAAGCACAAATCCACTGGATTTTATGACCTTTTTGACGGCTGTTATGCAGATCCCTGCAATTGTTAACTGAATCATGCACCTGTTTAGCAAATCTGGCTTCCCTCATTATCTTTGCTTTTTAGAAGCTGGCTTGGAAGGTTGCAAATGGTTATCATATGACCCCTGGGTTTCCAAACTTCATAAACGCATGCTGGTTGCCAAGCTCCCAGATTTTGATCACATAATCATGGGAATCATAGGTTGTAAGTGCAAAGACTAGTTGTAAGTCACTTTCAGTATCGGCATAACTTTGAACATTTGCTAAACTAATGTTTGTAAGTTAAGGACTACCTGTAATGAGAAGGTGCTCCAGATGTGTTTACCTAAAATACTCCAACTCGTGCTGTAATTTACATGTATCTGCCTTTTCTTTTGTCTGGTTTTTGAAAAGTAGTAGACCAAAGATATATAAGATATGGTTCTGATTTTGATCAACAAGGTGCTAATGCCTTGCTGGGAGCTCAGTTTATACTGCTATTAAAATTATGTTGTATTTTCAAAGTGATTTGGTAGCTTTAGTTAATTAAATTTAGTTAATTAGATGTTTCTGATAATTGTTGAATGAATCCTGATCTTCAACATGGAGGAATTTCAGCTTAGAAAGGTCCTCAGAAATCGCTTTTATTTGATCCGTAAAACACTTTCACGTAACTAGCGTTAGATTCAAGGATTGGGAAGAAAAATAAATCTTGTCTGTCCATTTTAATTACTGTATCACTCAGAAAGAGCTTTTTGAAAATTTGCAAAACCCTTAGGGCTTATGTCCTTGAAATAATTCGTTTTTGGGTACAAATCTTTGTGCTCTCTTAAAAGACTGTCTTGTCACACTCTTGTTTATCTTTCCTATGGTGATTTAAAAACTTTAACAAGTTTATTAATTCTGAAGAATTTATTGTAGTCAAACACAAGATATAATTAAGTTGCTATTGTCAAAGCATTTTGCCTCACTGCCGGAATGAATTGTCCTCTACTTTGGCAGACACAGAAACATTCATTTTGTTTCCTAATTAGAAGAATTGCAACCCAAAGCTATGACAGAGTTCAGCTCCTCCATGTACAGCATGCCAGGTTCCATAGTGCAAGCTTTATAAAATTCTCCTTAATTCAGGACAGAATATCATTAACTTTGTAAGTGGATGAATACAATGGACAAGCAATTTAATTAACTTCTAACATTGAACATTGGATCGGAGACAAAATGAAATAATGCACATATTTCTCATGCAGGCAGACAACCTTGAAACAAGCTTGATCGTACTGGGTCAGGCAAGGGAATAGCTCTGTCCAATTATTTTGTGTTTAGTCTTAGAATATGAAATTTGAAATTTGTTACTTTGTAAATCAATCATCCCTTATTCCAAGGCAGTTTACCAAATATCTAGAAATACAGAACAACATCCAATGACTCTGACATGCTAAATACCCATCTTTGCCACATGCTACCCTTCAGATTGACAGCTGATCAGAATGATACTAAACTAAATGGGCAATAATGCTTTCCAACAGATTGAATTTGCTCTCACTGAGTCTATTATGGAAGAAGAGATGTATGAAATATTAAATTGATCCAAGGCTGAGCTACAGTTTAATTAGTGTTTAAAGACAAGGTAGCAAAGGTGGTGTTTTAGCTTCAGGCACAGTTTTTAATGGAAGAATATTAAAGATTATAATATTTCATACTTCGTAAAAGTCTGTTCTGTAGCAAATGGCAGAACAGATTTTCACCTCCTCATCCCAGATACTTTCTGAAAATGTATGAAATTATGTATTAGGAATTGATAAAAAATTGTTTTGAAATTCAGAAATTAACCAGAAACAATACATTTTGTGTTTGTTATGACATCCATTTTTACTATATCTTGGACCAAAATCAAAGGATCAGGTTTTTAAAAAAAGAAATAAAAATATTTGAAATATCTATCTTAATTGTTTAAAAAAAAATTATGAAATATAATTAGATAGTGAAGCAACATTTCAATTTCTTTAGTGGGGAAGAGTCATAGAACTGCTTAAGCTTTTTAAAAATGTATTTTTAAAAATCTGGATTTTTTTTTAAAGCATCAGCAGGATCATATACAGAATAGACCTTTAGCTATTAACAAACTTAGCTATTTCAAACAGTGTGAGTGTAGGGACCAATTAAAAATCAATTTAAAAAAAACCTGGCAAAATATGTTCTGTGTGAACAAATAAACAGCAAGATTTTAATTCTATAGAAACTCATTTATTTAAGAGTAAACCTCATTGAATTTATTCAGACTTGCTTCTGCATAAAATATATAAAATTATGCTGTATATGGTATGTTAAGCCATAACTGCTTGACAGTATGCCAGTCTCTTAACATTTCAGACTTTTAAAGGTAGTAAGGCTTTCAATTCTATTTTACAAAGAGGTATTGGGTGAGATAACTCTTCTCTATAAACTCTATAAACATTTTAATCAGTGAGAAATCCTGCTGTGTGTATATTGTGGGAACAGAATCAAAGTGCATGGCCAATTTATGATTTGATTTGTATTTCTACATTATTGGTTGACATCATTAACACCATATTTTGATATTAGATGTGCTCAGAAGAATAAATAAGAATGCACTATAGTCAGAGGTGGGTTCGGCCCCAATTGGGCAACCAGTAGTGGCGGCGGCGGGAACCTCCGTCCACTCGCCCGGATGCTTCTATGCGCGCACCCACATCTGATTACAGTGTTGATAATAACTTTTTGGATTACTTGCTCAGACAAAAAAATAACACATATGCAATTGTATGAAAAGGCAGTTGACAAGGATGGCACAAATCATCAGACGTAAATAATTCGGTTCCCAATTTTAAGGTACAAATTTCTAAAAATTTCTAAAAGGAGACCAGTGAGAAAACAGCTAACAGATTGCCTTATTGCAGTTACCAGCCTCAGGAGTTTAAGAAATGCTTTGTGTGCAGAGTGGAATTTATATTGATTTTTTAGAATTTGCAGTCTTTGGAAGGCATAGATACTTAGAAAACAGCATCTTCAGAAAATTTGTAATGAATTCTGTATTTCCAAAAGACAACAATAAAGTTAAATGGACTTTGGTCCCCTATCCTGGCACTCATTGTTGCCTTAATATCTGTATCACAGAATTTAGCTTTTACATTGCACAGAATTTGTATGTTGACAATAATTTAGTTTAATGCCAGACCTTGGGATCACATTGATGATTTTACAATTATAAGCCACCCAGAGTTACTCTAAGATGGGTAGTCAATAAATTTTACAAATAATAAATACATAAAATATGTTATTAAAGAGTTAATAATACAAATGATTATATTCTTTTTTTAAACTTCCCAGATGTCTGCATATTAGATAGACAAGACCTGGGGTGAACACAAAATGCAATAGCATTTTAATACTATGTACTTTGGCTGATAAGGCTAATACAAAGAATGATAAATTGATGGACAACTAATTTGTCTGCAGATAAAAATGATATATATATATTTAATGAGTTGATTTGTATACCCAGCTTTTCCATTTAGAATAGACATTCACTACTATCCAGGGAACCAAAGACACTTTAATTAATAACATAAGATTATTAAAAACCATAATTGCCTCTTTAGCTTTATTTTGATTTTTTTTCTGATCTTGATCTCTAATACTTGGACTTGCTTCAATATCATATTGATCAGTTGATAGGAGATGCTCTGATTTAGTCTATATTTCAAAAATAACTACCATTTATGTAAGACCATTTGACCAGAACTGGTTGAATTGAAATATGTCTTCATATAGCTCCAGATATAAGCGAAAACTAAATTTGTTCTGTTTACATCTGCATTAGGCCATTAAGAATACAAAAGACCCAGTCTATGTTTTTTTAAATAGGTTATGTCCAATAACAACTATTCATTATATTTCAGTACAAAAGAGTCCAATGAACTATTTAAAAAAAATAAACAACAAAAGAGTGCTTACAACAAAAGAGTGCTTTTATATAAAAATGTCATGCTGTCTAGAATGATAGCAACTCCTTATTTGCTGCTGCTCTTTGAACTGAAATATGGCAGCTAATTCACTATATTTTTCTAATAGAAAAATAAGTGCTCTCGACAGTCAGGTTTATAAATATTTAAAAAAAGAAATTTTTTAAATTGTTTTTGGCCAAACAGGCAGGTAATCAATAATATCAGACGTGACAAACATACTGGTGACATGCACTATAGTCAAAAGGACTAGCAAGAGATAAGGACTTCCTGTCAGCAGAGAATTCTTCTAATTAATATTCAGTTGCTGTCATTTGCAGTGATAAATGTATTGCTTGAGTTATATTGATGCAGTGGATTTATCATTGAAAAAGTTAGGTTGAACTTTGACTTTAAATATTCATTACAGCTAATTATGGATTTTATGACTTCATGAATCGCATTTTCCAAGTTGTCATTGGCCATTTATTTTACATGTATTTAAAGCATTTTCATAATTACAACATTAGCTCTAATACATTCAGTGAGTAGTGGGCTGAATGTTTATTCTGTGTGATAATTATTTAAATGTTTTATATTAAACACTTCCTTGTAGTAGTTAAGTTTGCACAGTATCTAATTAACAATGAGATAATACATTGTAGTTTGTATGTGTATGTATGTATGTATGTATGTATGTATGTATGTATGTATGTTAGGTTTTTTGAGCTGATAAATAAACAGGGAGACTAAGATAGATCTATTTTGAGCTATGTAGCTCTCATCAACTAGCCGTATCCTTAACTGGGATGGGTATGTATGTATGTATGTACGTATGTATTGTATGAATATATTTTCATAGATTTTTACGGGTGTAGGTATGCTGGTCTTGTTCTATTCGGGTGTTTTCCCGTGTAAGAAAACATTATTCTCAACAGGAGAATAATCAGAGAAGCCATCGAAATAGAGAAACAACCTCACAATATGAACAAACGTGATGATACCTCCCGCATACCAGACATCTGGAAACCAGCACTGGCCAACAGACGAGCCCCACCCACCATCCAAACCGTTGAAATACAAAATAAGGAGAAACACACAGATAGGACTAATCAATATCAACCTACCAATCATGGTGCAACTGCACAGTCAATCAACCCACTCACAGCAACAAAACCAACACTCCACTCCCCCCCCCAAGATTTAAGGAAGGGCGGCATCTATGCAGCCACAGACCGAAGCCTGAATATGGCAAGTGAGATCTTGCTGAAATGTTGCAAAGACAATCTCATTCTTACACGGGAAAACACCCAAATACAAGACCAGCATATGTATGTATGTGTGTGTGTGTGTATGTTTGTGCTGATAAATAAATAAACAAAGGAGACTAGTATAGATCTATTTCAAGCTATTTAGCTCTCATCAGCTAGCCATACCCTTACTGGGATTCGAACCAGGGAAGTATTGCATGTGAGACAGTTGTAATTGCCACTAGACCATTGGTTCTAATCCTGATCAGCTGAGCTAGGGCAGTGGCTGCTTCTCTCCACACTGCTGGGAGAGCATCTTGTGCAATTTAGTCCCATCTGGAAAGCGCTGCGGCACAGAGAAACAGCAGCCATGTTGAATGCTATTTCTCTCAGCCACAGCGCTTTCTGGATGGGACTTGGAGGAAAGTGGCAGCTCACAGCTGCTAAATTGCACAAGAAGCTCTCTCAGCAAGAGCAGCAATGGAGAGAAGCAACTGCCAAACTGGAGAACACATGGAATGTCTCCTCAAGTGACTGAGGCTTGGCAAGGGACAGAAGAAGTGGCAGCAAGTTCTCCGCTGCAGTGCTTTCCGGATGGGACTTCTTACAGATAAGAAGAACCATCCGGTCCATTTCCAAAACACTTCAGCCCTCTTCTGCCGCGCCCCCCCCCCTGCTCCTTCACTTAGCATGGCAGGCCACAAGCTGAATACATTGTTTAGGCCCGGGGGGGCATAGTTTGAAGCCAAAAGTGGGCGGCAGCGGAGGCACGGGGCATTCCCCGGCCAAGGTGCATGGAGGCTCCAGGGCAGGGCTGGAGAGGGGGAATTGCACATTCCCCAAGCTGGCCGAGGCAAATGACGAGCGGGTGGAGGCTCTGGGACAAGGCCTGGGCCCCGAGCCGAGGCAAAGGGCGAGCAGGCGACGTGTTTACTTTTGGTGAGCAGAATAAGCAAGGTGCAGAAATTAGCTGGGCTGTGGGGTTAGCCGGTGGTGCGATTTGATGGTTCTCCAAACTGTGCAGAATCATTACTACCAGTGCAGTAGAACCGGTCCAAACTGGTTGAATACCACCTTTAACGGGCAGGGAAGGGCAGGGCCAGCCAAATTTAACAACCAGTTCCCCTGAACCAGTACAAACCGGCTGAATCCCACCACTGAGACTGACCCAGGAAAGAAGAGGAAACAAAATAACTCAGAATATGAGAAAAATACTTGTTTAATTATATAGAGACCACAATATTCAGCTCAGTGATGACTGGATTAGAGGATTAGGTTATATTTTTACAGAAACATTTGCTGCCAAGAAGCATTTTCAAATATTGTTCTTTTCATGCAATGTTAATAGATATATTGGCTAGCCATTCAAATTGATTACATTCCATAGCTCCTCTATAGCTGTATGTTGCTTGATATCACCTAGTTTTATTATCTCTTCACATGTTAGTAAATATCTATAGTATTGAATATGGAGCTTAGTATAACATGTTGATTAAGCTATAACACACTTTGCAAAATCTACCTGTCAACATTCATGTGGTCAAGGTACAGACAAAAAAGACAGAGTGAGAAGATATGGTTTGAAGAGGGTATAAGAATAGGAAAAAGCCAAGAACATCAACAATGATCTCTGAGAGAAGGAAGGGCAATGTAAAAATCAAGAATAAGTAAGCCCGTGGGATATGCCACCTTGAGATCTGACTTGGCTTGTTCATAGATTAACAGATAATGCTATAGCTGCAGGCTGTAAATTAGAGAAAGTAGCGTTTGCCTGTGACTCGTAGTTGTGAGTAGATCTGATTTTACAGCCCAGTACTTTAAACTGTTGCAATCTGCAGGATCCACTCCGAGCAAGGTAAGGCGGGATCTCTTTGCATTGTAAGGAGTTAGGAATATTGAAACAAAAAATGACAGGCCAGGAAAACAAAAATAGACGGGAGCCTCTGGGGATGTTCTTAAAGTTTGTGACCTTGCTTGATTAGAGGAATTGGTATCCTTTTTTTTTCCTTAAAAGAACTTGCTGTTCTCTGTGCTGGATCTAAGACATTCTTAAGTGGCTGACAGCTTCTGACTCTGAAGCCCCAAGTTTGAGAGTCTGCCTAGTTCTCCTCTTTAGCCTCAAAATCAGAGAGTCCATATTTGAAGGAACTATTCCTTGCTACTGAGTTGATCACAATAACATAGGCCACTATGTCAGCTGCAGTTGCAGTTGAGCGGTTGGAGGGAAGGAAATGGTTTGAAAAGATCAGACAGCCACTGAGCCAGTGGGATATGCCATTCTGGGATATCAATGGAGCTGCAGGGAAAGAAGAAAAAGCCCTTGAAAAATGGAGGGGAACTGTTATGATGTGCTCTAGTGGAATCTCCTGAGAAGAAAAAGTAAGGAAGGATTTGTTGCACATCAGCTGTGCCTGACTAATTGTGTAAAATAAATCCAAATGTATTTGGATTTTGGGATGTAACTTCATCTAAAACAACAAAATAACAACCAAAACATCCTAGGTATTGTTTCTGATGAATGAAAATCAACCCAAAATGGTTTAGGAAAACAACTAGAATATAATGTATTCTTCCTTAAATGCTTTGTGTCCTTCTGTATACATCACATTTGTCCTCATGCAATGCATGTACAGTATAGTTGCCTGCTTTGTTTTAATGGGAATAACTATCCAGTCACAGAGAACTTTAAATTCTAAAATCCTCTGGTGCTCAATTAATCTAATCTTAGGAGATTGTTTCAAAGCCCCAATTTGAAAATGAATTCCCTGGGCAGCCTGTGAAAGTAGCTGAGAACCACAATTCTTTCTACCTTACCTTTTCCTTAGTGTTTCTGATATATCATAATCCCTTGCAATGGAGTGTCCATTTTGACTGAAAGGATCTTGGTTTTTATTTCTACTATGAGGTAATTAATTACCATGATTTTGTGTTTTGGATTGTGAGGGTCTCTGAATGATACAAATTAAAGGAAGAAAATAGATGCCATAAATAACAATTTTGCAGATGTTTGCCACAAGTATCAGAGATCAGAAGAATCACTTCTGGTCAAAAATAAGCTGACAGTTTCCTGATATGATGGATAATATCAGCAAGCAGAATCTTATATACTTTAAGTATGTGATGTAAAGAGATAATTATGTTTGACTAGAGCAGGGGGGGGTCAAACTCATGGCGTCATGGCGGCGTCATGTGACATATCGGGACTTTTTCCCTCTTCGCTAAACCGGGCAGGGACAGGGCTAGCACGTGACACAACCAGCCCACAGGTCGTGAGTTTGATACCCCTGGACTAGGCCAAGGAAAATACAAGAAGTAGAAGACAGTGGTGGATGCATTGGATCAAAGGAGCTAATAGAATATCCTTGGAAGGCCATCTAATAGTTACAAAATTAAATTTTCATGCATTTATCTTATAGGTCATCTAAAGTTGACTCAATATCAATTAAGTGATTTATTAACACCCCTACTAGTAATTCTTCAATAAAATTCAGATAGTTTTCTTATTAAAATATTATCTAATTTAAAAAGAAGAGGGTAGTAATCTAGCATCTTTCATGCTACACTTTACAATTTATTTGCTACTTTGCAATATTTTTATGTTTACCTGGGTTATTTTTATATAACCAGGCATTTTAATCTACATTAATTGCTCAGTATATCTAACAATTCCTGGTTAAAAAATAAGAATTATTCACAAACAGGCAAATAATAGTTTAGCTACCTCAGTTTATTTTTGTTTTTAAAAACTCAGTATTTTGTTAAGTAGAAACAGATTAGACTTTCTCTTGCATTGGGAAAAGCAACTTGCTTCAGGGGGCATCAAATGAAAAGAAAGTAGGTGTTATACATATCGGTGCTGGGATGAGGAAGCTGCTTTTTGGGTGCACTTTAGGCAATGGAGTGATTTTAGTCTATACTTCATAGAAGATCTGCATAGAAGTCTCTTGCTAAACACTCAGCTCTACCCTTATGCATTTGGCAATGAATTCCCGAATGCAGAAGCAGTTTGAAAAACAGACCTTTTGTATTAATAATTCTGCTCTGTATATTTTCTAAATGGTGCTTTCAGTTTCAAGAAAAATTCTTGGGTGATTTTGCACACAAAGAAAGGCGACTTTTGTGCTTTTCAGTAGATTAAAAATGTCTTCAGTTGACAAAGTAGTGGAATGCTAGAAACAACATTGGACCTATTTATGATTTATAAATTACTTGGGGGTGAGGGTTGGTGTAAAATCTGTGTCTGTAAATACATTAGGCACACATCTCAACTTTTTTCACAGAGTATAGGTGATAACAGAGAAAGAGATTATACTTTTAATGAAAGGAATGGTTTATTTTCTGGCTCTTCAACTAAAAAAGCAACTCAATAATGAGAAGACAGGGGCACCCTTCTGGCAAAGGCAAGTTTTGGCTGACTGGTTGCTGCATTATGTATGAGAAATTGCATATCTCAGGATGGAACATTTGCTGATTTGTCAAAAACGCAAACATGAACGCCTGCTCATCTTCTTGGCATATCAGTTCATTCAACAGAAAACACTGTCACACATTTTTAATTGATGAGTACACATTCTTATGAATCAGGCAGCTTGCTTTAGTTAATATTATTGTTTTATTGTGTTATATTGTTATTAAGCATTTATTCACCCAGGAGAAAAGTACAAAAAAATAGCAGTCATTCCTAAAAACAGAACTCCCAATAACAACTATTTTCTGGAAGGAAAGGGAGGGTTTTTTTAAAGAAAGAAATAAGGCAAAAGGGTTACAATCTAATATAATTTTTATTTGCAATTAATAAAAAGTAGCAGCTCACATCTGGTAATATTCCAAAGATACACTGGCATGTATCATTTTAAGAATCATAATGATTCTGTAAATAGCAATATTCTGGAAGGACATATTCTTCTAGACATAGGGGTAAATGTATTTAACCCTACCTCACATTGACACATTTACCTTAAAAAAAATCATGTATTCATGCTTTTGTATTCTGCAACTATAGTTTGCTAAGACTCAGCATTTAAAGTGCCATAAACCTTAAACAGATACATGTTTATATTAAGAAATAGATTTTGAAATATAATACGTACTGGGACACTAATTGCTATAAATTTTTGGTTTATTCTTTATACATACCATGTGATTACACAATTTTATTTGAAACTTTGATTACAATAATAAAACCTAACAAAACTAAAAGAAAGAAAGAAAAATGAAAAGAAAGAATAAAAACTGCAGGGCGAAAGAAAATAAAAAGGAGAATATAATAAGAGAAATATATATATATAGAAAAGTGTCTTCAAATTCACATTTCTACATGTAAAGGTAGACCTTGATTTATGAACAACCAGTTGAAGTTAAGACAGGCCTATTCCAAATTTATCTGGCCCCTTAACCCATTTATAACTTTCTTAGATCAAAATCATATTTAGCTTTTTGTTTATTTCAAATTCTATAAGGTTATACAGTAATTAGTTTTTCTCTTGTTCAGAATTGGAGATAAACTTACCTTATAAAGGCTTTTCAGGTTTGTTAAAAGGTTAATAAGCAATTTCTGAAAGTAATTAGAAAGTGAGATTTTTGAATTCAGCGTCCTTTAAAAGTCTCCCTTGCGATTGTTAAGCCCATCAACTCCTTGTGCTAAAACTCAAAGAAAATAAATGTCCTTGATTCTTGCAATCAAGGAGCAATCATCCAGAGCACATAAGGGTAGTCTCCTGTCCTCTCCTTACTCTATATGGAGAGGTTCCAAACAAGTGGTATACTCACCAGATGCTTGGTCTTTGCCACGGTCATCAGCTCTGCTTTCTCACAACAACCCATCTTCACTTTACCATATCTCCCCTGAAAGTCCCTTCAATTTACTATACCACAAGAATGTGTTGATTTAGGCTAGTCTTTTATTTGTGTGTGGATTTTATTTATTTGTGTGCATTGCTGATTTTGTTTTTGTTTTCCACAGGCACTGGGCAGCTTTTACTTTCTACATGAATCCTTGAAAAATATTTATCAATTTGACTTTAAAGGTAT
Source organism: Rhabdophis nuchalis (assembly GCA_039707465.1). Taxonomy (NCBI): domain Eukaryota; kingdom Metazoa; phylum Chordata; class Lepidosauria; order Squamata; family Natricidae; genus Rhabdophis; species Rhabdophis nuchalis. The sequence continues at coordinate 76,077,095 of CM077645.1, forward strand.
GGAACACCAACAGTGCTTCAATCCTATACATATTCAACAGGGAAGCGATTTCCATTGACTTGAGTGATGCTCTTGACTAAAAATATTTGGAGAGTTATATTATTCATTTTTCACGTTAGAAGAAACATCCTTAGAGTTTTAAGAGCTTTTATGCATTGGAAACAGCAAATGTGAGTTTGTGTGATGAAATGTGCCTCTGCAAGAACTAAGGGAGAGAGTTTTGGCAATACTGAGATGGATTAAGAGTCTGTGCAGAGCGAAGGCGAAGGGAAAGAAGAGGTTCAGGGTAGCCATATCCTAGAATCTCTCAGGATTTATCTCGAAGGCTAAAAAGTTATAGATTTACTTTACCAAGATTCTGTCCACTAAATGTAAGCAAATCAAGCATTGAGCTCAATTGGGTTTTACTGTGTAAAACCTGTTGGTTTTGGCACAACAGTCTGCCACTTGTGTACATTTGATGGCTTTAGCCAATCTTAGTCTGCTCAGGATATTTGGAGTGTTCAGATCATTTCATAGGCCAATATAATACAGAATTGTACATGTTGGATTTATGTTAGTCATCAGCCATGAAAGTTTATTGGATGATTTATGTTCTTTTAGGGGCTGTATTGCCCTTAGACAGATTTCTTTTTATTACTGCTGCTTAATGTTCACTGACTTACTTTAGTCATCAGAAAAAGGATTATAAGTGGCAATGACAATATTATTAAAGAACAATTAATTGTACTTTTGATCTAGAGGCTTGGTGGCTCACTGCTTAGAATGCTTGTTTGTTTTGTTTGTTTTTTGTTTTTTTTGTTTTTGTTTTTCATTTCTATACCGCCCTATCTCCCGACATGAGACTCAGGGCGTGCACAGGAGCTATAAAATATAAAAATACAAACAATCAAATAGTTAAAATTAAGATTAAATACGATTTGGCCCATGTTAAAAACGTTAATTAAAACCCACTTAAAATAGTAATAGCTGTACCAGCTATGCCAGGCTGGCCAAACGAAAGAAGTAAGTTTTTAATGTCCGACGGAAGAGGCGAAGGTCTGTGATTGTGCGGAGATCTGGGGGGAGGTCGTTCCAGAGGGCAGGGCCTGCCACAGAGAAGGCTCTTACCCTGGGAGTCGCCAGCCGGCATTGTCGGGCGGACAGCACCCTAAGGAGGCCCTCCCTGTGGGAGCGGACGGGTCGAGTGGAGGTATGTGGTAGTAGACGGTTCTGTAAATAGCCAGGTCCGCTGCCATGGAGCGCTTTAAAGATGGTCACTAAGACCTTGAAACGCACCCGGAAGGCCACAGGCAGCCAGTGCAGCTCACGCAGGAGAGGTGTTATATGGAGTATTTTGAGACTCCCAAAATCCCCTGCGCGGCCGCATTCTGCACTAACTGGAGTCTCCGGGTGCATCTCAAGGGGAGCCCCATGTAGAGAGCATTACAATAGTCCAGGCGGGAGATGACGAGAGCTTGAGTGACTGTGTGTAGGGCGTCACGATCCAGAAAGGGGCGCAGTTGGCATATCAAGTAAACCTGATAGAAAGCCCCCGTGGCTACGGCTGTCAGATGGTCATCTAAGGACAGCCAAGAGTCCAGGAGGGCACCCAAGTTGCGGACCCTTTCTGCGGGGGCTAGTAACTCGCCCCCGATAGCCAGAGATGGGACTAACTGGCTATGTCATGGCGCCGGAAACCACAGCCACTCAGTCTTGGACGGGTTGAGTTGGAGCCCGTTCCTCCCCATCTAGACTCGCACGGCTTCCAAGCACCGGGACATCACGTCGATGGCATTGTTAGGGTGGTTAGGGGTTAGAATGCGGTATTTCAGGCTAATTCTGGCCACAATCTGAAGTTCAATCCTGATGGGATGAAAGTTGGCTCAGCCTTCCATCCTCCTGAGGTCAATAAAATGAGGACCCAGATGTTGGGGGCAATATGCTAACTTTGTATTTCGCTTAGAGAGGGCTGTAAAGCACTGTGAAGCTTATAAGTCTTAAGTCAGGGGTCTGCAACCTTAAACACTCAAAAGCCATTTGGACCTGTTTCCGACAGAAAATACCAGGAGCCACAAAACCTGGTTGGGCAAGGCCAACCCAACATCACTCCTCCCTGTTCCCCTCCTTCTTGAGCTGGTACAAAGGGGAACAAGGCCGGTGCTTACCTGCCCGCAAGGACACGGAATTGCAAAAAGCATCCGGTTGCGGGCAGTGTGGAGAAAACTGCTAGAGGTGCTTCAGCCACGCAGCTCTGAGGAGAGGCTCATGCCTTCTCGGGGCAGAGAGCAGGTTGTGCAACTGGATCAGTAGGAAGCCACAGGAGAAGGGTCAAAGACCCACGTGTGGCTCTGGAGCCGCGGGTTGCCAACACCCGATCTAAATCCTTTTGCTATTGTAAACCGCCCAGAGAATGCTATAAAGAGAGACTTTGTGGCAGTGTATATAAGTCTAGGTGCTACTGCTATCTAACATAGAATGAAGAATTCTGACAGAAATATTTGCACTTAGTCAAATTATTTTTTCATTCTAATTTATTATGTAGTCTTTCTGAAAACATCCAAGTAGTATTCATAGTTTCTCTTTCTTCAATGGCATGCAGTGGCTCAGAAGGTAAGACGCTGGGCTTGTTGGCTGGAAAGCCGGCAGCCCAGATTCAAGATCTGACCACCCACTCAACAGGATGAGCTCCCAACCTCACCCCAGCTCCTGTCAACCTAGCATTTTGAAAGCGTACAAATGCAAGTAGAGAGATATCTCTTTGGTGGGAAAGTAACAGGGTTCCATGATGTCATGTTGGCTACATGACAAAATAAATGTCTTCAGATAATACTAAGTAAATACCTTTGAAACAGTGATGAACACTGTTCCCTATAGTCTGCAATGATTAGCGGAGTAAAATCTGCAGGGACTCTTTTACTTTTGTGTAAAGAAATTGTATTCCTATGAAGTTGATAGAAAATTAACCAAAGAAGATCATGCTTTGAGGGAAGAACTACTATTTACTTGACATTCAGAAACAGTGTTATAGTGTTACCAATGTGTTTCAAGGCTGAATGACATCTCTCTGGTACTTACCCAGTCCAGTTCTGACTATGTCAACATGCCAGCTCTTGAAATCAAAGAGGTACTTGTTAACAAAACTTAATTTCATTTTTCCTTTACATGTACACTGCATAATCACATCTTTGGTATATTAGCATAAACCTAAATAATGCTTTTTTCCAATATTTGGAACATCTTTATTTTTAAAACTATTTGGGATTTGATAAATGACTGTTCTAATTTCAGTATAAAAATATCCTAAATTTCTTTTAGCTTGTGACAAGTCACATTCATTCTAATACAATATAATAATACAATTCAAAGGTTGGAAGGGACCTTGAAGGTCATCTAGTCCAACTCCCTGCCTAGGCAGGAAGCCCTATACCTTTTCAGACAAATGGCTATCCAACATCTTCTTAAAGACTTACAGTGTTGGGGCATTCACAACTTCTGGAGGCAAGCTGTTCCACTGATTAATTGTTCTAACTGTCAGGAAATTTTTCCTCAGTTCTAAGTTGCTTCTCTCCTTGATTAGTTTCCACCCATTGCTTCTTGTTCTACCCTCAGGTGCCTTGGAGAATAGTTTGACTCCCTCTTCTTTGTGGCAACCCCTGAGATATTGGAACACTGCTATCATGTCTCCCCTAGTCCATCTTTTTATTAAACTAGACATACCCAGTTCATGCAACCGTTCTTCATATGTTTTAGTCTCTAGTCTCTTAATCATCTTTGTTGCTCTTCTCTGCACTCTTTCTAGAGTCTCCACATCTTTTCTACATCGTGGCGACCAAAACTGGATGGCGTATTCCAAGTGTGGCCTTACCAAGGCATTATAAAGTGGTATTTACACTTCCCGTGATCTTGATTCTATCACTCTATTTATGCAGCCTAGAACTGTGTTGGCTTTTTTGGCAGCTGCTGCACACTGCTGGTTCATATTTAAATGGTTGTCCACTAGTACTCCAAGATACCTTTCATAGTTACTACTATTGAGCAAGGTACCACCTATAATGTACCTGTGCATTTCATTTTTGTTGCCTAAATGATGGGAAATAATCACCACGATGTAAAAAAAAATGTGGAGACTCTAGAAAGAGTGCAGAGAAGAGCAACAAAGATAATTAGGGGACTGGAGGCTCAAAGATATGAAGAACAGTTGCAGGAACTGGTTATGTCTAGTTTAATGAAAAGAAGGACTAGGGGAGACATGATAGCAGTGGATTCTTTCAGAGAGCTCTTGGGGGCTGGGGAGGGCAGAAATGAGCAAAGAATTGCTTGTTTTTTGCTCAATTTTGGCCCCACCCCACCCCCAGGAGCAATCTATAAGCCTCCATAAGGCTATGCATTTAATTTTCTTGACAAAAATCGGGCCGTTTTTTGCTCATTTTTGCCCCCCCAGGAGCACTCTCCAAGCCCCCTCCCCAGGCTATTGATGCCTTTTTTAAAAAAAAAATGGGCCCATTTTTGCAAAAACCAGACCGTTTTGGGGGCGGGGGGTTGCAGAGTGCAAAAACTTTCAGAAAGTTCTTTCATTAAAATGATTGATGAGCATTGCATTGATCAAGTGCTGTGCTAGCAGAAACAAAGTCTTAGGTGCTGCAGATTGGCAGCAATTTCCTTCTCCAGCGCATGGATATATACACATGGAAACATCTATCTACCTACCTACTCACTTTCTCTCCCTACCTACCTACTGTATTTCTCTCTCTCTCTCCCTATCTCTCTATCTACCTGCATACCTACCTACTCTCTCTCTCCCTACCTACTGTATTTCTCACTCCCTCCCCCCTCTATCTACTTATGTACCTACTCTCTCTCCCTATTTCTCCCTCTCTCCCTACCTACTTACTGTATTTGTCTCTCTTTCTCTCTCTCCCTTTATCTACCTATCTAACTACTCTCTCTGTCCCCCTACCTACTGTATTTCTCTCCTTTTCTCTCTCTCTCTCTCTATCTGTCTATCCCTCTATCTACCTATCTACCTACTTTTTTTTTTTAATTTGCCTCTTCAAAAGCTTGGTGTGTCTTATACTCCAGTGTGTCTTATACTCCGAAAAATATGGTAGTTTAGGTTCCTCATACCCAATTATTCTTATTCATTCTCCCCTTATGCCATCAGATCAACCATTAAAGTGTGATGAACAAAATTTTATATAGAAGTAGCTGAAATTGGAGAGTCCAAAGGACAGCACCTAGAGAAGCAATGTCACGAAGTTAATTCTTTCAAAAACATAATACACAGTTTTCAAGGACAGTGAGCATCTAGTAGAGTCTGACAGTTTGAAATATGGAGTTACTGTAGAATATGAGAGTTTATACATGGAAATTTCCATATTAAAGAAGAAATTTAAATCCTCATTTATATCCACCAATTCTATGGACATTCTACATGATGGGGTTAAATGAAAGCACCTGATAAATTAAGGAGAATATCAGTCTACCAAAAAGGAACAGAATATTATCAGTTGAGGACTTTGTGCATCTTGTTTGTAGTATTGTAGAAATATTAATGTAACAACATTTATCACTATCAACATGAAATGCAAAAAAGAATTGTTTCATTTTGATTACTTTTTAAGTGCATGTTTCAACTGAATTTTTATAGTTTGTAGTTTTATTGTATTTCTATACAGGCATCTATGGAGGCATCTTAATTTGTTTCCTTGGATGTTTATTAGTTATCAGTTCCTTAAATTAGTTTATTTGTTTTCTTATACTGGGCATATTAAAACTGATATTCTAAATTCTCTTATTCCTTCTCAGCTAAGAAATACAAAAAAGTTACGGGGAAAGAGATCTATTCAGATACATTAGAAAGTACACCTATGCTGGAAAAAGAAAAGTTCCCACAGGATTATTTCCCTGAGGTAAATATAGACAAATAGAAATATTTGAAAATGAAGCATGTAACACATTTTGATTGCTTTGAATTTTGATTGATTTATTCATTTAATTGGAATCATTTTTAAATTTTGATATAAAGAAAAGTATAGTCTTATCAATGGTTTTCCTTTTCTTTTGTTTACTAAAAGCTTGGGGAGAATTTCTTATTTATCTCTTATATATTTTATCTATTACATATCTTATATATTTCTATTAGAAATCATCCATTTTACTCACAGAACAACTTTGGGTGTTATCACTGAGTTAAAATGCAAAGCTACTGGAGTTGTTTTGAAAACTTAGGCAGGCTCATATTGAGTATGAATTCCAAATGACCTATTTTCAAAATGACTAGATCTCTGAAGGTCAAACCATCATTTTAAACTGAGTTTTAAACTTTAAAACTATTTCAAAATAAACAGCTATGTCCTATGCTCAGACCTTTTGGCTAACACATTCTGAACCCAGGTATTTCTGATTCTGTCACTTCAAAACATATTACAGTAATCTAATCTAGCTATAATAATATGTGTCACTGAATTACAATTCAGTCAAGCCAGCCAAATATAGTTAATCAATTAGGAAGGATATTTGGCATGACGGTGACTGGTCTGGCTTTTTGATCCAGGTGCAATGTTTGTTTATTTTTCCATTATCAAACACTTTATTTAGATTAATGCAAATACAAATATATACATAAGAAATCAATAAACATATTTGTGGCTAATCAATACAGCTTTCAATAGGACTAAATTTCATTGTGTATAAGACTGCTATACTAGAGAATAATGTCAGAATTTATGCAAACTGCACATTTTACATTCTTACCTGAAAGCAAAATGATTTTCAATTTAGCATTACTATACTGTTGACATCATCTTTTAATGTACTGTTTATGTTCTTTTAGGGGATGCATTGCCGTTAGTTTAAAACAGATTTCTTTTTATTACTGCAGCTTAAGGGTGATCTAAAATTAATTACAATGATTGAGCCATAATGCAATTCAAAATAATTACAGCCCAGTGCGTATAAAAGTAACAAAACTTTCTCTGCTGATTTATTGCTTTTCTTGGCTGTGCATGAGTCTCAAATGATGCCTCTGGGAGTAACACTCCAGATAATGTTAGGTCATTTTTAAGAAAGCAGATTTGTGTAGTCTATCAGGATTGAGTAATTTTCCCCCCTTCCATAGTGAGAAATTGGTTGTTATCATAGATCACGGATACTGCTCAAAGCTCTTGTGAAAGATGAATTAATTTCACTAATGCTTTAATGCAAACCTTTGATAGTAAAGGCTGTATGGTGATAACCTTACTGCAGTCTCTCCTTTCTCAATGATGATTTATGTTGTCTTTTAGTAGATGAAACTGCCTGTATTCACAATCTGTCTCCTGACTAAAGGAATCTTATTAACAGGAAAACTGGAGAGTGACTTAATATTGTGTAAGGTGAAAGATGCTGAACTCGTTTCTTGTGGCAGAAAAGAAGCTATATTCTAAAATCTAGATAACACATTGTTGATGGTAACAGATAATCTTGCAGTATTTTGATATTTAATGCTTATTTGCAAGATGGCTCTGATTTCCTGAGGAAAATCACTATTTGGAAGTGTCTGGTCATAGTAATACCTGAAGATTGTTTTGATGTGTTTATTAGGGGTATTCTTTGAATGAGGAAAGAATTATCTAATTTCAAGTATCAATTTAAATTGGGACTCTCTTGTTAGCTTTCATTCTGCGCCTGAATCAAAAGTTTCTTTTCCTATTAGACTCTGTTTGCCTTTCTGTCTCCCAGAGAGTTTTTTGTCTTTCAAAATAAAATAGTAAAGTACTATATCCAGAAATGGAAAACATAGTGCATACATCAACAGTGAGCACTTGGAGTGATCATATACTGTATTTTTCACTACATAAAATGCACTCCCCGTCCCCCACCAAAAAAAGTGGGTGGAAATGTCTGTGCGCCTTATGGAGCGAATATTGCATCACAGATGGTGAAATGTCTTACTTTAGGGGTCCTCAATGTGGACCGGTGAATAGCAGCCAGGCTGCGGCGGCAGGGTCTTTTTACAGTCTGAATCCCGCCTCTTCTGCCTTTGTCATTGCCCGCTTCTGTCTCTTCTCCACAGTGCAGGAGTCAATAGGCAGAGGTGGCACATGAAAGGACACCTATTTGTGGTCATCTCAGGGTCCACCTCCTGCCCTCACTACACTTCTGCTCCATATTTAGCGCTCCATATTCACAATGAGCCGGCGCTCCATTTTCTTTTTTTCCCCTTGCTTTCCTCCTCTAAACGTAGGTGCGTCTTATAGTGCGAAAAATACGATAATTTCTTATATCAAAGACTCACATAAATGTTTATTTTATTTATATCCTCACCCTTCAATAGCATCAAGCTCTCCACTTTACTTCAGAAGCTCCCAAGCAGCATACATAACTATTTCTCCTCACAATGATTCTGTGAGAAAGGTTGGGCCTGTAATAATCCTGTAAATTTCCAGGATTATGGGAGGATTAGAATTTAGATTTTTCTGCTTCTAGACACACTTGTTTCCAAAGAAGTACTTTCAAAATACCCCAAATCTCTCAAGATCACATGAGATTTTCATTGTAAGTAAGATTTAAGAAATGTCATGAGATTTTTGGTGTCAGAAAGCTGAGTCTCCAGATTTAGCAATCTTGTGAAATTTCAGCCTTCTGTGAAAAATGATTATTTGTTATATATGCATCCATAACAGGGTAGAATATGATATCTTGCTAAAAAAAATACCAACCCCAGCAAAATGGTTCAAGACAGAATTTGCTGCGATGTTTTGGACCATCTCCTATAATGTGCTAACATTTGTCTGTGAAGTGGCTAAATTTCATGAAAGTTATAAACTAAATATTTAGTTAGTTTACGTATTCTAAGTCTTCAGAGTGAGGTTTTACATGTTAAAAATGTAATTTTTAAAATGAATTCAAAATGAATTCGAATTCATTTTGCTTTGCTATTTTTGCATATTATTCATTATCATTTTAATAGAACCACCTTAAAACTATATCAAATTTTGTCAGGCAGCCATCAGAATTCAAAGCAATATGACATAAAATTGCATTTGTAAAGAATTGCATTGATGAGAAATGCCTCTCTAGAACAAATTAAAATTTGTTCAGTTAGCATTATTTTTGTTATTCTGTCTAATTTAGGAACTGTCAAATTAAGGTTACTTCTGTCTTCTACAGTGGACATATAGGGTGGGGTTCATTCTGTAGACACAAATTTACATGCTGTTGATTAGTTGCTTGCAACTTATTTTCAATACTGCTGAAAATAATCTACATTTATATCATTTTGAACTAATGGTTTGTTGGGATTTGACCTTTAAAAAAAAAAAGATAACCTGTCTGAGAAAGAGGCAAAAATAAGTATTGCTTCTTGATATTTCATCATATTTAGCTTTTTAAAAGAGACTAGCATTTTTACCCTAATTTAATCAGTTGGATGACATGCAGAATTAATGTTAGGTATAATCCAATTCAAAATTGAAACAGTGAATCAATTACATCCTCATTTCCAGTTGTTGGCACTGGAGACAAGAACAGCAACATTGCATTTCATTTTTTAATATTTTTAAAAATATCAAGTAGGACTAAGGCTTCCTAGTAGAAAGGATTCAACATTGATGCTACGTTAAGCAAATGTTATGTAGGTATGACTCAGTTTGTGACTAAATGATTTTGTGATCTGTTTTTGCTTTTAAAAAAAATAATAGAAGCCTCTGTTTATTCACTCACATTAATAGCAGCATTTTGAGAGATCATTAGTCAAAGTTGTTTGAAAAGCGTAAAGAAATATATGGAGTTAGTATTTGAAAAAAAGAAAAAGTTTGACTATAATCTTTTAAGTGTTATATTTTATAAATTTCTCTTTCCTTTTTATGAAATAAATAATTGCTTGTTTGGGCCTCCCTTCTTTGAAATAATATAAAGGACCAAAGACTTGCCTAGACAGGGGGTTGAACTAGAAGACCTTCAAGGTCCCTTCCAACACTGCTATTGTATTGTATTACTTTAGAAGAGATACTGTACTTTGCCTGTGTATACATATTTCCAGTGTCTATATAATTTTTCATTTTTTGATAAATCATTTGTTTAGGGTTTGAAACCAAAACAAACCCTAATTGGCTTAGGGCAGGGGTCTGCAAAGTCGGCTCTTTTAAGACTGGTGGACTTCAACTCCCAGAGTTCCCCAGCCAGCATAGCTGGCTGGGGAATTCTGGGAGTTGAAGTCCACCAGTCTTAAAAGAGCCGACTTTGCAGACCCCTGGCTTAGGGAAACAGGTACAGGCATTAATAGGTTTTTTTCGCCATCCAGTGTTATGACACAGGGGACATCTCTGGACTGGGTAGTGATCAAATCCTTCTGGGATGGAAAATTGTAAAACTGTCCCTACTTTCAATGAATAGAACTGGAAAGCACTATGTTGATACACAACATATAGCCAACCCAGGATCATCGAACAACATCTGTATTTGGTTCTTGGACTTATGCTTGATAATTCATTGGAGATGTACATTAAAATGCTGATTGACAATAAACAAGAAAGAATTTTGCCTCAAAAGCAAACATCATATATTTAGCTGATTCATTTTTTAATGTACATTTAGTATAGTCAAGTGCTGGTCAGAGTAGCTAAAGATTATAAAATGACCATAACTAGTAACAGCAAAAGAGAGAAGATACTTCATCCTCAAAACGTTTGTCACAAATGTATATTGCTGCAAATGTACATTTAGGACTATATAGGCTTTTAATTGTAAATAAAATATCCATTTCTAAAGAGGTATTCCCTATGGAGAACACATAATAATAATAATAATAATAATAATAATAATAATAATAATAATAATAATAATAATAATAATAATAATAATAATAATAATAATAATAATAATAATTTAATTTATAACCCGCTCTCTCTCCCCAAAGGGACTCGAGGCGGGGCACAGGGAAATTAAAAATACATATAAAAACCACAAACAATACACTATTAAAAAGAATTAAACTAAAACCCTGCGCTAAAATCCCATGTTAAAATTAAAACAAACCCCTAAAAAACCCTAAAAACAGTTAAGCTATCCCAGGCCGGCCAAGCAGAAGAAATGTGTTTTTAATTTTTGACGGAAGGAGCGGAGGTCCATGGTTGTTCTAATTTCGGGGGGAAGGTCGTTCCAGAGGGTCGGGCCCGCAACAGAGAAGGCCCTTCCCCTGGGCGTCACCCGCTGGCATAGCCTGGTGGACGGCACCCGGAGAAGTCCCTCTCTGTGGGAGCGGATCGGCCGCAAGGATGTATGGGGCAGGATGCGATCCCACAGATAGCTAGGTCCCGTGCCATGGAGCGCTTTGAAGATGATGACCAGCACCTTGAAGCGCACCCGAAAGACGACAGGCAGCCAATGCAGCTCGCGCTGGAGCGGTGTTACATGGGAAAATCTAGAAGTTCCCATAACTGCCCGCGTGGCTGCATTCTGGACAAGCTGAAGTCTTCGGGAGCACCTCAAGGGGAGCCCCATGTAGAGAGCATTGCAGTAGTCCAGTCGGGATGTCACGAGAGCATGAGTGACTGTGCAAAGGGCAATAATCCTAATATTATTTTAATAGAACCACCTTAAAACTATATCAAATTTTGTCAGGCAGCCATCAGAATTCAAAGCAATATGACATAAAATTGCATTTGTAAGAATTGCATTTATAAGAATTGCATTGATGCAAAATGCCTCTCTAGAACAAATTAACATTTGTTCAGTTAGCATTGTTTCTGTTTTTCTGTCTAATTTAGGAACTGTCAAATTAAGGTTACTTCTGTCTTCTACAGTGGACATATAGGGTGGGGTTCATTCTGTAGACAGAATGACAGAGATACACACCCATGTGAGAGCAGGGCACACGTGGGGGGGCTGCATGCACAGGGTCAGGACACATTGGGGGGTTGCATGTGCATCCGGAGTGGGTAATGTACTGGAGTAATGCATGCATAATAATAATAATAATAATAATAATAATAATAATAATAATAATAATAATAATAATAATAATAATAATAATAATAATATTTTTATTTTATATACCGCGTCCTCTCCCCAGAGGGACTCGGAGCGGTGCATGCATGGAGCGGGGCACAAATGGGGTCCCACACACATGCACGGAGCTGGGGGGGTCACCTGCGCATTGCATTATGGGTGCGCGGGTTCACTTTTGGCACTCAGTGACAAAATAGCTATCATTAGTCTAGAAAATGGTTTACAAGGATACGAGAATCTAACAAAGGAAGAAGCAGTCAGACTTCATTATGAAGACAGAATTCAGATAGCATTGTTGTAGATTTAGGCCTTAGTTATTACTTATTTTATATATGTTTTTACATATTGTCATTTTAGTTAGGTTGAAACCAATAAAAAATAAAACTTATTGCAATCGGCATTTTTGTTATAAGGTTATTCCAATTAATTCATAACTGTTTTTCATAAACTTGGAAATCTTTTCTCTATGGCACTTCAAATATAGCTTGTAACAAGTTGATTTGTTCATGGGATGGAAAATTGTTCATCTTGATGCATACATTATAGATGTCTTTGCTACTTCAGCCAAGAGATTGGTTTAACCAATTTTTATTTTCCAAATACCTATATTACATTATAATTTACAGGGAAAGACATGTTTATACTCCTAAATTCTTACTCAGATAGGCTCTGAGACAATAAATATAATTTGACTGGGGAAAATCACTTTACTAGAAATATTTCTAGTTCATCACTAGCTATTTAACCCTTTATCTCTGTAAATGAACACTTTGGCTAGTTTTATAGTCTTATGTTCCTAATGGAACATAACATTGAATATATTCCTTCCTATTTGGAAAAAAGGCTAAGTTTTGTATACTTTTCTTTTCCAGGTTGTGATTCTGATACATGGGGATACTGGAAAGAGGGGGAGGTGAGACAGGGAAAAATTTGAAGACCACATAATTAGATTGAATATCATCACATTCTTGTCAATTTTTAGTGACCACATAGATAGACTTTCTGTATGATGATGTTCTTCAGTTCTTCCAACAATGCAATCATCATTCCTATAAGTGAATCCATTCATCTTCCTGCTGGTTGTCTTCTCCTCTTTCCCTCTTTCTGTCCCAGCATTAGAGTCTTCTCCAGAGACCGCTTATAATCCTGGTATTAGTGTATTATTAAGTCTCATGTTTTCTATAGTGTTCTTCATGAAAATACTTAACACAATTTTTGTAAAACTTACTAGTAGATTCATTTCTTACTGTTTTCTATATTTTAATGTATTACTACTGTGCTTTACATTACTTTTCAGTGCAAGTGGTCCAGAAAAGGATTCATACGAACAAGATGGTGCATTACTGACTGGTACGTAATATGAAGGAGAATCGAACTTCATGTTTTGCGTGAATTCCTAGTTATTATGGAAGGCATAAGTTTTGGAACATCTGGTGCATATTCCATCTAAATACTGAACCAATCTTTATGCATTTTTCATTATTGAACAAGTTGTAAATGCCATTATATATATATATGTTATGTTTTTGAGCTGATCAATATAATTGTTTCCACAACACCCTTTTAGGGCCCCAATTAAGGGAGGAAGCATACTGTTTCTTTTTCTGCCTGTCGGCTCATCACCAGAGACCATCTAGACAGAAAGCCATGAATTCCGTTGTGTAAATTTTTTATATGTGTGTTACGTTTTTGAGCTAATCAAAACGTAACATACTGACTTATTTATTGATCTGACTTATTTATTGATCAGCTCAAAAACGTAACATATATATATGTGTGTGTGTGTTTTAGTTTTATGAGCTAGATGGTCTCTGGTGATGAGCTGAAAGGCAGAGGGAAACAGTATGTCTCCTCCCTTAATGGGGCCCTAACAGGAAGTTGTGAAAACAATTATCTATCTATCTATCTATCTATCTATCTATCTATCTATCTATCTATCTATCTCTATCTATCTATCTATCTATCTATCTATCTATCTATCTATCTATCTATCTATCTATCTATCTATCTAGATGAGCTGATCAATAAATATAGAATAGGTCGGCGAACCAAGTCCGACGCGGCCAGTAAGGAGCCACCAGGATGACCTCCGCTTGGTCCTGCAGGATCTTCCGAATGACCCGTGGCAAGAGGGGCAATGGAGGGAACGCATAAAGCAGGCCCTCGGGCCAGGGAGAGTGGAGGGCATCAATCCCCTCCGCCTGGGGAGACCGGTATCTGGTGAAGTAACGGGGGAAGTGGGCGTTCTCCGAGGTGGCAAACAGATCCACGAGGGGGGAGCCAAACCTCAGACACAGCTGGTGGAACGTGTCCGGGTGAAGTCACCACTCCGAAGGATCCAGAGTGGCCCGGCTCAACCAATCCGCCCGAACATTGTCCACCCCAGAGATGTGCTCCGCTCGGATGGACCCGAGATGACGTTCCGCCCATCTCCCCAAGGCCGTCGCCTCCGACATCAGCGCGCTTGAATAATTATATATATACAGACACAAGCCTGCCTGATGATGACAAGTGAGATCTTGTCGAAACGTTGCAACAACTTTTCTATGCCTTATACACGGGAAAATCCCCGAAGCCAGCTATGCCAGCATATATATATATATACATACATATATATGTCATAACATCAGCTCATAATACTATGTTATACTACATAATATATGTTAGTATTATGAGCTGATCAATAAATAAATCAGACATTATAATAAATCACAATTATACATACATACATACATACATATATAGCAAATTGTCCTAAAAATGTGAGTTCCAGGTGTAGTTATAAAAGAAACAGACATGATGATCTCCAGAACTTTAAAATATAAAATATATTTAAAAATATATTGCTCACTGAGCTTTCGTTAGCAACTGCTAACATCATCACAGTGTAAAAGCCAGAGTGTAAAAGGCAAGTATCCTTTTATGGCTTTTACACTCTGACGATGTTAGTAGTTGCTAACGAAAGCTCAGTGACCAATATATTTTTAAATATATTTTATATTTTAAAGTTCTGGAGATCATCATGTCTGTTTCTTTTACATATACATATACATAACCTTGATTTTATCAAGTGATAGTGGAATAATCATGTACATTTAAGTTTCTTTCACTCATTTATAATTCCCACCTTTTTTTCAAAATTTTATGAGCAACATTTGAATTTACTTTTTGTTTTATCTGATCATTTTTCCACTGTAGTAGAAAAGATAGCACTTTTCTATTTTAAGAAATTAGAAAGCCTTCACGAATACTGACTCAACTCACTGTTCTCTCCATTGTGAAGCTAAGAATCAATACATAAAACCTTTGTTGCCTATCCCCTTTGGGGGAACTTCGCTCTTAGAATAGAGAAAATATTAGAACTAGGCCTAAAATCAAAATTTTCATCTTGGTTTTATCACCATAAAAATGCATGTCTTTCTCAGTATCTGGCTCCATTGAGAAAGGCTTTTACACCTTTGCTTACAGACTTACTGGCATATCTTGAAGAGAGAGTTTATTGAAAGCATCTCTGTCTCTGTGGTGCCAACCAAATAGAGGACATTATTCTCTGTGTTCTCCACTGTTCTGTTTGCAATGAGATTAAGAGAAAATTATTGCTGGTAGGTGAATTCCCAAAGCACTCAGTTGGCTTTGTACTTAAAGTGGGACTATGGTTTTCTGATTTCTAGCCTGATGCCTTAACCACTACTACCGTGTTTCCCCCCAAATAAGACCTCCCCAGATAATAAGCCCAATCAGACTTTTGAGCACATGCGCTTAAATAAACCCTCTCCTGAAAATATTGCAACACAGCAGCAGTGATGAGGTGACCACCTCAAAAATAATAAGATCTCCCAAAAAATAAAGCCAAGTGCTTATTTCAGGGATCAAAAGAATATAAGACTCTGTCTTATTTTTGGGGAAACATGGTATATGCCAACTTTCTTTCCATCATTCAAATTCTTAAATAATTTTTTAATTGACTAGATCTCATTTTGACTTTCTTGTATCTAATACTTTACTACTTTATGTTATCATATTTTATGTTAGGTTATACTGTTATGACCTATGGTTAATTTATTCAGGCTAATAGTCACATGAAAATCAAGAGGGCTTAAATATTGCCACAATATTGCCAAATTGTTTTCTAGATATACTGTGAACTAGTATTTTATTTTCAGTAACAAACTTCAGGTTGGGCCTTTGGAGCCGCTTTTCCCCCTCCCCAGCCTCCGGAGGCTTTCCTGAAGCCTGGGGAGGGTGAAAACAGCCTCCCCCTGGCCGTCCGGAAGGGCATAAAATCAGCTGGCCAGCACACACATACAGGCCAGAGCTGACAGCTAGTGTGCCGCAAAATATGACTTAAAATATGCGTGCCATAGGTTCGCCATCACGGTTCTAGACTTTTCTGTTGGAAAAGTTTCAGAATATGGTCCTGAGGTTTTTCCTGTTCCATTGCATTACTTCTGGCCTCAAGCTTCTAACTTGTTCTCCATGGTGTTTAACATCTACTTGACACATATTGGAATATCACCAATACGCAGATAACACACAGCTCTTCTTCTCTTTTCTATTCTCTATTACAAGGATACAGTAGAAATACAAAATGGGTATTGGGGGGCAGAAAGACAAGTAGAAGCTTAATCTTTACAGTTTGGGGAGAGAGGGAATTAAAAGTTGATTTAGATGCAAGTCTGTAATGCTCTATAGAACAGCAGCCCCCAACCTTTTGGACACCAGGACTGGCTCCATAGAAAAAGGTTTTTCCACAGGCTGGAGGAGGCATGGTTTTGCATGCTGCCTGCATCCCGCAGATGGGGAATCGCTTGTTTACGCAGCCCAATTGTTAGCATGCCATGGACCAGTGCTGGTCCACGGACCAAGGGTTGAGAATCCTTGCTATAGAAGATATTGATTTCCTCCAGAGCAGATAAATATGAAGTGTGAGAGTTTTTCTAGACTCCAATTGCCATGATATCTATAATAAAAAGTATGCCAGATTACTATAATATTTTTAAAGGAGGCACTGAAGCAATCAAAACCACTGTAGAAGCTAAACATTTATGTGTTATATAGTGTGTGTTTCCAAACTAAATTAATATACTAATATGTCCTTTTGCAATCCTAAATGGTACTAGGTTTTCTGAAGGACTATTGTACTTGCACAAATTTCATGAACTTTAAAACCAACTTCTAAACTTTGCATTCAACTTCACAAGTAAGAACTGCATGATGAGTACAATAGGGCATTTTCTGTGTACATTTTTGGAATTACCTTCCAATACCAAGCTCCTAGGTTCTGCTTTGTGAATTCTTAAACAATGATTTGTTCTAGTTTGTATTTGGCTATTTTTACTGTCTTGTGCTGTTTTATTTTACTTGCTGCTTTTACAATATATGTAGTATATTGATATTTTAAAAGATTGTCATTGTGTATTTCACATTTTCACATTATTATTTATATTCTGAGACAATCTTTTTCCCCTCCTTTGTCACAGTGCCTTTGACTTGGTAAACATTCATCTTTTCCATGATGCTTCCAATTTAGTTGCTTGGGAAACAAGCCCATCTGTTTACTCAGGAATAAGGCATAAGGCCCTTGGTTATGTACTTGACAGGTAAGTAATAGACTTTATTGGCTCCTTGTATGGCTCTATGTTATATTTCCAATATGAAAAGTTAATGTGGTGGTGGTGGTAGTGGTGGTTATTGAGACATTTTTAAAAAATGTCCATATCACTGAAGAGCTGAAAGAATAAATGATCAAAAAGCATTTTAAAAAGAAAAAAAGTGTAATGTTGAAAACTATGGTCAGTATAGTGATCCAGTCCTTTATGAAAATAAATTACTGGAATGTTCTGCTTTTTTTCTAACACTGTTAGACTGCGTGGTAAAAATCCGGAATCTAATAACACTTTTTCTGATTAACTTGTTATATTTAAAAGTATAAACTTTGAAAAGGCATTAAAAAATTGTGCCTTTTGTAAAACATGTTATTTGTAAGTATAGCAGTAAATCTTGCCAGGATGTTTTGAAATGAGTGGTAGGCCAGGTATAAAAGTCATGTTCTAATTACTTACAATTACAGCAGTTTTCTCCAAATTGTCTCCTCCAAATGAGCTGGAATTGTAATATTCATAAACCCCAGTTTATATAGATATCCTGTTATTTTTTGTAGGACCCATCAGGGTTTGATGATTGTAGAATTCAGATATGTTTATAATCAGAAAGGTCCTCAACAAATCCTAGCCAAACTCCAAGAAGCTAAATAGAAGTAAACATGGTTAATGTAATACTTGGATAGGGTATTACCAGGAAATACCAAGGTTGGAAGATAAATTGAAAAGTCAAGGAAACATCCTAGAAGAAAGAATGGTGAATCAATTCCATGTTGATACAATGAATTATATTGAAAAGGAATTCAACTTGTGCAAGGTTTTTTAAAAATAATATAACATAATAACATTAAAACAAAGTAGGATTCTGTGCTTCACTTCTAATAGACTCAACATTTTTGCTCCATAGTACATCATCACATTCTGTCCTTGAACATTCCCATTTTATACAGTAAAACTGAATTTGGATTTTTTTTAACTTTCTAAAGATATTAGCGAAAGGCTAAATTTGTTCATTGTATGTAGTTTGGCAAAATTCAAGGGCTTACAGAATAATATAGGATTTAAATATTATATTCCAATCCTCACTTTCTGGGTAACATAATGCTAAATACAAATTCAGTATTTTATTTCCAGCAAAGTTTTCATGCTTTCTCATCCCTATTGTTCTACATTCAAAATGAAGAACATTTGGGGAAAAGAAATGTGGATGTTAGAATATTAGATTGTCATTTGATTTGATTACTCCTCACCTGGCAAGAATTATACAAGGATTCTTGTATAATGTATTGATTGGTATGCTTCAAACAGTTACTCAAAATTCATGAATTTTCTTTTCGCTAAACTCCCTGTCTTAAAAATGGAGAGTCATAAGGTTTTTGTTTTGTTTCTTGCTTTGTTTCAATTATTCTAAAAGTATTTCGATTTCATCCTTATTATCTGTATGGTCCACTATTCCCTGTAGTATACTAACATGCGCCAAATGTACTGAGAAAAATATTTGGTGTCCCTTTAGAATTCAGACATAACTAATCTGGGTAACATGATTGTGAGTCTACTTTTTGTGGATATTCTTTGCTGGATAAGATTAAGCTCTACCTGGGCCAGCATTCTTTGTAGTGATCCTAGCAACTAGCAGATAGTAGGTGGTCTAATGAAAATAATTGACCCATTATCCCGCTCTATCAAATAGCATGCAGTTATGTGCATAAACTTCAAGGGGAATGAATTAGTTTTTGATGTGGGATTTATTTCCATCTCTTTTGATTATGATAGTGTTCCAAGGAAACATTTGTATATTACTGTGATTTGCTGTTTGTTTTCTTTGAATGTTGTCAAGCTTTGGAATGCTTCCACAAGCATCTTGGCGAAAGTAGGAAACTGCTCAGTTGCAATAGCACTAATTGTAGGTCAAATATGTCATGGCAGTATATCATTACGATGTGACACTGCCAAAACCAGACTTGGCTCTCCTGCCTTTCAGAAAAGAAAATCTTCAGTTTTAGGTGGCACTATCACAGTGGGTTTGCATTCACATAGATTGCTCATTTTGAGAAAGCAGCCAGCCGCAGATCCGGACCTCCGTAGTGAAACGGTGGGCTTCTCAGCACAAAAGGGACTTCTGTAAGAGCAGTGAATAATGGGAAACCCCTTTCATCAGGGCTGCTAACCTTTTGGCAGCCACCAGCAAACTCTATTCTGATCTGCTGATGGGGGAGGACAATACACTGAAGCTCACTTTAAATGAATGCTGCCACCAACAGTGCCCCCATTCAGAGGGTTTTGGGAACCATCTTGGACTATTGTCCGCCATCACTCCTTCAGACAGTAGAAAAGGGGAAAGTAAGAGCATCTATATAGGAAAGAAAGTAGTTCTTTTCTTGCCTTTTAATCTCCCTTTAAGGATTCATAGATCTACATTTCCAGCTGAGCTACAGGAGTTATGCAGTGTCAGATAAAGACAGAAGAAAGCAATTTCAAGCTGGGCCTTGAAATCCCCTTATCTGCATCCTCTAATGATGCAGATTTAGTGCTGTTAAAACCAGGGGCTGATAAGTCTTTTCCTCTAGCCTTTAAACTGCTAAAGAGCATTTAAGAGCAAAGAGCAGTTCAAGTTTCAGGAACAATGCTAAAAAGGAAAAGAGTTTAATGAGCTAAACCCTCACTGAATGAAACTGAAACATCTTTTCACATTTGATTTAAGTTGCTGTGGGAGTAAGTAAAACAGTTCCATCAGCTGGATGCATCTTGACCATGTGAATCCCAATTAATTATGTCTGCTTATGCAAGATTGAACTGACATCATAGACTGTGTTCTGCCTTAATTATTTGGAAGAAAAGTAAATTGAAGGGCTTTTTTTTAAAGAGAATGACAGTTTAAATATTTAAAAAAATACACATTCAAAAATAGTATATAGTATTGGAGCATTGTAGTTAAGTAAAACAATATT
Source organism: Rhabdophis nuchalis (assembly GCA_039707465.1). NCBI lineage: Eukaryota > Metazoa > Chordata > Lepidosauria > Squamata > Natricidae > Rhabdophis > Rhabdophis nuchalis. The sequence continues at coordinate 76,097,613 of CM077645.1, forward strand.
GAGAAAAATAAAAACTATCATAAGAAAAATGAACCAAATCTATAACATGCTTTAATTTTCATTAATCAAATGTTCATCTCATTAATGTTGTTTGAAATTGTTTTCTTAGCTGTTCATTAATGGCATGCAGATTTTTTAAGAGTAACCTTATGAACTTTTGTCACATTTAGAGTCATTGTAGTAACTTATAACAAGAATTGCTTTGAGGCCAGTAGTTTCCTATGAAAATCATTTGTGTTACAAATTTTGTATTTAATGTTCCTAATGAAAATTGAATTGATAAATTTTGTGCCTTTTGAAATAGAACCGACTATTTTCTAATTAAAGTTGCATAGATACTGCTCACTAAGCAGATCATATTCATAGAGAGGAGCAAAACACAAGAAATGTTTAACATAAGGAATTGAATAAGCAGGTCTTCAATGAAAATTACAGTGATAGTGTGCAAGAGGAGTAATTACAGATAGCTGTGCTTAATATGCCAGTTGTAAAATCAAAATTTATCCCAATATTCTCCTTAACTCCCATCCCCTCAAACCTCACATAGGTCTTCTATTATCTCTTCAAAACATAGTTTGGCCTAGTTGAACAGAAACATTTTTTTTTACATTACAACTGTGAAATCTTGGCATAAAGCCCCTTTTTGTGATCCTCATTATTTTCTCACAAATATAGTCCATTGTCACATAGCTGAAGTTAATTTGATCAACATTGGGACATTTAACTTTTATGTTCAGTCAAAGGAGCTGTTTCATGCTCATTTTGAGTATTCAAAAGAAATGATTGCCAGAAAAATAATGTTACTATTAACAATTCAAAGCAATTAGTTTTCCCAGGGTGAGGCAATGTGATGCACAGCCTGCACAGAGCAATTCTTTGTCATTTTATAGATGCTCATCAGTCAACTGTCACGTCTTCTCAAAGACCCCTCTACTCTAAAGGTTTCTTTTTGGGCTTTTCCCAGAACTAGCAAGTAAATGAGCTGAAAAAAACTACTTTGTTTCTAGGCAGAGGCAAACTTTGTATGAATGATCCAGGTCACTGGAAAAATCTGAGCACTTGGCATATTTGTAAATACTAGTTTATTCTTGTTATTTAAACATATATTTTTCCAATAAATAGAACACTGTTGCTTTTGATAGCGATTATAAAAAAGAACTATATTTTAATTTTAAACCAACTGAATCTACTACTATTGTGAACATTAAAATAGGTGGATGGATGGAGAGAGAGAAAGAGAGAGAGAGAGAGAGAGAGAGAGAGAGATTGCTCGGCCAACTTTTTTTCTTTATGGAAAAAGAAGTGATCATATACTAAAATTGTATGTGAGTTTGGTTACATTTACATTTGTGCTGTGAGGGAAGATGGATTATGACTTCCAGGCTCCCTCCAATTTCTGACACTCCTTGTTGTGTGTAAAATATTGTCTTCTACAGCTTTTTCCCAACTAGGTACAAATTTGTATACATATAAATTGTAAATTTATGTAATACTGACATGTCAAAAGTTTACATGTTTCTTAAAATATAGAAATGAGAACAGTGATGGCGAACCTTTCAGTCATCGAGTGCCCAAAGTGCACGTGGACGGAAAAACTGCAAGATGTATGCATGCATGCGCACTGCACATATACGCACACCCTGCCCAAACTGCAAGGTGTAGGTACATCGCCGCAGAGATCCAAAAACCAGTTGGCTGGTGGGAGGTGCATGTGCTTGAGCAGCAGAGAGCCAAAACAGAGCTAGGGCAATGGCATGCGTGCCCACAGAGAGGGCTTTACATGCCCCCTCTGGCATACGCGCCATAGGTTCACCACCACTAAACTAGAAAATATAAAAATTGTTCTTTCAGGTTATTTTTTGACTCCTAGCAATGTTTTCTTGCAGTTTTCAGAACTAGTTTGTGATTGTCTGCTCCCTAAGGCTGAGATGGAAAGGCCGGTCCAAGATCATTTACTTCACTTCCCACCTAATTATATTAAATTGTCTTTAAATTAGAAAACCAGTTTAGCTTAGTTTTCAGTATTGATTTTACTACATTGCAGATTATTAGAATTATGGTAACCATAAATCCAAATATTCCGTATCTGACCCGTCCAGTTACTAAATATAACTGCTTGTCTGTTTTTTTTTAAATCTAGTGCTTCTTACAAGCCTATGAACTGTACATTTTGATCGGATGCCAGGGTGTTGTACTACAAGAATTCTATTACTGGGAAACAATTCACATTTATAACAGCTTTGCCCATTACAATAGTAGTAGTGCTTTATTGTAGCAGAATTGACAAATACTTATATCATTATACCTATCTAACATTGCATTAGTTTAAATGTCAATGTCAGAAAAGATCATGGTTTTGTCAATATAGGGAAAAACCATTCTAACTAAACAGAGCCATTTTTCCAGCTCTAAAAATTGATTTTTATAGCTCTTGTAATCCTTTCCCTAAATTAAATATATATTATTGATGTGGTCTTTCTTGCCATCTTAATATCTGCTGACATGATAATTGATTTTAAAAATATTGCTATTTTGGTGTTGTTCATGGGACTCGATAATGAAATTAAAAGTGAACTCACATATTAGTTAAATGATCCTGGCAAATGCCCTAAGTAATAAGATGATTACCTAAGACTCTTTGACAACACCTTTTATCTTGTTGTTTGTTGCCTGACATTTTGAGATGTTTTTATATTATTAATAGGTTTGGCTATTACATCAAAAAGCAAAAAGGTTCAAAATATGATAAAGTTAAGCTTTTTAATGTCAGCATTACAACATGCTGTTGAAAACACATTAAATCTTCTTTTGTTATTCTACACTGACACTATTTATTTTTCCCCAAATGTGTTAAGGCCCCCATTTCCTGGATTTATTGACATCTACATATTATAATTTTCCTGTCTCTTGGATATATTTAATTTTCCTTGTATTATGCTTGCAATTTGGTTTTAATTACAGAATTAAAATGTACAGAAGGATCTAGACAAACTTGACAAATTAAATCTAGACAAACTAGACAAATTAAAATGTACAGAAGGATCTAGACAAACTTGAACATTGGGCACTATCTAATAAAATGAAATTTAATTGTGAAAAAAGTAAGGTCCTACATATAGGCAAGAAAAACCAAATGCACAAGTACAGTATAGGTGGTACCTTGCTCAATAGTAGCAACTGTGAGAGGGATCTTGGAATCCTAGTGGACAACCATTTAAATAGGAGCCAGCAGTGTGCAGCAGCTGCCAAAAAAGCCAACACAGTTCTAGGCTGCATAAACAGAGGGATAGAATCTAGATCACGTGAAGTGTTAATGCCACTGTATGGTGCCTTGGTAAGGCCACACATGGAATACTGCATACAGTTTTGGTCGCCACGATGTAGAAAAGACGTGGAGACTCTGGAAAGAGTGCAGAGAAGGGCAACCAAGATGATTAGGGGACTGGAGACTAAGACATATGAAGAACGGTTGCAGGAGCTGGGTATGTCTAGTTTGATGAAGAGAAGGACCAGGGGAGACATGATAGCAGTGTTCCGATATCTCAGAGGGTGCCACAAAGAAGAGGGAATCAAACTATTTTCCAAGGCACCTGGGGGCAGGACAAGAAGCAACAGGTGGAAACTAATCAAGGAGAGAAGCAACTTAGAACTAAGGAGAAATTTCCTGACAGTCAGAACAATTAACTTCTGGAACAGCTTGCCTCCAGAAGTTGTGAATGCCCCAACCCTGGAAGTCTTTAAAAAGATGTTAGATAGCCATTTGTCTCAAATGGTATAAGGTTCCTGCCCACGCAGGGGGTTGGACTAGAAGATCTACAAGGTCCCTTCCAACTCTGCTATTGTATTGTATTGTAATTGATTTTATGATTTCCCAGAATCACCTGTTTCAGATAATGGCTGTATAAATTGAAAAAGAATAATAAAACAAAATAATGTTTAAAAACTGTCTCAAGATAAGTTATAGAGCGCACAGTGTACTTAGCAACAAATTAAATTGTTCAAAGGGGACAATTTCATTTTTTGGTAAGTTTAGTGTAACATTTAGGAGCTTCTGAAGACTTTATTTAATCCAGGGTTGTTTCCCTTGGTGGCTGGCTAATAATAATTAGCTACTATTGATATACATACAAGCGTGATAGAAAGACAATTCCTTATTTTTCTGTTATTGATGTTATTTTGTTTTGCTGGATTTATTTTTGTTGTGTTTTCAGTTCTACTATATCATTTTTCGATGTCGCTAGAGAAATGGTTGCATCTAAAAAATGATACTGTTGTATAAATTTGACCACATTAATGCTTTTATATAGGAAGTTTTTCACTTAACAACATAGTCTTTGTTTAGTGATTTAAATTATGATGGTGCCGAAAAATATAGCTTTATGACTAATCTCCACATTTATGACATTTGCAGGAGCCCTCAGTCACATGATTACCATTACAGACAGTACACATTGTCCTGACTTATGCTTAAAAACAAAAGCATGGACATGGTCACAGGATTTCCCTCTTAATGATTGCTTCATTTAACAACAGAGCTGCCAGTCCCAATTATGGTCACTCAATGAACATTACTTATAATATAAGCAGCTTTCATTTCAGCCATTGATTTAGGAGCTAATGCTAATTCATTCTCCTCTTCAAGTAGTAAAGTTTTATGATTTATCTTAATTGGTGTTGATCCATTATAATCTGCCAGGTATTCTATATTCTATTAACATATACACTCTCTGAACTTAAGAATGTTCAAGAAGGAAGCTTCATTGTTAAGCCCTGTATTGATAAGTGAAGGAAGATTTTATATTAGTGTTTATGTGTCTATGGTTATGGAGGTCCCCCCCCCCCAATTTTTAGTAGCCAATATCCAAAGTGGTCTTTGAGTTCACACAAGAGACCTAGTCCAATGCAGTCAAATAAAATGAAATTCCTTTTTTGTAATACAATTTAAAACAATATTAGTGCACTGAGATTTCAGTGCTTTTCTCTGATTTGAGTGGTAAGACTACATACCATACTGATTTTACAGATTCCTTTAACTTCAGAGCAGTATGACATAAAATACGAAAACCTCCTTTGCTTTTGGGCAAGCAAAGAAAAGCTTGGGCTAGAAGGAAGAATTGTCATAGTTGTTCCATCATAGCTTTGTAGTACCTAAAACTTTAAAAAAATGGTTGAATTTCTCAAGCAATTCCTATAACCATTGAATAATCTAATCTAATCTAATATTCTATTACTTCTTTATTTGCCAGCTGTCCTTTATAGCCAACCTGCTTCAATGAGCAATTGTGTGTAAATGAAATAAAAGATGTGAAATCTTCTATAGAGTCACCTTTCTATGACCTTGTTTCAAAACTTCTCTGGGCCCCTTGATGCTGTGGCCAGAGGAGATTCAACATTCTAAACAAATGAAAATACCTCTATTGTTTGTTTAGTAAAATTAGTTCTAAATAGCCTCATATAGATACATGATATGATATGGCAGTTCTTGATTGCAACAACATTATTTTTAGGATATTTATTTATATAATCTATTTCATGTTTAGATTAACTTGTTTTAATTTACTTATTTATATTTTGCATTTCTAAACCATCTCTCTCAAAGAAGGATTCTTTTAAGCAAACCAAGTCCTTCCACACAAAAGTGGACACCTTATTAGTGCAGTCAGTTTATACTGATGCTTGGTTGCAACAATATTTAGCCTTTTAAGATTATTTCTATTGGTTTTTTTTAATGAAATATAGCCACTCTGCAATGATAACCATACAGACATCAGGTTTGTTTATATCAACTGCCTTAATAAACCCGGTAAGCTGCTTTACTAAAAACTCTGCATACAAACTTAAAAAGCAAAATGTGATCTTCAAAATGCTTAAAATATGTATTTAAATCTATTTAGAAGAGATTTTTCAAAATTTGTCCAAGACACTGCTGAATATAGCGCTTTGCCTTAACATTGTTTGAACCATATTTAATTTTGGTCCTATTAATTTGTCCTGTGCTCTTAGTAATTTCTTTCATTTTTGTGTCAAATAGTCTTTCATTATCATTCAAGGCACATACATATGCTTGCGCTGACAAATACAGAAAAATAAATAAGAGTATGGCTAACATTAATTTTTGAATGCACCCAAAAACTTTTTATATATTAAAGTATTTTGTCATCTAAATTGCTTCTTCCCTAAAAAAATTAAAATGTTCTTCCTTGTTTTCTTTATTCATCTTGTTGGACCATGGCTCAGATTTTGTTTTGTTGTTCACAAAAGAGAGGGAGGGAGGGCGAGAATGTGGGTGAAGCACCATCCTTTCAGTGGTGTCAAACCAGGATGAATCGGCCAAGGGAAGCATGTTTATAGACTGTGTAAAGAACTTTGTCTTTGTGTGGGAATGTTGGTGACACTGTTACTGTTTGCCTGAATGAACTGTGATGACGTGGCTAATAAGGTATCCCGCTGAGCACCACAGCGGGCCTTTCTCAGACCTCCCACTTAATTCTATTCAGCTCCAGCTCAGTGTAGCTAATTTTTCCCATTCCTTCAATTCTTTTGGCCCCCTTACAAACAGAAAAGTCAACTTTTCACACCGAAGGCAAGATAAGTGCTTTAGGAAATAATCTTGTAAACAGAATGTTACCTTCTGACCTGCAGCTGATACCTTGACTTGGGACAAAAACCACTGGCCTATTGCATTAGACATGGCTATTAAAGGAATAATGCAGCTGATCCTTCTTACAAAGTGCCCTGAGAAATGGTTTAGCTAGATCATGTTCCTCTTGTCACATTGAATCATGTTCACCAACTCCCAACATTCACACAAACCCAGGCTCTCAAAATCACTCATATGTAACTGTTTTTTCTTCCTCAGTACATCCTCATCTCCGGGACATCTTCTTAGAAATAAGTGTGAGAATGAAAAGTAAAATTCAGTTATATAGCTCTTGTCATATTAGCCATTTTGAATATGTTTTAAATTTTCACGTTAAATAGGAAGAAATGCCTCAAAAGTGCCTTATAGCTTTTGAAATTGAATAACAGAAAGTTACCCTAAATTCATAGTTTAGGGTTGAGATGTTAAATACATTGCCTAGGAAAGAACATTCTTTGGATACAGTATATTTATTTCAAAAAAGGCATATAATTGACTAACAGATTTGCCCAAATGTATTACTGAGCATTTGTAAACATATATACATGATATGTTTCAAATAAACAAACCTTTTCACATACTTTCATGGATTTTAAAGACGACTATCATCAAACCCAATATTTAATTTAAAGGAAATTTTCCTGTTAAAATCAACCTTAAACAGTTGATAAATGTTGGAAACAATAGCCTATACAGGTAGTCCTTGACTTGCAACCATAATTGAGCATGAAATTATAATTGTCAGTTGTTGCTGTCATAAATCAAGGCATTACATAACCACACTGATTTTTTTTGGGCACTTTTTGCAGCAATTAGTAAGTTAAGCAAATCCATTTTACTCAATAGGTTGTGTGGGTTTGCCAGAAACTGGAAGTAAATGTTGGAAACAAGGGAAAAAAGTAGGGTCAATTTCTGCCATTAAATGAGATATCTAAGTGAGTTCTGCCCCAGTTTACGACCTTTCTTGCCACCGCTGTTAAGTAAATCATTGCAGTTGATAAGACACTAACCCAGTTGTTAAGTGAATCTGATTTCCCCATTGACCTTGCTTATCAAAAGGTTGCAAAAGTTGATCACATGACCTTGGGACACAGCAATGGTCATAAGTATGAATCAGTTGCCAAGCATGTGAATTTTGATCATATGATTATCCGGATGCTGCAAAGGTCATAAGTGTGAAAAATGGTCATGTCAGATTTTTCAGTGCCATTGTAACTTTGAACAGTCACTAAATAAACTGTTGTAAATTGTGGACTACCTGTAGTCCAATCAGTCAATCTAGCTTCAGACTAGAACTCTTCCCTTTTTCCCAATTGCTTTAGGTTCTGGACACCACTCCAAAAATAACATGTTCTAATGCTTAGATTACAGCCAGAAGTGAAAATATATGCCTGTGCATCACATCTATGAAAATGCTCAAGAAAATCTCAATTGATTTCACAAAAGGTTTTAAGAAATTTTGGAAATAGAGGACCATCTTTGGGGCTCTTTTGAAGAATATTCAAATCATCTGAGGGATAAAATCGCTTAGATCCACTTGGAGTTGAACTTGGGAAATGCAGAATCTCTCAGGTTAAATGAAGCACGATCTGAGTTTCTGGGGAGGAGTACTACCTCATATTCCTGAAGAAGTGGGCAGAGCTCTTGGAATTGTACATTATATCTGTATCTTTCATGGTAGGTTTAGGTTGCCTGAGGAGGTAATGTGTGGTTGAACCCAGGCAGCGGTTAATTAATCTACAAAGACAGGGTAGTCTGTTTTTAACTTCAAGATGCAATGGTATACATCCCCATACCAGAAACCATTTCTGGACTAAACAATACTGAATAATTTTCATCCAGCTTTCAACTTTTTGATGTTTATCTTTTGACTTTATAATGATGTTAAGCCCAGTTTCATAGGGCCTGGAAGGAAACACATTTTACCCTATTCCAAGATTTTGGTCTGGGTTTAATATTGAGAGGTCATTGATCGAAACTGTTCACTGAAATTATCTGTTAGAATAAGATGAAACATCAGGGTGTGTTGATGATACTCAGTTGTGCATCTCTATCTCTAACCAACCAAGTGATGCCTTTAAGGTTCTTTATCAGTGTCTGGATGCTGTGAGCTTCTGGCTTATACTGGCTTATACTGACCTCAATACTGACCTTATACTGGCTTATACTGACCTTCTGGCTTATACTGACCTCAATACCAGGAAAGATTCTGGAAAAGATAATTAAACAACAAATAAGTGAACACCTAGAAGCAAACAAAGTAATAGCCAAAAGCCAACATGGGTTTGTCAAAAACAGATCATGCCAGACGAATCTAATTGCATTCTTTGACAAAGTAACAAAATCAGTGGACCAGAGGAATGCTGTTGATATAATTTACCTGGACTTCAGTAAGGCATTTGATAAAGTAGACCATAACCTACTATTAGATAAAGTAGAAAATTGTGGGTTAGACAGCAGCACCACCAAATGGATTCGTAACTGGCTGACCAACCGCACTCAACGTGTAGTCCTCAATGGAACTGCATCTACATGGAAGGAAGTATGCAGTGGAGTCCCCCAAGGCTCTGTTTTAGGCCCAGTACTCTTTAACATCTTCATCAACGATTTGGATGAGGGGATAAATGGGGAACTCATCAAATTCGCAGACGACACCAAGCTGGCAGGAATAGCCAACACTCCAGAAGATAGGCTTAAGATACAGAAGGATCTAGACAAACTTGAACATTGGGCAATGTCTAATAAAATGAAATTCAATTGTGAAAAAAGTAAGGTCCTACATATAGGCAAGAAAAACCAAATGCACAAGTACAGTATAGGTGGTACCTTGCTCAATAGTAGCAACTGTGAGAGGGATCTCGGAATCCTAGTGGACAACCATTTAAATATGAGCCAGCAGTGTGCAGCAGCTGCCAAAAAAGCCAACACAGTTCTAGGCTGCATCAACAGAGGGATAGAATCTAGATCGCGTGAAGTGTTAATGCCACTGTATAGTGCCTTGGTAAGGCCACACTTGGAATACTGCATACAGTTTTGGTCGCCACGATGTAGAAAAGACGTGGAGACTCTGGAAAGAGTGCAAAGAAGAGCAACCAAGATGATTAGAGGACTGGAGACTAAGACATATGAAGAACGGCTGCAGGAGCTGGGTATGTCTAGTTTGATGAAGAGAAGGACCAGGGGAGACATGATAGCAGTGTTCCGATATCTCAGAGGGTGCCACAAAGAAGAGGGAGTCAAACTTTTCTCCAAGGCACCTGGGGGCAGGACAAGGAGCAATGGGTGGAAACTAACCAAGGAGAGAAGCAACTTAGAACTAAGGAGAAATTTCCTAACAGTAAGAACAATTAACCTCTGGAATAGCTTGCCTCCAGCAGTTGTGAATGCCCCAACCCTGGAAGTCTTTAAAAAGATGTTAGACAGCCATTTGTCTGAAATGGTATAAGGTTCCTGCCCATGCAGGGGGTTGGACTAGAAGACCTACAAGGTCCCTTCCAACTCTGCTATTGTATTATTGTAACTTAACTCTAGAAAGACTAAGTGACATGGATTTTAGGGCTGGCCTTTATTGGAGACTTTCAACGTTTAGTTATGGTTGGGTTGGCATTCCCCTAGACAGAACTGGGTGCACATTTTGAACATTGTCCTAGATCAGTGATGGCGAACCTTTTAGGCACCGGGTGTCCAAAGTGTGTGTGCATGCGTGCGTGCTCAAACTGCAAGGTGTATGCGTGTATGTACCATGCACATGCACATGCACACCGCCCAACAGCAAGGTATGGGCACATGCACGGCAAAGACTCAAAAGCCAGTTGGCTGGTGGGAGGTGTGTGCGCTTGAGCAGCAGAGAGCTGACACAGAGCTGGAGCAACAGCGCATGTGCCCACAGAGAGGGCTCTGTGTGCCACCTCTGCCACCTGTGCCATAGGGTCGCCACCACCGTCCTAGATTCTTGGCTTCTGCTTGAGGGGCAGGTAGACGTGTGGGTAGGAGGGCTTGAACAACATCTGTGCAATATTTTAAGGAATGTTTTCTTGCTATTGGTTTTGGGAGTTTTGGGGAGTAGTTTTGTTCATGATTTTTAAACTGGTTGTATTCCCCCATCTCTTCCCAAGTTGTTTTTAATTGGACGGCTATATAGAAATAACCAAATAAGGCCTAGTTACCAGAAGTGTGGAAAATGTTTTGTAGTTGAAACACCTCAAATGGGTTGCTTTTAAATCACAACACTTCTTTGAGGTCCGAACGGCATGTTTTGGGGTCAGGGCAATCCAAAATGCCAAAGAAAATTGATGGTTTTCTTTTTTTTGAGAAAAACATGTGTTTCTCTTGAGTTCTTGGAAAGAAAGTTTAGTTTCCTTGAGGTCTCATACTTAATTTTTTCAGTCAGATTTAATTTGATATGTTTGAGCTGGGTATTTAGTTTTCTGAGAATGATTATTGGAGTAGTTGGATGCTTTAAGGGATGGAAATTAGTAATCCTCTTTTATAAATTAAGAAGCAAATATAGAGAAGATGAACTTGCTAAAACCATTACTTGCAGTGGACAGTAAGGATAACCTTGAAGAACAGGAGAAAGAGCTGTGGCCAAGACAAAAGAAATCTGACTCCAGGGCAGAAATATAGCTTGAGAAAGCAACTCAAATAGGACCTTCCCTAATTCTCATCATAATAAAAGGAGAGAGGGGAAAGCATACAGTATTAAAATTTACAAGCTTCTGTTATTGTACTATCTAACCTTATAATAAAAGTAGTATTAGCATTCATAATCTTGATTCCCTAATCTGGTCTACCTTGAAGGGATGACATGACCACCCCTATACAGTAGGTAGAAGATCTCAAAAGTTCAATGTTTGCCTTTTAAACTTTTTTTCCTCATAGCAGCTTATCAATATGAATCATTAGAAATGAATTATTCTGTTCAGGAGGACAATATAAGTCTCATTGCTCAATACTGCCAAAAAGTGGTGTATCTTCAAGAAATAAATGGAAGATAAATATTTGCAGTACTAATGTTGTGCAGGGCAAACATCTAGAACGGAGATTAATCATTCAGCTTCTATGTTTGATTCAGCCAAACAAGAAAATTTGTAGAAATAGACTCTTTGACATTATCGGGAAGGAAGTGATAGTCCAAAAGATAAATATAAGATAGGTAAAACTGTGGCCTGTCAATGTAAAATCAGTTTCTAGAACACACACAAAAAAGCAATTGTTTGAGATAATACCTTTTTTTTGCCTTATATGTATCAATATTCAGACAAACAGAAATATTACTTGCTACTTAAATCTTATCAGAACATGTGATTATATACTGATAGACGATATAGTGAATGGCAGTGCTATACAATATTGTTTTTCTGTCCCAAAAAACTTTATAAATGGAACAGCTGATTTTCTGATGCTGCATAATTTAATCATTGATCATTTCTTGTTCATAGTTCCTCTATGGTGACAACATGCCTTCCGCAATGACTTAATTGCTTTTTCTTCTTTACCTTTACCCTTTTTAATATAGGAATATTGGCCCTGTACGATTGTCTGTTGTGCATAAATTTTAGACAAGAATATCTAGTTCTTGGTACCAATAAGTCTTTTATAATACAAAGTAATTGAATCTAATTTATATTTGTGGGGTGGATTGATGGATTACATATAATTAGCTTAGATTAAATTTTGTGTGTGCTTGTGTGTTGATAGATAGCACCTCTATGATAAGCACAAATCATCTTTTATGAGTGTGGATGTATGTGTTTGTGTGTACTGAGGGCTACAAGCACTATACTCTACTACTAAAATAATTTAATCTGATCATATATTTGGCAGCACTGTAAAACTGAGTTGTAAGTCTTGCAGATACATTTGATAATATGATATAAGCATCAGACAATAACTGTGTGAAATAGCAGTAGATCCTCCCACTGAGAAACATAAAATTAATTCTGGTGACATGACTTGGCTACATTCTTTCTTATTCTATTGAAATTTATCACTCCACTGAGTGAGTATTCACAATTTTTATAGGAAATGTAATTCATGGCATGTTAAACAGAAAATGTAATGCACAATTACATGCAACTTATAAAAATTTTATTTGGGAAGTGAGAGATCTTGCAAATATCTGAAAAGCTATAGAGATATATAGTTAAATTTAAAGACATATAAATCTTCTCCATTTATTCTAATTCATTCGTATTTATTGAGATCATTCAAGCCTTCTGTTTCCCTACCCTCCTCTAGAAAACTGCTTGATCCAAATTCTTTGATGATGTGCATTTAATTTAAATATTTAAATTAAATTAAGCATTTAATATTTGTCTTGTTTGTCTTTTCAGAATTATAGATCAGCGGTTTGAACGAGTTTCATATTTTATCTTTGGTGATTTCAATTTTCGACTGGATTCAAAGTCAGTGGTAGAGGTAGGAAATTCTTCTTGGTTTACATCTACATTCCATTCAAAATTCTTCATTTTAAAAAATAATAATAATTAGTAAGCAATTTAAATTAATACTAAATTTGCCAAAAAAAGCAAATTTTTATAAAACTTGAAAATAGCTATCAAACCATAATATATAGAATTTACAGTAAACCTATTATTCCAATATAAGGAGTCAAAGGCTACAAGGTAGGGGATTTATGCTTGAATGGTTGAGAAATGTTCTTCTTCTGATGCCGTAGACAGAAATGAACAATCTATGGCAGTGATGGCTAACCTTTTTCGGATTGCATGACAAAAGCGGGGAAAGGGGAGGGGGATCATGGTCATGTGTGCCCACCTCCATAATGCTATGTGCGTGCGCCACTCCTCCTGTTCACATGCACATATGACTGGAAGTCCAGGTTGCCCATAGGCCTCCTGAAGCCTCCCGAAGGCGAAAAATGGCCCTATGGACAAACCAGAAATCACTATTCCCGAACTTCTGGGTTGCCTGTACAGCTGTTTTTCGCTCTCCGTAGGCTTCCCGAACTTCCGGATTGCACGTTGGGTGGTTTTCCGCCCTCTGGAGGCTTCCCTGAAGGGCGAAAAATGGCCAAAAATGAAGTCTGAAGTCATTTGGCCAGCGCACAGATGTGTGTTGGAGCTGGCAGGGCAACACCTTGCGTGCCCTAACAAATGGCTCCGCGTGCTACCTATGGCCCCCCAACCCCCAGTAGCACTCTATAAGCCTTTATAAGGCTATGCATGCAATTTTTTGACATAAAAATGGCCCATTTTCGCAAAAAACTTTGCTCATTTTTCTCCCCACCCCACCCCACAGGAGCACTTTGCAAGCCCCTCCCCCCCTGGCTATTCATGCCTTTATTTTGAAAAAAAATGGGCCCATTTATGTGAAAAACTGGCTGTTTTGGCAAGGTTTGTAGAGTGCAAAAAACTTCCTTTCCGAAGGCTGTTTAGTTACTTGGCAACTTTAAGACTTGTGGACTTCAACTCCCAGAATTCTCCAGCCAGCATAGCTTGTGGACATATCTGGCTGGAGAATTCTGGGAATTGAAGTCCACAAGTCTAAAAGTTGCCAAGTTTGGGAACCCCTGAGTTAGAGGGATTGATGAGAATTACATTGATCAAGTGCTGTGCCAGCAGAAACAAAGTTTTAGGTGCCACAGCGATTTTCTTCTCCAGCACATGGATAAATACACCTGGAAACATCTACCTACCTACCTACTGTATTTCTCTCCCCCCTCCCATCTACCTATATACTTATCTTCTCTCTCCCCTCCACCTATCTACTGTATTTCTCTCTCTATTTTTCTCTCTCTATCCCTCTTCCTACCTACCTATCTGCACTTTCTCTCTCTCTACCTACTGTATTTCTCTCTCTCTCCCTCTATCTACCTATATACCTACCTACCTTCTCTCTCTCTCTCTCTCCCTACCTATCTACTGTATTTCTCTCTATTTTTCTCTCTCTATCCCTCTACTTACCTACCTACCTACACTCTCTCTCACTACCTACTATATTTCTCTCTCCACCGCCATCTACCTATATACCTACCTACCTTCTCTCTCTCTTTCCCCCTATCTACCTACTGTGTTTCTCTCTCTTTCTCTTTCTCTCTCTCTCTCTCTCACTTTATCTACCTACCTACCTAACTACTCTCTCTCTCTCTCTCTATCTACCTACCTACTTTTTTTTAAAAAGCCTCTTTAAAACCTGGGTGCGTCTTATACTCTGGTACATCTTATACTCCAAAAAATACGGTGGTGGCTGGGAACAGTACTCGTTCATTTGTACATTCATTTCAACATTTGAAATTGTCAACTGAAGTTGCATACAAAGTTTGAAAAATGCTGAGTGATAGTTAAAGCAATCCATCTCTTGTTTTCTCACAGAACTTTCATGGTCAAGAATTACTATATTGTAAAATAATAGAAGAATCATTTTCTTGCAGTCCTGGGGAAAATACCCACGGTAATATACACAGTGGTGCTTAAAAGCCATGAACTTTTTTGAATGTTCACTATTTCTACAAAAATATAACCTAAACTGTGAACACTTCTCTACACAAGTTCTAAAAACTAGATAGGGAGAACTTAATTACACAAATGGGCCAAATATCTTTCAAAAATTCAGAAGGCTTCACACACTTTTAAAAGCATTTTACATCTGTCAACCTAATAGCTGAAGTAATTTTTACATTGTTGTAACAATAAGCTTTCAAAGTTTACATGGAATTGAAAGCTTCTTGGTAAATTGCCAATTTATCCTAACCCTATTAACAGACAAAAAAAATATAATGTGATAACTTTGTTTTGTTTTCTTGAATACTTAATCAATGGCTAGATTCACTAATCCATCATCAATTGGTACCTACCCTGTCACTGTTCATATAAAGTAGATTGACGTTTTAGCTCTTTATTAGCTAATTAAAAAGGCAAGTCTGTTCCAGCTGCGTTTGTTCTAGTAGGCCATAGCAAGGGTGGGTTTTTTGTACTTATTTTATTTGCACTGCTCTTGTGCAGTCTGAAAGTTAAAACATGCCTTGAATAATAACAGTATTTGATAGATTGCTGTTCAATTCCTAATTAATTTTTAAAGACATATGTCATATGTCATCTCTTAGATTCTGTTGAGCCTGAAAGTTATAGTTCCTTTTGTTTTCAATATCCTTTTAAAAGCTCTTTACTTTCTAATTAATTAATATAGGAATATTCCTATGCAAAAATGTCTGGAACTTTTTCAAAAAGAGTCTAGTTCATTAAAACATTTTGTAATATAATAGCATAATGAAAACAGTCTAGGTAGTTTTGCAAAATAGATAACAAGTTGCATGTAGATTTAAGGAGTGTAAAGGTAAGCACTGTAATTTGGGGAAAAGATTAGATTTCATGTAGCCTAGGTTCTCCAACAAAGTACCTATCAGCTATTGATTTTGAGAGTTGAAAGGCATCAACCTTTTTTTAAAATATAGAAACTTTTAAATATAGTAACTATATTAGCAAAACTCTTGTAGGGCAACAGATTTTGAACCTACATACCTACAATGGGCTAATTTACAGAAGGTGTCCAAAATCTGGGACCCATGACTCTCATGGAACTGAAAATTTGGCAAATTTTATAAAACATTTTATGACATAAGATGATAATGAAACAATTTATGTGGTAGAATGTAGTGCAGTATGGCAGATGGGTAGGGTCTTTCCCAAGGATCAAAGAGACAGCTTAGCATGGAATCTTTGGTATTCAGAAAAAAAGCCAGAGTAGACTGACACTCCCCTAATCTTTCACAGGATATCTAATAGTTATGCAGATTTTGTCTGGCAGGATTCCTTCTATAGTGAACAACACTAAATGAACTACTTTGAAGTAACTTCTCATGTTGTTCTGGGTCCCTTGTGCCCAACAGTTTATGACATAATACAAAATGTCATAAAACATGTTGATGTTTGACTGTGCTATATGTTTAACATATTTTCAAGCCAGATATATCTGTGAATGTTTTCCAAGCTTTCAGTGAAGACAGTATATTAGAAGTTCTGTCATTGTTGAAGGCAATGAGGAATCTGTTAAAGAAATATCTCTGAAAGGATGGGCAGACAATTCACAGCATTGTGTAGCATTTTAAAAATGCGAGGAAAAATCAAGTAGGAAATTTTGGATTCTGGTTGCAATGGCAATCCCTTACCATTGGGAATGGCTCTCTTGGCTAGGAAACAGAGATTAATATCACCACGTAGAATTGGGGGGGGGGGGGAGAGAGAGAGAGAGAGAGAGAGAGAGAGAGAGAAACTGTTGTTCACAGCATATACTGCTTAGCTATGATAGGTTTGGAAGTTTGGCTTGGTTTTGCTTTAAACCTAAGCAAAACCTGGTTTTAAATCAGTGACTGCAATTTGTTTGACATATTCCGGTCTCTCCAAAATAGATCCTCCCTTATTATTGTTGGAATGCAAACTTTTTTAGATTGTATGTGCAGCAGGAAACAATCCTGACAAGCTGTGATAAAGAGATATAGCAGAGAAACTAAGTAAATTCTTTACATCTGTGTTTATTACAAACGATATAAGACAGTTTCTTCAGTCTTTATTAATCTACTTAGGTCAGGGGTGTCCAAACTTGGGAACTTTAAGACTTGTGGACTTCAACTCCCAGAATTGGGAGTGGGAGTTGAAGTCCACAAGTCTTAAAGTTCCCAAGTTTGGACACCCCTGACTTAGGTAATCAAAAAAGCAGTAAATTATTTTACAGGAGAAAATAATGCTTCAGTGTCTTGAAACACCACACTATAACGTCCTACAAAAATCTGTAATTTATCACTCAAATCAAGCTCAGTGCCAGAGAATGGAAAGTAGTCAATATGAATCCATGTTTTAAAGGAGATCTGGGAAATTAAAGGCTAGTTAGCTTAGTGTCTATTCCAAGCAATTTAGTAGAAATTAAAAGCAAAGAAAATTAATTAGGAAGCCAGGGGAACAAATTTTGCATTCAGCATAGATTTTCCAAGGGAAAATCCTGCCTCAGTTTTATTAGAGTGGGTTTTTGTAGATGTCAACAAACATGGGGATAGAAGTAATCGCATATACATTTTTTGTTTAGATTTTCATAAGCCTGTTCTTCATCAAAGGTTTTTGAATTAATGTAGTAGTTGTGGGTGAGGGTATATGTTTTTTATGGGTTGCTAATTGATTAAAAAACAGAAAGCAAAAAATAAGAATGGACAATTTTCTAAATAAAAGGAAATAAGAAATGAGTCCCAAAAAGATTTCTGTTAGTTGCAGTGGTTCTTTATGCGTTGACAATGATATTACAGCAATATGCTGTACTAAAATATTCAGAAAGGAAATAAAATTCAAAAGTGAGTATAAAGAATTGCAGAAAGGGCTTGTTAAACTGGATGAATGGCCTAGTTATCTATCATTGCATTTCATATTCCACTGCCATCTAGCAACTTTTAACAGCTCACTTAATATAGTACATAGTACAGAAAACACTTAAAATATCGACAAAATGGTTAAATTGACAATCAACAGTCACAAAATCTCAGAAACAAGTATACAATATAACTTAAATAGTACAAAAATTAAAACAAAATTAAAGAATTTGAAAAGTAAAAGGTGACACATTGCATAATCTCCCAAATAGTTACCGTATTTTTCGGAGTATAAGATGCACCGGAGTATAGGACGCACCCAGGTTTTGAAGAGGCAATTTTTTTAAGTAGGTAGGTAGATAGAGGGATAGAGAGGGAGAGAATGAGAGAGAAATACAGTAGGTAGGTAGAGAGAGAGTAGTTAGGTAGGTAGGTAGGTAGGTAGGTAGATAAAGGGATAGGTAGAGAGAGACAGAGAAATACAGTAGGGAGGGAGGGAGACAGAATGGGTAGGTAGGTAGGTAGGTAAAGGGATAGGGAGAGAGAGAGAGAAATACAGTAGGTAGGTAAGTAGGGAGAGAGAATGTGTAGATAGCTAAGTAGGTAGAGGGATAGAGAGAGAGAAATAGAGAGAGAAATACTGTAGGTAGATAGGGAGAGAGAGAGTATAGATAGGTAGGTAGAGGGATAGAGAGAAAAAGAGAGAGAAAAAGAGAGAGAGAGAAATACAGTAGATAGGTAGGGAGAGAAAGAGAGAGAGTAGGTAGGTAGATGTTTCCAGGTGTATTTACTCATGTGCTGGAGAAGGAAATCACTGATCACCTTTGGAACAAATCTTTGTTTCTGCAGGCACAGTACTTGACCAACGTAATTCTCATCAATCACTTTAATTAAACAGCTTTCCGAAAGGGGAAAATAACCCTTTTTGCACTATGCAAACCTCCCCCAAATGGCCCGTTTTTCACGAAAATGGGCCCGTTTTTTTCAAATAAAAGTCATGAATAGCCTTGGGGGGCTTGCTGAGTGCTCCTGGAGGGTGGGGGGGACCCAAAATGAGGGGAAACTGTCTGTTTTTTCGTGAAAACAGCCCATTTTTGGTCAAAAAATAGCATGCATAGCCTTATGGAGGCTTATAGAGTGCTGCTGGGGGTTGGGGGGAGGGACACCCTGTTTTTTGCTCATTTCTGCGCTCCCCAGCCCCCAGGAGTTCTCTGGAAGCCTCCATAAGGGTATGCGTGTGGCCGTTTTGGTGAAGGGGCTGGTTTTCAGGAGGCAAAAAAATGCTGTATTTGTTGTATAAGACGCACCCAGATTTTCAGCCTCTTTTTAGAGGAAAAAAGGTGCGTCTTGTACTCCAAAAAATACAGTATGTTTTTAACATCTCTGGAAAAGCAGCAGAAGGCCCCGCCTGATCTCTGTGTGGAATCCATTCTAAAGCATTGCCATTTTCACAGAGAATGGCATCTAGCTTCTGTCCTTCTCATCACTCCAAAGAGACTGTGAGTAGTTTTTCCCTATATGACCTAATCATTCAAATCACAAACACAATTCAATTTAAGTAAGTGTAAAGTCATTTTCATTGAAGGAAAAAAACCCCAACCCCTTAATATACCGATGAGATTTAAACTGCCTGAAAGTAATTAAGAAAATATCAGGTTAGGTAGCTCAATCAGATTGTCAATTCAATGTGTAGCAACTGTGATAAAAGCAGGTTCCATGCTAGAAATCATTAGAAAAGGGATTGGAAAAAAAAAAAACACGCTATAATGTCCTTATTGAAACCCAGAATTGTGTAAAGTTCTGGTCAATGTATTTTAATATACATACATACATACATATATACATACGAGAGAGAGAGAGAGGGAGGGAGGGAGGGAGGGAGAGAGAGAGAGATATGGGGAAAGTGCATAAAATAAATAACTAGGAGGGACATAATTAAGCTGTATAAAATTATGAATGGTGTGGAGAAAGTGGACAAGGAATAATTTCCCCCCCCCTTGGACAGGGAACCAGCCAGTGAAGCTGAGTGGAAGGAGATTTAAAACAGACCAAAGGAAGAGCGTCTTCATATAACCTACAATAACCAATGGACTTCATAACTAGAAAACAAAATTACCACTAATTGATAGAGGATTGATTGATTAAAGGCTGTTGAACATGAAGACTCAAGGATATCTCCAAGTTGAGGGTGGTATGTCTTCAAATACTAGTAGTTGTAGGAGAATCATGATAGAACAGGTATAAATTTTCATCAGCTACATGTAAAAACTCCAGATGCATCTGTTTTGGTATTTTTAAAAGCAAAATGTTGGACTAAAATGATTTTTGGCCTGAATCGGTAGGGTTGTTTATATTATAATGTTTTTTTTTAATTTAAAAAAACCATTATAATATAAACAACCCTGCTGCTTTTGGAAATAATAAAAGAGTTTTGTAACTGAAGAGAAAGAGAATATAGCTTGTTTCCACTTGTCTTTCATGCTTGCTCTTAACTGAGGCTTTATTATTGAACAGACTTGGTTTTGACTATATCTTGCTATATTCTACTTTAATCGTATCTTGCTATAATTTGTCAATCAAACCTTGCAGTTAGTCTACAGTTTATTTTCAAGATACTGTAATTCTCTACAGTAAAATTGGTGGCAAAATTAATCCTATAATTCCATTTTTACCCCATAATTCACATAAGGTGTTAGTGAAAAGGTCACAACTTGTGTTTAAATTTGTAAAGCTGCCTTCCATTGGTGTGCAAGGCTGGCTGTTATTTTGTCTTTTTAGCATGCAGAGGTTCCCCTATGTTTGTTAGAGTAGATGTCTTTGATTGATTAGCTGGGGGGAGAAGGAATTGACCTGTAAAGGATCGTCTGCTTTCTATAGTTCTTCTTGCAATGAAGAAACAGAGAGTTTTCTATAAATTAGAGAGATCTTCTCACTCAAGGAATTGCTAATCAGAGTTTCTATGTCATCTTCCAGTGGAAACTAAAGTGTAATGTGTTGTTTTTTTTACAATTGGAGACAGAGGTATGTTTCTAACTTGGTGTTTGCATTTCTATTCAACTATGTTGTCAAAAGCTAAGTAATGCCAATTTCTATCAGTCTTGAAATACTTAAGGCAGAGGTCTCATTCTCACGGCCCGCAGGCCAATTGCGGCCCGCAGGACGGTATCTTGTGGGCCCCACCGTGATATGAAAGTATAATATTAGTATTAATATTAATATTAATATTAATATAAGGAATCCCTTATGCGGCCCAGCCTCACCCAGCCTCTGCCTCCAGCGGTCCCCAGGTAAATTGAGTTTGAGACCCCTGACTTAAGGCATCATTCAACTATTTTTTTTCTTTTTGTTTTCTTCACCATAGGCAATAAAAAGATACTGGGATAAATAAATTAGTCAAACCACAACCCCTTGGGTCATAATTTCTGCCTTACCAGATTCTTCAATGCCTTCAACAATGGCAAAGCTTCTGATGTGCATGAAAAGTTCTTAAAAATTGAGGGAGATATTCAGAGATGTATCTGCCTTGCAAATAGGTCACGTTAAATTGTGCTGCAGCACAATCAGGAGTTGATCACAGGGAATGTTTTATGACATTTTGTATTATGTCAAAATGTTTTATAAAATTTGCCAAATTTAATTCCATGGGAGTCATGAGTCCCAGATTCTGGACACATTGTATAAGTTACTCACTTAAGGTAATTCTGGAAATTGCAGTTCTAACTCTTTCATTAACCTGAACTTGATAGCAAATATTCTTTTTCGTCATCTCTTTGTATCCCTTGAGTTTCATATTTAAAAATACTGTTGCTTTGAAGACCACATTGCCCCAGAGAGAGAGATTAGTTTGGTTTCACAGTTTGGAATAAAAAAGGAGATGTCAATATTTAGTTTAGTTTTATTATTATTGTTCTTTTCTATGTAAATTTCATGTATATCTAGTAGTGCTTTGATTTTATATACACATATATTCATGTTTATGTTGTGAAAAATTTGTAATAAAGAATATTAAAATAATTGAATGCAAAAAAGAAAACTTAATTCTTTACTCCATATCTTCCAGTTGTGAATTTTAAGAATTGTAGTTCATGTTAGAGAAAATTGGATGACATTATTTGTGTACTTTGTTGTTGTTGTTAACTGTCTGTACATAACTAACTACTTCAGATTATATTACTCTGAACGTAATAAGGTACCATCTATGTTGTGGATGAGCCAGTACAAATCATTTCTAAAGAAAAGATAAATAGGTAGATAAGGTCTATTTCCCACAGTTTTAGATTAAATCTGATTGGATCATGCTTCATACAGTCAACAATTCAATACTATTTATCCTTCAGCAGTTTGACAGATTAATGTCACTATGATGTCTTTTCCATGCGCAATAGCATAATAAACTATTATGTAAATATACTAATTTATTTCAGAGATAATTCGATAAAATAATTTGCTAGGCCTCACAGTGAAATGTTTTACATTAATCTACAAATGGAAGCGTTATTCAGTCTTGCTTTGTAGCAAAGATTAAGTGATCTAATCCCTTTCTGAATATCATTACTGTGATATCTTTGATTATAGTGTGGCAAACTAGAGCAAGGATGTTAGAAAAACCATAATAATATATGGTTCTAGTTCCTAGGTCTTGCAGAAAATTAATAGTAGGAGTAATATAGTAACAACAATGATAAGTTAGTGGGAAGAATAAAAATAAAGAGATGAGGGGGAGAAATCATGCTTGTGCTAGATCACCCCATCGGCTCGATTATTCCACCCTACAGGATAAGTTGCACCTGCCTTCTGGAACATCATGCCCCATAATGTGAGGTCAGCCCCAACCTTCCTGACCTTTCATAAGGGCCTAAACTCTGCCAGTTACAATGGGATCCCAATGGGGGAGCATTATAATGGAGGTGGTTGATCAGGTTAACAACATGTCCTACCTTCCTCCATCCTGCCCCTGCCCTCCTTATTTAGATTTGGATTTTAGCAGTTGGCATTAATGTGTGTGTGTGTGTATATATATATGTGTGTGTGTGTGTGTGTGTGTGTGTGTTAGTTTTTATGAGCTGATCAATAAATAAATCAGAGAGACTAGTATAGATCTATTTCGAGCTTTTTAGCTCTCATCAGCTAGCCATACCCTTACTGGGATTCAATTACGAATATGTATGTATGTATGTATGTATGTATGTATGTATGTATGTATGTACCGTGTTTCCCCAAAAATAAGACAGGTAGAATGAGCATAAGACGCTCACAAGCAGCCACCCGGCAACCCCCCTCTTCAGCCGGGCAGAGCACCATTCACTAACTTATGACTCACTGACGAAGACACCAAGCCATGTGGCACTCATAATCCCCCACTTCCTCCCCCACCCAGCAGCAACCACTACCTGCCCGCAGGAATGGAGAGGGATGACGAGAGGAGATTTCCAATGCTCCCTATCAGATTCCCACAAAGAAACTTATTGGGAAAGCTAGCAGAAAGTTTGAAATGACTCACACTCCTTTTGCTTTTCTGCCCACCCTTGGAAATGTCTCTGAAATGATGACCCAAAGGAGCTCAGATTGTGTGGATGTGGGTGGATGGGTGGGTGTGTTTGTATACATAATATATTAAATAAAATATCCTATATATCTCCAAGAAACTGAAATTGAGGCTGTCTAGTAAAATAATTTATTCTGTGAAGAAGAACCTTTTTCATTCATTCTCAGAGGCTATTTCATGACACTTGTCATTTGCTTTATTTGTTTGTCAAATTTAAATACTGCCCACATCACTTACAAAAGTTAACAGGTTCTCTCTGGGAGTTGATATGGTTCTATTAATTTGTCTATTGATCTCACTGTCGGTAGGTGGTTCAATCTCTTGATTGGCTCTCCATCCTCACAATAACCTTTGTATAAATGGAAGATTGGAGACTGTAATTATCCTCTTTAACTAAGTCATAGTTGGACTTTTAAAGTGATGGTATACCAATAGCTTCTCGAAGAATGCCAATATTTCCCGCTCCTATATAAGCAATTTACAATGGCTAAGAGGGGCAGACGCCCAGATTATGGAAATTGGAGGATCAGTTCCCAGAACCTTGGACAATAACTAGAAAACTAACAAAAAAAATTACCAGAAATATAAAGAAATACTACAAAGCGGTGCTAAGAATTTGCAGGTGTTGGAATTACTGGGAAATGGAATAGCTAGACGCTGGTTGAGTATTTCTGATTGTTCAGAATGTCATACCAAAAATATTGCAGATACAAACAGTATGTAAGTCTAACCCTATATTTACCAGTCATGTGAGAACACAAATAGGTCTACTTCTAATGCAACTGAGCACAGTAGCTACTTTTTAAAGTAATGATCCCAAATATATAGTCAGTAAAACACAAAGCACACCCTATTATTTCAAGACATCCTATTATTTCAGAATGTTTTCAGTATGTTTAGTAGCATGTAAGCTTTCATCACAAGCCTTTCATGTTATGTTAAAGTATTTTTTTTTATTCCTTGGATTTAATAACTTTTTGTGAAGTAAATTAACTTTTCAAGATGACCATGTGCCTAATAAACACATAATAAACGATTATCAGATGTAACTTCTGGTTATAAGAGTTGTCTTAATAAAAGCAAAGTAAATCTGTCCATCTGAGGCACCTGTAAATATGCAGTATAAATTTTGTAGTGAATGTTGTAATACATTTCATGTTATTGCCAAGCTTCTAGTCCAGATTTCTTTCCCAGAGGATTGTATACCTATTTAGTAATGTATTTATATTTTGTGGGTGGCAAAGTGCTTGCGTGCTTGAAAAACAATACATACATGAGTGAGATTATACTTCCTTTTGTAGATTGTTATTGTTGCTCCCTCATTATTAAAATGAGCAGAGTTTTTAGTTAGGTAAAGCTGGATTCCAGTACACCGATTACCCATCTCTTCAGCTGTTTTTTGACACATCCAGTGTTCCACACTGATACTCTCACACTTCCTGGCAAGATTCAAAAGAGGTTAATTAAATCCATCTTCAAAATAATGACAAGCCAATGAGCCATACACTCTTTGCAATAGTAAATTACAGTAATTGATGCATTTGTTTCTATAATGGAAAGGAGGATGGATCTGGGTGGTCTGTTCTTCAGCTAGAATGGCCTGGTAGCAATGTGGCTATAAACTTACTTTTAATTTCTAGCTACAGGAAAAGATGACACACTTCTCGAGAGGCATGTGGGTTTTGCTTGGCATCACCGTGTGAAAGATGACAGCATTTAGGAAACAAAAAGGAATACTTTTCCCAGCAGGAAGTAACTTGCAGCCCTTCCTGCGTTTCAGATGCAAATGAATACAAACTCTATTTACACAGCCAAACAGAATTAGAGGATACTCTTAATAAACTCTTGGCACCGTTTGTAGCAATAATTAAAAGCGTATACAAATTTAACACAATTACTGCGTGCTTTCTAATAGAGATGAGCATCATTAAGCTAATTAATAATGCAGTCTTATGTGTTGTGTGCCACTGCAATTGTTCCAAGTGTATGTTTTATGCCTTGTGTGGCAGCAACTGGCAGCTGGGGGACTCAGCTGGCACTGGGTGACAAAGAGTGAAAGCTGTACCAGCAGCGCTTGTCGCGGCTGAGTCCAGAGTAGAACTGGCTGGCTGCTGCCACACCTGCCATTCATCACCTAGATGGCAGTGAAGCTCTTTCTCCTGGATTTTATGATTAGCACTTATTACCATTTACCGTGAAGAATGTAATCCTCTGGAAGAAAATAGAGTTTGCAAATTTAGATCTTAAAATGCATTTGTAGGCTTGTCCAAGAATGACTGGGAGGTTGAATTTATTAAAGCCAGACATATTTTCCTCTTTAACATAATATGTAAAGTATATTCTAAACTACTGAATGTTATAATTTCGGATCAAGAACCAATGCATTTAAAATCTGCTAATATTTATGATATTCTCCCATAAATATAAGCTGTCGCTGACCAGAATCTCAAAGTGTTTGTATCTCACTTAGGTAAGGTGTATTGATTTCATTCATGTATTTAAATAATTTCTGTGCTGTTGCCATTGTAAAACTTCCTGTATTTATAGCTTAACTTTTAATTTCCCCCAAATTGCTGAGGATAGTTAGCAGAAAAAGTATATACATGACAACAAATTTATTCTTAAAAATTTAAGAACATAAATAAAATATAAAAGCATAAAAACTAACAAATACTGAAAACATATTGATAGATGTGTCTAGATATGCTTTCTAAAATCAGAAAGCAAAGAGAAGAATGTGCTTCACTGCATCAAACTATTTTTAGAGGCCTTGTCTATATATGCTGTACATGGACATCTCTATTACATTACAGATGTAATGAAAATTTCTTCAAAAGATTTATGGAAGCAGCATGTTGCTTTTGTTATGAAATCATTCTCCATTAAAAAATTGTATAGTACTGTTATTTCACCAAATTTATGCTTGACCTTAGGCATTGATTTTAAACTGGAAAGTATACATACATTAACTCCAATAATACTGTTCCAAAGGAACAGTAAATGCTTATATGGTAGTTTATATATCATTATCATTTGATTTAAAACATGTAAAAATTCACACTAATGTTATTAAAAACTTGAGATGTGTTTATTCTGAAAGTGGTTATCTCAGTGTTTAAATTATTAAGATTGTTGCACTGCCTCACAGATCAATCTTAGTTGATTCTTTCTTGATTCTATCTTCTGTGGTTTGACATCTAATATTTTACATAAATGCCTTTTTTTAAAAAAAAATACATATTTCCATTATTCAGTTATCAAATGGTCTTTTCTCATTAAGAAAAAAATACGGATTTTGTCAGCCTTTATCAGCAAAATAGATAGAGACAAAAGATCATGCTGTCACATAACATCATAATTTAAAACTTGAAATGAAATTGTCTTTCAGTTTTCATTGTGTAAGGATGTGAGATTTTTAAAAAAATTCAAGTTCACTTGGTATATTCTGTACTCCGTTGTATAATGAGGTTTTTCCATTCATTAATACATCTTGTTACAAGGCCACTGTTCTTCCCTAGCCTGAGATTTGAAATATAAAACTTTATAGAATTCAAACAGTTATATTGAGATTTGAGTTGTTTCCCTGTTCCTGTGAATTGGTTAAAACATAAGCAATGAATTGTCAAGATGAGTCATTCAGTGAAGATATACAGAGTCACAATGGGTAAATTAGGTGACCATATAAATTTATTTTATAAATAAATATGTTTGTGTTGTTATCGGTGTTCAACAAGAACTGATAAACTGAAAGAGTGAGTAAAGAGCAGTACTGGGACCTATTAAAATTATTCAATGAAAAATAAGAAGGAACATTGACTCTTTGAAGTTTATATTGATAGTTATCTAAAGACGTTCAAGGATATACCGTACTTTTGGGGGGATATTACACACTGAAATATAAGACGCACCCAGGTTTTGCAGAGGCAATTTTTTTTAAGTAGGTAGTTAGAGGGAGAGAGAGAGAAATACAGTAGGTAGGTAGGAAGAGAGAGAGTAGATAGACAGGTAGGTAGATAGAGGGAGAGGGAGAGAAATACAGTAGGTAGGGAGAGGGATTGAGAGAGATTGAGGTAGGGAGAAATACAGTAGGTAGGGAGAGGGATAGAGAGAGAGAGATTGAGGGAGGGAGAAATACGGTAGGTAGGTAGAGGGAGAGAGAGAGAGAGAGAAATACAGTAGGTAGGTAGAGGGATAGAGCGGGAAAGAGAGAAATACAGTAGGTAGGTAGGTAGGTAGGTAGGTAGGTAGGTAGAGGGAGAGAGAGAAATACAGTAAGTAGGTAGAGGGATAGAGAGAGGGAGAAATACAGTATGTAGGTAGGTAGAGGGATAGAGAGAGGGGGGGAGAAATACAGTAGGTAGGTAGGTAGGTGCATAGAGAGGGGGGAGAAATACAGTAGGTAGCTAGGTAGAGGGAGAGAGAGAGAGAGAGAAATAGAGTAGGTAGGTAGAGAAAGAGAGTAGGTAGGTAGGTAGGTAGATGTTTCCAGGTGTACTTATCCATATGCTGGAGAAGGAAATCGCTGACAACCTGCAGCACGTAACTTTGTTCCTGCTGGCACAGCATTTGGTCCACGTAATTCTCATCAATCAGTTAAAGAACTTTCCAAAAGGGGAAAAAACACTTTTTACACTCTGCAAACCTCCCCAAAACGGCCCCTTTTTTGCGAAAATGGCCCCTTTTTTTTCAAATAAAAGGCATGAATAGCCTTGGGGGGGCTTGCAGAGTGCTCCAGGGGTGTGTGAAAAAGAACAAAAAATGGCCCATTTTTCACAAAAATGAGCCGTTTTGTCAAATGAATGCATGCATAGCGTTATGGAGGCTTATAGAGTGCTGCTGGGGGGCAAAAAACGGCCCTTTTTTTGCTTGTTTCAGCCCTCCCCAGCCCCCAGGAGGTCTCTGAAAGCCTCCATGAGGCTAGACATGGCCATTTTGGTGAAGGGGGTGGGGTTTTAGGAGGCCAAAATTCTGTATTCAATGTATAAGACGCACCCAAATAACAAGATGAACTGAATTTATTTTTCAGGAAAGCCAATGTGACTTACTATAATACATATAATGGAGGTCTAGTGTCATACTTTCTCATAACTGTAATGTAGCAATTGAAAGTAAAGCTTGTTCAGAAGAAACAGAAGCCAAAGGAGCAACTAAGCTGTATGATAAAAATACAATGGCACAGAAATCCAAAAAGATGAACTTGGATGAATAAGTGTTAAGAAAACTAAGTTAAAGCTATTTCCTCAACAACTTTCTGCCCTATCTATTTGGATCATTATAATAGTACTATCAAGGAAATGCATGGTGAGGTGACTATTGCCTCTTCCTTACTAAGCCACATGGAATTGTGAAAAAAACATGCCTGTATAGCAAAAAGCAAAATCCACCTTACAAAGAATTATTTTGACTGATTGTTTTGGGGTAATCAGTTTGCCAACTTAAAAGATAAGCAGCAATATTATTGTTGCCGGAGAAAGAATATGCAGGAGAATGTGGTGGAAGGAGTAGCATGTCTACTTCCCAGTTCCATTTGCAGCTGCTCCGGCCCCAGATACATATCTCAGGCAGAAAATATCAGTTTTCCAAACTCTTCAAATTATTATGTGATGCACTAATCAAAGAAAAGATAATATATTGAACAAGGGGGCATAAGAGAAGGAAGATTTTGCTAAGCTTGTTTCATGGTGGTTAGCTTTTTGATCACCTGGAAAGGTCAGTCACACTAAAGTCATGTTTCAACCTGTAATATAATGTAAAGAAGTGTTCCTGAGAGTATCCTTCAGATGTGTTGAAATCAGTCCCCAGAATACAGAGTCAACAAGTTTATTAATTTCTGCAATGCTCACTTGGTTTAAAATACTACTTTTGAAAAAGGCAAAAGAGGAAGCTTTCATGGAATTATACTTCTAGCTGATTTTCCCTTTATTGTTATAAGTTCCAGGCTTTCTCACCTTGTAGATTTTTAAGTTATAAAGGTGTATAACTTTGGGTTATACTACTTACATATAACTTTACATGCATTTGTGGATAAAGGGGCTGGATTTATTTTAATCCTTTTTTATTTGATATTTTATTTGTCTCTTAGATATTTAGATGACTGACAAATATATAATTTATAATATTTCATAAGGTTATGGTCTTAATTTGAAAAAATCTTGTATTGATTTGGAAAGTTGATATTAAGGATAAGTGTGTCAACTTCTCTTAAGGTTGTTCTATTTTATACTTTCTAAAAATAAACTACAGGAATAGAATAATAATATTGCAAATAAACAGTACAATTGGGGGAGAAGAGGTAATTTCACAACTAAGTGAAATTACTTTTGGAAATATATTAGGAAGGAATGAGCACAATACACTGAAGCTGTGAACAAGTGGATCCTATGAGCTGAGATTATAGGATTTTTATCACATGTTGTTTATCAGGGCAACATTACTATTTAGGACAATACTATTCCAGGAAAAAGGAGATTTGTTCCAGATACTGACATAAACATCTCCTCATAATAGTGGCTTTTCATTTACTGCATTACAATGTAACATAAGCTGTAAAGTACAACAGATTCTTTGTGCATCTCAATACTGCTTGTACAAAGTGATGTCAGTCAATTTTTGACCTATAAAGTCTGGTGTTATTCTTAATTAGTAATAGATGTTGGGTGTGTGCTTTTGCAACAGTCCAGGGAGAAAATTAAACCAATCCTTGAAAATCAGCATTTTATTTTATGATCTCTTCTTTTAGGCTAGGTTTCTCCAACTTGATACAGAGATTTATTATAGTATGGCATCATCTAGACCAGGGCTGCCAAACTCCTGGCCCACGGGTCAGATACATCACGCACTGGCCATGCCCAAGCCCAGTTTAGCAAAGAGAAAAAAAGTGCTGATATGTCACATGATGCCGCCATGAAGATGTCAGTTTGACACCCCTGATCTAGACCTTATGTTAAGTAAGCGTAGGGATTTATATGCCAACACTTCTGGAGGATCCCAGGAAGGCAGTAAAAAATTCCTAAGCTTCATAGAAACAGTAATTGAGCTTCTCTTTATTGTTCACTGTTTGTTTTGTGCTGGTCCTTATTCGTTTCTTTTGGCTTCCTGTGGCAAGTGAATCTGCAGCTTGACAAAAATAGAACCACGGGAGATTTAGTCCTCACCGTTTCTCTAACGTTCTAAACCAATTGCGTTCAGGTCATGGAGCTGTTTTCTTGCCCATGTTGACTCTGACAAAAAGAGCTTTGGGTTCTTCTTTTGTGCTCCTTTGCCATATATAGAATGCTATAAATTAGTGTCCCACATATATCCATGCTTATTGTCCATCTATCCATAGTTATAGTGGATAAATTGCCCAAAATGCAGCATACAAATTTATGCATTTAGACATAGTGCATAGTACATACTGTATATAGAATATATTGTAATTGTCTCCTATAGTTTGACCATCTTAATTATTAATTTCTTATCTTTGAAAGGCTCACCCTGTCAAAGATTAAAACATTCATGGAATTTCAGTAGCATCAGCAGATTCTTTCTTGGTTATTTTTCTTCTTTAAAAAATTCTGCTTTAACTTCTCCAAGTATAATTTTTTATTGGGGATCCATTGCCATTTCTACATTTGAAAGCTATCCAGCTCTTGGCTTTTGCCCTCTGTAGCAGGCAACCAAATCCTTGGTAACCCAATTGGTGTGTAACAAGGTTGCCCTCATCCATAATCTTATCTTGGAGGATAGCACCAATCTGGCATATTTTACTGAGACAAGGATGGACTTGGCAGGTGGAGTTCCTCTTTTAGAAAGATCTCATCTTGGGAATGGGTTTCTGGTTTTGCACAAGCTGAGACCTGGGAGGAAGGAGAGGGAGCTCTTATCATCCAGGAATCATTACAGGCTTTCAGGGGCTCTGCTCTACAGATAATGGGATGTGGGGTGCTTTGCCTGGTTGGACTCAAGAAAACAACTGGGACTGTTGCTATGAACTCTCTTTCTTTTGCCTAACAGCCTCCCTTCCTGAGCTACTCCCTTCCCATCATTGGGATGGCAGTAGAAGATCAAGGTTGCTGATTCTTGGGGATTTCAATTTGCCATCTAAGGATGTTGTGCCAGTTCAGGAGTTGGCTACTATGAAGCTATCCCAGTTATTGATGGATCAATGGATACCAGAGTTGCATGTTAGATCTGAGTTTTGTTTCAGAGTGGTAGATGTGGCAATGGAGGATATTGCCAGATCACAATATTGTGGACAGATCACTCCCTTATTCATTTTGATCTCCCTGAAGGGAAATAGGATTTATTTGATTGGCCGACCTTAAGCAATTCATAGGCCCAGCGGCATTCTAGGGGTTTTCCTGAGCAGCTTGGCTAGTCACAATCTGGAATGGGCAAATAGTTGTAGCCTTGGATTGTATTGTTCCTATGTGACCTCTTCCCTTGTGCTGATCCTGGGATGCACTTTGGTTTACTGAGCAACTCCGGGAGTTGAAGCACCAGAAGAGACGCCTGGGGTGCCATTGGAGGAAACGTGGAGGAGACTTGAAGCAAATCAAACTGGACATGGGTAAGAGCCCACATTAGTGATGATAAGGATGGGAAAACATCAATATTTCTCCACCCTTATTGCATCTGTGGATAGTTATCCAGCAGCCCTATTTAGAGTGGCTTGTTCCGATTGAGTAGAGCAAGCATCCGATCTGTTAGGCCAAGCGTGTCAAATTGGCAGCCCATAGGCCAAATGCATCATGCCCACCCCAGCTCCGTAAATGGGAAAAACAGCACAAAACATCACATGATGGCAAAGTGATGTGGCGAGTTTGACAACTTGTGTGTTAGGCCATTGTTCAGATTATTCCAGCTATGTGGTAAAGATAAAGCTCAGATTTGCTCAGTCTTGGACTTTGACTAGGCAGAGCAGGGTTAGGCCAGTTTGATCTCTTCGGTACTCAGTATGCCTTCCTGGTATACTAGCTTCAGTGCATCTTCTTCACTATCATTCAGCTATTCTTCCAATGCTGTTTGTTCTTCTTCAACCATCTAGTATACTTGCAACATTCCACAGGCACCTATTTTCCTTGGTAAGTAGAGTCATTATTTTTCTGGTCTACCTATCCATGTTTTTTTTAGTTCTGCTTGAGCCAAGTCTTCTATTACAGCTGTGTTCCAATGATAGGAATTGCATAGATGTTAATTGCCTTGATGGTATTGCTTTTACCACATTAAGATCTTTAAGTTCTTCTTCACTCTTTATGTATCCACTTCTAATCTTTTTCCAGACTTCAATGTGCTTGATTTTGTCAACTGAAAGGATGTCCAGGTATTAGTAGTGATCATCTTCATCTAGACTCTTGATGTTATTTCCATAGGGCATATTGACTCCTTCAGTTTTTACTATTTTTCCTCATTTGATGGTAAGCATGGCACATTCGTCCAGTCTAAACTCCATTATAATATCTGTAGACATGGATAGCGTTGAGCATTGATTCTGTTTCCAATGGTGTTTTTCCATACAGCTTAAAATCATCCATGTAAAGGAGGTGGGATATCCTGGCATATATCATTGATGATGTCTCCTCAAATGGTGATGAAACATTTGCAACCAAATTGCCAAGCTTGGAGTGCAAACAAGTAGCCTAACTTAACAACTATAGCAGGAAAGGTTGTAACATGGGGCAAAACTCATTTCTCACCAGGAATTCCAACACATAGCACAATCTTGTTTTCCCTGTGACAACTGAGCCAATATGGGTTTCCGTAATTGACGTCTCACCATATTTTTTATGGGAGAGACACTGACTCCACTGATGAAACCTGTCCAATATGGTTGAACCACTGGCACAGTTCTCATCTTCAACAGACCGCAGAAGCCCCACAACCACATCAAGATAGTGACTCATTGGGGGCCAATTAATATTATTATTACATTGACAGTGGGAGAAAAAACCTTGTTCCTTCTCCTGTGTGTATGTGTTCCATGTCAGTCTGATGAAACCTCTGTCATATACAGTACTGCCATATTTTGTACTACAATAGTTAATATTCACAAATATCAGACACAGGATTAACAATATCTTATTTTATATGGCTTTATTATTTTTTAAGTTAATTTTGCAACTATTGAACTTGACGTTTCCTTCAAAGGAAGAAGGCAAAACAACAGATGTTCATAAATTTGTTTGGTGAAACAAATCCACCCAACAATTATTTATTTATTTATTATTCATTCATTCATTCATTTATAACATTTATTGGCCACCTGTCTTACCGTAGGGTAATTCTGGGCAGCTTTACAGTCACAAAAATATGTCTATAGGTTACCAGATTCCTTGCTGTAACTATTATTCAACATTTTCAATATAGGAAAACACGGAAAAACACAATATGTCTGAAAATATACATTTAAGGAATCAGTTGTGAAACTAATTCATATAATGGCTTAAAGGATTATGGAAGTATGCCAAGATTTGTCACTGACCAGACTAATTAAAATTAGTATGTAAGTGGCAGATAGGAAGGCCTTTTCAAGATTTGATTAAAAGGAGGTTGGGAGGAGATTTCCATTTTCCATATAGTAGCAGATATTTCTTTCCTCCCCCTCCCCCCCAAAAAAAGTTTTTCTTCAGAATTGCTCCATCAACAAAATAGCTATTAATTCTGGTTTTCAGAGAAAAGTTGTGTTGTTATTATTAAGCATGCAAACTCCATAAATGCTTTTTTAAACTATGTAAATGTGAAAGAGTTCAAATAAGGGCTACTATTACCAGAGTTTAAATTATGCATCTGCCTTTGTACTAATTTTTCAAGGATTTCCCCCTTCTTTAATGAATACATGAATTTTGTGCACTGAAGCATGGTGTTCAGCCTTTTGGATAGTGGGCTATGCAGAAAAAAAAGGAAGAGAAGTTTAATCACAAAGGAAGAAACTTCACATGGCAAAGCAGTTCTCCACTTTGCTTCATTTGTAAATGGTGCATATCGCCTTTTGTGAAACAAAACCTCCTGCTCAATTCATAATGGTGCATATCGTAGAGTCTTCACATAGCCCCCTTTTTTTGTTCGGCCCAAAATAATGGGCATGAGAAGCCAAAGAAACCATAATTCCAGCCCAACCTTAAATCTTTTTTCAATCAAAATTCTCTGAGCGTGACATTTTCTGCTGGTGCTTTAAGCCTCTTTTCAGAATAACTTTGGTTCCTGTTTCAGGACTAAACAGAAAAGTTTCAGTAAATGATAATGCTTGTGAAACTGGATGCA
Organism: Rhabdophis nuchalis; assembly: GCA_039707465.1. NCBI lineage: Eukaryota > Metazoa > Chordata > Lepidosauria > Squamata > Natricidae > Rhabdophis > Rhabdophis nuchalis. The sequence continues at coordinate 76,132,350 of CM077645.1, forward strand.
ACTATTAGCCAGTGATTTCATAATACTATATATATCAGATAGAGGGTATCAAGCCTGGGAAATGCATGGAGATAGTGATGGAATCCCTGTCTTGGAATTCATTGTGCATATATGTTTTTTTGTGTTGTTGCCTTGCTTATTTTTTTTCTCCTAATTTTGAAATGAAGAAATTTGATTGAAGTTCATAATAGCAACCTGCTTTATTTGAAAGGTTCAGCCATTGAAAACCTACCTAGCTTCACTTAGTTTTGTTTATACTATACACTTCGACCTTTGAATTCAACCCTCCCCCATTTTTTCCCTTTCAGCCAGTTCAGGATTGGGTCCTACAAACATCTGTGTCTAAAAATCAGGTTTGGGCTGTTTCTTTGCTCTCCAATTCTGCTTTTGTTTCCATAGTCCATTGTTTCCAATTTCATGCTATCAGAGGAGCTGCATGTTTGCTTGCGTGAAGTTGTCAGGAAGATAAAAGCCTAGGAGCAGGGTCAGATTTAGAGGGATGGGCATGAAAAATTGGTAAAAAGTATCTTGGAGCCCACCCACCACCAGAACATTACTTGGAGAAATATAGAAATAAAGAATTACGGTATGTTTACACTGCATGTTTTATAGAGAATTTAGAAAATTTCTAACAATGATAGATTCCTTAACTTCTTGGCTGAGTCACTAGCACTTAGAAACTTTCTAAGATTTTCTTTATGACTGCTAAGAGTCAAGCTAGGCTTAATAATGTTGCATCTATAATAGAAAGGTCTCTAATAGGAAAATCGTAGTCTGTGGTGTAAGAAAAGAACAGTGCACCAGAAAAGGCTGGCACTGTGCTTTAGATATCAAACTATTGTGTTTTTCCACCCAAAAAAGTAATAATAATGTGGCATTTTGTTTGAATAGCAGATTCAATTAAAATAAATCAAGCTAAAGGCTGTTTTTGAGAACCAGAATAATGAAATGATTAGTGTACTGGGATGAAACTGATAGGACTCAGGCTGGTTGGTTTTTTTACTTGATAATAAAAACTATTATCTCAGTCCAATGCTCTTTTTTTTAATGAGGATAATTTAAGGGGAGAACTACCGGTATTTGGTTAGACCACTGTAAAACCCCGTATTTGAAGCAACCCTTAAAGAGTATCAGAAACCATGATTAGTTCAAAGTGCAAAGGCTCACACATTTTTTGGCACCCAGAATTTGGAGCATATAACACTGGTTTTGCAGGTCTTGCACTAATTGGTTTCTGAGTTCAGTTTCAGGTGATGGCTTTATAAAGTTTGGCCTCTGGATAGCCACAGGTCATTTGTTCCAGCAGTGTTGGTGTAGTATTAGATCTACCATAGAGATACAAATAAAAAAAAATCTTCCTTTTTACAACCTACAAATCCCTCACTTAAATGAAATTTAGTAGGCTGAAGGAAGGAGGTAGCAATATGGAAAAGACGCCTTTGGAGATTAGGCTGGCCTTTTTGTTGATTTGAAAACTACTGTATTTTTCAGAGTATAACACGCACCGGAGTAGAAGACACACCAAGATTTTGAAGAGGCAAATTTTTAAAAAAGTTTTTGCACTCTGCAAACCTCGCGACAACGGCCCTGTTTTTTTGTCAAAAAAAGGGCATGAATTGCCTTTAGGAGGCTTGTAGAGTGCTCCTGGGGGGTGAGGGTGAAAACAAGCAAAAATGGGCCCGTTGTTTGTCAAAAAAAAAAGGTATTCATAGCCCTTTAGAGGCTTATGGAGTGCTCCTGGGGGAGGCTTATGGAGTGCTCCTGGGGGAGGGGGGAGGGGGGGAAATTGAGCAAAAAATAGTCTGGATTTTTGTTGTGATGGAGAGCAGCATCTACATGTTTTGCCTTGCAGGTAACAGAGCTTGACCTACAATCCTGTTTGTGCCATACTTTCATTGATGAATTCATTCATTTAAGGCTAGAAATAAAATAGGACTACTAGCTGCTGTGGCCTAGAGGTAGAGCTCTTGCCTCACAAGCAGGAAGTTGTGAGTTCGATCCTAGGTAGAGGCCATGTAGGGTCTCCTGCTGGGCAGGGGGTTGGACTAGATGACCTGCAAGGGCCCTTCCAACTCTGTTAATTTGGCTGCCAATTTGGTGACAGTTGCTATAAGTTTGAATCTGCATTATAATTACAATTATAATTGTCAATTGCGCCCCTTACTGGACCGGGATGCCCTTCGCATAGTCACTCAAGCACTCGTGACTTCTCGTCTAGACTACTGCAACGCTCTCTACATGGGGCTCCCCTTGAGATGCACTCGGAGGTTGCAGTTGGTCCAGAATGCGGCAGCCCGGGTGATCATGGGAATCTCAAGACATTCCCACATAACACCACTCCTGCGCGAGCTGCACTGGCTACCTGTGACCTACCGGGTGCGTTACAAGGTTTTGATGACCATATTCATGGTGCTCCATGGCACGGGGCCTAGCTACCTTCGAGACCGTCTTCTGCCCCATACATCCCTTCGACCGACTCGCTCCCAGGGAGAGGGTCTTCTCTGGGTGCCGTCGACCGGACAATGCCGGTTAGCGGCTCCCAGGGGAAGGGCCTTCTCTGTGGTGGGCCCTACCCTCTGGAATGGCCTACCTTCCGACCTCCGTTCCATCACAGACCTCTGCTTGTTTCGCCGGCACCTAAAAACTTATTATTTTCATCTAGCCAGCCTAGCATGATCTACTCCACACCCATTATTTTATAACGAATAAAAACTGTAATTTGGGTTTTAAATTTAAACTTATTTTAAGTTAAGCAGGATATTGATTTAATTTCGTTATTATTTAATAATATTTTGTATTTATGTATAATTGATTTTAAATCTCTGTTCGCCGCCCCGAGTCCCTTTATGGTGAGATGGGTGCGGGTTATAAATGTGAAAAAATAAATAAATAAATAATTAGCAATGGAGGTCCATTGTAAATTCAAATGGTTGCTAAGCAAGTAGTCATAAGACAAGGCCTACTGTATAGTCCTGAAGTAAATTATGTAGACTCTAAATTACCACCTCATCCTCTTTTTCTTATTTACATTTGGTGCCCAGCCCAGTGTTTAGAATGCAATACTAATTGCAGTACAAACTCTACCCACAGCCTGGAGCTCGAGATTGACTCAGCCTTCCATCCTTCTGAGGTTGGTAAAATGAGGACCCAGATTGTTGGGGGCAAGAAGCTGACTCTGTAAACTGCTTAGAGAGAGTTGTAAAGCACTGTGAAACAGTATACAAGTCTTAAGTGCTATTGCTGTTGCTATCTTTTCACCTGAGGTGGCAAAAAACTTAGAATTCATTTTCTTTACTGTGGACTCTGTATTCAACATAGGAATAAGGATGGTGCAGGTAGCAATAGAATTCAAAAAGTTTAATAAATATTCTATTTTGAGCAAGAAAACAAAGAAACAAATAAGATTGGGTAATGTTGGAATAGGCTTGTTAGTTACTGATACAGAAGTACCATTTGTAGAAGAGACAGAAAGCAGGCATGGTTGGAAGTGGGAAAATACCTAATAAGAAATAGCTATATTTTTCCTTCATATCTCTGCATTTTACAATACATATCTCTTGCTAAGCCAAATTATTGTTAACTGTATTCCTTTTGGCTCTACAACCTAGAGTTTGGCTTCTTAATCAGACAAATAAGGTAGGGTCTGTTTTCCCATCTTATAGCTGTCTCACTAGTGAAACTAGTATAGTTTCCTTCGTCCTGTTCATCAGGATGATGGCAGAGCACTGTCAATTTCCAAAGCTTGCTGTTCCTATTGGCGTCATAATGTTAGTAGAATCTGTTATCTCTCAATATCTTCTTTTTGTTCCTAGCATTCACTTCCTTTCCCAACAACTGACCCAAAATATTCTGGGAATCTCTCCTTTCTCTAACAATTGTTTTCTTACATTTTATTTTCTGCCTAAATAAATTTTCTGTTGATTAGTACCAGACATGTAGAATGTACTGTTTATTCTCTTGCATTTTAATGGAAAAGCAAGGTCAGCATAAGCCAAGGGGTTTTATTTTCTTAGCCTCTTTTTCACTGGTCTTTAACATCCAATAAAACCCATTCCTTTGTGGGATATTCTATTCCAAACAGTGTATTAAGATGTGTTATGCCAAACACTTTTGCTGATATAGACTGCTGACAGCATATAGTCCTCACTTAACAATCATAATTGTGGCTGGCAACTTGGTTACTAAGCAAAAAATCCCATGACCTTCATAGCATCCCAATAAGCAAAGTTAATAGAGAGAACATAAGTAAAATTTTACTTTGTCTTTCTACTGTGGGATGCAGTGATGGTTATAAATATCGCAAAGCTATTATTTTAGACCATAACAGACAATAAACAAGACAGTTGATAAGTGAAACTTACCTGTATGCCCTTCACAGAAGATCTACACCCAGAGTAAACACTATATCATCTTGTTAATTGTAGCTATGCTTTCATAGAAATTACTAGGTGGAAATCTACAGATACGAAGCTCTTCATTAGGGACTGGGAATCTCCACATATTTTATATTTGTACTTTCATCTACTAAAACGGTGCTTTACTTTAGGATGGAGAGAGAGAGAGAGAGACATGTAACAGCTGTTTTTTCTGTTTTCAGAAAAAGGTTCAATTATGATTTGGTTCTTTATCCCAGCACCTCGTAGAATAAAGAAAACAATCAGAGCATATGGATGAGTTTAATTTGAATGTTTGCAAAAATATCCCCCAAATCATCTAAAAGCTGTAGTTGAATGTAGAATTCATGTCTTCATATCAGCCATATTATTTATTTTTCTTCTCTGCCTTTCATATTTTGTGCTTCATTTGCTAGTGATTGATAAACAATTTTAAAGAAATTAGAATGTTGTGTGCTATTTAGTGACTTTTTTGGTGCCATATTAAAAGACATTGTTCTAATATGGAATGCGTCTATAAATGCACATATCTGAACATAGTCCAGATAAGCGAATATAGGTGTTTAAAGGAATATCTAGATCATCATCCCTTCACCTGCTGCCGTGAAACACTAGCATAACATTAATGGACAGTATAAAAATTTACTATGAAAAACATAGACCTGTTGTTGTAAGGAAAAGACGTGGTTTCAAACTGACTCACCTAATTTCTCTTAATTCTCTTTTGTTTCATGGCTATCTTTATTGTAGCAGTGGGTAATTTGGGCTTTATGCATTAATGTTTTGTTTTGATGATTGAATGCTTTAGGAGGAGAAATCAAAGCCCATCTTAAAACCCACTACAGTACTTTTTATCCTTTGTAGAAAGTAAATGCAGAAAAGAAGTTTTAGAACCCTGACTTCTCACAAATTGTTGGGGTGGGGGCAAAGCTTTCTGTATGTTAAACAGTCTTATGGACATCTGGCATGATTGGTTTTAATCTGCTAGCTAAAAAGTCAGGATTAAATCTTGCTTTACACCCCTTTGTATTGCAGTCAGTAAAGTGACAGAGCTGGCCTGAAACAATGACACTACTTATTCCACCCAATATGCCATGTGGTAGATCACCCCTTTTTTTCAGCACCATTTCTCCACAAAGACAATGAAGCATCTGGTGGGCTTTTCCTGTGTCCAAAGTAGGGTGGTTTGTGTTTTGTTTTGGTTTTGGGGGGTTTTTTGGTCAGTAATTTCACTCAGCTGGTCTGCTTAGTCCTCCCCTGATGCTACTTTTTGAGACTGGGTGTGCCAAGCCCAGTGGTATAAGGTCAAGAGGCCAAAGTGATGAATTTTTATGTGCCTGTTCCTTGTGTTTCTGCTCAGTCATGATTCTTTGCGCGCTGTGCTTCTTCTGAAAAGGAGCCACTGTGGGCAATTTGTCCTCCTGGCCCAGAGAGAATGGGGAAGCAGATGAGTTAAAACTGCATGTATAACTTTAAACAGAGGAACACACCAATGTGCTTTTACAGTGGAACAAAATGCTTCTGTCAATGCAGACTATTGGAGATGCCCCCAGATCTGTGACTCCTTAGCATCTGAGCAAGTGACAAATGCATTTAATAGTTCTTGAAAATATGCTATATTAAAGGGAAAGAATCATAGTTCATGAGGGCTTATTGTTAAAAGATAGTACATTGATATCTTGAAGTGATCGTTTTAGTTGTTCTGTTCTATTCAGTTTATTTATTTATTTTATTTATTAGTTTTTTATACCGCCCTACTCCCGAAGGACTCAGGGCAGTGTACAGCCAAAGTAAAACAGATATATAAAAGTTAAAAACAGGTAAAAAAATATTAAATAATTTGGCCTCTAATAAGATTAAAAAACCAACAAACCCCAATTAAAATTAATAAAAAGTCATATTTAATAATTCATATTTATGCCAGCCCGGCTTGCTGGAAAAGAAAGGTTTTGAGAGCACGGCGGAAGGTGCGTAGGTCAGGGATAGTTCTGAACTCCGGGGGCAATTCGTTCCAGAGGAAAAGTTCATGCTAAGAGTGTCTGAATTTCTTTTGCTTTCCCGCTCTCATTACTGAAATGATTTTACCTTATTGTCCATATAAAATGACATATTTTAATTAAATTATGCTTCTGTTCTGTGTTTCAGATATTTAGTAAATCATTCTGGAATTGAAGCCTCATACTAGTATTACATTTATCCCAGGTTTTCTTGTAACAGTTATCTGCTGGATCAGAAATTAGTGTAATAGATTTAAGCCTTGTTGGCATATAAATGTAGATAGTCATACAGATCATAATATATAAATTATCAAGGAATTACAGGGAATATGTAGATAATAGACAGAAACAGTAAATATAATCTTTAGCTACAATTAAAATTACATCTTTAATTTGAAGAGATTGTTTTGCCGAATTGTCTCCAAGATAAGCAGCCAGCTATAAATATCAATGTAGGATCTATTTCTCATGTTACTTTAAATAAAATGTCCTGTAAGTGCATATAAACTTTCGTAATTCCAATTTCTAAGACCACGGAGCAAGTTGGCTCCTTCTAACTAACTACTCCCATTGTTGAAGTCATCAGAGGGAAAAGAACAGGACCAGCAGACTTATGAGATGGCACGCAACTACTGACCTACATAGTAAACCAGGCATCACACTAAGCTGTCCAACCCCTTTTTGCCTGGATCACATGATCAAATTGCTTCATATCTTCCTCAGCACCACTACCACCCAAGAGTGTGACTACTTTTACTGCTACAGCATTTGCTATTAAAAATAATGCTGCTTTTAGAATATTCCAGGGACCCAACCCTTATTTTGTATGAATATTCTTCATGCTAAAAAAAAGACAACTACAGTAATAGGGATCTTTCTGCCTTCTCTCTTCATATCTCTTCTAGTATTTTAAAGGCAGAGTTGCCAGCTTTCTTCTTTTTTTATTTTTAAATGTTGGAGAAGTTGCTTCTGTATTCAAATATAGCATGTTTTTAATACGGTGCCTCCCTGCTGAGGTAATATTCCCTTGTTTCACCTGAACTGATTAAGAATAGGCCTCTATTCTGCTTGTCCAAAATACTACCCTGGTTTTGGGAGGGAATAGCATCACATTTGTACTCACACAACTGAAAGTGATTAAAAAATTATTCACGTTTAGTTAACTCAAAGTATTCTTGAACATTCTCTGCCTTTTTATTGCTTCATTTTAGTATTCCAAATATACTGAGGATAATCACAGCATTGACATCTTCAGCTGCCCTTTGCAAAGTTGAAAACCTAGGTGTAAACTATCAGAAAATCAAACTATTGATCTAAGCTCAAAAAAATCACATCTAGCAAGAGAATAGAAACAAGTATGTGTTTCTAATTATCTTGGTATTTGTTTATAAGCCTCATGAACTTCAAGTATTTTGGCAGTTGTGCTCTTAAGAGTAAGAATGTGATCCTTAAAATATTCTGGGTAGAAAGAGGCTATTTTGTACTAACAACTTGTAAATTGTTTAAAGCTAAAGTGATTTCTCACTTTCTATACAGTATCTATCATCTAGAAACATATTGTGCTGAAAGCTATACTATCAAAGTGTCTCTTGGCTACCCTCAACCATCTTAGAGATGCAGTTTTTCCTGAAGGTGGATGGGACTAAAGTTATTAGAGGTTAGGTACAGGGGTGGGCAAACTTTGCAACTTTAAGTCTGAAGGACTTCAGCTCCCAGAATTCTCCAGCCAGCAAAGCTTAGATTAGGGTCTCTGTAAAATGAATAATGGCTGGAGAAGTCTGGGAGCTGAAGTCCTTCAGACTTAAAGTTGCAAAGTTTGCCCACCCCTGGGTTAGGACCTGATGGCATGCTTTATTATAAGCTGCTTTTCCTCCAACCTTGTCCCAATGATTTGTCTAATTTTTTTTACGTCCAGCTGGTTTTAAAATGTCATAGAGATTCTATGCTTTCTGGCCTTCTCCCAAACTTTTTCTTTCTAGTTTCTAAAAATCATTCTAAAAAATCTATTAGACAATGCACTTGGACAAAGATAAGCAAACTGACCATAGTTCAGCTCATGTACTAAGGGACTATTAAAAATAGCAGCATTTCTTCAATCATGCATTTTTAGTCATCATTGATCATTGCTTCTAATAACATTCAGTGCTTTGTCCTCTACAGTATTTGGAAAAAGCTGTAACATTCTTCTGAAAAATTGCAGCATATGTTTCATGATTGACATATAACATTCCATTATTCATTTTACAGAGACCCTAATCTATTGAAGAATTCAAGCAGGGAGCTCATTTTGTCAATCATGAATAAACTGAGTTAGAATTGTTATTGGCTTCACACATAGATTTGAGTCTGATATCATTCTCATAGAGGTGATAAAATCGTGTCTAGGCTGTAATACTTCAGATACAATTGAAACCTCATGTAACAAAACATTCACACATGGCATGTAGAGGAGAAAACTAGATTAGCTTTCTCTTTCCTAACACTTTTTCTGTGCAAATAATTTGGCTGAGTAGGGGGATATGAATGTTATTTACTCAGCAGTTTAAAGTAAAACAAACCAGATTCAAATTTACCTTTCCACAAATATCAGTGTACTGTGTACATTCAGACACAATGATAAATCATAACTGGTGCAAAAATCTGGTTAACCTCTGAACTGAGTGCTTATCATTTTTTTTATCTGACATTATCATAAGGAGATTGGAAATATTTATTTCAAATTTTAGCTTGTCCAAAAATAGTTTTGTATTACTTAGGCTTTATAGAATGAAGTCAGGATGGTAAACCAAATTTTGAAGTTGTTTTCCTCAAGTACTGTTCACAGTAATAGTTTATCTGAATTTAGGAGTAAAGAATAACTGCAAGAAGTTGAAAACAGAAATGAAAACATGGGGTTTACAAATAAGAGCTGAACTACAGAATAAAGGTATTCCTCAACTTATCACTAAAATTGAGTCCAAAATTTCAGTTACTAAGTGAGACAGTTGTTAAGTGAGTTTTCCCCATTTTAAGACCTTTCTTGTCAGTTGTTAATTGAATCACTGCATTTATTAAATTAATAACATGGTTGTTAATTGAATATGGTTTCCCCCTTGATTTTGCTTATCAAAAGATTGCAGACGGGGAATCACATGACCCCAGGACACTGCAACCATCATAAATATGAACCAGTTGCCAAGCATCTGAATTTTGATCACCTGACCACGGGGATGCTGCAATGGTTGAAAAAAATGTGAAAAAGAGTCTTGAGTCACTTTTTTTCAGTGGTGGTGTAACTTTGAACAGTCACTGAAAGGTTGTAAATTGAGGACTACCTGTATTAGAAGGAGAAGGATATATGTTTTGATGCATGTCGTGGCCTCCTACAGATTAATAGCAGGTGCACATTTTACTACTGCCTACAACTCCATCAGCATATCCTTCAACATATCCTTTGATATGGTCTTAATGTAGAGTTTTGAATAGAGTATTTGTACAAACCGAAGTGAAGACTTCAGGCCTAAGCCAGACACATTATATACCAGAAAACAGGAAGCTTTCTGCACAGTTGATCGATCTACCATCGACCATGGTATCCTATTGCACCGGCTGGAGGGGCTGGGGTTGGGAGGCAACGTTCTGCAGTGGTTCTCCTCCTACCTCTCCGACCGGTTGCAATTTGTGTTGGCAGGAGGGCAGAGGTCGACGTCTAGGCCCCTCACATGTGGGGTGCCTCAGGGGTCGGTCCTCTCACCCCTCCTGTTCAACATTTATATGAAGCCGCTGGGTGAGATCATCCGTGGTTTTGGGGTAGAATTCCATCAGTATGCTGATGACACCCAGCTGTACATCTCTATCCCTGACCACCCCAACGATGCCATTGAAGTGATGTCCCGGTGCCTAGAGGCCGTGCGAGCCTGGATGGGGAGAAACAGGCTTCAATTCAACCCATCCAAGACTGAGTGGCTGTGGTTTCCGGCATCACGATATAGCCAGTTGGTACCATCTCTGGCTATCGGGGGCGAGTTACTAGCTCCCGCGGAAAGGGCATGCAACTTGAGCGTCCTCCTGGATTCCCGGCTGTCGTTGACCACCATCTGACGGCCGTGGCCAGGGGGGCCTTACATCAGGTTCACCTGATATGCCAGTTGCGCCCCTTTCTAGATCGGGATGCCCTACGCACGGTCACTCAAGCCCTCGTCACCTCCCGCCTAGACTACTGTAACGCTCTCTACATGGGGCTCCCCCTGAGGTGCGCCCGGAGGCTCCAGCTAGTCCTGAACGCAGCCGCGCGGGGGATTTTGGGAGTGTCGAGATACTCCCATATAACACCTCTCCTGCGCGAGCTGCACTGGCTGCCTGTGGCCTTCCGGGTGTGCTTCAAGGTGTTAGTGACCACCTTCAAAGTGCTCCATGGCATGGGACCTGGTTATCTGAGGGACCACCTTCTACCATATACCTCCCTTAGACCTGTCCGCTCTCACAGGGTGGGACATTGCCGGCTGGCGGCCCCCAGAGCGAGAGCCTTCTCTGTGGCAGCTCCTGCCCTCTGGAATGGGCTTCCGCCCGACCTCCGCACGATCACGGACCTGCGTCTCTTCTGCCAGGCTCTAAAAACATATCTCTTTCACGAGGCCGGCCTGGCATAGCTCTAAATTTTAATCTTATTTTAGAAATGGGTTTTAATTGACAATTTTAGCACGGGTGCAATTTAATGTAATTTATTTTTAATATCCTGTATTTATTGTTTTTTACATTTTATTCCTTTACTGTGCGCCGCCCTGAGTCCAATCCAGAGATAGGTGCAGGATATAAATTTGATAAATAAATTAAATAAATAAATAAATCTTTGGGCCACAAAAGGTGAAAATAGGAGTCTATGTTGCAAGTATTCACAAGGTGTAGTCAAAGAGTGAACATAGTGGTGCGGTTGAAACTCCATTTGTTTCTTAAGGTTTGTTGTAGGAAAATCTCAAACCATGCCACCATCTTGACATTTTTTAACCCTACCCTGTGGACAAATCATGCTTGGTTGCTTATTGTTTTATATGACATCCTTTCACTGTCATAAATAAAACAAATGATATCATTAACATTTAGAGCTGGGCAAGAAATAAATACTCATACCCCTACAAGAAAACCTTTTTTCATTGGAAATAAAAATATAAAATCATCACCTTAACATGTGAAGGATCAGTTTATTTAGTTTTGTATTATTGCAACCCTTCATCCTATGCAAATAGGATCTTATAAATTGAATCAAAATGCTCATAACCTTTTCACTTCATACTCATACTCCCCCAAAATGCGGGGAAATACATTGCTAGAAAATTTATTTTCAAAGAAGTGCAGAAGAAACATCAACACATTGCTTCTTGTAGGTCATAGCAAGTATGCCAGCTGTCAGTCAGCATAAAGGGGCTCTAAGAAAATGGCTGGCTATTTTTTTTTTCTGTTTCCAACTCAGAAAATAATGTAATTTCAGAGTAGGAAGATGACTTAAAATCTAGATATTCATTGAGTATTACTGCTGTCCATAAATTGTTTTCAAGTAGAAGCCTCATCTCAATTTGTATTTTCCATTTTATTCTTCTAATGTACAGCTTCCTTGATAAATGCTTTTATTTTATTTTATTTTATTTTATTTTTAGTGGGTAATTTTTTTTTATTTGACAAATAATGCTTTTAATTTGTCACTATGTTGCAAAATATGGCCATTTTGTTTCAACTGTCATTTGTCGGCCTTTTTGTTTGCATGGAGAGATTCCTGTTGTGGCTGTCACTGCTGTCTGTATTCCACCTGGTGCAGGTGTTGGCACGGCGCTCAAACCAATTTCATTGTAATTTTATTACAATATTATTACAATGACAATAAAGATGATGATGATGATGATGATTATTATTATTATTATTATTGTCACCTTGCAGTTAGAATGTTCAGCTTATCAAAATTGTCACTTAAATATGTTAAATATATTTTGAAACCATTGTTGATAAAAACAAGTGCATATTACAGTGCCATTCCTCAGTTAAAGTCTGATAAAAGTTCATTTCAAATATGACAAAACATTTCCTTGAAACAGCCATTTTGACTAAGGTAAACTAAAGAAGGATATGGCACTTATCACCTCATAAAATTTTCACAGAAGACATTTCTTTACAGGCCTGGTTTTTGTGTAGCTTACAGTATTTATACATACTCATAGGATTGTCTCCAATGAAGGGTTGGAATCTCCCCAATCAAATGTTTGCTTATTAATCTGTTATTGTTTCCAAAACTCAATAAGGGGATTTTTGATGTATCAAAAGTTTGAAGTCATTTGTGATAACCTGAGATACAGCTTGCTCCAGCAGTACATATTCCCACACAATTAGACAATTTTAAAATATTTGCATTCATATAATTTTCAGTAATATCAAAAAGATCTATGGCTTTACACATCCCTAATTTCATTCCAGAAAAACACATTCTCATTTATTTTACTCTCAACCAACAGATCCAACGTGTTATTAAATAAGTATCCTTAGCATTATCCATCATCTCTATCTAAATGACAAATTGTTTTTTTTAGCTTTTCAATTAGTCATTTAGATCTCTGTTTATCTGTGATGTTGCATAAAATATTGTAATTACACATAAGGATACTTAAATCTGTTTCACTCTAGATTCCCTTAACACAGATGCAATTATATAGGTAACAGCTGGAAGAATGAAACTTTTTCAGTTGCCTGGAGAACCTTTATCAATTCTCAATGCACGAAGCAAGACAAGATTTTGAAATGATGGTCATATATTTATCTAAACATATACTTTTTTGTCATTGCATCTCTTTTTATAATTAAAAATAAGGTTTGTTAGATAAGTCTGAATAATTTATTTCCACAGTCAAAACTAATGGAAGCTAATATCATTAACCTGTGGGTAATATTATAAGACATACATATACTAAAAAGTAAGAGATGAATAATGTACGGCATCATTCTAGAGCAGAGGTAGTCAACCTTTTTATGCCTACCGCCCACTTTTGTATCTCTGTTAGTAGTAAAATTTTCTAACCGCCTACCAGTTCCATAGTAATGGTGATTTATAAAGTAAGAAAATCAATTAAATTTAAAAAAAGGAAAGTGCTTCAGTATCAGACAAAACCCCTACCGCCCAGCATGAAAGCTGGAACGCCTACTAGTGGGCGGTAGGGACCAGGCTGACTACCACTGTTCTAGAGAAAAGTATATATTTCCTATATTGAAATAACACTGTTCTGTTCTTGTAATTTTTAGTCCTAGAAACAACAAGGTTTGTTTTGTTCTAGTACATTCAGTTGCTAATATTAACACTAACAAGGTGTGCTTTTTAATGTTTTTCCACCTTTATTTAGGTATGTAAAATTAAGAATCATATGTACATATAAAAAAAGCATATAGATGTAAACCAGAGGTAAAAACCTCTCAAACCAAAAGGGAAAGCCAACTATTTTCATTTATTTAGTATCCATAGGAAGACTTGGAACAATCCTTGGCTCCCCATTCTGTTCTCCAACGACATACACATACAAGTTCCTCAAATAAAGCAGCCTTGTACATATTTTTTGTTTTTAGCTTCCTTCGCTTTTTAGAATTTCCCTTATGAAGAATTAGCATTTGTACACAGCTCTGGATAAGGATCAGTCTTGTACTCTATGAAGTGCAATGCCCATCGATGAGCATTATACAGAACTAATTCTGCCTTCAAAGTGTTTGAGCAGTTTACCACAGGGGTCTGCAAAGTTGGCTCTTTTAAGACTGGTGGACTTCAACTCTCAGAATTCCCCAGCCTTGCTGGCTGGGGAATACTGGGAGTTGAAGTCCACCAGTCTTAAAAGAGCCAACTTTGCAGACCCCTGGTTTACCATATTCTCAAGAGTCTCTTTCAACCACTTTTCGTGTTCACAACTGTTCAGCGTCAAGAATAATACAATATGGATAATTCTTGGATCATCTCCTGGTTAATAGTCTTTTAATCTCAGATTCTGTACTGTTTTCCTGCCATAGTGGATTGTGAGGGGTTTTCTTCCCTTTTAAATGGTTCAAATGCATTTTTCTTGAGAAAAAGCTTTTTATGCTGGTGGCTTACTACTGAATATTTTGGAAAACAATTTCTTTATTTCCCATTCCAAATAGGATTAAAGGGCTTGTTCTTTAGTTAAATGTACCATGTCTATAGACTTAGCAAACACTTTAAATTAAAATAATAATAATAATAATAATAATAATAATAATAATAATAATAATAATAATAATAATAATAATAATAATAATAATAATAATAATAATTTTTATTTATAACCCGCTTTCTCTCCCCGAAGGGACTCGAGGTGGGGCACAGGGAATTAAAAAACAGTTAAAACAGACAGAATACAAAGTTAAAAACAAATTAAACTGGTCCTGCACTACAAACTCCTATAAAACTAAAAACTATCCCTAAAACCCCTAAACAATTTACAATTTAAATTACCCTAGGCCAGCCAAGCAGAAGAAGTGTGTTTTTAGTTTCTGTTGGAAGGAGCGAAGGTCTGTGGTTGTTCTGATTTCGGGGGGAAGGTCGTTCCAGAGGGTCGGGCCCACCACAGAGAAGGCCCTTCCCCTGGGCGTCGCCCGCTGGCACAGCCTAATGGACGGCACCCAGAGAAGTCCCTCTCTGTGGGAGCGAATCGGCCGCAGGGATGTATGGGGCAGAATGCGATCCCGCAGATAGCTAGGTCCCGTGCCATGGAGCGCTTTAAAGATGATGACCAACACCTTGAAGCGCACCCGAAACACGACAGGCAGCCAATGCAGCTCACGCAAGAGCGGTGTTATGTGGGCAAACCTCGAGGTTCCCATAATTGCTCGCGCGGCTGCATTCTGGACAAGCTGAAGTCTTCGGGTGCACCTCAAGGGGAGCCCCATGTAGAGAGCATTGCAGTAGTCCAATATGAATAATATATATGCTGTAATCCATGATGATGTAATTTGGATAAAACATAATTGCCTTGTTATATGTGTGTGTGTGTGTTATATACACACACACACATTAATAGTGAGACACTGCCTTATTCCCATTGCCTCAAAGAAGTAGTTTTGTTCAATGTTTCAGCCACTTCTTTATTTCTACCTCTCAAGTACAACTATTTCACATACTGTTTTCCTGTATCATTTAAGCAATTTGACTAAATCATGAGATGTTTTAATAATAATAATAATAATAATAATAATAATCTTTATTGTCATTGTAAAAATTTTAAGTCTTGTTCCCCTATATTTATTTTCCAGTTTCTCTTTTTTTAACCTGTATTTGGTATATTTAAGACTACACCACCACACTTCTCAGCAACACACTTTTGACTGTGTTTTTAACTGTGTTTTCCTAGCAAACAGTGTGCATGGGTTATTGCATCCAGCAGCAGCAGTTGTTATTGTTATTATTATCAACAACAAAACAACAATAATAAGTCTTCTTCCGGATTGTAATTATCTATTTGTTTCTCCCTATATTTTTCCCATATTGTTTAAAGTATGTGCCTCAGATTTTATACAAACTTTTTTTTCCCTTATAAAGAAATGGTAGAAAATAATCTCTGGGTAAAGCGATTTTCTTCAATCACGCAAGAAAACCCGAGAAGTTTATTCTGATTTTGTCTCATTATTTCAAGCATTCTTCATCAATGTAACTTTCATAAGAATGAAAAGGGCTGTGCATTTTCAATTTTCTCCCATTCTTAAATACTACCACTATTACCACCAACAAAAATCCCTTCATAAGCAAGCAGGTTTTCCTTTAACACACACACACACACACACACACACACACACACACACACACGTTTCTGAAAGTTTCTGCTTGGGTGACTACGACTTTGCAAAAACTGAAAAGAGGTAGGCTGGGGAGGATGAATGTTCCAGATTGTATAAGAAATGAACCTTTGCATAATCACTTTTTGCTTGTGAATAAGATAAGTGTCTGTCTCCATACAATCATAACGCTTTCTCTTTAGTGGTGAAGAGAGTACCAGGTTTTTACACTTTCATATTATTATGATTATGGTTCCTTAAGAACAGACCTGAACTTGTAAGAACTATGAACCATATTTGGACAAAATGCAGAGGGGGAATGTTCCCAAGCAGATGCCTTTAAAAGACAGAAATCATGAATTTCTTGAATTGCAGCCACTCTAGGGGTGGCTACAATGTCTTTTTGACAGTGACAGTAATTCTGCCTTGTCCTTTCGAGCCGCTCTTCGGCCCATTCATTCCAGAAAGCTGCTTAAGCGCACTTAAGCGCATTAGCATTTGGATGCTTGGGGACCATATTGACCCTCATTTGGAAGGTTTAAATGAGTGAAAGATGGAGCGATTTGTTAGGGCTTTAGAAAACCAGCTTTAGAGAGCGGTGGGTTTTCCGCTTTGGTTTGTTTGGTTGCTTGTTCTAATCTGGTGCACTGTTTAAAGGCGACCAGACTGATTTGTGACACATGAGTCCAAAAGGCTATTTTGGGGGGCTTGACCTGATTAGCTAATTTGTGCTTTGAATTTCAATGGTTGGTATCTGAAGGAGAGGCACTTTGGGAATGGCTTGTTGGTGGATGACCTCACAGTTAACAGCATACAGACACAGATGGCAAAATGTTAATTACTTGTCAAAAGAGACAGAATGGGACCCAAATCAAATTGTGAAGATGAGTGGAAAAAGTGATTAGTTGTGGGCTAAATGAAAGAAACTAAAAAACAAAACAAAAAAACAGTGGTTGCTCCCAAAGTCTTAGCGTGCCACCTTTTCTCTTGTTTCTCGGCCGGACAAGGAATAGTTGGAGTTAAAACAACTTCCAGTTCTCTCAGTAGCTACTATTACAGGCTTATGGTTTCTAACCATAATTTTGCATGGTCAGAATTTAGAAAAAATTCTGGAGTTTGAAAGAAAGAAGACTTTTAGCCAGATTGTCATGTTGGTGGTTCATAAAGCAAAATAAAAATAATAACAGAAATGAAATATCTTTCTTTGTCTCTGATTCTCTGTGTATTATAAAATGAGAAGCCCCATTGCTCTGGCACAATTTCTAGTCATAGAAATAGAAATAGGTTTTTAAGGATATCATCTAGGTCAAGAAAAAAGATTCAAAATTAGATGGATTATACATAGAAAATCCCGGAGGCAAATTTTAGTTAACTCCAGAAATACGTGAATGGGAAATTAAGAGAACCCTATCCAGGCAGAAGAGGAAGCACTGCGCTGAATAGTTTGAGTAATCAAACAGTTTATCTTAGCATTATTAGGATGAAAGAGTAAAATGAGCAATTTTCTCCCCATCAGAACAAAGTTTATTAAGCATTATCTCAAAGTGTTTCTTAGTCAAATTAACAAATACTTAACTTATCTACTGTCCAAATCCAAAAAGAATTCAGTAAACCTCAAAACAATACCTAATTTTAAAAGGTCGAAATTTCTAGGGCATCAGGAATTCTTTCATGGAACTAGTAGTTGAAAAGCTATGCCAATAGGGTCTTGCTATTGAATTAACATCACATAATATACTGCTTCTCACTTGAGTATTCTGCTCATAGTACAAAAAGAGATTGCAGAGTCTTCCTTATGGATATGTTTCTCTTTTTGGAACCAAAAACCATTGGAAATAAAAAAATACAAAAATAGTCTTCATACAAACTTCACAACATTGTAATATAATTTTTAAGAAAAAATAATAGAAGTAAATGAATTCAGTTATGGGGCTTAACAATTTTATATGGCACTACCCATAACAAATCCTTAAATTTTCAAACTGCTGTCCAATTTTGAGGAAGAACGAAGTAGACTAAAGAATGGTATTCTTCATATAAATAATTGAGGAGAAATTTAAAGTATATGCTTGTATATTTATGTTTTAACTTTTTTGAACAAAATTTTTAACCTCTTTAAGAATCTTTTTAATATATTTTTGACAAACTTATTTATTTCTCCCTTATCCCATTTGCTTTTTTGTTTTGTTTATACAGACACTTTGTGCAAAGGCTACAATGCAGACTATCCGGGCTGCTGACACTAATGAAGTAGTCAAACTAATATTCCGTGAATCTGATAATGACCGAAAGGTATGTAACCAATTGTAATTCTTGTCACTAAAGAGAATACAAACACAACTAAGCAATCCACCTCTCTATTTCAATATTCCAAGAACAAAATCTTTCTTTGCTTCAATGGAAGTAACATATTCCAAAATATTAACTTAGTGAAATGTGCATTCAGTTGTGATCCCAATGAGTTATGTGAGATCTGCACTTGTACTGAGATTATAATTGTACTTACCATGGTAAATCTTCAAGACGTCTGCACTGTTTCTTGCAGCTGTTCCTCTGGGTAGCTAGAATGATATGTGCCAATGAAAAAAGCAAAGTTTGGAGGTATTGGAGAGGAAAGCAAAGGTGTGCCTTAAGCTACCTAAAACAGAGGGCAAACAAAGAAGGAAACTTTGTGTGCCAATTCTCAGTGACAGAGTGCAGGAAATATGCTGCAAGCAAAATTATATACTTTTAAAAAAGAAAGAGAGAGCAAGAATCTCACTTGGAAACAACATAATTTCTCAAACTAGATATTTCAGAGAAAATCTGTCATTCATTCAAGCTATATGCAATGTTCCCATTTCATTGCTGCGCAATTAAAATAACATGCATAATCTAGTAAATGTGATTTTTTTTTTAAATGTCACTTAAAAAAAAGCTTCACTTTTAAGTCCTAGGTCTTTCTGAACTGATCAAATCTTCTTTGACTATACTGTTGTAATTCCTGATGAAGATTTTTCACTTATTTGACTGCCTTCCATATATAAAATTTTGTCCATGTAGAGATTCTGATTTGGGGAGATGGGTTTCAGCGCAACTTAAATCAGGGGTGTCAAACTCAAGGCCCATGGGCTGGATCGAGCCCACAAGGTGCTTAGATCTGGCCCGTGGGGCTGCCCTAGCAACAGCAAACGGAGCCTGTTTTCACTGGCAGAGACCTAGTAAAACAAACTAAGAACAAAACAAAAGGAGAAATGTTTCCCCTTTTGCACTTGAGCATCCAAGGAGGGACAGGAAAGGAGAAAGGGAAAGAGGAAAAGCAAAGAAAAAGGTGGGAAGAGAACAAGGAAGGAAAAAGAAGAAAAGAGGGGAAGGAAAAAGAAAGGAGAAGGAAGAGAGAAAGGGGAAAAAAGTAAGGAGAGAGGGAGGGAGATTATAATGAGAGGGAGGGATGTTCTGAAGGAAGTTCTGCCTTAGTACTTGGCTGCCACAGGTGTCCCCACAACACAAGTGTATCGAGCCGGCCATGTCCCCTGAGGTAAAACACAATGCGGCCCTCAATGAAATTGAGGGCCCTGATGCCATCCACAATGAAATTGAGTTTGCCACCCCTGGCTTAGATCAATGCCTAAGACTTGTGTGTTTCATAAAATATGTGCAGCAGGAATGAGATTGACCTGTACCTGTCCAAGGACCACTTTTAAAATCAGTTTTCTTAATTCATGTTTAAAAATATTTGCAATCCTCTTTTAGGGAAACCCTATAAATGTCACTAACAAAGTGATAGAACATAGTGAAACAGAACAGCTTCTATTGACAAAGGAATAAAACAAAGCTGTATACTCTTCCCTTATTTATTCAACTCATATGCTGAATATATATTAAGGGAAACTGGATTGGAAGAAGATGAATGTGGTTTTAAAACTGGAAGAAGAAATATCAATAGCCAAAAACCAACCTTACAACTGACAATGAAGACATGAAAGACATAGGTAGCTTCTGCCATTATCAATAGTAAAGGAAGAAGTAGTCAAGAAGTAAGCCATAGGTTAGCACTTGATACAGCAACTATGAAGGCACTGGAAAAGATATTTAGATATTATAATGTGTCTATGCCTTTAAATAAGTATAATGCAAGCTATGGTATTCCTCATGCACTCTATGGAAGCAAATGTTGGACTTTGAAAAAGCAGAATAAGAAGAATATTTATGCTTTTGAATGTTGACATTGAAGACGACTCTTAAAGTTTGGTTGATTGATGACAACAACAACAACAACAAAAGATATTGTAACTAAAGAAGTGACTTCTGCTCTTCTTTGCAGCAGTTACAAACACAGAAATTACTATCTCCACCCTCCCATGTTGCCTGCCATGGTTCCATTCTTCCCATAGATAAACCTTTTTAATCAATAAATTATAAAATAAACAGTTCATTTTTATCTATTTTCAGCCAAAAGTCCATAAAGGTTTTCCAGTCTTCTAGAAAAGTAGCTGAAGAAAACTCTTGAGAATTCAATGGACAGCCAAGAAAACAGCTAATGGATCACTGAACAAATGAACCCAGATTTATCACTTGAAACACGACGATCAAGCTCAAATTATAGTCTTCCAGACACATTAGGTGAAGACCTAGCTCTCTGGAGAAGAGCTGGGAAATGTGGAAGGAAATTGAAGAAAAGAATGACCAGCAGCAAGATAGATAGACTTAGTTATAGTGGAAATGAGTACGCTGAACAGATCATCGTGGAGAAAATCTATCGTTGTGGTCACTAAGAGTTGACGCTAACTTGATGGGACATAATCAGTCAATCAATCAGTTAATTCTTAAAATAATCTTGGTACATCAATGTTTCTCCTATTTACAGGAAATAGGATGTGAATAATAACTTCGAATCTTTTAAAGCAATATATGCAGCCTATTTAAGACTGCATTTCTTTTTAAGTCAGAAAATGATTAATTTAATAGAGAAGGTAATAAAAGTTTAAAAATGAAATTGCAAAGGTTTGCATAATGATAATATAGAATTTCGTTGAAGATTGTTGTTATGTTTTAATTTTTAAGCTTTGCTTCATTTTTTTCTGTCTAGGTTATGCTACAGTTAGAAAAGAAACTCTTTGACTATTTTAATCAAGATGTTTTTAGAGATAACAATGGCACTGCGGTGAGTTTCCAGTTGTAAAATTACATTTTGTAGATATAACTCTTGCTCTTAAGATACCTGGTACTCCAAGAAATGCAATAGATTCATATCCTGTTTATCCTTCACATGGTAATCTTTTATTTAATGAGGACGTCAAGGCAGTGTATCTTGCAATATATTAAAATGCAAACCACAATATGTTAAAAGGCAAACTAAATTATTTTAAACAATTGGATTATACAACTGCGTTTACAATTTTTTTCCACAGCCTCACTGTTCAGCTGTCTTAAGTTCTAAAGATCTTTAATTCAGGGACAAAAGTGCATATAACACATAGGTAATATAGTAACAATCTGAATTGAAGATGATTCAGGATTTTGGGCGTAGGCAAAAAGTGCAAAATACATACCGGTAAGCCCTTTGTCATACTTGAAACATTTCTATCTTTAAAACTGTCTATGTTCCTTCAAATATGATCTTTCCTTTTCCAGGTCACTTTTCAATAGTTTAAAGGCACAGCTGCTTAATTCTTTTTTCCCCCCTGACACTTAGCAAAATATTTCTGGTTTTAATGTCAGAACTGTCTTGAATTTCCCTGATGGAGGATCTCTGTTGTTTTTACCAGACTTATTTCTACTAAAATTGAATCCACAGACTTCTTCCAACAATTCAGTTGAAACCACTAGGCTCTTTGGTTCACTTGGCTTTGAAATAAAAATATCTGGTTCTCTTACATTTAAAAAAATGAATCAGTAGCTTACAAACTGGTGAATAGGAAGCAAAATTCCAGCCTCCAGCAAAATTTGCACTTCCCACAAAGTGTTATTTAAAAAAATAGCGGCTACAACCAACCACTGAAAATGGGTCCTCTTGCCCAGAAAAAGTAAAGCTGGAGCTAGCAAGCTGGGGACAGTAAAGAGCATCCTCGAGAGTTATAGAATGTGATAAGAAGCAACCTTTCTACTTTGATTTCTGAGAGACTTGCATTTTTGACTCATCCATTATTTCGCAATTGTGCCCTCATTGTGCTCTAAACATTTAAAATGTAGAGACATACAACAGTCCATTTAGTGACTGTTCAAAAAATATAACGGCACTGAAAATTTATCACACTTATGACCGCTACAGCATCCCCATGGTCACATACTCAAAATTCAAATGCTTGGCAACTGGTTTCATATTTATTATGGTTGCACTGTCCTGGGTTCACATGATCAGCCTTTGTGACTTTCTGAGAAGCAAAGTCCGTGGGGGAAGCCAGATTTACTTAACAGTTGTGTTACTAACTTAACAATTGCAATGATTCACTTAACAATGGCAAGCAAAGTCGTAAAATGGGGCAAACGCACTTAACAAATTTTTCACTTAACAAACAGAAATTTTGGACTCAATTGTGGTCGTAAATTGAGGACTGACTGTACTGAAGTCCAGTAATCTTGGGTCAAAGCTCTGAAGGGCATTCAGAAAAGGCTGAAATTGTTTTCATTCATTTTTATGCTGTATACTCTACTAGATTATGAAGCTAAACTGAGACTGAAGGATATGTTAGTCCATCATGTAATATTTTTATGGAAACAGAGGATTGTTTTTTTTTAATATTCTATTTCTAATCTACTGATTCAACCAGTGCAAAGCTTTATTTAAAAAAACTGGTGTGAATGTTATTCTTAATACTCTAGTTACATTTCTGCAGAGCTACTTTTAGGAAGTGTTTGAGCAGTGCACAGACAGAAATACTCTTTCTATTTGGAGGGAGAAAATTACACTGGTTACCAATATATTTACAGATGAACTCACAGTGCTGATTATTAATTTTAAAGCCATAAATTGTAACTAAAATGAATACATAGTTCACAGTTGCATTCTTTTCTGCTTGATCTTTTGCCTCACAAATCTTTTAACATTCTAATGCAATTTGAAATTTATTGGACCAAAAAATAATAATAGAGATGGAAAGGACTTGGAGGTCTTCTAGTTCAACCCCCTGTTCAAGGAGAAAATTCTATATTATTTCAGATAAATGGTTGTCCAATCTTTTCTTTAAAACATTCAGTGTGGGAACATCCACAGCTTTTGGAGGCAAGCCATTCCACTGATTAATTGTTCTATCAGGAAATCTCTCCTTAGTTCTAGGTAGGTTCTCTCCATGATTAGTTTCCATCCATTGCTTCTTGTCCTGCTTCAGGTGCCTTGGAGAATAGGTTGATCCCCTCTTCTTTTTGGTAGCCACTTAAATATTGGAACACTGCTGTCATAATCACTCCTAGTATATAGTATTATATAGTGTAAAAGAAGAATGTGGGTATTACGTATAATTTTATGGAAAGTTTAACAGTTGAACCAACTTCCAGGTGCATTTTTGCACTTGTAGGATCAACTATTAACTTAGCAACTGTTTTGATAGAATGTAATTTTAACAACAATATGGTATTTTCCACCAAAATCACAGCTTGTTAACATATTCACAGAATGTTTAAATTAAGTAAGTGTAAGTAAAATCATATCCATTTCCGTATGAAAAAAATATTATTAGAAACTACAGGAAGAGAACAGTTATAGTTTGATACAGATTTCCATATTTACAAATTTATTTTGAAGGATGAGGGTCATTTAATTCTCCCACAACTTCAAGTGCTAAACATTCACAGTTCAACCTCCATGATATGAGGAGCACTTATAACTATTAAAGATTACAGTTTGAACTTGATTTTTTAAAAGTTACAATTGCTTTAAAAATCATCTTAATGAGTCAGTTCCTTGAAACTTCTGCAACTTAAAAAAAACCCTTGTTCTTTAATAAAAAGTGAGTGAATGAAGTTTGAAGACCTGTTTCCAAATAATTATATGAAAAATATCCATACGCAGAATGTTTCTTAGAATTTAATATATTGCTAGATCTGCCTATATATTACATTAACCCATGGTGAAAGGCCACATGTTACTATAGCAGCATAGAGTTCTCTTTGTCACCTCTAATGTCTTTATAAAGTATATTATAACCATCTCATAGTGCGTCTGTACATCCTTTACTACATGTCATAGTAAAGGATGTACCAAATCTTTCTTTTTTCTAGCATTGATTGTCTTGGGACTACTTTATCCATTTAGTGTGTAAAATCATTGTGGGTCACATTTAGGAGCTCCATATATGGCTTAATTGGTCCCTAGGTTCAGCTTGCATTTTAGCCAAAAGAACTTCCTTCCACCATTCATTGATTATGGTATTTCTTCAAATCTCAATAGAGGAAAACTTTTTAAATCAGAGGGGGCATTCTAAGCTGACGTGAGTCTTGTCATCTATTTTTCCAAAAAAAAAAGAAAATGAATGCAAGCTATATACATACACTGCTCTTCATCTCTGCCAGGAAACTGCTTCTGGAGGTTTCACTGGAATTGCTGAAATAGAAGTTGAAGTAACATGATGCTTTGCTACTATTTTACTTTGCAGAGAGGCAGCGTTTTTCCCCTCATGATGAAAAGAACTAGAGCAAGGAAGAAAGACAGATATGGGCAAGTGACTGACTGTATTTTTTTTGCCATCAGATGGAAAGAGTGCTGGACAGTTTGTACATGCCATGTAGAAAGTCTGAGCATGATGAAAACAAGAACAGTTTACAATAGGGGTTCCCAACCATGGCAACTTGAAGACTTGTGGACTTCAACTCCCAGAATTCTCCAGCCAGCTCTGCTGGGAGTTGAAGTCCACAAGTCTTCAAGTTGCCAAGTTTGGGAACCCCTGGTTTACAAGATGGCAAGAAGGATGTTTCTGAGGGGTGGAGTGATTAAACATATAGCTAGTGTACTGTACCCTTTATGAATAATTTGGTATCTTGACTAACAACCATATCCACTTCATGACTTGTGGAAACATTACAGGGCATTATATGACAACTTACATCGTGTTTTATTTTAAAGTCTTATAGCAGTTAGGCTTTAGAGACGTCCAATTCGTTTGACATACTGAATCAACCATTTAGACAAGCAATAGCAAGCCAGAGCATTATTGGCGCAAGGAACAATGTGCCCTTTGCTAAAGCTGTTAAGCAAAGGGTTAACCAAAGTTCTACCTGTCAGGAGGTGATATTTGGAAATGAGAAATCTGCTGACATTCCTATTAGAGGGGAGGACATATGTAAAAATATGGCTCTTATTCACTGTTAACTAGAATTGTGAAGACTTTAGAATTCATACCTCTAGGGTTTGTAGTGCTTCCTAAATAGAATAAAAAGTAGTTGATGTTGGCCTATTGCTCATGTAGATAATTCCAGCTGCATGAAGTAAATGGAGAATTCATGAGCATTATGTGGAACTAATATCCTAACTCAGTAGAATTATGAACATCTATAAATAAATATGAAAGTCAACATTTTTTTTTTGATTCAGCACATACATTTTATTTTTAAAACAGTTTGAGTTCTAGTTGTGCAATATTTCAATTTCTTCTATTTTTAACGTTAAAAGATTATCATTTCTGCCTGTAGCAGTTCTTGGCATGCCTGTAGCATTTTAAGCATTAAGTTAATTTTCCATGCATGCTTCTTCACATGTTTTCCTGCAAAGATTTTTATATGGATGGACCACTTTAGAACATTATATTTTAAAATCTGTAGCCATTTCATTCACACACCAGGAAGCAGGAAATCTTCCAGATCAAGTACGGAAGAAAAAGATAAACGATATAATGAGCCATTGGAGATAATCTAATCTTCATGGTCTAGTTAAACACACAGCACCATGATCACTAAAAACAAACTACCTATCTAAAAGGATAAATGTCCCTGGCCAAATTCAACCCCAAAAAATCCATCGCATCCTTCATCACCCACCAGGCTTGTACCAGGCTGACAGAAATTTAATTCAAGCTGGCTCCTGAAAATAATTATTGTATTTTAAGAGTAGTAATCATTGGTCAGGACATGATTGAATGTGTCCATGCCTATTGACTTTTTCTATGATTTATAGCTTTGTTTAGTCGATATTCCCATCGAAATTGTATAATTAATTATAAGTGGGGCTGTCAGGTCTGCAGGATGAAGTGCTCTGATGAGTATTTGGGAAGATTAAATTTTCCTTAGCTATACCATGCAAGGCTTGGGAATTTTCACAGCAGCATGGTTGCTGGATAGAGATGTTTTCTTATGTGTATAGCAATGCTTTAGTTCAAAACCCATTGATTTTCTTCAGAGCCACCCTTTTTTATCAGTGTGATGTCTCTTTGGCAACAGCAGAATTTGTGCAGATGTGACAACATCTGACAAATATTTATTATCAACAGGATCCTTTATCATTGTCCATATACCTCCTCTTCTTTTTTATATCTTAATTCAAAAGAAAAGATACAGAAATTGCAAGCCAGCTATTGAGAAACCTAAAACATGCAAATGATTGATTCAGTAGAAATACTGAACAATTTCTTTAGAGCTATATTTTCCTAAGGGCTTTTTTCCATTTTGGTCTTACTATAATATGTGCCAGGTAGTCACTTCAATCCCCATGACACTTCATCTTTTTCAAAAGCCTCTTTGTCATGAAGCCAAGAGCCTCAGTTTTAACACCACAAATATGAAAGTCGGTTTTAAGTAAATACATTTAAGGACTTTCAAGCTAGCAATAGCTGAGACATTTAAGGAATAACTTCAGGAACTAATAGAAGTTTACCATGAGGATTGGTAATAAATTGATTAATTTAATCTAATAATAATATTGCTGATGTACAAAAGTGTATGAGTATTTACAAATTTAAAGGTTTGAAAGCCACAGAACACTTTATAGTATAGTTTAAGAACTATATTAAATATAGAGCAGAAAGTAGAGCGTATTTCTACTTCACATTTTATTTCCCCCAAAATGTATTTTATACTTCCTCAAAATATGTCACATAGACATATTGGTTTGATCCCTTGCATTGATTAACCAACAATCTGATTCATACCATTTTTTAAATTTATCACTTATAAAATTTAGTATTTTATTGATTGGAGACATTATGGTTGAGTTTATATTAGAATATTTTCTGTGCTTTTGGTGTATGAATTCCATTTCACACATGGAATTTGCCTGCTGTTGAATTTTTGAATGATAAAATATCAGCATATGGTTGAGACCAGTATTAGTTCTATTAACCAAGCATGACTGGAATAACATTTAGACCATTCGATCATTCATTAATTCATATTAAACAGTTTTAAAAGGTCATATAGCCATGTAGGGACAATGATGGAAAGGAGATTTAAAATTCTGCAGCCAATTTGATTTCAACCTAACTTTACATATACAGCAGCAAGTAATTTTTATAAAATGATTTCGCTGTTTTTGCAATAATAATAATAATAATCTTTATTGTCATTGTAAAAATTACAATAGATAGAAGTAAATCATTCTGGTAGCTTGGGAGATTCTTCTGAATTTTGTATATGTATATTCCTGTTTTTTTTAACACTACTTATTTCTATTTAATATCAATAACATAACTATATTTTTTGTATTGGCATCTATAATTTCCATATTTTATTCTATGCTTTGGTAACAATATGTGGCTACTGTACTTGGTGAGCTTTCTGATCATTTGAGATTGATTCTGTTGGCATCATCTGTTTTATTTAAGTTGTGTTTAAGTTCTGGTTTGTTTTTCAGTCTTCTGATTCGGTTTATTGGATACCTTTTCTGTGCTAGATTGTGGTTTCTGGGTTTTTGTTGTCATTGCTAAAAATCTGATGAATAAACCACAGTAGTAGATGAGAGGAGTTTAAAAAATGGGGCACAGTGCCAATATTATATGCGAGACCGCCTCCTGCCCCATACATCCCTCAGACCGATACGTTCCCACAGAGAGGGCCTCCTCAGGGTGCCGTCGGCTGGACAATGCCGACTGGCGACACCCAGGGGAAGAGCCTTCTCTGTGGCGGGCCCAGCCCTCTGGAACAACTTACCCCCTGAACTCCGCACCATCTCCGACCTCCGCCTCTTCCGCAAGTTTTTTTTTTTTTAGGGCTCTCTCTGTGGCGGTTCCAGCCCTCTGGAACGACCTTCCCCCCGACATTAGAACGACCACGGACTTCTGCTCCTTCCGTCTAAAACTAAAAACACATCTTTTCTGCTTGGCCGGCCTAGGGTAGTCTCTCTCTATGGGGTTTTAGTTGTTTTAATTGGGAATTTTAGTATGTTAATGGGGTATTTTAGCACAGGTATATGTTTAATTTGTTTCTAATGTGTTTGTATATTTATTGTTTTAGTTTTCCCTGTGCACCGCTCCGAGTCCCTATGGGGAGAGGGAGCGGTCAACAAATTAAAATTATTATTATTATTATTAAGTGTCTGAAGACACATCTATTCCATCTAGCCGGCCTAGCGTAACCTCCATTACTGACTATTAGATAGTTTTAAACTTGGGATTTTTAATTCGGTTTTTAGCGCAGGGTTTATTTATTAGAATAATTTTTTTAAATTTTATATATTTTATATATTTTATATGTATTTTAACATCCCTGTGCGCCGCCCTGGGTCCATTTGGAGAAGGGCGGGGTATAAATTTAATAAAATAAATAAATAAATAAATAAATATGGTTGGATGAATATGAAGGCACAGAATTTTCTGTGTGAAAAATTGACCTGGAAGGAGAGGGACAGGTAGCATGGAAAAGGATTTTAATCATACAAGAATGGAACTATCTTGTTGAAAGACATTTATAAATTCTGATAGCTAGCATCAGTAGAAGAAATCAGATCTTTTGTAGAATTTGAATGATATGGAAAAACAGAAAACTTAAATTCACAATATTCTGGTGCCATTCCTAGTTTCTCATGGGATTGAAATAGGTACAAATAAAGGAGAATAATAATGTTGCCATTTGGGGGCAGGGAAAAAATGAGGGCAAAATGTCTTTCCTAAAATAGATTCAAAACACGTTTTTGAATCTATACGTGTTTAAAGTGATTTAGTTTATAGAATTTATATTTTGCATGACATGACAGAGCTTAACATAATTTAATATTTATAAATATTAGCATTTGTTTTTTAAAAATCAAATTATTTGTTTTAAAGAAAAACAAAGCAATCAGATTTTAAATTTTGAAATATCATTATACATCAAAATAAAACTGGAGAACAAATGAGATACGAGGTTAGGATGAAGATTTCTAATCAACCAAAAATATTTTTGAAGCTTTGATAGATAGGTATATGAATGGGTGCATATGAAGGTTAAAGAACTGGCATCACTGAAAACATATTAATCAATAGATAAGATATAGCACGCTGCATTCTTCCCAATGGCCTTAGCTCTGACCCTTTTAAAGATAATGGGAATACTGTCCACTAAGAACTAGATTAAGACAATCAAATGCATTTCATCAGGATTTGACTTGAACCCTGATCCCAGAGGTGAAAAGCAGAGATAAGTATCCAGTCTCCAGCCAAGTAAAATATTTAAATTGATGTATAAGTAGTATATTAGGATAAATATTTAACAAACTTATAGCTTAGCATCATAGTTGATGAATTATAGATGATTGGGACAGAATGGAAAACAAACAAACCAGGGGTGGGTTGCTCCTGGTTCAGCCCGGATCGGGCGAACAGGTAGTGGCGGCTGCAGGAGGCTCCACCCGGATGTGTCTGCACATGTACAGAAGCATCACACTAGCGCTTGTGTACGAGCAAACTCGTAGAAAAAAAATAGAAACCCACCACTAAAACAAACAAAATCTGGAAAGTGTCCTATATATTCGTCTCCTGAACTCACAATTGTTTTATGAGAAAATTGTACCATATCTTAACTACATTTTAAAATTTCTTTTACAGAAATTACCTTTTTCTTTTCTTTAGCAAAGTCAGGGAAGATCTTTTGATGAAATTCTAGGTATGAGCAATTAAGATGCTTTCCAGTATTTCTGGACCTCAGTGCTAATGCAAGCTATGGCAACAGGATTGTAAGAATGATAGGCTTAGACTTCTGACAAACACTAGATTCTTTACATCTGTCTTACATTACATAAACTCCTATAATACAGTAACATTAGTAAGGGCAGCAGAGTTTTAATAATGGCAACAGAAAAATAAAATAAATAACTGATATTTTTTTATTAAGTGACTACCTTGAATAGTCAAAGGTCAAAATTTTAGATTCAAATCCCTTGGAGAGTAGGTAGATGGAGGAATACAGTCCAAGAAAAGAAGACATAACTCAATATAAGTTCATTCTGTATGTAAACACATGCAAAAAGTTCCAGGTTTAGTTCTCCAACATTTCCGTAATGATCTAGAAGCTATGAAATGTCAGCCAGTTAGGAAAGTAATTGAACTTGATGGTGAAATACTGGTATGTGGCTGCAGTATCTTTTCCAATTTTGCATATTGAAACTCTAGAAATGGTAAATAAGAGTCAAACTTTAAATTTTAAAATATTTCTTATTCCTTCTGTAAGTGTTGAATTTTCCAAGTTAATCACTTAATTATTATACATCAGTCATACCATGCAGAAGATGGAAATAACATCTTGTTGTTCATCACTTATAATAGAAAGCATAATTATTTTTCTATTTCATATTCAATCAGTGTATTATCATCATCATCAAGCTGATACGAAGGCTGCAAAGCTGGTCATTGGATATTTTCCCTGTTGCTTTGCGAACAAAAATGTACCGGGCAGTATCTGTGAATTATGCAGGTCCCATTATTTTAACTGTCTATGAATACTTTTTGTAAGAGTTCTTTAATATTTTGAAAGGTTTAAACCTTAATTTCCCAACCACAGCTGTGAATTCCCTTGTGGTTGCTGTAGATAGATTTGATAAATGCTGCTAATATCACCTCGTGATCTAACAGTGCTCTGACTTTGGTCTGTAGGTCTTGATGAATAATTGCTGTTGTTCTACTCCAATGACTGAATTAAGTTGTTCTCTAGTACAGGGTTCATACTTTCATGATTTTAGCCAATCAGTTTATAATAGTAACCAAAAGACTATTTTCTCCTCTCTTTTTGCTTTGAGCAAATAATATTTGTCAGTTTCTTAATTTTTTACACTATATTGTTCAAGTGTATGAAGTAATGGAGAAAAGAATCCACCTGCATGCTGCCAAGAAACCCAATTATTTAACTTAATTATTCTTATTGAGCCTATTAATCTGAGGCGTCTTTTCATGAGAGGCTCGCATATATTCACTAAATAAGAAGTTTTATTATTTTTAACTCTATATTGGGCTTGTTTCTAGTGCAATTAATTTCTAATACCTCAACCTTTAATTGACTTGACAGATAAATGCAGTGTAAGTTCTCTTGCAATATCTAATCATGTTCCAATAACACTATCAATTATTATAAGAAAAGAATTCACTTTATTAAAAATAAATAAAACATGATTGGGGGAAAAATCTAAAAATTGGGTGAATGTAATTTTGGAAATGCTGTTAAGAGTGCTTGTAATTATTACATGTTTCATGGAAAAGAATAAAATAAAGAAGAAAAGAAGAAAATTTCTAAAGAAGAAAATTTGGAGAATAAAGTTAAGGAAATAATGTTTGCTAAATTAAAACTTAATTCCCTTTATATGTTAGGTACAAACATTCACGGAATCACATAAAAGAAAAGTGAGGGATACTTGGAAGAGACTTTTGAGCCCAAGCCCAGGGAATGATTATTTGTTTGAAGTTTGGTTTTTTGTTTATAAAATGTATATGGCTGCCCATTCAATTTAAATGACTATAGGCATCAAAAAATAAAAAACTCAATATAAAAAGAGTAAAAACCATAATCCCCCAGCCCTCTAGTGACAACAAATAATCAAATAAGCCACTTGATGGGCTCCATTTCACTCTGGGTTTCAGATCTTTAGGGCCTTTTAAAAGAGTGTCAAAGTGGGAGCCAGTCTAATCTCGGCAGGGACAAGTTTCCAAAGGGGGGGAACTACTCCAGAGAAGGCCCCCCTTCTGGGTCCTGCCAGATGCACTTCCTTAGGAGATGGAACCTGCAACATTCCCTGTCCCCCTGCTCTGGTGGGTGGATTTAACTGGAAAGAGATGGCCCTTAAGATACCTTGATCCCAAGCCATGTGGGGTTTTAAAGGTGATAATTGAATTGCACCCAGAAGCAAATTGGCAGCCAATTCAGCTCCCGCAGGAGATGTAACACATGTGCACACCTGGGTCTGCACAAATGCATGTGGATCACTGCATTTTGAATCAACTGAAACCTTTGGGTGTTTTTAAATGGCAGCCCCACGTAGAGTGCATTGAAATAGTCAAGACAAGAGATGACTAGGGCATGAGTGACAATGAGCAGGGATTGATCCAAGAAAGGGCATAACTTGTGCACTACTCACAGTTCTGCAAAGGCCTACCTGGCCACAACTTCCATCTTCTCCTCATGCAGGAGTCATTAGTCTAGGACAGGGATGTCAAACTCAAGGCCGATGGGTCATATCAGGCCACTGTGGCTTCGGCCTGGTCTACCCAATCAAAGAGGAAACATGCCAGCAGTTTGGGGAGCGGTGTCAAATTTGCCACAACCACCCGGTCATCCATGCCCACCCAGCCTCCTGCAGTCAACCACAGCCCTGCTGTGGCTCTCAATGAAATTGAGTTTGATCCCCCTGGTCTAGGAGAACCCCCATATAATGCACTGGGTCTGTCTGGGCAGTGCCACATTAGATCTCATATACTTTGAATAGGTTATACAAGCAGTCTTCGATTTATGGCTACAATGACCTGGAATTTTGATCATAAATCAGGGTAGCTATTAAATGAGTCACCATGTGAACTGACTCAATTTTACAACAGTTTTTATGACGATAAAAGTTTTTATCAGCCGTTAAGCAAACCACATTATCATTAAGGAAATCCAGCACATCCAATTGATATTTTGGGCTGTTTTTTGCTGGAAAACAGCAAAAGAACCATTGCAAATTGTGTGATCATAGAAAGATGTAACCAGTTGTAAATGAAAACTGGTTACCAAGTGATCAAAATGTACTCACATAACTGGGGGGGTGGGGAGCATGATGTTTTATGATGATCACAAATAATTTACAAGCCATAAAGCACCCTTTCTGAGCTGACATAAGTTCAAACATTTGTTGTGGCTGAGAACTATTTGTAACTATGAAAACCTATAACGGTTGAAATATTACTGGGTGATTGAATTATTTTAAATACCTTGAAATAATTATCCCACAAAAATTATAGTTAGTCTAAAATATTTCATGGAAACAGATACATATTACTATTACCGTTATCTTATACTTTTATGCTACAGAAACTCCTTTAGGTTATTTTGTGCAATTTATGAGTTAAGAATTATTTTAAAGAAAGAGCAAACTACCCTGGTTGATTTTTAAAATCCATGTTTTATTTATTTCTTTGTTTATTTGTTTAAACAATTTATATGGCCACCAGTCTCACAACTATTCCTCTGGGCATTGAACAAGAAATTAAAATCATAAAACAGCGGAACAAACAATAAAAGAGAAATATCAGTCACACACACTCAATTTATCACATGCCAGAGGTCTGGAAAAATCTGTTCCATTTTCTAAATAATAAGAAAACAACAGCCAAATTAACAAAGAATGGTTGCTTCACATACCAGGATAAATGCCCAAGAGAAGAACCAGGTCTTTAGTACTTGACAGAAGGCAAAAACTATTGAAGAAGGAATATTGTTCCGTAGGTCAGTTGCTGTGAGAGGGAAAGCAATGGGATTACTTAATGTTAGAGACCTAGAGCACTTATGCTTTGGTGGAGACAGCAGAAATAGACAATCAGGAAAATAGCCAGACCTTGTTCCATGTATAGTTTTATAGGTGATAACCAGCATCTTTAACTAACCATGTAAACTTACTGGAAGCCACTACACCTTCCTGAACAGTGCTATTATAGGAATATTGTCAAATGCATCAAGCTAACCCTGTTTCTGCATTCTAGACAAGTTGCAAGTTCCAAATGCTCTTCAAGGACACTCCCATTTTGAGTTTATTACAGAAATCAAGCAGGAATTGTCTAAGGCAGTGATGGCGAACCTTTTTTGCCTCGGGTGTCAAAAGCATGTGCGCATGCATTATCGCACACGCTTGAGTGCCCACACCCATAATTTAATGCCCCCCCATGCTGTGCCACCTGCACATGTGTGCGTGAGCTCCCTTTCCCCCGCACATGCATGCACAGCTTTCTTGGAGCCTTGGGAGGGTGAAAATGGCTTCCCCGGAGGCCCTCTGAAGGCTGGAAACGGCCCATTTCCCAACTCCCAGTGGACCCATTAGGTCCATTTTTCGCCCTCACTAGTCTCCAGAAGCTTTCTTGGCGCCTGGGGAGAGCGAAAACGGCCCTCCAGAGACTGAAAATGCCCTCCCACAGCCTCTGCATGAACCCTGTACTTAGCTGGCTTCGCATGGAGATTTCTGGGAAGGGAAAGGCAGCGTGGGTGGGCTAGCCAAAAATCAGCATTACCTTCTTCTGTTGTTCCCAAGCTATGAGATACGCTGGGGTGAAAATAGAGTAGAACCCCACTTCTAGTCCAACCTTCTAACTATTACACCACACAGGCTGTCATGTTATGTATGACTTTCTACAACAGGTGAATGTAGCTGTGGTAGCTGTCCTTTCAACTGTTTGTTCTTATAGGGGGGAGGAGGGGTGACGGTTTTTGCTTTCTCTGTACTATGATTAATCTCCATGATGTACAATAGAGGAAAAGAAAAGTTTTCAAGAAGTAGTGTATTTCCTACTAAAGCATGTTTTCTTTCCCCATAGAAAATGGGCTCCAGTTATTCAATTATTACAATTATTACAATAGCAGAGTTGGAAGGGACTTTGGAGGTCTTCTAGTCCAACCCCCTGCCCAGGCAGGAGCCCTATACCATTTCAGACAAATGGCTACCCAACATCCTTTTAAAGATTTCCAGCGTTGGGGCATTCACAACTTCTGGAAGCAAGCTGTTCCATTGATTAATTGTAATTTTATACATTCTTAATTATTCATTACATTCTTTTTTCTTGCATCTTTCCCACTCATACAATACATTAGTTTTTCAGATGGAAAAAGTTGTAAATATGGCAGCATCAGCATAGAAATATGATATTGATCATTTATGTTAAAAACTATTCTTAACAATTATATTAAATTTTCCTGACATTGAATTCTTAACACTTTCCATCGTGACATCTACATCCTTTGTAAATCTCAATTGCTATTTTATTGTCTATTAACTTGCTTTGGGAGATATTATTTTCAAAGTTCTTCACTATCTTATTTGATATTAAGATGTAGCCACTTGGAGTTGGCTACATCAAAGGAAATATAAAAAATAGAAGGCAGTAGTGATGGGCCACTAAGAATTAAGAATGGTAAAACAAAAAGAAATGGGATTAAGAATGTAACTTCCGCTGAATTACCCTGTTCATCTAAAAGAAATCCGTGAAATCCGTGGTGATGCAGAACTTCTTTTAATTCTTTCTCAATCCTTCTTTGTGAGTGTGTGATTTCCCTATTTTGTTTGTTTACAACTAAATGTTGTCTAGTCACTAGATACTAGAAGAGTTTTGCTAATAAAATGGTAGTTTTTCTATTTTTAAAAAGTTGGAATTCCTTTAAATAATCTATTGCGTGTACTGTTTTTGGACTTGCTGTTTTATTACAAAGTGCTTTGTTTTGTTAACAAATCAAAACTTTCACATTGAATTACCATTATAACTCTTGCCTGATCCAAGTACCGGTAATTGCTTAATTTTTAATTTAGCTAGTTCAGAACTTCATTGACATAGCTATTCAAATAACCCTTCTGAAAGAAAGTATCCATGCATCATAGCTCCCTGGTAGACCACCCTCCTCCAAACAGGGTTAAAGCGACAAAATTAAAAGACCACACAGGATTACATGGAAACAACATTTCTGGAGAAAAGCTTTTAACATTTTTAGACTCCAGCTAAGTCATAGCATCTTTTGAACCGAACTTCAAAGTGTTTTCTTCCCTTTTTCTTTAGAAATCAGATGCTTTTGCCTGAGCTAGTAATTAAAACTACAACATAACAATAAAAGCAGAAATTGTTAATAACACCTCTTCTGCAGCTGACACTAAATATCTTTAAGCAATTTTGCTTCCAGCATCTGCAAAAAAACAAACAAACCTGTTACTACTTGAAAATTTGGAAGACTTCAACAGCTGCCGGTACATTTGTATTCTCCTTATCTGCCATCTGTATTGCATCACTATCAATGGCTTATATACAACATACAACACATTTATACAAGCAGCTACCCATAGTATATTTAAAATGTTGAAACTAGCTGAAAGCTCTATTAGTTAACATTTTCAGTACTACCCTTAGCCTTAGTTCTGTCAATTTTTTAATATTGTCATCAAGAGAACAAAAAAAGTTCATACCAAGAAGCTGGATGCATACACTGTCGATATTTTGAATTCATCCAGGAAGACAATGCTTCTATTTAACTTTCCATGTCCATTGGAATTCTTAATGAGTATGTTTTACCATTGTGTTCTATGAAACATTGTTTATTCTCTTTGCATTTTTTATGTTTTACAAGCAATCTTCCTTCCTCTAAATATCATTTTTTTCTGTCAGCTTTTTTAAAAATATGCTTCAAAAGCCACTATTTGAAATGTGTACTAAGCTACAATTTTCTCCAATATAACTGTTCTCATGCTATTCAGTCCTATGCCAATTACAATTGATATTCACTAATCAAAGATTAGAAAAATTGCTAAAGATTGTCATAAGCATATAAACAAATATATAAATTTATATTAGCAACAGTAATAGTATTTTATTATGGTCTCTAGACCGACTAGAATTCAGCAAATTAACAACAGATGAAACAGAGTAAAATAATATTGTTGTCAGGGTTCCAAATAGCATCCAAAATTAAATCAGAGTCCAAGGCAAAGTATTGCTCAAAGTTCCAATTTATGAAGAGAACCATGTTGGCACATCTGGGAAACCCAAATCTGAAAGCTTCCCGGTTTTCCTCACCCAGTTGAAAGTTCACGATCTTGCCCCCACACCCACAAGCCCATCACATGGTCCAATCTTCCATTGCCATGGTAGCAGTTCTACCCATCCAGTTCCGGTCAGGTGCAGAGGTGCAGAGGCAAAGGATGACCTTGGCTTTCTAGAAGGAATTTTGTTTTGGCTACATAGCATTTAATTCCATACAATTCCCCCTCCCATTTTCCCACTAGAGAAAAGGCATAGTAGAATAATAGAAAGTGTGGCAGGCAGAAGATCCAAAAGAAATATGGCTGCAGACCTGACAATTGTTTTTAGCTACACCATTAATACAATACAATCAATAGCTGCATGATTTTACAATATAGCAAATTTTGTCCACATTCATGAGAACGGAACTATATTTGTTCTGATTGTAACAGCTGCGCATAGGGAAAATCAGAATTACCCGGGTACTTGGTTAAATAAGAGTGATGAGGTAAACCTCACATCCTTATAAAATGCAGTATATCAAGATATGGACTGTGAATTCAGTACACCTCCTCAAGTGTCTTACCACACATGGAATATTTTCCCCTTCCTTCTTAAGAATTGCCTTAAGGAAGACATTAAAATATGCTAAGGTTAGCACTCTCTGGAGGAACAGATATAATGCAGGTATCTCCTTGGCCTACAAAAAGGAGAAATGTATAGAAGTTTTCCATATAACCTTTAGAAGATTTTAATATTCTGGATATTAATAATATTATTTTCTCCAAAATTTGGGAGAAAAAAATCATTTAGTACTTGTGGGACCGGTGGGAGAAAATGCGTTAGGAGCTGGAGTTCAGCAAATGCAAAAAGGGTCAGAGAACTTCCTTCTCATCCATTGTCAGGAAGAAAAGCAAGACACATATGTCTCTTAATATGATGCATGTATGTATCTGTTGGGGATTTCCTTTCTATTTTTCCATCATGTTTATAAAAAAACAATATGCTATGCTAATACTAGTGATTAAATACACTAGTACGGTGACTTATATGAAAATGAACTTGCCATGAAATTAAAGGGCACAATGCTCATGCATGTACCATAATTCTGACCTTATTTAGTTCTCTAGCTCCAAATAGGATTCTTTTTGCTGTTTCTGACTTTAATTAAGTTTCACATTTCATTATCCGCTTAATTTGAAACATTGTTAATGTGGGTAAGATACGTCTTAATACCAAAAGCAACCCAAATCTATTTTTCACATCATAGTTAAGAGAGAATATTAATTTCATTTATTATTATTAGTATTATTATTATTATTATTATTATTATTAGTATTATTAGTATTATTAGTATTATTATTATTAGTATTATTAGTGTTATTAGTATTATTATTATTATTAATATTAATATTAATATTAATATAACCGCTCCCTTTCCCCAAAGGGACTCGGGGCAGTGCACAGGAAATTAAAAAACATATAAAAATAACGATTCTAAATAATTAAAACCAAATTAAATAATTATCCGTTGTGCTAAAATATAATTTACATATCATTTCATTGTGATACATCTTTAATTAAAACAAGTCACATTGATTTGTATCAGATATTTATTTACTTATTTACTTATATATTAAATTTCTATGCTGCCCATCTCACTGATACAACAACTCTGAGCTGTATGATATGAGAGGAAGAAAACATTAATACAAATATTTGTATTCATCTGTTAAGCAATACATAGCATCTTGTTTATAAACTGTTGTGTTTCTTTTAGTCTTAGTTAAATTCAGCTTGAGTTTTTGCCCCCTCTTTCTCTCCTCCTCTCTCATGGAGTCTGATGTTATTTTTGCGTAAGCTATCATTGTAGAAAGGTGGGATGTCAATTAAATTATAATGTCACAGGGGATCTTGAACTCTTAAAATTAGATAGTGCTTAGGTGTCCTCAATTTTGATTCTCAAGTATTGATTTAAAGGCATTTATGGGGCATACAACTTGCACTATTTTATTGTGTCCTTTGCGACATTTGATTGGGAATTTCATTATGGGTATTGGTATCTTCTGATTTTTGAACTTTTGATATTTCTATTTAGAGAACAGGAGTTTTCCTCACTGTGACAAGAAGTAATTCAAGAAAAAGAGGAATAGGTTTTAATGTAGGCATCTGTGCATAGCCACTGTTGGCAAACATCCACCTAGATTGGTGGCCAGGAACAATGCAGTTGGAGACTGAAAGCAACATAGGTGGGTCACAAGGGAGGGAGCTAATCAGTTGTGCAGGTGGTTCAGGTATCTGCTTTTCACACAGATAATTAATGTGTACAAGTAGCTACTAATTGCACATTTCAGGAATGATTTATGAGGGAGCAGAGGGGAAAGAAGAACATAATCTAATTTCATTCGGAACCTCTGCCATTGATACAATGGTATCAGCACAGCTGTGAGTTGGGACATGATTAATGAATAGGGAGTAAACACACCAGTATTATAAGGAGTGTTGTTTTCAATGGCATGCATGCCAAAACTGAAAGTGGCTTAGGCAGCAAAGGGCCAATTATGTTACACGTTCATTTGCATGTCAGATTCACCACCAGTTGTTAGGTATGGAATAATGGAGAGGGAGGGGATTTATTATCCATCAGGATATTTCTTGGATTGAAATATCCACTAATTTTGAATGCAAGCTTAGACTATGCATCAATTTTCTTAGTGGACAAAATATCCTATGTATAAATATTAAAAATGGCTTACAAGATATAATTCTGCTGGTTTTCTTTTGGTGCTTCCTGAGATTTCTACAGTCTCCATATGAGTGTAACATTCTGTTCTATTAACCTGGCAAAAGCTGATTAACTGCCTCAAAGTAGCTGAATAGAAATATTTCCTGGGGATGCAGTTGTGAACAAAAAATTTAATTTTCATATCTTCTTCCTCCTAACTTTTACTTTTATTACTAAATAATAAAATGACTGGGAGATTGTTTTATCAGAAAGTGAAATTTTTCTGACATACTTTACTTTTGATATACCTTACTTTTAATAATCTAATCTTTATTATCACTGAAGTTGTATATTCTTAAAAACATTTAACAGGGTAATTTTTGATGCTGTGGTTGTTTTTTCCCTTTAGCATATTAGAAAACTTTAAATTTCCAGTAAACGTCACTGTTTTTTTCTGTTTTGCTTTTAACTGATATTTTAAAATGCTTTTACATGTGCCATGAAATAATGAAGTATGGCACTAGCAAAATCTCAAAGCCTAATTACAACATAGCAATTCAAACTGCTCCCAACTATTTTTATTTTTAAGCAGAACAGAACTTGTATTTATTTTAATGTTGTATTCTGTTTTTCTTCCATTAGCTTTTGGAATTTGACAAAGAGCTGTCAGTCTTTAAAGACAAATTATATGAACTGGACATTTCATTTCCTCCCAGGTAAGAAAGAGAGACAGAGATTTTTTATTTCTTAACATCCTGATCCTAAATAGCCTTGAAATATAATAAACTAATTCCTTGGTCATTATAGGATTTTTGTTACTGGGTCTATGAAAGGATGTGATTTCATCTCAAGATTTCAACTTTTTTAAATCAAAACTAGAATGTACTTTTATATATCTATATTTTTATATGTCATTTCTTATGCAAATATAACGGAGTAAATTCTATGGGACATTTTGCTGAATATAAATTACAGATGACCGCGTAACAGTCTTACGGATTTCTTTTCTGGCTTGTTTTTTGTACATTTTTGTTATTTGCTTTTGTCTGCTGTTATATTCTTAGAATACTATGAGAATAGGTTTGTTTGCTTACTTGTTTGCTTCTGTGCCTTCAAGTCAGTGTAGATTCCTGACAGCTGCCTGGACTAGTCCCTCCAGTGTTATAGAGCACATAAAACTATTGAACATCCATTTCTTGTTATTGAGAAGAAAAAGAAAGAAAGAATTTCCAAATCACAGGGAAAAAGGTTCTATTCTGTTCTGAGTCAATCATGCCTGCATATAACCTGTCCAATTCAAGGCACCATCCTTTAAGATGAATTCATGCAAACTGTTCAATAGAAGGGCCTGGAAAAAAGTCCAAATTACAATAATGAAATTTGGAATTAGGAAGAAGACAGCAGAAATAAAATGAAAGCGCTCTTGAAGTTCCCGGAAGGGATCTCATAGAAATGGGTCACTCTTGTTTCAAAATCAAGACATGAAATATGTTCCTGAATTCATTGAGAACAAATTCCAGTCTATCATTAAGTGAAACTTCTTAACAGCGAAACCAATTATCAAGTTAAACTTGTAGGCTCAACTGTAATTGTTTATGAAGGAGTGCAACAGCCGCTTGATTGGGATGCTTCGATTTGCATTGAGTAAGGAACTAAGCTGATACAAATGGTTGCTTTCATCTCTAGGAATATATAGGGAAGAATAAAAAGAACCCATTTTGTATCCAAGGTTGAAGAGTTCATTCTGAAAACTCATTGTGAATATACAGTTTTTCTAGTAATAATATTTCACTTCTAGAGTGATCTGTCCCATCAAGGTAATCAAGTTCTAACATTAAGCTTTTATTTAGCTTTATTTTTCAAGTAGTTTATTTTATCTTCCTTTTGTCCTGTGTTTTTCAGTTCTTATTTTTATTGTTTGAAATGTTAATATTGATGGTCTTGAAAATGTAAAATGCTGGGTACTGTATTTATAACATTGATAGAAAATAAGTGATAGTATAAATGGATGATTAGTATAATAATTATGTCATGAAGTTCAAAGATAATTTCATAGACAAGTTGTAACAGTAAGTGTGAATAGCTTAAAATTCATCAGATTAATATCTTAAACATTTTCTATAATACATAGTTTGTATTATCAACTTATTAGTTTCCTCTTTTTCCAAATTATACTAACAGTTTTTTCAGGGGAGAGAGAGATTTATATA
Source organism: Rhabdophis nuchalis (assembly GCA_039707465.1). Taxonomy (NCBI): domain Eukaryota; kingdom Metazoa; phylum Chordata; class Lepidosauria; order Squamata; family Natricidae; genus Rhabdophis; species Rhabdophis nuchalis. The sequence goes on from CM077645.1 coordinate 76,174,509, forward strand.
TTTTTAAAAATGATACATGAAAAGGAACAAGGGATAAAAACATGAAATTCAAGTCAATAGACAAGGGATATAAAAATAATATGCACAATATAATTTTCCAACATAACATGATTAATTATGAGTAAGTGAATATATCATATTGTTTGAAAAGACTAAAGGTTACTAGTAAACTCAAGCTAAGCACGAATAACAAAACTCTTGGTCAGCACAGTGTATGTCACCAAGTATAAAATATGAAAAATTCAATCCTTATTACCAAAAGTGTATTCTGATTTAGATGTCAAATAAAATTGATGTATAGAATCTATACGTCAACCTCAGTTTTTGAATGTGGTGCAAATCCAATTTTCATTTAAACTGAAGTCTGTTGGTTTCGCTTTTACAATACAAAGTTATTTTTGACATCGAAAAATATTTGCACAATTCAGTTAGTTGTTTTTCAATTGAGAAAATCAGATGGCCTCAAATTAATAAAATAGTTCTCAAGACTACTTGAGTTCCTTATAACAACTATTATTTCAGAACTTAATTTATGAAAGCAATGCAAGACACGAATTGGATTTTTCCAACATTTCCATTTATGTTTTTAAATGATTCTTTATGCAAAAGTTGTGCATGTGTGGGAAAGAAAGAGAGCAAGAGATTCTAATGAGAAACCAGAGGATAATAAAGTATGTGCTCACAATAATATAGTTATTAACATTTATAAGAAATGATATTAGTTTATTGTTGCATCTGCTATGTGTCCGACATGTAGGTGCTAATAATCCCCAAGGTCCATTCTTATATTCACCTGAAAAGATCACCATTACCTTGTAAAAACTAGTGGTAACAAGAATTTTCCCATCTGATATCTGTGCTTCGATAAGAAATCCTAATCTTTCTCTGGGAATTTTAATTATAGGCAAAGTCACATCAACATCAATTTAGTACTAATCTATATTTGCTATTAATAGGAATCTTCGTTGTAGTATCTGAATTTCATGAAGTGTGCAAAGCTTCATTGTTCACATACCTCCACTGCCACCAATCTCAGAGTTTGGACCATTTGGCAATGACAGCAATGGTGGAACAGGTGGCGGAGACCATGACACTCATTTTCACAATAGGCCTAAAAATACACTTAGCCTCCGCTACATCCTCACCCACTGCTGCTGCTAAACCATCCGAACTATGAACAGTCCAGAGCTTGGGGCAGTGGTAGGAGGGAGTGTGAAAATGGGAAGCCTCCAGCTGCCGCCACTCTACACTCTGCCCACTTGCTCAGCCAGTTGGCTCTCCCATTGTTGGGAAACCCCTGGCTGCCATCACCACTCTGCATTCTGTTCGCTCACTTGCTTGGCTTGAATTGGTTGTGCTGAGTTTGCCTCACTGTGAATTGGTTGTATTGGTGATGATGAGTTTGCAGAGATGAGCTGGCGATGGCAAGTTGGCGGTAGTGAGCTGACTGCACAAAGTTGTCCTAGACTGTCCTGTTAACCCACTAGATAGATCAGAACATAGAATCAATTTCATAACAAAACCAACAATACTTTTATTTAGATTGGCAATGTTGTGTTGTATTTTTTCCTCCTTATACTCCAGTGAATTTGGGAGACATTTGCCTGAACTGCTTCCTAAAGTTATCTCATTCTTAAAAAATGCTTCAGCCTCCATTGTTTAAGTATAATCTGCATTTATTTTTCAAGGTCATCTTTTCTCTCTACATTCCCTGAGTAATGGTAAGATTAGGCAGTCTTTGAAATCTAATTTAAATAGATTTCTAAACAAATAAATGAATTTTTAATAGTAGAAACAAAGAATTACAAGGTGCCTTTCTCTGCTTTTTGACTGTTACTTGACACATTTAGTACTAGTCTATTCTGGTCTTTTGGCAATAAATAAAAATTATTGTGGTATTATCTTGAACTAGTCATTTTATCTTTATACATATTAGCTGAATACAAATACCATAATATGTTACAATATATACTGTACAATATATGGGGCATGTAACATAGACTCACACTATTATCTGGATTATAAATTATACAGAGTGATTTATAAGACATTAATGGGTGGATAACCTGTCTACTTATATGATGTTGTGCAGAATGATTTGGGTTCTTGTAAATCCAAATGCTATCCAAATATCCGACACAGAATATCTTTTTAAAAAGACAGATAAGTACATAGAAAATTTGCCTTTAAAATGATTTAGTTATGCTTAGTTAAAATGATTCAGTTATATTCTAATGCATTGTGACAATAATCATTTATATGTTAATATGTTATAATCACTTTTTATTTTGCAAAGTAAGTGGATTACAAAAAAGGTTAAATGTCGTGTTCTATAGGAAGTGGGTTTGTCTTGCATGCTACACAAAGACATTTTCCATATGCAAAAATTAGTTTATGAAAAATCAAAAGTTCCAAATTATAAACAAGCACTAACATGTTGTCTATATTAAAAAATAATACTAAATCAAGGTTTTAAAATTCTGATATGTTGAATGTTAGTTAGATTGTTTTGTACAAATTGTATTGGCTATGTTATACATCATTCTAAACCAAAACTAATCTACATCACACACACACACACACGCATACACACATACAAAATTTAAAATGCAAAATAACAAAAGAGTCAATGCCAGAAGACCTTGTCAGATAGTTTCTCAAGATCTTGCTTTCTGTAACTGCAAGATTGCTCTTCTAGCAGGATTTATGATAGCCTAACTCAGGGGTCTGCAAAGTCGGCTCTTTTAAGACTGGTGGACTTCAACTCCCAGAATTCCCCAGCCAGGCTGGCTAGGGAATTCTGGGAGTTGAAGTCCACCAGTCTTAAAAGAGCCGACTTTGCAGACCCCTGGCCTAACTCACTTATGTATATGAGAAAGTGAGAGGAGTTTGGGTGACTGGATCTCCACTAAAATCTCATCAGTTTGCCTTTCTGTGAAATCAGATTTTTTTTATACTTTCTCAAAATTTCAAATGTTGTTCTTAAGCTGAGGTGCATTATAAACTGGCCAACATAGCAATGCATCACAATTTAAGGTTAATACATGAGTTATATGAAGTATATATCCTATCATATATATACACACACACACACACAGTAGAAAGTTGACAAAATGGGACTGCAAATGAAATAATTCCAGGTTTCTATTGTGATTCATTCAAACAAACCTGTATGGCTTCCTTCCTTCCTTCCTTCTCTCCTTCCTTCCTTCCTTCCTTGTGACTAGTTTGAGAATGGCAGTTTAGCTTTAGGCAGTCTTTTTCTCAAGATGAAGAAAGAAAGGAAAGTATACTTGAAATAGTTGGAAGTTTTTAATATCATTTGCAAAAGAATTGAAAATTGTTTCATCTAACATATCTATCATAAGCATGATGCAACCAAGCACCTTTTAAGGTCCGCGGAATTTAAAATGAAAGATAAATCCTTCAAAATTTTCAAATATGCCTGGATTGCTATGTATGTTTTTGCCTGCATTTAAATCAGCATTTCTCAACTCAATAACTTTAAGATCTGTGGACTTAACAGCATGTGTTGAAGTCAAAGACCTTAAAGTTGTTCAGGATTAAGAAATACTGATTTAAAATGTTAAAACTTCTGAATAATATACTGCTAACTACATATTAAGTACCCTTAATTATGTAGATTAGTTCCAAAAAGTAGCTCAGTGGACAAAATGAACAGAGTAAAGTGGAACAGAAGCCCCAGAAATGGATCACTCTTGGGGTTTAGAATACCTGCTTTCATAAAGTGCTTATATTACACAAAAATTAAAATCCTCTGACAAATATAAGGATGTATTTTAAAATTATGTTGTTTAAATGCTTTGGGTTTGTTGTAATTCTCTACCCAGAAGTTTGTATTACTGTTTTTGAAAAGAATTGTTGATTGTTCAGTTATTGTCCAAAATTACTTTCTTAATCATAGGAAATATGATAGTGGTACAAGCCAAAAAACAACTTTCTTATCATATTCAGAAATTACTTTTTTCCTATGATGATTATGAAGTATAAAAAAGGATTTTAATGTGTCACTTACAAAATAATTTCTGTTATCAAGGACTCTCTTTTCATATTAATGATGATAATCTTCTATATCACTTAATAAAGTAAGTTGGAAACTACATGTAATTTGTAGCTGTCTTGTCGACAGTTCTTAAGGCAATATAAGGCAATCAAGTAATTAGTAGTGAGCCCTAAACTAATGGTCATTAGCATCCAATTTGGTGTCCAGAAAAAATCAATTATTCAACGTACTATTCCAAATGGCAAATACTTGTTTGTCTTTTTGATTGTAAAACATAACAGTAATGGATATACAGTGATTTATTTTAGATGTAGCAACTATTTAATTATCTAGGATATTGGTTCACATATGAATAATAATTCACAAACAATTACTTGTATATCTGTCTAGTCTGAACTTCAGATTCATCCAAAAATTGAAGCAGAAATTAGCAGCATTTTCATAAATATCACTAAGAATGCATTTCATTCTAATGCATATTTTTAAAAATTGGTTTTAAATATTAGCCAATGTATTTACAGTTTAAAATAATATATTTTAAAGTTCCATAGTTCAATTGTTCCAATCAGGTTTAGATTTACATTGTAAAAAATAATTTAAACTCACTTATACAAAATCCTGAATTCATACATTTCCCCCCAAATTATTATTCTGTTGTTTCCCAATTGACATCCATCCCACATGAATTTGTAACTTTTCCATACAATTGTTCAAATCCTAGTGTTCCATATGAAAGAATAGAGAAATGCATAGCTAAATAAACATCATGTATTTCCATTACCTAAAAAAGAGTCAGTTACCACATCCTTTACATCTCCCATCATCTCATTTCTGGTTTAAGGAACTGAACTTTTTTTTTACCTTTATTGAGTTTTTTCAGGGTTAGTTTATGTTAAGGAACAAAATAAAGCCTTAAGCTTTGCAGTAAATTAGAAATAACCTCATAAATGAACAAAAACACTTGGACCATTTTATTTTTGGGGGGTAGTTTTAGAGGATTTTGTCATTTTCTGTCTCAGCTTCGTCCCATTTTATCATTAACAACCCTTCCCAAAATGCAAAGACTGAGAGAGAAACCCTCTCGGCTGCACTCCACTCAAGTGATGTCATGATTCACTAGTCATGGCCCCAAGACTTCCAGAGATGGCACTAATGCAAGGGTATCAAACTCGATTTCATCGAGGGCTGCGCCAGGGTTGTGTTTGACCTCAGGGGACCAGAGGGTGCATGGCTATGGGGGCCAGTAGTCATTGTGGCTCCATTTTGGGCCATGACGGTCTCCTGCAGCCAGTGAAAAGGGAGATCGGGAGGGCCGTGCACAACCCTCCCAAGCTCCCTTTTCGCTGGTAAAGGCAGAGTGGGCTGGTCCGTCTCTGTTTGTAGGACATGTCCATGGGCCATATCTAAGCACCCCGTAGGCCGGATTTCTGTTGCTAAGCAAGACAGTTGTTAAGTGAGTTTTTCCCCATTTTATGACCTTTCTTACCACAGTTGTTAAGTGAATCTGGCTTCCCCACTGATTTTGCCTGTCAGCACCTGGAAAAAGGTGATCACATGACCCTGGGCATGCCAACCATCATAAATATGAGTCAGGTTCCAAAAGTCTGAAGTTTGATCCCTTGACCACGGGGATGCTGCAATCATTCTAAGTGTCAAAAATGGTCATGTCACTTTTTTCAGTGCTGTTAAACCTTCAAATGATCACTAAATGAACTCTTGTTAAGTCGAGGACTACCAGCAGTTAAAATGTAACTTAACTTATTTCATATGGACAAATAGTGAACGTTTTCAAAAGTTGAATGGTAAAACAGTTTATCTATGTGGGTCTTCACAAATGGTTTAAAGTGCATCATTGACATCGTCATGCATATGATATGAATTATACAAATGACATGATACTCCTAATTTGTGCAATGAAGTCATAATTTCCGTACACCTATTGTGAACATGCAACAATTTATGACAGCTGGCAAATACACAATGGAGCTTCAGCTAAACTCTGGTTAACAGCTTCAGAGCAAGATAGGATATCAAATTAATGTCAAGTTATGTCCTCGTATCTTCCAAAGGTATAAATCATAATTATTTATTATTTACTAAGAGCTTTCTGCTTTTATATCAGTATGCATAAAAGACAAAGCAAATTATGTAATTGTTCAACTTTTCCCCATACTTTTCTCTTCTGCTGAAAGTTGGCACTCAACTAACAACATACTTGCTGGGCATATCTTGATTTCATTGCATTTGCATTTTTGCCAGCCAGACAAATGGCAGAGTCTACTTGTGGCTTGTTGGAGTCAGAATCAACTTGCCTGACACCTGAGAAGTCCTGTTTTTCAGGACTCTTGTCTGCAGCAAAATTCAAGCCTCTTGTCTGCAGCAAAATTGCCAGCCAGACAATTGGCAGAGTCTACTTGTGGCTTGTTGGAGTCAGAATCAACTTGCCTGACACCTGAGAAGTCCTGTTTTTCAGGACTCTTGTCTGCAGCAAAATTCAAGCCTTTTTTTGTTTCTAATATACTCTTATTTTGTACTATGCTAGTTATAACACACTGTCATTCATTTGAACACTGTAGGTTCTATCAGCTGCCTGACACCTTGACATTTGGCAAACAGGAAGCTCAGGGTGAGCTAGAAATAGGTATTTGGTAGACTATAATCACTAGGAAAGGCAGTAGGTGTGAAAAACAAAATAAGGACATTGTGGTTAGCCACGATACAGGTGGGCAATTGTTAACTTTATCACCTCTCTCCATTAATTATAATTATTCTTGTAGCTGTTGTATGGAGGAGATAGGAGCTGACTTACCAGGGGTTCACACCCACCTACAAGGTTTGCTTTAAGATAAGTATGCATGCACAGTAATCTCCTGTATTAATCATTCTCTTAAAGTGACCTGTTCTTGTTTGTCATTGCATTAGGCTGTCATGTAATTTACTGCTTGGACATATGTTCATGTCTTAGATATCTTCTCTCCTCTGTAATTTTTTTTCCTCTCTCTTTCAGCAGACCCCTTCTGAGCTGACAGTTTCTTTGCCCTGACACTTGGAAAGAATAATAGGTCAAATCTCATCCATGCTAGGGATTTTCTTTTCACATTTGATTTCTTTAGTTTATTCTAACCTATGCATATTTTTGAATTGTTAGACTTTCTCTCACAATCTTACTCCTATAACATATTATCATTTTATTCAACTAAACACAGTGCATCTGAAGAGGAATCCAAAAACGTCAGCATGGCTGCTGCTACTACCATACAGTTATAGCCCTGCCATGATCACATGGTTGTAGCTGCCATCTTGACTTTTTTTTCTGATTTCTTCTCCAGATGTCTCTAATTGCAGAATAGCACAGATCTTTTTGCCATGTGTCATGTTGAGCAGCATCAAGCAAGGTTATTCTTAAATAAAGCAATTTGTTCTTTCCTTCTTAGAAAGTACTCATTATCTTACTTTAGTTTTCCACCGCTTCCATTACAGCCCTTGATAGTTAAATACCAATTAAGTTTAATTCTAAACACTATAAATCTTACTCCCATCTGTGTTAGGATCTGTGTTATCAAGATTTACCCTATTTTTCAGAGTATAAGACGCACTTCCCCCCCCCCTTTTAAAAGTGGGAGAAAATTTCAGTGCATCTTATAGACTGAATATATATTTGTGGCCTCCCAAACCTTCCGTGCATTGTGTTTTTGCCCTCCCTGGCTCCCAGCACTCTGCAGGCCCATTTTTGGCCTCCCGAACCCTCTGCGTGTCATGTTTTTTCCCTCCCCAGCCTCCAGAAGTATTCTGCAGGCCAAAATCAGCCACGTTTTTGGTGAAAATGGGACACACGGAGAGTTCAGGAGGCCAAAAACGGGCCTGGCTTTTGGCCTGCAAAGTGCTTTTGGGGACTGGGAGAACAAAAACACAACATGCGGAGTCCAAAAACTATTATTTTTCTTGTTTTCCTCCTTTAAATCTAGGTGCATCTCATAGTCCAAATAATACAGTATTCCAAATCTTGATCTACAGGTAGTCCTTGACTTACAACCAGAATTGAGCCAAAAATTTCCATTGCTAAAGACAGTTGCTAAATAGATTTTGTCTCATTTTACTTTTTTTTGCCAAAGTTGTTAAGTGAATCACAGTGGTTATTAAGTTAGTAAAACGGTTGTTAAATGAAGCTGGCTTCCCCAAGACTTTGCTTGTCAGAAGGTTGCAAAAGGTGATCACATGATTCCAAGATACTGCAATCGTCAAAAATACATTTGAATTTCCATGCATCTGAATTTTAATCATGTGACCATGATTAACTCACTTTTTTTAGTGTCATCCTAACTTTGAATAGTGATTAAACAAGTGGTTGTAAGTCAAGGACTACCTGTAATCAGTTCTTCCCATGAGAGATGGAAAAAATGAGTATTACAAATTGTCCAGTTTGTTTAACATGTAGATTGGCTGTTGATAAAATTGTTGATTTTTACAACAATATTAGATTAGAAAAGTGTTTTATTTCTTCTACAAGAGATAGTATTGTACTGGTGTATCTAATGATATCTTAATTACTTATCTTACCATATATATTCAAAAATAAGCCAGGAATTTTAGTGCCAAAATACACCTGAAAACTTGGGGTTGGCTTGTCCATGGATGGGCTTACACATGAGTATATATGGTAATTGAATAGTAAGTCTTGGAATACATTACTAGAACTATACTATTTATATAGATCACATTGGATAGTGTTTAGATGCTGTTGAACACAGAATCTTATTTTCTAAATATAATATAGCCAGTATTTCTTGCCCTTTGTATAATAGTCATTGCAACTAAATCGATCCAGAAAAATACATGATATGTTTATGTATTGCATTAACAAATTTCATGTGTTAGTGATAGATATACGTAGTTTTTAATATATTCAGGGATATTTTACTTGGGAACAAATAGCTTGTTACTTGATAATGAAAATAAAATCAGTTTTGGCCTCTTAGCCAAATAGAAACATTATCATTTCATGATGCGAAAGCATCTAACTCTGTAAGGGGCAGCTGCAACATAGTAGAGGTCATATAACTTGTAATGGTAGAAAAATATTTACTGCTTCACCTACGCCACTTCAGTCAAATTGAAGCTACAGGTCTGTCTATACAGCTCTTTCAATGTCTGTGAGAGAGTTTATTAAAATACAGTATATGGTCGTAAACCAAACAGGAAGGATTCACAGTGCGTATCTTTTCTCCGTTTTTGCATTAAGTACTATATTAAGCTTTGACTGTGTTTGCCTTTATTTCCCTTTGCTACTGAATTGTGTGGTTTATATATACACACACCTCTTTTTTGCAACCTTTGACTTTGTTAGTTTAGTCACCATGGTGTTCTAGTATTATGCAAGCAGCAGCTGTTTAAGAGGTTGTACCTTAACTTCCATGTTTGCAAGCCATGTTTACCCTCCTGATTTTGACTAAATGAGATACACATCTCTTAGCCAATTGGCTAACAGAGCATTAGAAAGGGCTATTATAGTTTTTTAAATGCAAACTAACCAATTTAATTCTAGTAGCTTGGTATCCTGTAGATGAACCTCAACTATCAGGTGCATTGAATAGACAAATATGTGGATTGTGTAACTATGGTCTTTTTCTATGGAGGATATTTTTATACTCCAGCTGTTTCAAACTGCTTGCCCCAGACATCTGGATGGAGTCTTCTCAGTGTTCAGAAAAGTCTATCTGTAAACTGTTTATCTATAATAACCATCATTTGGACTCACGATACCAGAGTGGGTTGATGATGGATTTATAAATATTTATCAGTTGTATATATTTGGCATATGAATATTTTAATTCTGATATTTTACGAAGTATAACTGGGTTTATGTAGTATGCAGTAGGTATGTAGATATGTAGAACATATCTATTTACTCCATGGGTAATATTTAGTAGATCTCTATTACAATTACTTTTCTATGCTTTTTCCTACATTGGTTTTTAATATTTCCTTCTTGAGATGTTCAGAATATGTTCAGAATTCTTAAGTATGCAGGTTACTCTAACACTTGTCAAAAATTAGGGATAGATGACTTTGTGTTCTAACCTAAATATGGCTATCAAGAATCCTAGAAATTTATACAAATAAATTTTAAAGGCTGCTTTTCAGTATTTTTAACCAATGGTGGAATAGTTCAAATAGTGATTAATTGTCTGGAGAATCTTCCCTAATGAGAAGTGATTGCTGCCTCATAAAAATCAACTTGGAAATTTGGGTATTATAGCTGTGAATTGGCAGAGATATACCTAAAAGAAAAACATAGGAGAAGAGAGGCATTTGAAATATTTTACATTCATATTATACATTTTTTTTTTAATATATTTTTTTCTACCTTTGTTTAAGTGTCCTTCAGGTTCATGCAGATAAATCATATCATTGATGTACTGTAAGAAAAAGCAAGAGAGCACCTGAGAGATTGTAAATTGTTCAGGTCTTGCAGTATAGTCTTATCTATATCCATAGGAAGAAAGAATAATATTGGACAACTTTGCAGAGTAGTCCAGTGTCATTTTTTTCAGGGAAATCTAATAAGAGAGGTCAAAGCTGATTTGACTAAGGAAAAACCTAAAGATACCCTTGAGAAATGTTCAAGCCCTGGTTTAATGCAAGGCACATCTATGCAACTTTTTTTGACAATGTTGAAAAGGAATGGACATCTTTAACAATGTGATTAATTAAAGGTTGAAGAGATTTCTGGTGAATGTTAAGTTCTGAATTAAGAAAGACTGAGCATTTTCATTTTCCCTTCTTTACAGATAGAACTTTTTTTAAATCTCCGAGCAGGGTTTTATCATAATACTGCATGTACCTAATCAGAAATGAGGATTTTTCTCGTGTGCTTTGAAGAATCCTATTGGATTTGTGTTTGAGAGACTTGAGAAACACGATGTAGAAAGATGCTGCAAGCTAAACCAAATGAAAGTATATAGCTGAAGGAAGCCTGGGAAACAAAATGTGTTTGCTTGTTCAATTGATACTGTGCCTTTCGCTCTAAAGTAGCATTGAGAAACCTTTATGCTTCTCTCATCATCACTCAATGACTTTGTCCCAGTGAGACTTGTCCTGTATGGGACATAGAACTAGCAATATCACTTAGACTTAATTTACCACCCCATAGTGTTCATTTGGATTCGTTCTTTGTCTTCTTTTGGTGACACTCCAGTTGTTGCTTCTAATGTTTCATGTTCTGAAAGTGCACCCTGGGATCAATGCACAGAATCAAGCTACATAAAAACCATCCAGACCAAGGCCTTGGTTATCCTCCTATTCCAGGTTGTAACCAAGGCATTTGTTGGGCTTTCCATGAGGTCCTCGGTGCGAGAAAGCCCCAGGCTCCAGAGGCTTTATTGTTGGGCCTTCTGGTTGGACGATTGGGGTTGTTTTTCCCACTCCCCAGCCTCCGGAGGCTTTCCTGAAGCCTGGGGAGGGCAAAAAAAGCCTCCCCTGGCCCTCCAGAAGGGCAAAAAATCAGCTGGCTGGCACACACATGTGCACTGGAGCTGATAGCTGGCATACCACCAAATATGGCTCCATGTGCCACCTGTGGCATACCTGCCAAAGGTTCGCCATCACGGCCCTAAGCTGCATTAAGAATACTAATTTTACAAACCATATGAACATTAAAAGAAACTTCAGAATACCAGTTTGAAGACTTTATATTAAATTCTTCACAGTTCTTGGCAGGCCTATGAACTATACTTGGAGCATAATACTAGCAAGCTCAGAAAGTTAGTGCTATGAAAAGGATGAGCAATATCAGATATGATGGATTTGAATAATTTCTCATAAAGGAATAGTCTTGTTATGTCAGGTTCATGCACAACTTAAAAGCAGAACTGTATTAATAGGCTCTCTGCAAAAGTCAAGCCTTAAATTGCAGACAAAGAGCTTCTGCTTGCAAGAATATTACATCATCAAAGCCTCCCACGAACATTCAGAAAATAAGCTGTACTTCTGTATGGCAGTGAAGCAGCAAATTGAATTCTCATAATATGTTTTGAAAATGAGTCTTGTTAGGTTTGATGAGGTGGAAAAGGTATTGAGTTCACTGGTTTGTTCCAATACGTTCAGTACACTTTAGTTGGCTGTTTGCCACAACTAATCTTTTTAATGGCAGTGTAGCTTGTAAACCCATTTGGTAGAGAGCTATGCACCTCAGTTTTAGAATATCACACCAAGTAGGGTGGTAAATAAGTTTCTCTTCAAGCATGAAAGCATTTGCTGTTTCAATCCCACAAATCTTATTTTAAAACGTTCACCTTGAAAGCCTTGATTTCTTTTTGAATCTAACAACAACTAGAATACTTTTCCATATGTATTTAATCCTTATACTTTTATTGTTCTATTTTTCAAAATGTGCCTCTCCCGATTATCCTTAGTTTTCATATAAATTTGCTGCGTAAACATTTGCTAATATAAATATGTAGCATTCCTTAATGTAAACCTGGATTTAATTTTTATTGATTTAAAATATTTTATTATTTTATTTAAAAATTTTAATCCTTCTAAAGAGTTGAATAATCATTATTCAAGAATGATATTGGCCGATAGTTTCTTGTTAAAGTCAAATCTTGGCCCTCTTTAGATATTAATTGGTGCAAAAGACCCAATCTACCTGTGAGGGCTCAATTAAGCTGATTTATTGCTAAAAGCTTATGCATAGGAATCTTCTCAATGGTTAGCACCTGATTAAAGTTAGATAAGAGGAAGCTAGGACTGAGTTTGCTTGTGACTATGTAGGGATTTTATCTGATTCCCCTTTTCACTCCGCTCTCTGATTTTGCCATTTCTTTTCCTACATTAATCTTATTTTGGCCTCTTTCCAGCTGTCCGGCAACTTTTAAATTCTTTTAATTTCTTTTTACAAACTTTTATTTTTTACAGCATTTCATTTTACTTCCTTCTGAAGGAACTTATTTTATTTTTACAACCAAACTCACTGGATTATGGTCTGAAAAAGTTTTTGACAATATCTCTACTTTATGAACATTAGTAACCAAATTCTTTAAAATTCAAATAATTACTATTATTGAAAAATGACTGTATCTTTCAGAAAAATGAATATATTCTTTTGAATTGCCAATTTGTGCCTCCATATATTGACAAGCTCTGAATTAAGTCAAGTCATATCAAGTCAAAGAAAACTCTGTAATTTATCCTGTGTAATTTTAATATTTCTCTCAGACGTGCTCTCTTCTTATGGAAAAACCACTCTATTCCAACCACTCCATTCCAACACCAAATTTCATTAAAATGTCCATTAGTCTATCCATAATTTTTTAATAAAATGTTACTTTGTCCTTGTTTGGGGCATTAATTCCAACCATCAGAGCCTTAACCTCATTCAAATTATCTTTCACCCCAATATAGCAACCGTATTCATCAGTCAGTATAGGTTCCTGTGTAGCTGGGAGTTAATATACAAAACAACTTCATTTCCTTCATTGAACAAATTCATTACTTGCTATGGGACATTTTGTGCCAGAAACTAGAAGTAAATGCTGATTTCTGACAAAAATGACATAAATTGCAGTCCAAGACCTTGGATGTTGCAAATGGCTATAAATGTAAGGCTGTTGCCGAATGCCCAAAATTCAGTCATGTGACTCCAGGGGGGAGATGAACATCAGAACTTCGTATCCAGATCATAAGTATTTTTTTGTTGATCTGTCGTAAGTTTGAACAGTCACAAAGCAATTGGTTGTAAGTCAAGAAATACGTACAATACATCGTGTTTTAAATTGAGTAAAGACAAAATAATATAATAAAGATCTTGATCTAAAACTGAAAAATGTGAAAGAGACTAACATTTTGGTAACACGAGTCTCTTTGCCATGAAATTCCTGAATGTAGATTTGGTGAAAACCCAAGTTATGCAAAAGGATTCCCGAATAAAGCTAAATGTTAAACTGTTGTAAACTTTCAAGCCTTAATATGTTCTTTGTAAGGAATTCATTTTTAATACAAAATAAAATTCAAGTAAAACAAAATCACGGTTTGATTAAACGCTATATGATCTGTTATTCTCCAAAAATCAGAAAGATATCATTTTAGATTTCAAATGCTTTTCATTTGGTCTTTCTGCAATGCAATTTCCCGCCTTTTTTCCTGTTAAATTAATTTTAGCATTAATATAGCAATTTAAAAGTGTATCATGTTTTCTACGTCTACTTCAATTTAAGTTGTTCTCATAAGTTAAAAGCAGATAAAGCAAAATGTAAAATTTTATGAAATATGCTGGAAACTATTTCTGTTACATTTTTACAGCTTTACCTTAGCTTTTCTTTAAAGGATTTGAAAAATGTCCATTTGATTGTATATCCTGAAAATAAAGATGTGCAAAACTTTAAAAGAAATATAATAGGTCACAGTTGGTTGCTGTGTATGTGAACTCTGAATGATGCTACCTGAGATCATAGACCTATTTGCAGCCACAAAACATCCTGCTTTGTGTGTATCACACACACACACACACACAAATCTTTGTGACCCAACTGCTAAAACTCAGCAGTATTGTTTATTGAAGTGGAAGTACATGAAATGGTAACATTAAAGATAATGCTTAAAAACTGGCTTAACATCGTTTTTTATTTAAAAAAAGAACTACCCAGAAATAAAGGGAAAAAAGAAAAAAAATTAGCACTGCTGCAGATAATGAGTGAAGGAACTTGTGGAAGGTCCACTTTGGCAGGCTATGAGGGATTGAAAGTTGCCTAAATTCAGCCAATGTTCACACTCCTAAAATTACTTTCTGATTTTAAGCACCAGTTTCCCTAGTGTCAAATTCATGATAAGAACCTCCCTCCAGTAAGGTGCATGTATGCACTTTCCTACAGAGAGATAAGCAGTGCTGCCAGAAAGAAAGGAAAAAGCATGGTATCCAATGGCCCAGACGCAGCAACTACATCCTGTCTGGCATGTTAAGATACCCCTGTCTGTCTTATGTGGGTTATCTTGGTATGTTGTATTTCTGTAGCAGCAGACCTTTTGTTTATTTAAATAATCTGAAATAGTGCTGAACATTAGAGAATTTAAGGTTGGAGACTGAATAGTAAATACACTGGAAAACATTTGTATATTTGCTTGGTTTTTATAGAGTTTAATAGAATGGAAGGCTGAAAAAGATGTCTTGCAATTAAAAGGATATAAATTGCTAACAGATATTCCATTTGTTTTCTCCCTCTTTCCCAGCTATCCGTATAGTGAAGATTGTAGCCAGGGAATGCAATACATGAACACTAGATGTCCAGCTTGGTGTGACAGAATCCTTATGTCACATTCTGCCAAAGAACTCGTTTTGAAGGTAAAAAGTTCCTTGAAACAGTTGGGGATGTGTGTGTGTATATATGTATATTCTTATACAATTAGTTGTATTCTATTCATTTCCACGCACCCAAGGCAGTGTATAAACAATGGAAATGGAGAATTTAAAAAAAACCATGTACCAAGGCAGCCTAGCTGCATCGTCCACATCAAAAGCATGTCAACACAATACTTTTTAAAGCCTTCCAAAAACATGAACCTCAGACAGGAAGATGTTTCATATAATGAGTGCTGTGATTAAGAAAAAACAGTTCTGGGGCCCCTCTTGAAATTCACTCCCTTCACATCCTACTTTTTTACCAACTGAGTGCTCAAGATAACTAACAAATAGAAAGGTTTGACTCATTCTTTTATCACAAAATGTATAAACTCTTGCAGTGCAATTGGTTGGCCTCTGAAGACAATGTAGAAGTTCATTCTGATGAGAAAATAATGGCCTGCATGCTGATTAGTGAAAGCTGCTACAGCTATATATGTGTAGCAGACTCTGTGCAGTAGCTTTCAGTAAGCTTCTGGGTGCAATTCAAAGTGTTGGTTTTAACCTTTAAGGTACCATACAGCTGGACACCTAGCTATCTTCTTGATCGCTTTCCTCAGGAGGATATGCTCATCCCTGGTGTGGAAATTTAGGATACTCAATAGCTGTGAGGCAGTACTTTTCTGTTCCCCACCCTATGGAGCAGCTTTTCTTCAGAGGTTTGAATACCACTGCCCTTGGCATCACTCACGTAAGCCTTAAAAACAGAGCTCTTCCACGAGGCATTAGGAATTTCATAATGCAATGCAATAGCTTTTACATTGTGTTTTCTGTTGTTTTGCTGCCAATTTTAATATAATTGTGAACTACATCTTGGCTAGAGAGAAGGAGAGAGTACAAGTGAAAAATCTGATTTAAAAAGTTATGGAACATCAAATTGTACTCCAAAGGCCTGACTGAAGAACGCATTAACTCCCATCCTAGAAGTGAAAGTAGCACCATTTGATTTCAGAGCACATCTCAAATCCTAAGCATTTGAAAATAATAGCAGAGGACCGTGATAGCCAACCTACGTCAAGCATGCTCAAAGTGACATACTAAATCATGTCTCCAGGCATACATGGCCTTGCCTGTTTGTCTTTCAGGTTTCTGGTGTGCATGCATGTGCGACAATCAGCTGTCCTTTGCGCGCATGGCAGTGCCAAAAACCGGTGTGCGCATGCACGCCATGCAGCTGATAATTGGGTGCATATGCACACTAGAACCCAGAAGTTCAGCTTTCCAGAGTGCAGCCCTGACGATCATGCAAGCACGATGTTTTCACGTGATCATCACTGGCAGAGGATTTCAACAACTAAAGAATAAATGAATGATGTCATTGTTTGTTAAGGCCTGATCATCATAAGCACCATATAGTGCAGGACACTTTTGAGTGCAGGAATCTCTGGCACACTGAAGATCAAGAAGTGGCAAGTATGACTTCTTGCCAAAATGAGTCACCAAAACACATATTGCTCTTTATTAAGTATGATTCATCCAAGACTTTTATAAGAAATTTACAGGCATCTGAGGTGGATAGCTGTATTTCTTTCCTTTTCCAGTATCACTTGCTAAAGTCCCTATGATACATACACTTCATTTGATTAGGGCAGTGGTCGGCAAACCGCGGCTCGCGAGCCACGAGCGGCTCTTTGGCCCCTCGGGTGTGGCTCTTCCTCTCTCCCTCCACCCCCCCGCGAGCGAACGGGCGGGGGGGGGGGGACGCCCGGGGCTGCGGCTTCACTGGAGCCGTCTGGGCGTCGTGCTCCCGCCTCCCTGGCGGGAGACCCAGGGAGCCGTCCCAGCGCAGGCGGGAGACCCAGGGAGCCGTCCCAGCGCAGGCGGGAGACCCAGGGAGCCGTCCCAGCGCAGGCGGGAGACCCAGGGAGCCGTCCCAGCGCAGGCGGGAGACCCAGGGAGCCGTCCCAGCGCAGGCAGGAGACCCAGGGAGCCGTCCCAGCGCAGGCGAGAGACCCAGGGAGCCGTCCCAGCGCAGGCGGGAGACCCAGGGAGCCGTCCCAGCGCAGGCGGGAGACCCAGGGAGCCGTCCCAGCGCAGGCGAGCGTGGCTCCACCCGCCCGCTACAGGGGGAGGCAGCCGAAGCACCAGCAGCCAACATGCGGGGCTCTCCGCTGCCTCCGGGCGGGGGAGGGGGGGAGGAAGAGAGAGAGGAAGAGCCGCCCCCGATGGGCCAAAGAGGGACCTTGTGGAAACTTGGCCGGCTGTCCTGCCCGATGCGCTCGGACTGCAGGAGCTGCATGTCGCAGGGCTCGGGGGGGCAGCAGCAGCAACAGCCGCCTGCAGAGGCCGCCGAGCCGTGCTTTCCAGGGCTGGCCGCCGCGTGCAGCTGGACGGAGGTGTGCGTGCGTGCGGTGCCCTGACAGCCTCCGCGGTGCTTGGGTGGCCGCGGCCTCGGGTGCTCCCCCCGCCCGCTCGCTGAGGGAAAAGGCAGCCTCCCCGGCCGGCGTGCCAGGCTTTCCACTGCTTGGGGGGGGGGGAGGGAGAGAGGGAATCACACACACACACACACACACGCAGAATGACAGATGGGTGGAGGGATGAGAGAGAGACAGATAAAGAGAGAGAGACACAGAGAGAGAGGGAGGGAGGGAAACACACACACACACACACACAGAATGACAGATGGGTGGAGGGATGAGAGAGAGACAGATAAAGAGAGAGAGACACAGAGAGAGAGGGAGGGAGGGAAACACACACACACACACACACAGAATGACAGATGGGTGGAGGGATGAGAGAGAGACAGATAAAGAGAGAGAGACACAGAGAGAGAGAGGGAGGGAGGGAATCACACACACACACACACACACGCACGCAGAATGACAGATGGGTGGAGGGAGGAGAGAGAGACAGATAAAGAGAGAGACACAGAGAGAGAGGGAGGGAGAGGGAATCACACACACACACACACACACACACACGCAGAATGACAGATGGGTGGAGGGAGGAGAGAGAGACAGATAAAGAGAGACACAGAGAGAGAGGGAGGGAGAGAGGGAATCACACACACACACACACACACACACGCAGAATGACAGATGGGTGGAGGGAGGAGAGAGAGACAGATAAAGAGAGAGAGACACAGAGAGAGAGGGAGGGAGAGAGGGAATCACACACACACACACACACACACGCAGAATGACAGATGGGTGGAGGGAGGAGAGAGAGACAGATAAAGAGAGACACAGAGAGAGACAAAAAGAGAAAGAAAAATAGAAAGAAAAAGAAAGTAGGAGAGAGAGAAAGAAAGAAAGAAAGAAAGAGAAAGAAAGAAAGAAAGAAAGAAAGAAAGAAAGAAAGAAAGAATTTTGGTTGCTAAGCAGGACCGTCGTTAAGTGAGTTTCACCACATTTTTCAAGTTGGCCACGCCCACCTGGTCACATGACCACTGAGCCACTCCCACAAAACAGGCCACGCCTTTTGGCTCTCAAAAGAAATTTAAATCGTGGTACTGTTGATATTTGGCTCTCTTGACTAATAAGTTTGCCCACCACTGGATTAGGGGATTATTCTTTGTTCAGTAATTTAAACAAAGCCTGGAATTTAAGCTTCTGTGTGTACCTGAAAAAAGAGTTATTGATTTTAAATACCTACTTCTTTCAGAACTACATTGTTTAGAAATGATCTTGAGTTATTCTATATATCATTACCTGTATATGAATTCTGTTGAACTCTGTGTCAGCAGTTTTAGGTAAATAATGTATCTACATTTTTCCAAATGGCCCTAACATCTATTCAAATAATTAATATACATGAAATTGAACTGAACTTTCCCTTCCTTTTTGCCTTCACCTAATATACCTGTTATACCTAATTTACCTATGCCTACATATACGCACAAATAATTTTCCTCTGCTATAACCACAATATTACATGGTGCATTCTGGACATCCAATTCTAGAATTCTGATTATCAGATCTTGCCTTTTACCATGTGAACTTTTTTCCAGATAAATATATTCATAGGAATTATTCGATATCCTATTTCCACAAGAATTGTTACTCAAAACATTTTGCCATTTATATATTCTAAATTGTAAATCTCTTTTATTCTCAGTAGAAGCATTAATTAAATGGCAAAATTAAATGGATAATCCTCAGTTTATGACTGCAATTGAGCCCTAAATTTCTGTTACTAAGCGAGACAGTTGTTAAGTGAATTTTGTCCCATTTTACCACCTTTCTTTTCCACAGTTGTTAAGTAAATCTCTATAGTAGTTAGTAGCACGGTTGTTAAATGAACCTGGCTTCCCCACTGGCTTTGCTTGTCAGAAGCTTGCAAAAGGAGATTATGTGATCCCTGCAACCTTCATAAATATGAGTCAGTTGCTAAGCATCTGAATTCCACGTGACCATGGGGATGTTACAATGGTTATAAGTATGAAAAACAGTCATAAGTCACTTTTTTCAGTGGTGGCGTAACTTTTAACAATAACTAAATGAACTGTTACAAGTTGAGTATTACCTGTACTGGTCAAAAGTTTCACTTGCTAAATTTCTTGTATGTGGAGATATCTACTACTAAACCTTACCAGATGAATGGTGAGTCTAAAATGTCATAGGGAAAGCCATTGTTCTCAATTTGAATTTCCCATTTTTAAATTGAGGTAAATTGGGGTCTGGTGATTTATGAACAAACAAACTTTAAAGCACTCTGCTAGCTTTGAGATGCTACATGAGAAGTAGTGAAAATAAGATTTCACAACTGCAAGGTGAGCCCTGCAGTTTTGGTTGATATTTGTTTGTTGAGGGTGAGAATTTTTGTCTATGCCCAAATTAGTAGACAGCCATAACCATCAGCTCCACACAGTGGGCTTTACAGATTGTACAGACATGGGCTGTAAACAGCTTTAGCACAGCCTCATTTATCATGCCATGGTCCGTTACCTCCCTAGCATGTTATTTTATGCTTGCTGAGCCCTAACACACCAAAGGTTGCCCGCTGTTTGGGAGTCACGGAACTGCCTGAGAGCATAGCGTAATGAATGCTCAGATGAGTGGAGCGTGTTTCTGTTCATGCGCTAGTGTAATTTGTTTATCTGTCTAAAGATTATGCACTTGAAAATCTACAATTTGATGCTGCCTTTGTAAATTATCAAGTCGTTTTTGATGAATGTATCTCCACTTCCGATAGCAGTAGCATTATGAGCTTGAAATATTAGAAAGTGTTCATGCATGCAATGCAGAAGGTTACGGTTGTGTATGTGTGCGCGCACGCGCGTGTAGATGGATAAAAATACAGATTTTGAGGCAAGCATGCTAGGAAGCAAATGTGACCTTAAGCTTCCCTACTGCATTAAAAATAATTCAGTTTTAACTTTATAGTCCAAAAAGTGGCTGTTTATATATAAAGTTCTTACCCAGTCAAACTTGACTTGATTATAGATGAGGGAAAGCTTGACCGTTTTTCATTTGAAATAAATTAGGGTGGTAAACCAATTGCAAGCACAGCTGCGCATGTACGTATGTATGAAAGATCTGGGGAGAGACTATGGGCTCCAGATTTAATTATCTCCCAGTTTAACCAGCCTGAGAAATTGTGAGGCAGTTTCTCTCTTAAGTCATTGCTTTAGCAAGGTCATTATGCTGGATAAACAAAGCAGACGTTGGAGTGGTCGATGCAGTAGCAAAAGCTGTCTCAATGTAATTATTTGTTTGAAGGGAAGAAGGGAAGAATGAAATGCCACTGCCGAACGGAAATAAAACTGGGTAGTTTTAATAATATTCGGCTGCTACTCATTTTGAGATAGATACATGTATATAATAATAATAATAATAATAATAATAATAATAATAATAATAATAATAATAATAATAATAATAATAATAATAATAATAATAATAATAATAATAATAATAATTATTATTATTATTATTATTATTATTATTATTATTATTATTATTATTATTATTTTATATACCGCGTCCTCTCCCCAGGGGAGACATTTAACAATCTACTAACGTCAGTGGCACAATTGTCCTTGATGTTACTGTTTTCACTCTTTGAAGCTTTTAGTTGTGTTAACATCTAATTGAAAGCCAGAACCACAGAAATCAAAACTTAATTCCAAATAACTTTATTTAGAAATGGGTCTCGATGAAGAAATCTGACGTGTGTGTGTGTGTCACATCACTTTTTCCCCTGCTTGTATGTTATTTCCATTTTTTTCGTCAATAAAGATTTAACAAAGGATACATTTAAATTTAACCTAGATTAAATTTAACCTAGATATCTATTCTAGTAAAAAGTTTAAACTGGAAACATAAATCAGTTTTATGAGTTTAATCAATTAAGACACTTTATTTATTTAATGTTTGTTTGTTTATTGAAATTTCTACACTACCCATCTCACTCAGAAGCACTGAGGTGCTTCCTGGTTAAAAGGATTAGCTGGTGACATGACTGTTGCCCTGGGGACCCCCAGTTGGAGGCTCCTTTCATGTCCCCAGCATGAACTGGGAGACATGAAAATACCTCGCCACATGGCCGCTCTCAGGTCTCGAACGCTGTTCCTATCTCCTAAGTGACTATTTTAATAATAAATGAGTAATTGGGAGTTTAAAAATGTAAGATTGACAACTGTTTCAGATAAAGACAACAGGATTGAAAACACTTTAGATGAGCGGTCCCCAACCTTTCTGGTTCTGCAGACTGGCAGTGGCCGCAGTGAGGGGAGAGAGGGGATAGTTTCATGCATGCGCCACTTGCACGAATGTAACTTCCCACTTGCATGGCCCAGTTCCAATGGGCCACAGTCCGGCACTGGGCCACAGATTAGGGGTTAGGGAGCCAGGTCTAGATGACCTTATCAATTTAAACATGTTAAAATTAATCCATTCAAACCAGTTGAACTCAATAAGTTTTTCTACTACATCAACACGGTTACAATGGAAGTGGATGCCTTTATGCTAAAGTGAATTCAATTTATTGTGTATGAAGTTTCATTCTTAATTCACATGCTAAACAGAGTCACTTGGATTAAGATACAGGTTTATTTATTTTAGTTAATTAATTGACCAGTAAAAATCTCAGAAGATAATTGATGAATAGCTTTGATCTGTTGACAGTGTCTTATAGAATGTGCATTAATGACTGCATCCTCAGAGACCTGAGTATTTCCAATTAAGCTTTCAGGTTAGCTAATTTTAACAGTTTTAAGTCCTGTAATTTTTAAAACTCACTCAATGAAATAACATTGAAATGGGCTTCTGACTGGATGCTCCAATAATCTTTGCTAACTTCAGAGAAAGCATGGAATGCAGGAAGAGTTGCTGAAATCCCCAGTTTTACACCTTCTCTTTGTTTGTATTTGCTGACCTAACTCAAATACAAATAAGTAGAAATTTTTTGCAGTGCAGTAACAGAATTGAAGGTGTTTCTATGTTCTGTAGACTTTGAAAAAACAATGAGTGCATTGAGAAACTTCTTTGAATGCGGCAAGTTGCTTGGTTTTGCTTTGAAATGTGGGAGTGTACCATTTTTAACATTAGCAATCCAAAGTTATGTGTACCTCTTTAGAAGTAAATATCATTCATCTCTATAGTCAAATTTCCAGGATTCTAGTTAAAATATGCAGGCCCAGACCTTGAAAACAAACTGCTTTCTCCATCTATAGCTAAAGTAATATTTAAGTCAAATAATAGTATCAGAGTACTGCATACTAATGAGGCTATTAATTTTAATGACCTTTATTTGCAAACATGTGTATGGTAACTAATTAAAAATATCTTTTTTCAGTTAATTTGGTATACTGATTTATGTTGTTTCTGAACCCTGGGCAAATGCTTTCTACAAAATATCAGTACTGACTAGAAGCTTCTTTTATGTTTTCACTCAGTCTGAAAACGATGAGCGCCAAGTGGTGTATGACCATATAGGACCAAATGTCTGCATGGGGGACCACAAGGTAATCTTATCTACTTCTATTATGGACAACCCGGTGCATCTATGGCAGATCGGGTGGGGTGGGCAGCTGCAGGTAAATTGGATCTGGAAAGACACTGACCTCTGGCAGTAACCAGAATACAGACCTAGTGCAACAAGGAAGGCTGGGTCGTATTCTCAGCAGGCATTTGTGTAGTTGCCCAGCCTTATTCATAAATTACCTGCAGACATATTTATTTTCATGAGAATTAATCTGCTTTAACTATTCACATAGCTTTTATGGGAAAAAATCAGGTAATATTGTCCTAACTGTGCAAACAACCTTTTTTATTTTTTCAAAACAGAAAATAAACCATGGGAGTTGGGGGGGGGGGGGGAATGACACATTATAGCTATGATATGGCTTTTTTTAATGATGTTGTTAATACAGTATTAGAAACTAACTCATGGAATTTTACAGACAGTGAACATTTTATAGAAGACCCAAGGATTTCTTCCACCCTCTTTCTTCCATTAAATATTCATTCATGTGACATACAAGTTCTAGGCTGTCATTTGGTCAGAACTGTCACTGTAGAAAGCAGTCTAGGGCTGTCTTAAAGAGTGTACCCTCATAAAAAAAACAACCAGGGAACGAGTGAGGACTTATTTGAGGGTATATTTCAATGCGATCTGGATGGAAAAGACTTGAGGGAACCTGTAGGGTGAAAGAACAGTAGGTGAGACAAAAAAACTTCGGAGAGTTTTATGGAACTGTTAATAGAATATAGAGATAAAGTTGGAAAGGGAGAAGGAAGAGGGTGAAGAAACACGATTAAAAACAGCCTACTGGAAACTATCCTCCCAGATCTGAAAAGCGTTTGGTTTTTCTGAAGCACCTCGGAAAGTAGTAAAAATAGAGCTGCCTGCATCCTTGAATGGGTTGCCCCTTGACAAAAAAAATCCCTTGGCACTTTTTGCCTAAAACTGTATTGGGACAGAAAGCAGCATCGTGTGCTTCAAAAGACCCCTTTTGATAAGATTTACAGGTATTTGAAAGGGAATCCTAGGGAGGTAAGGCTAGTCTTGGAGGGCAGGGAACAGAATCACCAAAGAAGGCAGCAGTAAACCCCTTCCATATTGTTGCCAAGGAAACTACCTGCACATTCCATGAAGTCACCGATAGTGATCCTTAATTCAAAGGAAGACTTGGTTATTTGAAAATTCTGGTTTAAACTACTAACACAGTGGTAGTCAACCTGGTCCTTTACCGTCCACTAGTGGGCGTTCCAACTTTCATGGTGGGCGGTAGGAGTTTTGTCCAATACTGAAGCACTTTCCTTTTTTAAATTTAATTGACTTCCCTACTTTATAAATCACCATTACTGTGGAACCGGTGGGTGGTTAGAAAATTTGACTACTAACAGAGATACAAAAGTGGGCGGTAGGTATAAAAAGGTTGACTACCCTTTTTGATGTCTCCTCTAGTGATGTTAATCAATCTGGGAATTTCTTTCCCTCACCTCAAAGGGTGGAGGCCAAACCAGAACTGGATCTAGGTTCAATAATGTCCAGAGTGGACCCACCACAGTCATTGATTTCAAAGGGCCTTAGCTTAACTCCCTTCCCCTGAATCATGACCCAATATGCATGGCTGCAAGCCCCAACTGCCTCCTGGGGTGTAGCATGGGAGAAGCCACCTAGCACCAGGCCTCAGGAAGGGCCACCCCTTAGAAGCATTCAAGTGTGCAGCCTATGGCCGCTTTACCTTTTAACTTCCTTTCTTTCCCTCCGCAGCCTGTGTTCCTGTCCTTTCGAATAGCCGCTGGGGCAGGTAAACCTATTGCCAATATGCACAAGTGTTGTGTCGTGCAGTGACGTGGTGGTAAATATCACGTTAGATTTCTCTTATCTGCTCTTTCCTCTCTCTTCCCTTCCCTCCCTTTGACGGTCTGGTTTTCCTTCAATGGTCCCTTTCCCCTTTCTCACCCACCCCTCTTTTTGTGGGGCTTGTTTGCTTTTCTTCTACACTTTTTTTTTTTTTAAAACCTTTTTGGTTTTGAAAAGAAAACAATAGCTGTTCGTCAATTCTACAACAGGAAAAAGATGCCTCCGACATGAGAAGATATTTCGGGAAAGTTCATTATAGCGAGGAGGAAGAGGAGGAGGAAGCTTCAAACTCCCACCCATCGCTTAAATCGTGACAGCTCTAGCCATCCATCCAAGTCCTGCGTGCCCTGTTCTTCTTTTATTATTACTGTTCTTGTTATTTTAGGCTGTTTATGCTCCACTAGCTTATTTCTGGCGTAGACACAAGTCCCCACCACCCCCAAAAAATCTCTTATACCTCACTGTCTTGTATATCCTTGTGTCATCAAAAGTGGACTTTTTATTTTTATATGGCAATGCCTATATTATGCTACAGTCTGGTTGCCAAAACATACCTACACAAAAAAAATCCTCATATTAGGTTTTTTTTAAACAGTGTTTTGTGTCTTGGATTTCACTGTGAGGTTTGTGTTTTTAGTTGGTCAATGTGGAATGAGTGTGTGTATATGTATATATATATATATAGACACACCTTCCACGTGAAGACCGTTTCCATTGCCCTTCCCTAGCTTAAAAGCCAGGTTGGGATTTTATATATTGCCTTGTATAGAAGTCCTGCTGTGTTATTGTTGTTGTTTGATCCTGTGATATTTGGGGGTGGGAAAGAGGATCCAATTTCGTTTTGTTTTGTTGTCCTTTTTATAACTTGTTTTCTCATGTTATTTACTATACTGCCATGTTCCATGGTTTCTGAATCACACAACAGCAGCTGCTTTCTATACGTGTATATATTTATATATATATTGTATGTGAGTGTGTATAGAGATATATATATATACACAGATATAGAAATAATTTATAATTACAAAACGGTCTGTCTTTTCCTGATACAAATAAGACTTTTCCAACAAGCCCAAATAATATCGCTGTTGTCTGGCAGGAAATTCTGCCACCCACTCGGGAGTAACTTGCAAACCGAGGAAAGGGAGGCAGAGTTCGCGATGGGAGGAGGCCGCTGGACGCTTCACACCCCTTCTGAAACACGTTTCTTCCGCGTGGAAAGCTTCCCAGGACACTCGGAGAGCCCCACTGGGGGCGTGGCGGCTCGTCCCCAGTCCCTGCCTCCAACTTACTTCGGGGCAAGCCTGCCCGGGCTCAGCGCCACCAGTGTGGACGCGCGTTTCAGGAGGGCGAGCGTGAGCCCCCCCCCCCTCCCCCCGGCAGGCTGTAGGGCCGGTGCAGAGCTGCCCGGCCGAGGAGGGAGAGGGCTTCTCACGCGGGAGGTGCGCTGACGGGGCGCTCCACAATCCAGGGCTACAATCACACAGCTCAGCAGCAGCTCAGGTGCCAAACAAAGCAGACACAGGAATATTTGGGGGGGGGGGGGCGCAGGCCCTGGTCGGGGACCACTTGTGGATTCGGACTAGAGGAGGGACGGGAAAGCTGGAGCTTCGTTGAGAGCTCTTCTCTTCTCCCCCCCCCCTTTTCCGGAGTACAGCATTAAAAGGTGATTAGCGAGTCTGTTGAAGAAACACACGCGGGGAGCGTTATTGATTTCATTGAGAACACTACCCAGCTCAGGGAACGGGCGGGGGGGGGGGTTTGCGGGAGTCGGAAGATGCCTTCGGAGAGCAACTCAAGCTTTGCGGCGGGTGGGGTGGGAAGAGGGGGGAGGAGGAGAGAAGACGGGAGGGAGGGAGGAATGTCTCCTAGGTCCCGGGTCCTACCAGGAGTGGGAGCCATTGGATGCGGGTGGAAGGACACGGAGCCGCCTGAGGCTTGGAGGGGGTGGTTGTGTGTGTGTGCGTGCGTGCGCGCGCGGCGGGTTCACTGCGAAATGAGCATTCTGGTTCTCAAGCAATAAAAAAAAAATGATCATGATTAAAGAGGCGTCTGGCTTTTTCTGCGCGTTCCCTTGTCTTCTCTGGGGGTGAAAAATAGCGATTTGTAAAAAGGGCATAGAAACCTTCATTTTAAACACCACCGCCCCTGCCGGGCCCGGTGCTTTCTCCACTGTGCAAGTTCACCGTCCCCATGCACCGATATGAGAAATGTTGCAAGACTTCAAGACCCAAACTCAGCTGGGCTAGCCTAAGGAAACCAGTTGCCTGTAAGATCGCGTGGGTGGCTTTTATGGCGATGCTTGCCTTTTTTTTTTTTTTTTTTTTTTACATAATACACACATTTAATCAGCGTTACCCCGTAGTTTGGCTAGGATGAAAAAAATGCACCTGTTTTGCTAATCCCTCGGCTAAAGTTGCTGATCGCTCCCAGGTTCTTCCTGCCAGGCAGCCCCAGCAGAATCTCGCTTTCAGCGGAGTGAAAGAACGCGCGTGCCTTTGCGTTAGACTTCGTCCCGATCTTAAGTCCCTTCGGGGAGAGGGGGCGGTCTAGAAATCAAATTAAATAAATAAATAAACAAATTAAGCCCTATTTCTGACCGAAAGCCGTGCCCAATTTAGAGGGATTTATCTCAGAATTGTCCACCGGGGGAGAAGGGCTACAACCCAAACGTTTTCAGCCTGCGGTTTTCCCATTTAAGCTATAGAAAAATTAAGAAAGGCTGCCAATCATATTAGCTCCCCTTTATGGGTTACCAGTGGCTAGTTCTACTCAATATGCTGATTAGCTCACGTTTAGCAAACTTTTCGCATATGTGGATTCTGTGCTGGGTCTTTACCAAATTTTGTTAAGGCTTAACCCGGGCAATGCAAACCTTTCAATACAGAACTAACGAGTAACTCTCATTCTGCGTTTTTATTCTGCTGTGGGCTGGCTTCGTGCAGTTACGGAAGGTAGATGAAAGCCGCTTATGAAGG
Source organism: Rhabdophis nuchalis (assembly GCA_039707465.1). Classification (NCBI taxonomy): domain Eukaryota; kingdom Metazoa; phylum Chordata; class Lepidosauria; order Squamata; family Natricidae; genus Rhabdophis; species Rhabdophis nuchalis. The sequence continues at coordinate 76,202,656 of CM077645.1, forward strand.
GCATGAAGCCAAAGAGGACTTGCAGGCCACTTGCCGCCTGCCGCCTGTTGAAGTCAAACAGCATCGGGAATATGAAAAACGGGTCAGATCCCTTTAGATCGCCTGAAGAGGTTGACCTCCAAAAGTTACCTGAAACGCCCTTTTTCCACCCGACTTGAGCGATCTTAGATGCGCTGCTGCTTTTGTCCCCGGTTTCCCCCGCAAGCACCTGCCTGCGTCCTGTTTAAATCGGTTTACATCCATTGAATTGGTCGCCGGCCAGTTGAATTGATCAACAATGAATGCGACCCAGCATAGTTTTGGGAAGGAAACTGCAGTGAAGTCGATGGGACAAGAACACAATTGCAATTTCCATTATTCGAGGCCAAGGAGAAGTTGCTGCTTCAAATAGATACAAAACGTTTTACCTTTTGACCTGCACTCAATTTCTTTTCCTCCTTCTTTTCTTTCTCTCTCTCTCCCTCTTTCCCTTCCTCCTTCCCTCCTTCTCTACAAATTGTCCTTGGGAGTCAAAACCAGAGAAAAGGGGGAAGGGAGAGATGCCTCCTACATCACCTCCAGAGACCTCCCTGCTAATCTGACACTCCGATTCAGTAATTGTGCATGATGGCCGTAGAAGTTTAGTTTCTGGAGTCTATCAAGCATTTGTTTTTGTTTTGTTTTTTGGAACCCCTTATTTTACAGGAGAAAACACAACCGTAGTGAACAAACTCTGGCCAACCTGGGAGCTCAGTTTATACGTATGCCTTATATAGGGTGCCTTATGCGAACTCGGAAAATTAACCTGGCGTCCAGCCTACTTTCACTTGGTTTGCACGTGGGAGCTATTGGCTGGCGTTAGAATACATCCCGGGAAGAAAGGGAAAGCGCAAGCAAAACGTGCCTTATAATAGGCGCGTATTAGATGTAATTGTAATAGACAATCCCGAGCCATGCAGTTTCGAGAGAAAGTTCGCGTTGGATTGATAGGACAGGTCTAGCGGATATTTCGCCCGAAGGAAGGCTAGGGCTGGACGCTCACTTCAATCGCGTCAATATAAAATTGCCGCCTCCGCGTTTGTCGCCCTGGGTTGGGGTGGGGGAATTTGCGGTTTCGCCCTTTCAGAGGAGGCGAACCGGCGAACCTGCAAACCTGCGTTCCGAGTGTCCTGGAACTGACAGCCCTTTCAGCTACCAAGCGTGAACGAAAAAACGAAGCCAAAAAACGCTTTGCCTCTAGATCCCGAAATTAGCCCCCTCATGTGGACTGGTGTCGTAGCGAGCCCAAGTAGTGGAGAGTGAAAGGGAGGGATTTCCTTCCAAGTCGGTTTTTGGAATGGCGAAGGAAAAGTCCTGCTTTCTGCCCAAAGGGGAAGCGACGAAGCACAACCGTCGTTGTAGAGAGGAGGACCATTTAAAAAAGCCTCTCTTTCTTTGATTTTCCTCGGGAATAAACGAAATCTGGCTCCCAACCCTTTGGGAAACGCGGAAAAGAAAGGCTAATGGGCAAGTTGCGAACGGGCAACAAACGACTTCATGAGGACCACTAACTTGCCGGTGGATCAACGCAAACGAGGCCAAAGAGCTTGTGAAAAGGCCGGCTCTCTCCCGGTTTCCAAACGTGCTGAGTTTTGGATTTGCGCGGCCAGTCTCTGGCTTACTGGTCATCAGAATTAAAGCAGCAATGGGACGTGGCTGGTTTAAAGTCCTGGGTTTAATTTTAGTTTGTGTGTTTCTTACTCCGGTGTTCAGAGTTAAGGTCAAAACCAGAGGTCCCCAAACTTGGCAGCTTTAAGACTTGGGGACTTCAATTCCCAGAATTCTCCAGCCAGCTCTGCTGGGAATTGAAGTCCCCAAGACTTAAAGTTGCCAAGTTTGGGGACCTCTGGTCAAAACAGTTACGACCGTCTTTTTTTTTTTTTAACCATACTGTAGTTGCGAAAGCTAGCTGTTGATGTATGGATAATCTTTATGTGCGAGTCAGGCCACTATTACGGCCTATGACCCAAGATTTTAGCTAAAAGTACCGCATCCTTGACTTAACAGGGTCTTTGAACCCAGGTACGGATTGCCGCATTACAGAGAAGCAATCTGCCTTTTTTTAAAAAACAAAAATTGCTTGTGAGGTTCTAAGCACTCCGTTTTGAAGATAGGATGAATAGCCTCCATCAGCACTGCTGGTACCTCTCTCCTTTGGGATGAATGGCCTGAGCACGAGGAAAGCCCCCCAGGCTGGCAAGCGGGGCAGGTGGGTTTGAGCATGGCTCTTCTCCGGAGCTGGGGCCAGCAAGCCCATGTTGCAAAATCCAAAATCCCATCAATCTTGGCCACCATGAGAGATGATACAGAGGCAGCCTCTGCTCACCCTGTGCAGCCCCCATCCTCGACATCAAGGTGGCCAGAAAAGAGGGGAGTTGTAGTCCAGCAGCCCCTGACAGATGCGAGCATCAAATGGCACTGCCAGGGCCACTGAGAGAATTATTAAGTGATGGAACAAGACTCATACGGCCCCCCCTCACCTACCGATGGACACATAAAGCAATAATGTCATTATTGTACTGCAGGGAGGCCTACTAGGCCCAAAACGGGACATAGGGGTGGGGATGGGGTCGCGTGCCCATAAAGCAGGAGTGTCCAAACTTGGGAACTTTAAGGCTTGTGGACTTCAACTCCACCAGCCTTAAAGTTGAAGTCCGCAAGCCTTAAAGTTCCCAAGTTTGGACACCCCTGCCAGGTTATGTCAAACAAGGCTACAAGGCAGTTTTGCTATACAAAATATATACATAGAGTATGAAGTATATAGCGTATGAAATATATATTCAATATTGTTTTTCTTTTTAAATATTTGGTTTTGTAAAAAAAAAAATTTTTTTTTAAATCCCCTTCTTGGGCCCCCTTTGAGCTCCATGGGCCCCTGAACAATGTACCAGCCTCGCCGTTTCAGCTGATGTGAACACCTGCCAGGCCACCCTGCAGGCCACCCTCGGGAATGACTGCCGCTGGAGCCTTGCTGCCAAAGGGGAGAGTGGCTGATCCCTTGGCGCAAGTAGTCCCAAAGGTGCTTTCTCCAGAGGTAACTGGACTTTATGCTTTTTTTCTTTGAAGACGTTTCGCTTCTCAACCAGGAAGCTTCTGGGGGGGGGGGAAGCACCTTTGGGACCACCGTCCTGCGATTGGGTGGCTTTGGGGTGCTCGGAGTGATCTCAGCCAGAGGAGGCAGCCTGTCCCAACGCGTCTCTGATCCCCGGCCCCGCCCCCGGCGCAAGCCCAGGCAGGAGCGGGGAAGGCTCTTTTTGGAATAGAGCAAGTGTCAATAGCACCGCTGGCCCTTAAGGCCCGCCTTTCTCATCAAGGGGAGAGACGCTCATTAGAACAGCTGAAGAATCTCCGCGCCTTTCCTTTTGCAGCACGTTTCCACAGGAGGCAGCTTGGGATCACCTCTTGGTCTGCCCGCGGCGGCGATTGCTCTGCTCTGCTGCCTCTCAGGTGTGTTGGATTTCTCTCCCAGGATGGTTGAAAGCTGGCTGAGAGATCTAGGAGCTCTAGTCTAACACAGGGGCCTCCAACCTTTGCTGGCTGGGGAATTCTGGGAGTTGAAGTCCTCTAGGCTTAAAGTTGCCAAGGTTGGAGACCCTGGTCTAACACACCTGAAAGACTCCAAGGTGTACATCTACATGGCCTAAACCGATGCCCCTTACCCATGCCAGGTTATCTTTCTATCTTCCTCTGCAATGGCTATAATCCAAGTTAGGGGATCTGGCAGGGGTGAAATCCAACAGGTTCTGGAGAACCAGTAGCAGAAATTTTGAGTAGTTTGGCGAACTGGTAGCGAAAATGTTGAGTAGTTAGGAGGATTGGCAAATACCACCTCTGGCTAACCCCAGAGTGGGGTGGAAATTGAGATTTTGCAGTATCTTTCCCCTGCCATGCCCACCAAGCCACACCCAAGGGGCCATCTTATTGCTGATTGACAACCTTCCCCAACAAGTTTCCTTTTTCCTCGGAGGTCAAGGTTTGCGTCATCAATAGCACCAGACCAGCAGGCCCCACCTCCCCAGGCCTCCAGAAAAGAGCTTGACCCAGAGACGTCCATTTTCTCCCACCCCTTAAGTCGCAGCCTCTCTCTGCTCAAGCAGCACCTTCCCTTCACCCAGGAGAGGCCAACTACTAGCAAAGTACAGGTAGTCCTTGAGTTACAATAATTTATTTAGTGGCCATTCAAAATAACACATTTGAAAAAAAGGTGGCATGATTGTTTTTCAGTTACGAATTTAGCAGCATCCCCATGATCGTGTGATCAAAATTCAGATGCTTGATCACTGGGTCATATTTGTGACCGTTGCTGTGTCCCATCCCAAGGTCATGTGATCACCTTTTGCAACCTTCTGATGAGCAAAGTCAATGAGGAAGCCAGATTTATTTAACAACAGATTACTAATTTATCAGCTGCAATGATTCATTTAATAACAGTGGCAAGAATGATTGTAAAATGGGGCAAAATTCACTTAACTGTCTCACTAAACAGAAACTTTGGGCTCAATTGTGGTCCTAACTCGAGGACTACCTGTATACCAGCATGTTCCTAACAGTGGAGCAATCTATCACTTTTCCAGAAGACCTGCCGTGCATCAGTGTCATGTTTCCCATAAGGGGTGGGCTCTTAGCCTTTGGAAAGGCCCAGACAGGCTGAAACAAGTTTGTTCTTTACTTTACTTTATTTCATATTTCTATACCGCCCTCTCTCCCTGACGGGACTCAGGGCAGTGCACAGGAAAGGATAACAACAAAGAACAATAAATACAATCAGAAATGGTTAAAAAGAATTAAATCAATTTCACCCCGTGCTAAAATACAGATAAAAACCCCAACTAAAATCGGCAACAGAAACTATGCCAGGACGGCCAAATGGAAAAAGTATGTTTTAATGCACGACGAAAGAGGCGAAGGTCCGTGATTGTACGAAGGTCGGGGGGGGGGGCAGGTCATTCCAGAGGGCGGGGCCTGCCACAGAGAAGGCTCTTCCCCTGGGAGCTGCCAGCCGGCATTTTCCAGCAGACGGCACTCTTGAGGAGGCCCTCCCTGTGGGAGTGGACAGGTCGAAGGGAGGTATGCGGTAGGAGGCGGTCCCGCAGGTAACCAGGTCCCAAGCCATGGAGCACTTTAAAGATGGTCACTAGTACCTTGAAGCGCACCCGGAAAGCCACAGGCAACCAGCGCAGCTCGCGCAGGAGAGGTGTTACATGGGAGTATCTTGAGACTCCCAGAATCCCCCGCGCGGCCGCATTCTGTATTAACTGGAGCCTCCGAGTGCATCTCAAGGGCAGCCCCATGTAGAGAGTGTTACAGTAGTCCAGGCAGGAAATGACGAGGGCTTGAGTGACTGTGCGTAGGGCGTCACGATCCAGAAAGGGGTGCAACTGGCGTATCAGGTGGGCCTGATAAAAAGCCCCCCTGGATACGGCTGTCAAATGGTCGTCCAAATACAGCCGAGAGTCCAGGAGGACGCCAAAGTTGCGGGCCCTCTCTGCGGGAGCTAATGACTCGCCCCTGATAGCCAGAGATGGAACCAGCTGGCTATGTCGCGATGCTATGTCTGTTCAACAAACCAGTGTGTGAGCCTAAAGTTCACCAAATGTAGGCATCTTGTGAGTAATGCTTGTGACTTGGCTCAGACCTAGTTGACTTTGGGAAAAGGAGTGGTAATTGTTGCAAAATTGTATTTTAAATTAGGAAGATAAGCATGGGCTTGGCCAAGGAGTTCTGCCTATCCAGGCCTTCTCAGGTCTAAAGTTTGATCTAAAAACAAGTTTCCATTGCTTAAACCAACAGTGGTGTTTCCTGTAATTGCAGCAATCCTTGGGACTTGGATATTGAGCTACAAAACCAAGCAATGTGTACAGCATAATCAGAGCTGAATAATTGAAACCTAGTGACTTCTAGAGGGTGACAGGAACATATCTTAGTTTTAGAATGACATAAAATTGGGCTTTGATGCAGGACAAGGGCTGTATTGTTTTAGATCTGCCAAGGAATCCTTAATGGCTGAGCAGCTAAATGCCAATTTATTTCCATGTTTTAACTCCAAAATGTAAGAAAATATAAGTTCACATTAAAGAGAAGGTAGCTTAAGTTAGTTTCCATTACCTGTTAGTGTAATATGCTGTTGATTCAAATCTATAAGTAATATTACTGTAGGTTCCAGTGCTACGCATTATGGGAGCAACTTTGGGTATTTTTGAGCCCTAGTGTTAAATAGACATTTATATACAATCTGTTTGCATAGATACCTTGAAAAACATCCCAACCTATACTGAACAATGAAGGTGTATCGGGCTGTTGATTCACCTAGTGCAGGGCATATTGTATTAACTTGAAGATGTTCTGCTTGTTTTTAGATAGGGCTGGAAAAGATCCTTATTTGGAGAAAATGGGGATTTCTATCTGTCAGTGTTGTGCCACACTATCAAACTGCCATCCTGCCAATCAGTCCCAATGGGATCTAATGTCAAAGGAATTATACCTGGCCTGAACTGTGACTCTGTGAATTGGAGAAGATAAAGAAACCTTCCACACCTTTGTTGGAAACCTGACACATAGAGGCACTGATATCACCTATAATGTTCAGTCTAAGAATTTATTTCTTGCAAAATAAATTTTCTCCTTCAAAGGGAAGAAGAGGGTTGCTAAAATATGTGTGTGATATATTGGGGTACAGTTGGGTAGGTTCAACTCTTGTCCATACTCAAGCCACAAAGCCTATGGGCTATGTCAGTGTAGTTATTGCTTTGCAACCTGTCAGATCCATAGGTTTGTTGATAAAACTGAAGCTCATGGAGAAAACACCATGATGAGTTCCTGGAAGAAAAGTAACAGACACAATTACCAATGAGTGCTATATTAAATGCAATTTTCCCCCCAGATCTAAAAAGTTACTGGATGTGAAAATATTTTCATTTTGTGCAGAAATAATGAACATGTGCGCTGGCTCCTTCTGTTAATTCAGTGCTACTACACAGTCTACGCAATATTACATCTTTGCCCTTTTATCTAAAATAATTACCCCTCCCAAGGGCCATATTTGCATTCATTACTTGAAATACAGCACAAACGAGAAAACTAAGCACTTAGATATCATAAGGCAATTATGAAGCTTAAAGAGAGCCTCATTAGGGACAACACATTTGACATCCAGCAAATGCTTTCTCATCAAGAAACAGCACTTTCAGCATAAAATTATTTAGCACTATTCCTAAACCACATACTAGCTATTGTGGGATAATGCAGCATCTTTCTTTCTTTCTTTCTTTCTTTCTTTCTTTCTTTCTTTCTTTCTTTCTTTCTTTCTTTCTTTCTTTCTTTCTTTCTTTCTTTCTTTCTTTCTTTCTTCTCTCCTCCATTTTTTCCTTCCTTTTTCTTTCTTCTTTCTCTCCTTTCTTCCTCCCTCCCTTCCTTTTTTGCCTGAAAAATATAGCATTTTCCAGGATAAGAAAATCCCAGACTGGCTAGGTAGGAAAATGTTTTACTCCAGATGTTTTAGCCTTTTTCATCACATGATACAGCTCAGCCTAAGGAATCATTTTGGAGTCCATAAAGCTTTTTTAGAGGAGGAAGGCAGCAGCAATTTTTTTCTGAAGGACCATGCATGTAGGGGAGGGGCTAGAAAAGTTCCAGGCACAGCTTTTTGCCAGTTTGTAGAACAGTGACAACTCACATTACTTACTGTTGCTTTGCCTGTTTTTACTGTAGCAGTTGCTAAATGTTGATGATGAAGTATGATAAGAAGGGAGGGAGGGAGGGAGGGAAGAAGGGCTTAGTTAGCAATAAGTGATTCTGGAAGTTCCAAAAACCCAACCTGACCTAAACTAAGATAAGGATTATGATGACTAGAATGAAAACAATTACCAAGAGTGCTATGATAAGATGAAGAATCACACAATAGCGACTCACATACACATTCTATCTATCATCCATTGATCAAACATATTGGCCACTCATCTTACCACAGGATAATACTATTGCTTTGATGGATTTAGTGTCATATCCATGTCTGCTTTGAAAGATGGAGCCACCATCTAAAGTAGCTGTCTCAGTAGTGACAATCCAGCTTTGGAAAACTTCACTGCAGCATCTTTCCTTGTTCCCTTTCCAATTCGCTTGTAAAATTTAACCTGAAGACAATCAGTATATCTAGAAAGCCTGCATATTTTACAACACATGAGGAAGCTTAACGTAAGCATTGTAGATGGGTGGATATTTTTTCCTTAAATAAAATTCTCATAATTAGGAGAAAGTACATTTTATTCCTATTTATTCAGATAAAAATGATATTCTGCTTTTATTACACGTATTATTCAAAGCCAACAGAGATTTTTATAAATATGTCATTTTTGTAGAGATGATGAGTTTTCATTTTCACTGACTTTTAAAAATAACATTTTAATCTTGCATCTAACTTCACATAGACTTTGTGATATTTCTGTATTCCTTTAATTTATTAAATTATATTTCAATGATTTCTTCCCAATTGTTCAGGAATATGTTTCACTACTGCTATAAAAATACTTTAAGCAAACAAACTGTGTTCTTCAGAAACATCTGTTCAGCTTAGTGGTGTTATATATTTGAAATCTTGTGAAGTAAATAATTAAAACTACAATACATATACACTTACCTCAGAGCTTCATTTAAGCCTGTTGAGCTTACTTTTGAATAAGCATGAATAGGCTCAGTTTAGATAGCCCTCTGTGTTAGAAATGCATACGCACGAGTGCTCTTGTAAAAACAAGGAAAATAAACATCATCCATTGTTGATGGCATTATTAGACATTATGAAACTAAAAATGGAATCACAAGAAATTAATATAAATTTCCCTTTTTCATATGACTCCTAAACTAACTAAAATCAGGCCTGAATTGAGCAAAAATGCTCATGTTTTGCTCCACTTTTCCACCAAGAAAGGTGAAATGGGCCATCTTAAGCAGCAATTCTTGGGAAAAATAGTTCTGTTATCCGTTTCACCATTTATTGGAATTGCCACTTGGATTTTTTTGCCTCCAACATCAAGCTGTTTTTGACAGCTATGACTTGCTATGTTGGTTCTGTATTGTATTTACATTTTGACTTTTAAAAAATCATTGCTGTAACCTGCCTAAGGTCACAAATTATGGAAGGCAGAGTTTATCAAATGCTCAAATAAACCAACTTTGCTCCAGCTGAAGTCTGATGTGGCTTTTCTGCTAACATGCACTCTGTCCAGGGCTAACTTGAAAATAGCTTCACTCATTCTGATAGACTTTAACCCCCCTTTTTTTTCAATTTCTGACTTTTTTTTTTAGTCTATGCATTTTCCACCAAAGAACTGACTATGCAGCCTACACATAATTTAGTCTCTCACATTTTAAGGGGCCATATTCCCAAATAAGCATGTACAGAACTGAAACCCAAAGCCCCAATATCATTTCTCTCACATTATTTGTATGGTAGATATAATATTCTGTAGCAACATGTTTGAAACTATATCTCTAAAGTAGCTTAAAGTCAGAAAATATATTCACATTTCATTCTATTTCTATCCATGCTTTGTTGTCTAACCAAACAGCATTAATAGTCCTACATTATGACTAAAGGGCTATATTATTGTGGAACTATGTGCATGAAAGGGTATATTTCTCATGGAAACTAATGCAGTCTCTTCAAGTATAATAAGATTCATATTACAGCAATATTGCAGTCTAAGATGACTAAATCATACAGAAGTTTCACCCTCTTTGAAACATGCTTAGTTTTAGTTTGACTTGTTCTTCTGACTCAGGGGTCTGCAAAGTCGGCTCTTTTAAGACTGGTGGACTTCAACTCCAGAGTTCCCCAGCCAGCATAGCTGGCTGGGGTATTCTGGAACTTAAAGTCCACCAGTCTTAAAAGAGCCGACTTTGCAGACCCCTGTATCTGACTGATCCCATTAAAATATTCCAGCTCCTAGTGGACATCAAGTCAGAATGAGGATGATAGCCTGAATTACACCAAGTTATTTACACTGACTTCAAGTGTTTTGTATGTGTCTCCTGAAAACTCAGGTATAGATCCCAGCACCCATTCAAAAGTTAAGACCACAGTTTAATTAATAATACAATAGAAGGGGAACATTAAATGTATGAGGAACAATCATATTAAATGTACCAACTTAAAGTAAAATTAATTTGAGTTAATCCAATTTTGGTTTTTGCCTTGATTCTGCTCACTCACTGGTACATTTTATCATTTTAGAGGAGATCATGCTATCAGATTGAAAATAGTTCTGTCTGACTACAAATAGTTGTGTCTGTCCTAATAATTATGGAATAAATGAGAGATTCAGTGGGATAAATGTTTTCTAATAGTGGGATATTATCATGGAAACAGCAAATTCCCATTTTAGGATGGTCCCATTTAGCCATTTTGAACCCTGAAAGAAAAAAAAAGTTTCCTCTGGAAATGCTTTTAGATAACAATTTACAGACTTGCTAAGGATGATGGTGATGGTGATATTATCAATGGGAAGAAATGTGTGTATTACACCTAAAGGTTTCCTTCTTCTGCATGGCTTTGATCTGAGAAATATAATTGTTGAATTTTCAAATACCCAAAGAACTTATTCTCCATAAGTGAAGCATTTTTCTAATGTGAAGTTTTTTAAAACTAGCATCTAATCAGGGCGAAATTGCCCAGAAGAGTTTCCTTTTACAGCAAACATGCTTCCAGGACTGAATATTTAAAAATAAAATACCCAATGCTCTTATAAATCAAGTTTGTAGCTTTATCTTGAACTATCCATTGAAATCGAAGTTAAGGCTTTAAAACTATCTGGTATTGTATTCTTTATTTCTATTTATAAAATAGAAAGTGTTCTGCCCATTAACAAGACCAGTTCTATGCTTCTTGTTCTATAGAAAATAATGCAAGTCAAAAATATTTCCACTAAAATAGCAAATCTTACAAAGAAGTGATGCTTCTACAGAAGAAAGGGCTGGCCCACAAAACTCCCGTGAAATAAGCCCAAGACAGCCATCACACTCCAAAGGCAGATATTTTCCAAAGGAAAAGCTTGTTAAATAATTTATTGATTTATACAAAGTCTTTCCAACTGTACGAGTCAGAAAGCAACTGAAAATCAAGTGAAGCAGTTCTCTCTCCCTTTACATTCTCCTAGAACAAAAAAACAAAATCAAAGGAAGCCAAGCCATCCAAACCCAATTTTTTAAAAAAAGGGAAAGAAACCTTTTCATTTTTTACACTAGAAATATACATGACAAAAATCTGTAATTTTCTATATACACAGCTGAGCTGGTATCCTCCACTCATATACAAAACAGTAACAACAGCTTGATTGTTAGGAGCAGGAAAGGGGGTGGGGGTGGAAATCACAATTTCAAAGGCAGCAGCTACTCCATCCTCAGCCCACTTGACATCCCAGCAGCATTTATGGAGTCCCCCCCGCCCTTCCCTCCCCCAAATGACTAGAATCCAATGGGATGAAAGTTCTAGGCTAGCAGTTGACATTTAAAGCAGTTATTTTGCACAGGGCATCCCAGGGATTAAAACAGGCTTCAGCTAAGTGCAGATGGGCCTAGAATAGATTATGCAAGGTTATGCAGCTTGAGGCTCTCCTGGGACAGAGGAGGCTCAACCACCTACCTATTTACTCAGCTCCGATGAAGCCCCCCCATGCAATCAACTTTGGCCCAAACCAATTATCTGTTCATCCTCTGCAATCCTACATTCCTTTTGGACCGGAGACAAGTCCCCTTTAAAGGGAGGGGGGGTTGCTCCCTAGTTAGGTGGGCCTAGGCAGTAGTGGGATTCAAATAATTTAACAACCGGTTCTCTGCCATAATGATTTCTTCCAACAACCAGTTCACCAAACTGCTCAGAAAGTTAACAAGCGGTTCTCCCGAAGTGGTGCAAACTGGCTAAATTCCACCACTGGGCTGCCTAGGATTATAATCCAGAGCAGCATACACCAGGGAGCACACAAAACCCCGGCCACTCCCTCAGGGCCTTTCTCCACAGAACCAGTCCCTGGTGCCCAAAAGGTTGGGGGGGAGGGGGGGGCGGCACTGCTCTAGAGAGCCGGATCTCAAGAGCAAACCCTGGATACAATGGACTGCCCCCCCCCCCCTAGCAGCTATGCCTGAGCAGAACGCCTCTGGTTGGACACACTGCTGGGCCCTCCTGAAGCCCGTTTAAAGGGCCCCCCAGCCTTGCTTTTAGTGCTGTTCTCTTTCTGGTCAGCATCCAGCAGCAGCAATTTCCCAAGTCAGAAGCAGGGGGCATGGGGAGGGGGGGGAAAGGCGGGGGGGGGGGAGGCAAAAAGCAAAGAAACCCAGCCGTTGTTCCACGAAGGCCGGAATAATTTAACAGTTAACAAGAGTTGGAAGGGACCTTGTAGGTCATCTAGTCCAACCCCCTGCTCACGCAGGAGACCTATACTAGGGGTTCGAACCGCCAAACTGCCGACTTTTCTGACTTTTCCGTCTCAGCCACTGAAGCCGAGTCAGGCTTTTCTTCTTTCCTTCCTCCGCAACGGACGGCAAACGAAGAAGAAAAGGGCGGCCGTTCCTTGCCATTAACTTATTCGATAAAAATATATAGGTATATATACAGAAAGGAATTTCCCGACACGCGGGGGCTGTACACGACGTGGTGGCCGCCAGACGCAAGGCTGGCGTCGACTACCCTGCTAGGCCGACGGAGAAGAGGGGCGGGAGGGCTGGCGGGCGGGTCAGGCCGCAGTCACGAGGGCTCCGAGGCGTTGCTGCAGGGGCTGAGCAGGGCCAAGGGGGTGACGGCGACGGCGGCGGCGGCGGCGGCCGCCTTGTGCTTCTTGAGGAGCCGCGTGATCTTCTCGTCGTCGGAATTGGGGTCCAGCGGCTTGTTGTACTCGTCGTCGTCCTCGTTCTCCGAGCTCTCCTTCAGCTTCTCCGTCTCCGAGTCGTGCTTCTTCTTGGCCGAGGCCATTTCGGCGGCGTGCCGCTTCCGCCATTTGGTCCGCCGGTTCTGGAACCAGACCTGGGCCGGCCAGAGAGGGAAAGAGAGAGACGGTCAAAGTCAGACGCCAGTTGCCTCCAAGAGCAGCGGCCTCCAACTTTGGCAACTTTAAGCCCGGCGGACTTCAACTCCCAGAATTCCCCAGCCAGCAAAGCTGGCTGGGGAATTCTGGGAGTTGAAGTCCGCCAGGCTTAAAGTTGCCCAATTTGGAGGCCCCTCCATTACAAGACGGGATCTGCTTCCCCCTTCCTAAGCGTCCCCAAAAGCCAGTCGAGGCGCCGCTTCTCCCGCCCCGCATTTTCTGAACGAGCTGAGGAGCCGGGTGACATCTCCCACGCCTGGCCTTCCCGCTTTATCGCGCCCTCAATTGGACGGCACTTAAGTGACCCAGAAGGCCACCGCGGGGTACCAATGGGCGACCCCTCCCTCCACAACCTCTGAAATGGAAAAGGAGGCCGGGGCAGCCGTGAGGAGGAGCCGCGCTAGAGGGAAGGTTGCAGCTCCGTTTTTCGGGAAGACTTTTAAGCCCCGAAGTCGGTTTGCAGCAAAAGTGACCTTCGGTTGGAGGACTGGCGAGGGTGGGGAGTGGGGAAGGGAGGTCCCTAAAAAAAGGAGAGACGCTGAGAGATGTCGAGCTTCGCTAGCCACCATAGGTCGGTCCGTCACCTGCTGGTGTTTGCAACGGGATCCTGCGAATTGGGAATAATCCCGCAATGGGAGGAAATGCCTCCAATTGTGAATATTCGGATTTCTCCAGATTTCAATGCCTTCAACTGCAACACAGATATTTTGGTGGAAAGACTGGCCAAAAGGGAGGAATAGGAATAGCTAAATAGGTAGAAACGAACGAACCAAATCCTCAAAATGTAAATGAAGTTATTTTAAATTTTAGTGAGGGAGGGAGGATAGAGAAAAAAGCAAGGCATGAATTTTAAAACTAAACGTTTATTAAAAGTTTTTTTTAAAGCGTGCAAACATTTTTAAACTTTAAAAAAAGCTCACTACCCAGCCAAGAATCAGGGACAAAGGGAGGAAGGACGAGGGAATTTATCCTCAAAGTAGAACTCTGCATTTTTTATTCTCTCTAATTTTTTTTTTTTTTTTGCCATTTCACTAATTGTGCTTTTGTTTGTTTTAAGGAATGTGCTGTTTTAAAAACTCTAATTTGAGCTAGTATTTCCTTAGTTTGGAATTTGGATTTTTAGTCTGTAAAATGTCAGTTCCCAAAACTAAATAGAATACCAGAATCTGAGTGGGATTTAAATGTAAGAGCAACAGGACTTGTTTTGAATAAATACATTTAAACCGTGCATTTTATTCTTCAATAGCTTTCAGATACTTAAGACGAATATAAAGCAGAAAAGGCCACTTAATAACATCCTGACTGCTAATGCTAAAGATAATATGCTATTTAAATCCCCCACTATTATGACTAGCTGCACCCCAAACCACAAAAATAGACATTTCCATGCAAATATAGAAACATAAGGAGGTATTGTCCTGGAGATCTATTTACAGGAGGTTCCCTATATCCCATTTTAAGGGCCCTAACATTAAATATTCTGCTAAAATAGTGCCGTAGTCTGGATTTGAAGATCTAAACAATTCAGGGCATATGTAAGTACCCACAAAAACCTTGGCAATATCAATTTTGTGCAGCTACATCTTTTTTTTTTTTAGTTCCAGCACAATTCCAAGAAAATTTAGTTTAGCTTAGGGTCCTGTGATTAGGTGGAAGCTCATGTATATTTAAAAAAATCACATTTTGCCCTTGGAATCTGGAACTTGGTGTAATTATTCTTCACTGACTTGAGCACCTGCAGAACAATTTCCCTATGTGCAGGTGCACAGGCCTCTAAACCATGTAACACCATTCACTCACCCACCCCTAATTCCAAAGTTAGTAATTTGTAGGAAGGAAATTTCTAAGGACCCTGCTTTCAAATAGGAGGGCTTTCAATTATGCTGTAAGCAGATTTACTCTGGGGTAAAGTCCCCTTTGATTTAAGGAGCACTCCCAGCAAGCCTCTTTGAAATACAGATGAACCACTTTCACCAGAAACAAAAACCAGCTGAACTCAATAGAGCTTGCTTTCCAAGGAGCCCCTTTGGAATTAATTGCTAACTTTGCAGTGGGGGGTGGGGGGGGGGGTTTGAAATTATTTGCATATCTTGGTATTAATTACTGGATTGGTGCTAATACTATCTAAATATCTTCCACTTGAAAACTTAACTTTATTTAAGCTTCGCTTTTCTTTCTCTTTTCTCTAAATTAATCAAAATTTTTAAAAACTTGCTCAGAATATGGATTAAATCTCAGTACAAGTGAGGTCCATCTCTAATGGGCATCAGGCTATTGGCCACACATTAAACAAGTCCTTTGGCCTCTTAATAGCATAAGACATGTTAGCTCGTATTAATATCCCTTTTTGGCCTTCGGTAACACTAGAAAATGAGGGAACCTTTAAGACTATTTCTTTTTGTTTTCAGAACATTAATTATAAGAATGACTATAGTACAGTTGTGAGAGAAATTCAAGACCTAGAAAGACTAAAACACATAGGCACTATCTTTGCCTAAAAAGAGGCTTTTTATATTCAGGAAGAGATAATCTTTTAATTTGTTAAGAAAGCATCTGATTCCAATCCTGTTTTAGGTTTGGCATAGAAGTATTTTATTTTCAGTTCAACAGTTTTCAGTTATTGCAAAATCCTTCCATTTTAAAATACTTCTAAATTCCTTGCCGGTTCCTGAGAAAATGGTGAAATTGCCTTTCTGAGCCCTCTAAAGAAAAGCTCTTTGAGAGGATTTGTAATGCAAAGGTTGTCTCAAACTTGGCCACAGGGAAACATTCAATTAATTAGTTCAGCTTTTATTTCCAAAAAGGTTCTCTCATTTTTAAATAATTTGCATCTTGCCAGAAATCTGTTCCCCCCCCCCCCCCCAGACCTTAAACGTATCAGTTTATCTCATTGCTAGAACTTAAAATGAGTGAAAAGGTAAAACAGGCACGGGATGGGTTAGTCTGTTAGTAGGTTTGCAGCCAGGGAGAAAGGCTGGAAAAAACAGTCTTTGCATTTAACTTCTTCATAACATCATTCAATTCCAGCAATGGACATTTGTTTTATTTGAGTCAATTTTGAGACGAAGAATGTGATCTATGATAAATAACAAAAGTTTCCCGAAGTTCAAGATTTGTTTTTTTGTTTGTTTCGTTTCAGGGTTTGTTTTTTTTGACATTCGGGAACGAACCGTCCGCATTAATATGAGCTGCCTGATAGGAAGCTTTTGACAGCCAACCTCATTTCGTTCTAAGAAACCTGTAGCTTTTCTTCCTTCACATTCAATTTAAGTGCGGCAGCAAGACAAAAAGCTCTGCCTAAGGAAAAAAAGGGGGCACCACCTGGATTCAATACAGGCAAGCGGTGAATCCTAGCTAGTGCCACTTTGGGAATACGTCCTCTGGATTTGAACGAGGCTTAACTTCTAAGAGTCTACTGGCTTCCTTGCAGACCGTCCGTCCTAGTTCAAGCGGCCCCGGAGATGTTAGCAGTTTGCAACATGGAAGTCCTATTTAGCCCTCCCTCCCCGATCTGAATCCGCGTCGGAGTCGCTCCGCCGGAAAGCCGAGCTCGGCGCCCTACCTTGACTTGACTTTCCGTCATCCCCAGCGAGTAGGCGAGGCGGGCTCTCTCCGGCCCGGCCAAGTACTTGGTCTGCTCGAAGGTCTTCTCCAGGGCAAAGATCTGCTGGCCCGAGAAGGTGGGCCGCGAGTGTTTCTTCTTGCCGTCCTTGTCCAAAACCATCCCGGCCTGGGCTGAAAACGAGGGAGAGGAAGAGCAGCCAACCGTCAGCGCCTCCAGGGGCTCCGAAAGGGCACTGCCTAAAACCGCGCTCGACCGGAATCCTGGCAGCCCCCCCTTTTAGCCAAGGCAACGGAGCCGGGCGGACGAAGGCCCAGCGCCGAATCGAAAGGAGCCCTTTGCCCGCCCCGCGCAGCCTCGGGAAAGGCCGCCTCGCCCGGGTTGCCACCCGCTTTGGCTTTCCCCGCCTGGCTCAACGGACGGCGGGGGCGGCGGCAGCAGCAGCACCAGAAGAAGCCCAAACGGCGAGCCTCGGAACGGGACCCTCCGGCGGAGTCCGCTACCCGGCAAGCTTGGGCGACTTGGCGTCCGAGAGCCGCGTTTGGATTCCAACGTCCTGGAAACGGCTGCGGCCACAGCGGCGTCTCGGCCAAGGCGAGGGGATCCGGGCATGGGCAGAGCGCCGAGGGGGGGGGGGGAAAGCCCTCCCGGGACCCTCGATGAGCAGAGAGAGTGGGCGGTAAAAGATCGAAAGGAATCCAGAGGATCCCCTCGGATCTCCACGGCTCCTTTGCGGCCTCCCCCCCGCCCCCGCGCTTCCCCCTTCCCCGTCCCCCCAAGCCCGCCTTACCGGGACAGGCGAGCCGGGGGTCCCTCCAGGGCGATCCCTGCATAACTCCGGGCCAGAAAATGGGAGGCCGGCCGGGCAGCTCGGCCAAGGGCTTGGGGTATCTGGAGACGGCGGCCGGGTTGAAATACATTCCCGCGGCGGCCAGTCCGTTCAAGCGGGGCAGGCCGGAGAGCAGGTTGCCGGCGGCGGCGGCGGCGGCAGCAGCGGCGGCGGCGGCACCGGCCACGGGTCTGCCCAGGATGTCGCTGATGCCGTGCGGCGTGCCCAGCGGGATCTGCGCGTTGAGACCGCCCAGGGCGGGCGCTTTGAAGCCGGCCGGGCTCTGCAGGGCGTAGGGGAAGAGGGAGGTCTTCATCTCGGCCATGTTGTGCAGCGCGGCCAACGGCGTACTGCTCAGCACGAAGGCGCCCGGGCGGTTAGCCTCCATCTGCCCCACGGCTAACATTGGGGAGCATCAAGGGGCGGCGGGGGGAGGGGGGAGGGAGAAGAGGGGAGTCAAGGGAGCCGCCGCCGCCGCCGCTTCCCGTCCTGCGAGTGGGAGAAAGCGAAGGCGCGACCCTCCTCGGCTTCCCCGCCGACGCGGAGAAAGCAGCAGCCGAGCGAACCGGGACGGGTCGCCAAGTTTGGCCCCCACGTGGAAGGCGCCGAGCAGAGGCCGAGGTCGTCCCGAGTCCCGCTTGTTTGCCGAGGAGGGCCAGCCCAGCCAGCCGCGATCGCCCGGGGTGGGACCTTCTCCGGCCAGGGGTGGAGGAAGAGCGGGGCGGGGCGGTCGTCGCCCGGGAAAGGAGGCGCGGGAGGAACCCCACCGGCCCGCTCCAGTTTCCTGGCGGCTTTTCTGCTTTTGGGGGAGGAAAAAAGGAGGAAAAAATAAAGCCCCGGTTGGAAATCCTGCAGGGGGGAACCGGAGCTGTTTTCCTCCACCGGCTTTTGCCGCGCGGTCCCCTTTTCCTTCCCGGCCTCCGCGGAGCTTCCCCGCCTGCGGAAACGGCCGGGCGAAGGACTCTCCGCTTGGGACAAGATGCGCTGATAACCTCGCCGCCACCTGCCAGCCGCGCTCCTCCGATTGGCCGGGATCTCTTCCGAGGCCGCTGCTCTCAGCCAATGGCTCGGCCGCCTCCTCTCCCGCTTTTGCCTCCGCCTGTCTTCGCCGCGCGGGAGGAGGGGGCGGGGCCGGAGCGAGGCCGCTTGAAGCTTCCGTGATCAAAGTCGGTGGAGGTTCTTTTAAATGGCTGTAAATTTACCGGCTGATTTATCTTTCCGACGATTAAATAAATCCCGCGGAATGGGAGTTTAGTTAGGCGTTAAGCTTCGTTTTTCTTCTTCTTCTTCCCCCTTCTGGGTTTAAGCAATAAATTAAAAAAAAAAAATTAATAAGTGCGGCGTTGATGTCACCGAAGTCCTCCAGACCTTTCGCACCATTACTCAAAGCCACTTTTACAAATCAAAGCTCCTTTCCCTCCCCCCTCCCCCTCCACCCAGCTCATTCCGCTTTTCCGAGACCGCTAAAAACACGAACGGGGCTTTTCCCACGGCAGCCCGCGGTTTCCGAAGAAACCGAGCGACATAAAACGGAATCTGTGGATTTGCCCTTTCCTTATCCCTCCCCCCTCCTTTCCAGACATGGAGAAAGACAACTCTGTCCTTTGCTTGATCTGGAGGGATTTTTAAGGGTGCTTAATCTTCTCCTGCAAAACACCTTTTATAGCAGATTTCGCCTCCCTATTGATTACATTGGAACCGCCGCCTCCTGCGCTCGATTCTTCAGCCTGACTTTCTAAATACGAGCAAGGGAAGGCGGGGGGGGGGGGAGGGAATCTTTTCTGAAGCTCCTCTTGGTCGATCCTTTCAGTCTAGAGTTTATATGGCAGCTTAGGTCTGTGTCTCTCCTTGTCCGTTATTTTTTTATTTGAAAAATATAGGTCCCAACATGCATAGGTTGAGCAAAAATTTCCGATCCGCTTTTAAGAACACCTCGAATTCCTGCACGCCACGACGCCTGATCTTTGGGGAAACCTGCAATATTTTGAGGGTGTATTTAAAAAAAAAAGAAATTGTGTTTTGTTCTTCCAAGCAAGGGGTCGTTTCTTAGGCTACTTTTGAAGCTAACTACGAGTAATATTCCCTCTTCGACTTAGAAATAATTCTTGCTGGGTTCTTGGAGGTTTTCTGCCAGAATTTTGTAACCATCTGCATTCAGCACTCCTAGTTAGACGCTGGATCCGGAATCGGCCTAATAATACCTACACCGTCCAGGATGGCATAACCAACAATGGCATTTAAAATGAACGGATTGGAATCTGAATCATATCAAGGCCTCAGAGGCGTCCTTTCCAAAAGTTCTGGGAATCAAATCTTGACTTCTAGGCGTTTTCTAGACAAAAACCCAACTGAATCACGGTAGGAACCCCCGCACGGGGATCCACACAGCCTTGCTTTATAAGTAGAACATGTTTATTTATTTTTTTTATTTTATTAAATTTATATCCCGCCCTTCTCCTTGTTAGGACCCAGGGCGGCGCACAGGGATGTTAAAATACATACAAAATATAAAATATATGAAATTTAAAATACTTATTTTAATAAATAAACCCTGCGCTAAAAACCAAATTAAAATCCCAAGTTTAAAAACTATCTAATGGTCAGTGTGGAGGTTACGCTAGGCCGGCTAGGTGAAATAGGTGTGTCTTCAGACACTTGCGGAAGAGGCGGAGGTCGGAGATGGTGCGGAGTTCAGGGGGTAAGTCGTTCCAGAGGACTGGGCCCGCCACAGAGAAGGCTCTCCCCCTGGGTGTCGCTAGTCGGCATTGTCCAGCCGACGGCACCCTGAGGAGGCCCTCTCTGTGGGAGCGTATCGGTCTAAGAGATGTATGGGGCAGGAGGCGGTCTCGCATATAGCTGGCGGGTTGTCCCTGTCAACCCGCCAGCTTCGCTTGACCCGCCTTGGATATTTCATAGTTGTGAATGCTGGAAAAGGACTTGAGAAGGGAAGGCCAAGACGAAGGAAGAGTGTTTTTTTTTTTTTAAAGCTGCATCAATAAAGAAGAAAGATTTTGGAAAGGAAACTGCGGCGTAAAATCAGATCTATTTGGAGATCTAATCTTGGGTCGGTCAACCGGGACCAGAGGTTCAGTCTTCCGAGCTTTCGGATTGGTGCAGGCGCCCATCCTTAGAAAACTTCTCCAAAAGACCTATTTGGACTTGCTGGTGGTCTTCGGTGCAAAGGAATAAGCGCTCCCGACCGTGTCCAATTACTGTGGGCGAGTGGGAATATTAAACCTGTTGCTTTCCACGGGTCGGTTTCGGATGCAATATTATACCCGTGAACGGGACATCCAATTGCTACCAAATTTGGGATAGTGAATATGCGTAAGGTTTTTCTTTTCTTGCAGGGAGCATTTTCTAGGCACGTGTCTCACATAATAGAGAGCTACCTTTTGCTATATCTTCCGTAATTGGCTTTAAGCGTCATTAAGCTCGCTGGCTTCTACCTCTCCTTCTCCTAATAATACTTTCTTTAGATCAGACCCATAGGCGATTGCAGTACTTGGACCGATATTTCAGTTGGTTCTTTTTCTCTCCGTTTCTCCCACGGCATCCTAACTATTCCAACTCAGAAAGTTGCATTTCTACCCTTCCCATCGTTTCCAAAATCTTCATCCTTCCCCCCCCCCCACCCCAAAACGCAGCTGCCTACGTAGAGTGGGTGCTCGCAAGAAGCAACATTACTAGGAAGCCAGAGTCCTTGTGGCATTAGCTTATACATTTTCTGGGAGTTTAAATCCTGGGGGTCGGGGTGGGGGTGGCGAATGGGGGGAAGAGGAGGAGAGAGAAAGAGAAAGAACAAGCCCTCTGGTAAACAAAAGAGGGGGGGAGGGAGGGAGGGAGGGAGGGAAAGAAGGAAAGAAAGAAAGAAAGAAAGAAAGAAAGAAAGAAAGAAAGAAAGAAAGAAAGAAAGAAAGAAAGAAAGTTCTGTTTTAGAGATTGCCCGGTTTCTCCTTAATTTAACTCTCTTCCACCGCACATTCACACTTCCAATGAAATGTTATTGGCAGGTGCATTGGGATAAGCTTCAGCGGAGCTGATTTTCTGCCAGCTACTGAATGCCTCGTTTAGCTGGCATCTTGCAGCGGAATTTGGGGTGGCGGATTTTATGAGCTCTGGCCAGAGGAAGTACCGCGACTGCAGCTACTCGGCGGTCAGTTCTGGGGCCGATCGAGGCGATCAGTTTTGGGGGAATGTCGAAAGAGGACACCGATCGATTCCATGGGATTTCCAACCAACAAAATCAACGGGACTTTGCCAGGAAAAGTTCAAAGGAAACGCTGCGGTACGTTTTCCTATTAGTTGATGTCTTTCCCACGGCAGATTCACAGTTACAATGTAAAGCTGATGACGCGCGTGGGTAGATTGTTCAGACAAACAACTTCGCATTTTAAAGCCAAAGCTTGCTTGGAAATGAGTTCTTCTCTTTTTAAAAAGGGTCGGGGTTTCCTCCCCCTCTTTTTTTTCTTTTCCTATTCTTTTCCATGTTCTTCCTTTTACAGAACCAGGTAACAGCAGCGAACAATGCCTCTGTTATTCGTAATGAGATAAGAGAGGAAGAAAGAGGAAGAATAAGAAAAATGCACACATATACGAAGTTCTAAAATGTATGCAACAGGTCAACCCCAACAGGCACAAAGCTGAAGAGATTTCTAGATTTAGAAACAGGAGAGATTTCTAGATTTAGAAACAGGAGAGAGTTCTAGATTTCTTTAACAGGCAAATCGTGTCAAATCAAGCACAAGAGGGCAGAGGCTCACTTATCAGGAATCTTGTCCTTCGGGATCGCTTATCGTTAGAAAAGAAAGTATTTTTGGGGGGGGGGGGAGAATTCAAACGCGACAGCCTCCCCCAACCTCCTACCCTGCGTACATGCAGGACTGCAGTTCCCATCATCCCCAAACAGGACCAAGGAATGGCTGGGAAAGTCGTCGGGGGATGGGCCAGTTGATTTCTGGAAGGCTAAAATCCCTCAACCCCACCCGTAAGCCGCCTCGTTTGTTAGGGCGTGGGCTCTACAGAAAGTGCTCCGCATCTTCGCTGGGAATTCACTGGCCCCGTTGGTCGCCGGAGCTCCAACTCCGAGAGCAAAGAGGCGGGAGGGACTCCTAGTTCTCCCTCGTTGTTGTTTTTTAAAAGCGCCCCCCCCCCCCCAGACGGGAAGAGCCGCTCCTCGTTTTCAGACGGCCACCCGTTCTCTGCTTTGAGCTGCAGCAGATCCAGAGGGTCTCCCGCCGCTTCCGAAGGCTGCGTCACGCCTCCAGCCACGCCCACCCACCCCCCATCGCGACCCCCGCGATTGCTCTGAAGAGACCGAAGAGAGACGGGGTGGGGGTGGGGTGGAGGAAGAATTGCTGGAGAATCCAACGGCTTGGACTGGTCAGGACCGGGAGAGCCAACCAAGCAAGGATTCAAATTTGGAGACATCCATATACGCCTCTCAGCCGACCAGAAGTTGGAGTGGAGGTAAACGTGTAGCCCTTCTTTGTGGCAGGAAGCCTTTTAGCCATTTTGAGGAGAACCTCACCGTCCCAGTAGGACAGCCAAGGCGTGAGTTTGAAAAAGGAAGACGCCACTTCTCCCCTTCCTGGGATACCTAATCCTGTCACTCACCAAGCAGAGCTGAGAAGGTTGGAGGATGAGGTCCAACCCATGTGGAGAGTGCTTCCTGGAAAAGGTGAAGAAGACGTCCTCATTTGTGACCCAGGAAAAGATGGTGTCTCCTTCTGCCTTTCTCCAAGGAGTGTTGGAGAGCAGGGTCAGGAGGGGAGCAGGACCACTTTATTGGGAGAGTTGGAAGACGAGAGAACAGCAGGCCACAGGTTCCCCACGTGTGGAGTGGCTAGAAAGCTGTCTAATCCACAGCCATGGTCAGGTAGGCAATTCCTGAGAAGTCATTCTGGAATGTAAAGCTCAAAAGTGTCCCAAGAAGGTCTGCAGAACTTTTCAGGCATTTCAAATACTGAGTTTTATTATATATTTATATAATCGGTGTGTGTGTGTGTGTTCCTTCCTTCTCTAAGCATCTCTCTATTGTTTCTTAGAAAAGCTTTTTCCTGCTTTGTTAGAGTAACATTGGAGTTTAAGTGTTTGCAGTGGTACAGCTGAGGAAATTGAATGGAAATCTTTGTTCAAATGGCCTCGTGTATTAGTTGCAAAGTATCTAACATGATCAGTATTCCCTTCTCCCTCATAAATTCCACAATTCTAGGTTCTTAAGGATATTACTTTACTGGGTAATTCAATTTCTCCAAAAGTCAAGAAATAAGAAAAAACCCCAGCACAATAAAAAAGATTTCCACTTCAATCATTTTTTAAAAAGTGTGTTTGATTTTTTTACAAATTATTTAAATTATGCTAACGGTATTAATACAGGTCTAACACATAGTTTACATGAAAATAAGTGCTATTTTCTTGTAAGAAATGATACATAAAGAAACAATGAGACTCTTATGGAAGAAAAGATTGTTCTGTACTGAACTGAATTACAGTAAGTCCTTGTTTAGCGACTGCAATTGGGACCAGTTGTTAAACAAAAAGGGTTACTAAGTGAAAATCTCATGACTGTGCTTAGGATTTTACCTCAGTTTTTCTTTGCTTCTTGTTACTTCCTTCTGTTCCTTCTTTTTCTCTTTGAAGACATCTTGGTAGGGAATAAATAAGCAAGAGGAAACAAGGCCAGAAGGATTCAGGGAAGATCATACTATAATTGTGATGACTGGTTGCTAAGTTTTTTTTAGGGCTGTAATAATTTTGAACGTCACTAAACGAGGCAGTAAGTGAGGCTTTCCTGGACCTCCAGGCACCAGGGTCTGTCTTCTTGAACCATAGTTTGATTTGGTTTGCGGTTTCACTTTGCAATGGAGAGATCAAAGATCTTGGCCAAAGTCTTTGGCCCTGAGAACCTTGATGTACTCTATCCATCTCTCTCTTTGTCTTCCTCTCTTGCTTTCTCTTTTTTCTTCCATTTTCACTGTGATGGCCCTTTCCCAGGTAATGCCATTCTTTTTTTTATCAGGTCATTTTGAATGCCATTTTTCCCAGTCATCCTCGCAAAAGGTGTTATATAATCAAAGCACCGCTAAGTCATGCATCGTAGGCTTTCTTTTCTGCAGGCATGTTTTTCCCCCCCAAGCAGGAACTTTCTTCACTATTTAACACCAAATTATAAGGATTTGTTGGCAAATTACATAGAGTTGCTACCCCAAGATTATTTATTTATTTATTATTTATTTATTTGATTTATAGACCGCTCCCTCTCCCCGAAGGGACTCGGGGTGGTGCACAGGACTTTAAAAAACATATTTATAAATACAACAATACAATATTTAAAATTGAATTTAATAATTTACCCTGCGTTAAAATTTTAAAATCTTAAAACCTTTAAAACCCTTAATACTATTCCCTACAATCCCTATTAAAACAATCTCAATCTATACAACAGGCTAGGATAGGATAGTTTAGGCCAGGACGGCCTGATGAAAGAAGAAAGAAGAAGTAAGTAAGTAAGATCTCCAGGCACCCAACATTTCTTAAATATGCTGTATTGATGAATAGGCCAGAATGCATTATGGCACTAAGAGCAAGTGGTTCAGGCTCAGGAGAAAGAGTTTTGTCTGGGAAAAGCAAAAATAATCCATTTGGTCGAAGCTGCATTTTATTAAAAATTGAAAATGATTAAAAATAATGTTTTAAGATTAAAATATTTAATTTGTTCTTTGTAAAAATACTTTTGCCACTTGAACAGTTTATGTGTTACAAAATCTAATGCATCAATAAAATAACTGCAGTGAATAGAATAGAATGGAATGGAATGGAATGGACAGGACAGAAGAGAACAGAATGGAATTCTTTATTGGCCAAGTGTGATTGGACACACAAGGAATTTGTCTTTGGTGCACATGCTCTCAGCGCACATAAAGAAAAATAAAATAAAATATATTAATCAAGAATCATAAGCAATCAAATCATACTGGGAAACAAATCATACTAGGAATAAAAATAGATGTCGATAGAGAGGAGAGGAAGATACTTCTGGATGGGCCACAGATGACAACTCATTATAGGGAAGTTAAAATATAAATTTAATTTTATGTGGGTTGCAATTTCACTGAGTTACAGAGTTGGTTTTAAGGATACAGTATAAAATGTTGTGTGTCCTTTGGTGTCTTTATATCTATGATGTTTTGCTCTAATTCTCTCTTAATAATATCAATCAAAAATGCACATACATGCATGTAATAATTTTAGATCTACCATCCACCTTAAGATTTTTAAAGGGTTGATCTTCAGTTGATTAATTAATCACTGACTTTTAAATAAATACAGCTATCATACAAACCTTTTGGAAAGGTCTTGAGAGAAGCTGGAGTTATTTTCTGTTGTGGAAAAAAACTCCAATATAGATCACCACATTAGTTCTCCTTTCTAGAAATACAGGCCATATTGAATATTGTGGTGCCTTCCTCTATAAGTCTTATCCTACGTATTCAATTTTCCAATCCTACCTAAAACTTTCTGCAGCAGTTGCATTGGAATACAGAATAGTTCTGACAATGCAGCACCTTGAAGACTTCAAAATAATGCAAACTTTTCTGGGGAACAGTAACTTTTGAAAAGATGTTGCTGTTGGTCTGGTCGCGGTGCTACTGTTAGAAGTACTTGGATAATTTTTAGAAGGCAGAATGAGAGAGAAAACACGCTAGAGAAAATTTCTGTCATGACACCATCATGGCTTGTGCCAGAGTTGCACATATCACCCCTTTCTCCCACTTCACTAAACATTTTTCCCTTTCTCCCACTTCACTTCACGAAAATAAACTTACCACAAGAGATCCTAGTTATATTTTTAAAGAGGCTATGAAATAAATGTTGTGGATATTGGAAGACAATATGGATGAAGCATTTTGTTACCTATTTTTCAGGGGCTCCAAAGTCATGAGGGGGGAAAAGAAGAAGCAGTTTTTTCCTCTATCCTTAATCAGTTTTAAACATTTTAGTTATTTATATATACACACTAAAACTCTATTGTTAATAATTAACCTATTAAACACAGTCAGGAGTTTAAATAAGTGCTTAATCTGCAACACTCTTTTTAAAACCTCTCCTCCAACGTGTCCATTCACCTGCCTGCCACAAAATCATTGTTGAGGAGAAAATGCCTCTTCATTGATTCTGATTTCTTGGCAAAGGCAATAAAATCTTCCCAGAACTAACTACAACTGGTGTTACATTTAATATTTTGTATTTTTGACTATAACAGTTTCTGCTAATACTATTTCTAGTATTTTGGACTATTAAAGGCCTCAGGTTAGTATACTAGTCTCTAGTCCATTTTTGCCCTATAGATACCAAACTAATCTTATCTTTATTTTTTCACTTTCTCTTTGTTGTAAAAGACAAAGTTATAACATTGCTCAGCCTGGTGATCTACAGATGTTATTTAACTCCCTAAAAACTGATTCCCAACTCAATCCAACAGTCAATGGATAGGGTTCCAAATGTTGCCATATTCCTTGCAGAAATTCACAAATACAGCCTTCACATTTATCTTATTTTTTTTGCTAAAAGAATTTAGGCTCGACACCACATTAATTTCTATGAATTCTCTCCAGCTCTTCCAGATATGGGTCTTAATAGTTTCAGCTTCCATAAAAATCCCATATTTTATCGCCAGGCTCCTGTCCCACTGATATAAAACCTGAGTTACATTCCAGAGACATCTTCCATGTTCATCTTATGTTTTCTGATTGCAAAACAGATGAAATAAACAATTTGTACAGAAGGCAGGAATTCACTATTCTTTTCCTAAAGAAGGAATATTGAGGCTTAAGGTGGTCTAGGAATCCTATTCTCTGGCCTAGAGGCCTTTCACCCAAATGTGCTTCGTTGTGCAGTAGTGGAGGCCAACCTTGTCTGTCCTTGGAACTGTGCCAGTTCAACAGCATAGCATTAGGAACATGGTTGGAGGAAGTGCTTTAGCCTAATTTTCCATCATGGGGTTCTGTTTGTCCAACTGGGTCCAGCAGCCAGCCATGAACAGTCTGCAGGATTGAAACAGCTCCTAACTGTATGTCAATATTTCCTTGAAGAATATTCCCACACTCATCTCTCAACCAGTTGATCTGCAATGTTGTAACGAAAATTTTCCTCTCTGTTTTGTTTTTGTCTTATATGGGAAAATTAGTCTCCTTTTTTAATGAATCTGATTTGGAGTCAGTCCCCAAGGCCTTCTGGGAAAGCTAGGTTTTTATCAGTTTGCGTAGTCTACAGTCACAGAGAAGAAGGGACTGACCTATTCTTCAAAGCACTTGAGGACTGGAAAAGAGGTAACAGGTGGAAGGCCATTAAAGAGAAACCCAAGCTAGAACAAAGGAAAAAATTCTTGACTGAGAACAATTAATCAGTGGAATGCTTACTTCTGGATGTTGTAGAGACTCTGTTGTAGAGACTCTGGAAGAGTCTGGACAGCCATTTGTCTGCAATGGTATAGGGTAGGCCTGTCAAACTGGTGACCCACCAGCCAGATGCGTCATGTGCAGGCCACACCCACCCTGGCTTTTCAAAGGCAAAAAAATATCGTAATACATCACAATACGTCACATGATATGATTGAGTTTGATGCTTGTGGTATAAGGTCTCCTGCTTATGGAGGGGATTGGACGAACAGGGGTCTGCAAAGTTGGCTCTTTTAAGACTGGTGGACTTCAACTCCCAGAATTTCCCAGCCAGCTATGCTGGGAATTCTGGGAGTTGAAGTCCACCAGTCTTAAAAGAGCCAACTTTGCAGACCTCTGGACTAGAAGACCTCCAAAATCCTTTCAACCCTATTATTCTATGTTCTAAAATATGGGTCATTTTTGATTTACACAGCAAGCTACAGGTAGTCCTCAACGTACAACTGTTCATTTAGTGACTGTTCAAAGTTACAACAGCACTGAAAAATGTGACTTATGACTGTTTTTCACACTTACAACCTTTGCAGCATCTCCATGATCTTACGATCAAAATGCAGATGCTTGGCAATTGGTTCATATGCATGACCATTGCTATGTCCTAAATGCATGCCAGTTGCCAAGTGCCCTTAAATGTCATCATGATGTGATCTGACCACGGGGGGGTCCTCGGCTGTCAGAATTTTGAATGCCAGCTAGCTTCCAGCAAGCAAAGTCAATGGGGGAACCCAGATTTGTTTCATGTTCACATGTTTCACCTAACAGCTGCAGTTTACTTTTCAAGTGTGGCCCAAAAAGAGAGAGGGTAAAATCAGGCACAACTCACTTAACAACCACCTTGCTAAGCAATGGAAATTCTGGCCCCAGTTGTGGTTGTAAGTCAAGCACTATCTGAACTTCAGTGCTTGGAGAGCTGCACTGATGGACACTTGGTTCCTGGTACAATTCAAGATGCTGTTTGCCACCTTCGTGACCAGGGACTGACTATTTGCGGGATCGTCTTCTCCCATTCCCCCTGCTTGCCTGATCCAGTCAGGTGGGCTCTCTCCATATTTTCTCAGAGATTGTGTAATAAGGACCAAGAGAGCCTACTTTTCAGTTGTTGTCCTCCACTATCCCTCCTGAAATTCAGACAGTCTAAAGCAGGGGTCTTCAACCTTGGCAACTTTAAGTCTGAAGGACTTCGGCTCCCAGACTTCTCCAGCCAGCTTTGCTTCTGGGAGCTGAAGTCCTTCAGACTTAAAGTTGCCAAAGTTGGAGACCCCTGGTCTAAAGATTTGATTATTCCATCAAGCCTCATTTGCACGATGAATTGGCTTTTTTGGTTTTGATTCTGTTTACCTCTTGATGTGTTTCAATTTATGGGTTGTATTTGTGACTTTGCTGAACATGTTGCACTTACCTTGTTTATTTTTTAATCCAAATTGTAGATTTGTGAAATTGTGTGACACTCAGCATTGGTCTGATGAGAGTTTTATATGCCCTGAAAGTAAGTAAATATGCAAGCAGAGCACAACTTGTTTAACATAACTAAATTTAGATCAACTATTAATCCAATCAACTCTTCATTGGCTGAACACAGTATTGCTAATCAAATCAGAAATCACTATTCTGATTCACTGAGGACCTTCTTACTTTTTTCCCAGTAACTCGGTAATGTACCACAATGCTTTGTAGCCAAAGAGTACTAGTAGGATTTTGTTACCTCCTTTCAATTTGACAAATAAAGTATCTGGCTTGCCTCACTTGTTGCTTTGTTTCATTGTGGTAATCTAAGATGTAGCAACTGCACCAATAATGGATAGTGTCATATCTGAAAGAAGGAGGTTTGCGTAATAATTATTCATTCTTCATGGATATTCCAGCCAATTTTGGTCACCATGATGTAAAGAAGATGTTGAGGCTCTAGAAAGAATGCAGAGAAGAGCAATCAAGATGATTAGGGGACTGGAAGCTAAAACATATAAAGAATGGTTGCTGTAATTCAATATGTTTGGTTTAATGAAAAGAAGGACATGATAGCAGTGTTCCGATATCTGAGGAGCTGCCACAAAGAAGAGGCAGTCAGGCTATTCTCCAAAGCGCCCAAGGGCACATCAAGAAGCAATGGATGGAAACTAATCAAAGAGAGAAGTTAAGGAGAAATTTCCTGACAGAACAATTAATCAGTAGAGTAACTTGCCTCCAGAAGTTGTGAATGCTCCAACACTGGAAGTTTTAAAGAAGGGATTGGACAACCATTTGTCTGAAATGGTGCAGGGTTTCCTGCCTGAACAGGGGGTTTGACTAGAAGATCTCCAAGATCCCTTCCAACTCTATTCTATTCTATTCTATTCTATTCTATTCGTACAAGAGCAGCATATAACTATTCTAATTATCCCTACTATCTACACAAGATAGGGAATAGTAGCATCTGGTTTACAGTTTCTAATCTGTTGGGGCAGATGTGGCTCAGCTGATGAGGGAATCAAAGTTTTTACTCAGTGAAAGTGCTGAAGGAGAGATGCTATGTCTGTATCCCCTCCCAATGCTTTATTTGCATTAAAAAAAGGTAAGGTGGATAAATATTTAGTTGATTCCCAAGTATGCTTTGCAGCACATGTTGTATTGACTGCTTATATGTACAGCATAAATCTTCAATTGGATGGTTGCCAAAAGCCTTTAAAATAACTTATATGTGTGAAATATAATTAATTTTTGTAAAACAAATGCAAAGTTTTAATCAAGTCAAATGTTTTAAATTACTTCCGGGTTAATTATTCTTCAGCTCAGAGTTGAAGAAGTTTCTTGGATGAGAAGTGAAACATCTCCAAAGAAAAACCAGAAAGTCCAGTTGCCTCTTGAAAAAGCATCTTTGGGACAACCAGGACCTGGATGACTGGGAATCTCCATAGATATTTTAACTTTTTAATACAAGGCAATGAGAAGATGCACCATGGTTGTAGTTATCCTTTTTACCATCTTTTTGTGAATAATATTTTCTTGGGATTTGGGCAGAGAAGGGAAAATGTTTCCCTGCATCCTGTTAATCCAATGAAGATTAACTCTGCACTAAATAGTAAACAAAAAATAAAGAAAACCTTTGCTGCATGTGATGCATTTAAAATACCTATTAGTTGAGCCCTTAATCTGCCTGATTTTATGCCCGGTTAATGATTTTATTCCAGATCGCTGCCATTTGCAGTTCTGTTGATTACCCACAAACATCTGGAACTGGAAAACTTCCAGTTGAGAGATTCTGATCACTGAATTTTGGGGGGAAAGTTGAATCAGTATAAGAGGCAAGTACTGCCACCTGCTGATTGTCATCCTGAATTGCAGACACCTCACACACAAAAAAAGATAATTTAACAACCTTCCTACAGAAGTTTTGTGGGATTGCTTGCTGTATGTCATATCATACATCAGGTATTACCAATCTCCCACGTAATGGCATTTGCTTGGTCTCACTACTGTTCTGCAGCTTTTAGCAAGTGGTTTATTTCCACTAAATTAAAGGAGAACAAAAGAGTTGCTTATGTTTCATTCCTTATATACAGTAGATTATTTTTATGGATAAGGAAAACAGGTCTGCCTCCTTTTCCTATGAAAGAATACTATAATGTTAATCTCTGGAAGGGAGAAATTAAGCAGGTGTTGATTTCTTGAGCTTAATTGTTTTTAATAGTATGTCCTTTTTGATGAAGAAATATTTTGCTGTTGTTAACCTAAAACTAATTACTACTTCTTCCGTCCTTTATATATCATTCAGTGTGTTGGTTAACAGTTTGTTTATTTTTAAATACCTACACAGTTTGATCTTGGAGGTCTTCATGCTGAAGTGTGATATAGAACAATAACTAATACGAGTAAGTTACTGTATGGAAAAATACTGCCTTGGAAAATGTTTCTGTTTCCTATGTCAATCAGTCAAATAATTTTGCCCAGTTCTGGGCTTCAAAAATCTAGATGATCAGATCAAGATTTTAGCAATTGCCTAAGCCAAAAATAGTCTTTTCTAAGAATGATTCTCAGAGTTTTTAGCAAGATTTGTTAAGATGAATAGAATGGAGTTACAAGAATTCTAGCAGCTAAAAGATCTTTGGTTTAGAACCATTATATCTCCATATAAACTAGGGTAGAAAGATCCTGGGTTTTTTTTTTCTAACAGCCTTATGACAATCTGGTGGAGAGATGGTTACCTTTACTTATCAGGAGGATACTTACAGCTGTTTAAAAAGAACAACTGTTTCTTTCATTTCTATCGGCATAGGAATTGACTTCATGAAGAAAATATTTGAACCTATTCTGAGGTGCAAATGTGAGTTACCTATTTTACTATAAAAAAGAAAGAGCAGAAAAGTCACTTCCACCCAAATTCAGAATCTCATATCTGAAATAATATATTTCACATGTGAGAGGAACACCCAGCTGGTACATGAAGTTCACCTACCCTAGGATGTTCCCTGTTTAGTAAGTCCTCAACAATTCATGGTGACCAGAAATGAACATTGCTTAGCCATCATTAAAAACTGCCGCAGCAGCACACCATTAAAAAAAATATGTCCAAAACCAAAGATCCGGTAGCTGAACCAGTCAGATGCTACCTTTGAGAATTCAAGACCAGTGAAAATCTCATCATGTTGCTTATCCATCTTAACTGGATGAACATTTCCAAATGTAGGAACTAATTAGCTTATTTGTTCTCTGCTTAGGTTTTAACGGCAAATTCCTCATTAGTGATTTGTATCATTTTAATGTATCCAGCATAGCTTTGTAAATATTATAGTAATGCTGTTTCCCCAAAGGCTGGATGATGTTAGAAGAGGGTAGAAGTTACTAGTGGAGAAATGGCCAAGATCTTATTTTAGAACTAGCTGGCTGTTTAAAGTAGCTGGAAGTTCAGGTCTGTGACAGTGAACTCTTCAGAACCTTGTGACCTACAGTACTAGCCACAAAGAGGCCACAGGATATTGATGGAGAGTTAGGGAGTTACTCAATCTCTTCCCTGTCTATCTACCTGCAAGCTCTTTATCTGATAGATTGCTAACCTGAGCTCACTTCCTTCTGTCTTTCTTCTTAGGTATACATGCATGAATTCCATGCAGTTGGACTCTCTGCTGAGTAGGAGGTAACTAGCTTGGTATCAGGCTTAGTCCATCTCTATAAACCAGTGGCCCCCAACCTTTTGGGCACCAGGGATCGGTTCTGTGGAGACAGTTTTTTCTGCGGACCGGAGAGGGTGTGGTTTAGCATTCTGCCTGCATCCTGCTTTGTTTACGCAGCCCAGTTTCTGGCATGCCACAGACTGGCGCTATTCCATGGTTTGGGGATTGGGGACCCCTGCTAAAAAACTATGTCCTGTAAATACATCTCCATTGAGGTTAGAATTATAAAATATGATTCATTAATCATTGCTCAAGTCAAACTCCTGGTCTCAGGAAGGTCTTGTCTTACAAACAGGATGCTACAGTCTCCAATAAAGGTGTAGGAGTTGCTGAAGAAATCTTGATAGAGATGGAAGCAGGAGGTTTGTGGAGGAGAAAGAAGCCAGGATGGCGGGGAAGTGGCAGCCAATGGAGGGCCTTCTAAACTTGTTTGAATACATGACGTATACTCAACATCTGGTCTTTGGCCAACTGACTTTGTAAATTGATTTTAGGTAGTATCCTGAAATCAACAGAGTGAAGGACAATTCCGATACATATTAAGTCAGAGCTGCAATAGTCACAGATGTCCATGGGTGTATTGACCAAGATGTGATCCTAGAGACCACCCTAAAATTATAAGCATTCAGGAAACACAAAACAAATATGATGCTTTTGTTTTATAGTGTTCCATCAAGTCAATATTTCCATGCTTTTTTTTAAACTAATGCACAAACACACATGAAAAAAACATTCTGTAGAAATTTGGAAACTGTCCAGGCAAGAAATGCTGTTCATTTTGTTTGCTTTAGAGATTTGTGAATTTTGAAAAGCAGATCAGAAAAGAATTAGATGTGAGCTTCCTACAGCAAAGCTGGCTGGAGAAGTCTGGGAGCTGAAGTCCTTCAGACTTAAAGTTGCAAAGGTTGGAGACCCCTGTCCTACAGAATTGCTTTTGAAATTCTATAATTTCATTCTTTAATTCTGTAATTGTCCACTAGAGGGCTCTCTGTCACAATCAAGAGACTGTAAATATAGTCAGTGTTGAAATGAAACTAGTGGACCTGAATTTTTTAAAAATTCAGATGCCATAAACTTTTTTGGCCAACCATCCACTTGATCAACCGGGATGCAGTAACCTATATGAGTTGATGAAGTGGATCATTGACTAATTTATCACTTAATACCAACCTACTTGTTCTTTGCTTGTTAAATAAATAAGAACAGCTCTCTACTTGTTCTTATTTATTCGTATTATTTATAACTCACAAATATTTTATTATGTCTAATTTCTCTTCGTTCTTCATTCCTAAGCTTTTTCAATCACTCAGGCTTTTGCACATTTCCCCTCTGTAAACTCATTTTTGTTCTTTTGTTCTGATGAAGAGGCGAAGGTGAATAGTAGTAATAATAATAATAATAATAATAATAATAATAATAATAATAATAATAATAATAATAATAATAATAATAATAATAATAATAAAATTTTATTTATAACCCGCTCTCTCTCCCCTAAGGGACTCGAGGCGGGGCACAGGAAAATTAAAAACAATAGACACAAACAGAGTACAAAATTTAAAATCACAATTAAACATATCCTGCGCTAAAAACATCTATAAAAACTAAAAACTGTCCCTAAAACCCCTTAACACTATAACTTAATTAAAATTACCCTAGGCCAGCCAAACGGAAGAAATGAGTTTTTAAAAGCTGTCGGAAGGAGCGAAGGTCTGTAGTTGTTCCAATTTCGGGGGGAAGGTCGTTCCAGAGGGTCGGGCCCGCCACAGAGAAGGCCCTTCCCCTGGGTGTCACCCGCTGGCGTAGCCTAGTGGACGGCACCCGGAGAAGTCCCTCTCTGTGGGAGCGAATCGGTCGCAGGGATGTATGAGGCAGAATGCGATCCCGCAGATAGCTAGGTCCCGTGCCATGGAGCGCTTTAAAGATGGTAACTAACACCTTGAAGCGCACCCGAAAGACGACAGGCAGCCAGTGCAGCTCGCGCAGGAGCGGTGTTACATGGGAGAACCTAGAGGCTCCCATAACTGCCCGCGCGGCTGCATTCTGGACTAGCTGAAGCCTTTGGGTGCACCTCAAGGGGAGCCCCATGTAGAGAGAGTTGCAATAGTCCAGCCGGGATGTCACGAGGGCATGAGTGGCTGTGCAGAGGGCACAGGGAATAGTGGTGAGTTTGTCAGGAAAGATCAGCTGAGTGGCAGGAGAAAGCAAGGTAGGACACTGGAGGTTTGTAAATCAATGCCGGAACTCACCTTACTGCACAAAACCAAGATCTTAGTAGCCTCTCTTCACTGTGTAGCCTAACAGCCAATAGAAAAAAATGATCTTTCTGGCCCCATTCAGAGTGTTGGAAGTAAAGGGTTCAGGGTTCATTCCCAGCCAGGAATCGCCACCGACACTAAAAGAGAATTTCATGAAGACAGGTGCCTGGAAGTTATGAGCTTTATTAAAGGGAAGAAAAGACGCAGCTCTGACGTTCCCGGGTCTGCAGGACACCATACATGAATTGGTTTCCCACCTTTATACAGTTTTCCTCCTTTGAGGCCTTTGTGTACGTTTCTGATTAACAAAGATTTATTTATTTGGGATGATTGCTCTGATGTTGATTCTGTTCGTCTGGTGCCTGGTCCTTGGGGTTAATCCTGTCAGAGAAGGCAAGGAAGGGTGTTTCCTGTGAGTAGGTGTCAGCCTGATGTAAATGGTTATGATGTTTGTCTTGCCTTAGATTAGGAGCTGGAACGTGTTTGCAGGAGTGCCTCCCAGTTTTATTTTATTTTATCTATTTTTAGCACTCCAATTGGGTCCTTTTTTATTTCATTAACATTTTTCTGTGGAGATAATAGCGTAGAATATAACACAACTAAAAACTTTTGTTTGCTGCCAAGAACTAAAAAGGCATGGGGAAAAGAAAGAAATGCCATAGCACCAGCCCGAGATCTTTTCCTCCTGTGAAAACAGCCAAGAATCGAGGAGCTCCTTGTCAGCAAGAGATCTGTAAGTAAAACAAACCTCCCCCCCATCCCCAATAATCTGGAGAGATTAGAACAAGACCTGACAAAAGTTGTGGAAAAACAGCATTTACTAGACTTTGCTGATCTGGCGAGAGGGGAACAAACTGAAAGCCAGCGCTTCTCACAAAGAATTAGCCCAATAACTTCCCACTTGGAGGCTGAGCTAAAAGCTAAAAAGGCGACCAATAAACATATAATTCAGAATACAGAGACTCTACCCTGGGAAAATTCGACTGAGTTTATGCCTTAGATTAGATTTTATATCTAGTGGTTATCGCCGGACTGGGGTTTTTCCTGTGCTTTGGTTATTCTTAATCCTTTATACTAAGTTTCCTTTTGTGATTACACTCAACCCATTTTGGCTACGTGTATGGTTTTCTCCTGGCTATGGCTCTTGCCCATATGTATTTATTAATTTCTAAAATGAGTTTCCCAGTACTTTCCTACAAGAGAAGATGGACTGTATGGAGTGCATTTACTAGCAAGTGCTTGGTTAATGTGGGAACGAGGAGTATCTTCTGTTTCAGCCATGTGACAAATTTTCTAGTATTATTGAGCATCGTAGGAAGGTGCGCAAGAATCTAAAATACATACATTTGAAATGTGTTTCAAAGAATGCTACTGCATTGCAACTAGGAACAGTTTAACCTTTAATCTTTTTACAGCAAGTCATAGAAGCAACTCTATAGAAACTTGATTGCAGAAAATACGACTTCAGCAACAGAGTGGTCAATGCCTGGAATGCATTACCTGACTCAGTGGTTTCTTCCTCAAACCCCCCAAACTTTAACCTTAGACTGTCTACTGTTGATTTCACCCCATTCCTAAGAAGTATGTAAGGGGCATAAGCATATCAATGTGCCTACTGTTCCTGTCCTAACAACCCCATTTATTCGTATCTGTTTCATGTATTCATCATCATCATCATCATGATCATCATGATCATGATCATCATCATCATCATCATCATCATAAAAAAATGTAATTTGTAGACCGCTCCCTCTCCCCGAAGGGACTCGGGGCGGTGCACAGGGGAATTAAAAAACGTACACACATAGATACATCATAAATCTATAAAATCAAATTAAACAACTATATCCCTGTGCTAAAAAACCTAAAATCCTAAAAACTAAACCCCTTAAAAACCCAATTAAAACAATTTAGATATTCAGACTAAAAAGGCTGGAAGGTAGATTAGGCCAGGCCAGCCTGTTGGAAGAGATGAGTCTTAAGCTTTTGGCGGAAGGCACGGAGGTCCGGGGTTGTTCTGAGCTCGGAGGAGTAGGTCGTTCCATAGAGCTGGGCCCGCCACAGAGAAGGCCCTTCCCCTGGGCGTCGCCCGCTGGCATTGCCTAGTGGACGGCACCCGGAGAAGTCCCTCTCTGTGGGAGCGAATCGGTTGAAGGGGTGTATGGGGCAGGATGCGATCTCGCAGATAATCCTGTATGTACTTATGTCTATTATCTTATATATGCTTAACAAAACAAACAAACAAATAAATAAAGATAAAAGTGCCATCTTCTTCTTTGCCCTCATTAACTCTCTGTGGCCATGCAGCACTAATTGTATTAAAAAACTGCAAAGTTAGCATGGTCATTAATATGACTGATTTTTCAAGGATGTGTGTCCTTCCAGAATAATTGTATTAGTTAGAACGACTTGGTTACAGGACTGGAGAAAAAGAGGACAGGGGGAAAAAAAGGGAGGGGGAATACAGCCATTTCTACTATGATGCTCCATTAAAAACTACAGTTGCAGTTCAGCTGTGAGCATTTGGTGTTCATGTATTAACAGTACCAGAGTTTGAAAGTATAAAAGCAAACCAGTCTTTGAGATTTGGAGGAGAAGCAGGAGGAGAGACCCCGGGAAAGATCATTGCCCCCTTCTGTCTGTGGTTTGTCTGTCTCCATTGGATGAGATGCTGGTGGGGCCATCCCTGCATTTCTATGCCTGGCATGAAAGAGTCAGATGCAGGAACCCCACTGATCTTTCAGTCCTGACTGGTTCGGAGGCAGCACAGTTGAAAGAGAGAAAACGAAGGAGAATCAGGCTGTTTGCTTCTGCTTCATTGTTTTGAGTTGAAGCCCCTGGAAGTGCTAAACATCTTTTCACAGGGAACTTTGTTTTGCTAATGCACTGAATGTGATTTTAAAAAAAAATAAGAAGAAGAAAGCTTCTGGAGAAATTGCTCTTATTAGGAATAACATCTGAATAGACTACTACTTTCCTAATATTATTTTCTCTTCTGTGGTAAACGAGAGAAATGGATGGAGCAAGGAGAGAATCCGAAAATGGGTCTTTGCTGATAGATGCCTCCTCACGATTGTCACCGGTGGATCCCTTCTCACAACCGTTGGACTTCATTGAATCCTGGAATTTCCATCTACTCTCTGCTCTGATGTTCCTGGTGACCTCCTTGTCCCTGTTTGAAAATTTTATTGTCATCTTCATCACCGTTAAATTCAAACAGTTGAGGAAACCTCTCAACTACGTCATTGTGAATCTCTCTGTGGCTGACTTCCTCGTATCTCTAGTTGGGGGAACAATCAGCTTCCTAACTAATCTAAAGGGTTATTTTTATATGGGCCATTGGGCGTGCGTCCTGGAAGGCTTTGCCGTCACGTTCTTTGGTAAGTGGAAAGTTCGTTTTTTTCACAATCTTTAGAACAGCGTTTTTCAACCACTGTGCCGTGGCACACTAGTGTGCCGTGAGATATTGTCTGGTGTGCTGTGGGAAAAATTCCAATTCCAATATCAGCTTTGTGTTCAGTCAAAAAGGCCCAGGTTTTGCACTGAGTAAGTAAACAGAAATATGAACAATTATAAAATACTTTATTATTTCATAATAAAGTAATTATAAAATAATTTCTTTGTGTTTATTTGATTCCTATTCAAGAGAATTACTTTATATATAGTCAATATAGGCACAGAGTTAATTTTTTTTAACATTTTCTAATGGTGGTGGTGTGCCTCGTGATTTTTTTCATGAAAAAAGTGTGCCTTTGCACAAAAAAGGTTGAAAAACACTGCTTTAGAAGAAGTGACATTTGCACTGTTAACTTGTGTAGTTTGCGTGGTTATGGACCAGGGGAAAGGAAGATGTGTGCACAATCTACAAACTTCGCAGTGTGTACACAGTTGACATTGGCTAATACTTCCAAGTTGGCATTTGCTAATGCTGATGGTGGTTATTGAATTATACACAAGATGATTTCTTAGTAACTGCTTTCATTTCTGAAACCAGAGAAAATTACATACGGCGAGGCAACCCTTTTCAATATAGGCATGTATTTATAGAGCTGTCTCTCTTAAAAGGCTGAAGAAAAAAACATTTTAAAAAGAGGTGGATATAAAACTCATAATAATATAATTTGAAGCGATCATGGTAAAGTAGGTCTTCTTGTCAAATAATAATATTGTATTCCATGGTAATTATAATGTTCTTAGTTGATCAAGTACTGGTCAGTTAATTTGGGTCTAAAGTTACACATAAAAAGCAGACTTTGCTATCAAATAGATCCTACATATTTTCTAATCAGCTTAGTATCTTTCCTAGCAACTAAAGTTACTCCCTAGGTTAAATTTAGTAAGCTGTTCTATTCCACTATCCATAGTACTGTTTTAATAAAATTATGTTTGATTAAGATTAAACATTGGGCTATTCTGTGTTGTACATTAAGTCTTCTCGGAGTGAAGCTTGATTCTTGGT
This sequence comes from Rhabdophis nuchalis, assembly GCA_039707465.1. NCBI lineage: Eukaryota > Metazoa > Chordata > Lepidosauria > Squamata > Natricidae > Rhabdophis > Rhabdophis nuchalis. Next base: position 76,242,453 of record CM077645.1, read on the forward strand.
GACTTAGAGGATACATTCTTGTAGATTTCTTGATAAAGATATAGAAGTGATTTGCCACAGTTTTCTTCTTTGTCTCTTTTTCAACTTCCCAATCCTCCCTTCAAATACTGTCCAGGGATAATTATACTGTAGAACTTTCCTCCTCAATAATAATGTGAACAGGATTTCTGTTTCCCCCCCTCTTTTAATTGAAGTATTGAGATATTTTAAAAAGAAATCTACAACTCTATGTACAGTGAGTAACCTGACCAAATCATAGGGAAATCTACTGAATTCAGCACATTCTGTTTCTATGAAAGTTCCTTCACCATCTAACGATGGTGCCAACAATTGAGGGAGAAGGAAGCTCCAGAGGTATCATGTCAACATTGGAAAGACGGGCTCCCAGTTTGTCCTGTTAGTATCTGCTGGAATAGGACTAACTATTCCAATGATGAAACATAAGAGTGGTGTGGTGGCCTAGAGGGGGAGCTGTGAGTTCGATCCTAGGTAGAGGCAAATATTTCTTTCTTTGGGATGTTGAGAATATATCTGCTGAATATATCTCTGCATTGGCAACAGGAAGGGCATCAGGCCAGTAAACACTCAACTCCATTCAGTTGCCCAGACTCCACCTCGTAAGGAGATTATGGTGTCCTTAAAAGAAGATGATGATAATCACAATATAAGCATAAAAGAATGGAGTTTTTGTGGTGATGTCACAATGCGGGTTCTATCATTCTGGAGTCATCACAGGGATGCCTATGATTTTCTTTATGTTCTCTTGTCAATAACATGCTCCGTTCCATTAACATTGTTTGATGAGCCAGCAGTGCGCAGCAGCTGCCAAAAAGAGCCAACACAGTTCTAGGCTGCATAAACAGAGGGATAGAATCTAGATCACGTGAAGTGTTAATGCCACCATATAGTTCCTTGGTAAGGCCACACTTGGAATACTGCATACAGTTTTGGTCGCCACGATGTAGAAAAGACATGGAGACTCTGGAAAGAGTGCAGAGAAAAGCAACCAAGATGATTAGGGGACTGGAGACTAAAACATATGAGGAACAGTTACAGGAACTGGGTATGTCTAGTTTAATAAAAAGAAGGACTAGGGGAGACATGATAGCAGTGTTCCAAGATCTCAGGGTTGCCACAAAGAAGAGGGAGTCAAACTATTCTCCAAAGCACCAGAGGGCAGAACAAGAAGCAATGGGTGGAAACTAATCAAGGAGAGAAGCAACTTAGAATTGAGGAGAAATTTCCTGACAGTTAGAACAATTAATCAGTGGAACAGCTTGCCTCCAGAAGTTGTGAATGCCCCAACACTGGAAGTCTTTAAGATGTTGGATAGCCATTTGTCTGAAACGATATAGGGCTTCCTGCCTAGGCAGGGAATCAGACTAGATGACCTCCAAGGTCCCTTCCAACTCTGCTATTGTATCTTCTATGATGTCATCAGACAGGAAAGTTGATAAGAGCAATGATGTTAGTAGACAGGGAAGTGTGTCTAAATATTATGGAGGGAGTTAGAGAAAGAAAATTCAAAACAAAGATTCCATTTTCAGTGTCAGTCCTTACAATTATTACTGTCCTACTATCCTCAATCCTTGATGTAAAGCATCTGTGCCTGAACGTCACTGAACTATATATCAGTATTGCACTGTGGGAGTCATGCAGGACCAGGCGCAAAGGTTGTGCTGTGTACCTTCAAACAGTTCACATTCCAGACAGCCACACTGTTTTGGAATGAAGGAACAACACTATTTGAATGCTCTGATATTGGCTTCCAATCTTTGGATATTGTAAACTGATTTGTATCACAACTTTCCATGATGAAAATCAAGGTGGGTTCCGTGGCCTTCCATTGATTGTAATGATCCAAAGACAAATTTGTTCCCCAATTGTCCAAAGAACTTTATAGCCAAGCAACCTGGATCAGAGTCCAGTCAGGCTCTTGTATTCGTTTTGGGGGAAAGCCAAGGCTCAGGACTAAAGGAACATGCTTTGGGTGGCCAAAGTTGCAGTATTATTGCTGATGTAATAACTAGGCTTGAGAAAAATTACTGTCTGGACAATAACAGCTATCAGTCTAGATCAGTGGTTCACAACCTTTAATACAGTTCCTCATGCTGTAGTGACTCCCAAACATAAAATTGATGTCTCGGTTCCTAAGACCATTGAAAACATGTGTTTTCCAATGGTCTTAGGCGACCCCTGGGAAAGGGCCGTTCGACCCACAAAGGGGTCCCGACTCACAAGTTGACAACTGCTGGTCTAGATAATGTTTTGCTATGTCAGGAAGAGAACTTTAGAGTAGATCAGGGGTATCAAACTCAATTTCATTAAGGGCTGCATCCAGTAGTGGGATTCAGCCAGTTTACACCACTTTGGGAGGACCAGTTGTTAACTTTCTGAGCAGTTTGGTGAACTTGTTGGAAGAAATCATTAGGACAGAGAACCAGTTGTTAAATTATTTGAATCCCACCACTGGACACATCAGGGTTGTGTTTGACCTTGGGTGAGTGGGGGCTGGAGTGGGCATGGCCAGAGTGGGCTTGCCAGGTCAACATCACTCATGTTGGGGGTGCCTGTGGAGGCTCAAGTGTCCTGGCAGTGAAAATGGGTTCACGAGCTCCATTTTTGGCTCTGACGGCCAGTTGCAATCCTGCCAGAAAAAACGGAGCTTGGGAGGGTCACGCTGGCAGAGGGTTGCAGGAGGCCATCGCAGCCAAAAACGGAGCTCAGGAGCTTGTTTTCATTGGCAGAGGTACCATTGATCAGTCCTTCATTGTTTCCAGAGTGGTCCTGCAGGCCAGATCTAAGCACCCCTCGGGCCGAATCTGGCCCACAGGCTTTGAGTTTGACACCTTGGAGTAGATGGTCCTATAAATGAAATTATGGACTTTGGTTTCCTTGCTGGAAAGCTGGCCTTAACTGAGTAAACTATGGTCTATTCTCTTGCTCTGTAACATCTCTTATTCTCATTACAGGAATTGTTGCCCTCTGGTCACTTGCTCTGCTTGCGTTTGAGCGCTATGTTGTAATTTGCCATCCACTGGGAAATGGGCACTTCAAGGGGAAGCATGCTGCTCTAGGAATAGCCTTTGTGTGGGTTTTCTCCTTGATATGGACCATCCCTCCAACCATGGGGTGGAGCAGCTATACTCCCAGCAAGATTGGAACCACCTGTGAACCCAACTGGTAAGGGCAATTCAGGAAAGCAGACTTTCTCTAACCATTTTTCATCTAACAGAACCTAAGAGGTTTGCCTGCATTTGTCTTTTATAGGTATTCTGGAGAATATAATGATCATACTTTCATTATTACCTTCTTTACCACTTGTTTCATAATGCCCTTATTGGTTATTTTGGGATCCTATGGAAAACTGATGCGGAAACTTAGAAAGGTAGGTGCAAGTGTTTATTACTGTAGAAATATACTATACTATAATTTATTTTATTCATAATAAATTCACATGCCACCGATCTCACTATTGAAGTGACTCAGGACAGTTTACAAAATAATGATGAATTTCAAGGCATGGCATTTTGTGTTAAGGGGACATATTTTAGCAATGGTAAATATGTAATCTTTAATATGTCATTCTTATAAACTGGGACATCTACAGGGCCCTGGATAGTATTAACCTGCCTCCAAAGTTAAATATAGTTTATTTTATTTTATAAATTAAATCTCAGGCATGTACCAAACCAATGGGCAATTACAGTGACTTCACTGAAACAGTTTAATATTATTTTCTAACTGTTTAATTTCCTTTGGCCTCTACAAAATAATTAGAATACATAATTTAATATTCTTTATTGTGTAATGAATAAACTCACCTATTTAAAAAAAGAAAAGCCAATAATATAGAATTTGACACTTTCCATGTTATATCATTTGGTTGATAGTCTGATAGAAAGTGGACTTCTATTTCAGCAGTAGAGTGAATCAAGACACAAAGTAAACACAAGAGTAAACACACACACACACACACACACACAGAGAGAAATTATATCAGGGGTGTCAAACTCAATTTCATTGAGGGCTCATCAGGGTTGTGTTTGCCTTTGGGGCAGGGCTGGGGGATGTGGCCACCTTGACCTCACTTGTGTTGGGGGCGCTTGTGGCCCAAGTGCTCTACCAGTGAAAATGGGCTCCTGATGAGATGACCTCCTACAACCCTCTGCCAGCAAAAATGGAGCACGCGTGGCCTTCCCGCGGGGACAGTTCTTTGCTGTTTCCAGGGTAGCCCCACAGGTTAGATCGAAGCCTAGCCCTTGAGTTTGACACCCCTGCTGTATATGTACGTATATGTTTATGTACAAATATACAGAGGCAACAAAGCAGCTAATAATAGTATGCAGGATGGTGAATATTTTCTCTATGGTAATAATAGAGAATAAATATTATTCCTTTTATAGTCCACTTTTTCTAGGCTAGTAATTTTGTGAATTCATACAATCCCTAACAAAGCAACATGTTGATGCTGCTCTGGACGATGCATATTTGCACAGAAGTTATAACTAAACCACAGAAGTTCAGAGAGTCTCTCTGGGGGAAGATGGACAAGTGGATTCTTGTCTTTCTCCCCAGCAGCATGAAGAAATGCCCTTTATTCTTTTAAACGCTCCTTTATGCCCTCCTTTAATTATGAACCTTTCAAGTCAACTCACAAAGAGTATCGGACAAAAGCAAAATATAAATGGGATAGGAAACCATACCGATGGAAGTAGTGGAACAATTCTTCAACCAGCTAAAACAATAATATATTAAATTAAATGGCCAAGGTAAAAGAATTTATCTGCCTTTACTGATGCACCATCAGAAGCATCCTTTTTCATAACCCTCAGAGGGATAGAAGAAGAGATGGATTTTATGCCCCCAGAAACGTTTATATAACGATTTACGGTAAGTTGCAAGATATTACTGTATAGAGTAGAAGCACCGGAAAGCAATATCAATATCTCAAAATGTTTCTGGGAATCTGTCAAGAGTGACTAAAATTTAGGGAGAACAATTCTTGCTTTCATGTGATCTAATTTGTTTTTCTTCTGCTTTGTTGTTTGGGGCACATTCCTACGCACGAGCAAATTTTGGCTTCCTGCTGTTTCAGTGCTGCCTTCTTCCCTGGCAGTTTCTCTGGAGTTTTCAGCTCCTCTTTGACAAATCAGATTTCATGTCTGAACAATGATTAATGTCCTTTCACTTTCCAATCAAACAAAATGTTTGATTGTAATTTCCATTTCAAATGCAGAGTAAAGCAATGATTTTAAATGAAAAGTAATAGAACCGGGGCGCCGTTAACCACAGCCACTCAGTCTTTTACTGGTTGAGCTTGAGTCTGTTTCTTCCCATGCAGACCTGTACGGCTTCCAGACACCGGGACAACACTTTGACGGCATCTTTGGGGTGGTTTGGGGTAGAGATGTACAACTGAGTATCATCAGCGTACATCAATCTTCCCATAGGCTTATTCAGAATTAACCCTGATCTGCCTTTATGCATTCTTCTAAATTTATGAAAAGTAGCATGAGGAGTTGCAAATTTCAATCATTTATTATTTTTAATTGCATTAGGATTGAAGCTACATATGCACTGAATCGATTGTTTTGCATTTAGTGCTTTGTTGTTTTGCCTTGGTAGATGATAGTCATCTTAATAGCCTTAGCTTGATCTATTCTGGCCCTCCTTAAATTTTGACATGTAGGCCACATTCTGGTTTAGATTTTGCAAGTAAATGGGGACTAATTTTCACTTCTGCTGTTTAAATCCACATTTGCAGCAGGATTCTGGGCCAAAGCCCTCACTTTGCTGACTCACTAGATCAGGGGTGTCAAACTTGATTTCATTGAGGACCACATCAGGGTTGTGTTTGACCTTGGGGGGAGCCTGCGTGGGTGTGACTGGGGTGGCATGGGTGGGGTGGGAGTGGCCAGCTCAATGTCACTTACAATTAGTCAGTGGAACAGCTTGCCTCCAGAAGTTGTGACTGCCCCAACACTGGAAGTCTTTAAGAGGATGTTGGATAGCCATTCGTCTGAAATACTATAAGGTTCCTGCCTAGGCAGGGGGTTGGACTAGAAGACCTCCAAGATCCCTTCCAACTCTGCTATTGTATTGTATGTCAGGGGTGCCTGTGGTGGCCCAAACACTCCGACACTGAAAATGGGCTCCAGCCTCCAAAGCTCCATTTTTGGCTGCAACAGCCTCCTGCAACCCTCTGCCAGAAAAAAAGGGAGCTTGGGAGGGCTGTGCTTGGCCCTCCTGAGCTCTGTTTTCTCTGGCAGAGGGTTTCAGGAGGCTGTTGCAGCCAAAAATGGAGCTTGGGAGCCTGTTTCCGCTGGCAGAGGTACCGCGGGCCAGTCCTTCCCTGTTTCCAGGGGGTTCCCACGGGCCAGCTCTAAGCACCCTGCAGGTGGCCCGCTGGTCTTCAGTTTGATACCCCTGCAACTAGATGTTTCTCTTTTCTTTCCAGGTTTCAGATGCTCAAGGCAGATTAGGGTCCGTACAGAAGCCAGAAAGACAAGTTGCCAGAATGGTGGTGATTATGATCCTTGCTTTTTTAATCTGCTGGACTCCATATGCGGCCTTTTCCATCTTGGTCACCAGCCGTCCCTCGATTGAGCTGGACCCTCGCCTTGCTGCAATCCCAGCCTTTTTTTCCAAAACAGCCACAGTTTATAATCCAGTCATCTATGTCTTTATGAACAACCAGGTACTGGTGATTAAGAACACAAACCCTTATGAATCCATGAAGAAAGTTCCTACTTGGTTTTCCCATGTATTCTTTAAATTAATGAATCTGATTTACGGCATAGTAACTTTCAGTTCTAAAGAAAACAACTATCATTTAAAGGGCCTTATTAATGGACCAGGGACAAGTGACCCCAGTATTGATGATTTAGATTCCAAACACCGGGCCTTGTTCAGTTTTGCCCATTTATTTTCCATTGTACATTTAGTTGCATTTAATTTATATTTTGAACATATTTGAGTCACCCATGGCTGTTTATATGTTGCAAAGCACAGAGAAGTTCCCTGAGGATGGGCTCCAGCATGAGTTCAAAAGCTCACAAGACAAAACCTCTGGTCCTGGTGACCGGCGCAGATCAGATCCTGCAACATAATCCTGGAACACGTATATTCACCTTCATTTGGTTACTTCTATTGTATGCTGCTCCAGTGGCGTAGCGTGGGGGGTGCAGGGGGGGCCGGCCGCACCGGCCGCAACATCTGGGGGGGCGCGCTCGCACTCGCAGCTCTCCATCGCTTCGGGAAAGGGGATCGAGTAAGGCAGGAACAGCGGCAGCCGGGGAATGTGGCCACTGCCGCGGGGACCGGAGAAGCGTCGCCCGAAGCAAGAGCGGCTGCAAGAGGAGGCGTTTTCTCCCCGTCGCCCCGTCTTCTTCCTTGGGGAAAGGATCTTAGGGGCTTTTTCATATTTTTATTAGTATTATTTCTCGGGCGGGGGAGGGGGGATCCGGAATCCAGGAAACCGGGAGGGGCGGGAAATCGCAGGGAAAAGGAAGAGAGCTCGGCGGGCGGAAGGTGGGGACAGCTCGCACGTTCCAGCTGATTCAGCAGCGGTCTTGTGAATGCGCGGAGATGTAGCTGACAGGGCGGGAGAGGCGTCGCGCTCTCTGGATCGAAGGGAGGCCAGCTCTTTCGGGTACCTGCCGGCTGCGGCTGCCTCTCCTACCCCGCTGCCATCGGATCTTCCTGCACCCCTCCTCTCCCCCTTCCCGTTTCTCGCTTCCCTGCCGCTCCGCATGCTGCGCCCTCCCCGTCCTCGATGCCGCTGCTTCCCCCCAGGGGAGGGCTAGAAAGGCGCCGAGAAGGATGAGCGAAGGGGTCGCCTCGCCGCCGGGTGCCGCAGCCGCTGCCGAGGAGGGGGCGGCGGCGGGCGGGGGCCCTGCGGTGGGCGATGGAGTGGAAGAGACTCGAGTGCTAAAATCCACGGGTTGGGGGCGCAAATTACTTGCCTTGCCCCGGGTGCTGACAACCCACGCTACGCCACTGTGCTGCTCTTATCTTATTTGGCAACCAGCCTTCAAACAACTAATGCACAGTTAACTCATGCAAAGTCTTCCATGATTGAAGCCTATTTAATTTATCACAAGCTTTTGCTAAATCCACAAACATACCCTTTTCAATTCATTTTTGACCTGCCCAAGCCACACTGAACTTTCTAAATGTTGATCCCCATCGTCTGTTGTATCTTTTTGTTGTGCCAAATGCTTTTCTAGGCATACTTCACAAACTAACCCTACAATAGTTTTGCATTCACTCTCTCCGTATACACACTTTCAATAAATTACATTCCATAAGCAAATACACTCATGTTTTAATATCATCCAATTACAGCATCAAAGGTGGGGAAATGGCCCCTATATGACTTGTGGACTTCTGGGAGTTGAAGTCCACAAATCATAAAGGGGCCACATTTCCCCTCCCCTGAATTACATGCAGCTTTAACATTCTTCACCCTCTCATAATTTCCCTCTTGAACATAAAGCTACATTCTTATGCAATTTCAACAATAATATTTTTCCTACAATCTCTTGTTTTAGCCTTTAATGCCATTCTTTTGGCTGGGATCTCCTTGTTTAGCCTTTTTCACCCATTTCCAAACTTTAAAAAATATCCCTCAAAATACTTTTTTTATTAATGATATCCTTCCTTATTCTTTATTACAATATTTTACATCTGTGTTGTTTTCTGTATACACATTATACAAACACTCATTATTTTTTCAGAATTCTCTTATAGGCATTTTTTTCGTCCATCAACTTTTGATTTTGTCATCTTTTTAAAATGTAACTCCATATTTAAATGTAAAGCCAAATGTTAACTCTATGGCAGTTTGAAACAATTCTTTCAACTCTCTTACAAGTAGACTTCACTTTCCTTTTCTTCGTTGAGAGATTAATCTCATACCTCTCATGCTTTTCCTTGGTCATTCTAGTTTCACTCTAGTTTCTGTCACTTACGGTACCTTTTTTTCCATGTCCACAAGATGGAGTTCAGTTGCAACAGTATAATCTGAAATCATAGAAATAATTTTTCTAGCCAAGAGTTGCCTCATCGGAGGCAGTAGCCTTATCTGGTTGAAGACGTTCCATGTTGTGGAAATCCCCAAACTTCCATAGATGGCTTTGGTTCCATAAGCATCTAGACATTATGGATCATTTTGGCAGTTATGGGCTACGCTTTAGAAAACTAACTTCTCTTTAGAATAGTCCAGTGTTTCCCAACCTTGCCATCTTTAAACTTTTGTGGATTTCAAAACTTTTCCAACAATAGACTAGACTAGACTAGACTAGACTAGACTAGACTAGACTAGACTAGACTAGACTAGAATAGAATAGAATAGAATAGAATTCAATTCTTTTTTGGCCAAGTGTGATTGGACACTTAATTAACCCAAACTCACATTTTTCATATTCTAGTTTCCAATAACTATTTATGCCATTTTTATGGATTTTGTCTTTGGTGCAAAAGCTCTCAGTGTACATAAGAAAAATAAAATAGAATACATTAATCAAGAATCATAATAAGCGTGAATAACAACAACAAGTCCATGCTTGCAAAGTTGAAAAGATTGAGAAATAATGGAATACAGTGGATTGTTGGGGCTGCGTTGCCATGAAGCTTAAACCATTTAATGCAACAAATCACATATTTTTCCTGATATCCCTTTCTTTTTTCACACCTTCTCCCTTCTCTCTCCTTCTTTATCCCTGCTAAACATGGTGCTAAGAAAGGCACAAGTCACTCTTTTTTGGCCTATATCATTTCTAATAAATGGCTTCTGAAACAAAACTGAGGACTTTTTAAAGGTATTATAAACATTGATTTATTGATAAAATATTGATGGTAACTGCTTGTTGTTTCATTTTAAGTTCCGGAAATGTCTAATCCAGCTGTTCCGGTGCAGTGGACAAGAGACCGCAGACACCAACATGAATCAGATTTCAAAGAGAAGGGTGCTCACACATATCAAAATGTGTGGTGAGGTCTCCACAGTCGCAGCCGATGTGACTGTCTTCAACCAGAGAAATGAAGAGGAGAGAAGTAGCTGACAATCTTTCGCTTGGCTCTCTGTTTCAGAACGTGAAATCTGTCGGATGTGGCTATCTCACTTTCTCAGTGGATGGAGTCAGAATTCTACTTTCCTTTATCATTTCCATTCAAAAATGGCAGGCAAGACAAAAACAGATAAGAAATAATCTTCCAACAGGACTTATTACAGCATTTACTGTAACTGACATCCATTTGAGCTGTTCTCTATTCCCAACTTGTTACAACCAGTCTAACTCCAGCTATTCAGAGCCAGCTTCCTGTAGTGGTTAAGGTGCTGGCCGGGAAGCCAAGAGGGTATGTGTTCTAGTCAGTGGTGGGATTCTACCGGTTCGCACTGGTTCGGGCAAACCTGTAGCTCCAAAGATCAGCTGGGAGCAAACTGGTTCGCTTCCATGAGCAAGTGGGCCTGCCCGCCCACCTGCTCCTGAGCTTTACTGACCTTTATCTTCTGAACTAAGTCTTGTGGCAGAGTGGATTGCTGTGCCTTGGCTGTTTTCCTTCCCAAGCAACAATCCGAAAAGCAAGGTTGAAATGCTACTGGTTTGGACTGGTTCACCCGAACTGGTAGTAAAAAAAATGCTACCGGTACAGGCGAACTGGTTTTTCCAACAATCAGCTGTGACACGTGATATGTGTGTGTGTGTGTGTTACATTTGTGCTGATAAATAAATAAAGGGAGACTAGTATAGATCTATTTCAAGCTGTTTAGCTCTCTCAGCTAGCCATAACCTTACTGGGATTTGAACCTGGGAAGTATAACATATTAGGCAGTTGTAATTGCGACTAAGCCACAGGTTCTCCTCCTTGATCAGCTGATCAAATATATAGATATAAACTTTCCTGCTTTCAAGCTAATCTAAATAGTGTGGTACAGCGGATTCCCTCCCTCGTTGTTAGCTTACCTTTGTAGGTATGCTCGATAGCAAGCTCCGCCCATCCACCCACTCATCATGACTGTATTTGACGCTCTGTGCATGCATGCGCTCACATTGCTACCCAACTGGTAGCAAAGGTAAGTTGATTTCACCCCTGCCAAAAGGTGTGTGTTCTCAAAACTGCGCATGTGCACACACCGCATGTCTGGTGTGTGAGCGAGCAAAGTGAACGAAGCGTGCCCTCAGCGAACTGGTTGTTAACCCAGTAGGCTCCCATCCCTGCTTCTAGTCCCATTTAAGGCATGACTTTGTGCTCATGACTGTCTCTCAGCCCAACCCACCTCAAAGGGTTGTTGTGGGAAAAATAGGAGGAGGAAAGCGTATTATGTATGTTCACTGCCTTGAGTTACTTTTAAGTAACAAAGGTGAGATAAAAATATAATGAGTAAATAAATACTGAGCTTCAGCACCTGGAAGAAAGTCCTCTGTGTCTAAACTCTAAAGAGTAGTGATTGGAAAAGGCTGCAAATACACAGAATTGGATAATTGCCATTTCTCAAGGTAGCATAATGTGCTTGTTCTTGTAATAGTTTAACCTGTCCTTGACATTTAGAAAATGTTTCCTGGGTTAGAGGAGTTGAGAACATTTCTCAGAGGCTTCTGTCCTTGTCGGCTGAAGCTGAATTAGTAGAATGAAATAGTCCATATGCGTTGATCTTGTTAAGCAAAACTAGTCAGCCTCAGTCTAACCAGAACATCTTCAGTCATTTCAAAGCAGAAAACTACCAGAGGAAACTAATATATATATATATGAAAGATATTTCTCAATTATTTTTCAAGGAAAATAGATCAGATGTTCTCAAGCAACTTTCCCCCCCAGCCATTTGGGTATCTGTTTCTATCTCCCTCCATTCTCTATTCTTTATTCTAATTCAAAGTCATTATTTCATCCAATCAGGCAGTGTCTTCAGCCTCGTCATTTCCCAGTCGATTATTGTCATCAATTTTTGAAAGTGTGATATCTACTGGTGTAAATTACTGTGCTGTCAGGAGTGTATTTGTGCATCTATCTGTATATTTACGCTTGTGATCAATATTTTTTGTGGCTTTGACCATATGCACCCTCTGTATTTATGAACTTGGAATAATTTCTGGAAACTTCAGCCATAAAGTTGATTAAAATCCAACATCGCAGATGTAAACTGAAATGCAGCCACTCACTTTTCTTGTTTCCGTTTCTTTTTTCCTGCATGATTATAGGTTTAGTTTAGAAAATGCAAAATGGAATAGAAAGAAAAATGGGGGAAATGATTCCAGTGCTAAGAGTTTCAATCATGTAAGATACCTTTCTTATTAGATGCTCATAAAATTGCTTCTTAACCCTGGACTGATGATGATGGGACATAAATATAAATAATACATCAGTGAATAAAATGTATCTTGTGTCTTCCAGATATATTAAGTTCTTTACAAGGCTTGAGAATTTTAAAAAAGGCACAATTATTTGTATGTAATGCATGTGCATAAACAAGAGGAACATCCTTGAGTCCCAAACTTGGAGAAAGTTTTGAATCTTCTCCCCAGGGCCAAAAAGTAGGTGAATCCTGTCCAGAATGGCTAAAGGATTTGCAGGTCTCTCACCCCTGATCAAGAAGGAAAGTTACCCACTGTGGTCTTGCATGGTGACAGAAATGCCTTCTATTAGTAGCACTCACTAATACAAATAGGCTTATAAAGCCTGTGGAGATTCTCAGTCATCCAGGTCATAGCTCTCTCAAAGGGGCTTTTTGTCAAACAGCAACTGGACTCTTTTTTCCTCGAGGAAGAAGAAGAAAACCTTTCGCTTCTCATCCAAGAAATGTCATCAGTTCTGATGGTGGGAGGGATGGAAGGATAGGTTCTGAAAGGATGGTGTGGTGTGTGTGTGTGGAAATGGATTGTATTTCTTTGCAGTCATCTGATTGTTGGTCCTCTCTCTGAAAGCTGTTGAGACCACTTGGGAGTTTATCCCTCAGGGTCACCTGAATCAGGGTTGGATTGGCTGTGGAATCTTCTTGGAACGGTCATATTTTGGCTCAGCTGCCCAATGCTATTCGAATTGAGAAATTTGCAACACCCAAATTGAATTTACGGCTTCCACACAGACTAATTCAACTCCCATTTACAAAGAAACAAGAGAAGTCACCACAAAGCTTTTCTCACCATGATACTTTATGGCAATCTTCTTCAATATCACAGAAGGAATGACGATTAAAATAAGTACCAGAATTAAAATAGAAGCTCTCTTGCGACCACTTTATTATGTATTTGTATATATAATATATTATGTAATATTTATTATTTGACTCACTGTTTTACTAGCTTAATAAATCAGCCATTATAGGAATCCAGCTGCAATATGTGATTAAAAAAAACCTCTAGGTGACTTATGTGAGCATGTTTTGACTATTTGGGAAGCAACATCTGGATTTTTAGCATCTTAGGCACAAAGCCAGCTGAGTTGCCTTGAGCCAGTTGCTTTCTCTCAACTTTAGGAAGGAAGAAATGGCAAATGACTTCTGAAAAACCTTACCAAGAAAATTCAGGGGATTGTCCAGGAAAAGCTGGAAATAAACACTATATATTCTTGTGTGTAAGCCCAACATTCTTTTCTTGGGAAATAAACCCCCAAAACTGGGTTTGGCTTATCCACAAGACCAGAACTCAGCATTTAAAAAAAAAAGTCTTTAAATGATATTATAAAAGTTTGCATATCTAAAAATTGCTAACAGGTATCAGATGATGCAGCCTTTAAGCTAAAAACTACTAGCTGAGCGGAGGAGATGAACAATTCCATTGCTGCCAGAGAAGGTACATGGACAAAAAAGCCTCCTAAATGTTATTTTCCAAAACAGGTTTCATTTTTTTCTGCTATTTTGGTTGCAATTTTGGACGTTGGTTTATCCATTTCTATTACATGCAAATATATTCCAAATAAGTTCCAAAAATCATTTTGTATTATGTATATTTTCTTTGAAGCCCATCATTATATTACATCGACATCCATTAGTTTACAGTTGCCTTTTCCCAAGATTTTTTTTAAAATGTCTTAATCATTCTTTCGGGCCTAGTTGGTGTTTTCTGTATCCTAACCAGATCCAACCTGACTTAGATTTCTGGTTCAGACAAAGTTGGCCAGGGGCTGCCATCTACAATTTGCTAAATTGGACTTGTGGAGCCCCAGCCTTTCTTTCAATTTCTCAGTCAGTTATTTAATTTTAATGATGCAGCTTAGACAAACCAACTGACCTCTTATAAATCTTCCATGACATTGGAGGATAATTACTTTGTGTTTGTCTTTAAAGAACATGCCAGGGGTAATCCATCACGCTGATGGTTTATAAGAAAAATACAAATCTTATTCTATACAAACAAGCTATAACTGGTTTTTTGCACTATCTCAAAAGTATGGCAGCCTTTACATTTGATTGTCCTAGTTTTCAGATGCTGGCTAGAATCTGGCTACAGGCAATCTTCAACTTATGACCACAATTGAGTTCAACATTTATGCTGCTGAGAAATTTATTAAGTGAGTTTTGTCCCATTTTACGACTTTTCTCTGCACATTTGTTTAAATCCTTCTGTTCCCCAACATCCAGTCAGAGCTGAAGGATGAGCTGAAGTGAAACGTCTTCCAAGAATAAACAAGTTCCCTCTTAAATAAGCACCTTTGGGACAACTATGACTGAGAATCTCCATAGACATTCCTAAAAGTGCATTCTTTTAATTTATATCTGAACTGGCCATCAAAAACTTCTTGGCTATATGGACGTTTGCACCAATGCAGCATGGAAACACTCAAAATTACATTCTTCAAATCTTACTTGCTCTTCCAGCCTGACACAGTTCAAGCTTTGGCATTTTGCAACCTATTCTGGGAAGACCACTTCTCACACAAATGACAAATAATGGTCTTCTCCCTTAATATTATTAATAAAATTCAATCACGAGTCCCTTTGTTCACTTTTTTAAAAAGGTTACATAGGTTTAAGCAGGGCAATTTTTTTTCTCTTATTGAAATATATTAGGCAAATGCCATTCCTGTCATAAAAGCCAATTGATAATGTGATTTGTTGTGTAGCTAATACATAATTCAGAAAGCTTTTTTAAAGACTTTAATACACAAACAGTATTGTTTAATATTTATTGTGTTAACAGAGAAAGCATCAGGTTTAAAAAAAGAGAGCTGTGTAAATGAAATATTTCTGGAAGCTTTTATTCCTGTTTTGGGATTTTGCCAGAGGTTTTCTAGTGGAAAGGTCATTATTTCCTAAGTAATTTTTTACCAGAACGCATTTCTTTAATATGTTCACATGTGTTTTTATTAAGAAAGACTAAGGATTGTATACATGTTAGAAAAAAGTAGTTTCTCTAGTAAATCAAAAGTAGTTTAAAGCCCAAGTAAAATTTGTTAATTTTATATATATACTGGGAGATATATTTTGCTCTATGTAAGATACTTGATTTTTTAAAATGCATATTATTCATTCACCTATTCTTCAAAAAGGCATTATTAGCAAAAAGCTATTGTGTTTATTTAAAGTGAAGAGTCAGACATTTTAATACTGGAGCACTTCTAGGAGTTGTCATTTCTGCAGCTTTAAAATACTTTGGGCAGCCAGAGATTAAAGATAACTTGGGGAGACTATTATACAGTCTGCTGAGCTTCATTAATCATTATAGTGATAACTACATAATTTTCCTAGCATTCCCTTTCCCTATCCATTTGTAAACACTGTTTTCTTTCTCTGTAATTTTCTGTTTAAACACATGATTTGTGTATACTTGTTTGTGTAAACTATACTTCTAAATTGTTTATGACTTCAAGTCTCCTGCCTCATACATCCCTTTGCCCGATCCGCTCCCACAGAGAGGGCTTTCTCAGGGTGCCGTCGGCCGGGCAATGCCGGTTGGCGACACCCAGGGGAAGGGCCTTCTCTGTGGAGGGCCCTACCCTTTGGAACGACTTACCCCCTGAACTACGTACCATCTCAGACCTCCGCCTCTTCCGCCAGTGTCTTAAGACACACCTTTTCCATCAAGCCGGCCTAGCGTAACCTCCCGTTGTAACTGCTCCTAGATAGTTTTAATTTGGGGGATTTTAGTCGATTTTAGCACAGGGTAGGAATTTAATATGTTTTTAAATTTTGTATTTTGTAATATTTGTTGTGTTTTAAATTTCCTGTGCGCCGCCCTGGGTCCTTTCTGGAGAAGGTGCGGGGTATAAATCTAAATAAAAAAAAAAAGTGTTTACTGCAGTGGTGGGATTCACTTACCTTCCCTACCGGTACACAAATGTGAGCGCTTGCACATGCCACATCTGTGCATGCACACCACCTTCTGTAACGTGCAGGGCTTGCACATTATGTTGGAGTGGGTGGACGGAGCCTCCTGCAGCTGCCGCTACCCATTTACTTAAACCAGAGAGAACCAACTAAATACCACCTCTGGTTTACTGAATTATTCTTATTTCTAATCATTTCCAAATTCAGAAGGCAAAGTTATTTTCTTACCAAATGACTGCTTTAGAAAAGCAATTTCTTTGAAGAGCAAAACCAAAGTACATAAACATACATATTGTGGAAGCAAACTGACAAGTTTGTATGCACAAAATAATGCAGGTTTACATTGACAGAAGGATGCCATCTTTGCAAGATCTTCATACCTTCCAATAACCTCCTCAGGCACGGAGTAGCTCTGAGCTTGCACCAGTGTAGGAAACTCCTGCCACCCCATCCTTGGTACACCACTGACACAACCACAGGAAGCCCAAGGTCACAAGGGTGTCAAGAATAGAATGATGGTGATGATGGCAAAATTATTGTTGTTATTCTTGCTGTCTTTGTATTGTTGCTACATCAGAGCAAATTTTGCAATTTTGCAATTGTGGCAGGAATATTAGCCCTGAGGTCCATACTATTCTGATAGTACTATACTAATAGCCTTGAGAACTATTCTATCCCAGGTGGTAGTGTTCCTTTGATTCTATACATTAATAGTGATCCTCTGAAGGTTGGGTCTCAAAAGTAATTCATGGAGGCAAAAGCTGAAAGAAATGTTCACATCCTGGAGCAGGGATATCAAACTCAAGCCCGCGGGGCTGTCCTGGAAACAGTGAAGGACTAGCCCGTAGTGCCTCTCCCAGTGAAAATGGAGTTTGGGACAGCTGCGTATGGCCCTCCCAAGGTCCGTTTTTGCTGGTAGAGGGTTACAGGACGCCGTGGCAGCCAAAAACAGAGCTCAGAAACCCATTTTTGCTGGCAGGGCACTTGGGCCACCACAGGTACCTCTGACATAAGTGAGGTGGCCACAACCACCCAGGCGTCTCGAGGTCAAACCAGAGGTGGGTTCCTACCAGTTCACCTCGGTTCGGGTGAATTGGTAGTGGAAATTGGGCCTGGGTTGCTGAACTGGTAGGAACGGCAGGCTGGCCACGCTCCTGAACCAGTCCCTGGTCACCCACCCACTCAGTCACTCCTCACCTCCCGAGTAGCTTGCCTGCCTAAGCTGCCTTCCCAGTTCCCACATGGTGCCTGCCGTGGGCCCCAACTGAACTGCCGCCTCCTGCCTACAGGTAAGTTGCGCTAGCCCCCCTTCCCTGGAGCTTGTTGTGCCCTCCCCACTGGGCTCACAATCTTACCTTTCCCCATCCCTTGCAGGAGTCCCCACAACCCCATTATGGCTCCCAGGGGGCTTCAAGGATGCCTGCTAAGCCCAAAGTGGGGTACAGGGGGGCATGCTCCATTTTGCTCTCAGGTGATTTTAGGGAGCCCTGCTAGACCCAAAATGGGGCTTGGGGGTGCCTTCAAAGGCGAAAGAAAGAAATCCTCACCATTTGGGGATCGCCAAGTGCACTGAACATGAGTAGAGAGCTTATTGAAAGTGCTGCTAGCTATCCTTGCTCAGGCCAAGCTAATCAATAGTGGAGCTCTAAGAATGGCAGATGATCAATGGGCATGTTCTCCATTTCAAAATGGCTGGCTTTTCTTCCTCCTTCTGGGGTTCTTCACAGGAAGGGAGGAAGGAAAGAAGGAAAAAGAAAGAGCGGATAAAGAAAGGAAGGAAGGAAAAAAAGAGGGAAAGGAGAAAGAGGGAAGGGAATGAATGAGATATAGATGGGTGGGTGGATGGATGGATGGATGAATGGATGGATGGACAGAGGGAGGAAGGGAAGGAGAGAAAAAAGAGAGGAAGGAAGGACCACAAACCTGGCACTAGACTCAGCTTCAGAGGATAATTTGAAACAGCACAGCAATCCAGGGCAGGAAAGGACTTCAGAGGTCATCTAGTCCAACCCGCTGCTTCAGCAGGAGACCTTATATCATCTTGGTTATTTTGGTGCCTCTAACACAGAGGAGAAATTCCCAGAAATCCCCAGGAATTGCTAGCCTCTCCCCACTAGTAAAAAACAACAACAACCTAGAGCAAAAACTTCATGCAATATTAAAAAGCATAGAAAAGGGGGCTGCTGTGTATTGTTTAATGGACTGGGTTGGCTAAATTTTGCCAATTTAGCAGTCCATTAAACTGCTAAATTGGCAAAATTTAGGCAACCCAGTCACATGACCACGAAGCCACCAAACCACTCCCATCTGGTCACACGACCACCAAGCCACACCCATAAAATAAGCCACTCCGGTAGTAAAAAATTGAAACCTACCACTGGATCAAACACAACTCTTATGTGGCCCTCAATGCAATCAAGCTTGACACCTCTGTCTTAGAGAAACCGATTGAGTTCTGTCTCTTTATGTTAGTCTGCTTATATTCCAAGATCTTCCACCTCTAACAACAATACTAAAGGGTATACAGTAGAATAAGTGCAAATGGTATGGATTTCCAAATGTTCCTAACTGTATTATTGATCAATGTTTCCTGGAATCCAGGCTCCAAAAGTCAAAATTCCAAGTTGGTTGGTTGTTTCCTGGACCTCAGAGTTATCTTTATCAATGCTTTATGATAAAGTAGGGCTGTCAGGCTGTAAAGAAATTCTTGGGTTTCCTCATCCATCTTTCTGACAGAAGACAGTGGGGTAGTTGCCAAGGCTAAAACATCTATTAAATGTGGCAACATTTTGGGGGGGAACACTCTGGAAGATTAAACATTTTGCATCAGCGGCATCAAGAAAATGAACTTTTGTAAACTATCAAATTAGCTCCTAATATCTTGATACCTGACACAGATGGATAATCATTCTTCATCTTGGTTGCCCAATGCTGTTGGCTTTAGCATTGATACATTCTCTTTAAAGAAACAACATTAATAGCTGAATATGATAATTTTTTGCCTGTCACCTGGTGCTAAAAATAAACGTTTGAACTTTCTCATGTCATTTGCTAAAACAATCATTACTAAACTCCATGATGTAATAAAGCAGCAGGGTTGAGCTACATTTTAAAAAACGTTGTTGATTTTTCTAAGAAATAGGCAAACGTAGCTCCCATTTTGAGTTAAATAACCACACGCCTTTGTTTTTAATCGGTTAACAATTATGCTGAAGATATCTACAGCCTGATTTAAAATTGTACAAAATGAAAAGCCATTAAAAATGGAACAGGTTGAAATGGGAGATCTGTGTGGAAAATGCAACCAAAGCTAGTAGATTAAAGAATAAAGAAAAAAACAAACCAATTTAGGTAATAAATGTTTTACCTAAATTATCAAACATTTCTGGAAACTGCTTCTGCAGCAAGAAACTATTTTCTTAAGACTAAAAATTAATTTCTATCCATAAGTGTTGCTTAATGTATTTTCTAATTACCACCATGATCATCATCCAGATTATAAAGCATTATTTCTCGCCCTTTAAGAGACAACGCAGTCCTTTCAGCAGTTCCAAAAAGGTTTCACATCTCTTTGCACTGTTCATGTGATTCTGAGGTCACAGGTAACACCTGGCCTCAATGACTCTCAGAAAGAATGCTTGCAGATGACTGCAAGGACTATAAATCCTTCCATTCCCCACCATTCAGTCAGAGCTGAAGTTTCTTGGATGAGAAGTGAAATGTCTTCAAGGTGAAACAAAGGAAGTCCAGTTGTCTCTTGAAAAAGCACGTTTGGGACAACCATGACCTGGATGACTGAGAATCTCCATAGACCTTAAGATGAGAGGACAACTCCCAGAATCCCCCAACCAGGGAACGAAACTTTAAGTCCAAATATGTTAAAGTTGCCGAAGCTTAGAAATATTGTTATAAAGGAATATCAGGAAAACTGGATGGTTTATCTAGCATTGTATTACAGCTCAGTACAACACTATGTAGATTAGGGAGAGAAACTGGACAATGGCCACCTAGTGAGCAGGGATTTGCATCTTTAGCAATTGTAGGATTACCGTACATTAAACAGAATCTTGCAAATCTGAAAGCATCTCTCTTCTGTCCCCCACATTTGCTGTCCCCCAAATTAGGGAGGGCCCTGTCCAAGATGCTTTCTTCCCCCAGCTCTCCTTTGGATTTACATTTCATTTACCAGACAGTTGTTGAGCTTGCGGTTCTTCCTGCCGTCCCTCAAGGTCACTCCCTCTCACATGTTAACACATATGTTGTAACACAATCGATGAATCAAAAGCTAATTAAATGAATACTGTAATGTGCACACGTCCAGAAAGAGAAGCTGTAAACTTCCTTTAGCTTGTCTCTGCCTCCTGTCCAAATCTATAGACCAATTCGGGCTTCAGTGAAGGTGTTTTGGTCTCCATTTTAAATGAACTTTAAAAATGTCCTACGGATTGAAACCACAGTATCCAAGAGCATAAGGTTTGATGGAGGCAGACATCATGCATCGCAGTGGCTTTTTGGACAAGAGTCACAATAATTACAACCTTCTCTTTGTTCCTGTAAGCCCCCCTTTCCCTCAAATTGCCAGAGGTCTGCAAAACTTCAATTGCCCTAAAATTCAATTAACCTTACAGCTTAAGAATATCTAAGAATGAAATGGAACAAATATGAAAGGAATCATGGGCGCTTTCAAGTAAGTAATTTGATGAGAGAAACATGGTTGACATGGTAGTTATCTGATCAGTCAGGCTGGGCAGGCAGAAAGGGGAAATTCTATTTATTTCTATCCACAGATAAACCCTCAAAACATCAAAATATTATGGATGTCGTGATATTTATACTCCTGTGAAACAGACCTCTTATATTTCTATCATGTTCTAATTAACTTTAGCATAGCAGGGGAGCCTTCGGTAGCATTTTCCAGTGACACATTCATGTCTTAAAAGGATCACAAACAATTTATCATAGCAAACAGACATGTCTAACTTGCTGAGAAAGAAATATTCTAAAAGTTTGAGAGAAAGTGGGCATGATTGGTTTGGGGAATTTTATTTGATATTACTTTTTCTATTAACCAAAAGTAAGAAGATGATAGCATGCAATATAGTTATATAATGTATGGGCATAACATGCCTAAATATTTGATTTAGCTCACTGGAGGTGGCTGGGATGTTATGTGAATGTAGAAATCATTGCCAGGCCAATAATTTCATTGGCAAACTGGGATCGTATTCATACACAATCATACATGTCTTTAAAAAGGTGTAATCATGTATTGCTTTCTAAGACTAGATTCTCAGTCATCCAGGTCACATTTGTCCCAAAGGTGCTTTTTAAAGAGGGAACTGGACTTTCTGTTTTTTCTTTGAAGACATTTCGCTTTTCATTCAAGAAGCTCAAGGAGTTAAAGAAGCTCCTTGGATGAGAAGAGAAACGTCTTCAAAGAAATACCAGAAAGTCCAATTGCCTCTTGAAAAATTACCTTTGAAACTTGACAGGTGGATAAAAATGGCAAATCCATAATAGTAATACTTTATTGATTAGCCATGAGGCTATAACAAAACACAAAATACAGAACAATAACACTATACAAACATACTGTAACAAAATACAGTAAAACCAGAACTTTGCAAATTTTCTTTTTTTGCAAATCCCAAAGTAAAGAGAAGGAAAAAGTGGTCGTGATTATAGTTACAGCTGACTTATATAAAGTGATCGTGGATGGATTGTAAAACAAATGAAAGTTTGGTTTGATCAATTAGAAAGTAGATGGAATTTTAAGAGTGTAATAGGTATGATTTCATCAGGCATATTAAATGACCTTGTTTAATTAATAGCATATTAAAATATACTAAATCTTGTTTCTATGAATTCTTAAGTATCACTATTTTATCACTTATAGGCAATCCAAGCAATTAACTTTATTACTATAACAATCTTGTCTCAGACACCCAATGTAAAAAAAACCTCAGGCTTCTTTATACCGCAACCCAATTTTAAAACGTTTAATCCAAAAAATCTGATTGAAATTAGAATAGCAAAACCATCAAATTAAGAAACAAAAGAGTTTAAGATAATTGTCAATGTTAAACTTTAAAAGAATCATTGAATATTGGCTTCTTTAAAACAACATCACATGCCATGAAAACCTGTTCCCTTCACATGCCAAGCGCACTTAAAGAAACATATTGCTAATCATGTAATCATGGTATTGGGCAACCCATACAAAACAGCATCAATAACTGGAGCATGAATTAGAGTCTGGTTTGACTGAGTGGGACTTTTGCTTTGATCTTCTTTCTCAACTCCAAAGGAATCAGGTGATCCTGCCAGAATAGAGCAAAATTCGAGTTACATCCTAAGACTGCAAGATTTCAAGAGCCTAGGCAAGTCTTTTGAAAAAAATTATTGAGATTTTTCTATATACATTTAGTGAAATTGAGTTCAGGATATTTGTTTTTGTTTTCTTCAACAGCCAGCCAGTATGATACAGTGATTAAGATGTTGGACTGGTACCTATGAGTCTTCCTTCAGCTACAGAAGGATGTTTGGGTCAGTGGTGATCTCAATATAATGTACTTTATGGGTTGTTGTGAGAGCAGTGTATTTTCATGCATGCCTATAAGGTGGCGTTGTGCTATGTAAGTTTCCCTAAGCTCCTGAAGGAAAGCCACGATAGATATTAAACAAACAAATGTTCAGACCCATACAAGACCCAGAGTTGCATTCAAGCACTGTATTATACATAAAGCCCCTATCCCACTTCCTTGAGCTTGTTTGGAGGTTCTAGCAGGGGAGCGCAGCTATCGTATACCCTTGACTAAAGATTGGTACATTCCTTCTATCTGGGATGGTCGTCCTATTCCACCGAATGCGCAGCTTCAGGAGGGACGCACATGGAGCGGTGAGGGAGGAAGGGGACACCCGCCTAGCCAGCCAGATCAGCCGAATTGACCCTGGCGATCAATGGGGTGACAGATGTCGCAGCCAGATCGCCCTCACATCCACCCAATCCCACTTCCTGTTCAGGCAATACCTGATTAATAAGCTTCATTTACCTAGGAAAAAGGTGTCATTTAAAGAAGTATTATTAGTAACCATAGAACTGTCATTTTGTTAGAAAGTAAGGCAGTGCCTATTTACTTGGAAAAGGCACACTTGTTGGCCACCAATCCCTGTATGAGTAGGGATTGGTGGCCAACAAGAGTTCCCTGACAGGTTTATCAGCAGACAGTTGTGAGCACATGTGTTACATTATTTTTGTATGTTTCAGTGTCATGTGTATAAAGGCACTGAGCCTCTTCTGACAGGCCATTGTTTCTTGATTCAGGATTAGCTTTGCGTTTTGGCATTTCGCTGGCGTTTTAAAGATTACTGAAATCACAAAAGAATTGCATGTATTAAGCTCCAAAATCAGCTCATAGAATAACCTGTGACCTGAAACTGTGTTACTGCAAAGGTTAAAGTAGTCTCTAAATTCAATACTAAAAGCTAGAAAATATCAAAGGCCAGCTAATGGTAAGGCTACCTGTCAGGAAATTCTGCCTTCTAGATGATTGCCAGAAATTGTCTTGACAAACAAAACCTATTCAGAATATACAGAAATCTCTTATCTCTAGTGAAACAGAAACCAGGTAACATTTATGTGACTGAGTAATGCATTTCAAGTATGAAGTTGGTATTGTAAGTTACAAATCCATCTGGTGGTGATACTGTCTAACCCACATTATTAATAGCAATAGCACTTAGACTTATATACTTATATACCTCTTCATAGCGCTTTACAACCCATTCTAAGCCATTTAAAGAGTCAGCAGATTGTCCCCAATAATCTGGATCCTCATTTTATCAACCTCGGAGGGATGGAAGGCTGAGTCAACCTTGGGCCAGTTAAGATTAAACTGCTGGCAGTTGGCAGAGTTAGCCAGGAATACTGCATTCTAACCCCTGTGCCACCATGGCTTTCTTATCAAGTAGTAGGTTGTGGTGAACTTTATCAAATGCCTTACTGAAGTCCAAGTAAATTATATCTATAGCATTTCGCTGGTTCACCAATTTTGTCACTTTGTCAAATAATTTGATAAGATTTGTCTGGCATGATCTATTTTTGACAAATCCAAATCTTGCTCTAGGTGTTTGCAGATTTGTTGCTTACTTATCTTTTCCAGAATCTTTCCGGGTTTGGTGTCAGGCTGAAAAGTCTGTAGTTTCCTGGATCTATCCCCCCACCCTTTTTTGAAGATGGGAACCACATCAGCTCTTTCCCAGTCTCATCAGCTCTGTTAGGGGTGTAATCCATTTGATCTTGGTGATTTGAACTTGTCTAGAGTGGATAGGTGTGCTCTAATCATTTTCCTGCTTACATTCCTAATCTTTATTTTACGGTATTTGTTTTTTGGTAGGTTGGACTGTTTTTTTTAACTTTTGTGTAAAGACAGATGCCGTATTTTTTGTTCAAATTATTTTGCAATTAGCTTCCACAGTCCCTATCTCCATGTTGCTACTTTCTACATGGATGAAATTATATATTACAGTACAATTCAGGAATATGCTTTTATATTATAAAAAGAAAATAAAAAAATAAACAGTTTACTTTGTGGTGTCTTATCCCAGACAGTTCTTTTCTTCTGAAGAATACGAACAGTCTGTCCAGTTGTTTTGCCTACTTTTATTAAATCTGTAAAACAAGAGCAGTTCCTAAATTAAGGCTCACATATGTACACAATAAAACATATGCAGATTCAACATATAATATTATATGTGTTACACATTGGCTTTAGGCATTGACTATATATAAAACACCCCACCTCCCACCCATGTAAATAAATAATTTCTAGCATCAATCTATAGGTAGTCCTCATTTAGTGACCACAATTGGGACAATTCAGTTATTAAGTGATTATTAACTGAAACCACAACTGGGCTTATGATCTCACTTCACAGCTTTGTTTTGCTTAACAGACTTGCAAAGGTTGTAAATATAAGGAATGGTTGCAAGGTTATTTTTTCATCATGTTGTAGTTACGAATAATTGCTTGTATAAGGCAGTCACTAAGTGTGGACTACTATTGCAACCTTACTAGGGCAAACAGCAGTTGCAGGCAATGGTTTGCAGTTTTCTTCAAAGCTAGCTTAGGGCTCTGACCTGGATTGTGACTATTCTCTGCTTTTCATTTTAAATGCAAAATAAATATTTGATTCAAGCATTTTTGAAAGTACAAACTTGATTGGAGAAATGCCTGTTCAGAATTTGGACATAATCAAAAAATTGCTGGAGATAGAGGTACTGCTTGTCACTTATTAGAAATGAACCAAGCCCTTAATTTGTGCTGCTATTCATTATCTGTTCTCTAAGGTCATGGATCTTGGATTCAAAATGGCTACACTTTGGCTGGCATGAACCCACATTTATGGTGGTTGACTCTGTTGCAAAAGAATCAACAGTGATTTGTTCAAACTTAATACTTTATCTGAGTTAACAGGCCGGATCTACATTTAGGCTGGACTAGTGAAATACATTGATTTCTGGATTTCATTGTATGTAGCAATGTTAATTTCCTAATAAGCACACTTCAGTTTTCAGCCTACATTCAGGGAAAACAAAGTAAGATTCTGGCTTGAGTTGTTAAGAGGGGAGCCTCCCTACATATTATAGTTATGGTAAGGATCTGCCCTTAAAGATTTGTTATCAAAATGTTCTACAATTGCTGGTAGCAATAGGAAGTGCTTGTCTCAGCATCTCTTTCCTTGGAAAACTAGCATTTGACAATCACCTGTTCCAGAAAACCTCTAGAAATCCAGATGATTCACTTTCTAAAATTAGAGCTATTACTCAAAACAAAATCATATGTAATAGAATCTTGCTTTTCATTGAGATTGCTTTTACATACTTTCACATAAACTTTCTAATCGCATTGTATTTTCTTGCAGCGTAGTAAACCATTGGTTGATTATGACAGAACGCACTCCAATAAGGCTTAGAATGATTGCAGTTTCAGTTGTCTTCTCCAGAGACAAGCGAAAAGAGCTAAAAAAAAGTTATTAAGAAACTTAAAACATAAAACGGCAAGCATTCTTGAATAACATGAATACAAAAGGCAAACACAAGGGCATTCATACTTTGTCATTACAGCCAGACTGCCAAGATGTTATTGTAATTTTCTTACTTGTTCCTCATCAGTACACCGGGGGGTGGGGGTGGGGAGTAAATATGGGATGCGCAAGCTATGAAAAGCTGTAACATGCTATGTACATGTTAAGGACATGCATGAAACATATAGTTTTGTTCAGAATAAAAGTGCCTCATTTGGAATGTTCCAATAAGACTATTCAGAGTTCACAAGTGCTGTATCCGAACAAAATCTGAACAATTCAAGTAGCTTTTTTAAAAATTTGAAACAACGTTTTTGGGACACACTTTCTGTTTTGAGAAGGTAACACTGAAAACCGGCATGACGAATTTGAAGCTCTGTTGTTTTAATCAAAACTTATGTTTTGTTCCATTCCTCAAAGCAATCAGAACATATACTGTATATTATGTCTGGGTTTGCAATACTGAAATTCCAAGGTCAAAGCATTGTCAGCTCAGAGGCCATTTTTTTCTTTGGATCTTCAGGGCTGCCACTCTTAGTGCTGTGAGAAACCGGGAGCAGTGATTGCATGGCGTTGCAGAGATATCTAGCCATAACAACATTCCTTTCTCAAGGACATTCAGCCTGCACCTGGAGTGGTATGACTGGGAGGCATCTCCAATTGGGAAAGTGCATTGATTGGACCATGTGATGGACATGTGGGTGCTGGGCAGGGGCTTGGACTTTCATTTGGGTGGGGAAAACCTGAAAACTTTCAGATTCATGTTTTCCCAGATGTGTCAATATGGCCTCTCTAATAAAATGGAACTTTGAGGCACTTCTTGCCTCAGGGTCTTCTTTCGTTGGGGGTGTTCCTTGGAACACTGACAAGCATTTTATTTATTCCCAAGGTGTAATATAAGGTCAATGTGCAAAATTGTTGATAAATTATCTAGATGTGTTTAAGTCACAGATGAAAATAATATTTTAGTAAGTATAAACAAATAGCAATTTGGTATCCATGACACAATGGACTCAGCTACATGTTTCCATAATGCTTCAATTCTACCCTGGATTTGAGGTGGGCTGCTCCCAGTTTGCCCCAGTTCGGCCGAACTGCTAGTGGAATTCAGGCATGGGTTGCAGAATCAGCAACGACCCAGGCCTGCCATGCCCCTGAACTGCTTTCCTTGCGGCCGCTGGGCCACCATCATTTTGAATTTAGTGACTGCGCATGCGCAGTTCACTGTAAATTGTTCTGTGCATGTGTGAAGAACAATGTACATTGAACAGCACAGATATGCATGAGCGAAGTGAGCGAGCCCACGGGTCGCGAACTGTTAGTAAAACCAGCAGCAACCCACCCCTGCTCTGGATAACAGATCTTCTGGGGTAAATTTGAAGATGCTCATGGGGATATGATGGACAGTTCTACTGCAAGTAGTAGCGCATTTTAATCTAGTAGATCAACCCTGAGATTTTAGGTTTGAAAAAAAGGAATGAGAAATTTAACTGTCAATAGAAACAAACCTAACATGAGCTGCTTACAGTGGTGCAGTGGTTAAAATGCTTCTGCTTACTGCCAGCTGCCTGCAATTTGGCAGTTGAATCTCACCAGGCTCAAGGTTGACTCAGCCTTCCATCCTTCTGAAGTAGGTAAAATGAGGAGCCAGATTGTTGGGGGCAATATGCTGATTTTGTAAACCGCTTAGAGAGGGCTGGAAAGCACTGTAAAGCGGTATATAAGTCTATTGCTGTTGCTAACAGACATGCTTTACAATAGTAAAAGTATATTGCTGTATATTAAATTACACCTATCATAAAATGGAAGGCTTAATGGAACTTTATATTGCATTCCTTTCTTTTGCATGATCTATGTTGTAACATTGATTTTACCTTTTTCCTTCATCTTGGTTTCTTAATCGTATAAGACTAGGTTTGGAATGCACACGTCCTGAAAGTACAATCAATTGGCATTCTGAGGAAGAAAGAAACAGCAAAGCTGAGGTGAGTTCAGGAGCATCTTACGATGTTTTTAAGGCAAACTCTTCCTGAGCTATTCTTAAAGATCAAGGAATCTCCAGAATCTTGTGGTATATAATACCCGGGGCATCAAAAGAAGGGAGGGCATCTTCTGGCAGATAGTAACAGAGGTTACCTTGGGCAAATAGAAAGCTATGAAGAGATTTGGAAGAAAGAAACAGGGAAATAGGGAAAAAAGAGCTGAAACAACTGTCAAAATCAAGGAGCCTATGGGAAACAATATAATTTCAGAGCAGCATTTCACAACAGTAAGACTCAGTCAGAACTTCAAGGAATTACAAAAGGAAGCAGAATGTCTATTCTACTAGCTTCAAGTCCTTTACTCTCTCATCTCAAAGTATCCCTCCAACTAGTGGTGGGTTCTAAATTGTTTTACTACCGGTTCTGTGGGTGTGGCTAGGTGGGGCGGGGGTGTGATTGAGTGGGCGTGGCCCACTCGACCACTCACACACACTCAGTCACATGACTCCACCATCAAGCCACGCCCACTGAAACGGTGGCAAAAATTTTTGGGATTCCGATGTAGGGAAGGGGGGGGGAGAAGAGAGGGGAAAAAACTCCCTAAAATTGACTGCTAGAGGATTTAAAGTGTGGAAAAGCCATAAGTTTCCTAGAAGGAATCGAAGCATTTAACTTTGCAGCTGTGAGGCCATGCCTGTGTTTATAAATCCAGAGAACAACGGGAAGGAAAAGATGGGAGATAGGAAAAAATGCAGGCGGGGGCCATGGGAAATTGCCTGCATTTTTTCCTATTTCCCATCCTTTCCTTCCTGTTGTTCTCTCCCCACCCCACTTGCCCACTGGATTTAAACACAGGCATGGCCTTTAGACTGCAAAGTTGAATGCTTCGATTCTTTCTAGAAAATTTATGGCTTTTCCTGGCTCTGTGCTCTGCAGCCCACGGCTGGGCCCTGCTTGGCTGGGCGCCTCCTGTCACCACCGCTCAACTTACACATTGCAGGAATTTGATGAAGCTGAGCGGCTCCTTGGCAGGCCCCAGATCCAAACTAAACCCGGACATTTCAAAATTGCCACTACAGGTTCTTCAGAACTGGTCAAAACCTGCTGATTACCACCTCTGCTTTATCTCCTTTTCCTCTTACTTGTTCTCTATTTCTGCAAATCCAGAGATTAGCAAATAGAGGGTCCTTTTTTATTTTGGAAAAATAAAGAGGGAAGTCAGTTAAAGTGACAGAGAAAGAGAGAAGAGGCAGAAATGGGTGAAACAAAGGCTAAGTTGTCCCAGCAAAACCACAACACTGTCAATACAGATAATCCTTGACTTATGACTATAATTAGGACTCTAATCTCGCGGATCTGACCTATGTTTCTACAGCCCTTCCCACTCTCCTTCATGCATGGAGGAAATGCTTTCGAGGGGTTGCAGAAAGAAGGGCCAAATATTTGGGATCTGACTTCTCTTTCTGATGCTTTTTGAAGGAGTCTCCCTCTCCTGTGTGTACAAGGGAAACACCTTTAAGGTTCTGCAAAAGCAGGGCTCAGATCTTTGGGATACGATCTTGGGATTCTGGGAGTTGAAGTCCACAGGACTTAAAGTCGCCAAGGTTGAGAAACACTGTCTTAGGGGTTTACATATAAATGCAAACTTCTTTAATTCTAAAATCAATGGACAAATGAAAATTTTGGTATCATACTGAATTTACCCTTTTTCAAATAATGTGGTTCGCTAATTTAATTATGTCTTTTAAAAGCTTTCTTTTAACTTTTATATATTTGTTTTTATTTTGGCTGTACACCGCCCTGAGTCCTTCGGGAGTAAGGCGGTACAAAAAAACCAATAAACCTAAACCTAATTAAAAATGGATAAAAGGAAAAGGATTGTTTGAAAGTGGAAATATTGGTCCTGTAGCGTAACAACTCCTGGTCCTGTAGCCCTTTGGAGGAGTTCTCCTCCCCTTCGTGCAGGGGTAGGAGAACTCTTTGGAGAGGCTGCAGAAACAGGGCTCAGCTCTTCAGGATTTAATCTCTCTTCTTGTAGCTCTTCGGAGGAATTCCTTACTGTCTTGGGGGTGGGTGGGGTGGGAAGGAATTTCAAGTCTGTGACAGGAGGCATCAGCTTTCAATCTTCCCCAACAGTTTCCCTATTGACTTTCTAGAGAAGCTGGGAGAGAAGATTGCCAATGAGGATCACATGATTGCAGGGTCCTTGGCAATTGGCCATAAATGTAAATACATTGCCAAGCATCCAGACTGTGATCATGTGACCACAAATGTTTTAAGATGGCTTACACCCTTTCGAAGCCCGCTGTACTTTTGGACTCTTGTTAAACAGCTAATCATAAGTTGAGGGCTATCTGTATGGAATAGGAACATAATAATGCATCCGAATCAATGAAAAAGAAATACATTCTGCAAAAAGAAAGGAAAGAGCTTTTCGGGCTTAAGTGAATCACCTGGGATGTTCATAGCAACTATCTTGTCAAGTGCTACGTGGGAGAGGAATCTTGCCATTGCAGAGAAAAAAAGCATACTGCAGTTATTCAATATGTATTCCCATTCTGTGTAACTGCAGGAGGGAAAAAAAATAACATTATTTTCCATTTAGACGGAAAACCACAACAAAGTGTGCTATACGATAACAAATGCAACCTTCATTACGAGGGATCTCTCTCTTTTTCTTTCTCTCTCTCTCTCTCTTTCCTCCCTTGCACCTTTCTTGGCTTCAAAATGGTCTGCCATTGTGTTCTTCCTAGCATCAAAAAAGAGTGACTGGGCCAAGGCCACCCAGGAGGTTTTGTGCATAGAAGTCACACTCACCTGGCAATGCCAAATTGTTTACTCCAGCCAGTCTAGAATACTTCTACGGTTAATACGGGATGGAAAGCACTTCATAATTTAATCTTTAGAGATGTCATAGAAAATCAGCATTAGAGACTGATATGCTATTTGGAATGGATCTCTACAGCATATTATTTCAATCAGTTTTCTTAAGGTCCACTTCGGTGCTTTTGTCACAAATGGCTGTAGCACTCTGGACAGTATCCTAAAGCAGGGGTCTCCAACCTTTGCAACTTTAAGTCTGAAGGACTTCAGCTCCCAGAATTCTCCAGCGAGCAAAGCTCTTCAGACTTAAAGTTGCAAAGGTTGGAGACCCCTGTCCTAAAGTATCCTGAATCCTATTCATTTCAAAATGAGTTTGGAAAATTTTGAAAACTGATCACAAGTATTGTGATTCTTTCCATTAAAAAATGTAGTCTATTCTTTTAAGACTAATTGTTTTCTGAGAAATCTCTTAGGGCAGTGTTTCTCAACCTTGTCGAATTTAAGTCCTGTGGACTTCAACTCCCAGAATTCCCCAGCCAGCTGTGCTGGGGGATTATGGGAGTTGAAGTCCACAGGACCTAAAGTTGCCAAGGTTGAGAAACACTGTCTTAGGGGTTTACATGTGAACGCAAACTTCTTTAATTCTAAAATCAATGGACAAATGAAAATTTTGGTATCATACTGAATTTACCCTTTTTCAAATATTGCAATTTGGTTCGCTAATTAAAAATGGATTAAAGGAAAAGGATTGTTTGAAAGTGGAAATATTGGAATTGAGTTCTAGCGTAAGAACTGTTGGTGGAATTGCAAATAATGAAGCTAGGAAAAAGGCACCACATATGGGCAAAAGCCTGGACTGTATACTATTTGTGGAATTTACTTATATATTGCTCTGTATTTATTAAGTGTGGTTCCAAAAAAGAGTGAGAAATAGAACTATAGATAGCAAGAGCAGTCTGTCTTCATGAAAATGATATGAGCCATATCATCATGGGAAATTCATCCTAAATATGTCTATTAGGGTAAACTGCACACAAAAATGCATGACTGTAAACATTTCCCCCCAAAATACGTATATTTTAATGTAAATCTTTTTTAAAAACCTCCTCAGGTTTTCAGCAAATGAAACTAAACAGATTCACAAAAAATGGAAAAAAAATGGGAATAAACAGAAATGAATTCACCTCTTCCTAATAAACATACATACCATGGAACGTGTATATCACCCATTATGCCTTCCCAACGAATGGTATATGGCTCAAATTTTTCTAGGATTGTTCTAAAATTGTTTGCAGGATTTTCCACTGCTATATAATTAAAAAAAAAAAGATATTAGCATGAGTTAGATTTTCTAAATCTAAATAGTTCTTAATTTGTGTGTAAATAAGCACACAAAAATTAGATCTCTGATATTTCTCCCTAAGTGGCCTGCACAAAGATTTGTAATGCTTGATTTCATAGTGGATAGTAATACACAGAAGTTGTAATTATCACGTTGTCCACATTACAATAAGGGAAACCAGTCAGGAAATATGACCAATCTACTTTGTTGTAATCAGTGGTGGGTGTAGCAGGCCTCCCTGAAGCCCCCTAAAGCCAAAACGGGTGTTGAACCTCCACCCTATTTTGGGTCTAACAGGCCTCCTTGAAGTCCCCTGGGAGCCAAAACGGGTGAAGGGAATGCTGCCCCCCCTATTTTGGGCCTAGCAGGCCTTCCTGAAGCCCCCTGGGAGCCATAATGCGGCTCGTGGGGACTCCGAAAAGCGGCAGGGGAAGGTAAGTTTGCGGTAAGGTTGCGAGCCCGGTGGGGACTGTGGGGTGGTGGTGGTGCAGCAAGCTCCGTGGAGGAGGGGGCTAGCGAGACTTACATGCAGGCAGGAGGAGACAGCTCAGTTGGGGTGCAGGGAAGGGACCACATGGCAACTTAGGCAGGCAAGCTGCTTGGGAGGTGGGAAGTGACTGGATGGGGTGGGCGGGCAGGGCGAATGACTGGGGAACTGGTTTGGGGGTGTGGCAAGTCTGGGTCGTTACCAGTTCCAGCGACCCAGGCCGCCAAGCCATTACCTGTTCGGCTGAACCAGTCCGAACCGGTAGGAATCCATCACTGATTGCAAGGCTTCATTAACAAAATCTTGCAAGTCTGAATGACCCATGGTGGTGCAGTGGTTAGAATGCAGTACTGCAGGCTACTTCTGCTGATTGCCTGTTGCCAGCAGTTCGGCAGTTCAATTGTCACCAGCTCAAGGTTGACACAGCCTTCCATCCTTCCAAGGTGGGTAAAATGAGAACCCAGATTCTTTTGGGCAATATGCTGACCCTGTAAACTGCTTAGAGAGGGCTGGGAACACTGTGAAGTGGTATATAAGTCTAAATCTAAGTGCTATTGCTATTTCTCATGGTTAACAAATAATTTGACCAGCCTTACCATCTTCTCTCCCATCATTATATGGATCCACAATATCTGAGACAAACAATTAAGAATCTGTAACTGAGGTGAGAAATGAGTCAAGGTGAACTGGGCTATTGTATATTCCCTCCCTGTAAGAAACCCACAACCACAATATTACAGGGAAATAGGCTAGGTATGAAGAACAGGCCAACAGAAAGTATCTCTTTCAAAGAAATATTAACAGCACCCCAACTCATCTGAATGTATGTAAATGTAATTTCATGTAAATTCATCAGCACCATCTGATCCTCTCCTCCTCCTCTGTGCCTTCCCCCCAAATCCTTTTTGTTCTTTCCTGTTTGTGGGTTAGCAGATTCCCATTCCACATGCTCCAGTTTGTGGTGCCTGTTCTCCCATCATGAAATGGCCTCCTTTCACATCTGCGTAACAGCAATTCACTTTTCTTTTTTATTATTCAAAACTCACGCTCAATAACTCCTCGCATTTATGCCTCCTTAGGTGGGAATACTAGCAAACATTCACTTCACTTTTGTATCTTTGCCTTAATTCTAATTTTATCCCTGTTGAGAGTCAAGAAGGAAGCTTTAAAACATCTTCTTTTGCCAGATTTCTGAATCTTAATTTATTATGAGCTGCTGCTATATATTTTATGTTTACACAGCCATATGTTTTATAGTTTTGTTTTTATTTTGCAAGCTACCCTTATGATTTGTGTATACAGAAATAGTATAAAATAACAAATATACATATATTATGAGGAACTTCCTTGCATTTCTGCAGTAGTCATTAATGTCTATTAAGAGTGCATTTTCTTAGATCTGAAATTTGATATTCATTCATTCATTCATTCATTCATTCATTCATTCATTCATTCATTCATTCATTCATTCAAGAAACCCATGGTAACATATCCATTATTCCCTCCAGTGGGAACCTTATTTATTAAAGGTCTTATGAAAAACTCATTCTTTGGACATTCTATTTAATGAACAGCTTATTTTTAAAGGATACATTTCACATTGTGGACATCAATGGAAATACAATTGGGTGGTAGAATACGGTTAAGGCTTGGCTGTTTTATAATGAGAAACATTAATTTGGCATGCAATAACCCCACCTCTGGAAAAAAAACTCCTCTAAACAAACACCTAATTTGAAATTCAAAGAAAGTACTGTATTTTTTGGAATATAAGACGCACCTTTTTCCCTCAAAAAAGAGGCTGAAAATCTGGGTGCGTCTTATACATTGAATACACTCTTTTTTACCTCCTGAAACCCACGCCCTTCACCAAAATGGCCGTGCATAGCCTTTAGAAGGCTTTCAGAGTGCTCCTGGGGGCTGGGGAGGGCAGAAATGAGTGAAAAACGGGCCATTTTTTAGCTCAATTGTGCCCTCCACCCCTCAGGAGCACTCTATAAGCCTCTTAAAGGCTGTGCATGCCCTTTTTTGACAAAAAACAGGCCTGTTTTTGCAAAAAATAGGCCGTTTTTGGGAGGTCTGCAGAGTGCAAAAACTTTTTTTAAAATTTGTCTCCTAAAAATCTTGGTGCGTTAAGGCGCACTGCGTTTTATACTCTGAAAAATACAGTAAATAGGACCGAGCTATTTTATTAATCTAAGTAAACATAATTTTATGCTTCTCCATAGGTATTTCAATATGCAATGAAGAACCCAGTGGTTTTTTTTCTTGTTGGATTATACCTAAAGACATCACATTTTTACCTAGAGTTATAACTACCAGGAGTGAAGAGAAAAGGCTGAAGATGGACAAACCTTATGAGGAACTGAGCTGAGTGAGCAAAATTATATGTTTCTCTCAAGTTATTCTCAATTTCCCCCTTATTCTGCTCTCTATTAAACATACATATACTGAAAATGTCTAATTAACCTTTTAAATAGGAAATTAAACAAAAAACAAAAAAAATGTTTAAAATGTAATTTTTTCCAGTACATGAACATGAGATTTCAACTGAAAATCAGGTTTCCTTCTTTGGTTTGTTACAGGATTTAGGACTCTTGTAAGAGCATAGCAACTCTAAACTAATATGTTTGACCCTGCCCTCAGGCTCAGTCTGGTTATCTCAGCACAGTCCTAGTTATAAGGACTGCAACAGATGACACATATGCTATACCACTTATTTCACTTGCACAGCTTTATACAAATATCTGATTGTGAAGATAACCAATTTATCAACAATATACAATTAATAACAATTTCATTGTATTTATTTTGTACAATGAAAATAAAGACTATACTAAGAATGCAAATGTGCTTGCGCCTACATGTGCTGATTGGGAAAAATGCAACTGCCCATTGTCTCAGTGTCCACTGTTGTGAGGTTTTGGGTACAGGGAAGAATAGTTGTTTTTCATTTTTCCTGGAATGTATAGATTACATTAAAACTCCTAGTTTGCTACTGCTGCAGAGGTGGTATTCAGCAGGTTCTGACCAGTTCTGGAGAACCGGTAGTAGAAATTTTGAATAGTTTGGAGAACCAGTAAATACCACCTCTGACTGTCCCTACTCCCACCTATTCTCTGCAGTGGTGGGTTGCAATTTATTTTACTACTGGTTCGCTTGTGCGTGCATGCGCAGAAGTGTTTGGGTGGTTGGCCGGAGCCTCCTGCCACCACTACCAGTTTTCCCAATTTGGGGCAAACCAGCAGCAACCCACTTCTGATTCTCTACCTCCTGAGTCCCAGCTGATCAGAAGGAAATAGGGATTTTGCAGTAACTGTCCCTAGGAATGGGGTGGGAATGGTGATTTTATGGTATCCTTCTCCTACCATGGCCACTAAGCCGTGTCACATCTACCATGCCATGCTCACAGAAACCAGAAATTGTAAAAAAATTTGAACCTCACCACTGTATTGCTGTAATAAGTAAAGTTTTCGGATGAGTTGAAATCTAATAACCAGTTTAGCAAAATAGTTTACTATTAGGTTGTACTTTTCACCCAGTTCCAAAATACAGTTTTGATCAATTACTGAGATTTTCACAAATAGTCTTATGAAAATTTATTGCTACATTTGCTAGATATAGCTAATGGGACAAAACCGAGGAGCTAAGAAAACATGTAACTTTAACAGTAATAGGTATGATCAAAATAAACAAATAAAACTATTAATAAAACAAATGTAATATTGACAATGGCATGAAGATATTAGTTAAACATTTAAGGGAAACTCTACAGAAAATATACTTACTATTTTTGTACCTCTTCTTTGTTCACTTTTTGGTCTTGCAGCCTTTTTTGCTTCACTATCTAGAAGCATTAAAAGCACCATGTAAATAAAATGTTTTTCTCTGTAGACCACGCATGCTCTTTATTCTTGTATCTCAACAGCACTATTAGATAGTATTAATAAAGCATTTATTTATTAATGAAAATACATGTTATTGACTTGTTTACCCATTTAACTTGGCACACATACTTCTTGAATTTTTAAAATAAGCCTAGATACAACTCTTTCTTTATTTTAGATTGGATCTCTTGACTAAGAAATATAAGTAGTTTTGGAAATCAGTCAGATAAATATAGAGCTTGTATTGCTACCTCGGTTCTTGTATCTCCTTCTTAAAAATTGAGCACGTACCATTTCAGTCTGTTTCACAAACTGACTATATTCTCTATCAGCATCAGAAGAAACCAAGAACTGAAATGCTAGACTTATTGAGGTAGTCTATTTCTACAGAGGATGTAAACATCTGAAAAGCGTATGAGACATGAAAGAGATCTCTGCATATACTCTGGTCTCTTAGTTCTTTATGCTGAGGAGAGATCTGAAAGGACCGTCTCCCCTTGCTGCGAGCTCTACTTACATAAAAATAAATCTCTTTTCAGACCTCTCTCCTCAATCCAGCTTTGCTGGGAAGGGAAAGTTAACCTGAGGCACCTAAGTCAGGACAGGATGCTCACACCTAATTACACAAATGAACACCTCTGGTTGTGGAGGAAGACTTGAATAGGATTTCTGCACTGCTGTAATTCAAGTACAGAAAGTTTTGATTATATTTTCAAATGTGTGTTAATATAGCTGTACCTCCTTCATCTTTACGTATCCGATTGTATACCATTTGGAGAGAGAAATCTCTGGACAGAGAATTTATTGCATCATCTTGGAAAATAGTTAGCCCTTCCAAAGGTAAGTCCAGAAGGTCTTTATCTGCCAATAGAATCACACACTCTCCTATGTCTTCAGCACCTGACGATAACCGGAAAAATTAGGTCAACCACTGCCATACACATAAGAATTAAAAATAAAATCTCTTTGGACATTTTCCTTTCTGTTCAAATGAACTAATTTTGTTTTCATCTTTAAATTCCCAGAATCCTTAACCTTTCTGATAAGGTTGGGGGATATAGTATATGTTACAAGCTAGAAATATATAATAATAATAACAACAACAACAACAACAATAATAATAATAATCATCATCATCATCGTTATTGTCATTGTACTAAAATTATAATTAAATTGGTTATTTGATTATTCATGTAATAACTGTGGCTAGAATTGTATGTGCACAAAATTTGAAATCTGAAGAAATCCCTAAAGATTAAAATGTGATTAAGAAAATATTAGATTGTACAGAAATGAGTAGATTAACACTAGCAATTAAAGAAAAGGAAGAATCTGATTATTTCATCATTGGTTAGGAAATATGCATAAAAAGTATAAAATTAAATGATTTAAGAAGAGAAATATTATAACAGGATATATGTTAAGCTGTAATGTTAAAATAAGAATAGATATAGATAGATAGATAGATAGATAGATAGATAGATAGATAGATAGATAGATAGATAGATAGACGGTAGGTAGGTAGGTAGATAGGTAGGTAGGTAGGTAGGTAGGGTGATAGAGAGAGAGAAATACGGTAGGTAGGTAGGTATAAATAAATAAATAAATAAATAATTTAATTTATAACCCGCTCTCTCTCTCTCCCTGAAGGGACTCGAGGCGGGGCACAGGGAAATTAAAAATGCATATAAAACCACAAAACAGTACAGTATTAAAAAAGGATTAAACTAAACCCTGCGCTAAAATCCCATGTTAAAACTAAAACAAGGTAGGTAGAGGTAAATTTGGAGGTAAGCTATAACTATTACAGCTTAGAAAAAAATTTGTAAGACAATTCACTGATTAACGAATGATAAAATGTTTGTTTTAAAAGGAAAAAAAGATGGCAAGATCCCTTTTTGAGCCCTGGGTCTCATTGCAGGGCTGATGTTGGAATCCTCTCAGCTATCAACCTTGAGGAACTTCTGCTCAGTGCCTTCCAGCAATTCTTTGAAGGCTCAGGACTTTATAGCATGCCGAAACAAACAGATGTTATTGGTTTTGATAGCTATGACCCAGTAGCTTTCCCTTTTAAAGAAGGTCATTGAGGAGATGCTAGAAATTCAATTGCAAAATGGGTTAGTTAGCTCCCTTTCAGTCAGGGTTCAAATCTGGGCAGTGTGGAGAAAACCACACTGGTTGCTCTACTACATGATCTTTATCAAGACCTGGATAAGGGAACTGTAGCCCCTGGCTTTTCTTATATCCTTTGATGGCTTTCAGTAGCCTTGAGTATGGTCTCCTTTGGCTGGGAATGAGGGGGTTGTGTGAATGCGCCACACATTTCTGAGTGGGAAGCTTAAATCAATGGAATTGAAAGGGTACATTGGCTTCATGGTAAGTGTCTCAGAGTCTGACTGTCTGTCTGTCTCTCTCTTTCTCTCTTTCTCACACACACACACACTTTTAAATAGCTACATAAAATTTCTGGATGGGGGGGGTAATTCTTGTCACTGCACTTCAAGAGCAGATTACAGCAAATTGCTCTATAGTGAAAAAAACATTAAAAAAAAAAACTTCTACCACAAAACCCCCCCAATATTTAACTAACCATGTGGCAACATTTCCTTACCCTCCTAAATATAACAACTATGTACAAAAACAATTTTTGAATGGAAGCAAACTATTTTTTGTTTTATTTTAATATGCATTCTCAGATTTGAATATATAACTCGACCTCCAGTCCCTTCTGTCTTCACATTAGTAGACATCATTAGGAGCACACAACCTTAAATTAAGGCAATCTTATAGGGTATTGTTTGGCTCAAATTTGTAATTTATCAGAAAACAGGGATTCAAACACCCTTGTGGATTAATTGATTTCTATGAATCAGAATTTTGGCTAGGAGAAAAAGTAAGAATAATGTTTTTAATCAGACAGATGAGTACAACACGAGGGTAAGGATGGTGAACCTCTGGATGCGCTTTTAAAGCAAACCTCAGTCACTGAATGGTTCCAACAGAAGTCAGGCGCAAACTGTAAATAACATGCAAATTCGAAAACAATCATTTTTATTTAAGTGCCGCAAATATGCTTTGAAATATAAGATATACCTTGACTTGATGTTTTAGTTTTTTTCCCTAAATCATCTGCCTTAGTTTTTCCTGGACTCCCTTTTTTGTTTTTTCCTGAGTCAGCTGGAGACAATGCTGGACTCTGGCGTCTGAGGAGATAAAAACAGCAGGGCACATCTTTACAATATTACACAGGATATAAATTTAAAGGAGCACTAATGATAACTAGCTGTCCATCCATCCATCCATCCATCCATCCATCCATCCATCCATCCATCCATCCATCCATCCATCCCAGAGATTAAACCCTAGGCTCTTTCCTCCCATCTCTTCAAATCAATAGAAATTTAACCATTCATTTCCCCTGACTTTGAAACTTGAAGTCTTACATGTTTACAAAACAATTCTAACTAGCTAGAGACTTATTATTTCCCATCCTGCAAGCTTCAGCCTCGTACCATCGTCTTGTTTATTTTTTCCATTCTCTTTCTTTTTGGACCTGGGAGTACAAGGGGCATCTTCTTTCAATTAGGCACTTTGGGAAGGAAGGGCATTATGCTTCTCCTTCCATTTCTATCTATTCGCCAAATGCCCCCCCCCCCCCCCCGAAACCTTCCTACCACTCCCTCCTGCTTTGGGAATTTCTATTTTTTTCTTCTTCAGCAGGTTTCCCCTCCCTCTTGATATCAAAACCAGAAAATGTGTGTGGGTGTGTGTATGGGGTATGTGTGTGTGTGTTGTTTCCAATTCTTACTTCATCAGAGCTCCCTTTATTCCAGAAATCTTACTCTCGAATTTCAGACAAGCATCCTCTGTCTCTCTTACTGTAATTGTACACATATCTTCCTCCCCTTTCCCCTTGTTGATGGTAGGAGTCAAAGCCAGCATGCACCAAATAGTAATGATCATTTGAGAGACCAGGGAGATGCCTATTGGTGGGCTGTGAATGTCTGTACATAAAGTTGGGTTGTTCATGGGTCACCCATCTTGTTACATGACAAGATCCCTTTTTGAGCCCTGGGTCTCATTGCAGAGCTGATGTTGGAATCCCCTCAGCTATCAACCTTGAGGAACTTCTGCTCAGTGCCTTCCAGCAATTCTTTGAAGGTTCAGGACTTTATAGCATGCCGAAACAAACAGATGTTTTTTAAATATCTACATAAAATTTCTGGGGGAGGGGGGTAATTCTTGTCACTGCACCTCAAGAGCAGATTACAGCAAAGTGCTCTATATGAATTTCACTGTGTTTGGGTATTGTAAATGAATAAATAAATAAATGTACAAACAAGTACACTAATTACCTCAATTCAGAGAGATTAAGTTGTGACAGTACAGGCTTCAAATATTCTTCCATATCTGACAATATTGTTTGAAACATAGATTCTAAATCTGGTTCATCATCATCTTCTGTATTCTAGAGCATAATATTAACATATTTTAAAAGAATAAATGTATAATTTAAAAGGCCCAAGAGTAAAAAAAGAAAAGTCTGTACAAAAGACAGAATAATTTTGTGTTGTTAGCTTTTCCTCTTGCTACTTTCTTTGTTCAATAAAAATATGTAGGCATAGCATTTAAGAATCATGATTCCAAGGAACAGATAAATATAACTATAGTAGCAATTCTCATAAAATTCTCATAACATTCTCATAGAATTTTCTTTACAATTGGTGACTTTCAATGTTAGCTTTTACTTTTTATCTACACTTGTATATGGTGAAACCTCTAATGCCATGTATTAATTCAGAGGAAGTACAACCACTTTAAATCACCAGCTGCACTCCCAGTAATTGATCCCAAAAAACATTCTTACTAATATTAGTGAAAACTATTTTGCAAAATATTTCAGTCTCAAAAGGGGTGTTCTGAGCTCCATGCAAAATATATTAAGTTGGAAAAGTTTTTATTTCGAAGGATTTCCCTTCAAACAGGCTGTTTTTAAATGCTCTGGTTGTTCCATGTGCTGTAACTAAACTTCTATCCTGTGCTTAATTAAGGTTGAAAAAATGGAAAAAAAACCCCATCTCTATAGAAACTGGAAGTGTCATGTTCTCGTTATTGACAGATTAGATGGAGGTGCTAGATAAAAATAAGCATAACGTAGAGAGGACAGCCATTCTAGATCTGACTCTGCTAATGGATACGGAAAATATGGATGCTGCAACAAATTCATCACTTGGGACTACAGTTAGTGTTGCTGGAATTGATGTATGTCTGATTAATAATTATATCCTGCCTATCACCCACATATAGTCAGTCCTCTGTATAAAAATTAGTGGTCATTTTGAGACAAGGGTTCTTGATCAAGGAGAGGGAGAGTGGCAACCATATGGAAGTGTGATATTCCTAAAATGACTGTTTCTCCTATACCAGCAGTGATATTATCTTATGGCAATACAATGGAGGATGCAGGGCCCCATGCTACAAGACTGCTGTACCAATCCTGAAGTGAACTTGGCTGAGGTCATCTTGGAGGCTTCAGGGTTGCTACAAAGCAGAAGAAAGGGCAGGGAGGAGTTTTATGTAGCCAAAGCAAGAAAGTTTTCCTGTGGGAACCAAGGACATTCCAACAGGGGGCTGGCCAGGGGAGAAGTGAAGTAACCAAGCAACCAGCCAGCACCTTAATTGGACAGCATGACCAGTGACTTGGGGAAAGGGGAAACAATTACTTTTTCATTAGTTGAAAGTCGCGGGAACATTCAGAGTCGGCTTTCACCAGTTGTGCCAATGTGATGTATCCAATAAAGGCTCTCAAGCTTCGTTTTTGGCTGTGACAGCCTCCTGCAAGCATCTGCCAGCTCCGTTTTCACTGGCAGAGGCACTGCGGGCTGCTCCTTCACCATTTCCAAGGCGGTCCTGCGGGCCAGATCTAAACACTCCGTGGACCTAATCTGACCCACTTGAGTTTGACACCCCTATACTGATAGATTCTATACTCTATACTTATGCAACCAAAAGAATTCTACCATTCAATTTAGAAAGGAAAAAATGGTAACAGGGATTGTTTTTAATATAGAATTGCACCTGTAGACTGATATTTATGCCTGAAAATGTCCAATTAACTTGTTGGTTGAGTGCATTAAGATTCATTCAAAGAAAAAGAAAAAAAAAGTCCTCTCGAGGAAATTGGTGTAGAATAGATATTTCTGATAATAGATTGTACGGTTGTTTTTTTCTTCAATTAGTTATTCGTTAGAGATCTTTTAAACAAATATTTCAAAAATCAGAAGTGTAGTGGCTTCTTCTATAGGTTGGCAGACAGGTAGCAATCATAATAGATTAAACTACCCAACCTGACCTTGTGGCTCTGGGTAAAAAAACAAGGGGACAAGGTGCTTCTTCTGAATGTCTATTGTTTTTGTGGCCTGAACGTTCAAGCATGTATTTTGTTTCCAGCATTGGGGTCTTATCCCACCAGAATGCAGCTAAGTCACCACAACCCATCCCCCACTTTATTCACATTCCTGTTGGGGACAAAAACCTACACTGTATAAGCAATAAATTATACATTATTTTATCAAAGAAGGTAAAATAAATGATTATTTTACAAACATGTTATATTAATTGTTTACAAAAGCCAACATGAATCCACCATTTAAATTACCAAAATATCCATGTACAGTATTCCATTAAAAAAAATTCTTACAGTGTCTAGTTTGGCAGATGATACTTGCTTTCTTTGAAACTCATTTTCTTCTATTTCTCTCAAAAGACTATCCATCATCTCCTCTCTATAAACCTCAGTCTTTTCCAAAATATTTAAGAATGTTTCAGGATTCACAGAGCTCCGGACAATTTTAGCCTGCACTGCAGTTAATAAAAAATCAAAGCAATGAAATGCATTCAAACATCTTTTTTAAAAATTGCATTTTTCTTTTTCATGTCCCCATTTATGTAGCATATAAATGTAGAAATGAATGAGTAACAGAGATGAATAATAAAAGTATGCTTCGTTATGATTATACAACAGCTATATTTCTAGATAGCCACTCATGAAGGATAGTGAAGTATTACCCTCTCAGTTCTTCTAAATGTAAAATAATAATGATATGAGGAATTGAAATTATTTAAAATTCAGTAAAATCCCAGTTTAATAAAGCTCTTTGTCCTTCCAACAAAAGGTATGTATCTTACCTCTAACAACTTTGCAGTCGCCCCTGCCTAAGCCCACTCTGCAGGCTTTCTCATCCTGAAGCTTCTTTCACTTTCTCAATTTTGAACATGCACAAAATGCATGTTGGATTTATCCAATACACACCTTTAATGGATGCCTTCTCCTCCAAATTATTCCATTAAACTCAGGCTTTAAGCTACTAGTTCTATGATTAAAATGAAGGTGGGAATAAATCAAAGGATTTATTTTGGGGCTGCCATGAAAATTATTTCCCTGGTTCAAAAATTAACAGGGACGGCAGGGGGGAAGAGAGGAGAAAATAATTTGCCTAGGCAAAATTATGGTTCAAAGTTTGAATTACCTTTATTGGCTGGTTATACAAACAAACATGATGGGGCTGTGTACTAATGGGACAACATTACTGGGAAAAAATCATGCGGAGATTACTGTCAATCAGTGGAATACGAAAAGAAGAGGTTAAACTCAAGGACATATTTTGGTTGCTAAGAAACTGTACTTCACCCAAATGCTTATGCGTGACTTACTCAGTGCAGCTGTGCAGCAGAAAAATGCAATTGTTGTGTTTGCATTACTTAGAAATACTTACAAGTTGATTGAGTAAATTTTCCTTTCTGTTGTCCACCCTTT
This sequence comes from Rhabdophis nuchalis, assembly GCA_039707465.1. Lineage (NCBI taxonomy): Eukaryota > Metazoa > Chordata > Lepidosauria > Squamata > Natricidae > Rhabdophis > Rhabdophis nuchalis. The sequence continues at coordinate 76,287,143 of CM077645.1, forward strand.
TCCTTCCCACCTTTTTCCTTCTGGTGTCCACCCTTTTCTTTTTGTTCCTTTTGGTCTTTAGGGTTGGTTGATTTTACTTTCTCAAGCACAGCACCATACAATAATGACCTATCAAAAGAAACAAAAATGCTAACTTAAATTTTCCTGAACGTGAGTAGTTCTTGTTTGGTGGTTGCAATCGGTTCTGGTGAAATGGAAGGTTGTGGGGACACGATTGCTAAGTAAACCACATGACTGAGAAGGAAAGAAACACCCTACAAAGAGTGCCAATTGCTGGCATCTCATTGAGATAAAGTACTCTTATGATACAGTGTCTTGCGCCTGACCTGCTTTTTTCTCCAAATTTGTTCCCCACACATACTTGACTAAGCTGCTTTTCTTTGTAGTGTGTAGTGTGTCCCTAAAAAAATGCTACCTTAAAGTTAACAAACTCACCTCTGTAACCTTAGTTAGTTGATTAAAATCTGTCTACCTTACAGCTGCTGACCAAAACTGACCAGACTTTGATCAGTTGCATACTGAAGGCTTTTGTTGTAGTAAATATACACATTGGTCAGCAAATTATTTTTTATTACAATTTATTATCATTGTTCTTGTGAGTTTCATCAGTTCATCCAATGTATTACAGTTGTATCAGTTGAAATGGAAGTATAGCAAGAATCATATCTAGGGCCTGCATGGCACATTATGGGAAGGGATTCCTAAAAAAAACCTGTAAATGCTGGACACTTTTCACATCATCAGAATGTATTATTAGAATAACAGAGTTGGAAGGGACCTTGGAGGTCTTCTAGTTCAACCCCCTGCTCTGGCAGGAAATCCAATACTATTTCAGACAAATAGTTGTCCAATCACGTCTTAAAAATTTTCAGTATTGGAGCATCCACAACTTCTGGGGGCAAGCTGTTCCACTGATTAATTGTTCTAACTGTAAAAACATGAATTGTAGAAACTGTGTTGAAAAAGTAGTGATGTTCAGCGGTAATCATTTATTTATTTATTTATCACATTTTTATACTGCCCTATCTCCCTAGTGGGACTCAGGGCGGTGCACAGAAGAAATAAAAAGTACAATAATATACACAACCAGGATAAAATAAGATTAAATTTGAGATCTGTGCTAAAATCAGTTAAAACAGTTTAAAATCCCAATTAAAATTAAATTAAAATCATTGAATCTATGCCAGCCTGGCCAGATGAAAGAGATGCGTTTTTAACCCCTGGCGGAAGAGGCATAGGTCTGCGGTGGTGCGGAGATCGGGGAGTAAGTCATTCCAGAGTGCTGGTCCCCCCACAGAGAAGGCTTTCCCCCTGGGGGTCGCCAGCCGGCATTGACCGGTGGACAGTACCCTGAGGAGGCCCTCCCTGTGGGAGCGGACAGGTCAAAGAGAGGTATGTGGTAGGAGGTGGTCACGCAAGTAACCAGGTCCCATGCCATGGAGCGTTTTGAAGATGGTTACTAACACCTTGAAGCACACCCGGAGGGCCACAGGCAGCCAGTGCAGTTCTTGCAGGAGAGGTGTTACGTGGGAGTAACATGAAGCTCCCAAAATCCCTCGCGCGGCTGCATTCTGCACTAGCTGGAATCTCCGGGTGCACCTCAAGGGAAGCCCCATGTAGAGAGCGTTGCAGTAGTTTAGGCGGGAAGTGACAAGGGCTTGAGTGACCGTGCATAAGGCGCCTCGATCTAGATATGTTGAAATGTTATGCTTGCATTGGTCATTCATCAGCATTGTTATATTCATACCTGTCTCCTGAATGCTGGAGAATAACTATATGAAAATTTGCTGGCAGTTCATTCATGATGTTAAAATGATGTGAAGAAATAGAGAGGCTTCCCCATGCCTACAAAAAAAACCATAATTATTTTTCAAAAAAGTTAAGAATACCATTCATAAATGTTATAACAGCATTCTCAAAAAGATTTTTATTGGATACAAGTATTTTATTTGTACACATTTACATGTCAGTGATTATCAGTTCATTTAATGACCATTCAAAGTTACAATAGCACTGAAAAAATGACATGATCATTTTTCTCACAAGATCTTTGTAGCATCCCCAGTCAAGCGATCAAGATTAGGATGCTTGGAAACTAGTTCATATTTATGGTGGTTGGAGTGTCCCAAGGTCATGTGATCACCTTTTGACCCTTTTCACAAGCAAAGTCAATGGGGAAGCCAGATTCACTTAACAATTGTGTTACTAACTTATTAACTGCAGTGATTCACTTAACAATTGTAGCAAGAAAGGTCATCAAATGGGGCAAATCTCACTTAACAAACAGAAATTTTGCGCTCAATTTTGGTCGTAATCATAATAGCTTAAACTTATGCAAAAAAATACTTATAAGCTATATGTTAATGATTAATCTATAAAGATACTTCATTACAAAATTACAACAAACTATTTGGTGTGCTAAACCTATGTATAAATGGATGAGCCTTTCAATATTGGAGAATGAAATATGTGTTCATTTATCACTGGTTCAATTATGCAGGAAAACATCTGCACAGAAATAGAATTAGGCACTCAACTACTTATGTAAAATAATGGTAATATTACTGTACTTTTTAGAAGGAACTCTTTCAGAATAATTTGTAGGAAAAGAGAATGAGATACCATCTATGCATCCTGACAGGAGTTTCGATGAAAGGTCTCTCTGTAACTGAGTGGGAATCACAATTTCATTACCTTTGATATAGCAGCCAACCTCTGTTCTACAGTTTTGAGGAGGCCACTTGTTTCTCCTCTTTGTTGCAAGTTGTGCTGCAGATGCAACATGGCTGCCATCTGTGAACTGCTGCTGTTCAAGGTAGCCCCTAACAGGATTTCTTTCATAATCAAGGATGCCGTACAACTCTGGAAGATTGTAACATTAAATTTGATGTCAGGTAAGTAAATGTTTTTAAAAGCAGACTGCTACTCAAAACCCAAGCCAGCTGCGGTATTTACGGATACATTAATATATTGTAAAAATATTTTCAACCAGACTGACAGTAAATATAAAGAACATTTCCACCCATTCACTTTCTTCTAAATAACTCCATGATTCTTAGCCATTTTCTTACCTTTAAAAAAAGGATTATGTAACTTTTATGTAAACACTTACAGTAATCCCTCATTTTTCGCGGTTAATGGGGACCGGAACCTTCCGCGAAAACTGAAAAACCGCGAAGTAGGATTCGCAATACACTATACCGGAAACTTGAGTTGGTGGACATCGTTTAAAGCAAGCACTAGGGGGTGCTTGCCTCCTACCAATGCATTTTTTTCCTGTATTTTTTAAAAAGCCGCGAAGCAGTGAATCCGCGAAACATGAATCCGCGAAAAACGAGGGATCACTGTATTATTAAAGATCTTCCTTCATTCTGTTTCAAGAGAATTTCAGATGGTATTTTCCCCAGAACAGCATTTTAAATTGCAATGAAAGCAACTCTTAAGGTGAATATAAAACTTCCTTCCAATCTATAAATCTATAGGTCTCTAGAAGCTAACCAAGAAAGATGATTTGCATTGATCAAGATTTCTCAATTACATCGTATTCAAAATAATTAATATATAACATATAGTTGAAGCAAGGAAGAATTATAATTTCATTCTATAATATTATAGTCTGCATTTACAGCTCCTTTATATTTTAAAATGAATTTAACTGATTATTGTTTGGATTGTGAAAACCATTCCGATTCCAGAATGGACATTTTAGCATCTTCTACCAAGTTTGGAATAAAAGTGTTTCAATCCAAATCTAAATTATCGAGAACTGAATTATGCATTAGCTAAAAATCCAGGAAGCATATTGTTCTTTCATGCTGCCACTGATTGGAGCTAACAAAGAGGCGAGCGGAGTCAGTGAGAAAAAGTCAGACACACTATGCAGATGTTCTTAAATTCTTTACTATAGAAAAAGATAGCGATATATTGTACATTTGTGCTTCTTTTTTAAACCTAACCCTTTAATCTTTTAAACCATTTTAACACTATCCCAAGGAGACGATCTCATCTACAGCTATCCAACTTATTTTTCTTACCAGAGGATAAAAAATGAGACAGCAAAGAACTTATTTCAACTTCCCATTGTTCTCTAGGGTGCAATTCTTGGGTCATTTAAAGTTTTTTTCCACTAGTATTTTCAGAGCATTGTGATGGAACATTCTGAGGTGAACTGTTTCATTCTGGGGTTGGAACAAAGCCTTTTGTGTGTTTAGCACACAACTACAATTACTATTGTAGCTTAATTGGTAGCAGACATTGTGGTTATTATTTTGATTTACAGTTCTTGTCTTACCTGATAAAGAGCTAAAAACTGACATGCTGAAACTGGATCAAATTGTCCAAAGCACTCCACCATTTCCAAACTAGCAGCTGCCAACATATCGACCAGGTTGTTATTAATTGCAACATTAATGCACTGCAGCAAAACCTCAGTTGACTGAAATATGTATTCATGAGTCCATGCCTGTCTCTTCTGTACGGTTAAAAATAGAACAACATTCAATATTACTCTCAGAGACGAGAACAAAACACATAGGTACTTATTCCTTTGTGGAAGATGCATTAATTTGTTCTTACCTCAAGTGGATGTTGCTTAGTTCAAAAATCAACTGGGCATTCTGAATGCTTAGTCTTTCTATATAGCAGGGGTGTCAAACTCAAGACCCGTGGGTCAGATCTGGCCCATGGGGTGCTTAGATCTGGTCCGCGGGGTCATCCTGGAAACAATGGACTGGCCTGTAGTGCCTCTGCCAGTAAAAAAAAGAGCTCAGGAGGGCTCCGTTTTCACTGGCAGAGGGTTGCAGGAGGCCATCGAAGCCGAAAACAGCACATTGCTGAAAAAATAGTGCAAGATGGAGTTTCAGCACAATTGATATGTGTCAGGATATGTCCTAATTTAAATGAAACATACCTTTAATTCATTGCCTTTTTTCCTGTAGTCTTCAAGCTGTTTTCTAGTAAGTTGCAATAGAGAACTTCGGACTTCATTTAGTTCCTCTATTGTTTCTGCTTCTGGTGTTGGAGATTTCTCAGAATTAATTTTAGGCACCGCCTGTATATCACAATTATATAAAAGAATCACAGTCAAACAGAAATGCATGTGTTTTAGAAAAGCATGCAGCCCAATGCTAGGTTTAAAAACACTTGAAGGGCCTTCCCTTGAGTTTGTAGCCGAATGCTACAAATAGTCTTTTACCAGCATTTAAATATGAGAGGAATTGATTGCTTTCAGTCACACCAATTATTCTCAAAAATATATACATGGATCATTTGTTTTAGAAAAAGGAACAGGTGATACAAACTCAGAACTTTTTGCATCAACAGGAAAGATGACTACAATGATAGACTATTTTTTTACATTTGCTTTAACTCATATTAAATCTTGAATAAATTCAACCATAGAAATTGAATAAAATGATTGTTTAAGCATAACACAAATCCACAGTACTCTTGACAAATGAACTCAACAATAATGAACTATCTCTATGTTACACTGACTTAAGTGGGCAATGATGTTATTTTATACCTTTTTCTTTCAACTCATCTTTCAGAAACGCTATACTTAAAAGGTGCTTTAAAGCATTTCCTTATCTTTCAGCCCAAGAAATCAAAATACTGCTAAAATAAATAATCTGCTTTATCTCAATATTTTTACTCCAAACCTTCTCAGAACAGTATAAATTGCTCAGTAATTCTTGGTAAATTAAGATTCAAATTGTAAAAGTCAACATTGATTTTTGTTTCCATCAGTCACAAAGCTAAAGCAGATAAAAGAGGAATATCTAAAGCCACCTCAATTTATTCAGCTGGTTAGGGTTTTTTCATTCTGTTCTCCCAAATTATACCCATAATCAACAAAAATAATATTCAGAAATGAAATTTTCTTGCTTATTTCACAGAGAAGGTAGCAGTATCAGTGGATTAATCAGAGTCAGGATGGCACAGTGGCTAGAATGCAGTACTACAGGTTACTTCTGCTGCCTGCCTGCAATTTGGCAATTTGAATCTCACCAGACTCAAAGTTGACTCAGCCTTCCATCCTTCCGAGGTCAGTAAAATGAGGACTCAGATTGTTGGGGCAATATGCTTGCATATTGCATGCTGACTCGTAAACTGCTTTACTGCTTAGAGAGGCTGTAAAGCTACATGAAGCAGTATAGAAATCTAAGTGCTATTGCTATTCTAAAAAAAACTTTGAGAAATTCAAGATGGCAACTGTAATCATGTGATCAAACCCTTGCCCCTCTGCTTAGAGGACAAAGGATACTGATTGCTGGAGAGAATAGAAAACTGAGATTACTAAGTATCACTGCATATGGAAGCATTTTGTTGGGATTTTTTTTTCTTATATCACATATCAAAAACATGCACTAAAAAGTATTTGAAAAGAATGCAACCACAAAAAAGAACTTTAATTATATTGAGTAAGTTGTGCCTTACGATTGCATTTTCACACCACTGAATATCCAAACTAAAAGGCTCTATATGATTAGCTAAGAAATGTAGACTCCTTCCAGTGAGATAGAGATACTTGGCTCTGATGTCAGGACAACCACCACAAAGACTCGATAGGCTTGTAAGTTGAGCATGGGCATTGTGTCCCACTGTTTGCCCAAGGGTGATCCAAGCCTGTTAAGAATCCAGAAAATATAAAATAAAATGAACAAATTATTAAGCCGAGCAAAACATTAAAATCCGAGTGTTGAAAAGTGCTTAAAATATGCTTGCATTCAAAAATATTTACCATAAAGAGAAATAAATTAGTGCTTTAGCCCTAAAGTGTTGCTACAAAAATTACAAAAAAGAGACATTCCTGAAAATCTCTGGGTATTATCTAATATTTAGCACTTGCCATGTACTTGTTTTTAGCGAGGAGTGTGAACTAGGATATTTCACTGTGGTTAAACGAGGGCAAATACTTCTGAACGTCTGTATAGTTTCAGCCCTAATTTTATAAACTGCTTTGGTACTTTGTAGGTGACACAACACTGGGAGAAAGAATGGAAGAGAAAATTCAGTTCTCTAGTATATCCGGCAGAGTTTGATTTTGTCAACATGTCTGTTTCTAGCGCCTCAGGATGGAATTGGGAGTTTTATACCCCAAATAGCTATTTATTGTGGATAGAGACTAGAGATTGCTGCTGTACTCCATGAGCAATTATATTAATGAGTTTCACACAAGATTTTAAAAATAATATCGGTCTAAAATCAGTGAGTGAGATCATTCAGAAGTCTCCAAGGCACCTTTCTGCTCTTTCAGAAATATCAGGTTTGTGATCTATGAATAGTTTTGTTTGTTATCTAAAAGTTGAAGACATCCTGCGGTTCAGAGGGTTGGTTTCAACAAGTAAATTGAGTGCATTATAAGATCTTTCTAAGATGTTTAATAATGGCCACCATTTTTCAAACTGGTGATGCCTAATTTACAGCAATAAATTGAATATAATAAATGATATCTAAGTATGTATGATATTAAATTGGTCACAGATAATGTTGCTGGCTGAATGGCAACTTTATCTACACAGGTATTCCTTGAGTGGTGACTACAATTGAGCCCAATGTTTCTTTTGCTAAGTGAGACAGTTGTTATGTGAGTTATGCCCCATTTTACGACCTTTCTTGCCACAACTGTTAAGTGAATCACTGCAGTTATTAAGTTAGTAGCACAGTTGTTAAGGGAATCTGGCTTCCCTATTGAGGTTGCGAATCACATGACACCCGGATACTGTAACCATCATAAATAGGAACCAGTTGCCAAGTATTTCAATTTTGATCTTGTGACCATGGGGACGCTGCAACAGTTTAAGTGTAAAAAATAGCCATGAGTTACATTTTTCAGTGCCACTGTAACTACAAGCGGCCACTAAATGAATAATTGTAAGTTGTGGACTACCTATGTTTTTATCTTTTCCCATTCCTTAGTCCTCAGAATTCTCTATATATATTTTTCAAGGGTGGAGGGACTCCTCACTATGGTGAGGAAAATTTTCTATTTGCTTTGAGGCCCTTACCGTACTTGTATCTGGATACAACCTTTAAAAAAAACCTTTTTAAAAAAGTGTTTTGCTCATGTTTTCAATGAGACTTCTATGATAATGATGATTTCTATATGCGGCAGATTGTATGCAGAAGAGATTAATTATGAGCTCATTGCACAAAGGCATACCTGTTCTTCTGAAGCAGTATCAGGTGTAAACCTTACAAAATTCTCAATAATGTGCTCAATTTGGTCTGCTCTAGCTTCTCTGTTCTTTTTTTCAATATTGATAAGAACAAAAATATCCAAAGTGATCTCTATAAAGTTCACCTTCATGTTTGCAAGTCTTCTCATTAAAGGTGTATTTATATTTCTAGTCTGAAACAAACAAACAAATAATAATACTGAAAATGGGAACGAAACGTCAAAAAACAATCTCTGTTTCCCACAATTGTAGGAAAGATCAAGGTAAACATAGGAGACAAATATGGAGGAAAGAAAACCATGATCACCGTGCCTCCTTTCAGCCACTGACTTGCTATTCTGTTTTTTGACAAGCTGGCTGTCTTCATACAATGAGAAGCACAGGCCTACTAAATACTGTATCAAAAGAGACAACAGCTGCAAGATGAAATGCAGAGGAGAAGAAGGTGCACATGCCTTTAGATAGATACTAAGATATATAATATATACATATAAAATGTCAAAATTAATTTTTACAAGAAGATTTGCATGCAAATTCCAAACTTAAAGGAGTCCTGTACTGAATATTGATCAAGATCACTGATGGTTCTATATGTTCATTATTAGAAGGTGTACTTTAGATTTAGCTCAATTCCAAACTAATTTAGATAGATTCAGGAGTTAAACTGAAGTAAATCAAATATAAGCTGATTCACAAACTCTCTTAACGAACCTTAAATCTGGTGATGTACAGAAAAAGAGGCCTTGGATTACTAATTACAATATGTTCTTCTTAAGTTAAACAATAGCTTTGATGTTTATACCCCATGCTAACTCAAAACAAGAGACACCGTATTTTTGTATTGTAGATTGCATGAACATGCTTGGTATGTCCGTAAAAACTGATACATTTTTCTTTGTATTCTTACAGAAAAAGAAACTCCAAGGAGGAGAGAGAGAAAAATTGGATTTTCAATCAAAATTACATTTGAACCACACATTGAATTGGGGACTGTTTCAACTGGATTTGGGACTGAACATATGTCATACTTTCAATTTATATTTGCACGGTCCTGTGTTTCTAAGATACTTCAATAACACTTCCATTTAACTGACAATAATCTCTATGTTGTGGATACTGACACATGAACATCATACCTCATTAACTGGAAATATATTATTAATGTGTTGAGAAAGCTCTTCCATTTGTGATACTCCACATTGTGCTAATCTATATGCCTCTATGTAATGATTTTGCTTGTTTGCAGCAAGTTCTGTATGTTTACCAAGTATCCTGTAAAAAAAATATTTTAAACAGAAAGAATATTTAGTACCTTTCTAAATAAAATAGAATGGAGAAAGAAAACATATAAGCAATACAAATTTAACAAAATTAAATTACTAAAATAGCTAAACAAAAGAAAGAGAGGAAAAAGAATAAAGAAGAGTTTTTGAGTTTCTTATGTTTTCTTTTTTGTACATCTATTAATTTAACACATAGTTGTCTTATTGGTGAGATGGTCAGCACATACATACATACATACCCCTTACAAAATAGACTGCATTTATATTTGCCGTGCTGCATTATTCTGTAGGGATAGGACCATTCTTCATACAATTATTTTATTAAAACTCAAACCATTGTGTCTGACAGGCAAAATGGAATGAGTAACTTAATGTAATACTGTACATAAATGATGAAAAATTAGGCAAAGTAAATTAACTTGTGTATCTTGATGGAACATTTACTGAAGATATAAAAAAATAAAGATGTTAAAACAAATAAAAATGCAAAAATGTCAATTTTTAAGACTCATAAATGCTGCTAGAAATTCACTGATGGATGATCTGTTTGAAAAAAATGAATACTTCTCAAAATAAGCGAAAATGGCTGCGTCTAAGAATTTATTTTTGCCTATTGTGTGGAAATGAAACTTGTGTATTCAGGAGTATTTTAAACAATGCAGTAAGAATGGGATGCTTAAAAAATCTGTGTTAATACAAAAAAAATAACAGAATTACAGGACAAATATATGAACAAAGAGTGAAGGGGTTGGAACAAAGGAGAAGACCCCTGCGAATCATGATTGGATGGAACTGAAAAGATCATCAAAAAGAGAAAAATAAGAATTTTAAAAAACAAAAGGAAATTTATGAAGTATATAAACAGGCAAATATAGTTTACAACAAGGGTGTGAAACTCGATCGTGTATCATAATGTATCATGTTTTTGCCTTTGCAGAGCTGGGGTGGGCGTGGCCTATGCATGATGCACCCAGCCAGGCCTAGAAGGATAGAAAAGCTTGAAGAAATGAATGGTGCTTACAGTACAATACAATAGCAGAGTTGGAAGGGACCTTGGAGGTCATCTAGTCCAACTCCCTGCCTAGGCAGGAAGCCCTCTACCGTTTCAGACAAATGGCTATCTAACATCTTCTTAAAGACTTGCAGTGTTGGGGCATTCACAACTTCTGGAGACAAGCTGTTCCACTGATTGATTGTTCTAACTGTCAGGAAATTTGTGTTTCCCTTTCTTTTTTCTTACCTCATACTTTTAGTTTCTTTAACTCTTCTATTCTTTTGTGCAGTTTGTGAAATGTTGCTGGGTTAAAAAAATGAATAGCATCATGGTATATACGCAGGTATTTATGAAAAATTCTATCTGAGAACTTACCTATGAATATTTGCACATGCCATCAATGCATCAGCACTACGATCTTTATATCCATAAGAAAGGAAGATCTCCTGTATATGAATTAACTTATCATAGGATTCCCGTAATATTGTTGCCAACTCTTCAGAAAAACCGCTAGTATTAATGAGATATTTAACCAAATCTATCTGTATATATGCTTTCCTGCACAGAAGAGTATATGAACAACATACGGTCAGGGGTTTCATCTAAAGTAGCACATATATTTAAACAACTCTTCTTATTGTTATAAAAATAGCTCCTTAACTAACATTTATTTAATTAATTAATCCATACTGCATATCAGAAAAGCAGAAAAATCTAATGTTACACTCAGTGGCAAAATATAGATTTCAGCTTGCTTGTAAAAAATAAAATAAATAAATATCAAGTAAATCTTTGACCAAAAAGTGAAAGTTGGGCAGACCTTTTATTTATAATTTCTCTATACATGTAGTCCTCGACTTACAACAGTTCACTTAGTGACCACTTGAAGTTAGAACCGCACTGAAAAAAGTGACTTATGACCATTTGTCATGCTTATAACCTTTGCAGCATCCTCACGGTCACATTATTTACATTCAGATGCTTGACAACTGGTTCACATTTATGACAGTGGCATGTGATCCCTTTTTGCAACCTTCTGACAAGCATGGGACAACTAGATGCACTTAACAACCATGTTAGTAATTTAACACTTGCAGTGATTCACTTAACAAATGTGGCAAGAAAAGTCGTAAAATGGGGCAACATTCAGTTAACAAATTTCTCACTTAGCAATATAAATTCTGGGCTCAATAGTGGTCATAAGTCAAGGACTACCTATATAAAAATAATATCTGTATATAATTGCCTGTGTAATAAAAATGTTGTTACTATATTTAACAACATCCCTTGCAGGTGGGATCAAAAGTGATAAGACAGTGTCATGGCATGGCAATGCAGTCAAAGTCCGGGATTCCCCTTTATGAATATTGTATCTGCAATGTAGACAACTAGCTTGGTATAGGGATTAAAGTATCAGGTTAGAAACTGGGAGTCCATGAGTTCTAGTTCCACCTTAGCCACAAAGCCAGCTGGATGACCTTGGGTCAATCACTTTCTCTCAGCCCTAGGAAAGAGGCATTGGCAAATCTTTTCTGAAAAACCTGGCCAAAAAACCTGCAAGAACTAATTAAGGCAGGTGCCAGGAGTTTATTTTAAAAAAAAATTCCTATGGCACACAAAAAAAAATTCAATGAACAAAAGGGACAGACTTTCACTCAAATAATAATAATAATAATAATAATTTTTAATTTTATATCCCGCTCTCTCTCCCCAAAGGGACTCGAGGCGGGGCACAGGCAATTAAAAATACAGTTAAAACCACAGACAGAATACAAAATTAAAAATGAATTAAATTAATCCTGCGCTAAAAACCCATAATCTAAAACTACCCCTAAAACCCCTAACCTTAAAAGAGACTACCCAAGGCCGGCCAGGCGAAAAAGATGTGTCTTTAATTTTAAACGGAAGGAGCGGAGGTCCGTAGTTGTCCTAATGTCGGGGGGAAGGTCGTTCCAGAGGGCTGGGCCCGCCACAGAGAAGGCCCTTCCCCTGGGCGTCGCCCGCTGACAGAGTCTAGTGGACGGCACCCGGAGAAGTCCCTCTCTGTGGGAGCGAATCGGCCGTGAGGATGTATGGGGCAGGATCCGATCCCGCAGATAGCTAGGTCCCGAGCCATGGAGCGCTTTGAAGATGATGATTAACACCTTGAAGCGCACCCGAAAGACGACAGGTAGCCAGTGCAGCTCGCGCAAGAGCGGTGTTACGTGGGTAAACCTAGAGGTTCCCATTATTGCTCGCGCGGCTGCGTTCTGGACCAACTGAAGCCTCCGGGTGCACCTCAAGGGGAGCCCCATGTAGAGAGAGTTACAATAGTCCAGTCGGGATGTCACGAGAGCATGAGTGACTGTGCAAAGGGCGTCCCGATCCAATAGGGGGCGCAACTGGCGTACCAGGCGAACCTGGTAAAACGCCCTCCTGGCCACGGCTGTCACTTGATCTTCCATGGACAGCCGGGTATCCAGGAGGACACCCAAGTTGCGCGCCCCATCCACAGGGGCAAGATGTTCGCCCCCTATGGCCAGAGATGGCATCAACTGGTTGAATCGGGCAGCCGGAAACCACAGCCACTCGGTCTTGGTCGGGTTGAGCCTGAGTCCGTTACTTCCCATCCAGATCCGCACGGCTTCCAGGCACTGGCACATCACCGCTACGGCATCGTTGGGGTGGTTTGGGGTAGATATATACAGCTGAGTATCATCAGCGTAGAGATGATACTCTACCCCAAAGCCACGGATGATCTCACCCAGCGGCTTCATATATGTGTTGAACAGGAGAGGCGAGAGGACCGACCCTTGAGGCACCCCACATGTGAGGGGTCTCGAGGTCGACCTCTGCTCTCCCGTCAACACAAATTGCGATCGGCCAGAGAGGTAGGAGGAGAACCACTGTAAAACGGTGCCTCCCACCCCCAACCCCCCCAGCCGATGCAATAAGATACCATGGTCGATGGTATCGAAAGCCGCCGAGAGGTCTAATAGAACCAGGATGGAGGAACAACCCCCATCTCTGGCCCTCCAGAGATCATCCACCAACGCGACCAATGCCGTCTTGGTGCTATGCCCGGGCCGAAAGCCGGACTGGCGCGGGTCTAGATAATCAACTTCCTCCAGGTGACGGGGAAACTGTTGTGCCACCACACTCTCAACAACCTTCGCCAAAAAGGGAAGGTTGGAGACAGGACGATAGTTAGATAATAGAGCTGGATCCAAAGAGGGCTTCTTGAGGAGGGGTCTCACCATGGCCTCTTTTAGGGAAGCAGGCAAGGAACCCTCACTCAAGGATGCGTTGACAACCTCTTGGAGCCAGCCTCGTGTCACCTCCCAGGATGCCAGTACAAGCCAGGAGGGACACGGGTCCAGTAAACATGTGGTGGCTCGCAGTCGCCCACGAAGCCTGTCCATATCATCGGAAGTAACGGAGTCAAACTCCTCCCAAACAAGATCCGCCTCGTGGCATTCCACTGGGCCATTAATGGGGGTTAGCTCGTTCTGTATCTGAGCGATTTTCTCCTGCAGATAAGACACAAATTCCTCTGCTCTGTCCTGTAAGGGGGCTTCCTGCACCCTCTGTTGAAGGAGGGAGCGGGTCACCCTAAACAGGGCGGCAGGGCGGTTATCTGCGGATGCTATGAGAGTGGCACAAGCTGCAACTGCCATCTTAGCTTTTCAAAAAAACCTTCCCCCTTCACTTAGATGCTGGTGATTGCACTGGAAACACACCTCCTTGCTAATTATAATTTAGGAAGGGTCTACAAAGATGTTATTTAATCCAGCTGTTGCTGTTTTCACAGTCGCATGGCATTATCTCCTTAAAGCAGCAGAATATTTTTTCTAGGCCCGTGTGGAATTCTGAAAAAAAAAAGTTGGATACCTTCAAAACAGGGTGTCAAACACACGGCCCATGGGCCAGAAGCGTCATGCACTGGTCACGCCTACATCCGGTTTAGCAAAGAGGAAAAAAGTCACACTATGTCATGTGATGATACCGTGACGCCGTGAGTTTGATACTCCTGCTTTAAAGTAAAGAGCACATCTGCTCAGACAAGACCTAAAAAACAACTGGACCATTTTCAAAGCAGGCACGATCTTATTAAACTAGGTTAATAGATTGAGGAGGCTGCAGTGTTATTTCCAAAGAGGCATGTGGAGGATTGCGTTATTATTTGATTATAAAAGTAAAGTCAAACTACAATACTACGTTAACTTGTAATAATTACCTGGCTTCAAAGCATGCTATTATAAAACCCACTTCAGGTTCTCGGTTGGGTCTTTCCTTCATTAACGGCCTCAAGACATTTATGTTTTTTTGCAGAAAATGGCAGGCCTGCATCTATGAAAAAAACAGGCTGTCAAAAATACAAACTGTATATCCTACAAACTGTGTCACACTCAAGGCCAACAGTCCGGATCTGGCCCATGGCCCAGATCTGGCCCATGGGGCCGGCCTGGAAACAGTAAAGGACTGCTCCAGGGTGCTTCTGTCAGTGAAAATGGAGCTTGGAAGGGCCACTTGTGGTCCTCCAGAGCTCCATTTTCACTGGCAGAGGGTTGCAAGAGGCCATTGCACTCAGAAATGGACCTCGGGTGCCTGTTGTCGCTGGCAGAGCGCTTGGGCAGAGCGCTTGGGCCACCACAGGCACCACTGACATGAGTGACATTGAGCTGGCCCCACCCCCTGGCCCCTCATGGTCAAACACAACCTTGATGCAGCCCTCAATGAAATAGAGTTTGATACCCCTGCTGCAAAGCAAAGGAAAACTGAAGTAAAACCGTAAATACAGTTGTGGTGTCACGATTTTCACTTAGTGATTTTAGCTAGAAACCAATTGTGATTGCTAAAAGAAGACTGTCTGTATAAATCACTAGTATTACTAGAGTAATTTGTTCCATTATAAAATGCACACTGAATATACTATTGGATATTTCAATTAGATAAATAAATAGTTTACTTACCATTTTTTCATTTACTTCCTGATCATCTCCTAAAATTGCGTCAGTGAGAGCAAAAGTGCTACTGTGCCAAAACTGTTCATTTCCACCTATCAAGCGGGCCTTTTCAAGCAGTGCCTTCGCTTGGCCATGGTTTTTTTCTAAATTAGCTAGTACAGCTAGAAGATAAAGGCATCGTGATACACCACATGGATTATTCATTTCCTAAAAAGAAGAGATTTCAAATATATTTTCAAACATAATGTTGGAACATTGTGATCAATAACATGCCAGAGTATCCCATTCCATTCCTTTATATTGTGAAAAACAGATTTCAGATACGGATTAACAGAGTTGGAGGGAACCTTGTAGGTCTAGTCCAACCTCTCCCTCCCAAGCAGACCTTACACTATTTTTGACAGTTGGCAGTCCAGTCTCTTCTTGAAAGCTTCCAGTGATGAAGCTCCCACAATTTTTGAAGGCAACTACTCTTCAATTGGTTGATTGCTCACACTGTCAGAAAAGTTCTTATTATTTCCAGGTTGAATCTCTCCTTGGTCAGTTTCTACTCATTATTCCTCATATGGCTCTCAAGTGCTTTGGAAAATAGCTTGACCCACTCCTCTCTGAAGCTTCTGTTATTTATGGCATGAAAAACGTTTTCAAAAGAACTTCAATTAAATTTAATCAGGAAATGAAGAATAGCTTGCTTAAGACAATTTACCACAGAATTCCCCCTTTCCAAAACTTAAGTCATAAAAAGGCCAACCTCTTAAGCTGTACGTTTCTATATACTTACCTTGACGTAAGTCTCATCAAATTCAGACAGGCTCACATCTGCACTGCACTAAAACTACTAGATACCCTTGGCTCAATATTTTTAAAACCAAGGGTTCACATTAATTTGAGTAATAGCTGCTAAGTCGGTTTTTACTTAAGGGAATCTTTACCTTTCTTTAGGAAAGAAGATGGCAAGTTCAGCAGTTGCAGCTTTAAGTAATCCTTTAATTCAAATAAAGTACTTAATTTTTAATGCTTATTTGAAAGAGATAAGCAATCTGAATATTTAAAATTTATTTATTTATTTATATTTAGTTGTTTTGCAACTCTGAGCCATGTAATACATTTTTAAAAAACCAAAGCCACATGCTGTGGCAAAGAAAAACAGATACAAAAGACTTTTAAATTGTTAGTCTTCTGAGACTATATGTTTTATTTGTTTGTTGTGCCTGTCAAAATATTATGGGCAAGATAAGCAAGTGTCTCTTATCTAGTATATAAGAAGCTTTTCTCAGTTTAACGAGATTGATAGGAAGAAAGATCCCCAAAAGTCATTAACAGCAATACCTACAGCAATAGCCACATCTCATACTGATCATCACACCTAGAAACACAACCAAGTCTTTCTCAAACGCTGACTAGGTCAAGACAGGTCAAATCTTAGGAGGTATGGCATTTCAAATGATTGGCATTGCTCTTTTAATGAATCCATATAAGAGTTCTTTTTAGAAATTCAACAATGAAATTTAAATATTTGACACACTTTACATCTTAGATCAGGGGTGTCAAACTCGTGGCCCATGGGCCAGATGTGTCACGTGCTGGCCATGCCCACCCTGGTTTAGCAAAGGGGGGGGGGGAATTCACAATGTCACATGACGATGCAAGTGTGATATCCCTGCCTTAAGTGATCTCTCAATTCAGCTCTTCTTTTGGAAAACAGTGGATGTTCTGTAGATATAGCTTTATTATTATTATTATTATTATTATTTTAAAGTTCTAAAATTTGACAAATTGAAACAAGTCACTTGAGTTTCTGACAATTATGCAATTGCTGATCAAGAGTTATGCACCTAGTTGTAAGACTAGACATAGTTTTTCCTCTTATGATAGCTATAAGATATTATTTTCTGGAAATGACAAATCCAAAGAAACAGTTGGTGACAGGCATTTTTAACAACAAAAAAACAAAAAAATTAAGTTACCTGAGTTGCTTGGTAAGCTTCTGAGAGTAGTAATCTTGCTGGCTGATATAAACATAGCTGGATTAAGACTTCAGCTTTTTCTATCCACAAGTAGGGGAGAGAAAGACCATTTAATTCTTTTTCAGTAACTGCATTGACTTCCAAAATCTGGAAATAATTTATTATAGAAATTATTATTTTTAAAATATCTGCACTTTAAATAATTAATTATGTTAACATTAATTATGTTAAAATGATAGGTACTTAAAAGCTCAAGCAGGGTACATAATACAGCATATAGTTAATTTTATAGTTTGCTTTTTTTATTAGGAGAGCAATAAAAACATTCACAGGCAGAAAAATGGGTTGAGTTGCCTTGCAACTTCCATGCGTCTGTACAGGAGGAATATGGGTTACCTTATCTTTTGCAGTAAATAGCTTCTTTCTTTGCTCTATATCTAGTTCTGACCAATCCAAATTTTTATTTTCCATTTGGTTATCCTGTATGGCATTCTCATTTTTAAATGCAATCTCTTGTCTAAATCTGAAACAGGGAAAGAAAATTTTAATGTAATTGGTTAACATAGACACAAACCCCTGTTATATTAGCCTATTATCAAGTATGGTATCCCCTTCAACTTTGTTATGCCAGCATAGTAACCTATATATTTATGAACCGTATTACTGCAATTAATTTTGAAACTGCATGAAAGAGATGGGATGTGATTTTAACAAATTTTGGAAAGGTACTTATTAATGTTCCGAGTACTCCCTTTAGGCCACTTTAGATTGGAACATATACTAATTTGTTATGAATACAAACCTGTCCCTTAATTATGCAGTTTGTTACATACCTTCCTTGTTCCTTTTCATTAATAAAGATGTCACCCACTGTCTTTTCATGGAAAGATGCTGCTTGATACATTTTTAAATCTAAACATATTTTGGCAAGCCTGTGAAAGCAAATGAGACATCTTTTTGCAGTATAACACTGGTATCATTTATATAACTCAGATGCAAACATACATACATACTGACAAAGAAAAATCTGATTCAAATCCGCATAAAAGAGCAAGTGATGTTTGCAATAAAAACAAGTTCAGGGTAAACCAACAGTGCTTTTAAACCAACAGTGCTTTTAAACAACAGTGCTTTTAAACAACAGTGCTTTTAAACAACAGGAGAAAGAGACGCAGAGAACGTCAATTGTGAAACCTAATTGAAAAAATGGATTATTCCTATATCCATTTAGAACTGTATTTAGCTTAGACTTCACATTTTAAAGCAGCAATGTAATAGGCTGAACTATCAACCATTGCTTAAAAGAAGCAATATAATTTGACCTTCAATAAATTGGAAAATTATTCAGCACAAAATAATTTCAAAATTAGTGCATACAGAAAGAATCACATAAGGATCTGTGCTTGCCTGGGAAACTCAGATGAAACTTATCCAAAGTTGCCAATGATGGCTATGAGTACAACTAAAGTGGAAAAATGGTGGCTGGGAAAAGCAGATGTTTAATGCTCTTTTAACTCTTACACCTCCCAGCAAAGGACTCCACGCCCATTGACGGTTGAGTTTCTGTATATGCTTTTGTCACATAAAAAGGAATGAAATATGGAAAAAGCTGCTACCAAGTACTGGTTTCTATTGCTAGACATACACCACCCTCTTATCATTTCTCAAAAGAGTAATATTTGATTCTTAGACCCGGGCTGTCAAACTCCCAGGCCGTGGGCCAGATGCATCACGCACTGGCCACGACTACGGCCAGTTTAGTGAAGGGGGGAAAAGTCCCGATATGTCATATGAAGCTGCCGTGATGACGTGAGTTTGACACCCCTGACCAAACTATAATTTGCAAAGGAATATGTTTGGCATATATAAAAACCAATGTAGTACTTGGGAGACCCTAATCTCAAACATTATTTGTTCCACAATAAAGATTCTAAACTAAGAATTACATCCTATCTGCATGAATGACTCCCATTAAATGTATACAATACATTTCTGGGTTGCCTTTCCAATCTAGTATCTTCTGGATAGTTAGATGAGCACACCCATTAGAATTTGAGAATGAATAAGTGCTTATGGCAAGATGAAACTCAGCAAATAGAAATTCTCCTAGTAGAGAGGCAGTCAGAAGATAACCAAAAGAAGAGAGGAGTTCTTTCCCACCCACCCCATCCCCATGAGTGGCTTAAGGGTATTTTTGTCTAAGTGAGGCTTCCAATTTACTGACTTAGAGAGAAAATTTACTGCCAAGTGTGCCGGTCATTCTCTGTTGAATAGGAAGGAAACTATCATATCAACTGGCTAACAGCTCATTCAGAAATGTTTATTCTCAAATCAACTTGAAGATAGAAACTCTGAATTGAATATATAACCCTCATTGGGAACACTTTCCAAAGTTCACCAAATGATGGCAGGGAAATCAACAATATTTTTGAAATGTTGCCAAAATCTTCAAAAAGTGGCAAACCCTCATTTTAACATTTAAAGTTAAATCTTATGGTATTATTTTAGCAAAGACATGGCCCCAAGGAAATTTTGATGAGGGGCAATACAGTTTACTCTTCTGAGGCTTAATATGCAACTTGCTTGAGATGGCTCAAAGTTTGTAGTTAGAATGATATAAATGCTTACTTTCCTCTACAAGTGATGTTTTTTCAAGTAAAATAGCAAGAATATGACTCTGCTCACTTGACTCTGACCCTGAATATAGTGCAATCATAGACTGAAACATCCTAGGATTGTAACCATGTTGCTGGGGAATTTCAACTCTAGAATAAGTGCCTCAAATAATCACTTCAACAGCTACTGCTATACAGATTATGTTGCCATAGTTAGCCTAACGCAGGGGTGTCAAACTCGCATTGTCACGTGATGTATCATGACTTTCCCCCCCTTTGCTAAACCAGGAGTGGACATGGCTAGTGGATGACACATCTGGCCCATGGGCCACGAGTTTGACACCCCTGGCCTAAGGGTATCAGTTTTCACAGATAGTAATTAACTCATCTTTCCATAAGGCTTGGTAAAATTCTACAAATGAAGTGGTTGATAGGGATCAGGATGGGGACTAAGGATCCAGAGTAAGTATTAATGTATTAGTTATACCATGGTCTCAAATAATGTGATAAGTTAGGTGGCTTTTCTTAGTGATCACATTATTTTGATAGCATGTTTTTCCACCATATAATAGTTATTATATCCTAACTTTTTTCTGCATTGCAAGGTAAATGCAAGGGTTTTTTTCCTATAAGAATTAACTTTATACCCAATTTTAGTGGCTCATCCCCAATACAAATAGTCAATGTGATGATGGCAATCCTCACCATTTCTGTTGCTCTGCTAAGTGAGAATCATGGCTTGTTAAGCAGAAATCACCTTGAAACCTCATCTTCCTGCTGGTTTCCAACAAGCAAAGTCAATTGGGAATCCAGCAGAAATCACATGCTCCAGGAGGCTCACCAGCAGCCTGGTGAAGCATGAGAGTATCAGAGACAGATGATGGCTGCTATTGTGTGGGGAAGGTCACATGACTGTGGCGGTGGTGGTATGGCCAGAACTTTGAGGACCCATCATAAATACTACTCGTTCAGTGCCATTGCAATTTTGAGTGATCATTGACTGAATATTCGTCAAATGAATTAGATAAGAAAGTCATGAGAAGGTATACATGTATATCAAGACCTAATTGCTAATATCCAGCATATGATAGCGTATTATCAAGCAGTAACAGTAGGACTATTATAAAATCTAACTTATGATTTAATTGTGTCAAATTCTGATTATGTCATGATCAAAGCCAATATAATTGTATTAAGACCTGAGAAATATGTCTATGTATATGTGTGTGTATAAAATAAAGTAGGAAACACAATTATATATTTGGCAGTGATTAATTTAAATCATTAAAAAAACAAAGCTGTGTGGCTTTCTGGCAATTTATAGCTGAGTCCTCTGAGGGCTACCCTATGGCTAACCCCTAAAAGCTACCTATTATAGAGGAAACACTCCCACTATCTGTCTGGGAAAAGCATTTATTGAACTATTTTTGGTGATGACTCAGCTAATATATTGATCTTTGAATTAAGTCAAGAATGTATTCATGGCCAGCCACTAATATCCTCCTTTGACATTTCTAAATTAATTTCGCAGTTGAAAAATGGAAAGGCCATCTGGGGGATATATGATTCCACTGAACTACTGAAAATGAACATTGATTGGTAAGCACCAACTTGGGTGACCTTATTCACTTTTCTAGACTGCTTCTTTCAGATCCCTGAAGACTTGGCTGATCTATTACTGCAACTATTTTTAAAAAAAAATCAGGATGGATTTAATCCAATCAATTATCATTCGATCAATTTACAAAGTACGATCAGCAAATTACAGTTACATTGTTTGAATTAGAAACTGTTAGATGAATTAATGTAGGAATATATTTTGTCAGAGGAGCAAGTAGGGTTCAAATAGGTCAGTTTTAGACCAACATATTGAAGTGAAGGAAATTAGTAGCTCCCCATGCTTTCAGGAAACTTAGTGCTTGATTGTAAATCTTAAATGAAGGTTTGATTTGATTCCTACTGACAAGTTCTGGAAGAATTTAACACTGTTTTCTAATGCCTGCTATTACTTCTAATGAAAAAAATCAAGATGATAGCTCGATGCTATCACTGGCTCAAGGTTGACTCAGTCTTCCATCCTTCCGAGGTCGTTAAAATGAGGACCCAGATTGTTGGGGGTAAGATGCTGACTGTAAACCACTTAGAGTGGGATGTAAAGCACTAGGAAGCAGTTTATAAGTCTAAATTCTAATGCCATTGTTATTTTGAAGCAGGTCCTGGTCCTACAGAGCGATAACTGTTATAAAGAAAACAAATATATACACACAGTATACATTCAGCATAAAAGTTTTTAAACAAATACTTCTGAGGGCAGATATTCCAATTCCAGTCTCTTTAAACTTGCAGAACTATTCTACTGACATGCAATACAATCTAAAGGGCTTTGGAGCATTGAAAAACATGAGCTGAGATGTTCCACCATAAAAAACCCAAACCCATAAATCTATCAGTGGCCAGAAAGAACATTGAAATGTTTCACATTGACTAAAAAGTAACCAACACAAACCTGAGATGGTAGAGATTTGACAGACTTTTGCTTTCAACAACATCATGAGCAATGATTTCAGCCAAGTGAAGTAGTGGAAGAGTCATGTGAGTACATAACATTGACTGTAGTTCCCTAAGTAAAAGGTCTAAGTAATATAAGGTGCGTGTCTAAAATTAAAAGAATAAATGACAAGTTCACTATACATTTCTGTACATTTTCAATTCTTTCAACAAAAAAAGGCTCTTGAAATAAATTTCTCGAAGGCAGATTTCTATACAGTACAGTAAAACTATGTAAATGTTTGCAAATTGCTTTAGGATGAATACATACTTACACAAATGTACGTGAGGATAATAACATTTCATATTCTGAGCTATTAAATAAATGTATCTTTGCTGCTTACATGTACAAGTAACACTTTGGACTAACTTACAGACAGTACAACAAAAAATACCCCACATACAGGTAGTCCTTGCTTCCTGACAATCCATTCAGAGACCATTTGAGGTTATCATAGTGCTGAAAAAATAACCCATTTATGACCGTTGCAACATTCCTCAATCATGTGACCGCTAATATGGACATTAGTTGTTGTCCTGTTTTTATTCTTTTTTTCCCCTCCCCTTGCTGAGCACCTTGATTGGAGAGAAAGGGATTCCAAGAAAGCAAACTGTTTGCTCTTCTACACATCGATAGCAATGTGATCACACTAGCTGCCTAGGGCTGGCAGTCGGGTACTCTACGCCAGGGGTCCCCAACCTTTTTTGCACCAGGGACCGGTTTCATTTTAAAGAAAATTCTGCGGACCGGCTGGCCTAGAGGAGGAGGGGGGAGGGGGAACGGGCGGCGCATGCGCACGCGGGGGGGGGGGGAGTCGGCTCACTTGGCCGTCTAGGGCAGTGGTGAGCAAACTTATTAGTCAATAGAACCAAATATCAACAGTACCACTACTGAAATTTCTTTTGAGAGCCAAAAGGTGTGGCCTGTTTTGTTTTGTCATGTGACCCGGTGGGCATGGCCAACTTGGAAAATGTGGTGAAACTCACTTAACAGTCTTGCTTAGCAACCAAAATGTTGTGCTCAATTGTGGTCCTAAGTTCTTTCTTTCTTTCTTTCTTTCTTTCTTTCTTTCTTTCTTTCTTTCTTTCTTTCTTTCTTTCTTTCTTTCTTTCTTTCTTTCTTTCTTTCTTTCTTTCTTTCTTCCTTCCTTCCTTCCTTCCTTCCTTCCTTCCTTCCATTTCTGGCTGGTCTTTAGAGTCTTCTGAAGATGGTGAAAATAGATTTATGGGCACTCGTTATATATAAAGGCAGCCCATGACTCTTTGGGATGCTGGTTTGAATCCAGTAAATGATTCAGAGGATGTGATTCCTTTAAAACAGGGATGTCCAAACTTGGGAACTTTAAGACTTGTGGACTTCAACTCCCAGAATTCCCCAGCCAGCATAGCTGGCTGGGGAATTCTGGGAGTTGAAGTCCACAAGTCTTAAAGTTCCTAAGTTTGGACATCCCTACTTTAAAATGACCACTGGGAGAAAAATAGATCTTTAACCTGGTTAACCAAACAGGTAGCTTGAGGTGGAAGGAAATAGGAAAATAGATTTCTGCCTTTCCTTTCCTTCCTTGCATTGCCTCCCTCCCCTTCCTCCCTTCTCTCCCTCCTACCCTTTTTCCCTCTTTCTTTTTCTTTCTTTCTTTCCTTCCTTCCTTCTTTCACCCCTCCCTTCCTCCCCCCTCCCCTTCTTTCCTTCACTCCCTCCCTCTCTCCATTCATCTTTCTTTTTCTATTTTTCTTTCTTTCTCTTTCTCTGTTTTTTTGTCTCTCTCTCTCTCCTCCCTCCACCCATCTCTGTCACTCTGTATGTGTGTTTGTGTGTGTTTCCCTCTTCCTCTCTTTCTGCCTCTCTAAGTCTGCCTCTCTGTGTGTCTGTCATTCTCTCCCTCCCTCCCCCCGGGGAAGCAGCAGAGGAGTCAGCATGTTGGCTGCCGAGGTTATCCCGCAGCGGGCGGGCGAAGGACCCGAGCTCCGTCCGGGCGCCTCACGGGGCTGGAAGGGAGGTGGGCGTGTGACGCCCGGGTGGCTTTGGCGGCACCTTAAGGTAGCCGCAGCTTGAGTCCTTCGCCCGCCCGCTGCGGGCTAACCTCACCAGCCGACATACCGGCCCCTCCAGGAAGCCCCGGAAAGTGCATTGGGCCGTCAGAAGGAGCTGGTGGAGGCGCGCTCGGACATCCTCCTCGCTGGCCCTACGGCCCGGTGCCTATGAAGCCGCGGACCGGCACCGGTCCGCGGACCGGGGGTTGGGGACCCCTGCTCTACACAAATAGCTCACAGTACTCTTTTGCATCTCTTTCTCTTCCATCTTTCTACTTTATGAGGAGGGGCATGAAGAAGTCAGACAAAGGAAACATTGCCTATCGAAATTGTTCCCCCTTCCCCTGAGTGGAGAGATTGGAAAGGAAGAGATTTCAAGTGAGCATTGTAAGCTGTTTATAAAGAATACCTGGCTTCCAGTCCCTTGGCTCCCAGCATAATAGCATTGTTTTCTATGTGTACACAAAAGCATTTAGGCCTTCAAGCTTTCCAAAGAACAAGGGAATAGTTAGGAGGCAAGCAAAAGCCTCTTTAGCTCGGTTCAGTCTGAAAGGGTTTCCCACTTAGTGAATGCTTCACTTATTGGTGTAGTTATTAGTCCTAATTAGCATTGTTAAGAATGGCACAAGAATTACATGTAGCTTCAATCTATATAGATAAAAATAGTTCTGTGTGTGTGTTCCAGCATAACTCTAGAACGCCTTGAGCAATTTCAACCAAACTTGGTACACAGATGTTTTACTCTCTGCAGAAAAATACTGCCCGGGTAAGACACCCCTAACACCCCTTGGGGTGTGTTTTCTGTTAAGTACAGCCTGTTGTGCCGTACTGGCTTCTACTGTACAGCACAGTGGAATTGCTATGGTAACGACTTCACAGTACTCCGCAAAGGGGCTCCCTCTGGTATGGGGGAAAATCCAACATTAGAAATTATGTTTGGTCTGGACATTTCCCCCCTATAAATAAATACCCGGGCAACGACAGGTTATTGGTTAGTATATAATAATAATGAACAAAAGAAGCCAGAAGCAAATCACAGCTGAAAGTACAAAAGAGAGAGGAATAGATAATTTCAGTTAGGGCCTATTCAAGATATTACTCACAGGTGCTAAAATGGTTTCTCTATTCACAGTACAGCCACTTGAGTCCTGTTTAAAGGCTTCTCTCATCTCATCAGGGCACTCATAGTTAGCCCATTCTTCCACATTTGCAGGCAAGACATCAATTGGTCCCTTCCTTTTCACCTTCTCTTTACTGGCTGAGTTTCCCTGAAAATTGGACTCTTATGTTTAAGAAAGTTTTTTTTTTTTGTTAATATAAATGAAATCAAAATACTGTATTAAAGAAAATGTACCTTTTTTGCATCTTTGGGGGATTTCTCTTTATCTTTCTTAGGAGGGCTTGTAGGTGAAACCTGAGTAGCGTCAGGCTTTAGAGAGAGAGAGAAAGAATCAGTGATCGATATTTCTGTAATAATACATTCAGTCCTACTAAAGTTTTCTCTTAAAATAAGTCTCAACTCTTCTCATGGGTTTAGTTTAGGATTTCCAAGCAGAAATAATAATAAAAAGCACTGTAATATTTTAGCTATGTGAAAATGACTTTCTTTACTGTCTTTCTTCAACAGATAAAAATTCCAAATTTGGGAATATTAAAGAGATAATGTTTTATCCTTCAGTCTAATAATAATGAGGAAGGAAAGACCCACTATTTATTTATTAAATTTGTATGCCACCTATCTCTCTGCCAAATTACTCTGGGGGGCTTACAATATTATGAATAATAACAAAACAATTACAGGAAGTATAAAACAATTATAATATGCACCACAAATTAAAAGAGGCTTAAAAAGAGCAGGAAAGCGACAATCAATCATCAGTATAATTTTAGACAGATGAATCTACATAAGTAAGATTCTGTGAATGCATCCATCTCACCTTGTCTTATAAATGATCACTACTATAGTGTTTGTGATGATGACGCTCATGAATGTTTTGACAATGTAAAGTTCTGTGGCAGCATTTATGGGATGTGTATACATTTGTTTCCAAGTAAAAAGCATTCATTTCACTGCTAATATATTCTCAGAAAGAAAAGTAGTAACAGAAGTGTTGAAGTTTAACTTTACTAGATATTATCACCCTTATGATCCTGAGCACCACCTCTGCTAATTTATGCTGGTAGATCAACAAATATGGAAATCCAGATGTTCTCTACTCATGGATTAGAAGTATTAACAGTACTCTTACTTAATAACATAACATTTATGGAACTTGGCAGTATTTGTAACAAACCATATGCTTCGTGACGTCACCACAACTGTAACACAATTATGAAATTGTGCCATAATCTGTGAGCTATGTCATTGGCACGAAGACATTATGGAATATGTGTGATTGTTCCCCCACCCCCACCCCGACCCCCACAAGCACTCCCAATGGGAGGAAATTTTTGGATTTGAAGACAAGGTCAGCTTATGAGGGAGAGATACATTACCTTTATTGCATCCTTTTTGTCTTTTGATTTTGGAGTTGCTGGTTGGGCTGGTGAAACTTTGGTCTGTGCCTTTATAAACAATCCTGCTGTTGTGAATGACATCTGAAAAATAATTACTGTACATTTACATTGGGGAAGAAAAAAAATCCAAGAAGTACAATAATTTAATTCAATTAAATGCTGAATTTCTGTTATGGAAAAAATAAAACATAATATTACCAAGAATAAAGCCCTTTTAAAAACAGATTTCCAGATTGCCTTTACTTTCTGTACAAAAAAGTTTCTATACATAAAAGTTCATGTCATCTATCATAATAGAAGCTGGCTTAAGAAAATTCTTAGAAAAGTAAAAGGGTCTTTTCACACTTCTTTTTCAAAAACTTAATTGAGCCAACGAGTGCAGTATGATCTACTTTATATCCTTAAAGTTTTACTATTTTTTAAAAAAACTTTTCTTAAAATGGCGAGGGAAAATTGATTTCTATGAAGTGCAGAACCACAAAAAATACATTCTCTCTGACTAAAAAAGTCTGTAAACTATGACTGTTTTACTCCCTTGGTTGGGATGAGCCAATAGGTTTGTAACAAGTGATCTACCACTTTCCTGCTAACATACATTGTTATGTTTGTGCTCTAATTTACTCATTTTGCTATAATTCAGTTCAGGTTACACTTTTCCCCCCCAGAAGACTGAGATTCTGAAAGCTTCATTGCCATTTGTTACCTTAATGTTGACAAGTTTGCTGATTCAGTTTAAGTAGTTTTGTGTGGCAAATATAATTGCTCTTATAAAAATATCAAAGAATTAGAGTAATTTTGATTCCAATTAAATGTTGTTATAATAACAAAACACAGCAGAAAATGAGATACATTTTTGTACAGACTAATAGCATTACAAATTCTATAATTCTACACAAGTGGGAACAAGTTTTTGGAACAGACTTGACATTTAAGTATATCAAGAAATCACTTGCATATAATTTATCTTCATTAAAAGCTACAATAATTCTTTTTGGAAGATCAATGTGACTGAGGTAAGTGCTTTGAATTCAAGCCATTGTTCATTTAAAAAAAATAAACCCTAATAGATTTGCACAATGCATTTAGCAGCTTTCTAGTCATCATTTTCTTATCTCACCTGCCACATGCGAATCACAAAAGCATATGCCATCAAACAGTATTGCTCGTAAAAAGTTGAAGGGTGACCAGAAATGACTGCCATTATTGTATAAGCTCTAAATAAAGCTTCTAACTGTTTTATGCTTCTTAATTCTCCAATATTAATTTGGTTTTTTAATTCTATAATGAAAAAAATGAAGACTCAGTCAGTATTGTTGAAAATATGTTTTATATAACAATATAAACACGTTGTTGGTATGTTTTATGTAGTAGACATTTATTGTATAACTTGTAAGGTCCATCTGTAGCTGGTCCGGGTAGTCCCAAATGTCTCAAGCATTAATTTTATCTCTCTCACCTCTTAATTTAAAAAACAGAAATTGTCAGGCATAAAACAATCTTTTGTTTAAATGAAAAAGAGGATAAATATCACCTGTAAGAAGGCCACAAGAAAAAAATCTAAATGTTTTTAATGCCAAAGGGAAAAATATTATAGCACAGTACACCCCGAATGCTACAATAAACACAGCTATTTCTGGAAGATAGCTAGAAAATCATACCTTCTTCGTCAGGGCTTTTTTGGAGAGGCCTGAGGCACAATAACATATTTATTGCCCATTCCAGGTGCTTAACAGCCTCACTAAGAGGAAACTGCTTGCAATACAGCCATTCTGCAACTCCTAAGATATTATCCACTTTCTTTAATTCAGTTTCCTTTTTCTACATGAAAACAGTGAGTACACATTTAAGACTAGTTCTCGATGCACATTCCCTTTCAGAGGAAAACAAAGTACTGGTAATCTACATTCAGGTAGTCCTTGACTTACACCAGTTCATTTAGTGACTGTTCAAAGCTACCATGGCATTGAAAAAAATGACTTACGGCCATTTTTTCACACTTATGACCATCGCAGAATCCCCATGATCACATGATCAAAATTCAGATGCTTGGCAATTGGTTTATATTTATGACGGTTGCAGTAATCATGCGATCCGTTTTTGCAAACCTCTGACAAGCAAAGTCAATGGGGAAACCAGATTCACTTAACAAATGTGTTACTAACTTAATAACTGCAATGATTCATTTAACAACTGTAGCAAGAATGGTTGTAAAATGGGGCAAAACTCTCTTAACAAATGTTTCACTTAACAACATAAATGTTGGGCTCAGTTATGATCGTAACTCGAGGACTACCTGTATACCAAAACCCACATTGCTTTTAGGCAAACTGCAAAGTCATATCAAAGAATCATGGAATTATAGATCGGGAAGGGATCACAAAATTAATCTAGCCTAATTCTTTGCAGATTATCAGTTTCTGTAAGCAAGTACTGGGGAAAAGGGAGGTTTTTTTTACATCTGTCAAGACAAAAAGTTGATTAAGTTATGTAGCAACAGGGGTATAAATCTATGATATATCTCTAGAAGACACATACAATTTTTTCAATTCAGAGATAGTACTAGGAATTTAGAGGAAGGGAAAACTATTTATGAATGACATGATAAATATAAAAAAAACATTTCAAAAATAAAATTTACATAGTTCACTTGGACTTTCTATTTCAGATGCCTCTGATATGTGGTACTCCAAAGGTGTCTCAAGGACAGCTATTTAAGGCCAGGAAATGCTGAAAATTCTTAACCATACTAATTCTTAGGCCTTCCTGGATGTTTAGGTGGGAAATCACAGAAGGCTACTAATGTTCTCAAAAGGAAGATAGGAAGTCTCTGGAGAAAGATCTATTAGTTCACTATACCCAAAACAAGAATTAGGAATTACATACAGCTTATAGTCTTTCTACCACTGTCAGATATTGACTTTTCATCAAGAACTGCAAACTAATAGCAATTTTTAAAAAGAAGATATGTACCAACCTGTAAAATTTCAATTGCATTTTGGTAGCAAGATAATTGTCCCACAATATCATAGGAAACAGATGCCAAACGATGCCACATATCTGACATGTAGTCTTCGGTTTCATCACGGAATTTCTGAATTTCCAGTATATAATTACGTCCTAGTCTTGCCTTTACCATGACCATATGCTTAAAAATTGGGCTATGAAGGAAAATGTTATCAAGTCAGTATTTATGAATGATTTAATAAATTGACAAAGTGATATTTCAAAACTTTTTTTAATATAATATTTTAAAATCAGAAGTCACTATTTGAATTGCAGGGATATTTAGCTCCATGGTGGAATGAACTTCATTCATATCCAAACTTTAGTGTGATAGTACATAAGAAATTTTAATATATCAAATTCAGGATTACACAGAGCAGAATTCCAACAATGGGATGAATACAAACTAATTTAATACTCAAAGGAGGTTATTAGAGGCTACCAAAGGCTGCCTCCAAATACACCCATTTGTAGAATTTAGTTTTAGCACTAAGTAACATCCACATTGAGGAAAGTATATCTGTGACAACAAACCCAGAAAAAATTGCAATGTGTAATGCTTTACGCCAGGGGTCTGGAAAGTTGGCTCTTTTAAAACTGGTGGACTTCAACTCCCAGAGTTCCCCAGCCAGCTATGCTATGCTGGCTGGGGAACTCTGGGAGTTGAAGCCCACCAGTCTTAAAAGAGCCAACTTTGCAGACCCCTGCTTTAGGCAACTGTTGAACTACAAATGCTTGCTGAAATGCAATTAGGAATCATTTTTTACTTCAAGATATTGGAATGAAAAGGAAATAAAGTGGGAATGTGTCTGTATGAATATGTGTGTGTGAGATTATTAAATACTGTGATTTTAATTTAATTTAATTTAATATTTAAATTTCTATACTGCCCTTCTCCCTTCCCTTCTCCTTTACTGTACACATTCAGCTTGTACAAAGCCATTTCCTTAAGGCAGGAAATGACTGAAAAATACAGGTAGTCCTCAACATATGACCATAATTGAGCCCAACATTTATGTTGTTAAGTGAATTTTGGCCCATTTTATAATTTTTCTTGCCTTAGTTGTTAAATGAATCACTGCAGTTGTGCAGTTAGTAACACGGTTGTTAAGTGAATCTGGCTTCTTCATTGACTTTGCTTGTCAGAAGGTGGCAAAAGGTGATCACATGATCCCGGGGACACTGTAACTGTCATAAATATGAATCAGTTGATAAGCATTCAAATGCAAATCATATGACCATGGGGCTGCTGCAACAATCATAAGTGTGAAAAATGTTCATAAGTCACTTTTTTGGGTGCCATTGTAACTTTGAATGGCCACTAAATGAAGTGTTATAAGTTGAGGACTACCTGTATGATGCTTTGACGTGAAGGAGAAATTATGGAGAAATTATGACTTTTTACTTACTGAATAAACAAACTCAGTCACAGATTGTCTGCTATATGTGGCTATTCACTGGCTAATTTAATTGTCATGAAGAAGAAAAAATTGGAGGAAACTTCTTAACCATATAGACTTTTAATAAAGAGAAACCGTCTCTGCACCATAAAAATAGTTTAAATGAATTCCAGGAAGAGAATGTGTGGAGTGAAGGGATCCACAAAGGTCCCTTTATGTAAACTTGCAAATCAGTATCCTATCTTGAATGAAAGTGAAAAGAAAACCAAAGCCTGCTTGTGTAAACTGCTGGGCTTAAACTCTGAGTTGCAACCAATAATGTCCTGCTAAATGTTAAGAATGACCTGTTTTGACCCCACTGCTGCCACCCAACATGACTAACTGATTCATGCATTAGGGCATTGATGCTCTCCGCTAGCTGTCAAACAGCATGCAAAATTTCAGGACCAGGACTCTTGTCAGCAAGATGTCTCCAGTCAGTCACTTGTTGCAATTCATGGTTAGAAAATGGTGATGCTCTTTTGTATTTTGCCATATTCCTGCAATTATAATAATATGAGAAGTCCTTGCTGCTCACTGATGATGTTACCTAGTTTGGGTAATGAAATGTCTGCTAGAAAATAACCAGGTTCAGAGAGCACCAATGAGCACCCCTCATTTCAACAAATGAGCTCCAAATATTCTCTTTTATTGATATTAATAGTGGCCTGGAAGCATCCCTTAAGAAAGGGACATTGGAATTCCTCTGGTTAGTGGATTACTAGAACATCTATCAACTGTATATTTCATAATGTATAAAAAAAACTGGAGGCAGAAAAAAAAGCAAAATTGGGGGAAGGGATAGTTCAGTGA
The DNA here is from genome assembly GCA_039707465.1 of Rhabdophis nuchalis. Taxonomy (NCBI): domain Eukaryota; kingdom Metazoa; phylum Chordata; class Lepidosauria; order Squamata; family Natricidae; genus Rhabdophis; species Rhabdophis nuchalis. Next base: position 76,319,478 of record CM077645.1, read on the forward strand.
TGGCAAACCTTTTCAGCATCGAGTGCCCAAGCTGGAACACACACATATGCCGCAGCGCTGGAAACCAGAAGACCAGGTGGCTGGCACTCACTGGCCAGTTGGTCGGTGCTCCGGCATGCGAGAAACCAAGAGAGAGATGGCGACAGTGAGAGTGCCCACAGAGAGGGCTCTGTGTTCCACCTGTGGCACACATGCCATAGGTTCGCCATCACGGGACAGTTGATTGGCCAAGTTTAAGGCCACATTTTGCTGGTTATATTAGCATCCATAGCAAGAGCTTTGCTTGACAAATTTTATGTGTGTGTGTATACAGTATATACAGTATATACTGTATGTGTGTGTGTGTGTGTGTGTGTGCATGTGTGTGTGTGTGCATATGTATATATACTGTGTGTATATAACACACACACACACACACACACACACACACACACACACACACACACGCACACACAGTTTTAAATGCTTCTGATGATATATGCTGCCAGGGGCACTTGTTCAGATGGGTGGTTACAGGCCTTAAATAAAGAAGAAAATCAGATTTCTTGTACTATCAAGAATTGTGGCTTGGAAGTAAAGGACAACCATCTAAGTGGAAAGTTTCTCTCTGGGTTAATTCGGGCATTTCAGAATTTTGGATGGCACTATGTTGCTTAAGATACCCATAGCCATAGCCATGCATATTAAGTGAAATATTTTGCAAACTATCCAAATAACTTACAGTCTGTGCTTTGTGCGAGGAAGAATCTGAACAGCTTCATCTAAAACTTTAAGGCCTGTCTCCCACTCATTTTTATCAGCATATGCTTGGAACAGTAACACATACAAGAATGTTCTTAAGGTCAAATCGTCCTCAGCACCTTTGAAATACATTAACACAATATCTCAAATATTACAAAATCCATTCAGGTGGATCATCAGCAAATATAAAGGGGTGGGGGGGGAGAGAATGTTTAAAATGATAAAAACTTACCTGGAAAAAAATGCCCATCTGATGGGCTGATGCTCTGAAAATCTATTGTAGGCCACTGATGCAAGGGTAACATATTGCCTGCTTCCTTTAAAAAAAAAAAGAGGTGCTGATTGTAGTGGAAGAGATAACATTGACATTTGAATTGTAATTTTGTGAATATAAAATAAACTCTAGAATAAAAATGGGGGGGGGGGATTCAGGACAGTAGGATCTATTATCTAATGGCACAAACAGCAAACTATTAAGAAGAGAGAGAAATGGGAGGTTTGAAATCCTTTCCAAAATTGCCTATTGTGCTGGGAAAGTCTGGTTGTCTAAAGATATTCATTCATTATTTTAGTATGTAAAACAATTATGTATTAATAATCAATTATTATAATTGATATTTATTTATGTACCTTTTTACATAACAATGTAAGATATACATTATTATTTTCCTCATCGGGTTTCGATGTGTTGGAAATCAAATCAGCCATGAATCCAGTAGCGAAGTGCTATTTCTTACCTGCTTACTTTTGGCCTCTGCTGCTTTAATGATGCTCTTGAGAATGACTTCAGTAGGTGCTTTGAGATGCTGTCTGTCTGCTGAAGAACCAATGAAAGGTAAACAAGCATTCCAGAAATTTCGAGCTGCTACCATGGCAAGGTGCAGATTTCCTGCTTCTCCTGCATATCTAAGAAAGTTGACAAATATAATAAAGCCACAGGCCTACTGTAGCAGGTTGTAAGTAATACATAATGCAATTGCAATGATTCTGATTAACTACCCTCTTCGATAAATTTAGACATTAAGACATTGAGGAAATATTTCAACATAAGAACATATATACAGACCCCACACATCCTGGACATAAATTGTTTCAAATCCTACACTCAAAACAACACTATGCACACCAGCACTGCACACCAGAACAACTAGACACAAGAACAGATTTTTTTCCAAAAGCCATCACTCTGCTAAGCAAATAATTCCCTCAACACTGTCAAACTATTTACTAAGTCTGCATTATTATTACTATTAACCTTCTCATTTTTCTTATCACCCATCTCTTCCCACTTATGTCTGTATGACTGTTTCTTTGTTGTTTTTATCCTTAGATTTATATAGATTGTTTCCTGGTATGATTTCATTGCTTATTTGTAGTCTATGACTATCATTAAGTGTTGTACCTTATGATTCGTGACAAATGTATCATGTCTTTTAGGTACACTGAGAGCATATGCACCAAAGACAAATTCCTATTCTATTCTATTCTATTCCCTATACATAATAAAATACCAAAACGTTCCAATAAATTACAGGTACATGTAAGGTTAATCGTTTAAAGCAGGGGTCCCCAACCTTTTTTTCACCAGGGACCGGTTTCATTTTAAAGAAAATTCTGCGGACCGGCTGAGGGGCTCAGCAGTCATGTGACTGGGTGGGCGTGGCCAACTTTGAAAATGTGAAACTCACTTAACAATGATCTTGGTTAGCAACCAAACTTTTGGCCTCAACTGTGGTCATAAGTTCTTTCTTTCTCTCTCTCTCTCTCTTTCTTTCTCTTACTTTGTCTCTGTCTCTCTTTTTCTCTCTCGCTATTTCTTTCTTTCTCTCTTTCCCTTTCTCTCTATTTCTTTCTCTTTCTTTTTCTCTTTCCTTCTTTCTGTATCTTTTCCTGTCTCTTTCTTTCCTTTCTGTCTCTTTCTCTCTGTCTTTCTCTCTCCCACTTTTTTCTTTCTTTCTCTCTTTCTCTGTCTCTTTCATCCGCCCATTTCTGTCACTCTGTGTGTGTGTGTGTGTGTGTGTCTGTCTGCCTGTCTTGCATTCATTCATTCAATCACTCCTTCTGTGTCTCTGTCTATCTTTCTCTCCCTCCCTCCCTCTGTCTCTCTATGTGTGTCTGTCGTCGTCGTCGTCGTCCCGTCCCCCCGCCCCCAGCTTCCTCATCCCGCCTGCCAGGCTTGGTCGCTCGTTCGCTCGTTCAGGCTCCGTGGCTGGATAGGTGCCGGGCTGGAGAGGAGGAGGAGGGAGGGGGGAAGCCCATTGGGAAGAGCGCACGGGAGAACGCAGGAGGATGGTGGGGGCTCTTCCTCCACCCTCGTCGACGGAGGGACTCCTGTGCGCCGCCGGAGCAACCCGCCAGTTCCCTCCCCAGCCCGCAGAGCCTCCGCAGTCCCTGGATAGCAGTGTTCCGATATCTCAGAGGGTGCCACAAAGAAGAGGGAGTCAAACTTTTCTCCAAGGCACCTGGGGGCAGGACAAGGAGCAATGGGTGGAAACTAACCAAGGAGAGAAGCAACTTAGAACTAAGGAGAAATTTCCTAACAGTAAGAACAATTAACCTCTGGAACAGCTTGCCTCCAGCAGTTGTGAATGCCCCAACCCTGGAAGTCTTTAAAAAGATGTTAGACAGCCATTTGTCTGAAATGGTATAAGGTTCCTGCCCATGCAGGGGGTTGGACTAGAAGACCTACAAGGTCCCTTCCAACTCTGCTATTGTATTGTATTATTGTATTGGATGAAAACGAGTGGCCGGCATGCCAGCAGGGGAGGGAATCGGTGGCCGGTCCGGCGGCGTCCAGGAGTCCCTCCGTCGACGAGGGTGGAGGAAGAGTCACACTCCAACGGTGCGAACAGCCGCGCCTGCGTTCTCCTGCGCGCTCTGCTCAGGGAGCAGCCCCCTCCTCCCTCCCTCCTCCTCTCTAGCCTTGCGGCCCGGCTCCCATCCAGCCACGGACCGGCACCGGTCCGCGGCCCGGGGGTTGGGGACCCCTGGTTTAAAGTTTAAAGTTTCTGTTGTCACACATTAGTAATTATTATTTAATTATCCTGATTAAGCCAATTTCTTAGCTCCCTCCAGAATGTGCTGTTCGTTGGATGTTGACAACAATAATCAAGATTATTTATAGGTTTTACATGTACATCTCAATGTAAATACAAATAGTAAAGCCTTCATTCTCTCTTTCTTTTTCAGTACTGTGATAAATGTTTAATAATATTAAATTATATTTCTTTTCCCAATCAGGTAGTCCATAATTACAATCAACTCCCATTATTATTTTACATTCTCGGGAGATTCTACATTCTTACAGATTACTTTGTTATGCTTATTATGCCATCTGTTCTTCATTTCATAAGTTTCTCTTAGGTGAATATAATATAAAAAAACCTTACATTAACAAATATTTCCCCATATGTCAAAATGTATGATGTGACTTATCTCTTGCACTCCATTTATCATTATTTTACACAGAAGTGCAGTTTTATGTTAACAGCACTTCAAAGATTTCTGAAACTAATTGTTTCCTGTCAATAAACATTATTAACTTGGTGTCTGTTTCTGAAATAAAAATGTTTGGTACAATGGTTAAGATGCTGCATCGTATTGTGAGTTCTAGTCTTCCTTTAGGTATGAAAGCTGACTGGGTGGTTTTCGGCCGGCCACTTGGTCTCAATCCAACCCACCTCACAGGGTTGTTGTTGGGGGGGGGGGGAGAAAGAAATGGAAGAATTACCGTATTTGCCGGCGTATAAGACGACTGGGCGTATAAGACGACTGGGCGTATAAGACGACCCCCCATCATTTCCACTCAAAATATAGAGTTTGTTATATACTCGCTGTATAAGACTACCCCCTCTTCCGCACACCTTCCACACACAATGTCTCTGTGGCTCTTTGTCACCTTCCCTCCCTCCCTCCCTGTCTCTTTCTGTTTCTCCCTCCCTGTGTGTACCTGACAGACTCTGATTCCCTCCCTCCGTCTCTCTCTCGCTCTGGGCCTCTCTCTCTCTCTGTCACTGTCACTGCACTTCAGACCAGCGGTGGAAACTTGCCTTGTAATTGCACGCGTGGAAAAGCGGCAAGTCTCTGCGTGGCTGCGGATGGTATCCTCCTCCCCCCCTGTCTCTTTCCCCTCTTGCGCAATGGTTTCCTCCTTCCCCCCTGTCTCTTTCCGTGCAAGTCTCTCTCTCCGTGCAAGTCTTGCGCGGAGGAGAAAGAGACAGGGGGGGAAGAGGAAACCATCGCGCGCGAGAGAGACTTGCATGGAGGGGAAACAGACAGGGGGGAAAGAGGAAACCATCGCGCGTGAGAGAGACTTGCATGGAGGAGAAAGAGACAAGGGGAAAGAGGAAACCATCACGCGCGAGAGAGACTTGCATGGAGGAGAAAGAGACAGGGGGAAAGAGGAAACCATCGCGCGCGAGAGAGACTTGCATGGAGGGGAAAGAGACAGGGGGGAAAGAGGAAACCATCGCGCGTAGACTTGTAAGAAGGGGATCTCGTGGATGACCCGGCGTATAAGACGACCCCCTCCACTTGGAGGCATGTTTTTCAGGGCAAAAAAGTCGTCTTATACGCCGGCAGATACGGTATGTACAATTTTGGAAACTTTGCATAGACTAAGTCAATTACTTTTTAATATTCTCTATTGAAAATGCATTTTTTTAAAAACTATGTCCTCTTGCCAAGTAGCTACTAAACTTTATCTATGTTACATATCTTAAATACATTTTAGATTCAATTTTTAATATTTCAATATTTAATCTTTTGACTGGTTTTATACTTTATCGAAAGTTAAAAGTTTTAATTTTATCTAAAGTTATCAAAAGTCACGAGACAAAATTTGATCTCTGAAATTTATCTCTGATTCTTTGCTAAGTACTGCTGTATGTGAAAATTTCAGTTTCTTTAAGATTAACATATTGTGGAAATGTTTATTATTACCTGTCTAAAAATAAAACCTTGCACTATTTCACAAAGCTACTGATCTCTCCTTTTTTAAAAAAATTACTGTTTTCCATATTCAATTAAATATCCAGAAACAGACATTAAATGATGCCAAACTACATCTGATCTTTAGCCTCATGTTACAGCACTCTTTCTTTAATTTTTTCAATATAAGATCTTTCTTGCAACTTACTAAGTTTCTGAGAGGCAGAAAGAAAAATTAAGGGAAAAAAATAAGAATAAAGGTTTCTACTCCTGAAATAGTTTGGTGCAACTTATATTACTTCATTGTTAATGGTTAAATGAGGAGAGGCACCCTATTCTTTATGAGTAACACCTGTACAATATCACTCAATGTTAATGAAGATTCTGATTTTATTAGTTTATTTCTGTGCTTTCAATAAACTTTCAATAAAGAACGGTTGCAGGAACTGGGTATGTCTAGTTTAATAAAAAGAAGGACTAGGGGAGACATGATAGCAGTGTTCCAATATCTCAGAGGGTGCCACAAAGAAGAGGGAGTCAAACTATTCTCCAAGGCACCTGGGGGCAGGACAAGAAGCAATGGGTGGAAACTAATCAAGGAGAGAAGCAACTTAGAACTGAGGAGAAATTTCCTGACAATTAGAACAATTAACCTCTGGAACAGCTTGCCTCCAGAAGTTGTGAATGCCCCAACCCTGGAAGATGTTAGATAGCCATTTGTCTGAAATGGTATAAGGTTAGGGTTACGGTTAGGGTTAGGGGAGGAGAGAAGCAACGCAGGGGATTGGACTAGAAGACCTACAAGGTCCCTTCCAACTCTGCTATTGTATTATTGTATAAACAGTTGCTATTTGCCTGGGATTTATACCTTTGCCGGTGTTCACATTCAGATTTTATTAAAATAAATAAAGATGTTCCTGAGGTAGACCTTGACCAGGACCACCTTAACAGTCAGACATAGGCCTCTAGTTAGACTTAGGCCTTTGGTCAAGAGGAACTGCTTACTTGGCTAGCCATTAACTGCTGCAATAATAAGAATTTAAAAAAATAAAAAATAAAAATTAAAAAATTAAAAAGTCACAACGTACCTTGCACTTTCAACAAAGGACTTCGATGCTGTAACTCGCAAATGTTTTTTGCCAGCCAGATTTTCCATTATACTCTTCCCTTGAGTACAAAAAGCAATACTCAGCATTTCTTGTCTGGCACTGTAATCATTTCTACATAAAGAAGTCAAAAGCAAACTTTAGACCAATAACTCAGTTTTCAAGATCCTGCCAGAACAGAGCAGTCCTTCGCTCTGCATTGAAACTTTCCATTCCCACCAGTGGTGGGTTTCAAATTTTTTAGAACCTACTCTGTAGGTGTGGCCTATTTTGTGGGCGTGGCTTGGCAGTCATGTGATAGGGTGGGAGTGGCCACCTTTTAAAATGTGGTGAAACTCATTTAACAACGCTCTTGCTTAGCAACCAAAATTTTGGACTCAATTGTGATAATAAATTCTTTCTTTCTTTCTTTCTTTCTTTCTTTCTTTCTTTCTTTCTTTCTTTCTTTCTTTCTTTCTTTCTTTCTTTCCCTCCTTCCTTCCTTCCTTCATTCCTTCCTTTCCTTTCCGTTGGGCCACTGGCAGCGGCGGGCCAGATTTACTTCCAGGTACGCCGGTGGAACCCCCTCTCACCGGTTCTCTAAATTTCACCAACTGGCTCTCGCGAGTAGGTGCGAGCCTACAGAAACCCACCACTGATTCCCACACTTGGGTGGAATAAAAGGGGAGAATTTGTATTTATTTATTGGAAGTAAAAGCCACTTCACATTTTATCAGCTAATGTCATCACGTGTATTGTTTTGTCTAATTCCTTACACAAAGAAGCTCAGATGAACTACAGATAGTTCTTGATGTACAGTGGTTTTGTTTAGTGACCGTTTGTAGTTGCAATGGTGCTGAAAAAAGAGACTTACGACAGTTTTTCACGTTTATGCACTTTAAAAGAAGCATAAAGAAACTGTGGCAGGTTCAGAGGACAACTAAATGAGTCTGAAGAAGCTGCAGAAAGTTTGGAGGACAATTAAAGGATGATAAGGAATCTGAAACTTTTAAAGCCTATGAAGAATAGTTAAAGAAGATAAGCATAGTTAGCTTGCAAAAGACTGAGAGGATTTAAAAAAAAACAACACAGACAAATGTGTATCTGTTGTCTGTTGAAACAAACAAAAAACTGGATAAGAACCAACAGGCTGAAAACATGAATTTGAACAGCAAATATATTAATATATTCAATATATTAAATGATGGAACAGTAACAATGATAAGATTCCTTCTTGATGAAGATTTTCAGGATCTAGATGGCCAGTTGTCAGGAATGGTTTACTGGATTCTTGCACTGAACCGAAAGATGGACTGTATGATTTATATATTCTCTTCTAAATCAGACTTTTAATCTCAATCTTGCTTTCCTGTTAAGATTCGCCAGTGCAAAGTTATACAACTATATATCATGTGGAGCTGGCAAAAATCTGCGTTTAGCATTATCGTACATCAATACAGTGGTATAATAATTGTATCCATTAGAGGTCAGTATTGCTCTATTGAATTCTTTTCTTTAAAAAACACCTGAAACTACTTTTCCTCCAATTATTGCTATTTTAATGGAAAGATTCATGATGTATTAAGATGATAGAATAAAAAACCCTCTTGGGTTAAAGGTGGATTTTAAAAGTTATAGAAATCTGGAGATGCTTTCCATCTAAAAATTTAATTGAAAGCTTCAAAGCATTTCACACAAAATAATATTAAAGAGCAAAATATCAAAATAACACTGTGGAGATCAGAGAAAAGAACGGTTGCAGCTGGTATGAGGCGAATTCTAACTAATAGTAAGGTGCTTGGTAATGGAACATAAGATATCAGAGTTTGTTTCTACATCTGACACCATATTCCTCCTTTCCTACCTCTGGTTAGGCAAACTAGGAGGGCAATTTGGCCATCTAGAATCCTATCCAGAACTCTAAAAGAAGCCTGAATTCACATCACCTAAATATGGTGGCAAAATGATTGAACTGAACATCACAATTCCTCCTTCTTTTGGAAAGGAGACATTTTTAAGAGATGGGATAAGAACACAAAGATTCTGTTGGGCCGATTACTCCATTCCCCTCAAATCATGTGAAAAATGGTCCCACTCTTTCCAGTGAGATCCCCCTCTTCAGGAGCTTGGGTTAAAGGACAATCACCATAAACATGGTAGGGAAAGCAAACCCAACAGCCTTAATCCAAGGCAGTGCTGGTAGTGACACATTATTTAATTATAGTTAAAAACAAAATAGGGATCATCCAGAAGGTTTTTTTGAGGGGTGGATATAAAAATCTGCTGCTAAACGTTCAGCTTTTAAAATATCAAATTCAAAATTTCAAATTTAATTTGTAGAACCGCTCCCTCTCCCCACGGGGACTCGGGGCGGTGCACAGGGAAAGTAAAAACAATAAATATACAAATATAAATACATAATATAAAAACAAATTAAATCTATTCCTGTGCTAAAACCCGTTAAACTAAAATACCCAGCAGCTATGAATAAGTTTAAAACCCCATAGAAAGAGAGACTAGCCTAGGCCGGCCAAGCGGAAAAAGTGTGTTTTTAATTTCAGATGGAAGGAGCGGAGGTCCGTAGTCGTTCTAATATCGGGGGGAAGGTCGTTCCAGAGGGCCGGGCCCGCCACAGAGAGAGCCCTTCCCCTGGGCGTCGCCCGCTGACACAGTCTAGTGGACGGCACCCGGAGAAGTCCCTCTCTGTGGGAGCGAATCGGCCGTGAGGATGTATGAGGCAGGATCCGATCCCGCAGGTAGCTAGGTCCCGAGCCATGGAGCGCTTTAAAGATGATAATTAACACCTTGAAGCGCACCCGGAAGACGACAGGCAGCCAGTGCAGCTCGCGCAAGAGCGGTGTTACATGGGCAAACCTAGTGGTTCCCATAATTGCTCGCGCGGCTGCGTTCTGGACTAGCTGAAGTCTCCGGGTGCACCTCAAGGGGAGCCCCATGTAGAGAGAGTTACAATAGTCCAGTCGGGATGTCACGAGCGCATGAGTGACTGTGCGAAGGGCGTCCCGATCCAATAGGGGGCGCAATTGGCGAACCAGGCGAACCTGGTAAAACGCCCTCCTGGCCACGGCTGTCACTTGATCTTCCATGGACAGCCGGGCATCCAGGAGGACACCCAGATTGCGCGCCCCATCCACAGGGGCAAGATGTTCGCCCCCTATGGCCAGCGATGGAGTGAGCTGGTTGAATCGGGCAGCCGGAAACCACAGCCACTCGGTCTTGGTCGGGTTGAGCCTGAGTCCGTTACTTCCCATCCAGATCCGCACGGCTTCCAGGCACTGGCACATCACCGCTACGGCATCGTTGGGGTGGTTTGGGGTAGATATATACAGCTGAGTGTATCTGTATGTATCTGTATGTAAATATGTATCTGTACCTCTCTCTAGGCAAGGATTATGCAAACTTTAAAAAAATAAATCTGTATTTAAAGGTAACTTGTCTACTTACATTCCTTTTTTCTTTGGATCTGTGTTAAATGGCACTGTAGCTAATTCCATAATCTTCTGAGAACAAGTTATCACCAGTTCATGGTCATGGAGATTATGTGCAAAATGCATAAGTCTGGTCAGTGTTTGAAGCTGTACAAGCGAGTCTGACCAACTGCACTCCAGAGTCATTTTTACCAACTAAAAGTAAGTGGATAAAATGTATGTTCATGAATTGATAACATTAATATTTAGCACATCCGGTCTACAATATTTCAGAATAAAGACTTGTACCATTTTGTAAATAATGGCTTAGGGGGGAAAATGGTATTGATACAGTAAATGCATCAAGCTTGGGAATCTGCATTGCAGATAATTAGCAACCCCATATAGGTGTGGGGTATAATTACCATAAACCAAATACATTTAAGAGATGAGCCAAGTAAGTAGTACTTGGAATATATCTCCTTTGAATTTTATTCCAGTTTTAAAGAGGAGAAAATGTTTTCATATTTTTTTTTAAAATCTTGTTTTTTTTAAAGAGGTTCAAAATATTGATAAAATGTAAAAACACTCTCTTGATTATTTGAGTCATGGAAACTCAAGGCATTGTTTTGTTAATCCCTTTATGGAAGAGAAAAGAAAAAAGAAAAGAAAAAGGGGAAACATCCCTTTTCTACTCCCCCATGTGTATGAGAGTGTAACTACAATCAGACCAAGGTTCTGATGATACTAACACTCATTAGAACCTTGGTCTGATTGTACAATTTATATTATTCAACTGACTGAAATCTTTTGCTCTTTTCACCCAGCTCTATTTTTCTTCCCTACCTTTCACCCCTTATCCAGTGGTGGGTTCCGGATTCCGTTCCAACCGGTATGGTTGGAACGGGCCCGGCGGCATCCACTTGGACGTGCATGCACACACGTGCAGAGCGCGCATGTGTCTTGGCGATTCTGTGAACCTCCTTGACTCTACAGCTCTTCAGCGGAGCATCGTGCAGGTGCTGTACGCGCTGTGCGTGTGCAAGGAAGCATTGAAGACGTAAAAGAATGGTAAGAAGCGAGGGAGGGCGGATGGGCCCTCCGGAGCACCATACTGGAATGGTATCCAGTGCTCCGGGCAGGCTCCGGTACGCCCGTACCGGGGCATACCGCCTGCAACCCACCATTGCCCTATTCTTTGTATTAAAAAAAAAGCTTTGGTTAACTTGAACCACAGTAAAATAGCAGTCTGAGAAACTGAAGTTTAATTCTCCTTCATCTATTAAACATGAATCTTGGTTAAGCACATTTTGTTTGTAGGCACAGAATATGCATATGTAGAAACAGAATTTTGTTTTGGAAGTGCCACTGTGTTTTGACTTTGATATGGTCCTCTAACCAATTTATTAAAAAGTTCTACTGCTCTATAAGGGTGGGGGGGAAGGGAGAGAAATATGTAGATATATACCTGAGACACATTGGGAAGTACAAAGTCCATAAGGCTTAAACCATTGCATGAATACATTTCCAGGCCAATAAAAACCTTTGTCATGGGACTTGTCCCATCATCATTACTCTGCATAGAAAGAATCACTGATTCAACAGATAACAAGGCATCATATTAAATAGATACAAATATACATTTTTCTAGAAATCTGCAGGTTAATGGCACACTCAACCTCAATCTAGCTTCTTTAACATGTTTCATAGAACAATCTATCAAGCAACCCAATTGCAATTTAAAATGAGACTACCCAAATGAAGATTAACAAATAAATCCCCCCGTTGTGACAACTTTGGCCTCAGATTCCGGGGGGGGGGAAATCCTCGAATTATAGGAATGGTCAATCTTTTTATTTTTTTCTAAAATAATTTTTGGCACCTGAGTCATGGGAAGTATGGTACTAATATAATAGAAGGAATTATTTTGGGGTTGGGTTTTTTTGGTAATTTGGGTAACATGTTAAGATTAAGCAGGGTTTAAGGCATGCTATTTTTACCAAAAAGTAAGTTAATTGGTGTTATAAAACTCTCATTGGGAAAAAATTGAGATAATCCTGGTTGGAGTCTTCAAATTCACTGATGTTCATTTTGAGCAGGGAATATATGTGTATGTATGTCCTGCCCATCTAGCAGTTTGAAAGCATGCAAATACGAGTAGATTAATAGGTACCACTTTGTTGGGAAGGAAACAGTGTTCGTGTTCATGTGCTGGCCACATGACCATAGCAAATGTCTTCAGACAATGCTGGCTCCCTTGGCTAAAAAAGAGACATGAACACGGTACCCTAAAGTTGGAAACAACTGGACAGGGAAACGTTTACCTTTTTTAATACTGTATATATGAAAGAATGAGAATGGGACAAATTGCTGCGGCCAACTCACCACGACCAACTCACGATGGCCAATTCTCCGCAGCCAAATCCCTATGGCCAACTTGTCATGGCCAACTTACTGCAGGACACCTCGCTGTGGGACAATTTAACAATTCTATTTAATTATTTACAATAAATAAAGATTATTTTAATTTCTGCCATTCACATTTCATTCTGTCCCTTTTTTTGCATCCTTTCTTTAATGATTCTATTCCACCATTTCTTTGTATTAGTTTAAGTCTTCTCCCACAGTGAGTTGTGAATTGTCCTTCAGCGAGTTGGTCGTGGCAAATTGGCTGTGAGTGGGTTGTAGCAAGTTGGCCATGGTGAATTGTCATACACCCTGTGAGAATAGAGCTATGCCCAAGGTCTACTATCTATCTATATAAAATAAAATTTCCAGAGTTCTGTTTTTCAAAGTGGTTCTCCCTGGTGTTCGAGGGCAAGCAATTTGATGACCACAAGCAGCATTCCATCTCCAAAATCCCCTTTCTGGCACCCACCTTGTCAAAAAATACCTATCATAGATTCCTTCTGTCCTGAAGTGAGAAACACTAAAGCATGGTGTATGCACTTATATTGGCTTAAGGTAATTTATAATACAAAGAACACCCCCACCCCCAAGCAGAAAACAAAGAAAACCAGGAAATTAGGGTAAAAAAATAAATAAATACTGCTTCTGTCTACTCTGTATCATCATCTACCAGCTCTCTGCTGTGAGCTGTGACTCTCAGCCATCAGAAGGCTGCCTTTTTACGCTGTGATAAAAAGAACTGGTACCTCCTCCTCAGATCCAAACAACCTCCCAATCTGTTGCTGAAGTAATTGTTTGGCCTTTACCCAAGTTGCAATAACTTGTTGACGGAGAGCAATAGGCACAGGCTCATCAGGTGCACTTCCATTAGGCAAACGCATAGCAAATTCACAGACCTAAAAGAAATTGTTTTATAAATTCTATCTTTAAAAAACAACTAAAGCAGAAGCATATTAAAAATAATTTTGGGGAGCGTGAGATGGAGAAGTGAACATCTGTTTTACTGATAAAAAGCACTTCCATCAAATAAACTAGGATTTGTTGGTTTCTCAATAAGTAACAACCTTTATTTATTTGTTTATCCATCCATCCAATTTATATGGCAGTCAGTATCAACAAGTGACTCCAAGTAGCAAACAGAATTAAAATAAAATAAAATAAAAACGATGACAAACATTTACAAAAGTTAAATACAAAGCCTCCAAAAAACATCCACCCAAATCACTTATACAACCAAAAGTGAATCCTTAAATACACTTCGGGCTTCAGGCCTGGTCCCAGAATCAGATCTTTAGGACTTTATGAACATCCAGCAGGGTTGAGACATGGACTCTCAAGTAACCTGAACCAGAATCAGATCTTTAGGACTTTATGAACATTCAGCAGGGTTGAGACATGGACTCTCAAGTAACCTGAACCAGAATCAGATCTTTAGGACTTTATGAACATCCAGCAGGGTTGAGACATGGACTCTCAAGTAACCTGATCCTAAGCCATGAAAGAGTTTAAATGTGTCAATCACTGGGGGTCTTCAATTTTTTTTTACTACGGGTTCTGTGGGCGTGGCTTGGTGGGTGTGGCATGGCATGGCATGGTGGGCATGGCAATAGAAGGTTACTGCAAAATCTCCATTCCTTCCCCACTCCAGGGGAAGGTTACTGCAAAATCCCAATTTGCTCCTGATCAGTTGGGACTCAGGAGGCAGAGAATAGATGGGGGAGGGGTCAGTCAGAGGTGGTATTTAATGGTTCTCCAAACTACTCAAAATTTCCGCTATCAGTTCTCCAGAACTGGTTAGAAACTGCTGAATGCCACCTCCAACCAGCATCTTGAATTGCATATGAAAACATATTGGCAACCAATGCATCTCATGGATAGTGTTGTTACATGTGCCAAAGTAACGAATGCCCTTGAATGCATGTGGATTCTGCCCAAGTTGAAACATCTGAATGCTCTTCGACATAGAGTCCATTGCAGTAATCCAGATGAGAGGGCATAAGGTCATGAGTGACAGTAAACAGGACCTCCCGGTTCTAGGAATGTGCACAGCTAGAACACCATCTGAGGGTATAAAAAACCCTCCTAGTGATGGTTATCACCTGCTCTTTGAGTTCAGGACTCCCAGATTACCCGCTAGGTCTATCTGAAGCACTACCACTCCTATGATGGAAGGTTCCCAGCACAAGAATGTCCAAATACCCAAAGCAATCCTGTCTTGCTTGGCTTACACCAAAGTTTAAATTCTTAGATTTGTAAGAAACATCTTCCTCACTTGACCCTTTCTCTTGCTTCCAAGAAAAATGCTTACACATTCCATGAAAGAAAGAACAAGAATTAACACTGTAGCTTCTTCATGCAAACAAACTCTAATGAACTGGTAGCTAACCAAATCTGCCCACACTAGTTGAAGCAGAAGTTTAATCATGAATTGTTATTGTTATGTAGAAAACCACTATGATAAGAAATATACCTCTACGGCTGCTTTAATATCATGGATTCCAGCTGGATCCACAGGTATAATTAGAGCAGTGAGTGATTTATCATGTCCTTTTAAGCCAGTCTTTTTACGTTTGGTGGGCCCTTCCTCAGTAAGTTTCTTTTCATCCGTTTTGGAAACCATTTTGGGAATCCAAGGAAGAATCAGCCCTCTTGCCAGAGCATTGCATAATGTTGCTAAAACAGTACTATTCCTGAACAAAAGAAAACAAACAAAAGGAAGAGAAATTGTTTAAAGTTAATATTATAAACCAAATTAAGATATGCATTCATTAATACCAAACATGTAATAGATATGTTAACAATAAGTATTTATTTTATTTAGGTAGATCCATCCTCAGAATACAAGTCTCCGAATACTATTTGTACAGCCTTCAATTCTATAATTAGTATTTCTATTTCCAGTTACTGTATACCAGGGGTTCCCAAACTTGGCAACTTGAAGACTTGTGGACTTCAACTTCCAGAATTCTCCAGCCAGCTCTGCTGGCTGGAGAATTCTGGGAGTTGATGTCCACAAGTCTTCAAGTTGCCAAGTTTGGGAACCCCTGCTGTATGTATACCATAGTGTTCCAGCCCCATCATGTATGCTCGACAGACCTAATATACTGGCCGTAGATACAAAAAGAAAAAAAGAAAGAAAGAAAGAGAATAGACAATTTTCCAATAAAAACATAGTATATTACAGCTAGAAACAATTGTGGAGGAGATTGTTTGGGTTATTATTCCAACAAATTGGTCTTTCTTTCAGAGCACTTAATCAATAGTGACAGAGGAAAAAACACACATAGAAAGTGCTTTAACCAAAAAGTAAGCAGAAAGAAAAAAGAAAAATACATAGTATGGTATATCATTATAACAAGACAATCAGTTATCACCTTTGGGATATAAGACGAACAAATAAATTAACAAACTATAGCCCTAAAGAAATGAACAAAATATATAAACTCAAGCTTTTTAATTTGTTAAACATATGGAAGCAAGGAAAAGAATTACTAGCATTTTTCATGAACTCGGAATTTAACATTACATAAAAGAACAATTTCAGAATAAATAATTAAAAAACAGCAAATTAAACTACCACATAAGTAGCTTTAGGAGAAACAACTTATCAAACAATTTACCTCTGGAGCAGAAGCTGTTGTTAATTTACATAGCATTATGTATTCAGGACATTGGCTCACTGTCAACCAATATTAGAGTTGAGATACTGAGTGCTTACAGATTAACAGCAAAAGGCAATGTCTAATAGTTTTTGAAATTCAGCATCAAACACCACTTTTTTCAACTTTCAAGGCAAACTGCCAGTTTGAAATATCCTGGAGATGATTTATCCAGACCTGCCTTCCAATGAATTCAATTTAAGAAAATATTTTGATTCGGAATGTATTTCGGCAAGAAATAGGATTGTATCCAACAATTTTCTATCTTTCTTTTGGGGATGAAAATTTAAAAGGTCATCTTCTTTTGTAGTTCTCAAAGCCTCTGTGCATATCACATAAATAACAAACTTCCTATTTTTCTTTTTCTTATAACAGTTGCTGATGCTGTATGGGTATAGAAGTTATTATTTTTTTATTTCCAAGTGTTGGGAGAAGTAACTTAAATGAAACCGGGGGTTATAAGTAGAGTCCTTCCTTCCCTCCGCCCTTCCTTCCTTCCTTCCTCCCTCCTCCCTCCCTCCCTTCGGTTTAGTACAGTGGTTGGCAAACTCATTACTCAACAGAGCCAAATATCAACAATACAATGATTGAAATTTATTTTGAGGGCCAGAAGGTGTGGCCTATTTTGTGGGAGTGGCTCAGCGGTCATGTGACCGGGTGGGCGTGGCCAACTTGGAAAATGTGGTGAAACTCACTTAACAATTGTCTTGCTTAGCAACCAAAATTTGGGGCTCAATTGTGGTCTTTCTTTCTTTCATCTCTCTTCCACTTTCTTTTTCTTACTTTTCTTTCTTCCCTTCTTTATCTTTCTCTCTTTTTCTGTTTCTCTCTGTCTCTCTTCCTCTGCGTCTGTCTGTCTGTCTCTCTCTCTGTGGCTGTTTATCTGTCCCTCCCTCCCTCTCTGTCTCTTTCTGTCACTCTCTCTGTGTCTGTTTCTCTGTATCTCTCTGTCTCTCTCTCCTCCCTCCCTATCTCTGTATCTTTCTCCCCTCTCTTCCTGTCTCTCTCTGTCATTCTCTCTGTGTGCCTGTCTGTCTCTCTCTCTCTCTGTCTCCCTGTCTCCCTCCCTCCCTCCCTCCCTCTCTATCTCTGTCTCTCCTCTCCCCTCCCTTCCTCTCTGTCTGTGTGTCTGTCTGTCTTGCACACACTCACTCACTTAATCACTCTCTCTCTCTCTCTCTTTCTCTCTGTCTCTCCCTCCCTCCCTTCCTCTCCCTCCGACCCTTCCGCCAAAAGCTAAAAACTTACTTTTTTCATCTGGCCGGCCTGGCCTAATCTACCCTTCCTAGGTTTGTAATATAAATTTAAATTGTTTTAATAGGGATTGCTGGGATTAGTATAATGGGTTTTAAGGTTTTAAGATTTTAAACTTTCAGCGCAGGTAAATTATTTAATTCTATTTTAAATATTGTATTGTTGTATTTATATGTTTTTAAAGTCCTGTGCACTGCCCCGAGTCCCTTCGGGGAGAGGGTGCAGTCTACAAATCAAATAAATTGAATTGAATTGAATTCTCCCTGTCTCTGTGTCTGTCAGTCTCCAATTTCCTCCCTCCCTCCCCGTCTCTCTCTGTCTCTCCCTCCCTCCTTCACTTCTGTTTCTCTCTCTTTGTGTCTGTCAGACTCTGATTCTCTCCCTTCCTCCCTCTGTCTCTCTCTCTCTCGTTCTGTGCCTCTCTCTGTCTGTCTGTCACTGTCTCTGTCCACAAAACACTGCGTGGAGGAGCAGCAGGCTCTGTCGTGACGGCGAGGCCATCCGCCGGGGGTGGGGTCCCCTTCACGTTCCTCGTCTCCCCGGATGCCATCCAGAACCATCAGCAGCTGCGCAGAGACTTGCCGCTTTTCCATGCCATGGAAAAGATAGGCGCACGCGTGCCCCGCCCAATTACAGTCTCGGAGACTTCGTAACGGTGGGAACTTGGGCTGTAATTCCGCAGGATATGCACGCGCCTATCTTTTCCACAGTGTGGAAAAGCAGCAAGTTTCTGCACAGTTGCTGATCACTCCAGACGCCATCGGGGAAGATGAGGAACGCGAGCAGGACCTCGCGCCCTGCAGATGGCCTCGCCGGCAGCGCAGAGACTTGCCGTTGCTTCACGCAGAATTCTGTGGACAGAGACAGTGACAGACAGACAGAGAGAGGCACAGAGAGAGAGAGACACACACACAGAGGGAGGAAGGGAGGGAATCAGAGAGATACTGAAGAGCCACATTCAAGGGGCCAAAGAGCTCACAAGCCGTGGTTTGCTGACCACTGGTTTAGTACATTAGCAGTACTAGGATATTGGTAGTTGGATACTTTCTTTTATATCATTTTTGTTTTTTGTTTAATTATTTTTAGTTTAGACACATATTCATTATTTAAATATTTTCTATTTATGTATCTGCTATTTATTAAGCCGAGTACAGCATAAAAAATGAAAAACTATTTTGTCTACATGGGAGCATGGCACTTACAGTAATCAGCTGGAATGTAAACAATTTCAAATGGAAAAGATAGAAGGAACAAGATAAAAAAATTTATAACCAGGTATTATGTTGCAAGAAAGACATATTCCCTTGGCTTCTAAAGAGGCCTAAATGTCTACAAATATTGCAAATTAGCAAGTGCCTAAAAAGGGAGACTCAGAAATCCAATAGCTCTTTTTACTTTTTCTCATTTATCTATATTTTTCCTTTCATACAAACACACAGAGGATTTCAAAATTGTTGAAGATTTTAATATTAAGTAATCAGTTTAAGATCAAAACCTCTATTATGCAACAAAAACTTTTTTATGCTCAATTTCTAAACTCAACTCCTAAACTGTAACTAATTAGAGTAGAACATTTTTCTTTCGTTCCTCTCTTCTCAATACTCTTAGCTATTTAACTGAATGTTAATAATCTTTAATTATATATAAATATAATAAATGAAACTATGCAATGTATAGTAATAAAAGAACTAAAATTATATATATGTTCAATTTTCAAGAGGCTGAAGTTGCTGTCCATGATGCAACTAAAGGGGGGACGCCTACTGAAAGAAGCCTGGTTTTACAACAATAATTCGAACAATAGGCACATTGACCTGCTACCGGTTTACGAGGCATTGAGACACCAGGAAAGATCCTGCAGGATGAGCAGAGACCAATTCCTATTGGGGAGTAGAGATTGATGGCACACACACACCCTTTGGGCATGCAGATTTGTCCTGAGGAGGCATAGCCAGCTTGGACTGAATGTTGAGGAGCCCAGCAGAACTGCTTCATAATAGACATGGACAATGAAGAATGAGCCAGGTGGGTTACAAGATCACCGGCAAAACAACAAAGGGAGGGAGCCAGAGAGAATGCTGTTAAAGCAACTTCTGACAGCCCAACATCATTCCCTGGGGATGAGCAGCCCAAGCGGTGCGTGATAGGGGAGGAGGCAACAAAAGCTAAACTTCCATCAATTAACATGTCTGAAGCAAAAATGACAGAGCTAATTTCAAGTGGGAGGCGGGTGGGTGGGCCTATCACCCATGCAATGGCCAAATTGATCAATGATGTATAAAGGCAAATATCTCTTCAATGGTAGTTTTTACACTCTGACGATGTTAGCAGAGGCTACCAAAAACTAAGTGGATAATATATTTTAAGTTCCGGAGTGTGTGTGTGTGTGTGTAAATGTATGTATGATTTTTAACACAATCAGACAAAATAATATATAGCATGAGAGATCTGACCAGTTAAGGATCTACATTGTGCAGAAACACCCAGTGTATCTAACAAGCCAGCAATAATAACAAGTAGCAATATTTCAAATGGAGAACTATAAAGGCTTCCCTTAGTAAAAAAAAAAGATTCAGCTGTTAACATCATTGTTACCTATCTAAAACCAACAATATTGTTACAAGAAAAGGCCATCAAAGGTTATACTTCCTTTTTATGAACCTTAAAAACATAAAATACCCAACAAAATCTCATAGAACTTACCCAAAATTCCCAATATTCTTAACAGCATTGAAAAGAATTTGAAATGGTTCAACAAGTTGTCTTTGCCTTTTCGAAATAATTAGGTGCTTATTGTGATTTAAGACATACACCACAGTGTTATGTACAATCCAGGCTTCATTTAACTCCTCTCCAATTCTGACAGCTCGTAGAAAGTTTTCCATAGCATATTGAGATAAGCGGTTTATCCAGTTGCTTAATAAGTAGAAATTTAAGTTATTAAATTGCCAAAAAGAAAAGGAAAAGAAACAGAAAACAATTCACTGTATATACTGTATGGTCAGGGAAATAGCGGAAACATAATTATTTTTTCAATCTATGAAACGTAACTATTTTCAAATAAAATATTATAATAAAATTATTCTATAGAGCCGTGGTGGCACAGTGGTTAGAATGCAGTACTACAGGCTACTTCTGTTGATTGCCAGCTGACTACAGTTTGGCAGTTCGACTCTCACCAGGCTCAAGCTTGACCATCCTTCCAAGGATGGTCAACCATCCATAAATTGATGGCTTATTGTTCTAAGGTTCTTTTATAGTGAAATCTTATAAAATTTACTTTGAAAGTAATCTCATAATGGATTATAGGACTTCAACTTCCAGGCACCAAGGCAGGGGAGACTAAGGGGTAGACTGTGGGGTTTCCAGCTTTGGGGTGGGGGGAGTTGGAATGGAAGATCTCCATGTCCTGTATGTATATAACTCACTGCAACAGGCATACATGTGAAAATGGTTATGAGTCAATTTTTTCAGTGCCACTGTAACTTTGAACAGTCATTAAATGAACTGTTGTAAGTCGAGGACTACCTGTACAAAATATATAGATTTTGAAAGAAATATGTACTTGTTCAAAATTCAAAATACCAATTACAAGTAATCCTTAACTTATGACCACGACTGAGCCCAAAATTTATGTTGCTAAATGAAACATCTGTTAAGGGAGTTTTGTCCTGTTTAATGACTTTTCTTGCCACAGTGGTTAAGTGAATCATTGCACTGGTTGTTAACTGAATCTGGTTTTCCCATTGACTTTACTTTACGTCAGAAGGTGACACATGACCCTAGGACATACCATAGCAACTATGAAATATGAATCAATTGCCAAGCATCCAAAGTTTAATGACATGACCCTGGGATGCTGCAACGGTCATATGAAAAAGGGTCATAAGTTACTTTTTTGAGTGCCATTTTAACTTTGAGCAGTCACTAAACAAACTGTTATAAATTGAAAACTATCTGTACATATAAAACTAAGGGTAACTTTAACAGATTAATTCTTTGAAAGCATTAAAAAATCCCAAAAACAAAGCAGATAACAGTACTTTAAAACAACCTGTATACATTCCAATCTGATTCTTTTCCAATTCGTGTTGAATGTTGAGAGTTTCCTGAAATGTGTATATTTGCTTCTACGGGGAGGACAGGATAATCATTGAGCTTGACGCCTTCTGTTCTTAGTAACTGAATTGTAGCCTAAATACAGACACCAGGAGGGGGGGAAAACAACTATCAAGGAACTAATATAAAAAGATCAACACTGAATAAAGTTCTTAGTGATAGTCATAGACTATTTTTATTTTTATTTTTTCTTATTGTGCACAGGTGGTAAAAGCTAAAGCCAGATGTCTACATCTCAATTCCATTGTTCATACTGGTAGTGGGGAAAAAGCTTCTGTGATTAATTTTAATTTAGCTCCCAGCAGCAGTCATTCTGATCCTGGAGGTTCAGGGTTTATTTTCAGGGTTTATTTTCTTTCACTTGGTGAATATTTCAGGATCTAAATCCATCACTTTATCCTAAACGCTTGCGTTTCAACAAATAAGTTCTTTATATTCACACATCACAGGGAACAAAATTGGTTGAAAAACATAAATGAAAGTTTTTAAAAAAAAGGACTATTATTAATCTATTATATTTAATGAAGCCTATATTATGACAAAATAAGAATGTTAAGTCTTTGTTTCTTAATATAAAATGCAATAGAAGCTTAATTTCAGCTGTATCATCCAATGCATTATGTATGAATAGTTCAAATGCTAGGGGGGAAAATACTCAGTTATAAAAGCTCTTATGCAGACTGCATAGCAATGGAACTTGCATTCTACAGATATTGGCATGTAACTCCAGTTTGGGCTAGTGGTTAAGGCACAGGACAAGAAAGCAAGAGGCCATGAGTTCGTCTCATCATGGCCATGAAAGTTAGCTAGGTGACCTCGGCCCAGTCACACTCTCTCAGTCCAACTCACCTCACAGGGTTGTTGTGAAGAAAATAGGAGGAGAAAGGTGTGTTTGGATATATTGGTTGCCTTGACTTCTTTGTAAAAATAATAAGGGCAGAATAAAAATAAACGAATAAACTCCCCACATTGTCTGTTGTTGGTCACACTGAATGGGCATTCTAAAAGCTGGTGTAGCAAAATATGAATCCTGATACTTCTGTTTTTACACTGGAAAAGACTTTTCCTTGTATGCATAATATGTACAATTTTATGATGATATTAAGTTTTCAATTTTCCGATGGCCCAAAACAGTCAGTTTGAAAAACATGATACCCATCAAAAAATAGCTAAGAGAAATTAAAAAATCCAACTGGTATCATTTCTTTATTTCAAAACTACACGCATAGAGGAGATGAACATTATAAGCATATTTAATTTTACTATTGGCCAGACCTTCTTAGAGGTCCTTCCCCCAATAAAAACCAGCCATATGTAAACAAGCTAGAGCAGAGGTGTCAAACTTGAAGGCCGCAATCAGGGCTGTATTTGACCTCAGGGGGCGGGGTGGGTGTGGCCAGCGTGGGCATGGCCAGCTTAAAATCACACATGTTGGGGGCACCTGTGGTGGATCGAGTACTCTGTCACCGAAAATAGGCTCCTGATCTCTGTTTTTGGCCACGACAGCCTCCTGCAGCCCTCTACCAGCGAAAATAGAGCTCATTTTGTTGGCAGACGGCTGCAGGCCATTGTGGCAAAAAATGGGACCTGGAAGGACTGTGCGAGGCCCTCCTGAGTTCCATTTTCGCTGGCAGAGGCACCGTGGGCCAAATGGTGGGTTCCGGATCCCATCCCAACTGATACGCTGGGACAGGGTCAGGCATCCACCACATGCTTGTGTGCTGTGCACCACCACTCTGCAATGCTCCAGCTGCTTGGCGGAGCGTTGTGCAGGTGCTGTATGCTGCGTGTGTGTGTGCAAATGGCCCGGTTGGGTCAAATACAGGTAAGGAGGGTGGGTGGTGGGCGGGCCCTCCACAGCACCGTACCAGAACGGTACCTGGTGCTCCCAACAGGCACCAGTATGCCTGTCCAGGGCATACCGACCGTAACCCACCACTGCGTGGGCCAATTCTTCACTGTTTCCAGGGTGGTCCCATGGAGCCCACGGACCAGCTCCTGCTCCTGGGATGGCCCACATTTGACATCCCTGAGCTAGAGTAATGAATATCAGTATCTTGTAAAAAAATGCACAAAATGATTTTATAACTATCTCATAGTTGCATAATTTACTAACCTCTGCATTAATACATCTTACTTCTGCTAAGGTTCTAAGGAGATCTCTTTCTAAAGAAAATACATTTGTAGGCACCGGTGACTCTCTTAATGCAGCTCCTTCAAGCTCATCAGCTGTTGTATTTACACTACCTTTCTTCTTTATCACTAAAAGACACATAAAGTGCATTAGTTTAAAACCTTTTGTGTAGTCACTTAGTGAAACAATTTAGAAATTATTTGTGAAAGATTGGCTCAATTAGAATTTGAAAAAAGCACTTTTCTGTTGGTTGGGGTGGTATGCTATACAGGTAGTCCTTGACTTACAACAGTTTATTTGAATCGAATTGAATCAAATCGAATTTTTATTTATAACCCGATCTCTCTCCCCGAAGGGACTCGAGGCGGGGCACAGGGAATTAAAAACAGTTAAAAAAGGAATACAAAATTTAAAACAATAAACGTACATAAATACTAACTAAAAGGCATATTAAACAGAAAACCCTGCGCTAAAATTCCCAAATATTTACTAAAAATCCCTAAACAATCAGAAGAGACTATCCTAGGCCGGCCAAGCGAAAAAGATGTGTTTTTAATTTCAGACGGAAGGAGCGGAGGTCCGTGGTAGTTCTAATATCGGGGGGAAGGTCGTTCCAGAGGGCTGGGCCCACCACAGAGAAGGCCCTTCCCCTGGGCGTCGCCCGCTGACAAAGTCTAGTGGACGGCACCCGGAGAAGTCCCTCTCTGTGGGAGCGAATCGGCCGTGAGGATGTATGGGGCAGGATCCGATCCCGCAGGTAGCTAGGTCCCGAGCCATGAAGTTACAATGGGACTGAAAAATGTGACTTATGATTATTTTTCACACTTATGACCGTTGCAGCATCGCCATGTCCATGTGATCAGAATTCAGATGCTTGGCAACTGACTCATATTTATTATGGTTGCAGTGTACCGAGGTCATGTGATTTCCTTTTATGACCTTCTGACAAAGTCAATATAGGAATCCAGATACACTTTATAAGCATGTTACTAATTTAACAACTGCAGTAAAACTCACTTAACAAGTGTCTCACTTAGCAACAGAAAGTTTAGGTTCATTTGTGGTTATAAGTTGAGGACTACCTGCATTGCAACATTTTGTTCAGATCTCACCTTCAATGAAAACATGTTAAGAGGGGAAAAGCAAATCCAACAACAATTAGATGAGCACAGAAAGTTTCCTATATTGTATCTCTTTGCTGCAATCTAATATTCATGTGGAATTTTGTTCAGTTCATATTAGCAATGTTCTTTTAAGGCAATCTAAGTTGCTGACATCGAAACTAAACTATTAATCTTCAGCATCCCATTGACTAAAAGAAGAAGCACTTTTATCTTATCACCGGTTGGGAGAACGTGGCCGATGGGCCGATGTCCCAACCCCTGCAATCTAGGTGGTCAGGGTTTACAGAGCCAGGGCTTGAGACTGATGTTATGCAATGCCAGGTCCGTTGTCAACAAAGCCCCCCTCATCAACGACCTTGTGTCGGAGGGGGAGCCGGACCTGGCAGGAATTACAGAGACCTGGTTGGGCCACGAGGGAGGACTGCCTCTCGTGGAAATGTGCC
Organism: Rhabdophis nuchalis; assembly: GCA_039707465.1. Classification (NCBI taxonomy): domain Eukaryota; kingdom Metazoa; phylum Chordata; class Lepidosauria; order Squamata; family Natricidae; genus Rhabdophis; species Rhabdophis nuchalis. The sequence goes on from CM077645.1 coordinate 76,344,800, forward strand.
CGTCAGGTTACCGCGCATTTCATCAGCCACGGGCCCTAGGCAGGGGTGGAGGGGTAACAGTCATTGTAAGGGAAGGTCTTGAGCCGAGAGAGACCACTGTGCCACAGATAACCGGTTGAGAGTCCCTTTGCGTGAAGTGGGGCCCAGGGAGGGAGTTGGGCGTGCTGATTTTGTACCTGGCTCCCCGCTATGTATCAGCAGCCCTGCCCGAGCTCCTCGAGGTGATCGCTGAGATGGAGGTTGAGACCCCCAGACTGTTTGTCATGGGGGACTTTAACTTGCCATCGTAGGTGAGACATCCGAGGTAGCTCGGGAGTTCATGGCCTCCATGACGGCCATGGATCTGACCCAAGTAATTCAGGGCCCCACACACGAAGGAAGACACACACTGGATCTCATTTTTGTCTCTGGCCAGTGGAGGAGTGATCTGGGAGAAGGGGATTTAGTCATCACACCCCTGTCATGGTCAGATCACTCACTTCTCCGGCTCGACTTTCCAACCGCTACTCCCCACTGCGGGGAGGCGGAACCGGAATTTCCAAGATGGTTCCACCCCAGGCGCCTGATGGAACCTGAAAGGTTCCAGACGGAGCTTGGGCCACTACCTGTAGCCCTGACCCGCACCCGGATGGAGGACCTAGTGGCCGCATGGAATAGTGAGGCCACTGGGGCCTTGGACCGGGTCGCGCCTCTGTGGCCTCTCTTGTGGCAGCGAACCACCCAGGCTCCTTGGTTTTCCGAGGAGTTGAGGGTGATGAAGCACCACAAGAGACGCCTAGAGAGTAGGTGGAGATCTACACGCTCTGAATCTGACTGAACACAGGTGAGAGCCCATTTGAGGACTTACCTTGTGGCGTTAAGAGTGGCCAAGTGTCAATATTGTGCCACTCTTATCGCGTCCGCAGATAACTGCCCTGCTGTCCTGTTTGGAGTAACCCACTCCAAACAGAGCCCGCAGGAAGCCTCTCTACAGGGCAGAGCAGAGGAATTTGGGGAGTATCTGCAGGACACAATCATTCAGATCCGGAGCGAGTTGGTCTCCACTGAAAGTGGTCTGGAGGGGACGTCGGAGGTGGGTCTTGAGATACCATTCTGGGAGGAGTTTGACTCTGTTACTTCCAGTGATATGGACAGGTTGCATAGGCGACTGAGAGCCACCACATGCTTATTGGACCCGTGTCCCTCCTGGCTTGTACTGGCATCCTGGGAGGTTTCACGAGGCTGGCTCCAGGAAATAGTGAATGCCTCTTTGAGTGAGGGGTTCTTGCCTACCATCTTGAAAGAGGCGGTGGTGAGGCCCCTCCTCAAGAAGCCTTCCCTGGACCCAGCATTGTTAGTAAATTACCGTCCGGTCTCCAACCTTCACTTTTTGGCGAAGGTTGTAGAGTGTGTGGTGGCACAACAGTTTCCACGTCACCTGGAGGAAATTGATTATCTGGACCCGCGCCAGTCCGGTTTCCGGCCCGGTCACAGCACGGAGACGGCATTGGTCGCATTGGCGGACGATCTCTGGAGGGCCAAAGATGGGGGTTGTTCCTCCATCCTGGTCCTATTAGACCTCTCGTCGGCTTTTGATACCATCGACCATGGTATCCTATTGCATCGACTGGAGGGGTTGGGAGTGAGGGGAACCGTTTTATGGTAGTTCTCCTCCTACCTCTCCTGTCGATCACAATTTGTATTGGCAGGGGGGCAGAGGTCAACCTCGAGGCCTCTCACATGTGGGGTGCCTCAGGGTTCGGTCCTCTCGCCTCTCCTGTTCAATACATATATGAAGCCGCTGGGCAAGATCATCCGTAATTTTGGGGTAGATACTCAGCTATACATCTCTACCCCAAACCATCCCAACGATACCGTCGAAGTGATGTCCCGGTGTCTGGAAGCCGTACAGATCTGGATGGGAAGGAACAGACTCAAGCTCAACCCGGCCAAGACTGAATGGCTGTGGCTACCAGCCTCCCAGTTCAACCAGTTGACTCCATCACTGGCCATTGGGGGCGATCCCCCGTGGATCGGGCACGCAACTTGGGCGTCCTCTTAGATGCCCGGCTGTCAATGGATGACCATGTGACAGCCGTGGCCAGGGGGGCGTTTCACCAGGTTCACCTGGTGCGCCAGTTGCATCCCTTATTGGACCAGGACGCCCTTCGCACAGTCACTCATGCGCTTGTGACGTCCCGTCTAGACTACTGTAATGCTGTCTACATGGGGCTCCCCTTGAGATGCACCGGAAGGCTGCAGCTGGTCCAAAATGCGGCCGTGTGGGCAGTTCTGGGAGTTACTAGATACTCCCATGTAACACCGCTCCTGCGCAGGCTGCACTGGCTGCCTGTGGCCTTTCGGGTGCGTTTCAAGGTGTTGGTTATCATCTTTAAAGCGCTCCATGGCACAGGACCTAGTTATTTGCGGGATCGTATCCTGCCCCACACATCCCTTCGGCCAATTCGCTCTCACAGAGAGGGACTTCTCCGGGTGCCGTCCACTAGGCAATGCCAGCGGATGACGCCCAGGGGAAGGGCCTTCTCTGTGATGGGCCCGACCCTTAGGAATGACCTATCCCCTGATATCAGAACAACCACGGGCCTCCGCTCCTTCCACCAGAAACTCAAAACCCACCTGTTTCATTTAGCCGGCCTGGCCTAACTCCAGACTTCCCACCCCAGTCTGTAATTTTAAATTATTTATCTGGTTTTATGGGTTTAGTTTTAATTTTTATAAATTTGTACAGAGGATTGTTTAATCTGATTTTAGTTATATGTATTGTTATGGTTTTGATAATTTTAATTTATACCTTTACACTGCCCGAGTCTCTTCAGGGAGAGGGGGCGGTCTAGAAATCGAATTAAATAAATAAATAAATACATTTAGCAGTGGTACTGAAAATTTCATCTTCCCTTGTGGCAAGAACTAATGACTGTAACTAATAGCATTAAACCAACATTTTCAAGTGATGATTTTAAAAAATGGTCAGGGCAAGGTCACAGTAACCCTGAATTTGACACTAGTAGAAGACGAGCTCTCAATTGGGTTATCAGATTGATTAGATGATTAGAATTGAGGTTCTCCAACCATATCTGATGCAGTTTTCTTGTGTCTAAACCTGTATAACCTTAGAGTTGGAAGATAATCCAGGAATGTTTTAGAAGTCAAAATTCTCTGTCTCTACTTGGCCGAAGACTGAGTCGAACTGGGGAGGAACCAGTCAGAGGAGGCGTGTCCAAAAAAAGGGTTACTACCCATTCCTGGAGTATCTCCCCCACCACTATGGAGAAGAAAAGGTTCTATCCAAGAAGAATAAGAGATTATTTGCCTTGATTTTGACATTATATTACACACAAATGCTAAGACTTACGTCGTTTGCGTTTTGATAGCTTTATCACTTGATTATCATCATACAAGAGACAGAACCTACATGCAGCCCGACAAACATCCCACACACTTTGCTTCCGTGCTGTTTTTGCTATTTCTGACCATAGGCGGATTCTGTAGCAATGATTTAAAATAAAAATTCATTTTCTTTTAAGAGGATAATGAATATAAACATACAACTCTTAAATCATGTGTTGAATCCCCCCCCCCCCCCAATCCCTTTACCATTGGGGACCAGAGGAGGTATCTGGTGATAAGGAGGATAAATATACTTCTATAAATGTCTGCTTTGCCTTCATGTTTTGCATTTGTGTGTCTGGGTGCACAGGAAAGCATGGGTGGGCAAGGTTGCCTCCTCATGAGTAGTCTAGCTGACCTGTGTTGTGCCTGACTTCTCTGTGCTCTGTGTGTCCTTGAATCAGGAAGAGCTGTGGACTCCACTTCCTCCTTATTGCTAACGGGTGGCAGGTGTTCCCGGTCCTAGCCTGAAGCCTTCTGGCCAACTTGCTCCAAGTGCTTGCCTGTCTCAGCCTGTCACTCGTCCAATTGACCCAGCCCAGGCTGCTCCATCAGGTTAGCATTCTCTGAGCTCCAATCCTGACCAATACTCAGCTCCACATTTTCCTCATCCTCAAACTCCCCCTCCCTCTCTGAACTCGCATTTGGGGGTGGATCCATGACACAGCTAAATCCAGTCTATTGATCTTTCTTTGTTGACTTCTCCCCATACAACAGATTTGGTCCCATTTCTGTTCCTTTCCAATACTTCTCCGCAGTGTTCCAAGTCCCTGTACACAATTTCTTTCCAACATTACAACTTTTCAAAATATCAAAATAACAGGAAGAATACTTATTGATATTCTAGTGATTTTTAAGCTGGGAGAAATTGTGGACACTAAGTTGTAGTTTTATCAGGATAAAATAGTTTTTAAGAAACAAAACAAAATAGCTTATTTTTGAATATTTGTCTACAACCATAATTACCTTTCTTTTTCATTTTCATGTCCTAGTCTCTTCAAATGTCCATCAGCTTTTTCTACATTTTTAGCATGGTGCTCTGCTTTTGCACAGAGATAACTAATTTGATCTTTATGTTTACTTGGGGGAACTAAATAAGAAGGAAGAAAATTTAATATTGTTTGGAATAGATTCATGGTATTGCTACTACAATTATTTCACAATAATAGTTGAAGTATTGGACAAGGATTGGTAAATAAAAGTTCTATACAGTAGAGTATAGGTAGTCCTTAAAAAGTCACTTATGACATTTTTTCACACTTACAACCATTGCAACACCTCTATGGTCATATAATCAAAATTCAGATCTGTGGCAACTGACTCATATTTATGACAATTGCAATGTCCTGGGGTCATGTGGTCATCTTTTGTGACCTTCTGACAAGCAAATTTAATGGGGAAGCAAGATTCACTTTATAAGCATGTTACTAAGTTAATAATTGCAGTGATTCACCTAATAACTGTGCAAGAAAGATTGTAAAATGGGGCAAAGCTCACTTAACAACTGTCTCACTTAGCAACAGAAATTTTGACCTCAGCTGTGGTTGTAAGTCAAGAACTACCTGTAGCAGCTGTTGGAAATATCAGTGTTAGATGTTTATTCCTACATTCCATAAATGGTAATACACAGTGAGGGGGTTGTTACTAAATGCTCAGGGACTCAGCGAGATCAATGCCAAAGTAGCGATCATGTTTTTTGCAGACAGGTTGCCAAGAGTTCCAGCAAGGCTTCTCAGTGCAAGAGTTCAAAAGTGGAGACTCCCTTCCAATGTTTATAATCTGTTTGAAATCTGGTTTTGAACTCTGTCCGCTAAAATCACAATCTCTACTTTGATACTGATCTCCCTAATACTGGAAAGCCCCAACTAAAAATAAGTACAATGAATCTGGTCTGCCGTTATCCCCCAAATCCTTATATTATAGATATTCCTTAACCTCTTTTAAAAAATCAAATATAAGCAAAGGTTTTTGGAAAACTAAACTATTTATTACAATTTCATTGTAACTATTTATTACAATATTATTACAATGACAATAAAGAATTTATTATTATTAGTAATGGAATATTACAATTACAATTCACTTCAACAGTTTAGAAAATGGGGGATATTCAAAGATAGGGAAACACAAGAACATAATAATAACTAGACCATCAGAGATGTGATTCATTTTTCCTTAAACCATTTGCCCAAGGAAACTAAGGTGACAGGAACTGATTTGACCATTTCCCTACTCTCTGAGAATAAATCTTAAACTTTCTTGACTTTTAGAAAGCACTTAATATCTGGCTGCTTGCCCAGGGATGAGAGCTGAAAAGTTAGTGAGGCCCAAGTGGTTTTTTGTAACAAAAATGCATTTGTTTTTTGTTTACATTAGGCCAGGGGTAGTCAACTTTTTTATACCTACCACCCACTTTTGTATCTCTGTTAGCAGCAAAATTTTCTAACCGCCCACCAGTTCCACAGGAATGGTGATTTATAAAGTAGGGAAGTCAATTAAATTAAAAAAAGGAAAGTGCTTCAGTATCGGACAAAACCCCTACCACCCACCATGAAAGCTGGAACACCCACTAGTGGGTCGTAGAGACCAGGTTGACTACCACTGCATTAGGTGGTTAAGTTTTTACAGTTATTTATATTGCTTTAATTCCTCAATTTTGTACACTGCCCAGAGTTGGCAAGAGTGTCAGTCATATAAATAAAATCAAATAAGTAACTAATAAACAATTCAGAGGACAAGATGTTTTTGTAACCACAAAACACTGAAAAGTTGACACACACATACATACACAAAACAAGGATGTATTTCAGAAGTCAAGCAATCCTCTGCTAAATGGTAAAAATATTTAAAGCAGCATCTTTTCAACTCTTCCAAATCTACATTTTCACCAGCTTTCTTTAATTAAAACTCATCTCTAATTTATATAGAACGTCTACAGAATGTTTGCAGAAAAGCTGTGGATTTCTTATGGCTTGAGGGAACAGTTTTCCTGCACCACATAAACAATTTATGTGGAATATTTTGAAAATAATTTTTGCCCATAAGGATCTTAAATTAAATCTCAAATTAAGTTCATGACTGTGAATAAAAAAAACACTTCATGAAAATGTGATTTATTACTTTGATGTTTACTTTTAACTATAACTGGTCTGTTCAATAGTAAAATAGCTCCACCAGAAGACCACCAGAAGACCAGAGGCAGGAAAATGGCTCCTGTTCTCACAATTATCACGTTGTGCTGTTCAAATTCAGATGTGAGAAGCTGCCATGGATTATCAAGGGAAGGAGAGGTCACTATTAATGGAGCTTTCTCAAAAATTAACCACCTGGCATGAAAGTGATTTAATTTTTTCCAATTGCAACAAGAGATCATTGAATCCAAACTGGTCAGTCAAAGGGGGAATGGAATATCTTAGTTTTGCCAACACTGAAAACTTAAATTACCTTTAGTTTCATTTTCACTATCAAGAACAACCTGAAAAGCCTCCGGTGCTAGTGCAAGGCCAGCATTCACCAACAGAGAGCGTTTTTTCCTCACACTGTCATTTGCGGTTCCTTTTTTAGCCTAGAGAGAAAAAGGATTAATTATACTGGTAAAAATTCAAGAAAATATCATGATCAATGAAGAAGACTCATTCTGTGCAGGACCCCATCCCAATTAGCTATGTCCCCTCCAAGATACAGTATTTTTCCCGCTTCATCTTTTCTCTTTCCACATGACAACAAGCTTTGATCTTTTGCTTCAACATGTCACTGTTGGCTCTTGGCAAGTGACAAAATGAGGAGGAAGCAACCACTTATCTACCCTCTTTTTCTTACATGGCATTTCTGTGGCAAACAAGAGGAAGAAAGGTGCCAATTATTGGTTCCCCAACAATATATGTGTATTGACCTCAACCCTTTCTCTCTTATCATATTGATTACAATGTGTAAAAACTGGAGGAGGGGCACTCCAACACCTTGAAACGTTTCAAGACATATGCAGTCCCACTTTTTCCAATCGTACTGATGCTCTAATAACACATCCTGCTCTAATATATCCAATATGTATACCTGTTCGATCATCAAACTTGCTTGGTCTTCTAGACGCTCCAATGACTTATACAGCATGGTATTTAAGCTAAGCCGATGGAAAGCCATTTTGAGGTATTCATGGTACTGTCCATTGTTATCAAGGTTGATGGCCTTCTCTAGATGTTCCATTGCAGTCTCTACTCTGTCTGAGTTTTCTTCAATACGAGCAATTTCCATATGAACTTGACAACGTAATAAAATCAACATGCTAGGAAGTAACCATAACTATTTTGAATTACACACATTAAGTTATTCTGTAAATTTTTCTCCTTATGCAATACATATTTATTACAATTAGATTTACCATTATGACACATAACAATGTGAAATCACAGCTACCAGTTCACTAGCTGGTGTTGGCTTATATAGTAATTGCTTTCTAAGAATAGTGATTCACAGATTTTCAAGGATCCACCTACATTGTTTCACCTATACTATACATGTTATTTAAATGTGAATTAGGCTAGTCTCAATCAAGCTAATTATTGGAAAGATGATCAGGCAGTGGGACACTTGCAGTTCAAAATATACCTAAATGATACTAATTACTTGGATCATTTCAACTGGGATTTTATTGTTTTGATTAATCTGATATATTATTTTTTGGCTACTTACTTCAATTGCTCTGAACCTATTCTGAGAAAAGGATGGGGAAAGTGAGTCTCTGCTAGTTGTCCTGGACTTTTCAGTGGTTTTAAGTACCACCAACCAATGAATGATCTTTGGGCATTGGTCCTACCTGTTTGATTAAATCCAGAGACTAGTGCTGAGGAACTCCTGATACCAATTTTGTGACCTGATAGTATCTTACAGTAGAAATTCCCAACCCCTGATCCATGGACCGGCACCTGGTCATGGCATGCCAGCAAACAAGAGAAACCCCATCTGTAGGATGCAGGCAGCATGCAAACCACAACCACTCTCATCCACGGAAAAACCTCTCTCCATGGAATCCCTGGTGCCGAAAAGGTTGGGGGCTGTTCTCTTACAGGTTTCCATCCTATCTGTCATACATTTAATACCTATATGAAACTGCTGGATAAATAAATCTATAAATGAATGAATAAATCTATTAAGCTAAAAGAAATCATGCTATCTAAAACAAAATGGAAGGCAGACCAAGAGCAATTTACCTGTCAATCTTCTCTAGCACTTCAGCAATTGCTAACAGTGGTTTTCGTATATGATGTTGCAAATTGTGTTGCAACAGCGGTAAGCAGATATTCCACTGGGTAGTACATACTGCCTGAATAATATTAGGATCTCTCAGCCGAATTGCACGGTTCAAAATTAAATCAAGTTTCTGTATAACATTTAACTGAGCCTGTAGGAACAAAATTCAGTTTGCAATATTATGGAAGCAATGAACCTAATTTGGATGAACCTAATCCCAAAGCCCCCTCAGAATTGGGATAGCACAGTGACTGATAGTTTGTGCCTTTTTATTGGTAGCCACATCTTGGAAGCACAATTTATGATCTGCACAAATAACGGATCCCCGAATTAAGAGATCATTCTCATACCTTCTAACTTGATTCCTTTATTGTCAAAAGAGACAGACATTGAAATTATAAACCTAAAGTGGAGGTTTATCTGTCCTTACAAAATAGTATTAATTCAGGAATAAACATACCTCAACAACACTTTTAGCATAAGTTTCAATTTTAGGCCCAAGTTGTTGGACTTCGCAGTCACATTCCAAGCAATCTAATTCAATTTCTCTTCCTAGATCCTATTAATATAAGCATAATTAAAGAATACAAATAATCAGGAGCAATCTTTGTTGCTTACAAAAAATTAATTAAAATGTTCAGATTTTCTCTTTGTAGATACAGTATAGGCCTAATTAACATATAACATTGATCAGTAATGTGCTTTGGTTATGATTTTGGAGTTCGGTTTCTTCTTTTGGGTTCTTTTTTTTTTGGTGGTATATCATGATATGTGAAATATTTATTTATTTGACTTGTATGACTACCCATCTGGTAAAACACAATGTTGGACGGCTCACAAGAAAAATAAAATCAAAACCAAGAAGTCTCTGATTGATCCAACAATCCACACAGTGATGATATTTTTTTTCAGCGAAGTATAACTAAAATGTATCGACTTAGGGTTATTTATGATGAGATATTCTTAGGTCATCATCATGGGAAATTCTATGCAAGTCTATTAAAAGTTAATGGCCCCTTCCAGCCAGCCACTCTTTCTCTCCCCTAGGAAAAAGCATGGGCAAGCCAGTTCTGAAAATGTTGCCCTCCAAAATGAATGTACTTACCCAGGGAAAACCTTCCAAATATTTCATTACTTGAAAATATACCACTTTATTTATAATGTGATTATTAACAAATATAATATTGAAACAGTTCTCAAGCACCGGCACAAACCTAACAATGTTTATTAGAGAATGCATGTCCTTTAAAAGAGAGCTGTGCAGGTGGTCATATGAGGTCCTTTTTAAACACTTGGGTAAAAATGGCAGCTTTAATTATTTTAAGATTTATCAAAAATCTTCACATGCACTTCACTCTTTAAAAAGATTTGCATATCCCAATAAATTTTTAAAAATCTTATTCACCCCGCTGAAAACAGTATACACAGCCAGACAAGCTGTAATATAATTTCCTATTATTATGGACATATATAATTTAATTTCTTTGTGTTTTCAATAATACATTCCTGGACATTCTATTTCTAATTATTGTTTTAAAAGAACAACCATGCTTCTAGGGGAAAATGTGTTTCCTGATATTTGATCATTGTTATGTTTTAGCTAAGTAATTTTGGAAATATTTTTTTGTTTATTTTGCTTATATGGCACCTTCCTGTCAAAAATGCATTTATATGCAAGTAAAAAATAACAACAGCAATCTTTTGCGATGAGGATGCTTCATGGCAATATAATTCAAGGTAGGATTTTTTAATACTCACGTGAATTTTATAATTTTTCAACTCTTTTAAACATAACATTGCAATATTTATACAATTTAATCTCAAGGAAAGTCGTGCCAGTTCTAGCAGCAAAGGAATTCTGCAAAAATAAAAAACAGAAACAAAAAAACAGAATCAAAATACAACTAGCAAGTAACAGCGACTTTTATGACACTTGATCACTCAGAAGATATTTCGACTGAGTTATGAACAGAAAAATAGGAAAGTGGCTGCAAATTTAGTATCCCAAATGTTTTTTTTGTAAGATAGAAGTACAGGGAACATTAATATAAATAAAGTCTGATAGATTTTTTTAAAAATTCAGTTAGAAAGTTGGAACAATCATCTATCTACCTGTCTACTTCTCTTGCTAAATAGCTTGCCGAGCTGTCACAGCAACTAAGACAAGGGTCGCAAAACTGAGAGAATGGGGAAGAAAGAAATCTTTTCCTCCTCCCATTATATTAGTTTTAAATAAATAGTTCTATGTTTCAAGCTGGCAACTACAATCTTTGTTATAAGTAACTGGATTTAACAGTTACTTATAACTGTTACGTATAACCCTCCACATAGAGAAGGATTAGCTGCCCTGATATGGGACATCACGGGCCAGAGGGGGGATAAAGCCTTAGTTCTTCCATCAGGCTTTTCCTAATATTTATGGCATGAAACAGCAATTCTATTTGTATTTCTGTCTATGGCGCTCATTTGAAAGAGGCAAATCTCATTCAATCATGAACGTATTTCAGAATGTTTGGAAGACTGTGTTAGGAAAGGGAGTAAATCAGAACCATAACAAGTAGTCGATTTATGCGATAAATATACAGAGAATTATCATTTATTCTATTGGGAAGTCATTTGGAATCAGGGAGATAAATAGTTCACACTGAAAACAGAAGGCATTGAATTTACTTGGGTTCCCATATTTGTTAGGTAGGGAAGAGACTATTCAACACAGGATGGTCCTTGTATACAGCTGAACCAGGTCAGGTCAGTCTGAGTCCTACTTGGAGAAGCTTTCCTGTAATAATTGATTCTGTTCCATGTGCTGGGCTACTTTGTCCATCATCTAAGGTTGCTGGTTCATCTGGGTAGCCACTTAGTTTTGGTATTGGAGTGAAGCACTGGACAGTAAGTTTGACAATCAGTGAAAGAGCCAGAAAGCCAGTAGGCATTGGGTGAATCCTTACTGTACAGGTCAGTGTTTCTCACCCTCAGCAACTCTTAAGATGTGACGTGTGTGCTTTTTCAAGAGGCAACTGGACTTTCTGGTTTTTCTTTGAAGACATTTCACTTCTCATCCAAGAAGCTTCTTCAGCTCTGACTGGATGATGGGAATGGAAGGGTTTATGCTCCTTGCAGACAGCTGGTCCTTAGGGAGTTGTTAAGGCCATCTGGACATTTATCTGTGTCGTCAGGGTCACCTGGGTGGTACAAATGGGTGTGGAGCCTTCTTGGAACTGCTGAAAGGACTATGTGGTATACTGGAGATAGATGATGTTGTATCCCACCCGCCCCTCTATAGAAAAAGGGCTGTTCAATTTTGGCATAGATGTCCTCTTTCATCCCTCTTTCAAACCAGTGGTTCTTTATGTCCAAAATGTGGCCTTTGCTGTGTTAAAAAGAGTGGTCTTTGTCTTTTAAATGCAGATGGATTGCTGAATCTAGTATTTATGGGTTTGTTCTCCTATGTTGTGTCATGAGTTTATGAAGTGGTTGTTTTGTTTTCCCAATGTACTGAAGAAGCTTCTTGGATGAGAAGCTAAACATCTTCAACCCCCCCCCCCCCAAAGGTCCAGTTGCATCTTGAAAAAGCACCTTTGGGATAACCATGACCTGGATGACTGAGAATCTCCATAGACATTTAAGACATGTGAATTATCCAGCCAGAATTAGGCAGGGGGTGGGTGGGTTTGAAGTCCACACATTTTAAAGTTGCTGAGGGTGAGAAATACTGACTTAGGTAATGACTCTTTTCCTGCAGTAGTTGAAGCAGGACTAGGCAATTAAATTGTCAGTCACTTTTTATCAAGACTCGATAGTAAAGACCTTTTGACCTTATATGTTAAACTCATTTCCTGGGCTACAACCTTGACAGAAATCTCAGACACCTAGATAAGAGTCGCTATGGCAGAGATAAATGAATTCTAATCAAACAGCTAATAGCCCACTGCTAGTGCTAAAGGTGAAAGTATCTTACACCCACAGTTGTTCAAATTGTAGTTGCCGCCACTTTCACAAGAATTAATGGATCTTTTGCACAGTTCTTGCTGTCCTTGAATTTGAAGGGTTGTTTATCTATTTTTTTTAAATGCATACAATTAATAAAACTTGAATTAAAAAAAATTAAAACAGTTCCATGAACACTCATGCACCTCAAATAAATCCTTTAGAACACCAAAAACACATGCCAAAAATGTACACATCCAAAACAATGTAAGCAATACATACTATAAACCTGCAAATACACATTTTACATTTAAAAAGGCAAAAATCAGAAGTCACCACCATAGTATAGGTACCCAATAAGAAGAAAAATAAAACAAGCACATCAACAAAATATTTCTACAAAATCTCTCTCACTCTCCCTTCCTCCCATCCATCCATCCATCCATCCATCCATCCATCCATCCATCCATCCATCCATCCATCCATCCATCCATCTATCTATAGATGTATATTAACAGATGGAAAACAAATCAGAATTCACCAAACATTAAAATAAATACTGCTTTAAGATTACCGGTATATCTGCATAAAGTAAAATATATAAATTTAAAAATTTAGATCTGGATACAACGTAAATAATAAATACTGATATTTTTTTTAAAGGTTTCCAGAATGATGCTAAATATGAAACTCACCTTTCATTACGGTGTACTTGCTTTTTAGATCCTTTCAAAAGTTCAAATATGTTATTCAAATCTGTAGGAGCATCTTCTGGAATCTGATTTTTATCTAAGAGCCTGAAAATATTTTATTAGTAGAGTATTAATATTTTCAAATTTTCTATCTTTCTCTCTGCATCCATCCATCTTAGGGACTTCTATATCTAAATGAAATTCATCTTGTCAAATGATCAGGAGCAGATCTACATATGTTCTTGCTCCCACAAAAATGAGAGGGTTTTGGGTCAGAAGATAGGCTTCCGCAGTTACAGTCCCAATACTGAAATACACATATTACTCCGAAGATATGCAATAACTAATTCTTAGCAAGGAAAAGAGATGACCATTTTATTCTTATTTTTTATTATTGCATTATGAATGATTTATGCATACACGGAGTTTGCTTGTTATTTCTGTATATTGCTCAATCATTAGATTGAAATAGTCAAGAGGATGGATTTTTTTAAAATAAAACATTACAAATTCAGTTTAGTGTATATATAAGGGGTAAAGAAATAGGAAGAAAAATACCACCTATGCTGCCTTGATTTACTGAACTTAAAGCAGGATGTAATTCTAACAGATCAATAAATTCAATTTGTGCATTTTCTGGTAGAATGCCAAGCTACCAGCCTACCTTTAGATATATAAATACCAAAGAATTACATGAATAAAAGCTGGTACTTACCCTTTGATTGTTTGAATTTTATATATGATGTTCAAATTAGGAGAGCTTTCAAGTTTATCTTCTATATCTGAAGCTTCCACTAGTTTGTTACGCACCTATAAACAGATATCATAGTTTATTTATTTATTTATTTATTGAATTTATACCCCGCCCTTCTCCAAACGGACCCAGGGCGGCGCACAGGAACATTAAAAAACATAAAAAACATATAAAACTTTTTTTAAAAAAACTTATTCAACTAAGGGCCTGTGCTAAAACCGAATTAAAATCCCCATTTTAAAACTATCTACGAGTCGGTATTGGAGGCTACGCAAGGCCGGCTAGTTGGAATAGGTGTGTCTTCAGACACTTGCGGAAGAGGCGGAGGTCAGAAATGGTACGGAGTTCAGGGGGCAAGTCGTTCCAAAGGGCTGGTCCCGCCACAGAGAAGGCTCTCCCCCTGGGTGTCACCAGTCGGTATTGTCCGGCCGACGGCACCCTGAGGAGGCCCTCTCTGTGGGAGCGTATCGGTCTAAGGGATGTATGGGGCAGGAGGCGGTCTCGCATATAACTAGGCCCCGAGCCATGGAGCGCTTTAAAGATGGTCGTTAAAACCTTGAATCGCACCCGAAAGACCACAGGAAGCCAGTGCAGCTCGCGCAGGATTGGTGTTATATGGGAGTGTCTAGGCGCTCCCGTAATCACCCGCGCGGCTGCGTTCTGGACTAACTGTAGCTTTCGGGTGCACCTCAAGGGAAGCCCCATGTAGAGAGCATTACAGTAGTCGAGTCGAGACGTGACGAGTGCTTGAGTGACCGTGCGTAAGGCACCCCGATCCAGTAAGGGGCGCAATTGGTGCATCAGGCGTACCTGATGGAACGCTCCCCTGGCCCCGGCTGCCACATGGTCCTCCATAGACAGCCGGGAGTCCAGGAGGACACCCAAATTGCGCGCCCTCTCCACGGGGGCCGGTGTTTCGCCCCCAATGGCCAGAGTTGGAATAATCTGGCTGAAACGGGGTGCCGGAAGCCACAGCCACTCAGTCTTGGACGGGTTGAGCTTGAGTTTGTTACTACCCATCCAGATCCGAACGGCCTCCAAACACCGGGACATAACCTCGACGGCATCGTTGGGGTGGTCTGGGGTGGATATGTACAACTGAGTATCATCAGCGTACAGATGATATCCCACCCCAAAACCACGGATGATCTCACCCAGCGGCTTCATATATGTGTTGAACAGTAGGGGCGAGAGGACCGACCCGAGGTACCCCACGTATGAGGGGCCTCGAAGTCGACCTCTGCCCCCCTGCCAACACACATTGCGACCGACCAGAGAGGTAGGACGAGAACCACCGCAAAACGGTGCCTCCCAGCCCCAACCCCCCCAGTCGGCGCAATAGGATACCATGGTCAATGGTATCAAAAGCCGCTGAGAGGTCTAATAGGACTAGGATAGAGGAATATCCTCTCTCCCGCGCCCTCCAGAGATCATCAACCAACGCGACCAATGCCGTCTCGGTGCTGTGCCCAGGTCGAAAGCCGGACTGGCGTGGGTCTAGATAATCAACTTCCTCCAAGTGTCGCGGAAACTTTTGAACCACCACACTCTCAACAACCTTCACTAAAAAGTGAAGGTTGGAGATGGGACGGTAGTTCTCTAATAATGCTGGATCCAGGGACGGCTTCTTGAGGAGGGGCCTTACTACCGCCTCTTTCAAGACGGCAGGCAAGGACCCCTCACTCAAAGATGCGTTGACAATGCCCTGGAGCCAGCCTCGTGTCGTCTCCCAGGATGCCAGTACAAGCCAGGAGGGACACGGGTCCAATAAACATGTGGTGGCCCTAATTCTCTTTGACAACTTGTCCATATCCTCGGTGGTAACAAAATCAAACTCCTCCCATGATGGTGTCACAAGAACAGCCTCGGCACGCTCTACTGGGCCACTGTCGATGGAGGGTAACTCGCTCTGAATCCCGAGTGATTTTCTCCTGCAGATAAATCCCAAATTCCTCTGCTCGACCCTGTAAAGGATGCCAGTACAAGCCAGGAGGGACACGGGTCCAATAAACATGTGGTGGCCCTAATTCTCTTTGACAACTTGTCCATATCTTCGGTGGTAACAAAATCAAACTCCTCCCATGATGGTGTCACAAGAACAGCCTCGGCACGCTCTACTGGGCCACTGTCGATGGAGGGTAACTCGCTCTGAATCCCGAGTGATTTTCTCCTGCAGATAAATCCCAAATTCCTCTGCTCGACCCTGTAAAGGGGCTTCCCGCGGCCTCTGTTGAAGGAGGGAGCTGGTTACCCCAAACAGGGCGGCAGGGCGGTTATCTGCGGATGCAATAAGAGTGGCACAATACTCGCATTTGGCCACTCTTATCGCCACTAAGTAAGTCCTAATATGGTCTCTCACTAGTGTTCGGTCAGCTTCGGAGTGAGATGATCTCCATCTGCTCTCCAGGCGTCTCTTGTGGCGCTTCATCTCCCTGAGCCCCTCGGTAAACCAAGGAGCCCAGGTGGTTCGTCGCCGCAAGAGAGGCCACAAGGGCGCGACTCGGTCCAAGGCCCCCGTGGCCGCACTTAGCCATGCGGCCACTAGATCCTCAGTCGAGTCGCGGGGCAAGTCCACAGGAATTGGCCCAAGCTCCCTTTGGAACCTTATCGGGTCCATCAGGAGCCTGGGGCGGAACCATCTTAGTTTACAGAAAACAGGAAAACAATATGAATTTCTGACATTTGAATGCTCATTATAGATTCTTAAAATAAAAAATTATATTTCAATCTAAACACCCAAAAATCTTCCTATGGGTAAAATGGTTCTTTGAGTGAAACTATGTAGGTCACCAAACAATATAAGCATGACCAAATAATTTGCTCTGTCAAACTATTTTTTCTTTGGTATCCATTTTTATTTCATTCAAAAATAGTTTTGCTGAAATGGCGAAAATTTCAGCTTTTTTAAAGGACCAGATGCAAGAGACCTATACACAGGAGTGGAAAAAGTGGATTGATTATATACAAAACAAATACCAGACTAGAAAATATTGTGTAGCTTTTAGCTGATGGAGATTAGATGAATAAGGTAGTCAGCAGGGGGTAGAATATGAAGGGAATGAATAACATATATTGTGTTTGGAATTATTAGGGTTGCATATAGCGGAAGTCACGGGGTTGGGGGGGGCAAGGGGAGGTTGGGGAGGGTTAGGGAGGGTATGGGAGGGAATTATACTGGTACAGTACTTGATTTATGTACTACAGGTTGAAAGAGGGGGGGGAAGGGTATAATATCTGGTCCTGATTTATGTAGTTTATGTTGGGGGTGGGGGGTAAAGGGATATAATATTTGTATCTGATTTATGTTTTTTTATGTTGGGGGAAGGGGGGGCAAAAAAGAAGGGGGGGAAATTTGCTGTTGAAAAACTTTTTCAATTAAAAAAAAAAAGTTAAAAAACACCAACAGCTCTTCCCCAAGATGGCTGCTGAACAATAGGAACTTTTCCTTTTTCCTG
Organism: Rhabdophis nuchalis; assembly: GCA_039707465.1. Lineage (NCBI taxonomy): Eukaryota > Metazoa > Chordata > Lepidosauria > Squamata > Natricidae > Rhabdophis > Rhabdophis nuchalis. Next base: position 76,362,262 of record CM077645.1, read on the forward strand.
CTAACGATTTCCTGCCAATGCTGATTTTACTGCCCAAGCTGATTCTTTGGCAGTGCTGCTCCTCGGATTTGAATAGGAGCACTTAGGAATGACCCAAGACGGCTTTTGGATAGCTGTGGACCCACCTGTGAAGTGGAATCTTGAAGATTCCAGTTCTCTTTGGGAGTCACGGGAAAGCCACTGGGCATTTATCTTTCTCTTGGCAGCTTGTTTTCTTAAGCATGCATGGATTTTAGCTTCACTTTTTGAATCCTCTGTGTTACTTTGCTTTTTGTATTTAAAAGTTGGCAAGTTGGCTGAATGCTAATTTATTTTAACCCCCTGCTGGACTCTTGTTTTTTTTCTTTTTCCTTTTGATTTATGTTGTTATTTTGAATAATTTTTATTTCTCTGTAAGGAACATGATATGTCCTTGGTTAATGAAAATGCTTTTACTTGATTTACATTTTATTGGACTACAAGGATTTTGTATTTTATCAGTTGGCAAAAAAATTAAGAGTTTATCTTTCTTAATCTTTCTTTTAATTTTGGATTGAAATGTACAGAAAATATCTTTCCTGCTTTTTGTCTTTTTACTTGCTCTGCTTTGAAGAACTCTATTATCTACTACACTGAGCAACAATGTTTGAGATTACAGAGAAGGAAAGGAGGCTGCTACTCAAAAAATGATTGATGACATGCAAGCTGGAAGTTTTTTAAAAAAAAATTTGATGAAATTATAAAGGCTGTGGAAAACATTCAGAGGCAAGTGACTGTAAATAAATTAAACCCATAAAATGAATGTGATTTCAAAGCAGTAGATTCCTGGGAAATATGGACCCAGACTTAGAAATAACAGCACCAACTCTGTATACCACTCTGAAGTTCAAGCCTGCACTCTTATACAATGGATTGAAGATTGGGGAATGGATATATCACATTTAACTGGGGGAAAATCATATAGAGGGTTTTTTTTGGAAGATAGCTTTGGAGATAGGACTTATTGTATTTAACTAGACAACAATTGATAACAGATTGTATTAAGTAATAAATGTGGATATTTAATCCAGGACCAATGATTGTTAATTCATGGGGTGATGTGGGATAATTAAGAAGCAGTGGTAAATTTTCTAAAAGTTGATTACAATAACAATGTGTTAAAAGAGGGTTTTGGAATTTTAATCCTATTTTTTATTATTATTGTTTTTCCTGTTAACTACTTGTTATAAATCTAGTATATATATATGACAGGTTAACAACTTGCAAATAGAATTAGTAGTTCAATAGTTTAAAATTCTTTGGGCTGGTTTCACAAGGGGTGGGAAACTAATACCGTGATAACATATTAATCAGCATTCAACTGGAGGGATAATATGTGTATATGTATGTCTTTTTTATTTGCTCTTCCTACCCAAAATATTTGGTATAACACATTCTTTTCCATAATGAATCATCAATTTACTACCCATATTCCACCCCCCCATAAAATGTAGCATTATACAAGCATGTAATTAGACTCTTAACCACTTTCAATTTTACTTTTCCACAAAACAATTATGCAGTTTAGAGCAGGACAGGACCAAATTAACAGAATAACATAGTTGGAAGGGACCTGGAGGTCTTCTAGTCCAACCTCTTGCTCAAGCAGGAAATCCTATACTATTCAGAATTCACAAAGGAATTGGGTAACTTATAGGTAACTTGATAACTTAGGCCCCTCTTGCTCTTTATAGTGCTCAGGTTTTATATTTAGCATTATCTTCCATGGCTGAGGATGGACTGGAACATGGTTTTGATGCTCCCAGTCAAACCCTTTACCTATCCTTTACCTAGAATAACTGTGAAAAAAATGGAGCTTCTCCTTGAGCTCCCGAAGGAAAGACAGGCTATAAATTTAAGTTTTTATCCTAAGGCTCTGTTTTAGGCCCAGTTCTCTTCAACATCTTCATCAATCATTTGGATGAGGGAATAAATGGGGAACTTATCAAATTTGCAGATGACACCAAGCTGGCAGGAATAGCCAACACTCCAGAAGACAGGCTTAAGATACAGAAGGATCTTGACAAACCTGAACATTGGGCATTATCTAATAAAATGAAATTCAATGGTGAAAGGTTCTACATTTAGGCAACAAAAATGAAATGCACAGGTACAGTATAGGTGGTACCTTGCTCAATAGTAGTAACTGTGAAAGGGATCTTGGAGTCCTAATGGACAACCATTTAAACATGAGCCAGCAGTGTGCAGCAGCTGCCAAAAAAGCCAACACAGTTCTAGGCTGCATAAATAGAGAGATAGAATCAAGATCACGGGAAGTGTAAATACCACTTTATAAAGCCTTGGTAAGGCCACACTTTGAATACGCCATCCAGTTTTAGTCGCCACAATGTAGAAAAGATGTGGAGACTCTAGAAAGAGCGCAGAGAAGAGCAACAAAGATGATTAAGGGACTAGACTAGAGACTAAAACATATGAAGAATGGTTGCATGAACTGGGTATGTCTAATTTAATAAAAAGAAGGACTAGGGAAGACATGATAGCAGTGTTCCAATATCTCAGGGGTTGCCACAAAGAGGAGGGAGTCAAACCAAGGCACCTGAGGGTAGAACAAGAAGCAATGGGTGAAAACTAATCAAGGAACAGAGGAGACATTTCCTGACAGTTAGAACAATTCATCAGTGGAATAGCTTGCCTCCGGAAGTTGTGAATGCCCCAACACTAGAAGTCTTTAAGAAGATGTTGGATAGCCATTTGTCTGAAACGGTATAGGGCTTCCTGCCTAGGCAGGGAGTTGGGCTAGATGACCTCCAAGATCCCTTCCAACTCTGCTATTGTATTATTGTATTCTTCTTATATTTTTATTTCATTTTTTGTTTCCTATTTCAATATATCCTTCTCATTTTTTTATGTGTCATAAACCAGGGGTCCCCAACCCCCGGGCTGCGGACCGGTGCCGAACCATGGTTTGATAGGAAGCGGGCCACAGTGAGCGGCGCAACTCTTAGAAAGGCCGGAGAGGAGGAGGAGGGGGCAGCCCCCTGGGCAGAGCACGCATCAGGAGCGAGAAAGCGCAGGCGCAGCTGCTCACGCCATTGTGGGCCCAAGAGGGGCGAGTGAGCTGACTCACACACCCCCGCGCGCACATGCGCCGCCTGTTCCCCTCCCCCCCTCTACGCTGGCCGAGCCATGGCCACCGATCCGCGGAATTTTTTTAACATGAAACCAGTCCCTGGTGCCAAAAAGGTTGGGGACCCCTCTCATAAACTACCCATTCGAAGGATATAAAGCAAGATGCATTCATTACTCATTCAGATGAAACACCACCTCTCATACCTGCAACTTTTCTAGCATTCTGTTAGCATCCAGGGGAACTTTTAAATTATTTGCTACATTTTCAAAAATTACCATTATTGAAAATAAATCCTTATATCTAATTGGCACATTTTCTTTGATGAATGTGGCTGCAGTAGATGAAAAGGTTATGGCTTCTTCCATTCTGGAAGCATCCAGGAAACACTCAAGCAATTCTCTGGGATGAAAAAATGATTATATTAAATATCCTTTTGAAAAATATTGGTAAGCAAACAACATTTATGTGATTTATTAATTTTTTTGACAAAATCCCTTTGACATAATTATGTCTTTTTTGAAAGCTATTTAAAGTCCATTATTTTACCAAAAACGTATGTGAAACTCATGCATGATTTTCTGCCTTATCTACTAGATACAAAGTCTTTAGCTTTTATTGCAGACTTTAAAAATACAACATTTAATAAAACAATCTTAACTACGAAGCCTAAAGATGTAGTTGCTATATTTGCTGTATATATTTTACATCATGTATATTTTACCTGATCACTTTTTGAAGATAAGAAAAATTTAAAAAAGTATTACTCAATTAATCAGAGACACAGTGGTAAAAAAGAAAAAAAAAACCAAGAAAAATGCAATCCTATCAACATGTTTTTAAAGATCATTTGAGTTATACATCAGATATATGTTTTTAAAAACTGATAATCAGTCCAGTGTAGCAGAATAAAATTGAATGTGCTTTTCTTTCATTTCCTCTAATTGAGAAATTTGTCCAATACTTTGCATTTTTGTTAGGACAAAAAGGATGCTCTCTCTGTCCACATATTATATTTACCCAAATTTAAGACATAGACTTTTACACTAGTAGCCATTATGCAAAATTTGTATGTGCAGTCGTAGAAATGAAGCTTATACAAGTAGCCCTCGCAACTGTCCTGCTTAGTGGCCATTCAAAGTTACGACAGTGTTAAAAAAGTAACTTTACAAGTGGTCCTCACAGCATCTCCATTGTCATGTAATTGACATCCAGATGCTGCACAACTGGCAGGCATTTATAATAATCACAGTATCCCACGGTTACACGATTACCATTTGTAGCTGGGTTTGAAAGCAGAGTCAATGAAGAAGTAAAATTGCAAGTGGTGATCATGTGATTGCACACACTTAATATTCATGGGTGACTCATTTAATGACCATGGCAGAAGTGAGGTCGTAAGTTCATCGTAGTCATATGAATTCTCACATAACAACTGCATTTGCTTAGCTATGCAGTTGCCAGTTCCAGTCATGGTCATTAAATAAGGACTACCAGTATTTAGGAGGTAATTTGATGGAGTGGATTAGTATGTATTTGAGATGCAAAGATCCTCAAAACAGATGCACAATATAGAGAGAGAGTTATGTTTATATTCCCCTCAACTGAAAATCACCTCTCATTAGAAAAAAATGATCACAACAAAAACGGTAAGTCTCCAACTAAGTTAATTTTAAACCAAACATTTAGTGAGTCTATGACTTGCATAAATAGGTTTTATGAGGTTTCCCAAAAACCATTAGATCAGCTTCCATAATCATTTAAAAGTTATTTTTAAATATCATGAGAACATCAATGTTCTTTCTGTCAAGTGCCAGAGAAATCAGGAGATTCAGGCAGTTCAAACGAGTACAAAGATTTATTGCAAGCTTAAGCACTATACAAGAATCTGACCAACTAAGAAAGGAGTGTCAAACTTGCACCATCACAGCGTCATGTGACATATCGGGACTTTCCTCCCCTTTGGTAAACTGGATGAGGGCGTGGCCAGTTCATGATGCATCTAGCCTGCAGGCCACGAGTTTCACAGTTGTGAATTGAGTGGGAGATAAGATAGGCATTCAAAGTGGGTTGGACTTAGATCTCTTGTGGACATGCAGAAACTCATGACTTATGACATGTTTGACCCTCTCTCTAGCTCAGCCTGGTCATCACCTACATTATCTTAAGTTATTTTCAACCACTAAGTTAATGATTGGTATTAAAAAAATTCAGGACTGCTAGCAGGCAGTTTTAACCTACAGTATCCTATTGTTAAATCAAACCAACTTGATTTCTGATTCAAAATCTTGACTTATATAGCCGTGATGATGAACCTACGGCACTTTGTGCCAGAGGTGGCACACAGAGCCCTCTCTGTGGGCATGTGCGCCACTGCCAGCTGCTCTTCTGGTTTCTGGTGTGTTTTTGGAGCCGGTTTTCAGGCCATTTTCAGGCCATTTTCCAGCACTCCAGCACCCGTGAAAACCAGCTGACTGGTGCACATGTGCATGCCAGAAACCAGAAACTGTCGATGGCACACGTGCCCACAGAGAGGGCTCTGCATGCCACCTCTGGCACACGGGCCATAGGTTCACCATCACGGTCCTATGGTATCAAATCTGCCTTTTAAAAGAAAAATGGCCTGAAAACGGCCAAAAAACAGACATGCACGTGCTGGCCAGCTGGTCTTTGGGTTTCTGGCACTCCAGCGCGCGCATATGCACACATATGTATGCACGCTCTGGTTTTAAGCACGGTGCAGAAAAGGTTCGCCATCACTGTTACATAGCATTTCATACATGATAATAATAATCATCAATGTTAAGTTCTTACTTAACAACTCTTTGTTGTTAAGTATCTCAGTCAGCATCTCACTGACTAGAAATTCTTGGACAGTTTCTTTTCTTCCTATGGAGATACTGATAATCCAAGAAAAGCCAACATTAGTGCAATAGCAACAAAACTGGTCATATTGATTTACTGACATGGAATGATTCTTTCCCCAAATAGGAACTCAGCTTACATCATAAGTTCTGCTGTCCAATCTTTGTCTTCCTCGTCGAGATTATTCAATGCAGACACAATCTGAGAGAGACTTGGTATAAGAAAGTAGCGGAACCCGGGCTTTAAAAATGGTCTTATATTTTTCCAATAAATAACAGATGCATTATATATCAAAAAATAGTATCTGGAATAAAAAAGATATTATTCATTATTCCCTATGATTAGCTGGCCCCAAATGGAAATAGATAAGAAATGGATCTAGGATATTCTCCTATCAAGACTTTCCACCACCTATATTAGGTTTTTTTTATTCATGGGATAACCTGAAACAAAAATGTAAGGGACTGGTCAAGGATTATTCTATGGCAGTTTTGTTTTATAGTCTTTCCACAAAAATATATGTGTAACTCTTTGTTTGCTATATAATTGCTTAGATGAAAAGAGCACACTTCGATCGATCGATCGATCGATCCATCCACGTACATACATACATTTTGTTTAAACTAAATTTGTATATCAGTGATTGCATTGCCTCTGTAGATGCCATACTTTAAATAAATAATTAAAACCTAGCTATCTAATATAAGCAGTAATATATTATGGGAATGTGATTACAAATCAGGCATTCAGTCTTGCCTAGGTCTTCTAAACTATTCTGGTTATTGCTCCATGCCTTAGCATATAAAATAGCTGCATTAAGGCAAAGTACAGATAAGTGACTAGCAGCTATTAAACCCCACTCTCTCTCTTACTGATGATGCTAATTAGGGAGGTAATGAAACATCTGCACCAAAACAACCATGCTCAGAAGACTGCCAAGAAGCCAACAAAAGGACAATACTTTTCATGCTGCTATGAAGTCAGTCTTTTTTATTTAGCCAATTGCAATTGTTTTCAGCACATTATCAAAGGAAGCCAAGGAGATGATTTTCAAAAAGAAAGGAATGAAAAAGATCTTACCTTGAATCACTTAATGCAAAATCAATTGCTTTCAGCAAGTTTATATTGAATTTTTCAAATTGTTCCTAAAAGGAAATGTATTTTACTTTGAAATTAAAAAACCCTCTATATCACTCTTCTAGTCCCAACAAATTATTATCAATTCAAAATTCACAACTTCTACCTACTTCAAATATATGTATAATTCCTTTAATTCCTTCCATATAATATGATGCATACATGTATAATATATTGTATGTTGGTAGGTAATAAAGTAAACTATTTAATTAATTAAATGGGGGCCACATACAGATTACAGCAGAATGTCCATTGTATCTGAATACAATCTTTGGATGTCTCTTCTATTTCTTTATAAGTGTGTAAATAGTAAATACGATTTTATACGTGCAGAACCTGACAATGGAAAAACCTCCGAAGTCTGCTAAGAGTTTATAATAAATGTTATTTAACACACTTAAGATACCACAATCCCATTCAGAGTAGGGCTTTGTGAAGTATTTGATAGGGACACTTTTGCAAAGCATGACAATCCAAACACTAAAGCAAGTTTGTTCTCCCAGATTTTCTGGTTCCTCCAAAGGCTGTCCACAGATATGTGTATGTGTTGTCCATGCACCCACATTGCTTTAGGGCCTTGAAAAGGGTTCTTTTCAAATGTTTTGCATAGCCCAAGTTTTCAATAATCAATTAATGCAGAACTCTGGGCATAATGATCTCAAAAGAAACATTGTTGATTCCAGACGTTATCATATAAATGTGAGAGATTTCTCAGGGATATAAAAAGTTGCAGAAGTAGTATTTTTGAAAAATGTTTTTTCAATGTTTTATTATGAAGCCCTGGAAGGGCCAATGATCCCGACGCGAAAGTTCTTAAAATGTTTCTGTATCCCTTACCCTACCCTTTTGGAAAATTGTAAAAACCAAAACTTTTTCAATATAAAAAAGCTGCAGAACAAAAAGCATAAATAAAATATTTTTATGAATGTCCTTGATTTAATTTAAGAACCAAGCAATTGTGTTTATCATAATCATTACACCAGTATTTCTCAACCATAGCCACTTTAAGATGCATGGACTTCAATTCCCAGAATTCTCCAGCCAGCATTACAATTACTATTGCCTTTAATTTCTTTTTCAAAAGAAGAGCCTCTAGACCAGGGCTGTCAAACTCGCAGCCCATAGGCTGGATGCGTCCCATACTGGCCCCGCCCACACCTGGTTTAGCAAAGGGGGGGGGGAGTCGTGATACATTCACGTGATGTCGCCATAACAATGTGAGTTTGACAGCCCAGCTCTAGATTAACAATACCAAGATCAGTCTTACACTCACCAAACTGTCAGTAGATACAGGAGTATATAACTGGCTCTGGCACAAATATGCTCTACCCAAGAATTGGTTAAGAGGAGCTTTTCCTTTAAAATACATTTGTAGACAGTCATGGCTTATTTCAGGAAGACCCATCTAAAAGCAAACATATTTCATATTTTAAACAAGATCTACACAATATTAAAACATGGCATACTATCCCCAGGAAAATGAATGCGCTGTTACCTGATATGCTTGTTCTGCGCATAAGACATATAAGTCAAAAGAGAAACTCTCCAAGGAATCAAGGGCAGATTTTCCATCATGTGCTGATTTGATCAAGTTGTAAGTACTTTTCAAAGCATCAATATCTTTTAAAAAAATTAAATTAGATGAAAAGATTTTTTTTTAGCATTTAGTTATATTGATAATGAAAATAATTTTGAGTAAGGGTAATTAGAAGCTTGAGGAATACGCCTGAGAGATAGTTGTGCTTTGCCTTGATTTCATGCTTTGAGCCACAGAAGCAACATTATGGTTTTTATAAAAAAAACCAACAGTGAGGAGTTTTTCTTCATTAACCTTCATTTCAAAGATTTCTTCTAGTAGCCTCCTAGGCAAGCCAGAGGATACCCAAACGCCACAGAAAACACAGTAACAACAACAGCATTTGCTCTTTAGCTGTTGCCAAGCGACTTTGAAGGCATCGAAGCATCATCAAAGAAAAGCACTCTTTGAAGCTTTTGCATAGCCTTAATCTGTTTACTCAATTCAACTGATTTTCAAGATTTGTATCACACATTGAAGCATAAACTAAAACTATCAGCTGCTGGACCTACAAACTATACTGAACTAAAATGTGGTTGGCAAGCAACTGGTTCAATTGTGTCATGCAAACAGAGACATGTAGCATTATGCTTCATTAGAAGCCTTGCCTAATTAAAAAAACTGCTGTAGACATTGATCTATTTTATCTCAAGGAGAATTTGTATGACCAATGCATAGACTGAAAATAATTACTGAAAAAAATCTAACCTTTTCTGTCAAGTAGAAGTGAGATTAAATGAATTTTCCAAAAATGTTGACAGTTGGAAACAATGCTTTGTATGCAAGAAAACTAAAAAATAATAATTTGTATATTCATTATGTAACTAGATACTGTTGTCTATGACAAGCAATCAGTATCTTAACTTGTCAAATATTATTCTTATCTTCCACCTCCCCATATATCATACATGCATATGGTGCAAGACACTATTAACATGGACAAAAGAGCTTATATAAAAAAACCCATCTCAGATAAGAATAAATTAATAGGGGTTTTATGACAGGCCAATTATTTAATGTATTTTTAATGTATTTTATGTTTTATAGTGTCGATTTTACCTGCCTGTACACCGCCCTGAGTCCCAGTAGGGAGAAGGTGCGGTATATAAATTTAATAAATACAAATACAAAATACAAATAAGTATTGGGTGGTAGGGGTTTTGTCCTATACTGAAGCACTTTCCTTTTTTTAATTTAATTGACTTCCCTACTTTATAAATCACCATTACTGTGGAACCTGTGGGCGGTTAGAAAACGTTACTACTAACAGAGATAAAAAAGTGGGCGGTAGCTATAAAAAGATTGACTACCCCTGGTCTACACAATAAATATTAAAAAGAATTTAAAACTATTTACTTTGTTGTTTCTCAGCATCTGACAGCTGCTGCCTAATCAATATCTCCATGCCTTTACAGCTATTTTTTCAGTCTTTGATCAGAATCTGCTGGAAGAAAAAACAATCCAAGATGAAAAGCAAAATAATATTTTAGGTTCTTTTACCCAGAAACTTTCAGTCATTTTGCAAGATTATTTGGGGTTCAATAGCTGTGCTAATTGTGACCTGGCTGTATTTCTGATATAGTTCCAATACAAAAGAATATATATGTGTGTAGCTCAGAGTTGAACTGTGGAGTTGTCGGTACACTCTGAGCTTAGTTTTTTCCTTGCAGATGTTTCATTATGCAATTAAGTAACATCCTCAGTGCAAATGAGAGTGGGGGTACACCCCCCCCTCTGTATACAATCAGTGTTACACACTCAGTTGCATTGAGAACGATACTTAGTTGAGTAACGAAAGATCTGCAAGAAAACAACTAAGCTCAGAGATCACCAACAACTCCACAATTCAACTCTGAGTTACCTCCTTGGTAGTTCCTTGAAATTTATTTGTTCCTTAATTAGGATATTATATTCTGCTTAATTGTTTGTCTGATGCTAATCTCTATTTATTGAGTATTGACTACTGGCGAGGTGGCGTTTAGGTCTGACTATTGTTGGCTACTAAAGCCATGTTAGCAGGATGAGAAATACGCCATCCAGCGGCAAATCTATAACATTCTTTTTTTGCAAAATACGACTCACACTATCAAGCATTCAGGTTTGTTGTTTGGAGCTTATTTGAGGAACAGTTATACGTGTGCGCGCGCGTGCATGTGCATCTATCCCCATAGACACGCGCAGAGGTTACCTGCTGAGATTGCTCCCAAACGGCGCCTCATTAGCTCTTCTGCCGCTCCCTTCGGCGTCTTCTTTAGTCCTGCCCGCCCCCGATGGCTAATCCACCACCGTCTCCACTCGCTTCTGCGCCGGTACTAAGCGGACCTTCCTTCACTTCGCCTCCGAGGCGTTCCGGGACCGGCTCTCCGCTACGCCGGGAGCAACTTCAAGCGCCGCGCGCCGCCGCGTCCCTCGGTCTCTTAGCAACGCATCGCTTGCTAAGCGATTCATTCGGTCTGCTCGCTTCCCTACGGGATCCTTGAGAAGTCAGAATTCCTTCCCAAGCGAACGGTTCCCCCCCAACCCCACTGCCCCGAGAGACGTCACTAACTGCAGAGATTGAGAGATTCTGCTTGTCGCTTTAAGCTATTGCTTTAAATGTCCGGGAAAGCTGAGTAATTAGAATTGGAACAAAAAATAATAATAATTAGAAGCAATTTGGGGAGTGAGGTGAACTTGTTCCTAAATTTTTTTAGTAGCAGTCCGATCTATTCATGGCACACTGGGGACCCTGTGAAAATGACTTAAGAAAGCTCTAAGCCAGTATTTCTCCACCTCAACAATTTAAGGACTTCAAATCCCAGAATTCCCTAAACAGCCTGCTTTTTGAAGTTCGGAAGCATTGCTCCAGTCCAGGCAGGGGTGCGGAACGATGGGTCTTTTAGGACTCATGGACTTCAACTCCCAGAATTCCATGGCTGGTTCAGGAATTCTGGGAGTTGTAGTCCACAAGCGATAAAGGGGCCGCCGCTCTAGTCTAAGGCAGAGGTCTCCAACCTTGGCAACTTTAAGACTTGTGGACTTCAATATCCAGAATTCCTCAGCCAGCTTTGCTGGCTGAGGAATTCTTGGAGTTGAAGTCCACAAGTCTTAAAGTTGCCAAGGTTGGAGACCCCTGGTCTAAGGAATCTATTCAGTGTCAATATTCTGTGTGAGAGAATGAGAGACAAATAAAGTTGGCTGGCAACAGTTGTTAAATCATTCTTACAGCGTTACTGCAGGCTGGGATTTTGCTAAGGGAAAGAGAATGGTATACAAGAATCTTACTCAAGGCAAATGGACAGTGTAGTCCAATGTTAGTATTACTGGATGGTGTAGTTTTGTTGGAAGAAATGTCCTTCTGGGTTCAGTTCCAAGTGGGGAAAAAGACACTCGAAACATGGAGGCTGCTTGGAAAGATGGTTTGATGGTGGACAGGATCCCATGGCTTGAGGTCCTGAACAGGAAAGGGGGATCACATGCTTCCAGATGTTGGGTGAAGAAGAAAAGAGACTGAGATGCTGAAAGTTCCTGGTTTTATGCCCTCTCTGGCCTTTGATCTTGAGCTTGTATTCTGATTGGTTGTCAGACTCCCATGGGACATGCAGGGGCAACTCTCTAGGCCAGGGGTCCCCAACCCCCGGGCCGCGGACCGGTGCCGGTCCGTGGCTTGATAGGAACCGGGCCGCATGGCTGGAGAGGAGGAGGAGGGAGGAGGAGGCAGCCCCCTGGGCAGACTGCGCACCGGATGCGGGAGAGCGCAGGCGCGGCCGTTCTCACCATTGGAGGCCCTAGAGGGCCGAGTGAGCCCACTCCCCCCCCCGCGTGTCCATGTACCGCCTGTCCCATCCTCCCCCCCACATGTGCATGCACCGCCTGTCACCCCCGCTCCTCCTCTATGCCAGCCGGTCCGCAGAATTTTTTTTTAAATGAAACCGGTCCCTGGTGCAAAAAAGGTTGGGGACCCCTGCTCTAGGCTGTGTTTTGAGTCCATTGCTTCTTTCTAGGTGCCCTGTGATCAGATGGATAAAGGGCTAATACCATCATGCCTTAATCCCATCACCCTGGAGCTGAAGAGGAGAGATCTTTGTTACGTAGAATCAGTGGCGTAGCGTGGGGGGTGCAGGGGGTGCCGGTCGCACCGGGCGCAACATTTTGGGGGGCGCAATCTTCGACACGCCGCCCACGTGATAGCCGCGCTCAGCTCATCCTGCAGCCGAAGGAAAGCGGTGGCGCCGCGGCGGCGGCCGTTTGTTGCAGGTGACTCCGGCTCTGCTTCTTTGCTGTGGGCTGCCTGTACTAAACCCTAACCCTTTCCCTGCGATCCCATCCGCCCGTTTCCATTAAGCTCTCCGGACTCCGGTAGTGTTGTATGAATCAAATACAAGGTCAGCTATCTTCCTTTTCTTCTCGGTGAAAAAAGACTTGTATGGCTACATATCTTACCTTTTAACCTTTTAAAGGATCGCGGTTGCGATGCAATAGAGGAGGAGGATCGAAACCTTAGTTTCGATTCTTATATGGAATCAGCCCGGAAAATGATTCAAACAGCGTGGCTCTGAACGCTCAATAGGTTCCTCCAAGCACGCAACAGGCCTTTTGTTTTTCGTTCTGCAACTTTGGAGTTGAATTTATGAGCAAAAAAATTTATATGTTTATATCGTACACCTCTAAAGACATTGCGAATTAAAAATGATAACGGTTGTTAAATACCTCTTTTCATTCTCCTGCGTCTGGCTGTTATTATTTACATACTATTTCTTAGTCTCTTTTATATGCTGGCAGAACAAATCTCTTATAAATGGCCATATTTCCTTATTTTCTTTTCTCTGAATAATACAAATATTTTTGCTACCATTTATCACTGTCTAAAAGATTACAGCTATCATTTATCATTGTCTAATAGGTTAGTTTTATGTAGAACATTAAGGTAAAGGGCAAGGCATTTTTTCATACAGTATGTTTTCTTCTGTAAGTTCACTCATACTCTGTAAATATGAAACTCTACTGATTTTTTAATAAAGATACCATTCTACTGGTGTATCCTGATTCATTTGCATTTAGGTTTGCAAAGTTAATTAATTCATATATAGTAACACAGTAAGAAGTATCCTTGAGAATTGGGAGAGTAAGACATGTTCAAATTATATCTCTATCTCTATCTGTCCGTCTATCTCTACTTACTTACCTACCTATATTTTGGAACTGTACTCCTAATTAAACTATTATGACTAAATTAGTTGAGTTGAACATATAATTATGAAAACATTAAAGCAAGTTGACAGTTTGATTATTGTAATTAGAAAAATGTTATAAAACATTAAAAATCAAATTAGGAGGCACATTCAAGAGAGAATATTACCTGTTTCTTGCTAGAGTTTGGGTGAGTGAATGTAGATGGCTAATGCAATTCCCCTTATGTCACCTCTGTAAATTTCAATGTGGATTTTATAAGGGATTTATATATATATTTATTTGTATGACTACTCAGTTTGTTGACTTTTCAACACTTGGCCAATCATGGAAAGCAGAGTGTCCTGATTGATATCTGGAGGGGTGGCCAAGGAAATTGCTTGATTGTAGGCTTTACTAGAAAGGTGAAATGAAGAGGGCAGTGGCAAAATACTTCCAAGAAAACTATACCAATATGTCCATGAGAGAACTTGTTAAAGAAAACATTTTTGGTTGTGGTTGTTCTAAATAAGTAACTTGGTAGAAGCCTACTTGTGAATAACTAAATTGAGTTATAAATAGCAATATCTGCTATTTTCTTGTCGATGTGTGAATTCATCATTATTTGTTTTTTTATTTTATACAAACCTCAGGTATCATTTGATCTTTGTTATTTATTTGTTTATTTCTTCATATTTCTAGTAGACCTGTTATAAACAGATGGCAAGGACACTGAATAAACGTTGCTATACAAAATAATTCAGGCTGCTTTGGGGAGCCAACCCTGTTCAATTTAGTGGAACTTCTACCCAGTTCATTTAGTGATTAAGTGTTTCATTAGTTTTGAAGGGAGGCCACACCCACAGAACCTGGTGCCAGGCGTGCGGTGCGGTGGGTGCGAAGAGAGAGCGAGGGACTATCTGGGGGAGGGACAGTGCAGCGGCTGCCCAGCGCAGCGCTGAGCGCTGGAGAGAACCACACCAGACCAGACCAGGCAGCAGCGTAAGCCAGTGGGTCTAGCAACCTTTAATTTATTTATTTATTTTTGCTGAAAGAGTAAGGCAATAGGCATGAAGGTGAATAAACATTATGTTAAGAGTAAAGAAATGGTTATACAATGAAGGGGTGCTAAAAGTGCAGCAATGCAAGAAAGTGATTTTCTTTTTTTTCTTTTTTTAGAATTTTAGCAGAATACTACACCTATATCATGCCATACAAAAAAGAATCTGGTGCACAAGGCAGGAAAAGGAGAAAGATAGAGACAGAGCAACAAGCTAAATTAGCTGGAAGCCTTCACCGGTTTTTGTTGAGTACTGCTGAAACTACAGCAGGACCATCAGCAGCACCACAGGAGACTCATAATCCTGATCCTGTGTCGGTAGACATTCCTGCTCCTGCATTAGAAGCAGAGACAGTTTCATCTAAGGATGTTTATACTCAGCCAAATCTGCCAGAAAATATTGACCAAAAAGTTTATACTGATATTGGCTATTGGCCTGAAACCATGGATGAAACCTTGAAAACTGAACTTGTCAGGCGAGGGACAGAGGAACTGCAGAATAAGGATGCATGGTTTCCAAGAGACAGTAATGGCAGGTCATTTTCCAAGGATTGGTTCTACATACATTTGGACAATGGTGAGACTATGTTAAGGACATGGTTGGTGTTTTCTCCTGTAAACAATGCTACATATTGCTTTCCTTGCATGCTTTTTCAGAAGGCTAAAGGGAAAAGTTCATTTGGAAAGTCAAGTGGATTCAATGCATGGAGAAAGTTAAGCCCTAGATTACTAGAGCATGAGCGCAGTTCATATCACTTGAGTGCATTTGCAATATGGAAAGAATTAGAAATGCGGCTGCATAAACAGGAGACTATTGATGCTGCTGCCCAGCTTGCACAACAGAGGTCATTTGAAAAATGGAAGGCAATCTTAGTCAGAATACTTGATTGTGTTCTGTATCTAGCCAGGCAAACCTTACCCTTACGTGGTCACTCTGAAGATTTAAATACAGATGGTAACTGTGGAAATTTCTTAGAAACTTTCAAGTTACTCGCCAAATATGACCCAGTTGCCAAACAACATCTTCACAGAGTACGACGCACAGATGGTCACATTGTGTCCTATCTCTCTCCACAGAGCCAGAATGAGTTTATTAGCCTGCTCGGCGATCACATTCGAACAGTCATCTTTCAAAATATCATAAAGGCCAAGTATTTTGCTATAATGTTTGATAGCACTCCTGATATTTCACACACTGACCAAATGTCCCAAGTGATTCGATATGTGCATATTGAAGATTCAGGAGTCCATGTGACAGAGTCTTTCATTGACTTTATTCAGTTATATGGAAAATCAGCTGATGTCATTACAAAACAAATTTGTGACAAGTTGCAAGCTGATGGCCTTAAACTAGAGCATTGTTACGGCCAGGGATACGACAATGCTGCGACTATGGCTGGACACATTAGTGGTGTACAAAAACGTATTTTGGATATGAATCCCAAAGCAGTGTTTGTGCCATGTAACAATCACTCGCTCAATCTTGCTGGGATGCATGCAGTTGGTGTTGGGACAAAGTCTGTTACTTTCTTTGGCACTGTGGAAAAGGTGTATTCATTTTTCTCAAGCTCCACCCACAGGTGGGATATCCTTAAGAAACATGTACCAATTCGTGTAAAGCGATCGTGTAACACAAGATGGAGTTCAACGCATGAAGCTGTACGCGTACTTGCTGAACACACTGAGAAAATAATAGACGCTTTGGAAGCGTTGAGAGATGGGCCGGAAGAAACCTCTGAAACCAGGGGTGATGCAGGAAGTCTTTTAGTTTGCATAATGACATATGTTTTTTTCTCTTTCTTGCATTTTTGGAACCCAGTACTAACCGAAGTAAATGATACTCAGATCTACCTGCAGCAAGAAGGACTTGCGCTTGATCAATGCGTGCAAAAGTTAAAAGCATTGACTTTATTTTGTCATGAAAAACGGGATAGTCTAGTGTCAAAGGCAACTGAGAAAGCTCTGCAGGTATGCAAAACCTATTGCATACCTACAGAGAGAAGAGTTGGAAGACGCAAGAAGATGGATGGTGAGAACAGTTGCGATGCTGGCTTGACCTTAATACAGGAAACAAGGAGAGAACAACTGGAAGCAATTGATCAGCTTCAGGCAGAAATTAAAAAACGTACTACGCAGATGAATACGCTGCACAAGCGATTTGCTTTTTTGCAAATCCAAACATTGTTGGATACTAAAAAAGATGATTTTATTAAGAAACAAATTCAGCACACGTGTGCTCAGTACACGGAATTGAATGCTGCATCTATGCTCACCGAAATAACTCGACTTCGGCACCACATTATCTTGTATAAGGAGGTCAATCCTGATGAGCAGGTTGCAAACTGGTCAGCTTTAGATTTGCTTCGCTGGGTGTATAAGTGGAAGCTGCAAGAAAGTTTAACTAACTTTGTTGTCACATTAAGAATCTTTCTTACTATCACTGTTTCTACAGCGAGTTGTGAAAGAAGTTTCTCAAAACTTAAACTAATTAAAACATATCAGAGATCTACAATGAGCCAAGAAAGACTGAGTAATCTAGCAATACTGTCCATTGAGAGAGACTTTAATGTAGATTTCAATTCCGTTGTTGAAAAATTTGCGCTAATTAAAAGCAGGCGAATTTAAATTAATCTGTATATTATATACAGATTGATATCTTGCACTTCTATTAAAGAATTACAATTAGAGGTACAGGATTGAGGAAGTTGACTCCATCTAGCCCAGGTCCTGGATCATCTCCAGGGTATGGTTCCATTTTGATGTTTAGTTTTTGTTCTTGATATTGATATCATCTTGATATGATGGTTGTGAGACGACATATAATAGCATGGCCCATGCTAGGTTACTACATTTGTAGATTTGTATTCATAGACCTGCTGAAAATGTGGAGAATGTGTAATGCATGTTCGCACTCAATAAAGTGTTTGAAAATAAATTTGTATTTAGATGCATTTTACTTTAATTACATCAGTATTTTCATAACAAACAATACATGTGCTTAGCGGGTAAGGATTTCTTTAACTAATCTAGTGGAAGAGACTCGAGTGCTAAAATCCACGGGTTGGGGGGCGCAAATTACTTGCCTTGCCCCGGGCGCTGACAACCCACGCTACGCCACTGCGTAGAATAGACTGGTTCAGGCATTTTAATGACCTATTGACAAAGGTGGGCGCAATTAAGAGTGAGTCTGTTTTCTACCTAAAAACATGTTTCTCCATTTCTTATCCAGGGAAATATAATATTCTGGCTTTTTAATATTTCCCAGGATATTTCCTTTTTCTACGAGAGGGGTGGCTCTTAACTTCCTACAGTTTCCTACTAAAAATCTCTCTTACAATCTTTTGCATAAGCTTACTTTGTCTAAAATTGAAGCAGATTTATTAACTGAAAGATTCGAGCTCTCCTTCCTGAGCAGAGGCACTGGTGCCTTGGAGTATTCCTATTGCGTGGTGCAGATTTTCTTTATGCAAGAGTTGGTATAGCCATCTTATCAGGTCCACAAAACAGGCAATCTGCCTATTGATTTAAATGAGGCGTGTATTCTATATGCATATTTCTAATCCAGCAAATATTATAAAAAATAAAACATGTCTCATGTTTTACTCTCCAGAGAATGAAAATCAGGGTAGCTCAACCGTTGACCATATGGCCATAATCAAGATTGGATTTTGATTTTAGGTTGCTTGGTATCTGGAACATTTTTTTCTTGGAGAATTAGTTGTCCTAAATATGTTGTCCCAAAGATAAAACCATCACTTTGTAACAGAAGCAGATTCCTTGCATGCAAGAGCTATTTACATAATAATTCATTCCATTAAAGGGGTGTATGGGGTGCTCAGGGAGGGGTAGCACCTCTGGTGTAGGGGCAGGTCACATCCTTTTAGGGCCATTCATTTTAGGGCAGCTTTGGGGGCAGTTCATCCACCTTTGGTTCCCACCTGTCACTCAGCTCTCACCTATGGCTCCTAATAGCTGTAGCATGCGCAGCGGCCACACCCCGGGCAACAGCTTCAACAGGCTGGCTAAACCAGGTTGAGAGTAGCTGTTGGGTCATTGACCTTCAGTGAGATAGGGACTTGTCTATCCCAAACATGTGAAGACAGATTCAGGTGGATTGAGTGCAGTGGTGGGTTTGTACCGGTTTTACTACCGGTTTGATCATGTGTGCGCGCTCTTGTGCACAACGCTTTTGCACATGCGCAAAAGCGTCCAGGCGGGTGGGCGGAGCCTCTCACCACCCAATGTGGTGAAACTCACTTAACAACGCTCTTGCTTAGCAACCAAAATGTTGGCTCAGAAACTCTGGCATTTGAAGCATGGAAATCTTAAAGCTGTCAAGTTACAAGACCCTTGCACCCCTAAACGTTTAGGAAAAAAACTCCAGGGGTGTTCAAACCTGGGTCCGCTTGGAGAAGGGCGGGATATAAATTTAATAAAATAAAATAAAAAAATAAATAAAGACAGTTTAAGACTTGTGGACTTCAACTCCCAGAATTCCTCCTCTCGCTCTTCATCTTGATGATGGGCGGACAGGTGGGGGGAGCTGGAACCGGTAGATTTGTGGAACCTCACTGTAGATTTGTGGAAACTCTTCTATAGAAGAGGTTAGAACTAGCAGGAACCCACCCTTGCCATACCGTAAGCCCTCCCTGAAAATATTGCAACACAGCAGCAGTCATGAGGTGACCACGCTCGCCGCCTCCTGCATCTCAAAAATAATAAGACTTCCCTGAAAATAAGGCCAAGTGCTTATTTTGGGGGGGGGTGTCAAAAGAAAATAAGACCCTGTCTTATTTTTGGGAAAACATAGTAGAGAAAGGAGTACTTACTGAAGTAGAATATAGAGTCGTCCCAGACATGAGCACTCTGTGCAGGAGACGCTTTAAGAAAGTTTTGTAGTGAAGCGTGGGGAACTCTATGGGGAATCTCAGCTGAAAGAGTTTTGCCAGGAAGTATCAGCCTATTCGGGGCAGCAGTGGTGGGTTGGGTGGGGAGGTGGCAGAGCCCAGGCAAATCTCATTTTCACACACCCCATCGGCCCAAACACCGGCCACCCCTGAAATGCTTGAATTCTGAATGGCTTGGAACTCAGTTCAGTATCAGCAGCAACATCAAGTGGAGTGAAAATGGGAAGGTCCCAGCCACCAACGCCATTCTGCACTCTGCCCACCTGCTTGCTTGCCCACCTGGCTCTCCCTCCCCAGCAAGTTGTCCCTGTGGTGAATTGGCTATGCTGAGTTGTCCTACAATGACTTGGCAGCTGAGAGTTGACCGAGGCAACTTGGCAGTGGCAAGCTGGCCAGGGTGAGTTGTCCCCTGGGAGCAACAGCCACTGACAAGCAAATTGTTGTCTAGCATGGTGCCTTAACCATCAGGCCAAGCTGCCTCTCCACTTATGTTAAACTTTCAGTTAGGATTAGTGCAGGGGTGAAATTCAGCAGGTTCAGACAGGTTCTGGGGAAGTGGTACTAGACATTTTGAGTAGTTCGGAGAACCGGCAAATACCACCTCTGGCTGGCCCCAGAGTGGGGTGGGAATGGAGATTTTGCAGTATCCTTCCCCTGCCACGCCCACCAAGCCACGCCCACAGAACTGGTAGTAAAAAATTGAATTTCACCACCGATTTAGTGTACGTTAAATCAGATGCAAGCCAATTAATTAATTTCTAAGTTTTATTTATTTATTTATTTTTCATATTTATAACCCGCTCCCATCTCACAACAAGGGACTCGGGGCGGCGAACATAGAATTAAATCAATAAATACAAAATACAATACATAGATATTAGATGCCTGTGTTGTAACCGTTTTTAAAACCCTCGTTTATAATTGGCGGTGCTGGGGTTACGCAAGGCCGGCTAGTTGGAAGAAGTGAGTCTTAAGACATTTGCGGAAGAGGCGGAGGTCAGGAATGGTGCGGATTTCAGGGGGCAGGTCGTTCCAAAGGGCCGGCCCTGCCACAGAGAAGGCCCTCCCCCTGGGCGCCGACAGTCGACATTGCCCGACCGACGGCACCCTGAGGAGGCCCTCTCTGTGGGAGCGTGTCGGTCCCAGGGATGTATGGGGCAGGAGACGGTCTTGCAGATAGCTAGGTCCCGAGCCATGGAGCGTTTTGAAGATGGTCGTTAGGACCTTGAAGCGCACCCGAAAGACCACAGGAAGCCAGTGGAGCTCGCGTAGGACAGGTGTTATATGGGAGTGTTTAGGCGCTCCCGTAATTATCCGTGCGGCCGCGTTCTGGACTAACTGTAGTTGACCAGACCTGCCAACCCGTTTAAAAAATAAAAGATAGCCGGAGAAGCTGGGTTTTCAGTCTTCTTCACAGCCAAAATAAAATTGAGATGCAGGCGTACAGACCAAATGGAACAGGAACCAGGAGAACCTTTTTCAATCAGAAGTTTGCGAAACAAAAGACATCCTTTCAGGTTGCTTCCCCCATTTTCACCAAGGCCCTGACTGTATGTTACCTATAGGCAGGACATAGGCAGTGTAAGTGAGAAAACACTCTTTCAGAATGGAGCCCTTAAAGATGTCCTCAGCAGCAAGTGGATGGTCAAATAACAGAAGGTAGTATGCAAGCATGTCAGCTGGAAATGATTAGTAAATGATTCAGAGGTTGGTTTGGCAGATCTTCATCTGTCACAATAAAAGCTTTCAGGCACACGTCTTGAAATCTAGAGAGCTTCTTCTCTGACTGTAGATATCCTTAGCCACCACCAGGCAGCAGAAGATGCAGATAACAATGCCCATATTACCAACTTTTCAGCAGTAAAGAGTTATATATAAATAAGGAAGTAGAACTCTTAAGATACACAGATGTCCTGTAGTTCAGCCTTTATCATTTTCAGTTTGAGGACACAAGCTGTGCTGGTCTTGCTCCATCAGAAGACGGAGGTTGGTAAGAATTAGAATAAGCATCTTGCTAAAATACTTTAGCCCAGGGCTATCAAACTCGTGACCCACGGGACGGATGCATCATGTAAAGGGGGGGGGGAGTCCCAATACGTCATGTGATGCTGCCGTGACGACATGAGTTTGACACCCTTGCTTTAGCCATTCTCTTCTCTTTGAATTTATGACAACAAATATAGGTAGAGAAAACTCTCTTGCTGTGCTGTCATTTAATGCTTGTCTGGATTTTGGTAGCCTACGCGTGGTAGTTATTATATTTTGACTCCTGGACCATCTGTGATATTGTTGTCTATGAACAGGATATTTCTGCTCAAATGAACTGTTCAATTTGCCATGACGCAGCTTCTTCTCTATTCCATTTGTGCTTTACATAGTTCAATTAGGGACACCCCTGTTAAAGAATAAATAAGCAAGTGGTTTAATTGGTGCTGAATTGACTGTTTACATGGCTGTAATTTACTACAGGGAAAATATATATTGATCTTTTTGTGAATAACTATAAGTTTGGAAAGAAATATCAAGTGCAATTTATGTTAATTCTGACCGCTGTAAGCATTGTAGGCTTAGATGTTTTAAAGATAAAAAAGAGAGCATGTAATGTACTGTACATAAATTCATCCAGGTAAGTGTTCGTGGTACAAAAATGTTAAATCAATAATATCACTTGAAACAAATTACCCTGCTTTTAGATAGCCTGCTACATAGTAACCCAGGAGACACAATATTCTTGGAGTGGATGATCCTATCCACTCCAAAGGCTAAATAATATAGTTTTTAATTTCAATGGGCATTTCCAAAGTATTCTCTATCCACAAGTAGAAAAAAGACAGAGAACAGTAGCCACCTTGAATAGGACAACTCGCGCACCCAGCTCTGCAGCCACCTTGCCACAGTCAACTCATCATGGCTAACTCACCATGGGACAACTCACCAAGGCCAATTCGCTGCAGAACATCTCACCATGGGACAATGTAATAATTCAATTTAGTTACCGTATTTAAAATAAATAAAATATTTTAATTTTTTTTTTTTTTTATTGAAAAAGTTTTATTGGTTTTACATTTTTTAACAGGATAGGGTAATGGTTACAAAGAAATTTTGAGAGCATTCACGTCAGAGTCGTCGGACCTTCCGAGACCTCAAAATACACATTAAAAAAGTTAACATAGAAAACATTTTCCATACCACTACAAGATGAAAGCAAGTACATTTACCTAAATTCTCCCTTCCATGCTGTCAGACATTTACAAAAAGTCCGGATAGAAATATTATACAAAATTGTTCAAGAAAAATCAAGGCAAAGTTATTTTTTAGATCTAAGTCTTTTGGCTATTGTATCTTCTTTCTCTCCTCCCTGGCCCCCCGCGGGCGGGGCCGTGACCCCCTCCGTCCCCCCTGGATCTTCCCCCAGGGCAGAGGAATGTTTTTTAAGAAAGGCTTCCGCCTCAGCAACTGTTTTAATCCTCACTCTTCCTCCTTCCCAGAACACCAGCATCCCTTCAGGTGTCATCCACTTGAACCAAATCCCGTGATCAAACAAGGTTTTAGACAAGAAAGAAAATTTCTTTCTTGAATCTCTAATTTTTCTAGGGATCTGCTTCAAGATAGTGACCGTTTCTCGTTGATAAGTTAAGGGGTTCTCTCTCTGCGCTTTCAGGATTTCCTCTCTGGTTGACCTTCTAACAAATTTCACATGTATCTCTCTAGGCACTTCATTTATCCTGGCATATGCTGAGTTAATTCTGTAGGCTAGGTCAATGTCCCCCCTGATCTCATCCTTAGGTTTTTGTAAATAGTCTGCTAAAATTGTGCTCATAAGATCAGGCAGGCATTCACCAGATTCCTCAAGAACATTCTGAAATCTCAAAAAATATGTCATTCTTTCCATATCTATCCTAGACACATGCCCATTTATTTCCCCCACCTCATTAGAAACATTTTTAATCTCTCCCTTAGCCCCCTCCAGCCCTCCTTCCAATTCTTCATTCTTCTGTGTATTCTCCAACACTTGCTTCCGGGTATCCAATAGTTCCTTTTTAAAAGTACTATTTTCAGCCCTCTGGGCCTTTATTTCTGATATCAAAGTTTGCATAGAGGTTTCAAGAGAAGCCATCCTTTGTTCCAAATTTACAAGTGCTGCTTCTTGTGCCATGGTTAAAAGTTAGAGTCACTGCCACCAAGATGGCGTTTTCCGGGTGGGGCTGGTGGGGCAGATCAGGAGCTCAGTTCAGTTCAGGGCTGTGAAGTTGCAAACAATTCAGAAACAATTTCCCAAATCAGCAAATAGTAATAACGAAGGTATTCCAGAGAAGAAGTCACAAATCCATCAAAAGAAAAATTTTTTCAAAAATCCAGAGAGAGTCCTGCTTTCAAAGAGACGCTGGAAATTTTCCTTAGTTGAAATAGTCAGGCAGGGACAAAGAGAAGCCACTTCCACCGCCCATCTCGTAGCCAGATGGAGAGAGTAGCAAAAAAAAGAATTTTTTAAGCTCAGCCAGACCTAGAAACAATGTTGCAGAAAGTCACAATCCACTTTCCCTTGTTAAAGACCGTCCGGAGTGAAATTTTCCGCTTTCTCTTTGCAGAGAAGCCATCTTAACGTGCCGCTTAAATCCGAGGGTTTTTTTTTTAAATTAAACACCCCCCTCCCAGTCCATTCAGCCTGGCTGGCAGCAAGGAAAAAAAGGTGTTCTTTTAAACTCACTCTCTCTCGCAGCTGAAGCCTCGGCGATCCGCCCGATCTCTCCGTTCAGCCCTCTCCATTAAAGCGAATGGCACCGACAGCCGTTGGAGAAGGAAAAACCCCCGCTGGCATGTTCCTCTCCTCCTAGGTCGCAGAGAGGAGCGCCCTCCCCACCGCCGTGACGAGGGCCGCTCCCTCTGAGCCGACCCTACAGGAAACCTCCGGTAACCGGAGAGTTTCGCCCCCCTAGGGGGGCAGAAAAGGCAACAAAGCGGCGAGCGAGCCCTAGGCTCGCCCGTCTCCGCTGGAGCCGGATACCGGAAGTCAAAAATAAATAAAATATTTTAATTTTTGTCATTCACATTTCATTCTCCTTTTGCCGCCTTTCTTTAATGATACTATTCCACCATTCCTTTGATATTACTATAACTCTTGTCCTGTGATGAGTTTGCCGTGGTGAGTTTGCCGTGGTGAATTGTCATAGATCCATGGCCAGCTGCTTGGGCATTGTTGGCAACTCGCCAATAACTAAAGCTGGGCCTCTTCACTCTAGAACGACGGCGCCTGAGAGGTGACCTGATTGAAGTCTATAAAATCATGCACGGTGTGGACAAAGTAGAAAAGGAAAAACTGTTTTCCCTATCGTACAACACTAAAACTAGGGGGCACTCCATGAAACCTTTGGAAGCTAGACCTCAAACAAATAAGAGGAAGTACTTTTTCACCCAGAGGATCACTGGTCTATGGAACTCCCTGCCAGAAGAAGTGGTGACAGCTGTCAGCCTCGACACCTTTAATAAAGGATTAGACGAGTTCATGGAGAACAAGGGTATCAATGGCTATCATTATGGATGCCTAAGGACACCCTCCAGGTTGGAGAGATAGGCAGGATATTTCTCAATGCCATTTGCAGGGAATCATAAGCAGGTGAAGACATCTGCCTGGGAACACCCTGAAGCAAATGGTGAGCCACTGTGTGAGACAGAATGCTGGACTGGATGGGCTGTGGCCTGTTCCAACAAGGCTGTTCTTATGTTCTTATGTAAAGCTACCAGTTTAGTACTTCAAATTCAATCAAGATAGGCAACTCAGGTTGTCCAGGTTGTTCTTGGTGGATTGAAATCACAGCTTTCCACAGCTTCCACAATGACTGAAAAAATGCACTTGCACAGTGATCATAGGGCTAACTCCAAACTTACACCCTTGTGTTGCAATATTTGGCAACTCTGTCACCAAAACTATGGATAATGTTAAAATTAACCCAACACATTGTGTGAGAGTGATCAGTAAATACAGCAATGTATGCTGTTGCTTTAGATCCATCACCTATATTGGAGTGATCTTTGAACAGGCCTTTGAGACTTGATATCTACTACCTGGGAAAAAAAATAAAAACTCTAGAAGAAGCCTCAAAGAATAAAAACAATTTTGTACAGCAAATGAATTAGTAAAGTAAAGGTAAAGGTTCCCCTCGCACATATGTGCTAGTCGTTCCTGACTCTAGGGAACGGTGCTCATCTCCGTTTCAAAGCTGAAGAGCCAGTGTTGTCCAAAGATGTTTCTGTGGCCATGTGGCCAGCATGACTAAACACCGAAGGCGCACAAAACGCTGTTACCTTCCCACCAAAAGTGGTTCCTATTTTTCTACTTGCATTTTTACATGCTTTCGAACTGCTAGGTTGGCAGAAGCTGGGACAAATAATGGGAGCTCATTCCAATACACCGCACTAGGGATTAGTAGCAATGCCTTTATTTCAGCCTAATATTTTCTACACTTCTATATTTTATCAAATAAGAATCTTATTTACTTGTTGCATTGAGCAGGGAGAGGCTATTAAGAGATCCCTGTATTTGTTTTATGGATAGCAAACATTCTAAACAGCTTTGTTTATACAAAACAACCATGTTCATTCACTCAGAATGACAGCTGAGTTTTAACAGAAGCTATGGAAATACACACTTGAAAGAATGCACCAGCACCAGTAAGTGATAGAGGAGCTTAAAAATAAGAGCCAAAAAGAGTTTGTTGTGAACAGTTTTAGAATATATTCCATGCGGAGAACAGAGGGGGATTGGGTGAACTGGTAGTAAGGCCGGCAGGAGGCTCCGCCCACCAGTGTGCAGAAGCGTCACGCGTACGAGCAAACCAGTAGTAAAAAAAAAAGAAAACTCACCACTGGTGGAGAAGGCACAACATTAAAACTAGAGATCTCACCCTATAGTTCATTGTAAATGTAGCAGATTCTTCCTGCTTCTCCTCATTTTTATCCCTCCCCCCACAACCAGGTATATAGGCTACAACAGAGGTGTCAAACTCATGGCCCATGTCACATGCTGGCCATGCCCACCCCCAGCTTAGCAAAGGGGGGGAAAGTTCCGATATGTCATGTAATGACGACTTGACGATGTGAGTTTAACACCCCTGGGCTACAACAATGTTTTCAAACTTAGCAACTTTAAGATATGTGGATTTCAACTCCCAGAATCCCCCAGCTGTTAAGTTTGAAAAACACTGGGCTATAGGGAGATGGCAAAGTGTCTTCCACTTTCTGCTAATAAATAAATAAAAACACAGTTTAAGCTCAGGAAGAGGGAATTACAGTGACATGGTGCCCTTTTTCTA
Organism: Rhabdophis nuchalis; assembly: GCA_039707465.1. Taxonomy (NCBI): domain Eukaryota; kingdom Metazoa; phylum Chordata; class Lepidosauria; order Squamata; family Natricidae; genus Rhabdophis; species Rhabdophis nuchalis. The sequence goes on from CM077645.1 coordinate 76,389,371, forward strand.
TACATTTTTCCTTCCTTCCTTCCTTTCTTTTTCTTAGACCATTTCAATTCTAATTTTACATTTATATCTGTCTTTCCATTAAAATACTCTGAAAAGCAAATGATATCTCTCACAAACAAAAAACAAATCCACATAACATACGTAGTAAGCAATTATACGAGAAAACAATATTAAATAAAACCAAATTCTTCAAATGTTTATCTTGTTAAAGCATAATTATTCAAAACATGATTAAAACAGAGAAGAAAATTGAATTAACTTCATTCTTACAATGTCTGTTTAAACAATGAATGTAATAATAATAATAATAATAATTTTAATTTATAACCCGCTCTCTCTCCCCGAAGGGACTCGAGGCGGGGCACAGGGAATTAAAAATACAATTAAAACCACAAACAGAATACAAAGTTAAAAACGAATTAAACTGACCCTGCGTTAAAAACCCATATAAAACTAAAATTATCCCTAAAAACCCCTAAAAACAGTTTTAAAACAATTTAAATTACCCTAGGCTGGCTAAGCAGAAGAAGTGTGTTTTTAGTTTCTGCCGGAAGGAGCGAAGGTCCGTGGTTGTTCTAATTTCGGGGGGAAGGTCGTTCCAGAGGGTCGGGCCCTTCCCCTGGGCGTCGCCCGCTGGCATAGCCTAGTGGACAGCACCCGGAGAAGTCCCTCTCTGTGGGAGCGAATCGGCCGCAGGGATGTATGGGGCAATAAGCAATAGAACATAGTGTAGGTAAACAGTTATTATTATTATAAACAGTAAAGATATATTTATAAGGACAGCCAGTTTACTGCACTTTGAGTGGATTGGGTACAATGATTTGCATGCATATCCATGTAGTAACTACAAATATTTCGTCATTCAAAAATTAGCATTCATATTAAATTACACGAAAACAATTTTTCAGAAGAAAGACTGAACTGAGGCGCCCACAATCTTCAGGAAAGATTGGAAGATTGCTGGAAAATAGAATATGGCTGATTAGCTTGCCAAGAACTTGTCTGTCAAATAAAAACAGTAAAACTTCAAAAATTGCTATTAATTAAGTCTATTCAGAGAATAGAATTGGGAGTTAGGCCCACACATTTTGTGTCTTTCTATGTGGGAGAAAAATTAGCTATTTTTATTAGCTATTAGCCATTACAGTGTTGACCTCTCATAAATGATTCTATGTCCGTGATGGTGAACCTATGGCACGCAGAGACATCTCTCCAGGTATGCCAGCCATTGCCCATTGCTCTTCTGGGTTCCGGCGCGCACATGCATGCTGGCTAGCTGGTCTTTACATGTGTGGGAGCATTGGAAACCAGAACAGCAGCTCCCTAATGTGCATGTGTGCGCTGGGAAGATGAGCTTCCGGTTTCTGGTGCGAACAAGTGCTCCAGCCAGATGGTCTTCATGCACGCATGCGCACCAGAAACCAGACCAGGTGACCGGCACATATGTACATGCTGGAAACTGGAAGCTCAGCTTCCCAGTTCATGTATGCGTGCCAGGGAACTGCTCTTCCAGTTTCCGGCGCTCCTGTGCATGTATGCTGGGGAGCTGCTCTTTTGGTTTTTGGTACTCCCCTGCGCACGAGTGGGCGCTCGTTTCAGCACTCAGTGTGAAAAGGTTTGCCAACACCACTGTAGGTTGTCTATAATTAAAATAACAAAACCCTGAACAAAATCTGTTGAAGACAGTCCACCAATAAGAACATCATACAGGTAGTCCTCAATTTATGACCACAATTGAACCCAAAATTTATGTTGTTAAGTGAGAAGTTTTGCCCATTTTAGAACTTTCCTGGCCACACTTATTAAATGAATCACTGCCGTTGTTAAATTAGTAATATAGTTATTAAGTAAATCTGGTTTCCCCATTGACTTTACTTGCCAGAAGGCCAGAAAACAAGATCACATGACTTCAGGATACTGCAACTGTCATAGATGTGAGTCAGTTGTCAAACATCCAAATGTAAATCATGTGACCATAGAGATGCTACAACATAAGTGTGAAAAAACGGTCATATAGTCACTTTTTCTGTGCCATTATATCTTCGAATGATCACTACATGAACTGTTGTAACCTGAACTGGACAGGATCGGAAAGCCTCCTGAGGAAAAACATTTTATTTTTAAGGTTTTAAATATTGTGGATAAAGATCACAGGCGTTTTGCTATTGTTTAGGAGTATATAATATAGCACGACTATTGTTTCAACTTCAATCAAGATGTTCCACCATCCAACTGGTAACGGAGTCTGAAGGAAGAAAGCAGACCCTAATAGATTTCTGGGCTGAAACTGGGAAGCCGATAAGCAGCAAGTTACTTGGCGCAGCTCCCATGACTAAAGAGTTTAACTTAACGTAGGTAGATACTGTTTTGGAGAGACCAGTGGTGGGTTACTACCAGTTCGGAACCCAGGCCTGCTACACCCCCAAACCAGTTCTCCCAGCGGCACCCTAGGCGGTGCCATCTTGTTTTTGGTTTCTGTGCATGTGCAGAGCAATTTTCATTGTACTCCATATGTGTGCGCAGCGCGCATCAAGCACATGTGTGATGCATCCCTGAGCGAACCAGCAGTAGTGGCTGCCGGAACCCACTACTGGGAGAGACAGATCCAGAGCTTGCCCAACAGGGGGAGGGAGGATTCTCAGTGTATAAGTCAAGTATACATTTCACTTGTGGGGGTTCCTTTCATGTCCCCAGCAAAAGCTGGAATGAAGGATAGGAGCTCACCTTGTCCCATGGCAGCATTTGGGTCTCGAATGTAAGCTTGCTCTTGTCAACCCAGCATTTTAACCATGTGAGTCACTGTGCTCCTATAGCTTTTAGTTAAGAATATGTTTTGAAAATTGCACTCTTCTACTAGGGAAAAATTATTTTATGCCAAGGGATATTTTTTAATTGGATCCATCAGAAGAAATGGACGCACCATCCACGTTCATGAGTCTATAAAACTTCTTGATCTGTGGGGCATATGAAAGAGGTCTATTATTTACAAAATTTTAAAATTTTATTCAGTGGAGTTTATATAAGAATATTTGTTTTATTGCATCTATAACCAATCATTGGTAATTATAATTAATCAATGGATGCTGTGTGCCAAAAGAATGAAAGGTATTGAATTACCACTATATGATGAATATTATGGGAAAAGAAAAGACCTAAGCAAATCATATGCCTTGTTCTTATTCAGGTCCCTCAATTTTTCCTTGACGAAGTTAAGTCAATAAATAATCTTAATGCACCTAAAAATAGAGGGTTGCACATCAACATTATCTGTCACTCAAAAACCAGACAAATATCTCTTGATTGAATAAAGGGGGAAACATAATGATGCAATCAAATGTGCTATCATGGATTTCTTATGTAGGCGTTGAAGAAAATCAAGATGATTCAATAGGTGCCTAATTCTTCCCTGGATCGCTCCCTCCTTCTCCACTTGCACATATGGGAGAAAAACCATGGTAGCATATAATTTTTCTCTGCCTCTGTTTCAATAGTTATTGGGTAGATAGCACTGTTTCCTAAACATGTTTTATATATATCAATATAAGTTTTCCAGAGCATGGAAACGAATGAATAGAACTTAAAATTTCAAAGAAAATATAATTGACTAGAAATGCCCATTTAGAGAACTATATTGCTGAATATGGTTATTGTAGATGTGAAATAGTGTGGGGGACACTGATTTCCAGCCGTTGGTGAACCTCTCTCATGAGCAAACATGGCCCCAACTCATTTGGCGCCAGTACGTATATATTTCTTCTATCTATTCCAAAGTAAGATTTTTAATCACACATTTGTTGTCCTGCTTCTTTTAGAAGCTCCATATATAGTTCAGATGTCTTTGTGGGCGAAGATTACTTTATGTGCTACGGATTTTCAGGTATCTAGGATTGTGTAGGGATGTCAGTGACTGAATGCAGGTTTAGAGCTCTGGGTGTCGAAGGAATAGGTGGTATTCAGCAGGTTCTGACCAGTTCTGGAGAACTAGTAGCGGAAATTTTGAGTAGTTTGGAGAACCGGTAAATGCCACCTCTGACTGGCCCCGCCCCCACCTATTCTCTGCCTCCTGAGTTCTAGCTGATCGGGAGGGAATGGAGATTTTGTAATAACCTTCCCCTGCCACACCCACCAAGCAATGCCATACCCAACAAGCCACGCCCACAGAACCAGTAGTAAAAAAAAAAAAGAATCCTACCACTGAAAAGCCATCTTGTTCAAACCACAGTCAGCATCTTCAAAAGGAAACTGGGCTGTCATGGGCTGCCTTTTCTAATCACTTTGGGGATTTGTTTTGTTAACTGCTTTTTGATAATAAGAAACTTTTGGATCAGCAAGTTTTAATAGTTTTCTTCAATCCTTAATTGAAGTTTTTAGTACTTGCTCCTCTTATGTATTAGAATGATGCTAAGGAAGCTCTTGAAAAGGGCAGAAACCATCCTAAAAAAAGTGTTGCTTTTTGTTAACTAATTCATGTTTGCCATTTCATACTGCCTGTCACCCAATATAGTCTGCAGTTTAAGATTCTGCCTTGTTCTAGTTGATCTTGGTTTAAAGTAACCTCAGTTCATGGTTAAGACACAATGATAACAATGCTGTGAGTTTAAAGCAGGCCATGGCTGCTTCCAGTGCTCCCATAATAAGGAGGAAGCAGGGCAGGCAGATTCAATGCCATAATACTGTATCATCTAAGATATAATTTAAAAATATTAGATTATGGTTACATAATGTAGGCTTAGAAATTTCTTCATATTAGAAAAGAATCTGTCAGGTTTTTGAAAAGTCTTGAATTATAATAACACAGCATTTAAAAGAACCTGTCTACATTTTCACTATATATTTTATAATCCCTGGAAATGGCAAGGATGCCTTATGCTACTGAATTTATATACTGAAACATGTCATCTTCATGATAGTTTGATGAAAGAAAATGTTTCCTTTCCCCTGTTTTTTTTGTTATCCTCCTCCTCTCATTCTGGTTGCAAAGATTATGGTTGATTTGTTTTGTTAATTATTGACTCCACATAAACTCAATAGATTGTAATCAAGTTCTTATATTAACTTTACTTGGTGTTTACTTGGACTGTTTCTGAACTTATTTGAAAGAGGTCACTTTGATGTAGTCATAGATATTAGAGGTAATAGGTAGGCTGCCAAATCTATGCTGGAAAAATCAAGATGACAGCTGGAGGCAGCAGGTGTTTCGATATCTCTTTGCTCAGCATAGGACATGCTTATTTGGAGGTCATCCTCTGTTTCCCAACTAGAACAATTTCCAACTGTGTGGACTTCAAATCTCATAATTCCACAAAATCATGGTTAATGATCAGAATATTGGGATTTTAAGTCCACACATTTGGAAGTTGCCATGGTTGGGGAACACTGCTCTGTCAAGAAGTTTGGCCATGTTACTGGTCCTTCTCTAACATGTATTCTATTGACATTATTGTCTTTCAACGGCAGTAACAGTAACCAGCATTATTTTATGAATATTCATTGATGTTTAGAATATATTACAGTAATTTGTCTATGGAGATTCTCAGTCATCCAGGTCATGGTTGTCCCAAAGGTGTTTTTTCAAGAGGCAACTGGACTTTCTGGTTTTTCTTTGAAGATGTTTTGCTTCTCATCAAGAAGTCAGACAAAACAATACTGAACAATACTTTTTGGGAAACAAAGTTGTCTGCTAGGTTTGTTAGGAACCTGTTGGATCTTCCACTTGGTGCAGAGTTGGTGCAGAAGCGGTGGGCTGGTGCGTATTTGCATAAGCGTGTGCTGGCCCACCGTTTGTGCAACTTGAATTGTGCATATGCATGAGCTCCAGCCAGCCACTCACATGGCCAATTCTGTACAATGTTCTCTATTCTCTATTCTATTTTTATACTCTACTGTATAATATTTCTATGCTATGTTATACCAAGTCTATTACTAGCATACTATTATACTACTTCTACTACTGTAATATTCAACAGTGTTTTACTCTTGCAGATTTTGGTCTGCCTTTAAATCTCTCTCTGTGTATCTTTTCAATTGTTTTTTCTTTATTAATGTGCAGCAAGTAAAATCCTGGCACCTTCCCAATATTGTGCCTGGATTCAGTATATCTATTCTTATTTCTTTCCAGACCTTTCAGTATTTATGAAGGAAAAAACAAAACAAAAAAAGTTTAGAAGTTTTTCTGAAAGTTGTTTTATTTGGCTGTTTTTCTGTTTTGTCCCCTCAGCTGTTTCAAGGTTGCAGCTTTTATAAACAATTCTGCTGTATTGACACTTAGAAGAGGCTTTAATTAGGGGATGAAAAAAGCAGTCCAGATGCTTACACTTCCACAGGGAGATTCTCTTCTAAGCCTCCTTGAGCTCTTAAAAAAAGATATAATATAAATGCAGTTATTGATGATGGTGATGATGATGATGATGATGATATGGATGCTAGCAATAGTTTCCTTGTTTAACTTGCTTTTGTAGAATATTCTCTCCCTCCCCGATATTTAAGACATTCAACATGTTACTGAATAATCATTACTATCCTGTATAAAATAATGTAACATAGTGTTCTTTTTGATGAATGTGTGTGTGTGTGTGTGTATCAAGGGCATCATTTTGTGAGGACATCTTGAAACAGAGATTTTAAATAATGTACTAAGGGAACAAAATGAATAAATATATCCTACGTATCAACAAATGAACGTATTTTGAAAGTACTTCTTGTTGGCTAATAAGCTGGTAATTGAAGGAACTCTGGACATAATTGAGGGAAAAGTAGATGGCGATCGTCAAATGACAAATATTACCAAAACATGACACATTCATCCTTATCTTATAACACTCTCAAGGCTATTAAGATTTATTCCTGAATGTATATTTCAGTACTCAAGATATTTCTATACTGCAAAACAATACCTCCGAAATCTGTAGAACCTATTAGATGTCCTAAAAGGACAACAGTTGTATCAGACAACCTAAAAAAAATTAAAAATTAGTTTCTTAATTATTTTTTAATAGACGTTGATACATTATTTTTTCCTGCCTAAAACATCAAGAAATATATAGATATATTACACTCCAGCTATATAATTTGAACTTCATAATTCAAAAACCTGTGCATGTGAATTTAATTTCAAAGATACAGTACATTCTTTCGCTGAGTACAAATGAAAAAGAAAATATTATGAAAGATGGCCTAAAATAATAATGAAACATCAAACACCTATTAATAGGTGTAAAATGCAGAAAAGCAATAACAATCTTTTTCATTAGTTGGCATTCATTTTATTCCATTCCATTTTGCTTCTGGTTGGCCCATATGCTCAAAGAAAGCTAATAATTCCATACTACGACAATTTGCCTAGAGGGAAACTAGGACTTGTTCATCTATTAGAAAATACAAGTCTATGTATTCTATTTCTGGAAGAGATAATTGAAATTACACTGGACAAGTACAGGGGAAACAGGCATTGTTTATATTTAGATGAAATTAATATTTGCTAGTAAAATACATAACCAAGAACACACAAGTGCTGGAATATCAAAATATGTTTTATTCATCCTTTGGCTTTCTGTGTTAACATGACATGTTTCATTAGCTTGTTTAATAATTTGCTTCCTTAAGAGAGAAACCGAATTTCAAAGTATTGCTGACATTCATTTTAACTATCTACAAATATTAACACAGACTTCTCTAAACTTGGTTCTGTCTGGCTGTATGGAATTCTACTTATTCTACCTTATTGAACTTGCCATTTTTAGAAGTAAAAACAAAGTTTTAATTTTCACACTAAAATTCTTACATATTGCTCCGTTTTCTGATTTCTATCCTTTTAAGAAATCTTATATAACTTGGCTCAAATCAAGTCTGTGACAGTATGGTCTACAAGTACTTTTATATCTCTGAATAATGGCCTAAATCATTGGCACCAATGAACATTCGAGACGTATGTCTTGAGTTTTATGCTATTAAAATATGCCTATTTTGATTACAAACAACCTCTTCTACACTTTACATGCATTTCATGTGTCTTCACTGACTTGTCTCAAAACCACTCAGAAAATACACTGCAGTTCTTGAAACTTTTTACATCTTATAACAAAACAAATCACAAAACAAACATATGGTTTGGTATAAAAATGTAATATGAGCATTACACACTTATGGCTTTACTTAGTTGTAAAATTTTGTAGTTTGTAATTTCAGTTCTGAAACTTAATTTATTTGAACATTTCTTCAAGCTCTCCCCGCCCCCAAGCAGATATACATGACTATTTACATTACATTATCACTTTGGCAGGTTATATAGAGTTCATGAACAGTGATTTAACTAGCTAAGATTCCACAAGCCTAATTTAAGAGCTTAATATTAATTTAGACTCTTCTATGAATAGAGAAAAACATAGACCCATCTGGCTAGCAGGGCAAATCAATTGCCTTAATGAATATTTTATTTATTTATTTAGTTTAGGAAACATGCACGAGATACCAGGTATAAGTATAAACATGGACATGAACACAAAAAATGGGTACGAATAAATGGGGACAATAGGGCAGGGATGGTAGGCACACTGGTGCGCTTATGTACGCCCCCTTACAGACCTCTTAGGAAAGGGGTGAGGCCTACGCTAGATAGTTTAAGGTTAAAGTCATGGGGGTTTGAGGATGTATTTTGCATATCCTTTGGCTTAGGTAGGAAATCTGAAGTAAAGAGTATGGTAGCAAAAGTAAGATTGATTTATAGAGTGATTTCAAAAATAAATTGATTTAAAGAATTTGCTATTGCTATTTTCAAACATTAATCGCCTCTAACTCTCATATCTAATATAATATCAGAACAGCAACTGAAGTATCTGTTAGACCAATTCTTTTATGCAAAGGTTATAATTGCTTTGTCTGCTTGATCAGAAATGTGGCTTACTTTAACTAGAAAAAGTTATTTAGGATTGCATTCAAAGAAAGTTGTTACTTAACTTAATTCTTACATTATGAATACAATTTAAGAACACTAATCTGGATTGGATACTTTCTTTTTAAAATCTAGAAGCCTTAATTCACAAAGGCTTGTTGTCATCATTTCAAAAGAACAACAGTTACAATTCATTGGGTAAAGAACCATTATTTTTGCCAAGAGATTGCTTGAAGGGCCACAAGGGTAATATAAATGCTATAACAGAATGAAGAGTTAACATGATGGCAAGCTGGCATCCATTATCTCTAGAGGATCCTTAAACTCTCTTGAAAAGCTCCATTACTGTGGTGCCAGTAGCTCCTTCACAATCAACCTGAGAGCACTCTTCCTTCAATTGCATCATTGGAAAGATATATTCCTTAGGGCTTCATCAGATGTCTTATAAGGTGGCAAAATAATAAGAACCTTCCCCAAAAACTTCCTTCTTCACTTGATTCTTTTGTTTTATTTAGCATGGCTAGTATATGAGCTTAATCTTTCAGATAATAATAGATCCATTGATTTCTTTGCAATTACAATCACCACTCTTTCTGCAAAGAAAATGAACAACTGTCATATAAGAATGGATTGAGAGGAAATTGTACTGATATGATTTAGTTATTCTTTATTGCAATATCTTGTTACAAAAATTATCATCTGGTTGTGCATTTGCAATGTTCAATATGAAAATTTGAATCAAGTCAAGTCATTTCATATAATCTTTTAACAGGATTAAATATCTTTATACAAAACTGTACAACTTATACTGTGAAAGCAATATAGGCAGCAGTTACTTATTAGTATGCCATATCACAAAGCAAACTACATAGCAACGTCTAATATGTTGGTACAAAGTAGGAAGATGAGTTTAACTCCAGGAGACCTTTGAAGTCATCTGGTAAGAGTTCCCTTGAAGAATGTCTTGCTGTGAACAGTAGGAAATCTGCTGAGATGTTAAATAAGTTGCTCCAGGAACTAATCATTGCAATGTGGTCGATGAACATTATAGAAAGAATTTTCTTACTGAACAACGTGGGGATAATAGTTCCTTTTCTCATTTGCAAAGACTTTGAGCTAGCTCTTTGCAGAGAATCTAAATACCTTCAGTGTAAAGATTGCTGTACCATGTGCTGATTTTTCTTATGCAGATTAGACCAGAGGTGGTATTCAGCAGATTATGACCAGTTTTGGAGAACTGGTAGGGGAAATTTTGAGTAGTTCGAAGAACTGGTAAATACCACCTCTGACTGGCCCCGCCCCCATCTATCCTCTGCCTCCCGAATCCCATCTGATTGGGAGGAAATGGGGATTTTGCAGTAACGTTCCCCTGGAGTGTGGAGGGAATGGAGATATTACACCAAGCCACACCCACCAAGGCACACCCACCAAGGCACGCCCACCAAGGCACGCCCACCAAACAGGTGGTAACATTTTTTGAATCCCACCATTGGATTAGACATGATAAAGTTGGCTCTGTTTCATTCTATATTCCAAAGTTACTTAGGCACTGGTAACAGTGTTTTAGCACAGGGTTCCCCTGGTCTGTGGCATGCCAGTAACTGGGCGCACAAAAAAGGAAGCCTCATCTGTGAGATACAGGCAGCATGCAAAACCACACATCCCTCCAGTCCTCAGAAAAACTTTTTTCCATGGAATCAGGGACAGTCCCTGTTGCCCAAAAGGTTGGGAGCCATTGTTTAAGCGTATCAAACATCTCATCTATCTTTGAATATTATAGGGTCTGCATCGTTTCAAAAAAGTACTATTAGGCAATTAACCACTGGCAACCCTCCAGCTTTTCTTCCTCAATCCTTTAGTCATACCCTCACTTGAATGACCAGAGATTACAGGAGTGCTACTGCCTATCTGTAAATCAGTTCCAATAGTCCTTTGTTGTGACAAAGGATTCTGTCCCTTTACCAGTGTTGGATTCCCTTGCTGAGCCCAATCAATTTTGGACACAAGATGGAGAGATAGCATCATTGTATATTTTATTTTAGAGGCAACACATCTTCAAAATCCTGAATATATGAGAAAATATTTTGCAGGTTTTATAATAACTACATTGATTTTCAACATGTTCCAGAAGCAATAGAAAATGCTGGTTTCAAAGTCCAATGTCCAAAGTAGATTGTGACCAGAACAGTTTAGAGATTGTCTACTTTCACACAAATCTGCTAAGAAATTGAGAATAGGTTTGTAGGTCTCAAGGGAATCGCTTGGTAATTAGAGACAGAGCCTTTTCATTTTCTTTTTCAGCCATACAATTGAAAACTTACTTGTTCAGGGCATCTTTTTTGAGGGGAGAAGCTGCAATTTCTAATTTCTCTTGGTACAATTGCTATACTTTATGGTTTCATCTCTGAGCTATTCTGACAACTTGACCTCAACTACATCTCATACTGGGAAACAATTGGCCTAGTTCACACTAGGGCAATACAACAATGTCTAAAAAGCAACACTTCAGACACTGTAGAACAGGGGTCTCCAACCTTTGCAACTTTAAGTCTGAAGGACTTCAGCTCCCAGAATTCTCCAGCCAGCAACGCTGGCTGGAGAATTCTGGAAGCTGAAGTCCTTCAGACTTAAAGTTGCAAAGGTTGGAGACCCCTGCTGTAGAACACCAGTGACTGAATCAACCATTGCTCCGTTACAAAGAAAATTAGCCTGTATGAAAAAAGATAATAGACAAAATGTGTTATTGACACATTATCATCATCTCATTTCCCCAGTTATTTAAATACTAACATAATATACAAAATAATTATCTCTGAAAGGTGTGTGAGTTGTCTATACAGTAGCTCGTTCTACCTGTATTTTTACCTAATGTTAACTAATACAAACTGTAAAATATATTAAAAGATTCTCGTGGTAATCTTAAATTCTTTTACGTTTGCCTTGTAAGGAATGTTATTATGAAATATGCATTTTAATAAAGACTTCCTTGTCCATAGCACTTGAACTGCAAAGATTTTAGCCAAAATTTTCATGTAAGATTATATTCTTCTTATCATTTTGGGAAATTAGAGGACTTTTTTAATTGAACAAAGAAACTTAGCAATGGGAGTACAAGGATGGATTTACTAGATTTTTTTTTTTTAAGATAATGTCTATTTTCTCAAAAGAACAAAAGATGGCGCTAATGTATCAATGGTTGCTATTTATATTGTTTTTCTGAAAAGGTAGTTCTGATTGTCTGTTGTGGTAACAAAATGTTTTACAACACATTCGGTTCTGCTAAATTTATGCCATGTAGAGTTCTGGTGAATATAGTTTTTAAAAAGGGATGCCTTAGTGCATTAGTAAACCTTTATAATGTGCTGTTGTTTTATCAAAATGTGTTTTGTTGTGCTGTGGTACTTTCATTTTTTTTAATATGTATTAAAGATAAAGAAATGCATATATTGAATTTCTTATCTCTTTCAACAATGTAAGAGCAGAATTAGAATTGACTGAATTAGTTCTATGACTATATGTTGCTTTTTCCACACTGAATAAAAATAGCTTATTTTTACCAAATGGATATGTTTTCTCCTAATTTCAACCGATTTTTATCCGTTGCTCTTTACCAAAATTTCTTCATTAGTATGAGAATGAATCAATCTCAGCAAAGTTCAAAAAGGTTTTGTAGGTAAGATATATTTTTTGCAATTGGTTTTGATTGTTGATATTTGGCCAGATGGAAAGCATACACATTTCATAATAAATTAAAAAAATATGTTTGTGCAAGCTGCAATGCACCTCAGTCACAAACACCACTTAATGATGAAACAACTAACGAACAAAAAGCATATTAAATTACTAATGTAGAAGAGTGCAGAGATACCAGGGCCAAAGTTATGTAAGAACCATTATGCATACTATTAAGAGAAAGTAACAATAATTCAGCCTAAGAATGGAAGGTATTTATTTACATCTTGATGCTCTTTTGCAAGGGCAAGATCATGTTCCAAAGGGTGTAAGTAATGGCAGAGAAGGCTCTCTTCTAGGATCCCACCTGCTAAAAATCTTTAGTCGATCTGCAGCATAATATCAAAATAATCCTACCTTGATTCTGTTTGGTATAAGAATGTGTAGAAGTAAATGCTGGCAGGCCTTCAAGTTTCTGGTACATCCTAGAATAATAAAGTTACATTCCTCAATTTTTATCCAAAGCCTGTTTCCAGACGTTGCCTGATTTGAAGGGCTGACAGCTAATATTAAGATGCTTACAGCTTTTATCAAAAACAGAAATACACAAAATTTCCCAAACAGTCATCCAAAAGTTTTGAATGCATTCCTCTGAAATTTAAAAAAAATAGTTACCCAATTATGAATGTCAATGTGATAGAAGAAAATTATTAAAGAAGTGATTTACCTCTAGGTTTGTTTGTTTTTTTGCCACAGAAGTGGTTTGCCATTGCCCCTTTTCTAAGCCCAAGAGGACTTGACTCATTATCCATCTGGCTTTGTACCTAAGATGGGACTAGAACTTATAGACTCCTGGTTTACTAGTCTGATGTCTTAACCATTGCACCAAACCTACCCTCTAACCCTTAATATAGAGGTTAACGAATATGGAGGCTATTACAGATATTATTTCAAAGGGTGTTAGATATTCACTTGGGATATTTGTGAGAAAGATGCCGATGTAGATAGATCCTGCTTCTCTTATTCCTTGCATTTTTTTTCTGATGAAATATTACAGCAGAAGGATGGCCTCATCACTTTGATTTTTTTCATTCTTTTTAAAGTCTACTCTGTGTTAGAATAATATAGTCACTCAATGCAATCAAATACTACATGAAGAGGAGGAGGAATTTTTCAGTATTGTTTTGTCCGACTTAATATTTCAGCCAACTGATTAATTTTACGTTTTCCTCTGATGAACAAGAAAGTAACTCAAGAGTGTTTGATTTGAGTCCAGTGAGAACTTCTAAAAGTTCTTAAAATTATAACAGTTAATGTGTTGATAAGAGGCCATCATTAAGTGCATAAGAAATAGTCATATCAAATATGTATAATGTATTAAAATTACATTTCATGTTTGATCTGATTCCATCTGTATTTTGGACTAAGTTCAGTTGCACATCCCTGTTCTACGGTGTGAGATGGAAATCTTCCTGGAGTTCCTTCTAATATTTTTGTCATGAAAAAAATACCCCATACTTTCAGAGTTACAACTCCAAGGTTTCTCTTCAAAAAGAAAACTCAAACCAAAGGTACTATACTGACAGAGCAGTCACATTTCAGAATATCAGCTTTCAAGGAGGAAAGATTTCCTTCCACATAACTGGAGGGCCCCATTGCAGGTCAGAGCCCATCTGGCTTATTTTGGAATACATATTAATTAGAAAAGAGGTTGCACACTAATGCCAGCCATCCAAGCTGGGCTTTGGAACTTTCCAAACAGGAAGTGCTATATTTAGCTTCCTATTTGAGTTGGCAACAGGCTTTTCCTGATTCTGAATTTTTTTTTCTGTATGTCCCTCACCTCTGTCTTTTGGCTTTAATTCAGCTTTACAGAAACCAAACACTGAACTGGGATTTTGGTTTGGCATCATCTTAAAATAAAACCGCTGCTGTTCCCCAGTGTTTCTTGGAAAATTCAACTAGCTTAGAGTTTAGTTATCAACTCAGGTTTTTTAGGCCTAGAAAACATGTGGCAGTATGTAAGAAATCCCCAAAGAATATTTGGGTATTTCAATTTTCTAATTAATAGAGAGGTTGCAAGGTTGCCTTAGGAAGAAATTAAACATTCAAGTTAAAAAGAGAAACATATCTTGTAAGAGTCTTTTTTTTAAATAAAGTGGCAAGGAACTAACTGATTAGCTTTTGCTAGATCGGGTAAAAGCAGGGGTCTGCAAAGTCGGCTCTTTTAAGACTGGTGGACTTCAACTCCCAGAGTTCCCCAGCCAGCATAGCTGGCTGGGGAATTCTGGGAGTTGAAGTCCACCAGTCTTAAAAGAGCCAACTTTGCAGACCCCTGGGGTAAAGGAAGGGCACACTAGGAGTGAATTCAGCTCTTTATTGGCAAGGTATAGCTCAAGTAACAAGCAGCTGGCAGCAGCTCCTTTTAAAGGTAGCCACCGGTACGAACTGACCAATCACAGCTGGCCCTGGTCCCAGCCAATCAGGTTACTCTATTACATGGGGACTGGAGTCGAACCCTCTATTGTTAGAACACAACAGCTTTTATAGAGTTATCTTATTATGATTTATTAAACATTTAAATTGTCCCATATCTTATCTTACAGTTTAATTTTTACCCCCTCACATAAGAGAAGTCCCCATGCATGCTTAGTTTAGTTTAGTTTTTAGTTTTATTCAAATTTATACCCCGCACCTTCTCCAAAAAAAGGACCCAGGGCGGCGCACAGGAAATTTAAAAGACATAAATATAAACAAGTACAAAAATGTTCATTCCATTTTTTCATTTCATTTATTCAATTTATACCCCGCCCTTCTCCAAACGGACTCAGGGCGGTGCACAGGAATATTAAAAATACATACAAAACCATATAAAATTTAAAAAACTAATTCAATGAAATCCTGCGCTAAAACCAAATTAAAATCCCCAAATTTAAAACTCTCTAAAAGTCAGTTATGGAGGTTACGCTAGGCTAGATGGAACAAATGTGTCTTTAGACACTTGTGGAAGAGGCGGAGGTTGGAGATGGTGCGAAGTTCAGGGGGTAAGTCGTTCCAAAGGGCTGGGCCTGCCACAGAGAAGGCTCTTTCCCTGGGTGTCGCCAGTCGGCATTGTCCGGCACCCTGAGGAGGCCCTCTCTGTGGGAGCGTATCGGTCTAAGGGATGTATGGGGCAGGAGGCGGTGTCGCATATAACTAGGCCCCGAGCCATGGAGCGCTTTGAAGATGGTCGTCAGAACCTTGAAGCGCACCCAAAAGACCACAGAAAGCCAGTGCAGCTCGCGCAGGATTGGTGTTATGTGGGAGTGTCTAGGCGCTCCCATAATCACCCGCGCAGCTGCATTCTGGACTAACTACAGCTTTCGAGTGCACCTCAAGGGAAGCCCCATGTAGAGAGCATTACAGTAGTCGAGTCGAGAGGTCACGAGTGCTTGAGTGACTGTGCGTAAGGCATCCCGGTCCAGTAAGGGGCGCAATGTTGATCAGGATTGAATATTGCTAGATGAAAAAAAATCTTTTACACAATATTGAATTAAATCAACCAACTGTTGAGTTGGCATGAAAAAATTCTGAAATAAAACTTGCTGCCCCATTACCAAACCTTGCTATACCACCTGGGTTTTTAAGTTTCTGCCATGTGGTGTCCCAATCAGAGAATACTTATGTCAATTATCATAAAGAAGGTGAATTATGTTCCCTTATTTTCTTTGCTGCCATCTCCGTTCAGCATATCATTCACTAGGAGGAAAAAAATCCACTAATCAGAGAACTGGGAGAAATGGGCAAGGACTTACTTTTAACCAGTGTCTGAGCTTTTCCACCTGGTTTCTCTGCCCTTTCCTACTATACCCCATTTGGACATCTTCCAAGTTAAAATAAAGTAATTTAAGAGGAGACATAGATGAAATAATTTTATAGATAAGGGTAGGAAGTCCTGCCTTATTTAGGCAACTATCTACCAGTAGGTCCTTTGGGACAGATTAAATAAAGCTGATTAACTACTGCACAGTCAGATCTCTTTAGATGGCCTGAAGATAGTGAGAAATTATGGATAGTGAGAAAGATAGGAAACTCAACACACAAAGAATAACAACCAGCTCCTCATTCCTCATTATTTTCTATTCATTGCAATAAAAAATAGTGGGTTTGTTGCATCACAAGGCAAAAGTAAAGCATACAACACTTTTTAAAATAATGCGCAACCTGGAGAGACTGATATCCAAATTAGAGGAAGAAAAGGAGTTGGATATGAAAGAAATTTAGGAAATAAATTGCTGATGGAGAAGGCAAATTGTGGAAGAGAAAGAAGTGTGGTAGATGGTTAGTGACCAATCCCCTCCCAAAACGTCTCTGACTATACTCACAAGCAGATCTGTTGACCTAGTGTTAAAGCTTTTATTTAAACTTCTTGAAGTTATGGTGAGATTATGTCAGTTTAAGGAGGGAAATCTAGTTTAAAACTGGTTCACCTTGTGACAACTTAAGACTGTTTGCCAAGCAGCTGAGAACGAAATTAAAACAATATCATGTGACCAAGGAAAAGGTTAGGGTCAGAGGTGGGTTCCTGCTGGTTCGACCCAGATCAGGCGAACTGGTAGTGGCAGTGCTGGGAGGCTCCACCCACCTGCCCAGACGCTTCTGTGCATACGCAGAAGTGTCACGCGAGCGCCGGTAGTAAAATAAATTGAAACCCACCACTGGTTTACCATTGTGCCATGGTAAAATGCAAATAGATATGGACCTAGCCTCCTTTATTCCCTGTTTACCAACAAAATTTGTTGAATAAGTCAAAATTCAACCGGTTTTTCAATATAACCTTTTTATTATACTCCTTGCTTTTAAATAGCATATTTTTGTGAATGCTGTCAACAGATTAATCTTTAAACAGCAAGTAGATAAATGACAGGGAAGGTATTACCTCATGATTGATTAGGGTTTTAGCGCTGTAATGTGTTCAGAGCATGCATCTTCTGGATTAGCTGCCATTCTTCCAAATTTTAAATAGGTAGAAATAAATTATGGTAATATAACAGAGGTGAACATACACCCTGATTTCAAAAACTCTGAGTTTTAATATTGAGTCATGTCATGGGAAATAAGAGTTCAGGAAAAACCTTTCTAAATGTTAACTCTAATAGGCCCTGTCACCACTTAGAATGTAAAATCTGCAAATCATTCTTTACTTCTTTTCCCCCTCAACATTTCATTCTCTTTATGTTCTTTGGTATTTTCTTTTACTCTGCTCGTGAGTTTTTCTGTGCTCCCTAGCTGCTCTGTCACTAGGATGGAACAGAAACCATTTCTGAAGGACAGAAAAGGACAACAGCCTTTACTGAGGTCCTTCTCATCACAAATTCAACCTCCATGTACTTTCCTGGACATGTTATCAACAAGACGGGAGAGCAGTCTTTTCTTCTTATATTTTGTCTTGGTTGGACCACTTGATTTCCTTGAAGATTGACATCAGCAATTCATCAGCTACTTTTCCTCTTCAACTGAGCCAATAGTTACCCTGATCTTCAAGAGCTTCTAAGACCTCTATAGATTCAACTAAAGTGGTGAAGTGCATTGCCTCGTAGCAAAAGGTAATTGATTCAAAACCTGCCAGAGATATTTTAAAACAAATATTGCTATTTTGTTTCCTTTTCAGCTGTGTGAAACACTTTTTCTTTAAGTATTTATAGAAATGTTGAAATAGTGTTTTAGAAACTTCTCAACTGCTAAGGGGGGACAACTAGCTGGCTAGCTGAAGGAAACACAGTTGTAATTTAAAACAAAAGGATTTAACTGAGTGTGGAACTAGCATCTACATAGGAGGAAAAGTTTTTAGCTATTATGCTATCTTAGTTTTCATGATTAAAAAGTGAGGTCTGAAAAGTGTTTGGTGTGTGCCTGGATAGGTGCATTCTGATGATTTTCTTTTGCATGTGTGTCTGTAAGTATGGGCGCATGGAGAGAGAGAGAGGGAGGGAGGGAGGGAGAGAGAGAGAGAGAGAGAGAGAGAGAGAGAGAGCGAGAGAGAGAGAGAGAGAGAGTGAGTGAGTATCAGGGGAAAAGCCAATGGCTGTATTTGGTACTTGCAATCCTATATCCAATGCCTTGCAAATTGCTGTTAGAGTGTCAGAGTTAGAATATGCTTTTCCAAAGCTGGCTTAAAATTAAGCTGCTTTAAGTGGGGACTGAAACAGCTTTAATGGTAAGTGCAGATATACGCCATCCACTGTTGATTTTTGTATTCAGATTAGTAAATAATGTGTGTGTGTGTGTGTGTGTGTGTGTGTGTATATATTAGTTTTTATGAGCTGATCAATAAATAATCTAAAAAAATTTACACAACGGAACTCTTGGCTTTCTGTCTAGATGGTCTCTGGTGATGAGCCGAAAGGCAGGAAAGGAAACAGTATGTCTCCTCCCTTAATTGGGGCCTCTTAACAGGATGTTGTGAAGAAAAAAAATTACATATATATATGTATGTATGTATGTATGTATGTATGTATGTATGTTTTCGTAGATTTTCACGGGTGTAGGTATGCTGGTATTGCCATCCTCGGGTGTTTTCCCGTGTATATAGCATGGAATTTTTATTGCAACGTTTCGGCAAGATCTCACTTGCCATCCTCAGGCTTCGGTCTGTGACTGTGACTGCGACTGCGTCGCCCTTCCTTAAATCTTGGTGGGGGGGGTGGAGCGCTGACTATTGTTGTGAGTGGGTTGATTGGCTGTGCAGCTGTATCATGATTGGTAGATTGATGCTGATTGGTCTTATTTGTATGTTTCTCCTTATTTTGAATTTCAACGGCTTGGGTGAAGGGTGGGGCTCGTCTGTTGGTCAGTGCTGGTTTCCAGCTGTCTGGTAGACGGGAGGTGTCGTCACGTTTGTTCATATTGTTAGGTTGCTTCTCTATTTCAATGGCTTCTCTGATTATTCTCCTGTTCAGCTGTTCAGCCTTGGAGATCATTTTAGTTCCTTGAAAGTCAATGTCATGTCCTGTAGTTTTGAAATGTTGATAAAGATATGAGGTATTTTTAAATGCATTTTTATGTTCTGCGATATGTGCACTTATCCTTCTGTTGGTTTGTCCTATGTAAGTGTAAAATCTGCCCTGCCACTTACATAGGACAAAGGCTACACATGCAATTTTTTTGACCCAAAACATCCCGTTTTCACGATAAATGTGCCATTTTTGCTCATTTTTGACCCCCGGGCCGTTTGGGGGAGGCCTCCTCGCTGCTGCTGCTGCCGTCGTCCTTGAGTCTGCTGACCCCTTTGTGCTTGCTGCTGCCATCCCTGCCGCTTCTGCCGTTCCCACCGCTTCTCTTCCTGCACAGTTCCTTCTTCTGCCTTCCCCGTCACTCTCGCCCTAGGAGGCCTGGAGGCGGTGGAGAGGGCGAGAGTGACAGCGAAGGCAGAAGAAGGAGTTGTGCAGGAAGAGAAGCAGCGGGAACGGCAGGAGGGGCAGGGATGGCAGTGGCAAGCATGAAGGGGTCAGCAGAGGCAAGGACGATGGTAGTAGCAGCAGCGAAGAGGCCTGGAGGCAGTGGAGAGGGCGAGAGAGACAGCGAAGGTGTGGAGGCGGTGGCCTGATAAGGCAGATGGCACGTGAGGCAAGTGTGAGGCAACATTATTGCTTGTGACCATTGAAAAAGGTGACATTGAAAGTGGAGGAGGAAAGGGCGTCAGATGCTGTATGCATGTGTGACGCATCATAAGAAGCAGCCTGGTGGGAGAAGCTTAAGGGAGAAAAATAACTAAGAAGTGTGGTACTTTTACATTTGTGTAGTATGCAGATGGCACAGGTGTGCCAGCCACACAATCTGTACGTATGATTGTTACTCCCTTTCTTAGCAACATTGTGTGAAATTTTGGTAGCGATCAGTGCAGTACTTTCTGAGATTAGCAGTTTTGCACAAACTATTTTAAATTTTTATTTATATAAAAATTACTTGGAACCCTAGCAAAAGGTAGATTTAGACCGGACTATCTTAAAGGTCTAACATTTGTTTAATTGTAGTGCCCATACATTTGGAAGGCATTGGCCAAAAATGGCTAGACTAATAATTGAGGCCGCTTCCTATAAAAACCTTGTTTGGGGCTTGGATTCACACAGTGTTAAATATCCAAGCAATTAATTATATTCGTATTATTTTAAAATACTCACTTCAGAATGTAGTCATATTCCCTTTGAACTAGGAGAGTCATTTTTGTGATATCAGAGAAAAATAAAGAAAATGGAGATATATGCATAGAGAGAAGGTATACACAATAAAGAATTCAAGGAAACACATGAAACCTTCAAGGGTCAAGAACTGTATTTTATTTGTGTTCCAGCTGTTTTATTATGTTTTACTGACGAGTATCCCACAGCTCTGAGAATCTAGGGGAGAAAGTTGACAGAATGATGATCCAACAGGGAGTTCAGCTATGTTGATTTATGCCATTACATTTGGGTATGTTCTTTAATTAATGGATCATGCATTTTTAAAATGACTTCTTGCAGAAGAATCTCCATTTTCTCTACATTTCAGTGGCTAGTTTGGGATCAGATATGATTGAGCTTTAAAGAAATTAAGTGCAAAAATGTTGAAGAGAGTAGTCTGGGAGATTTGGAAAATGGTCTGTTGACCCATCCTGGAAACAATCACCAAAAACCCAGTGTTGCCAAGTGATAAATCTAGTGTCATTAATTAATATTCTTTTGCTAGTTGTACACACTGGCCAGCTCAAGTTTTAAGTGGATCCTGACCTCATATGATTAAGAGTAAAAATGTAGAATGAAATACAGTACCATCTGGAAGGAAATGATATACTTGCTAAAATTGCTATGAGGTAACTTGAACTGAACGAAAGTGACTGGTATAAAATAAACTTCCATACCTGAGAGTCAACTTCTAATCCAACACATTAACCCCTACATCAGCGGTGACAGAATTTAGAATAGATTAAGAGTTGAAAGGGACCTTGGAGGTCTTTTAGTTCAACCTCTCTGCTCAAGCAGGAGACCCTATACAATTTCAGATAAGTGGCTGTCCAGTCTTCCCTTAAAACCTCTGGTGATGAAGCACCAACAACTTCTGAAGGAAAGCTATTCCACTAGTTAATTGTTCTCACTGTTAGGAAGTTTCTCCTTAATTCTAGGTTGCTTCTCTTCTTCCATCCATTGTTTCTTGTCTTGCCTTCTGGTGCTATGGAAAATAAGTTGGCCCCCACTTCTTTATGGCAGCCCCTCAAATATTGGACACCAAAAGCTTGACATCTTTTATGCTAGAATCAAAGTAGCTTGTAATTACGGTGCCATGATTATATAACATGGCATATATTGCTAGAATTAGCTAGCTTGTGAATAATTTGTGTATGTTGACTTCTCCATCTATAGCAGTACATCACTTAAGCCATTTGTTTCCTAGTTAGAACCTTTAATTATTTTATGCTTCTGGTAATGAATGATAAGGTACTGTGATTTCTACTTAGGGTTTGAAGAACTTTTCATTTTCAATGAAAAATAACATTGATTGCCCTGAATTTAGCCTGCTATACAACCCAAGAACTTACATGCCTGTTCCATTTTAAATTTACTTTACTAATGCACCGTTTAACACAAAGTGTACCCAAAGGAGACTTTCCCAGCCTTATCTATTATTGCTGTTTAATTCCTTCTGTGTGCAAATATATAGATCATGATATGGAATGAATCATGGAGTGCATCCAATTGGTTGTAGAATACTTACTCTGTGTTTCTTTAACTGCCTTTATTGCTGGATGAAAAGAGATAATTCCACTTATTTATATTCTAGAATGATTTCTCCCATTCTTCCATTTCTATAAAAGGAGTGATTGTATTTTTTTTACTCTTGAACACTTTGTAGCTTGTTCTAAAATAAAAATGTTGGGGAATTAAGACTGGGCACCAAATGTATATGCACTCTGGTTATCTAGATCTGATACAAAAGTGATTGCTTCCATTGTTTTTGAGAAACACTGTTAATTTTTTTGTGCTATAAAGATTCCAGCCTTATATGCATTCACACTCAAATTTCTCAATAACTTACTTCTTGAGATCTATCTTATAGGTTTTCCAAATGCCGAACAATAATGCAGTGACATTTGCTACAGTATTGGGACAACACAATAGTTCATTTCAAGGAGTTACGGCAGTTTGTGTTAAAAATATTACTCTCAAGGCACTGCATTATTGGGAATATGTACCACCTTAATAAGTTGTCAAATCTGTCTATGTTGAAGAACACATCTTTAATTTCAGGCCATTCTAAGCTGCAATTCCATTAGAAATTACAGCAGACAGACAACAATCTTTAAATATATATTTATATCTCTCTATCTCTATCTCGAGATTGATAGATAGAGATATAGTAGATATAGATATAGATATACACTGAATTATCCATTGCCCCGAATAATAGCTACCCAAGAAAGAATACCAATACAACATACTGTAGTTTGTTCTCTCCTTAGTTGGCATGTAAAAGATGCACAGCCATTATTTCTTTGCTGTGCAATTACTTTCTTTGCCTTTGAAGCATAGTTTTCTCTAGCAAGAAAAGTGCCAGAACTGACAATCTTAATATTGGCTGACAGCAAGTTTAGAATATGGTGAGTCAGCTACATGTAGAATTGCAGCCATGTTATCTATGAATTTCATCTTGAAGATCACAGAACCAGCCCTCTAATTCGCCAACGGTGAAAGGGCAGCCAGCTAAAGTTCATTAAACACAAAGGTTTGGATTTTATGGCATAGTTCTTAAGGATGTTCATTTAAATAAAATGTATTGTTCATTCTGTCTTCTCTGCATTCACGTGTAAAATCCCGAAAGCCTGTCCAGTAGATCAGAACTCTTTCTGAACAGTGACTGTGTTTATACAACATGCTTAATTAAAACAGTTTAAGATTTAGCTTATTGTTTGAACCCAACAGCCAGGTCATTTTTAAAATAGCTGAGAAGGTAAAAAAGACCAACAACCCACTGCTCAGAGTAAGTGTTCAAGATGAATTGCTTATTTACACATAACTGCTCCAGCATTCCTGTACTGTATCAATCCAGAAAAGAGGACTAGGAAAAAATGAAGAAAATAATCTGTTTTATTGTCAGTGTCTTTAGCAGTGAAATAGAGGAAAAAGGAGAATGGGGAAGCCAATTCCTCCTTCACTTCTACTATGGTGAGTCTGACCACCATTTTTTTAAAATGCCAATAAACAAATTAATAAAAAAATGCATGACTAGCCACTTCAGAAGAGATAGTGATGCTGTCAAAGATGAACAGATGACTCAACCTCCTTCCCCATTTCCAAAATCCAGGTCTTCAGAGCCTTAAACAAGGCTAATGAGGCTGGGGTCATCCAGATCTCTGGCAATATCTGTTCCTCAGGTCAGGGGTTGCTACAGAGAAGGCACACTCTGGGGTCCAACAAATGGTAGTTTTTCATGGAGAAAACCCCAAGCATGTCTTCTTGGCTATGTCTAGTAGGGCAAGCAGAAACAATGGGATGGAAGTATTGCCACAGGTTACTTGGCCTTATACCATATCAGGCTTTATAAGTGGCAGCCATTATGTCTGACAATCTATTGGGAGCAAGTCGAGCTCATAAGAATGTATTAGGTTAAGTGTAAGCACCAATTGCACTACAAGTGGTATTCAGTAGGTTCTGACTAGTTCTGGAGAACCGATAGAGGAAATTTTGAGTAGTTTGGAGAACCAGTAAATACCACCTCTGACTGGCCCTGCCCCCATCTATTCTCTGCCTTCTGAGTCCCAACTGGTCAGGAGGAAATGGGGATTTTGCAGGAACCTTCCCCTGGAGTGGGGTGGGAATGGAGAGTTTACAGTATCTTTCCCCTGCATGCCCACCAAGCCACACCCACAGAACCGTTAGTAAAAAAAAAAAATTGAACCCCATCACTGAATTGCATCCATACCTGGATTGGGAGGCCTTTCTCAAAGTGACTTATGCCTTAGCCCACCTTTTGGGCACCAGGGACCGGTCCCATGAAAGAGGTTTTTCCATGGACTGGAGGGGGTGTGATTTTGTGTGCTCCCTGCATTCTATGGATGGGGCTTCCCTTGTTTGTGTGGCCCAGTTTCTGGCATGCTGCGAACGTGTGCCAGTCCATAGACTGGGAGTTGGGGACACCGGCCTTAGTTACCTCCTGTTTGACTTACTGTAGCACATTGCCCATGGAGCTGTTCTTGAAGACATTTGGAAGCTACAGGTAGTTGAAAATGCAATGGAGCAGACTGTTTTTGTCATTTCATGTTATGCCCCTATAACCCTGAGTTTGGTAGTGGGCCAGATCTAGCCAGAGCCTGCAGTGAAAAAATATTCCTGAAGAAAAATTGCCCTAATGCAGCCTCATGGGAGACAAATGGGCAGCATCTGGAAATGGTAGCAACTGCTCTCAGCCTCTTTACCACCTCCTCATTTAGAGTGACCACCTGTCCTTTGTTTCAAAAAGCTGCCCTTTAGATTTACTTATTTTTCAAAAACCTACTTTTGTCCTTTATTTTCGTCATTTAACTTTTACTGTACAAATGGTATCACGTAATGCAGTCTTTCACATACATGTGAAAAATATTGTCTTTTAAAAAATAAATGTATGTAGATTCTTTGGTTTTAATTCTAATAGGTCTTATGCATTTTTGCAATTAATGTTCCTCTGGAATTTTCATTTGTAAAGCAAAGTTATAAACATAAACAATTATGAAGGAAGTGGGGGGGAATTGCAGAAACCCTGCTTTGCCTGTTTTTTCTACCTTGTCTGAAGTAAGCATCTTTGATTTCAGTGGACAGTACTTACAAATAATTTGTAAGTAGCTCAGAGCTGTCTCCTTAATTTTTATAAAATTCAGTTAAATGAGCAACTACTACATTTATGAAGTCAAATAGTTTTGCAACTGTTGATAACTCAAAAATTAGAACACAATAAACCAAAACCAGGCAGATTTTGTTATGCGTTTGAATAGTATATAACTTCATTTTGCATAGTAGGTTACCGTATTTTTTGGAGTATAAGACCCACTGGAGTACAAGATGCAGCAAGGTTTTGAAGAGGCAAGTTACAAAAAAAAAGTAGGTAGGTAGATAAGAGGGATAGAGAGGGAGAGAAAGAAAGAGAAATACAGTAGGTAGGTAGAGAGAGTAGGTAGGTAGGTAGAGAGAGTAGGTAGGTAGGTAGGTAGATAAAGGGATAGAAAGAGAGAGAAATAGAGAGAGAGAGAGAAACAGTAGGGAGGGAGGGAGGAAAGAGAATGTGTGTAAGTAGATAGGTAGGTAGGTAAAAGGATAGAGAGAGAAATAGAAAGAGAGAGAAATAGAGTAGGTAGGTAGGGAGAGAGACTGTGTGTGTAGGTAGGTAGGTAAAGGGGGAGAGAGAGAGAGAAATACAGTAGGTAGGTAGGGAGAGAGTGTGTGTGTGTGGGTGTGTAGGTAGGTAGGTAGGTAGATAAAGGAAGAGAGAGAGAGAGAATAAAGAGAGAGAGAGAGAGAGAGAGAAATGCAGTAGATAGGTAGGGAAAGAGAGGGTAGATAGGTAGATAAAGGAATAGAGAGAAATAGATAGAGATAAGAGAAATACAGTAGGTAGGTAGGGAGAGGGAGAGTGTGTGTGGGGGTAGGTAGGTAGGTAGGTAGATAAAGGAATAGAGAGAGAGAATAGAGAGAGAGAGAAATGCAGTAGATAGGTAGGGAAAGAGAGGGTAGGTAGGTAGATAAAGGAATAGAGAGAGAGAGAAATAGAGAGAGATAAGAGAAATGCAGTAGGTAGGTAGGGAGAAGGAGAGAGAGTGTGTGGGTAGGTAGGTAGAAGGATAGAGAGAAATAGAGAGAGGGAGAGAGGGAGAGAGAGAGAAATACAGTAGGTAGGTAGGGAGAGAGAGAGAGACAGTAGGTAAGAAGGTAGATGTTTCCACGTGTATTTATCCATTTCCTGGAGAAGGAAATAGCTGACAAACCTTAAGACTTTGTTTCTCCTGGCACAGAAACAGTTAAAAAGCTTTCCAAAAGAGCTTTCCAAAAGTGTTTTTGTACTCTGCAAACCTCCCCAAAATTTCTTGTTTCTCTGCGAAAATGGGGCCATTTTTCTTCAAATAAAAAGCATAACTAGCCTTGGGGGGACTTGCAGAGTGCTCCTGGGGGGTGGGGGGTGGAAAATGAGCAAAAAAAACGGCCCATTTATTGTGAAAACGGGCTATTTTTGTGTCAAATAAATTGCATGCATACCCTATGGAGGTTTATAGAGTGCTGATGGGGGGTGGGGGGGCAAAAAACGGCCCGATTTAGGCTACTTTCTGTCCTCCCCAGTCCCCAGGAGCTCTCTGGAAGCATCCATAAGGATGAGCACAGCCATTTTGGTGAAGGGTTTTCGGGAGGCAAAAAATGCTGTATTCGATGTATAAGACCCACCCATATTTTCAGCCTCTTTTTAGAGGAAAAAGGGTGTGTCTTATACTCCGAAAACTATGGTAATTCATTTATGACATATTTTTCTTTAAAAATAATCATACTGTGCTTCTTTTTGTCTTACATTATGGAATATGGAATAGCAAATTAGGCCATAATATAATACTCATTGAATTTCAGTGAGTTATTAAAATAATTCAGATCCTCTTTCATGTGGCCTAGTTTCCAGATCTTTTTACCATTTGTATGTCTTCGTTTTTATCTTTTTGAACAAATAATATTTGGGGAGTTTGTTTAGATGTTTGATAACAAATATCGCCAAACGTTCTTTTGATTTTAAATCAGCTATCCAAGAGGTAATATATGTTACAAAATCACTGTGTATGCTTTTATGTCACATTTCTCCAGCAGTTTCTTGGTTATAAATTTATGACTTCAGAGTTACTTAAAAAAAAACATATTAAATCAAAGTAATTTTAACACATGGTTAAGGTGACCAGATTTCAACTTGACTAAAGCGGGACACCATTGACGGGGGGGGGGGGCGCAGCGGCCTTTCCCAGCTCTGCAGCCTCGCCACCCACTTCCCTTGCTTGATGGGGGGCATGCAGGCTGACCCCCTCCCTCCCTCCCCCCCCGCAGGTAGGCATCTGGTGGGGTGGCGGAGCAGGGCTGGGCAGGCAGCGGGCGCTCTGCATGCGCTCAGAGGCACGAGGCTGGGGCAGGAAGTGGCGGGCTGGCGACCAGGTGGAAGTGGAGGGCCAGCGAGGGAGGGCCAGTGAGGGAGGAGCCAGGCCCAGGCAGGCAGCAGGTGGCGGAAGAGGAGGACAGCCTGCTGGAGCCCACGTGGCCCTGAACTTCTTTGCACTGCGCCGCGATGAGCTGAGAGCGGCGGGCTGGAAGCCCCACTGCCGCCCACCCATTCCGCCATGGGCGCCTAGGACGAGCCGGGCGAGGAGGAGGCGGCAGTGGGGCTTCTGTCCAGTTGCTCTCAGCGCATCGTGTTGTGGTGCAAAGAAGTTCAGAGCTGCGTGGGCTCCGGCAGGCTGTCCTCTTCCGCTGCCTGCTGCCTGCCTGGGCCTGCTCCTCCCTCGCCGGCCCTCCCCTTCCGCCTACCCACCAGCCCGCCACTTCCTGCCCGTGCCCCGTGCCCCATGCCTCTGAGCGCGTGCAGAGCGCCCACCGCCTGCCCGGCTCCTGCCGCCAAAAAGCGGGATATTTTTAAGAGGCCGCGGGATACAGGGCAGATGCTTGAAATGCGGGTCTGTTCCGCCAAAAGCGGGACGTCTGGTCACCTTATACATGGTTCAGATACAGATAGTACAGTGATATGAGCCAAGGGTTTTCTTGTTTTTGTTTTTAAATCTTGTATTCTAAGGAAGGCAGAGAAGGCATTGATATGAGGCAGAGAAGAAAACAAGAATCAATAACAGAAATATAGACCTTTTAGTTAACCTTTCCTCTCTATGCTAATTATTTCCTGTAATGCATCTAACTATCTAAATGTGATAATTAAATGATAAACATTTAACTTGCTTTCAGTGCTCTCATCACTAGATGGAGATATAAGATATGAGATTGTATGCTGGGGAGGGATTTTATAAACAATTACCTTAGATTGTCCTTTATTTCCAGTAGATAACGTGACACATATTTATAGTAAACCTATGATCCCCAAGTACTGCAATTTCTTTTGTTACCCCCTCCAAGATAGATTGAATTGTTCTGCATGAATGAATTTGCCTTAGTTTGAGATTCAGTTTGCTCCTAGCTCTAATTGCCATAATTACAGGTATGGTGACAGAAACTAATCAAATTTGGAATGAACTACAGTCATTTTGAATTTGGAGATATTGTGAAATCCTTATGCTGCATTTGTGTTTTAATTGCAACAATTATATAGTGTTTTATCCACAGAAGGTGTATCGAATACATATGATCGAATGACATTATGAGACTACATTAAAAAGACAAGGATTTTTGTTTCTAGCAAGTAGCTTTTCTCTAGCATACAGAAGAGAAATTATCAAAATGAGAATCTATAGGTTAGCTGTACAACCAATATATCCAGGATATTTCCATAATATCTCAAAAAATTAGGTGGAAGACACCAAGGAAAACACTACTGATAATCCAGGATAACATGCCGCTAGTTGACCTTTGCTGGATTAGTTGCTCCAAGAGTGTTATCTAAATTGATATGTACTGGTTCTTGTGTCACTAAATAACCAACATCTTATAACATTCATTTTCATTTCCCTCTAAATTTGAGCTAATTTAGATGTGATATGTTGTACAAACAGCACTTTCTGCCATCCTGATGCTGAACCTTCAGTCAATGGCATAGCATACAGTTGAAGGAAAATACGCTGAATGCCAAATTGAAATGGTATAAATTTAATCTCTTCACTAATCTAAGTCTTTTAATGCTATCCTACATACTGTATGTCTATTTGGAAGTTGTCCATTGATTTCTCTGCCACTTGTTCCCAGATGAATGTATTTCAAAATAGTCCTTTTGGATGAGTAGGTTCACAAATATGTGTGCACAGTTAATAACTGAAGCTATGCAAAATTTATATTGAGACTCAGTCTGGATATAGCAAAGGCCTGAATGTGTTTAACATCTCTCTCCCTTTATCTTTTCCAGTTGTAAAGCTTCAGATAGGATATTCGGAATTAGGATATTGATGTATTAAATAAATTAAAATGCATTAATTTATATTGATGTTAGTGGTAGGTTGATCGGTTTTAACTGTTTTATGCTGATGTTTATTGTAGTCCACCCTCAATACATAAGGAGGGTAGAAAAATATTTATTCTGCAAAGTTAAAATAGTCCCTAGTCTATCTGATATTAGCTTTCGTGCAGATGAGAAATGAGCATGTACTTTCAAACAATTTCTATAGTTATAGAAACATCTGTACCCCTTTTGTCCTATTGACTGCCACTTGGGGCAATAAGAATAAAATTGCAAGTAAGGATATACCTTCTCTGCAGTGGTGGGTTTCAAATTTTTTTAGAACCTATTCTGTAGGTGTGGCCTATTTTGTGGGCATGGCTTGGCAGTCATGTGACTGGGTGGGAGTCGCCAACTTGTAAAATGTGGTGAAACTCATTTAGCAACGCTCTTGCTTAGCAACCTAAATTTTGGGCTCAATTGTGATAATAAATTCTTTTCTTTTCTTTTCTTTTCTTTTCTTTTCTTTTCTTTTCTTTTCTTTTCTTTCTTTCTTTCTTTCTTTCTTTCTTTCTTTCTTTCTTTCTTTCTTTCTTTCTTTCTTTCCTTTCTTCCTTCCTTTCCTTTCCTTTCCTTCTTGTTGGGTCACCGGCAGCGGCGGGGCAAACTTACTTCCGGGTCCGCTGGTGGAACTCCCTCTCACCGGCTCTCTAAATTTCACCATCCGGCTCTCGCGAGTAGGTGTGAACCTACAGAAACCCACCACCGCTTCTCTGTCTCTTTCTTTCCTTTGCCCTATTTTTCTCTGATTGGAAGACTACTAGATTCTTCCCTTCAGTTGCTTTCCACATTATTTCCTCTGTCTTCTCATTTCTTCTGCCATGAGGACAAGAGGTTCAGAGTCATAGACATTCTGTCAAAACTTGTAGACTTTCCTGATAAAATAATTTGTTGCTTGGGCCCTAAGAGTCTTTAGCTATTTCGGAAAAGCTTAATTCTACTCTCACATAGATTCTTTGCTAAATATACCTGAACTTCATATTACAAGGGTTATCTCAACGTTTTCTCTTACAGTTTTCACAGTACCATGACTGTGGATATAGGGGAGAGGAGAAATCGTTTACACATGAAGGCACCAATGTCCTTCTGTGACTTGTTTGAAGCGTGTGGCTAGGAAACCTTGCATTAATCCCCACATGCCAGATACATTTTGGCAAGATGATTTTGGCTGCAATGTTATGGCTATCTAACTTTGCTCTAATGAAGGGTCAATTAGGAAAGCAATTTTAGTTGTAATAAATACAGGAAAAAAAGATGAAGCGCTAAGGATGTCTGAGCAAATTTTTCACTTGACTGACGGTTATATTGGCTATTCAGTTGAGAAAGCAGGAACATCGTTTACAGTTTATTTAAAATTCCTTTGAATTAATAATAAAAAAAGCTGCTCATAGAATCATGGTTGCTCAGAAAAAAAGGTTGATGCTAAATGAGCTGGGTATCTGCAAGCTATTTGTTTGCTTAATGTATGTTTTAAAATAAAGTGGCAGCAATCCGAGTTTGTGGCGCTGGGATGATAAATTTCATGGGGCTGTTGAAAGATCTTCCTTTTATCCTGAATTTACGGTACAAGGCTATGGTTCAGTGTGCAGCTCATATTTGCATTTCACCATGGGCTTTAGGAGCAGTCATTTGGTTAAGAATGCATATGACTATATGGTTGCCTCAGAGATAAAATAGATCTCATCTCCAGACAGAATAAGTCCAATTATGAATTGTGACGGTTACTGAAATAATGCAGGTGGTGTTTTGAGCAGCCTAACCGAAAGCTGACTTCATTTCCAAGCCCATCAACTTAAATGGGAGAAGGGACACCACAATTTATGACTGCCATAATTGCTTTACAGCCCATTAAATTCCCATCTTGGGCCTATCATAATTTCCAATGACTTGAACCAGTCATAAGTTGAAGACTACCTACAAATCAGTATAAATAAGAGGGATGGAGGGACACTCATAGAATTATGGAATGACCAAACAGATGCTTGTCCTCTACATTAGTTTTCAATAATGAAATCTTACACTAAAGCCGTGATGGCGAACCTTTGAGGCTCAGCTTGCCAAAAATGTGGAAAATGCCTAATTTGACTCTGTTGGAGAGTCATCCCCACCTCTCCTCCCCTGAACAAGAGAAACTATTTTATTTCTTCTCCCCATTTAGGTCACCCAGAATAGTGGCAGTCAGTGGCAGCTTCAAGACTGGGCCTGAAGTAGAGGCCTGGACCTCAATTTCAGCCCTAATGCCATGGTTGCCACTCAAAAAGACCATTTCCCAAGGCATGGCTGCCCTGCAACTAAGGATATGCTGCCCACCGTCTACACTGATGTGGTCTTCTCTTTCTGTTGATAGGGCTCTGAGGGCTACCTCAGTCACACAAGGCCTTTATTCTTGAAGTGCCTTTGAAGAATCCTTCTGAAGCCTCTGAACATCACACCAAAGCATGGCCAAATTTCAGATGAGTTTTCGAGGCCCCCCAGAGGCCATACAACAGCACACCCCATCTTCTTGTGGCCTCCTCAGCCTTTGAAAATCATGTGAGAACAAGGCATATTTTCGAGAACAGTTGTTGCCAGGTGTTAGTAAACACTGGTGTGTCACGCAAAATGTTGTGGCGTGTCCCCTTAAATGCATGTCATAGGTTTATCATCACTGTACCAGAAGCAATAGATCTGATCTGCAACAACATGGCATTAAAGAGTAAAAAGAATACTCTTTCATCCCATCTAAAAGTGGCTTGCAACTCAGATCTGGAAGATCCAATTTATTCCACCATCAGCGTTGTTCCTTCTTTCACTTTCTTGCTTTCTTAAATTTGGCAGACTAATTTAGGATGAGAGAAAAACGTGTTCTATTGTTGCTGCCATTAAACCACTGAAAACGAAACCCTTTTGTTGAGCTACTAAATCTGTGCCAGAGATCTACCGGTTTATCCCACTTGCTTTTCTTTCACCTAATATGCTTTATATATGAGAAATATTATTATTCTTTACAGTATGGGCTAATTTGTACAAAATGTTCTCATGCCAACAAGAATCATAGTTATATCCAAGTGTGCCTGGATATGAAGCAATATTAAATTCTGAGCTAGAGGCTCAAAGTGATATGGGCAACCACTCTTTTTCACAAATCAATAGTTCTATTATCCAGCTGGCTTATTTTAAAATGTATTTTAAAATGTCTTGAATGTATTTGGGTCAATATTAAAGGTTGGGGGGGGAATGATATTGTCATAGGTCTATACTACAGGCCACCCAACCAAGCAGAGGAAGTGGATGTACTTTTTGCTAACCAGCTAACTAAGGTATGTAGGAAGCACACTGCAATAGTAATGGGAGATTTTAACTACCCTGACATCAATTGGGAAACAAACTCTGCACCAAGTGGAAGATCCAACAGGTTCCTAACAAACCTAGCAGACAACTTTGTTTCCCAAAAGGTAGAGAAGGGAACAAGGGGATCAGCAATATTGGACTTAATTCTCACTAACAGAGAGGAAATGATAGAAGGTGTAGAAGCTACAGGAACTTTGGGGGCAAGCGATCATGAAATACTGGAATTCAACATTATGCAAACAAAAGTAGTTGAACAAAGTCAAACTAGAGTCTTAGACTTCAAGAGAGCTAATTTCAATAAACTCAGAGAGAGCTTGGGAAGGATTCCATGGATGAGAATCCTCAAGGGGAAAACAACTCAAGAAGCTTGGGAAATTTTGAAAAATGAGATTATAAAAGCCCAGTCCAGCGCAATACCAATGAAGAAGAAAAATAACAGTTCCCAAAAGAAACCAGCATGGCTGCATAAAGAACTCTCTGACAAATTGAAAGACAAAAAGGATAAATATAAAAAGTGGAAAAAGGGGGACATAACCAAGGCAAAATATCAGCAAATAGCCCGAGCCTGTAAAGATGAAGTGAGGAAAGCTAAGGCTCACAATGAAGAAAGGCTTGCCAAAAAAGTAAAAAATAACAAAAAAAGCTTCTTCCAACATGTTAAAAATAAGAAAAAAGTTAAGGAAACAATTGGTCCACTGCTGGGAGAAAATGGCAAGAAGATGATAAGCAACAGGGAGAAAGCAGAACTATTTAACTCTTTTTTTGCATCTGTCTTTACACAAAGGGATAAAACAGTCCAATCAATCAAAAACAGCACCACAAATATCAGATTAGGAACACAAGTTGAAATAGGGAAGAAAATGGTAAGTGAGCACCTGTCTGCCCTGGACGAGTTCAAATCACCAGGACCGGATGGATTACACCCCAGGGTCCTGAAGGAACTGGCAGACGAGATCTCAGAACCACTGAACTATATCTTTCAGAGATCCTGGAGCACCGGGGAACTGCCAGAAGACTGGAAAAGAGCAGATGTGGTTCCCATCTTCAAAAAAGGAAAAAAAACAGATCCAGGAAACTATAGACCCATCAGCCTGACCTCAATACCAGGAAAGATTCTGGAAAAGATAATTAAACAACAAATAAGTGAACACCTAGAAGCAAACAAAGTAATAGCCAAAAGCCAACATGGGTTTGTCAAAAACAGATCATGCCAGACGAATCTAATTGCATTCTTTGACAAAGTAACAAAATCAGTGGACCAGAGGAATGCTGTTGATATAATTTACCTGGACTTCAGTAAGGCATTTGATAAAGTAGACCATAACCTACTATTAGATAAAGTAGAAAATTGTGGGTTAGACAGCAGATAAAGTAGAAAATTGTGGGTTAGACAGCAGCACCACCAAATGGATTCGCAACTGGCTGACCAACCGCACTCAACGTGTAGTCCTCAATGGAACTGCATCTACATGGAAGGAAGTATGCAGTGGAGTCCCCCAAGGCTCTGTTTTAGGCCCAGTACTCTTTAACATCTTCATCAACGATTTGGATGAGGGGATAAATGGGGAACTCATCAAATTCGCAGACGACACCAAGCTGGCAGGAATAGCCAACACTCCAGAAGATAGGCTTAAGATACAGAAGGATCTAGACAAACTTGAACATTGGGCATTGTCTAATAAAATGAAATTCAATTGTGAAAAAAGTAAGGTCCTACATATAGGCAAGAAAAACCAAATGCACAAGTACAGTATAGGTGGTACCTTGCTCAATAGTAGCAACTGTGAGAGGGATCTCGGAATCCTAGTGGACAACCATTTAAATATGAGCCAGCAGTGTGCAGCAGCTGCCAAAAAAGCCAACACAGTTCTAGGCTGCATCAACAGAGGGATAGAATCTAGATCGCGTGAAGTGTTAATGCCACTGTATAGTGCCTTGGTAAGGCCACACTTGGAATACTGCATACAGTTTTGGTCGCCACGATGTAGAAAAGACGTGGAGACTCTGGAAAGAGTGCAAAGAAGAGCAACCAAGATGATTAGAGGACTGGAGACTAAGACATATGAAGAACGGCTGCAGGAGCTGGGTATGTCTAGTTTGATGAAGAGAAGGACCAGGGGAGACATCATAGCAGTGTTCCGATATCTCAGAGGGTGCCACAAAGAAGAGGGAGTCAAACTTTTCTCCAAGGCACCTGGGGGCAGGACAAGGAGCAATGGGTGGAAACTAACCAAGGAGAGAAGCAACTTAGAACTAAGGAGAAATTTCCTAACAGTAAGAACAATTAACCTCTGGAACAGCTTGCCTCCAGCAGTTGTGAATGCCCCAACCCTGGAAGTCTTTAAAAAGATGTTAGACAGCCATTTGTCTGAAATGGTATAACGTTCCTGCCCATGCAGGGGGTTGGACTAGAAGACCTACAAGGTCCCTTCCAACTCTGCTATTGTATTGTATTGTATTGTATTATTGTAAAAGGGGAAACACATATAAAAGAATATGTGTACCTGATATAAAATATTAAGTTCCTTCACATAGGATATGTACAGTATTATGCCATTCTTTAACACAGGGGTCTCCAACCTTTGCAACTTTAAGTCTGAAGGACTTCAGCTCCCAGAATTCTCCAGCCAGCAAAGCTGGCTGGAGAATTCTGAGAGCTGAAGTCCTTCAGACTTAAAGTTGCAAAGGTTGGAGACCCCTGCTTTAACACACACTGCTATAGATATGTGTTTTTTAGCATGATTTGCATGCCCCAGGGGTATAATGCATGCTGGGACTTGTGTTATCCAAGCCCAACTGAAGGTAATGGAAATGGTACTAGAACAAACTGCTCCCAAACTGCTCAACCCCTACATCTTTACCACAAGATTAATTATAAGCAGATGGTAGGCAGAGTTTTAGGGGTGGAAAGCAACTATTGAATAGCTGGATATACATAATTTTCCAAGTTATTTGTTGTAGCATTTCAAAGCCTGATTAAATTCTATAACTTCATAAATCCTTCCTTCCTTCCTTCCTTCCTTCCTTCCTTCCTTCCTTCCTTCCTTCCTCCCTCCCTCCCTCCCTCCCTCCCTCCCTCCCTCCCTCCCTTCTTTCCTTCTTGGCTTGCAATTCTATAATGTCATGGTTCATAGTCATCCAGGTATTTAGATTGGATCTGGCATTTTTACCTGACTATCAAGTCTTTCCCAATGACCTGGGATAGACAGATGTTGTTTGATGATGTTAAAGGTATCATCCTATGATATAAGCTGTCCCAAATAAAACTGCTTTTTGCAATTGACTGATAGTGATTGTGTCAATGCAGATGCTTAAGTGGTGCTCCAGATATTTTGGGATTGTACTAAAGGCACCTATTACTAGTGGTACTATCTTTGCTTTTTTTTGCCACATTTGTTCTATTTCTATTTATAGATCTTGGTATTTTGTTACTTTCTTATGTAATTATTATTGGCAAATGTTGTTAAAATGATGGCACTTGTCAGAGAGCCAATTTTATAATAGCCATAACAGCAGATATCCAAGAGAGGTAGACAATACACATGAACAAACAGCCAAGGGTTTTTTGGCTGATTTGTTTTATCTCAAAGTTTGTCACATCTTTTTGCCAGGTTGTTCTGAATATATAGGGATGAAACTGAAAACATGGGGATCAGGACTCTGAACAGCCCCTACTTCAGATTTTTGAGAATAAACTTATCCATCCTTACAAGAAAGGTCACAGCTGTGTCAGAAAGTTAAGAAATGCTCAGAAAACAGCTTGGGATGTTCTCCCCAAAGTATGTATGAACATTGTCCCCCTCCTATCACTTTCATTTGCAGAAGCCTCCAGTGGTGCAGCGGTTAGAATGCAGTACTGCAGGCTACTTTACTGCTGACTGCCAGATGCCTGCAATTTGGCAATTTGAATCTCACCAGGCTCAAAGTTAATACAGGCTTCCATCCTTCTGAGGTCAGTAAAATGAGGGCCCAGATTGTTGGGGGCAATAAGCTGACTCTGTAAACTGCTTAGAGATGGATGTAAAGCACTGTGAAGTGGTACATAAGTCTAAGTACTATTGCTATTGCTATATCCAAGACAGAGGTGGGTTCCTACCAGTTTGGACCAGTTCGCCGAGTAGGTAGTAACTCAGCCTGCCATGCTCCCGAACTGGTTCTCTTGGCGGTGCCCTAGGCGGCGCCATCTTGTTTTTTGCTTCTGCGCATGCG
The DNA here is from genome assembly GCA_039707465.1 of Rhabdophis nuchalis. NCBI lineage: Eukaryota > Metazoa > Chordata > Lepidosauria > Squamata > Natricidae > Rhabdophis > Rhabdophis nuchalis. The sequence continues at coordinate 76,426,620 of CM077645.1, forward strand.
CAGAAGCATTTTTAGTACTATGCATGTATGCATAGCACACATCACATGTGTGCATGCGCACAGCGCATCCCTGAGTGAACTGGCAGTAGTACAACCCACCCCGATCCAAGATATGTCTATAGGGTGTGTCTTTTTGCCTGTCACATTATTTTTAAAGGCTTATTTAAACCAAATGAACTGTCAGATCTAGACTTCCAGATCTAGACAACATTAGAAGCTGCATTTAATAAGAAAAATAAATTTACAAATATACAAACTCTTTGCATTGGAAGAAAGTGGGGGGAGGGATGTACTGTATAACAAAGGTGACCAGATAAGTCCCAAAGCGGGACACTGTTGACAGGTGGGGGGGGGGCACGGCACGCGCCTGCGCATCACGCGCCTGCGCAGAGGGCGTCAGGGCCAAGGAGGGGGGCTGCGCGTGCTCTGGCGCATCACGCGCCTGCGCAGAGGGCGTCGGGGTCAGGGCACGCTTCCACCTGCCCCCGCGGGGCCCTCTTTAAAGGCAGCGGCGGCGGTCTGGCTCCCCTCCTCGGCCCCGACGCCCTCCCCGCCCGAGCCGGTGCTCAGAGGCGCGCACCTCTGAGTACGTACAGAGCACCTGCCATCTGCCTGCAAAAAGCAGGACATTTTGAAGAGGCGGCGGGGCGCGGGACATCTGAAGGTGAACCGGGATTGTCCTGCCAGAAGCGGGACGTCTGGTCACCTTATGTATAACTCACAGTGACTTTTCATGTGGAAAGATGATGACAGGTGAACTGCACATGTGCAGTGATGCTTTTATGATTCTTCATGGGTTTGGTGGAGAGAAGGAACTGAATAAAGGAAAATTTGTTTTCTCTGCAGAGGCATAGGGTTTTTTTCATGGCACTGCATTCCAAAGTACATCACTCATATGTTTCTTCTGTGCATGGATAGCAGCATTTTCCTGAAATAAGTATGTAAGGACATGATGGTTTCTTCTGCCACTGGTTTCATTAGGAGGAGAAGACTTTTAACCTTGGGCCAGAGTGAAAGATCAATCATTTAATTCAAAACTCTCCCCCATCTTCTGGGTCATTTTGTTTGCCTGGAATATCCTTTGTCTGTTGCAAATCCCCAAAGTACAATCTGCCTTGTTTCACTTGCTGGGGAAGGAGAGATTCTGAACAGGGCAAGGGGACTTCCTTTGCCTGCCTGAACTAATACTACACCAGGAATTTGCTTCCTCAATTTTAAAAGCACTGGTATCCTGCTTGGATAATTTGCATCCTTACCTCTGCTTATTTCACACTTCCAATGGGTAAAAGAAACCAAATCATGCTTGAAGTGTTCCCAAGCAGTGATCCTGCTATGTTTCATGAATAAAATTCTGGGACCTGGGTGTTTCTTTATTCTCTTATGCCCTTTAGGCTCAGTGGAGGAAGTAACACTACTGTCCCACTAATTGGGAAGAAGAACTCAAAGATGACTTAATCTACTTATAAGTGGCTCAGAATGTATGATGTGTCCCAGAATTCAACATAGGGAATAATTCAATGAAATATCTTTGGAATCCAATTATCCAAAGTTTTGCAGAGTCGTTGAAAGTAGGTTTTTATTATGTAGTCAACCACAGGCTGAATTCTTCCAAAGTTCACAAATTATAAAAATGCCAAATCACAGACTTCTTCAGAATCAATTTAGTTATATTTTAAACATGCCCACTCATCAAGCACTCATAAGATTATTCATCTATCTCTCTCTCTCTCTCTCTCTCTCTCTCTCTCTCTCTCTCTCTCTCTCTCTCTCTGTGTGTGTGTGTGTGTATCTCTGTCTTTCCCTCCCCCCTCTCTAAAAAGGAGTAGAATGTAATATAAATTATTCAATATAATTCAAGGTAGGGGATGCACTTTTAAAACTATTGTTTTTCCCATTGAGGGCTGCAATGGACAGGTCACTAAGCAATAATATAAGCAGAGAGAAGTGAGTTTTCAGTGGGTATTTCCTTCCCTTTTTCGTCCTTCTTTTTGGCATGTGCATGAGTCATCATGTTTTCTAGATGCATTCAATTTATTACAAACTGTATACATTTATTTCATTTTCAAACCAAAACAGCTGGGATGTTTGTGCTATATTCCCTGCTGTGATTTGGAAAGACTGGGAACTTGCAACTGATGGTTTAAGGGCTGCATACTTTACACATACAGGTAAAAGAATATACAATATTGGAAAAGCCACAGTAGTAGTTGCTGCTAGAAAGAGAGCTTAAAACAAAAAGTCAATACACTTGGTCTCTTTTCTGGGTGTAAAATTAAAATGTGCTGATATGTTTGCATCCTAAAATTGTTAAATGCCTTTTAATGTTCCTGTCATTTCATCCCCTTCGGTTATTAGCAGGGGCGGGTGATAAGTTCTGGACTTAATGAAGGTCCAACACTGAGGTAGGCTAAAACAGAACTGGTTTATTCAACAGAACAGGCAAGAATAGCTAAATACAGAAAATACCTCCGTGCCTGACAGCTATTTGTATTTCAGCTGTCAGGCAGGAGGCCAATCAGGGAGCCCCAGCAACTCGATTCAGCCAGTCGCGTCTCAGCCAATCAGACGCGACTGCTGTTGCTGTCTGTCTGTAGCTGGGCGGAAGACCTGTGGCCGGTCGTAAGTTGAGGACCAGTCGTAAGTTGAGGACGGCCCAAAGACCTGCGGCCGGTAATAAGTCGAGGACTGGTCATAAGTCGAGGACCGCAACACTCCTTACCCCCCAGCAAGAGCGAATGCGCGGCAGACCGCACATGCGTACTCGCTAAGGTAGGTGGGCAGCGCTGGACTGCAATAGTGGGGGGTCTTCTGCCTGGTTGTTGGGTGGGCATGACCATGGTGGGCGTGGCCTGCTGGCCTCCTGCACCACAGTGGGTGGTGGTGATATTTTGCCCTTCCTGGGCTTCAGAGGCTTTCCTCGAACCTCCAAGATGGTGAAAATGGCCTCCCCAGGCTCCAGAGGCCCTCTGGAGGCCGGAAATAGGCTCATTTCTGGCCTTCGTGAACTTCCAGTTTGCCTGTTTTTCACACTCCTCAAACCTCCGTATGCACCCTGCAATTACCTGCTTCTAAAACGGGCTGCATGGAGACTCCCGGGAATGGAGGGGTGGTGGGTAGGCCAGCCAGCAGTGGGAATTGGGGATTCTCCAAACTGCACAGAATCCTAGCTAGAGGTTCTCCCGAACCCCTGCGAACCTCCAGCATGAGTCATGAAATAATTTAAAAGCTCACTAAAAGATACCAGTTAAGCTTGGTTTCTTGACATTCCTTAGTTTGCCTTGCTGGGCTGTTCTTAGTTATTCTCCCAGGGATTTCTTTTGTCAAAGAAACTCAAAGAAAAACAGAGAAGGTATTTTGGATCTTTCTGTCTAAAGCTGGCAATACAGAATAAATCCTAGGCCAGTTCTGCAGTGTTGCATGCGAAGATGGCTTTAGTTAGAATTTTTGAACTATTGGAGCCACATATTAAGATATACAAAAGAGGGCTCTTTTATTTTAATTTTCTTTGTGTGATTGTTTTTCCTCTATCCTCCTTTTCCTTATGGAGCAAAAATAACCACCCGGAGAACATTCAAGCTAAAATCAATATAATTAGTCTAGTTAAACTGGTTATTACTACTTACTCGAATAAGATCTTAGGTCTCATGTTCACCGGTCATTGCAGAGAATGATAAGAAAAAAATCATCTAGCTTCCTTGATGGACTGAGGTTTTAATATTTGGCTTGGCCTAGGATGCAGTTAAGTCTTTACCTAGCAGTCAGAAGACATGATAAAAACCCTTAATTTCATAATAATGGCCATAATAATTTCAACTGTGAACATCCTACACCCAGCCAAGTTCTAATACATTAGATAATTCCTGAAAAACTGGCCCTCAGACAAATTGGCCATCAACAGGTACATAGCCATAAGCAACATCTACATATTATTTAAAATAGATAAGCAAAAAGAAAACAAAAAGACCACCCTACCAGCAATCAACACCAGGCTGAGCACAAATTAACACCAGGATTAACATTAGACCAACAATCAAAAAGGAAAAAAAACCCATCCCAATCAAGGTACTACCAACTCAGACAAACAGGCTAACAGTAAATAACAACTCAATCAAAAAAACACTAAGACCATTCCTGTTAACACTGACAGGACAAGGCTCTGGTATATAACATGAGAACAAACCACGCTCCTTACTAGCGTTGATGATGTTACCTAGTTTGGTAATGAAAGACAATAACCAAGCTCAGAGTACCAAGAACTCTGCAGTTCAACCCGGAGCTACAAATATTTTCTTCTACCAATTACAGATATTCCCCAGTTTAAAAACAAATTCTGTTCCCAAGGTCTATCTTTAAGTCAAATTTACATGTAAATGGAACAGTATCATTGTATAATATTGTATAAGTAGTATTGTGTCATGAACCTGAACCATTGTGTATTTAACATGAATCACCATGTGTGCTTAACCATGAATTTTGCTACAATAGGCTCATTCTTAGAGTTCACCCTTAAGGCAGGGTGTTATTAACCTGGAGACTTGCTTTTAAAAGTTGCATAAGGTACATTTATCAGATGCTTCAAGGGGTGCTTTCTGTCAGACCATCTCAGTTTGCACCATACATCTTTTACAGCTTTCCAAGATTCAGAGGCTGCTAAGGCAGCCACTGAGGCTGGCAGAAAATCAGGATGGGTGATATAATGTCAAATTGTCTTCTCCAAAGTCAGCCCTCTCCTTCTACACATAGGGTAGGGGAGTAACTGGATAACTTTTGGGTCCCAAGTGTAATGTCCAAAAGAGCATCAGATCACATCTGAGGGATAAAAATCATGTTAACATCTGCTTCTTTATTCAGAACTCTCTTATGGAGCAATGCTGATCATTTGGTAGGCTAGCATAGAGGATTGTAAAATTCTTATACATTTTTGTTACCGTAGTTATATTATATTGAAATTCCAAACATTTTCTATTGTATATATATTTTTCTTTTCAGACTTGTCAACAAGATGGAAGCCATTGTTTTCTAGAATGAGATTTTGTGGCACAAATGAAAAGGCCCATCTCTGCTATAGACTAATGATGTGGCTAAACTTGTCATCTCGTGGAGATATGATTGAACTGGGAGCTGTTGACAAACATCTACGTTGTAGGATATGTTTGCTTTATAGTTTCTGAATCTATTCAACAGAAAAGACAGCTGTCTCTGCTAGGTAGCTGAGCTGTCAAGTGAAAGCAAGACAAATCATGAAAAATAGTTTCCTAATAAATATTTCTAGGTTTGACACTTCCATTAAATTTTGGACCCAAGTCCCTTGACTTCACTCCTAATGAAAAATTGCACCCTACTCTGTGATTTTCAAATCTCAAGTTGCAGAAGTGCCATCCTACATCTAATACAGCTGAAGAAAACTTATTTGTTCAAAGAATAAATTTTTGGCTGTTATTAGGAAACATATGATTAGTCATGACAATGGTCAAGGGATATACAATGAATCATAGAAATGATCAAAGAGGATTCTCTACACTGTTATTGTACTGCTTCATTAAAAATTATAACATTCACCCCAAAGTGAAGTCTCGGAAGGGAGAAGAGCGGTATATAAATTGGATAAATTGAATAAATTGAAAGACAGGATGATGCTACATTTAAAATAGTATGGAATCGCAGGCAAAGGAAAACAATAATATGAAGGCACTAATCATATCCAGAGGCATTTTAGCTTTGATGAACAAAATAGAATCATTTATAAAATCTTACATTGTTTTCTAAATCTACCAAGCATTTGCCGTGTCTCCATGGGCAGAGATTTCAAACAGATGCAGATGTAATGTAGCTTTCTTTCTTTCTTTTAGTCGATAGGTTCTTATATTCCTTCCCAGTTGATGAAGCCATGACCCCAGGCCAATCTTATGTGTACTGCTTTAGCTTCAAGTTGGAACAACATAATAATGTCTGCATTGACTGCTAATCTCTTTATTCATTTTGTGAAGTTGTGAAGGGGGGTGAGGCTGAACATTGCTTTCTCACACCTGAGATATTCCAAAAATTCTGCATTGTGGAAAGAGGTTCCTGCTGATAACCAACTACCCTTAATAATGTTTCAAAGCAATTTTACTCTGGCTTTACTCGTTTTAATTGCATTGAAGGCTCTTGATGGAGCCAAGTAAAAAAAAAAGTATATAAATATTTGAGAACCTTGAAAATTGATGATGAAACCAGAAAGGGGCTGTAACTTATTTATTTTTTATTAAATGTATAAGCATATTAATTAGAATGGTTCACAGAAATGTATAAAAAGTTAAAAACATGGAGAGCAAGAAATAAACCCTCCCCCCCAAAGGAAACTACTAAATTGAAAATACCATATTTGGAAAACATAATATATACTTAATACTAACAGCAGCAACAAGATGTATTTTTTGACCTAATATACTTGTGAATAATTTATTGACTGGTTATTGTTAATACATTTACCTTATTGCATTAATTTCTGGCACTTGAATACTTGCTGAAAATCCATCAGCTCTTCCTTCATGTTTGGCATTTGTCCAGCAACGAAAATGCATACTGTATTTAATAATGGAAGCATCATACTTTAAACCATTTAATAATGTTTCACTGTTTCACTGAGGCAGGACAGAGGGCAAATCATCCCACAATAAGCATTGAGTTTTTAATGGTGATGGGCTTTTACTGACTACAGCTAACAAAGATTTAATGTAGCACAAGGCATAAATTAAGTTATGTGTGGCTTACTGGATGATCATCTCTAAAAGTTGATCTAGAACAGGGATGTCAAACTCGTGGCCCACAGCCCAGATATGTCATGTGCTGGCTCCGCCCCCACCCAGTGTAGTGAAGGGGGGGGGAAGTCATGTGACGCTAGCATGACAATGCGAGTTTGACACCCTTGATCTAGCAAATGTAGGATGCTGGGTAAGAATTAGCTGTCCACCTGACTACCTGTAGAGTCCTGCTAGGCCTTAAAGAGAAGATTGCCCTCTACAGGCAATACAGTAAACTAAAACTACACATGGGGAGCTCAACTATCTATCTTGTGGACATCGTCTTTGGCCTTGTGGGTCTCTGTAGCAGAGTATACTGCTCCTGTGTAGGGCGCATCTACACATGTGAAACAAGTCAATGTTACTGTCTCAAAACTACACCAATTGAGAAAATATATCCTCTCACTGGCACTGCACCGCCTAAGATCAGGAGAAAAGTACCAGTAGATGCTGAGAGAACTAACCAAGAGAATGGTCCTGGACATCCTCCAAACGGACACATGCCCTAAGCCTTCTGACTCAGATCTAGGAATAGCTTTATGGTAAGATCTCCTTGCAAGCCAAGGGACTCTCAAAAGTCTTCTCCAACACCATAATTTGAAAGCATCAATTCTTCAGTGCTCTGCCTTCCTTATGGTCCAATTCTCGCAGACATAGATAACTACTGGGAAACCATAGCTTTGAGTATATGGACTTCGTACACCAAGGATAAACTTTCCTGTTGTTCTAGTAATCTCTTGACTTCCTACTTTAGCATTCTAATCACCTCTGATGAAGAAGACATCTGTTTTTCTGTTAGTTCTAGAATGTGTTTTATGTCAGAATAGAATAGAATAGAATAGAATAGAATAGAATAGAACAGAACAGAACAGAACAGAACAGAACAGAACTTTAGCTTCTTTGGCATCAGCAGTTGGAGCATAGACTTGAATTACTGTGATGTAATTTAATTTAATTTAATTTAATATTTAAATCTCTATACCGCCCTTCTCCCTTCCGGGACTCAGGGCGGTGTACAGGCAGCAGTAAAATCACGAATAAAAACATAGAAAGCAATTAAAAACCTATTAAAAATACATTAAATAATGAATAGCCTGTCTAAAACCTGTTAAAATCCCTACTAAAACCATATAAAACTAAAGTGTTTAAAAGTATGCCAGTTTAGAAACTATGCCAGGCTGGCCGCTTGAAACAGATGGGTCTTCAAAGCCCGATGGAAAAGGCGCAGGTCTGTGATCGTACGAAGGTCAGGGGGTAGGTCATTCCAGAGGGTGGGGGCTGCCACAGAGAAGGCTCTCCCCCTGGGGGTCGCCAGTCGACATTGCCTGGTTGACGGCACCCTGAGGAGGCCCTCTCTGTGGGAGCGAACTGGACGGTGGGAGGCATTTGGTAGCAGGAGGTGGTCTTGCAGATAGCCAGGTCCCTTGCCATGGAGCGCTTTAAAGGTGGTTACTAATACCATGAAGTGCACCCGGAAAGCCACAGGCAGCCAGTGCAGCTCGCGCAGGAGAGGTGTCACGTGGGAGCATCTAGACGCTCCCAGAATCCCCCACGCAGCTGCATTCTGAACTAGCTGGAGCCTCCGGGTGCACCTCAAGGGAATCCCCATGTAGAGAGCAATAGTCCAGGCGGGAGATGACGAGGGCTTGAGTGACCGTGCGTAAAGCATCACAATCCAGAAAGGGACGCAACTGGCGTATCAGGTGGACATGATAAAAAGCACCCCTGGCCACGGCCGTCATGTGATCTTCTAGAGACAGCTGAGAATCCAGGAGGACACCCAAGTTGCGAGCCCTCTCTGCAGGGGCCAATGACTTGCCCCCAATAGCCAGAGATGGTACCAACTGGCTATATCATGATGCCGGAAGCCACAGCCACTCGGTCTTGGATGGGTTGAGTTGGAGCCTGTTTCTCCCCATCCAGACTTGCATGGCCTCCAGACACTGGGACATCACTTCAACGGCATCGTTGGGGTGGTCCGGGGCAGAGATGTACAGCTGAGTATCATCAGCGTACTAGTGGAACTCTACCCCGAAACCACGGATGATCTCGCCCAGCGGCTTCATGTAGATGTTAAACAGGAGAGGTGAGAGGACCGACCCCTGTGGTACCCCACATGAGAGGCACCTCAACGTCGACCTCTGCCCTCCTGCCAGCACAAATTGCGACCGGTGATGTTGATGTTGAATGATTTGCCTGGGATTCAAATCAAGGTCATTCTGTTGTTTTTGAGATTGTATCTCAGTATTGCTTTTCCTGCTCTTTTGACTATAAGAGCTACTCCATTTCTTCAAAAGGAATCTTGCCCACAGTAGTAGATATAATGGCCATCTTAATTAAACTTGTCAATTCCTGTGTACTTCAGTTACATGATTCCCAAGATGTCAATATTCAATCTTGCCATCTCATGTTTGACCACATCCAACTTACCTTGATTCACGGTTCTTATATTCTAGATTCCTATGCAACATTATTTTTTACAGCTCTGGGCTTTCCTCTCATTGCCAGACACATCCATTTTGGCTTTGACCCAGTCGCTCCATTCTTCCTTTGAGCTGCGCAAACCCTTTTACCATGAAAAGTAGGGGTGGGTTTCAAAATTTTTGGAACATATTCTGTGGGTGTGGCCTGCTTTGTGGGAGTGGCTTGCCGGCCATGTGACCAGGTGGGAGTGACTTGCTGGCCATGTGACCGGGTGGGAGTGGCTTTCTGGCCATGTGACCGGGTGGGAGTGGCTTTCTGGCCATGTGACTGGGTGGGAGTGGCTTTCTGGCCATGTGACCGGGTGGGAGTGGCTTTCTGGCCATGTGACCAGGTGGGAATGTTAGCAGCTGCTGGAATTATGTTTGCACAACAGTGGAAAAACAGATATGAAAATGAATAAATACTATAATGTGCAGGAATAAATAAAGTGACAATTAAAATCAAGAAGGCTTTGAATATTTTTTCACGTGGGATTTGTTTTAGCAATTGCTAAGTAACAGAAACAGAAAATAGAAATCCAAAAGTATGAAAGACAACACCAATTATGTAAGGAAAGGTCACTAAAATGTATAAGGAAACATTAGTAGTACTTGATCATTATTAATGTGTACAACTGCTGCAGGACATAATACACCCACGCAAACTATGACAGTGCCAGGAAAACACCAAAAACTAGAATCCCTCCTACAAAACACTGAAAATGAAACCAGTTAACACTGTATATTGAAGTGAACCATTTAAAAAAATTCTCTACTCAATACATTATAAAGTACTGAGTATAGAATTTTTAAAAATGGTTTATATTAATTTGTTTTTCATAGAATCTTTTTTATATTGAAAAAGTTTTATTGGTTTTACATTTTTTCTGTAGGGTGGGGTAAGGGATACAAAGAAATTTTGAGAGCATTCACGTCAAAGTCGTCCGCCCTTCCGGGACCTCAAAATACATTGATAACAATTAAAAAAAACATTTTTCATAACACTACAAAGTGAGAGCAAGTACATATACCTAAATTCTCAGTTCTATGCTGTCAGACATTTACAAAAAATCCAAATACAAATATTATGCAAAATTAGTCAAAAAAAAAAATCAAGGCAAAGTTATTTTTTCGATCTAAGTCTCTTGGCAATTGTATCTTCTTTTTCTCCCCCCTGGATCTTCCCCCAGGATAGAGGAATGTTTTTTAAGAAAGGCTTCCGCCTCAACAACTGTTTTAATCCTCACTCTTCCTCCTTCCCAGAACACCAGCATCCCTTCGGGTGTCACCCACTTGAACCAAATCCCGTGATCAAACAATGTTTTAGACAAGAAGGAAAATTTCCTTCTTGCATCTCTAATCTTTCTTGGGATCTGCTTCAAGATAGCAACCTCTTTTTGTTGGTAGATTAATGGACTACCTCTCTGCACTTTCAGGATTTCTTCTCTGGTTGACCTTCTAACAAATTTCACATGTATCTCTCTAGGTACTTCATTTATCCTGGCATATGCTGAGTTAATTCTGTAGGCTAGGTCAATGTCCCCCCTGATCTCATCCTTAGGTTTATGTAAATAGTCTGCTAAAATTGTGCTCATAAGATCAGGGAGGCATTCACCAGATTCCTCAAAAACATTCTGAAATCTCAAAAAATATGTCATTCTTTCCATATCAATCCTAGACACATGCCCATTTATTTCCACAACTTCATTAGTAACATTTTTAATCTCTCCCTTAGCCCCCATCAGCCCCCCTTCCAATTCTTCGTTCTTCTGTGTGTTTTCCAGCACTTGATTCCGTGTATCCAATAACTCCTTCTTGAAGTTAATATTTTCTGCCCTCTGGGCCTTAATTTCTTGTACCAAAGTTTGTATAACAGATTCAAGAGAAGCCATCTTTTGTTCTAAACTTGCCAGTGCTGTTTCTTGTGCCATGATTAGTTGTTAAAATCAATGCCACTAAAATGGCGTTTTTTGGGTGGGGCCGGTGAGGCAATCCAGGAGCCAAAAGTTCAGTTCAGGGTTGTAAAGTTGTAAAGTTCAGGAACCAAGAGAGAAGCAATTTTCCAACTCAATAAATATAATAGTGGAGGTACTCCAGAAAAGAAATCACAAATCCAAAAAGAAAAAAAAATTCTTCATTAATATCCAGAGGAAGTCCAAATTGCAAAGAGACGCTGGGAATTTTCCATAAGTGAAATAGTCAGGCAGGGACAAAGAGAAGCCACCATCCACCGCCCAAGCTCAGAGCCCAGAGGAGAGAGTGGTAAAATAAATTGTTTCAGCCAGACATTGTTGCAAACAACCGCAGATCACTTTCCCTTGCTGCAAACAGTCAGGATTAAAGATTTCCGCTTTCTCGCCACGAGAAGCCATTTCCAAGTGCCGCTTAAGTCCGAGGGGGGTTTTTTAGGAACAAACACCCCCCTCCCAGTCCTTTCAGCCCGGCTGAGAGCAAAAAAAAAAAAGTTTTTAAACACTCACTCTCACCTCGCAGCTGAAGCCTCGGGAAGCCTTCCGACTCATCCGTTTAGCCCTCTTCATAAATGCGAATGGCGCCGTCTTCCTTTGGCGAAGGGAGAACCCCCCGCAGCATGTTCTCCTTCACCTAAGCCGAAAACAAGGGTCGCTTCCCCCACCGCCGTGGGGGGGAGCGTCCCAGGCAAGCCGGCTTTACGGGAGACCCCCAAACAAGGGGCGTCTCGCCCCCGGGGGGGGGGGCAGAAAAAGAAACAAAACGGCGAGCGAGCGCTAGGCTCGCCCGTCGCCGCTGGAGCCGGAACCGGAAGTCAGAATCTTTTTTTTAAATAGTCTAAGACAGGGATGTCCAAACTTGGGAACTTTAAGACTTGTGGACTTCAACTCCCAGAATTCCACAAGTCTTAAAGTTCCCAAGTTTGGACATCCCTGGTCTAAGACAATTTAAAAAAAGAACCCACACACAATCAATTGAAGTAAACCATTTTTAAAAATTCTCTATTCAATAGTTAGGTAAAACAATTTTAAAAAATTATATGCACAATAAATAAAATAAACTTTAAAAAATCATTTAAAAAAATAAAAGAGGAAAAAAAACCAGGTCACTTACCAGAAGGCAGAATCAGCAGCTCTCCGATGGATGCAAAGAGGCAACAAGATGCAGGTAAACCTATCTGACTAGAGGGAGAAGGGAGGCAGCCAGCCAGATGAGGCTGAGACAGGGGGGAGCTGGGGGGCTTTTGGCCATTGTGCGAAAGCTAACCTACCCCCAAACGCGTGTTAAAAGACACAGGCCTTTTACATTTCAAGCTGCCAGGCACCGGGGCCTTTCTCAACATGACTAGCTGCTAACGTGTTGAAAAAGGGGCCGGCAGCTTCATAGAGGGCGCTTTAAATTTCACGCACCGGCATCCCCCCCCCAGCAGCGCGAAATTTAAAGGGCCATGCTGTGAATCTGCTGGCCCCTTTTTCAACAAGTTAGCGCCTAGCCATGTTGAGAAAGGCCCCGGTGCCCGGCAGCTTCAAATGTAAAAGGCCCGGCCCTTAAAGCTGCCGGCGTGGCTGCAGGGGATCGGGATGGCTTCGCGCACTCCGCGAATAGCTGCGCGAAGCCCCCCCCAAGCCTCTGCATTCGCGCCAAGCGTGAAAGGGCCGGCTCAGCCCTTAAAGCTGCTGGCGTGGCTGCAGGGGGTCGGGATGGCTTCGCGCACCCCGCGAATAGCTGCGCGAAGCCCCCCCAAGCCTCTGCATTCGCGCCAAGTGCGAAAGGCCCAGCCCGGCCCTTAAAGCTGCCGGCGTGGCTGCAGGGGGTCGGGATGGCTTCGTGCACCCCGCGAATAGCTGCGCGAAGCCCCCCCCAAGCCTCTGCATTCGCGCCAAGCGCGAAAGGCCCAGCCCGGCCCTGGCAGCTTCAAAACTAAAGGGCCCAGGCCGGGCCTTGAAACTCTTTCCCTGTTGGCGTGGCTGGGGAGGGCGGGGGGGCCTTCGCGCACCTAGCATGCCTTCCGCTGCCCCCCCTAGCCATGCTAACAACAAAAGAGCTTCAAGGCCCGGCCCCCGCCCTTTAGTTTTGAAGCCTGGCAGGCTAGGGGCGGCGGAAGGCAGGCGCGCTAGCCTGCGCGAACCCCCCCCCAGCCGCCCCAACAGAGAAAGAGCTTCAAGGCCCGGCCCCCGCTCTTTACTTTTGATGGTCTTTACTTTTGACGGAGCGAGCCACGTGTTCCGGAAGTAACTTCCGGGTCCATCGTCCAACGGGATCGGCACGGATCTCTAAATTTTACGATCAGGCTCGCGCGATCCGGGGCAATCCCGTAGGAACCCACCCCTGATGACAAGGCACTGATTCATGAAATGATCTCCCAGTCTCTAGCCTGATGCTTTTACCACTAGACCAAATTGGCATTAAACAATAGATAAATACTGTTCAGTAAATAAGTATATCCAGTTTATTGTTCATTTAATTTATATGCTACCGATCTCTGAAAAGTGACTCTGGCTTACTATTTTAAAAAAAAGTTTCATTGACTCTACTAAGTCTTTTCCAAAGAAAAAATGTTTATTGCCAAAGACATATAATGCATACAGAATCAAAGTATTCAATGTTTTGGCTTGTGGGGGTGGGGCAATAGCAATACTTATGAATTCAAATTATTTGAGCTAGAGAAATCAACAATATAAAAGGCAGCAAACCACTAAAATAAGGAAAACAAAATACATTCAGCAAAATAATGTTTTAGCAAGTCTTGATTGAAATACAGTATTAAAATGGTAAATGAAACTTGAAGCTCCTGGTTACTTTAGTTTTTCTGAAAATATTAGCAAAGGGGGACAGGGTTTGTTTGAGAAGACTGGAGATAGGCCTGTGATGGCTAACCTTTTTGTTGTTGGGTGCCAAAAATGCGAGGGTGTGCGTATGATAGTGTGCGTGTGTGTGCCGGCACCCATAATGCAAAGTGCCCCCCCCCCACATATATGCACAACCTCCCCACACTCTGCCCCAAACGCACGGCACACTACTCATCTCCAAGTTGAGCTTGGTATTTCCTCTGAGGGCCCGGGGGAGGCTGTTTTCGCCCTCCCCATTCTTTAGGAAATCCTCTGGAACCTGAGGAGGGCGAAAAACAGGCCCAACGAGCCAACTGGAAGTTCATTTCCAAACTTCCTGTTGGCCCATTGGGCTCATTTTCCGGATCATTTCCAAACTTCCGGTAGGCCCATTGGGCCTGTTTTTTGCCCTCCCCACGCTCCAGAGGCTCTCCTAAAGCCTAGGAAGGGCAAGAACGGCTCCCCCGGCCCTCCAGAAGGCCAAAAAGTAGCTGACCAGTGTGCACATGCATGATGGAGCTGACAGCTTGCATGCCGGCAGATATGGCTATGCGTGCCACCTGTGGCACCCGTGATACAGGTGCCGAGCCACCTGTGGCTACGCATGCCACATGTGGCACCCTATATCCGTGATCATGGATATAGGCAAATATCATGACAATAGGACTAAAAAAGGGGTGCTCCAAAATATTCTTTTATGGAGTTAAAATGTTAGGCAGATTTCCACAGAAGAAGAAACAAAATCTCAGCATCAGAAAGAGGGAAAGGGAGATTAGAAAGGATACAAAATTAAACAGGGAATGCAATTACTTTGGGAGCATAAGGCTAAACATTGCACAGCTTCTGGGCAAATAATTTTTAAAGGGTCTATGAAATAGCAGCAGTGCTTTACTGAGACAGATACATTATAAGACAGCTGTAGAATAGAAATCAGAAGGAAATTATGAAGTGGAGAAACCATCAAAACTAGGAACTGGACCAAATATTTGCTCTTGGAATACCCTAATTGCATTTAGGGATCTGATACTGGAATTCTCTTTATAGCTGCATTAAAACTAGCCCACCTGCAGAGGAAGGGTGTATAAAAAAAAAAACCTAGAGGGAATTTATATGATGCATTAAGAGAGTTCCCTCTCACTTCACCTGTCCCATCATCTAATCCCTCTCCCACCCAGAGAACAGATGAAAAGCAAAGGCAGCCTTAGAAGTAAACCATAAATAATGAAAAAGATTTAAAATGAAATGACAATAGTGTATCTCTAAGGTTATTTAATTCCCTTTGTTGTCTGGACCTAAGGGGATTTTGCTACTATATGCTGCAATTCAAGTTTTCTTAATGTAGGAGTCATCCTTTTTAATATTGCATGAAACTGCTGAGTGAGACCATCTAACATGTGAGATACCATCAATATCCTGATGATACTCAGCTTAGGGTGGCAGTGTAACATCACTGTTATATGAGCTACATAACAGTAAGCTGATCTGCTCCCAAGTGCAATTCAAAGTGTTACTTGTAAAGACCTTTATGGCATGGTCAGGGATATCCCTGGAACCAGAGGTGGTATTCAGGAGGCTCTGACCAATTCTGGAGAACCGGTAGCGGACATTTTGAGTAGTTTGGAGAACCGGTAAATACCACCTCTGACTGGCCCCACTCCTACTTATTGTCTGCCTCCCAAGTCCCAGCTGATTGGGAGGAAATGGGGATTTTGCAGTAACCTTCCCCTAGAGTGGGGTGAGAATTTTACAGTATCCTTCCCCTGCCACACCCACCAACCCATGCCCACCAACCCATGCCATGCCCACCAACCCATGCCCACCAACCCATGCCATGCCTACCAACCCATGCCCACCAACCCATGCCATGCCCACCAACCCATGCCCACAGAACTGGTAGTAAAAAAAATTGAATCCAATCACGGTGTGGAACCATCTTTCCACAGTGGGAATAGTCTGCCCCACTTATGCTGACAGAAGATCCCATCAGCCAAGAAATTCTGGCTGGTGGGATCTGGGAGAAGAGCCTTTTCTGCCAGGGCTTCTGTCCTTTGGAACATCTTGCCTCAGGAGATTAGATCTGCCCCCTCATTTTTATTCTTGCTGACTGACTTGGAGTTCCTAAAGGAGAAGCTTCAGGTGAAAGTGGTTGGTACAGTAACCAAGAAGGCACCCTATCTTTTTCTTCCAAACCCTTCTCTTTTAGCTTGCTTTAATTTTTATAATTTTAATCCATTGTTACATCCCCGAGTCCCTTTGTGGTGAGATGGGTGTGGGTTACAAATATGAATAATAAATAAATAAATAATCGTTAAATGTTTTATTTTGAAATGAACTACTCAGAGTCAGTGAACCACAAGATGGGTAGCAGATAAATTTGATAAATAAAACAATACTAAGTAATAAATCCAGATGTTCGGATTTTGAATATCCAAAATTGGGCATACCTGAGTTGATTATAAATCTATAAGGCATCAACATTTTCCTCATTTTAATCTGAGCAGCCCACTTCACTCTTAGCTAACGTTCCATTTGAGAAAAGTGGTGAAATCTTTCCCTAAGTCTACAGAAATCTAGTTTTGCAAAACACCAAAGACTTCCACAAAGCAGTAGTTTGTAGCTTCTCTCTTGGCTTATGGCTTCCTTGGGTTTTTCTGGAAAGATTGCGCAATAAGGGAGAGGTTATAACATGGGGAATGGTAGAATTTTAATTTTAGCCTGGTGAGGAATTGATGAGATAGGGTAGGCAATACCAAAGTGCTTAGCCATTGAGTTTTGAAAATGAAATCTAAACATTGGAGAACATTAGACTGGTTTTAGCACAATAACAAGAAGAAGAAGAAGAAGAAGAAGAAGAAGAAGAAGAAGAAGAAGAAGAAGAAGAAGAAGAAGAAGAAGAAGAAGAAGAAGAAGAAGAAGAAGAAGAAGAAATATTCTGCTCCTGAAATGCATCTTTGCAGAAAACGTTTGGCACAGATTTAGTTGGGTTTGGCCTGCTATACAGATATTCTTACCGCGGGGCTGATGGAAAGCAATATTGAGTATTTATCTTTTTTATTTTTCTGTTTGAACTTCATGATTTTTAAGCACTGTTTGTTGTTTTTATGTACTGTTTGATAGCCAGACAGTTTGTGAGATGAGTGCAGTAGTTGGTCCCCGGCGCCACCCACATGCACACATGCGGTGCACACACACGAGTGGCTTGTGTGCATGTCCTACCTGTCAGCAAGGCTTCCGCAAGCTCCAGCTGCTAAAAGGAGCATCGCATAGGTGCTATATGTGCCATGTGCATGCATGAAGGCGCAGAAGCCTTAAAAGACAAGTAAGGAGCTTGGGCGAGTGGGCGGGCCTCTAGAACACTGTACCGGAATGGTATCCGGTCCTCCGGGCTGGCTCCAGTATGCCTGTACTGGGCGTACCACCTGCAACCGACCACTGGATGAGTGGCTGTATAAATTTGAAAAAAAAAATCAAATCAAAGGGCCCCCCCAAAAGCATCAATTTCTTTCTCTTCTTCACCCCAATAGTTTCGATTCTCTGCCAATTGTTCTTTATGGAGGATAATGAGAAATAATGTAAACCGTTCTGAAGTTTTTAAGTGAAAGATGAAGCTTTAAAAAAATTGCATGCATAGATATTGATAAATCAATCAATCAAGATCTACAATAAAAACATCCAAATCTCAATGAATTATTAAGGTTTAAGTGAACAACTATGTATTCTAGATCCTCCTAGATGCCCGGCTGTCCATGGAAGATCAAGTGACAGCCGTGGGCAGGAGGGCGTTTTACCAGATTCGCCTGGTTCGCCAGTTGCGCCCCCTATTGGATCGGGACGCCCTTCGCACAGTCACTCATGCTCTCGTGACATCCCGACTGGACTATTGCAACTCTCTCTACATGGGGCTCCTCTTGAGGTGCACCCAGAGACTTCAGATGGTCCAGAACGCAGCCGCGCGGGCAATTCTGGGAACCTCCAGGTTTACCCATATAACACCGCTCCTGCGCGAGCTGCACTGGCTGCCTGTCGTCTTCCGGGTGCGCTTCAAGGTATTAGTTATCATCTTTAAAGCGCTCCATGGCTCGGGACCTAGCTATCTGCGGGATCGGATCCTGCCTCACACATCCTCACGGCTGATCCGCTCCCACAGAGAGGGACTTCTCCGGGTGCCGTCCACTAGACTTTGTCAGCGGGCGACGCCCAGGGGAAGGGCTCTCTCTGTGGCGGGCCCAGCCCTCTGGAATGACCTTCCCCCCGACATTAGAACGACCACGGACTTCCGCTCCTTCTGTCTGAAATTAAAAACATATCTTTTCTGCTTGGCCGGCCTAGGTTAGTCTCTCTCTATGGGGTTTTAGCTGTTTAAGTGGGAATTTTAGTATGTAAATGGGTATTTTAGCACAGGTATCATTTAATTTGTTTTTAATATGTCTGTATATTTATTGTATATTTATTGTTTTAGTTTCCCTGTGCACCGCTCCGAGTCCCTATGGGGAGAGTCCCTATGGGGAGAGGGAGCGGTCAAGAAATTATTATTATTATTATTATTATTATTATTATTATTATTATTATTATTATTATTATTATTATTATTATTATTATTATTATTATTTCAGTCTAGCTAGTCAAATGCTGTTGACACCCCTAATTTATTCTGCATCACATTCAAACATGTTAATTATATAAACAGACCCAATGCTCTTTTGTGTCGACTAATGTATATTCCAAAACTTGCTGATTTCTAAATGGTCATTTTGAAAGCCTTTCCTCTTATTTAGGAAACCATGTAATAATACTCAATGTCAAAAGAAAGTCAGAGGCATTTTGTTTAAAAAAATTTTAAAAATGTGTTAATGTGTATGCTGCTAAATTGTCACAATGCGGAAGAGAATTAACAACTGAGGCTATAAATATGCACACTGTAAGTATTCATGAAATGTCAGCACATATTTTAAAAAAGAAGGATTTATGTAGCAGACAAGTAATTAGAAGGGTAATTATGTTTGTATTCGTTTAATAAATTGTGGCTGAAATATTAATTGCAATCTCTGTTAAAACATGAATAGGAAGGTACTGTAGATTTCAGTGAAGGGCTGGCCCATGGAGTTAAATAAAGAACAAATTTGGAAGTATTCTTCGCCAATCCATTATTTTCCAATGCATTGGGTTCGTTTATTGCCAAATGCATGGGTTCCAAGAACCAAACAGATAAGTAATAACAAGTCATTGCTGAGTGGTAGAATAAGCTTAATCTGCAATGCCCAAAGGTTAGAGAACATTTCACATCTAAGTGAATGCTATACTTGAGTATCCTGGTGTCCTCCAAATTTTCAACTTTCATGTACTCTGGACAATAATTTTGATGGTTGGGTGGATGGCAAATGTAATTCATAAATATAGAGGACTGCATTTGAATGAAATGTATTTTTGCACATTCTACACAAAAATAGACTTCTAGATTTGATCTATATCAGTGGAATTCAGCTCTGGTTCACTTTTCACATTGATTACTGAGGAACTAAAGCCCGCCTTCCCCGTATGTAGCACCTTCCCCGGCCCCAAGGCCAAGTGGCAGAACTACATTTTCAGTCTCTTCCGGAAGGCTGAGAGTATGGGGCAAACCTCCTCTCTGACAGGAAAATATTCCAGAGGGTGCGGGCCACAACAGAAAAGGCTCTTCTTCTAGACCCTATGAACCAAAATTCTTTGGCAGATGGGATCCAAAATAGGCCCTTTCAGCTGGAATGAGTAGTGCGGGCTAATCCCATTGAGTTAGATGGTTCCTCTCTAACACAGAGACCTACCATGAGGCAATTTTCTATATTTCTAAAGAGGAATACTGATTTTTTTTAAAATAGCTACAATTTTGGAGTTAATTTAAGAAAATCTTTACTCCACAATTTCTTTTTCAAATGCCATTATATTCATTCTTGGTTTCAACAATATTTAAAACCCTTATTCTAGGTTTAAATAAATATTTAGCATGGCTCTTTGCCCTGAACAAAATGATCAATATTTTATTTCATTTAAAAATAAAATCTTCCCTCCCCACCACCAACCAATTCAAAGGTCCCTGGGTTAGGTGTGTGGGAACTTTTCCCTCTTTGGTAACTTCTGTTGGATTATATAATTCCCAGAGAGAATGGCTACACTAAGGATTCAGGAATTATATTGCCGCTGTATCTACTGGACATCAAGTTGGGAAAGACTAAAGAGCTACTAATGAATATTTTCAGTACTGGACTTATTCATTGTTGTTATCTATTGATGGATACTAGCAGACCTTGGATGTTTTTACTTTTTATATGTTTTTTCTAACATGTGTAAAACCATCAAAGGTTGTTTTATTGCAATGGGATGGAATTTTGATGAATACATAGTAAAATGTGGATGAGGGGCTATTATACACCTCTATGTTTGAGAAGTCAAAGTTACTATTTTTCATACTTGGACAGAAGTTATTTCAGCTGAATATCCAGATTTTTGAAGAGTGCAATGAATTAAGCGGAGGTTGAAAAGGATTGCGGATGATTGTGAGAAGAAATGGGAATAATATTAGTATTTTTTGTGCAAATGCACAAGAAGATATTTCCATTTGCAGGAATGAGAAACCTCTGTTTCCCCAGACAGGATGAATGTCCATCCTGTGAGGAATTCTGATCTCATGGTCACCTTGGATCCTGATGGACGAAGAAATTGTCTCAATTTTTTTTCTTTTGTTGTTGTTGTTATTTTTTTCTTATTTTTGTCTCATTCATCTTTGAGTGGTTCTAAATAACTCTCCAAAAATAACATTCAACTATTGCAACTTGAACAGGTTGCTTCACGTTTTTGACAAGGCAGAGGAGGAAAAAGACAAGATTTATTACACTTATGTTGGTTGGTAGGTTCCTGTTTTCCATTTCTTGTTGAACAGAGTCCTCTGAAACGCACATTCAGTGTTATTCCTCACATATGGCAAGAATGCTTTTCCTCATTCATACACTAAATGACAATATGTAATATACTTGTCACTCTTCTGTCAATATAGAAGACATTTTTATTTTTGCTTTTAATGGGAGCCATATTCATGAAGAGAAACTGTTTAGGTCAGATAAGTGTAACTGTTTCTAACTTCTTAATTCAAAACATATCATTTTTAGATTTAACAAGTCTGCTAATTCTTTACCAAAATTCCACACATGCTTTGTTATGATTAATATGGGTCTCTTCTGACTGGCTTTTTTTAAAAAGGAAAACAGTTTGATGGCATCCACATGCGACGTTTAATATGCTGTAACTGCACACTTTGTAACTCAGTATTTATCACAAATCAAGGACAGGAGTCTTCAACAATCTGTTAGACCTTACATTTTACTCTGTTATCATTCACTCAGTTTTTAAAACTTTTAAATCTTTAAAACTTTTAGAGTGTGTTATTCCATGCATTATTCAGGACTGTTAGTTGTTATCTTCACTTTCTAAAATTTAGCTTGAAAGCTACGAATATGTTGTTTACTATAAATGCTCATGTCCCTCGCCACCCAAAGTGTGGTGAGGGAAAGCAACCATGATCTATAAATGAACAGAATATTAGTGCTTTCGTGTGGAATTGGAGGAAAAGTCTAACGTTAAAAAATCTCTCTATGTCAAAAAGAAACTATTCCAAGGATGGTCCAAAAAACAGAGAAGTGGACGAATTCTTTAGAAGTATATATGGATGGCTATGTTGTGTCTCCAAAACTGATAAATTTATGCTAAAATAAAATAATCATGCTACATGCTAACTTCTAGTAAGGAAAACGTAGTCTGGATTTGGTTTTCTCTGGAGAAGACAGGCAATGTGGAACTATATTGTTGTAGCATTGATATTCTCTCCTTGACTTATAACCGGTTGTTTAGCTACCACTTGATCATAAATCCCCCCAGGTTTACTTATAACCAGGTTTTGGAGTTCTTATGGCCATCTCCCCCTCAAAGTCCTGTGATTGCCTTTTGGACACTTGGTATTTATGGTTGTTCGAAGCATCTTGAATGAAATAATCTGTCAAATTTTGGAATGAATAGGAGAAGTTCAATTCAAATGATCACAAAATAAGAAGTTCCTGATGCCAGACCAGATAATTTAACCATTAAGTGCTACATGGTCAGTGTTGGCAGTCCCATTCCTGAGCTGCAGGAAGAACTTTTCATCAGAAAGATGCACTTTTAAAAATGTAACTTTATTGCATTTTTTTAAAGGACAAAGATTTTTTTTTTAAACCCCAATAGTTAAAAGACAGAGCAGAAGACAGAAGAGGGAGAACTGGAATGTAAACAAACATTATGGATTCCAAGTGACTTGCCTACTTTCTCTTCAACGCATCTAAAAGTAGTACATTCCTCTTGATTTCTTTCCACCTTTCAAAAGTTCTTTTTACTAAGTAAAATTGAATGCATGATTATATCAAGTTTCTATGGTAATTTATGAAATAGAGTTTTATTATTTCACACACACACACACCCTTAAAAAAAAGATAACTATTGCCATTTAAATTTCTTTCATAAGAACCAAAAAGGATCCAGGTAAAATAAAGTATATTCTGGTATAATCCTCCTAAGATACTTTTCATGAACTTTCAAGAAGCCTAACTCTGTATCTAGGTGATAAACTACAGTTACCTATAGTTGGATAGGAAGAGTTTGTTTGGGTCTTATTAAGAGAACTCACATGGTTTGTATTTCTTTGAATGATATACCTATTGGAAAACAGTGATCCATTAAAAACAGTACTTGTCTTGTGTTAAAGATATGCATGCAAATGCATATACTAAGGAATGTTGCTTTCAAAAATGCAATATTAACAAATGCCACATATAAGAATACATGCCAATACCTACTGTTTATATGCTAATATAACCTTCATCTGTTTTTCAGTTTTTCTCAGTTGGGTTTCCTACAATTGAATTAGACCAGAATTTCTAGTGTCATAACTGAGTCTTAATTTCAGAACTAAAATTCAGAGTTAAGAGCTCTCCCCCCCAAAAAAGGAACAGTTGGCTTGTTTCGATTCTGTCATAATGTGAAGCAGCAGTAACCCAACATCAGTTCTTATGATAATTGAATATGTCAGGATCTAGTGGAACTGATATTGGTAATTTTAGAAGGCTTTTATTCTAATTATTTTTTAAAAAATCCATTTCAGATGCATTATTATTTTAAAAGCACCTTGTTCTTTTCTATAAGAAACAGTGCCTGTTCCTAAACAATACACACAGTTAAAAAGAAACTCAAATCATTAGGGAAGAGAATCATTTTATTTATTTACTTATAATCTAATGCAGCCTATCGGTTAGCTGTGAGCAGAATCCCATAGCAGATCTTTTAAGGACCTTATTTAGCCCCATAGTATTTCATGTCAAGATATCATTTTGAAAAAATGCAAAAAATCATAAGATGCTCTCATAATCAAGGTCACATGGGAACTGTATTCCAACATATCAAAATGGTGTTATATTGGGAAAGGCAATGGGACATTATGGTTATCTAGTACATATTGATAGGTTGCTGAACTATCTGCTGCTCTGAGACCCACAGAAAAGCAACCGACTGATATGCTGGTTAATCAATCAATCAACCAATTAACTCAGTTAATCAATTCTGATTAATTCATTAATCTGTGCAACAGGTCGCATGAGGGTGTTTCTGAAAGCAATACACGTATGCGAAACCATCGCCTCTCCACCCCTCATCCCACTGCCACCACTTTCCCCAATCCGCCAAGCCAGAAATGTTGGAAACCGTTGCCCTAGAGCAGTGGTTTCCCAAACTTTTTTTGGCCATGTCCCACCTAAGCATCTGTAAAATCCTGGTGTCCCCCCTTGACGTATAATTTTTACATTACTCAAAATGTGAACTCTATTCATGCGGAGGAAGCCTAAAAGGCCATTAACTTGGTTTGAACAAGGTTTAAATTGCCCCCATTAAAAATCAAATTGTCTCCCTGTGGGGCGTGGGCCCCATGTTGGGCACCACTGCTCTAGAGTCTAGCAGTAGATAAAACAACGTGGGAGCTGTGGAAATAGAATAAGCAACTAAATAAATATATCATACTTTTCAGAGTATAAGATGCACCGGAGTATGAGACGTACCATGATTTGGAAGATAAAAAATAACTTTTTGCACTCTGCAGGCCTCCCAAACTCTTTGCATGCCTTGTTTCTTGCAAAAAAAAGGGGAGGCATGCAGAATTTTGGGGGGCTTGTAGAGTGCTCCTGAGACCTCGGGGGGGGGGGGGACAAGCAAAAAACAGTCCATTTTTTGCAAAAAATGAAAAGGACACGTGGAGGCTTTGGGAGGCTTGGAGATTGGGAGAGATTGAGGGAGCAAAAATGGCCCATTTTTTGCTCTCTTTTTTTTGCTCTTCCCAGCCCTCAGGAGCACTTTGCAAGCTTCCCAAACCCTCTGCATGTCCATTTTTGCAAAGGGGGTGGGGTTTCAGTACGCCAAAAATGCTGTATTCAGTGTATAAGATGCACCCAGATTTTCACCCTCTTTTTTGAGGGAAAAAGGTGCGTCGTATATTCCAAAAAATACGGTATGTGTTTTTGAATATATAAATTTAACTTTGTATATATTTTATGCACATTGATGTATGCATATTAAACATACATAAGTACCTATGTGGGTTATGAGTCGTTTAGAGTTGAGTGGCCAATAAATTTAAACAAACAAACAAATTAATTAATTAATTCCTGCTCATAGGAAGGAAAGAAGCTGGCAAGGGTTGGGGACTTCCAATCCTAACATTGCCAAGCTTGAGAATCCTGCATTGCAACATACAGGATGTCACAACTTATTGTTTCTTTATATAAATAGCATGACTTTCTTGTTCAGTAAGTGAGGAATAAGAATAAGAAATCATCAGAAGTTAGTTTTTCCAGCATTTCAAGTGCTGGAAAGAAAAAGTGTTCCATTTTTTTGCTGTAGAGTTCTGTTTTGAATAATCTGTTAAATCTATTTGGGATTTTTGGAAGCAACATTTGCATACTATTCAGTAATTATATAACTATAATACAGAACTAAAATAAGAAAGACACCAGAAACAAGAGATTTATACAATATCAATAGCAATATATGATAAATTAATATATAATAAAATGTATAGCATTTCTTATGTATTTATGAAAATAATGCATAATGTTTATTAGGGAAAAAATGCCTAGGAAAATAAAAACAGACTTTTCCTCAGAAGCTAAAAAGATAATAACAAGGACAGTTGGAAACCGCTCTAGATAGGCTGGTATGACACCAGAAAGGCTTATCTAGAGCTGGGTTTCCTAATCTTGACAAACATGGCTGACTGGGGAATTTTGGGAGTTAAAGTCCACATATCATAAAGTTGCCAAGATTGGGAAACACCGATCTAGAGCAGGGGTCTGCAAAGTTGGCTCTTTTAAGACTGGTGTACTTCAACTCCCAGAGTTCCCCAGCCAGCTATGCTGGCTGGGGAATTCTGGGAGTTGAAGTCCACCAGTCTTAAAAGAGCCAACTTTGCAGACCCCCGATCTAGAGTAATGGATGTATATAAGACCTGTCTTTCAACAATCATATTGGGATATTTAGTAGCATATATTAGTAAATTGTTATAAAAGGGGATTTAACATTTATGATGTAATAAGCTTTCATAATCTTCCAAAATCAAACGGTGTATTTCAAGAGTAGTTTAGTTTAGTTTTATTGCATTTGTATACCGCCCTATCTCCCTGATGGGACTCAGGGCGGTGCACAGGAAGTAGTAAAAGCAGTAACAATAAATACAGTAAAAATAGAATAAAAATAGATTAAATTTAACACCCCGTGCTAAAATTAGATTTAAAACCCTTACTAAAGACTCTAAAAAATATGCCAGGCTGGCCGCATGAAACAAGTGTGTTTTTAATGTCCGGCGGAAGAGGCGCAGGTCCATGATTGTTCGAAGGTTGGGGGGGCAGGTCATTCCAGAGGGCGGGGCCTGCCACAGAGAAGGCTCTTCCTCTAGGGGCTGCCAGCCGGCATTGTCCGGCAGACGGCACACTGAGGAGGCCCCCCCTGTGGGAGCGGACAGGTCGAAGGGAGGTATGTGGTAGGAGACGGTCCCGCAAGTAACCAGGACCCATTTAAGAGTACTCTTAAATGTTCAGAGGAAAAAAGGCAACAATGCCTAAGGTTTTAGATTTCATGTCTAAGGGCTCATACTTAAATTACAAGCACTGAAGCTACTGCAGGACTACTTTCCCCCCACACTATAATGATGATTCAGGAAACCACAGACCACATGAGAAACCACGATGAACCTACTATTTGAGAACTAGGGCAGGGTTCTTGTGGGGAGGATCCGCAGTCATTCTGTGTGTTTGAGAGCTTCTGATTTCCCTACTGTATTTCGAGTGAAAAATACCCCACAAAAGTTACCTGCAAACTGATTTTGAACGGTTGAATGTTATTTGAGATACAATGCATTTTTTTAAAAAAAGTCTACTTCTTTACCCACTAAAAAAAATGGTATCGTTTCATTCCTTCGATTAAGAATGGTGTTGCTAATGTTGGACCACCAGCCACAACCTGAGCCCTCAAATGCAGAACCTCCCTCACATTCAGAATGTTTTTAAAGTTCAAGAATTGTTTAAAAAAATTATGAAGTTCTATTATAGGATAAAAAAATAGAAAAAGAACTTTTAGAGAAGTAAAAGAAAAGTGACAAGTGCAAAGAAAGAGAAAAGAAGTAGTGACGTCTGACTTTCTTTAGTGCAGTAAAATACAAAAAAAAACCACCAAAAAAACCCAATCCAACCTTTTGCTTTTTATTTCACATTTGAAGCCATTTCTAAAATAACAAAATCATTCTAATAATCAAAACCTAAAAGCAAAGTTTCAGTTCTTTTCAGTTTTCAGTAAAAAGATCAGAAGCAGTTTCCAAATAGAAACAAAACTTGATCATTTCCTCTCTAAGAGTCACTATCTTCGCTAACTCCATAATCTTTAACATCCACTCTTCCACTGGGGAAAGTATTGCGTCTTTCTGTTTTTGTGCATATAAGAGTCTTGCCAATGTCAATATATATGATAACAACGTTCCAGTTTTTCTTTAGGGTTCTTTGTCCCTCAAACTTAAAAGGATGGAGTGCAATAGCTCACATGGTTAGAATGCTGGGATGGAGTTTAGCAATCTCACGTTCAAGACCCAAGTGCTGCTGCATGGTGGGGTGAGCTCTGACACAAGCTCCAACTCCTCAATGGCAACATGAAGGTAGCCCCTATGGGCATCCCCCTCCCCGGGCAACAGTGATGTCACCAGCTAATCCTTTCAACCCAGAAGTGCCTTAAATGCTCTCTACATGGGGCTCTCTACATGGGGTTCCCCTTGAGGTGCACTTGGAGGCTCCAGCTGGTCCAGAACGCGGCCGCACGGGGGATTTTGGGAGCCTCATGGTGCTCCCACGTAACACCTCTCCTGCGTGAGCTGCACTGGCTGCCGGTGGCCTTTCGGGTGCACTTCAAGGTGTTGGTGACCATCTTTAAGACGCTCCATGGCATAGGGCCTAGTTATTTGCAGGACCGTCTCCTACCACATACCTCCCTTCGACTGGTCCACTCCCACAGAGTGGGCCTCCTTAGGGTGCTGTCAGCTGGTCAATGCCGGCTGGCGGTACCCAGGGGAAGAGCCTTCTCTGTGGCGGGTCCAACCCTCTGGAATGACCTACCCCCCGAACTTCGTACCATCACGGACCTTCGCCTTTTCCGCCGCTCATTAAAAACGCATTTGTTCCATCTTGCTGGCCTTGCTTAGAGTTAGTGTATGCCTATATTTTGGGTTAGATTTTAACATTGGATTTTTAAGGGTTTCTATTTTTAGAGTTGGGTTTTTAAATTAATTGTTTTTAGCACAGGCTAAATTGTTTTTTAGTTTTAACTTTTGTAGAATTTTGTATTGTCTGTATTTTTAGATCTTTAAATTCCTGTGCGCCGCCCTGGGTCCCATTTGGGAGATAGGGCGAGATAGAAATCTAATAAAATAAAATAATAAATAATAAACAAATGGTGTGTCCAGTATGACTGGGAAGAGGGGACCTAAAAGAGAAACTTTTGGTTTCAATTTTATATTTATTTTCAGAATTTTGTCTATTAAAATGAAAACATTATTTAGAGTCTTTATAAAATGTTCAAAAAAGTGTGAGACCTTTTGCAGTTGTGTCTCTAATTTCACTGGAGAGCTTTAAGATTTTGAAAGTATGAGTGCATATACTTAAAGCATTTTTCATGGAAACAATAGTAATAATTTTAGCATTTCCATAGGGCAGCGGGTGGGATTTAAAAAACAAAACAAAAAAATAAAACCACTTTTGCTGTTTTCCTGTTTTCTAGCAACACAGTTGGAATCAGGAAGCTCTCTCATGGTTGTGAACTATAATAATTCAGAGGATATCCTTGTCTCTCCCCACCTTCCTATAAATAAATTGAAGAAATTTTCTACGTACTTGGAAAAGCTATGCATTGATACTGCAAAACGGTGCTTTATTGTATCACGTTGAATTCACAGAACACTCAGGGATTCAAGAGATTGGTTTGGCAGTCTTCCTCTAGTCTAGGATAAGACCTTCACATCTTGGGTCTTTACATATTAACCATTTTAACACTATTCAGCATATCTTAAGAAGAAAGATGGCAGAATCAGAAAGGTGTCTTCAAATCTGGTTGAACACCTGAGCTGATGGGTCCTAATCCCTTGTTAAAGAAGTTAAAATAAAACAAAGATACCTTCATGCTTTCAGCACAACAGAAAATGGTTTTAATTGGCACCATGGAAAGATGTGCAGAATTAACCATCCCACTTCTTTGTCCCCATTTTGCTGTTATGGCCACAGTAGAGAGAAGGAATGAGAAAGTCAAAGATCAGAGAGACGTTTCATTTAGACCAGTAAGTTCAGGGCTACCCTTATCTGAATACTAGTGCTTGGCAAAAAGGCTAGCTTTTTATTTATTCTCTCTACTGTTTTCATGAATATTCTTCCTGTTGGCAAGAAGTGAGGAAACTGAAAATTATCTAACCCTTTCTGATTGGGTTATGGAGTCACAACTGCCCTTCCTTAACCCTATTAAAATATGCAAACACACTTTCTCTATGTAATTCTCTTCTGTGGATCCTCTGCAGTGGAAATCATCGGTAGGCTGGAATGAGCCAATGGAAAGGGGGAAAAAACATTTACTAATTCTAACTTAAGGCCAATAACAGTAAAATAGAATAATCTTACAAGGTACATAAAGGATGTTTCCAAAGTCATCCCCAAGGGGCAAATACTGTAATGGTGTTGTTGAGGCTTCCTGTAGATACAACCAAATATTTATATATAATTGTTAAATCTTAATTTAAATTTAGATAATAATTGCCTTGGTATATATGCTATTCCATTTCCAAAGACTCAAAGTGGCTTATTTTGGACAGTGTTGGTGAAAAATATATAATGGTAGAAATAATGATGATTAGAGCAGGTATAAGGTATAAGATTTATTGCTAAACCATGAGCTGATAGATTTGTCATGTAGCCTATTAACTTTTGTTCAGTTAATCTCCTTGTATTATCAATTCAATTATTTTTATAAAGCAGAGATGCAGTATTGTCTTCTCCTGAAACCCCTAGGACTGATCCAGTAATTTGATAACTGTGTTGGCAATATAATGGAAGGAAACAGATTGCTATAAAAGATGGTATCATGCCAGTTTCTGTTTTTATCACAATTCCTTACTGTAGATGCCTTTTGTATAAAAATAAAGTAGTAAAATTAACTATCTAGGTTACTTTTACATTAAAATATACTGTTTTTAGAAGATCCAAATTAATCATTTCCAGCTGGTCTTGGTCTTTCTCAGGCATACAGCTTTATAGGTTGTTCCCTGAGTTACATTCAAATACACATATCTGCTACAATATTTTAGGCTACATATGTGTAGTGTGCTTTAACTCTTAGCTGTTCCAAAACTTAAAATATTATAAACACTTGAAAAACGAGTGTGGTTTAAGTACATTAATACCACTCCTACGTCTTGGAAAAGATTTATTTTATATACAACCTATATTCTGTCTTCCTTCCATTTCCATATATAGATATCCCCATAATAATTATAACGGTTCATCCTGTTAACATGAAGTTGGGAAGGAAAGGGGCAGGAACAGAAAACATCAAAACAATTCATATAGTTTATTTTGAATAGTTCTGGCAGCAGGATTTTAAAAAAATATATAAATAAACTAACTTCACAAGGCAGAACACAATAAAACATGGTATGTTTAACATGCTACATTTCAATAAATCTAAACTAATGAACAAAATTTCTATGAACAATATTTTATGAGTTTTAGGGGACCCTGTTTCAGAAGATTTTGTATGAAGATAGCATTTCATTACAGCATTTCAAGCAGATAGATTTTCTGAAGACGGTGATTTCAAATGAGATGAAACTACATTGTAAGAGAACCACTGATAATATAATCCACACCATCCTTTTAGTCTCAACTATATACATGGATTTAGCAAGTTTGAAGCATTTCAAAATTCTGCACATAAACAATATTTGAGTGATTTGCCCCAGAAAAGTGGATCTGTCATATTTGAAGAAGACAAAATAAAAAATAACATTTGAACTGCTTTCATGTCACACTAAGCTATGGTTGGATTAATATTATTAAATAAACCACAACAGGCTGAGATTGTATAACATGCTGAGGCACAAGCCATGGCTTACAAAAAAAGAGGGGCTGGGTTCACACAATATAACAATCCAAAATCAACAACAACAATCCACGACCCAACAAATCTCATTATAGTTTATTTTAATGGGTAAACCAAATGTTGTGGGTTGAATGGTAAAATTCAGAAATAGAATATCTTGGAAAGCAGTTCTTCAGGTAACTGGAAAAGCAAATTTGTTCCCCCCCCACCCCCGCTTCCACACATGAAAAATAGATAGCTCAGATTTGCAAAATGCTATGCTCTACTATTCAAATGAAATAGTACATTACAATAGAGATATACGGAAAATAAAAACAAAATATTGTCCTCTCCTTTGTAAAACTATATAATGAAATTGGCTGACCTGTGTTTGATTTTATAGAAAGGGTTGTTACAGTAGATGGTAGCTAGGTAGATCTTTTAGTGGTAAAGCCAAGTGGCCTACAGTGGTTCACCCCAATACAAAAGATAGAAACCCATTAATGGGACCCATGAATAACACATTCACTTCTGTGCTTTGGACTGGGTGTTGCAATTACCAAACTTATTTTTAAAAGCTTTCAGCAATATCGCTTCAGTAATCTCAATCTACTTGAAAGGGTTTTCACATGCCACTTTGTTGAACAAAAGGTACTTTTTATTTGTGTGTTCATGAAAAAATCATACCCTTTGGGCAAAAGATTTTGTGATTCTTATATAAAGTGTTACATAAAGTTTCCATTAAGGAAAATGAGTTCTTAAATACTTTCCTATCAGAAAGAATGAAAAAGTACCTTATGGAAATGGGATGGGTTACAAGTGTGAAGACCGGTAAAAAATTAAAATGCGCTTTTTAACAGAATCCAGTTATAATTCTTCAATTATAAGCTTCTAGTAAAGACAAGAACAGCTAAACAGTTCACTAATCATTTCAGTACCTGAAATATACATTAGCATGGTTCTATGATATATAATTAATGTAAGCAGCATATTTTCTGCTATGACTATCCTACATGGTTATGGATTATTAGATCTTTACATTTGCTGTGTTCATGCACTATATGCCTTAAGGGGAATAACGATCTTGTACATAACTCTACTGTCACCATATAGCTTATGTGAGTTACATACTGTATTTCATTTGCAATCTGATGTTATACCTGATGCAAATCACATCATTTTTATAATTGGTGTGATGATGTAATGGAATGTTTGTTATCATTGAGAGTTTTAATGATGACTACACTAGTACATCAATAGTAGGGGCGGTGGGGTAGCGGTCATTGTCAAGGAAGGTCTTGAGCCGAGAGAGACCATTGTGCCACAGACTACCGGCTGTGAGTCCCTCTGCGTGAAGTGGGGCCTAGGGAGGCAGTTGGGCTTGCTGGTTATATACCTGGCTCCCCGCTATGTAGCAGCAGCCCTGCCCGAGCTCCTGGAGGTGATCGCTACGGTGGCAGTGGAGACCCCCAGACTTTTAGTCATGGGGGACTTTAACCTGCCATCGTTGGGCGAATCATCCGAGGCAGCTCGGGAGTTCATGGCTTTCATGACGGCTATGGACCTGACCCAAGTAATTCGAGGCCCCACTCACGAGGGTGGACATACGCCGGATCTCATCTTTGTCTCTGGCCAATGGAAGAGTGATCTGGGTATAGGGGATATAGTCATCATGCCCTTGTCATGGTCAGACCACTCACTTCTCCGGCTCGACTTTCCGACCGCTGCTCCCATCCGCGGGGAGGCGGAACCAGAGTCTCCAATCTGGTACCGCCCCAGGCGCCTGATGGACCCGGATGGGTTCCAGACGGCGCTTGGGCCATTTCCTGTACCCCTGACCCGTGCCCCGATAGAGGACCTCACGGCCGCATGGAACAGTGTGGCCGTGGGAGCCTTGGATCGGGTCGCGCCCTTGCGGCCTCTCTTGCGGCGGCGAACCACCCTGGCCCCTTGGTTTACCGAGGAGCTGCGGGTGATGAAACGCTGCAAGAGATGCCTAGAGGGAAGATGGAGGTCTACCCGATCTGAATCTGACCGGACACAGGTAAGAGCCCATTTACGGACTTACATTGTGGCGCTGAGAGTGGTCAAACGCCATCATTGTGCTATTCTCATAGCATCCGCAGAAAACCGCCCTGCCGCCCTGTTTAGGGTGACCCGCTCCCTACTTCAACAAAGGGTGCGGGAAGCCCCGTTACAGGGTAGAGCAGAGGAATTTGTGACTTTTCTGCAGGAGAAAACCGCTCAGATACAGAACGGGCTACCCTCCATTGATGGCCCAGTGGGATGCCACGAGACAGATCTTGTTTGGGAGGAGTTTGACCCCGTTACTTCCGATGATATGGACAGGTTACGTGGGCGACTGAGAGCCACCACATGTTTATTGGACCCGTGCCCTCCTGGCTTGTACTGGCATCCTGGGAGGTGACACGAGGCTGGCTCCAAGAGGTTGTCAACGCATCCTTAAGTGAGGGTTCCTTGCCTGCTTCCCTAAAAGAAGCGATGTTGAGGCCCCTCCTTAAGAAGCCCTCTTTGGATCCAGCTCTTTTAAACAACTATCGTCCAATCTCCAACCTTCCCTTTCTGGCAAAGGTTGTTGAGAGTGTGGTGGCACAAGAGTTTCCCCATCACCTGGAGGAAGTTGACTATCTAGATCCGCGCCAGTCCGGCTTTCGGCCCGGGCATAGCACTGAGACGGCATTGGTCGCGTTGGTTGATGATCTCTGGAGGGCCAGAGATGGGGGTTGTTCCTCCATCCTGGTCCTATTAGACCTCTCGGCGGCTTTCGATACCATCGACCATGGTATCCTATTGCATCGGCTGGGGGGGTTGGGAGTGGGAGGCGCCATTTTACGGTGGTTCTCCTCCTACCTCTCTGGCCGATCGCAATTTGTGTTGACAGTGGGGCAGAGGTCGACCTCGAGACCACTCACTTGTGGGGTGCCTCAGGGGTCGGTCCTCTCGCCTCTCCTGTTTAACACATACATGAAGCCGCTGGGTGAGATCATCCGTGGTTTTGGGGTAGAATACCATCTATACGCTGATGATACTCAGTTGTATATATCTACCCCAAACCACCCCAACGATGCCGTAGCGGTGATGTGCCAGTGCCTGGAAGCCGTGCGGATCTGGATGGGAAGTAACGGACTTAGGCTCAACCCGACCAAGACCGAGTGGCTGTGGTTTCCGGCTGCCCGATTCAACCAGCTCACTCCATCGCTGGCCATAGGGGGCGAACATCTTGCCCCTGTGGATGGGGCGCGCAATTTGGGTGTCCTCCTGGATTCCCGGCTGTCCATGGAAGATCAAGTGACAGCCGTGGCCAGGAGGGCGTTTTACCAGGTTCACCTGGTTCGCCAATTGCGCCCCCTATTGGATCGGGACGCCCTGCGCACAGTCACTCATGCGCTCGTGACATCCTGACTGGACTATTGTAACTCTCTCTACATGGGGCTCCCCTTGAGGTGCACCCGGAGACTTCAGCTAGTCCAGAACGCAGCCGCGCGAGCAATTATGGGAACCGCTAGGTTTACCCATGTAACACCGCTCTTGCGCGAGCTGCACTGGTTACCTGTCGTCTTCTGGGTGCGCTTCAAGGTGTTAATTATCATCTTTAAAGCGCTCCATGGCTCGGGACCTAGCTATCTGCGGGATCGGATCCTGCCCCATACATCCTCACGACCGATTCGCTCCCACAGAGAGGGACTTCTCCGGGTGCCGTCCACTAGACATTGTCAGCGGGCAACACCCAGGGGAAGGGCTATCTCTGTGGCGGGCCCGGCCCTCTGGAACGACCTTCCCCCCGATATCAGGACGACCACGGACCTCCGCTCCTTCCGTCTTAAATTAAAAACTCACTTTTTCTGTCTGGCCGGCCTAGGATAAGTCTCTCTGTCTTTGGGGTTTTTACTGGGAAATTAGGACTGTTTAGTTTTAATGGGGAATTTTAGCGCAGGTTATGTTTAATTTGTTTTTAGAATTGTTTGTATTTATTTATTGTTTTTATTCTACCTGTGCACCGCCCCGAGTCCCTGTAGGGAGAGGGTGCGGTTTTATAAATATTAAATATTATTATTATTAAATATTAATATCATTTGTTGAGCATGTTGTTTGAAGTGGACAAACAAACAGATGAAATCATCTCAAACGGTCCTTGATAATATATCGCAATATTAAGAGTATTGAACTTTTTAAAAATGGAGCTTTCTCATTATATTTGTTATTATGTTATTATGAGCCATGGTGGCACAGGGGTTAGTTCAGTACTGCAGGCTAATTCTGTTGACTGACAGCTGCCTGCAATTTTGCAGTTCAAATCTTACCATCCTTCCATCCTTCTGAGGTCGGTAAAATGAGGACCCAGATTGTTGGGGGCAGGATGCTGACTCTGTAAACTGCTTAGAGAGGTCTATAAAGCACTGTAAATTGATCTATAAGTCTATTGTATTGCTATTGCTATACATGTTGACTACAGTAAGAATTCTATATTCATAAAAATAAAAAGATCCATCAATTCCCACAATGGATAAATGGATTTAAAAAGTGTTGGCAGAGATGAAAAATGAACACTCCAATTAAAGAACGCCTTTAGTTTTATTTCTACTGGGAATCTACTTCTGGACTTCATGCTTGAAACAGAAAAATGAAATTTTAGTTTTGGTGATTAGATTAGCTTGTTAATGTAGAAATGGCTCGTACTTACTAAATTACTAAAACAGAAACTTGAGGTTGTAATTGTATTTTTGTAATCTACTGTACTGAAAAAAGTTGGAAGTTGCTGCTTCCCCCCTCCTCTTGTACCTTGCACTTTTTTTTATTTTTCCCATCTTTTCCTTTCTTTATTCTCTTATTACTTGTGTTTATATTTGCATTTTATATTATAATACAATTCAACAAAAACAAAAAAGATATATTCCAATATTTCTACAAAAGGAAAGTAGTTTGAAGAATCATATACAGTAAGACACAATGATTAAGACTAAAAATCAAATCCATTCTTCATAGAAGTAAAAGTTAGTTAGGATTGCTAAACCAAAAGGCAAAGAACTATAGGAAGGTAGTAGTGATGGTTCAAAAGAAATTTGATAGACATCTACCATATGAATTCAGCTCTTCCCCTATTCTTGACAATATTTCCTAAATTAATTTTAAAAGTAAAAATAGTCACAGCAATTTATGTTAGGAAAGGAAATGTTACATAGAAACCTCCCCAGACTTTCTTGAAAACTACCACTGCCTCGGGAGAAATTCAAATATCAAATCATCTTTTAGTAAGATAAGAGAGAAATGGTCCAGCACACTAACTACTGTTAGTAAGATTAAAATAAGTTAATTGTTGCAACTACAAGAATTCAGAAAGTGGTTAATAATATCATATTTTCCCCTTTGTTAAAATATTATGTAGGACAAGTATGGATTTAGTGGATGCTCATTCTGTTCAACTTAAGTGGATGGACAGACTGTCAGCCCCATCCGGAAGATCAGATTAGGAAATCAACTGGAAGGCTAAAACTACTTTTACTGAGAGTAGCTATAATGATAGAATCTTGCAAGTCTGATTGGGTTGTCTTTCTTCACGCTCATACACTGCAGTGCATTACTTACGGGGGGGGGGTGTCTGTGTGAGTTATTTCTCCCCATTTCCTGCCTATTGTAGACTATATTTTCCCTTCAACATTTTGATAATGGGACCTGCATATCTACATCCAGGTTATTTTCATTCCTATCTGTATATCACTGGGGAAAGTCAGTGCCTTAGATAACAAAGCTTGGGACATTAAAGGCTTTATAGATGATAATCAAAAACCTGAATTCTCCTAAGAGTTGACAGGCAGTCTATGCTATTTTGTTCCATTACTGCATCAGACTGGATCCAGTAGATCTAAATGTGGCTTAATAGAATAATGAATTAAGAACTGCAAACATAATTTCTCTGTGTTTATTGCTAGATAAGATAAGATAAGATAGAGTTGTAGTTTGGACAGTCCACTCTGGGTCTCTGAATCTAGCTAAGTGCAGCCTTCTTTAAGCATACTATATCTGAACTGTATCAATGTGAACAGGGCAGCAAAGAGGTTTAAAAAACTGCTAGTCTTTGCCATACCTTGTTAATATTTGCATTCCAGCTGTGATGCCTGCCTGCCTGCCTGCCTGCCTGTCTGCCTTCCTCTATCCCTCCCTCCCTCCCTCCCTCTTCATCTCACACAGTTCTATATAATGGGTAAGCACCCTCTGCTTGGATTTTTTCTTTGCAAAAATGTTTTTTTTCAGGCACTAGCAATAATAACATACAAAAATCCTGTAGATAGAGTCACAGATGATAATCCCTTGGATTTTTAAATGGCACAACTGAGTAATTCAGCTGCACTGCAGCTGATATCATAAGGCTGAAAAACATTCATTTTTGGGATAGAAAAATGAAATTAGGTATAAAATATGACGAGAATGGTTAAAATTGGGCCAACTAAAATTTACAATATAGTGTAAGTAAGTAATTGCAAGCAATATATTTACAATTTATTTGCTATATAGTGCAGATAGATATAGAATTATAATACCTGTATTACAGATAAAACTATAATCTTAGTATGAATAAACAGTTATTTTGTTTATTAATGTTCATATCTCATCAACATCCTGGCAGCAAAATAATTCATTAAAATGTACAAACTATACCAATAATAAAGAAGAAACCTCAGAATCTTCTTTTGTGATGGAAATGTGAAAAGTGAATTATAGTATAAAATACAATAAAAGTAAAGATTTGAAAAGGGAAAAAAGGGGGATGAAAGATAAAAAGGTCCTTGCTAAGTTTAAAAACTAAAAGTGAGACCACTGCAATTTTCAGAAAGTGTAATCAGCAATTTTGTGGCAATCTAAGTTATCATCAGGCCTTGCAAAATTCTACAAAGAAGATAATTCCAAGCCCAAAATTCTAGACAGTGCAATACAGACAGTATAATACATATCTTTGCCTCCTTCCCCAGTTCTTATTTTATTAAAAACAGAAGTAAAAACGCATCTCATTTCAAGGTAGCTGATCTCAGCAAATTGTACATTGCTTATCCCAAGGAGTAAAAGGTTGATATCACAAGCAAATTAAAAAAATATTTTTCAAAGATGACTATGAGACAAAGAAACACAATAATGGATATTTTATCTAATTGATACATATCTTTATACTAAATATAGCACGGATAAGACTCATAATTTATGATGCAAAAAAGCATGTGTTTCCAAGATCCATTATTTTGCTCCAGATGACATTTGCTTCACGTTTCCCTAAAAATGTGAATATAAAAAAATGGACTTGAGAATAATCCTAAAGGTGTATTTTCAGGAGGGAACTGGACTTTCTTGTTTTTGCTTTGAAGACCTTTTACTTCTCATCCAAGAAGCTTCTTCAGCTCAGACAGGATAGTGGGGAATGGAAGGATTTATATTCCTTGCAGACAGCTGGTAATCTACATCCTTTTAGAGGGTCTTTGAAGCACTTGGAGATTTATCTGAGTCCTCAGGTTCACCTGAATAGTGCTTCTGACTCCTGTACTCTGCAATCTTTGTCTCTGGAAATCCATTCCTACTTCCACACCATTCAAAGGGTGTTCAATCTAAACTGTACTGCTAAAAGTCCAGTTGTATAGCTAAAAGTCCAGTTGCCTCCTAAAAAGCACCTTTGGGACAGCCATGACCTGGATGACTGAAAATCTCTACAGAGTTGAGAATCATATCCCTCTTAAACAATATGTTTGAAATACTGACCATCAGGAGACACTATGATACCCATTTTGTCTTATTTGGAATTCCTCAGATGTAAGTAGCCAGATGTTATTCTGTGAATTCAAACTGTCTGCTAGGGTTTGAACTCAGATGACTAAATTCAGTGCATTAGTTTTAGAACCCATCTAAATCCTAGCACTCAGCAGTATTGCAGGAAGACATATATAGGAGCCAACACAATAGTCTACCAGTACCTCTCAACTTGAAGGTGTGTGGACATCAACTAGCAGATTCCCCACCCAGCAATTCTGGGAGTTGAAGTCCTCAGGTTGTCAGTGTTGAGAAACACTAGTCTATACGGTGAATTCTTCCTTAAGCTCTCAGAGTAGAGAAATAAAATTTATTACATTATGTTAATAATAATAATAATAATTTATTTTTATAACCCGCTCTCTCTCCCCAAGGGGACTCGAGGCGGGGCACAGGCAATTTAAAAATACAAAGAACAAACTACAAAATACAAACTACAAATGTTGTAGTCTCTTCCACAGGGTTTTACAGGACTCCCACTCTGAAGAAAGCAAGATACCTGTTTTCTCACAGAGTATAATCCTGTGTGATATTTCAATTACACTGACCACCAGGAGGCATTACGTGACTAGTTTTAACCTATTTGGGATATGTCACAGGGAGGTTGAAACCTTATAGAAGACACTGTATATGTAGTCACGTAAGTTGAAAAGTTGAAAGGAACTGAACTTTAGTTCCCACTAGGGGGTTTAAATCCTATAGAATCGTATAGAATAATATCTCTGCTAGATTACAACCAACAGAATCTAAAGTATCATCCCTTACATGTTATTTCATAGATCACTCATAAAAACTACTGTATTACATAGCCAATAATATACACATAGGTGAATGTAGATGTAGTATATACATAGGCAATTGTAAAAATAAGCACCTAGGTAAAAATCTATACCAACTAAATCAATAAATAGCATTCATGTTAACCTTCCTAATTTTTAAGTGTTTAATTGATATAGAATAGTGGCAAAATTATGATTTTTGCCTGGATAGTCCTTCCCCTGGTTCCTTCCTTAGCAAAAACCCACACAGGTATCCTAAGGTTATATAGAGTTAAACACACATGCACACACACACACCAATAACAATCAACTAAAACTTCAAATGGGTTAACGGATTTTTTACTATCTTCCATGGCCATAGGGGGTATATATTCCTTCCTTATATATCAGTGCCTGTTTGTTTTAAAAGTACCTGCTACACACAATAACATATCTTTGACCTACTTGCTGCCAACCTTAAGCTGTTGCTTTGCAGTTCCTCTAGATTACAACTTCGCTCAGTTCCAGTCAGTATGGACAATGTCTGGGGAGGAGAGGATCAACAACTTCAAGGGTACCAACTTTGGAAAGCCTATACCAAGGGAACTGAAAGCCTAAAGTGTAGCAAGTTGACAAACTAATGAAGGTTTGTTTATCAGGTTAAACAATTACTTAAGTGTAGCTATCTTTGGTTATTACACAGAACCACTTGTGGTTGTCTGCAAATTGGCTCTCTCTCTCTGTGTGTGTGTGTTTTAAACATATTTTTAAAGAGTTATATAGTTCCACATACTATTTCTTTAGAATGGTGCAAAAAGTGTGATGTTTATTATTTGTATAAGTTCTAAAGTATGCTTTTAAAATAACAGAAAAACATACCTTGCTTCATTTGCTGGGAAGGCACTAGGGTTACATCCAAGAGAAACAAAACTAGCATAAATGTGTGTGAGCTCAAATGCATTTCATATTGCATTTTAGGAGGGGTATTTGTAAAGTGTGTGCCATCTATTTAGCCCATCTATCTATGTGATAGATAAGATGCTTCTGGTTCCCCTTGAACTTTATCTTTTTCCTTCTTTGGTTTGCTGTTTTTGTAAAGAAAATGTAAGAAACCAGGTGTAAAATGTATATTGGTCTGATTTTAGCTCTGCAAAAAGTTTCTTACAAAAATATTAAATAACTAGGTATCCCAGCCACGCATTGCAGACTAACCTCTTTCTTCAACTCAGACCTCTCATTTTCAGTTTTTCCCCTCTGTTCCATTTCTTTGTTTAAATCAATTTCCAGCTATTATTAGCTAATATAAGCAACTCCTTCGCCATCAAAATTCTTCCTTCCCAGATGCAAAGGGATCTGCTCAAACATTTCTGATGTTATACTGCTTTGCCCCAGTTACCTGACACACATCACACTTTTTTTCTGATGCATTTTTTATTCTATATTCCTTTCTTTAAACCTTCAAATAGCTTTTTCAGTGATTATGCTTTCCCCTTACTGTTGAGTTATATGTAGTTATTAATTATCACATTATTTAAAAACCTGTATTCTCTGTTCCTAACCTGGTCTTTCAGTCTTTCAACATTGCCACTGTAACTGAGTCCATCCACCTTGCTGCTGTCTTCTTTTCTTTCCTTCCACCTTCCCAACATTAAAATCTTTTGTAGAAAGCAGAGTCTTCACATAATGTGTCTGAAGCACGATAATTTGAGCCTGGATATACAGTATGTGCCTTATGAGAACTCTGGATTGCTTTGTTTTCTTTTTTTGCTGTTCAATCAATTTTCAGGAGTCTTTTCCAAAGTGCTAATACCGTTCATATCTGGCTTCTTCAAAAAACAACTTTTGTTTATACCGATGTAAAAGGGGTAATAAATACCACGGGTTACACGATTTTGATCTATGTAGGTATAGAAACAACACAGTATTTGAATATTTTTCCATGGCTGCTTTACCAAATGCTAGTCAAGAGTATGTGTGTGTGTATGAAAATGTGGGTGCGTCTTATACACCAAATGTAGTCCCGCCCATCCACTGGCCGCCACCCTTTGGTCTCTGCCTCCCAGCAATTTTTCTCCTTACAGCGAACAGTCGGTTTCAGTTTCAGCTTCAGCACAGCTTGATTAGCACAGGAAGTTGATTGCCGGTTGGATGGTCCGAAGTATAAAATGCAACTTGCTTTTGGGGAGAAAAACAAGAAAAAAAAATCTACCTCTGCATCTGCTCCCCAGCAATTTTCCTCCGTGCAGCAAACAGAAAACAGCCTGTTTCAGTTTCAGTTTAGCCTGATTAGCATAAGGGGAAAAAAATCTGTCTCAACCTCCTAGCAATTTGCCTCCTTGCAGCAAACAGCCTGTGTCAGTTTCAGTTGCAGCTTCATCACAGCTTGATTAGTACAAGCAGCTGATTGTTGGTTGGATTAGCCTCCCGACCATCAGCTGTTTCAGGCTGCAGGGATTGCCATTGCCATCTCCATGCGCCCCATTTTCCACCCATTCCAATCCCTGCCACCCAAAACGGATGGAAAATGGGGCATGCTGAGGTTGAAAATGGGGCATGCTGAGGTTGAAAATGGGGCACGCAGAGGTGGCAATAGGCTATGGCAAACAGCCAAGCTGTTTGTTGCAAGGAGGTAAATTGCTGGGAGGCAGAGGCAGATTTTTTTCCCCTTAGCAAATCAGGCTAAACTGAAACTGACACAGGCTGTTTGCTGTTTCCTACAAGGAGGCAAATTGCTGGGAAGCAGAGGCAGATTGTTCCCCCTTAGCTAATCAGGCTAAACTGAAACTAAAACAGGCTGTTTTCTCTTTGCTACAAGGGGGCAAATTGCTGGGAAGCAGAGGCAGATTGTTCCCCCTTAGCTAATCAGGCTAAACTGAAACTGAAACAGGCTGTTTGACTTTTGCTGCAAGGAGGCAAATTGCTGGGAGGAAAATGCAGAGGTAGATTGTTTTCTTGTTTTC
Organism: Rhabdophis nuchalis; assembly: GCA_039707465.1. NCBI lineage: Eukaryota > Metazoa > Chordata > Lepidosauria > Squamata > Natricidae > Rhabdophis > Rhabdophis nuchalis. The sequence goes on from CM077645.1 coordinate 76,468,891, forward strand.
CTCCCCAAAAGCTAGGTGTGCTTTATACTTTGGAGCATCTTATACTCCGAAATATACAGTGCCCTTTTTTTTCTTTGCTCCTTAATGTTTATTACCAGAGTTTTCAGATCCTTTGATTTTTCTGCCATAAAGGTTGTGTCCTCAGCACAGATTATTGATGTTTCTTCCTCCAATTTTAAAACTGCACTTATCTTCTTCTTCCAGCTTCCTTTAATTTATGTGTGCCATATAGGTTAAATAAATAAGATATTTATTTATTTAGACTTATTTATTTGGAGTGTACAGCCTTCTAACACACCTTTGCCAATCCGAGGTTGGTTTGTTTCATTATACTCCCTATGTACGGTAACTTCCTGATCTGTACATATTTCTCATGAGAATACTGAGATGCTCTGGGATTCCCGATTTCTGAGCACTTTCAGCTTCAATGCATTTTTGTGATCAATGAATCACATCATGACTTTTTTGGGGAGGATTCTTTGGCATTCTCAATTATCCAGCATGCATCAGCAGTAATGTCTCATTTTCCTTGGCTTTTTCTAAAACCAACTTGAACATCTGGTATCTTTTTTTCGATTAGTGCTCTAATGTTGCATGATCCATATTTTGCTAGCATGTGAAGTTAAGGATATTATACAATAATTTGCACCCTCTGTTAAGTCCCTTTGTTAGTATTGGATTATATACTGATCTTTTCCAATTTGTTGGCCTCCATGTTGTCCTCCAAACTTGCTATATATGTATACACATAAAGGGAATTTGAGAAAAAATATTTAAAAACAAAGCAGGCACAAATTATAATATTTCTGACTGGGCATGAATATGTTTCTTCTTTAAAAACTTTCTGTTGTCATCATGATCAAATTCTACTTTGCTTTATGAATTTGTAACTGAGTAATGGTATCTTGTGGTCTGACTAGAGCATTGTATCTTGTTTTAGACTTTTTTATTTTGGGGGGACAAACTCATTTGGAAGGAGCTGTTCTTCCCTAAATAGCGGAGGGTAAGATTACCAAAGAATTTCTTTGTTTTTATTATTTGCTATGATTTATGGTGCGATAGTTGTGTGTAGTTGGTCACCAGAGCTATTTTTATTATATGAAGTTTTGACTTGTTATCACATGTTAGTGCTAGCAATATGGTTCGTCTTTTTATCTTTCTAAACGTTTCATAAATTTTCCCCCACTCTCAGGGTCCTTTTCCACTTTTAAAAATTTTGAGGACCCCAAAAGACATTTGGTTTGTGTTATATTCATCAATATTAATAATTAAAACTGGCATATTCACAGCTACCACTCCTTCTCACAATTGCAAGATGGGATTTTAATATAATATTGTATTGCAGTATTTTTCAATATAGGCAGCAAATAATTCTGATTGAGAACCTCTGAGAAGTTCTTGGGGGAATCAAGGAGTCCTAGGATCACACTTTTAAGAAACATTATTCTAAGCTATGGATCCACCAGACACTGATCTTGTCATGGGTGCAGTGCATCTACTGGTTTTTATCTTTTTACCCAAAATTAGGTCAACAGAAATTATGGGCTGCAGCAATTCTGAACCTGTTGAAATGTGACAAGATTTAAAATTTTGGTACACTCCTAATGCAGAGTTTGGCTGCTGCCAGTTCAGACCGGTTCGGATAATGCATCGAGTCTCTTGAGTAGGCAGTTTTAGAAATAACTTTTTCTAAGCTAACTAAGAAATAAACAAAAAGTGTGATTATGTGACTTGGGGGAGGAAAAAGGAAACTATATAGAAATAACGAGACTGCTGTAATTATTTAATAATGAATAAACAGAAATACCAGATCTTGGTTGAAAAAATCTAGACCTCCTCTAGATAGAAAACAAACAACTAGAGTTCCTGAACCTCTTTGTTGACAGCTGGTGGTTTTGTGAAATTTTGAAGCTTAGATGCCATCCTTCCATGACTGGACTAGGAAGGATATGGCACTAAAGTGCTGTCAGTACAGATAGTCCTCAATTTACAACAGTTCACTTAGTTACTGTTCGAACTTACAATGGCACTGAAAATGATTAATGAGCGATTTTCATAGTTACAACCGTTGTAGCATCCCTATGCTCACGTGATCAGAATTTAGATGCTTGGCAACTGGCATATATTTATGAGTCATGTGATCACCTTTTGTGACTTTCCGAAAAGCAAAGTCAGCGGGGAAGCCAGATTCATTTAACAACCATGTTAATAACTCAACAACTGCAGTGATTCACTTAACAACTGTGGCAAGAAAAGTCATACAGTGGGGCAAAACTCACGTAACAAATATTTCACTTAGCAACAAGGAATTTTGGGCTGAATTGTGGTCATAAGTCTTCTTCTACACTGCATAGTTAAGATATCTAAGAGCAAGGAAGATAGATTCACAATGATCTAAAAGTGAACTGACTTTGTGTGTCACTAAGTTTTCTATTCCATATAGAAAGTCTGTAGAGATTCTCAGTCATCCAGGTCATGGTTGTCCCAAAGGTGCTTTTTCAGGAGGCAACTGGACTTTCTTGCTCTTTTCTTTTGAAGACGTTTCACTTCTTATCCAAGAAGCTTCTTCAGCTTTGACAGGGTAGTGGGGAATGGAAGGATTTATATTCCTTCCTAATATAAATTGATATTCCTTCCTAATCCTGTCAGAGCTGAAGAAGCTTCTTGGATGAGAAGTGAAACTTCTTCAAAAGTAAAAACTAGAAAGTCCAGTTGCCTCCTGAAAAAGCACCTTTGGGGTATTTCATGTACACTTAAGGACGCTGGTCAAATGAAGAAACTAAAGGCAGTTTATTGAAGGGAATTAGTCCAATCGCTGCAATCTCCCCCATGCAATTAAAAGTGAGGGTCTTATGAGGAGCCTGCACATTCTCAGAAGGCTTCCTTCTATATATCCATAGCATATAGTTGGATCTCAGGCAATCAGAACCACAGTAGAGAGGAAGCCCATTTCATCCAGCTTGGGCCCACCTGGCAGCCAAAATCCTAGTTTATTGCCACACCCATGTGTGAAAGGAATGGGGGTGGTGGTGGTCCTATTTTAAGATTATTTTATACAATAATACAATAGCAAAGTTAGAAGGGACCTTGGAGGTCAATACAATACAATAGCAGAGTTGGAAGGGACCTTGGAGGTCATCTAGTCCAACTCCCTGCCTAGGCAGGAAGCCCTATACCATTTCCAACAAATGGCTATCCAACATCTTCTTGAAGAGTTGTAGTGTTGGGGCATTCACAACTTTTGGAGGCAAGCTGTTCCACTGATTAATTGTTCTAACTGCCAGGAAATTTATCCTCAGTTCTAAGTTGCTTCTCTCCTTGATTAGTTTCCACCCATTGCTTCTAGTCCTGCCCCCAGGTGCCTTGGAGAATAGTTTGACTCCCTCTTCTTTGTGGCACCCTCTGAGATATTGGAACACAGGTCTTCTAGTCCAGCGTTTTTCAACCACTATGCCGTGGCACACTAGTGTGCCGTGAGATATTGTCTGGTGTGCCGTGGGAAAAATTCCAATTCCAATATCAGCTTTTTGTTCAGCCAAAAAGGCCCAGGTTTCTCACTAAGTAAACAGAAATATGAACAATTATAAAATACTTTATTATTTCATAATAAAATAATTATAAAATAATTTCTTTGTGTTTATTTGATTCCTATTCAAGAGAATTACTTTATATATAGTCAATATAGGCACAGAGTTAAATTTTTTTAACATTTTCTAATGGTGGTGGTGTGCCTCGTGATTTTTTTCATGAAAAAGTGTGCCTTTGCACAAAAAAGGTTGAAATACACTGTTCTAGTCCAACCCCCTGCCTAGGCAGGAAACCCTATACCATTTCAGACAAATGGCTATCCAACATCTTCTTAAAGCCATCCAGTGTTGGAGCATTCACAACTTCTGGAGGCAATTTCTCTTCCACTGGTTAATTGTTCTAACTGTCAGGAAATTTCTCCTCAGTTCTAAGTTGCTTCTCTCCTTGATTAGTTTCCACCCATAGCTTCTTGTTCTGCCCTCAGGTGCTTTGGAGAATAAGAAACACAGAAACACTGGTGAAGGTGGCTCTTCACTCAGCAGGAAAGCTCACGCTGTTTTTTTACGGGTGGGTGGGTGGGTTGGGAAATCCTCCAGGGATTCTGCTGCTCCCCTTCCCCTCCAGCTGGGAAGGCGCGCGGTTTGTCCAGGGACGCGACTCGCGCGCTTGAGCCCGCCAGACTCGGCTGCTGTCTCCTGAAGGGGAGATGGGGAGGGGTCTTTTGGGGAGGAGACTGGACAGCCCCTTGTCTGAAATGGGATAGGGTCTCCTGCTCGAGACCCTATCTCGAGAGGGGTGGGGCTGGACTAGAAGACCTCCAAGGTCCCTTCCAGCGCTGTTTCTGATTCAGCACGCGCCTCCCCCCCCCGCCCCCGCCAAACACACTTGAGGGGGGGGAAATTAAGAAAAATAATTCCTCCAACGGCCGAAAGGTGGGAGGCATTTCATTCGAGGCAGCCCGAAAGCTGTCTCGCTCCCTCTCTCTCTCCGTGTGGTCCGCCCAGAGAGATTGGGCGGCGGGAAGCGGCGGTGCTGAGGCTAGAGGGAGCCTGTGGCCCACTGCGGAGGAGGAGGAGGAGGAAGAGGCGTGAAGGCTGGACGGCGACTCTCTTTCGCTGCCAGAGGGCTGCCGTGTGCGCGCCGACTATGCCATGAGCGGCGCCGCCGCCGCCGCCTCTTATTTAGAGCCACCAAAAACGCAGGAGAACCGAGGCGCCGCCGCCGCCGCCGCCCCCTCGCCATGCACGGGCTGTGCTACTCCCTCTGCTTGGTGGCGGCCGCTGCGGTGGGGCTTTCCAAAGGCAACAGGAATTGCCCGGACCTGGTGGTTGACAGCTGCCTCTGCACCGCCGAGCGCTCCAAGGGACCCGGACGGCAAACGCTCCGCATCAAAGTTGTCTGCAGTGGAGGCGACTTGGCGGAAACTTTGCACCCCTCCTTGCTGCCCAACCGCACCGTCTCCTTGTGAGTAAGAGAGGACGGGGTGTTTGTATATATGTATATATGTGTGCGTGCGTGTGTTGAGGGCTTAGTTTTGCCTGGAGACTCCCTGGATCGAGTCCCGGGAAGCGTTACAGGGCGGGGGCGGCGCTTTGTGCATGGTCAGAAGCCTCGTCTCCCGGTTTTTTGGGGTCTCCGATGCAGCCCAGGTTAATTCTGGCTCTTTAAAGAGCTGCGAGGGGAACCCCTCGGGTGGGATCTGATTTTCTGGAATCTGTGGATTAAGTTTTATTGGTTTCAGAGAAAACCAGTTCCAAAACGGAGGAATTACAAGGCTGCGGATCCCTTCATGTTTACACCGCCTTTTGCGGGATTTGGTGGGAGGTGGGGCGGGGGGGGATTATGGGCAGGAAATCCCTCTGTCAAGGACTTGGCTGCAGACCCCCGAACCGAGGAAACGACATAATATACTGGGTACTGAGTTTCTCAAGCCGAGCAATATACCGTATATTGTTAAAGGAAATTAGCTCTTTCTGGAAAGGGAATGGGTTTGGAGAGAAGGAAGGGCTGGAAGAGTTATACTATAACTGTTAGAGGATTCTTTTTCTTCCAAAACCTGAAAAGGCTAGTTTGAGGATTATGTTTAAAAGTTTGATTCCTCAAATGTTAACTTTCCAGTTGAGGAAAGACAAACTCACCTATGGTGGGGATGCCCAACAGATATGTTGTGTACTCTTGGAAATACCACACCTTTTTCCTCCTGCAAAAGAAGAGTGACAGAGTGACAGGAAGCAATACTTTGGGGATCTTTTGGTGTGGAAGGAGGCATGAATAGATTATATTCTGATATTACCTTTCATAAATAGAAATCATCCTGGAAGGATAAGGTCTGATTCTTGAATGCAGCCCCCTCCCCCCATTGTACAATAGAAACCTGAATTTTCTTTCTTTGGGAACTTTTGCTGGCATTTTATTTGTTTGGAGGGGGAGTAGTGTAAACTGGAAAGTAAATTATGCAATACCTTGCCCAGTGGTTTTCAAATAATATTCCCATGCTTTGGTTTATATCAATTGAAATATCTTTATACCTGACTGAGGATAATTTCATAAAGATATAGCCACAAATATTCTGAATATTTGGATTTGAGAAATGATCTATTCTCCATACATTCGATGCTAATTTTAACTGTTCAGAGTTACAAAAATCTCCATTCCCTGCCTCCAATCTAATGCAATGTTAAAAATATGTTTTGAGTGAGTTCCTGTTACATAAAGTAAAATTGATGTGTCTGTTTGTATGCAAATTTACTTAGATGTCATCATTGAAACCAATAGGAATAATATGCAAATACCATTAAACATGGACTGTAGATTAGCAAACTGATCTGATTAACAATAACAAATAAGTTTGAGTGTTTTAAAATGCAAAGTATCTGGTTTATACTGTATAAACTTTATTCTTACAGCCTGATGTATAGTTTATTTAAAACAGTGTTGAATGTAATTGATTGTATCATTTTTTTCTCTAAATTCATCCAACGTCCAGTACTATTGAGTGTAATTGTTGACAACTCTTGCTGTGAAAATTTCCAGTCTTTGCTGAACTTTATTCTTAAACTTGACACTTTTCAGAGAGACAACTGAAAAAAAGAGAGTAATTTACAACATCTGTGGAGCTTGTGCTTGGAAAATACAGATGTGTTCTGTGTTCTGTTACTTAAACTTTGGCTTGCTCTATCTATTCTTACTATTCTTCTGGGAATCTCTCATTAAGTTATAAATGTGCCAACTTCATTTTGATCGGAACTTTTCTGAAACAATCCAGCCAACATCATAAAACTGATGTAATTACTGGTGTAATAAATTTAAAGATACAGTGCTAAAATGTACATGTGAGTATGAAATATATTCAGAAGAACTGGCATGTGTAGGATCATAGACATTACTTGGGAGCAAGTCATATTCAACATACTGATCTTTCAGTAAATATCCATTGGACTATATACAGTAGTCTGTTCTTCTTTTAGGGGTTATTAAAAACTACCTCCGCATGTTCTTGTTTTTTTGTGCTCTCCATCCTTGAGTTATTCTGTGAAATTTGTGGAGATTGTGAATTCACACTACACAGATGTGAAATCTGTCTCCACTGCTGATCCCAATCCTTTTTCCTGCCTTTGTTAAGTCACTTCCGCTCAAGATAATTAGTGACAAAACCTAACAGATTTATACTATACCATGATGCTGCCTTTGGATAGTGCTTTAATAAGGAGGCTGAATACCAGTTTAATATACTTGTCTTGGACTGCTTATGAGATGAAGGCAATAATATAGGACATGGCAGAAACAATAACAATTACCATGGTTAGATGCAAATAGGGAAAATTATATTCCTTATTCAAATATGATGGATTCGTTTTGGCAGATTGCATCATAGTTGTAAACAATGTTTTCTTGAAAGTAAAATACATTAATTTGGAATGTAGATTTAAGCATATTATTAAATGTGTACCCTTTTATACACAGCCGCTTAATGCAGAATGATCTGATTTAAACTTTTTCTCATAACTGTTTCATATTAATTGAACTGGTAGAATAAATGAAGCCAATAATAATATACATTTGCTAACTTATAATCCTATTCGCGGTACTATAATTACATAAACACAGTTTTCAAAAGGTTGTTGGCATACGAAAAAGATCAAATATGTACCATACTGAACAATGATTTCTGTTTGGAAGGAAATCCCATTGAATGTTTATTTCCAGGTAAGTACAGAATTTCAGCTTAACAGTACATTTCAACATTAAACTTTTAAACTACTTTCCTATTTTGAACATTTATTTTGCTTTTGATTATTACTTATAAGTAATCAAGTTAAATGAAATTGCTCTTACAATATTTTAAAAAGTTGCTCAAGGAAAATATTAAATAAATAAAATTAAAAGAAAATGCTTTTTTCAGTAGATGAATAATTCAGATGACAGATTGATTGAAAGTGTCAAATACTTGCTGCAAAGAATGAGGTTTTGGTTAATCAGATTACATGGTGTGACATTTTGCCAGCTGCAGAAATTGGTGATAAAAAGTTTATGGAAGACCTGGGAGCAAATATTTTTGTGAAGATACTGGCTGTTTACTTCTGCTTTATTTTCCCTCAGAGAAGAGGCTTCAGTGAATGGAACATAATGTTTCAAATGATTTCAACATTTTACATAATTGAAAAAAATTATCCAGTGATAAGTCATTAAGGCAATTATGATCACAAATATTTTTTCATGGATATTTAAACAGAAATTAGAATTTTCAAAGAGCACGTTTATGACGAGATAGATTTATCTGATATATGTATGGATGCCTGAGCCATTTCCAAGATATTATAGACTGATTATATGTTATATGTTGCAGACAGATATATTCTTGTATGATAAATGATTGAGAAATGGGAATAAAAGTATTCCCACTTTGTTCTGGAGAGTTATCATTGCCCTGGAAAATAACATTACTATTAATTAAAATATACGCATCTATTTAAGATTGTATTGGATGGTACATTTAGCTATACTTTCCACAACCTATAGTGAATTGACCCAGTTGGAATACTGGAGGAAAATAACTCTTGTTTCAACTTTTGTTGAAATTGTAGTTGATACACACAATAGAATTAAGGATAATTGCTGTTAGAGGATTTGTAGATTCTGGCTATTTTTTGGTGTTTGGGTGTCAAGCGGGAATTTCTCAACCTTGATTTGTATGAACAGATTTTAGAAATTGTACATTTTGGGATGGTCTAAGTGAGGTTCACATAAATTAATGAAGTGAACTGGCAGTTGAATTCAACTGAGACGATTAAGCAGCTGCTCTTAATGCCTTCTTGATGTGTAAAAGGGAACTTTGTTTAAAATATTCTCCATGCATGCCATTCTGACTAATAATTCATGTTCCTAGGAATGAGAACTCTACAATTTTAGCTCTTTGGTTAAAAAAAAACACACCACATTTTGATTTATATTCAAAAAACAGTACTGTAGTGTATGCAGTACTTCCCACTTCAATGTTAAATGAATAGTATGTCACTAAATGATTAGAGGTAGACTTTAACTTACTTGTCACCAAATGTATCAAGATAATTGAGGTATTACAAAATATTGAAATACAACACCAGTTATTTTTATCACTGGTAAAATAAATACCTGGGAGATTCTGAGTTTACTGCCTAGGTAGGACAACCATCATTAGAAAAAAGGATGAATTCCAGATCAAATCCTACAGGCGTAAGCTTTGCTAGTATCTTATTTGCAAAATATGTTGCATATTTATTTATTTATTTTGCTAGGCATTCAGCAAAACAAAGCAATGTTATATGTATTAACTCCATTAGTACAACAAGACTATTCTTGATTAATACAGTTTATTAGAGATTAACTATGATGACATAAAATCTCATTGATTTAATTTGTAAATTTACTCTGGTTTGCTAATTTGCTCGGTTTTGAAGACCATGCTCTTACTTAAATAATCCTTTACTGATTTGCAGAATCATGCTATATTAGTTCATTCATGACAGTTGATTCCTATAATTTTTTTTCTGCAATGGTTCAAGGTTTTTATTTAGAGCTATTATACAGTTTTTAAAATGAAATCTGAATTAGAAATAAGCTTCTTGCCTAAGCATAAAATCAGTCTTTTAAAACTGCTTTGATTATATAGTATTTCTGTTCTATACCATTCATTGATTTGTTGAGTGTGAAAGTAATTGCAATGTGATAAAAATGCATATCCATATGATTTTATGATAATGTAAGTGGCTCTGAATAAAAAAAAATCAAAAGAATTCCACATTCTATAACTTCTAAATATTTATCAGTACTATAACTACTACTAATTTGGTGCCATTTGGGCTTTAACATTTTCTACTCTAAATTTATTTCCCTTTTTGCAATAATTTATTTTTTCTTCTGCTGGAATACAATCTTATATTAGCTCCACATCTGTAAAGCATTTAGTCTTGAAGTTTATTATCATTGAGTTGATAAATTTAGTCATGCAAGATAGTTTGTTAATTTACTTCCCAAATTGGTATAATTTTTGAGTGTTCTTTTCACCTTATACAAATGCATGTTCAATTTTATGACCACAGTCATACATAGTTCAGAACTATTCTTCTAAATGTACTGTATATATCTGTAAACAGTATGTTATCTTAAGATAGTTACACTTTTTCCCTTTTTCACTGTAATGCTGCAAGTTGATATTTTGCTGTGTCTTAGTTTGAGTTAGTTCAGAGCTTTTTATGAGGATATACCTATACATACACACACACGCACACACACACACACATACTGTGTATACATACACACACAGACACACTCACTTGTCACACACTTGATTCTGAAGAAAGTTTAACAAAGAAAGTTACAGAACTTTTTCTCTTGTGGAGCTTTTTCTTGACAAATTTTAAGAAATGGCTTTTAGTTATCTCCAAATCATACTTTATAATACATATAATTAAAAACAGGAGGAAGCCTATATACAGATGATTATACAGGATAAATTTGTTTTTTTCCTTGTGGCAATGAAATATCAGCATTAGCCATGCTTTAGCAATACATCTTTTTAAATTTCATATTTTTTTTAGTTTTTCTGTTGGTATATGGTATATAGTAAAAAGCAGAAGCAAAAACAAAGGACCTATCGGGATGTTTAATTCATAATAGCATCACTCAGACCTCTTTTACATACGGAAATGACTAGAATACTAGAATACTTCTGATTTAGAAAGTGAGTTTGAACATTCATTAGGAATAAGGAATTTCCCCCCCCCCCCCACCCTAAATTTGTTTTTCTCATATCATCTACTATTTCCTTCTCTGGAAATGCTAATTTATATTTCTGATTGTTGTTATTACATGTAACCCTTGCAAGTGATCCTTGGAATTCTCTGACGTACAGCTAGTCTTTGACATACAACAGTTCGTTTAGTGACTGTTAGTTACAATGGCCCTGAAAAAGTGAGTTATGGCTCTCTTTTACAGAGTTATGACAGTTGCTGCATCCCCATAGACATGTGATCAAAATCCAGACACTTAGTAACTGACTCATATTTATGATGGTTGTTTTAGTTTAGTTTATTTTCAATTTATATACTGCCCTTTTCACCAAAAAGGGACTCAAGGCGGTGCACAGAAAGATAAAACCCCACAATATACAAAATTTAAAAAACAATTAAACCCATACAGCTGTGCTAAAATTGAATAAATAGTTAAAACCATAAATAACAAATTAAAATAGTCCCTAATCTATGTCAGGCCGGCAAGACGAAAGAAATGAGCTTTTACCATCCGACGGAAGAGTCGTAGGTCCGTGATGGTACGGATATCGGGGGGAGGTCGTTCCAGAGTGTCGGACCTGCCACAGAGAAGGCTCTTCCCCTAGGGGTCACCAGTCGGCAAAGACCGGCTGACGGCACCCTGAGAAGGCCAACTCTGTGAGAGCGGACAGGTCGAAGGGAGGAATGTGGTAGGAGGCGGTCTCTCAAGTAACCAGGACCCGAGCCATGGAGCGCTTTGAAGATGGTAACTATGACCTTGAAGCGCACCCGGAAGACCACAGGCAGCCAGTGCAGCTCGCGCAGGAGAGGTGTTACATGGGAGTAACGAGAGACTCCCAGAATCCCCCACGCGGCTGCATTCTGCACTAGCTGGAGCCTCCGGGTGCACCTCAGGGGGAGCCCCATGTAGAGGGCGTTGCAGTAGTCTAGGCGGGAAATAGGTTGTGATGTCTCAGCTTCAAGTGATCACCTTTTGTGACCTTCTGACAAGCAAAGCCAATGGGGAAGCCAGGTTCATTTTACAACTGTTATCATTAACTTAAGAACTGCAGTGATTCATTTAACAACGGTGGCAAGAAAGGTCATAAAATGAGTAAAAATTCACTTACCAAATGTCTTACTTAGAAATAAAATCTTGGGCTCAATTATCAGTTGATTATTATCAGTATAATAATGTTAGGGATCTCCTAGAGAACCTTTATTTTATTTTTGTTAGATGCATTAGTATTCTTACTTCTTCTGACTCTTGAAATCTACCCTGTGTTTCCTTGTCTTCTTCTGAAGTAGAGGTTCAGTCCACTCTATGCTTTAACCAAAGCTCTTTTGACTGACCAGCTGTCTTGAGGTCATTTAAATGTCTAATACTAAACTGATTTGGTTTAGACAACCTTCTGCTATTAAACTGTCTCCTTCACCTACTTGCTAGTGAAGCACAGAGAATTTCCTTTTCCTCAGCATGTAGGTGGAAAAGGTCAGGGGCACAGGCTTTCTATTGAAGCATGTTATTTCCTAATAAACTTTATTTCTCTTTTTGGACCTAAAAGTCTGTCTTTAGTTAACAGGCTTGGTTTTGTTCATCAAGTATGAGTGAATATGGATATAATGAAATGCAGGATTCCAAAATAGGAGGAGGAAGGAGAGTTATGTATGTTTTCTACCTTGAGTTATTTATAAAAGAAATAAAGGCAGGAAAAAAATTGAATGAATAATAAATAAATAAATAATTACAAATTTGATTTGATTTTGATTTTATTTATATTTATATCCCGCCCTTCTCCGCAGAGGACCCAGGGCGGCGCACAGGAAATTTAAAAAACATACAGAATACAAAAATAAATACATAATTTAAAATATAGATTAAACTGTCTTATCCTATGCTAAAAACCAAATTTTTAAAATTCCCAATTTAAAACTGTCTAAAAAGTCCCCATGGGAGGTTAGGCTAGGCCGGCTTGTTTGAACAGGTATGTCTTTAGACATTGGCGGAAGAGGCGGAGGTCGGTGATGGTGCGTAATTCGGGGGGTAGGTCGTTCCAAAGGGCTGGGCCCGCCACAGAGAAGGCTCTTCCCCTGGGTGTCGCCAGTCGGCATTGTCTGGCCGACGGCACCCTGAGAAGGCCCTCTCTGTGGGAGCGTATCGGTCTAAGGGATGTATGGGGCAGGAGGCGGTCTCGCATATAACTTTTTCTATACATTTGAATATAATATGAAGATGTGCTGGATATTGTTTTGTTCTGATATTATATTATTAGGAGTTGATCCATTCATAGATAATAAAGTAATAGATGAATATCCTTGATCACTAAATCCATTTCATTTAGACTAAAATAAAATGGAATCAGTGATCAAGGACATAGATAGATATTTTTCGTTATTTTATGCACAAAGTTGGAAGAATAATGAAATACCCACAAAAGTAGATTAGATGGAGCATGTGGAAATGGCTAAATTGAAGACTTTGATCAGGGAAAAATGATAAAGACCTTTTAAAAAGATTGGAAGCCTTATATGGACTTTTTATTGAAAGAAGAAAAGACTAAACTGATGATTTATGGATTTGGGGGTTAAAAAGGGTTAAGGAGCGAGGGGAAAGAGTAAGATGGAAATTATTCAATGGAGAGATGTGAAGAAATCAAAATTCTTTATTTCTTTTTTACTTTTTTATTGTTTCTTATTTTTTTTATTCTTTTCATTGTTTGCTTCTGTTGTATTCTGAAATTCTAATCAAATATTTTTAAAGGACATTTATCAATATTTATGAACTTTGCACTTTCTAACTGGGTGAATGACTTCTAAAAAAAGTAAATAATAATCCTTTGAATGTATGCAGTGTGGGAGGGTCTTTTAAATTCTATTTAATGGCTAAAAATCCTTCACATTCACTGAAGTGGTGGGCCCTTTGTATAAAGGCTTCTTTTGTGGTGTTTCAGCAGGTGGCAGCACCTGGTTAAATTTATCAGACCTTTAATGCTAAGCACCACTTGGTACTTGGATGGGAGGGTATCAAAATATCAGGGCTATAGGCAACCCTGGGAAGTTTTAAAATAATCTTGGAGGAGGAATGATGATCCATTTGTATATCATTTCCAAGGAAAATGGAACTCAGTTTGACCACATTTATATATATATAGTGTATACTTCCTGGATGACTAGTGAACCATGCTGCAATTATAAGGAGAGTGGTTATAAACTCTATTTTCATCATCCTTTTTTCCTCAGTTGCTATGAATTAGGTCAATATTATCCTGCTCCATATTGCAGAACAAAAGGGTTGATTGTCTGAATTCCTTTCCTTCACTTTCTTTTATGAACACATATTTGTTAATCATAGTTTGTATTCTCAGTATTTTGGCCACATTCAGTGCTCCCAAATTTATTGCTTCAATAATTTTGTTCATTTGTACTACACTTGGATACTTTCTGCATTAGTAATTTCCTTTAAATGTCTGATCCACCCCACCCCCCTTCCAGTTCTGGTTTTTAAATGGGCTGATGTGCTGAAGCTTCTTATCTTGAGGCATCTTGTTTCTTTCCTTATTTAATCAGGATATGTCTTAATATAATGGTTAGACTGCAGCTCTGTTCTTAGTAAGGATGCCATTTATGAAACAATTGCAGCTGCCTTAGTTTTGCTAAGTCTCCTAGCTGAAATGATCAACTGCTGTGTCAATTTGGGATGGGAAATAAAGGGGAAGGGTCACTGACCCTTCAATTCCTTCACCCATATATGGCCTATCCCATAATAGGAACACAGGAAGTATAGCATACTTCTAAACATGCGTTCAAACAATGTAAAGCAAGGATTCTCTCCTTCCCAGGAAATATATTTATGGTGAAACAGGAAAGTCAGCCTTTCTGTATGTACATACAAGGTTCAGTGAAATATACTTCTGTACTGTGGCTGCAATTCAATTGGCTCCATTTTCCACAGCCTAACAATTTTACTTAATTAGACTGGAACAATCAGAAATAAACTATTTGTAATTATGATTCTTATGGCTATTAAATCTGGAGTAGTTTGCCAAAGCTACTTTATGGCACATTAAAAACAAAATAATTTTCAAACATATAATACATTTATTTATTGGATAATAATTGTTATTTATTGGTCATAGGATTCATTTTAAAAATGCACTTACTTTGCTAAATTGACCCAGGTCATGTAACAGCGATGTTAAAACAACCCCCGAATAAGAAAATTAATAAAATATTAGTAAAAATCAGTAAGACCAGTAATATCAGAACTAACTACAGGTAGCCTTCATGACTATAATCATGACAGGTAACTTAGTTGTTAAGTGAAACCACAACTGTATTTATAATCTTCAACTTTTCTTTGCTTTACAGACCTGCAAAGGTTGTAATTGCAAGGATTGCTCACAAAATTACTTTTTCTTCACTAACTGCAAATGTTCGCTAAATGAAATAATTACATAAGATCCATGCACATTTGTTACAGTGGACACTAGATTTATTCATCAATACTTGATTAAAGAAAGTTGTAGTTTGAAGCAGACAGGTAATATCCCACATTTTGAATTATACATCTCCAAAACCAGAAGAGCTGTAACATGCGCTGTATAGGTAGTCCTTGACTTACAACAGTTTATTTAATGACCGTTCAAAGTTACAAAAAAGTGACTTATGACTGTTTTTCACAGTTACGATCTTTGCAGCATTCCCAGGATCATGTGATCAAAATTCAAAAACTAGATCACTGGTTCATATTTATGACTGTTGCTGTGTCCCAACATCATGTGATCCACTTTTGCCACCTGACAGACAAAGTGATGGAGAAGGCAGATTCACTTAACAACTGGGTTATTAACTTCTTAACTGCAGTGATTCACTTAATAACAGAAGCAAGAAAAGTTGTAAAATGGGGAAGTGAAGTAAAAGTGCCAGTGAATCAGGCTCAGTAGGAACAGAACTCAAACTGAATGTATACTGTTTCTGAAGTTAAATGTAGATCAAATGAGTAGTGATGTGGCAGACTTTAGTGTATATATTTATAATAACATCTAACAACTCTCCTATTTAATCTAGTTTTTAATATTTTGATTACAAGCATGTCCTTTCTATACTCAGTTTACTGCTTTTTGAAAGCAATATTGGGTATTATCTGTGGTATTATAATTGCAACCTAATCTCTGCAGTAGATTCTTTGTTTATGTGGGTAAGTATAAGGCAGAATCATGGATGTAGGAATTTGTTTGTTTATTTATTTGTTTGTTTCTTTGTTCTTCCATCTTTATTATGTTACAAATAGGTTAAGGGGGTAAACATATCTAGTACACATTTTTCCTCACAACAATCTATGAGTTGAGTTGGGCTGAGAAAGAAAAAGACTGTCCCAAAGTCATCTAGTTGGCGTTCATGGCTGGGACTTGCAGTGTCTTGGTTTCTTGTCTTGTGCCTTAACCACTAGGCCAAACTAGCTTTAATTATCTTATTTAATTTTAATAATGAGATTTCTTCTTCTGTCCTGTGGACTAGAAAGAATAGTGGCATTGGCAGCAGAGACGGAAACAGAGTGTTGGAAGCAACTACCAGTATGTCTAGTATCGTGAAATCAGGAAGGCTGGTGTATGTGCTGATTTACTGATACTGTTGGATAAATAAATAAAAGTGGAAGCTGCTCTCACTCAAGAGGGTGAAGAAAGGATAGTATGGCTAATTTGTAAAAATTGTGAACACTTAAAACAAAAGGAATTTAAAACATCTGCTTTTCCTATGTGTGCTAACAGCTATAGAGTATTAGAGAAACAATGCCAACATCAGGTTTGATTTGTCTGCAGCATTCTGAATTACACAGCTAAGCAGAATACTAATTTAAAGTACTGACAACAATATTTTAAGTCACAGGACACACTGGAAAAAATTGGAAACAATTTGAAACACCTGGCTCATTCATCTGACAATGTGTAAACTATTATGAGAGCATTTCAGAGCAAGCTTTGCTGCCAAAATTCAGTAGCAGAGATAGCATTTTGGACTGCAGACAATTAAAGGATCTGTTGATTCCTGGATACTTTTTTCTTTTGCTTCTGCCACAGCAAAGTCTTTCCAGAATCTATCTCTTCTGATTTCCCTTCTCTACATTTAAATTGTGTAAGTTTTAATATACGGACTTGTTTGTATTGTTTTAATTGACAGATTTTATATGCATTTTCTTAATAACTATCCTTTTCTAAACATTTTTCCAGAGAAAATTAAATTCTTAATGCATACATTTATATTTATAGTGTGCAAATGCAAGCATATATTTATTGCAAACCTCCTCTTAAAACTGCATTTCAGATTCTGAGACATAATAAGAAGGGTGAAATAGAAACAGTTAATAATTTAAAAGCTTCTAGGCCTTTTGGCGAAGATCAAATGTAGCATCAAGCCAACTTAAAAACAAGTCCAGAATCATCATCTAACCATGTAGCTTCCAACTATATATAAAATGGATAAAAAAGAAAGTAATATTTGGCAGGACATCACATTTTTGTTACAAAGATCTTGATAGATTGGAATGTTTTATAATGCTTAAGACATTTTTTGGGGGGTCTCATTTATTTTACTTTTAGACTCTCTTGGTTTTTTTCCCATTCCCTGCTTTTTGTAACATCTCGGCTGATGATAATATCCCAAAAAAACTGATAAGCTTGCATGGTCTTTTATGCTGCATTAATTAATAAATTAATTGGATTTCTTTGCTGCCCATCTTGTAGTAAACAACTCTGGGTGGCTTCCAGGATTAAAAACCTAGCAAACAAATATATTTAAAACAGTAAACATAGAAACCCCAATCAAGATATAGTTAAAAAATGGAAAGGGGTGGTGGTGGAAATAGGGTGCTGATGTTTCCCCATTAGGGCCCCAAGCCATCTGGCAGAACCAGGTCTTCAGGTTCCTACAAAAGGATAGAAGGGTAGGAGCTACTCTCATGGGGCTAGTGGGGTGGTATTGATGTTAAAATGATCCAAAATTCAGGAGCCACGGCAGAGAAGGCCCTTCTCCTGGATCCCGCCAGCTGAAATTCCTTGACTGATGGAGCTCGTACCCTGGCATAGGTGGGGGCGAGCCAATCCAGTGAGAGACAGTTCCTCAGGTAGCCTGGACCTATGCCATGCAGTTGATCCTAATAGCTCATAAAGTCATCATCAAACTATGAACGTCACGTTTTTAAAAACTCATTTATTGCAATTTCAATTAGTACTGAAATGGATTCAAGAGAAACTTACCTTAAAACATTGTTATATTAAATAACATTTTGCTAAATAAATCTAAAAACTAGCACATGAGGAAATATAACCAAATCTGAGAATGATCTGTTCAGATCATGTTAAATGGAACCTCCATAAACCTCATGAGTAGATCCTACTCATTCGTTGCTTCTGTTTCTGAGGGCAAAGATAGGCACACAATGCTTTCCTATCGTCTGTGAGAAAGCAAAAAAGTGTACTAGTATAAAGTGTGTTGTCCTAATTACCAATCCCCCCCCCCTCCTGTTGCTGCCTAGAGATGGAGAGAAATTAGCTGCTGGATGAAGAAGAGCTGAAGAAGCTTCTTGGATGAGAAGTAAAACATCTTCAAAGAAAAACCAGAAAGTCCAGTTTCCTCTTGAACAACCACTTTTGGGACAACCATGACCTGGATGACTGAGAATCTCCACAAAGTTTTAGCTATGCACTTATTCCCTTCTAGGGGCCAAACCAAATGACTTTTTGGTGGAGTGGGATGTGCCAGGCATGTTTCCTTCAAATATGTTGTCATCTGAAAGAGCATTTCTTTTCTGAAAGGCTCAGAGCCAATATATGGGTATAATAATACCTGGGAATTAAATGACACAAGGGTCACTGGACTCTGGGCTCCCAAAAGATTTGTTTTGCATTACAATTCAGTGGATATTGACTAAAGCTGCAGTTTGGAACATACATATTTTGGGGGGAACAAACTTGTTGAAAATAGTGGGCCAGCCTGCAATTCATAATGAGCCATAAGGCTGTCTCCCAGCCTAACACCCATACCCATACTACAAGACTTCGATTCACTAGTCCTCTTTCTTCTGAAATCATTTGATGTTTAACTAGTTCCATAGAAACTTGGGGAGAAAGTTCCATTTTAATCACATCATTCTACCATTGCCAACAATTGCAGCACTCCACTCCACTTTCTTTCCTGGAATTGTTCAATTCTTTGCAAACTCATTCTTTTGGAATTTTGGCTCAAAAGAGCTTGTGATATGAAGTAAAGGGAATGCATGGCAGATAATCAGTCTGTTCAGAGTGTTGGAAAGCAGTTTTGGCCAAGTGTAGATACATTTCTGCTGTATACTGGTCTTCCGAACAGGTAGCCCTGGGTTGTTTTTTTTTAATTCTGTTTTAGAAGTGCAATAAACCTGTGTTTATATGAAGCCCATGCAAGATCTGACAATCATTGTGAAATGTGCCAGGCAGGCATTATATCCGCCATGAAAGAAGATGGATAACAAGCAATACGATGATTTTTAATCCACTGTAATTCTGAAAAAAAAAGTTTGATAAGTATTTCTTCCTTTTAATAGTATTTTAGGGAGGCTTAAGGAGCTGTCCACATATTTATGGACAATTCAATACTTTAAAATTAGATAATACGGATCAATTGCAACATTTTCTAAAAAATTTTTCCCAAGCTTCAATTCCTTCTGAATTCTAGCTGTGTGGCTTCATACAAAATGCGGGACTAAAACTCACAGTCCCCCAGTTTCTAGTCTAGAACAGGGGTCCCCAACCTTTGCAACTTTAAGTCTGAAGAACTTCAGCTCCCAGACTTCTCCAGCCAGCTTTGCTGGCTGGAGAAGTCTGGGAGCTGAAGTCCTTCAGACTTAAAGTTGCAAAGGTTGGGGACCCCTGGTCTAGAAGATAAATTGGATCAATTTCAACATTTTCTGAAAAAAACCCCAAGCTTTAATTTCTTCTGAATTCTAGCCTTGAGACTTCATATACAATGTGGGACTAAAATTCAAATTCCCCCAGGTTCTAGTCTAGAAGCTGCTTTAACTGCTACATCAAAGTGGTTTCTGCCCCTTTTACTTTATATTAATTTACTTTCTAGTATCATATGTTTAAAAAAAACTTGCAGGAAAATTTCATAACATTTGACCTTCAATAAAAATGTTATTTGAACAACTTTATTTATACTAATTTGAGTTATTTCTATAACCTATGCTCTTTGTGTAAAGGTGCTTACATGCTACTCTAGGAAGTTTAGTGCTCCATTTTTAGATGGGTGGTTTTTTAAACTTCTGTCATCTCCTTCAGATTCAGGGCAATCACTAAACATGACGGTAAGATAAGAAACCCGAGGATGCCCGAAGGCATTTTGATTTAAGTGAAGCTACAGCTTGAAAATTGCTCCCTGGCCTTAGCAATCATCAGATACAATTCTCTAACTATTTATTCTTCCTGAAACATGTGAAAAATTCTATTGACTTAATTTAAATGCCGCATATGCTGATTAAAAATGCAGTTTCAAAGAAAATAAGTGTAATTTGCCTTCCAGTACTAAAAAAAAACATTTTAAGCAAAATTTGAGATATTAATAGGCACTCTGAAAGAGAAAACAGCTTGATTTTTTTTTAAAAAATAGACTTTTTTCTGAAAAGAGATTAACAACTGAATATCAAAGCCTTACTATTTCTAATGCTGCTATTATTTAATACTGAGATACTAAATAGAAAGTTTAATATATATTTTGAAAGAATCAATATCTATTACGGTTTAACCTGGTTTATGATACTGTAGTTATACATTTTTCAGATGCTTCAATATGGGGAAAACCTTTAAAAACATTTTCAGTAGCTTATATAAGAATTAACATAGAGATTGTTGTAAATCTGTCAATCTTTCAATCATAATGTTCTAAACATATTTATTATTTTACATTACTATTTAAATATGAATTTAAGTTAGAAAGTTATAATAAATTGAGAAAAAAGGAGCCCCCATCCTCTGTTGGTTTTAATGTCTGATTTTAACTTTGTTTTAACTGCATATGTAACTGCAAGGCTCCCAGAACTACGTTGTGGTAAGATGGGTGGCCAATAAATTTTATAAATAATAATAACAAATAATAAATATAATATTTAGAAATATATTCATAATCTGCAGCAACCATTTGATAGAAGTATTTATTTTTACAAAAATAAAATAATTATAGCTGAGAGGCAATATATTACCCTATGATCTGAAAATCCATGAATTTTATTAAATAGCCTATTAATTTATTCAGATTGTTACTGTGATAATCTGCATTATTTTGAGCTATGCTTGTCACATTTCATTATCCATGCCTCAGTCTATGTTGGTTGCGTCACATATATTTTTTCTTAGAACTTTAGTTGTTCAATATTTTATTATATATATATTTAATAGACCAGTGGAAAAATCTATAATAAAGTGTAAAGTAATGCTTTTCTTAATAGCAAGAAAGTAAAAAAAACTGGCAAGAAAGAGTAATTTAGCTTTGCATTTTTAATGAAATGGAGAATAAGAGACAAATCAAGTTAATAAAGTAAGAATTAGGGTTAATGCAATTATTTGTTTTTATATCTAGCACTGCAGTTATTAGAATTATGTGCTTCAGTTCTAATTATCTTTAATGTTCATCTTGTTAATTTGCTCTATGCATCATTTTATGTTAGCCAATGTAAAACAGACCTCTTCAGTCTAAGACTTAGGTAATCTTCTATGAAATTATACCATGTCTAACTAGTCAAAATTACTTTACTCCTGAAGGAAAATTAATATATGTTTCTGAATCAGGGCTCGTCACTGAATGTGTAACAAATTGTCTTTGTTTTTTTTTATTTTTAATAATAATTTTTGATTTTGTTTAAATAGAAAAAACTCAAATCATGGAAAGGAAGAAGTAGAAGAGGAATCAAAGTGTAAATTA
This sequence comes from Rhabdophis nuchalis, assembly GCA_039707465.1. Lineage (NCBI taxonomy): Eukaryota > Metazoa > Chordata > Lepidosauria > Squamata > Natricidae > Rhabdophis > Rhabdophis nuchalis. The sequence continues at coordinate 76,490,613 of CM077645.1, forward strand.
GGGTTGTGTGAAGATAAGAGATACCAAGGGCCCCCCAAACATGGAGATAACAGAAGTTTTAGGACAGGATTGCTGAATTCTAGTTGAATGCTAGTTGGTTGCATATTTTATTATTTTTATTTTTTCTGTTACATTTATTTCCTCTAAGCCAGGAACTATAGTTTCCTGTAATGAGATTTTTTATATTATCTAAGGAAGTTGAATGGCTAAATTCTAAAATGATCTATTTTGAGTTCGAAGGCACCTATTTCCAATATTAGTGTATTGAATATATTAATTCAGTCACATTGCTTTATGTATAAAATATGTTGAATAGTTGAAACTTTAAAAAGTATACCAGGATAAAGACATGTCCAGTGAAGACTCATTATATATAGACAAATGTTCTGACTCCCTCCGTACTAATGACTAAACTGACTGCTTCTTGGCTGCTTGCCCGAACTGACCTTGAACAGACCTGACGAAAGAATACACACTACGACTTGAGACAAGGAAGATCCGACTGCAAATTATGCGTTGTTCTCTGCAACCAGTTCCTTAACAGAGGCTTCCTTTTAAAGCCTCTTGGGAGGGGCCAGTCATTAGGCAGCTGAGACTAATTACCTCCTCCGGGTTCGTCTCTCTTGTAACTGACGCTGCCTTCGTTCAATTCTTCTTAGCCTGACATCAGGGACAAACTGGGTTTGATCCTCCCCACTACTCCAAGCCCCAGGTGCCTCCTGATGACTAGCCAGGCTCTCTGCTCTCTCACTCTCGCCCTCCTCCTCCAGAGCAGACTCATAGGACTCCTCACTAGAGGAGTCCATCAGCAGCTCATCCGGAGCTGGCTGTGCCACAACAGATAAAGCTCTTCGAAATCTGTCCAGATGCTTAGTAATATTGTTATAGGCTTTATCCATTTTTGATATACTGCATCTTCTATTAAAAGGATATAAAATGGCATGAACATGTAATATCCTTTAACTGGTTTAAAGACTTAACATTCCAAAGCATTATAGAAAGAAAAGCCCTTCACTTTGATTTAACATTTATGGAAATGTTAGATTCTTCTGATAGAAGTCTCGTGTGATTGAAAAAATAGTAACTTCAGTATTTATTTGTTTGGTGAATTTCCCCTCTTCAATTATAACATCAGTTGTGAAATAAGCAATGTAATATTAGCTTAACTAAATAGATATGCAAAACCAATTTGAACCAGCCTGAATTTAAAACATCCCATTTAGAATTTGAAATACTCCAAAATGTTTTATTTCAAGCTCCTGTTTTGTGCTTGGAACAGTAGTTTCTACTCAAGAGCAAGTGTTTTGAATTTGAAATGTATTGCAATTACCGATTTAAATTGCAAATTCTTAGTAAGAACGTGATTCCATACTTTGGTTTTGCGTTGTGTACTTTGTACGTGGGTCTGTCTGTGTGTGCAAGCTATTTCTAGGGTTGTAATAGAGGACTTGGCCCAAAGTCACCTAGCTGGCTTTGTGCCTAAGATAGGGCTAGAATTCATGGTCTCCAGGCTTATAGCCTGGAGCTTTAACCATTACACAGAACTGACATTCATTTGTATGCTATATACCTACATATATATTCCCTTTACATTTCAAAATTGCAATATTTTTGTTGTTTGTTTTGAATATGCAAAAATTGGGCACATGAGGTTTGGTGTAAATGATAAAATTTTGGTAGACTCTCCAGGAAATGTAACACATTGTACATTCCCTAATAGGTTGACGAGCACATTACTGTACAACCAATAAATAATCAGGCTAAATTTTAACTATAACAAGGACCACTGATTTGTTTATTTTCTTGTTAAAGATTGTAAGACAAGTTGAAAACATATTTTCCCTAAAAAAAAAAAAGAACCAAATTACAGATATATGCAATACCTCGTACATGGCTCAGATCAAAGGCTCTGAAACAAACTGGATCATTAGGAATGATGTAGAAAGTTACTGTTGCTGAACATATTAATTTTTTCCTTTCTGCATGTTCTTTAGTCTTGTTAGGAAGAAAAGTTTACTTTTGCGAACACTGTCTAGCTGGGGAATTCTGGATATTGAAGTCTATGCAAGATTGCAAAACACTGGGCTAATAAGAGCTTTGTGTATCTATATTGCAAATATAGATATACAAAGCTCTAGAGAGGGAAATGTTTTCGGTAGATGGACTAAAGTTTGCTGATTAGAATACCTGGTATATTTTTTTCTTTAATGCAAGAAAAATGAAAATTTTTAAAACAAAATTTGGCATAATTGTTTCTAAAGTAACCTGTGCCTAAGTTGTGCTATTTTTTTTAGCAGTCATAATTTATCATTTAGCAGAATTTATGTATTTCTCTTTTCTTCCTAACCTTTATAGCTCTCAAAGGAATTTTTGCAGTATTTCTCTTCATTTAATTAGCTTAAGCTTGGGATTTAAAAAAAAAGATACATCTCTCAACACCCAATTATTTTTTCCCTATATTTTGAGGCATTTGTGCTGGATTTGTGTCTCAATATCTCTATAAATGAACGTTTGGCACTCTTGCTGAAGCCATTATACCACTAAAGACCACGTTTGGAACTACTATTTCAGCAGATGTGCCAGTTATGTCATGAAAATAAATTATATTTGGGAAAGTGGTAGGACAAGTATAAGTTCCCTGCTTGTTGCCTCTATTTTTCCTTCTTTTCTCCAGCTACAAATAAAAACAGTTTGGTGTTCTGGTTAAGGGCACCAGACTAGAAACCAGGTGATTGTTTTAGTCAAGCCTTAGTCACAAAGGCATACTCTCAGTCCTAGGAAGAAGGCAAGAGCAAGCTTCTTTTGAAAATATTGCCAAGGAAATTAGATAGACCAGTGTTTTTTCAACCTTGGTTACTTGAACATGTATGGACTTCAATTCCCAGAATTCCCCATCCATCCATGCTGGTTGGGGAATTTTGGGAACAGAAGTCCATACATCAAGTGGCCAAGGTTGAGAAACACTGACACAAATCTGTCTAAGATGAATTTGAAGGAACAACAACAACCAAAAGCTAAAAATTGTTCAGATACAAACATTTGGAATTCTGCTAAGCATTCAAATGTGCTTTGTGTGTTTTTATTCAAAACATTTTTGAATGTCTGAAAATTGGAACAAAACCTGTGTACATAGGGAAATGTGCTGCTATTCAATGGCACTGTTTCAAGTCTTCTGTGCTGTGTTGGGCACAATGATTGGAGTGCTACTTTTCCTGTTGCAGTTAGTCTGGATTTTCCTGCTCGGGAAATACCAGAGACCATTCATCTGGAAGCAACTCTTGGCTGATGTTGGGAAGGATAACCTGAGGCGGTATTTCTCAGCCTTAATCATTTAAAGACTTCTGGGAGTTGAAGTCCATATATCTTAAAATGGCCACGGTTGAGAAACACTCTTCTGAGGGTTGGAGTTTAGGAGCAGAGAATGAAATATTTAAGATACACATGGGAGACTGAGGAAGTCATTCTAAATCTGGCTGCTGTTGGGAAGAGGCCCAAAAAAGAAGGTCAGAAATTGCTGCAATGATCCTGGGACTAGATTGGATTTACTGCGGGGCTGTGCCTGTAGATGTGGGAGTTAGAGATTCCTGCCTCAGAGGCTAACATCATAACTCTAACCAATTTGAGTTTTAAATGCATCTGGCTTTGTTTCAGTTTTAAAATAATACAGGGAGGTTAATTCTCTCAGTTCCTTGTCTCCTTTGTTTTTCAAATCAGCTGCTTTTTGAGGGACATTTTTGATCTTCCAAACCTTCTTTTCCCAAATAAGATCTGCTTGCTCTTTGGGTGAATTGTTTTTTCTAATTAGGTGTCCTGTGTGTACTAGTAGTGGCATAGCTGCTGCTTGTATAAGGCTCTGCTGTAACGCAGAAGCCAGGCTGAATTTAACACTGATTCCTGAGGTAATTCCCAAACTGGATCTGTCTCAGATTTTCATGCCAGCGGTGGAGCTCTAAGGAGCAGTTTCCTTCTGATCTGCATCTTTCAGTGGGACAAAATAAACTACCCATCATTGTGAGCTTGTTACGGACCAAAACAATATGCAGACATATTAATGATATAGCACACTTTAAGCACTGTAAATTTTTGAACTAGCTGGTCAGTATCCCAGTCTGTCCTTTCCCTTATACAAGACATTAACCTATCTCCTTCAATCCCCCCAGTCCTCTGTAGTTAAGCAATCATCATATGTTGAAATCCAGTGTTACTACCATTTTCACTATAGTGATTAAGAAAATCACCACAGTCATTAAGCAAATGCAGCTTCCCTAGATAACATTGCTTGTTGCAAATCATGATTATGTGATTGCAGAACATTGCAACCAGTCCTAAATGTGAGCTACTTGCTAAGCATTCAAATTGTTATCATGTGACAGCAGGGTGGTGCAAGGTTCATAACTTTGAGGACAGGCGATAAATCATTTTTTTAGGAGGCAGTTGTAACTTTGAACCTTCGTTAAATGAATGATTGTAATTAGGAGTTATCTGTCATAGCTTCTCTGTTTCTTCTTGGGTTTATAATTGTTTCTTCACATATTGGTATCAGCCCTTCAAGATAGACCTGATTTAAACACCAAGGTCAAGAATACTAAATCTACTTTTATTACAGGGTTATAGTAACAGCATCTTTTAACTCTGAATGTGCCTCCCAACTCCTTGCTATTGTCCCAAAGAAAATTGGTGTGTTGTGGTCAAGTCTGAAGCAAATTTCACTCCTACTTTGGGATTTGTCTTACTTGACTGGTCTCTTGGCTGGTGTCTTCCTCAAGATTACTTTCTCAGCAATTGCAGTTAGATCTCCAATCTTCTTTTCTGAGCTTATCTTCTTCCAGTGCCAGACCTTCTCAAAAAGATGGAGTGATTTATAATCCTTTTGGTATTGCTGAATTCCTTGAGCACCCCTGTCCCTGGGCAAGCCTTCCCTTGTCTTTCACACTTTTTCTTACCACACCCAAACTTTCAGTTTTCCTATAGTTCTGAATTTTCTGACTGTTCCCCAAATCATCTTATTTTCTCTGCATTCTGACCCCTGTTCTATTATCTGACTTCTGCCAGAACGCCCAGCAGGAAAGACCTTAGTTGTTATTGCCTACATCCTGCAATTTAACCTTTACACCAACTTTACTGAAGGAAAATGGGTTTTACTCACCAAACACACACACATACTATGACACATACACTAAAGTCCAAGGTAATCCCTTTTAAGATTTCTCCTGTTTGGCCACAACCTTCTTCCCCTCCCTGCCCCTAATCTAGGGCTAGCTAGACACAAGCAATCTGCTCCTTCCTATAAAAAGGCTCACTTGAACAATCTATAACTGGAAAAGATATACTACTGACAGGAAGGGGCTAATCATAAGGAGAGGTAGTCAAAACAGGAGAAAGTTAATTTTAGAAGTATGTCTGATCTTGTGCCAGTGGCAGTACTATTATATGGAATCAGTTGCTCTGGAAAGCAAGATGGATGGTATATAAATTTAATAAATAATACATAAATACATAAAAAACCACACTGGGTGAAGTTGAAAAATGTTGAGAGCTGCAGAAAGGACTTTTAAGGTAGAAGTAGAAGACAAAATGGAAAGGATTGACAAGATAACCAACTTTGTAGCAAATAAGGATTAAGTGAGAGTCAGGAGGAAGAGATAAAAAAAGAGCTGCATCATCTTGAATTCAAGTTGAACCCCTGGTAGTGTTCCCTAGGGCTCCCAGAAAATCACTCACTATATCTGACAATAGCATCAGATGACCCAGTCTTTCGGCATGGTAGAGCTTGTCCTCCCGCTTGCTGACTTTGATTACCAGATGTTTTTGTAAACTTTCATTAGGCCAAATGGTGTCCCCTGTATCACCAATGAAATGTCAGGACTATTGTGATTAGCAAAGAATATGTATATCACTCATGATTCCTTTCTTTCATTTTGGGCTGCTGAGTGTTTTGTGACATAAATAAGGCAGCAAGATGTGAGGACTTTTTTAGCTTCTCTTGTGGGAGTTGTTTTCTTTTGCTAATCATTTTATTTCTCCAAGAAGAAAAATGCAAGTTTATTTTGCTTTTTTAGAAGTTAGCCAATCATATATCAGTACAGATTTCTTATTCTAAACCAGTTGCCTGATGGCCAGATTGGCAGCACCTTGGTATCAACAGCTGCAAGTAATTGAAAGTCTACCATGTATTTCAAGCAGGAGCCGTAAGTCTAGGAAAATCCCCAAGTTGCGTATGGGCTTATCTGGAGTAGCGCCACCCTATCCAGAACTAAAGATGATAAACCTTCTGATCCTGAGGCTCTGCATATGTATAGCCACTCTGTCTTACTAGTTGAAACCTGCTGTCCTCCATTCAGACCTCTGCAACCTCCAGAGATTATGAAAGGGCAGCCACAGGATCACTTGGATCACTAGGGCTGCAAAGGCAAGCAAAGGCTGTTGCTGGATAGTGATCACTTGTTACTAAGGGCTGGGGTTGAAAATTAGCATCCATGTTTATTTATTCCAGAATTTATTCCAGAGTGGTTTGTGAGTTCATCGGCTCTATAGATTTGTCACAAATATTTGCAATGACTACAAGTTTGATCTATTTTTTATTTCAAGGCAGATGAGACATGAACTGGATATATTATCATTTTCTGATTTAACTCTGGGTCATTGCCACCCTGTTCCTTGGTCAGTCTGTGGAATACACTAACATATTTGACAAGATTGTCCCATGCTTCTTTCCAATCGCAAATCATCTTCCTGGTTTTCTGAGGCATTGGAGTATCCTACTTCTTTGAGTGATGAAAATGTTAAACCAAAAGGGAGTATGACCAAGCACTTGTGTGAGCGAAGGTTTGAACCTATACAGTGGCAATAACAGCAGCAGAACATCAATATACGTGGTACACTAATTACAGCACCTCTTGATCTAGGATCCTCTGACTACAATAACTCGCATTCTGATGACCGACAACTGGACTGTTGCAATATACTGCATGGGTTAGTTTGAATTAAGAAGTTATAATTAATTTAAAATCTGGGGGCCAGGCTGCTAGTTGGGGCAATCCATTATGCCCAATTGATAATGTAACAGAATCTTGAAAGCTTACCAAAGTAACTCTTCCACACAAGTTTCACCTAATATTGTTAAGGCAGAGATACTTTGAGCTTCTTTCCTTCCTCCCCTGGATTTAACAATTTATTCTATCTTCACCCAATTTCTTTCCTTAAGCATCTTCCTTCTTTCTCTTTCATCCCATCCTCTGTTAATCATTCTATCACATATTCATAGGAGCAATGTAGAGCCGTGATGGTGAACCTATGGCACACGTGGCATGCGGAACCATATCTGAGGACACACGAAGCATTGCTCTATGTCAGCTCCAATGCGCATGCGCGCACTGGCCAGCTAATTCTCGGCCTTACGGAGGGCAGGGGGAGGCCATTTTCTCCCGTTTTTTGCCCTTCCCAGGCTTTAGGAGGCTTTCCTGAAGCCTGGGAAGGGTGAAAAACTGCCCAACGGGCCTACCAGAAGTCTGGAGGCTTCAGTGAGGCCTGCACACATGAGAAGTGCAGGGGGTGTGCCTGCATGTGCGGGGAGAGCATTGCATTATGAATGTGGCAAAACACGCACATCCTTTTGGCACCCGAGCAGAAAAACATTCGTCATCACTGGTGTAGAATATAATGTGGTTATTTCAACTAGAGGTTCCATTGAATATTTCTGTAGAGACTTTCATATATGTCTTATTCATTGTCATTATCATTAACATCAAGACGGATATATATGTTTATAATTATACGTAGAGAATGATATTATTCCTCATTATTCTCAAAATAGGGTTAGTTTTTTAGTATTTCCTGAATCTATAATATATTTTTAAACTTTTAAAGCTATTCCAGAGGTTTTAATATCCTAAATTCTAAATAATCAAACACTTGGTCAGTAACAACACTTTTGAAGCAGTACTTTCCAATCATTTTATCTTAAATTTCTGTTGAATTCTAAAGGGGGAGTTAACTTAATGTGAGTAGCAGAATTCTCATTAGTTTCTCTGTTGTAGCAAATTGTTCTAAGATGTGAATGCAAATATATGTGCTCCAGAAATGAAGGCATATTAGGCACACAGTATCATTTTAAGAGAGTTACAAAAGCTATTTGTACAACAGTGGGAGAACACTTAGATTAACCAAACTACATTTTTAGTTTATTGTAGCTCCAGGATATTGATTTCTTTCAAAGGCTTTGAAATTCCATAAGGATTTGATTGCCAGACTTTATTATTTTAAAAGCATTTTAGCCAACCACAGTAGCTGTACATGTAAATGTTTCAGGAGGCACCAGATAGAAATCTAGTTAGTGCTTAGAGTACTGTACTGTCATAAAATAAACAAAAGATGATTTAATGGAGAATACCTTTGCTAATGTGGAGGAATTGAGGACAAAATATACACATATACATTCTCAGATGGGAAGTACAGAAAACATACTAGTGGAATATGTACTCAGAATCAGATACTAGGGACTTTGTAATTATTGTTTCAGTCAGTATTTTTGGAAACATCATATGTAAGATTTCAGATGAGATTGAAAGGGTATCAGTACCAAATATTGAACAAGAAGTTTGGTTACACAGTTAATGTGCTTATATTGTGAGACAACAAATTGAGTTGGAAGGTAATAAAGTGTGTTATGCAGAGAACACAAACTAAATTTACATTTGGGGCAGACTGAACTCATGTGAAGGTTTAAATGGGAAAACTATTGATAGATTAGAGATGGCCATTATGTAAACACTCAACAACTACCAAATATTGTGCCAAGTATTCATTAATTTGGAAGGGTACGAGGAACATATGAAGAACGGTTGCAGGAGCTGGGTATGTCTAGTTTGATGAAGAGAAGGACCAGGGGAGACATGATAGCAGTGTTCCGATATCTCAGAAGAGGGAGTCAAACTATTCTCCAAGGCACCTGGGGGCAGGACAAGAAGCAATGGGTGAAAACTAATCAAGGAGAGAAGCAACTTAGAACTAAGGAGAAATTTCCTGACAGTTAGAACAATTAACCTCTGGAACAGCTTGCCTCCAGAAGTTGTGAATGCCCCAACCCTGGAAGTCTTTAAAAAGATGTTAGATAGCCATTTGTCTGAAATGGTATAAGGTTCCTGCCCACGCAGGGGGTTGGACTAGAAGACCTACAAGGTCCCTTCCAACTCTGCTATTGTATTATTATTGTATTATTGTATAACACGCCTCAAATTTAATCCCACCAGGGTAAAGAAATAATTTGTAGCATCTCATTGGCAGTCAGCTGGTTAGTTTTATTCTGATCTGCAATAACGATTTTAATCTTGCCAAGCTATAACTGAACTTTCTGATAAATCAAGCCAAGGAATTGAACTAAGACCTGAAGTGTTGAGAAATATGTTATTTATTCAGCTGTGTCCTGATCAGGAAACTTGACATATTGATTGCTTAATCAGTATTCCTTTTGCAATGGGAAGAGAGTCACTGCCTAGAGATCAAGAGTAAGTAGCTTTTGGCATTGCGATTAACAATTATCAGGTTGCCTTGTTCAGTATCAAAACTGAATAAAATCCCAAGTAGTCCATTTATCTCAGAAAATGAACTAAGCAGCCCTGCAGATGATACAGAATGTATCACCCCAGGCAGGCATTTTTCTGATAACAAAGTCCCAGGTTGTCTAGTGCAGCTGCAACCATCATAGGCACTAGACACTGAGTGCCCACTTTTTCTGACAGTCAAATATGGTGGGAATCTAAGCAAATTTATAGATTACCTTACTCATTGTGAAAATACATGAACCTTAGAAGATTTGTCAATTAATCAATCGTGCACATGATTTATAATTGGACCAATGATAGAACAAGTTTTAAATAGGGAAGCTGTTGTTTGGATTCAGAATAGCCCAGATTTGAATGGCTATAAAGATTAAATTGTATGCCTGTGTGATAATTTTAGGGATACAGTCAGTTAACTTGTAACTGTTGGCTGTTTAAAGTTATTTTAGTGATTAAAATAATTTTGTGTAGGAAGGAAGGAAGGAAGAATGTTTACACAGTGTAATATTTCAGTGCTGAAGCATGTGGCTTGAATGAAAGAAATTTAATGGAGTAGGTAAAATATTGATAAGCTTATCAAGGCATCCAATATATGATTGTAGTATTAATCTAGGTTAGTTTAGGTATCAGTGGAATACTCAAGAAATTGTAGCAGAATTACTCTATGAAAGAAAACATAGCACTATTATTTCCCTTCCCTTCTTAATAAGGGTGGAGATAACATCCATGCATGGGTTGATACTCTCTGTACTCTGATTGGACTGGGTCTGATTACTAATTAATTAAACCCGTATATAACCCACCTCCATGAGTGGCACCACCCAGTTTCCGACTCAGTTCACTCTGGGGCAGTTGTGTTATCCTTTCCATCTCTGGTAAATAGATCATATATTCAGCTTAGGAAAGAGGTTTGTACAAACTGATTCTAAGCAATGATATAGTTGCCAAAGTGATTAATTGGAACATCTGTAAAACTTATCATCTACCAATAATGAAAAATTGATGGGAACATATAGTTGAAATAGTAATTGAAAATGAATAGGTTAAAATACTGTGCAATTTCTGAACACAAACTGATAAAAGTCTTGACTCATAACACACCAGATTTAATTTGGATATTTAGATTTTGTAATTAATATGAGTCATGAATATAATGTTACTGTATCTTCAGTAATTATAACAGTCACTTTGAAGAGCAATTTAAGTTTTTCTTTTTATTACACATGCCTGCCTCTGTTAAAACTTGTGTAGTTATATACTTTTATACAGGAAACTCCTACACACAATATAATCAGTTGATATTACATTTCTTTTTTCTCTTTTCACTAAACCTAGGCAAAGGCAACAAAATGGTTTCTCTTATTATTTTATAATTATTATTTTCGAGTAAAGCCAGAAGATTTGTCGTCTTGAAGGAGGCTCCTGTTTTATGGAAGTATCTACCTAGTAGTTTGTTCCTTTCTCCTAGGCACTGCTTGGAGAGTCCAAGCATGGGTTAACTTCAGCTTGCTGCCCAAGGACTGAGTTCAAAGTTTGTGTAGCCATGCCTCCTGCGCCTTTTAGAGGCCAGTTTAAAAAACTCAGTTGCCCTAAAAGGATGCAGTTGGGGAGCTCCAACTGTGCAGCAAGTTGGACTCTCCAAACAGTGTAGTTAGTGTAATAATAATAATAATAATAATAATAATAATAATAATAATAATAATAATAATAATAGTTGTTGTTGTTGTTGTTGTTGTTGTTGTTGTTATTATTATTATTATTATTATTTAATTTATAAACCGCTCTCTCTCCCCGAAGGGACTCGAGGCGGTGCACAGGGAATTTAAAAATACATATATAAAACCATAGACATAATACAATATTAAAATGAATTAAACTAAAACCCTGCGCTAAAATCCCATATTAAAACTAAACTAAACCCCTAAAAACCCTAAAAACAGTTAAATTACCCCAGGCCGGCCAAGCAGAAGAAGTGTGTTTTTAGTTTTTGACGAAGGAGCGGAGGTCCGTGGTTGTTCTAATTTCGGGGGGAAGGTCGTTCCAGAGGGTCGGGCCCGCCACAGAGAAGGCCCTTCCCCTGGGCGTTGCCCGCTGGCATAGCCTAGTGGACGGCACCCGGAGAAGTCCCTCTCTGTGGGAGCGAATTGGCCGCAGGGATGTATGGGGCAGGATGCGATCCCGCAGTGTAGCCTTTGTGACTTTTCTTGTTTTTGTTTCATCTTAGTTCAGGTTAGGTTCTTTTGCAGTTTGAATTTCCTTTTCCTCAACTCTGCGCGGCGCAGGCTTGATCGGAGCGAGGCTGTCTTCTGCGATGATCGCGGTTGAGGCACCACCATGGGGACTTGTTAGCGCTTGCTAACGAGCCTGGGGGCAGATAGGAAGCTTAGGAGTGCCCCAAAATGTGTCGGAGAACTTGTTTATCGCTCTGGAGGCTCCTGAGAGGTCTCTGGATTGCCGACAGCCCCGGTGTCGCTCTGAGCCATGCGGTGGCCATTTTTGCAGCCTTTAAAATTGACACGAAATTTTCTGGTCTTTTACAATGCCGTTGCCTGTCCTCAACTGCAGATTGCTGCTGGGAGGGGTTTTAACTCTGACACCTTGCTCCGGGCTTCCAGGCCGGTCTCCCCCTCCCTAGGAAGGATATGGGGAGACATCCATCCATTGGTTGCTGACAAAGCATTTCTCTTTCCTTCTTAATTTACTTTTAGACAAAGCTATTAGAAACAGTCAGGTTACCCACTGGTCTGGTAGAAAGTAACATACACTGTTAACGATGTAGTGGAAATCTTCTCCCTAGAAACCCATATGATACACTCCCTCCTGGTAATTAGGTAATCTGTTTAATAAAGCTGTTCAAAAGAGTTTTAATATAGGATTTATGTATTTATTTAACATATTTCAATCCTGCCTCAATAAAAGAATTCACAGCAAGTTATACAGAATAAATAAAACTGTTTAAAACATCCACAATACCATCTTAGCAATAGATAGGAACAAGAGAAACAGCATTGAAAGTCAAATGATAATGATGCCATAAAGATAAAGGTGGAAGATGGCAAAACCTAAGATACAATTAAGATATGCTGCAGTAGTATATCTATGGGTTAAAAAAATGTTTTATTGTTCAACTTCAGTTGAACAATATTTAAATACAACAATCTCAACAAATATGTTACTCGTCCTTCGACATTCTGCAGGATTCTGCATATGGTATTTCCATAACCACCATTTTTCTCCTCTCCACTTAGATTTCTGAATATATTTCCATTTTGTGGAATATATAACAAGGGGCAGAGGTGAGTTGCTGCCGGTTTGGCCTGGATCAGGTGAACCTGTAGTAGCGATGGCGGGAGGCTGCACATGCGTAGAAGTCTCACATGTATGTAAACTGGTAGGAAAAAAATTGGAAACCCACCATTGACAAGGGAGGTATAATGTCTAACATAAATTAAGAGCTAAAGGGAGGCATCTTCTTTGGGGTTTTTTTTTCATGCTTGCTGTGATTAAGAACATTGAGAGAGGGAATTCTAGTTGGCAAAAGGGATGAGGCATAGAATGGGTGCATGCAAGAGATAAAGGAGCATCGGAGAGCCAAAAGGATTTGGCAAACTTTTTTTTTATGATAGATTTTAGTTTGGACTTTGGCTTCCCAACAATTGTTCATGCAGTTTTCATTATTACATTAAATTTGTGCTTAAAATGTGCTGTCCCTAAGCACATATTGAGTTATACAGAACCAGAGAATTTGATAGATAATTTGAAGAAATGAAAATCATAGTCAGTTATTAAAAACCATGATTTTTCTTTTTGTGTTTGAGTCTACGACTGTTAATTAAATAAATGAAAATTGTATATAAATATGTATATTTCAGCTTAAAAAAAATAAAGCTATAAACTTAAGGAATGGAGCGAATTAGAACAGTGATTCAAAGCATGTATGATTTTATAATTTGAAGTATTATGATTTTATAACTGGAATACTGTCTGTGCATTATTTCTGTATTGCTTACACTGCCACAGCTGTTTCCATTGCCACATGCCATTTCAGTAGAGTTTCCAGCTGTTGAATTTCATGGATACACTTGATTGCAGCTTCCACACAATCATTTCCAGTCAGCTATCTATACATCTGACCTTTCGAACTGAGAATATTTGTGAAGACAAATTCATTTTTCAGAAACAAATAGAAATAATATATTTAACTTGAATGGTTCAAAGGTTGTCAAATTAAGAAAATTATATTTTATCTTTTTTACCTCGGTTTTACATTTTTCCTTTTCCTTCTTCTCCCTTATTTGTATATCTAGACTCTTTTCTTCAAAAAGAAACCAAAAGTGCATGTCATCATCACTATGTTCAAATATGTATAGAAAATAGAATATTATGTCAATAATGATTTTTTAAAAATAATCAAAAATTAATTGTAGAATAATTTTATTATACAAACAAGATAAGATTTAATCACCAATTATTGACATCATGCTTCGTCTTTCACCACAAACGAATGGAGGGTACCTGCATTAATTTATAACATCACTAGCTATGATGTTCAAGGTAGATACATTTAAGAATTGCAAGTATGTAGTTCTCAATTTATGACCATTCATTTAGCAACTATTCAGAATTACAGCAGCTGTGAAAAAAGTGACTTATGACTGGTCTTCACACTTACAACTGTTGCAGAGTTCCAGTGGCCACATGATCAGAGTCGGGTGCTTGGCAACCCGCATGTATTTACAACTAGTTTGGAGTATCCCAGTGTCAAATTATCACCATTTGGGTCCTCAATCAGCTCCTGACTAGCAAAGTCAATGGAGGAAGCTGCATTAACAACTGCATTGATTCACTTAATGACCATGGCAAAAAGGTCATAAAATTGGGTGCAACTCAATGACCGCCTTGTTTAACTACAATTGCGATAACTTGAGGACCAACTCTAACTGGTTTCTTACTAGTAAGCTTAAAAGCAGGGAGGCAGATTGGGCTTTTATTAGGGCAATTTCCTGCTCTTCTTTTATAGAGGGGGATCCATCCAAATTACCTTTCAGTGTTTATTATTTTAAACACAGTAAATCACTACTGTTGTTAAGTGAATCACGCAGTTGGTAAACAAATCTTCTATTACCCTTGCTTGTTGGAAGCCAGCTGGGAAGATTGCAAATGGCAGTCACAAAACCCCCGGACCCTGCAAACTTTGTAAATGCATACTAGTTGAAAAGTGCCTGAACTTTGGTCACATGACCATGGGAATGTTATGATGGTTGTAAGTTTGAAGACCAGTTTTAAGTCACTTTTTTCAATGCTCTTGTAATTTTGAACAGTTACTAGATGAATGGTTTTAAGTTAAGGACTACCTGTATATATATTAAGTTCTAGTGTCTGGAACTTGTCCCAGTTTCTTTATTTGTCCTTGCCTCTTTCAACTTCAGTTTCTAACTTTCTAGAAGTTATGGAAATCTATCTTGGAAGATGATATACTTAAGTTTTTAACATTTGATAGTGCTAACCTTGTAGCCTTTATTTTGCATGTTAATTATTCATTGCAGACATATCAATTATGTGCTCGAGTCTAAAAGTTGTTGGGCACTGGCCACATTTTGAAAACAACTATCAAACTGTGTGTGTGTGTGTGTGTAAGTAATGATCTACATAATAATATATCTTTGAAATGCTAGCTATGTCTATGTACTGTACGGAGAATGTCATTCTTTTTAAATCTACCAATCTGAAGACCCTGAACACGATTTTTATGGCAATCAATACTTCCAGAAATAAAGCCGTTTTATTTGCTAGCAAGTCATTGAGTAGAAGCTGATTTCTTGATGTTTTTTCCACTGACAATAAAAAGTTCTAAAGTAAAACAGAATTGTGTGAAGAATACATCTCACTCGCATGGGATCATCCTACTTCTGAAATATTCCACTGCGGGGGAAAAAAGAAAAAAATTGTGACTGAAAAGTTATTTGCAACACTGTCATATTTACTACCCATTAAAACATTCAATCCACATCACTGAGAGAGCACATCTAATAGTCATTCTGAGATTTCTTCCTGATTTTAATGCTTTTGCCTAACCCAACTCCTAGCTCTTCTCTCTTTATTTATCCCTTATGTTTGCTGCTGACCATAAATCTCAACAAAAGTGTGATGAGCTATATGATCTTTGAATGTTTGGATGCTTGGGCTTTTGATCTGTTTAGATTTACACATCATATTGCTTTGCTTTAGTTGTAGCTTTTTAATATCAGTGATGATATTGACTGTGATTTTCAGTAGCACTATTCCTAGCCTTTCTGGAAGCTGCTGTATTGAAACAGCTGATTTAATTTAGTAAATACCGTTTCAGTCTAGTGGAACAGTCCAACTTTCAAATGAATTATGTGTGCCACGTTGGCAAATATGATACTTAATAGGAAACTTAATTTAAAGTTTTAAATCTTTTTTTCCTACACTGAGGCATGCATTGTATGTGTTCTCAATCTATTTCTATGACTTGAATTATTTAGTACTGTATGAAGTTTTGAAAAGTTTACTGACTGGGATGCAAGTCATTTTGAGTGTTCTCTGTGCCTGTTACAATTTATTATATTACCTTGTGCTTAGCTGGTAGCAACACCTTGCTAGCTGTAGTTCATCGTGAAAACCTAAGCAGGGTTGAACATAATATGGGAGACAGCCAGAAATCCCAAACATTTCCTTACGTTGCTAAGAAAATTACATGGATGTGTTCATGAATTTACCAGAGGTTGAACTGGACTCAAAAAAGACTTAATTATATTATAGAGCTACTGTAACTAGGACTGTATAGAGTAGGGGAGATCCATGACAATACTTCTCATTATTTTTTGGCAAGCTCATTATTTTTTAAGTTCTGGCAAACTTTCCTAGGCTATTTAATTTTGATTTTTATCTCTCTGACTTATCTTTATTTTTCCTCCCTTCCTTTGCAAATTATGGAAGAAAATACCTCGTTTCTTGGATTAATTTAGGCTCTAATATTGAATATTATAAATATATAATATACTATAGTTGTATACTTTATTTTCTGCCAGAGTAATGTAAGCTAGAATAATCCTATCATTTTGCCAATAGTAATAAAGTATTTATGACAATTTATAAAAATTAGAGTTTGTTTTCTATTAATATTTTATCAATGCTTAATGATAGCTATTTGTAGAATACTTATTTTGGTATTTCAAATTGCACATCACAATTAATGGATTAATAGGTGGATGAAAATATGAATTTGTGGGAAGAATAAACATAGTACAAATGAACACTCTCATGATTGTTATACCTGCTTAGAGGGTTAGCTGTGTTAATTCCACTCAATAAATATAGCCAACTACAGTATATAAACTTATAAATACATTCCTCTGGAATGGTCAAATGTCAGAGCTCTTTCTTTCAAAGTTACGTGAAATTAATATTGTAATCTCCACTTTACATTATAACATTTGATGTATTTATAATTGTTTCTGAAAGGAAAATGATACAGAATAGCTGCAAGTATTGACCCAATGTAAACATTATTATTGGCATCTTTGAAATCTTGGCAAATATAATTCTAGATATAGAAATTCTTTGATATTTCCCAATACTTATAGTCAATACGAATTATGGTGTTGATGAATAAAAAATTAAAATCTGATTGTAGTTATGAAAAAGTGGTTGGGATTTTTTTTATAACTTTATTTTAAAATGGCAGAAGATTCCTTTTGGAGAAAATATGGGCAGAAAGTAGGGTAACTATGCTGAATTACTTATCTATGATAGTTTAAAAACGTCTGCAGAAAGAGTATGATTTACCAAAAACACAATAGAAAAATATTTTGTTAAGTCAGTTTGATATAAATGACATGATTGCCCCCAAAACTCCTATGACTTTGAATTAGACAATTTTTTTAAAGAGTTCATTGGTTTCAGGCTTTAAGGTCTATTACATACTTCTCATGTTCTTAAAGCAAGATTAAACATATTTTTTCAGATTTTATGTTATTTGGCTTATGTGTTGCTCCAGTTGCTACCAATTCTAAACATACCAAGTTTAATAACAGCGAAGTAATATCATTGGACAGTGTACAAATTAAATACATTGTAATAAACAGTAATTAGAACAACATATTGCTATGTCCATTTCAAGCTTCTCAGAACAATTACCATCAAATAAACAGACCATTTTACTGCAGGAAGAAACAGATTTGTACCATCTCCATATCTGTAGTCTGCTGGAACCTCCATGTTTGAATGGCTTTTGTAAATCTCAGCAAGGTTGGGCCACTCAAATTTCAGGGAGGATCCTATTCTATAGAAATGAGGCAGCAGCTGAGAAGGCTTGATTCTGTGGTTCCTCTTGATGGCATTTGCTAAGAAAGAAATATCTTCCTAGTGTTGATTCATGTACTTTTCTTGCTGAAGAAGCAAAACCATGTTTGCATCTTCTGCCTGGCATAAAACCATACTTCATTTCTCAAATGTTACAAACATTTCTCAAATGTTTGCATCCCTTGTAGCCTTTGAGTCAGAACTCTGCCAAACACCTCTCAGGCACATTTAACAAACTAACCTGCTTGCATTCATTCTTGCTTTCCATTGGCATAGTGGAACACTATGACATTCTTCCTATTCACAAGCACAGGAGCCGTCTTCATACCTGCTAAACAAATCACAAAGCCACTTTATAAGCAAACCATGCAGTATTTTAAAATATCTTAAACTTTATCATCCATGTCTACCACTTCATCATTTTTCAGCATTTATGAGTTCTGTTTCATTTAAAATGTTGGCATAAGACCTATGTTTTTCAATTCTACTTGCTGACAAATGATGACCATTGACTGGATGTAATTTTCCTTCCTTCCTTCCTTTCCCCTGCTTTTCTATTTATTCTGTTCAATCTGGGTAAACCTACACTCATATTTTTCAAGTAAAAAAATATTTTTTTAATCTTCCTGCAGTTCTGATTTCACTCTAGTTTCTTTGTTCTATATATTTCCTTTTCTTCCATGTCCATTCTTTCCCAGATTTACTTTCAGCAATACCAAATCTGTTCTACATATAGAATGTCTTATTACATTATATCTTTTGTAGTAGTCTCAATCTTTTATTGCATGCCATATACTATAGGCAACAGAATTACATTCTCTATATTCTCATTTTTCTTCCATGATGTATCTACATCCCAAAACCATCTCTTACATGTTATAATAAAGTGCTTCCTAGCTTTATAATGAAAAATAGTATGCAAAATAAAGGCACTGTGGTCATTCGTTAGTGTTGAATCTGGAAAGAAATGACACATTTCAAAATTTTAATGGCATACCTTAAATGGCCTCCCTAAAACTATTTTATCTTTAATATTGCTGCTCATTCAGAATTCTTGTTATATCTTTTTCATAAAGGATGGAGAATCTGATACTTGGTTTTGAATGTTATTAATATTTAATCAAATTTAAGATACAGAAGTATTGTCAAATTTAAAAAAACCTTTCAGTATGATGCATTGATTTATTTATACCTAATATTTTTGTATAAGTTTGAATCAATATAGAGTGTCCTTGATGAGCCAAAATTGAATTCAGTTAGGAACTAAAAATTTTCTGTATTTACATTTTTCTTCAGTGCTTCTAGGTTTTGTCTGGCACCCATAGACAAAATCATTTAGAAAGAAGAAGCTGACCCTATTAAATGGAAAATGAGCATAGAAATGTGTGTTTTCAGTTAGAGGCCTAAAAAACTTCTTTCATCTGCTTTTGTAAGAAAAATGTAAAACAGTTTTATTTTAATTTAAAGAGATTTGACATCTGATGAGACATCTGGCATTATAACTGGGTTTTTACCTCTACTGAAGGAATTCTAACCATTTGTGGGGAGGTAGTTAGCATATCAGGATCAATCTCAATTCTCCCTCCCTCCCTCCCCTCCCTCCCTCCCTCCCTCCCTCCCTCCCTCAATCCCTCGATCCCTAGATTTCCATATAGAAGGGAACAAATCAGGCTGATAGGAATTTCAATTATTTCATGAGTGCAATATATTTCAGTGAAATGTCTTAACCCCATATTCAAATATAGTTACCCGTGTGTCATGCCTGCAAGCCATCTTTTCTTTTGGACTTCAGGCCAGCCACACTTTCTACTGTGGGAAAATGGGAGGGGGGGTTATGTGGAGATGGGTAATATGTAGCCATAATAACATTCTTCTTAGAAACTCAAAGTCGTCTTTGTCTCTGCACCTGGCTGGAACTGGATGCAAGGAATCTGTCTTCGTGGCAGTGGAAGATTGGGCCTTGTGATGAACTTGTGGGTGTTGGGGCAGGATCTTGAACTTTCAATTGAGTAGGAATACCTGGAAGCTTTTAGATTCGGCTTTCCCCAGATGCGCCAACAAACAATTCTAATAAATTGGAACTTTGAGGAAACTCTTCCCTCGGACTCTGATTTTATATTGGATGCTCTTCGGAATCCTGACACTGTGTTTCCCTGAAAATAAGACTGGGTTCTTAATTTTCTTTTGGTCCCCAAAATAAGCACTAGGGCTTATTTTCGGGGCATCTTCCCCCTCTCCCCAATGTACAGGAGGCCCACTTCTTCTGCTTACTCACGACAGGACAGGAGGCCATATGGCGCAACAGTGCTGCTGCCATGAGACAGGGCGAGCTGCCCCATGTGCCTTGCCCCAGTATACCTCAGGGCTGCCCCAGCCAGGCCATCCTCTCCCCAACACCTGCCTCGCCTCGCAGCCATTGCATTAGCACACCATTCAGAATCCTGCTGTGTTGTGGCTGTGAGGAAGGAGAAGTGGGCTGGTGGCCACATGCGTTCTTGCTGCAACAGTGCTGTTGCTGTGAGGCAGGTGTCACGACGTGGATGGCCTAGCTGTGGGGTCCCTGAGGTAAGTCAATGTGTGATGTGTGGAGCAGCTTCAACCCCGCCCCCCCTCTTTGCCGCCTGGCCACGGCACTGCAAACAACCAAATGGAATGGGTACCTGGCTGGCTGCGCAAGCTCTTAAGTAGGGCTTATTTTGGGGGTTGTGCTTATATTTAGGAACATGTATAAAAACATGTTAGGACTTATTTTGGGGATTGGTCCAGTAATCCAAAATTCTACCAGTACTTTCTATTAATTTCCAGTCTATCCTACAATTTTCATACTTTGATGAACACCATATGTTCTTTTTCATGAACTGGTCATGATGCATCTTATATTCTTACTAGTTGCCACTTTTTTAAACTTGAAAAATCTAAGCAAGATTCTATTTGATGCTAGAGCAATAAAAGAGGCAAATTGTCTAATTGAAAAAAAATAAAAGATTTTTTTTATTTACATAGAACACAGTGAAGCTTCTCTTTGCCTCAAAATAATTGAGGATCCCTTGAGAATGTATCTGAAGATAGAAGGCAGCAAGTCATTTCATATAATTGGCTTAAATTTAATATGATTTACAGAATCTTTGTACACCTTTTTCAGAGAAGCAGTTGAACTTGATAGTGTAAATGTCCTCCGATTCTAAAGTAATATGATTCTCCATATATTTTTTGCAATGATAGAAATATATATTTTGGGATCCAAGCACTGAGTCATTGTACTAGCTGCCTGCAACCCTGGAGCTGATTTCAGTTTTTCCCTGAACTGGCAGATCTTCTAAATTGTGTTCAAAAGAATAAAAAGCAGCATTCCAATTGACTTCTCCTTGGCTGTTTGTTTTGTTATGTATTACTTTGTGTTTGTGTGTGTGAATGTGTGAGAATAAGAGAGTAATGTATATAGAGGATTGTGTATGCTTGTCCATAAAGGAAGACTGTATGATTTAGACAGGGGAAATGTGTTTATGTTAAAGGTGTGAGGAAGAGAAAGTGTACAGGTGGTCCTCACTTAATGACCATGATTAAGATCTGCAACTGGGTTTTTAAGCAAAGTAATCGCTAAGTGGAACATCACGGTTTTACATCTTCAACTTTCCTTGGTTTTAAAAATCTCCAAAGATTGTAAATATGGGGATTGGTTGCAAGGTTAGTTTTTCATCATTGCCATAAGTGCGAATGATTGCTAAATAAGGCAGTCAGTAAATGAAGATTACTTGCATGTGCATTTGGAAGGGAGAGATGAGTCACAAGGGAATAAATCTTGCTAGAATACATGGTTTGTTTTGTACCCAAAAGATTGCCAACCCTTACCTTAAGAAATGTAAATTGGTAAAATGGCTCCATAAACAGCAGTTCCTGCCAGCTGGATAGATTTTTTTTAATGTCTATTGTCCGGCAAGAAACGACAAATGTCAATTCAGTATATACATTTACTTATGGTCTTGTAGGAGTTGTTTGCTGTGCAGCTTCATAATTCCTATCTATAAGTTTGATTCAAGGAATTCCTCTTTTTTTCCCTCAAGTTAAGTGCTATGTCTGAAATCCAAAAACAGTTTCAAACCTTCAACCAAATTTCGTGGGCTGCCTTAAAGGACATAGAATAGGCAGTAAAACCATGTCCAAGTAGTTCTTTATAACAGTTTGTGCCCATTTTCTCAATAGATTTTCTAACTGCTTAGCAGCCTATCATTCTATTAAAAGAGATAAAGTCTTCATTTTCATTTTTGGAAATGCAAATAATCAGAATTTAATGACAAGAAAATGCTGATATATATGTTTTTCATGGAAACATAATGTTTCTATCTGTTGACAATGAAACTGCTCAGAAGACTCCAAAATGCAGAGATTTTATTCCATCAAAATAAATAGAGGGAAGGAAGAAAAGGAAAAAGGAAATTATAGTATAATGTATGTAAAGGAGAAAAGCAAAACATGGATTACTGCAATATTTAAATAAAATTAATTGCTCCTCAGAATTGCTTAAGCAATAGGGCAAATTTTGTTCTAAATCAGCATGACATACAAGTTGTATTGTCACTCATGACTTTGAAGAAAGAAGAAGTGATGATGGGGGAAGAAAAAACCTTAGTAGATGACCATTTGCAGAACCTGATAGAAGAGAATATTTATAGCTCAGGGTTGAACTATGGGGTCCTTGATGCTCTCTGAGGTTGGTTATTTTCTGGTAGACATTTCATTACCAAACTAGGTGACATCAGCAGCAGAGGATGCTACCTAGTCTGGTAGTGAAACATCTGCAAGAAAACAACCAAGCTCAGGGAGCACAGGCTCCACATTTACTGATAATTTACAAAAATTCACATTATACATACTATCGAAGCAGGTTTTGGAAATTAAATACTATGTTGAACCAACACAATGTCATGGCAGTTAACACAGTGGAGAGAGCATGTAATAAATATCTCAGTGGGGAGTTAATGCTATTTATTTTCATGAACAACTGTTCCCACAATTGATGTGTCCTAAAAAAAAAGCATTTATTAAGCATGTTATTCAGTTGCAGGTGTTAAATTTTTATTCTAAGTTTCATTATGATCTAAAGCATCATACATTATTTTGTGTTGTTGATTAAATAGGAACAGGTTAAAGACATAATTGTTTACAAATGATTTTATTTGCTGCTTAAGAGGAAATGTAAATGGAGCAGAGAAGTCTGTGATTAGTGTTTAACAGAACTGTCACTTACTGTAATTACATGTTTTTAATGAGTAAAATTGCTACTGTGTTTTGCTAACAAAAAAATATTTCTTTTAATTCCTTTTCAGAATTCTGAGTAATAACAAGATCTTATGGCTAAAGAGCAACTCTTTCATTGGACTGAGATCCCTAGAGAGACTGTAAGTAGCTTTTAAGTGTTCTTATTTTTTTTCCAGGTAGTGATTTGAATTTTCTAAATAATTATGCAAGATATAAGTTCGGTAATGAGCATTGGAATTCCCTGCTCAGCCTTTTTCGATGATAAATAAGCCTAAATAAAATTAAACTCCACAAAAGTAAGCAGTGTTAATTTGGATCCAACATAAATAGAAAGGAAATGGGATATGTGTATCTGCAGGACCTTTTAAAAGGAACAATGGAAAATGAATGGTAATTTATTTTAGTTGAACAGCATGGCCTAATTAAATCCTTAGTTACTGTATATGTATATATGGTTGGTATTAGTCTTCACTGTTAATAGTTGTGCCACATTTATCTTCATTATATCTGCTCAACTTGTCCTGATTTTCCTATGAAAGATCTTGAATACAATTTGAGTTTAAGGTAGAGAATTATAGCAGTGGCCTCTAAACAGATTGACTAGTAATGGGTTCAATATTTTAGTACTTTAACCTTAATTTGATGAAAAACAAACATTAGCAAGATGTAGCAGATGTCACTGCTTATCTTCAAAAACCTTACTTCTGTAGATGTTCATTTTCTAGAAGTATATTTTGACAATCTCATATTTGAATATTGGGAATTGCTCAATCGAAAAGACTCCGTAACAATGGCACCAAAAGTTGCCAAAGAGTCAGGAGAATTAGCAGAATAGTAGTACCTTCTTCTTCATATGAGTAAATAGAAAATAAACAAATTGGAATCAATTCAGAAAAGTGTTTGGGCAACTGGCATTAGTCTTTGAAATATAGCAAAAGGGTTGGGCTGTTTGTAAACACGTAACCCAAAGCTCCTTATGGCCATCCAGGACTTCAGCTGTGCTGAAGGACAGCAGAATCTGCCTGCCTGCCTGCCTGCCTGCCTGCCTGCCTGCCTGCCTGCCTGCCTGCCTGCCTGCCTGCCTGCCTGCCTGCCTGCCTGCCTGCCTGCCTGCCTGCCTGCCTGCCTGCCTGCCTGCCTGCCTGCCTCTATCTATCTATCTATCTATCTATCTATCTATCTATCTATCTATCTATCTATCTATCTATCTATCTATCTATCTATCTATCTATCTATCTATCTATCTATCCATCCATCTATCCATCCATCTATCATCTATCTATCTTTATATGGCCAACCATCTCACAGGAAGTGACTCTGCACAGCATGTAATAATCACATTAAAAATGCTAGTAGCACTGTGTTAAGTGAATCTGGCTCCCACATTGACCTTGCTTGTCAGAAGGTCGCAAAAAGTGATCATATGACCATGGGACACTGCAACAGTCATAAATATGAACCAGTTTCCAAACATCCAGATTTTGATCATGTGATGCTGCAAAGGTCGTAAGTGTGAAAAATGGTCATAAGTCATTTTTTTCAGTACCATTATAACTTTGATTGGTCACTAAGCGAACTTTTGTAAGTTGAGCACTACCTGTATTGTTCTTTCAATTTTCATTATCTATTCTGACTTGTTTAAAATGTCCAAATGCTCTTTTTGATTCCTACTCATTTAATATTTTGGCTGTGTTTGTGGTTAATTTTATTGGATGTAATCTTTAAACTTATCTCAGATATTTTAAAAAGCAGCTTATTTTGTTAATAGTAAATCCCACTGTCTTAAAAATATATTAGCATATTTGTTTGTAAATAAGGCACATTTCATTTCCCCACCCTCCAAAGGAGTCCTGAGTCTTTATATTCCATTTCATATTGAATAATACACTGTATACTGATAAATAATTACTGCTGTAGTCTTTAGAAAATACATGGACATCAGTGTTAACGATAAACTGCTGCAAATGGAAGATTCTGTGGACTTTTGGCAAGAAATGAACTGCCTTTCTTTGGGTGTGTTTTGTGAACAAAAGAGACAAGCCAAGATTTCTTTAGTACAATAATGGATTCTTCCAGCAACTGATGCAATTCTTTACTTGGAAACTCACCATTATTACTTTGCCAATAATCAGAAGTACTAGCCTTATACTTGAAAAGAAAAATAAATAATCCATAGCTAGCAAAATGTCAGCACCTGTTCATTGTCTCATTTACATTACTCAGTAATAAGTTACCAGTGAATAGCAGCCATGAAGATCTACTCTTGAAGATGAATAATCCTGCTTTGTTATCTTTTTATGGCAGATGGCCAATAAACTGAAATCGATTTGTGTCATTTGTGAGCATTCTGACTTTTCCTGTTCTCAGACCTGCCTTCCCAGCTTTCCTTTCAATCTGTCACTGTTACTTTGAGACAGATCTTCTCTGCTTGGAAGTAAATCAGTCTCATCTGCTTCACATCTGCTCCTGCCAATCTTGTCTTTCTGATTATCCTGTCGGCTTCCTCACAGAGAACTCACATTTTTGTTAAGAGACATTTTCTCTTGTGAATAGTTTGTGGCTAAAATTATGTGCTAAAAATATTAGCACGTTTTGTGTAATGGTTGGAAACTGGGCAATTTAGTTCTAGTCTTGCCTTAAGCAGGATGCCAGCTGAGTGACTTCAGGCCAGTTGCTCTCTTCCAGCCCAAGAAAGCAGGCAATGACAAACCACTTCCAAAAACATTGTTGAGAAAACTACAAGGTCTAGTCCAGCAGTCACCAGGAGTCAACACTGATTCACAGGTACCGACACACACTTTCAAGGCATTTGTGATGTTATGCAATCTAATAAATGGATCGCAATCTACAGTGTTGACGTTATTTTTAAAAAAACTTTTTTTGGAGTTTTACAGATAAAAATCTGTGGTCCATTGTTTGACTGTTGGTCTTTCACAAGTAGGTAGGACAACGGGACTTGGGATGACAAACTGATTTTGTGTATTTAGTGTAAATATATAAAATTCATTTTCTTTTTAATTTTTAATGTACTATCTGCAGAAGTATTATTGCTGTTTACTGTATTAGCAACATAAAAATTATGTTCAATTTTATAACAGAGAAAATGAATATTACATTGTTCATAAAATATAAGTGTTGAAAGAATTTCTTCTTCAGCCCTTTGTGTAGTATTGGACCCACTACTATAGTATCATCAACAGTTGGCTATCCAGCTTCTGTAAATACTTCCAGTGAAGGAGAGTCCATTACCTGCTACTTCCTTGCAATTTAAACCCAGAGTTTTTTGTCCCATATTCTGGAGCACCTTCTGTTCATCTTCTTCCTAGTCTCTTCCTCTCTGCGTTAAACATATCCATTGCCTCCAACTGTTCCTCATAAATTATCTCTACCGGTTCTTATCGTCTTGGTTTCTCTCTTCTGAATACTTGCTGATTTATTAATTTCCGTCCAAAGAAGGAATTAGCTGCAATGTTTCTAGGTGTGATCTGGCCAATGCATATATAGGAAAAATTGCAGAGAGAAACAGTAGATAATAGAGATAACATTGGAAGAAGTATGGAATGGCTGTTAGCAAAACAGGATTTAAATCGGAGACAGAAAGAAAACATTAGAAAGAAGCTTGAACTAGCTTTGGTTTAAATCAAATATAAGAGGGAAGAAGGAAAAATGCTACCAGCTTCCAAGCCTATATCTATAAAGTAGCGTTCCAATGTTACTTATGAGTCTGTTTTGTGTTCTGCTAACCTCCATAATAATGATGACAAAGATATGAAAGCAACCTTAGGAGAGCAAATAAATAGTGAATATATCTCAGCTTTGATACAGGAGTGAATGTAAGAGAGAGATAAAATAATCATAATTTCATTTTGTACGAATAAGAGGAGGCAGAGGAAAACACTGGTAGGCACTCATTTTTCATCCCTAGGTTGAATAATTCTTCTAGGACTGTACATGACTGTAATTTCTGAACAGTATAGCTATTAGAGATCATTGCCCGCTGCCTCTTATTTCAGGCTTACTGGGAGTCTCTTTAAAAGGCATTCATTTTTATGAAATTGGACTTCAAAAGCACATAATTTGATCAGAATGAAAGAGGACTATGTATATTTAACTGCTTGATATCAGGCATGGTAAATTTGAGCATACAGTGTTGTTATTTAGATGGGTGACCTGTCTTAAATTATCCTACTTCAGGTGTTTTATGGAAAGACTTAGCTTTCTTGGAAAAGCCTCTAAATGCAAGGAATGGTAGAAGGAAAGAGAAAGGAGAATGACCAGAAGTAAAGTGGATGCAGTCAATTACAGTGGTAATGAATGCACCATTGGTGAAAGAACAAGTTAAGGATGAATTGTCATGGATAAATGACACGGAGAAAGGATGTTGGAAAATATTTTTGGCAACCACAAACTTCTTATAGAATACAAGACCCTGGAGTGTAACCTGTCACTGAAGATTCATTTTCTGCATTTACACTTGTTTCCTAAAAATCTAGGTGCATTCAGTGACAAACATGAAAGGTTTCATAGGATCATTGCCACAATGGAAAAATAGTATCGGCAACTGGAATCCATCATTGCTGGCTGACACTGAGCATAAACAAAAATCAGCAGCAAAATATTTTTAGCTCTGTTGAATTCATGGAGCATGTCAAAAATAGAATGCAATTAAATATAGTATTAAAAGTTAATTTCATATTTCTCAATATTCATATATGATACTGTGGTTCGGAAACTATATATACGTTCAAGTTGAAATGTCTCTCATAATGACCTTTTCAGGAAGCAACAAGTTTTTTAAAAATTGTTGTCCAGTGGTATTTGAGATGATTACATTAAGTAGGAGCATAAACTTCTAAAAATAAACCATGTATGCTGTTCTAATGGAAAAAAATTTTTAAAGTGTGAAAAATACATTTCCCCCAAAGTAGTATAATGTAAATGTATGACCAAATATGACTTTCTATAAAAATGTGCAATTGAAAGAGGGCTCCCCCCATCTAAAATGTAAAAATAGAAAAAAATAAGAGTATATTAATATCATTCATTTTAAAAATGCATTATATTGTCATAGCTGTGATATTCTTAAGCAAGGGAAATATTTTTCAAAGCAGATGCCAAAATATTTCATGTTTATTTTGTTTTATAAATCTGAATAATCATTTCTCTGTGCTAAATAAATTAATCCATATTTTAAGAAGTATGTTGTTAGATAACTAAGGGCTACCCTCCATTGATGGCCCAGTGGGATGCCACGAGACAGATCTTGTTTGGGAGGAGTTTGACTCCGTTACTTCCGATGATATGGACAGGTTACGTGGGCGACTGCGAGCCACCACATGTTTATTGGACCCGTGCCCCTCCTGGCTTGTACTGGCATCCTGGGAGGTGACACGAGGCTGGCTCCAAGAGGTTGTCAACGCATCCTTAAGTGAGGGTTCCTTGCCTGCTTCCCTAAAAGAAGCGATGGTGAGGTCCCTCCTTAAGAAGCCCTCTTTGGATCCAGCTCTTTTAAACAACTATCGTCCAGTCTCCAACCTTCCCTTTCTGGCGAAGGTTGTTGAGAGTGTGGTGGCACAACAGTTTCCCCGTCACCTGGAGGAAGTTGACTATCTAGATCCGCGCCAGTCCGGCTTTCGGCCCGGGCACAGCACTGAGACGGCATTGGTCGCGTTGGTTGATGATCTCTGGAGGGCCAGAGATGGGGGTTGTTCCTCCATCCTGGTCCTATTAGACCTCTTGGCGGCTTTCGATACCATCGACCATGGTATCCTATTGCATCGGCTGGGGGGGTTGGGAGTGGGAGGCGCCGTTTTACGGTGGTTCTCCTCCTACCTCTCTGGCCGATCGCAATTTGTGTTGACAGGGGGGCAGAGGTCGACCTCGAGACCACTCACTTGTGGGGTGCCTCAGGGGTCGGTCCTCTCGCCTCTCCTGTTTAACACATACATGAAGCCGCTGGGTGAGATCATCTGTGGTTTTGGGGTAGAATACCATCTATACGCTGATGATACTCAGTTGTATATATCTACCCCAAACCACCCCAACGATGCCGTAGCGGTGATGTGCCAGTGCCTGGAAGCCGTGCGGATCTGGATGGGAAGTAACGGACTTAGGCTCAACCCGACCAAGACCGAGTGGCTGTGGTTTCCGGCTGCCCGATTCAACCAGCTCATTCCATCGCTGGCCATAGGGGGCGAACATCTTGCCCCTGTGGATGGGGCGCGCAATTTGGGTGTCCTCCTGGATTCCCGGCTGTCCATGGAAGATCAAGTGACAGCCGTGGCCAGGAGGCGTTTTACCAGGTTCGCCTGGTTCGCCAATTGCGCCCCCTATTGGATCAGGACGCCCTGCGCACAGTCACTCATGCGCTCGTGACATCCCGACTGGACTATTGTAACTCTCTCTACATGGGGCTCCCCTTGAGGTGCACCCGGAGACTTCAGCTAGTCCAGAACGCAGCCGCGCGAGCAATTATGGGAACCGCTAGGTTTACCCATGTAACACCGCTCTTGCGCGAGCTGCACTGGCTACCTGTCGTCTTCCGGGTGCGCTTCAAGGTGTTAATTATCATCTTTAAAGCGCTCCATGGCTCGGGACCTAGCTATCTGCGGGATCGGATCCTGCCTCATACATCCTCACGGCCGATTCGCTCCCACAGAGAGGGACTTCTCCGGGTGCCGTCCACTAGACATTGTCAGCGGGCGACACCCAGGGGAAGGGTTATCTCTGTGGCGGGCCCGGCCCTCTGGAACGACCTTCCCCCCGATATCAGGACGACCACGGACCTCCGCTCCTTCCGTCTTAAATTAAAAACTCACTTTTTCTGTCTGGCCGGCCTAGGATAAGTCTCTCTGTCTTTGGGGTTTTTACTGGGAAATTAGGACTGTTTAGTTTTAATGGGGAATTTTAGCGCAGGTTATGTTTAATTTGTTTTTAGAATTGTTTGTATGTATTTATTGTTTTTATTCTACCTGTGCACCGCCCCGAGTCCCTGTGGGGAGAGGGTGCGGTTTTATAAATATTAAATATTATTATTATTATTATTATTATTATTATTATTATTATTATTATTATTATTATTATTATTATTATTATTATTATTATTATTATTATTATATTTAATTTTATGACATGAGCTTTCATGAATTAATTTCATGAGAGCTCAATCATATCCATCCCATATTCTCAGATCATTACTTTAGTGATAATACCCAATTCCAAAGATATTTATAAGTCCATTAATTTTTTCAGAAGTCTGTACTGATCTCATTTAAAACTGGACAGATTGAGGAATGACAACAGCTAATAAATTGTCATCAAGATTGTGCCATAACTAAGTGACCTATGGTAATGAAGTTAAGGATAGATGAACTCTGGCCTCCCCCCATACATTTCTGTTATTGTTTGTAACAGTATCTTTGAAAACTTCATGAAAGTCAGACAGAAACCAGCTTCTCACAGAAAATAGATCTTCATTTGTTTGCCAACAACTGTTCCTGGACAGACAACAGATTGTAAATCATCAGACACCAAATGTGGCAATTTTTTCTTAAATCTATTTATTTTGGAGCACTGTGACAGTTCCAAGCCATATATGATGTACTTAATGTACTCAGTGATGTCCTTATGCATTCTAGACAAAAAAGGCTACCATATTTTTCGGAGTATAAGACGCATCAGAGTATAAGACGCACACAGGTTTTGAAGAGGCAATTTTTTAAAAAAAGTAGGTAGATAGATAGAGGGATAGAGAGGGTGAGAAAGAGAGAGAAATACAGTAGGTAGGTAGGGAGAGAGAGAGAGTAGTTAGTTAGGTAGGTAGATCGGGGGAGAGAGAGAGAGAAATACAGTAAGTAGGTAGGTAGGGAGACAGAGTGTGTAGGTAGGTAGGTAGATAAAGGGATAGGGAGGGAGAGAGAGAGAGAGAAATACAGTAGATAGGTAAGTAGGAAGAGATAGTGTGTGTAGATAGATAAGTAGGTAGAGGAATAGAGAAAGAGAGAAATACAGTAGATAGTATTGTAAATAAAAACCCTTTTTGCACTGTGCAAACCTCCCCCAAACGGCCCGTTTTTCGCGAAAACGGGCCCTTTTTTTTCAAATAAAAGGCATGAATAGCCTTGGGGGGGCTTGCAGAGTGCTCCTGGGGGGGGCCCAAAATGAGGAAAAATGCCCTTTTTTTCATGAAAACAGCTCGTTTTTTGGTCAAAAAATAGCATGCATAGCCTTATGGAGGCTTATAAAGTACTGCTGGGGGTTGGGGGGGGGGCAAAACGCCCTGTTTTTTGCTCCTTTCTGCCCTCCCCAGCCCCCAGGAGCTCTCTGGAAGCCTCCATAAGGGTATGCGCGTGGCCATTTTGGTGAAGGGGCAGGGTTTCAGGAGGCAAAAGAAATGCTGTATTCGATGTATAAAACGCACCCAGATTTTCAGCCTCTTTTTAGAGGAAAAAAAAGTGCGTCTTATACTCCGAAAAATATGGTACTTTCTATATAAACTAAGTACACCCAGATTTGATATAAGAAATGAAGTATTAAAATATATGGAGGAAGTCTACAGCTACCAAGGCAACACTGCTACTGATTCTAATTTAGTGCAGGAATTAATGAGGAACAAGTAAAATTCAAAAGAAAATTAGAACAAGTGACAGCTGTGTTTAGATTCATTAGATTTAATTATATGGCCCACAGTTTTAACTGGAGTAAATTCTTCTTTTCACAGTAAATTGTACTAATAGGCTTCTCTAATCCTAGGTTTATTTATTACTTGGACTTGTAGGAAGCTTCTAATGAAGTGAACCTTAAGTGGCAACATTTAGATTGTTTGTCTTGTAAATGGCCCCTCTACAGAAGGTAATAACCTGATTCAAAAACTTTATCTGCTAAAGACCAACATGTCTTTGTTAAAGTGTTTTCAAAATTCTAAAATACTGAATTCTTTAGATACGTAAAATTTTCATGTTTATCTACTCTGTTTCCCCGAAAATAAAGCTCCCCGGATAATAAGCCCAATTGAGCTTTTGAGTGCATACGCTAAAATAAGTCCTCCTTGAAAATATTGCAACAAAGCAGCAGTCATGAGGTGATCACGCTCGCCGTCTCCTGCACCTCAAAAAAAGACCTCCCCGAAAATAAGGCCAAGTGCTTATTTCCGAGGAGGGGTGTCAAAAGACAATTAGACCCTGTCTTGTTTTCGGGGGAAACACGCTATGTTCTGATATTTTGCTGGTAACATTGAAACATAGAAAATGATTATATATCAAATCAAAGTTATGAATTTACCTAGCCCATTATGGGTAATACTACTAGTAGTATATTATTATGAGCAATACATTATTATTAGTACGGTGCTATTGTCCAGGTCTCCAGCACATCTTTTTCCCAATTAATTCCAGTGGAGTAGGAAACTCTTGTAAGTATTTTGTTTTTTTGTTGAGTTTTACAGAACAGAAGTCATATTAAGTTCACTGACTATATAAAGGATTTGTAACACAATTGATCTTGTTTCAAGGTCAGTTCAGTATTTTAATAATAGACAAATTCTGTAGTTTCACAGAAGTTAGTGATTTTTTAAAATGTGCTGTAGATACATTGATCGCTGATTTAATGAGAAATTTGAACAGATAATGCTTTTCTTTACAACGTAAATATTCAGATTACTATAGATTTTGCTCTGTCAGCTGTTTGGTGAGTTTATCGTTTTCCATTTGTAAAACTACCTATGATTTCTCTTGTCCACTGTAAACATTTTCTTCTCCTTTTCAGGCATTTTCAGGCATTTGGGCTTTTGCAGTTAATGCTTCAGTAGAAACAAATAAATTTCAGCACAATTAATGGGAAGGAATAGGAAAGTCTTATTTGTGCCTAATGACCACTTACAGTAGTTCACCCTGGCTGTTTCAGATTCTGGCTGTTTCAGATTCTGGCTGTTTCTGGCTGTTTCAGATTCATTCAATTTTTTAGCATTTTCATATGACTATGTTTGTAGTAGGAGAGGGGAAACTCTTAAAGTATTTATAAGGGTCTGTGTTTCTAACAAGGAACTGTGTAGTGTCTTCATTGAAATGGAAGTACTGGACAGGATGCAAGTTTAGGTACAGTTTATTAACAATTTTACTGTAGAGAGAAACAACAAACAAATGCGTTAGGACTGTTTAAATATATGATCATCAAATATCTGTCTAGAGCCAATGAAATATTGGCCTGCAGCACCAGTATATTGAATGTTTCTTGCCTGCAAATATGAGAATAAGCAGGTGAATGAAATGTTAAGACATTTTAGATGAATTCCAGATTGCAGCAGGCAAGGCTAGTTTGGAATGAAAAGTAGATATAGGTATTTTTGTTAGAAATCTTTCAACTGAAGTAACTTTGAAGGATTAAAACTATATATAAGAAAAATATTAATTGTTGGAGCATACATTGAAAAGAAGTATTTTGTTAAATTTGAGAAATGAAATTCAAGGAGGGCTAATTTTAATCTTGTCTAAAAAAAGTAGGTTTATGGCATCATAAAGCAGATGCCTATATGTTAAGTAATTTATTAGTATTGTACAATATGCAGTATAGCTTTGTAACAGCAGTTTTACATGTGTCTTTTTTCACACAGTTGCATGTAACTCTGTAAACATCTATTTGAACTTGTCTGAATACATTTGTGTCAGTCCTGACTCCCGATGAATAAAAATGTAAAATCCTTAGAATTTTCTAGCTTGGTAACTTAAACAGTACACCAAACTTACTTTCCATATAGTTACAGTGAATTATTTTATTTAGTTCCATATTGATTTAAAAACATGTATGCTTTTAAGATACCTAAAGACGACTTCGCTTCCGTCTTCCGGACGCGACGGAGGTGCCCTGGACACCTCCGCCGCTCGGCTTCTTCAGCCGGCGCCTTCGGGGGCTGGGGGCTCTTGTAGGGAGCCCCCCCGTAAGGCAGTCGGGGGGGGCGTTCCCGCTTTGCCCCAGGAGCAGGAGAGCAGATCGCGGGGGGGGGGAAACGCCCTCTCGCCGAAGGAATGTCGGAACCACGGACATTTTACAAACAGGCAGAAGTGCCGGAGCTGGAGGATCACACCGATTTTTAATGAGGACTGTAAGTGTTTTTATATGCTTTCAACCTTTGAAAAGGGAAAATAGAGGGGGGAATTTGCAGAAAATCCCCCCTCGGAAAAAAAGCGGCGTTTCAAAATGCTTCCCGGGCACGGGGAGAGAGAAAAAGTAACATCCGACTTTCTATTAGCTGAAAGCGAAAGTATTACCATATATGGAATTACACTTGGAAACTTTGTATCTGGGACTCATTAAAGGTTAAAAGGAGTTTTTATTATTTCTTCACCAAAGCCAAAGTGGCGGAAAAATGGCGCTTCTTTGCTTCCAATGGAAAATTTATTTTGAAATTTGAACATTTCTTCAACACTACAAGATCAAGGAATTTACATCTACCGTTAACTCAAGTGACTCTCAGTGTCTCTCCCATTGTACCCCTCTTTCTTGGACTGGATCTTACAATTACCTCTCTGGAGTTTATATAACATCTGTTTGGAACTTAAAAGAATCCCCCCCCCTTGGAGCTCACAAGACTATTCACCCACCAGTCGCCATCTTTAACAATAAAAATCATGACAACAAGAAAGCCTCCGAATGGGAAAAACATCTCCACCGCTGCTTCTACAAAAATACAGGGAATGTTCCAAAGCATATTACAAGAAATAAAGCAGATTCGGAAAGATATGACAAGCACAAGACTGGAATTGTTGGAGACACAAAGAACAATGACAAATGACAAACAAAAAATTGATGGGTTGGAGGGTAGGACGGTCGAGATGAACGAAGAGAGAAGGGAACAACAACAAAAATTTACAGACAGGGCTGGTCATATGACTGGAATTGATTTTGAAAATAGAATTTGCTTTTTGAGGTTTCATAATGCTTTTGACTCAGATAACTTAAAAGATTTAACAAAAATAACTTTAGCAGAATGTACCAAAAAAAGTAAAGAATTTACAATTTTAACATATGCCAGAACAAATGATACATCCAGAGAGATAGATAAAAAATTGATGAGAGGGCTAACAAGGGACGGGATCCTGAGAGCACAGAGAGAGATGCTTTTGTTGCATCAGTTAAAAGAAGTTGCCAGCTTGAAGCAGATCCCCGGGAAAATCCGAGAAGTATTTCTCCTCTTTAAAAAATTGTGCAAAAAAGGGGGGTGCTCAAAATGGTTAATGCCTGAAGGAATGTTGCTGTTTCGGGAAGGGGATAGAATAAAATTTAAAATAAATGGCAGAGGCGGAAGCTTCTCTTAAAAAATAACCCTTAATCCTGGTAGACTAAGATGACAGAGCGGGAGGCGCTGTGGCTCTGCCCACTGGCGGGAGGGAAGAAAAGAATTAAAGTAAGAGACTCTGATCATTAAAGTGATTTTTTCTTTTTTATGTAACTGTAATTCCGTATCAGATGTTAACAAAACAAATGATTGAATGCATGGAATCAAGATACAATATGTATGAAATTTTTTTTTTACTGTTTATTGAAATTCTTTTTATATGTAACATCGGAAATGACCACCATCTCTGACATGAAAGCTCTAAAAAATTTCTATTTTAACCCTATATACCCTTATCCTTATAAAATTGTAAAACCAATAAAAAATTACTTTACAAAAAAAAAAAAGGATACCTAAAGAACAGGACAGCACCTTTGAGAGAGAAGCAGCTGGTGGGGATGGTGGTTTGTGAGTAAGAAGGAAGGAGGTTTGTGTGTACATAAAACAGCCTGAAGTAGCCTAAAGCAGGTAGAGAGACATGCTGGTCTCCATTAGTAGGACTCATAAGAAGTAGTAGTAGTACTGGAAGTAGTAGTTAGATGACTGGTAAGTGGAGGTGTAGTAGGTGGAGGTGTAGCAGAAGTGGGAAATAGTGAAGTAGTAAGCAGACAGTATAGTTTTTGAAAACTTGTGTATGTGTTGCTTTGTGTGGTTGTGTTGGCTGTCTGGTGTTTTGGAGTTCGCTGACTTCGGTATACTTAAAAGAACTCCAGGTAGTATCTTTAATTAATTGTCATGTAATAATTGCTCAAAATTCTAGTCAATAGCTGTATTGAAATTTTAATAACCAATATAATTATATTTTTTGTAGTACAGATTCCGTAGGTCTTGGATACACCTTATTGTAACCTCAGTTGTATATTTTGACACAGAGCAGGACAAGAGGTACTGGATGGATGCTTATAAAGAGAGACTTACCTTAGAATTAAGGAAAAAATTCCTATCAGTGGGAATAATTAATTGGTGAAACAGCTTGCTTCAAGAAGTTGTGGGTGCTATATTACTGGAGGTTTGCAAGTAGGAGTCTGGACAGCAATTTCTCCAGAATGTTATATGGCAGTGATGGCGAACCTTTTTCACCTTGGGTGCCAAAAGCATGCTTGCCCACCTCCATAATTTAATGCCCCGTGAGACATGCCTCCTGCGCATGTGCGTATTATCCACCCCCTCTGCCCTGCGGATGTGTGCATGGCCCAGTAGGTCTGTTTTTCGCCTTCCCCAAGTTCCAGAGGCTTTCTAGGAGCCTGGGGAGGGTGAAAATGGCTTCCCTCATCCCCGGAGGCCCTCTGGATGCCAGAAATGGCCCGTTTTCTGACTTCCAGTGGGCCCAGTACGTCTGTTTTTTGCCTTCCCCAGACTCTGGAGGCTTTCTCCGAAAAACGGCTGAAAATCCAGGCCGAAAATCAGCTGAGAGGGCAATGCCTCACGTGCCCTCAGAAATGGCTCTGCGTGCTACCTGTGGTACATGTGCCATAGGTTCACCATCACAGTTATATGGTCTCCTGCTTGAGTATGGAATAGAGCAGGCTTGTCAAACTGGCCACCTGATATGTCACACACAGGCTATGTCCACCCTGGCTCCGCAAAGGCAAAAAATGTTACGTCACAACCTGGCCTGTGGTGTGATTGAGTTTGAAACCTGTGGACTAGATCTTCAAGATGCTTTCCAAATCTATTACTCTGTTAAGCCATGAGACACTTAAGAAATGTTATAAAATGATCCATTATGTATCTTTAAAGTAAATTAATAATTTGAAATTATAATTCAATGTTAATCAAATAAAATTAAAAGGCAAGAGATCCTGGATTGTCACAAGCCATGGAATTATCTGACTTTAAATTTAATAAAATGAAATTGTGGTATTGGTTAGTTTATGGCTAATGATAAATAGCATTATAGATAAAGAAAAAAAAAACAGAAGAACTATGTATGGTAGCTAAATTAGAGATTTAGAAGCCTTTGAAGATTTCAGTAGAAGGCTAATGATAAGCCTTTCGTGTAACCACCAGAGATTTCTGAAAATCTTTCTTGAAATTAATTGTAATAGAACACAATAGGGAAAAAACCCTCAATAAATGGTGTGTTAATGGAGATTTAATCAAATCTTCAGATAAAATCACTTTCCAGAGTGACTTGCATATTTGGCCTTATTTATAAAACTGAATTGTGCATGGTCCAAAAAGTCCCACCAGCGTTATGAATTATATTGATTCTGATAATTTTTGACTGATAATTTTCTTTAAGTTTTATATTGGACTGGCTTTTCACAAACAGGATCATGTACTAATTGCTCAGATATGTTTTTAAAATAAAGTTGTATTTGCCTTCTCCTATATCTGATATATTTATTATTATAACACTGAGCATCTAAATACTCCCTTAGATTTGCCTGCTTGGTGAATGATGGTGAAAATATAGCACAATATTTAAACTTCTTTGTTTTCCCAAGTAAAGTATTCTGCTGGAATTTTTCTTTATTTCTTTTGGTGTGTACGTTTTCTATCTATATTTACAATTAATGTTTATGAGCTCAAGATATTCTGGGAGTTCATTTGAAAACTCATCTTTCTGGCATTATCTAAAAATTGTTATTCCCATGCCATATAACTTCTGAAAAACTTTTTTCCTTGCTGCACAAAAGCTTCCAGTTTAATATACCCACTCCAATACAGTTATAAGCATTTATTTTGAAAGACTATGTTATTTATATCCCTATTAAAAAGAACTTAATATTGCTGTCTCTGATAAATGGTGATTTCTATCATTTTGTTCAGCTTTACAATATTAATGGTTTAAGGCACATTATTGAAAAAAGTACATGAAAAAGAATGGGTATTTTTAAATACCCATTTTTCAATGACAGAATGTTACAATGTAGTTGATTTTTATAAAGCTGGCACAAGGGAAATTGCTCTGTTTATTTCTAAATATCAGAAATGTCTAACAAAAGATTTGTTAGTTTCTTATTGAAGAAGTTCCTTCAAACTTTTACTGCTGGACTAAAGGTTCACAACCTTTAGCAACAACCTATGGCAACAACCAAGTCAGGAACAGTCATTTTCCCCACTTCTCCACTATAACTGTTATTGGATAATCACGTGACCAGATTTGTTGACAGCTTCAGGATGGCTGTCTTCCTTGGGTTTTTTTCTCCTTCCTACACCCAAGTTGTTTCTTTATCTTTTAACTTGGTTGATTCACATTTGTTTTATTAATTTGGCTCTGATATAGGGTGTTGTCAAAGTCATGGAATAGGTTCCCTTGAGAATGATATTTATTCTTTGGAATGGTTACAGCTTGCATGGATAATTAAAATTGGATAAGCAACAAATATTTTTATTAGGATTGAAAAGTGATTAGTATCAATGTTAAGAAAGCAAACTGTAATCTTACGGAGTGAGATATGACCTGCTTAAATAATATATTAATGGTGAATCCGTGCAACCGTACATCATTATATATATTCTCTTTTCCTTTGTAACCTTTAAGTATTTTTTTCCATCAATTATGTACGTATTTCATCTGGGTGCCATTTTCATGGAACATTGCAACACTTTAATGTAAAGTTGATTGGAGAATTATCAAAGACTACAACATTTATCTATTTGAAAGGCAATCTCACTTAGCCACATCTGTTTCCAAGATCATTGAAATAAAGGTTAATGTTGCCCTAAAGATATAAAAATACTATTAAGTATGGCTTTTATTTATAAGTACATTGTCTACAAGCTTGTATAAAGTTTATGTATTAGAGGAAAAATTACAGACATGAGATATGAAACAGAAGAATGTAACATGACAGCAAAAATATTTGAGAAACAGCAAGGGAATAGGATATACTGGATAATAAGATTTGTTCTCTACACTACCATTCCAGAAATATAAGAACAATATAGTCTTCCATCCAATGATTAGTAACCAACTGCCTAGATCCTCCTTGACTTGATACTTACTAGGATGCAACTCAATGGTGCAATCTGGTTTGGGTGAGTAGTGGTCTCTGCCCATCCACCTGGACATCATCAGGTCCCATTTTTTACTTACTGTACATGCACGCACTCACATTTGTGAACCATTAGCGAAGGTAAGTTGATTTCACCCCTATATTGATGCCCAACATAAGTGCCTCTTTGATTTAGTTAGGCATCTAAGGTATTCCTTGAGTGATCCCCCTGAGAGTGTATATTCTTGGCACACATTCCTGGTGTTCTACACTATTCCTGTCAGGAAAATTCTGCTGCCATGATGAACAGCCCATCTTGAGGGAGAGTATATTTATATAGGTGGGCATTTATAGCAGAAGCATTACAACATGCTCACAAAGCAAAACTCACTGTTTTCATTTATAACAAGGTGCCTTTTATTTAGCCATTGTTTATGAATAGGTTAGTTCTTACATTGTGAAAAGATATGTACTCTGTACTACGATTTATATACTACACTTTCTCAGTTTAATTCATTCTTATTTTTGAAAACAATTTTTGCATATATAATGTATTATGTAATATGTGAACTTTTCATACTGACATATTATTAAAATTATACTATGGATATTTTAATGGATTGTAATTTATAAGTTGCTAGGAGTCATTTGTAACAAACCTAAAATAATAAACAGCAGATCCACAAGAAGCAAGAACTAGTCACAGTGAGAAGCCTACAATTAGCACTGGTGTGATCAGCCTAGTCATGTGGAGAATATGAAGGGAATCAATTAACACTCAAGAGAAATAACATGCAAGGAGTGGAAATAAATGTCATCATCAGCTATTTCAACTTTGCTGCTTCCAGAAAAATAATCTTGAAAAAAAGAAACCCCCACTGCAAATATTGAAACCTCTATGGAAACCATCATTGCCAAATGAACTATAAAGCAAGTCTGAAAAAATTTCAGCTGGCCAAAGAAAAGAAAGTACATATTAAAATAACTTTCCAAAGTGGATCTAAAGTTTTGGGAATAATCCCTATGAGCTCCACATATACAGTTCTGCTGTAGTTACATAATACATTTGTTTATGCATTTGGGATTTAACTGTTCCAATCTGCCCATGAGATAATTTATTATAAACAGTGTATGCTTCTCTATGATTAAATTGCATTGCTGTTTATTTTTCAAACATATTTTGTGATTGTATCCTAAGAAATATATGGCTTATAACAGAGGTGGGTTACTACCTATTCGTCCAGTTCAGGCGAATAGATAGCAACTCTAGCAGGCACGTGATGGTACCGGTACTATCCTCAATGGCGGCGCCATCTTGGTTTTCTGTTCTGCACAGGATCTTCATGGAAAAATAACCCCCCCTTTTTTTTACTGTTGTGCGCATGCGCAGACCATTTTAAATGCAAATGCACCACCCATCCGCCCCACCCAGTCACTCGTCACCTCCTGGGTGGCTTCCCTGCCTAAGCTGCCAGGTGGTGCCTGCCCTGTGCCCCAACTGAGCTGTCTCCTCCTCCTGCCTACAAGTAAGTCTCTCTAGCCCCCCCCCCGACCCATGGAGCTTGCTGCCCCCCCCATCCCCACCGGGCTTGCAACCTTCCCTTCCCCCACCCCTTCCAGGATCCCCACCAGTACCATTTTGACTCCCAGCAGGCTTTAGGGAGGCCTGCAAAGCCCAAAATAGAGCGTGGGGCAGGGCTAGCAAGCCTCTCTGCAGCCCCCTGGGAGCAAAAGCTTCAAGAGAGAAAGAAAGAAAGAAATCCTCACCATTTGGGGATCCCCAAGTGCATGGAGCAGGGGTCTGCAAACTTGGCAACTTGTGGACTTCAACTCTCAAAATTCAGCTCTGCTGGCTGGAGAATTCCGAGCGTTGAAGTCCACAAGTCTTAAAGTTGCCAAGTTTGAAGATCTCTGGCATAAATTGAGAGTTTATTGAAAATGTGGCTAACTATCCTTGCTCAGGCTAAGCTAATCATAGTGGAAGGAAGAAAAGAAGGGAGGGAGGGAGGGAAGGGAGAAAAAGG
Source organism: Rhabdophis nuchalis (assembly GCA_039707465.1). Lineage (NCBI taxonomy): Eukaryota > Metazoa > Chordata > Lepidosauria > Squamata > Natricidae > Rhabdophis > Rhabdophis nuchalis. The sequence goes on from CM077645.1 coordinate 76,532,047, forward strand.
GAAGGGAAAGTGAATGTGATATGGATGGATAAATAGAGGGAGGAAAGGAGAGAGGGAGAGAGAGAGGACCACAAACTTGGCACTAGATGCAGCTTCAGTGGATGCTTTGAAACAGCACAGGAATCCATGGCTGGAAGGGACCTCAGAGGTCATCTTGTCGAACCTGCTGCTGCAGTAGGAGACCTTATATCATCTTGGTTATTTTAGTGCCTCTAACACAGTGGAGAAATTCCCAGAAATCCCCAGGCATTGTCAACCTCTCCCCCCAGTAAAAAAAAACCTACAGCAAAAACTTCATGCAAAAAAGAATAGAAAAGGGGGCTTATATTGCTTAATGGACGGATAAATTGGCCATGCCCGCCCAGTCACATGATTGCCAAGCACGCCCACAGAACTAATAGTAAAAAAGTTTGAAACCCACCACTGTCTTATAATCTGCTCTGATATCATTAGGGCAGTGAACAAACTAGAAATACATAAATATTTCAGTGTTTAAAATGTCTGCTGTAATCAAAAGGAAATAAAATGAAACCTACTGGACAAAAAAAGTTTTAACATATTTTATTTGCTACATTTATATTCTGCCTTTTCTCCAGAAACTCAAGGTGGCTTATATAGGGAATCTTCTTCTATAGTATTTTACTCTCCAGATCTGTGACATACAGTAGATAGGATTACAGAGTGACTGGTTCAAAGCCACTCAATAACTTTTCAAAGCTGAGAGAGACCTAGATGTCTCTAATCTTACTCCAGTGCATCCTACGGATACCTATGAGTAAAAATGGTCATGTTACTCCCTGCTATAGATAAAACTCCAGACAGGGGAAAATAAAATATTTTAGGATTATTTTGTATAATTAAATTTAGGAAATTAAGAAAATTAAGTTACCAATTCAATAAGTGACTTTATATAAGCACTTTTTCTGGGAACATTGAAAAGTATCGGTATAGGTATATTTTTAGGAATCACTCTTCCTTTACCTTTAATTTTAATTTTAGTGCAATAACCATAGTCACACAACACAGAAACACCAGGTATCCCTCTTGGGAATATCCTAAATAATTCTCAGCATTCCCAGATATTGTAGTACTCCAGTTTAAAATAATGCATTACTGTAAGAACTGCAAGCCTATTTTAATATTAAATGCTCTTTTAAAATTATGGAAATGTTAGCTGTTTGACAATATATTCTATGTTTTGTTAACCAATTTATTATCTTAGCTTATCCTACCTGTGTCCCTGTAGCCTTGAAACATTTTGAGGCCAAAACATGGCATAACATGGCTCAAACAGAAAGTATCGTAGGAAATTGTGCAAATAAAATTGCTAGTGAAATTTGAAATGCCTAGTCAAGAATCAAGATAGAAATGCTTCAAATTCAGGTTAGGGCCTAGAACCGTGATGGCGAACCTATGGCACGTGTTCCACAGGTGGCATGCAGGACCATTTGTCAGGGCACGCGAGGCGTTGCCCTGTCAGCTGGTCAACATGCAAGCGCACACTGGCCAGTTGACTTCTGCCTTCTTTTGAGGCTGTTGTTTGGCCTCCAGAGACTTCCTTGAAGCCTCCGGAGCATAAAAAACTGGCCCTACAGACAAACCGGAAGTTCAGGAACAGATTTCCGGTTTGTCTGTAGGTCTGTTTTTTGTCTTCTGGAGCCTTCAGGGAAGCCTCCTTAAGGCTCCAGGGGTAGAAAATGGCCCTACAGACAAACCAGAAGTCACCATTCCTGAACTTCTGGGTTCCCTGTAGGTCTGTTTTTCGCCTTCTGGAGTCTTCAGGGAAGCCTCTGAAGCCTGGGGAGGGTGAAAAAACTGTGCCAAAAGCAGGGTGTGGGGTTTTGAGCGGATAACATTATGGGTGTGGCACAGCTGCACATGATCCCCTGCACTTCCTCCATTTTTTGGCACTGGAGCCAAAAAAGGTTTGCCATCCCTGGCCTAGAAGAAGAGCTGGCTTAAAATTTAATTCTTCCTGGCTGGTCTGTTTCGTCTAGGTCTAATAATAATAATAATAATAATAATAATAATAATAATAATAATAATAATAATAATAATAATAATAATAATAATAATAATAATAATAATAATAATAATAATAATAATAATAATATATTATAATAATAATAATAATAATAATAATAATAATAATAATAATAATAATAATAATAATAATAATAATAATAATAATAATAATAATAATAATAATAATAATATATTATTATTATTATTATTATTATTATTATTATTATTATTATTATTATTATTATTATTATTTTAATTTATAACCCGCTCTCTCTCCCCAAAGGGACTCGAGGCGGGGCACAGGGAATGTTATGTATCAGAAGGTCTGATAGATAACTTCTTGTGCCATATCCGTCATCGGACGTCAGTGATCATGTTGGCAATCCTATTTTTATCAACAGCTGCACAAAAAAGTGATTAAAGCCATGATGTTCTTCTTCTGCCTGAACCTCGTTTGCCTTCGATCTTTCTCTGGAGGATTAAGTGAAGTATGGCATATTTTTCCGGGTATTGCATCACATGTCTGAAATATTGAAACTTGGTTTTGATTAGTTTTGATGATCTCCCTTGGCTTTTCCAGGCGGCTTATCACCTCCTCATTTCTGATTTTGTCAACGCAGTTCATATGTAACAACCATCTGTAAATGCACATTTCAAATGCTTCTTGTCTTTTCAAGTGGCTTTCTGTCAGAGACCAACTCAGTACTCCGTCGAGCAGGATAGAAAAGATGTAACTTCTGACAATCCTCATTTTCAGTCTTGGGCTTATGTCGTGACTGCAGATAACTTCTACTGTCCCTGGTAATATGTTATAGAGCAGTGATGGCTAACCTTTTTTTGCTCACGTGCCAAAAGCGGGGGGAGCACAGGGGGTCGTGCATGGGCGTGCCACACCCATAATGCTATGTGCCTGACCCCCTGCTTTTGGTGCAGTTTTTTCGCCCTCCCCAGGCTCCAGAGGCTTTCTAGGAGCCTGGAAAGGGTGAAAACAGCCTCCCCCCACCTCCAGAGGCTTCAATAGCTTCCCTGAAACCTCCAGAGGTGAAAAACGGCCTTAAAAGAAGGCCTAAATCAGCTGGTCAGTGCACACATGCACCCTGGAGCTGACAGGGCAAAGCCTCGCATGCCCTAAGAAATAGTTCCGCGTGCAACCTGTGGCACCCGTGCCATAGGTTCGCCATCACGGTTATAGAAAATAGGCTGGTGTTATATGGACTTCTTCATTATTTTTAATCTCATTAGGCTATGAACAGAGGTGGGTTGCTTCCGGTTTGGCGTGGTTCAGCCAAACGGTAATGGAATTCAGGCCTGGATTGCAGAACTGGCAACAACCCAGGCTTGCCACGCCCCCCGAACCGGTTTCCTCACCGCTGCTGGGCCACTGCATTTTGGTTTTTAGTGGCTGCGCCAGGAGTCACTAAATTTCGCTTCGTAAAATTTAGCATGCCTTTCTGTACCTGAGCTTTCGGAGGCCCCGTACTTGAACGCTCACTCCTCTGGCCTGCTCCCCCCTCTTGCTCCCCCTCCCTGCTCAGTCACCACTTGCTTGCCCCCACCGCCCAGTCACCGCTCACTCGCTTCGCCTGTCTCCACCAGGCTTGCCCTGCCCACCCAATTCCTTTGCTGAAGCGGAGGATTGAAAGAAGCCCATGTGGCGCCCGCTCCCTTCTATCCATGCGTTTTTCCTCCCTCTGCGTGGATTTCTTCCCCCCATTGGAAACCAGGCAGCTGTCAAAGAGAAGGGAGTGTGTGCCGTGTGGGGTTTTCACAACAGCTGAAGAAGGAACAGGAGGTGAGGATTTGGCAGTTGTGAGACTCCCTTCTCTTTGACAACTGCCTGGTTTCCAATGGGGATGCTGAAGAAATACGTGCGTTTCTCCTCTCTCTGCATGGATTTTCCCCCTCCCCCAATTGGAAATCAGGCGGTTGTGTCACACACACACACACGTGTGTGTGTAAAGGGGACTGGATCAGCTGAGAGGCTAGCAAAAAAGAAGCCTTTGTTTCTCCACTGCTGCGGCTCATACAAGAAGAAGGCAGGGATGATGGCTGGCACTTACCCCCTCGTCGCTTTCCCTGCCAGCCACCCAGCCAGGCAGGGCTGCAGCCTGCAGGCCGCAGGGGCGAGCAGTAAGTGAAGAGAGCGCCGGCCAATATCCCTGCCTCCTAACTCTGCGAGCCGTGGCAGTAGAGAAATAGAGGCTTCTTTTTTGCCAGCCTCCCAGCTGATCCAGTCCCCCTTACACATGGGCCTTGCATTGTGGCAAGTGCAGTGTGTGTGTGTGTGTGTATGCGTGTGCGTGACGTGCATACCTTCTGTGGTGTGCCCAACACCTTTGGACACCCACCAGGTCACCCACTGAGCGGCAGAGAAATCTAGCTTCGGCAAAAGGGGGGGAAAAGCTGTTTGAAATTAGCCCTCTCTGCCACTCTGCTAAAAAGGAACCAAGCCAAGAGATATCAGGACAACTAACCATATTCTGTTAACCCCCAGAGTAGTAGCAGGATGAATTGGGAGCTCTGTGAATTGGATTGTAGGACACAGAATGCCGTGATCATAGGATTTATTGGGCACAGGTTTTAGTACATAGAATAAATGCCATTATTTCTTTAATCAGTTTTAGGTTATTTTTCACTGCAGCAACACAAAATTTGGTTACCGCAATACTGCATGAATGATGGCGAGATTCAAGTCATGCAGAAGATGGATAATGTAAAAATTGTCTTGTCTCCCTAGAACTCTCTCTGGGAGAGCCCAGAGATATATCTTGGTCTAATACCCTGTAGCATTTTCTGTGTAATAAAACATGAGATGTTTTCAACCTCCTTATTATCACATTACATATTCGCTATCCTATGGGGCTTTCATTTTACCTGCCTTGCAAGAGTACTGATCGAGTCTCTTAAATCTAGCTCTAAAAATGCTATTCTGACCATAGGGAAGGTTAGGTCTTTCAGGTAACTTGTTACTTCAATATACTTTGTCTTATCCAGTTTCTATCATGTAAGGATATCCTATTGTCTTCTAATTGGAACTCTGTATCCCTTGTTCTATTGAAAACCAATTTCTTCACTTATTCATAGCCAGGGGAGGGGTGGGTTGCTGCCGGTTTTGCTACCAGTTTGCAACCTGCGCACGTGCACTGTTCAATGTAAATTGTTCTTCACGCACGCGCAGAACAATTTACAGTGAATTGCACATGCGTAGTCCAGTGATGGGTTTCAAAAATTGTTAGAAGCTATTCTGTAGGTGTGGCCTGTTTTGTGGGAGTGGCTCAGCGGGCATGGCCAACTTGGAAAATGTGGTGAAACTCACTTAACAATGCTCTTGCTTAGCAACCATAATTTTGGGTTCAATTGTGATCATAAGTTCTTCCTTTTTCCTTCCTTCCTTCCTTCCTTCCTTCCTTCCTTCCTTCCTTCCTTCCTTCCTTCCTTCCTTCCTTCCTCTTTTCTTTCTCTTTTTCTTTCTCTTTTTTCTTTGTCTCGCTCTCTTTTCTCTCCCTCCCTCCCTCCCTCCCTCCATCCCTCCCTCCCTCCTCCCGTCCTTCCTTCCTTCCTTCCTTCCTTCCTTCCTTCCTTCCTTCCTTCCTTCCTTCCTTCCTTCCTCTCTCTCTTTCTCTCTCTTTTTTTTCTCCCGCCCCTCACACATACATCCCTTCCAATTATATTCGTAGATATATTTTCATTCATGTTTGTTCAGTTGGTATTTAGTAATTTTTGGAGGATATATATTCTGGTGTATAGTCTTAAGATGTTGGATTTATTAGTGTTTAGCTGAACAAAATATGATATTGCTGTAATATGGATCGTCAAAATATTCTCTACTTGATTTGCTTACATTGGCTAATACGCAGTTGTTTTCATTTGTATCATTCTGATTCTACTTCTTATCTTTTATTCATTTTTGTCTGTTTTATGTTGTTGGTCATCTACTGAATATATATTAATTTACATTTATAATTCTACCTGTGGTGAAAGTAAAAATCCTACCTTTCAGCAAATAACAATAAACTCATTGGGACTTCTGAATAATAGAAAAAAATGACAGAATTTTATTCTGGATATAAATAAGGATCCCACTGAAATTTGGTTTTCTTTTATCTTTCCAAGTGCTGATCGCAGTAGTGAGTGAAGAGCTTTTCAGTCTGGTCTCTAGGGAGTTTTACAGTGATTTTGATAATATGTCTGGTTTTTCTATAAGCGTGCATATTAGCAATTAACCTGTATGATTCTGTGATCCTCCTAATTGGATACGTTCAGTTAGAAAAGGTTATTAGCAACCATTTGGGATGCTTTAGTTTTTAATTTTTCTGCAGAATTAAATGTGTCATACTTCTTCTGTTTAACCATTCTATGAATAAATGACTGCAGGCTAGGGTAACAACCATAATTCCTTCCTTCCTTCCTTCCTTCCTTCCTTCCTTCCTTCCTTCCTTCCTTCCTTCCTTCCTTCCATCCATCCATCCATCCATCCATCCATCCATCCATCCATCCATCCGATTTGTATGTTAACTTTGTAACGGGCTCAGATTTATTTGTCAATGCAGGAATTTCAACCTTATTTTATTTGCATTTGGAAGAAGCCGTTAGTGGCAGCATTTGTTTGTTATTCTAAACCATGTGGCATGCCTAGTTTGAAATTTCCCACGTGCTTCTTTTTCTAAGTGGCTAGGCTAGCAAACAACCCATTTGTGATTTCTATATTGTCAGATGTGCCATATAAATGCAGGATGGACACTAACTGTATTCATATTTGCTAAAGAACATAACCATAGATAGCCATAGATCTGTTTAATTCTGGGATAAAGGATCCTGCATTTGTTCATAGTAATCCAAACAACAGGTAGGTGGTTTGTTAACTATGCTACTTTCCATATGGTGAGGAAAGAAAATAAAGTTGCATGCCCCAATGGATACATTGATGTTAGCCACTTTAGGCTTCGAATGAGGTGAAAATGCAGCAAGGGGGACTAATGTAAAAAATAAAGCTATAAAACTTTATTTTTACACATACTCCAAACAAAAATAACACCAAATGCTAACACCTAGCTTAAAGCTTTTTTACCCACATATGGGTAATGAACATATTCCTAGGTCAGCTTTAATGGCAAAATTATCTTTAAAAATAAAATTATACACACTAGTCATCAGAGCACAGGTTTGTGCCAAACCCAAAACAGAGAAGTAATAGGAATTCAAATTCCCCTTTGAATCGGGAATTTTGCATTCTATATGCAGCAGTGACTATTTATTTATTGTTACTATTATTATATTATAATTTTACCACAACTTTTCCAGGAACTCAAGACAGCATAGGTCTGTGATGGTGAACCTGTGGCACGCAAGGCTTGCCCTGTCAGCTGGCCAGTGTGCATGTGCCTGCTGGCCAGCTGACTTCTGGCCTTCTTTTGAGGCCATTTTTCACCCTCCAGAGGCTTCAGGAGCTTCCCTGAAGCCTCCAGAGCGTGAAAAAATGGCCCTACAGGCAAACTGGAAAATCCGGGAACGGACTTCTGGTTTGCTCGTAGGGCCGATTTTAGCCCTCTGGAGCGTTCAGGAGCCCTCAGGAGGCTTCACTGAAGGCTACGGAGGGCAAAATAGACACTATGAGCAAACTGGAAGTGACTTCCAGATTGATTGTAGGGCCGGTTTTAGCCCTCCGGAGTCTTCAGGGACCCCTGAAGCCTCCGGAGAGCCTCGGGGGGCAGGGGAGGCTGTTTTTATTCTCTCCAGGTTCCTATAAAGCCCCTGGAGCCTGGGAAAGGCAAAAAAAGTATGCCAAAAATGGGGGGGGGGAGTGCTGGTCGTGTACGCATGTACACTGTGGTCATGCACATAGCATTATGGGTGTGGCACGCACGTGCACGACCCCCCCTGTGCTCCCCCTGCTTTTGCCCTTGCGAGCCAAAAAAGGTTCACCATCACTGGCATAGGTGATAGATCATCTCTTATTTTATCCTTATCTGACTGAAAGGCTATGAGAGACTCTTATTCATGGTACTATTAATTAAAGTAGTCGTTATCAGATGATTTTCCTATAATGTTTCAGGGTTACTGAAAAATCTGGAACTTCATGAAGGGTTTGGTGAGTTGAAGAGTTTGGGGAATAAGAGTAAATTTTTACAGTGATCCCACTTAAGGCATGTATACCATGAGATTTGTACACATACATTAAAGCTGGTCCTCTATCCGAATTTGCTCCAGGCTTTGCTTAGACAAATTATCTCCTTGCAGCATCCAGCTCTACATATGTAAGCATTTCGGCTGTATTCTGAGCTTTGTTTGAACAAACTAGATGCCAGTTTATCTAAGCTGAGCGAGAGCAAGTTCTGATAGCAATCCAATTTGGATTGCACAAGCCAGAGCCTTGTCAAAATGCACTTTAGGCTTTGCGTGGACAAGCCAAGTGCTGAATTGTTCAGGCAGAGCAGGACTGATAGTTAGTCTGTGCTGAGTGCTATAGTCCTTGAAAAATTGGAAACCCCTCATCAAATTTGCTTACAATCCTCCTGGAAAGTTTGAGAAACCCTTATTTTGGATATAATAGAACTGTGCATATATATGTATAACATACCAATGTGCTCTTTATTGAATTCCTTGACAAACATTTTGAAAAAAAATATCTGCAGATTGAGGGAAGAAAATAAAATCACGATTTGTATTAGCAATCTGGAACTAGCACACGGTCAGAATGAAATATTTGCTAATTCTAAGTAATTGTGTCCCAAAGGTGCTTTTTCAGAAGGCAATTGGACTTTCTTATTTTTCTTTGAAGATGTTTCGCTCCTCATCCAGGAGGCTTCTTCAGCTCTGACAAGATAGTGGGGAATGGAAAGATTTATACTCTTCTGCTCATATTCCCACACCATTCAAATGGTGTTCATCCCAAAGTGCATAGCTAAAAGTCTGTGGAGATTCTTAGTCATCCAGGTCATGGATGTCCCAAAGATGTTTTTTCAGGAGGCAACTGTACTTGTTTTTTCTTTGAAGATATTTCGCTTCTCATCCAAGAAGCTTCTTCAGCTCTGACTGGATGGTGGGGAGTGGAAGAATAACTAACTAACTAAAACTAACTAACTAACTAACTAACTAACTAACTAACTAACTAACTAACTAACTAACTAACTAACTAACTAACTAACTAACTAACATCCAATGGTGATGAGCTTCATCTTTGCTGGAATCATACTGGCCATGAAAACCTACATCAGTATATCTTTAACTTGTATGCTTTATGTCTAATAGATTCTGAAGATTTTATAGTTGCAACCATTAATATTTAATTTTCTCTTAATTTTGGCTACACAACAGGTGTTTTTTTTTTTGCAAATGTTTTTATAGTACTGTAACTTATGAATGTAAAGACCTCTCAATAGAAATGCAGAACGTTTTGCTTACAACATGTCAAATTCTACCAGAAGTGTTAAATGCAGGAAAAGTTTTGAATAAAAGATTAACTTTCAGAAACATTTGCTTCAGCCTATATCGAAAAGCACATTCTCTTTTCTATAACTTTGCTTTCATATTTGTCGCAAATTGAAGATAGTTATTCAAATAGGTGACAATAAAGCAGTAACTATAAAGACTTGGTTGTGGAAAATTCTACAATTTATTTCTAATCTAATAAATTAGATAAGTTAAGTTTTAATGGAAGTTGAAACCTTGTGATAATCCAATGAGTCATATCTTGGTCCCAGGAACAAACTTTCATATTTAAAGCAAATAAAACAAATGACTGGGGAAAAACAATCTTGGTCTCCCTCCCCCTTTCTCAACTAAAAAATGTTTGTTTAGTGACAGTATGACGTTACAATGGCACTGAAAAATGTGACTTAGGACTGTTTTTCACACTTACAATCATTGCTACACTCTCATGGTCACCTGCTAAAAATTATGATGCTTAGTAAGATATTGATGACAGTTGCAGTGACCTGGGGTCATGTGATCACCTTTTCTGACTTTCTGACAAGCAGTCAATGGGGAAGCCAGATTCATTTAACCATGTTACTAAGTTAACAACTGCATTGATTCACTTAACAACTGTGGCAAGAAAGGTCATAAAATGGGTCAAACTCACTTAACAAAATAATTTTTGGGCCCAATTGTGTTTGTAAGTGAAGAACTACATATACTGTATTTTGACTATTTTGTATTGTAGTTTACTGAAAAATTACTGGAGAGTCTATCTCGCATATCTGGATGATCATCCCAAAACAACCCCAAAAATGGATAATTGGCAGTAATAGTGAATACAACTCATAATTTGAAGGATAACAGAATTTTGCCTTCACCCTTCAAAAATTTTAAAGAATGTCATTAACATGTCATGTAAAGGTTCCCCTAGCACATAGTTGTTCCCAACTCTAGAGCCCTAAGAGTAGAGCTATCGAAAGACATCTCTGTGGTCATGTGGCCAGCATGACTAAACGCTAAAGGCGCACAGAACGCTGTTACCTTCCCACCAAAGGTGGTTCCTATTTTTCTACTTGCATTTTTACATGCTTTCGAACTGCTAGGTTGGCAGAAGCTGGGACAAGTAATTGGAGCTCACCCCATTATGCAGCACTAGGGATTCGAACTGCTGAACCTTTGTGATCGACAAGCTCAGTGTCTTAGCCACTGAGTCATGGCGTCTCGCTTATGGCTGGTATAGGGAATAATAAAACATGTCGCGAAGTGTCACATGATAGCAGCATGACGCCTCGAATTTGACACCCGTGTCCTACCCTTTCCAAAGTTCATCTGAATATAACCTCACAGCTTTCCTTCCTTCCTTCCTTCCTTCCTTCCTTCCTTCCTTCCTTCCTTCCTTCCTTCCTTCCTTCCTTATCCACTGTGATTATTATTTCCTAAGAAATCCTTTGATATACAGTATGTTTTCTATTGAAAACTTGAAACAATGCTAAATACAGTTTAAAATCCTTAATAGTAGTATAAAGGCTGCAGGTGTAGGTGGTATAATGGATACCAAAGAAAATAACTTTATGTTTGTATGTACATTTCTGAACTTAGTTGGTAAGATTTTTTTAAAATTTATTCAGGGGCAACATTTTGCCTCTTTGCCTAGGTTTTTCCCAAAGATTATACTTTAATATATTCACCAAAGCATACTCTTTTCAGTTTATGTAAAAAAAAATATTGAATTGATATATGAAATTATTTTTAAAGTCTTCACAGGTATGGGGACAGCCAGGATTGTCATCCCTAACCATGTGATGTCGCTCCTTATGACTTCATTGTTTTGCAATATAAATTGCAGTCCCAAATGCCATAGTAAGACAATGTGGACTACCTCTGAAGCAGACTACTTCAGTTCTACTTTAGGATTATGTAAATCCATTATGAAGGTAATTTGCACCATAGCATTGAAGGAGAGAAGAACATGCAGTAATTTTGAACAGTGTTTTTCAACATACGGTAATACTGAGTTTTTACTAAGATTTTGCCAACTTTTAAGATGTGAGACTTCAACTCCCAGATTTCCCCAGCCATGTCATGTTATTCTGAAATTGTATGGGAGAGGGAACACTTCTTGGCTCTCTAAATTTTGAGAATTAAAAGAAGGGAGGGAGTAAATCATATGGATTGTTGCTAAGGTCATGCAGGAAGCCAAAATAAATCTATAATATTTATTACATTTAAAATTAATGTGCTTGTACCACAGTAATAGCTAAGTTTTTAAAAAGATGATAATCCTTATCATGTCATTACTTTAAAAATTTGTAAGTACAAACTGACATTGATTTGATTAATGTTAGACCCCTGTAACATTAATCAAATTTGTAAGTAGAAATTTGAGCGTAATTTGTTTGGACCAGCCATCTGTCCAGTCCCAATCGCTAGGGTTTCCCTAAAACTTTTCATATGGACTTTTTAAAAAGAAATGGAGAAAATGTAGATACCTCAGTTATGTAAATTGCCTCTCTTCTATTTTCTTTTTGTTTGTTTTATTAATGATAGACAAGTTTGATTTCCCTGGGGCCTGGTTTTCTCCAATGATGTACTATGTAATTACACGTGCACATTCCATTAAATTTAGTTGGCATTGGAAATGAACTATTGGCTTGATTTTAACTGATCTATCTATAGTGAGTGAAGTGCCAAAGAATACAAATGTGAAAAAGAGAGAAGGAACAAAAGTATACTCGGTGTGATCGTGTCCAGCATGACTTATTCTTACAGTCTACTGTGAACTATTGGTCAGATGAATTGATTCTTTTATAAAACAGAACAAAACAAAAAATACCTTTGGATCACTTCTACAACAATTGCAGGGTTAAGCCATATTTTTATAACATTGGATTTAGTAAAAGCAGCATATATTGTTGTTCAGTCACTAAGTTGTGTCTGACTCTGTGACCCCATGGATCACAGCACGCTGAAAACAGCATGTGTTCTACTTTTATTTTGTGTATGTCATTCTTGAATTCAAATGGGCAGTCTACAATCATCCCACTTTCTTAAATAATATCTAATAATCAACCTCTCCCAAAGTCAGAGTTGCAACTTTTCTAGACATCTAGTAAGGCAAAACAGTATTTGCAAACTTGCCCTATTATAAAAAAAACTACCATATGGCTATACTATTGCTATTAGAAAAAATATGTTTTGGAGTACAGGAGATAGATGTTGCCTCTGTAATGGACATTTACAAGTAAAAGTTCAAAAAATGAATGTAGTTTATGATTGAATCATCTTTGAGTTTCTGAATGGAGCTAGACCTGAAAATTCCATTGTGATGTTAGTTATGATGACAGTACTACATTTAGTATCCCCCTTAAAACTATTAGGAAATAAGTTATAAGGGAGTAATACTAGCACTGTCACAAAAAGGTTATTATGGTATCTGTGGTCAATCACAGACCCCCACAAAGGAATGAAAACATTCTGCTGTGCCCACTTATTTCATTTTCTAAGAAAGCCCAAGGGATTTATGTAACCTAGAATACAAGCTATGCTTAAAGCTGGTGCTTTGCAGAACTATTTTTTCTTTTCTTTTTAAATTAAATAATCTTAAAAGGCAAGGCAGGGAGCTTGGCAGGCATTAAGGAATGTATCTCAGCAGGAATATTATCACACTGGAGGCCAAAGCTGTACCTAATAAGAGTATTTGCAGTTCCTCACATGGATTTGTTGATGCATACTTTTTGAAAAAGTAAGTTCCTGTCCCAGAGGAAGATGATGGTGTTACATAATGCGTTGCAGCACATTCTAAATTGGGCCTTTCTTGGAAGAATCTTTGGAGGCTAACCTTGGTTCTTAAAGCAGCATCAAATGCAATGGCAGATATTTCACCTTTCCTAAAACATTTGTCTTGGCTTCCAGTTCACTTCTGGAACTATTCAAATACGTAGCTGGTAATTAGCTTTCAATCACTGCATAAAGATCTTCATCCACAATGCTGGAAGCATCATTGCTCCTGTAACAGTCTGCCTACTCTCATGCCAACCAGAGCCTTCTCCTAATATCAGAAGCTGTCTTTTTCTGTCAACTTTAAGATGAAGGGAGTTGTTAAGAGTTAGGGCCTTCTTAATGACTGCACCGATATTGCAGAATAGATAGCCTTGCTGAGATCTGGAGACTCTTTCCCATTTCGGAGTTGTAAGGCATTTTTTTAAACATGTTCTGTTTATTCAGGGACAACATTTTGCCCCTTTGTTTGGGTTTTTCTCAAGGATTGCATATCCTGCCTTTGATACATTTACCAATGCATACATATCTCACTTTCTCTAAAAAAAAGATGTATGAAATTATTATTAAAATCTTCACAGGTACGGGGACTTTTAGGATTTCTCACTAAACAATATAATGTGACATCACTCTTTATGCCTGCATTGCTGTGCAATACAACTTCCAAGTAAACGTTACTTTAAAACTAAGAAGAGGTGCCATAGTAACCCGAGAACTATCTGCCTTAAGCAGTCTAGTTAAATTTTGTGTTAGGATTATTGCAGAATATTGCAGAATAGATAGCCCTGCTGAGTGCTAAAGACTCTTTCCCATTTCTATTTAATCAGCCTTTGCCCGCCAAGAGTTCCAGTTAAAGGATTTTTAAAGTATGGTTTTACTTGATTATTTATTGACTTTGACTTTTTATGTGTTGCATTCTAAAAGCTTTTTAAACCCAAATTTATGGTTTTATATTGTAGTTCTTATATGGTTGTGTGGCTCAAGAACTAAAATGTTAAGATGCTGTATACAGAAAACAGTAAATGGTATTTCAAGTTTCAGATTAGACAGCAAATGATCAGAATTAATATGAGAATATATATTTCATTCAGTACTGAAAATAAATTTCAGATTAATATAATTCTGTATTTTGTTTAATGTGATAGGAAGTAAGCAATTGACTGATAAAAATTATTTCTAGAAAATATTCTAAATTTAATTTTCAAAATTTTCTGCAATCTCAGTGATAATGCTAAATCATTAATTTTCAGTTCTTAGTTTTAAAATAACATTTACTTAGTTTCAAAAAAATGTTAAAAGATCAAGATTGATTTAGAATTAATGAGATTAAATTTGGAAATTTAGTTTTTGTGCTTTATAATATATCTGTCTTTCTCAACCTTGTCTACTTTACAATGGGTAGAATTCATCTCCCCAAATTCTCCAGTCGAAGTCCTTCTCCAGTTGAAATCCACCCATCTTAAAGTTGCCAAGATTGAACAATACTGCAATATATAGTACAATTTTAAGCATTATCTATACAAAGTATCTAGATAATTTATTCATCATAATCAAACAAGTATATGGAGCATAATAAATGATGTAAGTCTGGTATTGTTGCTAATCTCATACCAAATACCATATCCAAATGATGTTATTTATTAAATAATGAAAAAAAGCATTGTGCTAATATTATGTGGGATTTCTTACATCTTTTCCCAGAATTTTTCATTAGAAGTGTTGATGTAGGGTAATATAGAACCACTCTTACAACTGAATTTTCCATTCCGGAAGTCTATTCTAAAATTTTGGATCCTATTTTGCTTCTTTTGGATCATCTCAAAGGGAGACATTCTAGTTCAGTGTAATGAAATAGACAATGACTTCCCAGAGTGCTTCCAGTAATTCAATATGGAATGAAAGTTTCAGTATAGGTTTTCTCAGTTGTACCCCACATACAACAGAACACAGCACCAAATTATAATAATTTACAAATGTTTGTAGTATTGGTTTTAGAGAGGATTGCTGTTTTCTATTCATTGAGATTTTAGAAGCTTAATCCATGTTTGCTGCCCTGCATATTTTAATAAAAGATAAAAATATTTTCCCTTGAAAAGTATTTCTTTGCCATGTAGTTGGCTTCATTTACATTATATTAAAAAGAACAAGCAAAAACATCTGTTTTCAGAAGTCTGTTGAGTTTATGGCTGAAAAATCCTTAGATTCACAAAATCATTATGTATTTTGGCTGTACTTTTGGCTCTCCTATGACAAAAACACCCCAGAATCAAAATCCTTAGATATTTATTTTTCTAAGAGCTGTTTATTATGGTTCTAGGTAGTACAGAATAACTGGCTATTTAAAATTAGTGTAATGGACACCAAAAAGTTCATTCATTTAATTTTAATGCAAACTACTGTATTTTTATTGAATCTCATCTAATTAATAGGTTTCAAAGTTTTACTCATTTAGGAAGTCAAGACCTATGCATTAAGTTACTGTATATGATTATGGTTTCACTATTGAATTTAAACATATTGACTTTCTCCCCCCCCAAAAAACCTATAAAAATCCTATAAACAATGCAGTGGACATATTTTGTTGAACTATAGAGCGTATCATAATAATGTAATGTAATGCACTTCTTGTTTCTTCCCTAGCACAGTTTTGAGAAAAGAAGTGTCTCCTTTGATACTCATTAGTAATTTCATTTGAAAACAGACAAACTATAACCAATTGCAAGGCATTGAAAGCATGGTTTCAAGACGTCTTTGGAAACACCCTCACCCCCATTTCAACAAAATACAAATGAAACAATAATTGGATGTTTGGAAAGAAACAGCTTAAGAGAAAGAGAGGGAGAGGAGAGGAAAGCGTGAATGAGCTTAAGCTTTGTTCACATAGTTTAATATTACAGCCATCAAGCAATAGAGATGGGGTCTACGCTAACTCTCCACAACCAATTCGCCATTGGATAAATTGCCATGACCAACTTACCACAGGACAATTCACCACGGGATGACAAGGGTTACACTAATATCAAAGAAATGATGGAATAGAATCATTAAAGAAAGAATGCAACTTCATTTGGATTGTAATTCTATTTTTATTGTTTTTACAAATATTTGTTTTTTATGGTTTTATTTATTGAATGTTGTAAACTGCTCAGAGTCACTTTGAAGCAAGATGGGTGGCAAACAAATTTAAAGAATGAATGAATGAATGAATGAATGAATGATCAATCCTTCCTTAGGTTATCTTGAACCTTTGGGAAAGACATTATAAAATTATAATGTAATAGTAATAGTGTAGTAGTGATATTTACAGTAATAGCAGGCGGCTATTGATATTAAGTTCTTTTGGCCTGATCTGTAAGACCCCATTATGTTGGGAAGAGAGAGAGGGGGGGGGGGATTCTTGTATTAATAGGTAGAACACAATAAAGTTGCCAATTTGGATCCTTCATGAGTGGATCTAGTTGCTTACAATTGACATATTGTTCTTCAATTAGAACTGATCATACTCCTAAAGCATAGATTTAAATTTCCATAACAGTTAGATGGTACTGTCAACAGCATGGTCTTTGTCATCGATTTTGTCTGTTGTCTCCCACCCTTCAGTGGGGCTCGGCTGTATATCCCTATGTCAGGGGTCTGCAAAGTCGGCTCTTTCAAGACTGGTGGACTTCAACTCCCAGAATTCTCCAGCCAGCCGTGCTGGCTGGAGAATTCTGGAAGTTGAAGTCCAACAGTCTTGAAAGAGCCGACTTTGCAGACCCCTTTGTGATTTGTTTATCTTGTTTTCTGGTCCATGACCGCAATAAAGTTTTATCTTATGCCATATTGTTAATTTTTTCTCTTCCTCATAGATACTATGCTGGGTCATGGCTTCTCAACTGCTCGAGTGCTATATGCACTATATACAAGAAGTGTGTCCACTCCTTGTGATGAGAGGCTACTCATTGTAGCATATTTTTATAAATGTGGCTTGAGGGGAGGAAATTAGTGAGTAGTCACTCGTGAATACCAGGAAATCAGGAGAAGAGTGGGAAATGAACTCACTGTGCGTTTGTGCACTTTTGTGAGAAATTGTGGTTCTGGCTGGTGTGAGGAAAAGACACTGGATCCGATTTAGTGTAATCTAGATAATCTGT
The DNA here is from genome assembly GCA_039707465.1 of Rhabdophis nuchalis. Classification (NCBI taxonomy): domain Eukaryota; kingdom Metazoa; phylum Chordata; class Lepidosauria; order Squamata; family Natricidae; genus Rhabdophis; species Rhabdophis nuchalis. Next base: position 76,549,398 of record CM077645.1, read on the forward strand.
TTTCAACTTTGCTGATACACGTTTGTGATATTGGAAGCTATTAATTAATCCAGAAGTGCCTTATTTTTTCTATCCACCAACTTAATTGTTTAGAGATAAATAATGCATTCCTCCTTTTTTTCTGCTACTTTGTTTTTTTTGGTTTTTTTTTAAATATTTTTTTAGCTTCACTCTTTTTTTTAAATTATTATAATTTTCCACAAGTTATACATATAAACATAAAATTTACTTTTTTTTTTTTTTTTACAATAGTCCACCCAGTGCTATACAAAACGAAAGGAAGAGTTGGTTCTTCGGATATCTTCAATTGTCTTTAAGATCTCCAAAATCCGCGTTCTCTGGGTACAGGTGTCGAGGCATCCAAAGTTCCAAGTGCATAGTCCACAAATGGGTTCCAAATCTTCCAGAAAATGTCTTTTTTATAGACCCCCTCTCTAAATTTAATATCACATGTCATTTTATCATTTAAAGCTAATTTCCACATTTCACAATACCACTCTTCTATTTTAATATTTACCTCTATTTTCCAGTATCTTGATATTATAATTCTACCCATTATAATCATAATTCTAATCAATTCTTTCTCATATTTTGTTAATTCTAATTCCTTAATTATCAGTAGTAATATAGATTCTGATCTCAAAGTTATTCTTTTCTTCATCATTTCAAACATCATTTCCTCCAATTGTTGCCAAAACTTTTTAATTTTTCCACATTTATACCACATGTGTTCATAAGTTCCCACTTCCATATTACATCTCCAACATTTATTACTGATTTTTTTATCCATCAATGATAACCTTAATGGAGTCCAATACCATTTCCAAACTACCTTAAAGTTGTGCTCTTTAATCCTTATAGACATAATCCTCATAATTCGACTTTTCCAATTCACATTCCAATCCAAGTCTAATATTTTAATCTTAAACTCTTCCTCCCAATTCGTCTTCATTACCATTTGTGGATTTCCATCAAAGTTTATAATCTTGTATATCTTACTAACGAGTCTGGGGAGATCTAGAGTTAAAGGATATTAAGAGATTTGGCCCTACATGGTTTTTAGATAAAATAAAAACAAAAAAGGTAATTAATAGTTATTGGTTAAAGGGATTGAGCAAAATTTGGAATAAATTTGTTAAAATATTGATTCCGGATATATCCTTCTTGGGGAAGACACTTGGAAGTTGGCCGATTAAAACCAATATAAGTCGAGAGAAAGTAATTGAAGATGACAATATAGGAAGTATAGTAAATTGGTTAAGAGCATTAGAAATTGAGAGCAGAAAAAAAGAAATAATTGAAAAATTGGAGTTGAATTGGTTTGAGAAAATACAGATAGAAAAATGGTCTACAGAAGTAAGGGGAACATGTAAAATAGACAGAAATAAGACTGAATTTGAAAGTTTAGTATCTCAAATTATTAAGGATGAAATTGGGTTAAAGGGACTGCTACTTTGTTTTAATGTCAGATAATTAATCTTTGCGAAAGTAGATACAGTTAATTGACATAAAGCTGATTCTTTCCAAGTTAGATATCAATAAGTGACTGGAATAAATATTGTCTCTTATTTATGTCTATAAAACACTGCAATAAAGACACTGCTGTATTTCATATCGGCCGAATGTTTGGGCTTAGGAAGATGGTCTGCTTTTTAAATTCTTCTCAAACTATTCTCATTATCCATCACATTTATTGATGTGACCTTGGATACCACTTCTAAATCCAACCTGTACATCTGGCAGGTCTCATTCTATTGCATTGTTGAAATAAGGATAGAAAAGCAGTGAATGTTGCCATACCAATTTGAGATTTCAATCATTTTAACTATTATATATATACTACAAAAAGACTGAAATTTTCAATGATAATAAAAACGTATGTCTTTTTTCGCCTTTACATAAGAATAGTTTTGATAGCATTTGGAAATCTGATTATCATTCCTTATAAACATTGATTCTCCTTGCAAAGGTTTCATGTGAAGGAATAATTTTGACAGGCTCTTGAAGCTTGAACACATCCTTGCTAGGTCTTTTGTGATAATACATAATTACAGGCCACTCTTCAAGCATTGGGACCAATTTATCAATCGTTGAGTGCAGTGTCAATGAACTATTTTTGCATAATATCAATGTACTTGATATGGAATGTTACTTTATGCAGTTATACAAAATGTGCATTTTTATGCTCCAGATAATTTAGAGCATTGAAGGAGAAATCCTTCAGCTGAAAAAGAGTCCAAATGAGCTACTCGTAGGTTTTCCTTCCGTTTCTAAGAAAATCCCCAGAGCTAAGGTGAGACTTTTGTTTAATAACTTTACTTCCCTTGAGACCAACAGATTTTTATAGTTTGAATAGTGCTGTTGGTTTGGTAAGAGTACCATATAACGACTGCAAAAACCCAACTTTTCTAGATGGAAACAGAAAAGTCTGTAAGACCTTAACTCCTCAGTTCATGAGTACAGTTTCCTTGTAGTTTCTTCCAGATCATGAAAAATTGGCTGCTTTGCTTAAACTTTCCTCAAATTGCAGCATCCCTTAAAGATTTCCACAGTCCTAAAAGTTTTGAGAAACAGCAAATATGTCTCCTGTGTAATTCTATTTTTATTTATTCAGTAAATAAAATTACTAATTATATTCTTGAAAGATAACTGACAGCTTCTGATTAGTGCCAGAATTCAAAAGGAAACTATAGCTCATTTATTTTATGTTGTGTGCTTGGAAATAATAATGAATTATGCATTAACTCCAAATAAGGCTACTAATAATGTACGTACAGTATGTTAATTAAATCTGTATTCTTGCTTACATAAGTGTTCATGACTTAATTGTTTATCAAAGCAAAATGTAACACAAACAGAAAATTGCTTCATAATGGAGTCAAGTGGGAAGACAGATCCAGCAGATTTTCTTCTGAATTCATAATAATTTTGTTCATTTGCAGATGCATTTTTTACTCAGCTTCACATTGCTCCCTAGACTACCAATAGCTATTTACCAAAAATACACTCTATTTCTTTTCCTTTTCAATGATGCATACACTCCAGGCATGAAGAATACATGGTGCAATTGATTCTCTGTCATTTTATGTGATAGTCACAAAGGAAAAATGTTGTGAACCTATGGCATTTATTTATAGCCAAGAAACATTTTTTGTTAAATCATTAGAGGATTCAGTTCAAACTCATATGGCATCTCCAGCATTATATTTTAGAATTCTTTATGTCTTAGATCATTCTAAAAGATGAACATTATACAAACCAGCCTTAATTCAGTTCAGATTGGAGATTAAAGATTCCAAGGAAGCATGAGTCAGTTCAAACTTGCACTTTAAGAGCCAGCTCAAACTGATTTGAAGTTCCTTCGAGATTTTTTTTTTTTTTAAAGATTTAACATAGAGTATAATGAGCAAGTATTAAGTGTCGTTGTTTAATTTTTTATTTTTGGGCAGAATAGGATAAAACAGCAGTGAGGTAAGCTTAACGTTTTTAGCTGGATTTCAATGCAATTCATTTTAAGCACCTTTGTGAAGCAAAAACATTAGAAATAAAAAAAGTGAGATTCTCCTGCAAAGAACTGGCTGACCAGTATACTGTACCTGGTTACCTCTAGCTTAAGAATTAAAAAATGTTCAGAATTTTTTTAGAAAGTATCCTGTTCTTTTTTATTTTTCACATACCTTTCTGGAATGATTTGTTTGGCATTTCTTTGAATAATATTCAGAGCCTGGCCTTTTCTGGTGCAGTCAAGGAAGATTGACTGTTGTCTTTACCTTGTAAAATCAAACGTTTTGCTTCCTCTTATTGCTTGGATTTTAGGAGTTTCTGGAGACTTGGCAGAGCTAATTGGCATGGTTGACATTCCTGCTCATTATTGACATCAAGAATGATGGCAATGGAAGTACGTCCATAGAGGGAGGCAGGTGATAGAGAAAGAAGTTGGCATAAACAAAAGTAACATTTGTAGCCTTGTCCTCCATGGGTTTTTTTTTAAAAAGTATGATTATGCCACCTAACATCCTAAAAAGTGAGATGAATGGTATACAAGTTTAATAATAAAATAAATAAATGCTAGATAATGTCAAACTGACATCCATTCACTCATTATCATGAGAGTGTAACCTTCCCCTGACATACAGAATGTAAAAGTAAGGTTTCACAGAAGAATGCATAATAATAATAATAATAATAATAATAATAATAATAATAATAATAATAATAATAATAATAATTTTAATACTTATGAACCGCTCCCTCTCCCCATGGGGACTCGGGGCGGTGCACAGGTAGAATAAAAACAATAAATACATACAAACATTCCTTAAAAACAAATTAAACCTAACCTGCGCTAAAATTTCCCATTAAAACTGAACTATACTAAAACTACCCAGTAAAACCCCAAAGACAGAGAGACTATCCTAGGCCGGCCAGACAGAAAAAATGAGTTTTTAATTTAAGACGGAAGGAGCGGAGGTCCGTGGTTGTTCTAATGTCGGGGGGAAGGTCGTTCCAGAGGGCCGGGCCCGCCACAGAGATAGCCCTTCCCCTGAGTGTCGCCCGCTGACAGTGTCTAGTGGACGGCACCCGGAGAAGTCCCTCTCTGTGGGAGCGAATCGGCCGTGAGGATGTATGAGGCAGGATCCGATCCCGCAGGTAGCTAGGTCCCGAGCCGTGGAGCGCTTTAAAGATGATAATTAACACCTTGAAGCGCACCCGAAAGACGACAGGTAGCCAGTGCAGCTCGCGCAAGAGCGGTGTTACATGGGTGAACCTGGCGGTTCCCATAATTGCTCGCGCGGCTGCGTTCTGGACTAGCTGAAGCCTTTGGGTGCACCTCAAGGGGAGCCCCATGTAGAGAGAGTTACAATAGTCCAGTCGGGATGTCACGAGCGCATGAGTGACTGTGCGAAGGGCGCCCCGATCCAATAGGGGGCGCAATTGGCGAACCAGGCGAACTTGGTAAAACGCACTCCTGGCCACGGCTGTCACTTGATCTTCCATGGACAGCCGGGCATCCAGGAGGACACCCAAATTGCGCGCCCCATCCACAGGGGCAAGATGTTCGCCCCCTATGGCCAGCGATGGAGTGAGCTGGTTGAATCGGGCAGTCGGAAACCACAGCCACTCGGTTTTGGTCGGGTTGAGCCTACCTAACTGATAAGCCCATATACAAAGTAATGAGACAGAACTGAATTCCTATTGATGTTGAGAGGAGCAGTACAGGAATCTTAAATCCCATTAACACAAGAGAGAAGAGAATATGAAGGCTTGTGAACAGCTACACTAAAGATTCACAATTGATTGGTAGAATTCAGTGAGGGTTCAAGACTGATTGGACAGTGCTCATGACAGTGTGAGAGACCCAATTACACGACTGTCTTAGAAATATCCATTTATGAACGGAAAGTTGCAATATTGCATATTATCTCTTTAACAACCTCAGAAATGATAGTTAATTCTGTGATTTCACTTGATTCCTAAATCTGCTTTGATGGACCGTCTTGATCACTTTTTTGCACAGCCTTAGGGAATATAACAAGATAAATAACCAAGTCAATCTGCACAATAACCATAACATGAACAAAAGTAAGTGGTAATAAATAATTCCATTCTTCCATTCCAGCCATGAGGCTTTATAACTAAATTGTCCTTTGAACACTTTTGGAAATCAAATTTGAAGCTTTGTATAGCTCTATTCCACACTGCCTGATGATTCCAGACTGTAAAGTTGATTCTCATACTGTCTCTATCTACAACAGTATTTTATCATAGATAACTTGAAGAAAAGTTTTATTTCTTCAGTAACACTTCCACAACTGACAGTTCACCCAGATCTTTGAGAGAGAATAAGACACGTCACTTCATCATGCTTTTTTCCTTTTGTCATTTTTTGGATTATAATTTCTTTGATTGTTGTGAGCCACACAAAGTCATTAAGGATCAAGCAAATATCACTTTCCTCCAAGCAAGAACTGGCAGGATCACAAAATAGACAAAGCAATACAAAATGAAAAAAGTAAAGAGCTTCAAACAGACGAGCATCTGCCACACAACACCGCAGATTTGACAACTATTGATAAGAAAGACCAAAAAAGTCTGGATAGTGGACATTGCTATACTTAGTTTATTTTATTTTATTAAATTTATACCCCGCCCTTCTCCTTGTTAGGACCCAGGGCGGCGCACAGGCATTATTAAAACCACAAAATACAAAATACAAAATCGATTAATATATATTAAATTATTAGACCCGTGCTAAAAACCCATTTTAAAACCATACCAAATTAATTTTAATTTTAAAAGTCAGAAGTAGGGGCTATCCTAGGCCGGCTTGTTGGAATAGATACGTCTTAAGACGTTGGCGGAAGAGGCGGAGGTCCGAGGGTAGGTCGGGGGGTAGGTCGTTCCAGAGGGCCGGGCCCGCCACAGAGAAGGCCCTTCCCCTGGGTGTCGCCAGCCGGCATTGCCCCGCTGACGGCACCCGGAGAAGACCCTCTCTGTGGGAGTGGATCGGACGAAGGGATGTATGGGGCAGGAGACGGTGTCGTATATAGCTAGGCCCCGAGCCATGGAGCGATTTAAAGATGGTCGTCAGCACCTTGAAGCGCACTCGAAAGACCACAGGCAGCCAGTGCAGCTCGTGTAGGAGAGGTGTTACGTGGGTTTGCCTTGAGGCACCCATAATCACCCGCGCGGCCGCATTCTGTACTAACTGTAGCTTTCGAGTGCACCTCAAGGGGAGCCCCATGTAGAGAGCGTTACAGTAATCCAGCCGGGGGCAGCAGAATAGAAGAGAAAGAGACGGAGAAATAATAAATTATAAAAACCTGCAAATGGATGTAGAACTGTAGCAAAGGAAAAGATAATACCAATAGTAAGTGCTTTGGAGTCAATTCCCAAACATCTGAAGCACAACTTGAACACTATTAACTTTGACTAAATCACCATCAGCCAATGACAAATGGTATTTTTATTTGACACAGCTTCATTCTGTAACAATACCTTTAATACTATTAAATAACAACATCTGCCTATTGCATGTCTTTGGGAAGGACTTGGTAAGTGGACAAAAATGCCAAATCCAATTTAAAGATCTGACTGATCTTGTGACCAGCCATAATCATCATCATCATCATCATCATCATCATCATCATCATCATCATCATCATCATCATCATCATCAAGTAAAAATAATAGCGGCTATTATTATGAGCTGGTATTTGGAATCCAGAACTCAACTCTGAGACGAGACACAGGGTTCTTTGATGGAAGTGCAGCTTTGATTTTATATCAATGTCATTTTGTCGTTATTAAAATTAAGGCAATGTAGACATTGTAGTTTCTATTGTTATATCAGATCAGTTTAGGAGTGGTTGCTTAAGTTTAAAACAATATTATTCATGAATAAAATAATACGAATAAAATCTAACTCCTTGCATGGAAATATTTTTATTTCCATTTCAGGGAAGGAGGGACTGATCTTGCTTCTTTTTGATCTTTAAAAAGTTGAAGCCTTTTTCTGATTAAGTATGGTCTTTTTCTGCTGCAAATATGCTATAGAATAAATTCAGTTGTATAACTAGACAAATTCTGAATGCATGGATCTCTGTCGCTTGCCCACAATTTGTTTTATTCAGTAAGACTTTTAAAAGTTTGGCATGCATTTTTAAAATTTGTACAATGATGGAGATGCTGCTGAAATGCAATAGTCACTTATTTTAAAAGCAGTAAAAGATAGATGCACACCCTCCTCATATCATTAAAGTAAGCAGTGGAAGAGTTCATGAACCAATCATTTGGGCTTTTTGGCAGCCATATGGAAGTTTTCTAAAATTATTTATAGAGTTCTGATGAATTTATTTTCTCAGTAAACTTGACATGGGTGAATATGTTGCTTTCATAGTGAAATATACTCAAGATTGCAAACTTAAACTTGTAATACATGCTCTTGAAGGCCTTGGGGTGCATTTAATAAACAGGATGCAATGTCTATTGATAAAAAAATATATCTCAACTTCCGATAAAGATAACAGAATAGAAGATAAAGACAGCATTGATTGTGCTTGCCAATGACCTTTAATAAAACTAGAAAGATTGTGGTGCATACATCCATGTGCCACTTGAACTTTCACAGTTTTCAGTATTGTTAACCATAGTATCCTTCTGGACTGACTTAGGAATGGGGTCACTGAGTTATAATGCTTCATTTCTTCCTCTGTGGTCATTTCCAGTCAATGGAGGCAAAATATAACATCACTTACTTGTACTATCTGTATTCCCGTTAAAAGATCTACATGGAAGTGTTGGGTGATCTATCAGTTTAGGATTCAGTATGAATACATAGATGATATTCAACTATACACCTCAAAATGGAATGTACAGTTGAAACTGCCAGTTAACTAGCTCAGCCTAGAAGCTCTTAATGTCTACAAAGATTACATAAAATACATACAGTTTTTAGTTCATTCCTGACAACACTACAACTGTTTTGACCTTCTGAATTGGAGACATCTTTTATTAATGGTCTGTGCTGGGGTTGCACTTCCCCACTTGAGACTGGTGTGCAAATTGGGAATTCTCACAGCTATTGCTTATTGAACTAGTTACAGCTGTGCCCAGTGGGGCTTTGAATAGGTTCCACTTGTGCACCAGTTCTGCCTTTTCCAGGAGGCCCTTCTCACATTGCTCACATCTTATATACCCGTGATAGCGAACCTATGGCACACGTGCCATAGGTGGCATACAGAGCCCTCTCTGCGGGCCCATGAGCCGTCGCCCCAGCTCAGCTACACCACGCATGTGTGCATAACTCCCACTCCAGCTGATTTTTGGGACTTTGTCGTGCATGTGCGGGGGTTGCATGCAATAGATGAGAGTGCATGCACATGGGAGAGAGGGGCTCATGTGTGCATGTGTGGGGTGGGGGTGTGCACAAGGGGGATGCGGTGTTCCCCCCTGCAGCCTGTGTTTTGTCCCAAGAGGCTGCAGAGAGGCCTATTAGGCCCAAAACGAAACACGGGGTCATGTGTTCATGGGGGGGGGGACAGGGGGAGCACAGGGTGTTGTGTATGCATGTGCAGGGAGTGCAGGGGATATTGCGCACACATTGCATTATGGGTGAGAGTGTGCGCACATGTTTTTTGCATGCATGCACTCACTTTTGGCACACTACAACAAAAAGATTATCCGTCACTGTTAGATACTGTAAATCACCCTACAGTGGAACCTGAGTACTTATTGTTAATTGGATACAATTAACTAATGTATTGGTTACATTGCTAATTGACTACCAAAAACGCTGAGTACCAAGCAGATTTTTCTCTTAAGCAATAATGTAGTGAGTCACAAGGCACTGACATCAACAAGTTCTAGCTTGTGTGTTGAATACCAAACAAACAATGAGTATGAGGATAAAATGTTTTCATCGAATTGTTTTTGAGTACCAGATTCGATTAATTTCAAAGCAGTTGAGTACCAAGGTATCACTGTACATAGGGCTTCCCTTGGAAGTCCATTTGGGAAATATATCTGCTCCAAAATCCATTGCCATGAGCTGCAATGTATACTTGTTATGCCCATGTGTCATTGCTGCTATGACAAATTGGGTGTTAGCTGGCTTCTACGTGTAATTCAAGGTGTTATCATCATCAAGACTTTCATGGCATAGGATATGATTATCTGTAATTTTTGTCTGCCTGATACATTTGGGCAGAGTAGGCCCAACCGCCCCCTCTCATTTAAGTGTCATTTTATGTATCCTCCAAAGGACTTGTCTGTTGCCCATTTTTCTAGGGTTCCAGATGGCCCACAAAGCCTGTCTCTATTCTTAGGCCAGGGATTAGTGTTGGTCAAGCTTTATTTACATTTTTAAGTTATTTTTCTTCATTAGGGTGCCTCTTTATAGATTTTAAAAAATAAATTGCAATTTATACACATACACAAAATATATAGTGACGCTGTAGGCAGTATATGAAAAATGATAGCAATCTCTTTTTCTTTTCTGTAAAATTTTGGTTTATTTGTAGATCTTGCAGAAGTTAAGACAGTGTTTCCCAACGTCGGCCATTTTAAGATGCGTGGACTTCAACTTCCAGAATTCCCCAGCCAGCTATGCTGGCTGGGGAATTCTGGGAGTTGAAGTGCACATATCTTAAAATGGCCAACGTTGGGAAACACTGAGTTAAGAGACCAGAAAACTGAAAACATATGGTACTTATGAAGATTTTAATAATTTTGTGCAATCTCATTCTGTTTTTCATGGAAAGTTTGGGAGGGGGAGATTTCCTTCTAAGTAGGTGGCTTCCCCCCCCCCCCCCCTTCAAACTATGCATGTTCAACCTTTTGGCTTGCCTGGATTGCATTGAATGAATAGGAAATGCCATGGGCTGCATATAAAATATATAATATGGTTTTATAGTGTAAAATTATATAATAATGTTAAAAATCTATGATCTTGTGGGACTGTTTCCCTAACTGTCCGAGCTGCATGTGGCCTGTGAGCTGTGGGTTGGATATGCCTGCCATAAATTTAACATTTTTGGTAGTATTTACAAGTCTCAGAATTGTCTTGATCCTGCCAGTGACATTTTAATTGTGTCAACAATGATAGATTTCAGTGGAAAGATGGCAATCAGTATTAAAATTTATTAGAATCTGTCTGCAGTAGAGATTATTCTGGGCACATACCAAATTTATGCTGGTTTGTTTAAAAAACAAGCATTATTCAATATAGTACTTTAAGATGTGTATTAAATTACTTTCATAATGTTTTGTTTTTAAAAGCTGTTCCTGAAATGTGAGAAAAATCTTGTAGCAGCTGAACTAATTATTTTAGAATGTAATAAATGCCAGAACCCTCAGGATGTACAATTTTATGATGACCAGTTTTGAAGTTTAGTTGATACAGAAGGACTTTTAGTAAAGTGGGGGGGACGGGGGACGGGGGGGACGGACAGACAACCCTGTCAAGTTCTAATGCATTCTTTAGTAATTAGTTATTTTTATGACCAGAAAATCTTTTAAGCCAGATTTGATTAGATCAAGTAGAACAAAAACTATCTTATAACACTAAATACACAGCACTGCATTCCACATTTTATTGAAGTCATACAGGCTGTATTGGCAAGAAATTATCCTTTGGCAGTTGCCATTATGTATTATTAAAGTTCATGTATATTTAATACAGTGTTACTTTTAAATTTAAATACACAGGATTGGTCTTGTGAAATATTTGTATTTAACTGAATAATTACCAAACTGTAAAATAAACTATACTTAATTGATATTCTCAGAATAAGAAACTGGTTTCCTGTCACAAATAAAATAATGTTCTAAGGTATTTTATTCCCTCTGGTGAGTTTTAAGGTTTAGGTTTTAATTTGAAATAGAGAAAGTAAAGGAAGTATTGACAAAAGTATGCCATATTGAATAGAAGCCTGCTTAATTCAGTAGCTTTCCCAAAAGTTGTGGTAGACAAAGCAAGTAGAATGGACAGAATTTTTTTCCTCTCTACCACGTTCTATTAGAAATGCAACTGCAGGAGACAAAGAGAAGGCTTTCAGCAGTCATAAATGAAATGAATTTTCAAATGAAAATAGGTATAAATTGTATGGTTGAATCCTATCATTCATTGTGTGAATATTTAGGATGGTGTTTATAGGTCCCCCTGGCTCCTGGAGATTTAACTACATAGGAGCAGTGAAGAAACTCACATGATTATAACAGTAATAATAATTACCACATAGCAATTATCTTTTACTACTGCATTAGATATAAACTATCACTCTAAATTGTTAAGGTTATGTGCTAAATGTTCTGTTCTTCAGAAGAAAACTTATTTGATTTTCAATAATGATTTCAAAGTAATGAAAATTGCTGCTGTTTTGAAGAAGGGAGGTAGTTTGGGAGAATTTTCCTTAGTCAAAAACACTAGCAAGAGAATGCATTCGATTTTCGGCTTGCGGACTTCAGCTAAATACCAATGGAATATATTAAAATAAATGAAAATTATCTTATATTTTATTTTAAAGTTGTTTTCTGAGAATAAAAATAGATCTGGAGTTTTCTTTGGCTATCCACAATGTAATAATAACACTAATTAAAAAGTATTTGCCAGAATTCATAAGATAATAATGTTTAATTTCCTCTCTATCAGCTTGCATTCATTGTTTTTATTAGTTTTGTGATAAAGAGACCTTTTTTAATATCACAAAATATTGCTGTGTGTCAAAAGTGAAATTAGATACTAAGCTAATATGCAACAGAAGCATTCCTTGTTTCCCAATATTTGTAGATCATTAGCAAAATGGAATCTACTTAACCACTAAGAATAAAAATGCTGCTAATCTGCTTTGTAATTTATGACGAATATTGTTCTAAAGTTGAATGAGATGATAAGAAATGTGAATGCATGAGTTATAGGCATGATATTTTCATTCTTATCTTCAGATTCAAGTAGCTTTGGCTTTTTCATATCCACATATTTTCAAGGGATACTTGAATTTATTAGGATTCTTTTCCTTACGTGTTCAAGGATCTTGGGTGTATTGAGGATCTCAGCATCTTCAAACAATTTAGAAAATAAAGACTATTAACTTGATGAACTGTAACTGGTTGTCACAACCAAAACAACTTAATCCTCTGTTTCTGATTGTTACTCATCATCCTCCAGAAATAGAGGCAGCCTTGTCTGTTCCACTGGAATTTTTTCTTAATACACACTGTTTTGTGTTAAGTCAGTCAAGAATGCCATATGTACTCTAGCCAGAAAGAGTTACTGCACTTGGCCTTGAATCCTAGAAGAGTAGTCATAATCTTCTTCCTTGTCTTGCAAAACCAGATGGCAGAAAATTACCCAGGTTCAGGCCCTACAGAAGCATTGGTTATTCAGAATACTTGGCTTATTCAAAGAGCCAGAGCTGGAACTTACAACATTTCTATAGTCACTTTTTCTTTTAATTAAGTAACATATCTATTGTTTCTAGATATATAAATGTAAATCACCAGCCGTAGTATGGCAATGTTTGTCAATGCACATGCCAAAGTATAAAAATGCAAGGATTTCAGCATTAGATTTAGTTGCTAATATTTATAATTGGCAACTGTGGAGCAAGTATTATTATTGTTTTGTGATGGGAAAATATTGTAAATTGATGGATGAGCATGTAATCTCTGTGAAAAATGTTTTGTTAAACCATCAACACTAAGTTGTTTGTCTCTTGGATCAATGACCCCTTCATGGCAGCAAAGATTTCACTGTGATGGATTTTAATATCCCTGTTTTTCCCATTAGCAGCTCAAGTTTTAAAGCAGACGCTGTTCCACTCCAACATGAATAGATAAATTGTCAGAGCATGCCAGCAAAATTGCTTCTGCATTAGAGGATTGTAAGCAACACTCTCTATACTGTTTTAGCTGGTAAACACAAACTGTGCACATTTGGTGGCACATCTCAATTCTCAGACTTTACTTGAATTTAATGAGTTGGAACAGTGTGATGAGATGAGGAAGAATGTGTTTAGTGTATATTGAATAGAAGCCAGATATGGAAGGTCATTGTTTAAGAGCTGCCCTTTCCCACCACTTATCAACCAGAGAGGAGGGATAAGAATGGAGCTTGTATAGAGTTCATATTATAAAAATGAGTAAGATTTAACCATTTAATATCAGTATTTGAGATACGGTAATGTCAGTATGACGTCAGATCAATTTTTAAAAATGCTTTAACTATAGATTTGGGAATATAAAGGTGTGAGTAGATCAGTAGTGGAATACAATTCTGTAAAGAAAATAATAAATTGTTTATGCTGTTTAAAGAAATGTAGATAGACATTTGTGGGAATAGGATTCCCACCGCCCATCCACCCAAAACACAACAAACAAACTGCCACAAATTCTGGTCATTCATTTTGCTACTCAATCCTTCCTTGCCCACATTTTTAAGAAAGTTATAATTTAGAAAGAACCAAGTTATTTAAGCTACAACTTCTAAATTTAAAAGTCTCAAGAAAATGTTTTGGGAGGTTCATTTCAGATTCATTAAGCGAATTGTCACTGTTTTGTATTCCTGCTTTAAACCCTTGATTCTAAACAAGGTGTTTTTCTCAATTTCAATCATGAGGTTTATAAATATCCTGCCATTATTATTTATTTAATAAGGGTAGAATAAAAAACTTTTTAAAAGGTTTTTATAGATAACTCTTTCATCTTCCTGTTTTCCCACAACAACCCTCTGAGGTGAATTGGTCTGAGAGAGTCATTGGTCCGGAGTCACCCACCTGATTTTCAGACCTAAGGGGAGGAACTAGAACTTACAGTTTCCTGGTTCTAGCCTAGTGCCTTAATAAAAGCAGCCTATAAAAAAAAGTTTTGAGACATCATTATATCAGTAATTCAGATCTCTAGAAATACATTTTGTTGTATTTAGTTGTTTGTGGGATTTCTGGGGAACAAATGGAAACTGAGCCTTAACATTAACTCTGCTAAAAGCAGAGCTGCTAATTATAGCAGAATGAAGAGTTGGCCAGTAAATATTCTGTTTGTAATTCATCTCCTGATAAGGAGAGGATTTGAGATGACTCACAAGTGCTCCAGTCAGTTGCTTCTCACTAGGAAACTGCAGGACAGTTGTGGGGGCTCTTTAGAGCTGCTTAAACCATGGTCAACGCCTTTATTATACAGGCATCACACATTTCCTTTTCTGATCAGGTGCTTATTACCTGTTTTTTGGCTACTAGGAACCTTTGGTTCAACAAGTTTGAAAACACTGACTGAGTTTTCTTAAACCTTTAGCCCAAAGTTTTAAATACAATTTAAGGTACTCTTTAAAAAAAATTAGCTACAGAGTGACTAAACATTGATTTTACAACATAAATTTTGGGCTCAATTGAAGATTACCTAAATAAGAATCTTTCTAATGGGAAAACGTCGTTGTTTCAAATGCTATGATAAAATAGGACTATGAAGATTGGCTACAAGAAGGAACCAGAAGAAATTAAATATTAGAATTAAAGGATAAGTGCACTAAAATTTGACTTACTAAAATAAGCATATTTGTGAACAATGGACCCAGAATTTAATTTCAGGAATGTGTTATTACAGATAGGCTATCTTTAAAGATGTTATGGAAGAAGAACAACTTTCCTGGAGAAGACTGAAACTGATCTGAAAGTTTTTGTATTTTTAGACAGAGAATGGACAACGATTTGTCTGAAATGGTATAGGGTTTCCTGTTTGAGCGGGGGGGGGGGGTTGAACTAGAAGACCTCCAAGGCCTCTTCTAACTCTGTTATTCTGTTAAGACTGATACTGATCTGAAACTGGATTTTAAAATGATACACTACAAGAATGATATGAAAAAGAATGTTACAGTAGATATACAAATAAAACCAGCTTATATCTGAATAATTAGAACAGGCATGTCCAAAGTCCGGCCCGGGGGCCATTTGCGGCCCGGGGGTCAGTTTAATACGGCCCTCCAACAGCCCTCCCTGCTCTGTGTAAATGTGGCCCTCCCTTCCTCCCTCTGTCTCTGGGGCTGTGTGGCTGGGAGGGAGGTGGACGGAGGTTACGGACGCCTCCTCCCGCAGCGGGCGAGGGAGCAGGCGGGGTGAGCACCCAAGGCTACCGTCATCTTAAGCACCACCGAGGCTGTCGCCCGGCAGGGGCGTCAGGCAGGGAAGCCGGTCGCGCCTCCATCGCTGCACGTTCTGGGGCTGCAAAGCTGGGAGGGAGGTGAACGCGTGGCCCCAGAACGTCCGCTTGGTGCCTGCCGGAGGGAGCCGCGATGGAGCCGCGACCGGCTTCCCTGCCTGCGTCAGGCAGGGAAGCCGGTCGTGTCTCCATCGCGGCTCCCTCTGGCGGGCACCACAGCTTACGTTCTGGGGCCGCGCGTTCACCTCCCTCCCAGCTTTGCAGCCCCAGAACGTGCAGCGATGGAGGCGCGACCGGCTTCCCTGCCTGATGCCCCTGCCGGGCGACAGCCTCGGTGGTGCTTAAGATGACGGTAGCCTTGGGTGCTCACCCCGCCTGCTCCCTCGCCCGCTGCGGGAGGAGGCGTCCGTAACCTCCGGCATACCGGCCCTTCTGCGGCTTCCCGCGGTGGGGGAGGGGAGGAGAGGGGAGAGAGGGAGTGACTGACAGACACAGAGAGAGACAGAAGGGGAGGGAGGGAAAGACAGAGAGACAGACAGAAAGAGAGAAAGAGAGGGAGGGAGGGAGACGGAGAGAGACACAGATAGAGAATGACACCAGGAGGGATTGAATCGGAGACAGACGGGGAAAGAGGGAGAGACAGACATACAGAGAGAGGGAGGGAGGGAGAGAATGAGAGAGTGACACACACAGAGACAGGGAGAGACAGAGAGAGGGAGGGAGAGACAGATAGATAGAGACTGATTAAGTGAGTGAGAGACAGACAGACAGACACACACACACACAGAGTGACAGAGAGAAAGAGAAAGAGAAAGAAAGAGAAAGAAAGAGAAAGAAAGAGAGAGAAAGAGACAGAAAGAGAGAGAGAAAGAAAGAGAGAGAGAGAGAAAGAAAGAGAGAAAGAGAGAGAAATGGAGAGAGAGAGAGAGGAAGAAAGAGAGAAAGAGAGAGAGAGAGTGAGAGAGAAAGGGAGACAGAAAGAAAGAGAAAAAGAGAGAGAAAGAGAGAGAGAGAAATGGAGAGAGAGAGGAAGAGGGAGAGAGAAAGAAAGAGAGACAGAAAGAAAGAGAAAAAGAGAGAGAGAGAAAGAAAGAGAGAAAGAGCGAGAGAAATGGAGAGAGAGAGAGGAAGAAAGAGAGAAAGAGAGAAAGAGGTAGGTAAGTTTTTTTTAAATTTATTTTCAATACATTGTGAAAACTCAACTGTCAGTTGATCTTAATGTTATGAAATGAAAAGTATGTCATTTGCAATTAACTTGGCATAAAATAATTTATTTGCATTTAATTGTAATGGTTCAAAGAATGTTCGGAAAAATGTTCGGCCCTCCACCATGTTCACTTCATCCAATCTGGCCCTCTTTGAAAAAAGTTTGGACACCACTGAATTAGAAGATGTACAAATGATAAACTAAGCATGACTTGGATAACATTTGAATATTGGATTTGCAAAAATATTTGTCAAAGTTTTGAAGGATTTTGTGAGAAGGAACAAAGTAAAAATAAAACTATAAAAACACATAAAGCTCTAGAACATCGGATTTTGCTGACTACAACTGAATGACTAAGGATTTTTTATAGATAAGAGATGGAACATGGGAAGAAAAGATTATTTGTTGTATCTTATGTTACTAAAATGATTTCTACTTGTTTCTACTTTTAATGAAGTCACTTCTTTATATATTCCTTTCTTTCTATATTTTTGTCTTTATTGCCTAATATTTTTTCTACTTTTTTCTTTTCTGTATTTTCTATTTTCTATTTTTTTGTTTGTATTATTGCTTATCTTTTTAATTGTAGTGTTTTAAAAAATTACTATAAAAAGTTATTTGTGCTACTTGTTTTGAGAGAAACAATAACTTCAGAATCTGGAAAACAACTTCAAAAAGCTATTTTTGTCTTAAATCAGGTTCACAGTAGGCAGTAAGTGCCAAGATACCAATATCTGAATCAAACTAAATTAGATTCCTCAACTTTTTTGAACTGACAAAGCATTGTAGTTATTTAAAGTCTGTTATTTTAGGCAACATCATTCTTATATGGGTTCCCTCTTAATTACCTTTAAAGAAACAGGATTGCCTTGAGAATATTCCTTCCAATAGTGAATCTGTCTTCCCATATTAACTAGACATTCGTTTTAACAATGAATAAAGAGGAACTATGAACAGACTATTGAGGTCTGTTCCTCTATTTCATTAATTGTAGTTGAATTGGAAGACAGAAGCTTCGTGGAAATTGACAGAATTGTGGTGTTTTAAATATTAAGAGGTTCTCTTATTATTCTCTGGAAATGTTTTAGTTAATCAAACTATTACTTTCGCCTAAAATATAAAGATAAATTATAAAAATAAAGAAAAAGAAATAATAAAGGAAATCATAAATCAAGACAATATGATTATGCTGACTTGAGGTTATCTAGGAATCAAGTGGCAATTAAAGACTACCTCATGCCAGGCATTTATTCTTTAAAGTAGAATGGATAGGGCTACATGCTGTTCCTCTGAGCTGGTGAAAAAAAAAAAGGTAGTCCTTGACTTACGAACACAATTGAGGCCAGAATTTATGTTGCTAAGTGAGTCTTGCCCCATTTTATGACTTTTCTTGCCACATTTGTTAAGTGAATCGAGGGGTGGACTGCTACGGGTTTTGAGAACATGTAGCTAACGTTATGGCTGGTTTGGAGAACCTCCAAATCCCACCCTGCCTGGCCCCTCCCATCCCCTCCCCTCTCACCTCCTCTTCCTTCTACTACCAATGAATGGAATTAGCAGAGTTGGCTAAATTGACTGCCTTAATAATTAAGTAATAATTTAAAAAAAAGAATACAGCTAACTTTGTTTCCACTTGGAACCCCTGCTTGCTTGAGGTGATAAAACAATGAAACTTTGACTTTGGGTTTTGCTGATTAGATAATGCCTAGTACACACTATTCCATAAAAGTAAAAAGTTGACGCTGTATATTTGTATCATATTCTACTGTGCTAAAAGGAGTCAGAAGTCAATGTTTTTCTCGCTCGCCCCCCGTTCCCTACACATTTTCTCTTCTCAATTCCTTCCTTAATTTCCCACTATTTTCATTTTTCTTTATATTTAATATTTTGATTAATAAAAAATTGGAACTAGTTTCTTGTCAGTTTTTTTTCTGGGCGCAATTCAAACTCTTGTTTTTTAATCGTCAGTTCCCTAAATAGTTAGAATCTGACCCACTCTATGATGTGAACCTTTTGAGGCATTAAAACAGCACAAGTCCTTTTTTAAAAAGATGCCAGGCTTTCAGAGGGCTGTGCAGATGAGGACTGTCGTCTGCATTGCCATTTCCTATGTTGTACTTGTTTTCTACTTTTACTCAGATCTTTTAAGTTAAATTTCTAAGCATGCATCAATTTTTAATTCTTATTTTCATTTACACAATCAGCCACCTTCAGTAGATTGCAAACAGAACAATAGATTTAAATTGTGCTAATGTGAATTGGATAATGCTATCCAGTGCAGCGCATTGCAAGTTTTAGGGGATCAAATCTTGAATGGGTTATTCAGTTTCACCGATTTTTTTATTTATTTTATTTTATTAAATTTATACCCCGCCCTTCTCCAAAATGGACCCAGGGCGGCGCACAGGAATATTAAAATACATACAAAAACATAAAAATTTTAAAAAACTTATTTGATGAAGATCCTGCGCTAAAACCAAATTAAAATCCTCAAAATTTAAAACTATCTAAAAGTCATAATGGAGGTTACGTTAGGCCGGCTAGATGGAACAAATGTGTTTTTAGGCACTTGCGGAAGAGGCGGAGGTCAGAGATGGTGCGAAGTTCAGGGGGTAAGTTGTTCCAAAGGGCTGGGCCCGCCACAGAGAAGGCCCTTCCCCTGGGTGTCACCAGTTGGCATTGTCCGGCCGACGGCACCCTGAGAAGGCCCTCTCTGTGGGAGCGTATCGGTCTTAGGGATGTATGGTCTTAGCGTATCGGTCTTAGGGATGTAGAACCTAGTTCTAAATGCACTTTTAATTGTGATGCAGAAATCTCAAATCCTATAATGCAACGTCTTCAAATATAAGATAATATATCATTCAAAGCACAAATGTTTTTCTGTTGTTTATCTAAGATAGAAACTACTATACCATGAAAGCTAACAGTCTGATCTCTTTATACATGTCAAATGATTAAATTAAAAAAGTAGCAGGATAAATAATGAGAGGATTATATATAAAAAATGTACAATTATTTCATTTTAGGAAAGGGTCCATCACCTGGTTGCTGATCATCCTTCGCCCCCCCTCCTTTCACGTTTCCCAGCATTGTAGGCCTCTCAAGGAAACTAGATGTTGTTGAAATAATGTATTCAGAATGTGCTTTCAACCTTGCCATTTGTATCACAAAAGAGAGTTCTGTGATTCCATGTGTTTGTTTTCCTGGCTATCCATAGTATTCCATATTTAGTTTTCTAAAATGCCAAACATTGAAATGAGTCTTCCAATCCTACTTCTCTAAAGTCCAACATTTTCTTCCATGGATTGTCATAGGAAAAATTATTACCTGTATGATTAGATCTTTGCAGGCATGGACACATCCTAGCATCTGTGTCTCTTTTCCAAAACCTTCTTTGCTATTCGACCAAATGCCACTAGAAGGTTTTCCTATAATGTTTTTATTTATATTGGGTTTTTGTGTGTGTCTGTGGCATATTTTTGTCTGCTAGTTCTTTACTGATGATAACCAATTCCAAAAGGCATAACTGTCCACCTTTACATTATTTTCATTGTCAGTTCTAAGGCTGATTGCTTTACCCGTTATCATGAGTTAAATCTTATTTATATTAAATCTTGGTCTTGGCTTTTTTTCATTGGCTCCTTGAGTTGTATTATTAGAGCTTCCAGAAATTTACCTTTGTAGCTATCGGAGTAGCTATCAGCTATGTTATTAGCATAGCATGCACTATTTTTATTTGTTTGCTTGTTTGTTTATTACCTTTATTCCGCCTCTCTCAACCATGGGGATACTCTAGGCGACTTACAATAATAAAAAGGAAAAAAGAAAGAAAGAAGTGTAAACAGAATAGAAAGAAAATAATAGACTCATAACATAAACAATGAAAGAGGAACACAACAAGAATACGTCAATATAATAACTAAAAAAAAAAAAGTTAGGTGGAAAGCAGAGAGGAAGGGAGGGGAGAGGTGGTGTCTGCCATCAATCCAATTAGCCTCCACCAGTCTAGAACTCCCCCTTTTGGTCCGACTGCTGACTGGCAGAGCTAGGTCTTCAGGCTTATATTGAAGAATAGAAAGGTGGGAGTGGATCTTACTTTAGAGCAGTGGTAGTCAACCTGGTACCTACCGCCACTAGTGGGCGTTCCAGCTTTCATGGTGGGTGGTTAGGGGTTTTGTCCGATACTGAAGCACTTTCCTTTTTTTAATTTAATTGACTTCCCTACTTTATAAATCACCATTACCTTGGAACCGGTGGGCAGTTAGAAAATTTTACTACTAACAGAGATACAAAAGTGGGTGGTAGGTATAAAAAGGTTGACTATCCCTGCTTTATTTATTTATTTATTTATTTATTTTATTCACATTTGTATACCGCCCTTCTCCCTAGCGGGACTCAGGGCGGTGAACAGGCAGCAATAAAATCAACAATAAAAACAAGAAATACAATAAATAAACTAAAATATATTAAACAAATAAGCCTGCTCTAAAATCCCAATACAAACCCCTGGTAAAAACAATTAAAAACTATGACAGGCCAGCCGCACGAAATAGGTAGGTTTTCAGGGCCCAACTGAAGAGGCGCAGGTCCGTGATTGTGCGTAGGTCAGGGGGTAGGTCATTCCAGAGGGCAGGAGCTGCTACAGAGAAGGCTCTCCCCCTAGGGGTCGCCAGCCAGCATTGCCTGGCCGATGGCACCCTGAGGAGGCCCTCTCTGTGGGAGCGGACTGGTCGGTGGGAGGTATTTGGCAGGAGGTGGTCTTGCAAGTAACCAGGTCCCTTGCCATGGAGTGCTTTAAAGGTGGTTACTAGCACCTTGAAGCGCACCTGGAAAGCCACAGACAGCCAGTGCAGCTCGCGCAGGAGAGGTGTTACATGGGAGCATCTAGAGGCCCCTAAAATCCCCCGCGTGGCCGCATTCTGAACTAGCTGGAGCCTCCGGGTGCACTTCAAGGGGAGCCCCATGTAGAGAGCATTGCAGTAGTCCAGGCGGGAGATGACGAGGGCTTGAGTGACTGTGCGTAGGGCGTCACGATCCAGAAAGGGACGCAACTGGCGCCCAAGTTGCGAGCCCTCTCTGTGGGAGCCAATGACTCGCCCCCGATAGCCAGAGATGGCACTAACTAGCTATATCGCGACGCCGTAAGCCACAGCCACTCGGTCTTGGACGGGTTGAGTCGAAGCCTGTTTCTCCCCATCGAGACTCTTACGGCCTCCAGACACCGGGACATCACTTCCACGGCATCGTTGGGGTGGTCTGGGGTAGAGATGTACAGCTGGGTGTCATCCGCGTACTGGTGAAACTCTACCCCGAGGTAGAGGGTAAGATGTTCCAAGGGGCAGGAACCCAAATTTTTGTTTCTTCCTCCAATTTTAATGCCACTTCCCAATCTAATTCCCTAAAAAATTTTATTCAGTACATAGGTTAAATAAATGAGGACAGAGCATACAGCCATCTCTCTTTTCTTTTAGCTTCAACCAAAGATTATAGATGATAGATATTCAACTATAATTACTTTATACATTTTACTTGGATGGATTAATGCTGAATGAATGTTTTTTTTAATTCAGGAGGCAGTGGGGTTCAAAATACATTTAATATAAGATTTATTGAATAGAATAGAGCTGGAAGTGACCTTGGGGGTCTTCTAGTTCAGCCCCCTGCTCATCTTCTTTTTGAAAGATGAATCTAAGAGACTTACTGCTGAATGAGCAATAGGATTGCATATGCCTATGTAGACCAAATAGCATATAATTTCCCCCATCCTCTTTTATGGTTCATAAATTTCTTAGTTAATTTATGTACCTGGAAATTCCTATATATACTACCCAATTTTACTCTTGAAGTTGGAACAATTTATTCTCTGTTATATGCTTATTTAATGTAAACATGA
This sequence comes from Rhabdophis nuchalis, assembly GCA_039707465.1. Lineage (NCBI taxonomy): Eukaryota > Metazoa > Chordata > Lepidosauria > Squamata > Natricidae > Rhabdophis > Rhabdophis nuchalis. The sequence goes on from CM077645.1 coordinate 76,572,146, forward strand.
ATAAGTGCATTGGTTACCATCCCAATAGACTTGTTTGTAGTGGTGATAATTTGCTGGGGGGACGGACGGACACCCTGACTGGATATTATCTGCCTATTCAAGTGCTGAAATGTAACATGTCAGCAAATCTTGAAGCAAAGAGCTATTGCATTTTTAACCCTCATTCAGCAGCCAGATGTTTAATGTATTGCTTATTTGTTCCACTTTGCAGTTCAAAGTATTGCACTGTAGTGTCAAAGACTTTCTGCTTTCTATAAAGTAGTGGCTTTTTAATATCCAAATGACAAAGCTATTAAAAGTATTGGCAATATTTGAATAAAAGGGTAGGCATGTGGACACAGGGAAAATATGCATCAGTCACCATTCCAGAGATAATTTTTTTCATACATTTGTAGAGAAAACCCCTTTTCTCACACTGATCAATAAATTTAGTGACTGATCAATAAATGTAAAGGAAGACCTCTTCAGAAGGGTGGTCTCCGCTGTAGATTTTAAATGCATGGCATGTTACTAATGACATAGGCAAATAGTACCAGCCATTAAACAGATTAGGGCAGGGGTCTCTAACCTTTGCAACTTTAAGTCTGAAGGACTTCAGCTCCCAGACTTCTCCAGCCAGCTTTGCTGGCTGGAGAATTCTGGGAGCTGAAGTCCTTCAGACTTAAAGTTGCAAAGGTTGGAGACCCCTGGATTAGGGCTTTAAAGGTTAAAAAACAATGCTTTGAATTCATCTTTGAAAACAATCAGCACAGATTTTTCAGGGTAGGCACAATAAGATCATTGTATCGTACTCAACTTAATTGCTACATTTTGCAGCAGTTGTATTTTTGGAACATACTTCAGCTGTGATTTAATGTATTGTAATCTAATCATGATTTAACAAATTATAGTTAAACACACAGAGAACATATTGCACACAGAGTATTTGCTGTTAGTGCAGTAAATTGATTGGCATGAATATAGAAGTTGCTACTGGTAAAGCTGTCCTTCTGAAATTCAGCTTTACTGCTGAAAAACACAATGACAGGATTTAAAAAGTAAGACTCTGTGGTGGTGCCAGATGCTACAGTAAAAAGGTTCTTTGGAGTACATGGAGGGAGAAAACTATTTAGAGATACCAGAGAACAAGTAAAGTTACTTACTTTCCAGCAATATGAATAAAACTAATTTATCAAAGTAGACTCTCCAGCAGAAGAAAGTAGTTCCATATCTATATTCTGGTCTATGTGAAACAGGTACAGATGATCACTATTTCCTGTTGCTTTGGGAGTTGCAAAGTGCATCATTTTGAGTGTTTAATTACAGTTGTGGTGCTATTACTGTTCGGAAAAACAACAATAAAACTGCCAAAAAGTTTTATGCTTCCAATAAATATTCCAGCCGTATTTCTGCAGCTGTACAACTGAGCAATTGTTGTAGCATGCATTGACTTAATGTAGCGTCCTATGGTTGGATTATAACAGAAGTTTGGTTTTGATTTATTTTCAGATGTGTACACACATACCACAAATGACATATTATTGGTATTTAAGTCAGAATTCTCTGCCAAAGCAATACTAACCCTTGCGTTTTAGTAATTTGGGGATTTAAAAAAGAATGGATTACATTGTATAAAATAGTTCTGCAAAATGATCCAAAATATCTTTGGTGTTTTTTTTCTTTTTGGCTACGTTTGGTCATGACTGGTGCTCTGTGGGTGGCCCCATCTGTGCTGCTGCTTGGTGTAATTAATACCAAACAGTTTTTGCCCATCTCAGCAGTAACTTTGGAGGGATTTGGACTGGGGCATATAAATATGCAACCAAAATTGCTCTGGTTTTCTTATTTAGTTCTGTAGAAAAGTGATGCAAATAAGTATAAAGCTTTTAATGAACATTCAAAATATTGCAGTCTACACTAAAGTGCATAATGTCAGTTACCGCAAGGGGGAAGACCATAGTGGTGGGGAAATCTCTATATATTTTAAGTTCCTGCACCCACATCTTTATCTCTTTGGGAATACTGCTCTGTCTTGATTATAACCACAGCAGATCAAAACCATGGGCATAAGCAGCATTATTTTCTAATTCTAGATTCTTAAATCTAAGATCCTACTTTGCCTTAATATTGATCTAGCTTGATCTGACTCAAAGGTTAAATTTGTGATGGCATCACTGGATAAATCACAGAGGCTCCGTTCGTTTTGGATCCTAATTCCCAGGAAGATATTAGATGTGGTAATCTACTAGAGTCATAGGGTAATTTCAACCAATAGGTAAAAATATTTATCCAGAGACCTAATTCAAGCTTACTGACTCCTGCTTCCTGTTGAAGCACTACCTTTGAAACACAGTGGGTTACCTAGAAGATACTTTTTAGAAATGTTGTTTGAATCCTTTCTAAAGTGATCATGCTGTTATATGGTCCTACTTGAGCCCTGTATAGCAATTGTGCTTGGCCTTTAGTTGCAAACAACTTAATTGCAGTAGGGATAAACTGTACTACTCTGGAAAATGATAAGCTTGCATAGCTGATGCAGATATATCTATGTTGCAGAATACATAACCCAGGTGGGCATTTCTGCTTCCGGAGGCCTGAAAAACTATTCCTAGAAAACTAAAAAAATTAATCAGTTCAATGAACTGCCAGTCACTTAAATATGAGCCATCAGTGAGCTTCAGCTGCCAAAAAAGCCAACACAATTCTAGGCTGCATTAACAGAGGGATAGAATCAAGATCATGTGAAGTGTTAATACCACCTTGGTAAGGCCGCACATGGAATACTGCTTCTAGTTTTAGTCGCTACAAAGTTTAGACTCTAGAAAGAGTGCTGAGAAGAGCAACAAAGATGATTGTTCCCCATCTATTCTCTCTAGTGAAATGTTGGCCAAATTTGTAACAATTTGATCACCACAACATTGTTTACAGTCTTAATTTACTTCAATGTCTGCAGTAGGCCCACCTGTGCTGAAAAGGACAAGTACCAAAGGCTAACTTGGTTCTCTTGTAGAGATAAACTGTTGTCCTTGTTCACAAAAGTAGGGTCAGCCTCATCTTTTGGATGATAAGTAGAGGGGAAGCAATTCATTCTGTTGGCTGCACTTAGTGTGCCTTCGTGGCTATTCGGGAAAGAGTTACAACCAGTTACAGTTTTGGTATTTATGAAAGTTTTGAGAACTAGGTTAGAGTTGATATTTACATAAAGTGAATAACACGGAACTGCCAAGAGAAAATAAACATGCTGGCGAAGGTTAAGGTATAGATTCTGAAAAGGATAAGATGGAGATCACAATATCCACGAACAAGGTATCATATTCTTCCCTGGAGTTCAACAAGCATAAATAATTTTGCTTTACACAAGGAGTTATTTGTCAGCAGAAATATGAGACATGAATATTTCTGTATGCAGAATTGTATTTTTTATTTCTTTGCTTCAAGCAAAGAAATATACAGCTTTTATTAAGATACATAGTACATATTCCTATCAGGACCCTCCTTTTAAATTTGTTTGGTTGGGTTTATAAGACAATAATTCTTCTTTGTCCTGTCCAGATAACTGAAACAGAAAGGGGAAACAAATCTGTACACATATTGAGATTTCCTTTTCCTAAATACTACATTTTAACAAAAGCAGTTTTGTTGGATTTTGTTTTTTTAAATTGAAAATAAATCCAAAATCAATTTAAGAAGTTGCGCATTCAGACTTGCAACTCCAAACTCCAAATGACTGACTGACTGAAAGCTGAATGTTTGAATGACGCTGACAACCTTTGCTGAAAACTAGTTGATAGACAATCTCTTTATTTATAGATTTTAAGTATCATCAACCATAGTACCTATATGAACTGTAATATAATTGATTTATATAAAGCTCAGATTGTGTCTGATTCACTTTTGCACCTTTGCTATTAGGTCAAAGGATAGTTGGACAACAATTGTCCCATTGGCCACATAATTTGTCTTATCATAGTATGAATGAATGAGAGAGTGTGAACGACATTGTGAGTTTGCCTTGCTATCTTTCTCTTATTCATATCAGGAGACAAAGATCAAAGCATTACTTATGATAAGTAAATAAATCTCCTTAAATTCAATGAGACTGACTCCCGGAAGAATACAGAATTGCTTAGTTAAAGTCATTGCATTAAAAGGCTTTTGGAGATACAAAATATGTAAGTTAGGGGCAGCCAGTATTCATTTTCTGTTCCCAGTAGATCTTATTTATCTTTTAAAACCCATGAATCTGATTCCAAAAATGAGTCCTGAGTCCATCCCCTCTTGTCCCTTGAGTCAAGTGAAGTTGAATGCCCTTATACAGTTATAACATCTGTTTTTGCAAATGAAAAATAAAAAGATATGATCCTAATGATATTTTTATCCCAAAATACACATTTTAAATGAATGCACATTCCACTAAAGACACATTTGCAAAGATGTGTATTTTTTATTGAATAACGGAATTACAAATTTCAGAGGCGTGTATAATGGAAAAATTATACTTTTCTGATTTATGTATGAGCCTGGGAATGAATTAGCTCAGTGTGCTCATAGCTAATATAGCAATCTTAATGTAGCAGCCCCACAGCAATTACTTAAAACCTTAAATTGCATGGTCTTGTTAGAACTTTGTTTACATTTGTATAGCAAAGCATATATTGTCATCTGGGGACTGTTACTGGAAAATAGAAGCACAAGTATAGGGTCAATTTTTGAAGAACAGAAGGAAAGAGACCAAAAGTAAATGTGTATTTCCCCAATGTTAAGGCACGATTGGGCCATGCAGTTCATTGGATTTAATGAGAAAGCCAAGCTACATTACTAGTGATTTACCTACCTAAAACTAATTTGAATATGGAAAAACAAGGACATCAACCTGGCAACCAAATGTAGGTTAGTTTGCTCTACCTATGACTATGAAGATTGGATCTTAAAAGAGTGAAACAGGAAGAAAAATGACTCATTTTAGCTGTGGTGCTGGAGAAGACTGCTGCATATTTCCTGGACAGCAAAAGTCACTAACGAGCAAATACTAAGGCAAAATCAGAAAATTATCTCACTTACTTTGGCCATGTCATGAGAGGGAATTCACTGGATAAAGTAATTATGCTTGGAAGAGTTTGTGGTAAAAGAAAACCAGCCATCAGAGAACATGGTGGCTGGACCCTATTAAAGCTGATACCAGACAGAGCATAGAAAATCTCAAAGAAATAGCACAAGATTAGAAGATGTGGAGAGGCCTAGCCCATAGAATCACCAAGAGTCAGGCTTGACTGAATGGTTAACATCTTCATCAAAATTTAATTTGTAAATAGTCACAGTAGTACAGCTAATAATGACACTCAGCTGTACATTTCTACCCCTGGCCACCCCAACGATGCCGTGGAAGTGCTGTCTCGGTGTCTGGAGGCTGTGCGGGTCTGGATAGGGAGGAACAAACTCAGACTCAACCCGTCCAAGACCGAGTGGCTGTGGTTTCCGGCATCTTGATATAGCCAGTTAACTCCATCGCTGGCTATCGGGGGCGAGTCATTAGCCCCCGCGGAAAGGGCTCGCAACGGGTGTCCTCCTGGATTCGCGGCTGTCCTTGGACAACCATGTGACGGCTGTGGCCAGGGGAGCTTTCTATCAGTTTCACCTGATACGTCAGTTGCGCCCCTTTCTAGATCGGGATGCCCTACGCATGGTCACTCAAGCCCTCGTTATTTCCCGCCTGGACTACTGTAACGCTCTCTACTTGGGGCTCCCCTTGAGGTGCACACGGAGACTCCAGCTAGTCCAGAATGCGGCCGCGCGGGGGATTTTGGGAGTCTCTCATTACTCCCATGTAACACCTCTCCTGCGCGAGCTGCACTGGATGCCTGTGGTCTTCCGGGTGCGCTTCAAGGTGTTAGTAACCATCTTTAAAGCGCTCCATGGCACGGGTCCTGGTTATTTGAGAGACCGCCTCCTGCCACATACCTCCCTTCGACCTGTCCACTCCCACAGAGCGGGCCTCCTCAGGGTGCCATCAGCCGGTCAATGCCGGCTGGCAACTCCCAGGGGAAGGGCCTTCTCTGTGGTGGGCCCGGCCCTCTGGAACGACCTGCCCCCCGATATCCGTACCATCACAGATCTACGCCTCTTCCGTCAGATGTTAAAAGCACATTTCTGTCATCTAGCCCGCCTGACATAGACTAAGGGTATAATTTTAAATTTTGATATTTATTGGTTTTAATTTTTACATTATCCAAATTTTAGCACAGATTTAATAATTTAATTGTCTTTTATATTTTGTATGTGTTGTTGGGTTTTTATCTTTCTGTGCACCACCCTGAGTCCCCCCAGGGAAAATAGGGCGGTATATAAATCGAAATTAAATAAAAATAAATAAATAAAATGTCCATTATTATTATTCCTTCCCTTTTAAGCATAAGTTGTTTAAAGATAATAATTACCCACCTAATAATGGCAACATATTTATATTCTGGAAGGTCTAGGTGCTATTTGTGGGAGTCTCCCCTGATTTTTCCTACAAAACCCCAGTGAGGTAAACTAGGCAGAGAGAGTGTGACAGATTAGAATCACTCAGCTATGTGTCAGCTAGTCTCAACATAACATCTGAAGAACTATACCAGCGATGGCGAACGTTTTTAGGCTCATGTGCCATAAGGGGGGGAGCACAGGGGGGTTGTGCACTTGCGTGCCACACCCATAATGCAATGTGTGCACTCCAGTGTGCATGAGTGCATGACAGGTGCCCCCCCCCCCCATTTTTTACATGCTTTTATCATCCTGCCCAGGCTCCAGAGGCTTTATAGGAGCCTGGAGGGAATGAAAACAGCCCCCCCCAGAGACCCTCCAGAGGCTTCTGGAGCTTCCCTGAAGCCTCTGGAGGACTAAACACCACACTACGAGCAAACTGGAAGTCACTTCCGGTTTGCTCGTAGTGTCGTGTTTAGTCCTCGGGAGGCTTCAGGGAAGCTTTTGAAGCCTCCGGGGGGTGGGGGCTGTTTTTGCCCTCCCCAGGCTCCTATAAATCCTGGGGAGGGCGAAAAATGGCTTTAAAAATGGCCGAATCAGCTGGCCAGCGTGTACATGCTCGTTGGCCAGCTGACAGGGCAACGCCTCACGTGCCCTGACAAATGGCTCCGCATGCCATCTGTGATTTGATTTTGATTTCATTTAGGGCAAGGGTAGGAAATCTTTGTTGAACAGTGACTTCACTTACACTTTGGAGGTTTCTTTAGGTTTTGAGTTATAATATCCATTTCGGGGCCTTCTACTATATTTTCATGATTCTTTTCTCACAATAGTACAGGATGGATAAGGTGACCAGATTTCAACTTCACTAAAGCGAGACACCATCGATGGGAGGGAGGGCAGCGGGCTTTCCCAGCTCCGCAGCTGCTGCAGAGGCCGTTTCGCCATCCACTTCCCTCGCTGGCTGGGGGGTGCGCAGGCCGATCCCCCCTCCCTTCCCCCCCCCCCCCGAGCAGGGCACCTGCAGGTAGGCATCTGGTGGGGCAGCAGAGCAGGGCTGGGCGGGCGGTGGGCGCTCTGCACGCGCTCAGAGGCGCGTGGCACGGGCAGGAAGCGGGGGGCTGGCGGGCAGGTGAGGGAGGAGCCAGGCCCAGGCAGGCAGCAGGTGGCGGAAGAGGAGGACAGCCTGCCGGAGCCCACATGGCTCTGAACTTCTTTGCGCTGCGCCGGACGGAAGCCCCATGGCCGCCGCCTCCTTGCCCAGCTCGTCCCATGGCAGAACGGGCGAGCGGTGGTGGGGCTTCCATTCGGCTGCTCTCAGCGCATCGCGGCGCGGCGCGGCGCAAAGAAGTTCAGAGGTGCGTGGGCTCCGGCAGGCTGTCCTCCTCTACCGCCACCTGCTGCCTGCCTGGGCCTGGCTCCTCCCTCGCCGGCCCTCCCCTTCTACCTGCCCGCCAGCCCGCCGCTTCCTGACCGTGCCCCGCGCCTCTGAGTGCCTGCAGAGCGCCTGCCGCCTGCCTGGCCCCCGCGGCCAAAAAGCGGGATATTTTTAAGAGGCCATGGGATGCTTGAAATGCGGGTCTGTCCCGCCAAAAGCGGAACGTCTGGTCACCTTAAGGATGGAGGCCTTTAAATCATAGCAGTTATGGTTAGAGGGCGCCTAAGGCAGCAAATGGGGATTTTGTGGTCTTTGGAGCAACTTTAAGATGTGTGAATTTAAGATTACTTTTATAGCAGGGGTCCCCAACCCCTGGTCCGCGGACCAGTGCCGGTCTGCGGCTTCATAAGAACCGGGTCGCAGGGCCGGAGAGGAGGAGGAGGGAGCAGCCCCCTGAGCAGAGGATGGCCGAGCGCGCCTCCACCAGCTCCTTCCGACGGCCACCGCGGCGCACTTTCCGGGGCTACCCGGAGGGGCCAGCATGTCAGTGAGGAGGTTATGGCTGCCTCATCCCAAGCGGGCGGGCGGGCGGAGGACCCGAGCTGCGGCTACCTTAAGCACCATCTGGGCGCGCACGCCCACCTCCCTTCCAGCCACGTGTGGCACCCGGACGGCCTCGGCGACGCTTAAGATAGCAGCAGCTCGGGTCCTCCGCCCACCCGCCCGTCCGCTCGCTCGCTCGTTGCGGGATAACCTCCCCTCTGCTGCTTCGGGGGGGGGGGGTAGGGAGGGAGGGAGAGAATGACAGACACACAGAGCGACAGACTTAGAGAGACAGAAATAGAGAGAGAGAGGGAGAGAGGTAATCACACACACACACACACACACAGAGTGACAGAGGTGGGTGGAGGGAGGAGAGCGACAGATACACAGAGAGAGAGAGAAACAGAGAAAGAGAAAGAAAGAAAAATAGAAAAAGATGAATGGAGGGAGGGAGTGAAGGAAGGAAGGGGGGAGGAGGAGGAAGGGAGGGGTGAAAGAAGGAAGGAAGAGAAAGAAAGAAAGAAAGAAAGAAAGAAAGAAAGAAAGAAAGAAAGAAAGAAAGAGAAAGAAAGAAAGAGGGATGGAGGGTAGGAGGGAGGGAAGAAAAGAAGGGAGGAAGGGGGAGGGAGGCAATGGAAGGAAGGAAAGGAAAGGAAAGGAAATAATCTATTTTCCTATTTCCTTCCACCTCAAGCTACCTTTTTGGTTAACCAGGTTAAAGATCTATTTTTCTCCCAGTGGTAAATTCAAAGTAATCACATCCTCTGAGTCATTTCCTGATTCAAACCAACAACCCAAAGAGTCATGGGCTGCCTTTATATATAACAAGTGCCCATAAATCCATTTTTACCATCTTCAGAAGACCAAAGACCAGCCAGAAATGGAAGGAAGGGAGGGAGGGAGGGAGGAGAGAGAGAGAGAGAGAGAGAGAGAGAGAGAGAGAGAGAGAGAGAGAGAGAGAGAGAACGAACTTATGATCACAATTGAGCCCAAAATTTTGGTTGCTAAGCATTAAGTGAGTTTCACCACATTTTCCAAGTTGGCCACACCCACCGGGTCACATGACAACTGAGCCACTCCCATAAAACAGGCCACACCTTTTGGCTCTCAAAAGAAATTTCAGTAGTGCTACTGTTGATATTTGGCTCTATTGACTAATAAGTTTGCCCACCACTGCCCTAGAGGGCCAAGTGAGCCAACTCCCCCCCCCCCCCCGCGTGCGCTTGTGCCGCCTATTCCCCCTCCCCTCCTCTTCCTCTAGGCCAGCCGGTTCGCAGAATTTTCTTTAAAATGAAACCGGTCCCTGGTGCAAAAAAGGTTAGGGACCCCTGTTTTATAGGACATCTTAAAGTCCATATATCTTAAAATTGTCAAGATTGAGAAAGACTACTCTGTAGTGATAACACCAATCACTCTGATTTATTTTTTATAAATTTTGTTACTCACTTACTAAAACAAATCTGAGGTCTGTTTTGATGAGTGAGTAACAGAGAAATTTTTTAATTAAATTTCAGAATTTTATCTTGTTCTAACAGGTATACTGATGCCTTATAAAAAACAGGACTTAGTCATGAATTTTGTAAACTAGATAAGCTCTTGTAACTTTCAACAGATTGAAAAACTAAAATTTCAGAGTGTAATGCAAAGAAAGTTGTGTAAAATATATTTAAATCTAAGTAAAATCCCTCTCATTGAATATGAAGGATAGATTTTCCCCTTATCTTTCATTTGTTTGTATTATTCTGTGAGTTGCCTTAATTATTTTGCTTGGGTGTAATGGATTAATTTACACTCACAGTAGTTTTAGTTCTTCTTTTTAATAAATTTGAAAAACCTTTTCTGTATTTTTGAAGATTTTTGTCCTGTAGATGTGTGTAGTGCACATACCTGTCATACCTGCTGGCATGTTAAAAGTCTGGTAAAAATTAAATTACTCAAAAATAATAATACAACTCAGGACTCAGAATTTCTGGGGAAATCCCTTTTGCACTTTCTCCCTTCAAAATATCTGATGGGTTTTGGATTTCACAATGATCCATGATCATTGCTAATTTTATAAAAAATTCAATTTGAAATAGGTCAGAATCTATTCAGAGAAGTAAGAATGGGGTAAGAAGAAAGTGGGGGGAAGGTGTTTTTTGATCTTGTTTTTTTTTTAAAAATACTTCATTACAATATCAAATTAAAAAAGAAAAATCATTTAAAACAATTAACAATATATTGATTCCAATTATCAATTACCAGTGACTACTGAGTTTGCACTATAATCTCTAAGCCGGTGGGTATGTGTAGGCTCAGTTTAGTATAGTAGGCCCAAAACTGAAGCATTCCACGTTAGGAAACATATGCACCTGTCATTTGGGGTAGGTTGCATAGGTGTTCCATTTATATTTAAGCAAACGTAATGTTCTGGCTAGTGGGCATTCAAACAGCACAAAACAGGAATTCATATCAAGCAATCAGCACATAGAACGCCTCTTAAAACACACAGTTGGGATTTGGGACATGTGTGCATTAGCCCATCTGCAGCCATCTGCAACCTATGCTTACCCATCAACCTCTTTGTAGTGTCGATGCACAGTGATGCCTTTGTGCAGGAACAGGCTACTCTAAATCAAACTTAAGAAATTGTCCTGCTTTAGACATGGACTAACTGGCTAATTTTGGACTCCTCAATTCTAGGGGGAAAGGAAGTGGCACCATTTCTGAAAACTGCATAGGATAGTTGCTAGGAGTAAAAAATGATTTGAGGGAATGACTTGCAAGCATATGTGTGGCCTACTACAGTATTATGCTTTCTACTTTCTATACTTTAACTAAGAAATATCTGAACATTTTAACCTGTCTTTATTGCATGTCTTTACAATTAACTAGCATTTTTGTATTGTGGCTCACAAATGGGAAAAGCTGACAAAACTACTTGGCATGGCAGAAATTAGAGGGAACATTGCCTGTACAATATATACTGTATTTTTTGGAGTATAAGACGCACCGGAGTATAAGACGCACGCCAGTTTTGAAGAGGCAATTTTTTTAAAAAAGTAGGTAGGTAGGTAGAGGGAGAGAGAGGGAGAGGAAGAGAGAGAAATACAGTAGGTAGGTAGAGACAGAATGTAGATAGGTAGGTAGGGAGAGGGATAGAGAAAGAAAAATAGAGAGAGAAATAGAGAGAGAGAGAAATACAGTAGATAGGTAAGGGGAGAGATAGAGAGTAGGTAGGTAAATAGGTAGATGTTTCCAGGTGTATTTACCCATGTGCTGGAGAAGGAAATCACTGACCACTTTTGGAACAAATCTTTGTTTCTGCAGGCACAGTACTTGACCAACGTAATTCTCATCAATCACTCTAACTAAACAACTTTCTGAAAGGGGAAAAAAAACCTTTTGCACTGTGCAAACCTCCCCCAAACGGGCCGTTTTTTGCGAAAATGGGCCCGTTTGTTTTTCAAATAGCCTTGGGATGGCTTGCAGAGTGCTCCTGGGGGGGGGGGCAAAACGAGGAAAAACGGCCCATTTTTTGTGTGAAAACGGGCCACTTTTTTGGTCAAAAAATAGCATGCATAGCCTTATGGAGGCTTATAGAGTGCTGCTAGGGGCTGTTTTTTGCTCCTTTCTGCCCTCCCCAGCCCCCAGGAGCTCTCTGGAAGCCTCCATAAGGATATGCGCGTGGCCATTTTGGTGAAGGGGCAGGGTTTCAGGAGGCAAAAAAATGCTGTATTCAATGTATAAGACGCACCCAGATTTTCAGCCTCTTTTTAGAGGAAAAAAGGTGCATCTTATACCCCGAAAAATACGGTACTTATTCCTCGTAAATCTATACATAGTGATTGGAACTTAGATTGTACAATCAGGGGTGGGTTTCTGCAGGTTCGCACCTACTCGCGAGAACCGGTTGGTGAAATTTAGAGAACCGGTGAGAGGGGGTTCCACCAGCGTACCTGGAAGTAAATCTGGCCCGCCACTGCCAGTGACCCAACGGGAAGGAAAGGAAAGGAAGGAAAAAAGGAAGGAAGAAAGGAAAGAAAGAAAGAAAGAATTTATCATCACAATTGAGTCCAAAATTTTGGTTGCTAAGCAAGAGCGTTGTTAAATGAGTTTCACCACATTTTAAAAGGTGGCCACTCCCACCCTGTCACATGACTGCCAAGCCACGCCCACAAAATAGGCCACACCTACAGAGTAGGTTCTAAAAAATTTGAAAGCCACCCCTGTCCTCAATGTACGACTACAATTGAACCCAAAATTTACATTGCTAAGTAATAAATTTATTATGTTTTGCCGTATTTTACAACTTTTGTTGTCACATTGGTTAAGTGAATCATTGCAGCTGTTAAATTAGTAACACGGTTGCTAAGTGAACCTGGTTTCCCCATTCACTTTGCTTGCCAGAAGGTTGCAAAAGGGGTTCACATGACTGCGGGACACTGCAAAACCATAATAAATGTGAGCCAGTTGTCAAGCATCTGAATGTAAATCATGTGACCATGGAAATGCTGTCCCCGTCATAAGTGTGAAAAGTCATAAGTCACTATTTTGAGGGCCATTGTAACTTTGAATGACTGCGAATGAACTGTTGTAAGTCAAGGACTACGTATAGTAGTGTATTGACGTAGTACAATGCAACTCTCCGTATGGTTATTCCCTGCTAGTTTAATAGTATATTTTCTCTAAAGATGGTGAACTGAAGATGGGAAGTTTTAATTAGGGTTTCTAATGTAATAGGGGGAAAGGGTCAAATTATTTTTTCCTTGATTTTAATATATGCAGAGGTGGTTTCAAAGCTTGATTCTCCGTCATCCTTCTATGAATATAAAGCTTTGTGTATACTACACATTAATTGGGTTTTTTCTTCTGTTATCTCCAGAGATTTGAAGAATAACTTAATTAGTAACATTGAACCAGGAGCCTTCTATGGACTTTCAGATCTGAAACGTCTGTAAGTATTAATTGCAACTGAAATTACCTTGAGAATTATACCCGTATTGATATTGATATTTGGTCTCCAGAGAATTGGGAATATATCACCATGCAATTATAAGATAAAGGATTCTGTATGATAGCAGTTTGAATTTTTTTTCCTGTGCATGATTTATTTTTATGTATTAAATCAAAGCGAATAAATCTTTGCTACAATCATACAAGAAATTGAACATATGAAAAATTGTGTTCTGACTTAGGTTTACCTGCAGCATATGCTGGATGGTATCATAAATATATATTGACAAAACAATGTAGTCTAGATGAAAGAATAAAGGGATGAAGAATGGATAGGCTTTATGGGGATCATTGACAGTACAAGCTATAGTTTTATATCTAAAATTGATGATGATTATATACCATTAAGACTGTGTTGGCTCCTGGTGGCCATGTAGATTTTCTCCAGGATGATTTATCCACAACTTGGTCCTGCCAGTTTTCCAATAGTGTACCCATCACCACTCATAATTATACATTTGCTGATTGTTCTTCTCTTTTCTTCTACTCTTTCTAACAGTATGTAGTTTTGAATAGAGCTAAGTGTTTTCCTGCATTGCAAATAAAAGCAGCAAGTGCAAAAAAGTGCAGAAAAGTTAAGAGATGGAATAGAAACTGGATCTATCTGGTATTGGTCAAATACATTATTTATATAATGGTATAATAAATAAATCCTGATTTATTTTTTCAACTGTTTTCTACTCTGAAAGCGAGTGTAGATTGCCTCTCCTTCAGCTGCTGAAGATCAAGTAGTCTGGTCCTATCCTAACTCTCAAGAGGCATGCTTTTATTTTTAAAATGCCTGACAGCTTCTTTCAACTCAGTGGAGAAGCTGACAGGATTCTAAACTGTTTTGAGGTGAGAATGTGCAATATTGTAAAAAAAAAAGTTAAAGCAAAATAAAATACTGTCAGCATAATTATGCCATGTGGAGAGAGAGGGGGGGGGGATGTTATGGTCAAGAGATAATGCCAAATGTCATTGGGATGAGGCAAGAAGGAGGAAGAGAGCTGAAGAACCAGAAAATGAAAGGGCTGCACATCTCCAAAATCACAAGGAAAGATAAAGAATGAAGAGACAAGAAAAGATGGAAGAGGAAAGGGAAAACAAAATGGAGAATATAGGTAGTCCTCAACTTACAACAGTTCATTTAGTGACCTTTCAAAGTTACAACATCATTAAAACAAGTGACTTTTCACCATTTTTCACACTTCCGAACATTGCAGCATTTCCATGGTCAGGTGATCAAAATTAAAATGCTTGGCAACTGACTCATATTTATCACGTGTCCTGGGATTACGTGATCACCTTTTGTGACCTGCTGACAAGCAAGGTCAAGGGCAAAACCAGATTCAATTAACAAATGTGGTACTAACTTAACAACTGCTGTGATTCACTTAACAACTGTGACAAGAAAGGTCATAAATTAGGGCAAAACTCACTTAACAAATGTCTCGCTTAGCAACATAAATTGTGGACTCAAGTGTGGTCGTAAGTCGAGGACTACCTGCATGTGGCAAACACTAATTACTGCTAGAATTCCTCCACATGACAATATCTGCCTTGAATAACAAGACCTCAATAGGGAAAGAAGGATAGAAGATATCCCGTGCTCCCTGTCAGCTTCCTACAAGGAAACTTAGGGAGAAGCTGGTAGGAAGTTGGAAGTCATTCCTGCTCCCACTGCTTCTTTGCCCACCTGTTGTCATTCTACTGATAGGAAAGAATATTTGTAGTTCAGGGTTGAAATGAAGGGACGTGGCGCTCTCTGAGCTGGGCTGTTTTCTTGCAGATTTTCCATTACCAAGCTAGGTAATATCATGAAGTCATTCTGTTTGTTTAGAAAAAAGAATATTTCTGAGATGAAGACCCAATAGGACACGGGTGGTCTAGTAATAGTCTAAAAATTAGAATATAAAAGTAGTACAGTATTTGTTATAGTACATTAAGTAAGATTATTGTAAAAAGAGTGTGTTATGAAACCTAGGAAGCTGTTTGGCTTGGCTTGTTAGATAATAAAGTAGATCAAAATGTATGGATATACTATCTACCACATTTTACCTCTAAATTACATGTACAATTATAGTTCACACCAAAAGATAGGCACATATCCTTAAAATAAACATGTTTATATCCCAGCATGATTATATCCTATTAAAAGGTTGCGCAAAAGTTTGACTTCAAAAGTAAAAAGTTAACAGACATAATATTTGTTTCAATAACGAATGTGAGAAAAATATGAGAAAATGATAGCAAGATAACAGCAGAATTTAAACAGATCTACTCTGTGAATCTGAATGACTTTTAAATCACCAAAATATGTGAAAATATGAAAATTGTAATAAGGTACAACTGTGGGGATGATGTATTATAATAACACAACCCTGACCTCTTGTGGGAAAAATAGAGAAGCTATAAAGCTATGAAATGATCGTGCTTACAAGCATGAGAATGAGGAAAATCAGAGGTCATTGAAATAGAATCTATTGAATTTGAAGATAATTGCAAAAAATATTCTGAAATAAGTGTACTTCAGAAGTCACTATAATGTTTAAGTACAAAAATCTTTCTTGTTATCACAGAACTATAAATTTCACTCCTGTGGCGAACATTATAGAGGCAGGGAATTGGTTGATTATAATGGTGTAAAGCAAGGTTGTTACTAGGTTAGTACAAATTTTCTATAAAACTTTGAGAATACTTACTGTCACATAAAGTATGATTAGAAACGAGATTATTTTATCTTCCTTCCTTCCTTCCTTCCTTCCTTCCTTCCTTCCTTCCTTCCTTCCTTCCTTCCTTCCTTCCTTCCTTCCTTCCTTCCTTCCTTCCAATGCCGTTTCTTCTTCTTGCCTATCTTTCCCACAGAGGACAAATTAAGCAGCTAATATAATGCAGACATATGTAAGTGACAGGAGGCTTTGTGAATCAGTTGGGAAAACCATAGGCTGCCAAATTCATAAAATTAACAATTTCATTTGGAACACTTCTCACGGACTGACAGCATTGCAGTAATTTATTACTGTAGCAGTGGCAGAACTTGTGAATTAATGCAAAACAGTGTCTACCAGAAAAAAAGTTAACAGAATGAGGGCCACATGTCTGGTTGTTTCACAAGATTAATTTCATAGTCAGCTTTTCGAACACAAGCATTTACAAGAGGAAAACACGATTTATGTGGTGTAAGATAGATTTGATCTGAAAAAATAGGAAGGAATTGAGAGATGTGTAGAAATAATCTGATACATACTGATATTTCCCTTTTTCTTATTTATATTTCTGCAAATGATTCATTAGGAAAATTTATAGCATACTTGGTATGTGGGGAGAATAACACTTGGTTTTATATCTGTGCTATTCAATTAGTGTAGTCAGGGCATGTGAAATAGCATAAATCTGCAAGATGTTTAATGAATATCCATCTTTACTGAGAAGGTCGTTAATATAAATATTTGAACATCTGGGCCATGTGTTAGATAGATGCTTTTTTTTTTCCATTAAAGAGAAATTCTATTGAACTCAAATGATCTTATTCAGCAGAATACTAAAAAGCTATATTTCTACTGATAAACTTTTTTGTATTATTTAATTTAGAGATGCTAATTGCAGAATATCATTAAGATCTTGGTGCTAATTCTCATTGATTGTAGTCACATAGCAAAGGTCTGCTTGTTTGTGACATACATATTGTCTGATTGTAGGTTTGTAACTGATAAACAATGAAAAATTAGTGAAAATCCAGTTAATTCTCCTTTATGGGTACTTAAAAAAACCACTACTATAGAAACTGAATAAACAAACACACTTAAGCAATCATTGCCAATCATGTTGTGTGGTTACTGCCCAATAGGCCCCCAGTGTCATGATAATATATTTGTCCTTAAATATCTTCATTACAGAGCAATACCCACTTTTCAATGTAATCATTTTAATTCTTATTATGGTAGTGCAGTTTAAAAGAATGAATTACACTGTAATTAATTCTAGAACTAATTCAGTTATGTCAAAATTTCCACAATGTTCACTTTTTCTTTTTGTGAATTATCCCTGTCTTGAAGAAATACAGACAGCTGTCTCATTTTGAGTCTGGACCAGAAGTATTTGTTCAGTTGATTGATTACCCATCTTTTTTCCAAGAGTTCAAAGCAGCATAGATAGCACTTTCTTGTACAATTTTATACGAAAGAATTCCTGTGAACTGGGGTAGCCTGAGAAGCTGGTCCCAAAACACACAGTGGGTTTCTCTGGCTAAGGTGGATTTGAAGCTCTCCACTTCTAGAACCTAAAATAATTCACCATAATCAATCTCATTTCATATTATCTACCCTGAATGGTAGCATCGTGTAGGATTTTGAACACTGCTATAGAGAGTAAGGAAGGTGACTTTGATGGAGATAGAAAACCCTAAGCAAAAAGGACCGAGGCATTTGTAAATCCAGAATAACAGCGATAACATTTGGAAACAACTCAGGCAGACACCACCCTAATTCACTGCTGTATAAAAAGGGAGGAGAAGAGACAGCAGAAGCAGACTTGCAAGATTTTCCTTTTATAGAAATTCTCTGTCAAAATACTTTTAACTTTGACGTGGAATTGATGTCCTGGTCTGAGGGCTATCTCTACCTACTGAGTTGACAGCTGCTGACAAAAATATGTTTCAGCTATTGTTAGTACCGATTGTGGCAAGCAAAATCAGAAGTCCCTTGTAACACAAATCATGTTGGCTGTTGTCCTGATGATGCAAATCATATTTGCATTTCCAGTATGTTTTCATTGAGAGAAATCCAAGCCACCCTGGGTCTAAATGAGAAATTCTTCTCATCTTATGGCAGGCAGAGCTATAGATCCACCCATCCACCCCCACACTCATGATACTTTTAACTCTATTAATTAATTTGGGAAGGAGGGAAGAAGTCTATTTTTAAACTATTTTTGAGATTTTTCAAAAGGTCAGCCAAACCACAAGTCATATTTAAAACACTAATAAAACAAACTGAAATATAATCTTAGCAAGATTTTTAAAACATTTCTTATAAGTTATGAAGAATTTTCATTTAGGAAAATTAATTCATTTAGGAGAATTAATTCGGTGATGAACACACCTCAATATGCCCATGTTATACCTTTGCTCTGTGAGCTGCATTGATTCCCTGTGTGTTTCTGGTGGAATTCCAACTGCTTTAGATTGTCATCTATAAAGCCTTCATGGCATGGAAGATTTGTGGGACCAACTCTGCCCAGTTCTTTCAAATGGCCAATTCTAGTTTCCTTCAATTAAAAAGTAATAAAGAATGTCATTTATGAAACCTTGGAAGCCCACCTTTTCTGATTCTGTGGCTGTCCTCTGAAATATCATTTGCCTGAGATCAGAGGGCTCTTGAATCTCTCCAAGCCTTGTGTAAAGCACTAAAGTCCAGGATGGAGATCAGATTTTCCTTTGAGAAGTTTGTTCTACTTGCCTTGTTGGGTTCATGCTTGGTAATCATTCTTCGTTTTAAATTCTGTGACATTTGTGTTATGTTGTTTTAATGTGCTTTTAGTTCCCCAGAGTTGCATTCACGAGATGGGAGGGCATATTATTTGAGCTCATAAAATGTGCAAATACATTTGTTTTATAGTGTGGATTGTTTAAAGGCTGTATTTGGGACAATTAAAATGAATTTGTATTGTAATTATAATTATAATTAACGTTATTTCATTTTTTCCCTTCTAGGGATCTTTCCAATAATAGAATTGGCTGTTTAACACCTGAAATATTTGTGGGTCTTAAAAATCTTCATAAATTGTGAGTATGGTAATACCTTTCACATATTGTTAAAATAGCTTAATAATACACAAGTAACAGGACAAAATAGTTTGGTTGAATCTATGCCTTGATTGGCAGTGTTCCAATATTACAGTATAACACACTGAGTCTCAGGTCCCCCTGAGCTACTCAAAATGTTCTACTATGCCCCACACCCTTTGAACCAGGAGACGTAACGCAATGCTAGTTGTTAAGTGGAAAACTAGCACAATGGGGAGGTTTCTTCTTCTTCTTTGAGTGTTATATTTCTTGAAAAATAATATTTAGGAAGTGAATGTCAGGAGAAAACCATTACTTCCATCGTTCCCCATTTTATCTTTCTCCATTAATGGAAAAAAATGGGTCGTCCCCCCGACAATTAAACTTAGGCAAAAGGATGCTGGTTCTTCTTTTGAGGAAATAGAAATTGGCAAGAAGTGCCTTGATCTTTGTTCATGGAATCCTCTGTTGACAATAAGCTTGTTCTGGGATTCCTTTCATGAACAGAAGGGGCCTTTGGGATTGATGTTAGATGTCTATGGAGATTCTCTGTTATCGAGGTCATAGTTCTCCCAAATGTACTTTGGGACAATTTGATGGTAGGTTTACAAAAAAAAAAGAAAAAATAATAATTCTGATGCAAAATGAATACTGAATTAAAGTTTAAAAGTTTTCATAATTTATACTTTTATAACACTACCCTGTTTCCCTGAAAATAAGACCTCCCCAGATAATAAGCCCAATCGGGCTTTTGAGCACGGGTGCTAAAATAAGCCCTTCCCTGATTATAAGCCCTACCCAAAAATATTGGAACACAGCAGCAGCCATGAGGTGACCACGCTCGCCACCTCCTGCACCTCAAAAATAATAAGACCTTCTCCTAAATAAGGCCAAGCGCTTATTTTTGGTGTCAAAAGAAAATAAGACCCTGTCTTATTTTCAGGGAAACACGATATATATGTTACTGTTGTTAGATTGTTGCAGTGGTTTGATCCATCTCTTCTCTTCTTGCTGGATGCCTCTTCCTGTGGTACTGAGCCAAACTGATTTCATATTTTCATTGTCACATTATCTGTAGATTTCTTCTTATCTCTTTTTCTTTCTTTCCCCATCCATTTTTAAACTGCTGCTACAGCAAACATTGGCAATATTCCTGACTTCATTTGAGGCCTCACCCCTAGAGGAAGCCGTATTTTGATCTGGGGCTCTTCCCATGGAGAATTTACACCTACCAGCACCTTTGCTGATGCATTTTCATAATCACACCTTATGAGAGCAGTCAAATTATTTTCCTTCCAGTGCAAATGCAGTTAGTTTAAATTACCAAGTTTCAGTTTTGCAACTTATAATGCTGCAGCATTGGTTGGTTCCAATGGGACTTCAGGGATTGACACTTTCCACTTATATAGTTCTTTGTCCTGTGCTACGATTTGTCCATTAACTCAGCACCAAGAAAACAGGTCTAGGTCTCTCCTACAGATAGCAGGCTGATCTCTATGTAAACTCCATCTTTCAGGTACATCTGTATTAAAATTGACCCAAGGAAGCCAGAGGATGTTTATATAAAATTTTGTGCCCAATGAAACATGAACATTTCATCAGGGAAATTGATTCCTGAACCCCTGTATTTCTTTGGCTATCTCTGCTAATTTCTAGGATATTTGTAGCTTGGTCCATATATATCATGCAGAGCTCATTCAATCAACCATTACATTCTTCTCACCATGGCTGAGTCACAAAATTCAAGCCACAAACCTCTTTAGTTTCTTGAGTAAGTTATAGCATGAGTTTAACAATCAGGCTAGTTTTTAGGGTGTTTTTTTAAACTTAAAACTTCATAAAAATAATCATAAAATTGAGCAATTCAACTTTGGAGCATTCTTTCTAAAGGAAAGAGGAATATCTTTAAAATTGATTGTAAAAAGGAGTGTCTTGCTTCCTATATTTGATGGTCTCATCATTCACTGTACTTCATTGATTTTTCTGAGATAGGATAAGTCTCATGGAACTAATTGAGCTCATTTATTGCTGAAGGTTGATTGTCTTCTTCTGAATATGTTACTCCTTCAGACCTTTAGGATTGGACAGCCTTCTTATTTCAACCCATACTTCCTATTGCTTTTTAAAAATTCATTGCTATGTATAACAATTTGCATATGCATTCTTTTTCAACTAAGTCCATCTGCATGTGCATGTAACAGTAGCTGGCTCTCTGGACAGACATTTTGGTTCTGTTTCTTGCCCCTCAATGACAGTCAACTTGCTTTAGGTCTTTTAACCTATTGTTATATATCAAGTTCACTGGTTTTTGTTTTCTTTTTCTGACAACTTGTTTTCCTGTAAAATCTAAACTGGACAGGGAGAAAGAAAAGTAAGTAAAATATATCAGGAGGTCATGTCCTTTTGTAGAACCCAAAACAATAAAAAAAAATCAGTTTTTGTGACATGGTTTCATACACAATAGCTATCCCTTGAGGGCAGATCATTTACTAATTTACAGGAACTCTTATCTACCCTGTCTCTTGCCATCCGACTTCAATCTCTATGGTAGATTTCCCAGGCAATTTATGAGAGTGCCTGAAATTAATCTTCTAGTCAGTTGCTAATCAGGTTCACAATTCCTGTAAAAAGCACTTACCTTGATTTTCTTTATTTATATAAACAACATGCACTAAAATATTGCCTCATTCCACCTATTGATCTCTCGGCTCCAATATGCTATTATTTTCTCTCCCCCTACCTCCTTCATAAAGAGACTGTTCACTGTCATGGAGAGCCGTGGTCAGGAGACCAGTTAGCTGAAAAACTAAAATGTTTATATACATATTTCTGTAGAGGAAAAATAATGCCTTAATGCCGAAGAAGCTCTCCACTTATACCAAGAGTTCGGAAGTTCTTTCTTTTTCTTTTTTTGTAAAAGTGAGACAAATGCATCCATTAATGAAAATATTGTGGATAGCAAGAAGGGCTACAATATCAAAATTATTTTTATTATTTTTGGTCAGTGGGAGGCAGCATTGATTGCATCATTGTGTTCCATGGATCTTTGTAGTGTTCTGAGGCTAACAGGAGGGAAGATAATTTTATAGCCACCTTCAAAACTCTTCAGATGAACCTGGGAGTGGAAACAGCGTGATGTAAAAGTGCCCAGGGTGCCTTTAGAGAGAGACTTTATGTTGTAGAAGTGACCTAATGAATATTTCTAATGCTTTTAATACTTTGCAAAAAAGAAAAAGAAAAACAATGGAAAGGAAGGGAGAAAAAAATTTAAAATTCAATTTATTCAATTTTAATTTATACCCCGCCCTTCTCCAAGAGAACTTGGAAAAGGAAAAGGAAAAGGAAAGGGAAAAGTGAAAAAAAATAAGAAAAATATAAAGGAAAGAAAGAAAATGTTAAGAATTTTCCAGTCCACTAAAAATGGGAGCATGAAACCCTTCCCCATTTGATTGTTTTAAAACACAACACTAAATTTATTAATTGTCATGGCGTCTCGTGAAACAAGGAACATTTTATCATTTATGATAAGCATGTAAAAAAATTACAATGAACTGGAATACCATACACAGTATAATGTAGAAAATCTTGCAATTTCAATATGAAATGAAACTAATAGTAGGTATAATCTCATAAAAATTACAAGAAAGATCATAATTTAGTGAGATGTACCGTATTTATTCGAGTATAACGCGCAAAATTTTCTACCAAAAAAAGAACTCAAAGTTTGGGTGCGCGTTATAAACGAGGGTGCGCGTTATAAATGAGGGTGCGATTTTTATCATGGCCGCACATGTTCAACAACGTTTGTCACTTACAATGCTTGGTCTGAGCCGAGAAAAAGTGAAACAAAATTTTATACCGATTTTAAATCGAAAATTAGGGGGTGCGCGTTATACACGTGTGCACGTTATACTCGAATAAATACGGTATATGTAGAGCAGTGAAAAAAGTTTCGGTCAACGCTGGAAGAAAGATGCAATTCTGACAGTATTGTATGTATTTAGAAACTTAACCATGGAGAATATGCTCTCCCTCCCTCCCTTCCTGTCAGACACACACACACATGAGAGAGAGAGAGAGAGAGAGAGAAAGAGAGAGAGAGAGAGAGAGAGAGAGAGAGAGAGAGAGAGAGAGAGAGAGAGAGAGAGAGAGAGAGTGTTGGTGGATGAATCGTAAATTGAGGTTTGCAAAAGAACTCTATTAAAAAAAGAAGCAAGGAAGACAGCAATATCCAAGTACCACCAAAGGATCAGGCAGATTCTGAAGAGCCAGCTCAATGGAAGAACAAGATCCATGCCATCATCATGTATATAGTGAGCTGGCCAAAGAAAGATACAGAAGCTGCCAATGTGAAGATTCCTGTGAATGTATGGAGGTTTCCAACCCAAGTCCAACACCCAGAGACTGTACACTAGTTGGAAAGGGTTGGCAGAAAAAAAAATTGCTGGGTCATGTTTGTTTCATGGAAACCTACTTTTACATTTGTTTTGTAGTGCACATTTTCCACATACTTATGTTGCAAATATATGCCGGTTTACAGTCAGAGATTCTTTAAAAAAAATGTAGGAGTTTCAAAACCTAGTTATATGCGAGACCGCCTCCTGCCCCATACATCCCTCAGACCGATACGCTCCCACAGAGAGGGCCTCCTCAGGGTGCCGTCGGCTGGACAATGCCGACTGGCGACACCCAGGGGAAGAGCCTTCTCTGTGGCGGGCCCAGCCCTTTGGAACGACCTACCCCCAGAACTCCGCACCATCTCCGACCTCCGCCTCTTCCGCAAGTGTCTGAAGACACACCTATTCCATCTAGCCGGCCTAGCGTAACCTCCATATTGATTATTAGATAGTTTTAAATTTGGGATTTTAATTCGGTTTTTAGCGCAGGGTTTATTTATTAGAATAAGTATTTTAAATTTTGATATATTTTATATATTTTGTATCTATTTTAACATCCCTGTGCGCCGCCCTGGGTCCATTTGGAGAAGGGCGGGGTATAAATTTAATAAATAAATAAAAATAAATAAATAAAATAATCATAGAAGTTGTGTTCATATCAAATTAATTAATCAAGCTTGGTCATAAACTAATTGACCAGAAAAAAGTATTTTCAACTGAGTTGTTTCAAAGAAGTGTGTTTCTATAATGTTACTATCTTCCATCATGGCCAACTTTCCACCTTTATTTTATTATTTGATTCCTAATTTAATGCAATAAGCTTGAAATTCGGTTGCTCTTATCCATAATTGGAAATTCCGCACAAATTCTACCATTTCCCCCTGCCTTTTCTACTACTAGATTTACTGAATTAGCCAGTGAACTCATGTTCATTATGACCATTTCTACCGTCTCCTCTCCATCTTACCCATTTTTGGTACTCAAAACTCGTAGACAATTTCCTTTTATAATAATTCTAGGAATAAATCTAAATTAATTCTTACTATGATTACATAACCTTAATTTTTTTCTATCATCTACTATTTTTCTAGTCATCAAATTCATATATCCTCTTTTCATTTTTTTATGTTTCAAATTCCACAAGGAGTTTCCAATCAGCATTAAACTAGCTTGTTCTGCAAATGATCTATACAATTTTGAAAGTGTAATGGGACTCTCTATAATTTATTTGTCCTTTGTGATTTTTTTACACTGAATATCAGGTGATGTAGCAGATTGGCTGTTTTCCTTCAGTAATGCATGTCAGCCAAATTTGATGGATCTACTGAATCCATAACACAGAGATGCTTTGTGATGCAAATTAAACGTCTTTAAACTTTATTCACTTACTTGACTCAAGTACATCTGATTACTATTTAATCCTGAACATGAATAACCACAAACAGTTAGCGGTATAATAGCATAACATATGAGTGTAATAATGTCACTGGAGAAGGCATCTAATTATGCTCATTGGTGGAAAAAAAACCTCAGAAAAACTCAGTCATGTAGAAAAGCAATGTAGCTCTACTGAACTATATTCTTTGTAGATCCTTACTGTCCTACTGATTCTGATCCCAGCATTACAGAGTTGAGAATTAAATATGGTAATGACATTTCAGATCCTATTTCTGCCTTGGGTACATTAGAATTAATCAGAATTTATTTATGCCTTGAGATTCATACGGGTTGAGATTAGTACCCATTTTACATATCAATTAGGCTTCCTGAGGCAAAAATGCTGCCACAAGTACGGAGCATTTTAACAGTGTTTATGAAATGCCAGCTCTACTTATTCTCTATATTAAATTGAGACAGAGCCTTGTGGGAGCTTTTTACTGTAATAATATTTAAAACAGCCATTGATTACCTACATAAATAGAAAGTGTTGCTTCCAGGAAGTGGATTCAAACAATTCAGCTTACTAATGCATGAGCAAGGTGAGATTGAATTCTGATGAGATGATATAATAAACCTGATTCCTGGATTGGGATTCAACTTTTTGTGAAACATTGTGTTTATAACACCCAAAACATGATTAAATGTACAGCTTATGGCAGTTGCAGGGTTTGCTTACAGATTGATGACCTGCCATCAAACCATTGTTGAAATGAAAACTTTATTATGCCCTTTTATTTATTTATTTATTTATTTATTCGATTTATATCCCGCCCTTCTCCAAAAAGACCCAGGGCGGCGCACAGGAAAATTAAAAATATACAAAACAATACAAAAATATAAAATTTTAAAAGCCTATTAAATATGAAATCCTGTGCTAAAACCAATTGAACCCCCCCCCCCATTTTAAAACTATCTAAACTAGTCAACAGCGGAGGCTATGCAAGGCCGGCTTGATGAAACAAATGTGTTTTTAAACACTGGCGGAAGAGGCGGAGGTCAGTAATGGTACGGAGTTCAGGGGGTAGGTCGTTCCACAGGGCAGGGCCCGCCACAGAGAAGGCCCTTCCCCTGGGTGTCGCCAGTCGGCATTGTCCGGCCGACGGCACCCTGAGAAGGCCCTCTCTGTGGGAGCGTATCGGTCTAAGGGACGTATGGGGCAGGAGACGGTCTCGCATGTAGCTAGGTCCCGAGCCATGGAGCGCTTGTCCAGAAAGCACAATAAAACACATAGACTTGTAATTATGGAGTACTGGCGCCGCTGGGGCCCTGGATCGGGTTGCGCCCTTGCGGCCTCTCTTGCGGCGCCGAGTCACCTGGGCTCCTTGGTTTACTGAGGAGCTGAGGGTGATGAAACGCCGCAAGAGATGCCTAGAGAGGAGATGGAGATCCACATGCTCTGAATCCGACCGAACACAGGTGAGAGCCCATTTGAGGACTTATCTTGTGGCGATAAAAGTGGCTAAACGGTCCTACTGTGCCACTCTTATTGCATCCGCAGATAACCGCCCTGCCGCCCTGTTTGAGGTAACCCGCTCCCTCCTTCAACAGAGGCCGCGGGAAGCCCCTCTACAGGGCAGAGCAGAGGAATTTGGAGTATATTTGCAGGATAAAATAGCTCAGATTCAAAGCGAGTTGGCCTCCACCAAAAGTGGTCTAGAGGGAAGGTCCGAGGCAGGTCTTGAGATACCATTCTGGGAGGAGTTTGACTCTGTTACTTCCGAAGATATGGACAGGTTACGTGGGCGACTGAGAGCCACCACATGTTTATTGGACCCGTGTCCCTCCTGGCTTGTACTGGCATCCTGGGAGATTACACGAGGCTGGCTCCAGGAAGTTGTGAATGCCTCTTTGAGTGAGGGGATCTTGCCTACCATCTTGAAAGAGGCGGTGGTGAGACCCCTCCTCAAGAAGCCTTCCCTGGACCCAGCATTGTTGGTAAATTACCGTCCGGTCTCCAACCTTCACTTTCTAGCGAAGGTTGTAGAGAGTGTGGTGGCACAACAGTTTCCCCGTCACCTGGAGGAGATTGATTATCTGGACCTGCACCAGTTCGGCTTTTGGCCTGGACACAGCACTGAGATGGCATTGGTCGCATTGGTGGATGATCTCTGGAGGGCCAGAGATGGGGGTTGTTCCTCCATCCTGGTCCAATTAGACCTCTTGGCGGCTTTTGATACCATCGACCATGGTATCCTATTGCATCGGCTGGAGGGGTTGGGGGTGAGGGGCACCGTTTTACGGTGGTTCTCCTCCTACCTCTCTGGTCGATCGCAATTTGTGTTGGCAGGAGGGCAGAGGTCGGCCTCGAGACCCCTCACTTGTGGGGTGCCTCAGGGGTCGGTCCTCTCGCCACTCCTGTTCAACACATATATGAAGCCGCTGGGCGAGATCATCCGTGGTTTCGGGGTAGAGTACCATCTCTACGCTGACGATACGCAGCTGTATATATCTACCCCAAACCACCCCAACGATGCCGTCGAAGTGATGTCCTGGTGTCTGGAAGCCATGCGGATCTGGATGGGAAGGAACAGACTCAGACTCAACCCGTCCAAGACTGAGTGGCTATGGCTTCTGGCGTCCCGGTACAACCAGTTCACTCCATCACTGGCCATAGGGGGGGAACATCTATCCCCTGTGGATGGGGCACGCAATTTTGGTGTCCTCCTGGATACCCGGCTGTCTATGGAAGATCAAGTGACAGCCGTGGCCAGGGGGGCGTTTTACCAGGTTCGCCTGGTACGCCAGTTGCGTCCCCTATTGGACCGGGATGCCCTTTGCAAGGTCACTCATGCCCTTGTGACATCCTGTCTAGACTACTGTAATGCTCTCTACATGGGGCTTCCCTTCCCAGCTAGTCCAGAACGCGGCCGCGCGGGTAATTCTGGGTGTCCCTAGGCATTCCCACGTAACACCACTCCTGCGCCAGCTACACTGGCTGCCTGTGGTCTTCCGGGTGTGCTTCAAGGTGCTGACTACCATCTTTAAAGCGCTCCATGGCACAGGACCTAGCTATCTGCGAGATCGCATCCTACTCCATACATCCCTCCGACCGATTCGCTCCCACAGAGAGGGACTTCTCCGGGGGCCGTCCACTAGGCAATGCCAGCGGGCGACGCCCAGGGGAAGGGCCTTCTCTGTGGCGGGCCCAGCTCTATGGAACGACCTACCCCCCAACCTCTGGACAACCACGGACCCCCGCGCCTTCCGACAAAAGCTCAAGACTTATCTATTCCAACAGGCCGGCCTGGCCTAACCTACCTTCCAGCCTCTCAGTCTGAACATTTAAAAAATTTTTAATTGGGTTTTTAAGGGGTTTAGTTTTTAGTATTTTGGGTTTTAGCGCAGGGATAAATTGTTTAATCTGCTTTTATATATATTTATGATGCATTTATGTTTGTATGTTTTTAATTCCCCTGTGCACCGCTCTGAGTCCTTTCGGGGAGAGGGAGCGGTCTACAAATTAAATTTATTATTATTATTATTATTATTATTTGTGCTGTCCTGGTCATTCACACATGCACACACAACAGTTGTTTGGTGGTTTTATTAATATTCTCCAGTAGTTCCCTTTACCAAAAACCCAGAACAGTCCCAATTTTATCCAGCCAAAAGCAAACCAATGCTAGTCCATGGAACAATGGCCCAATGAGTCCACAAGGCACATGAAAGTTCCCAAACAAGATAAGTCCACCAGCCAATTTAAATCTACAATAGAAGAAAACTCACAAGGCAAGAAGAGTCCAGAGTCCATGAAGCATGATCGGAAGTCAAGGCACGGTGTCAGTCCAAAGCAAGGCAGGAACCACAATGCCCAGAAACACAACATCTAGGAAAGGAACATGTTGTTCCCAGTGTCGTCTCCATCTCTTTGCTATGCTAAATAGCCAGGCTCCAGTGCAGCCTGTCAAGAGGGATGAGGCTGCCGCCTTCTGAGTAGTTGAGCTGACCTTTGCTACTCCTTGCCTTTTCTTCACTCTACATATCTATGGAGGTTCTCAGTCATCCAGATCATGATTGTCCCAAAGGCATTTTTTCAAGATGTTGAAGAAGCTTCTTGGAGGAGAAGCAAAATGTCCTCAAAGAAAACCCAGAAAGTCCAGTTGCCTCTTGAAAAAGCACCTTTGGCCTCCCTATGTGTTCTCAGATCGTTTGGAAAAGGTAGTTCTTTTTCCTCATCTCTGACTAGCTGCAGTTGAATGCTTTCCCTACCCAAAGCCTCAGGTCTGTCCTGCTGCAACTGTACCTCAGCTGATTCACTCCTAGCGGGCTGCTGGTCAGGTTGCTATCTCATCAGCAAGGCAGGAATGCTATGGAAGACACTTAGAGAGAAAAGATGAAAATAAAACTAATAAATAAATTTCTAATATAATTCTAGTGCTTTTAGAATCATTTTGATCTTTTTTATTGTCCTTGTGACTTGTGAAGATCAATTGGAACTATGATGGGTGTCAAACTTGCATCGTCACAGTGTCATCACATGACATATCGTGACTCCCCCCCCCCCCTTCGCTAAGTTGGGCATGGGCGTGGCCAATGTGTGATGCATCCAGCCTGCGGGCTGCAAATTTGACAGCCCTGATCTATCAGATCTTGTGCTCTTCAGAATAAATAACAGGCTATAAACAAAACCACTTACTTTACTTACTTTCCTTCTTACTAAACAAAACCACGAAAGACAATGCCAATTTTCTCAACTTTATGGCAGACGTTGTGGGATTTTTGCAGGAACAGCTCTTCAAAGCGGACTGAAAAAATCTTCAGCTTAGATTTTAATTACCTTGTAATGAAGACATCCATGAAGGCAGAGGCAAATGACAAACTGGCATTGCAAAATTGTGATTCAGCCCTTCTCCGTTTGTATGTATGCTGTGAAATCACAGACACGTGCATAAGGGTCTTGGCATCTCAGCATCAAGATTAATGTTTTATTATATGATGAAGCCCAGAATTTATGGAAATCTGATTCTAAGTGATAACTTCTATGCCTCTGCTGAACACAATCTACTTCCCTTAAATTCCCCATGAATTTTTACAGTACAGAAGTAATCCTATATCTTATTTGTATCACTTTGCCCTCTGGGAGGGTTAGATTATTACTCCTAAAAACCTGTCTGGGAATTTATTCGGTTAGGATGAAGTTCTAACTATCCTACTGTCACAGAAACTTGAATATGCTTCTCTTTTTACAGTGTTTTGTTTTGTTTCATAAGTAGCTCTTACTACACAGGGACCAGTAAGTATTTAACAGCTATTTATTGAAGAAGGAATACGTACCTCAAAATGGCAGCCCTACATGCCTCTAAAAAGGACATTTTATTGAGGAACAACACAATGAAAATGTCAGTGGAAATACTGTAGCAGTTGAAGGAGAAAATAGCAATAATTGGGAAAATATCATTCAGTGGAGAGGTAGCCTTTAAAAGTAATAAACAGCACTAAGCGAATACAATGAAAACACAAAAACCATTCACAAAGCATACAGTGGGGGAAGTTTCAGTCAATGGAAAATGGCAATGAAGGGGAAAGGAGCAGTCATTGGGAAAAGCATTCAGTTCCCATTCAGTGTGGAAATAGCATTTAAGGAGTATTGAGGGAACAGCAAATGCTCCTCGGGGACTAGCAGTAGCGCAGCATGTGTGGTGAACAGCATGAATAGAGCAAATTTTAAGAGAGCATGCCCAAGGTATGCTCAGCGGAAGCCCCTTTCTTCTTAGAAAAAGAGACAAGAGTTTCAGAGAAGCTGCAGGGAACACAGTTTGAACATGTGATCTTAGGTTAGAAGTTCAGCAACACAGCAAAGGAAAAGGGGGCTGAAAAAAACAGTCTATGTGTAACATGTAGATAGAGGAAGGACAAGGAAGAAGAGGAGAAAGGTGGCCAAGAAACCAGCCTTCAGGTACAAAGAAAATAAATAAATAAATAATTTAATTTATAACCCACTCTCTCTCCCCAAAGGGACTCGAGGCGGGGATAATAGATTTACTGGGGGGAAGGAGAATAATAGATTTAAATAATAGATTTACTAGGGGGAAGGGGAAGGTGGACTGGAATATCTTTTTTTAAGAAATAGTTTTTATTAAACATTTTTACCTTTAAAAACAGGGGGGGAAACCACACACACACACACACACACAAAACCAAGACAAACATAACAATATAAGATAGTTATACAGCCTTCTGTATTGGCCTTTGTAATTCTCCATTCTCCAATGCCTTCCTATCAATTTTAACTTCAGTAATAGTGTAATAATAGTTGTACTAACACTTGTAATAATATTAATTGTTCATATCACCATTATATTTACATTGTGGTAAATATTTTAATTTTGATAGTAATTAGTAACTTTGGTTAATTTTTATTCAATACTAGTTTTAAAACCCCCCACAAAGGCTTCTATTTCCTGTTTTGGCTTCTGTTTTCTAGCCACTTATAAATTCTATTCCATATTTTATAGAAATCCGATTCTTCTCTTTGGACTGGAATATCTGTTCATTGCATTGTTTTTGAAGATTGGTGGTAGATAAAGTTGTAGAAGATCATGGAAGCAGGGGAAGGAAGATACCATTAATTACTTGCCAGTATTCCTTTGGCTTGGTCAGCTTAAGTAAAACCACGGTTCTCCTGAAGTTGGGATTTTTAGATGGTGTTCTTTGTCAGGACTCCTGAACAGACAAAGCTGAGTGGCTATCTCACAATATTGAAGCAAGTCAGCAGGGGCTGTTCTAGGATCAAGAATATTACACTTCTGAGTCTCAGGACTCAACATATTCACAAACATATGGTTGTTTTACAGCAACGGCCCCCAACCTTTTGGACACCAGGGACCGATTCCATGGAGAGAGATTTTTCCATGGACTGGAGGGTATGTGGTTTCATGTGCTGCGTACATCTCGCGGATGGGACTTTGCTTGTTTTCACAGCCTGGTTCACAGCCTAGTTTCTGGCATGCCACAGCCCAGTGCTGATCCGTGGACCGGGGGTTGAGAACCCCTGGTTTACAGTACTTGAAACTGTAGTCCAGTTTAGTGGAGCATCTGACCTGTTCCATAATCATGCTGGCTGGATTTATACAATTCATTCAGAAGATCTTGCCACACAAAGATCTCCATTCTGCAAAAGGAAACACTTACAAAGGAGAGAGAAGGTTCAACTTAGCCTTCTCAGATGCTGTAGGTTCTCCTTGAGGTTCTCCTCGCCTCTTGCCCCATACATCCCTTAGACTGATACGCTCCCACAGAGAGGGCCTTCTCAGGGTGCCGTCGGCCGGACAATGCCGACTGGCAACACCCAGGGGAAGAGCCTTCTCTGTGGCGGTCCCAGCCCTCTGGAACGACCTACCCCCTGAATTACGCACCATCACCGACCTCCGCCTCTTCCGCCAATGTCTAAAGACATATCTGTTCCAACAAGCCGGCCTAGCCTAACCTCCCACGGGGACTTTTTAGAAAGTTTTAAATTGGGTATTTTAAAATTTGGCTTTTAGCATAGGATAGGATAGTTTAATATATATTTTAAATTATGTATTTATTTTTTGTATTTTGTATGTTTTTAAATTTTCTGTGCGCCGCCCTGGGTCCACTATGGAGAAGGGCGGGATATAAATATAAATAAATTCAAATTCAAATTGAGTGACTTTAGCTGCTGATAGAGAAATGAAGTTTCTCATGTCAGCAATCTCTTGCAAGAAGGAGGATAAGTTAAAGCTGGTTGCAAGCTTTTCAGGTTCCTCTTAAAAGAATTCTGCTAGAGTTGAAGAAGTCAACATGATTTTCTTTTCCTTTTTCTCTCTAGCCTAAAAGTCAGAGTTTTTCATCTTTTCTGCTCAATGTTGATTATTCAGATTCAACATTCAACATTCAGGGATTTCTCAGGTCATCTCCTTGCCCAGGAACAAATGTTTTAAAAAAGCTCTATAGTAATGATTGTATTGCATTTTTACTCTTCTCTTCTATGTAACATGACTGGGAGTTATGAAATTTGTAATCTAATCAAATTTTAGTGGGATTATTTCCTGCATTTTATCTAGCATCTTTCATGTTCAAAGCTGGGTTAAAAAAAGGTCACATTTGTGTGTGCAGTGGAATTAAGGTAACAGATTTCCTTATAAGCACTGTGGCCTAATATCGCTTCTCCAGTTCTTGCCATCATCTATTGACTGCCATATTGTGAAGGCTTCTTCCTATGTTTAAGCTTAAAGAAGTGCAATTTTCTAGAGACAAGAGTCTCCCAGGACCAGTGGAAAAGGAGGTTTTTATTCAAATTATTTATTCAGATGAAGACTTCACTACAAATTTTAAAATTTTATTATCTTGAGTAGCTTCTTTTCCGGTAATATTGAACTGCAAACTAGGGCATACAAAACTTTTGCTAGACCAATTCTTGAAAACCGCTCATCTTCCTGGAACCTGCACTGCATATCAGACATTAATAAATTGAACGAGTCCAGAGATATTTCACAAGAAGAGTCCTCCATTCCTTTGCTCGCAACAAAATACCTTATGCCACCAGACTTGAAATTTTGGGCTTAGGCAATTTAGAACTTCACCGTCTTCGATCCAACCTAAGCATAGTACATAAAATTATCTGCTACAATGTCCTACCTGTCAATGACTACTTCAGCTTCAACCACAACAACACACAAGCACACAATAGATACAAACGTATGCTGAACTGCTCCAAGCTTGACTGCAGAAAATACGAGTAACAGAGTGGTCAATTCCTGGAACGCATTACCTGACACTATGGTTTCTTCCCCAAACACCCAAAACTTTAACCTTAGACTATCTACTGTCCACCCCATTCCTAAGAGGTCTTAAAGGGGTGTGCATAAGTGCACCAACGTGCCTACCATCCCTATCCTAATATTTCCTTGTATTCATACTCATTTCATGTATTCATAAACATGTTTATACTTATATCTGTTATCTAATTCATGCTTGATGAAATAAATAAAAATAAATTTATAGATCCTAGTATATATAAAGTGCTGTCGAATGTAACACACTTGATGAAGTGAGCTGCAGCTTACAAAAGCTTATTCCCTTTTAATAAAATTTGTTAGTCGGAAAAGGTGCTTCTAATATTTTGCTACTATGGTTTCCTAATATGGCTTTCTACTTACAATGACTAGTGGTCTAAAGTTTTTTTAGTAGCACATAGTTATTATAGCTGCAGGTGTTAGTTATTTTTATAGTCTAGTTTTAAAAGAAAATAGTTTTAGAGGCTATTTGCAGCCTTTTCAGGATTGAGGAAACATTTCTTTTGTTAGCTATTGAAACTTGATGAAGTGATACTCTTGTGTACAGATGCACTTTTCAAAAATGCCCACAAGCTTCAATTAAAGTAAAAGGCCTTCTAGAAGGTGGGAAAGGAGCAGAAACTTATGCATCCACAAAAGACTGAAGAGATATTTATTGTTACATTCTTCTCAAGTAAATAATTTATACTTACTTCCAAGACTAAGGTTACCAAAATATTATGCATTTTTTTACAGAGATTGCTATAGATCATCTCACTTGCTCCTTTCCTTATTCATAAAGGTATTTCTTATGACTCCTTTGGTTATAGTTTCAATTTCAGGTTTGCTTTTAAGTGAGCTTCTAGGAAATCCAACCCTTTGGTCAAACTTTTCTTTGTTGACTTCTGTCTCTCTGTTCCAAATAGAATCTTAGTTATTTCTGAGAAACGTTAGTCTGCTTCACAGAACTTTCTTTCCAGTTCTGCTTGCTTCTTTTGGATCCTTAGTTACAGACTCTTCCTCTTCACTCAGGAATCCTCTCTTCAGCTAGTCTCCTCCAGTGACTTCAGTATTTACTTCTTGATTCACAAAGCACAAACTTACCCATCTCTGATATATCATATATCAGTGATGGTTAACCTTTTTGGTACCGAGTGCCAAAACTGGAACATGTGCATGCGCCGGAGTGCTGGAACCCAGAAGAGAGCAGCTGGCTGGTGCACATGCTCATGGCAGCCAGCTGCTCTTTCAGGTTCTGTTGCGCGCATGCCCACAGAGAGTTGCCGATGGCGCATGTGCCCACAGAGAGGACTCTGCATGCCATCTCCAGCATGTGTGCTATGGGTTCGCCATCACGGTCATATATTCTTTCCCAAAAGGAAGCTTTCATTCTTACCAGTTATCTTAATTAGGCAAAATATTTACCAGCATCTTAGTATCAATGAGAAGAGAATAAAATATCTTAATCTTGGGATCTAATTACAGATTGTGTAATTAGCAGCTTCATATATGTGTTGAACAGTAGGGGCGAGAGGACCGACCCCTGAGGAACCCCACATATGAGGGGCCTCGAGGCCGACCTCTGCCCCCCTGCCAACACATATTGCGACCGACCAGAGAGGTAGGACGAGAACCACCGCAAAACGGTGCCTCCCAGCCCCAACCCCCCTACCTTCATTTCTTTGCAGTCAACCAAGTATGTTGATTCACATTGTCTTAAAGTTTAACTGGTTCAAAAATACTTAATATTTTTTGCATTAATTCTGAATTCTGTCATCTTTATATTGAACTAATAAAGTGGTGGTGTCTACATTATTCAGATTGTTCATGTTTCTGCCTTCACTCCTGATTTCAGATGTTGCCCCTTCCAGTTTTCCTATTTTCATTTCTGTGCCTAAATCTACATATTATTTACCAAAAAGATCTTCAGCCCCAAGAATAATCCACTAGAAAGTGGGAAGAAAAATCTGTGTAACTTTCCATTTATAGGCATATGTGCAGTAGTTGTATGATTTATGAATGAAGGAGTACAACATTATCAAAAGTTTAGCATTTTGTTTATAAAGTCTTCATGCTTACTAGTGGTTCCCTACTGCAGAGCCTTGATTGGTTAAGACATAAGTAATATGCTTTCAATGCTGCAGTTGCATATTGGGGGGCAAAAACAAATTACAATAGTTACACATGTGTTGTTTAGTGTTAAACATGCATCTTTTAAATGCGCTACTAATGATCCCAAATAACATCATCAAACATGAAATATCATTCATTTTTAAAAAATGATTGTTTTCCCCTTCAGGAATTTATCAGGGAACATTTTTTCAAGTCTCATGAATGATCTTTTCTCTGAGCTTCTCGCTTTGAAGGCCTTGTAAGTATATCTTTGCTATGTAAAGTTTGCACAAATATTAGTATTGCCACTGTTATTCTGAAAATAATATTCAAAATGCATGCTCTCCTACATCTTGAAATAATTTCATACCTCTAAAATATTGAAAAATATTAAGGGAGCTGACAGTAGTAACAGTAATATTTTATGACTGTTTATTAGTTCAACTTGCCTTTAAAAATATTAAAGTTTCATGGTTAATTTGTCTTAAATTTTGTAAAGGCGGAGTAGAAACAGAAAACAAACAAATTAATTCATTATGGTATTTACATAAAATATCTTAGATGCTCATTATAATTGTGATTATATTAAATGTAAATAATACGCTAAAATATTTATATTTTCCTCCTTGTTAGGATTTTATTAAACAATAAAAAAGAGTGATGAAAAATTAATTAGAGAGTACAGGCCAAATGGTATTTTGATATTTGCATGTACCTGGAATTAATACTTTTCCTTTTGCTTAGAAATTGAATTTATTTCTTTATTAGATTTTTTTATTCTGCCTTTATTACTTCATAAACAACTCAAGGAGATGAACATACCTAATCCTCTTTCCTCTTCCTATCAGGTGGGTTGAGCTGTTAGAGCCGTGATGGCGAACCTATGGCACGGGTGCCACAAGTGGCATGCGAAGCCATTTCTGAGGGCACGCAAGGTGTTGCCCTGTCAGCTCCAGCGCACATGAGTACGCTGGCCAGCTGATTTTTGGCCTTGATCTTTGGCCAGTTTTTGCCCTCCTGAAGCTTCCAGAGGGAGAAAAATGGCCCAACAGGCAACCTGGAAGTCCATTCCTGAACTTCCAGTTTGTGTGTTGGGCCTTTTTTTGCCCTCCCCAGGCTCCAAAAAAGCCGTGTGCACATGCGCAGGGCAGCAGGGGGTGTCACACGTGCATGCTCAGGGAACATGGCACGGGAGGCATTAAATTATGGGTGTGGGCACATGAGCACGGACAATAGCGCGAGCGTGTGTGCCCTTGGCACCCAAGGCGAAAAAGGTTTGCCATCACTGTGTTAGAGAGTGATTAGAACTCAAAGGTAGACTGCATGGCCAGGTAACTTTAAAGGCTATGCCCAGTTTTCCCCATCCAAACTGATAATTTCAAAGCCCCAAATTAAAAGCAAAACTCCCTTTTTAAAAAAGAAATCTGAGGCAAAACTCCAGGATGAATCTTTAAACCTTGATATGGGAGATGACCATACTGAGACCAAAGGAGGGGTCAAATGCATCATAAACCATGGTTCCCTGTGTGCCTGCAAGAGATCTGAGTCCAACCCACTTGAATTCATTTCTTATTTCCCAGTCATTTCCTTTGTCTGCTGCTTGGTCATATTCTTATAGAGAGCTTAAGCTTGCAATAAATCTTTATATTCCTTTAAACTCCTGAATCTCCTGATTTCCCCAGCGCTTGACAGGCCAGAATTATATATTATTAGTGAGATATAAGCAGGTTGTCTCACTAAGCTACCTTTCAAACATTCCTTTTGGTCAGCTGTATTGGCTGGAAACGTCCATATTTTTCAGTCAATACAGAAAAGACATAATCACTGGGATTATGACAGTTGACGTTCTACATATTCGTTACATGGATTTTCCTGCAGTATGCTGATCCTGCTGTATCTTTTCAGTAGAAACTGTATATTTTGTGACATAAACTTCTGCTGTAAACTGGGTGTGAAATATTGGTGCACATCATGTGTCGTACATCCCATTTGTGAAATCATAGGATCATTAAACATGATGTCTAAGACATTATTCTTCATTGATAAGTGAAACTAATGTCATTTAGACTAATCAAGCTAATAGCTCCAAGTATCCATTTTATTCTGAATATCTAAATTCATTTTATTGATCAAACATAAAGTGTAACTGTGTATCCATCAGCAATTGAGAAATGCACACTGAATAGTAAATCATCATCTTGCTGTCTGAGACAACAAACCAAATTCTGAGTAACCAGCAGTGTGACTAGATGGCAGCACTGTTTGTATAGGAAAACAGAAGCACAGTATGTCTTGGGAAATTAATGATAACCGGAAATATATCAAGTGAGCAGGCCTTTTCCCATTTGCACATATCATAAGCATTCAAAGTGAAAACTGTGTACATTGCTGGGAGAAATGTGTGGAATGTAACCTTGAGGGAACATAAAGTTACCCAAATGAAAAATACCACATTAACCAAAAGGAAAATGATTGTGAATGTAAAATGATTTTCCTTACCCCGAGGAAAATTACACAGAAAATAAATCTCTGCAATTCTTAGCAGAAAAATATAAGATGACCCCTTTTCCATTTCATGGGTGATCATTAAGGAGAAAAGAACATTTTTGTTAAATAAATACAGTGTATACAGTATATGAAGATGAAGGAGTCCCTGCGGATTTTATTCTACTAGTTGTTGCCAACTCTAGGGGGCGATGCTGATCTCCATTTCAAGAGCATTGAGCCAATGCCGTCTAAAGACATTTCCATGGTTATGTGGTCAGCATGACATCATGAATGCTATCTCCCCACTGGCATAGTACCTATTCATCTACTAATTTTCATGCTTTCAAACTGCTAAGATGGCAGGAGTCAATAGCAGTGAGGATGGGAGCTTACCTCTTTGTGTGGCTCTTTAACCTAGACTGCTCACTTTCCAACTGACAAATCCAGAGTCTTAATGGCTGAGCCATCGCACCATATACAGTATATATATACATATATGTGTGTGTGTGTTAAGTTTTTGAGCTGATCAATAAATCAGGGAGACTAGGATAGATCTATTTCGAGCTTTTTAGCTCTCATCAGCTAGCCGTACCCTTACTGGGATTTGAACTGGGGCTGTATTACATGTTAGGCAGATCAATATTTATTGGTCAGCTCAAAAACCTAACACACATATAAAAAAAGTACACAACGGAACTCATAGCTTTCTGTCAAGATGGTCTCTGGTGATGAGCCAAAAGGCAGAAAAGGAAAGCAGTATGCTTCCTCCCTTAATTGGGGCCTAACAGGGTGTTGTGACACAAGTGTGTTTGTGTGTGTGTGTGTGTGTGTGTGTGTGTGTATGTGTGTATATATATATTAATAATAATTAATTAAGAGACCAGGATGGATCCATTTCGGGCTCCTTAGCCCTCGTCAGCTGGCCATACTTTCCCTACAGGGATTTGAACTGGTGCTCTCCAGCATTCGAAGCAGGCTTCTCTATGCCTTGAGCTAACCAGTTTCCCTCAGATTATATTATATTATCATACCCCAGATCCATCCTGGTCTCTTAATTAATTATTATTAATCATCCCTTAAAGAAATTTAACACATATCTAAAAAGACAGCAGCAATTTAATAGGTCTCTGTCTGGATGGTCTCTAGGTTGAGTCGAAGGACAGAGAAGGATGACAAGTTTGTCTCCTCCCTTGAATAGGCCTAACAGGAAGCTGTAACAATATATCCACTTCATCAATAAAGTCCTGTAGAAAGGATGATGTAATCAGGGAAACTGGTTAGCTCAAGGCATAGAGAAGCCTGCTTCGAATGCTGGAGAGCACCAGTTCAAATCCCTGTAGGGAAAGTATGGCCAGCTGACGAGGGCTAAGGAGCCCGAAATGGATCCATCCTGGTCTCTTAATTAATTATTATTAATCATCCCTTAAAGAAATTTAACATATATATATATATATATATATATATATATATATATATATATATATATATATATATATATATATATATATATATATATATGTAATTGTTTTCACAACAACCTGTTATTATTAGGCCTCAATTAAAGGGAGGAGACATACTGTTTCCCTTACTGCCCATCGGCTCATCACTAGAGACCATCCAAACAGCAAACCAAGAATTACGTTGTATAATATTTTAGATATGTGTGTTAGTTTTATGAGCTGATGAGAGCTAATAAGCTCGAAATAGATCTATCCTGGTCTCTTCTAATTTAATTTATTGATCAGCTCATAAAACTAACACACACACACACACACACATATATACACACACACACAAACACACACACATACATACATACATACATATATAAAGGAAGAGAACCTGGTGGCCTAATGGCTAAAGTTCAAATCCCAGTAAGGGTATGGCTAGCTGATGAGAGCTAAAAAGCTTGAAATAGATCTATACTAGTCTCCCTGACTTATTTATTAATCAGCTCAAAAACGTAACACATGTATGTATGTATGTATGTATGTATGTATGTATGTATGTATGTATGTGTACACACACACACAAATATGGATGATCCATATGCTTTATGCTGTAACTGTTGAAGGTGTAGACACTATTTTAGCCCCACCCCCACTAGCAGTTAATCTGAGAGCTAGGCAGTTGCAACTTCTATATCTTGGTTGATATAATCAATTTGATATATGGTGTTTTATTTTAAAAAAGAAATGCTTGGGATTTGTTTTCAGACATTTCTATACTGATTCCCTCATTTGTGATTGTAATCTCAAATGGATCTTATACTGGGCTACAAATTCCTCAGTGCGGATATCAGAGGAAACTGTGTGTGCTTTTCCAAGGAGTTTACAAGGAACATCATTTCGCAATCTGAAAGAAAATCAGTTGATATGTGGTGAGTTATAGTTTTGTTTTTCGGCATCATAAATTGAAATAAAAATGTACTGAAAAAAATGCTGCAAGAAGAGGAAATGTACAGAACTGTGGAAAAGCTTTTGGTAAATACTCAAATACAGTCATACATGCTCATGTATGCACACCCATATACATGAAGGTATAAACATCATACATATATTTGTAAAATCTTGTGATATATAAACCTTCATGCATGTATCCAGTGAAGAGATCACAGGCAATTTTTTAAAAAGAATTTTTGGGATCATAAAAACAAATTGAACAGGAAAGAGGTATAATGAAATAATATATTTGAATACCTTGATATGTAATACAAATATAATCTGTTTCATTATTGTAAAGCCTAAAAGTGATGTTTAAAGTATGTAAATATCTAGAATACGTAAATATCTATCTAGAGATATAACACATCAACAAAATTAGTTTTAAGAAAAAAATGAAAATGATCTTCTAGCCCAGGGGTGATCAACCTTTTTATACCTACCGCCCACTTTTGTATCTCTGTTAATAGTAAAATTTTCTAACTGCCCACCATGAAAGCTGGAACACCCACTAGTGGGTGGTAGGGACCAGGTTGACTACCACTGCTCTAGCCTTTTGTATGATCTTGATGTCTTGTTTTATGCTGGACTATGACCATAATCAAGATTTGTTTTGAAGTCTTGGCAGATTCTAAATAATGGGAATGCAATATAGCCAAGAAATCTTATATATTCTTCACATACCTGGTTAGTATAAATCCATTTTCATCTAAAATAATTGCCATTATAAGATAAGTCCTTAACCTGCAAATTCATGGCTTATCTTTGGAAACTGCACCAATTGAACACTTTCTGAGGTACTTACTTATATAGTAAACAAAATACTTATATTACATTAGTTTCATTTTAAGGGCAGAAGAGATGGATTTTAGTCTTGCAGGATATCAAACTCATGTATTAGTAAAATGAGAATAGGGATGGAAGATAATGGCTTCTCTATTAAAGTGTAATAAAATATTATATTTTGTGATTTTACTCTTAACTTGTTAATATTTGCCAAATTTCTAATGGTGCAGGCAAATTTCAAGAAGGCAAACATATTATTTCATTTTTTCATTCACCTGGTACTGAAGGGCCCCAATGTCAGCTCTCAGTCTATTTGGAAACTGAGGGTGAAACCTTTCTATTCCAGTGTCTGAAAAAGTGGCAAAATAGTGGAACTGCATTTACTGTAACAACCAACCAACCAACCAAAGCATGGTTACACAAAGGAAACTCAGAAAACAAAAGTCCTGTTTGTGCTAGGTTTCAAACCAACAACGTTTAACTTACAAGACCAGAGTTACAATGACTGTGCTAGGGCAACAATCAGCATGAAGAAAAAGTCATAGAGATACTTAGAGCAATGATAAGCACTGGCTCAGTTGAAGGCATTTTCCTTCCTCTATGAAGTTGATAATAAAATGCTAGGATTAGCCTGTAGACAAAGTAGCAAAGCTGGCTGGAGAAGTCTGGTAGCTGAAGTCCTTCAGACTTAAAGTTGCAAAGTTTGCCCACCCCTGGTCTATGTTCTCCTTGACCTATTAGAGGGAAAAAAGAGGGAGAATCAATTACAGAACAATACACAATATTTTCTTATAATTCCAAGGACAAATACTTAGAATAGGCAAATTATTATTATTAGAGGTAAATGTTTGGCAACCTGAGGTGGGGATCAAACATAGTAGGAAAACATAAGAGAGTTTAATCTTCCCAAAAGATTTTAGTGAGCATTTTAAAAAGTATGAAGATTTTCAGATTTCATCATTGCCAAAAAGGATATTTAGATGACATCAGGCAGTTTTGGGGGTGAGGGATGGGAGGAGAAACTACAAATGCAAAGATTTCTCTCATTAGCCAAATTTCTTGTGGTGGATAATGACTTTCTATATCCTAGCAAGTTGTTGGTGTTATCTGGAAAGAATGTTATGTGAGATTTATTTCCTCCCATTCAATTTACTCTACTATTACATATTTTTGCAGTGGTTCATTTCTCATGGCAAAGCTAAGAAAGTTCACAATAAATGGTTGAGGTTGTACAAAAGGGAAAGCCTAGAAGATGATGAATCAACCTGATACCTAGCTAATAATTTTCTGGCAGAGATATTTCATTTTCCACAACGGAGACTTAATGGTTAGTTTAATAGCATTATAGTACCCTTACATAATCATAATAACAGACATAATGTTACTCTTCTCTGCCTCTAAAGTCTAATGAAGTGGGCGGCCATAACAAATTTAATGAATTAAATTAAATTGACCTGCTTTAAGTATTGCCTGTTGGGGATGGAAGCAATCAACAAACGCTCTTCCAAATTCAAAGCAAAGTATCACCTGTTTCTAGTGTCCATAAGAAATAATTTGTCGATTATCAAGGTAAACATACGGTAGGGAGTGCCAAAGGATTATAATGCCAATCCTAATTCGGTAGCATCTTGATCAGAAGTCACTCTTGATTTTTTTTTTAAATTAAAATTCTTCATCCCTATTCTTTACCCTCCAATTAAAGGAGTTAATGATTCATGGTGCATTTTATTCACAGTATAAACACAAATTTACACTATTTCCCAGAATATATTCACATATAAACATATTTATTTTATTTATTTATTTTTCATATTTATAACCCGCTCCCATCTCACAACAAGGGACTCGGGGCGGCGAACATAGAATTAAATCAATAAATACAAAATACAATACATAGATATTAGATGCCTGTGTTGTAACCGTTTTTAAAACCCTCGTTTATAATTGGCGGTGCTGGGGTTACGCAAGGCCGGCTAGTTGGAAGAAGTGAGTCTTAAGACATTTGTGGAAGAGGCGGAGGTCAGGAATGGTGCGGATTTCAGGGGGCAGGTCGTTCCAAAGGGCTGGCCCTGCCACAGAGAAGGCAGAATATGACATGGCTATTATATTTTTATGGATTCTATGATTTTTTTTGTTATCCAATGCCTTTAGATTATTTGGTACTTGTGTTCCTTTAAAGTCAGACATTTAACTTAACACATATGTTGGCATGATAAACATCACATATTTATTTTATTTATTTATTATTCAAATTTATAAGCCTCACCCATCTCACCACATAGGGACTCGGGGCGGCACACAGGGAATATAAAATATAAATACACAGATATACAAAAATACAACGTTCATTACAACTCAATTAAATTAACCCACCCTGCGCTAAAAACCCATATTAAAACCCCTAAATTAAAACTTTGGTAACTAGAGGCAGTGCAGTGTCGGGTAAGATCATGCCAGGCCGGCTTGTTGGAAGAAGTGCGTTTTTAACCGCTGGCGGAACAGGCGGAGGTCCAAGATGACACGGAGTTCAGGGGGGAGAGCGTTCCAGAGGGTTGGGCCCATCATAGAGAAGGCTCTACCCCTGGGCGTTGCCAACCGGCATTGCCTGGTTGACGGCACCCGAAGTAGACCCTCTCTGTGAGAGCGTATCGGTCGTAGGGACGTATGACATATTAAGACATTGTAAGAACATTGAAGATGTTTTAATGTGGAGAAAGAAAAGCAAATCTACACCTTAATGACAATTAGCAAACCAAAGAAAGAAAGAAAATAGACAAAAAAGGAATGGAATTTTAGTGTGGAAGAATTGGGGATAAAATAAAATTGCTATTAAAATTAACTAAAAAAAGAAACCTAGGTAAATTCCAAAGCTAGGTATCTTCATGTTTTGCCCTGCACCTGGATCTCTGTTTCTTCTACTTTTCATAGACTTTCATTTAGAGAATCAGTGCCTAGATGTACAGAACTGAGGCAGCAGCAGCAGCCATTTTTAAAAGTTGGTCAAAATTGCTATGAACTGATGTTATGGACCTACTGCATTGAGTAACTTTTTAATGCAATTGTTAATAGCGACCACAAATTCTAAAGTAGCTGCTTTATTTTTAAATTTCCATAGCATAAAACTGAATAATTTGGTTAATGAAATTAACCAAAAATTAATTATGG
The DNA here is from genome assembly GCA_039707465.1 of Rhabdophis nuchalis. NCBI lineage: Eukaryota > Metazoa > Chordata > Lepidosauria > Squamata > Natricidae > Rhabdophis > Rhabdophis nuchalis. The sequence goes on from CM077645.1 coordinate 76,616,830, forward strand.
TAACTGTGATGTGTGTTTCTTGTATGGGATCGTGTAAAAGTTAGGCCTCAAATATTTAGGCTATTGCTGTCAGGTCACAGATACAGAATTTCTTTTGGGTGTTATCATTTTTCTTCTAAGCAATTTTTGTTTGGTTGTACTATGCAGCTGACTATTAGTCTGTCACTGTATTCTAACATTACAGCCATTATTCTGAATGATTCTGGGAGCTGAAATCTACCCATCTTCAATTTGGACAGCTTACTGTCTCAAAAATTTTTGGGGGGTGTGTGTGTGTTCAGTGCTTGTACAATGCTTCCATTTGGCCTGAACAACACTCTGCTCCACTTTTCAAGCTTCAATAAATGTTAGGTGTAGACCCTTAGTTTCCTTTATGCATTAGAATTCATGCACTTTTTTTTTTGGGAACAATGCATAGAGAAATTTGAATTCTAATGCATAAAGGAAACTAAAGGTCTACACCTAACATTTATTGAAGCTTGAAAAGTGGAGCAGAGTGTTGTTCAGGCCAAATGGAAGCATTGTACAAGCACTGAACACACACACACACCCAAAAAATTTAAGACCTGTGGTAACATCATCCAAATATCCATTCACTTCTAAAGGGCAGGAGAACAAAATCTTAAGACTTAAACTATGGTTCCATATGCCTGGGGCTTGATATTTTAAATTCAAGACAAGAAAATACTTATCCACACTAGATGAGTTCAAATTGCCACAGGACCAGATGGATTACCTCTTAGGATTCTGAAAGAGCTGGCAGATATGATCTCACAACCACTGAACAAATTCTTTCAGAGCTCCTGGAGAATAGGGAAGCAACCAGAGGACTGGAAAAGAGATAATGCCATTCCAATTTTCAAAAGGAAAAAAGTGGATCCAGGATACTAGGCAAACCGATCATGCTAGGCAAACCTTATTGCCTTTTTTAACAAATGGACTACATTGGTAGATTAGGGAAATGGTGTGGACATAGCTTCTTTAGAACATAATATGGCATTTGACAAAGTAGACCATAGCCTACTTGGTAATATAGAAAAATGTGGAATAGGCAGCACCATTACCAGATGGATTTGCAATTGGGTGGCCAACCATATTCATTGTGTGCGTTTCAGTGAATAACATCTACATGTACATCGAGGGAAGCATGCAGGGGGGTACCTCAAGTCTCAGTACTCTTTAACATCGTCATAAATAATCTAGATGAGGGCATAGAATTTGCAGACACCAAGCTGAGGGGGATAGCTAATTGCACAAAGTAGCTTTGCTACTTTGAACTCAAGATTCAAAAGGGTTTTGAACAATGGGGCCCTATGCAACAAAATGCAGTTCAATGGAGAGAAAAGGTCTGAAACATGAGTAAGAAAATGGTATATGGAGAGGGTTTTGCTCAAGGGGAGGGTTGGAGTATAATACCTCAAAGATCTCTTCCAATGCTGTTACTCTATGTTGTCATGTTCTTTATCTGCACTAAAGCAATTAACGGTATTAAATCAGACACCTTTTTTTGCTGTTATCTTGTTACTGAATATGGAAATGAATTTCTGAAGAGTAGAGATTTATAGCCAAATCTGACCCAAAATCTGATTTTGAGAATAAATATATCCTAACATCTTTTTTTCTGTTCTGGCCTCATGACACTGCCTTCCATCCTGTCTCCAGCCTGTGAGTGAGACAGGATTCAGCTGTCCTAAGATGTAGAAATTTTAAGCTTTTCCCTTTTATCTTGACATTATCCAAGTTTAGCCTTAGGGTGAGTAAAATCTATGGCTTTTGAAGCCTTAGGTGACTGCAGAATAAAATAGGAATCAGGAATGGGAAAACGCATTTCATTTCAGTCACTTTTCTGCTGATGTAAGAATAAGTGGATAGTGTTTAAATTCAGCAGTGGGGAACTGTCTTAAGTACTCTTTAACCATATATTTACATGAGACTTTCCAGAACAAAAGAAACCATCAAAATATGCCATCATTATATTTGTCTTTTATCTCTTCTATGTTTAAGAGTGGCTTACCAGCCAAGGAGCTACGCACCAAATATACTTAGAAGCACCATAGGTGTAAGTCTCAATAGTGAATTTGCTTTTATTTAGGATCACCAAAACCATCTGCAGTTGTTTGAGATTCTAAGAACTTATCTCCACACAAAAACAAAAGACTTGTGTGGTACATATGTGATAATTCAGGCTTGGTACTCAGTATCTCACTTGTATTAAAAAGGGGGGAGAGGAAATAAGCATGTACATATTAAAATTAGGCAGTTCAATCTATTTTAAAGCTTGCTTGCGATGTGTGTAGGCAATAATTTGTGATTTGGGAAATTATCCTGTAATTTCCCTGTAAAGAGAAGGGAAATTCTGCTGTACCTTAGGCAGCAGAGCCTTCCTCTGTTGCCTCTCTTGTGGAAATGTGACTTTTTAAAAGCTTTACTAATAGCAATGGAGTCTTGTGGGATAGGCAAGGAAGCCTCCCTAAGCTGGGAAATTAATGATTAAAAATGAACATATTTCCCATAGTGGTAGGCAAATGCCATGGCCCCTTTTTGGTAGGCATTCTCAGGGAAGAGAGCAAATGAGATGAGAAGAACAGGCCCATTGTAGTTCTGCAACTGAAATATCAGATCTGAATGGGGACCAGAAGTTTATTTATTTAAAATCTGCTAGTCAGACATCTGATCCTGACACCACAATCCTCAAGATGATGAGAATTGTATTGCCTCTGAGTGATAGAGATAGAATGGTGCGAAGCCTGAAGGTTTTAGGAATACATTCCTTGGGAGTAAACGTTCATTGTAAACTGGATGTTCTCTCTTCAAAGTTCATAAGCACTGGCTGAGTTTGGGTGGAATCCTTTCTTCTTTGACCTAAAAGTGGAATGTGGTTTTGTGCTGGAAGCAACATTGTTTATAGTTATATCAGTATCTGTGTGTTTAGATTGATGCCTGGCTTGCTTACAAGAATTTATGAATCTTCTTCTGACTCTTGTTTAAGATGTAGAGTAGATTTTCTCCTTTGGATTATGACATTTCCACTGTTATTCTGTCTCTTGAACTGAACATTGACTATCCTTACACAACATGCCTTCTTCTTTTTTTGGATGATCTTGATTTGTTAAATTTTAATTCTCATATCCGTCTCCTTGACAGGGCTGAATGGGAAGTATGGTTTCTGGGATATGGTTCAGGACCTGGGAACAGTGCATCAGTGGCTCTAGAATAGAAGCAGGGCTTTGGAGTCTGGGTGAGATGGATACATTAATTAGACTTGAGCTGATTTGGTCTGCGGAGTGGAGGAATCTTGTCACTTAATATTTATGTTACTGATATTAACATATGTAATAGGCTGCTCATAAAGTTTGCAAGAAGCACTGGCTGTGCTTTTAAGGAATATTATAATATAGAAAGAATAGAATAGAATAGAATACTTTATTTAGCCAAGTCTGCTTAGACATACACGGAATTGGTCTCTGGTGCAGAAGCTCTCAATGTACCTGCAAAGCAATAGAGTAATCATAATCATAATACAATATAAATAAGAGCAGGTACCGGTAGTAGAGAAGATGAAAAGGATAATAATTCTACAGCTACACAACATGGGTAAATATACTTAGACATAAAACAATACTGTGGAGCAGTGGTGGGTTTCAAATTTTTTTAGAACCTACTCTGTAGGTGTGGCCTATTTTGTGGGCGTGGCTTGGCAGTCATGTGACAGGGTGGGAGTGGCCACCTTTTAAAATGTGGTGAAACTCATTTAACAACGCTCTTGCTTAGCAACCAAAATTTTGGACTCAATTGTGATGATAAATTATTTCTTCCTTCCTTCCTTCCTTCCTTCCTTCCTTCCTTCCTTCCTTCCTTCCTTCCTTCCTTCCTTCCTTCCTTCCTTCCTTTCCTTTCCTTTCCTTTCCTTTCCTTTCCTTTCCTTTCTTTTCCTTCCCATTGGGTCACTGGCAGCGGTGGGCCAGATTTACTTCCAGGTACGCCGGTGGAACCCCCTCTCACCGGTTCTCTAAATTTCACCAACCGGCTCTCGCAAGTAGGTGCGAGCCTGCAGAAACCCACCACTGCTGTGGAGATTAGGTGTTTAGAGTGATGGCACAAGGGAAAAAACTGTCCGCCTGTCTAGATGGTTTGGCACGCAAGGTTCTATAGTGGTGTCCTGAGGGGAGGAGTTGAAAGAGAGTACATCCAGGATGTGAGGGATCTGTAGATATTTTCTCAGCCCTTCTTCTGACCGGGGCAATATATATACAGGTCTTCAGTGGAAGGCAGGCTGGTTGCAGTTGTTTTTTCTGCAATTCTAACTATCTGTTGGAATCTGTACCTGTCCTATTTTATCAAAGTGCAGATGATAGACTCAATAATTCCTCTATAGAAATGCATCAACAGCTCCTGGGGCAATCTTAACTTCCTAAGTTGACAAAAGGAGGACATTCTTTGTTGTGATTTAGTGATGTTGCAATGTTAGTTGTACATTTCAAATCCTGGGAGACTATGGAACACAGAAACCTGAAGTATTCTACATTTCTAAAAGCTTATATTTGACATTATTTTATTTTACTTCTGCCGTGATTTCTTACATTATCTTCAGATCTTTGGCAAGGCATATAATTTGATTCTGTTCATAAATATTCTGGTTTATCATTACTAATTTAAGCCTAGCTGTGTTTTTTGAATAATTGGTAGAACCATCTTACACTTAGATAACATCAGAATGACAGCTGCAACCAATGGATGCTCAGTCCTAGAGGGAAAAAACACAGATGTAAGTTTTCATAAAATGAGAAAAATACAAGACAGTTCCTGGGAAGTCACTAGTGCCCACCAGTTACAGTGTATGCCAGTGACTAGGCAGCCAAACCTGCACTGTAATGTAAAATAAATATGCTACAGAATAATCCCATCCTACCAGTCCTAGGAATTCAGTTGAATTTTAATCCCCGGACATCTCTACATGGAAGGGTTCAAATCCCCTTGTGATCCTCACAACTATTGCTTTGGAAAACAGCTCACAAAAAGAAGGAAATGACAAAAAAAGCACCTCAGGAAAACAACAACGCAGCACTAATATTACTCTGTGGACAAGAAGCATGCAGTGAATGAATAGAACAAGAATATTCATAAAAAAGAATGGGGTTTATGCCACACCAGTCAACCACAGTGCTAACAGTTTTCAAACTGAAATACTCTGTTAAGAATGACATTATACTACAGTATGTACGTAATTTTTTCTGCTTCTTTAGGTTTGAACTTAATGTTCTATGCACAAAATGTGATGACAATATTTTTTATTATGTTTTTTGCAGACTTCTTACAAGATTATCTTCACTTAATGATGATTTGTGTGTCTCATTGTGCTCTTACTGCCCACTTAATAAGGAAAAATGCTTAGATGAAAGAATGCATACAATAAATACAAAACGATTATTATTAAAATAAACGTATAGCACTTTTTATTCATAAAATCATTGTCAGAATTAGACTATCTAGAAATCCGTTCCTTTTCACTTCACAGTGATCTAGTATAGTGTTGGCTTTTCAGATGAAGCCAGAAAAAGGCAACAGGGGTAAATATTATTTTTTAGAAGTTTTTTTTAAAATTTGGAAGCTCCTTGAGACTAAATTTAATCATCTACACTTCTCTGTACAGATAAGAAGCCAGAATTCTCCAATACATTTCAGCACCAAATGAATTTTGCAACCTTAGATGGAAAATTAACATTATTTTGGGTTGTTGTTTTTTTAATCACATTTAGAGACCAACCTTCTCATTCTCAGAGTAATTCTTGTGTACAATTAAAAATATAAAAACCATGTTAAAATATTCTCTCTCTATAAAAAGAGACAGTTAAAACAAGGATAAAATAAATCAATAATTAAAAAGTCAGGGGGAAGACCATCAAGGCACTAACCAAGCCCAAGATTGTGTGAGTCAGCATAGCCAGGTCTTCAAACTCTTTTGAAAGGCCAGGAGAGTGGGAACCCACCTCACCTTTGGGGGGAGAATATTTGGGGGGTGAGAGTGACGGCAAAGAATGCTTTCTTCCTGGATCTCGCTAGTCAAAATTCTTTATCTGATTGGGACCATAACAAGCAAGCTTGATACAATAGAGCTTGTGAATGATTCCCCCCCCCCCCCCCAGGAACTGCTTAGCTTTGCCAACTAAATGTGCCAACGTTCCTGCACCCTGCCTAAAATCCAGTACTTAGAGATGGGGAGGAACAGGCTGCACAATAAGTAAGTAAGTAAGTAAGTAAGTAAGTAAGTAAGTAAGTAAGTAAGTAAGTAAGTAAGTAAGTAAGTAAGTAAGTAAGTAAATAAATAAATAAATAAATAAATAAATAGGCTTTTGTGTTGCCTTTCTCTTCTCCTACTTAAACATAAATAAATAAATAAATAAATAAATAAATAAATAAATAAATAAATAAATAAATAAATAAATAGGCTTTTGTGCTGCCTTTCTCTTTTCCTACTTAAACCTACTCTCCTGCAGCAACATGACAGAATTGTTATAAAAGCTGCAACCTTGAAACAGGTGGGGGAGGAGATAATCTGGGTTTTGAAAGGGCGATGGCAGCAGCAATAGCAGCAGCGAACAGAAATAAATTGTGTTTTCCACACAGGGACTGAAGGGTTCAGAGGAGGCACAGCAAAGCCAAACCAAGCACAACTGTTGGGAAGGTGCCAGTGCTTTATCTGCTACACATTAATAAACAAGAAAAACAACAGAATATATGAGAGAGAGAGAGAGAGAGAGAGAGAGTATTTAAAGATAGACACTAATGGTACACTAATAATAGAATAGTGTAGTAGCAAAACTAATAGTATACCTGTAGTAGAAATGGTATGATATACAGTACAAATAATAATATAGTAAAATATTAGAATGTAATAGAATATAGCCTAGAGAACATTGTATAGTATAAATAGTAATAGAAATAGAGTATGGTATAATAAACGTAGACATAGAGAAGAACTTCCACATAGGTTTGGGAATTTTTTCAAAATAAATTATCTTCCCAACCCTTAAATATCCAAAAATGGATATTTGATCCAAGATGAAATACTGTTAACTCTTGGGACAATTTGAGATAAGTTGGATGCCAGTAAATTTTTTCTGAGTTGATTACAATAAAAGTTTGCTAACTGAGGGTTTTGAAACTTAAATCTTGCCTTTTTAAATTGTACTTGTTAACTATTTTACATTAACATTGTATCTAAATGACAAGTTAAGATATATGTTAGGTTTGTTTTGTGTTTTTTTCTTCCATTTGTTCGTTGTTTTAAAAAAATATTTTTGGAATTTTGTATTTTAACTTTTTTTTCAGTAAAATAAAATTAGAACCAAAAAAAAAAGCTGTTCATCACACTAACTGTGGTAAATTATTTATTCTTCAGAACCATATTTGATTATTTTAAACATGCACAGCCGTAGTACATAGACCATGAATTCATACTAGGCAATTCTGAAAGCAATTGCTATATCAGGCTGTAAGGAAAGATGAAAGAAAGGGGGAGAACTGTTTTGGTTGCTTCTATTTGAATGACTTTCCAGCCCATCAATTCTGAAAACCATCCTAATTTTAACAGACAAGTCATGAGTGAAATTAGCACATAGGGGCTGACACATGGCATATTATTTCTAAGAGGTAGGTTTTTTATTTTGAAAGAATTGTAAAAAAAATAAAGCTGTGTCAGAACTTTCAGGAAGCTGATTTACTATTTCATATTCTTTTGGAGTCATTCCTTTTATATATTGTTCAGCATTTAAATTGGAATACTGTATAGTCAATCTAAATGGGGAAAACATATTTTGAATTATTACTACTATTCATAAGTGTGTTCCCGCTATTGTATGCATACATTTCTTAGAAGGTTTTCATAATCCAAAAAGCACATTTGTATTTTAAAGAAATTGTTCGTAGTGGTGCATGAAGGTGAATTTTAACACGCTAATCACTTTTCTTAGTCTCTTCAGAAGTCATTGTGAGAGTTGTGTACTGAGGCAAAAACTTAACCAAATAACAAATTTCTACATTTCCTTGATTTTCAATCAAATCATCTTTGTTTATTTGCTGAGTGGCAGAAAGGGCAACAGTAGTAATATAAATGCTTCATTTTTCTGGAATAACTCATGAAATTATGCTATATGACACTTGTATAAATTTTGAACTGTAACTGTGAGCTACTGTGGACAATCACTTGTCATTTTATGTCTTCATGTTTACATTTGATTACAGTATTCTAGGGCCTGATTAATCTGCTTCCTATAATCATATTTCTATAACATTTTCTGTTTGATTTTCAGCAATAGGTTTACTAAATGTTTGCATTTTTCAAGTGCTTTGTTTCAAATACACATGACAATTACTATTTATTTCTATGTTCACAATTAATATTAAAGACATTTGCATGTCACTCTTACATAGAGTACCCCTGATATATACATTCTTTGCTATAATTTTTTCTAAGCTTTTTAAATTGAAAACTGCTTTATAAAATTAAGAAAAGTACAAAAGAATAAATTGAATCTAATTACATTCTCTATAAAATACAAAGATCTTGTCAAAGTTTGAAGTGTATATGTGACTTAATATATCTCTCTTAATGTGGATCAGAGGAAAACTATGGTTCTACTCATGTACAGGTTAAAATATTAAAATATTTTAATATGTGTATAAATATGAATCCTATTGGTACATGCTAACCTTTCTCATTTATGAGTTGGAAGACTCAAATCCCGAAAATTCCTACTGACATTGCACAATATCTGACCAACAACTTTAACATTAATTCCCAATGGAAAACCAAATGGGTCGCTGAAGGCCCAGACATAGGAAGACATATAAATGACCCCACAAAAATGTTACCATAAAGACATACCTATTCCAACAAGCCAGCCTAGCCTAACCTCCCATGGGGACTTTTAGATAGTTTTAAATTTGGTTTTTAAAATTTGGTTTTTAGCATAGGATATGACGGTTTAATTTATATTTTAAATTGTGTATTTATTTTTGTACTCTGTATGTTTTTTAAATTTCCTGTGCGCCGCCCTGGGTCCTTTGCGGAGAAGGGCGGGATATAAATGTAAATAAACTAAACTAAAACTAAACAATGGACAATCCTGAATAGGATTCACACTTCAGACAGCATCTGCCAGGACTCTCCATATAAATGGGGCGTATCTTCCCATCTTATTGCGGGGTCCCATGTCAAACTGATCTCATCATGGTCAGCTTTAAGGTAAGAGCATATACAGTCCTGATATATTTTTTAAAATCTGATGCTACATTTTAGTGGTTAGATGGCTTAGACATTGATATTTGTACATAGATCTTTTTAACATTTATATTTTGTTGTGTTTTACTAATCCAGATGAAATTTTAATATATATTGCTAGTCCATGCACGATATGCCATATGCTAAAGAAATAAATTAAAACATTATGTTTTTCTCTGTTATAATGAGAGAGGTGTTTTTGTGGTTTTGTTAATTGAATGCCAATTGAAAAGAACAAATTAGTCATCTTATATACAAACTAAGCAACATTTTAACAAAGCTTGGGAAGTCTCTTCATTTCACACAAAAAGAATGTTTTCCAGCTTCTTGAAAGGGATCAATTTTACAAGACGAACCTCGGATCCTCTAGTTTCAAACAATAACATCAACAGAACCAAACTTTTAGCCCAGATGGAAATCCACATACTGTTGTGCACTGTTGGTAAAAATTACAGTGAAAGTTGCTGTGCTTCATCGCTCTTGGAGAGATGGATAGCATTCTGAAACCTTTTTTCCATAACAATTCATAATTGAGTTCTGCTCTGGTTCAAAGAATGGTTCTTCATTCAAGACATGGCTCTTTGCCCAGGCCTTTGGTGAACACTATTGATGCCCCTTTTCCTTGTCCCCATCTGGGTTTGTTTTCTCTGCCATTTTTTTTGTCTTTCTTGTATTATTATTTGTTTGTAAATGTTTTTTAAAAACATTTAAACATTTTTAACAATCTTTAATCTCTCAGAGTTGCTGGGGGTTGGTCAACATATACACTGTTATTATTCTTGGTTGCACAGATAGCCAGGAGTTTGGATGGGATTTGACATTTTTATCTACCTCTTGAGTCCTTTCCAAGGACCTGGGATACGCAGATGCTGGTAGTTAATAATGTTAAAGGTATGCCATTGAATTAAGCTGTCCCAAGTAAAACTGCCTTTTGCAATTTATTGATATGATTTTGTCAATGCTAATAGTCTTCAAATGGTGCTCCAGATGTTTTGAAATTGCATCCAAAGCGCTTATTACTAATGGTATTACTATCATTTTCCCCCCAAACAGCTTTCAGAAGGTCTGTTACAAATACATAATGCAAGCTTGCCAACTCTCTTCCAGGGAGAATCTCTATCTTCCTAACCATCTACCTAGGTTTTGAGATATCTGGAGATAGCTGTTTCACCAAATGGAGCAATCTCACCTGGGACAGGTAGTTAAGTACCATACTTCTTGAATGAAGAGTTATTCTACCTTGGCTTGGAATCGAAACATATTCCGTCCTTAGGATTAAGCTTCCACAAAGTGGCCTCAGTTTCTTTTTTGGGACCAGGACTGACAGAATGTGGAGTTCTTGGTGCTAAAACAAACCCCAATATCTTAAAATGAAAGGAGTTTCTAAAATAGTTGCAAGAAAGTAAATATGTGGGGAATAAGAAAGCTGAACCATGTTATGAGGCATGGATGTACATACAAGAACTAGTAATTAATTATCAAATGAGCAAATATAATAAAACGTTATAAAATAAGAACAAAAAAGAGGATACTGAATTACTGCGAAAATTGGCCACTTTGCCTTTATTTTCTTTGCCAATTGCTTTGCCATTTTTATCAATTTTACCATATTGACGCCTGTTCTCCCAGGGTTTTGGGCCAGAGGGCTAAATCCTAGAATTCTTGTTGGTTTCAGAGCCTGCAGTTAATATAGACTGGGGGAAAAGAAACTTCATTCTCCTTAGCCTGAGATCCCCTACCGCCTCTTCTTTTATTAGAAGAACATAGTGGCATTTAGAGTACAATTTATTTAGAATTGCTAACTAGACTCAGGCTGCTAAGTCTACTATACAATCTGTTCCCTGTTACACACAAATATTATGTTTTTCTAGGAGTTAATTAATGTCAGGTTTTCTCAGTCCTATGTTAAAACTCTTTTCTACAATTTGCTGCTACATTTTTCTATTTAGTCTCTGTTAGTATTCGGCTTGTATACTAATACACATATGTTGAGCTATGCTTTTCCTATATTATGGGGCTGCTTTTTTCTTGCTTTTTAGCAGTGTAAAAATACTGAAGGATAACTGCATTCCAATACACATACTGTTTCAGGAAAAACCAGTAACCTACAAAAAAAATTCTATAAAAACAATATAATTTTAATTTTTAATCTTCTATTTTGGGATGCTGTTATTTCTATGTTTTTTTTGTATTGGTGTCATTTATTTTAGAATTTTTGGGATGTTAAAGAATTAGAATGATAGTTTTAAATCTACCTACCTGCCTGCCTGCCTGTCTGTCTGTCTGTAGGTCTGTCTATTACCTATCATTTTATGACTGACTTTGTCATGTGATGTGACAGATATAAACTGACCATTAAAATTTTTAAATATGCAAAAAGTACAAAAAATAATATTGTGAAAAGGCTAAGAGTGAGCATCAAATTATGTAGACTCTTTTTGTTTTGTTTTTTGCCTTTTCAGTAGGATCTGGATTCCCCCCACACTGTCTTATGTTGTTTTATTATATTATTACAAAACACGACTAGCATATAAATCACAAGGCTGGATTTCTTAACCATTTCCACTGAAACCTCATAGACTCTAGTAGACAGTGTATAGCTTTCCAGGTGCTACTTAACTTCATCTTCCTGAAACTAGCCAATAATAAAGGAAGATGGGAGTTACAGTTCACTCGTAGCTAGAGAACCATAGGTTAACTACCTTTACTGTAACTATACTGCAATTTGCTGCATTTCAGCCAGTAGCTTTTCTTTTATTTGTCTGAACATTCCTGGAAAGAATACACAGAAATTAATGTACCACTGCTGGCTTTGGAGATTCTCAGGCCTCTATTTCCTTTGCTTTTTAAGAAAGCCATTAAAACAGTGATTATGGGTTATGTTTAATCCCTGGGCTGATGTTAATCACCTTTGTTTTTAAACTAACACCAACAATTCTGCTAAAATTCTGAAATGTTGATCAGGTGTTACAACTTCCTAATATTGGAAGAATTCAGTACTGAAACTAATTACCAAAAGAGGGGCTCCCTCAATTTAGGCAACATTTTGATGGTCACCAAGAAGTCTAACCTGGGATTGGGTTTCAGGCCAGCCTGAATGCAGTTGATTTTCTTCTAAAACTTCAAATCTTCAATTTGGAGATTTTCAGTGACTTCTTCTGATGCTTGGGAAGTTTTTCTTATCAGGAATGCCTTCACTTTTTCAATAATGTTCCGGTTGTAACATTCCTGAAGATAGAAGATTTGGAAAAATGATATATGCTTCCAATAATTATCTCATTTAGATGATCATAATGGACTCTCTTTGGCATTACCTTTGAGGCATGTCTAGTAAATAGACATAAATACGATGCAGAATATTACAGCTAGGTTGCAAGTGGTGTTCAGCAATGAGAGCAAGCTTCGGGGAAATTAGAAGATTGTAGTGCATAGGAATCTCAGCTAATATTGAATGAGTCTATAAGAACCCTGTGAGCAGCCTAGGAAAATATGATAAACATTTGCTAATTTGTCCATTTAAAAACTTTTAAGTGTTATCTCCCTGAATATTGCTCTATCAAATTGTTTTTTATTTCAATTTCCTATTGGAATTACATTCAAATCAATGGTTTTTACTTTTTCTGTGAGGATAGTTATTATCCTAAAAGCTGTCTTTCATGTCAGTACGTTTTCTTTTTATAGTCTTATAAAATATAATTGCAATGTTTCATGGGACTTCAGAAACTGGCAGTGTCAAGGGCAGTAGCTAATCTATGCTCAGGGCGTTGCACTTCTAAGTGAGGTGGAAAAATACAGTAATAGGGTAAACCCTTGCTCTGAAAAGCCTGCTGAAGGATGTTTCAGTTGTCATATGAGGCTCAAGTACTTGACAGTTGCCTAGCACTTTCCTGACAGCCAGCTAAATCCCCAGGTAACCACTGGTAGGTGTTATAGGTTGCTTTTAATAATTTGTGGAGAGTTACTTAATAATTTCTTTTATCATTCTCCTTACTGGGAAGAACAATTACTGTAGCAATGGTATCTGTTGTTTTTAAATGATAGGACAATAAAATATGCATGTTCTGTTATTGGAATTTGCTGATCATTTTACCATGTAAAACAATTATTATGCTGAGAACATGGTCTGTCTTAGCAGTCATTTAATGTGTGTGTGTGTGTGTGTATGCATGTATGTAGTATGTATGTATGTATGTATGTATGTATGTATGTATGTATCAGTGGTGGGTTTCTGCAGGCTCGCACCTACTCACGAGAGCCGGTTGGTGAAATTTAGAGAACCGGTGAGAGGGGGTTCCACCGGCGTACCTGGAAGTAAATCTGGCCCGCCGCTGCCAGTGACCCAGCGGGAAGGGAAGGAAAGGAAAGGAAAGGAAAGGAAAGGAAGGAAAGAAAGAAAGAAAGAAAGAAAGAAAGAAAGAAAGAAAGAAAGAAAGAAAGAAAGAAAGAAAGAAAGAAAGAAAGGAAGAACTTATCATCACAATTGAGGCCAAAATTTTGGTTGCTAAGCAAGAGCGTTGTTAAATGAGTTTCACCACATTTTAAAAGGTGGCCACTCCCACCCTGTCACATGACTGCCAAGCCACGCCTACAAAATAGGCCACACCTACAAAGTAGGTTCTAAAAAATTTGAAACCCACCACTGGTATGTATGTATATCTTCATGGATGATCATATTGTAAGCAGATGCCACAATCAGCACCACATGAATCTAGATATAAGAGTGGAATTTCTTCCAAACTGTACTAGTTCACTCATAAACCAAATCCTTGAAATGCAATCCCTTACTCTTTATCCCTTAAATGCATTGGCATTCGTTTTCTACACATGAAATGAGATAGAAAAGGGCACCTATGACAATCTTTGAAACACTATTGCTAATAAGACTGAAGATGAGTATCATGCCTGCGGCCTTCAACAGTTTGTCAGTGATCCCAATGATTTGCGCCATTATGACCTTATACCGTATGGCCATCTTTTTGTTGCACATTATTTCCTACACAGTGAAAGTAAGCAAATAGACACCAGATAACTTTGCTAAGAGATATGATAAAAAAAAATCAGACAAAAAGTTGCTTTTGAGCAAAAAGGTGAGATTCTCTGAAACTGTCACTGGGGAGCTTGTGGCAGAGAAAGGGTTTGAACGTGACCTCAGACAAAACACTACAGTTTTTTTCTCTGGGTTTTTTTCTGCCATTTTTGATCTAGAATATTTTTAAAGTGTTTTTCAGCCTTTCTCTACTAAATTTGGTATCGCTTCTTTCCCGCTGAGACAGTTGTAAATATATATTAAAATTTGCTATGCTCATAGACAGTGCTATTATGAGCATAGCAAAGCATCAGTAAATATAAAAAAATATTAACAAGGAATAATTCTATTCCCCCCCCCACCCAATAATGTGAAATGTAATAATTGTGGTATAAAAATAAAATTGAGTTTATTGCTATACATGGATTTCTAGAGTTGTAGTGATAGAATATATCTGCATATATATTAATGCAAGAAGTTTCAATTGTTTCAACCTGAAAAGTACTCTTTTGCAAATTAAAAACGAGATATATTTCACCTTTCTAGATAAATATCTCTTCTCCCATAACAATGTTAAATATACATTTGCATTATTTCTCCAGCTGTACAAACCATCAAAAACATGATCATATTTTTTTGTCTTGTCAATTTCAGTAAATCTGCAAATCAAAATTATGAAGGCTTATACATGTGTTAATCATAGTTTGTTTGCACTGGTTCATAGGTACAGTACAGTGGTGGGTTCTGGATCCCATTCCAACTGGTACGGTTGTAACAGGCCCGGTGTCGCCCACATGCAAGTGCACGGTGCGCACATGCGTTGTGGCTGGAAACGATGCTTCCACAAGCCTCCACGATGCTCCAGCTGCTCAGCGGAGCGTTTCACAGGCGCTGTACGTGCCATGCATGTGTGTGGAAGCACCAACAGTTTTAAACCATGGTGAGGAGTGAGTGTGGGAGGGTGGTCCCTCTGGAGCACCGTACTGGAACGGTATCCAGTGCTCCAGGCAGGCTCCGGTACGCCTGTACTGGGGCGTACCACCTGCAAACCACCACTGGTACAGTAAAAATAAATATGGTTCATGTCAAAAATGGAAAAAATAGTTCAGTGTAAAAATGAGAATACAGAAAAATAGTAACCATAGATTACCAAAGATGGTTCTGATAGTAAACTATAGTTTTAGCAAATCTTTGTCTATTGTGGAAAATTATTTTAATGAGAAATTACTCAGGATCTATATAAAAATCTCATGTGGATCCTTTTTGTTTTCTATTTTATTGGCTATTTTCAGATTTTTGTGTTCATCGATAAAGGATCCCAGTTAGTTGGCAAGTTCTACTTGAAATCCATAATTCAGTTTAAGTGATAAAGTGGAAGAAATGGCATTTAATTATATTCTCTTTCTCTTGCATGTTTTTCCATCATTTTGAAATGACTTCAGAACTTTTTGGAACAGATTTGCATTTGAACCATATATTTAGAGTAAACATTTAATGTTACTAAATAGGTAATTACTAGCAGAATCCATTATAAATAGCTTTAAAATATTATTATCAGATTCCTGTTAAGAATCTTATTACAGATGCAGTATCACTGTATATAGTAATAGAGAAAAGGTAGTTGGCAGAGGTGAATGAGTTATTAAAAAGCTTTGCTCCCGTTAGTAAAATAGTGATCTTTTTCTATGTGTATAACCTTTGAGATGATTAAACAGTGCTATCAAATCTTACCTCAAAATAATCCTTAATTTCTTCAATTTTTCTTCATAAAAATTAGATTCTAATTCTTTTATTATTTTTGTGCGCAGAATCGGAAGCACAGATAAAGTTCCAGCTAAAATGATTTCTTGCTTATACACAAGAATTGAGTTAAACTAATAGTCAGCACTAAATTGGCGCTAGATAAGAGTCAATGGAATTCAAAGGGAAGTTGGACAGGGTATTTGTGGGAATTTGTGGGAATCTAGGCCAGGGGTATCAAACTCAAGGCCCGGGGACTGGATCCAGCCCATGGGGTGCTTAGATCTGGCACACGGGGCCACCCTGGAAATAGCAAAGGATTTGCCCTTGGTACTTCTGCCAGTGAAAATCGAGCTCAGGAGGGTCACCGGCATCCCTCCCAAGCTCCATTTTCATTGGCAGAGGGTTGCAGGAGGCTGAAAATGGAGCTCGGGAGCCTGTTTTCGCTGGCAGAGTGCTTGGGCCACCACTGATAGGAGTAAAAACCACCCCTGTTGGAAAATAAAAACGGAATAGTGCAATATACCGGACAGCAAGAGATACGTTGCTTAAAACACACAAACACTCTACAACACTGATAGTAGAAAAAATAAATAGTCTTTACTTTTGTAGTAACTTAAATACTTTTTCCAAACAGAGAGACTAACTCCTCTAACAATAAACAGTCCTTCACCAAATCACAGTTATCTTACAGTAATTCAAAACAATACTTCTTCCATCTTCAGGTTCAGCTTCTTCCTCAGTGGCAATCAGGAAGCAAAGGAAAAGCAAAAGGGTGTTTCCAGCTACCTTTTATGGTTGAGCTGGGAAGCACAGCCAATCAGATTCCACATAGTCCTTAAAGTTACATATACTCTTTAAGAATCCTGGCTTATATATATTGTCAACCCAACATCATGATGCCGTTGAGGTGATGTCCCGGTGTTTGGAGGCCGTACGGGTCTGGATGGGTAGTAATAAACTCAGGCTCAACCCTGCCAAGACCGAGTGGCTGTGGTTTCCGGCACCCTGGTTCAGCCAGTTAAGTCCAACACTGGCCATTGGGGGCGAAATATTGGCCCCCGTGGAGAGGGCGCGCAATTTGGGTGTCCTCCTGGATTCCCGGCTGTCCATGGAGGACCATGTGGCAGCCGTGGCCAGGGGGCGTTTTACCAGGTACGCTTGGTACGCCAATTGCGCTTCTTACTGGATCGGGTTGCCCTCCGCACGGTCACTCAAGTACTCGTGACATCTATTGTAACGCTCTCTACATGGGGCTCCCCTTGAGGGGCACTTGGAAGTTACAGCTAGTCCAGAATGCAGCCGCGCGGGTGGTCATGGGAGCCATAAGGCAGTCCCAGGTAACACCTCTCCTACGCGAGCTGCACTGGCTACCTGTGGCCTTTCGGGTGTGCTTCAAGGTGTTAATGACCATCTTTAAAGCGCTCCATGGCTCGGAGCCTAGTTACATGCGAGACCGTATCCTGCCCCATAAATCCCTCCGACTGATCCGCTCCCATAGAGAGTGCCTTGTCCGGGTGCTGTCAGCCGGGCAATGCCTGTTGGCGACACCCAGGGGAAGGGCCTTCTCTGTGGCGGGCCCAACCCTCTGGAACGACCTGCCCCCTGAACTCCGTACCAACACAGACCTCTGCCTTTTCCGCCGGCGTCTTAAAACACATTTATTCCAACAAGCCGGCCTAGGATAACCACCCGATTTGGACTTTTTAGTTATAAATTTTAATTAGAGAATTTTAAAATGTTTTAGCACGGGGTAATTTAATTTAATTGGGTTTTAATAATTGGTTTATTTATGTATGTTGTGTTTTTAATTTGCCTGTGCGCCGCCCTGGGTCCTTTTGTAGGAGAAGGGCGGGGTATAAATTTAATAAAATACATTATCCTAACAACCACAGGTACCCCCTGTCACAAGTGATGTTGAGCTGGCCACACCCACTACTGCCACACCCACCTTGGTCCCCTGAGGTCAAACACAACCCTGATGCGGCCCTCAATTAAATCAAGTTTGACACCCCTGTTCTAGGCCAATTGTTCTCTTGGCTCCTCCCCCCATGCTCTGTCTGGTCTTCTCCCACATCTTGTTTCTTTTCTCTGGATTCCCCCCCCCCCCCTTCTCAGTTTGTATGACTCTTCCCTAAAGGAACCTAGAGGGAACTAAATGTTACATTTGTGGATCTGACCAATGTAGAAAGTTTTACTTCCAATAATTTCAAAGCCCTATTTAACACAGCCTCAAACTTCATGTGTAATTTTGCTCCACATCACACTGCTGATTATATTCAATTTGCAATCAACAATTATTAAAAAATCTTTTTAACAAGTATTATTATCAGAGCAGGCATCTGCTATTTTTTCTTTTTCTTTTTTACCATGCTGTACCTAAAGAAATCTTCCTGTAGTATTTTTCTACAACCTCTGCCTTTCTGAACATTAGCTTTCTAGACATCCTGTGTACCATTCTGAATTACCAACTTTATTTCATATATGCATTTTTTATTATTTTCAGATATCCGCTAATCTTTTTATGTAGTTGCATTGGTTACTTCTGCTATTTGCACTGGATGTATTTAAATTATTAAATAATTAAATAAATTAAGATATCATTTCTTTTTTAGAAACTTGATCTGAGCATATTTTCCCATTAGATCTCCCTAGGACCATGATGGCAAACCTATGGCACGCGTGCCACAGGTGGCACGTGGAGTCATTTGTCAGGGCACTCAAAGCTTGCCCTGTCAGCTAGCCAGCGCGCATGCACGCACTGGCCAGCTGACTTTTGCCTTCTTTTGAGGCCATCACTTCTGGATTGCTTTGAGGCCATCACTTTCAGATTGCTTGTAGGGTCATTTTTTGCCCGCCTTCAGGGAAGCCTCCTGAGGGTTCCTGAAGGCTCCGGAGGGCTAAAACCAGCCCTATGAGCAAACCAGAAGTCTGTTCCTGAACTTCTGGTTTGCCCATAGGACCGCTTTTTGTGTTCCAGAGATTTCAGGGAAGCTCCTGAAGCCTCCGGAGGGCCTCCGGGGGGGAGAGAAGGCTGTTTTCACCCTCCCCAGACTCCTGTAAAGCCTCTGGAGCCTGGCGAGGGCAAAAAAAGCACGCCAAAAATGGGGGGGAGCACTGGTTGTGTGCACATGTGCGCTGTGGTTGTGCGCATAGCATTATGGGTGTGGCATGCCCGTGCACGACCCCCCTGCACTCCCCCCACTTTTGGCATGCAAGCAAAAAAAGGTTCGCCATCACTGCCCTAGGAGGAGCTCCTCTATTGCAATTGGGACCAGCAAGTCCATCTCTAAGTAATGCAGTTGTAAAGTCAAATGTCATGTGACATATCGACTCACAATGTTAGTTCTGGCTGCAGTCATTAAGTGAACCAGTGTGGGTTGTTAAGTGACTTGCAAATTCTTGTCAGCTTCCTCTATGACCACACCCATTCTGGCCACATTGTTAGAAGCCAGGTATGAAGGTTACAAAGGGCAATCATAAGACTGTGGGCACTTTGACCATCATAAATGTGTGTTGGCTGCCAAATGCCTAAATCATGATTACATGACTGCAGGGAGGCTGCAATGGCCACAACTTTGAAGACCAGTCATATATCTCCTTTTTAAGCATCATCATGACTTTGAACAGTCACCAAATGAGCGGTTGGTAAGCAAGAACTACCTGTTCATATCATTACTATAACTTTATTAAAACCTATAAAAATTATAACTTCATTTTAAGGTGAGAACTCTTTGACTAAAAAAAATGGGTAATGTAGGGTTTTGTCTCCAGGCTCCTACACATATTATATGATCTTTTACTCTTTTCCTGTTTGGATGTAGTTAGCTACTAGGCATTGCCAATAATCTCCATAATGTATTTCTGTATATAAATCTCCTTACTGCTATAAAACCTGCTTCACTAATTGCTTAAGTCAGATTTTTGCTCTTGGGAATTCATGCATGGATAAATAGCGTTCTTCAAGATACTTCTACTTCCTTAACTAAGTCTGCCGCTTTGGTCCCATTTCTCTGCTGTATTAAACAAAGGGATTGTGAAATTGTCAGCAAAGAAAGATTTTAAAGGATCATCTTGTTGGGGTTTGTCAATGTATAATAAAGTTTACTATTATTCTTTTGAAGGATCGTTGGTTTGATTTTTAAAAGGATAAACACCCACAATTTCTTGGTGATTGGATGAATGTTAATAGATATGAACACCAGTAGTTTTTAATCATTCGTTTGTTTTTAGACCGAGGATCTCAACAGTTTCTCCAAGTTCATTGATTTTTATTCTGTGCAAGTGTGAGTTCTTTTTTACACACACCCAGGGACGAACTATTCTTCCTTTTCTGCTGCCTCTGTGCCTTTCAATCAATTGTACCCTTCAGTGGCTGCATTCCCTCCATGGGAGTTATCCCACTAAATCTCTGTTACACTTATTAATTCATATTTGCCTTTCTTTACTAATAGTTTCAGCGAATTTTGTTTATCTCCCATACTGTGAGCAGCAGTGTATAGGAAATGAAGACCTTGAACTTTGTGAACCAATTTTCTTTTTGATTTTTCCCTGACTGATTTAATAGCTCCCATTAGAACAACACTCTTATTTACTTCTGCAGAGTACAGATCTTTATCTGGAATTTTTCCTTCAGAGTTTTTGTTTTGTTTCCAATTCTCATAGTTGAAAACTCTCCTTATCAACTTGTTATGTTTGGGGCAACATGAATCAATATTTTTACTAGTCTTTGTGAGATTCAGTACATCCTGGATGATAATCCACCATCCAGATAAACCATGACCTTAGAAACTAAATTTCTGCGATATATACCATTGAGATAGCCAATAAATTCACTTGTAGGATTCTTTTGGGTTTTTTTCCAGACTGCTTTCAAAAATTGATAGGATATATGAGAATGTCTGTTGTACCCCTGTGCTCTTAAATTTCCTTCCTAAATCTTTAAAATTCATATTGATATGTCTGTACCTGTTCTTTGTTGCTTCATTCGTCTCAATATGGATTTACAGGAAGGAATAACATAAATAATTTGATTATATTTGGAAGTTCTTTTCTTACTTTTGCTATCGGTCATGGCTGACAACCCACTTCAAGAACTGATGGGTCCCAGTGGCTTATGCTTGGTTCATTTTATCATAGTAGTCAAATATCTGTTTCTAAAATTTGTATCTCCTTTTACTATGAAGGCTTTGCTGTATCTCATCTTGCCCTACAATGAACCCACTACATAGTTCCACCGTGCTCTACTATTGAAATAATTGCCATAACCCATGAACTCATCACACTACATATCCAAATGAAATCTTAAATGTGTTCATTCTTGACTTTTCTCATCTTTCATCACCCAAATACTCTTCTCTTTTTGAAACATATCTTCAGCACCTGAGCTCATAAAAAGAATTCCACTGGGAATTCCAATCATTTTCACTTATTATCAAACTTAACCTAGACTGGTCAAAAAGGCATCATTGCAGTCTGGTCACTACTATGCAACTGGCAATCTGGCACTCACAGCATTACTCGATGGTTCTATAACAATTGCACTAGCAATAACACATAGATTTATAGTATATATTGTTCCAAAGTGCTTTTACAGCACTCTCTGGGTGGTTTACAATGTCAGCATATTGTCCTCAATAATCTGGCTCATCATTTTACTGACCTCGGAAGTGTGGAAGTCTGAGTCAACCTCGAGCCCCATCAGGATCAAACTCCAGACTGTGAGCAGAATTAACCTGCAATACTACATTCTAACCAGTGTGCCATCAGGGCTCCTAATGCTTGATCTTAATTGAAAGGCCAATAAGTTTGATTTGCTTTATAGAGTAGCTACAGCTTCTTTGGTAGCCGGGCTCAAGTCCAAAGGGCACAAAACTGCAGCTTGCTTCCCCGTGCAATGATTGCAATGATTTATTCTTACATTAAAGATCATATAAAACACAGTGCTAAAAAAGAGTTATAGGCTAAACTTACATAGGCCACCAAAACCAATTACTAGATTCCTTTGCAGCTAAAAAGATGAAAAGTAAACCTGCACTTAATTGGGAACTGTATTCTTAAATCCCTTTTGCTTGTTAAAAAATTCTGCAACCTCAATCTCCTAGTCTGGCCTCCACTAACAATGGCAGACATTAAGAAATTAGAGGCACAGTTTAAAGCAGACAGGCTTTATTATATCCTCACTGAATTTTTCAAAATCAATATTGATTTCTGGGAACTAATTTTTGCAACAATTTTTTCTGTCATTGATTTTTCCTTGGTGATCCCAAAAAGACTGGGCCCTATCGATTGTAATTAGATAGAATCTGAAGATATTATCACAGGTGAGTTTTGAGTTTTAAAACTACATTTCACCATTGCCACGTATTTCAGTATCTAGCAAAAAATATATATATACAATGTTAAACTCATGGGACCCTTCATGCAGCCTCTATCTATCTTAAATTCACCTTTGATTTTATCCCATGTGACAGACATCGGAAAAACCTGGAGGCTTCAATGAAAGATTGGAGATTTTATTTTCTGATACAAAAACTGCACGAGAATAATTTTCTTAAAGTCCTTTTAATGTCCAAGGGCACGTCAGGCAAAGCATCTCTCAAAATAAGTAGTTGAAACAGGATTCAATACCGGCACCTTTCATGTTCAATTTTTATTTAAAAGTATAAGCCAAGTGCTTAGAAACACCAAACATCACTTGTGACCAGTTGAAGAATTCCTAATTTACTTTGCGCTAATGAGATTAGTGTTCATTCTTTCTGTATTGTGAGACAAGAAGAGTATTGTGGTCCTTCCCAACATACTGTGAATAATAAAATCTCTCTAAACATTATTCTAAAACCAAAATATCTAGTTAGATTAATGAGTGTGTTAATAAGTGAGGGAACACAAATTCCGTGTTTCTATCCCCTTACAAGCCCAGTGTTGCAAAGCAATTTTTTCTTATTGGTTTACTTGCATACTGTGTTCAGAAAGCCTACTCAATATACAAAATCCAAAGCAATCACAATGTTTACAGCAATGTTTACAGTATAGCAATAACAACCTTAAAAGAATCACTTATTGATGTACAGATATCTATGTAATTTTTTCCTTCATCTTCTTTGTAATGATCTTTGCACATTTCTTTTTTGAATGGTTTTCATCACTTGGAAACCTGACAATATTGCCACTATGCTGTTTTACCCATTGAAATGTCTTATTCTCTACAATTACTCAGCATAGATGTGCAGGTGTCCGGCAGTTGCACCCTTTTGTGGATCAGGAGGCACTGCCCATGGTCACCTGTGCTTTGGTCATCTCTTGAATAGAATACTGTGAAGCAGTTTGTACAGGGCTGTCCTTGAAGAAGATGCCTCCATTTGTCTAGAGTGCATGGGCAACTATGTTTCTTTATGTCCATGGTACATCTGTGCTTTTTGCTTTCGGGAGCAATTCAATATGCTGTTTTTTATGTTTAAAGCCCATTAATCCATTGCTTTCATTAGTTTGGGTAGGAGGAGCACTTCTAAGTTCTGACAAACAGGGATGGTCAACTGGTAGTTTGCCTTTTCCATAGCTGTGCATGCCCTCTGGAATACCATAACACCAACTTTGTTTAGAAAACCTGGAACACCTGGCTATTTTCTCAGGCAGAAGGAGCAGGAGAGTCATGAGCCCTTGTTGCTAATGTATGATGTTTTTGGGAGCCACTCTGTTTTTACTTGGAGGAGAAATGTATTTTTTAATATGTTGCATTTATATTGTACTTTTATATTGCTTCTTTAATTGTGAAATAATTTATTTTAAATAATTATTTTGTTTGTTATTAAAATTATTATTTTAAATAAACATACACTATATTTTCTTTCTGGATGGTTGAGTCATTGGCACAGATATTGTCCTAATTTTTTGTATTGTTCTAGTGTACCGTAATACTGTTTTAGATGAAGACACACACACAAATTGTAAACAAGTTTTAGCTGAAATCTCAAGACATCTACAGTCAAACACTATGATGAAATTACTTCTATTTCATTTCTTGATTAAAGACAGCAAAGATTTACATGACAATTTTTTTTTTAAACCTACAATATCTGTTCAAGCAAAAAACCCACATCAAATAAGGCCAGGTGATTGGTTAGAAATGACTTACCTGTAGAGCAGGGGTGTCAAACTCGCAGCCCACAGGCCGAATGTTTTTTTAAACCTACAATATCTGTTCAAGCAAAAAAACCACATCAAATAAGGCCAGGTGATTGGTTAGAAATGACTTACCTGTAGAGCAGGGGTGTCAAACTCGCAGCCCACAGGCCGAATGTGTCACAGGCTGGCCACGCCCACCCATTTTAGCGAAGGGTTGGAAAAGCTATGATACGTCATGTGATGACAACATGATGACTCAAGTTTGACACCCCTGTTGTAGAGGAAATGACAAAACAAATCTTTAAATACTTTCCTGTATTTTCCCAATAACACTGTCAGGCTAGATGAATATTTCTAACTTTTTAATTTTTAAATTCCGTTCTTGTCCGCTTGTTCCATCTTCTTTCCAGTATCAATGCAAGAATAATGTTTATGTGAATTTAATGATGCTGTGAAAAAAGTGTAATTTCATATTGTTGGACTTCCCCACCTTACCAGAAAAACAGAAATGTGGAGGAGAGAACAGTTGTAAGGAAAAATCATCATGCTTTGATTCTACTAACAGTTCCATGGGTAAAAAATTTGATATTGAACTTTCTTCTTAACTTTTCAAATAACCTCCATGTTATTTTGCTGTAACAGATTAAACACTGAAAACTATAGAGAGAACAGTTTCTTGGCAATCCTTTACTTTTCAGTTTTATTTTCCCATTCCACATAGATTCTTAATATTGCAGGTCCAAGAAGACAGGTAGAAATTATCAACCAATCATAGTTCATTGTAATGTGTGACCCTGGCCAAGTCTTGGTTAATGGTAACTTATGGTGATTTGGCAAGCAAACCAAATTCAGAGCATGGTTGGTGATTCTGCTTGTTATGTTTGATTTGATTTGTCAGGCTAATCACCATTTCGGGTTCACATATAAAAAGGAAATTACTTTTTGTTCAAAATGCTAATCCGGAACGTACCTTTTAAATCATTGAAACATAAACCCTCTGAATTTCAGTCAACACAAAGGAGTACTTTGTGAACAAGATAGCAAAAAGTGTGCTTTAATTATTATAATGATAGTTTAGGCCTCATCAGTAATTCCTGCTATTGTGGTTTAATGCTACTGACAGGAGGGCACTTGAGATTATTAAAAAAAAGCTTCAGTAGCTCTGAATATAAAGGCTTTTAGAAGAATGTTTGCTGAGATTTTCAAACAGAGCTATTCATTGCTGTTCTATTCTTTTAGAACTGCATAAACAAGAGATCAATTCCAAGTTGTTTACTGCCAAATTCCTTCCTGGATTCTAGATATAATTTTATCAGTAACTTCTAATTCCAGAATCCTGTTGAAAAATGGCTTTCCTGAAAAATTATGTATATTGTATTTCTTACTGGACTTTTACAAACCTACCACAGCCATCACAAAAACATAAAGATTAAGCATTGCTTAAAAGCTGTTAGAGATGTTTAAAAAAATTACCTGAAAAACAAACAGAGGAAACAAAATCGTTTTTATTCTTAGTAAAAATGTGTTTTGCATTTGGTGGTAGAATTCAGTATATATATTCTAGTACTTAACATCTTTAAAGTATTAGTTTCACAAGCTCACTTTGAGTTAGAAAGGGAAAAAGAGCTGAAGTTTGAGTTAGAGTTTTTATGCCTTTTATATATAGAAAAATGCTTTTCAGAAATACTGTACAATCTCATATAGAGATATGCTTTTCAAACTTAATTGAATTAGTTTTATTTTTATTCTCCTTGGCTTTCTTGACATTTAGCTAATTGTAAAGAGTTTTATTTGCTTACTGATTGCACCATTTAGATCGTTTATGAAATGTGTTTGAATAACTTTATAGAATATGTTGTAGAATATGTTGAAATGGTAGGAAAAGTGTCCTTGAAAAATATAGTCATTAATTAAATTATAGGAGTAATCTTCTTTCAGTGTATTGGTTTTTAAAAAACAGGTTTAAAAATGGACCAGAAACAAATTTTTGTAATGTATTACCCACCAACAGAAATTGACTTGTTCAAAGTTTTAACTTGCTCTCTAATTATTAATTTTGGGTGATTTGGCTGTAATTGGGTGTAATGATAAATCTAATTTATGGTTATGCTCATTGTAGCTGACTCTTCCCTCCACTGTACACCCTTCTAACAATCACTTGCTTGTTTTACATTCCTCATGTCATTTATCTGCTGCTACTGGTTTGTGTAATGATTATCATGTTTGAGTAGATATCTTTAGACTTTCTTTCCTTTTTCCTTTTAATTGAAATGAACACAGGAGCAGAATTAAGAAGAATTCACAAATCTGAAGCAATAAGAATAAAAAATACAATTTGTGAGTGTATACATATATAGTGTCAATCCTATGGAGAAATAAAAACGTTTTAATCATTTGTATTTAATATTTTTACTCAGAAAGATGATTATGTAGATGAAGGAAATCACTTAGAAATAAATCTATTGTTTCAGATTATTTGGAATATATAGGAAACCATTAATCAAGAGATTTTTTTGGGGCTAACTTTCAATGGGTTTTTCTTAATCAACTGACTTAGTTCTGGTTACAACTTTTTATGTTTTTTTCATAAATCATATTTGTGGTTCTTCTCTGCACTCTTTCTAGAGGAGTGGTCCCCAACCTTTGCAACTTTAAGTCTGAAGGACTTCAGCTCCCAGAATTCTCCAGCCAGCTTTGCTGGCTGGAGAATTCTGGGAGCTGAAGTCCTTCAGATTTAAAGTTGCAAAGGTTGGGGACCCCTGTTCTAGAGTCTCAGTATCTTTTGTGTAATATGGTGACCCAAACTAGACTCAGTATTCCAAGTGTGGTATTACCAAGTCAGTATATAGCAGTATAGCAGATCCTTCACAGGATCTTGATACTATTTCTCTAATGATGCAACCTAATTATCTGTAGACAGCTTCAAGAAAATGTTGATCATTGAATTTGGTACTCAACATATTTTGATTCAAAATTTTTGTCTTCATACTCATCTTTTGTTTGGTACTCAACGCACAAGCTAGAACTTGTTGACTGCCTTGTGACTAACTACATTATTCCTTATGGGAAAAATGTATTTGATACTCATTGTTTTTGGTACTCAAAAACAATGAGTAGAAGAACCAATTAATGAATACCGAGTTACCAAGGTAGTAATTTATAATCCAACTATACTATGCAAAAAAAAAAAAAAGACTGCAGTTAAAATGTTATTTTATCCCACCCTGCTGATAGGGTTAATAAAAATCCATGGAAACAGATGAGTGCACTCTTGTTTAATGAGAATTTTTTTACTTGCTGATTTAATTTTGTTACTTGTAGAAAATGTTTTCCCGTTCCACTTTTTATATCCTCTGTTTTCAGAGAGCATCGATATAATTTTTTAAGTCTATGCTTAAGGGTATTCTTGACTTTTTCTTAGTTTATTAAGATAAATTTATAATTCTAGGTAGGCGGATAGATGTAAATGCTGTTAATGCCACAAAAAACCCACTTATTTTTCCTTAACAAATAAAATTAGCTAAGTAATATTGCAGTAACATATTCTGAGTTTTTTTGTTTTAGATTAGCACATTACATAAAGCAAGTCATTGTCATTTAGAAAACATGGGTTATGACTTAATGTAATGTGCAAACTAAACAATTATAGCTTATTCAAATAATGGATAAACTGTACCTTGTTGCAGTATGTTAAGAGAACTCAGTTAACACAATTTCTATACAATTCCCATGAAGAAGATCTAGCAAGAATACTGAGCTGAAAGGTAGCATTCTTTATGCATCTTTTCCTCCTCCTCCTCTTTCTTCTTCATTAAGTAACATTGTGACTTCAAAAATTCATTCATGTTTGGACTGTAGTGGACCTGGTATAAGTTGTATGTGGGAATGATTTTGGCATTCAGGAGGGAGACCACAAGTGGGATAACCAACATGAAAATGCTTCAACCCACAGAATGGGGGATTACACAAAAGTACCTTCTTTAGTTTTTTGGAGAACTGGTAGCAGAATTTTTGAGTAGTTTGGAGAACCGGTAAATACCACCTCTGACTGGCCGAGTTCCAACTGATCGGAGGGAATGGGGATTTTGTAGTAACCTTCCGCTGGAGTGGGAAGGGAATGGGGATTTTACAGTATCCTTCCCCTGCCATGCCCACCAAGCCACGCCCACAGAACCAGTAGTAAACAAATTTGAATCCCACCACTGTTACTCTCCCTTTGCTGGAGAGCAGTTCTGTAAATGATTTCTTATTTAGTATGACCCTAGAGACAAGTTACACATAGATTTAATTAGGAACTGATTTTTCAATCATTACATAAACTCTGATGCCAGATCAGCTCCCTCAGATCTGGAATTTAGGGATTAAACAACACTGAACTACACTGTTATGACCATATCTGTCAATTCTACTCCCTATTTTTAAACACTTCCTTGATTGGCAAAGATACAGAATGCTAATATTTAAACCATTATACTTCCTGAATCTCTCTCTATTTCTGCAAAAGGAAAATGTTTCAAATGTTCCTCTTGCTTGAAACATGTATGTGTTTCTCTATTGCACTGTTGGTTGCCTGTTCAGGAATTGTCTTGTTTTGCCCCGCAGAACATTTTGGGATACACAGCAGCTCTTTCCAGGGGAATGGTTTTCTATTACAAATAAACTCACTTGACATGTTATGTTTCCTAGGAAGCTACAAATAAACATTTTTTTAATGGATATACAGTTGAAGACAATGAAACTTGCTCTCATCAGCCAAATGGAATTGATTTTGAATAGCAGGGTGTGTGTTTAAAGTATGAAAGGACTAGAAAGCAATTATATATTAAATTATTTCTGACATCCATTCAGTCATTTATTTATTTATCAAACTACTAAGATGGTCTGGCTCCATAATAGTTTTGGATAGCATACTGGATTAAAAACAGGGAAAGGTATTATAACTAGTGAGAGAACAATAGAATCCAGGAGGAGCAATAAAATTGTAACTTGCTTCTTTCTCAAAGGGACCTAATATATATTCCCTAACCCAGGCCTGGGGGAAAAAGTGCTGGATTTTAAGGCTCAGTTAAACAAGGTCAGGATAAGGACTAATGTAAATTTCTGCAGGTATAAGTACTTTTTGTCATGGTTGATAAAAAGTACTCACGCACCCTTGAGAGATTCTATTACAGAGGTAGTTTATTGTATGTGTATATAAATAGGCATAGAAGGGTGCGTGAGTACTTTTTATCAATGCCTTTATTCTTATTTATGATCACTCTCTCTTGACAAGAGGGGGCTGACATACTGTAAACCAGGGATGTCCAAACTTGGGAACTTTAAGACTTATGGACTTCAACTCCCAGAATTCCCCAGCCAGCTATGCTGGCTGGGGAATTCTGGGAGTTGAAGTCCACAAGTCTTAAAGTTCCCAAGTTTGGACATCCCTGGTCTAAGGTCATCCAGGTGGCTTTGTGACTAAGGTGGGACCAGCAGCTTGTTTCTAGCCTAGTGATTTAAAATTGTAATTCTAAAAGATTTACAGTAAGCGTTTGAGCCAAGGTGGCGCAGTGGTTAGAGTGCAGTACTGCAGGCTACTTCTGCTGACTGCCAGCTGCCTGCAGTTTGGCAGTTCAAATCTCACCAGGCTCAAGGTTGACTCAGCTTTCCATCCTTCCGAGGTGGATAAAATGAAGACCCAGATTATTGGAGGACAATACGTTGATTCTGTAAACTGCTTAGAGAGGTCTGTAAAGCACTATGAAGTGGTATATAAGTCTAAGTGCTATTGCTATTGCTATTGATCCTGCTTCATGAGGGGGTTAGGCCCCAAGTTGAGTAAAATGGGGTCAGATGAGGTGGCTTCCTTAACGAAAGGCACAAAACTAATAATCCTTTCCTGATAATATGCATTATACAGGTAGTTGTCAACTTATAACAATTCATTTAGTGACTGTTCAAAGTTACAACGGCACTGAAAAAAGTGACTTATTACCATTTTTCACACTTATGACCATTGTGTCATCCCCATTGAATTCATAGTTTTCACACTGCCAAGAAAAAGTCTGTTGCTACCCTCCTCCTCATTATTATTTCATTTCTCGAGTACCCTTTTGCTACAACTACATTTAAATGATACGTAGTTCTTTCTATCACTGCAAAATAAAGATTTCAGCCAAGAGGCTGCTCAAGCAATAGCTGAGGGCGCACCTTAAGAAGTAGAAGGGAACTGTGATTCACCTAGAATTTTATTTCTCAGGCTTAGTTTTTTACATCAATTTCTTTTCCTCCCTCTCAGCCAGCCAGCCATCTTCCATCTCATAATGATTCCCTCACATTAGTATGTGCAGGAAACCAGAAGGAAGCTGAGAACAGGTCAACAGGAGTGGTTTAGCTAAATCACAACTACGACAGAGAAGTGAATAGGTTTTCTAGCCTGGAAAATGCTGGTTCCTACCTTGCCAGCTTTAATCCTTACCTTTGCAGCCTCCAGTGAGTTCACATCTTTAGAATGCACTGGAGCAGAAGAAATGAGATTTTTTTTTCAATTGTAAACAATCCCTAATCCGACACTTTACCTTCCCAACCCAGTTGCTATGGTAGTAACATAGCTTTGATTTCCAGAGCCAGGACAGAATATAAAATTAAAGATTAAAATATGTTACTGAAATCATTTAACAATTAAAATTTTGCACAAGAAATGTGTATTGATGTTTAGAAAATTTAAGATCCAACATGACTGCCAAGGATATACATTCTTTATCTTAGAAGTAACAAAAGGGATAGCTATTGTCCATGCTTGCTCAATGAATCTTCAGTAGTAGGGTGATAACTGAATGAGTGAACAGAATTTCATGCTGCTGTTCATATCAGTTTACAATAAGTATAAGTATAATCTTCATTGTCATTGTACTTAAATACAACAAAATTGGTTATTGTACTCACCCATTGAAACATTAAACAGAAACAGAAATAATCACCCAACAACCAAGTTATACTCACTGACAAATACTCCATAAGCTTTTTGAAAAGATACCAAGTTGGTGCCAACTAGACTTCTGGAGGGGGCTACAGCGAAGAATACCACAGAGAAATCCTGTATCTTTCTCCCAAAGTTCTCACTTCTCACATCTATATAGTACCAACATCCAGACAATTTAAAAAATCAGAACATTTAAATAGCCAACAAATGTTACAAAGTGAAGCTGATTTCCCTTTGTAATGCTATCACCTGGTCCTGGAAATTATGACAGGGCACTTATCATGTCTCCAATTTTCCATCTCTAGAGTTGTTTTGACAAGATACTGTGATTGCTGATATTTGCAGTTTAAAACTCAATACTTCCATGTTACTATAAAAAGGAGGGTATTTTCTAGTAGAAACTTATAGATATCATAATCTATTCTTGAATTTGGCATTCTTCAAATGCTTTGAGATTATATCTTCTAATAATCATAATTAATCTCCTTACTAAACTGGATTTCTGCAAGTTGTAATCCTAATATCCTGAACAGAAATGTTCCAACGATACATTTTGGAACAATAATTGAAATGAAATAGCTGTGCTTGTTCTGAATAAGTAAGACATTTTATATTTTAATCATGAATATCACAACTCCTCAGGTGTTAATGTGTCAGTGTATCCCAGTACTTACCAGAAAATGGGGGGAGGGGGGGGAAACCCCTTCATAGATAACTATCAAATGAATCAATTCTGTTCTGAAACAAGATTCTTCATGATATTCCAACTTGGAAAAAAATCTGATATGTGGTGTGTTGATAGATTAAATGAATGCATATAGATATATTGTGCTTTGGTTAAAAAGATGAAAACATGCCACTAACAATGACCTTGAAATGAACCATATATTAATCCCAGAAGTGTTGATGAGGTTATAGAATACAGGTACTGTATTTTCGGAGTATAAGATGCACCGGAGTATAAGACGCACCCAGGTTTTGAAGAGGCAAATTTTAGAAAAAAGTAGGTAGATAGATAGAAGGATAGAGAGGGAGAGAAAGAGAGAGAAATACAGTAGGAGGGAGGGAGGGAGGGAGGGAGGGAGACAGAGTGTGTAGTTAGGTAGGTAGGTAGATAAAGGGATAGAGGGAGAGAGAGAGAGAAATACAGTAGGTAGGTAAGTAGGGAGAGAGAGTGTGTGTAGATCGATAAGTAGCTAGAGGGATAGAAAGAAAGAATAGAGATAGAGAAATACAATAGATAGGTAGGAAGAGAGAGAGTGTAGATAGGTAGGTAGAGAGAGAGAGAGAGAAATACAGTAGATAGGTAGGGAGAGAGAGAGAATAGGTAGATAGGTAGGTAGGTAGATGTTTCCAGGTGTATTTACCCATGTGCTGGAGAAGGAAATCACTGACCACCTTTGGAACAAATCTTTGTTTCTGCAGGCACAGTACTTGACCAACGTAATTCTCATCAATCACTCTAACTAAACAGCTTTCCGAAAGGGAAACCCCCCTCCCCTTTTTGCACTGTGCAAACCTCCCCCAAACGGCCCATTTTTCACAAAAATGGGGCTGTTTTTTTTTCCAAATAAAAGGCATGACTAGCCTTGGGGGGGGGGCTTGCAGAGTGCTCGGGGGGGGGCAAAAAGAGGGAAAAATGGCCCTTTTTTCGTGAAAACGGGCCGTTTTTTGGTCATAAAATTGCATGCATAGCCTTATGGAGGCCTATAGAGTTCTGCTGGGGCTGAGGGGGCAAAAATGCCTTGTTTTTTGCTCATTTCTGCTCTCCCCAGCCCCCAGGAGCTCTCTGGAAGCCTCCATAAGGGTATGCACGTGGCCATTTTGATGAAGGGGCGGGGTTTCAGGAGGCAAAAAATCCTGTATTAGATGTATAAGACGCACCCAGATTTTCAGCCTTTTTTTAGAGGAAAAAAGGTGTGTCTTGTACTCCGAAAAATACAGTAGTCCTCTACTTATAACTGGTTGCATAGTGACTGTACAAAGTTATGATAGACTCCCCCAAAAACTACTTACAAAGTTTCAAAGTTGCACTCATCCTCCCCACAGTTGCGTGATCACATTTTGGGTGCTTGGCAACCAACTCGCCTTTACTGCCATTTGCAAAATCCCCCAGTCACAGTATTGCAATTTGCGATGTATTTCAACTGATTTCCAGCAAAAAAGAAAAACACCTATTGAGGAAAATTGATTTGCTTAATGACCATGGCATTCACTTAATGACTACCAGGAAAAGAAGTTTAAAAATTGTATCCAGTCATGTGATCCTTCAATTTACCATATTTCTGGGCTCAATTATGGTCATAAGTCAAGGACTATCTGTATGTTCATATTCCAGTACAAGATATGTTCTTCCCATGTGCTAATTCTTAGCATATCTTCACTGATTATGATATAATAAATGAAAAGTAAATAGCAGACTGATGACATGAGTAAGTGTCCATGTGCAGCATATGAACAAACATTTTAATTTTCCATTTCTTTTATGGAATGGAAAACAGCTCAACTTTCTTGATTTCATTGGATCATGTTGCAGTGCCCATGTTCACTCACCTTTGCTTTTTAGTCCTAATGATTTTAGTGTCTCTTATCTGCACTTAATTGTAATTGGCAATGAGGGGTCTTTTTCCTCTGAATCATGTAGCCAAGGATATATGGCCCTTAGATGAAAACAATTATCACCAGTAGACACTTGAAAACTATCATTTCTTACCCTTGTGCAGAATTTGTTTTGAGGATGAACAGTGGAAATTGAAAAGTCGGTGCATTGTGTATTAAAAAAATGTGTATCAAAATAAATTAAGGCTATAATCCTATGTTCCCACTAAAACTGGTGGGTGTTATTTCTGAACAGACACGCATAGAAGTGCATTGTAAATAATAATCTTGTTCATATTGTACTTTTTGAATCTAGTACTGATTTTTTTTTTTTTAAGAGGACAATATTCTTAATAATGGAATAAAAAATAATTTTCTTTATACTCCCATCTATAGCTGGTCCATTGGAGTTGCCTCTTTTTGAATTGATACCATCACAGAAACAGGTGGTTTTTCATGGTGATCGCTTGCCATTTCAGTGTACAGCAACGTACCTCGATATTACGACACAAGTGCATTGGTATCATGACGGTCGCTTGATTGAAACTGATGAGGAAAGAGGCATGTTTGTGGAGGAGACCATAATACATGACTGCTGTTTAATTACACGGTAATGTATTTTTATTTATGTATTTACATATGTATGTTATATGAGTGCAAATCTTTATGATTTGGTTTTAATAATGTGAATATTGAAACTTGAAAAGGTAAGTTTAGTATGTTGATTAAAAACATTCTCATTTACTTACTTCCCTTCATATTCACACAAAATACGAGGAAGCCAGTTTCTAGCGGATGCAATGCATTTCTTACAGGCAAAAATTTTGTTTAATGAAATGTGTTACAGTAGATGTCAATAATATCAAATAAAATCACTTGTCCGTAATCTCACTTAGAGCATCTATTGAAATGAATGTTCTTTGCAGTCTTCAGAAATATGGAAGATGGCAATCCTGCACTAGAGAAACCATATATATTTCTTGCTCATCCTCAGATTGGCTCAGATTTCTCCAAATCCAGTTTAAAAGGGAAAATACTGATTTGTTTTTCCTTTCTGGGTGCTGGTCTCAGTGTCTTTGCTTTCTGTATGTAGTGTGTTTAATTAAGTAGTCAATAAAATATGTCCCAGGTTTTGTAGACTGAATATTAAAATGCTTCACTGTCAGACTTTACAAATAAATAATGGAATAATTCTGTTCTATTATAGAGTAATTCTATAACCCAACTTTGGATAGGTTGTACAGTAATTTTGCATGAATAACTGTAGGGGAAAGCTAGATTTTTTTCTCACTGAATTATCTATTATGTCAGTTATGATGTTGGTTTTGGTTTATACTAATCTAAAGATTTGGATTACAGATTAATCTATATTAATCTAGTTTTTAAAGCAGCAATTATGACTCAGAATATCTTGTTAAAATTAGCCATGGTATTAAAATGCTACATGAACACAATATCTCCATAGATGCAGTCATCCACTTGTGGCTAGATAAAAATTAAAGTTAAATTAACTGAAAAAAAGATGAAAATAAAAAGGTAACTTAAAATGTACTTATTTTCCTTATTGTTTATTTATTTATACCACTGTACCATTTCTCCAGTAATAGTATTTTGCCTGGAATATTAGTGGATAAAATAAATCAGTTATTTTGTTCTTCAGAAATAAATTCATCTCCACATTACTTACAACTTTTAAAACTGTCTTTTAGCATTTGCTTTCCAGATGAGATATCTGGGAGATATCTAGGTTCAACAGCAGTCCCTGCTAATAATTCTCAAAGCTATGTGCATTGGCAGCAGCTAACATAAATATGTTAGGATCCTGAATCATTGTGGTTTATAAAGTTTATGTTGAATAATATGATCTCGGAGCTATGAGGACCTGCCAAGTTGTTTTAATTTGTGTGTATTTTCTTCATATCAAAGGGCGGCTATTATATTCGGAACATTTTTCAACTGTAGGACACTGTAGTAATGAAATGGAGATGCTGAATTATATTCTTTATTCTTTATTATATGGTAATTATGTTTTATACTCTGCAGAATTGATTTGATGCACGTTTAAAAATGTCAAACATAGAACATACTTAATATTGCAGGATGTTAACAAGAGAAATTAATTTGTGTAAAAAGATATGCTACATTCCAGCCTAATCACATTTACAGTAGTCTAATTGAAACCAGTTCTTTTAGGCTTGACTAAATTAAGCCTTCTGAGGTCAGTGGATCTATTCCAAGATCTTCTGCTAAGATCAGATCAAGATTTAGTTAATGCTGATAATTTAATGGGTTCTGTCATCAACCAGTCCTTAAATTACAGGATTGTTACACTGACCTTAATTCCATTTTTGGAGCTGCACATTTTATTTGTAACATAAGCCTAAACTACTGAACTGCTGGGTGCCTGTGTAGATCATGAACAGTGTAGAAGAGAACCTTTTTTGACTAACAATTTTTATTCAGTGACACAAGTTTTATCAGTTGCACCTCAGGTCATCAGATGCATAAAGTACAGCGATTCAAAAATATCTTCCCAGGTTGCTCCTTTTGTGTTCTCTCTCCAATATTCCACAATATTGACTACATTTAGGTATTTATTTATTACTCAATTAATAATATGATATTTTATCATATACTACAATTATTATAGTATAATATGACATAATATAAATAAATTTTATATTTGTAAATATATACTACTATAATATTATTTATAATTATAAAATATATTTCATGTTACTTTATTGTACATATTCTTATTAATCTTTAGACCTAATAATAATAATAATAATAATAATAATAATAATAATAATAATAATAATAATAATTTAATTTGTAAACCGCTCTCTCTCCCCGAAGGGACTCGAGGCGGTGCACAGGGAATTAAAAATACATATATAAAACCAACAGACATTGTAATACAAATTTAAAATGAATTAAACCTAGACCCTGCGCTAAAATCCCCGACTATCTAAAAACTAATACCCCTAAAAATCCCTAATAAGACAATTTGAATATTCAGCTTGAGGTAAATGGGTCGATTAAGCCAAGCATACTGATCCAGTGTGTGTGTGTGTGTGTGTGTGTGTGTGTGTGTGTGTGTGTGTGTGTGTGTACAAGCAGTCCTCAATGTCCGTTCACAATTGAGCCCATATTTCAATTTCTCACTGCTAAGTGAGAAATTTGTTAAGTGAGTTTTGCCCCATTTTGTGACTTTTCTTTGCCACATTTGTTAAGTGAATCACTGCCGTTGTTAAATTAGTAACACCATCATTAAGTAAATCCAGTTTCCCCATTGACTTTGCTTGTGAGAAGGCCAGAAAAGGGGATCACATGACCCTAAGACCTTGCAGCCTTCATAAATGTCAGTCAGTTATCAAGTATCCAACTATCGCATGACTATGGGGATACTGCAACAGTCATAAGTATGAAAAATGACCATAAGCCTCTTTTCTCAGTGCCGTAGTAACTTCGAATGGCATGTGGAAGAGACTTTCATCCTGCAGTGGATAGACAATGGCTACAGTGATACACACACACACACACACACACGAGAGAGAGAGAAAGAGAGAGAGAGAGAGAGAGAGAGAGAGAGAGAGAGAGATGGGGGAGGGAGGGAGAAGTGTTCTGTGATTGGATATTGTACTACATTTGGCTTTAGGGAGGTAGTAAGCAATTGTTGACTTCTTTATTATGGTGATTACATAAATAAATGTGCTTAAATTACAATGACTTGGAAACATGTAGAACAGGGGTCCCCAACCTTTATGGCACCAGGGACCGGTTTCACGTAAAAAAAATTCTGCGGACCGGTGGGAGTCTCCGGCCCGGTTACTATCAAGCCACAGACCGGCGCTGGTCCGCGGCCTGGGAGGTTGGGGACTGGATGTAGAACAACCAGTTTATTCCTCTCTGGGTATTCCTGTAGCTGGTTACCCTTATTTGTACTATACATGCAGGCATTTTGGGTGATAACTAACATTGCACTTCAGAATTCTGCTGATTATTTTTAAAGCAATGGGTTATAATGCATAGTTCAAACTGATACATTATTATAGTGCTTTTGATATCTGAAAAAACAATTTAACTCTGTAAAGCTCCAATTAGGGAGGTATTTTCAGGTCACCCTTAACTATAGCTCCATATATAATCTAATTTAACTTTTTCTTTTAGTGTTGTCATAGAAACTAGGGAAGTATTTACTGTAGACTTGATTGTTTAATACGTATAGGCACTTTTAAAATATTTCCAGTCCAGTGGATTATTGGAAAAAAGTAATGTAAAGACTCTTGGGATTTAATTTGCCTATCTTTGCTTGTATCATCTGCATCAGTAAGATAAATCAGCGAGAAACAAAATAGAATGGGACCAAATTGAGGGTGGTAAAAAGCTGGTCATAAGCCCCTTCTCCTAAAAAGTACAATTTAATTGACAGGATCCATCCAGGTGTTTCAGAGAAAAGAAATCACAATTCCCCCCCCCCCCCACTTTGGGAAATTCAAATGAGCAGGAACCATGGAATGTTGCTGATGGCTTCATTCTAAGAGAGTGATGGTGAAACTATAACACATATGTCAAAGGTGACATGCCGTGATGATATGCCAAGGTGATAGGGCAGCATTCACCAATACCCAACACCAGCTATTTCCCAAAGCTTGTCTCACTCTTGTGCAATTTTTGGAAGCTGCAAAGGCCACCCGAGAAAGGGTTGTGTGTTTCTGAAATGCCACTTTCTGAATGACAGTGGGCTGAAGTCAAAGCCTCTACTTCCTTTTTGTTGCTTCATTGCAACTGCAGAGTGCATTTTTTAAGGTGGTTTAGATGGGGGGAAGATTAAAAAAATGTTTATCTTTTATTTGATGTGCGTGGGGGTGCATTTGCGTGGGTGTGCATGCATGCATGCATGAGAGGAGAGGGGAGAAGCAAAGTCAAGTTAGGCATGTTTTAAATTTTTGACACACTGAACCCAAAAGTTCACCATCACTTTCCTATGCTCACCCTCCTGGTCACATGACCTGGTCCAGAACATATGAACTCAGTCTGTTCCCCCTAGCACACTCAAACATGGAAAAAAGGTGCAACTGGGATGTATTCACTCTAATTAGAACCACGCACACACAAAGATGCCACAAAGGCATGCATCCTACGTTTTCTAAGGTTGACATAGCAACTTTGGTAATATTTTCCTTGTATCCCAGAGCTGGAGCAATCTCCTGTTGTCTTAAATTTTGCTGCGTCACAGCACACCTTACCAAGAGCTTAACAACTCTCTTGCTGTCCATGCATTTGTAATACATAATGCTATAAGGCCATGATGCGGAACCAGCGGGCATGCGAGCTCAGCTCTGGCGTGCATGCACGCTCCGGCTAGCTGATTTTTGGGCTTTGTGGGCCCATCAGAAGTCAGGAAACAGGCTGTTTTCGACCTCTGGTGGGCCTCTGTGGGGTAGGGAATGCCATTTTGCCATTGTAACCCAAGTTCTACCTGTACATCATTATAATTAAGATTTGTCATGATTGGAGCATATTATAAACCCAGTGAAATAAATATATAAGCAATAGCGGTGTCCCAAATTTGCGTTCTTCAGATAGAGTCAATGAAGTAATGTTCTTGGGGTTCTGAAGTTTGTGAGTAACATGAGGTTGTGAGTTCAATCCTAGGTAGAGGCAGATGTAGGGTCTCCTGCTTGGGCAAGGGGTTGGACTAGATGACCTGCAAGATCCCTTCCAACTCTGTTATTCTGCTAAATATTAAGTTGTGAGATTTTTTTTAAAAATAATCAATTGGCCACTAGAGGGCAGCAAAGAGTAGGTAGGTTCAGTGTACTTTGGTTGCTTTCTTTAATTTCTTTTAGATTTTTAACCCACTCTTCCCCCCCCCCCCCCCCATCTAAACCTCAAGGTAACAAACATATTCCTTTATCCCCTTATTTTCCATACTACAACAATCCGAGGAGGTGAATTGGGCTGAGAGAGGGTAATCAATCCAAAATCACCCAGCTGGTTTTTCATGCCTAAAGTGGGACTATAGTCACAGTTTCTTGGCTTCTAAGCCTGGAGTCTTAACCAATGCACCAAACCGATTCTCACCAGAATTTCATGTTATGCATTCGAAATGTAATGCCTGGATAATGTTATTGAAGAGATTGAGTTTAAGAAAATATTTTATTGCAAAGATAGTTCTACCTTTCAAAATACTGCAGAGGTGGTATTCAGCCGATTCTGGTGAACTGGTAGCGGCAGCTGCAGGAGACTCTGCCTATCCGCCCCAATGGAATGCGTGAACACTGTGCATGCTCAGAAGGCAGTGCGCATGCGCAGACATGGCACGGGCAATCACATTTGTGAACTGGTAGGGAAGGTAAGTGAATCCCACTGCTGAGTAGCTGCATAAACTGGGATTCTGACCTCTTTTGTAACCAGAGCTTGCTGAATGCAGAAGAGGTCCACCTTCAACATGTGTAGGAAGCCCTCTACCCACCCTGCAGCTTAGCCCATATAGAACTGGTGTCCAAGATAAGGAATGATAGGTGTGTGCTGACCATTTATCACAGTGGTTCTCAACCTTCCCAATGCTATGACCCTTTAATATAGTTCCTCATGTTGTGGTGACCCCCAATCATAAAAATGGTGCCTCGGTTCCTAAGACCATCGAAAATATGTGTTTTCCGATGGTCTTAGGCAACCCCTGTGAAAGGATCGTTCGATCCCCCAAATGGGTCCCGACCCACAGGTTGAGAACCATTGATTTATCAAGTGCTTTGGTTTGCACTATATACCAATTAAGGCAGCAGCTTCTTTCAAGTCAGTCAAGAAATCTACTCATAGAATAAGAAAAATAAACACGAAGAAAGTGTCTGTGAAAGCTAAAATTCTGGTGTCCATCACAGTCAAAACAGAACTGTAGAAAAGGCTCCTAGCCTAGTAAGTGAACAGGAAATGGTGTTTCCAGAAGAAATGTGATAGACCAGCCGAAATCAATTGGCAAAACAAATCATTGACACCAACTATGTCTTCAAGTAACCTCTTCCAGGCATGCTAGGATGACCACATGAAATGACTTGTGATAATAACATTCAAAACATTTCTTCCATACCAGTATACCCAAACTCATTTTTGGGCTACCTTAGCAGCAAGCTGTTAGGGGATATTAGTGACAATGTGAAGACGTGTCTTCAGGAAATGGAAGTGGGCCATTACACTCATACGCACAAACAGAGAGGCAACACATATATACTTCCCTAGATTAGATTCTTTGATGTTCAGAGTCCAAAAATTACAGCCAATACAGGACAAGTTTGTGGTTAAGGTGCTGGGTTAGGAACCAGAAAAGTACAGGAAATCCTTGTGTTATAACCACAACTGGGTCTAACATTTATGTTGCTAAGCAAAACATTTGTTGTTATTTTATGACCTTTCTTGCTACAGTTGTTAAATGAATCATTGCAGTTGTTAAGTTACTAACATGGTTGTTAAGTGAATCTGGCTTCCCTGCTTGACTTTGCTTGTCAGAAGGTCGCAAAAGCTGATTCCATAACCTCTGGACACTGCAACCATCATAAATGTGAACCAGTTGCCAAGCAACTGAATTTTGATCCCATAAGGATGCTGCAATGGTCGTAAGTGTGAAAAAATGGTCCAATGAAATGGTTTTCAGTGCCATTGTAATTTTGAACGGTCACTAAACAAATTATTGTAAGACAAGAACCATGTGTCCTTAGGAAAGATGACTCTGGGGCAGGATGGTTGTTGTGGGGATCTTGTATATAGTTTTGAGTTGTGCAAAATAAAGGATGGATATAAATACAATAGCAACAGCAATAACAACAGCAACATCTATACCACAACCTAATTTCTCCCCGTAGAAAAGAAACATACAGCTTTGTGATACAGATGAAACTGAAGAAATGTCCTCTGGGTACTGAAGATAAAAGGGTTAAAAAGAATTTCTGAAGCTTGTTTAAAGCAGCTTTGGAGCAATGTACAATACTTACTTTTTCCAGAGCTATCATTTAAAGAGAATGATTATATTTATGCTCTCTATATTGCGCATACACAAACGCACACTGCCATCCATTCAAATGGTTTTACATATGCATTTTCAACTCAGCACAATTATGCTTGACAAATGCTTCAAATTTATTATATTTATTTGATAAACATAAATATTTAAGCAAAACTCACAGATAAAACTCATTTTTATTGTAATAATGAAACAGATTTATAAACTCATGTTCCATCCCGGGATATTTTTATTTGGTTATGTATCTTTATGTAATCATTGATTCAAGAAGAAGCTTTCAATTTATACATAGTTCACATTTTTAAATTTTGGCACATAATAGTGTTTGCATTGTGTTGAACTGCTAGAGTTGTTTAGCCGTTACATAATACTGGCATTGAAACTATGTGTTTCCGTTACGCGTTATCCACATATTTTTAAAGCATTTGAAAATAATTTATGTTTGATATGTATGATAAACATGTTACAATTAGCCGAAGTCCATGTATACGTGTTTACTATATCATTTCAAAATATATTATTGCTTGTAAAAAGTATGTGGTTGGCCCTTGATGGAAATATAAATCTGTTTCGAATTACTTGATGCAGATTTTTGAGACGGGCAAACAGTTATAAAGGTAAGCATGCTAGATTTGTATAGTTTGTTTGTTTATTTTGTTTAAGTATTTTTTTCAAAAGTAGTAGTTAGACAATATTTAAATAGAGTTGCAATCAGTACAGTTCAAAATATGTAAATATTCTTATGTTTACTAGATTATTCCCTTTGTTGATGAAAAATGTGAACGATGGCAAACATCCAACTGCAATATTTTTATAATATGTACAATAAAGAATATATTTCTTTATTGCATTCTTATTTTTCAACATTCATTTCTTTCAGGGCTAGATTCACGGTATGCACCAAAATCACAGTCCTGTGCAGGTTTTGACTTGGATTGAGATTTCAATAATTTCACTAAAATAATTTGGATTTGTTTTATGTTATGGTCTATCTTTCAAAAATAAATTGCAAAAGTTAAATTTCAATGCAAAAATTACCTTACATCTATTTTAAAGTGCACATCAGCTATGAGGATTGGATGATAGCAGATTATTTTTATAGTATGTCATTTTATGTTCATAACTGGATACTCTAAGATTGACTTCAAGCCCAATCATGTAGTCTTTCCACTGATATGAAGCTGTAATGATAATTGTAGTCAGAGCTCTTAATCAAAGATAACAAAATCTTGCAAAATCATGTTACTCTGCATGGCTGGATGGTATCATTGTTCTATGCTGACATATGGTTAGAATTCTCAGGTACATTCTATCCATTACCTAAGAAGAATAAAATTACTTTCAGTCAATCACTGGCTATGACTGTTTTGCTAAGAATATATGCCTTATATTCTGCCACATATTTTCTGATTTAAAAAATATAGTCTATAACAGTATAGGCAAACAAGTTTGGGGGAGAGGTTAATGTCTTCACTAGCATACTGTCAACAAAACTCATTAAGAGAGAAATTTTAAGAGTTTGAAGCCAAAATAACTTTAGATGTTGATCTTCTAAAGCAGCTTTAGAAAATGTGTAAATCCTACACACTATTTTATTACTATCTCTAATCTGTTTTGAAATCTTTTGGCAAAACCAGCAACAAAAATAAGTATTATTTATTATAAATATTATTATTGTAATCCAATAAATTGCCATTGTCTCTGGAGTAAGTGATCAGCTAAGAGTAGTCATGTAGCAAAATGCTAAAACTTGATAAAGACACGGGGATTGCCTGTGTAAA
The DNA here is from genome assembly GCA_039707465.1 of Rhabdophis nuchalis. Classification (NCBI taxonomy): domain Eukaryota; kingdom Metazoa; phylum Chordata; class Lepidosauria; order Squamata; family Natricidae; genus Rhabdophis; species Rhabdophis nuchalis. Next base: position 76,660,363 of record CM077645.1, read on the forward strand.
TAATACAACATTTTTCAAATACCAATGCTGTCCTTCCTCAGACCAAACTAGTTAAGATGTGCGATAATCACATGAAGCCAAGATTCAATGATTTAAGCTCAGCTAGGTGGCAGCATCTATCCAGAATAGGGACAATTGAACCCAGTGAGTCCTTGGGTGAGAGAACTGTGTAAAATCCGAGAGCTTTAATCAAGAGTGAGAAGCCAAAAATGCATTATAGGAGAAGGCAAAGCAAAAATAATTCCTAATCAAAGAGAATATTTGTTGCTCAGGGTTGGAATGAGAGGTCCTTGGTGCTCTCCGGGCTTGGTTTTTTTCTTGCAGACGTTTCATCTAAACACAAGTAGTTGGTAAGTGCTTATATATGCAAAAGTCAATGATGATCATTCCCCCAGTTTGGAATCCTGAACATGGACAGTAAAGTTTGGGAAGCAGATAAGGGAGAAAAGAATCACAATGTCAACTCCCAGCATTATCATGGGAGACATGGAGGGGGAGTGCATTCCACGCATACTGTCGGCTGGAGTCTGATCTCAGATTACTGCAGCTAGCTTGGGAGGGTGAATCTTATACGAGAATGTGATCTATGACACAGACTGAGGGGAGGGAAGGAACAGGCGTAAAAGTTAGCAATAAATCAAACAAAACATAAGGCTTGATTGCAAACAGATCTTGCCTAATGGTGCTCCTTATAAATGACTAGTTTTGTATTGAAAACTTGACTTTGTACTTAGGAATCAGTTAGGGCGTTTTTAGGAAATCTGACACACAACCTGTTTTGTGAACTACTGAATTCAAAGGTTTTGCCTCGTGGATTTATCTGAAACACATTTTAGGTAATATCTGAAGTAGGTAAGCTAGCATTTTTAGAAATGCATGCGATAAGACCTAATCCAATAAGATGATATCAACAAAGTCAGTAACATATTGAATTATTAATCATATGTTGGGCTGAATAAGAATGTTTTGATTTGTCATCTAATGAAAGAAAATCATGAATTAAATCTGCATTTTTGGTAGCATTTCTGATAATATGTATGAGTATTCAAAAATATAAGCTGCCTTTTTCCTTCATTCTGTTTTAAAGTAAGTATATAATCGTCTCCCTATTTGGCTTTTGAAGAAAATCATTCCAGGGATGAATGGATACGGTAGATAGATAGCAATAGCACTTACATAATGCTTCACAGTGCTTTTACAGCCCTCTCTAAGCGGTTTAGAGAGTCAGCATCTTGACCCCAACAATCTGAGTCCTCATTTTATCAACTTGGGAAGGATGGAAGGCTGAGTCAACTTTAAACCTGGTGAGCTTCGAACTGTCAAATTGCAGGCAGCCGGTAGTCAGTAAAAGTACCCTGCAGTACTGTATTCTAACCACTGTGCCACCTTGGTAGATAGATAGATAGATAGGTAGGTAGGTAGATAGATAGATAGATAGATAGATAGATAGATAGATAGATAGATAGATAGATAGATAGATAGATAGATAGATAGATAGATAGATAGATAGATAGATAGATAGATAGATAGATAGATAGATAATTTAAATATTCTGCTACCCATCTGGGAGCTTCTTAATTTTTGCTCCAACGTACTGCATCTGATGATTCAGCAGACTCACCCAAGATTTTGTGTTATTTTTTCTTCTGTAGAAATAGTAGAGAATGGAGCAGAGATGGAGTAGAATGCAGCTGTAGGATATTTTTTGGGTAACAGCTAATTGACAATTTCTCTGCCAAGTGATAACAGCGTATCTTTCAGGCCATGCTGTGTTTCTGGCTGACTGAAATAGTGATTGTCTGAAAATTAAGACAATCAAGTGAAGGCTACATTCTGCCTTTCCTTTGATAATGATGGGTAGCACTTAACTTAGAAGATTACATTTCTAATTAAAAGCTGCATTTTTAGCTGACCAAAGGCTTTATGTTGAAGCTCAGTACATATGACAATTTAAATCTATACATACACAAAAGTAAATGTTCTTGAGTTGATGTGGCTCGTGCATAGGATTGCACCAATATCCAATCAATTTAATTATAATAACTCATTACTGCAGGAGTTTGCTTTTGAATAATGTATTACAGGTAGTCCTCGACTACAATTGACCCCAACATTTCCATTGTTAAGTGAGATATTTGTTAAGTGAGTTTTGCCTCATTTTACGACCTTTCTTGCCCAGTTGTTAAGTGAATCACCACAGTTGATAAGTTAGTTGTTAAGTGAATTTAGCTTCCCCAATGATTTTGCTTGTAAGAAGGTCGCAAAAGGTGATCACAAGACCTTGGGACAGAGCAACAGTCATAAATATGAACCTGTTGCCAAGCATCTGAATTTTGATCACATGATCATGGGGATGCTACAAAGGTCGTAAGTGTGAAAAACGGTCATAGATCACTTTTTTCCATTTTTGAATGGTCATTAAATGAACTATTGTAAGTCAAGGGAGTGGTGGTGGGAGATAATATAATTTATTTTCCTGTTCTCCCAGAATCCTCTGGTTTTGCAATAGGCAGTTATGACAATTTTTTTCCGTTGGGAAATGAAAAAGTCAGTGAACTCCATGAGTTTCAACTAGCTTTTGTACTATTCTTTATTATATTGCTTCCTTTTATTAGTGATATTTAAATGACCATCAGAATGCAAATAATCACTGCAAGTATCTTATTGCAAAACAAAAAAGAAACAGCTTTGCAGAGCAAGGCTGAAATAGTCTGCTTAATTAGTTATATATAGTTGCACTGATTAAAATGTATTATTCTAAAGGAAAATACTTTACCCCAGATTAGTCATTTAAAAGAGATTGAATTGAATGCCTGCATTTGGCAATGGGCAATGCTGTAGGCTACAGTTCAACATCATAATGGTTTTCCTGAATTAATTTCCACTGTACATTATTGAACAATTTCTGTCATGCCAGATACTGAGTTTAAGCAAGACTGCAGTTATGCAGGGATTTTTATTAGCACATGAAAAAGGAAGCATCACCTCTTACAACTACAAATGTTAAAGACAGATTTAGTCTTGCTGTAATTGCTCAAGAGATGTGCTGGAAAATCTTTTGATGTTCAAGTTTGGCTCTGCATAGCTTTTTCTCGTTGATATCTATCTATCTATCTATCTATCTATCTATCTATCTATCTATCTATCTATCTATCTATCTATCTATCTATCTATCTATCTATCTATCTATCTATCTATCTATCTATCTATCTATCTATCTATCTATCTATCTATCCATCCATCCATCCATCCATCCATCCATCCATCCATCCATCCATCCTTTAAATCCTACTTCTTAAAGATGGACAATTGGATCCCAAAACTGGAGATAATAGAGGAAGTCACTTCCTATGAGCAGTTAAACAAAACAGCAGCTCAGTGGCAATGATGATGACTAGAAGCAAATGACATAGAAGATGTTCTGCATACTGGAAATTGGAGACACCTTTCATGCTTTCTAGGAAAAAGCAAACTCTGTGTCAGTCTTTTGAAGTAGGCAAGATTGAGATGTAGAAGTAGCAGGGTGTTCAAGACTGTCATTTCTTCTTATAGGTTAAACTAATAGAATCCTGTAAGCCTGTCAGACGGTATTGCTCTGAATTTATTTCTCAAACATTCTACTTTCTCAGGGCTGAGTTGTCTTTTCTCTACTCTTAATAGTTTTTGTACTCTTCCCACTTTGTAAGGTCAAATCTACTTTCCTTCATACTCTGCATTTCAAGGGAACAAAAAGAGAAGACTGTAAAAGAGAAACAAGGCCATTTACAGCAAAGAGTCAGAGAACATATACAGTGCCTGGATCCTGCAAAAACCCTATTGTTCAGCTATTAGGAGCTGAAACAGATGCTAAGGGAATTTATTTGCTTGTGAAATGATGGACTGTCTTTAGCTCAAAAATATACATGAGAATTTCCAAAACTTACAAAGTCCATTAACAAATATCATTTTCTAGTAATCCACACAGGGATATATGATATTGCAAAGAACAGCTACTTTATCACAATGTGCAATGAAAATCTAGGAAGGAAACTCAAGCACAATTGCAAATAATTCCAAAAGCAATGGAAAAACCATGGAAAAAGCCAGCATGGATTATAGTACACAAAAAGTATTAGCAAAAATCAGAAAATGAAAAAAATATACAGAGGGGATAATGTGTCAATTTATTTATAACTGCTGCAAAGAAGTTTGGAAGCAGTTTTTTTTGTTTTTTGTTCTTGTTCCTTTCTCTTTTATTTCTTATTTACTTAACGTGTCTTTTCCTTCTTCAGAAGTATTTTTACTCAGTGAAGACATTGAATAAGATTAATAAAAAGGATACAGATGGAAAAATAATCTGTGGATAAGATAATGGCTGTGGGAAAGAGCACAGGGCCTTTTACTGCTCCTGGAACTGTAAACAGTTATTTAAAATCCTGGTAGTGATACAGGCTCTGCAGTTGCTGAATGGGTGGCTGTGGGGGAACCCAGCTCAGTGATGCAGCCAATACACTGAAAACAATCCAAGAACCAAAGAAGATGTCAGAGACCGATCTGGACCTGGAGATCAGCTGTGCATCTGCAGCGACAGCAATGAGCAGTGATGTGTGTTTGCCTGGAGATGCTGCCAATCAGCTGCTAGGCCCTAAGCTGCTGGCTGGTGGCACCGAGTGCTTGTTCAGTTGTGGAAAAGGCATCTGCTATTGACTGCTGAGTGTTGGCAATGGCAGTGAGCCATCACTGGCCTCAGATGCTGGATTGCTAAGGGGGGGGGGGGGAAGGTACTAAGAAATAGAAGCCACAGGAACAGGGTCAGACTGGCAGCTGTGTTGAAGGTTAGCCCAAGTCCTGCAGCTTCTATGGAATCCATAAGCAGTGGCCATCTTAATCTCCCACATGGGATGTCCCTGGGATTGCAAGGAAGTGATTGATGGGTTGTCTGTTCCAGTGGCTGGTGGGGCCTCTTACATTGTGTCTGTCTGCAGCATCAGAGGAGTATAGGACTGAGAAGACTAGAACTTTTGATATGTGGCTTAGAAAAATTGTAATGGAAGTTCTTTCCAGACTTGGGGCACCTGAAGCTTATTCCCTTGCTGTGAGAGTATGGTGTTCTCCTTAGATCACCCAAGCCCATAATTAGTATGGAGGGGGCTATATGAATGCCCCAATAATTCAGGGTGTATGTTGTGATATATACGGTGATGAAAAACTGGCATGATCAGATTATCACTGATTGCAGAAGCAGATGTGGGTTCCCAACCTGGGGGTGTTTGAGACAATGTTCCAGAGGGTGCAAAAACGGGTTTAGAAATTTCAAAATTATAATGTATATGTATATGCATATAATATTTTTAAGGGGTGCGAGAATATATCAGAAGCGTTCTAGTGGTGCAGAATGTAAAAAAGGTGGGGAACCCCTGGGATAAAGGAGTTTGACAAGCTAGCTGGTCAGGGAGTGGCAGTTTAATATTTGAGAATTGAATAGGATATTTGACCCTGGGGAGAGATTACATGGTTTTGACAAGTTGGTTTGATGCAGGGAACGGGCATCTTCCAGCTTCTGGGTTTAATTATGGTGTCTAAGATTATTGGTGGCCCTGGGTTTAGGCTGCTGCTGATTACTGCCAAGCTAGTTTGTAATAGGTTGTTACCATGGATGAAAGAGCTGGCTTACTGAGCATTACTGAGATCTTGATAAGCCCTAAGGGAGGGGCCTTTTCTCAGCAATGTGCCCACTTGTGGGAGAACCTGGTGCTGAGTTACAAGAAGGAGAAATAAAGAGAAATAGCAGCCTTGAATCGTTGCTAGGCAGGAAGCTGCACAGAAAGGATCCTCCCTTGTGCCTTTTGTAATGTTGTCACCATGGAATAACATACCCCCCCCCCCCCCAACCAGATGATTTGATCTTGCTTGCTTTCTGAAAAGCTCTAAAGATCTGGCTGTCCCGCAGGTACTGAGTCAGGAGACTTTGTAAACCCACCTTGAATCTACCACTGAGCCTCTGGTGCAGTGTCTTTTATTATATTCTAGTTTTTGTTCCTTTAAATTGTCTGTACAGCCCTGACTCACACGTCAAGCGGGCAGCTATCTAAACAAAATGCATAAATAAGTAAACAAAACAACTGCTGATATTCTGTATGAAGATGACAACATGGTGATAGAAAAGGCAGAACAGCCTTGACTCAGTCTTGTAGAAGAAGAGCTTCCATGTTGTTCTAGGTCAACTGTGAAGAGAATGGGCAGGGTTGAACTTTAAGATTTATACAAACAAACAGAACAAACAAACCTTATATCTACATCTGCTATTAGCACGGCAGCTTTCATTATTTGAAACAGAAAGGAACATGTACAAAGAAAGGAGGAAAAAAAACCTAAGCAATATAATCTACTAAGTAATAATATATTAACTAACTTAGTTATTTACTGGTACCTTTTTTCCATAAAATATGTATTCTCATATTTCATACTTCATACTGGACACAAATTCTTGGTGTGTCCAATCAGACTTGGCCATTAAAGAATATTCTATTCTACAGGTGAAACTAAAAAAATTAGAATATTGTGCAAAAGTTCATTTATTTCTATAATGCAACTTAAAAGGTGAAAATAATATATGAGATAAAACTCATTGCATGCAAAGCAAGATAGTTCAAGATGGAAGACCAGGATGCTTCAATAGCAGCCTTTAGCTCTTCTGCATTGTTGGGTCTCATGTCTCTCATCATTCTCTTGGCAATGCCCCATAAATTCTCTATGGGGTTCAGGTCAGGCGAGTTTGCTGGCCAATCAAGCACAGTAATCCCACAGTCATTGAACCAGGTTTTGGTGCTTTGGGCAGTGTGGGTAGCTGGAAATGAAGTCAGCATCCCCATAAAGCTTGTCTGCAGAAGGAAGCATGAAATGCTCCAAAATTTCCTGCATTGACCCTGGACTTAATGAAGCACAGTGGACCAACACCAGCAGATGACATGACTCCCCAAATCAACACAGACTGTGGAAACTTCACACTGGACTTCAAGCATCTTGCAGTGTGTGCCTCTCCATTCTTCCTCCATACTCTGGGTCCTTGGTTTCCAAATGATATGCAAAAGTTGCTCTCATCAGAAAAGAGGACTTTGGACCACTGAGCAACAGGACTTTGGACCACTGTGCTTCATTAACACCAGGGGCAACGCAGCTGTCTACCAGGAGATTTTGGAGCACTTCATCCTGGTCTTCCATAACACCTCAGGAGTGCCACAGGCTGATAGCTTCCATGCCATGCCACATTGAGGCAGTAATTGCTGCAAAAGGGGCCCAAACCAAGTACTAAGTACATATGCATGCTTATACTTTTCAGGGTTCCAATATTATTCTATGTACAGTCCTTGTTTTATTGATTGCATGTAATATTCTAATTTTCTGAGATTATGGATTTGGGGTTTTCATGAGCTGTACGCCATAATCATCACAATTATGACAAATCATGGCTTGAACTATCTTGCTTTGCATGTAATGAGTCTTATCTCATATATTATTTTCACCTTTTAAGTTGCATTACTGAAATAAATGAACTTTTGCACGATATTCTAATTTTTTGAGTTACACCTGTATATCCTTTGTCTTAATCCACAAATGATAGCATTAATAGCCATGGATCACTTTACCCTTATTTTAGTATAAAGCAAGATATTAATCAGTTCATTGATCAGCCAGGATTATTTTAACTAACTTTACATTTACAAGACCAGATGAGCTCTATCCCAGAGTAGGTAACAATACCAATACAACAATGAAGAAGATGATGATGATGAATTGACTGATTGTTTACCCATTGTGCCTGACTAATCTTGGAGACTTGAATGAAGCATCAGACAATTAGAGGAGGACATATATAGTATCTATTTTCAAAAAGGGGAAGTGAATAGTTCAGGGAATTACAACCAATCAATCTAACTGTGATTGCTGGGAAAATTCTACAGAAGGCCATAAAGAGATTAATTTGTAAGAATGAAGTATGTGATAATTACTTGAAGTCATAATGGATTTGTCAAAAATATTTTTCCAGGCTACTTTATCTTATTTTTGGACTGTTAATATTCTTTGCCAATTACGGGTGTGCTGTAGATTGGATATATTTTGATTTTAGCAAAATGTTTGATAAAATGCCCTATTTTATGCTGATTAGCTGGCTAGCATGACTCAAAACTCATTCTCAAGTACTCATGCATGATTATTCATCAAACTGGAATGAGGCATTGTGTGGGGTGCCACAAAGTTCAGCCTTTAATCTCATACAAACCTACAGCTTCTTACAGAATGTAGCTGTGCTGTGTTTAGCCAGTAAGTTGAGCTCTAGAGACTGTAAGGATTAAATATTCTAGTGTATTACTCAGAAGAAAGGAGAGGTCACAATGAAATCACAAAAACTGCACTTGGGATTGTTCATCCTTACAAGATCATGGCTGGAACAAAAAAAGAATAAAATTTACACTTTATTTAAAGTCACAACTGAAAATATCATTGAATGTTGATAAAGATACTATGTATCTACCAGAGTCATTTTAACCAAAGAATATTTTTTCATAAATTCCTAGGAGAGTTGTTCTAAGAATCCAAACTAATAGGCACTGGTTCACAGAGACAATATTTAATCTAAAAGAAAATGTGGCATAAAATATGTTTGATTTTTTTACCTTCATATTAGTAAAATATTTGTATTATTTTAGTTTGGATTCTCATGCAAAATGACTGAAGGATATGTACTTATCACACAGATACTCATAAGTTGCAATGCAGTATCCTGCAAGATATTGATCTTCAATAAGCAAGGAACTTTCAGGACCTTGGATAGCTCAGAACAAAGCTTAACTGTGATACAGATAGTCCTTGACTCACGACCACAAGTGAGGCTGGCGATTTTGTTCTAACGGAGACGTTTATTAACTGTGTTTTGTTCCATTTTAAGACCTTTCTCCTTCTCCCAGTTATTAAGTGAATCACTGCAGTTGTTAAATTAGTAACATGGTTGTTAAGTGAATCTGGTTTTCCTGTTGACTTTGCTTATCAGAAGGTCGCAAAAGGGGATCACATGCCCCGGGGACACTGCAGTGTTCATAAGTGTGAGTCAGTTCCCAAGTATCTGAATTTTGATCATGTGACCATAGGAATTCTGCAACGGTCTTAAGTGAAAAACTGTCATAAGTCACTTTTTTCAGTGCTGTTGTAATTTTGGACAGTCACTAAATGAACTGTTGTAAGTGAAGGACTGCCTGCACATCCTTTTTTCATAGTACTATTGTCTGCCGAGAGCCAGCTGAAGCTGTCATAGGAGTCCTCCTCCTTCTGAATGTGGACGTTGATTCTTAAAAGAACCATGTCTATTTCTTCAATGTTAGTGGGGGAAATGTTGGGAATCTCATAATTATGAATCTCATAATTATGAATCTCAGTCCAGAGTTAAGAATCCTGTTAGGGATAATATGCTGGGAGTGGCACTGAGTGCTCATTTCAAAGTTGAATGGATTTTGCATCAGAGTCTCAAGAGAAATGACGACAAGTTCCCAAAGAAAGAAATGTTTTATTTTCATAGAATGACCTATAAAGTAAACTAGATTGGGAGGGGGGGGGGAGGATAGCTACCAAGAGCAGCTGGATAGTGATTGGCATATAAGTTAAATATTTTTTTAAAGTAAAATGTCTAGAAGGCTTTTAATTTTTATTGTATATCCCAAAAGCACTAATTTTTGTTAAACTATATGGATTATTTTTATGTATTACTGTAGTCTGATAGAAATGAATAGAATAAATCTTTATTACGGTCAAAGACCAGCAATACACGTTACATTTCATCATATATTAAAAAGTACTAACTTTAAGATATAATTTTAAAAATGTCAGCATTATAAGTGGAAAGTAGCATACATGTTCTCACTTTGTTCAGGTCATTTGCTGGTTTACCTAGGTGCAAAAGCGTTAAGTATGTATATAAAAACCATGGTCCAGAAATTGTTAGAGATATGTCCAAATGATTGGTACAAGATCACAACTATCCTTCTATAACCAATTTTTTTCTTATGGACATTGCGGAAGCACAGAATTTTGCCACTGCATGCGTAGTAGCGGGGTTCGTGTCCTGGAGGAGGAGGTCCAGATAAAAATTGTCTGCCCTCCCTGGTAATCTCTCTAATAAGGAGAGAATATATGCAGACCTGCAAGCTCTGTATAGCTCACAGTGTAGTAGAACGTGTGAGATATCTTCCACTTCTCTTTTCCCACATATACAAACCCGTTCTGCTATAGGTGTTCTCTTATACCTGCCCTGGAGAAGTGCTGAAGGTAGAATGTTAAATCTGGCTCTGAAGAAAGCTATTCTTTGTTTTGGGAAGATGAGGTCATTTAAATATCTTGCTGATTCCCACACACCCTATTTGATTCTGTTCCTACTGTGGAAAGGCAATCTATTTAGTTCTTCTTGGAACTCCATGTCCTTCATTCTATTAGTTACTACTTGCTTCGCTTGATCAAAGTCCAGGGACTCTGGTTTCTCTTCAGATCGTATAAATCTTTCGCCTGATAGAAATGAAGATCACTGATTACAGTTTTTAATAAACCTACTTTAGTGGTCTGTCAAATCCAATCTGGTTAGCAGATTTTAAGATATAATTTTAGTTACTTAGATTGTATTACAAAAGAATGGGCAAAGTTGATTGAAACTCATGGAATTCAGTGGGAATTAAACAGAAAAAAATGCAGATATATTTTGAACTTATAGTTATAGTTTGTTAAATTTGTATACCGCCCTTCTCCCTTGCGGGACTCAGGGCGGTGAACAGGCATCAATAAAAAACTACAAAGAGCATCAATATATAAAATATATAAAATACTTTAAAATGACATTAAATTTGGGGCCTGTTCTAAAATCTTGATATCTTAGTTTGAGAATTGTGATCATTTGAACCCCTATGTTTTTATAAGAATGGCCCTAATTTGTTTAATTGTAAGAGGTGGCAGGTTTCACAATATATCTATTTTGGATGTTGCATTTACTGGACTTCAGGAGGAATGGGGGGGAGGGGGGGGGAATAAGTATACTGTTGGTTGTTATTTGTATGCCTGAAGTTTCCAGGAGAGTAATAGAGCTATTCACAAGTAGCCTTGATGTAATGACACTATTACCCAATATCAAGTATTGGCTGTCTAGGACACATTGCAAATGAATCTGTATACAACTTTTCATCATTATGTGAGTTTAAGATAGGTTTTTTTTAAAAAACCATTTTATTTCTTTGCAGGGAGCTTATCTTATCCAGTATTGATATTGATGCAACTGGAATGTGGGAATGCGTGGTTAGCAACTCCTATGGAAGCATTTCTAAGCAGGTGGAAATTGTTGTACTAGAAACAGCTGCACCTTATTGTCCTGCTGAGAGAGTAATTAACAATAAAGGAGATTTCAGGTAAGGTTTTCTTTTTTAAAAATTATTTCAGTCATCAAATTATGATATTTTTCTTTCTTTTTTTCTTATGGAAACTCTATAGATTGCTTTTCCTGAACAGAAAGTTCTTCAGGTTGAGCAGTTGGATTAATAACTAGCCAAGTAAAATCAGATGATACCACATTGGTTTCTCAGGTCGTATTAGTTTTGGAAGCTTTATTTAAAGCTACGAATAGCAGGTATATAGTGGAGCAAACAAAAAATAATAGTTTCCCTGCAACTGCACATCAAAATAAACTGGTTGGTTGATTGCTAGTTTAATCTGTGTAAACCCAGGCTTGGACTTTTCAAACCATGGCTTGTTGTGAGTTATTCAACTGCAGTTTATTTAAAAGTGAAATCAACTTTGGCTCATTGTAGTGTATCAGTCCAGCTGATGTATTATTCCAAAAGACAAAATGGCTAGTTAGTAAGCATTTTTCTATATAAATTAAGCATGAAACCACTGGGAATTCTGAAGGAGACTTCAAGATACCTTTTCACCCTATATTCTTTGACCCTTGGTAAAGAAAATATTTCTCTCAAAATAACATTATCGTGAATCTGTTAAAATCTGCCTTTATTTTTAGACACACTTTATTAGACCCATGCCTTCAATTTTGTTTCAGAACTATTTTAAGAAGGTTACAGTATATTCTTACCTGGTTCGGTGCCTTAGGAACAGATTTGGTTGGCTAATATGTACAGTTTCCCCCCAAAATATGAAGCACATACATCACACAACTTTCTGCAACTGAAAGGATTAGTTGTATGCAAGAAATATTGGTTTGAGTATTTTAAATAACAGCTTCACAACCATGTAGATAATCACTTATGAATCTGAAATTTTTTTTGAAAAAACAATATGACATAATTTGTAGTGCTTTGCTGTATATAAAACCCAACAATTATAATCAGGACTTTTGAGTGGGCTTGAATTAGTTCTTTTTGAAGCCAGGCCAGTTTTAAGGGCTATTGAGATATTCATGGAACACAATTTTGAGCTTCATGAAGCAGAGATTTTTGGAATATCTACTTATCAAATTTAATAGCTGCTGATACCAATATTAGACATATAAGTCTGTTATTCAGCATCACTTATAGGCTTAGAGATGGAAGAAGGATATTTCATGAACAGAGTTGGAAGCATACTGACAAACAAAACAACATGGACATCATCAGAGATGGCCAATGAAAATTTCTAGTTTGGGGAGAAGCAGGAGGAATATTCTTAGAAGTGGAGGAGGGAGCCAAACACTCCAGAATGTATATAGAGCAAAATCAATTTTATTAAGAGCAGAAAATGTTGCTCTCCTAGTAGAGGAAAAAAAAACCTCTTTTTAAAATGCCTGAATAGTGGTTATAACTCAAGGAGTTGGAAATTGCTTTATTTGTGACTGGTAACAATAAAAAGAGAGCGGTGACTAGAGAGAAAGGAATGTGGCCTGGAATCAACACTAAAAGCTTTTGTTTCTCTGTTTGCTGAATATGCTAACTCTTAAATTCTGAATATTCCTCAAAGATCATCTTGCTCACAACAGTCTCCAACATAGGCCTACAATCCCAAAATTAAATTTGAAAAATGACTTATACCTTGTTAGATATTCTTTAGATTGCATGATTTTGTGATATTTAAGGACAGTATTTTAGTGTACTCATATGACATTGAGAGTGTGATTGCAAACATTTAATGCGACTTGACAGTTTCATGAGTTTTCCATTACTTAAAATTTATTTCTATTTTTTGACCTCAGATGTTCTAATATTACATGATGATATTTGAAAAGACTGTTAAGCCCTAGAACATCTGGGCCTTAAGTTGTGCAGATATATAATTCAACTTACAATAGTTCACTTAATGATCGTTCAAAGTTACAGTTGCACTGAAAAAGTGACATGGCCATTTTTCACACTTACGACCATTGCAGAATCCCCATGACCACCTGATCAAAATTCAGATGTTTGGCAATTGATTGATATTTATGACAATTGCAGTGGCTTGTGGCCATGTGATCAGCTTCTGCAACTTCCTGACAAGCAAAGTCAATGGGGAAATCAGATTCACTTAACAACTGTGTTATTAACTTAAGAGCTGCAGTGATTCACTTAATAACTGTGACAAAGAAGGTTGTAAAATGAGGCAAAATTCACTTAACAAATGTGTCACTTAGCAATGGAAATTTTGGACTCAATTGAGGTTGTACCCATGATGGCGAACCTATGGCACATGTGCCACAGCTGGCATGTGGAGCCATTTCTGAGGGCACGTGAAGTGTTGCCCTATGTCAGTTCCAGAGCACATGCATGTGCTGGCCAGCTGATTTTTGGCCTTCCAGAGGATGGTGGAGGCCGTTTTCCCCTTCCCCAGGCTTCAGGAAAACCTCTGGAGCCTCTAGATGGCGAAAAATGGGCCCAACGGGCCTACCAGAGGTCCAGAGGCTTCAGTGAGGCCTACACTCATGCGCTGAGAGGAGCACAGGTTTTTTGTGCATGCGCAGGGGTAGGGCATTGCATTGTGCCCTTTTGGCACCCAAGCAGAAAAATGTTCACCATCACTGCTGTATACTATTCATGCGTCGGCAGCAGAAACATGCTTGAGCCCCCTTAAACTCCTTGGCCAAGGAATTCTGGCTGGTGGGACCCAGGAGAAGAGACTTTTCTACTATGGCTTTTGCCCTTTGGAATATCTTACCCCCTCCCCTCTCCGAGTGAGATTTGCTCCCACCCTTCTGGCCTCCCATAACAGCCCAAAGACTGGTTTCTGCTGCTTGGCTTTGGGCTCCAACTCGGGAGCATCATACTGGAGAAGTTTGATGGATTAAGAGGATATTCCCACCTACCCTCTGCACATCCCAACTCCCTCCATCTTTTAGTCATAGTTTTAATCTTTCTCTGATTGCAATGCTATTTTATTGTTTGCAGATTCATCCAGAGATGGGATATGTGCCATCAAATTTAATTAATAAAATAATAAAATAAACTTTGGGCAAGGCCCATAAAAATCTGAGAGGGCTACAGCTTGCTGATCCCTGCTCTACATTCTTCTGGGTGATTTTTTAAAAATAAATAAATCATACTGGGATACATACTAGCACATAAGAAAGCCATAAAGCTTCTTGCTTCTAAGAGTAACGTTGTTCCTGAAGGCATCTATTCTTTTTTTATTTGCTTTAGAAAACATGGCATCTTCCCCCCCACCCCCCCATTCATTTTATAAAATTAAGGACCTCTGACTAAAACTATGATTAAGGAGTAAGGAGAGTTAGATGAAAACTTTCAGGCTGTAGAATATAGTTGGTTGCAAAAGAAACCATGGCCATTAGGTTGTCCTTAGGTGGTACATTCAGTCTTTAGCAGTATTTTGCTTAGTGTTTTCATTTTCCACTTAAAAAACAAAACAAAGTAAAAATAGCCTTATTTCACCACAATACATATTACGATAAACATATGTGAAAGAACCAGATGAGGTTTTGAAGAGGAAAATCTTTGCTTTTCTTTGCAAAGTTCAAGATACAATTATCCCCAGGATCAAGCTACGTTTCTACTCAGCACTGAAAGCTGAGCAGCTCAACTTGAGGTGCTCTTTAATGAGTTAGTTTTAAAATGCACCAAAATAAGCTTATACTGACTGCAGCTTTCATTAACAACCCTTCCGCTCCATTGCTGGTAAATGTCATCTTAAATAAAATAAATAAATAAAAGTGAAATAAATGTTCAGCTAAGATGAGAGGCCTTTTGCTGTTTCATTTTCTCTAAATCAAAAAAACCGAAGGATTTACATTTGTTTCATTATTGATCATCATTCAAACATTCTGCACAAATTTATTTTAGAAATACACATCAAAAGCATGCTGAGTCCGTATATTCCTTTGGCATTTCAAAGTAATGAATTCAGAATTCTAGAGAATGTCTTTGGAGCTGAAAGTTAACATTAACACCTGAAGCGTTTTTGAAAAATTTCTCTTTTTGGATGAGCTTCCCTGCCAATAATGTATCATGAAAATGTCTTTGAGGTTTTGATATTATGGCAAATATGTTGGAAGCAATCTATTACAAGCACAAAAGAAAACTGGGGGGGAAATCACCTTGTTTTAAAAAGAAAGACGCATTAAATATAAAATGGAAAGGTTGACTCTTTTGAGCTGACAGGTCCAGGTGGTATGTGTAATTGAAATCTTGCTGCAAGGATTTGTAATGCAAGCTTCAGTGAACAAAAGCTATTATTATAAGATGATGGTTATATTTGTTTTCTTTCTCCTTTCATTGTAAGATACTTTTAAGTGAGCAAAAGATGTCTGTGTCCTGGTGTTTCCAAATCTTAACAATCATACTGGCATAATCTTAACGCATCATACTGTGCGTCTTGTGTAACATTCTTGGGTTAACGGTGCAAGCTCATTAAAGAGAGATCCTACTTGAAACTAAGGAGAAATTTCCAGACAGTAAGAACAATTAACCAATGGAAGAGCTTGCCTCCTGGAGTTGTGGGTGCTCCATTGCTGGAGGCTTTCAAGAAAAGATTGGAGATCCATTTGTCTGGGACGGTATAAGGACTGTTGCCTTAGGCAAGGGGTTGGAGTAGAACAGGTCTGTTAAACTGGGAGCCTAGGGGCTAGATGTGTCATACACAGGCCACGCCCACCACAGCTCTGCAAAGACAAAAAACACCACAATACATCATGTGAAGCGATCGAGTTTGATGCCCATGGACTAGATCTCCAAAGTCCCTTTCAGCCTTATGATTCTAAGATAATTTCTAAGCTTTCCCCAATTCAGTCATCTTCAGATAAGTGGAAATGCTTACACTCAATATGCTGGCAGTCCAGGCTACAATTATAGGGAGCTATAGTTCCAACATAACTAAAAGTAGATCTAGAATCCTAACACAATCCCTTAAATGCAGCTTGATTGGCTATTCCCTAGTTTGGAGCGACACAAAAAAAAGTTCTTATGCTGTATGGCTCAAAAATAGATTATGAAAGCAGGGAACCTCTTTCCATCTTAATGCCCCGATAGGATCAGAATGAAAAAGGGAGTCTAAGAAAAACCTTAAGTACTGCAATGCTGAAAGGTATTCCAAGAAAATAAATGTTGTACGGTCAGGTCTTACCATAGATAAATGATTTTTCAATAATTTGCAAGGATAGCCCAGTGGTGCACTAATTTCTTAGTTGATGGAATGCTACTGCATATTTGCATGGCATACATTAGGAGTAAGGCTCTATTCTGTCCTTCTTGGCATAATAGTTTTCTATACTGTATATGGAATTTTAAAGGGAGAGTAATGAGACAAAGGCACGCGGTGGCTCAGTGGCTAAGATGCTGAGCTTGTTGATCAGAAAGGTCGGCAATTTGGTCGTTCAAATCCCTAGTGCCACGTAATGGAATTACAGGCCCCAATTTAATATTATTTTATAGTATTTTATGTATCGATGTCTTTTGTATGTTTTTATTGATGCCTGTTCACTGCCCTGAGTCCCGCAATTAAATACAAATTTAATAATAAACATAAACATAAACGTGTCCCAGTTTCTGCCAACCTAGCAGTTTGAAAGCATATAAAATGCAAGTAGAAAAATAGGGACCACCTTTGGTGGGAAAGTAACAATGTCCCGTGCCCCTTCGGCATTTAGTCATGCCAACCACATGACCACAGAGATGTCTTCAGACAACCCAGGTTCTTCAGGTTTGAAACGGAGATGAGCACTGCCCCCTAGAGTCGGAAACAACTAGCACATATGTATGAGTGGAACCTTTACCTTTAATGAGACAAAAAACCATCATGGAGGCATTGTAAAATAATATCCACAATGCATGTATGAATGAAGGAATATTTGAAAACTTGATCTTACATTAATCGAAGAAAAGTCTCATATTCTAAAACAAAGCAACTAAAAAACATTCAGTATAATAGTATTGTTTTCATACTACAATTACCTATATTATTGAAGTATCAGTATTTACCAAAGCATTTTTTGAAAGATATTAACATTTAAAAATAAATAAAAAATTAACTTGAAAAGGTATATCTAATAGACACGATGTAAAAAGGATAGGAATGAAAATATTCTTTTTTTCTGTAATGTTTGAACCTTGCTTTCCAAACCTAACTTTGTACAGTACTGTTGGGAGTACTAAATCCGACTTTGTCCAGTATTGTTGGGACTAATAATGGGAATTTGGAATTTTTCAGTCTAAAAACATGAAAGGTAACATGGGCAAGGCCAGCCTATTAATGTTGAATCACTGTCTTGGGAGAAAAGAGCCAAGTTATAACCTCCCCCAGCAAAGACAAAGGAAATAAGATTTGTCAGTTTTAAGGCCAAAAAATCTAGCCCTTTAATTTATAAATATACCTATTAAAATCATTTCAAATTGAACAACCCATTATTGAATATAAAACAGGCAAGGAAATTGCTCTGTGGGTTCTAGTTCAAGACAGATGATGTATTGCATTATTTATTGTAAGCATGGGCAACCTGCAGCCTTAGGGCCTAATTTTAAAAAAATCCATTGCTAAGTACAGAAGCCTTTTGCAAGCAAACAATTCAATCCTCTAGCAAAAACAACCTTCCTCTTTCCCAGAAGCTTTTCATGTGAAGAGAAAGGGAAATGAGAACATCAAAAACATGCTCACACAGAAGGTTGCAACTGAAGGAGGAACAAGAAATGCTAGAAAGAAAATGGACACCTTTCCCTCTCCCTATATTTTTTTAACTCTGACCTTGGCCACCATTTATTTTAGCTGTTCCCATCACTGGAAGTTTCCCTAAACAAAATACCACTGTAGCTTTTGATGGGAAACAACTTGGCTGCTCCTAGTTTATGTCAACAATCTCATACATTCAGGGAAATAGGCATTATTCTGTGGGAAGTGTACTTCAGATTGGAACTTTATGTAATGTTTATGTATTACTGTAGCATTGAGGTATCTTATTTGTATTTCTTTCACAGGTGGCCTAAAACTGTGGCAGGTGTAACCGCTTACCATTCATGTTTTCAGCATTCCTTAAGATCAGCCTCCTTTCTAAATGGGGAAGAAAAGTTAAAAGCATGGCGTAATTGTAACCGTACAGGTTGGTGGGATGAAGAAAACTATTCCAAATGTCCTTATTCACAGGAAGTAACTCAAATCCTTCATGCCTTCAGTCAGGTAAACCATACTGTTGTACATAGAATTTAGTGTATGCGTAAACATTACACAGTTCTTACCAGGTTTCTGCAGAGAAAATCTTGGTTTAGGCCATCTAACAAGACTATATATCAAGAATAGATTCTAAGCTATCCAAACATATACTATAACTCTAGTTGTATTCAACTATTTTATTTTGGAATAAGAAAGCATAAATAGATTGTGACATTTATTCAAACCTAATTCTCATGGCATTATTCCTTATCTTTAATATTCATTTAAATTAAATTATTGATGCTGGATCAGTATTCATGGTGCTGATAAATGGTTCTGTCAGGGGAAAGCTACTTGACAAAAAATTATTTAAGTTAAAAGTGTTGGACATTTTAAGTATTTTAAAACACAGTGTTCTTATTAGACAATTTAAATAATTTATAATATAATGTTGTTTGCAAGTTTGAATTATACATCAATAATGTTCTTCATCTCTAGAAAATAAAACGTTAATGTTTTAAATATAGAAAAAGGAATTAAACTTTTAACCGTATTTTATCTTTTGGGATTGTTTTTTTCAGAGGCATCTAAATGCTACCAACGCACTAGAATTTTCCAATCAGCTAGCAGCTCTCACAAGAGATGCGGCCAAATTTGCAGATAAAGAGGATGTTATCTATTTAGCTTACATGTTGGAAAAACTAATTCTATACATGGAAGAAATCAAAGAAGTAAGACTCTATTTGGCTAAAATAATGATGATTTAACGTTGGATTTAATTTAATGCCCAGTAATGATTTGGGGGGAGGGGGGGGGGATCTTTTTAAAATAGTAATTCCAACTTTTTATTCAAGAGTTTTTCATAAAGTATTTTTACATTTGAACTATATAATATACAGGTAGTCTTTGGGTTATGACCATTCATTCAAACAACCATTCACAATTATATCGGCACTAAATGAGAGCGACTTCTGAGAGGTCCTTCAAGTTCCAGCAATATCAAAACCTTTGCAATCACCGAATGGCAATGTGGGTGCTCAGTGCCCAGTTCATGATTACAACATTGCAGTGAGCTGCAGTTTTGTGGTTCTAATTTCCAACATTCCCTACCAGCTTCTCACAAGGAATCCTGCCAGCAGGAAGTCAGATGTTGTGATCATGTCAGCTCAGTGGTGAAATTCAATTTTTTTTTTTACTACCGGTTCTGTGGGTGTGGCTTGGTGGGCGTGGTAGGGGAAAATCTCCATTCCCTCTCCACCCCAGCGGAAGGATACTGCAAAACTATAGGAGCCAAACTATTCTCCAAGGCACCTGGGGGCAGGACAAGAAGCAATGGGTGGAAACTAATCAAGGAGAGAAGCAACTTAGAACTAAGGAGAAATTTCCTGACAGTTAGAACAATTAACCTCTGGAACAGCTTGCCTCCAGAAGTTGTGAATGCCCCAACCCTGGAAGTCTTTAAAAAGATGTTAGATAGCCATTTGTCTGAAATGGTATAAGGCTCCTGCCCACGCAGGGGGGTTGGACTAGAAGATCTACAAGGTCCCTTCCAACTCTGCTATTGTATTGTATTGTATTGTATTCCAAAATATCTGTTCCCACCTCACTCTGGGGCTACCCAGAGGTGGTATTTGCCAGTTCTCTGAACTACTCAAAATCTCCGCTACCAGTTCTCCAGAACCTGTCAGAACCTGCTGAATTTCACCCCTGTGTGAACTCCTCCCTTAACAACCTATGCAGTTTTCATTTAAGAACAGCAAAAGGAACTGCCAGATTTGCCAGATTTCTAACATCATGTAGTGTTGCACTTTACAGCTGGGAACAGACTTTCCAGTTCTAACTGCTTTTTTAGCCTAAGGATTTACCTGTAGTTAAAGAAATTATTACTCATTATAGAGTTTTTTATGACCATATGAGTTTAGGATTAAATTTGTTTTTGCTGAGTATGTTCATTTTAAGGTTAGTCTGACATATTTTCATTGCATTTCTAAAAAGCCCAAATGTGTACCTATTCTTTCCTTCTGTCTTCTCCAACATTAGAGCCTACTCCAGAGAAAATTAAATGCTTGGTAAACCCAAATATTTTATGAATTATTCTCATTCAAAGAGGGCACTAATCTTGAGACCGCAAATATCTTTTTTGTCTTATTGGCAACGAGGTACTGAACAATATTTTCATTTAATTCTGATGAAATAGTTGAATAAAACTCTCATTGCAGTATTTTGGGCTGCTGATTTTTATACGTTGAAATACTTTTTAAAATTTGTTTTGGCTTTGTTACTTTCCTTCTACCTTTTTAGTTTGCAAAGTTGCTCTTGGAAGGAATAATTCAACAAATATACCGCTGAACGTGAAACCCTAGTGATCCAGAATTAAAACTTAAAACTTTTTTTAAATAATTTTATTTATTTATTTTTGAATAAACAGACAAACACAACACAAAACCCCACCACCACAAAATCATCTTCCGTTACATATTGTAGAAAGTGTGGCAATTGGTTACAAAAAACTTTCGTGCATCTCTTCCACAGTCATCACCTACACTTCATATCAAAGTATATATTTTAAATCAAAGATCTTTATATACCTTACTATCATACCTCAATTTTCATTTGACTATAATTGTTTTTACGTCCTTTTGCATAAAATATTCCAACATTAAAAGCACAACCACATAATGACATTTCATTGCCTATTTTTATAATGCCAATATTTTTATATTGATTACACTAGCATTTTTGCTTCAAACAAGTGAAGTTTTTATAAGTGTTCGTTCAATTTAACATTTTCCTAGACTCATGCCGTTCATTGCTCTTTTCTGAAGAGCTGAATAAAGCTTCCCGTGGTTCTAACCTTGTCAAACTCATTTGAAACCACAATTCATGCCAGTAAAATGTCTTAGGCTTTTTAATTCTCTCGGTAGCTTGATGTTAAATGGCTTGGATTTTTAAACATTTTCACAATGGTGTTTTAGATGTCAGCTAAACATAAGTAGCTAAATTAATGATCTATCTAAAAGGTTTTACTGAGAGGAAAGAGACTGTGATCAGTGTTTTCCTCCCCCTTAAGGTATATTTCCTGACTAACAATGTGACCAGCCTCAAACTTCCAGTGCTTCCCAAACCTTCTTTAAGCCACCTCAGCAGTAATAACCCCCTATTCATATTTATATATTCTGTATATTTTATGTGGCTCTTTTTAGTTGATACAGGTAGTCCTTGATAGTTCATTTAGTGACTGTTCAAAGTTACAATGGCACCGAAAAAAAGTGACTTATGACCATTTTTCACACTTATGAACATTGCAGCATCCCTATGGTCACGTGATTTACATTAGATTGCTTGACAACTGGTTCATATTTATGACTATTGTGGTGTCCTGGGATCGTGTGATCACCTTTTGTGATCTTCTGACAAACAAAGTCAATGGGGAAGCCAGACTCACTTAACAACCGTGTTACTAAATAATAATAATAATAATAATAATAATAATAATAATAATAATAATAATAATAATAATAATAATAATAATAATAATAATAATTTTAATACTTATAAACCGCTCCCTCTCCCCATGGGGACTCGGGGCGGTGCACAGGCAGAATAAAAACAGTAAAAAATATACAAACAATTCTAAAACCAAATTAAACTTAACCCGTGCTAAAATTCCCATAAAACTAAAAGCTAAAAGCTACCCAATAAAACCCCAAGACAGGGAGACTATCCCAGGCCGGCCAGACAGAAAAAGTGAGTTTTTAATTTAAGACGGAAGGAGCGGAGGTCCGTGGTCGTTCTAATACTAACTTAACAACCACAGTGATCCATTTAACAAATGTGGCAAGAATGGTCGTTAAATGGGGCAAAACCTCCTTAACACATTTCTCACTTAACGACATAAAAAATTGGGCTCAATTGTGATTGTAAGTCGAGGACTACCTGTGGTTTGCTTTTTGTTGTGTCACTTCATTGTGTTAGGTGGCCTGATAAACCCAGTAATGGGGGAAAATGTATAAAATAAAAATGGGAAGACATTGGAGCACTTGGATTATTCAACTTCATATTTTTGAATGGATTCACTATTTTCGGGAAGGTCTTATTATTTCTGAGGTGCAGGAAACAGTGAGCATGATCAGCTCATGGCTGCTGCATTGAATATTTTCAGAAAGGGCTTATTTTCAGAGGAGGGCTTATTTTAGCACATGTGCTCAAAAGCCCAATTGTACTTATTATCCGAGGAGGTCTTATTTTCAGGGAAACAGGGGACTATTTTTAAAATTGTGATAAAAGTGGTTTTAATAGAATAGCATCTGATTTTGAATACCATGTTTGATGGGACATACCACATTAAATTACAGTTTATAACTTTGGGTTGCTGCTGTTTGTGTGAATTCAGTCTGTGGTTTAGTCACCAATTAGAAACATATGTGATTTGAAAAACTAGTCATTCAATAGTGGATGGGTTCATATTAGGTGCAAGTACAAGGACTAACCATATTGAAGCTTAAACCAACCATTCATTTGGAAATTAAAGCAAGGATTTGGGATTTGAATTTTGTGAAATGAAAACTATGGTTTGGGTTGATTTCTGAATTGGGCCACTGAGATGCTATTTCTATAAATCAGGTATTGTCTATAGTCAAACCAATGCTGTTCCCAATGCATAGCTTAATCAATTATTACCTTGTAGTTGTAAGTAAGTATTAATTTCTATGATGGCTTTATCTGAATATGAAGATACACAATCCTTCTTATGAGAGTAATGTTTCAACAAAACATGATCTGTTTTATCCTATTAACAATTAGCATTGCTATTTTATATATCATATATAATTTGGCCTTTTCATTACTATGAGCTGCAATTAATGCTTTAAAAAAAAACATAATGATCAAATTCTTATAATTGAATTTTTTCAATTATAAGAAATTCAATTGTTTGCTTCAGGGATTTTTTTTTTTTTTTGCATCTATATTGGTAAAACTCTTGCTAAAAAGTCTCTATAGACTTTTCTCTATTCTCAATAGAACAGTTGCTTGGACTCGTGTAACTCTGAAATAGTTTTGACTTGATACTAACTGACTTGCAAAAAGGCATATCCATCAATTTAATCTTTTGACTACCAAATTGAAATGTAAGCTGATGTTCCTAGAACAGGTAGTTCCTGAATGCTTCACAGAATACCCAAATACAGCTGTTTTCAATTTTGCCTGATGTTGTATCAAAGTAATATACTTTATACTCCCCCCACTTTCCTTTTGTCTTTTTCTCTTAGCAGCTTGCAGATGCTGTCATAGAGATTGCCAGCAATATAATGCTGGTAGATGATCATGTATTATGGATGGCACAAAAGGACAAAAAAGCATGTGCAAGAATTGTGCAGTGTGTGGCACGCATTTCAAATCAAACTCTGAGCAGCAGTGCACAACTTGTGTCAAAGGTATTATTATATATGGCTTCTTGATTTGTTAAAATATTGCTCTGAAAGGAAGAAGAAGTCACTCCTTGAAAAATGTGTTTCTGGTTACATTACATACTCATCCAATTTTATAACTTCTCACATAATTTGTTCATTGCCAGAACTTACAAATGATTCAAGAAAAGCATTGAATGATGACTAGATAGCACAATAGTTGGATACCAATTAATGACTAGTGGAAAAAATAGCCAAGGAAGAAGCCAGAAAGAGCAAAAGGTGCAATTGGCTAGGAAGGAAGGAAGGAAGATAACAGTATGTGAATAGATATTTTGCCATTCTAATTGATCTAAATGAAGTTATTAAAAGACTATAGCCACCTGGCAAGCCTGCATTGAACAAACTGGTAGAAAATCAAGCCAGGCAAGCTTTTCCCCACAGTAATCTGAACAGTACAGCTGAAATGTGTATTCATGATAAGAAATGTCATGCACAGAGGACAGAATGTCCTTGGTATAAGAAAGCAAGTCACTTTGCAACTGTATATAGTCCTTAACAATGAAAAATACAGTGATGACGATCTGTCTGACACCACATGATTCCTCCATAGAATAGGAAGGGTCTTGCAAATCAGTGCCCATTCAGTAGGGCTTAAAACTGATACAGGAACTGAATAGCCATGATTTCAGAATCTGTGTACAGCATCTCTTACAAACTTGACAGTGAAACGTGTACTTTACAGTTAAAAAGGCCGCATAACTGGTACCGCGTGAAGTACTTTACATAGTTTTACAAGAAAATAGGAATCTTCATGATAAAATTAAGGCTTTTCAGAAAAACATGTTCCAAAGTAATCCATTCAGCCAGAATGTTATAAGTCCTGCTACATAGTCTTAGTTCTAAGACATTCACAGATACAGGACCACATGGGTCACTTGTATCACTGTAAATGAAGGGTCTTCCTGGTATCTTTACATGCAGGTCCCAAGCCACTAGTTTGCCTGCTGAATTGTGAAAACCTCAGAGATCATTCATATGATGAGTATTGTGCAGGAAAAACACTTGTAGTGGGACCGTGATGGCGAACCTATGGCAGAGTACCAGAAACCTGAAGATGGGCATGCACTGGTCAGCTGGTCTTTGCACACATCGGAGCACTAGAAAACCAAAGACCAACTGACAGTGTATGCCGATCTTCAGGTTTCTGGTTCTCTGGCGCACATGAAGACCAGCACGCTGGAAACCAGAAGAGCAGCTGGCAATGGTGTGCATGCCCACAGAGAGTGCTCTGCTTGTCGCCTCTGGCACATGTGCCGTAGGTTCGCCATCATGCACATGCACCGAAACCTGAAGACCGGTGTATGCGCACCAGCCAGCTTGTCTTCGGGTTTCCGGTGCTCCAGCATGTGCATGGATGTGCGTTCCTGTTTAGGCACTCAGTGCCGAAAAGGTTCACCATCACTGTTGTAGGAGGTTTTGTGATCTTATATGTACAAATAACTTCTGATTAGACACTTGTAGAAGAAGTACTTGAGACTTACAAAGCAGTATTGTAAAACATATTTCTGATTAGCTTCTTTATTATAGAATTATTGTACTGTATTACTGCTTATGGTCAAGAGCTGTAGGCGATAATGAACTTAGTGGCTATACAATCAAATCATTTTTTGCAGATAAAATAAGAAATGTAGTATCATAAGAACTAATTTTGTCAACAGATTTATTATTTCAGCTGCAATAATAAATCCTAGAAAACTCTGTAAATGGCACTTGGTTGATACTAAATGCTCTATAAGATTATCTGTTTGGTGGCCCCAATTGAGTCAAAGTCTTAAATATTTATAGCCTTCTGTGATTTTTGCCTAAAGTATAAATCATCTTAACAAATTCACTCCTAGTTACATCGGTGTCAGAGTATTAAACGGATATTTGATTTGATATTCATGTATTTGCTGTAAGAGCTAAAGATCTCAAGCTGAAAACCAACTAATGTATAGGAAACCTTTGGCTTTCAATACTTCATTCCTATGTTCTGTAGTAGACATCTTCTGAATATATACAACCTTTTTGTAGAACATAACAATTTGCCTTTGTCAACTCGTAACTAACTGTATTGGACCCTTGGCCAATTTTATATAGTGTCTGTTCTCACGGTGATCAATTTACTGCACAAGGAAGTTCTTGTCTGCAAAAGGCAACATAAAACCCTCCATGGCATTGGTCCAGGTTATTGGATGAACTGTGTTGTCCCGCTAAGTTAAGCTCACCCTTACTTGTGCTGGCAAAGGAGGCCTGGTGTGGATCCTGACAACTTTGGCCTGAAGATCTGGATCTGCTGTTTGGCCTGGGGCCTCAATAGGGGAGGACCAAATTAGAGGTGGTTACTAGACTTCCTGCTTCCCTTCCACCTATCTGGGCATCAAAAGACCAGCTTTATACATTTAAAATATAAGATTTTTCCACATTTGTTTTGACAGGTTTCTCTTAATATTGCTCTGGAAGCTTTTTGGATCAAGCCATCTGTTTTCATGGGCATGACTTGTATTGCTTTCCAAAAATTACCTGCTAATCCAGACAGGTCACTGAGTTCTGACACAAAGAGCAGAGAGGCAGACCAACTCTTGAATTTTAAGTGCAACCCTGGAAATCAAAATACCTCTTTGGTGAATTTCTCTTCCATGGTGAGTGGTATAACCAATAAATTTATATTTTTGAAAAATACTTAATGTTTGTACTAAAATCAATATTAAGAGTAAAGATTAAAAAATGTAGATTAAACTTCCTTCTGATTTTACATACCCATTAGCTGAAAAAATTAACTTCTTGTAAAATCTGCATGTACTTACTCAAAGGCACAAAGCTAGAAGTTTTAAATATAATCTTATAACATTGATTTTTATTCTCTGATTTCATCACAATTCAACATGCATGAGTAATAGTACAGTTTATCTGAATTTACTTGACTTTTGTCCCAGTTTACCTGGGTCCTTAAATGAAAATCACATTCTAGTCAAAGATAAGACAGTTTGAAACCCATTTATATACATTTGATTGAATTCCACTTCAGTTTTCTCATTGATCTTTTATGATTAAAAGATGCTAAGAAATTGATTACAATGGTGCTCTGGACATTGGGAAAAATAAATCTTTACGGTAAGATCACAGTGGTATATAAAAACTATAAAAATGTCTGTTATTAAAAATAACATTTCTAATATAGAGCGTTTCCTGCTATTTCTTTAATTAGGATTACTAATGGTTTTATGACTTTTTCATTTATTACATGCTCTTGTGTTACTGATGTAGATTATGTTGTGTGAGATACTCAAGACAGTTTTGCAATCGAAAGTATAAATATTTTATTTTCAAATTATAAATATTTTATATTTTAATAAAAGGGCTAGGGTTCAAACTCAGAAACAGCCCACATCCTCAGCATGATACATAAATAAGATTTTTTTTATTGCATATTAGGGTAAAAGTACTTAAGCAGTTGATTTCTCTATATCCGTATGAGAATTCAGTTCCTCCTTCTCCCACAGCAATTTATATCCGACATTGATTTTTCTGCTTTCCTCCTATAATGGATACCAGATTTTACTTTTCTCAAGCTTGGTATAAGGTGGCAGTTAGCAGTTAACATTATCATCATTTCTGAACAGGGAAACTCTAGTTTTCACTTTAACTCTCACAAAAAGGGGAGGGGGCTACAATTATAATTTTGATTAGTATGACAAAAACTATCAGGGTTTAATAAAAGAGAAAAAAATGCCATGACTATATCTGCAATTATAGTCTATTCGCACTTGTGTGATGGGTGGTTTTATAAATGTGATAAATAAATGAATATTTTTGGGGGGTTTGGAAGCCTTTGAAAGAAGTGGCCTTTCTGAAATTGCTCTTCACAGCAATAAAGTGGCTCTGTCTTTCAAAGGTTTGGCATGGCAACTTCAAGGAACTTCTAAACAATATACACAGGACTAGTCATCTTTTCCAACAACTTGTGCTATGATTTGAAGAGTGACAAAAGAAGAGGACTGCCTTAGAGAGGAATTTCAGAGGGGTGGAGCATCATGAGAAAAGCATATTTCTGAAGTTACCCATAAAAGTTGTTATATTTGGAGAAAGATAAGGGTAAAAAAGCATGTTAATGAAGCTGTTCCTTGTTCATCAACATAATTTGGCAAATGGTAATGCTATTTTGAAAATGATGTTTTACTGGGGAACCTATAGCAGTTTGAAGGGTTCTACAGTTAGAATCATAATTCTTTTAATTAGAACATAGGGTACTAGAAATACTTGTTCTTCATTTATCTCAATTCCCCATGAAGTTTTCTTTTACTTTGGACATCTTGGATGTATTCCAAGGAACTCATGGAATTATACTGAAGTCTAACTGGGTATGGCTTAGATAAGCATGTTCATGAAAAAAATTTCTCCATAACTATGGTAAGCAAATCAGTCTTGAAAGAATATTTTGTGGGTGGGGTGTTTTGTTAAGAGCAGCACTACAACATATGGATTATGTGTACTTCCAAATTAAATCTCAAAAATTGTAATGGAGGTAAGGGATGTTGGAACACAGAACTGACCCACTGTAAGATGGTCAGTAGGATCTCACATTCTATACTTAAGCCTAGCTTTGAAGTATAGAGAAGAGAAAACCTTCATTCAGTTTGACAGTAGATCGGCTTCCTTATGGCATTTACTGTACCTTTATTTAGAACGCAGACATACTGTATATTAGTCAGCAAAAAAATGTGCTTTTCCATATCTAATCATTTTTCTGCGTTAAGATAGAATGGTTTTGTGGCAGAATTTGACACGTTTTTCAGACAGAGGAACATATGCTTTTCAAAAGCATATTCTTTCAAAACATGCCATTTCATAAAATATGGCATTTTCTTTTGTTATGACAAAGTATTGTGCCTTTACAAATTAAAGGAAAACAATTATAGTCTATCTCCTTTCCCCTTTCCCCATACTTCCCAGGATCAAGCTATGCATCTAGGATTTATCTAGATCTATAACAAAACATTTGGTTTTGAAAGACTATTAAAAATACTGCAGTAATCACTGTAAAAGGGCTTTAGTGGTTTTATCTTTTCTTATTCATTATTGTCAAGTTTCTTTCAATTATTCAAGTCAGATTCCTGGCCAGATTTAAACTGTTATGCCTCATTTGAGAGAACAAAATATTTTTATAACTGTAGTTACAATTGTCAAACAACATTTAAAAATTATAATGAAATGTACCGCTTTATGAAAAACATACCATTAAACTGGGATTCAAGTTGCTCTTACTGCTATGGAAGGACATCTTAAAGCGAAATAGTTATACTTGGAATTTAAATGGATTATGGCATTATGTAAACTCACTCCACTAGAAAATGAGACACTTTCCTAAAACATTGTCCCCAAACCACTAAGTAAGAAAAAATAGTTTTTAACCACTTACTGTGTCAGGAGAATTTCATTATTTTCTTATCAAAAAGTAACACTTAAAAGAGTTCTAAAATGTCATGAATAAAACATAGGTTTACTCAAGCTATCTTTCTTAGTTTATCCTTCCACAGCCTAGCATCTTCTAGTTATTATGTGACTACAATTCCCAGAGTTCTAATTAATTTTCAGTTAACACGCATACAATTATCTATTTATTCCAGTGGAAGCTGTTTTCCATTGCTAAGTGCATTGTACAGGATCAGAGAAGGATGTTTAAATACTCTTTTCTCATGTTGCTGAATCCAGCGGAGGGAATGGAGGTATACCTATAAATACATACATACCTGTATGTGGAGCGACATAATAGCGACAATTCTAGCCACAGTTAACGTGAAACTGTTTTTGCTCCACCACTTGTTTTCTTTTGCTATATTTGTTAAGGTTTTCAAGAATAGGTTGGGCCACTATTTGTCCAGGGTGGAATAAGGACTATTGCAGTGGTGGGATTCAATTTTTTTTATTACCGGTTCTGTGGCCGTGGCCTTGTGGGCATAGCATGGTTATGTGGGGGTGGCTTTGTGGGCGTGGCAGGGGAAGGATACCGCAAAATCCCCATTCCCTCCCCACCCCACTAACCTGCTTTCCAGCTCTGTTGTCCTGTTCAGGGCAACAAAAGAAGATCAGCAGTAGGGGCAAGACCAGCCTATTTGTCCGTTCTCCGAGCTACTCAAAATTTCCGCTAGCGGTTCTCCTGAACCTGTCAGAACTGGCTGAATACCACCTCTGGACTTGAGCAGGAGGTTGAACTAGAAGATCATTTTTGAGCTAAAAAGGGGTTTTGTGTACCTGCCATATGCCAGTGTATATATTGGCTAAAATGTTGGACTAGGAGCAAGGGGACTGTCTCAGCCCCAGAAGCTGACTGGACACCTTTGGGTTAGTCAGTCTCCTTAAGCCCAACCTACCTCACAGGTTTGTTTGATGTGGAGAAAAATAGGAGGACGGAGTGCTGTCTTGAGCTATTGTGCAAAAGGGAAATAAATGATGATTTCTCCTATGTATTTTTCATCACTGTGCTAATTCCTATAACTAGATATTCCCTTGATTTATTGTAAGAAAACCTGCTCACTTTATTTCTTCAATATTATAGAAATAACATATAAATATTAGTGATTAGAAACATGATACTAAGTTCTTGATCATGATATGTTTGCCAGCTGGTTCTATTGTATAATAATAATAATGTGTTATACATTTCAATATTGCAAATGTTATCTACAATAACCCCAAAATGTTTCAGGTTCTGTTCTATTTTTCTAGGATTCCTTTACAAATTTGACATTGCCCACAGTTAAATGAGAATAATGACAATCTCCACTAACTTTGCATTTATTAATGGCTATGCAAGTTATCATACTATTGAAAAAAGAGCTCAGAATAGAGCAATTTTCACAGCTTGCTATATTTAGCAAAAATCCATAACTCATGAGTAATAATTACAATTGTCTTTTTCACCTGCTAATAGAAAAAAATGTACAGAATGAATAAGTGTCAGCAGAATGTGCAAGAAAACTCACTTTTCAAAACCAAAGAAGGGAAAAAGTTACCTCCTACTGCCACCATGGAATCAGATAGAAGCTGAATTATTTATTACATTTATACCCTGCCACAATCCTGTAGCTTTACAGATTTTTCCTCCTTCAGTTCAATCGTGCCCATTTCTTGGCAACTATCTGGACAAGTCTTTGCAGTTTTCTTAGCAAGATTTCAGAAATGGTTTGCCATTTCCTCCTTCCTGAGAGAAAACAACAGGCCCAAGACCACCCATCTGGGCCTAGTTATATGCGAGACCGTCTCCTGCCCCATACATCCCTTAGACCGATACGCTCCCACAGAGAGGGCCTTCTCCGGGTGCCATCGGCCGGACAATGCCGGCTGGCGACACCCAGGGGAAGAGCCTTCTCTGTGGCGGGCCCTGCCCTGTGGAACGACCTACCCCCTGAACTCCGCACTATCACCGACCTCCGCCTCTTCCGCCGTAGTTTAAAAACACACTTATTTCATCAAGCCGGCCTATCATAGCCTCCACTGGGACTAATATTAGACAGTTTTAAATGGGTTAATTTGGTTTTAGCGCAGGTTTTGTGTCATTTAATAGGTTTTTAAATTTATTTATTTTGTACTATTTTGTATGTTGTTTTAAATTCCTGTGCGCCGCCCTGGGTCCTGTTGGAGAAGGGCGGGATATAAATTGAATAAAATAAAATAAAAATAAATAAATAAACCCATCTGGCTTTGTGCCTAAGGTGGGACTAGAACTCACAGTTTCCTAGTTTCTAGACTGACACGTTAACCACTACACTAATCTTCTTTCTTGTATTCTAGAAGTATATAAACCATTAAGACCTCTGTGGTCCTCTTTAAAACATAGTGAAAACATGAATATCATACAAGAATAAAAATAATTGTTTCTCAAATGCCTTCTGGAAAAACTCAATTTTATACACTTTTGGAAAGCAGATAAGTTCAGGGGGAAACAGGGAGAGGCCATTCCAGAGAGCTGCAATCTCTGGAGAAAAAATGTGATTTGGCAGCCTGGATATCCTTATAGGTAAAAAACCTCTGGCTCATTTTCCCAGAAAGGTCAAATTGGTGGGGCTGATGGGCAGTGCTAAAGATATGTGTAAGGCCACAAGAGTATTTTATAAGTTAAAACCAGCTTATTAAATTGTTCATAAAAGCCTATAAAAGACCAATGTGGGACTTGTAGCACAAGTATGATGTGCTCCCATGTATCAGGCCATCTAAAGCCCTAAGTGATTATTATGGATGCTCCCACATAGAGCATGCTATAGTAAACTACACAAGCACTAATAAGAACAAGATCCTCTCACCTCAGGTAGGGCTGCAATTAATGTATCAACTGAAGCTGGGCAAAAGCCTCCCTGCCATTATCTTCTACCTACTGTTCAAACAGGAGCCACAGGTCCACAGCCATGGAACCACTGTAAATACCTACCCTCCTACCACACACCTCCCTCTGTCCTGTCCGCTCCCACAGAGAGGGTCTCCTCAGGGTGCCGTCCACCGGTCAATGCCGGCTGGCGACTCCCAGGGGTAGGGCCTTCTCTGTGGCAGGTCCGGCCCTTTGGAACGACCTGCCCCCCGATCTTCGCACCATCGCTGACCTATGTCTATTCCGTCGGACGCTCAAAATGTGTTTGTTCCACCTGGCTGTCCTGGCATAGATTAATTGGTTTAATTTTAAATTTAATATTTAATTGTTTTAACTATTTTAGCACAGATCTAATTATTTAATCCCATTTTATATTGTATATATTTGCTGTGGTTTTATTTTCTGTGCACCGCCCTGAGTCCTACCATGGAGAATAGGGCAGTATATAAATTGGATAAAATAAAATAAAATAAAATAAATAATACCCAAAAGAATATTATGATTGATGGATAAGTGTAATAACTTTCCCTATAACCTGATAATGGCCAATCACTAGTACAGCCAAGGTTGTATTAATTTCATGTCCAGCCCTCAAGCCTGAGTGATAAGGCTCAGATAATTTGATTTTATCTAGAGCTTTCTGTAGTACTACAGTCAGAAAATAATCCTATGAAAATATAAGAGCTGTCACTTAGAATATGTATTCTGCTATAATATGCAGTGATCTTATTTATAAATTCAAACACTCGTCCACAGGATTGGCAATGATCTGCTTAATTAACTCACTTCACTGAAGAGATGTAATGCACTCCAAAATTATTTTGCATTCCAAATAAATGAATAACTTCTATTCCTTTGTATATTAATAGGCTTTGCAACAGGACTTTACTTGCAGTGCGATTACCTTTGAGAAACTTGTTTGAAGCTGAACCTAGGATTTTCTTTTTTAATATTCAGTCATAATTGAAAGTTGTAAAATGCTAACTCTGCAATCCTCAATGTATGCAGCCAGTGCACTCACAGACATTTTTCTGGGTACCCACCAAAATGTCTGTTACTTCTTAAAATTCAGAAGTAATGTTTAAATTTGGATGCTGGCATACAGTATAACATCAGTTAGCTAATAGAGAATTCTCTTGTTGCAAAACACAGAATTACCTACATTTTCTTTCTATATAGCTACAATTTATTGGCTTCTTGTGTTGACCTGTTACTTACATGCATACATGAACACGCAGCCTGTTGAGGCTTGTGAATCTCTCAACCCCATCCCCACACCCATGTTCTCTTCCTGGGCTTTCTAGATAGGGGTGGCTACAGTATACAAGACACACAGTCCTGATCAACATCAGGAAATGAATAAGGAATACACACAAATCACTTTCAACAAAACACTGAGACATGTCAGGTTTGGCAATAAAACCTTCCTGGTTATTATGTGTTTTGTTATCTCTCTCACACACATGCTTATTCCCAGTTACCCACATCTTTCTCGACTAGGTTTCCAAGAACTAGCTAGAATGACGGAACAACAGAGTTGGAAGGGACCTCAGAGGTCTTCAACTCTACCCCCTGTCCATTTCAGACAAATGGCTATCCATTCTCTTCTTGCAAGCATCTAGTGATGGAGGACCTACATTTTCTAGGGGCAAGCCAGATTCAGGACAACTCAAAGAGTGGGTAGACTCCAGGACCCCTTTTATTCCCCAAAGTACTAGGAATTATAGAGGGGTTACATAGAGGGTTAGCACCCAAATGCCTTTGTCCACCTTTTGATGACATTTGTCCTTTGATTTCGTTCCGTCTTATCTATCTTCTGGAGAGATATTTTTGATGTAATTCTTGACTTTCGTCTTCTCTGTTACGTGTCTGCTCCATTTTTAAGTATTGCAACTTCAGCCTAATTTCTCATTCTCACACCATCATAGAATTGTTTGCAATTGTTTTTTTAGCATCTCCTTTGTAAATAATGTTCATCTATTTTGAGCTGTGTATTGCTGTTGATTTCTTCTTTCATGATGTACTATTGTACTGAGTCCATTAAATATAATTGTTTAAAATCCAAAATATGTTTTGACTACATTCTATTTTAGTTTCCCTTGAAATAATACAAAAGAAGCCTTGAATATTAAATAAGCACTTCTCCTAATGTTCCAGTTATTTACACTTCCACACACCACTCAGATTGAGGCAATGTCAGTCCTACCTTCATTGTAAATGTTATGGTAACCGTATGTTGCAAGTCTGAATGCCCTTTCTACTCTCTCCCTTTATTATGTGAACTAGGGAGGGGTTTTTCTGAAACATTTATTCAAATTACTTTCTTGGCCCAGACTCACAACCTTGTATCTCACCACTACCTTTGAAGGCCAGTCTTTCAAAGCCATCTCCTCTTCCTTCTGTTTGTGGTGAGGATAACTAATTATTTTATGATTTCCTCTACTCTCAGAAGGAGAAAATAAGTCACAAATTTTCTGCAAGGGCCATTCTATCACAACAGATGCTACTACCATTTCATACAACCTTGAAAAATCATGAGTAAGTAGCATTTATTCTACTTACTTTAACCCATATGCTCAGAACAATGCCAACAGATTCATTCATATGAGCATACTGCAATTCTTCCATTCTTTTTTATTCAGATCCCGTTGAACAAATTGTGTCTTCATTTTCTTTTTTCCAGTCATGGGAATTCAGATTTCTATTTTGTTTGTTAAATCACAGTTCCTTTTCTATGCTAAGAGGTTTTAGTTTATTCCGCCTCTTTTCCATATTTTCAGCAGTAATGCGGGATTCTGAATTTATTATTTAAAAAAAACACCTCCTTATCAAGCTGCTTCAGCCAAAATAATTTTTAACCAATACTTTGTGAACTATTCCTAGATCCATGCCAGCAGTCCACCATTCAGATAATTGTGATCAAATCTGTCCCATCACCTTTTCCATAACTACTCATTTCTTTGCAGCATGTTTTTCTTGCTTCTCAGTCTTTTCCCATAGTCTGATAGGATGGATGAAAACATTATTTGAGCCTGGAGATTTATTTCTAGATTGTTAATGATAAGATTCTGTTTCTTTTGTTCTTTGCCCTATAATTTGTTCCCAGATGTAATAGCAAGAAAGTTTAATTGTCACAAGACCTTATAAATCTTGAAAATTGTTCTGTCACATCCCTTATCCTTGCTCATGATAAGCAATACATTTCATGAGCCACATTTGCTTTAATTCTTCATGACCTCTCTCTGTCTTCTAGGAGTCCACAACTGCACCTCCTTCTCTGCCATTCAGAGCTCCATCATCTTCTCTCTTATTCCCTAAATAATTTCCATTTCCACTAAAGATTCACTCTGTTTCTTCTGCAAAGTTCTGAAGGTTGTGAATTCTCAATTCCAATAGTGCAAAAAATAGTCGATATTTCTTGCTTCACCCTCATCCTATTCTATTCTATTCATCCTCATCATCCTCATCACCACCACCATCATATTCTACTCTACTCTACTCAACTCTATCCCCTGGACTTTCTAATTTATTTTATAATCTTCCTTATAAATAGTGGCCAGTTCTATTACTGTCTGCCTTAGTGTCTCTTTTGTTTGACCTGGTGAGTCTTTATCCTCTTATCAATGGAAGTGTGGCCAGTCTAATCTATTGATTTCCCCCCCCCCAAATTTTCACCTGCTGCCAGGATTAGTTTTAGTTTAGTTTATTCGACTTGTATCCTGCACCTATCTCCCAGAAGGGACCCAGGGCGGCGCACAGGAAATTAAAACAGATATATACATAAATACATAATAAATATCATAAAACCAATTAAATTAAGAAAACCCTGTGCTAAAATTACTAAAATCCCTCTAATTAAAACGAATTGCTAATTTAAAACTCAGTCGTTATAGGGTGAGCTTGATGGAAAAAGTGCGTCTTCAGGCGCTGGCGGAAAAGGCGGAGGTCCGAGGTGGTCCGGAGTTCGGGAGGAAGGTCGTTCCAGAGGGAAGGCCCTTCCCCTGGGTGTCGCCAACCAGCATTGCCCGGCCGACGGCACCCGGAGAAGACCCTCTCTATGGGAGCGGATCGGTCGAAGGGATGTGTGGGGAGACGGTCTCGCATATAACTAGGCCCCGTGCCATGGAGCGCTTTAAAGATGGTTATCAGCACCTTGAAGCGCACCCGAAAGGCTACAGGCAGCCAGTGCAGTTCGCGCAGGAGAGGTGTTACATGGGAAATCAATTCATCTTTCTGATTTTGCATAATGTAAAATTTCAGAGTTTGTGGTAATTTGGAAAAGCTATTTGTAAGAGTTCCCCCCATATGGACTATCTAGATGATGTATATATTATGAGACAAGACAGCTGCCTTGCTAAACTCTTCCACGTGCAGTGTGATGGTAAATAATAGCTCAAATACTAATTAACTACACTGAAGTTGTAATACTTAATAATGCAGTGCATTAGTTTTAAGAACATGCTGTTCAAATAAAATGAATGATATTTGTTGTGACATTGAACAAGAAACAGTGAAATTATATACATCTGCTTCTTGAAAGTCTTCTCATAGCTAGGATTAACATTGTAAAATGGCTGCACATGGTCACAATCCAATTGAAGAGCCTATTATATATTAAGAACTGAGGTCAGCTTTGGAGAACTCATGACAAATATGGCTGTCCAAACCCTTGTGACTGGAATCTATTCTGTAGCAGCAGTAGGAACAAAAAGCATATTTCACTGTCAGCACTGTTATTTGTGAAAATAACTATGGAAAAAGTGTAACCTTTTTAAAAAAAAACAAAAATCCAAATATCCATTTCATTTTGGTAGAGAACAGCTCGTAAAAACATTGGGTTTTTTCTCCGTTTTGTCTTTGGAATAATGGAGGAAAGTGCCCCTTAATGCAGGGGTCTCCAACCTTTGCAACTTTAAGTCTGAAGGACTTCAGCTCCCAGACTTCTCCAGCCAGCTTTGCTGGCTGGAGAAGTCTGGGAGCTGAAGTCTTTCAGACTTAAAGTTGCAAAGGTTGGAGACCCCTGTTATAGAAAGAGGGGCCTCTGAGGCAGCCTGGTTGATGGAACATGACTCTGCTTTTTGCAGAACTCATGAATGTGGCCAAAATACAGGTAGTCCTCGACTTACAACAGTTCATTTAGTGATTCAAAGTTACAGCGACACTGAAAAAGGTGACCTACGATGATTTTTCACAACCTTTGCAGCATCCCCATGATGATGTGATCAAAATTCAGATGCTTGGCAACTGGTTCATACTTATGACTATTGCTGTGTCCCAAGGTCATGTGATCCCCTTTTGCAACCTTTTGACAAGCAAAGTCAATGGGGAAGCCAGATTTACTTAACAACCGGGTTACTAAGATATCAACAGCAGGGATTCGCTTAACAAGGGTGACCAGAAACGTCGTAAAATGGGGCAAAAGTAACTTAACAAATATCTCGCTTAGCAACAGAAATTTTGGGCTCAGTTGTGGTCGTAAGTTGAGGACCACTTGTAGGAGTTGATGAAGGGATTGGCTCCACATCTAGAACCCCTTTCCAGATTAAGGAGAAGATAAGGACTGCCCATGTTTGAATCTTTATAGATTCTCCCTGCAAACAGAATGCAAAATAGTGTTTTCCAGTGGGCTTAGTAAGTCTGAGGACAGGCCAGTATTAACTTTGCCTAAACCACACTGGGCTCCAGGATCTGCCTACTTTCTCTCTTAATTACTTTACTTTACAAAGCTGCTTATTATTGATTCCTTTGGAGTTAAAAAAAACCTTCTGAAAGACAAGCTGCACTCTTTACACCAGGAGATTTCTCTTCTACCCTTGTTGAAAGAAAATCTAAGTAAGTTTAAGGATTAAGAAAAGCTCTAACTTTTGAAAAATAGCAAAAGGAGGAAAGTTAAGGGACTAGGTGGACTTGAAAGAATATTTCCTGGGGTATTTAAGAAAATAGCATATGAAATCTTTGAAATAAATTGTTAAGAAATCGTGTTGATCGGAAAATAAACAGATGGTAGAAGGGGACTGCAAGGCTGGCTACAGGGAACTAGAAATAATGAAGGATTTCTCTTAAAGGAGAACAGACCAATTATTACAAAGGAGCAACACTATTTGACTGTAGAAGAAATTAAGGATGTTTGGGAACAATTTCCTCAGAAGGTGCTTCCAACATATTATAGAAGGGGATATAGAACAGGAGCCCCCAAACGTGGCAACTTTAAGACTTGTGGACTTTAACTCCCAGAATTCTCCAGCCAGCATGCTGGCTGGAGAATTCTGGGAGTTGAAGCCCACAAGTCTTAAAGTTGCCAAGTTTCAAGTCCTCTGATATAGAAGAACAATATATTTTATTTGATAAAACAGTGACTGAGACTGGTTTGAATGTCGATTTGGGATTTAAAAAAATACTTGATTATAAAAGTAATATGGAAAAAGATCTGGTTCCAAAAATGGATTTTAAAATATCAGAATAGAAGAATGATATGGAAAACAATGTTAAAATGTATTTGCTAATTAAGCCAATTGTTGCCTTAATAATCAAAGCAGACATACAAAAAATAAATTAGAAGAGTATTTTGGAAAGGCACCTTTCTCTGGATTTACCAAAGAAATATGTGGGACCAAGAAAAATGTTTCTGAAAAGGGGCAAAGACGAATTGCTGAAGCTGTTTATGGAAGGAGACAGAAAAAGAGAACAAATCTATTTGTGGGACAATACTTGATGGATTAAAGGTGAAGCTTTTTAGAACTATAAAGATTTACAAAGTGAGTCTATTGAATAAGGCTGAAATGCATGTTATCGTTTCTAATAGCTATTAATGAGAGAAATGACATGAAACTACTGGCATACATCCAGTAAAGAACATAGCAAAGTTGTATTTTACCAATATATCACTTGGCGGAGGAGCCTTTTGCTTTTTCTTAGTGGTTTTTTAGTGGTTTAGGTAATCTTGGAAGATTTTCAAGTCACATTAGTATTCAATAACTACTGCCCACTGGTACATCAAGAGTTCAGTCATGCAATTCTATGACCTCACAATTCATAAAGCTTTGCCTTACCTACAGTTTCTTTGGAAAAGTGCAGGCATTTCCTTGCCTTGTAATGAAGCTGTCAACTAGCCTTTTTCTTTCCACCTAGAATCATATAACCATCTGAGACCTTGGAGGTCTTCTAGTCCCACCCCCTGCCCAAGGCAAGAGTCCTTATACCATCCCATATATTTATTATTATTATTTATTAAATTTCTATACGGCCCTTCTCCCTTCCGGGACTCAGGGCGGTGTACAGGCAGCAATAAAATCAGTGATATAAAATATGAAAATATAAAATACATGAAATATATATTTAAAAATATATTAAATAATACGCCTGTTCTAAAACCATTAATAAAACCTACTAAAAACCATTAAAAAAATTACGCCAGGCCGGCCGCACGAAATAGATAGGTCTTCAAAGCCCGACGGAAGAAGCGCAGGTCCGTGGTCGTGCGTAGGTCAGTGAGTAGGTCATTCCAGAGGGCAGGAGCCGCCACAGAGAAGGCTCTCCCCCTGGGGGTCGCCAGCCGACATTGCCTGGCCGACAGCATCCTGAGGAGGCCCTCTCTGTGGGAGTGCACTGGTCGGTGGGAGGTATTTGATGGTAGGAGGCAGTCTTGCAGGTAGTCAGGTCCCTTGCCATGGAGTGCTTTAAAGGTAGTTACTAATACCTTGAAGCGCACCCGGAAAGCCACAGGCAGCCAGTGCAGCTCGCACAGGAGAGGTGTCACATGGGAGCATCTAGGAGCTCCCAGGATCCCCCGCACGGCCGCATTCTGAACTAACTGAAGCCTCCGGGTGCACTTCAAGGGAAGCCCCATGTAGAGAGCGTTGCAGTAGTCCAGGCGGAAAATGACGAGGGCTTGAGTGATCACAATCCAGAACTGGCATATCAGGCGGACCTGATAAAAGGCCCCCCTGGCCACGGCCCCCCTGGCCACGGCTGTCATATGATCTTCTAGCGATAGCCGAGAGTCCAGGAGGATGGCCAAGTGGCGAGCCCTCTCTGTGGGGGCCAATGACTCGCCCCCAATAGCCAGAGCTGGCACCAACTGGCTATATCGTGCTGCTGGAAGCCACAGCCACTTGGTCTTGGACGGGTTGAGTCGGAGCCTGTTTCTCCCTATCCAGACTCGCACGGCCTCCAGACACCGGGACATCACTTCAACGGCATTATTGGGGTGGTCTGGGGTAGAGATGTACAGCTGAGTATCGTCAGCGTACTGGTGGAATTCTATCCTGAAAGCACGGATGATCTCACCCAACGGCTTCATATAAATGTTGAACAGGAGAGGCGAGAGGACCGATCCCTGTGGCACCCCACAAGTGAGGCACCTTGACGTCGACCTCTGCCCTCCTGCCAACACAAATTGCGACCGGTTGGAGAGGTAGGAGGAGAACCACCGTAAAACGGTGCCCCCCACCCCCAGTCCCACCAACCGGCACAACATGATACCATGGTCGATGGTATCGAAAGCCGCTGAGAGGTCTAACAGGACCAGGATAGAGGAACAACCCCTATCCCGAGCCCTCCAGAGATCATCCACCAATGCGACCAATGCCGTCTCTGTGCTGTGCCCAGGCCGGAAGCCGGACTGGCACGGGTCCAGATAGACAGTTTCTTTCAGGTGCTGAGGCAGTTGTCGCACCACCACACTCTCAATAACCTTCGCAAGGAGTCGGAGGTTGGAGACAGGACGGTAGTTGGCCAACACAGCCGGGTCCAGGGAGGGCTTCTTGAGGAGGGGTCTCACCACCGCCTCTTTGAAAGCGGCCAGCAGAAACCCCTCACTCAAAGAAGCGTTGACAATTCCCTGGAGCCAGCCTCGTGTAACCTCCCGGGAGGCCAGTACCAATCAGGAGGGACACGGGTCCAATAAACATGTGATGGCGTTCAGCCGCCCCAGAATCCTGTCCATGTCCTCAGGAGTCACAGGATCGAACTCTTCCCATATAACAGACTCAAGACCTGCCTCCGTCAGCCCATCTGAACTAGTCCAATCGGAGGCCAACCCGTCCCGGATCTGATCGATTTTATCATGCAGATGACACCCAAATTCCTCCGCACGACCCTGCAAGGGGGCATC
This sequence comes from Rhabdophis nuchalis, assembly GCA_039707465.1. Lineage (NCBI taxonomy): Eukaryota > Metazoa > Chordata > Lepidosauria > Squamata > Natricidae > Rhabdophis > Rhabdophis nuchalis. Next base: position 76,701,848 of record CM077645.1, read on the forward strand.
CCGTGCCCTCTGGTGAAGAAGGGAGCGGGTCACCCTAAAAGGGCGGCAGGCCGGTTATTTGCAGACGCGATAAGATCGGAGAAATAATTATGTTTTGACGCTTTTATTGCCACTAGGTAGGTCTTCAAATGCGACCTTACCAGTGTCCGGTCAGACTCGGAGCGGGTGGCCCTCCAACCGCTCTCTAGGCATCCCTTCCGACATTCCATCACCCTCAACTCCTCGGAAAACCAAGGGGCCAAGGTGGTTCGGCACCGGGTGAGAGGCCGCAAAAGCACGACCCGGTCCAGGGCCCCTGTGGCCGCACTATTCCAAGCGGCCACTAGGTCCTCAGTCGAGTCGTGGGTCAGGGTCTCAGGTATTGGCCCAAGCTCCATCTGGAACCTCTCAGGGTCCATCAGGCGCCTGGGGCGGAACCATCTCACTGCTTCCGGTTCCGCCTCCCCGCGGTGGGATGTAGCGGTATAAATACGTCCAATCTTTTCTTGAAAACTTCTGGGGATGGAACACCCCCATAACTCCAGAAGACAAACTGTTCCACTGGTTAATTGCTCTCAGGAAAGTTCTACTTAGATCCAGGTAAGTTCTTTGTTTAACAAGCTTCTACGCATTGCTTCTCTTCCTGCCCTCAAGTTCGTTAGAGAATAAGTTGACTCCCTCTTTTCTGTTCAGTACTCTCCCAGTACTGCCTTTCAAGTACTAGGAAACAGCTATCATGTCATCTCTGGTCCTTCTCTTAGGCTGGACATACTAGTTCCATTAACCCAGTGGTGAAATTCAAATTTTTTTACTATCGGTTCTGTGGCGTGGCTTGGCAGGGGAAGGATACTGCAAAATCCCTATTTCCTCCCCTCTACTGGGGGAAGGATATTGCAAAATCTTCATTCCCACCCCACTCTGGGGCCAGCCAGAGGTGGTATTTGCTATTTCTCCAAACTACTCAAAATTTCTGCTACCGGTTCTCCAAAACGTGTCAGAACCTGCTGAATTTCACCCCTGCATTAACCATTCATCATACCATTTAGTCTCCAGTTTTTGTATGTCTCTACTGCCAGTGATGCAGACAACAGGCTTCTATGAACTCACTAACTTCTATTCTTTCTCATTTCACATAGTCTCTGTTCCATGACAAAATGCAGTATAAAAAGAAATTCTGTAGGAAGCTCAGAGAATGGAAAATAGCAGTCTATTGCAAGGACTTGGTAGTTCTTCAAACAATGTTTTTACAAATTAATTCAGTTTGGGTTATCAAATGAGTAGTTTGGGGTTTTTTTGATAGGAGGACTAAAAACATAGCTTAATATTTCCAAATACTGGTTGCAGAGTGCTACACAGTCAGTTCCTTAAATCAAGCTAAATGTAAAGCCCTCTATATGACCTTCTCAGAGACACCTATTATCTCTGTCACCTCTGTCTTGGCATAATTAATGGCATTCTGTTAGTGGCATGGGCTGAATATTAATTTATCTCCTAATAGTTGATGGAAAGCTTGGTACGCTTATGATAATAGTGCTATGTTCATATAATTATCCATACGTATTAAACATATGTTAACATTAAACAGAAACAGCTGCATTTGGATTCATCACATAGTGAAATTTGTAGCATTTATTCAATGCAAGCATAGAAATAATATTAATAAAAAATCATATCTTCAGAGCTATTATGAAGTCAATGTCTCAGCAGCAATTTATATGGTCACCTCCAACAATAAAAGATAAAAATAGCAATGTCTGAAGCATTCTTGGGTGTTCCTAACACATTTGTAATACTTACATTAGTTTTATAGAGTGGATCAGTATTCCTTAAAATAAATAGATAGGTACAGAGTGAATTCTTGTCAAAGTTAGTATTTAAGCCAGTATTTTATGATTTATTATTCGATATCTTAGCCAGAACACCATAATAACTCTCAAAAACCTAATGATGTATTTAATATAGTTCATAAAGATGCAAATATTCAGTTGAAGAAAATATTTTATGGAAAATAAAATGAACTGACCTTTTGTATAAACAACATTTATATAAATATTTGTTTGTTGTCTCCTTTCTGCCAGTTCAGTGTAGAATTACAATGTTTTATTACAAGGGAAAGTCACTATAATTTTTGCTATGATTGATGTATTTTGCCATTATTGTTGACATTGTAAGTAATACCATTTTTATTTACTTTTCCAGAATAATGTAATTAAATTTAATATGGCAGCTTTTAGTAGGAATTTAGATTGAGCTATTCTTTCTGTCATATATTTCATCCCAAGTATTCAGAGTGATCATGATGCATTTTAAAAATTATTTGCAACCGAGCCTGGAAGGAAGAGTCCATAATGAACACTTATTCAGAACTTGAGAGATTGTAATAAAAGTACTGAACTTAGATAATAAAAGAATCCCTCTCTTTTCACCACAAACAATAGAGAGATAACACTCCTGACTGGTTTGTATACCATAATGTTGATATACTGTAATGTTAAATTGGTTGAGAGAGAGACATAGAAATTTCCCATATTGTTTCATAACAATTGACTATTTATATACAAAATATGTCACGGCAGTAATAAGTGTCAGAATTAACCTGATGCCCCCAAGCCTTATTAAACACTTCATTACAGTAGAGCAAACCTAATTAGATGGGATTTTAGTTGTATCACTTTCATTGATGGATGTAATTAATGTGAACTGTAGTGAGTCTAATAAACATGACTTTGACTCTCCTTGAATGAAGAGTTTGGCTCACTGAGAACCAAAAAGACTTAAAGAAAATATTTGTGTGCACATCTACATACAGTATAATGTAGTACCTGCACGATGCCTAGTCGCTTAGTTAAACTAGATGCATGGAAGAACACAGAGATTCACCATCTGCATAGGGAACAAAGCCCTCTTCAATTTATCTTAATACTGACCTTGCCTTGCTGGGCTTTGGTGAGACATAATGGCTCTTATCAAATTAATTATCAGAAAAATGTTTGTAAACACTTGAGGAAAATCAGTGATTAAATGAAATTTGCATTAAGAGTCCATAAAGTAAAAAGAAAAAGAAACCTAGTGTTGAAGAACTTTTGCTTAGTTGGTTATATACCGTTGAATGAAGACAAATATATGTGTCTCAGGATAATGTTACAGGATCCAATTTGGAACAGTCATCAGGATCAGAGTTTTAGTCTTCTGAGCTTTCAGACTTGTGCTGAAGCCCATCCTCAGGGAGCAGCTCTCTACCAGAATGTGTGCCATTGAATTTGGCTTTGCTGTGATCACTACATGGACAGATGCTGAGTTCTTCTAAATCTGCTTTCCATTTGACTAAAACAGGTTCCTCATATACAAATATATGTCACCTCCCGCCTAGACTACTGTAACGCTCTCTACATAGGGCTCCCCCTGAGGTGCGCCCGGAGGCTCCACCTAGTCCAGAACACAGCCGCGCGGGGGATTTTGGGAGTGTCAAGATACTCCCATATAACACCTCTCCTGCACGAGCTGCACTGGCTGCCTCTGGCCTTCCGGGTGCGCTTCAAGGTGTTAGTGACCACCTTCAAAGTACTCCATGGCATGGGACCTGGTTATCTGCGGGACCGCCTTCTACCACATACCTCCCTTAGACCTGTCCGCTCTCACAGGGTGGGCCTCATCAGGGTGCCGTCTGCCAGACAATGCCGGCTGGCGGCCCCCAGAGCGAGAGCCTTCTCTGTGGCAGCTCCTGCCCTCTGGAATGGCCTACCACCCGACCTCCGCACGATCACAGACCTGCGTCTCTTCCGCCGGGCTCTAAAAACATATCTCTTTCATGAGGCTGGCCTGGCATAGCTCTAAATTTTAATCTTATTTTAGAAATGGTTTTTAATTGGCAATTTTAGCACGGGTGCAATTTAATTTAATTTATTTTTAATATCCTGTATTTATTGTTTTTTTTACATTTTATTCCTTTCCTGTGTGCCGCCCTGCGTCTAGTCCAGAGATAGGTGCGGGATATAAATTTAATAAACAAACAAACAAACAAACAAACAAACAAATAAATAAATAAATAAATAAATAAATAAATAAAATAAATCCCAAAATGGTAGTGTACAATTTTGATTCTAACTGTCATCTTACTCAGTCCTTCCACTCTTTAAATATCATCTGACTCACATGTTATATTCTGGCCACCTTCTCACATTCTCTAATACAATTGAATATGTCACTGATGTAAATAAGAAGTTCTTACAGCATCGCTGACACCATCAGTCTTCCTTGTGGGATTGGCCCAGCCATACTTTCAACATATGCTTATGTAAACTTAACATTCTTACCCAGGCAGGACATTTGTTACATGCTTGAATCCATATCCATACACCTCATTTTCACAATCTTCTTCCAGGTTTGATATTCTACCGAGGAGGTCATGATAAAATTGATAGCTAGTTTCTATAACAGCTTAACTAAGGATTGCCAACATGATTACCAACGTCCAATGATGGATATAATAATAATAATAATAATAATAATAATAATAATAATAATAATAATAATAATAATAATAATAATAATAATAATAATAATAATAAATTTAATTTGTAGACCACTCCCTCTCCCCGAAGGGACTCGGAGCGGTGCACAGGGGAATTAAAACATACAAACATAGTAACATAAATATATATAAAATCAGATTAAACAATTTATCCCTGCGCTAAAAACCCAAAATACTAAAAACTAAACCCCTTAAAAACCCGATTAAAACAGTAAACAGATGACTAACCTAGGCCGGCCAAGCAGAAAAAGTGTGTTTTTAATTTTTGACGGAAGGTCCGTAGTTGTTCTAATATCGGGGGGCAGGTCGTTCCAGAGGGTCGGGCCCGCCACAGAGAAGGCCCTTCCCCTGGGCGCCGCCCACTGGCATAGCCTAGTGGACGGCACCCGGAGAAGTCCCTCTCTGTGGGAGCGAATCGGCCGCAGGGATGTATGGGGCAGGATGCGATCCCGCAAATAGCTAGGTCCCGTGCCATGGAGCGCTTTAAAGATGATATGGCACAAGAAGAAGAAGAAGAAGCATTACTTAACTGCAGATACATGGAAGAACAGAGATATACAGTCTACATAGGAACAGAACCTATTTCAATTTACATTTATCTTAATGCTGATTAAGTATTCTACCTTACATTCACTTCAAATAGTTTTACGTTCCTAAAGCAGATATCTGGGAGCAATTGCTCCCATAACTATTCAACCACTGTCATGAAAACAGGAGAAAAAAAGATTTTGATTCATATCTTCTAGGATCATTAAATATGATTGCTCATCTCAAAACTGTCATTCAGGGTCCAAGAGTCCTTAGCCATCATGCCCATCCCAGTTGGACAGCCTGTTGTAAAATAATCAGGTATTGAGAACTGATGAAAATTAAGCCTATTTCAAAAATATGGATGAAATTACTATTATATAACAAGAGAGCAAATACACAAAAAGCACATTCAAATGAGGCAGTAAAATAAATATAAACAAATACATGCAATAAAATAAGCGAAGTATAGTCAGGTGCTTGTATAATTACTTCAAAAAACTGTCGCTATAAGTTCTTAATCAGGGTTTCTCATAAAACTACATATAAGCCCAAACAGCTGATATATACTGCCTTTCCTTCTTCAAGCCTTTGCAGATTCCCTATGACTGGGATGGCAAACCGATGGCACACGTGCCACAGATGGCACATGGAGCCATTTGTCAGGGCACGCTAGGCATTGCCCTGTGGCTGGCCAGTGAACATGCGCCCGCTGGCCAGCTGAGTTCAGCCATTTTTAAAGCCCTTTTTTGCCCTCCCCAGGCTTTAAAGGAGCCCGGGGAGGATGAAAACAGCCCTCCGAGCAAACCAGAAGTGACTTCTGGTTTGCTCTGAGGGTCCTTTTAAGTGCTCCAGAAGTCACTTCCAGTTTGCTTTTAGCGTCCTTTTTAGTCCTCCGGAGGCTTCAGGGAAACCTTCTGAAAGTCTCTGATGCCTCTGAGGACTAAAACTGGCCCTCCGAGCAAACCAGAAGTCACTTCTGGTTTGCTCTGAGGGTCCTTTTAAGTGCTCCAGAAGCTTCAGGGAAGCCCCCTGAATGTCCCTGAAACCTCCGGAGGACTAAAAACGGCCCTCTGAGAAAACGAGAAGTCACTTCCGATTTGCTCGGCGGGTCCTTTTAAGTGCTCCAGAGGCTTCAGGGAAGCCTCCTGTATGTCCCTGAAGCTTCCGGAGGACTAAAAATGTCCCTCCGAGCAAACCGAAAGTAACTTTTGGTTTGCTTGGAGGGTCTTTTTTTGCCTTCAGGGGCCTTCAGGGAAGCCTCCTAAAGGTCCCTGAAGCCTCTGGAAGGCCTCCAGAAGGGCAGGGGAGGCTGTTTTCACCCTCCTCAGGCTCCTATAAAGCCTCTGGAGCCTGAGGAGGGTGAAAAAAGCATGCAAAAAATGGGGGGTTGCGCCTGTAGGGCATGCCTGCGCACTGGGGGGGTGCGCATTACATTATGGGTACGGCACACCCACACACGACCCCCCCCCTGCACTCCCCCCACTTATGGCATGTGAGCCAAAAATGGTTTGCCATCGCTGCCCTATGATGACATCGCGGCTCCCAGTGGTCCATGAACCACAGTTTGAGAACCACTGGTGTAATTGATGCAGTCCACTCAGTGGAAATAAAAGCCTCCCATGTTCCATAAGAAAGTTTGATCCGAGTTAGCAACAATTCTTTCACAGTTCTGGGACTGGGCAGTTGAGGTGCCCAGATATTTGGATAATGCAGTGGAATAGCAGCTACTGCATTACCAACTATTTGGTATTTGGTGCTTGAGTTGTTATGCTCCTGACTGTTTCTATTAAATTGTCATTTGATGGGACCCAGGAAGAATGCCTCCTCTATTGTGGCACCTGACCTTTGGAACAGCTTATTTCGTAAAATTTGGATGGGCCCAACTGTATTGGGCTGTTGAAAGGTAGACCTAGTTGTTCTCCTGGGCATAAGGCCAGGAGGTTGAGTGAATGTAACTCTGAGAGACACTGGACAGTTGTTTCAAAGGAATAGATGACTGTCCTTGGTTGCTACAAGCATGGGTTTTGATGTTTGATGCTTTTACCTTGGTTTTTAATTTGTTGTAATTTAAACAGTGTTGTTAAAGTACACAGAGTTGTTTAGAATTTGCTGAACGAACGAATGAACAAATAAATAGTAGTTTCCTTTAAAGGTGCAGTATATTTCTGATTGCAGTACATGTTAAATAAAACCAGGTTTGCTTATTCCCTTGCAAGTATCACTCGCAGCCAAAACCACTGAACAATTCCCTCATAAATGAAGCTTTTTTTCTTCTCATTTTCCACACTGAACAAGCTTCCAATCATTGCTCCAGTATTCTTTGCATCTTATCGCTTCTTTCTTTACTTCTTATTAACTCATGAGGATATACTTAGAGCTCTCCATCCTGCTGATTTCAAATGTCCATCCTTTCTTCTCCTTCCCATTCTATAAGTTTTTGATCTAGTTGTTTACCTCCTCTCCAAACTGGATTCTGTTTTCTCTCTTCTTTCATTATTTTAGGTATTTAAGGGTTGGTTAAACTATAATCTCAATTCCAGTGGGTGTCATAAAAAGGGCAATCTCATGCCTTTAATTCTTATGTCTTCTGCAGTCTAGATTTATCTATTTTAAACATGTTAATTTTCTCCTCATATGCAAAGGTTTGCTATGACCATGGGGTTGTATGTGTAATAAATTTCTGCTATGGAGTAGATCTCTTGATTCCACCAACTACAGCTCTCTGGCTTTTTCTATGACAATTTCTATGACAATTGTCTAATATCTACTTTAGCTGTTCTATTCTCTCTTACTAGCTCCTGAGGACAACATGAAAATAATTATAAATACCACATATTTGTTTTGTTGACTGGTTGTTCCAAATTATTGTTGTTTCAACAATAAGTGATTTTCCTCTTTAAAAGTATGTTTGATCTGGGAAACGATTGTTGAACTAAATATAAATACCAGATATATGGTATTTATAATTATTTTCCAGTTGCAAATAGCATTACAACAGCATCCTTTATTTCCTAGGATTGTAGTGATTTGTCCAGGAATGGAAGTGTTAACTGGGACAATATTGCAGAAGTACAAAGTGCAAAGTGCAGTGACCTAATCTTAAATGGTACATTCATGTTAATATTAATGATGCATTCAGTCACAGAGATTCCATTTCAAATAGCAAATATTTACTCTTTTTTAAAAGATGAAATGGAAGATCATAATTGCCTTTTTTGCATATCCTTCTAACATATTAATTCCTATCAATTACCTCTACAGAAAATAATATAACAATGCAGTAATAGTAATCTGATAATAATAAAAACCATGTTGTCTATGATACATATCTGTATACTTCTCACAAAATCTACATCTGTTCTCTGAAAGAATAGAAAGGATGGAACTTTTTCAAGCTGTCATATATTTCAGAAATGTTATACTATAAGTTTGAGATTGGTCAATTGGGAATAATTCAAGCATTCAGACTTTCCTACCATTTTCATAATAGTTACCATTGTTTTGATTCTTTTCAGTGCCATGAAATATTGAATAGGAATTATAGGGCCTTCAGACTGCTCCTCAGCAGGGTAAAAATCTGAAATTATTCCAAATTTGGTGTGGGAGGAGAAGGTGACAAAAGAACTAAGTTAAACTAACTACCGTAAGTTACTAAGTGAAAAATGGACTGAATCAATCCAGTCTGAGAACTGCAAAGAAAAAATATCCATTAAAAATCCCTCCATTTGTCCTATAGGAAATGCTGTTCTGTAGTTGTACAGTGACTCAAAATACTACCAAATTTCCCTTCTAAACTGCTTTCCCAAACATGACCTGGAGCAAATCCCACGCATCCCATCCTTTGCTTTCCAGTGCATGCATTCACACCAACATAGACACAATGAAAGAGGAAGCACAAACACGTACTGTAGAGGTACAATACCTTATTGTACCTCTACAGGTATCCAGAAGAAAATATAGATGGCTCCTTGGGCCACTGTTTGTAAAGAGGTTAGAAACAGTTCTAGAACTATACTCTGCATGCATTCCTTACTTTGTTTACATAGAGTATAAAGGCTGCTATATTTTCATCATATAAGCTGTTAACAAACAAATCTTATTTATGACTTATTCGTGTATTTTTGCAAACTTGTTAAAGTTGCTCAGTTTATCTCTCTCTCTCTCTCTCTCTCTCTCTCTCTCTCTCTCTCTCTCTCTCTCTCTCTCTCTCTCCTTCTCTCTCTCTCTCTCTCTCTCTCTCTCTCTCTCTCTCTCTCACACACACACACACCACACACACAAAACGGTATAGCTGATATGTTGGTTTATCAAAATTTCTGCTGAGCACAGAAGATACTGGATTTTGTCTTGAAATTTTCAAACATTACTTTTAATAAGAAAAAAGCTGACATTTTGAAATGGGTTTCATAGCCTCCTGGCATTATCTTGGTATTTCTACTATGTTTATACACACAGGAAGAAAGGTTATATATTACTTAATCTAATTCATAATACATCATTTTATTTTCTTAAATTAAAGCATAACAAGTGGTGATTTTACATATAAAGTAGAATGTATACCTTTTCTAAAAGGAATATTAGGAGAAAAAAAGGAAGCAGCCTGTATTATCAATGAAAGCAACACAGCTGTCATTTGGCAAATATAGCATTCAGGTTATTTATTAAGTTCTCTTCATTTCCATTTAAAGCCAGTTTTTATTTAGAGATATTATTTGATTAAAGCACTATTGCTCGACTTACTTACGCGAGTCAGTTCATTTCTCAATCAATTAAAGCAATCCTAAAATGATGGGTACATTCCTTTCAGTAGAAAATATTACTTCCTAAAAATTCCTCCTGGATTTCTATATTTTCTGGTTCTCTTTGGTGGCATAGCTCAGGTGCTATGAATCATTGATGGGTGAAGGGTGTTCCAGTCACCCATTTTCCTCCTCCATCACTCATGGAAACATTGATGGTAGACAGCCACAACTCTTAAAAACATTCTTCTTCTATGGGCACAAAAAGATGTATACAGTCATCTGTATTTCCCATTTCCCAAATTTTCAATCAAACATTGAAATGTTTTTTTCTACCTCAGGCAAGGTAACTGTTTAATCTCACTTTTTTGCACTAATCACACTACAGGATGCCTAAAATAGTCTGTCCAGATCTGGGCATCATATTTGAGGAAGGGCATGATGATAAACTGAGCAACCAAGAGGATAAAAGACCTAGTGGAGATTAGAAATTATACTTAGAAAGAAAAAAATGCGGGAAATATGATTGCTGGACTCAAGTATATACAGTAAGGCTTTGTGTAAAACTTGGAACAGAATTGTTATCCTGATCGAGGATAAGAAATAATGGTTTAAATTACAAGAAAGTTTATTTCAGCTGGAATATTAACAATAAGAGCTGTTTATTGAGATATGTAAACACAGTCTTAACACGTTGGCACTATTATAGTAGCAAATTCCTGTACAAGACAGGAATTTTAGAAGTACTATTCTACCTTTTCTTCTATCATATGTGCTTTGTGGTTGAGCATAATTTTTTAGGTAACGTGTTCTGTAATAAGTGACAAATTTCTGATCAATTAATCAAAACGTTTTTATTGAACACCATAACAGATTAAACAATTGTTTAACCAGCTAAGTGTGATAAATAAAACAAATTAATAATGTTCAGTTTTAAAATTCACAATATGTTTGCCTGCCAAAAAACACTCTTAACACTCTTAACTCTTAACAAAGGCCCAAGAATTGCTATTCCTATTTTGCATGTAACAAGTACAATTCAAAATTCATTGAAGAGCCTGTTTGCCTAAATTCATTGAATTTGATCAATATTAATGTAATCAATGCTAACCTAGACCTCCTTAATTTAGAAAAGAACTACTATAAGCATGGCTTCATTTGAATCTGATTATTTGTCTCATTCCTTACTAAAGGAATATATACTTCTTAGATATTTACCTCAAATGTGTAATTTTAAACTATTAGTTCTTATACCAAATAAAAAATGAATTAATACTTAAGAATTTTCATTTTTGTAGGAGAAAAAGTGTGTATCTATTGTTCCCTGCATTTAAAATGTAACATTTGGGAAGAGAATTCATATACAAATAGTTTCTGGAATATTTCCACTTAGAATAAATGTTTCTTCTTTTGTAGAAAATGGACCAAATAAATTTTGTGCTTTGACATGTATATTATGAGCCACTACAAAATACAACCTCTTTTGAACAATAAACATTTTATCCTGAGTTACAGTGTGGTACAAAGAGCTTCCAGTGACACAAAAAATAATTGCCCATGTTAACAATATATAAAAATGCTGCTCTAAAATGGCAGATTCTAAATGTTAAGAATCTGTACCAAATGTGGTACATATATACATAGGTATATATTTTACATAATGATAGATAGATAAAATATAGATTATGTATGCATATAGTATACACTATAGTGTTAACAGATATTAATCTATAACTCTCGACCATTCAAAACCAACAAAATATGTTTAACTATAGTTCATATGGTACTAGGATTGAGTATCAAACTGGGGACAATTATCATTTATATCATCATAGCAAATGTACTAAAGATTTTCTTCACCTTATATTTCATGTAAAATTTAAATTTTAACAGACCTATAACCCGAAGAAGTCCCATTGATTTTAGTGACATTTACAGTCACTTAGCTCTTGCCACATATAATTTCAAAATGTCATGTTTAATACTTTTAGCTGCATCATTTAATGGGAAAAAAGCAAACTCTGCACTTGTAGTAGTTTCAATTAGTTTTTTTAATTAGATCAAAGTAGCTATCTTGTATGCATAAGCATCAAGATGTGAGAGAGAGATGTATTCCACCCCATCTAGTATGACTAATTTATCAGTTCTTTCAAATATTTGTTCTCCTTCTTTCAGAAGCCTAACATAAGAGATAAACCAAAGGATGTCTGATACTAATTTTGTACTTAATTATCTTCATTTTTTTCAGATGCCAGAGTTGCTTTTTAAAAATACACAGAGAAACACATAGAGAGATACACAGACCATATTTTTTTCCCCTTTTGAAGACTGCCTGGGCGAGTTCCTGCAGTTTTTTTTGTCAAGTTTTTTCCAAAGTGATTTGCCTCCTTCCTAAGGCTGAGAAAAAGTGAATGGTCCAATGTCACCCAGCTGGTTTTGTGCCTAAGACAGGACTAAAATTCATGGTCTGCCAGTTTCTAGCCTGATTCCTTAACCACTAAACCAAACTAGTTCTCATGGTGACCATTTTAAAAAAAATATTTATAAATGGCATCTCTATTATGTCAGCAGCTCTCTTAGATTGTATGTGAATATATTTCCATTGTCTGTAAGTTGTGTTAATTGGAGATACCATTGTTGACATGAAAATATTTTCTTCCTTTAAGAAATATATTGTATTTATATGTAAGGTAGGTGACACTGGATACCACACGAAGAAATCAATCTCTTAATAAATAAATACACCAAACAAAAACCCTCAGTGCAATCCCCACTTCCCATTTTACCAACCAAAATGTCTAGATGTAATCAATCCTGGAGATTTGTGCTGCCTTCCAGATTTCAGGCTGGTCACTCAGTTTCAGCCATAAAATAGGTAATTAAAAATATCTTAACTTGTACTGGACCAGTGTAATAGATTCCAGTTTATAATCAGAAATATTCCTATTGTCTAATCCAATCCAAGAGCAATCTATATTTACCTTTTGCAGTTTGGAACCACTGTTTACAGATAGCACCATGTGTAACAGATGGTCAGTAGTCCAGATGGAATATAACCATCAAAGATATGGCTGATGTTTCTCCATTCAGGAGACATTGCAGCATAATGAGACCAAATTGAAAGTAGATTTTTTTTAAAAAAAAGACAGACTACAAGAATGACATAGGAAGCAAAATGTATCACAAAACATATAAAAGAAACCTGCTGATGTTTTAATGATTTAAAAGGAAATACAAACAATAAGACTGAGATGGATATTTTTTTATATATTGGATTTACAAAAGAAGCTTGTTAAAGTCTTGAAGGATTTTGTGAGAAAGAGTAAAGAAAAATGAAAAGAAATCAATAATAATTCCATGATACCATTTGAAGGAATTAAAGACGAAGATTGTAAGACGTGAAAGGAAGAACTGTAAAATTGGTTTACTTGATCAAGATTAAAATAGATATTTTGTTATGTCTGGTAACGCTAAATGGACATCAGTACTGAAATGACAAGGCTTTGTGGATTTGTTTATCAATAAGAGATGGAATAAGGGAAGAAGAAGAGGCGATGATTTACTAAAATTGTTTATACTTGTGACGAAGGTGGAAAATAACTCTTTTAATGTTTCTTTTCTTTTTTCTTTACTATTTTTTTTCTTACCTATTTTTCTGGAATTCATGGGCGAGCTTGAGAAAAGGGGAAAAAGTTACTGCCTAGGAAACAAACATACAAGAGAGGCTGGAGCCTACAATCACTTAACAGTCACAGAAAGAAACTGAGAAAGGGCCTGCCCTAATGGATCAAGCAGTTAAAAGTGTAGCTGGACATTTGTCCCTTCAGACTTACATAAGCTGACCGTTGTGTTCATTATATGGTTATGATACTTCAGTCAATCTTAGTTGATTCTGAATACCTGGGGCATAAAACACTTTAAGAATAAACTCAGAAGATATTTTGTTCTTCCTTCAGTTGGGGCCCACAGCATCATATTTATTTCTCCTTAGACAAATCCAGTAGGATGTCTAGATGATAGTAATGTTTCAACCAAGCTATATATTCCAATGTACATGAGAAACTGCCCTGTATTTTCAACAACCTGATCAGGATGTTGCAAGTTCTTTTGTGCACCTGAAAGGAAAATAATGTTCTCTTTCTTTCTCACCTTCATCCCTCTCAATACGTGAAACCATGCTTCATTTGAAGTCTTCGCTGATGCTGTTGCATTTATATATTTATAGATACAGATATATAAGTTCTGTCACTTGTTGTGTGACATTGTGTTCTACCACAATGTTTCCTTTTCTTCTCCCAAATTTTCACCTTAAGAACTACAGAACTTTTCCTACCCTTCTTTGAAACTATATGCTTGAATGCCTTGCTTTATTTCAAAAATCTTTTCAGGGCTATGGGGAAATAGGGAGAATACCGTAGACATTTTATCTCTTTTATATTATTTCAGTAACTTAAAAGAGCAGCCAGTTACTAATGCATTTGTCACAGTCTTTGTTCTTTAGGTTTACAGTGCTGATGTTAAGTTTACCAAACTGATATCAAGCTAACTGAAAACAAAGTTGATACCTTTTAACAAGGAATACTGCTGTGTGCAGTTTCAGCTGAAAGAGCAAAGAACATCTGGTGGTTTATCTCATGTACATGTACCTAGAAGAAGTCTTTAATGTTTCATTTTGACACATGCCCTCACCATCGTTTTTCATAAAGATGTTTTTTCAGCAAGGTTTCTCAAATGACTTTTATTCTGCTTTGCTGAATGTAAAGATGAGTAACTTTACTTTTACAAGATCCTTAGTGTCAAACTTCTGATTATTCAGACTAACTACTGTGAATAGCATTAACAAGATTATGAAAGAATCAAACTTTCCCCAGGCGCCTTATGGACCCGGATGGGTTCCAGGCGGCGCTTGGGCCACTTCCTGTATCCCTGACCCACGCCCCGATGGAGGACCTCGTGGCCGCATGGAATACTGCGACCACGGGGGCCTTGGATCGGGTCGCGCCCTTGCGGCCTCTCTTGTGGCGACGTGTCGCCCCGGCTCCTTGGTTTACCGAGGAGCTGAGGGTGATGAAACGCCACAAGAGATGCCTAGAGAGAAGATGGAGGTATACCCGTTCTGAATCTGACCGGACACAAGTAAGAGCCCAGTTACGGACTTACATTGTGGCGCTGAGAGTGGCCAAACGTCATCATTGTGCCACTCTCATAGCATCCGCAGAAAACCGCCCTGCCGCCCTGTTCAGGGTGACCCGCTCCCTCCTTCAACAGAGGGTGCGGGAAGCCCCGCCACAGGGCAGAGCAGAGGAATTTGTGACTTTTCTGCAGGAGAAAATCGCTCAGATACAGAACGAGCTAGCCCCCATTGATGGTCCAGTGGGATGCCACGAGACAGATCTTGTTTGGGAGGAGTTTGACTCCGTTGCTTCCGAGGATATGGACAGGCTACGTGGGCGACTGCGAGCCACCACATGTTTATTGGACCCGTGTCCCTCCTGGCTTGTACTGGCATCCTGGGAGGTGACACGAGGCTGGCTCCAAGAGGTTGTCAACGCATCCTTAAGTGAGGGTTCCTTGCCTGCTTCCCTAAAAGAGGCTATGGTGAGGCCCCTCCTTAAGAAGCCCTCTTTGGACCCAGCTTTATTAAACAACTATCGTCCAGTCTCCAACCTTCCCTTTTTGGCGAAGGTTGTTGAGAGTGTGGTGGCACAACAGTTTCCCCGTCACCTGGAGGAAGTTGATTATCTAGACCCGCGCCAGTCCGGCTTTCGGCCCGGGCATAGCACTGAGACGGCATTGGTCGCGTTGGTCGATGATCTCTGGAGGGCCAGAGATGGGGGTTGTTCCTCCATCCTGGTCCTATTAGACCTCTCGGCGGCTTTTGATACCATCGACCATGGTATCCTATTGCATCGGCTGGGGGGGTTGGGGGTGGGAGGCACCGTCTTACGGTGGTTCTCCTCCTACCTCTCTGGCCAATCGCAATTTGTGTTGACAGGAGAGCAGAGGTCGACCTCGAGACCCCTCACATGTGGGGTGCCTCAGGGGTCGGTCCTCTCGCCTCTCCTGTTTAACACATATATGAAGCCGCTGGGTGAGATCATCCGTGGTTTTGGGGTAGAGTACCATCTGTACGCTGATGATACACAGCTGTACATTTCTACCCCAAACCACCCCAACGATGCCGTAGCAGTGATGTGCCAGTGCCTGGAAGCCGTGCGGATCTGGATGGGAAGTAACGGACTCAGGCTCAACCCGACCAAGACCGAGTGGCTGTGGTTTCCGGCTGCCCGATTCAACCAGCTGACTCCATCGCTGGCCATAGGGGGCGAACATCTTGCCCCTGTGGATGGGGCGCGCAACTTGGGTGTCCTCCTGGATGCCCGGCTGTCCATGGAAGATCAAGTGACAGCCGTGACCAGGAGGGCGTTTTACCAGGTTCGCCTGGTTCGCCAGTTGCGCCCCCTATTGGATCGGGACGCCCTTCGCACAGTCACTCATGCTCTCGTGACATCGCGACTGGACTATTGTAACTCTCTCTACATGGGGCTCCCCTTGAGGTGTACCCGGAGACTTCAGATGGTTCAGAATGCAGCCGCGCGGGCAATCTTGGGTACCTCCAGATTTGCCCACATAACTCCACTTCTGCGCGAGCTGCACTGGCTGCCTGTCGTCTTCCGGGTGCGCTTCAAGGTATTAGTCATCATTTTTAAAGCGCTCCATGGCTCGGGACCTAGCTATCTGCGGGATCGGATCCTGCCGCATACATCCTCACGGCCGATTCGCTCCCACAGAGAGGGACTTCTCCGGGTGCCGTCCACTAGACTCTGTCAGCGGGCGACGCTCAGGGGAAGGGCTCTCTCTGTGGCGGGCCCAGCCCTCTGGAACGACCTTCCCCCCGACATTAGAACAACCACGGACTTCCGCTCCTTCCGTCTGAAATTGAAGACTCATCTTTTCCGTTTGGCCGGCCTTGGTTAGCCTCTCTCTACAGGGTTTAGCTGTTTTTAATTGGGTATTTTAGTAGATTAAGGGGATTTTAGCACAGGCTCATATTTAATTTTTTCTTAACTGTATGTGTATATTGTATTGTGGTTTTAGTTTCCCTGTGCACCGCTCCGAGTCCCTATGGGGAGAGGAGCGGTCTATAAATTAAATTATTATTATTATTATTAGTAGTAGTAGTAACATTTTAATGTATATTTTAATGTAAGTCTCTATATACTTACATCTATATATCTATATGTTTCTTTCTATGTCAAATGTACATTTACTTTTTACTTCAGAATATTTATCTTTTCTAGGAATCCAACGTATTTTCATTTGCCAATACTTACCTTTCCTTATAGCTGCCCACCACCAAGACAGAGATGTGAAATATGAATTTTGAGGGCACTTACTATAATGCAATTTTCACTTATGTTATTCAGTTATTTGTTTTCTGCCAAACCTCCCTTTTAGTTGGTGAATTAATTAAGCCATTACAAAATATAGAAGGTATTTTGAGATAAGCAAATAGCAGGATTACAGACTGACTTAACACAAATGTGTAAACTTGATGTCCCTGGAGTGGAATCAACAATAAGAGGTACCACTTAACTCTAATAAGTTGGCTTTGCTACATAATACACTTAGGAAGTGTAGAAGAAATGTGAAGCAGCCAGTTGCTAAAAGGCTTGGCACAACTATTTTGACCATGTCTGGAGATCAGAACATATCCAGATACTGGCATGGCAGCTTTGCTGAAGCAGATTCTTATGTCCCTCTAAGCAAAGTGCTTCATGAAATAATTTCCATAGCCGTACTATAGAAAAAGCAAATATAATCTGCACTATGCTGATGACACTATTCTGATACCTGAAAATGCAAATGATTTATCAGCTGTAGTAATGAAAGTCAAGGACTGCAATGAAAAAAGTCACTAAAATTTGAATATAAACACCAAACTATTTTCAATAGGTTCAATAATTGACAATGAAGATACTGAAGTGATGAATAGATGTTCCCTTTTAAGATTAGTTATGAAAAATAAATGAACTGGAAATCAAAAAAAATCTTACAGATTTGCCTTGATAGAGTAGCAATTAAGACCTTGGAAATGTTACTCAGATGCTGGGATTTGTCGATGCTATGAAGATCAAAATCATGCAGGCAGTAGTTTTCCCCATGATAATATACAGAAGCTAGTTAGACTTTGAAGAAGCAGGATAAAAAGAGCATTTTTGCCTTTTCTCAGGGGTGTGTGTGTGTCTCCTGGGAATACTAAGGATAACCAGAAAGCAACAAATGGATCATACAAATCCAACCAATATTATAGGCAGAGTCAGATTCTGACCAACTGATGATCTACGCAAAGCCTTAAAACAATGCCCCTTGGCCCTTCCATTGCTTAACTGACAAGACATTAAAACTCAACAAGTACTGAGGTAAAAAGAAGATTAACGAGACCTCATAACTATATTCAACTTTTTTTTTAAGCGTATTAATTTAACATTAGTTGAAGTAAGCAATTTAATCAAATTATTTAATTGTAACTAGAACACAGAAAAATACATCTTTAATACATTTTAAGTAAAATTGTTGCAAAGGAAAAAATACAAATACAAAAAAAAAATATCAAAATACAATTTTGAATCACCCTTTCAAAGATTATAAAGAAAAAGGAATAGAAAAGAGGACTATCATCTACCAGACAGATAGACTCAATGACAGCAGTTATGGGTGCACTGTTGAAAGACCTAATGGGCCAGGTTAGGGACAGATTGTCCTGGAGAAAATTTGTCTGTGTGGTTGCTAAGATTCGGTATACTGACTTTTTGACACCTAATCAATCAACTACATAATGGATCAGAAAATAGAATCTTAAGTCTCAGATCCATTTATAAAAAGCAGGATAAATAGGAGATCTACCATAAGACACAGTATTAATCACAGTTTGAAATCTGAATTTATTTATGCATAATTTATGGATTCCCTTTACCGAGGAATCAATAAAATACTTCCTAGTAATAGTAGATTATAGCATTTTGTGCCTGCTATTTTTTTTCTTTTCTCCCATTTTATAGAAATAGAAAAGCAAAGGACTATAACTCAGTATGTTTTGCTGTCTGTTCTCTTGTATCTTAGTAAAGAATAGAAAGTCTGTGGTTCACTCCAATGCCTGCATGAGTCTTTAAATTGTACTAGACTTCTGATTTAAAAAATGTGACCTAAAATTTGAACATGCAAGATAGATAGACTATGTGATAAAGTAAACCACATCCTGATTTATCAGGAATACAAAGGTAATTTTAAATACAAGATGTTTAATCATAGTGAAGCTTTTTACAGTGGAAGAAAAGATGATTGAGGATCAGGTTGCTCCTGAACAAAAATCTGCAAGCTTGGTCGGTATTTTCATTTTCCAGGTTTGTGTTGTTTGTAGACACAAACATAAAATCTGTTCCCATAGCAGGCTAAGGAGACCAGAAAAATGCACATTCTGCATTTTTTGCTTCCAGGTGAAACAAGAAACATGTACATATATATTCACATAAGATCTGTGATATCTGGATGGCGGATAGGCCTTCGTAGCAAAGTCCCTTTCTTTTTATCCATATTTAGTTCATATGTACGTTGGCTCCTATATTCATTTTAATGTTTTTTGTGGGAATAGTCTTTTTTTTTTGTAAAAGAATTTTATTGGTTTTCAAAATATACATGGGAAAAGGGATAGGGTGTATAAAAAATTTTGGTAGCTCCCATGCCGGTAGTGGTAGCCCTCCCAAACCTTACAAGTTTACAATTTTAAAAATAAAGGACAAGCATAAACAGAGTTTTTGCATTGTGTACCATATGTTCAATCCTCTTTTTCTTTGCCATTTTCTGTTATATCAACAATTACAATGACATTTCAAATAAAATCATTTTTGTGATCTGAGCCTTTTCGCTATTGTTTCTTCCTCCCTGTCACCAGGTGGAGCCGTAGCTCCCTTCGTTCCCATATCTTGTATAATGTTGCCCTTTTCCCCGCCCCCACTATCTCTGTCCTCTAAGAGGGAAGAATGTTTTTGAAAAAAGGCATCTGCCTCATTTAATGTTTTAATTCTTATTCTACCCCCTCCCAGAAGATCAGCATTCCTCTGGCAATAACCATTTAAACCAAATTCCTTTATTATATAATTTCTTCGACAGGAAGGAATATTTCCTTCTTGTTTCTCTGATTTTTTTGGGAATTTGTTTCAAAATGGTTATTTTTTTGTCTTGATACTTTAAAGGTTCCCCCCTTTGGGTCCCCAGTATCTCATCCCTTGTGGATCTCCTGAGAAATTTAACATGAACCTCTCTTGGGACATTGTGGATTCTAGCATATGTTGAATTAATTCTATAAACCAGGTCCATATCTTTTTTTTGTGGGAATAGTCTTGTGAGCAAGATTGTTTGAAAATACTAGAAAAGGAAACTGTTATCAGAAGCCCCCAAACTGCATGAAAGTTTGAAGAATGATCCAGGAAGATTAATTCATTAATTTATGTTTTAATGTCTATGCATAGATATATTTTTATGACTGTAAAAATGGCAGGCTATATTTTTATAAATAAATATTATGCAACAAGAATGTAAATGTAACTGAGAAGCTCTGTAACCTTATATTAGTTTATTAAATTTATATGTCACCATCTCACTTTTAAAGCAATTCTGTGAGGCTTACAATTAAAACCATAAGTATAAAATATATTCATCTGGAGATTTATATTGCTCCACATATTTGTCAGCATTGTTTTTTTGACAAACAATAGGGATGCTTTTAATAGCCTCTTCATGTTAGGCACTCAGCAAGGCTCGGGTCATGACAGCTATAACAAGTTTGATGCCTACGTAAAAGTATCTATTAATCTTAGCATTACTTCGTGGATAAATTTAATTTTTTTTAATAATAATTGTTATATATTTATAATGATGGTTCTTATGTATTTATTTCATTGATTGTTGTATGCCACCCAAAATCACTTTTTATGAAAGGAACTGACCATATAAATGTGATTAATATATACATAAATAAACAAACAGAAGCCCCTAATATTTGCACTAAATAAACTGTTTTGCAGTTAAATCATTTTTTTCCTGCAAAATTAACTGTGCTACAGTATCTTATTCTAATGATCATGGCAGTTGAAACGTGTTTTTTTTAAAACCTTGCTTGAGTTTCTTGGGGAGGGCGGCAGAGAGGGGTCAGAGGTAAAAATAATTTTTGTCATTGGAGGAAAGAATAAGCCAAATCCTATGTATTGTGATTGCAGCGTAGCTTTGCACTAAAGAAGCTGAAGTGTCTTCAAGGTGAAATAACTTTAATCTTTTAACCTTTAAATCATCCAATTATTTTAAAGGAAGTGTTGGTGATTAGGGACAGCCACAGTTCTCTCGTTAAAAATTATCTCACTAATTTAATACCCTGTTTCACAATGAAATACGGTAGGATAGAGTCACATCTCTATAAATGCCTTTAATACAAATTCCTCATTAACTTTTTTGAGAACTAATCACTCTTTGTTAGTAATGAGCATGCCAACTTGCTTCTAACTCTACATGATCTACTTATTTGGTGACCTTTCACTATTAGCAAAGTGTACCAGGGAAACTGATAAAGGTAAAAGATAAGCTATTTGCGAGACCGCCTCCTACCCCATACATCCCTCCGACCGATCCGCTCCCACAGAGAAGTTCTGCTCCGGGTGCCAACAGCCGGGCAATGCTGGCTCGCGACGCCCAGGGGTAGGGCCTTCTCTGTGGTGGGCCCTGCCCTCTGGAACGATCTACCCCCCAGATCTTAGGAATATCACAGACCTCCGCTTCTTCCGTCAACAACTAAAAACGCACTTTTTTCGCTTAGCTGGCCTGGCTTAATCTTCCGAGTCCATCTATTGGTTTTAAATTGAATTAGATTTTATTGGGGTTTTAATTGGTTTTAGCACAGGTTGGGTTAATTTAATACGTTTTTAATATTTATGACATATTTATTATCGGTTTTATGTATATGCGTGGTTTTAATTTTTCCTGTGCACCGCCCCGAGTCCCTATTTGGGAGAGTGGCGCGGTATACAAATTTAATAAAATGAAAATGAAGTAAAGCAGCTTGCATAATTTCACTACTGTCTTCAGTCTTCCGCAATTCAGAAGTAAGGGCTATTAATTTTTATTCCTATTTTGTAATAGAATTAACACCCCACACACACACACACACTAAATCTGGTGTAACTGGGGGAGAATTACATAGGGGAGAAAATAAATTGCATTAAATAAATAGAATCGGGATTTTTGAGGAAGCCCATAACTATCCTTGGGGAGGAAATCTTAGATTGAGAGGTTAAAATATTTATCCATAGACAAAGTTAATAACAGGACTGTGACAAGATTTCCTTTGCATTTTGTGGATATTTTCTTGCAATCTGATAGAAAACAAATTAGGATTTCTTTTCTTTATAAATGTAGAAAATTTCAATAACATTCAAAAAGAGTCATAGTTCTTTTCTAACGCTATAACAACATGACCAATAAATATGTATATGTGACAGAAAAAATATGCCTCTAATTTTATAATTCTGCCTCTATTGGTCCCCAGCCTACCAATTTCTAATTAAATCCCAAAGGGAGAAATTTTGATGAGGCTTTGTTCAGATTATGCAACCAATGTAGCCAAGTAAGCTACAAAGTGGTAGAGATACATGCAGTTCTAAAACATACACAGAGAAGCCTCACTTCAGTAAGGTTAAAAACAAACAAACATCCAACATTTTAGAAGCTTTTGGAACACAATATAAAAACAAAAGCAACAGATTTCTCTTTTACTGAATCTTTGGGGAAATCTGAATTTCTACAGTTGTACCAAATAGCGTAGCTGGATGTTTGAATGCATCTGGCTTCAACCTAGGTTGGGTAAGCCTGTGTTATACTTCCCCTTGCAATCCTTACTGGCAGCTCATGAGTATTCTGCATGAGACCTAGATGTAGAATAAGAGAAACAACCAAGAGGTTAGTTACCGGTACTCTTGCTTTGAAAGGCTTTTTGTTTCAAATATTTCCAGAGTATTGTACTATGCAACAACTAAACAACTTTTCTCTGGTGTAGATTCTTTGAATGTTTCTCTGCTGAGCAGTTGCTTAGCAACTATTTTATTTTTATTTTTATTTTTAATTAAATTTATACCCCGCCCTTCTCCTACAAAAGGACCCAGGGCGGCGCACAGGAAAATTAAAAATCAATACACACATAAATACACCATTATTAAAACCCTATTAAACTTAAGTTACCCCGTGCTAAAAACATTTTAAAATCCTCTAATTAAAATGTATAGCTAATAAAAAGTCCATATCGGGTGGTTATGCTAGGCCAGCTTGTTGGAATAGATGTGTTTTAAGACGCCGGCGGAAAAGGCGGAGGTCCGTGGTAGTGCGGAGTTCAGGGGGCAGGTCGTTCCAGAGGGTTGGGCCTGCCACAGAAAAGGCCCTTCCTCTGGGTGTCAACCGGCATTGCCCAACCGACGGCACCCGGAGAAGGCCCTCTCTATGGGAGCGGATCGGTCGGAGGGATGTGTCCTGGATTATCGATGAGAAGACACTTTCCCTCATATACAATATTTCATATTCTCCCCGTCCCCCCATTTTGGCTAAATAAATGTGCTGTTATTGTATAATAACTTTTTTAAATCAAATAACATTTCAAGCCTATTACAAATTTGAGGCTATAATTCTATCCTGCTTACTCAGGACGAAGTTCCAATGAACTTTCCTTCTGAATGGAAATTGATAGGATAACATTAATTAAATAATTCATCTCTCAGTTTTCTTATAAAAGTATGAATTTTCTTAATGGGTTTTAGAAATAGAACCTTCATTGGAAAGCAGTCCTTTATCCCAATATTTTATGCACAAGCCTCTCTTGATTTTAATCCTACACCCGCTTCACTAAAGCCTGATAGGACAATTCTATATAGATTTTGGAATTCATTCCTTTTATTTTTGTAGAACTTACTCTCAGATATGCATTTAGGATATTGTATCCTAAGTTCCACTCAGTTTACAGGGTTTTTATTTTGGTTGAAATTCATGTTATCCTCCCCCTGGGAAGATGAGCTCTGTAGCTATGTTCCCCAAATGATATCTCTATGTCCTCTTTTTATTATTTCCAAAATACTAGTCAATGATCATTTGTATATGTATTATGAATCAAGCTTGTTTTTCATCAATAAGTGGGACTCTCCATCAAATCTGTCTAACACTTGCCGGAAGGCTAGCTCATTGCTGATTTTTAATTAGTGAACTATATATTGACATTCCATCTATTTAAAACTAAAATCAATTTAAAAGTCTGTATCTTTTATAAATGATGGATGTACCTATAGCCCTTCAGCTTTCCTTATTCCTTACGAATATCAATGTCATAGACTTACACTATCAATGGAGGTACTCAGTTTTATACTATATGTTTTATGCTGATTCAGGTATGCTTTTCAATGGCCCAAACTTTTTTTCATGGATCATTACCTTTTAGAGCTCACCTAACAGGCAAATCATAGATGTAGAACCAGACTAAATGCTATCCATTGGAAAAGGAATACCAACCTACTCCAGTTTTCCGCAAAGGAAATCAATGGGAATGCATAACAAGGACAATGTCTGTGTGACACTGGAAGATGACTCTCTTAAAGGAAATGGTATTCATAGAGTTACTGGGGACGAGCAGAGAGCATGAATTATTAACACGACTGTTTATCATGTGGCTGGACTGAAGCCAAAAGGATGTCTAATGACCAATATGCCCAAATATTTGATACTGTAAAAATGTGTGTACCGTTGTTACATGGAATGTCAGAACTATGAACCAAGTCAAACATGATGTTGTCACAGTAGAAATTTCAAGACTGAACTGGGAATCAGTGAACCGAAATGGTCTGGCATGGGTCACTTCACATCAAAGGAGCCTCAGCTCTTCTTCTCCAGGCAATGAAAAACATAGAAAAAACAAAGAAGCCATCATTACTAAAAAAAAAAGGGTATCAAAGTTAGTATCCTCAAAAGATAGAATTATCTCTATTTGAGTCCGAGGCAAGCCAATCATTTTTACAGTGACCCCAAGCCAATGCTCCAATCACAGATTCGGAGGAAACAGCAGTTGAATAATTACATTTCAGTGTTCTCAACTCAACCCACAATAAAAAGTGACATGTTAATTCTAAGAGACTGGAATGCTGAAGTTGAAAATAAATTAGCGCTTAGAATAATAGAGGAAAGTAACAGCTCCAATTTATGAAATAAAGCAAGAGACAGATTAATAGATTTCTGCCAGTAAATTTGATTTTTCAAAATATGCAATTTTTATGTAGAGTCAATTGCAATTGGGGCAGAGGCAATGTAAGAAGCTTTTAAACTAGGCAAAAGAGTTTTAAGGCCTGGGGCTACAGAAATAATAAAAACTGCAATCTATGAGCTTCACACTATGAAACTTGTGTTCTACAAAGTTTTCCATCATACAAGGAATGTTCCTCTAAAAGGGAAACTTTCAAGCATCTCTTTTCCTTCATTTTTCCTACTGACAACCTTTTTTTTAAAAAGGAAAAAAGATGCTTGATCCTCTGGTGGAAAAATGGAAACAGAAGTTTTATAGCTCATAACTGGCAGGTATGTAATACATGTTCCTGAATAAGATATTGTGGCTCCTAGAAAACCTATGAACTGAACATTAGAAACAATGCCAATTCTGTGCTATTTACTCTTAGAAATATAAAACAACTGAGCAGTGTTGTTTTGTTTATGTAAGTACCTGCAAAGTTGGTCCCAATCTTGCTATAGATACAGTAAACATCTGTAATGGAGAATCATGAATCAGATAAATGCCATAAACTCTAGGATCACACGCTCGAGCATCACTGCTAGCTTTGAGAAGCAAGACACATAGTTTACTTCACCCAGGAAATATTCTCAATCGACATTAAAGTTTTATTATGGGACAAGGCTCTGTAAAATTTGGAACCAAGCTTCATAATTTAACATTTGAATTAGCTTTGATTATTTTTTTATTTTAAGGTCTATATCATCTGATTCTTGTGGTTTTCCAGATAGTTCTGATCTGCAGTACTAAAAATCTAGTAAATAATAATTAATCAGGGAAACAGTAGTTCTCTCTCTAGAATGGGGAGAGGACTAGTAACCTGTCATTAGGATTTTTTATAATTGTCCATGATAAAATGAAATAATGAAGCTTTTAGTAATACCACTAGCTATTAATAAGGAGAGTTTTGAAGATGCTCTTACCCAAAATTATGACATCAGATGACATTCATCTTATTGGTGAATCAACTATTGCTTCAATGCCATATTAAATTTTCAGCCACTCATTCTAAAAAACAAAATCCAGCTTTTTATTTCAGCCTCTGGTTTTAACTTCCTCAACTGGCAAACAACTTTTATCACTGATAATTTTTTCCTAATGCTTCAGAGAAGCTAAAATTTGATTTACTGGCATTTCCATCCATTTATTCAAACTCTGGAATGAAAGAATACAAAGCATTTTTCACCACTTCTTTTTTTTGCATGACAACTACCCAGATATTTTCTTTCACACAAACTAATTCCAGTCTGTGATATATATTTGCATTGCTGATACTTAAAGGAAGATGTTTATATTCATTTCAGTTAAATGTTTCCATGGTTTTGACTAAGAAATAACCGCACTCTTAAATAATAAGGAAAATAATTCTGGGGCCTATTGTGATATGTTCTTTGGACATGTTTAATTTCTTATAAAGGATGAATAGCACGGTTTTATTCTAAGTAATCCTCAGTAGCATCCAAGATTCTGGATAATTGCTGGCCAAATTAAAATTTTCTGCTTTTTGAAGAAGTCCTGAAAGGGGTTGGGGTCCTCACTCAAGCACTCTTGAATATAATTGATGAAGTGAGAGTTGTTTGCTTGATTGGGGAATTTACAGGCTAGAATCTCCTTTTCTTTCCATCACATGAATGGCAGCCAGATTGACCATGACCATGAAGAAAAGAAGAGGGGGAGAAAGTTATCATTGCGGGTTCTCAAAGGAACTAGAGGGTCTGCTGGATGTTTTGCATGCCACAAATCATTGGATGTTTCACAAACAGAGCCACACACAAAGCATTTGTTCCAAACAAATGACATGGTTATAGAAAATCCCTATTTGAAGAAACATCTCAAGACTGCTTCCACAGTGCAAGAGAGGCTTCTGGTTTTCTGGAGAATGTATAAATATAGATGTTGTTGGTATGTAAAAGTTTTGCTGTGTAAATAATGAAATATCCTACGAATATAAAGCCAGACCAAGGAAGGAAGTCCCCTAATTCAGTTGATCACTGATAAGGGACAATGATAGGTAGGGAGAAAGTGACATTCAGGGCCAGAAGAGCCAGATGAGCAAGATGGCCCTCTGGATGTTTCCCCTCCTGCCCAGTATCTGGTATCATTACTTCTGATCCTTTCTCCTTAGTAATGCTATTTCTGAATGCCAAGTTCCCCATAATAACTACATCTCAGTTACATTGATTGCAGGTTCCCATAGTTATGTGATCAACATTTTCAACCTTCCTTGCCAACCCCCTGAGGAAAGCCAGCAGGAAGTTGCAAATGGTGATTGCATGAGACTGCATTTAATCATGTAGAATTCCCTTGATCAGTATTGCCACAGCTGCCACTTTTGGTCTCTGTGGTCACGTGACATTATGCTTAATGACTGTGTCGCTTAGTTGGCAGTCTTAATTATCATAGTTAAACAAGGACTACCTGTAGGCAGGTCTTCATTGTAGTGATAACTGCATTCCACAATACTCTGAAATCCATTAGTATCTATTAACCTAAGAATTGTAGAATAGGCTACAGAAGTTCAGAAGTAAGTAGTACTTCCACGTATATCCCACCCTTCATGGGACAAGAACTTTGCTCAGCTTTATCTTGTATACCAACTCTACCTTTTCTAATGGAAAGAAAATTGCCTTCCGTGGCTAATGATGAATTGCTTCCATTTCAAACTAATGCTCTGATTTATATTCTGTTATGATTTGTTCTTTTTAAAAGATCTCAGCAAGTACAGAGGTGAAAATACAGGAGCAAGAGCTGGTGAGAAATGCGCTTTGTACATGATATTTAATTGGTCTGGGAACAAATATGCTGGCTTTGATTAATAATTTAGTTCATTGTTCCAACTTTAACTTAGAAAAGTGTAAATGACTTGGACCAGAGCTAAATGAAGAATTGCTTCTTCTCGGACAAATCTGCCAATAACTACTAGCTTTTATCACCAAAACTTTAGAATCCAGGCTGGTGGATGCATTAGCTCAGGGCCTTTTCAATTCTGAAACTTCTTTCTAAGCAAACATACTCTCACTCATCTGTTTTTAATGGCAATAGAGAACATTTGATACTGCTTGCTGATTTATTGTTCATTTTCCCCCCAGAGGCGGGCATATTTATTACCCCTGTGATTCTCTTAATTTTTATTAGTTTTAATTTTATTGCAAATGGGGAAGGAATCCTACTAGCATAGTGTTGGATATGCATTCCTTTCTATGTAAATTGTGTGTGCTTCCTTGAATGTTGTTATTTTTATTACAACATAAACATGCACTGAGGTGAGCTTATTTTTATTTGAATTAACAAAAAAAGCAAGGTTGAGTACTTTATTCTATTTATGATTTGCATTTGTGCAACTAGAAGTGATAATTAAGGTCAACAATAGTCAATAGAATCACTGCACTCCCCTTCACACCTGCCAAATAGGCTGAAATTCTCTGCAAGATAATCTGTAAGAGTTAATAGATGTGTTTGAAAGTGAACCCTGAAGAAACTTTTGGATGTACAATTCAACTCTAATTTCTGATGAATGTTTAAAACACAATTTCAAAGTGGAGATCTGGGTCATAACCTGTAGCCATGGAACAAATTTTCCCCCACCCCCCTTGGCTCTTTGAAATGAAATGTCTAATCAGTAATAAGGTTCTTTACATTAGTATTTATGGAAGACTGAACTGTGGAAAAGTATTTTCTGACTGTGCTATGATTAATTTTCTTTTGATTAACAAGCACAGCACACTGAGTTATATCACGTTACATAGCTTGATTTTAATTTTAATTTCCTAAATATACTCTTGTATAATTAATTTATAATAGCAAGTTATTCAGCAAATGATGAGGATTAGCACAAAAATGTGATCGTAACTAATGAGTGCAAGTCGTAACCTCCTTTTAAAGCCTCCTTCGTTTTGTTTGAGCCACGTTTTCCCTCTTCCCTTTTATGCTGTGCTGTCTCAAGTGAGCTACTGTATGTACCAGATTGGAACCCAAGACATTTAACTAAGTTTAAAGCAAAGAACTTATTTGATCACAAAACTTGTGAGAGAACTAAAGTTGTTAGTTTTCAGCTTCAACTACTTGGAGCCTCTAGTATATATTTTACATATCAAGATTTTGACAAAGATGGGAAAGGTGCTGAAATTATTATGTGTCGGTTATTTTACCATTTTTACTGTTTTTATTATCATATTGAATTCATTTTTTAAATGAACAAAAGAGCAGGGTATAGCTCTCCTGAAAGTTTGGGAAACCTGAAACCAATCTGATAGTCACCTATATAGTAAACTACACAAAATGTGCTTTTAAAACTTGTTAGTATAGATTTTGGCAAACGCCCTGGAGATTTAAAGGGAGATTAAGGAGAGTATGATGACATAATTATGCCAAAAAAAATGTTTACATGTAATTACGAAAATATTACTAAGTAGTTATGGCAACATATGGTATTTATTGGTCCACCAACTATGAAAAATAAGCAAATATAGTTAACATAGCAACTCAAAGCCACTACCAATGATCAAGTGCAAAAGATAATATTTAGAATTTGCAACTTTCATAATAATGCCTAAATTACATCAGTATAGGTAATTGCAATTATTAAATGAGGGTTTTTTCCCCATTTTTTGACCTTTGTTGCCAAAGTTGTTAAGTGAATCATTTCATTTGTTAAATTAGTAACAGACTTTCGGGGGGTGTAAAGCCCACTCACTGTTCATGTGACGGTCGATCCCCAGAATCGCTAGTTCATATTGAATTCACATGCCCCTACTACCAGGAGGAAAAACTACAACTTATTTCCCCTATCTGCCAAAGATTTCCTGGACTAACCGGAAATCATAGTCTTTGCCTTTTACTCCAGGACACTGACTCGAAGACCACACTAAAAGTTGCAAAAAATTTTGCTGCAGTCTTGGCATGTAAGAACTGTGGGAAGGGTCGGGTTGGTCCCACTGGCTGAGGCCAGTCGTGCTGACTGTCTGCAGCGTATCATTTGGTGGCCGCATCAGGTGCCGATATATAGATCTCATGTAAACTTTTCCATGGTATCTACTATTTATGCACAATTTGAACTGATCATACTCCTAAAGCATAGATTTAAATTTCCATAATGGTTAGATGGTACGGTCGACAGAATGGTCTTTATCATTGATTTTGCCTATTGTCTCCCACCCTTCAGTGGGGCTCGGCTGTATATCCCCATGTGATTTGTTTATCTTGATCTCTGGTCCATGACCGCAATAAAGTTTTTCTTCTTAGTAACAAGGTTGCAAAGTGAATCTGGCTTCCTCATTGACTTTCCTTGTTAGAAAGTCGCAAAAGATGATCTCATGGCCCCAGGACACTGAAACTGTCATAAATATAAATCAATTGCCAAGTGTCTGAATTGTGATCACATGGCCATGGAAAAGCTACAATGGTCATAAGTGTGAGAAAGTCAAAAATCATTTTTAGTGCCATTGCAATTTTGAATGGTCACTAAACAAACTGTTGTAAGTCAAGGACTAACTGTACAAAATACATTATGTGCTTCATAGATTTGACTTCACCTGATTTACTCTGACAAGATCTTTTAGTTTAGAGCACATCTTTATAGCAACCTTCCAGATCATGGCACCAAAGCTTGTCAGGGAAAAAGTTGTTCTACATTTTAGCAGCATCAAGAAGCTAAGATAAGCCCCATTTCTAAACCTTGGAAATATCAAGCTGAAAAGTGACAGTGAATGATAATTAAAGGGATATCTGATCAAGTTCTATCTCTATGATAGGACCGTGGGTATGATAGGACCCACAGATTCTCTATGGTTAGTATTGAATTGCAGCAAAAATGTGGAAAGAAAATCCAAGCGTAATCTTTGTAAATTAAAGCTTCCCAAGGATAAATATATGATTAAAATTTCCACAGGCAAATTAAAATAAAATAAAATATAGAATGTAAAATATATGACAAAGACAATGTATAACTCAACCAAGTTGTAGCCCAGACACCCTTTGGAAGAACTCTGTTTTCAGATGTTCCCCAAAAATCAAGGAGCCATTTGGGATCAGGGTCCTTCTTCAAGGAACCAGGTCAATTCACATGGCCATGGGCAAGAATGAACTCTACCTCAATGAATCTGCATGCCAGATTGATGGCAAATTTCTGCATTTTCTGCCAAAACTATCCAGTTGAATCTCCTGAAATATCCCATTCAGACCCACCCACTATATTTCCCTTAACCTGAATTACCAGAATGCCATAGTTAAGGACTGTGCCATCTCCCAAACTCTATGCTCCCCCAACATAAATGTTAGTCAAATCACACAATCCAATCATTCCCTACAAGCCACCGGGCAATCTATGTCAACCTCCATCCTTTCGCAGCCACATATCATATTGGGCCCATCGGCCCCTCACATCCTCTGTCAGTAGCAGCAATCACTACCTCCTTCCACTAGTCTAACGTATGCCAGTCACTCATAAATTGGGAACTGTTCACTAGTAGTCCCAATAGCAGCTTGGTCAGCTTCAGTGACACTTATGTATCTAGCAACTCTGATGGATCAATAAATAGTTTCAGTGGATAACGGAAAATCTTTAGGCCAAGTCCTTTCATCCTTCTCTTATCACCAACTTCACAATTCTCATCATCCAATCCACTGTATAAACATTGCACACATCAGTCACCTAGCTGTTCCAGTTGGTTTCACCTCCATATTCTAACATTAGCCTAAGTCCAACTGATATACTATAATAATGCATTCTAGTTATATTTAACTATGAATGTGATTTAGCATCTTTTTACTTAATTTAACTCCCAAATATATATGTGAGGTTCTTGGTGCTCTGTGAACTTTGATTGTTTACCTGCAGAAATTTCATTACTTGTCTAGTGTTAGTGGGGGCATTGTTTTCTCCGTAGGAGTTCCTTTATTAGGATGCTTGATTGTCTGGTGCTAATTACTGCTTATCTGAGTGTTGATTGCTGGTGGGGATGTGTTCTAGATTTTTTATTTCCTTTTTAGATTGACAAGGAAAGTCAATGTATATAAACAGTCAGCAAAACCCACTCTCTTCTAACACTGAAGATGTTACCTAGTCAGGTAACAAAATGTCTGCAAGAATCCGTTCAGAGACCACTACAATTCAACCATGAGCTACATATATTACCTTCTATAAGTATACATAGTATAGCACCAAACTAGACTAGTGAAAGAATTTTACCCAGATTCTCAGGTAACACTCTTGAAACAACTCTGAAATACGGTTTATGAAATGTTATCCTATATAAAGGAGGAACATCTGAAGAGTTGTGCTTGGTTTTATTCATTTCCTTTGGAGTATTCAATCTGTAGAGCTATGAAGGCTCAGAAACGTAATTTAGGGAATTTGGCTGTTAACTGTTCATGTGGAACATAACACTATTTTGAACAGGAAAAACTTTGGATGTCTTGTAATGTGGGTTTAATCAGCTATTCCTCCAATAGTTGGCAAATCCACTTAGAAGCTAACATAAAAAGAAAATTACTACTTTCCTATCACTGTTATTTAAGATTATAACATGTAAAAAATTTTCAAGCAGTAAGGTATTACATTCTCTTATTAAATATCATAAACCTCCAGTCAGGCTATAATCAGTTTAATTAATTACAATTGCCATTTAGGAGATTGCTTACTATTTCAATAATACTTTTTTTAAATGCTGCATTTTACTTCATGAACTATCCTATTAAAAGAGGATATCTTTTAATCTGTTTGCAGCTGCTAATTCTCAGAGACAATTGACAAAGGTAGATATTTTTATTGTAAAATCTTTCTTTAATCACAAAAACACCTAGTATATATTTTCACTATTATTTTGTTTGTTTCCAAAATATTATTTCAAAACTGAACATAAACAATTACTAGTAATCCTGATGGCTAATCTCAATGCATCTCTGCACTGATGAGAAAGTATTTTCCTTAGTGAAGTGTTTCTCAATCTTGACCACTTTAAGATGTGTGGACTTCAATTCCCAGAGTTCCCAGCCAGCATTTTCTCCTAGCAATTCTGGGAGATGAAGTTTACACTTTAAAATTGCCAAGATTGAGAAACACTGTTCTAGTGTTTGCCTTTCCTAGGTTCCCTACCATACTATGATCTGGGTTGTAAATTAACTGTTTCCTTTTTAGCATGGGTTAAATTGTTTAATAGTAGTTTTAAATTTTGTAGAATTTGTGTTATTTGCATTGTTGGATTTTAAGTTCCTGTGCGCCGCCCTGAGTCCCTTTTTGGGAGATAGGGCGGGATAGAAATTTAATAAATATATAAATATAAATATAATATATGCTCTCCAGAAAACTACAACTGGTTGTTAGTCCATTGGGTGGTAGGATTGGTATATTAATTGTTGTGTAACCGGATGCAGAGCATCCACATTCTCCTTATGGAATTCCTACTGGCAGTATGGAAAAAAAAATGGTGGGCTAGATGGAGTTTTTATTCTGATGTAGCACAGATGTGATATAATCAGTAAAGACAAAGGTTTTCTTTCCCTCCAAAAAACATGTTACTTGCAGTTGAGAAAGATGTTTGAACCACTCAATTACCATCAAAAATGCCTCTGAAGTGAGAGACACAATCCTTCCTGTAGGAACATAAGGACATAAGAACATAAGAATGGCCTTGCTGGAACAGGCCACAGCCCATCCACTCCAGCATTCTGTCTCACACAGTGGCTCCCCATTTGCTTCAGGGTATTCCCAAGCAGATGTCTTCACCTGCTTATGATTCCCTGCAAATGGCATTGAGAGATATCCTGCCTATCTCTCCAACCCGGAGGGTGTCATTAGGCATCCATAATGATAGCCATGGATACCCTTGTTCTCCATGAACTCATCTAATCCTTTCTTAAAGGTGTCGAGGCTGACAGCTGTCACCACTTCTTCTGGCAGGGAGTTCCATAGACCAGTGATCCTCTGGGTGAAAAAGTACTTCCTCTTATTTGTTTGAGGTCTAGCTTCCAAAAGTTTCATGGAGTGCCCCCTAGTTCTAGTGTTGTGCGATAGGGAAAACAGTTTTTCCTTTTCTACTTTGTCCACACCGTGCATGATTTTATAGACTTCAATAAGGTCACCTCTCAGGCGCCGTCGTTCTAGAGTGAAGAGGCCCAGCCGTTGCAGCCTCAGATGGTAAGGAAGGAACAATAAGTAATGGAGATAGAACAAAAGCCACTTCTTTTCATTTTACTCCTCACGATGTGCGCCTGGTGGAACTTGTAGCTCCTCTGCTACATACTATTGTCCTCATATTTTTCATTAGATTATTGTGTTATGTATGTTAAAGCTTGAGGATTCAGAAGGAGTACAAGGAAGAAGGAACAGTGGGCAAGGGAAGCCTGAGGTGAAGTGAGTAGGGGAAATAATCCTTCAGTAAACTTCAATTTGGGCCAATTTTCTCTATCTCAAAAGCCCCACAATTGTTCATAGTGATTTCACAGGGAGTATAAGACTCCCAGGGTCTCTTCCAACACTGTTACTCTGTTACAAATAAGTATATAAATTGAAATCCAATCTGGTTTCATTGAGAATGGGTCAGCCTGATTCACAAAAAATGGACTCCAGCAGGACAGGAACTGATAGTAATGGAGATTGCAAGCACCTGTAACTCTTTTTTTAAATTATTGTATAATCCCCCTTCACCAATTATTTAGGAGGTATGAAAGGCAAATATTGGGTAAAAATTGAGTACCATCTTCTAGATAATAGCAAAGACCATTTATGCATTTCTGTATTTGAGGAAAGCTGGAAAGCCAAATTGGTTTTTGCATACTTTTTCATTGCCCAAAATACAATTCAGAAGCAATTGGGCATATGAGTTATAGTTGGAGAATCTACCTTTATTTGGTGTCCTCCTTATTTATTTTATTTTATTTATTTAAATTTATATCCCGCCCTTCTCCACAGAGGACCCAGGGCGGCGCACAGGAAATTTAAAAAACATACAAAATACAATTAATATAATTTAAAAAACTATTAAATAAACCTATCCTGCGCTAAAACCAAATTTTAAAAACCCAATTTAAAACTATCTAAAAGTCCCCATGGGAGGTTAGGCTAGGCCGGCTTGTTGAAACAGATATGTCTTAAGACATTGGCGGAAGAGGCGGAGGTCGGTGATGGTATGTAATTCAGGGGGCAGGTCATTCCAGAGGGCTGGCCCCGCCACAGAGAAGGCTCTCCCCCTGGGTGTCGCCAGTCGGCATTGTCCGGCCGACGGCACCCTGAGGAGGCCCTCTCTGTGGGAGCGTATCGGTCTAAGGGATGTATGGGGCAGGAGGCGGTCTCGCATATAACTAGGCCCCGAGCCATGGAGCGCTTTAAAGATAGTTGTCAAAACCTTGAAGCGCACTCGAAAGGCCACAGGAAGCCAATGCAGCTCGCGCAGGATCGGTGTTATGTGGGAGCACCTAGTGGCTCCCATAATCACCCGCGCGGCTGCGTTTTGGACTAGCTGTAGCCTTCGAGCGCACCTCAAGGGAAGCCCCATGTAGAGAGCATTACAATAGTCGAGTCGGGACGTCACGAGAGCTTGAGTGACTGTGTGAAGGGCAGCCCGGTCCAGTAAGGGGCGCAATTGGCGCATCAGGCGTACCTGATGAAACGCCCCCCTGGCCACGGCTGCCACATGGTCCTCCATGGACAGCCGGGAATCCAGGAGGACACCCAAATTGCGCGCCCTCTCCACGGGGGCCAGTGTTTCGCCCCCAATGGCCAGAGTTGGAATAATCTGGCTGAACCGGGGTGCCGGAAACCACAGCCACTCAGTCTTGGCAGGGTTGAGCTTGAGTTTGTTACCACCCATCCAGATCCGTACGGCTTCCAGACACCGGGACAGCACTTCGGCGGCATTGTTGGGGTGGTTTGGGGTGGATATGTACAGCTGGGTGTCATCAGCGTACAGATGGTACTCCACCCCAAAACCACGGATGATCTCACCCAGCGGCTTCATATATGTGTTGAAAAGGAGGGGCGAGAGGACCGACCCCTGAGGGACCCCACATAGGAGAGGCCTCGAGGTCGACCTCTGCCCTCCCGTCAACACATATTGCGACCGACCAGAGAGGTAGGATGAGAACCACCGCAGAACGGTGCCTCCCAGCCCCAACCCCTCCAGTCGGTGCAATAGGATACCATGGTCGATGGTATCAAAAGCCGCCGAGAGGTCTAATAGGACTAGGATAGAGGAATAACCTCTATCCCACGCCCTCCAGAGATCATCAACCAACGCGACCAATGCCGTCTCAGTGCTGTGACCGGGTCGGAAGCCGGACTGGCGCGGGTCTAGATAATCAACTTCCTCCAGGTGTCGCGGAAACTGTTGGGCTACCACACTCTCAACAACCTTCACTAAAAAGTGAAGGTTGGAGACCGGACGATAGTTCTCTAGTAAAGCTGGATCCAGGGACGGCTTCTTGAGGAGGGGCCTCACTACCGCCTCTTTCAATGCCCTGGAGCCAGCCTCGTGTCGTCTCCCAGGATGCCAGTACAAGCCAGGAGGGACACGGATCCAATAAACATGTGGTAGCCCTAAGCTTCCTTGACAGCCTGTCCATATCCTCGGTGGTAACAAAGTCAAACTCCTCCCAAGAAGGAACCTCAAGACTAGTCTCGGACAGTCCCACAAGACCACTGTCGATGGAGGGTAGCTCATTCCGAATCCGAGTGATTTTCTCCTGCAGATAAATCCCAAATTCCTCTGCTCGCCCTTGCAGAGGGGCTTCCCGCGGCCTCTGATGGAGGAGGGAGCGGGTCACCCCAAACAGGGCGGCAGGGCGGTTATCTGCGGATGCAATAAGGGTGGCACAATACTCACGTTTGGCCACTCTTATCGCCACTAAATAAGCCCTAATATGGGTTCTCACTAGTGTTCGGTCGGCTTCGGAGCGAGAGGATCTCCATCTGCTCTCTAGGCGTCTCTTGTGGCGCTTCATCCCCCGAAGCTCCTCAGTGAACCAAGGAGCCTGGGTGATTCGTCGCCGCAAGAGAGGCCGCAAGGGCGCGACTCGGTCCAAGGCCCCCGTGGCCGCACTTAACCATGCGGCCACTAGGTCCTCAGTCGAATCGCGGGGCAGGATCACAGGAATTGGCCCAAGCTCCCTCTGGAACCTTTCCGGGTCCATCAGAAGCCTGGGGCGGAACCATATAGGAGTGTCCGGTTCCGCCTCCCCGCGGTGGGGTGTAGCGATTGGAAAGTCCAGCCGAAGGAGAGCGTAATCTGTCCATGACAAGGGAGTGATGACTAGATCCCCTATTCCCAGATCACGACTCCACTGTCCCGAGACAAAGATGAGATCCAGTGTGTTCCCCCCCTCGTGAGTGGGGCCTAAAACTACCTGGGTCAGGTCCATGGCCGTCATGGAGGCCATGAACTCCCGAGCTACTCCAGAGGCTTCGCCTGCCGACGGCAAGTTAAAGTCCCCCATGACTACCAGTCTGGGGGTCTCAACTGCCGCCTCGGCTATCACCTCTAGGAGCTCGGGCAGGGCTGTTGTTGCATAGCGAGGAGCCAGGTATACAACTAACATGCCCAACTGCCTCCCTAGGCCCCATCTCACGCAGAGAGATTCACACCCAGTTGTCTGGGGGACCGTGGTCTCCTTCGGCTCAAGACCTTCCTTTACAATAATCGCCCCCCCACCCCTCCCTAAGGCCCTAGGCTGATGAAAAGCACGGTAACCTGGTGGGCACATGTCCACGAGGGGTATACCTCCCTCGTGGCCCAACCAGGTTTCCGTTATACCCACCAGGTCCGGGTCCCCCTCTGACACAAGGTCACGAATGAGGGGGGATTTTTGAACCACGGACCTGGCATTGCATAACATCAGCTTCGGGCCCCGGGTCTGTGATTCCTGCCCACCTAGTCTGCGATGGGAGAGCGGAGAGTTGGAGCACGTGACCGCCTGGATCCAGCGGCCACGGTCTTCCAACTGATGGTGCCCATTTCGTCTCCCTCCGCCCCTGCCCCTCCCCAAGACCGAATCGATGGAAAAAGCCACCGTGGAAATGACCCCCCCCCTTCCCTTCCTCCGTTTCCCTACTTCCGCCCGCCGGCCTCATTTGCTGTCCCCTCCCTGGACTATTTTCCCCTCCTCCCTGGAACCCCCTAAAAGCCTAATTAAAAACCTCCCTAAAAACCCCCTTAACCTGCGCTTCGCCCACCTCTCAGGATTAATCAATCCGTCATCGAGGCGGGCCCGTGTTAAACAGGAGGGCCAGGCCTGCGAGAGGGGAGACTCCCGCAGGCTAAGGATTTCGCGTCTGGAGTACATGATAAAAGCCCCGCAAGGCAGCCCAAGTCCAGGAAGGCAAAACATAAGTCCGATAAGCAAATAAAGTGGCTAAGTGCAAAGATATTCTTCTGGATGGGGGGTAAAGTCAAGATAATCCAGAGTCTTATGGATGGGGAGATCAAATTTAGTCCCATTACAGGCCCCATCCATCTGTCTCTCCGACCAAAAGGGGATTAGTTCGTATCTAGTGCCGCATGGCTAGTTAGTCCATCATGCGGCCTGATGAAAATACTGCCCTCTGATGGCGCAGATGTTATCGGCTAAACCTCCTCCAATCCCGTGCACTCACTCCAAGATGTTCCAGATGTTCAAGATCTTCCCGGGTCGTCCTCGGCCAGGTCTACCATTTCACGAACCGGTTGCAGCTGTTCCACACCTGGCTGCTCAAACCAGCATACCACGATCTTCTCCACTCTCCATTCTCCTTCTTCTCCAACTTTCAACTTGCCAACTCAACTCCATCTCATCATCATTCTCATTCTCCTTCTCCTTCTTTCAGTTCCACCGTCTCCAACTCCTTCCCATCTCCATCTCATCACCATCACTGTCCATCACTCTCAACTTCCTTCCATCTTTCTCATTCTCTCTCTTTCTTCTCTCTCCTCCTCTCTCCTTCTCCATCTCTTTCTTTCCTCCTTCTCCTTCCTCCGACTTCTCCAACACCACCTTCCAGGCCTCCATATCTTCTTTCATCACCAGCCAACCTCCCTTAGAACCTCAACCATAATCTTCTTTATAGAACAAACAGAAATGTTCTAATTCTCCATATAAACCTTCAAATAGTAATCACGTACTTATTTCTCTACTATAGAAATGTTTAATAGTACATTATTGAAGACTTCACTTTTGGTGCTTTCCAGTCTGTCTTGATTGCTGGTGATTGCTTGGATTAGTCCCTGTACTTTTTATGACAAGATTTTTCATAAAGGGTTTGCTCTTGCTGCCTTCCTAGGTTTGAGAGAGATGCACTGGTCCAAAGTCATCCAGCTGGTTTTGTGCCTAAAATGCAGTGGTGGGTTTCTGCAGGCTCGCACCTACTCGCGAGAGCCGGTTGGTGAAATTTAGAGAACCGGTGAGAGGGGGTTCCACCGGCATACCTGGAAGTAAATCTGGCCCGCTGCTGCCAGTGACCCAACGGGAAGGAAAGGAAAGGAAAGGAAAGGAAAGAAAGAAAGAAAGAAAGAAAGAAAGAAAGAAAGAAAGAAAGAAAGAAAGAAAGAAAGAAAGAAAGAAAGAAAGAAAGAAAGAAAGAAAGAAAGAATTTATCATCACAATTGAGCCCAAAATTTTGGTTGCTAAGCAAGAGCGTTGTTAAATGAGTTTCACCACATTTTAAAAGGTGGCCACTCCCACCCTGTCATATGACTGCCAAGCCACGCCCACACAATTGGCCACACCTACAGAGTAGGTTCTAAAAAATTTGAAACCCACCACTGCTAAAATGGGACTAGAAGTCCTGGTTTTTATCCTGGTGTCTTAAGCACAGTACCAAACTGGCTCTCTCTTAATGAAGAGTGGAGCAGATGATCTTTGAAATTCTATTTTGAAGGGCTGTTTATAAAAATACTTTCCATTTTCTTTATAGTACCTTACCTTGGTATATTGCCTTTGGGAAGAAACTACATTTCCTCCCCCCACACACACTTAATTTTGTCATCTTTTAATATAGAACAAATTATGAATATTACCCACATAGAATTGAGAAACAATCATAGCAGCAGAATGTATATTCCCCACTCCTGGTGTTGCAATCGCTTATTGGTCTTTTGTGTCCATACAAAGTACATTGTCATTAGGTTAAATCGATTAGCCACATTAATTCAGAGTTTAGTAACATTCTGAATGATTTTGAATAAAGAGCCACACAGACCAAATCTGGGCCAGACAATCCCAGCTCTGCTTTAACTTAATTAGAAAATACTTTTTAGAATATCAGGCAATACATTCTTTACTTCGTAGGGCACTAATTACTACTTCCTTCTTCCTCATAACTTGATGCCTTAAGAAAGATGGTTTCATATTGAACAGATGGATCAGTACATTTTATGCCTGGCAGCAATTAAAAAATAATGTTGTTTTATTTCAGTATTCTGAGAAACTATTTCCCTACCTATGATCATCTGGTAGTTAAACAATTTGTCACTCCCATGCCAAATTTCAAATCAGTTATCTCAATGTGCTCTGATTCCTGCAACTTTTTAATTAACTTTTTAATGTTTAGAATTAAATATGAAATAAAAATGTTGTTACATGTCGGATTCATGTGGTTATTAAAATAAGCATATTATATGTCTAGTCTGATATTACACAACAATAGCCCATCTTTATTCAACTTATCAGTGAAACATTAGATACCATGTTTTCCTAAAAATAAGACGGTCTCATTTTCTTTTGACTCCTGAAATAAGCACTTGGCATTATTTTCTTATTATTTTTGAGGTGGCGAGCGTGGTCACCTCATGGCTGCTGCTGCGTTGCAATATTTTCAGGGAGGGCTTATTTTCAGGGGAGGGCTTATTTTTGCACATGTGCTCAAAAGCCCGATTGGGCTTATTATCTGGGAAGGCCTCATTTTCAGGGAAACAGGGTAGAATCCTAGAACTGGAAGAACCGAAAGATACCCTGGATGTCATCTAATTCAAATCCTGCTGATTGCAGCTATCCATATTCAGTTTGTTGTTGGGATTTTAAATCCTGGCTTAAATCTGCATTTAAATGAGTAAATTTTAAATCAAATTAACTTAAGCACAAAGAAGAAACTTGTTCTCCTTTTCTTTTACATGCTGCTTTCCTTGATTTTGTGAACTTCTGCATATCCATAGGATTCATCTTAAATGTGAAGTGATATTAGTTGCCTATGGTAGTAGCAATGAAGCTCTTGGGCATGCGGAAATGCATCACACAAAGCTAGAGGAACATGTAGCAACTGACCTAGATTGTCTTTATTAAGCAGTCAGCCAGCTGTGACTGAAAGAGAGCCAGTTCAGTACTATCAAGGTGAAGTGCTTTGTGAAAAATGCTGTAGCTTCTCCAGAGGTTCTGGGATTTGGGATTACATTTTGTCCATTAATTATTGAATATCACTCTTGTGTCAAATGTTGTGTTTACAAAGAAATAAAATGAAGGGTTTTCCGCTTCTCTGAGGATATTACATATATAGAGATATATTTCTTCATATATTTTTAATTTAACTCTTGATTTCTGTGACGCATTAACGTAAGAACTAATGTCAACCATCACTTTGATTTACAGTATGGTCATAAGCATGCCTGCAAGTTCATGATGATATTAGGCATTTTATACAACTTTTTGATGAGGTTGAAACTTTGGTAATTATCAGAGTTTAGAGGAGTTAGAAGGCAGAGGGAGCGAACTTAATTTTATTTTCAAGCAACATCTTCTTGTTCAGCTTCTGTTCCTCAACAAATTAAGAATATGTAGGGCAATGTGTAGCATTTTATTCTGTGTTGGGTTTTCATTGCGTTCAATACATATTGCTTGTGAAATTTATTTTATATATACTTTTTAAAATTGTGCATAGCAATGTTTACCTTTCTTTCATAGTTTGTATGTTTTGAATAAATTATATTTTATTTTATTTTTATTTTAATCATATTTTTAGATGCTTGT
The DNA here is from genome assembly GCA_039707465.1 of Rhabdophis nuchalis. Taxonomy (NCBI): domain Eukaryota; kingdom Metazoa; phylum Chordata; class Lepidosauria; order Squamata; family Natricidae; genus Rhabdophis; species Rhabdophis nuchalis. The sequence continues at coordinate 76,743,912 of CM077645.1, forward strand.
TTTTTTAATGTGCCTAATTTATCCCTCCCCCTCTCTCTCCTTCCCTTTGTCTCCCTCCCTCCCTCCCTCTTTCTTTCTCTCTCTACCTCTCTCTCTTTCATTCATTCACACACACACACACACGCACACACACTCCAATTCATAATCAATAAACAATGGATTTTTCTTTAGTGTTGATTTTAGGTCAGGCTTCACAGGTCATATTTCTGATGATCATTGTGTCCAATTAATTAATTTAGTGACGTCTCAGAGGACTGAAGTGATTAATACTAAGTTAGAACAGTAGAATATAAAATTTGGGTAGAAAGATGCTTACAAAGCTGATCTTGTTAGTTATGTGTTGGTTCTGGGTAAGTATAATTTTATGTTATAGTATGGGTATGATCATAAAATAGGCAGGGTTATTTCTGGATTAGCTATCTAGCCTAAAGATTGCACACCCTGGTTGTAGTCCCTGTCAGATGGAAAGCTAAATGTTGGGTTTCAATTATTTTTCTTGTCCCATATTGTAATCAAGCTTTTATAAATTTAATTTGTGACCAGGGAAAATAGTGTGTGGAGGTTTATGTAAACATGAGCAGAATGGGACAACTCACTACGATCAACTTGCCAGGGCCAATTTGCGGCAGCCAACTCACCACAGCCAACTCGACATGGGACAAGTCAACATGGCCAACTCTCCACAGGACAACTTCTTGTGAGACAATTCAACAATTCAATTTAATTATTTAAAATAATTTAAACAATATTTTAATTTTTGTCATTTAAATTTCATTTTGTCCCTCCTTTAGCATCCTTTTTTTAATGATTCTATTCCACTATTTCTTCAATATTAGTGTAACTCTTGTCCCATGGCAAGTTGTCCTGTGGTGAATTGGCCATGGCAAGTTGTCATAAACTCTATTGTAAGAGCTATTTCAAAAATAGGGTGAGAATATGGCTGGTGTATGTTTATGCAGATCTCCAAGAAAGTACATTCCCAATTACCGTATATATTAATTTGAGACAGTGATCCTGTCCTCTTTTAATATCTGTCTCCCTATTTGTTTGTTCTATATCCCTGCTACATGGTGATGTGGATACTGATGCTGTAAGATACACTAGAGGATAATGGTTCTAAATAACTTTTTAAAAACAGTTTTTTTACTATTTGTATAGTTTGAATATTGAGATGTCATTGGCTTGCATCCTTCAGGGGTTATTCTATTACTGTAAGCTTTTTTCCACTAGGACTAATCTTGTTCCTACTCATCTACAACAGTGAAATCCAAGGGTTTCTGCTTGGGGCCTAGTTGCAGTATGTGTTCAAGGGAGTCTGCTAGTACTTGTCAACTATTTGTTAGGGCAACCTGCTAGAAGGCTATTCATTCATTCTGAAAAAAATCTGAATGTTTCCTAGTATTAGTTCTTATTTCTCTTATTACCTTAACCAAGGATACTTCCCTAATTACAACCCAGTTTCAAATAGCTTTTTCTACTTCCATCCAGATTATTTCTCCTAAAATGACCCAAACAATAAGAACTGACATTCTTTCTCTAGTCATAGATCTCTGAGAGGCTTTTTTTTTTCTTAAAGTTTTTCCTGCTGCTTCTTTCAGTTCAGCTCCCAGCATTTTGAGGTTTTTAACTTGACAGACCTGATTTCTTCTCCTGGATGGGAATTTGTGACCAGAATGAGCAATAAGAAAGTCATTCGGTTGTCTCCTTTTGTCTTCTTGTTTGTTAAGGCCAAATGCCTTTCACTGTCATTTCTGAGAAATGTCTTTCTCCTTGTCTTCCGTTATGCCAATAATTTTTCATCCTAGGCTCTGTTCTCTTATCTTCTCCTTCCTCAGAATGTTCTTTTACAGAACTGATGGATGCCTTCCTCCTGCTTATGATAGGGCTGTGATTGCCCATTTTATGATCTCATGGTTAGAACTTCGGTGTGCACCTACCCACAGACCTATATTTATGGGCCTTGAGAGCTGGTAAAATGTTGACTATCTTCTTCAAGTTTTGTGTTGTTTTATCTAGTATATCAGCTCATAGGATAAATTGTGAACCATTAAGACCCATAATAACCTGCTTAGGAATCTAAATACTAGCAGGTTGCCTATAGTAAATCTTTTATACTAAAACTACTCTTAGTATACAGGTAATCCTCGACTTACAACAGTCAAGGACATTTAGTGACCTTTCAAAGTTACAACAGCACTGGAAAAACAACTTATGATCATTTTTCATAGTTACAACTTTTGCAGAATCTCCATGGTCATGTGATCAAAATTCAGATGCTTGGCAATTGGTTCATATTTATGACGGTTGCATTGTCCTGGGATCATGTGATCACTTTTTGTGACAAGCAGAATCAATGGGGACACCAGATTCACTTAACAATTCTGGCAAGAAATGTTGTAAAATGATGTAAAACTCACTTCACAAATGTCTCACTTAACAAGAGAAATTTGTTATTGATTCTTTTCTAAATCAATGTGTGTATACCTTTGTGTATACATCAACACTCAAGCACATTTCTATAGTTAATCTGAATATTAGAATCAATTTTATTAATGTCACTAGCTATACCAGGCCATGCGTTGCTGTGGCCCAGTCTGGTTAAATGGCCAACCAATCTGTGTGTAGATCTACACCTGCACACATACACCCAACCACCATATAAGCCCCAACCTACCTACCTACTGTATTTTTCTCTCTCTATCTATCTATCTATCCCTCTACCTACCTACCTACTGTATTTCTTTCTTTCTCCCTCTACCTACCTACCTACCTACCTATTGTATTTCCCCCTCTCTATCCCTCTACCTACCTACCTACCTACATACCTACATACCTAACTACTGTATTTCTCCCTCTCTGTCTATCCCTCTACCTACCTACCTACTGTATTTCCCCCCTCTATCCCTCTACCTATCTACCTACTGTATTTCCCCCCCTCTATCCCTCTACCTACCTACCTACTGTATTTCTCCCTCTCTCTATCCCTCCACCTAGCTACCTACTGTATTTCTCCCTCTCTATCTATCCCCCTATCCACCTACCTGCCTACCTACTGTATTTCTCCCTCTCTGTCTATCCCTCTACATACCTATCTACTGTATTTCTCCCTATCTATCTATCCATCCCCCTACCTATGTACCTACCTACCTACCTACCTACTATATTTCTTCCTTTCTCCCTCTACCTACCTACCTACCTACCTACCTACCTACCTACCTACCTACCTACCTACTGTCTCTTTCTTTCTTTCTTTCTTTCTTTCTTTCTTTCTATCTATCTATCTATCTATCTATCTATCTATCTATCTATCTATCTATCTATCTATCTATCCCTTGGGGGTCATCTAGTCCAACTCCCTGCTAGGCAGGAAGCCCTATACCCATGATGGCAAACCTATGGCACGGGTGCCACAGGTGGCACACGGAACCATTTCTTAGGCCACTCGAGGCATTGCCCTGTCAGCTTCAGTTTGTATGTGTGCCCTGGCCAGCTGATTTAGGCCTTCTTTTGAGGCCATTTTTTGCCCTCTGGAGGTGGGGGAAGGCTGTTTTCACCCTCCCCAGGCTCCTATAAACCCTCTGGAGCCTGGGGATGACGTAAAAATCATGCCAAATGCAGGGGGTCATGCACACAGCATTATGGATGTGGCACACCTGTGCACATCGCCCCTGCACTCCCCCTGCTATTGGCACGTGAGCCAAAAAAGGTTAGCCATCACTGCCCTATACCATTTCAGACTAATGGCTATCCAACATCATCTTGAAGACTTCCAGTGTTGGGGCATTCACAACTTCTGGAGGCAAGTTGTTCCACTGATTAATTGTTCTAACTGTCAGGAAATTTCTCCTCAGTTCTAAGTTGCTTCTCTCCTTGATTAGTTTCCACCCATTGCTTCTTGTCCTGCCCCCAGGTGCCTTGGAGAATAGCTTGACTCCCTCTTCTTTGTGGCAACCCCTGAGATATTGGAAGGCTGCTATCCTGTCTCCCCTAGTCCTTCTTTTATTAAACTGTATTTCTCCCTGTCTCTCGATTCCCCTATCTACCTACCTACTGTAATACAATAATACAATAGCAGAGTTGGAAGGGACCTTGGAGGTCATCTAGTCCAACCCCGCTGCTCAAGCAGGAGACCCTATGCCATTTCAGACAAATGGTTTTCCAGTCTCTTCTCTCTTCAGTGTTGGGGCATCCATAACTTCTGGTGGCAAGATGTTCCACTGGTTAATAGTTCTCACTGCCAGGAAATTTGCCCTCAGTTCTAGGTTGCTTCTCTCCTTGATTAGTTTCCACCCATTGCTTCTTGTTCTGCCCTCAGGTGCCTTGCTGAATAGTTTGACTCCCTCTTCTTTGGGGCAACTCCTGAGATATTGGAAGGCTGCTATCATGTCTTCCCTAGTCCTTCTTTTCATTAAACTGTATTTGCTGTCAGATGGGTGATTCTTTGTTACAGTTTGGCTCAGTTCGTATTAAACAGTTTAAAGCAGCTGCCTGCCTCCGTTTTTTTACCTCAGAGAACAGTCCTGAGCAGAATTTCTCCCCCCCCCTTTATGGGCCACCTGGGAGTTTGCTATCCTCTGTGCCTTTTTGGCCCCAAGAGGCCGCCGTATGAGGCCTCTTCCAACACTGACAGTTGAAAAGCAGTTTGATGGGTGTAGCTACAGGGATGTTAACACACATTTCAGTGAATACTTTTGTGTGTGTGTAATTTGTACACAACACACGCGTGCTAGGCACAAAATGATTAGCTATTCTATTATCGGAAGTCCTTGGCTACGTTGTCTGAAAGTTTGGTGTAAATCGGCCCAGTAGTTTTTGAGATTAGTGGATTCGTACAAACTATTTTACATTTTTATTTATATAGATAAAGTCATGTTAAATTATATCTGTACAATATATGCACATGTACAATACATACACAGATACATTACATTAAAATACCATCTGGCAATCCTTCAGTCACATAGAAAGACGGATGCATACATGGAAGCACAAATCTAAGCAACCTGGGAGGATATATTAGATCATAAAAGAACCAACGAAATCAAATAGAAGTCATGCTCTCTGCCAGGGAATTTCTTCAGGATAGGACAGATTAATGTCATCTGGGATTCTTTGTAAAAAGTGTACAAAAAGAGCACATAGCTCAGGGACCTGGTTGAACTGTCCCCACATAGACATATGCGCTGAGCATTTTTGTAATGTCCTAGTAAAGTGGCAGAGGGTAATGCTTCCAACCTGGCCAAAGAAAAGCCGCATGAAATTCAAAAATACAATGAAAGAGAATTAAGAAGGCTGGATGTATATCTTTTGGAGAAAATCCCATAAACTGTGAGGCTGGGAAGTAACCTTAGATTGATATGAAGATCAATGTCCAGATACACCGCCTACGAACACTGTAGCTTTTTTCAAAGCCTATTGGGCAGAGGGTCAGCACTCAGCAAGGAGTCTTAGGGAGAGCCAATAGAATGTTTTTTTAGCCAGATTGACTTAAAGTTGTCCCTAAGAACCAGTGGGGCCAAATCCCCTGGGTAGAAACTTTGGCCAAAGGTTAAGAGATAGTACAGATAGTCCTTGACTTACAACCACAATTGAGCCCAAAATGTCTGTTGCAAAGCGAAAAAATTGTTACATGAGCTTTACTTCATTTTATGACCTTTCTTGTCACAGTTGTTAACTGAATCCCTAGAGTTGTTAAGCTAGGAATATGGATGTTAAGTGAATCTGGCTTCCCCATTTCCTTGCTTGTCAGATCACAAAAGGAAATCCCCATGACTCCAGGACCCTGCAACGGTCATAAATATGAGTCACTTGCCAAGCATCTGAATTTTAACCATGTGACCATGGGGCCGCTGCAGTGGTTGTTAAGTGTGAAAAACGGCCATCATTCCCTTTTTTCAGTGTCATTGGAATGCCGAATGGTCACTAAAGAAACTGTTGTAAGTCAAGGACTGCCTATATCAAGTTCTAGAATATGCAGAGACCATATTCATCGCTAAGTAAATCAGTCTTCTAAATGCATTTTAGAACTTTTAAGAATAGCTTTAATCGGGTTAGACTGAACAGCTTCAAGAATGTCAGGCTTTGTAAAAGTACAGTGGGGGACAATACAGAGGCTGAGAAAATACAGATGTTGAGAAAAAGCTACAGGTGGAAAACATGCTCTGTTTCGATGGTAGAATCTTAGGATAGCTAAGGAGGAACTTTGCTATTCTCTCCAGGACAGTGAGATCTGGTATAACACTCCAAGATGTAATATGTATGTACCAGTTCAGTAGAAATCCAATTAATTTAACAACTATAGATTTTACGATCAATCTGTGCAAATATTAAAACATTAGCTTTCTGATGATTTAGTACAAGTTTTTCTTTGAAATAAAAAGTGGCCAGTGCCCTTTTCATTCCTACCAAACAGACAGACAGACAGACAGACAGACAGTCATGATTTCAATATTGGGGATATTTCCTTTAGGACCCACGACAAAGTCGGAGCTTGGTCTTGTGCTATCTTCTCCGGGATATTAATTAATCAGATGTCTGTAGACTGTAACGTGTGTAGCAACTCAACTCCCCTATTGCTGCAGCTGGCACTATAAGTACTCTGGATACAATGGGCCCATAACCAGTGTTGGGGATATCTCCTTTAGGAGACAGAAAGCTTGCAACGGAATTTGCAGCAAGAGAAACAGTTGCTAGTAGACACACGAATAGAGTCTCAGACACTGATAGTAAAAACAAGTAGCTTTACTTGTGATGTAAAAATAAACTACTGCTTCACAAGCAGTGATAGTAGGTATTGAATCAAATACAGTCTTTAACTAAAAAAAAAATGCTTACAGTTGCAATCCATAATTCTTCTTTGTTCTGCAAAGTCAGTCAGTCAATCAGTCAGTCAGAGCAAGTGAGCAGAGAGAGAGAGAGAGAGAGAGAGAGAGAGAGAGAGAGAGAGAGAGAGAGAGAGAGAGAACTCCTGGCTTCCTCTTATTGCTGAGTTAATTACAGCAGCTAATTACATTCAAACATATAAAATTTAAAGTAACACAGACCATTTGTAATATATGGTCTGTGTTGCTTATATATATTACCAACCCAACACTAGGATTATATACTCCTAACAGTCTGCATATAAAAACCACTCAATTTGTTAATACAGGATGGTATGTGTGCAATCTGAGAAAGCCTCAAATTATTATACAAATTAAAAAATGTATAATATACTCCTTTCTAATCCCTTTCTGAGTAGGTGATTGACCCATGGAGGGACATCTGACACTCAAGCAGATGTTGGAGTAGATAGAAAGGCCTGAATGAGAAAATCAACCTTTTGTTTATGGATGATTCCCTGGTTTTTCTCATAGTGTCTCCCTTGAGATTGATGTGGATATTTTTACAGTTGATTTTTATACGATAGCTAATTTAGCACCCAATTTAACCTTCATTTTATTTCAGTGTATTTTTTATTTCAGTTGGCAAAGTCTTTCTGATATGCCTTTTAAAACTTTATTAGTGTTTAAGTATCAATTGTGAAGTATATAGGCAAAGAAAATTTATTATAGGCTTATATATTGCCTAGGAGTCCTGGTGGCACAGTGGTTGGAATACAGTATTGCAGGCTAATTCAGCCCACAGCCAAAAGTTCAATCCTGATGGGGCTCAAGGTTGACTCAGCTTTCCATCCTTCCATGGTCAGTTAAATGAGGATCTAGATGTTGCAGGCAATTTACATATAATGCTTACATTGTAAACCACCCAGAGATTACTGTAAAACGATTACTGTATAAGCCTAAATGCTATTCCTATTTCTATTCATAATCCAGTGTATTTGTTTTCCAATTTTTCATGATATATTACTCCAGATGACCCTCCAGTTTCAAGTCTTTGTGGGAAATTTGGAATGCTGCTTTAGGAACAGAGAAGATAAAATGACTAGTATCTAGTATTTAGTGACCAGTTGCATGATTAGTTAGTTAAGTATTAAATGTGTGAATTGCTTTTCCAACCATTCAGAGTTCAATATGATGTACAAGTTTGGGGAGCTGGCTCATTAGGGCATGTTTTTTTATGTGGGTCACTGAATGACTAGATCTTTTTTCAGGTTTATGGGGCTGGGGGAATCAGGACAGAAGCAGTATACAGAAAAGCTTCTGGGCATTCAAAGGCACTATTTCCAAATCATTTTTCAAGCATGCTCAACCCTGTATTTGCAAAACTTATACATAAAGAAGTCATCAGCCTTCAGATTCCTTGTGTCAGGCCTGCAGTTATATTCCTTTTAGGATCTTTGGCCTACCACACTTGCTATTATTTCACTATGCTGTTTCATTAGGAGGGGAAATAGAAAGGAGTAGAATTGTAGAATGTTGTTGTCATTCCTTTCTAGAAGCCAAGGTCATCTTTTGTCTCTGCACCTCTGCATCTGACCTGAACTAGATGGGTGGAAATGCTAGCATGGCTGAAGAAGATTGGACAATGTGATGGATTTACAGGTGTTGGCGATAAGATCATGAACTTTCAACCGGGTGGGAATCCGAGGAAGCTTTTAGATTCGGGATTTTCACAGTTGTGCTAACATGTCTTTCTTATTAGATTAGAATTTTAAGGATAGTTCTGCCTTGGACTCTGAATTAATTCTGCATGATATTTGGAAGGCTGACACCTTGCATGTGAGCTTGTCTTGTATCCATTCCATTGATTCAGCAATAAATATGGGGAAATTTATCTGTTCTACTTCTGAAAATTATCACATACAGGCAGTTAGAAGTTAATAATAATAATAATAATAGTAATAATAGTAATAATAGTAATAATAGTAATAATAGTAATAATAGTAATAATTTAATTTATAGACCGCTCCCTCTCCCCGAAGGGACTCGGGGAGTTAACAGAGTAATCAAAATGAGTTTACCATCTATGATATTGGTTCTTTTTTGAATGTACTACTGGAATCTCTGTAATGACTCTGCCAGGCTGATCTCCCAAGAAAGGTATTTCACATTGTTCACATTGTGGCTGCCATAACAGAAAAAGGTTCTATTACATACTTGTTTTAAACGTCTGTTCCAACATGTAGAGGAAATATATATGGTTGCTCATGAGTCTTGCCCAATTTGAATTACATATTCCCACATACATGTAAATAAAATTAGGATTCCAGATTAAATATGTAAAATATGTATCCTGTTTATCCTTTTGGAATTTGTTCTCCAAGATAATCACCTATGAATTGAAAGAGCTCGTACATTTGTTGAGAACAAAAGTGTGTTAAAATAAAGAATTGAGCAAGACGTTCTTCAAACCAAACTTATTTGTAAAGGCTTTGTCTGTCTTTCCTTTCATTTCCTGTTCAGAAGTCCCTTCTCTTCCTCTAATCTCTATTTTAATTTTGTTCTCACCCTATCATTTCCTCTTAACCCATCTGTATTCTGCTCTTTTTTTACTCTTTGCTGAAAAGAAAGAAGACTATGCATGTCTACATACATTTGTTTGCTGTAGGTACTTTCATTTGATTACTATAAATAAATACAGATTGTTTGAAGTAGCAGTTCAAAAAATAACTGGCTTCTGACAATTATGTATACACACTTGCATATTTGCACACATTTATGCAGAATCTCACTTTTGCACATTTGTTAGGTATTAAGTGGAGAATCTCTAGTTTCAACCTGGCAAGCTTAGTTTGATAAGCTAACTGAGCATTGCACAAAATTATTTATCTCTGACTTTCTCTCACTCTGTCTTTATGTGTGGGTGTGGGTGTTTCTCTCTCTCTCTCTCCCTCCCTCCCTCCCTCCCTCCTCCTCTATTTTATATATATATTGCAATCAATGTGAAACACAATCAATCAGTGAAATTTAATTTACAACTATAAACCCAAATTCTGGGAAACGTCAACAGACATGTTACAAACTAAAATATTAAAAGAGAAAAATATAGTTAATTGGCTTTTGACATGAAACAAGCTTTGAGAACTTAATTATGTCCAGAATTGGCTTACACAGTAGTGACCGAACAATATTTTGCTACCTTTTTTGAAATTTCTAAGTATTGATCAGGCAATAGAAAAAATGCTTTCTATGGAACACTTGGGGTAATTTACTAGGAGGGTGAATGTTAATTCAACACCCAGTGTACAAGTAATCTTCACTTAACAACATTCATTAAGTAATTGTTCAAAATTACAACAGAGCTGAACAAATGGTAATTATAAGTCTTTGAAGCTACAGCTTTTTCACTATCTGCACGGTCAAGTTATCAAAATTTGGGCGCTTGCCAACTCAACCCATATTTATGACTGCAGTGTGAATTTCCACAGCCCTCACCTGCCTATGTCCCACCCATCTCTACCCTTTTGGCTGCCCTGAACTCTGTCACCTCTGCTGTCCTCTATTACGCTGCTCTCAGTTTACCTTCCCTATCTTCTTCCTTCTGCTTGCTCCTGATATATGCCCAGTTGAGGCATGCTCTATCTGTCCTGAGGTTGTCTGACGTGTCCTGGGTGACAGGGAATGGCATTGTGGAAGCCTCATGTGGCCTCCACAAAGAGCATCTACCTTGGCTGGTAGCGCAAAGAAAAAAATGATTGATTTCACGCCGGGAGAAGGGGACAGCAGACTTAAGATAGCTAAAAGAGCAGAGATAGGACATGGGGAGAGTTGAAGTGGAGCCAGCCATGGTAGGAGAAGTGTGAGGTATTGGCCTAATGATAGCATGGTCCTGGCCTAACAACGGCAATCAGGACTATCCAAACTGCCATTGTTAAGGAGTGTGGTAATATGATATTTCACCAAATAACTGCATTGTTTAGTTACAGAAATCCCAGTGCCAATTGGGGTTATTAAATGAAGACTACCTCAATCAATCAATCAATCAAATTTTATTTGTATACCGCGTCCTCTCCCCAGGGGACTCGGAGCGGTGCACAGGGTAAAATTTAAAATACTATAAAAATACATACATAGCATAAATACGATAAATAAAAACAGATTAAATTAAGATTATCCCTGCGCTAAAATTCCCAAGTTATAAGGTGTGTCTACCTGTGTGACACAGTAGACACCTTAACAGAAGATCTGATTTTAATTCCATAACAACCTCTTCACAGAGAGGGTAAGGTTGCTACTGTAAGGTTGTTCCTTTCCAGAACTCCTGATGACAAGGAATTTAGCCCGATGAGAGTAAAACTCTTTTGTGAAAGAAATAAAGGATTTTGTATACACCAATACTTCGAGATAGATAAAGGCCTGTTCCAAAGGTCAATAGTCAGAGGTTTTGCCCATACCCTTCTATTGAGGATGTGTTGTTTAACCTTTTAGCATTAAATCCTCTCTGACACAATTGTTACCCATGAGTGAGCGGAGAATTGATTATAGGATAATTCCAAGGTGATACATATTTTTCCATTTGGATAGAATAGAATAGAATTTGTTATTGGCCAAGTGTGATTAGACACACAAAATAGTTGTCCCCAGTGCAGAAGCTCTCAGTGTACATACAAGCAACAAGTGATAAATCATGATCATAATCATAAAATGCAGTCATCATAATCATAAGATATAACACTCAGTGATAGGATAGTTAATAAGCAATCAACATAATAGGATTATAAATATTTGGAGTCAAATATCAGGTGTGATCAGGGTCTCTCACCACAAAATTAGTTTTTGCCAGTATTTTATTCAGCAGATCCTCATACACACCTCAATTGACATGCAGCCTGGCTATAGCCTCAAGCTTGAAAAGGGAATGCAGTGATGGACATGAAACATTGCTCTTAAGAACCTGACTGGATTCCCTTCAGATTTTTTGCATCTTTCTATGCACACTTTGTGTGCCATAAAGTGTTCAGTTCAGCACTTTGGCCTTGAAAAATGTAATTGGAGTGGGAACATACTGTAATTATTTTCATGGTGCTTGGCACATCTGATTTTTGTGCAAGTCTTTTTGGCAAGTCTTTTTGTGCAAGTTTCCAATGAAATAATTTTTTCTTTGTTATTTCCATGTATTGTAGGATTGGAACATGATTCATAATTTTTAAGTCTGATTGTTTTGTTTTTCCATTAATGGAGGCTATTAACATGTCATTTTTAATATGATCCCTTTTATTTTACTATGAATACATTTTAGTTTTTCTAAAGTTCATACATTCTATTAAAGACCACCCTTCGTTAGGGAGAGGATAAACACATCATCTGTGTAAAGCAAAATAGACTTTGGTTTATTTGTTACATTGATTTCCCTTTTTGTTAGGGCTTGACATACAGTTGATGTAATGATTAAAATTCAGGTTTATTTAGCTAATTGTAAAATGGGGATGTAGTTTGAAAGAAGCCCACTTGCGTCTCATTTGATTTCTTTCTTAATTATTATTGCATTATGATTAATATAAGAAAGTAACACATTTATTTATTTAAGGCTTTCCAATGCAGTCTCTTCTGAGATCAAATCAAAACAGCAAAAAGGGAATCTCAACATTGAGAGAAACATATTTCCACCAATTGATTTGGAATAATGTATTGATCTACAGTTCTGTTCTGAAGTCTGCTTGCTCAGCAGCCAACACTAGTTATTATTCTAATCAGTCAATAAGCACCTGATTGTAAGAGAAGTGGCAGAATCTGGGGGTGGAGTAAAAAGAGGGATCAGCCTAGAATCCCTAGAATCCCTAGAATGGTCAAAGTCCAACCTCCCTTGAATTCTGTTGACCCTTATTAATTCCAAGCAAATATTAACTATTAATTGAGAAGATTCCCCTGCGTAGGCATAAGCAATCAATCAGTTTAATTGGATCTTCACATATGGCTCTGTTTTTTTGCACCTGGCACTTATGATGATATTTGCTATATAATTTATTAAAATTACTTAAGGGATTTATTGGACAGAAGTCAGCAGAATTATATTGATCACTTAAAGATTGGGATTATGATAGAACAGATCACTGCTGTGTATTAGGTTTTATTAGTTCTGCTAGACTCATATAACCATTGGCTGTCTTTCCATTTCTTAATAGGACTATGATTTGGAAGTTTTCAATCAGATGCCACTCAAGAAAGAGAGTTTACTGTTAACTTGAGGATGGGGTTGACAAGACTCATTTAACACTAAAAAGACTGTTAAAACATTCAACTAATTTATTAGGAGGAATTGTATTTGGTGCTTTGGCAATGACTTGTGATGTTGACTTCAGAATCAACAGAGGCAAAGGGATTTTTCTATTTAACTGATTGTACCAAACTTCGCCCAGATTTCAATTTGTAATTATTAAAACATCCAATAAATTTATATTATTTAATTTTCAAAAGTCATAGTGAAGATGGTGGCCACAATTCCTTTAAGACCTATAGCAGTGATGGTGAACCTTTTAGAGACCAAGTGCCCAAACGGCAACCCAAAACCCACTTATTTATTGCAAAGTGCCAGCACGGCAATTTAACCTGAATAATGAAATTTTCTGCCTATAACAATGATAAACAATGCAGAGTTCAGCTAATTGTTCTAAGAAATATATGATAAATGTACTTTTATGCCTCTTCATTTTTTTCCTGCTTTTGAAATATTACATTTAGCAACAATAAAAAAGAAAAAAAAATGTAATATCATTTCTCTTTCCCCTCCTTTCTCTCTTTCTCTCCCCCCAATCATGGAGGTGGGGGGGAAGGAACCCCTGAATTAGTGCTGGGTGGTGGGAAAGATGTCTGAAGGCCGACAAGCCCAGGAGCAGCACATCCACACTCGGCTGGTGGGGGAGGTGGGGCATCCCAACACAGGCAGCTCTGCAGGAAATGTAACTGCTTTCCCCCCCCCCCCCAAGCTAACGCAGGGTCACATTGTGGCTCCACGTTGTAATGGGCTTCAGGAGGAGGACGGGACCCCATCTCCCCCATTGTGAAGTATGTGAGTGAAAAAGTTCATCCAATCCTTGAAAATAAGACCTCCCTGGATAAAAAGCCCCAATCGGGCTTTTTAGCGCATGCGCTAAAATAAGCCTTCCCCTGAAAATAAGTCTTCCTCGAAAATATTGCAACACAGCAGCAGCCATGAGGTAACCACGCTCGCCACCTACTGCACCTCAAAAATAATAAGACCTCCCCGAAAATAAGGCCAAGCGCTTATTTGGGGGGGGGGGGGTCAAAAGAAAATAAGACTGTCTCATTTCCGGGGAAACACGGTGTGTATGTGAGTGTGTGTGTGTGTTGCACATTTCCTTTTCAAGGTAAAAATTGTATTTTAGGTTGTGTTATGCAAATCTATTAAACTGAGATTTTGTTTTTTTCTTAAACCAAAGAAAAAACTTTTAAACTAGAAAAAAAAGCAAGAAAGTAGAGAGCAGATGTTGGTATTTGCACTAAACAAATTGTGGTGGCAATAATCTTTGTCTGAAAAGAAATCTTACTTTTTAAATCAAGTCTCTGTCTGTTTGTCTATCTCCCATTTTTCCTTTAGGAGCTCAAGATGGTACACAGTGTCTCCCAAAGCACCTTTTTTGAGTAATTTTCAAAGCATAGGACCATGTGTTATAGGAAATTGGCACATGAATTTAGCCCTTTTATTCTTTTTGTCGTCTTCTCTTTTGAAGAGAAATAAAGAAAGTAAAGTAGTAAATTTTCTTGTAGTGCATAATAATATTCTGATTTTGTGAAAGAAAATCTATACAGTATTTTACAATGTAATTAGATGATAAATATTACTATGTGATTTATTGGAGTTGTTGACTTCCTAACAAGTTTGCTCTAAATTATTCATTTAGTTGTATAATGCTTTAATCTTCAGTTTAGCAGCTAATTTGCAAATGTCTAAAAAAAGCAGAATAAATAGCACCTTCTCTTATTTATTTATTTTATTTTATTAAATTTATACCCCGCCCTTCTCCTTGTTAGGACCCAGGGCGGCGCACAGGCATCTTAAAAACACAAAATACAATAAATATCAAGTAAAATGTAATTAAATTCATTAACCCGTGCTAAAAACCCAATATTACAATATTAATCTTCACAATTATACTTCTTTTTTAATCACATGGACATAAAACAAAGTTGTAAATATTGGTGTTCCACATCTATTTCCACTTAATATACAGCTTCTATAATAATGTGATTCGTGGGTTAAAGATTCAAGCTTGTGAAACGCCTTTATTATAGTTGGCAATGACTGGATCCCGAACTGGTTTTTCACTCAACCTGGATTATTTGTTTAATTGGCTGTCTTGTTCATTTTGCCCATAAGTTTATGATCAAAGTCACTATCCTGTGCAAGAGAAACCCATAATCACAATAAACAAAAGGAAAATATGTGGAATTGAAATCAGTTCAGTTCTATAATTTTATTTGTTCCTAAACCAGGTTTTACCTCAGGGTGAGACTGAATTTGTTGACTTTAATCTTTGTTAGAAATGGTTTGCACAAATCCAAACTGATGCTGTATGTTGCAGACAACTGGTTGTCATGGTAACTGTAGTGCAGTTTTTAATTCCACTTGGTGAGTAATACAGACACCGCATTGGTGAATAAAGCATGGCTTTCTGCTTTACCAATATATAGCATTATCCATATCAGTGTTGCTAAATAAAATGATGTTGTGTTCATGCACTTTTAGATACATCAATTTGGTGTATTGATATGACTTTTTTTCCCGTCATTTAAAAACCAGGCAGGTTATTTGGCATCAGTCAATCAGCGAAATGGAAGTCAAATAAAATTATTCACAGTTGCATAAATTATATTATAAATAGACAAATTACTTAACTTTTTAATACATTAGATTTCTGTCTATCTAAATAAGTGATACAAAGTAATGGCCTTATGAAGCAGGCTAATAAGCAGAGCATAGTGAAGACTCAAAGTGTAAGGGTAACATGTTTTAGGTAGCAGAATAGGCTTTGTTCCATTTCATATACATCATTTGTGATTTTTTTTAAAGTGCTTAAGCTCTTTTTCGTTGAATTTCAAGATTTGCTGCAAATTCTGTTAAAGAATATTTGTCATTTCCAACCTAGTGCTATGCTTTCTTAAAAGGATAAATATTACATTTATTTATCAATTTTTTGGGGGGGTGTTGTTAAAGTTCACAGATACCATAACTAAAGCATCCTGTTCCAGATTTATTTTCTTTGCACAGTCACTCATGCGCTTGTGACATCCCGTCTAGACTACTGTAACACTCTCTACATGGGGCTCCCCTTGAGGTGCACCCGAAGACTACAGCTAGTCCAGAATGCGGCCGCGCGGGCAATTTTGGGAGCTTCTAGATACTCCCACGTAACACCGCTCCTGCGTGAGCTGCACTGGCTGCCTGTGGCCTTTCGGGGGAGCTTCAAGGTGCTGATTACCATCTTTAAAGCGCTCCATGGCACAGGATCTAGTTATTTGCGGGATCGTATCCTGCCCCATACATCCCTTCGGCCGATTCGCTCCCACAGAGAGGGTGCTGTCCACTAGGCAATGCCAGCGGGCGACGCCCAGGGGAAGGGCCTTCTCTGTGGTGGGCCCAACCCTTTGGAACGACCTACCCCCCGAAATTAGAACTACTACGGACCTCTGCTCCTTCCGCCAAAAATTAAAGACCCATTTTTTCCATCAGGCCGGCCTGGCCTAATTCATGCTCCTCGCCCCAGTCTGAAATCTAAAGTGTTTTAATTGGGTTTTAAATGGGAAATAGTTTTAATGTTTTTTACAAAATTTTAGTACAGGGTTAACTATTTAATTTGGTTTTAAATATTTATGTATTGTCATGTTTTAGATGCTCTTAATTTCCTGTACACCGCCCCGAGTCCCTTCGGGGAGAGGGGGCGGTTTAGAAATTTAATAAATTCTAAATTCTAATTTTATTTTTTTTAAAGTAGACATTATAAATGTTTCTCGTGAGGTAATATTACAGATGTTGAGGAAAGAAAGTGAGAGTTTTATGGTAATTAATAATCTGTATGTCCATTTCTGTTTTCCTAATCTTGTTTCATAAATACAGAGGCCGTGAAATGCAAACAAAGCCAGACAGGAATTTGGGGGGGCTGGAGCCTGATATAAATGGTTTGACACACATAGCTTAATATTTCCTAAACTACTTTCTTCAGGATACTAAATCTAGTTATTCATCTTAGTTAGCCTTTCAGCTGACATCAAGGGACACATTTGTAGGGTTTTTGTTTTCATTATTGATTCCACTACCCCCACACACAAACACACTCCCTTGTTCACTCTCTGAAGAGTCTCTCCTAGCTCTTGACTCTTAAATAATTGATTTTTCCACTCAGGTGCACAGAACAACATTTTGAAACCACGAGATTGCAAAACTGCATGCACTTTGCTCACTGATGCATTAGTTTTATTAAGTGGCTCCAGAACAAATCTAAGTAGAGAATGCAGAAGAATAATTTGGCAAAATTAATTTTGTTTTATTTAAAAATATGATTGAAAGCTAGAGATCTTCCAGTTTGCATATGCTTTTTTCCAACTAAACACACATAGTTAACGTCATAGATTAGTAAAATTCATAAAATATATCAGAAAAACTGTGGAGGAATTACACTTCCTGATAAGGCAAGCCCTTAGACATTTAGGTTTGTGAACGTTTTCAATATTGCTTTATTAGAAAAAAGAAAGCAAATTGTTGTCAGAAGCAGACTATTAGTGAAAACCGTTACAAAATCATTAAAGGAAGATGAGTATACAGAATACATTCTGATTCCTATTATGATTTGTCTGGAAGAATTATGTGTATTTTTTCTAGTTCTATTTACTCTGGTTTCCTTTCTAAAATAAGTGAAATTGGATTTTTTTTTAAAGTACCTGTGGTCACTCTATGTTAATCTGTTTGAATCATAAATTGTGCTAAGACAAATATAGTGTTATTTGCAATAGTGGCGAATATCTGTA
The DNA here is from genome assembly GCA_039707465.1 of Rhabdophis nuchalis. NCBI lineage: Eukaryota > Metazoa > Chordata > Lepidosauria > Squamata > Natricidae > Rhabdophis > Rhabdophis nuchalis. The sequence continues at coordinate 76,761,773 of CM077645.1, forward strand.
GCTTGGGTGTAGAATGAGGGTGAACGTTCATTCTCCAAACTTACGGATTTTAGAATGGATTTGAGATTGTCAAGGAATTCAATGGGGTCAGCATCTTTGTAGTTGAAATTGAGGACGGTCTTTTCATCATCAGATAAAAGACTGCTGGATAGATTTTTGATAATTCTGGGTTGTCTTGTGATTTTGGGGTGATGGTATTGTCTTTCTCTTGTACCTGTGGATTGTGTAATTAAGGTGTCTGTCAGGGATTATCCAATGGAGTTGGAGCAAGTGGTTTTTTGTTCATTGATGATGCATTAGTATTTTTTCCAGGCAGCTGTGGACATCATGCATCCATTTTGGAAGGCCAGTTTCCGTGCTTGTGAGTGGAAAATAGTGGTTTTTTTTAAGTTTTCATAATGAAAAGTTACCCATCTTTTTTCTCTTTAAGAAATTTGGGTTTTATTATTTCTAATAGTAATCTACGCTGTATTAGATTGATTGTTAGAATATAGTCGAGAGGCTATCATTTTCTGGTCTACTAATTACTACTTAATCAAGGAAAAGATTCAAATTCTGTATTATGCTTTTCATGCTTGATTCATACCTCTATTTCCTGTTGGAATAAATTAAAATTTAATTTTAATTTTCTTTCCCTATTCTATGAAGATGTCCATTGGTTTTTCTTCTGCCATTTTCAGATGATATGGATGCTTAGGACTATTGGAATTATATTGTTTGAAATGCTCACATTCTTCCCCTCGCCATTCTCCCATAGTTATTTGATCAAGTCTCATATTCTTCCCTTTAAGAATAGTCCTGAAGGAATTCTATTTACTTTTGCATAAGATCAAGTTACCAAAATTATTCAACAACAAGAGCTACCAGTCCATTTGATAGTTTTCTTATGAGAGCTAACTAATTACGAGGTAGGTGTTAATCACATAAAAAAATCCCTCCTTTCTGTTTTTCTTATGTACTGAAAAGTGGAAACAGAACTAGAAAGCATTGGAAATACCCAATGATCCTCTAGACTCAACACAGAGCTTAGAGCTTGTAGGGTCAATCAGATCCCCCTACTGTTAAGTTACACCCCTTCAATAATAAGTGTTCTGCCCATCCCTGATATGGGAGGAAACTTTGTCTTTTCAACCGCCACCCCACTCCATCCCAACAGTTTAGTTTTAGTTTAGTTTTATTGCATTTGTATACCGCCCTATCTCCCTGACGGGACTCAGGGCGGTGCACAGGAAGTAGTAAAAGCAGTAACAATAAATACAGTAAAAATAGAATAAAAATAGATTAAATTTAACACCCCGTGCTAAAATTAGATTTAAAACCCTTACTAAAGACTCTAAAAACTATGCCAAGCCGGCCGCATGAAACAAGTGTGTTTTTAATGTCCGGTGGAAGAGGCACAGGTCCGTGATTGTACGAAGGTCGGGGGGGCAGGTCATTCCAGAGGGTGAGGCCTGCCACAGAGAAGGCTCTTCCCCTGGGGGCTGCCGGACGGCATTGTCCGGCAGATGGCACCCTGAGGAGGCCCTCCCTGTGGGAGCGGACAGGTCGAAGGGAGGTACGTGGTAGGAGGCGGTCCCGCATTAAAAAGTCCTTTTAACGTGCTTCTGCAGCAAGGCTAGTTAAACTGCTTCCCACACGGAAAGTCAAGTGGATTCGCTTCTGTACAACAATCAGAATGGGAAAAGAGGTTGTGTGCTGCTTTTTCCACCCTGGAAGAAACAATCTCCCTTTAAAGCTCTCGAGCAGGAGAGCTTAACTGAGATTCTAATTACAGTAAATCCACTGAGGTGAAGGGATGGGATTTGTACCAGAAGAGAAGCTTACCCAATTTGTTCTTGGTATGTAGTCCTGACTTTTGCAGAAGGCTACTCTAGGAATTTACCTGAATACAAAAGATTAGACTGCTAGCTCAGGTTTAGCTACATTCACTGGCTTTTAACTTCTACTATCAGTTGATACATCTTGTTTTGCTCTTCTTCAAATTCTCCCACTGAGTTTTTTTGTTTTTTAAACTGAGACGTATGGAGAGCAAAAGTAAATAAGTGACAACTAGTAGCAAACCAATATGCTCTGGCTACTCTCTCCTTCTTTGGCCCATGTATGCATGTGAATGCATGTATGCATGCTAATATGCTTGTAGATGATCTTGACCAGGGGTGGGCTTCAAAATTTCAGCAATGGTTCCTTGATAGGCGTGTCCTAATAAGCTTCCTGCACCATGGCAGGGGGTCCCATTTTCACCTTCCCCGGGCTCTGGAGGCTTTCCTTGAACCTCTGGGAGGACGAAAACTGCTTCCCCCAGGCTTTGGAGGCTTTCCTGGAGGCCTGTTTTTCTCCCTCCTCGACTCTCTGCGCAGACCCTGCACTTAACTCGCATCCAAAATGGGCCGCATGGAGATGCCTGGGAGGGACGTGATGGGGTGGCAGGGGCGTGGTGAGGTGGGTGGAGGCAGCCAGGGGTAGGATTTGGAGGTTCTCCGAACCGGCCATAATGTTAGCTACAGGTTCTCCCAAACCCGGGTGAAACCATAGCAGCCACCTCTGATCTTGCCAGAGATGTCCACGCTCCATTGTTAAGGTGATATGAAGTTAATCATTTCCTAAATTCAGAATGTCCAGATAACATTTAGAAGCATCTAAGACAGATACCATCCCCACCTCCCACCCCATTCACTAAAGTATAAGAAGGGTGGAGTGCAGTGAAATCAGACTTACTGAATTCTTTTATTAAAACCAAACTTAAGAGAAGTAGCCTTAACCTTCCTGTGGAGTTGATTTCTTGGTCTGGTTTATCAAATATGGTTGACAATACTCAACACATGGTAAACAGGCCACCTCAGAGTCAAGGCTGGAGGGTGAAAAATGGACATAAGCCGGGACACTGCTTTATAAAACCACCCACATGTGTAAGCAATGAAAGGAAAAAGTAGCACAGCAGCTATTAACAGCCACTTTGCAAAACGGAGACTGGCAAATAGATGGGGAAGAAATGAAGGTAGTGACAGGTTTTATTTTCCTGGGCTCCAAGATCACCTCAGATGGGCACTACAGCCAAGAAATTAAAACAAGCTCGCTCCTGGGTAGGAAAGCTATGCCAAATCTATACATACTAAAAAGCAAAGGCATCACCCTGCCAATAAAAGTGTGTATAGTCAAGGCTATGGTTTTCCCAGTTGCAATGGATGGCTGTGAAAGTTGGGCCATAAGGAAGGCTGAGCGCCTAAGAATTGAGGCCTTTGAACTATGGTGTTGGAGAAGACTCCTGCGAGTCCCTTGGACTGCAAGGCAATCAAGCCGGTCAGTCTTAGAGGAGATCAGCCCTGACCGCTCTTTAGAAGGCCAGATCCTGAAGATGAAACTCAAGTACTTTGGCCACCTAATGAGAAGGAAGGACTCACTGGAGAAGAGCCTAATGCTGGGAGAGATTGAAGGCAAAAGAAGAATGGGACAACAGAGAATGAGGTGGTTGGATAAAGTCACCAAAGCAGTAGACGTGAACTTAAATGGACTCCAGAGGATGGTAGAGGACAGGAAGGCCTGGAGGAACATTATCCATGGGGTCGCGATGGTTCGGACACAACTTCACAGCTAACAACAAAGTTAGCAGAAATAAGAATAACAGTTCTCGTTACCAGAAATCCAAAAACTTCAGAACTGTGTAAGCCACCTTGTTATGTCTTGCAATCTTTCTACCAGAGTTTCTCTTTTCAAAGCAAAATGCATTTAGCACACAAAACTCTTTGGGAGAGAGAAGTCAGAGAACATAAATCCCTGAAAACGCCTGGTATGGGGAAAATGCGACCATTAGAAAAAAGAGCCACACTTTCTTCTCCGGGTGGTTTTTAAACAACCTGGGGGGGAATTTGGCTTTGATGCTTATTTGTTCCTTGCAGAAAAGTTAAAAATTTTAATTAGATTTTGTGGCCATTTTTTTCAAAACATATTGAAAAATAACAGCACTATTATTCCAATGCTTTCCACAGCCAGGTCCCCTCCCCCCCTTTGCTATTCCTCCCCTTTCTTAACAGAAGGCAAATTACATTATAAATACTATAAATGCAAAAGCTATTTATAGGCAATTATTAGGGCAGTTGGCAAAAAGTTGGATCAAGGGAAGAATCAAGCAAAGACTTAAAAAAAAAATGATGCAGGCAAGACACTAATTTTCATACAGAGCTGTTCATCTGATACAGAGCTCGCTTGTTTCAAATATTTCAGCAAACCAGTGACAATTTTTGGAAATGCTTATTATTTACAAAACATATCAGTGGCATTCTCATTTCTTATTAATTACAAATTAGGTTTTTCTCATGTAGCTCTTCTGAATTGATAAACACCTTCCAAGGACTGATGAGCTGATTCTGATATTTAGAGGGACCAAACCAAGTAATCAAGTTTTGCCATTTTCTATGTGTCAAGTGATAACCGTTTTTCAAGAGAGACACTTCAAGGTCTCACTGTATGAAATAAAGCAGGATTGCATTCAGTTTTCTACAGCCAATATAAGTAACATAACAATTGACTAATGAGGAATAAGATGTTGACCACCATTGGAGACAGCTAGCCATTAATAAGCAGTTATTTAATGTAATTACTTCGAAACTCAGGAAAAATATGTAATTTCAAATCTGATTGCTAACTGTGATGGAATGAGGAAAGGATGAATGAACCATAAAGGAAGCAGCTTCAAAGAAGATCAATCCTGGTGGGAGGGGGGGGGGGTGTGAGAAAGGAATTTGGGGTTGCTTGTCCTTGATGTTGTTTGTTACAAAGTATATTACAAAAATAAAGTGATAGGCTTTTGATAGATAGATAGATAGATAGATAGATAGAGAGAGAGAGAGAGAGAGAGAGAGAGAGAGAGAGAGAGAGAGAGAGAGAGATCGATCGATCGATAGATAGATAGATAGAGAGAGAGAGAGATAGATAGAGAGAGAGAGAGATAGATAGAGAGATATAGATATAGATAGATAGATAGATAGATAGATAGATAGATAGATAGATAGATAGATAGATAGATAGATAGATAGATAGATAGATAGATCTGAAACAATAAAGAGCATTTCTGAAACTCTTGCTGTTCCTATTTCTTGACGGTTCTTGCATTGAAAGACTAAGATCAATCTTCAAAGCCTCTTCCTCTTTTCAGAGAGGCATCAGACACAGAATCCTGAAACCAAAGCATGATGATCGATTCTGTGTATTGCATGCAGAGCAAGTAGCAAGATTCTCCTGTAGTTATCAAGAGCAGATACCTACACAGATAATGAACCTGCACAATGCCATGAAGTACTAAGCACAGCACCTAAGACTAGCACCTCAAATTGCTTCACAACCATTGTTACTTTGATTTCCTGGAAGCCTATCATTTGAATTGTTCCTGGTTGGCAGATCAATGGAATATATGATTAAACCAAAATAACATTCATTCTCAGCCTGCTGAAGGATGGAGCAGTTCTATGGGCAATTTCACTCATTGAAAACCACCATGCAATCTTTAGACAACTATTGTAATTTCACACAACGTTTTAGAACTGCCTTTGATGATTCAGCTAGAGGAAAGACTGAAAAATGGGAGAATCACAACGGCAACAAAGAAATTCCCAACTTAGTGAGTAGGCAGCTCATTTCAAATTGAATGCCAGGTGTGTGCTCTAAAATGATTTGGCCCTGGTAGAACAGTTTGTGGGTGGGCTCTCTGATAAACTGAGGGGTGAATTAGTAAGACAGGGCAAACTAGACAATTTAGAAGAACTATGTTAGCCTTGTGTGCTAACCAATGTGTTTGGAGGAGTGGACGTATGGGAGGTGGAGGAATGCTACGAACAGTATATGGTTTCATATTGTCATCTCTGTTTCCCCTCCTGGTTGTCTACTTGGAGCAGATGCAAATAAAAGTAGCAAAGAGAACCTTGTCTGTGGGGGGCGTGGGGGAATAATGAAGGTGAGACCTCAGTTTTATTATGGAATGCTTGGAAGCCTAACCATGGCTGGTCCTGCTGAAGTCCCTTACTCTGATTTGACTTGGAAGTTCCATATCTATGGAAACATAGGTCCTTGTGGAAGTAAATACACAGATTATTCCAGAGCCCCATCCTCAGGAATCTTTGCCGATTCCCTTCCCATTAGCAGGGTTGGCTTCGTACAATTAATAAGAACTCCAATGGTTGGCAGAAGCAAATGCATGTTATGATCTCTGTTAATTCTGCACATTTTACAGGCACAGAAATGCAGATCTCTGTTCATTTAGACTCTGGCACGTGAGCTAATTTTGTAGATAAATGTGTAGTGTATCTTTTGTTTTACCACACACCATCATTGGAAAGGCTAATATTAGTGGAAATAATTGACAGCCAACTTCTTTGAGCTGGCCCAGTTTTGCAACATATACTTCTGCTGTTGGAAATAAATGTTCATTCAGAATTCTTGTGTCTATACATTTCACAGCTTCTTTACTTATTTTCACAGTATTGAGAATAGACTGATGCAATCTCATTGTGGAAATCCACTGGAAGCAAGGGGCAGTTTATTTTCCATATCAAAGAAGTGAATAGCACCATTTCAAGGCACTAAGTTCTTTCTTTCCCTCCGCCCCCCCTCGCCCCCTCCCCAGTAGGGGAACCTCTTGCATTAATTCCAAAATTCTCAGATTTTGCTGATCTTTTGTAAATACAGAAAATGTCTTCATCCTGCTCAGTTCTCCCACCAGACATATGACTGAATGGTCAGCTAAACATTTGGAGCCCAGCTCTCTGCTAAGTGGCAGTATTCCATGTTATTCAAAAATTCAAAAACTTAAAAGAGTTTCTAAATGACAGAAATTATTTGTCTTACATTTCCTGCCTCTGCATCCCTTTTTATCACAAAAAAGAGCATTCTTCTTTTACATCCAGTACATGGCTGTAGATTGTATCTCTTAGGGTTCACTACCCACAACTGCTTAGTTCAGATCTTCTAGAGCTGTGATGGCGAACCTAGGGCACGTGTGCCACAGGTGGCACGGGGAGCCATTTCTGAGGGTACGTGAGATGTTGCCCTGTCAGCTCCAGCATGCATGCACATGCTGGCCAGCTGATTTTTGCCCTTGATTTTCAGCAGTTTTTTGTCCCCAGGAGAGCCTCCAGAGAGCAAAAAATGGACTTACCAGGCCCACCAAAAATGGGCTGTTTGGAAAATGGGCTGTTTCCGGCCTCCGGAGGGCCTCTGGGAGGGGGGCGTTTTCACTCTCCCGGGGCTCCAAGAAAGTTTTGTGTGTATGCGTGGGGCAGCAGGGCTTGGTGTCATGCACGCATGCAGGGGGCATGGCATGGGGGGATTAAATTATGGGGATGGGCACCCACGTGCGTGCAATATTGCGCAAGCGCATGCTTTTGGCACCCGAGGCAGAAAAAGTTCACCATCCCTGTTCTAGAGTCTGCTTTCAAAAAGGCACCCATTTTTACTAAACTGAATTTAAGAGCTACAATTCGATTTGAATAGAAGAGGGTCATGAGCACTTTGCAGCTTTTAATATGTGGCATGGCAAATTTGAATGCATTATAACTGTCCTGCTGCCTCCTCCACATTCATGAATGAAATATTTTCCAATAGTTTGGACAAATATAGTGGTGACCTGAATACCTGTATCAGTTCTGATTTTTTTCACAAGGCCCTATTTGAATGATATTCACCTTACTTTACTTGTCTTGATGAAGAGAAAAGTCTTTATATTTCTTTTTTTTCCTTGTATTTTTCTTTGCACTTTTTATTTATTTTTACGTTTTATATTTTTCTTGGTTTGTATTTATCTTTGTATCTATAAACTTCAACAAAAACTATTAAAAAGAAACAACTGCCTGACCATCTACTGTGGCATATCATTCCAATGCCTACAGTATTGTGCTTATGTAAAAATGTTGTAATTCTAACTTTTGGATCTGGCTGGCAAACCTGACTTGGTTCTCTGAACTTCAGACTGGAATTTGACATCTCTTATTCCTGCTGAAAGCAAAACCAAACCAGCAAGCTTTCTTTCCAAGAGAATCAGTTTTGATTTACATGCCTTTCTTCATTTGTCATTTATCTACTCGGGCTTGATTGAATTACTATTATCACCTAGAAAGTGTATGTGAGCGGGAGAGAGCGAGCCAGTTTGAAACCTGAAACAGGACAATATCTTCAGTTAAGAGCTGTTAGCAATAAAAGCAGCCCTGTAAGAGCTGAGACATTTCTCTGTGGAGGAAACTAACTTAGAGCAATCCAGGTAGAGTCAGATCACAAGAATTTGGGAGCACTTACAGAAAGAACAAAGCCTCACTCAGTGTTGGATGAAGCTATTTAATTTTTTCCCTGCTTCAATTTTTATAACTTGGGATGCTGGTTTACAGAAAAGCTGCTAGATAAGCACCCATGCATCCAACCCCCACCCCCACCCCACCCCAGCACTTCACCTCCCAATGACCCTCACCTGGTATACCCTCCCCATCACAAGACCCTCACTTGACACACCCACACCTGAGTGGTGGGTTTCATTTTATTTTACTACCGGTTCGCTCGCGCATGAACAGAAGGGGGTGGGCGGAGCCTCTCACCACCACCACCAGTGGTTCATCTGATCCGGGGCGAACTAGTAGAAACCCACCTCTGCTACACCTGACCCATTACAAGACCTACTGACCACACAAAGCCCTTATAAACATAAGAACACTGACACTGAGAGCTTATAAACTCCACTGAAGATGTTACCTAGCCTGGTAACAAAATGTTCGAAAATCAACCCACAACCTCAAAGAATAAATATTCACCCTCACACACTTGTGCATGCCTGAATATGTGATTTCTTGACCATCCTCCCCTCAGGACCTTGAGGTCAGACAATTTTACCCTTGCCCTCAAAGGTGTGTCTCCAGAGACAGTAGGAGTGAGACAGGCAATGTTAGATCAGATTTGCTTACAACATAGCCCAAATGTCAGGGCATGAATGGATGGCCTGTATGGAATCACACACACACACACACACACACACACACACTCTGATTGTTTTCATTTCTCTGTGAATAACGTATAGATGTTTCACAACAGTTAATACTTTGTACATGGAGTAGCACATTTGTAGACACCACTTTATTTCAGGGAAGAAATACTGCAATTCTTCCAAAACATTATAACTGCCAAACAAAGAGTTGCATCTCCTGCACAGGAGGACTAAGATGAGAGCAGATGTCAGAGACTATGTTTGTGTAGATCTTCTCTGCCAGATTTGCTCATTGACCTTGACAAGCTGCCAAGTGCATCTTCACACATGGCAGTAATTCTAGCAGCCGGGTGATGCAATAGAATGTAGACCTGGCCCTGGGAAAGGGAAAGGGATGAATGAACTCATTAACTGTTGCACAGTTCTGGGAAAGAAGAAAGTGTGGGGGAAAAAAACCCTCAAAAATATTCCTGCCTTGATTTTGTTTGTATATAATGTGGTGGAGATAAAGGTTGACAGGCTTCAGAAATGCTGTTATAATACCCAGGAACAATAAAGAACATTCCAGAAATTCCTGCTTCTTGACCTTGCCTGCTTCAAAGAGCTGATACTAGCTCACATAGTATTACTATTTAGAATCATTGATCTGTGTGGATTTTCAAATGTCATGTAAATTGCCAGGAGTCATAAGAACATAAGAATAGCCTTGCTGGAACAGGTCACAGCTCATCCAGTCCAGCATTCTGTCTCACACAGTGGCTCACCATTTGCTTCAGGGTATTCCCAAGCAGGTGTCTTCACCTGCTTATGATTCCCTGCAAATGGCATTGAGAGATATCCTGCCTATCTCTCCATCCCGGAGGGTGTCCTTAGGCATCCATAATGATAGCCATGGATACTCTTAGGTCCTTAGTGTTCTCTGAGCTTGCTTGTTTTCTTGCAAGCAGTTTGTTGCCCTAACTAGGTAACATTATCAGTGTTAGTAAGGAGTGCCAAGTGCTGTTTGCACTCCTTATTAGAACTGATGATGTTACCTAGTTAGGGTAATGAAATGTCTGCAACAAAACAAGCATGCTCAGAGAGCACCAAAGACCCCTCATTTCAATCCTGAGCAACAAATATTCTCCTTTAATGGTACATGTAAATTGTGTTATACGTATCATTTTGGTATCCAGGTTACTCAACATTGCTTACCACCAATGAGGTATTGTCTTATTTTAGGAAATACCCAAACAATGGATGAGTATAGATTTGTGTGCAGAGTTGTAGCCCATATATGCTTTCCAGGTTAAATTTATCATGTTGTTAATTTGAAGCTATTTTGGGTATTGATACCTATGCCCATAGCTTTGTCTGCCATTCTTCTAAATTATCTGCAGTTTTCAGTAAGAAGCATAAATTACCTTAACAGTTATTATACTGTATACAAATTTCATATTCTTCACAGGAATATACAGGGAAGCTTAGTAATTTTTGGCAATTAACATTCATTGACATATTGGTGAAAAACCATCTTATATACATTTTCTCTAAATGTAATATTTGCATTAAATTTCATATTTTCTATTGGTTTTTCCATTGTTGCATATCAGTCACCTTATTCATATTCTGCATCCATTTATTCATATATTTGATTTGTTAATTTCTGAACTGCATTTCAGTAACAATGTACAAATAAGGCCCAACAGATGTTCTGAATTTTGTCATATAAACTTTCGAAATTTTTGATTTTCTGAGTATTCTATGTCGTTTTTAATTACCTTTGAATTAAAAAAAACAACCATTTATCTGAAGATACTGGAACCAGTGAAGCATTTCTGACAATTGCAAGGACAGAGTCTTAAAAGATTTTCCATTTATTTTTTAAACTTAACATTTTCTAGTTTATATAAGTTATTGCGATTTCATTGATCAGATAATTAAAGGAGTGATAGATCTGGACTTAATTCTTTTGTATGTATTCCATACTTTTAATCTATATAGTTCTAAAACTCTTGTCATGACCTTTAACTGGGGAAAACAGTCCATACATGGCAACAATTTTTGAACCTAGGTACCTCAAATGGGCTAATTTATAGAATGTGTCCAAAATCCGAGACTCCTGACTCCCAATGAAATAAAATTGGCAAAGATGTGGCTGGTTCAGTGCTATTGACTGCTGCTGTGTTGGTGCTGCAGTCACATGATCTTCATTTTTGTGCTTGAATGTAATCTGGACTCCCAGGAGGAAGGAGACGCCTTCCAGAGGACAAAGAGGCAAGGGAGCTTGGGAAGTTTGGTCAAAGAGAAAGAGTGTTAAAGTGGCTCCTCCCTAGCTTTTCCCAAAGTATAGTTATAAAAATAGTTGCTTTAGTCTGACAAGATTCTGTCTGTAGGAGAAGTACAATAAAGAAAACTACTCTTAAGTAGCTCCTCATGTTACTCAGCTCCTTGGAGCCTGACAATTTTCTATGTTCCATTACAGTTTCCTAGCCAATCTCGTAATCCCTTGCTCTCTCCCCCACCCAGCAGCAGCCAATTCCCACACTCACACTGAATTTATCATTCCATTGATTGAAATTAGATTGACTCTACTTTCCCTTTCAAATGAACTGATAAATCAAAAGATTTACAACTTTTGCCTCACAGCTATTTGGGTGAGTTAATGGTTAATGTTTAATGTTTTCAAATCTTTGTTAAAATAATTTATTTTGTCAGGATTGCACCTCTGAATATGTGTATTTAGTATCACATTAAGTAGTAGATTTCCTTACATAATTCATACCACTGTAATGGGAGAAAAGCAAAATATAACACATATTGGAAGATTCATTAGGAATTGAAATTGTTTATTTCTCCTCTCCCATCCATTTTTTAAAATTATTTAAGCATGCTCAAAGAATTTTTTGTAAAAGAAGCTGCCAAATGGCTTAAATACAGCTGATGCTTGATGGCCATTTAAACACTATATTGTAAAGCGATCACCTATGTCAATATTTCATTTTATTTCTTGTGGGAAATGTGAATTTGCTTAAACAGGGATAAAGCATAATCAATTGCCTCCAGAGTAGTCAAAATGACTTCAGTGGGGCTTTTATGAAATAAATGGATTGAGAAAGTAAATCTTAATTAAGCTATCCTTTTACCAACCAGCTAATTATTTTGCATTAATTATTCTGTCATGGCTATTGCTTTTGATGACAGACAGGAGACTGTCATGGGGGAAAGTCTGCTACTTGTTAGCTGATGGCCAAGAAAGAGAATGAATAACATTGCATATTAGAACACTTCTAAATTTTAAATTTATTTCCAATGCTGATATCTCATAAAGCTAGTCACTTTATGAGAAGTGAAGGAGGCTTTTTTATGATTGTGTAAGTATTGCTAGATCCGTTTCTAGAGTACTGTTAGCATCTTTTGTTCTCCAAATGTAAAGTTGTATCTTCTGATTGAATATCTGCATGAAAACCTAAAGAGGTAGCTTCCAAAATAATATACTAGGGAAATATGAATAAAATCTAGCATTGATTTCTGGAATGATTGAACCACAATAATGTCAATCGTTTAAAAGCACTGAGGAAACAAACCAGGAATTTAGGATGGGCAGACTAACTACTCTGTTCTATGTTGTGAAATATATTCAGACCTTTAGTGGACAGATAATAAAGATCCCTTTTGCTCTTAAGCATATAATTGAGTAGATAATAATCACATAATGAGAACCTGCAATGTAAGATGTGATTGCAGTATGCCTCCATAGCATGCACCCAGTATAGTATAACATGTCCAAACCTCTTTGTTGTATGTGTTCAATGTCATATTCCGTGAAAGATATATAATGTAACCTAAAGATTATACTGCATACTTTCTAATAATATCACTTCATGTGGCAACTTCCCATGATTTGATGACAAGCTACATTAACTGTTGGATCACTCTTCTATGATCATATAGAGAAATTTAATGGCAGCAGTTTTCTAAACTTTCACATTCAATTCCTTCTCACCCCTATTTGAACCCCATTTAGATATGGAGAAGGGTTGGTAAAAATTGGAATTTTTAGGTAAGGGAGTGAGCTTCCTTTAAACTTCAACCACTTTTTATTACGTTAATGTAATTAAGTATGGCTTTATTTGACTTGTATTGGTATTTCTGAATTTTATTTTAAAAGGGCGTACAATGTCAGAAAATTATTCTAACTTTTTCAGATAGTTTTGAATAGTATGGCTGCCTATGAGCTGTAGTAGCACAGTAGTTAGAATGCAATACCACAGGCTCCTTCTGCTGCCTGCCAGCTGCCTGCAATTTGGCAGTTTGAATCTCACCAGGCTCAAGGTTGACTCAGCCTTACATCCTTCCGAGGTCAGTAAAATGAGGACCCAGATTGTTGGAGGCAATATGCTGACTCTGTAAACTGCTTAGAGAGGGCTGTAAAGCATCGTGAAGTAGTATATAAGTCTAAGGGCTATTGTTACCTGATTTCCATGAGATGGTTAAAAAAAAAAAGAATTTTCTGATTTGTTCTGCCATCATCTATTAATTATATGGATTGTTGCAATCAAGATTTGTAGCTACATGGAATAGCCAGGCTGTAGGTCTACTATGAAAACCAATCTAGTCTTGAGAAATTCACACACAAGGTATTCCCCTTCTTTTGTGTGAGCTATCTGGGAATAAGTCTTTTTTCACCTTGGGCTAAAAATCTGAAGGAGTGAAATGGAAGGAAACCAGTTGAGTCCATGAGGAAGGAAGACAAATGGATGATTAATCTAGATGAGTCAATCATGGTCCTACTTGCAGATCAGAAGGCAGATTAACATATTGCCAGCCATTTTGATGAGAAAGGCAAGACATACACTAATAAATATTATCCTTTGTTTTCTATAGTTATGTAATATTCCTCAGTGAAACCTGCAGGCCCCCATAGACACTGCTTTCTAGATAATAACCAAGCATTTCACTTATCTTCACAATAATGTTATTCATTAAAAAGTTGAATAATTTGTAAGCAACCATATGCCAAACTATCTCAGCATCAAGGTCTGCGAGGCGGAAACTCTACATAAAAGGAAAGAGAAAAGCTGTAGCTATGGAGATTTGCACAGGATTGCAGTTTGGTTGAAAACAAAAATACAATCTTCTTTCCCTCAACTACAACAAAGAAATACATATGCTTCCCATTAGATACAAACCACGGATCTCTGTTCAAGCACTGTACTACAGAAACCATGAACACATAAAGGGGGGTAAACCAGGACTAATACTTTACTTCAGGGATCTCCAGTCCCTGGTTCATGGGCTGTACTGGTCCATGGCCTGTTGGAAACCAGGCCATGCAAGTGGCAGACAAGCATGTGAGCCTGCGAAGCTGGATTTGCACAAGTGGCACACACGCAAAACCATCCCCTTTTTCACCCTGCTGCTGCCAGTGGTGGTCTGTCGAGCTAAAGGTGGGAGACAGCTGCTTTACTTCAATCTTTCATCATTGTCTGGGTGTTCCATCATCAGTTAAATTCTTCAAAAGGCAAACTTGTTTTTTCATCTCTGTAAGATATCCTTATAATTCTGACCACAGGAATTAGTAGTTGAAAAATACCTGTACTTCCAGGAAATTATTCTTGTTTTGTATCCAAACCTTGGTTTACCAATGAGAGGAATTCAGACGGGAAATGGAGTAAAACCTGACTTTGTCAATCTTTAAAATAATATTTAATATATGTGTCTGTGTGTCTGGTACAGGAGGTACCCAAAAATAAGACCTCCCCAGATAATTATTTATTTATTTATTTTATTAAATTTATAAACCGCACCACTCTCCCCGAAGGGACTCGGAGCGGTGCACAGGAAATTAAAATGGAAATATAAAACCATAGCAATAAATAAATACTAAACACAGATTAAATACTAATAACCCTGTGCTAAAAATCCTAAAACTCTTACCCCTTAAAAACCAAATTAAAACAATTTAGGCTTCAGTCTGCAAGCTTAATGGTGTGGATGAGGCCAGGCCGGCAAGATGGAAGAAGTACGTCTTCAAGTTTTGGTGGAGGTCCGTGATAGTTTTGAGTTCAGGGGGTAGGTCGTTCCAGAGGGTTGGGCCCGCCACAGAGAAGCCCCTTCTCCTGAGCGTCGCCCGCTGGCACTGCCTAGTGGACGACACCCGGAGAAGTCCCTCTCTGTGGGAGTGGATCGGCCGAAGGGATGTGTGGGGTAGGATACGATCCCGCAGATAACTAGGCCCCATGCCATGAAGTGCTTTGAAGATGGTAATCAACACCTTGAAGCGCACCCGAAAGGCCACAGGTAGCCAGTACAGCTTGCGCAGGAGCGGTGTTAAGTGGGAATGCCTTGGGGCTCCCAAGATTCCCCGTGCAGCTGCATTCTGAACTAGCTGTAGTCTTCGGGTGCACCTCAAGGGGAGCCCCATGTAGAGAGCATTACAGTAGTCTAGACGGGATGTCACAAGCGCATGAGTGACTGTGCAAAGGGCGTCCCGGTCCAGTAGGGGACGCAACTGGCGTACCAGGCGAACCTGGTAGAAAGCCCCCCTGGCCACGGACGTCAGATGATCTTCCATAGACAGCCGGGAATCCAGGAGGATGCCTAAGTTGTGTGCCCTATCTACGGGGGCTAGATGTTCGCCCCCAATAGCCAGTGATGGTGTCAACTGGTTGTACCGGGACGCCGGAAACCACAGCCACCCGGTCTTGGACGGGTTGAGTCGGAGTTTGTTACTTCCCATCCAGACCCGCACGGCTTCCAAACACCGGGACATCACTTCAATGGCATCGTTGGGGTGGTTTGGGGTAGATATGTACAGCTGTGTATCATCAGCGTACAGGTGGTATTCTACCCCAAAACCACGGATGATCTCGCCCAGCGGCTTCATATATGTGTTGAACAGGAGTGGCGAGAGGACCGATGTAAATGTAAATGTAAAAAATTAAAATGTGATTAATAAAATAAAATTAAAAAAACTACACACAAACTAATACAATGTAATAAATAATAGAAGCAAGCATACACGAACTGCAGAAATAAATGAAAAGAAAGAATAGAAAGCAGTTTCCAATTTTCTTTTCTAGCAAATATAAGTACACTTACCAAATTATCTCCTGCTCTGATTATAAAATAACTTCACTTTTTTATTATCTAGTTTTTTTTCCTAATCATCAAAACCACAAATCATAAGCACACTTTTTTCTGTTTCATGCAAAAAGTCTATGAGGTTTCCAGTTGACCATAGAGATTATTTTTCGTCTAATCAGAGAGATTAATTTAGCCAGCTCTGCAAATTCCATCATCTTTATGGAATCCTATCTGGAAAGACTAGATTTTCTTTTATAAAGTAAACTTACACAATTATGATCAGAGAAGGTTTTTGGTTAAAATCTCTACTTTAGTTTTTGATCATTTTTGATCCATGTATTACACATGGCATATTGAGAGTATAGAAATACCAACAGCACTTCGACTTCTATACAGCTTCACAGTGGTTTACAGCTCTCTCTAAGCAGTTTACAGAGTCAGCATATTGCCCACAACAATCTGAGTCCGCATTTTAACAATTTCAGAAGGATGGAAGGCTGACTCAACAAGCGGTGAGAATTGAACTGCTGGCAGTCAGCAGAAAAAGCCTGCCCTACTGCATTCTAACCACTGTGCCACCACGGCTCATGAAATAGATACAAACCCAGGCAGTGCCCAAAAACTCCTCTACGGATCTCAGTACAAGAAGCATTTTATAGAAGTGAAGGATCAGGGAAATACAAATGGTTACCGTGCCAGAAATTATTAGACAATCACCAAGATTAATATTACATTAAATCAAGCTAGCAACTAATGGTACAAGGATATAATTGTCAATGGTTTTCCCATTTACAGTTATCAGAAAGATTTAAGGTAAATAAGACTTATGGTATGGAGCAAAAAAGAAGAAGATAATATTTAATTATTAAATTGAAATGGAAGAATGATAAAGTAGGCTAAGAATGTTGGTTATAATATATGGATCAATGGGAAAATATGAGATTAAAAAGAGGTGAAATTTCCTTCCTTCCTTATCTGTACCACACATCTCACTCAAAAATTATATTTTGATCTTGAAGAGAATTGTTATAAAATGATATATTGGTTATGGTTTATGGTTTATTAAATTTATATACCGCACCCCTTCCCAAAAGGGACTCGGGGCGGTGCACAGGCAATTTAAAAACATATATAAACAACAATATACAAAATATAAAACAAAATTAAGTTAATATCCCTGTGCTAACAATTTAAATATATTAAAACAATATCCCTAAAACCAATTTAAAACATTTTAACTGCAGACTGTGGGCTAGGTGATGTAAGTTAGGCCAGGCCGGCCTGTTGGAAAAAATAAGTTTTAAGGTTCTGGCGGAAGGAGCGGAGATCCGTGATCGTTCTCAGTTCGGGGGATAAGTCGTTCCAGAGAGTTGGGCCCTCCACAGAGAAGGCCCTTCCCCTGGGCATCACCCGCTGGCATTGCCTAGTGGACGGCACCCGGAGAAGTCCCTCTCTGTGGGAGCGAATCCGTCGAAGGGATGTATGGGGCAGGATGCAATCCCGAAGATAACTAGGTCCCGTGCCATGGAGCGCTTTGAAGATGATAGTCAGCACCTTGAAGCGCACCCGAAAGACCATAGGCAGCCAGTGCAGCTCGCGCAAGAGCGGTGTTACATGGGAGCGTCTAGGAGTTCCCATAATTGCCCGCGCGGCTGCGTTCTGGACTAACTGCAGTCCTCGGGTGCACCTCAAGGGAAGCCCCATGTAGAGAGCATTGCAGTAGTCTATACGGGATGTCATGAGCGCATGAGTGACTGTGCGAAGGGCGTCCCGGTCCAATAAGGGCCGCAACTGATGAACCAGGCGAACCCGGTAGAACACCCCCCTGGCCACGGCCGTCAAGGGGTCTTCTAACAACAGCCTGGTATCCAGGAGGACGCCCAAGTTGCGTGCCCTATCCACGGGGGCTAGATGTCCACCCCCAATGGCCAGTGTTGGTATCAACTGGTTGTACCGGGACGCCGGTAACCACAGCCACTCCGTCTTGGTACACAATACCATATTGTTGGTACACCACACCAGACAAATTATTTAGAGACTATAAAGACATTCCAAATATTATGTTGGAAATGTGAACAACATAAGAGGACATTCTATCATGTTTGGCTGACATCTACAAAAGCTTAAAAATAGATTCAAACACACACATTGATAGAGAGGATTTTAAAGATTAATATTGAATTGAAACCAGAACTTTTCCTTTTAGGACTGATGGATCCTAAGAGGAGAGATGAATCATTATTTCAGCATGTGATTTCTGCAGCAAGACTATTGTATACACAAAGATGGAAAGATTTGGTACTATAAACCATGGAGGAATTGTTAGTGAAATTGACAGAATTTGCTAAGGTGACCAGACCAACTTTTTTGATTAGAGGAAAGTCGTTATTGCCTATCATCTTTTATTCCATTTATCCTTATTTCTTCCACCCTGCTTTTGATCAGGGACAATGAGCATCATTCCTATTCATTAGATTCCTGTTAGTTAATGGAATTTGTATATCTGCATTGCAATCCTACACGCATCTGTATGGACTATGCTTCAATAAACTCATTAGGATTTATTTTTAATAGGCATGCCTAAGATTATCCCGTAATGGGGCTACCTGAGCACTGTTTTGAATGCAAATGCAATCCAGGCACCTGACAGCATCCTAATCCTACTTTCAAAAAAGGAAACACAGTGAAATACTTAAATCTACTGACATTTTAAAAGAGATTTAGTCATGCTGGTTTCAACAGCTTCAGGTTTTAGTAATAATAGGATAGTTTGTTATCAAGAAGGTTAGATTGGCGCCTTCCTTAATTTCATTTCAGAAAGCAATGAAGATTGTGCTTTTTCAGCCAGCTTCTAGATAAAGGAGCCAATATAATGAAAGCAATTAGGACACAGTTGTTTTTTATGTAGTTGAGGTGATTCATTGTGTTTTAATTAGCAGATTTTAATGTGTTATCCTATATGTATTTCACACTTTACAGTGAATTGCATAGAATCCTAAGTGGAGAATGAAAATATTTTTAAGTACCTAAAGTAATATGGGTAGCAAACAACCTAATGGTGGTTATATTATTATAACTTTTGCCTTTTTTGTTGTCATATAATCTCAGAATTATTGATACCTGTAACCTAGCATATGTGAATAGGTATGAGTAGATGTTCAAATCTTCCCTCTGTTTGAATAGTTAGATCAGATTTCCTTGCAAGGTATGAGAGGAGCTGACAACAAATGTTGCTATCTGTGATCAACTTTACATGCTAATGCAAGTTATTTTCACTATTTTATTGGATACCAACTTCTATCTGCATTAAAAGAAGTAAACTATATTTATTTTTTCCCTTTAACAATCCTGCACATGTGTTTTCAAGTGTATAAACGTTTTGTTTTTCAATAACATTTTATTAAAGTTGAGGAACTAACAATATATAAAACACATTGCTTTCTCATGGAAGAAATACATTTTGCTCCCTATAGTAAAAGCTGCTAAGATGCTCTAGTTGACTGTTAAAATGCTTAGAAAAATTGCAAGTAACACATGGGAAAAAATTCAAGTCACAAAGTACCTTTTCCCCTGAAAACTCCTGAAAATTGTTTGTTGTGTTCATATGGTCTCACTATGTCCTAATATTTGTTTTAGGTTAGTAGGATATCCAGGCACATCTGTTTCAGCTTACTATCCTCATTATCAAAATTGTCTATTAAAACCTTAATGTACAGCAGTTAAAACATTTATAATAGATATAATCAAATAAAGTGACAAAATAATAGCAAAGAAAAGCAGTGGTCATAAGTTAAAAATTACAATATTATTCTAAAAAGCAATGAGAAAATAATTTCTTCGCTCAAAAGATGTAGCGTACTACTAAGCATAGCTCACTGAGAAGGATATTCATAAGTTGCTGGGTAGTCACTTGCCACATTTCAGTCACAGTAACACACAAACCAAGTTGTCTGAAGATTATCTTGGGATATAGGTAGTAACATATGGGAAGAATTCCTTCAGGTGTGGTGGTCCCAAGCCCTGAAGAGCTTTATAGACTAAAACAAGCACCTGAAATTGGAACGAGAAATGAAGTGGAATCTAGCAAAATTCATAACAATTTGATGTGACAAGTTCATATTGTGCAGTTCTTTTATATTTATATTTACTGAAGTTTCTAATCCATCTTCAAGAACACTCCCACTATTTACTTACTTATATACTTACTTGCCATATTTATATACATTTAGATACCCCAACTGTGTACAAAAACTGAGTATAAAACCTATAAACCCAAATGAAATAGAGAATCATCATAACACCAGCATCCAAATAAGCAAGGACTGTAGGAGATGAACAGGCTCTGCTGATGGAGAGATCAAACATGTCATAAATCACAAGTCCCTGTGCACCCACAAGAGTTCTAAGATTAGCCAATCTTGAATTCGTTTCTTAATTCCCATGCATTCCATTAATGGTCACTTGGCCAGACTCTCTTATAGAGAGTTAAGCTTGCGATAAATCTTTATGCTCATTTGAACTGCCTGGATCTCTTGATTTCCCTGGTGCTTGATATATTTTTACTTTACTTTATTGTCATTGTACATATATACACAGTTTACATATACAATGAAATTCACATAACGCCCAAAGACCAGGCCCAACACACATAACAATCCCTAAACACCCCCCCCACCCACCCAAAAATTCCCCACCCCTAAACCACCCAAACATCCACACAACAGACCAGTCCAATAGCTCACTGATGGTGGCCCTTTAGTTCATTGTTGAGTGCAATTATAGCTTTGGGATAAAAGCTATTCAGAAGACGTGTGGTCCTAGTTTTAATTGTTCTGTATCTTCTGCCAGAAGGCAACAGTCTAAAAAGATTGTAAGCAGGATGGAAAGAGTCTCTGAGAATGCTATGCAACTTCCTCAAACAGCGAGATGCGAAGCTGTCATCCAGAGCTGGTAGCTGGAGCCCGGTGGTATTCTGGACAGTTTTAATGATTCTCTGTAGAGCTTTTTTGTCCGCTGCAGAGCTGCTCCCATACCATACAGCAGAATGCCGTATGTCAGGACACTCTCAATAGTGCTGCAATAGTAGGACAGAAGTAGATGCTGAGATAGATTTATCTTCCTTAGCATTCTCAGGAAGTACAGCCTCTTCTGTGCCTTCTTCACAAGCATGTTAGCATTCATGGTCCATGGGAGGTCCTCTGAGATATAAATGCCTAGAAATTTAAAACAACCCTCTCCACCTCCTCACCATTTATGTACAATGGTAAATGTACATCTCTATATCCCAAATCATACTTACTTGAAACCTCTGTAGATAAGCCAATCTTCACTTACTTCCATTAGGGCAGTACATAAGTAAGTACTACATTAATCTAAGACAAATATTACCAGAGAATAGATTACCATTATAAGATTGTCTGTATCCATATCATGCTAATGATTCAGCAGTAGTACAATTTTCAAGTAATCTGGATTAATCTTTAGTTTGTTAGCCCTCATCCAGTCCATCAGCATAGCCAAGTTGTGTTTCTGCAATTTCACTGCTTCACGTGGATGTGATGGGGAAAAATGACTTTGATTTCAGTTGCAGATGACAACTTACTTTAAATCTCTGAATGATTTCACTCAGTGATTTCATGTAGATATTAATCAGCATATGGAGAAACGAAACTTTTGGAACCCAAAAAGCTATAAGATTGAGCAGAAATGGAGATAGTGATTCAGGTATGAGTAAAGATGTTCCCTCGTCAATTACCTGGGACAACTTCTCAAGAATATGTGGTCAGTGGTATTGAAGGTATTGGAAAGACCAAGGAGAATCAACATTTCATTTCCCCTATCTCCTGGGAAAGACCATTCAACAGTGGGTTAAGGCCTAAACACCAGTTGTTATTAATCTAGAAAATGTGATTCATCCAGGAGAGTGTGGATCTGGTCATCCACTGTATGCTTAATTCCAGGAAAGAATGCTGCCCACTGGCCTATAATTATATAGATCTTATGGATCCAGTTACAATATCTTGATGAGTAGTCTCACTGGAGCCTTCTTTATAGAAAGAGGGACCACTCCTCTTTGTAGTGAAGAATTCATAATTGCTGTATGTATATATTATTTATACATATATAATACATTATTAATAATCCATCTGAACACCACCTTCCTACTAGATGGAATAATTGACAAGGCAAGGAGCAAGCATCATGTGGTTGACTAATCTTGCCTGTGCATCTTCTCTCTAAAATCAGTCCTTAAAATTAAACTCAATCAAAGATGTCAATGAGATAGTTCTGGACATCTTTATAAACTGAACTTCTATATTCCAGAATCTAAGAATGTAAACAATGCTGCCATATAAACGTGTAACCAACATATCATAGTGAGCTACTGAGGGTTCTATGTAATATGTAACTAGGCCAGGTCCCAAAAGGCCTTAAATCACTGAAAAAGCTCCACTGGGTGACACTGAGATGACACAAAGAGAAAAATGGCTGTTTAACCATAATCACTACAAAGCAGACTTGATAATTAGCTTTTACCAGTGTTCAGTCAGATGCAAGATGAGTTTTCCTTCTTGCTCCATTTCCTTCAGCTAAAATTTATACCAATTGAATGAATGGGCTTTGCACATTGGAAAAGATGCTCAGAGTTATTGTTTCAAGCGGTCTCTTATTTCACAAAACGCCCAAATATTGATGGAAATACCAACCACACCGATTGGAAAACTTCACTGAGCCCTTTGAAATCCATTGGAATCTATATGTGGACTGATGGTTCCATCCCTGCAGAGAATCACTCTAAGCCTAAATCACAACAGGATATGGTCTGTCCTGAGTAACCAAAGAAGACCAACATGGATGTTGAAATCCTTTATAACTATCATAGTAGCAATCTCCAGCACCAAGTCCAAGGCAAACCTTGCCAGCTCAAGTGGGAACACTTGATGAGCAAGATGGACACATACGTTGCTATTCAGTACAACCAACAAAATCCCCAGTCTGTCCTGAATACCCAATACATGACACAAAATTTCAAGATTAGTATTTGGAACAGCTTTGAATGCAAAAATAATTCCTGTTGTAATTTGGGATCCTGGCTCTAATATTTCTTGTACTAAGTATACATACACTAAGCAACAGTACATGTAAGCTAGAAGGTAAGGCTACCATAATGCTTCCGTGTGAGAGAGTAAGAAGAAAAGATAGTACTCCTCTTATACCATACTTTTATCTGCAGTTATGCTAAACTGAGGCCCCTCACCCTTGCCATGATATTATTACAGATCTATTCCAGGCACATGATTGCAAAAAGAAAAAGATGGGTCAGCTCTCACTCACCCTTGGTCCATCCAATAGGGGGATTCTTCTGCGAGGCAATTTCCTTTGGTGTCTCTGCCTTTGAGGTTTTCGTACAAGAACTGGCTTGCCACAAGCAGCTCCATCCTCTGTCCCAGCTGTTCCAGTTAAAGACCCCATCTACTTCTTCAAAGGCCCCAAGGAATGGATAGCCCACATTGGTTTCATGGATATTTGGGACTGACAAGCTGCTGCATCATGGTGAAATGGACAGATCAATGATAATCTTAAGAAGTCTGGAGTGAAGTTCAGAAATGGGATATTTTAGCAGTCCTTGTTACCCAAACTAGGTAACATCATCAGTGCTGATGATGTTACCAAGTTTGGATGATGAAACATCCGCAAGAAAACAAGCAAGCTCAGAGAGCACCAAGGATCCCTCATGTCAACGCTAAGCTACAAATATTCTCCTAATAAAGGAATCCACTAGTTCCTGGAAGGTTGTTTTTTTTTTTTGCTTAACAAAGTGCTTAACTGGCCCCCATTACTTCAAACTAGGTTCACTGTGCTTTACAATATATCTGTGTATTTTATTTTTCAATACTTTCTGCAGTCCTCTCAATTTCTGTATGACATGAACCCTCAGTACTATGTCTGACTAGTTCAGTTGTCCATTTATAAGCTAGTTTCTTAGCTCTTGAAATAGATTTTGAGTGTTTGCTCGTCTTATATTTGATTGTCTATGAAATGATAAGACATCCAAGATTTCAGGTGAGATAAGTATGTGCAAATAATCAGTAAGACTTAAAAAGTAGACATACTGTATCTATAGAAGAGCAGAAAATCTGCAATAAAATCAAATTGAGTCAGGATTTCATATTCCTGCAATCCATAATCACGGATTTCTATTTTCGTGGTAGTGATGGCAAAATTTATCATAGTAAAAACGTGGCTACTGCTCAATGAAAGTATAGCACAGGCATCTCCAGTTACAAAATGATCATCATTTCAGTAAGATGACGTGTGACCTTTGTGTGTTGGGTGTCTGCATTAAGCTACTTTAGCTTGACTTTAAGCATACATGTAAGAATTTAGGCAGAGGTAGAAAACCTAGGGTTTGAGGGTAAAAATACAGATGTTTGCAAAATTTCATACTTTTGTGAAAAGAGTTCACATGCAATCATCATGGATATGGAAACCCATATTCTACTGGTGGTGGTTAAAAGAAAAAAGAAAGCAATTTTATATTGCAATAATAATATTAAATACCATAGATACGTACTGTCCTTTGGTGGTACCCTTGCTACTTGAGTTGAAATGTCTCTCTAATAGATCAGGGCCTTAAAATTAAGTGGGTGATTGCCCTGCCTCCTTGGCTTCTAAGGGGAAAAGTGTTTTGTGTATGACAACTCCAATAACTCAAGCTCCGATTTGTCACCTCTTTTATGATGATTATTATATGTTTGCGATTGTGGAGTTTTCTTTATCTAAAACTGCTTGCTACTATAACTGCTATTTTAACATTGTACATGTGTGTACAACTGTAAAACTTTGAGGAGATGAAGTGTTATTGTCAAAAATATTCCGTCTTCTAAAATTGTGGGACAGTGTTTTTACTACAGGTGCCGCATTTTAGTATCAGAGAAATGAAGCCTACTCATTCTTCATGCTGCTGTTGTATTTTTTTTTTCATACCAGAGCTTGTAAATCTCAGGCAGTGTTTTGCATTCTGTGTCTCCCGCCCTACTCTACTGCCATATATGTGCCTGGCTTTAATGACAACAAGGTTATTATTTGTGTAAGGGAAAAACAAATACTTGATGGGGAAATCATTAATTTAAGAATGCCAATCTGCACATGTTTCAGTCACCTAAAAAGAGAGTTACAACGGTTACATATTTTTGGTGTTCTAATAGCCTGAATACTTGCTTCTTGTAGGACATTAGGGTTAAGCATATGTGATTTTACAAGTCTGCATTAGGGAACTGAGTAATTTTTTTAAAGGATGAAATCCTAGTCCCACAAGATATATGAAACTGACTGCACTGCATACCTCCATTTAGACCCATTCCCTGATGCAGTTTTAGCTACTGATAAAATGCATTTCAGTCTCCTGTAATTATCCTTTCAAAAGATGCAATTTTACTGTAAGTTGTCTGATTCTGTTTTAAGTGAACAAGAAAACCTGGGAGAGGTTGTCTCTTTAAATCAGATCTGCAGTGTTGATGGACCCTCTAGCAGGCATGGTAAGAACCATTCTCACCTCTGCAGCAGGGAGCTTGACCATAAAGATCTTCACATTCAATCAAAACGTTTTCTGTTTTAATATGCACTGTACCAGTCCTATTCCCATGGTTACAGCTCCTGCTCCTTTGGTTGTTTCTAGCATGTTAGAAAATTGAAGCAGAGCACATTTGCTCGTACAGGAGTTTAAAATATAATGAAAGCAGCCCTGTTGTGATTTGCATTTTAAATTCTCTCACTCTCTCTCTTTCTCTCTCTCCCTCCCCCCCTCCTCATTGTACAGAATGCTGTGGCAATAGCTTCAGTTCATTTGCCACAGTCTGTCTTCTCCTCATCTGCAGCCTGGCAATCTGTTGATAACTCCTCTTGCAAGCTACAGTTTATTGCCTTTCGGAATGGAAAACTCTTTCCCAACACCGCAAACTCGTCTCACCTTGCAGGCTATGGGAAGCAGAGGGTCATTGGCACACCCGTAGTCTTCATTAAAATAGGTAAGTGTTTTGCATTGCTTTTGTTTTTAATTCTAAAGCCTGGCTATACATGAGAGTATCTCGTATAGTGGTGCAGTGTAGCACGCAGGTATGCTGATCTGAGAAATGCTTCTGCTGTAACAGAAATGTGTGTTTTGTTACCAGTGTCTTCGTATTTTAAAAAGAAACTTGTACAGCTGAGAAGCTTGGCAATTGTAAATACGATAGGATTCTCTTTTGTGGCTTGCCGAAGTTTATCAGAAAGTTTAAAAAAAAAAGAAGAGGATTGTGTGAAGGAGGAAATGGAATGTTGCTTTTTAGTTCTGATTATACCCATAGAAAGTCCAGATCCCAAAAACATTGGTTGCAGTCCTGTTGCATGTACATTGATAGTCATCAGTGTATCTTTTGAAATGATAAATGTACGGTATAAGAAGTGTTTTTGTTGATGAAAGTACTGGGTTTCATACTCACGTTTTAGTGTAAGATTCAGACCACGATCTACTAAATATTTCATTATATCCCGAGTTGGATTCACATTTTAGAAGGTTATAATTTAATTTTTGGACTGCGAAATTGTCTCTGATATTAATTCTATCAAAGATATTAGTTTAAATTTACTATCGTTGTTTGAAACCATCGTTTTGATTCAGGGCATTTAAGTAGCACTGTTATTTGCAGATTAACCCAATAAAATGGCAATTGTAGACAATATTAACTATTCCAAACTTTTGTACATTGCTTTCTGCTGATAGACCAGGAGAGGGATTTTTGCTCTCTCTAATGTCTATGTATGTGTATAAAAATTGCTGTCGGCTTCTATAAAGAGGATATAGCAATAAAGCATTTTCCACTTCATTGCTTTAATTCAGTTTGTTCCTTTGGCAGATGGGTGCAATATCGGAAACCTCACCAGTCCTCTTATTATAAGGCTGAAGCACTTTACCCAGGGCATAAACCCCATTGCAGTCTTTTGGGCTTTTGACCTTCTAGATGGACATGGAGGCTGGTGGGGAGAAGGGTGCCACATAATTAGCTCTGCAGACAATATTACCACTCTTCATAGTACTCACTTCGGTAACTTTGCAGTGCTAATGGTGAGTATATAACTTCACATATGTGTCTGTGTGTGAATCTGCTTGCCTGTCTTTACTTAGCAGTATCTGGTTATTAATCTTGCCTTCCTTTTAGTTTAGGGAATTAAATGAGGGTAACTTAAAAGAGCCATGCCCGATACTTAATAATACACAACTATATTACCTGCTAGCAGGCCTTGATATGAATGATTTAATGAAAAATGAACGTTCTATCAAGATACTACAGTAATGAAAGTAAATTATCGGTGTGTGTGTGTGTGTGTGTGTGTGTGTGTGTGTGTGTGTGTGTGTGTGTAAATATATATATTCCCACACACACAATATATATTCATTCCTCTATACGTCTCAAGAAAGGATGTATTTTACATATCTAGGGCTGTGTTGATCATATTAATTAATTGCTGCCTTACTGCAATATTGAATCATTAATAAATGGAAAAAACGAAGATCGCTTGCTTTACTGAACAAGGATTCTGTAGTCCTTTCTGACAGTTCTTGAAATTCAGGTCTCTGTGCTGACGATAGCATTCTTTTTACTAAATGGCTGCTTTTAAAGAAAAAAAAAGGCATATTTATGTGTACTGCTAACACAAAGGCTGCTGAGGCTTTTCCTCAGGCATATTTGCAGTCCACAATGCAGTTATTCAATAGTTTTATTAACTGGGAAGTTACCAGGGCATACACAAAAGGCATATTAAATTAGATAACGTATCAGCAGTGAAGTAAATGTAAACAGCAGATGAAACGTATGAGGGAGACTTACGTTTTCTGCAGCCTACAGACGGGTTACTCAGTCTCGGGGGCTCTTTGAAAGGAAGTAGTGTTCAGTCATCTTCTCTCCCTAATGTTGAATCCGGCATTCATTCCAGAATATACTTGTGAAGAGAAGATGCCCCTTATGAGTGCCACTGAAAGGTTCATACTTGAGTAAATAATGCAATGCGCGTAGAATGTGTATAGAACAGCAAAAAAAACAGATGACAGGAATTGAAAGGACATGTGCAGAGAATGCCAATCTGCTGCTGTCAGATGGAGCACAGATGTGAGCCGGTCATGGACCAAGTCAGTGACAACTAGTATCTAAATACTGTAACAATCTTGCTTTTTACTTTATTAAATGGAATGCCTTCAGTATCACATGACCCATTTGTTTTCACTTGCTCTGTATTATATTAGAATGCCCTAAAGATCCAGTGATTGAAAGTTCCGCTTTCTAAGCATGCGAAACAAACACGACTATATTTGAACATTTTAGTTAGCTCTTGATGGAGGAAGGGGGGGAATTCTGTTGTGATCCCTATAATCTTTTCCAAAAGTACCTGTTGGTGCTGCAGATACCACACCCATTTCAGCTGACTAGTTTGGTAGTGCCACTGATGTCCTTAAAACTTTATATTTCTAAATATAAAGTGGAGAAACTTCTTTCAACTTTTGTAGACCACCTGGGATAAATGTATGTTATTGTATGTATTTTAATTTGCAGTTCATATCATTTTGAGGGGTACAAAATGTCTCCTGTTAATAGTACTTCAGGTAATCACGAATGAGTTAAAGACTGCAAGACTCCTGGGTACTTCATTGTAATGTCTATTAGAATATCAAAAACAGCCTAAACATTTTATAACACAGATTTGACCTCATTGAACTCTAATGTAACATGATTCCCTTAGAAAACAAGCCCATTGTTGTGTTTGTTTTGTGATTTTAACAGATTTTCTGTAATTATCAGGAGAATCGTTTAAAAAGCATTATTAGTGGATGAATCATATGCTAGTATAATCTGGAAATTAAAGCAGGAGATATTAAAGCAGAAGATCTAAGCTGAAGGTGACTGAAAAGTACTAAAAGATATTCAACAATGTGTATGTTCAATTTCAGTAACAAATATCCTGTTTGTACGAGCTTTATTAGAATTGAGATAGTACAATCTGTATTCCAGTCAGTTGTGAAACACATTAGGTGCCCTTGAGCAAGTCACTCTTTCAGCACTAGGGAAGGTCTGTGGATCTGCAAGCATTGCCTTCAGAAGGTTCCAGATTCAAATCATGGTTTTTCTAATTGTGCTAGGAGAAACTAGTTCCTGAAATCCTGGACTCTGTCTGTTGTTGACATTTTTTAAGTTAGATGTACCAATGATTCAACTTAGGAAGAAGTAACCTCATCTGTTTTGCAAGGTTATTAAAGTGATGTAGGGATAAACTTCAAATATATAAACAGGCCATAGGGAATACAACCTTCATTATAATGATAGGAATCTTTTTGTGAGATGTTGTTTGTTGGGGTATATAAGTTTCTATTGATGATCTTCTCCTTTTAAAGTGAAAAATAACTGCAAAGCTCTAAATGAAATGGTAGCCTTAAAAACATGAATGGAATGGTTAGCTTGTAGTAAAACAGATGCATTAGCAAGATGACTGCGGTTTTCAATGTAATTTCTGTTGCTGCAAACGTAACGTAATATTTGAGAATTATAGGTTCAAATTACCCTCTTTATACCTCATTCTACTTGACTGCTTATTGGTGTCTGTCAAGATTTTTCTATATAATGATGCTCCCTCAGAAAATTAAGAATTAGAAGTGTTCAACTGTTAAAGGGTTGCTGAGGCCACTGAAAAATAATTTATTTTGT
Source organism: Rhabdophis nuchalis (assembly GCA_039707465.1). Taxonomy (NCBI): domain Eukaryota; kingdom Metazoa; phylum Chordata; class Lepidosauria; order Squamata; family Natricidae; genus Rhabdophis; species Rhabdophis nuchalis. Next base: position 76,791,527 of record CM077645.1, read on the forward strand.
CATGAGTTCTGTTCAAATTAAAAGTTGATTGAACAGAGTATGTTTCAGAACGTCCTATATCTATGAGAATCTCTTTGGCTTTTTAATTATTAAAATGTTCATATCTACTAGAGCAGTGTTTCTCAACCTTGACAACTTGAAGATGTCTGGACTTCAACTCCCAGAATTCCCCAGCCAGCGAATGTTGGACATCTTCAAGTTGCCAAGATTGAGAAACATTGTACTAGAGGCTATACTAGTGTACATGATAAATATGAGGACCATCTGATGCATCTCTGGTGATCAACTCCATTTATCACCATGGTTGATTTGGCTCATCTCTATCCTTCTTGAAGCTGTACACTCATTGGAAAAGAACCAACATCCTAGCTAGAAAGAGTGTACCAATATTCAGTCAATGGTATATAATAGGTGTGCCTCCCTGCTACAACCTCCAAGCAAATAGTATGCACTAGCTGGATACTCGTGGTTCATTATGAAACTATGTGATTGAGAATGCAGGAGAAAACCGGTTCACTCTGGTTCAATCCATTGGCTCAGTGGTTGGCAGTGATAGTCAACTTTTTAAGAAAATAATTTATAATTGGCAAGGGTTTTAATATTGGGTTTTAGCACGGGTTTATTAATTTAATACATTTTAATAGATATTTATTGTATTTTGTGTTTTTAAATAATGCCTGTGCGCCGCCCTGGGTCCTAACAAGGAGAAGGGCGGGGTATAAATTTAATAAAATAAATAAAATAAATAAATTGAAAACATAAGGGAATAGCACTCCCAACGCCTTGAATCTGGAAGCAGTTCCATAGGTGGAAGGCATAGACATTTTGGTGAGGTACTGACGTTTAGTACTGTAAGGAGCCCCAGACCGCTCCTTGAGTGAAGGAGTGAAATATCTATCAGTTTAAACGGACGTAAAGGGATGTGAGGCAACTGGCAGTTGAAACAGAGTTCTTTTCAGGTGGGAAGGGGGAGTAGAACTCCTTAGCATCAGAGCATGTTAATTACTGTTTAAGAAATACTAATAATCTGATGGTCATTTTGATAAAACCTTTCTTAGCGAGCACCTAGAAGCCAAGAGGAACATATGTGCCAAAAGATTCTGGAGATTTCGTGATGAGTGAGTGGTATTTGCCATAGATAGATAGATAGATAGATAGATTAGATAGATTAGATAGATAGATAGATAGATAGATAGATAGATAGATAGATAGATAGATAGATAGATAGATAGATAGATAGATAGATAGATAGATAGATAGATAGATAGATAATGGAAAAATAAAGTTACAAAAATGACTGGGCTGTTTTAAGGCAGGGTGACACTCAAGTTTTCAAGCTTTCTGGAAGTCAGCCATTGTACTTGTTTCCCGTGAGAGACTGCAGGCAAATTCAAGTTTGAGAAGTCCATTGAAGCTGAAAGATCATTATACTGTCATCAACAGTTATAAAAAAACCTAGAGTCTCTTGATGTTCCTGTTTTTTCACTAAGAGGTTTATCTGAGTCTTTTTCTCAGTAGGCCTTTTGCCTCTGTTTTGCTTTGTCATCTATCTTTGGACCCGTATATTTTAGGAAAAGTATTATAACATTATTGATGGGTGGGCTGCTCAATTTTTATAGTGAATATTAAGCCAACTGTGGTAGAAGGTTTTTCTTAGGCATTTTACATTTAGAATCAAATGGAAAGGACTAGAATCTAATCAGCAACTTCAGAAATGATAACAGTTTTAAATTATTCACCACTCTGTTTTATTTCATTCCATTTTATATGTTTGCAGTTTACCCCCTTTTCCTAGGGACTGTCTGGGCATGTAAGAGAGACAGATAGATACTCAGCTTGTACTTGAAAAGCAATAGGTAATAGCAATTTCCCACAATCCGAAGTAGACAAAAAGTTTTAATGCTAGACAACCATAGAGTTTTACTCTAGAAGAATTAGTCTCAAATAAACTGATAAAGTGTTTTACCCAAGATTTGAGGGTGGGAAGGTAAAAACTAGTTAAAGAGAAAATTGTGATAATTTAAGCATATGAACCAAACTAGAAAATAAAAAAGAGTCAGAAAAGCTGTGGTAAAAATAAACGGCAACAGAGAAGAGGGAGGAGTTTAAATATGGGATATTTAATCATATAGTGAATATGAGATAGAAGTGTAGAACTTTGCTGAAGAGGTTGGACTGAAGGTATTCTTGAATGAATTATATAAGTAAAAAAGACGTTACTGAAGTTGTTACATTGATCTAATTGGCAAACACAACATGAGCTAGAAGGCCTATATGTATAATGTCAAGAACCAATGTCATATTGTATGTCTGCTACAGGTAGCCCTTGACTTACAGTTCATTTAGCAACCTGTAACAACGGCACTGAAAAAAGTAACTTATGACTGTTTTTTCACACTTACGACCTTTGTAGCATCCCTATGATCATGTGAATAAGATTGAAATGCTTTGGCAAGTGATTCCTGCTTATGAACGTTGCTGTGTCCCAAGGTCATGTGAAAACCTTTTGCAACCTTTAGTAGTTCCATTTTTTTGCAACCTTTAGTAGTTCCATTAACTAAGTTAATGGAAAAGCCAGATTCACTTAACAACTCTGCTACTAACTTATCACCTGTGACAAGAAAGGTCATGAAATGGGGCAAAACTTACTTAACAAATATCTCACTTAACAATAGAAATTTTGGGCTCAATTATGGCCGTACGTTGAGCCTAACTATACAGTAGTTCTTAGAGTCCATTGTTCCTTAAATAGTTCTGAAGGTCTTTAGTTGTGATATCAAGATCTTGGGGGGCGCTGTAGCTCAGAGGCACTCGAAATAATTGTTAACATTTCTCCATCCAAATCAATAAGCTATTTGTTTGCATCTTTCTTGAATCCTCTTCTCTATCCTAAAAGAAAAGCTTAGGAATTGTATCTCTAAAATGTCTATTGACAGTTCATTATTTTAATTTTTGTAATAGTTTGACAAATTATTGATTGTTTTGTCCTTGAAAATATGCAGTTTCAGAGAGTTGTTGATAATAGTGACTTATGTACACTGAACATTTAAAACAATATTTCCAGTATTGATGTTGAATGTCTACCAAACAGCAAAGGTCCATCAGTTATTGCAGAAGACTGCAATGTAGAGACGTCTCTAGAGAAAAGTAGATCAACCAGAAGTAGGAAATAGAATGAAACTAATGCCAAGACAATGATAGAGTGCCAAAGTATATGACATGAAGTTGTTAAACTATCACAGGTCCCATGAAGTATTTGGGTGAAATATTTATTTCTTTATATAAAAAAATATGTCCTTCCTAATTCATGAGAAATTAAGTGAAAGCTGGGAAATAATAGAAGGAATATTAGACATAAATAATCAAAAGACAGAATGGAAGTTTATTGTGAGTTTATCTCATAAATAGGAACTTAGTCCATGTGATGAAAAACCTGGAGGAAAAGATATTCAAAATATTCTATTGTACCCTAACCAATTCACTAATAAAGAAGAGTGAGAAATTCCTTTTATAAGTTCTATGTTTCTATGGTTATCCTAAGATTAGTGTTAAATACACCTTTTGAAATTCTATGTAATTATTGCTCGAGCTTGCCCGAGTTAACTAGAACTTTATGTAGTAATCTATTGTGTTGTAAGGTACACATCAGAATCCTTTCTCTCTTAATTATCCAACCCAAATAGAAATACATCAGATTTACTTCTATGTTACTTCCTGGAACTTGAAGTTGAAAGGAAGAGACCAGAGTTAAGGTTGATTGTTGGGTGGCCATAATGTCCATGGGACTGGGTAATCCATTATTTATTAATATATTGAATAACTTGTAATTGGGACTGACTCCTGTTGATATACAGCAAAATATTTTTAAACATAGTATAATAATGATGATGTTATCCACTTAGTCTAATCTGACTCTAGGCTATTCCATGAGCCAGGTCTGTCCTGATCTTGCACTATTCCTTTGAGTTTTTCTGGCTGGGATCAGCTTTGATAGTGTCCAGCCATTATGTTATTTGATGGCCTTGTTACCACTACCAAAGACCATTGCTTTTTCCAGTGAATTCCCCTACATAAGAGTGTTTCCCCCTTTTGACTCTCGAAATAAGTGCTTGGCCTTAATTTCATGGAGGTCTTATTATTTTTGAAGTGCAGGAGGCTGTGAGGGTGGTCACCTCATGACTGCTGCTGTGTTGCAATATTTGGGGGAGGGCTTATTTTTAGCACATGTGCTCAAAAGCCTGATTGGGCTTATTATCCGGGGAGGTCTTATTTTCAGGGAAACAGGGTAGCAATAGCATTTATATACCGCTTTATAATGCTTTACAGCCCTCTCTAAGCGGTTTACAGAGTCAGCATATCACCCCCCAACAATCCGGTCCTCCTTTTACCCACATCGAAAGGATGGAAGGATGAGTCAACCCTGAGCCTGGTGAGAGATTTGAGCTGCCAAAATGCAGGCAGCCAGCAGGCAGCAAAAGTACTGCACTCTAACTACTGAGACCCCACAGCTCTTATGACACGACATGGCCAAAGTAAGTGAGATGCAATTTTGTGGTTTTGCCTTCTGGTGACATGTTTGGTGTTATGCTTGTTAGTCACCTTTTCCATCCAAGGAATAGACAGAAGCCTTCCCCAGCATTGCAACTCAAATGAGTCAATTTTCTTCTCGTCTTGCTTTTTTAGGGGCCAATTTTCACAACTATAGGTAACTACAGGGAACGCAATAGAGTTTATAATATTATAACATATTAAAGTATAAAAAAATTGCCAGTCACTGATAAAAGCAGAAAACATGCTTACAGAAGACCTCCATCTTAAGGCTCTTCAGAAATATGCTGGGATAGGTATTATTCAAACCTCTGGGAGGGGGTAAGGAAATTGTTGGTGGACCCTCATTCCTCCTATTTCATGAATAGGAAACTTTAAGCTTTTTCATGTGGGACAGGTGTATTGGAAAGGCCCACCAACAATTCAGATAAGATCGTTCAAAATTCTTTATTAGGGCTCTCCAAAATTCCATTATTGCTCTAACCAGGATGAGTTGTGATAGCTAGATTATATATGATTCAGCTAATCTTTGTCTGTTTGTCTATCAGAAGCACATTTCTGACATTTCATCTTGTTTTCAAATACAAAACAGAGTCAACATTGGATTATTCATAAAGTGCTGGCATAATTCTCAATCAACACTTACTACTCCGAATATGAATCTTTAAAGGAAATCAAATCCTTGGTAGTTATGAACACTTTACATTTTATTTAAAAAACAACAACAGTGTTTATTTCACAAAAATGATTGAGTGATCATGCTGAAATCGCTGGTATATTGTTTTATTGTGGCTACAATCCTTTTGTGGGCTTCCATGCATTGATTTTTTTAAAGCAATTTTTAAAAAAAAATTCCCTACTCACTACTTCTGATAGATTGGAGACCATTTTTGTCCCAAATCCATTTGATCATGGATCGGGCACTTGTTGTGGCCTATCCCCATCCCATCAACTCTACATTACCAAAGAATTGCTCCCTGTTGCAGTAGATATAGTAGACGCAATATGTAGCTCAATATCCTGATTCACTACATTGCACTTCCTCTTAATAAGGGATGGAGTCCAGCCAAAACTATTTGGAATGGTTCATTAAACTACAAAAAGCTCAGGACATAGCAAGTTATCGCAACCAATACCTCAATTGAGGCAGCTTTTTATTATGCTTTTAGTTGGCTTCCTTCACCTCTCATCTTTAAAGGAGAATATAAGTGTACTGAAGTAAAAGTGTTATGTTATGAGTCCTCATTACTTGCTTGATAGAAAGACTTGAAACTGATTTTAGTCTTTTTATTCTTGCGTTTCAGTGTTTCCCATCTTGGGGAACTTCAGGTTGTACTGAATTTGGGAATGTACTTCCATTCCCAAATTCCTAACAAATGCTTATTCTGGCTGCAGTATTCTCACAAAGTTTTTAAAAATGGGAAACATGACTCTACTGGAATTTGGAATTCCAAAAGATAAGCGCATCAACTGGAGTAGAAGAATTAATTAGAGCATTGGGGAAATGCAAGCTAAGTGATCATGCAGGGAGGTGTGTTAGACAGGTACTCAAAAGATGTATATGATTGAAGATGAAGGAGGAAGTATGAAATGATGGGAATAGGAGGAGTCAACAGAAATAGCAAGAGACAAATTCAATGGAAATACTCCTGGGAGTATTTAATAATACAAATACTGATATTAGCGCTTTCCTGGGCTTTGGGGCAAAAGAGGCTTATTTTTGTAAACTTTTATTCAGAAGTTGAAATTGGCCAGAAAACCAACAAGAAAAAAATGCCTATAGTTTACTTTTTATTAAATTTATACCCCGCCCTTCTCCTAAAAAAGGACCCAGTTTACCCAGTGTTTTTCAACTTTAAGATGTGTCAACAGCAGTTTCCATAATTCTCCAACCAGCAAGGGGAAGTTGAAGTCCACACATTTTAGAAATGAAAATGAAATACTCTGATTTAAATAACTAGCAATACTGGTAGGCCTCACTTATAGTTAAAATAGTTGAAAAACAATGCAGCTTTGTGACAAATCCTTGCATTTATGGCTGTTAGTCTCCAGCAGCCATGTGATTGCCATTCAGGTGCTCCACAACTGGCATGCATTTATAACCATCCTAGTGTCCCACAGTCACATGATCACCATTTGTGAACTTCAGAATGGAGTCCACAAGCAAAATTAATGGAGAATGTGGAAGTGAAATTGCAAGTTGCAGTCACATGTTGTCCCATTTAATAGTCACTGTGATTTACTTAGAGAAGTGATATAAATCAAACGGAGTCATATGATTTTTCACTTAGAAACTTCAGTACTTAGCCATGGAGTTGCAGCCTCATTTACCAACCACCAATTGGGGTTGGTAAATGAGGACTACCTGTACAGAACATAACCTAAGGCAGTGTTTCTCAACCTAGGCAACATGAAGGTATGTGGACTTCAACTCCTAGAATTCCTCAGCCAGCATAGCTTGACAAAATAGAAACAGAAACCATGTTTAAGGCATGAGAGATATAATTCTAACACTGTATAAAATTGTACAGTTAGTTCAGTGCACCGTCAGTCTCTTCTGTAGTGGATCTGTGTGCCATTGTTTGGCTTCAGATATGCATGATGTCAATTACCAAGCAAAACTGTCCACATACATTTTCCTGTCCTTTTCTGTCCAGATCTTTCATTTCTGCCCCTCCATAAACTATTTAAACTAAATAACCTATTAATAGCCACCATTTGCCATAAACAAGGAAAGTATGCCTACCAGTTTTAGTCTGAGCTTGTTTTCAATATCCTGTTTTTCCAGTGTGGACAAAAGAGATGGTTAATTAATACATTCTGATTTAATTGTTGGGTGCTAACAAAAGAGGAACAAAAGAAAGTTTCTTCAAATCCTTGCCTCATCTCCTAAGATACTGTCATCTAGACATTGCTGTATTCTCTGTCAAAGAAATGTATAGCAAACCAGATATTCTGTATGAAAGAAGAGCTTCAAGGAATCAATGTGTACATGTATAGTCTTCTACTTCACCAGATTTACATCCATTGAAAGTATTCATAGTTATTTATTTACCCCTCTCCATCCTTTAATCTCTTTTCCTGGCTGTTTCTTGACTCATTACTCAGAGGACTTTCTTGGGTTTTACAATACAATACAATAGCAGAGTTGGAAGGGACCTTGGAGGTCTTCTAGTCCAAACCCCTTCCTGCCTAGGCAGGAAGCCCTATACCATTTCAGACAAATGGCTATCCAACATCTTCTTAAAGACTTGCAGTGTTGGGGTATTCACAACTTCTGGAGGCAAGCTGTTCCACTGATTAATTGTTCTAACTGTCAAGAAATTTCTCCTCAGTTCTAAGTTGCTTCTCTCCTTGAGTAGTTTCCACCCATTGCTTCTTGTTCTACCCTTTTTTAAAGACATTTCGCTTCATGAAGAAGCTTCTTGAATGAGAAGTGAAACGTCTTCAAAGAAAAACCAGAAAGCCCAGTTGCTTCTTGAAAATGCGCCTTTGGGATAATCATGACCTAGATGACTGAGAATCTCCTTAGTCATTACTCAGATGTTTATTTACTCTTGGTGTCTTTTCACCATCTTTTATTTTATGACCCAAATATTCATCTACAGTTTTTCCTCATTACAGCTTTTCCTATTTAAGACAACTTTTACCTCAGAGAAGCTAAATATCCCTTGTTATTTGATAAGATTTATGAAGTACTTGAATAGAATAATTCTACTGGAGAGGATAATAGAATTATTGTTTTTTGCTTTGTCCGATATTCCTTTAAAAAAAATGTTCTTAGTAATACAGTACTTGCAGCCATTCTAAATCTTTATTCTTCATGGTTCCTTCTTCTAGAAAGGCAGATTACCTTGCCAGCTACTAATATTCATGACCTCTAGATTCTCCTCTAGGAAATAACATCTGAAAACTGCCTTGTTCAAATGTGCTGATGTGCAATTGCACTATTTTGCGTACCGTGGTTTAAAAAACAACAACAAATCTTTGCTTGCTTTTTTTTTTCCTCTTGGGAGAGAACAGAGAGGCTGTCAGATCAATAATATTTAATTATCATTAAAATAGAGCCAAGATTAATTAATCATGTACCGGTATCGGTGCCTTACATACCAAATGAAATCAAAGATATTTTACTATATTCTAACACATTACAGGACTGAGGCATAATTGCTTGATATATGTGAAATCAAGGCTACGCTTAAAATAGAATTTGGACTGGTTTTAAATAAAAGGTAGCTTTAAAAACTTGATTATTGATGACCCATAGTAAAAATGGAGATTTTGGGAAAGGCACAGAGGGTTGGCTTTCATAGGAATACCTGAGCATGATATAAGTGTGTGTGTGTGTGTGTGTGTGTGTGTGTGTGTGTGTTGGCTTTCATAGGAATACATGAGCATGATATAATTTTGTGTGTGTGTATGTGCATGTATAAACACACACACATACAAACACACTTGCATTCAGATAAATGTCCAATTATTCTTTCCTACTTTTTATATGTTATCTCCCCCTAACATATTTATTACATCAATGGTAGTTTTCAGGAGCCTTATTTTGTTACAGGAACAGGTGTAGAAAATATTAAGGAAGTGTTATATTAGATCCCTGTTTTTCTTCCTCCAGCCATCAGAATCAGTAATAAACAGGAAGGTCACCATCCTTTTGTGAGCCCCATGAGCTTATGTTTCTGAAGATAGGTGCTACCCTGTGCCTTTTCTAAGTATTCATCAAGCACAAGTGTCATCATAATCAAATGCTGGGCTTATAATTAAAATTATGCACAATGCCTTCTAAAGCTTCTCCATAATAAAATTAATTCAGAGATTCTTTAGAACAGAGGCAATGAAGCAGTCCAGTGGCTCCCTAGATTTCAAAGCTTATTTTGAAAAGACCAAGGCAGAAAGTCTTTGCTTCTTTCCCATACACACACACACACACACACACACACACAGACTTTTTTTTATATAAGTGACATTTACTGCAGCATTGAAAATTCCTACGGGCAGGGAAGATTACAAGATGAGAGTGCAAGATGAGAGCTTGTTTGTTCTAGCCAGATGTGTCAAGCCATTTCTAAAACAAATTACAGACAACCTATTATCCATAAATAGAAATGAGTGGCAGCATCTTATGTTGGTTAAAAATGTGGTATGAGCAAGGTGCAATGTTCATTCAGTAATCTCATGAAATCAACCTCATTTGAAAATACATTCAAAGTATGCCTTTTCCCTGATCCTTCTCACCCTTCTGTGATCCCATTCCATCTTTTTCTTTTCAGCATCTGAAGCAATTTATTTTCATCTTTTCCCTTGGAAGGTCCTGCAAGTGGAATGTTGACTCAACAGCTTAACTGTCCCCCTCAGCACCTGAAGTTAGCTGAGGAGGGTTCAAGTTTCATCTGCTCTTTAACAGGGAAATGAGCAAGAAGCAAAGTGTAGAAGGGTTTTGTTTTACTTGTTACCTTTTGTGAGAAGTGAGAATAAGGGAGCTTTGTTTCTGTAGGACTTTCAGCAGCTAAGAATGAACCAGTGTCATAGCATCCTGAACAATAGCTACTAGAAGCATTTAGCCTTGTTAAAAACATGTTGGAATAGTGTTGTTTAAATCTTTTATAACGATTATAAAGAGAGAAGAGGCTGCTTGAACGTCTGAAGGCAAAGAATTCCATATAGGAGTAGCAAAACAGAAGACGTGCTACCTGTTCATGCCCCCTCACTAATGTGGAAATTCTAAGCAGGCTTTCCTAGGATGTTGGGACTGGATGTAGCAAGGCAGCATCAAATATCAACCAATGCTGTGCCTTTTAGAGTTTTATGGGTTCTTGCCAGCATTTTGAGTTGGTCTCGGACTTCTTCTGGTGATCAGTGCAATGTGTTTAGTAGTAGTGTTAGTCAGGGGTGAAATTCAGCAGGTTCTAAGAGGTTCTGGAGAACTGGTAGCAGACATTTTGAGTAGTTCAGAGAACCAGCAAATGCCACCTCTGGCTGGCCCCAGAGTGGGCTGGGAATGGAGATTTTGCAATATCCTTCCCCTAGGCGTGGGGAGGGAATGGGGATTTTGCAGTATCCTTCCCCTGGAGTGGGGTGGGAAAGGAGATTTTGCAGTATCCTTCCCCTGCCATGCCACCAAACCACACCCACAGAACCGGTAATAAAAAAAAATGACTTTCATCACTGGTATTACTCTATTATGAAGGAATTGTCCTGTCAACACCACGGGTGACAAACCCGCGATGTCATGTTGCCATCATGTGACATGATATTCTTTCTCTTTGTGGAGCTGGGATGGGCGTGGCCTGCATGTGATGCATCTGGCCCAGTTTGGTTCACCCTGAGTCTAGCTGCTACATTTTAGACCAGATGCTATTTCTGCATCATCTCCAAAGGTTGCCCCTATAGAGTGGGTTGCAATAATGTAAACAATGGTGGTCAAAGCAGAAGTTTCTGTCACCAAGTCATCTTGATCTCGGTAGAGCCACCAGTGAAGCTGGGCAATGGACGTTCCTTCTCATGGTTTCCAGGTGCTGCTTAAGCAGTAGTGATGAAGGTCCACAGATTATGAAGCATCTTGGGATACTCCCATACTGAGTTAATGATTCGGAGCAATGTTCTTGAATGTTTATTTATGAGAAACAGTCCAGGTGTCCTCGGCTCATGATCTTCATTTAAATATAAGTTTTATTAAGACTTCAGATTACAGTAATAAAAACTAAAAAAAACCCCTAAATTTAGAAAAGGATAATGGGAAAAAGAATAAAAAGTGCAAAGAAAAAAGAAAAAGAATATAATAAAAAGAAAAGAAATATATAAAGAAATGTCTTCTAACCTTTTAACAAGCATAAACAAGTATAGTAACTCTTCACCCCATATAAGATTACAAACAAATATCTTTTCACCCATATCTCATCCCTTGTCATTAAGCAAATCCATAAAATACAAACCTTTCAATCTTGGTATCAGCCAAAAGCCCATAAAGGATTGCAGGAAATATCTTATTTTAAGGTAGATAATGATCAGAGGAAAGGTAACTATAAAATGAATTTTAATTTCAGACTGATATATCTATTTATACACACACATGGACACGTTTTGAGTTCAATTCTTTTCTAAAGTAAAAATAATGAATTATTTTTTAAAACTGTTGACATAATTAGAAAAGTTGCTTTGACTTCATTGCAGGCCCTTGGTTCTATTTTTATTCATAGCTTTCTTGCACTCCCTCCATTTAGGACTGCAAGACCCATGTGGAATAAGATGGAATAAGAATATAATCTTGATTCTTACTTCTGTGACAGACTTAGTGATAAACCAGTTCAAATGTACGCTCTTTTATTTATTTGGGATTTTGTATTTTTTTTTTATTTTTTTTGCAGGAAAAGTAAAGGATAGTTGAGGAATTATTTAGTATATTGCTAATCAGGTTTTTGAATAATTTGAGAATATTCCGGGTTGTTTAAAATAGCAGTATGTTGGTCCAGATGCACTAGCAACATATAAAACTTCCAAAATAATTAGAAAGCATTGGAATGTGTTTTACATGATTCTGTGTCTATGCATTTTTATGAACAATGTAAGATTAACATAAAAATATTAATTATTCTTGATGTGGATAACAGAATAATAAAACAATGGCTGAGAATGTTAAAGATTGTTAAAGATTGTTCTTGTGATGTTAAAGTGAGATTAATTTAAACAGTTACTATTTTCATTTATTAGTTTCCCCAGAGAACATTTTAAAAGCTCTAGCCTTTAAAAGAGCTAACCATTATGTTAAAATGTGAAATGTGAACTGGAGAAAGAGACTTATTCAAATTATAACGGTTTTACTCATTCCCTGGTTTAGACTTAATATCCATAAAGTTTGTTAATATTATGTTAAAAGTGAGAAAGTAATTTTGCATTATGTACTTGTGCATGATGTGAAGAATTACAAATTTATCAAGTGGAGGAAAGGGGTAACAAGAAATAAACAAAATGTTCAATGGAAAACTGTGGAAAAGAGAAAGGAATCCCAGATTTATACTCTAAGATGAGGAGGAGGAGGAGGAAGAAGGGGAGGATTTTATCTCATCTTTTTATATTTAAACCAAAGAGGCAAATATACCTAATACTCCTGCCTTATATTATAGCTATTTCATTTCTTAAGGGCCCTGGAAAATTTGATTAGTATTATTTCATGTGATTAAGATTTAATTATTTGTGTAAATAGTGGGTTGAATTATTGCTTCCATGCTGTAGAATCCCCTCCTCCATTGTATTTGTTTTGGCATTTTTGATCTTCCTTCCTTCCTTCCTTCCTTCCTTCCTTCCTTCCTTCCTTCCTTCCTTCCTTCCTTCCTTCCTCCCTCCCTTCCTTCCTCCCTCCCTCCCTGAAGCAACTTTAAGAATGGTTCAGAATGCTTTTGAAGAACTGAGGAGTGAAAACAGAGTTGTGATCAGATTGCCCTAAAAATGGCCTACTGATAGCCCTACTTTTAAGAAGCTTGCATTAAATATTAATCTATGGGAGCAAAAAAAAGCCACCAACCCTCATTTACTTCAGATGCACTCATTTGCAACATCAAATTGTAACTCCCAAGCTGTCACAGGGCATTCATTTAACCTAATTCTTACAGTTTGCTGTTCATGTGTAAACCCATGAAAAATCACAATGTGATAAAAAAAAACAGATAGATAGATAGATAGATAGATAGATAGATAGATAGATAGATAGATAGATAGATAGACAGACAGACAGACAGACAGACAGACAGACAGACAGACAGACAGACAGAGACAGACAGACAGACAGACAGACAGACATATCTCCATACGCTCACACAGATAAACAATATGCTATAAAGAAAAAAGCTCACCTGAAAGCCTCACAAACTGAGAAAATGCAGCTTGGTATAATATTCACAAACAATGATCAGTACAGTATGCGTCAACAAGACTATATAATTAATAGGGGCACATGAGAATTTAAATGACTTCTAGGATTTCACAAAGCAAAAAGCCTCCCGTGCTAATGTCCATTATACATCTATAAATTTAACAGCTTGACAGAAACAAAGCAAGCAGGAAGGGAGCAATGCTGTACAATCTTTGGCTGCAAGCAAAGCATATACCGTAGCTGGGTGGTTACCTTCAATTTTTTTTAGCATTAGCACAAAGAATATCCTTAAGAATGGGGTAGAGGAGGGACCCACTAAAGCCTTTTCCCCATGTGAAATTTCATTGTTTCTCCTTCATCACACAACACCAGCTTGATCTGGTTTTCTATTAAGAATCTAACTGGTCTTTGTTGTCAGTCTGTATTCTTGAGTAAAAGTGATTTTTCCTGTTTAAACTTGCAGGGTTATTCTATAACAGCAAGACATACCCAGCCCATGCTCATATGTTAGATGTCTTCTTTTTGTGTATTGCCACAAGTGTGGGTATAGCCAGAATTGTAACTTTGCTCTTTCCACTTAGTCACTGGTCAGGATCCACCATATTCATGGCCTATTTTCAGTGCCAATAGGTTTTTTTAATGCAATCCAATTAACTTCATCTTCCATCTCTACCTTCAATGTTGTGACCCGAATATTACGAGGCCTTAGAAATAAGTTAGGCAAAAGAGGAAAGAGACAATATGATGCTATGGCTAGTGTTGGACTAGCAGGGAAGTCCACTGAGTGATTGAGGCAATAAATTCTCTTGGCCCAAGCTGCCTCACAGGACTCTTATTTGAAACATAGGGGAAAGGAGCACTATGCATGCTAATTAAATTCCTGGACGAAAGACAAGATATAAATCCAATATATTAATAAAGACACAGACTGAAGGTGGAGGCAGATAAAATGTGGTTGAGATTCCTACATGTTCTTTTCAGAGATGAGGAGACAGGAAAGGCAATAACTCAATAACAGAGGGATAGAATTAAGATCATGCTTGGCCGGCCTAGGGTAATTAAACTGTTTTTAGGGGTTTTTAGGGCTTAGTTTTAGTTTTTATATGGGATTTTAGCGCAGGGTTAGTTTGATTCGTTTTAACATTGTATTGTGGTTGTGGTTTTTATTTGCATTTTTAAATTCCCTGTGCCCCGCCTCGAGTCCCTTCGGGAAGAGAGAGCAGGTTATAAATTAAAATTGAATTGAATTGAATTGAATTGAATGTGTAATGTTAATACCACTTTCTAATGTCTTGATAAGATCACACTTTGAATATTGCACCTAGTTTTGATTGCCACAAATAAAAACGATGCTGAGATACTAGAAAGAGTGCAGAGAAGAACAGTAAAGATGATTGTGTGTCTAATCATACTTGACCAATAAATTGTTTTTTCTATTCTATTCCATTCCATTCTATTCTATTCCATTCCATTCCCTTCCATGACTGGAGGCTAAAATATACAAAGAATGATTGCAGGAATCTGGTATATATAGTGAAAAGGGTTAGAGGGGACATGATAGCATAATGTTCCAATATCTATTGGAAGGGGTCAGCCTATTATCCAAAGCACCTGAAGGCAGACTAAGAAACAATGGATGGAAACTAATCAAAGTGAGAGCCAACATAGAACTAAGGAGAAATTTCCTGACAGAACAATTAATCAGTGGAAAGATTTGCCTTCAGAAGTTGTAGATGCTCCAACACTGGAGGTTTATAAGACAAGATTGGACAACCATTTGTCTGAAATGGTTAAGGGTTTCCCTGTTTGAGCAGAGGGTTGGACTAGAAGACGTCTAGGGTCCATTCCAACTCTGTTATTTTTCTAAGAGAAGGAAAGTGATGCCATAAAAGTGATAACCCACAAATAAGGTAACAAAATTGGACATGAAGAAACCACAATCTCTATACATTCACAAATCAAATATAAATGTTGTTGAATTAATTCTTGTTGAGGGTTTAAATAGTTTTTGTGGATGGATATAAATACTGGCTGGTAAGGGAATACTAGCTATTACTGACAGGAATGAGCTTGGAGACAGAATTCTTATTCAAACTGTGCTGCTGTTAGCTTCAAGGGGACAGAGATGTGTGCATTTTCAAATTTTCACTGCAAATTACAGAATCCACCTGTCTTGGCATTATCTTCATAACGAGCAGGGAAGCTAGAAAATGAGCATAATGTATGAGAATGTAGAAAACAGCTCATTTTCATTCATTTTTCCCATTATAGAGTCTAATAATTTTGATCCATTAAAGTAACCCAGCAGATGGAACTATTTTATCTTCAAGGGTTTTTAACATGGGGTTTAGATTTCAAAAGATCTGTTAACTTGGATGAAAAAAAATACATTATTTTCAATAATCGATGTAGATAATACAATTATTAATGATCTATAGAGTTCAGCCAGGTGACCTGGGACTGGTCACTTGCAATCCTAAGAAAGAAGCAAGGCCAAACCTTGTCAAGAAAAATGCAGGGACTAGTCTAGATGGTTGCCAGGAGTCAAGATAGACTGAAAGGCATGCACACAAACACACACACACACACAGACACAGAGAGAGAGAGAGAGAGATATTAATATACAACATATAAATAGTATGCCCCCCAAAAGGTATAATCATTAAATCAAAAAATATATATTACATATCTGTTTTTTAGTATTGTAATAACTAGTTGAGTATATTTGGTTTTCTTTGTGATACAAGCTGTATGTATTTTATTTTGTGCGTATAAATACATTTTTCTGCAAAGGGGTCTGTAGGTTTCACCAAGCTCTGAAACATTAGGAAATTCTGCTTTAAATCTTTATTTAAAATACGGACCCTTGCAGGAAGATGCTACTCTGATTTACACACAGCTGTAGTTTAGATTGGAAGATAAAAAATTGTACGCATCAAAATCTAGAGTCCTTTCGCTTTCTGTGTGTTGTACTTTTATATATGAGTTTTGAAGAATTTTTTTTTAGGAAAAAAATTTAAGGGTACCACACTTTGTACACAAGCCAATAAATTATGAAATTTCTGCATGCAACTGAATGAATGTTTTGGCTTAAGAGGAGATTTGAATGGCCTTTGAAATAGACTGGAGAAATGTTTGATCAGGAAATGAAATTAACTTCAGTGACTATTCTTAGCAATATGAATATATAATAACAATAACAACAACAACAACAATAATAATCTGTATTGTCATTGTAATAAAATTACAATGAAATTGGTTTGAGCGTTGTGCTAACATTTGCATCAGGTGGAATATACACAGCAGTGATATGCAACTATCATGCAGTGTTGTTGAAAGCTGCTGTCAGTATAATCCAACCAGTAGTAGGAATATGATTATCTGTTGGGTGGCATTGCAAGGTATAAACCACTCAGAGTTTGGCTTACAATATTCAGTGTCAGCTAGACTGCAGAACAATCATAAGCCACTTTCTTCCAAACTGCAGTATGAAGAAAATGAAATATGTTAGCTTTCAAATTACACTAATAGTCTACTTTATTGATTAGTCAGTTGACCATATCAAAAGCATAAGCATCAGCCACAGTAAAATACAATAAAATGAGATAAGGTAAGATACAGTGAAATGCGATTTTAAAAAGCCTATGGTAAGAAAAAAGAGACTACAATATAGTAGATAAGATAGAATAAAGATGAAAGAATAAAAAAAATAGTATAAGGCAAAATAGAATCCAAAGTTATGTAATAAAATGAACAGTTCAAAGCCATTGTGTGTTTAAATTTGTCTTTGCATGGAACTCCAGTATGTTCTATAAAGCACGTTTCTATGTTGGACTTCCCTAACTATAAGCTTAACAATTCTAAAGATATGTTTGTGCCGTGAAGAAAATAGGATAATCTTTTGTTATGGGTCCTGAATATGGTTCTGGCAAGTTGGGTTTATAGATACTGAGCCCTTGCTGAGGCATACAATTGACAATGTCTTCTATTTCTGAAGTGTGACAAACACACGTTCCCTCAATATGTAGCGTTTGATGGAATTATCCATATTTGATCATAGAATCTAGCTGCTCCCTTGGAAGTTATACTAGCAGAGCTATTATTAAAATGGTTCACTTTATATTCTTGCATTAAACCAAGAATATTGCTTTTGTTGCCGCTTTTGATGGCAGGTAGACTCTATTGCTCAAGCCTAGCTACGTATCTTGGATTTTTCTATGGACAGCTGTCATTGTTATCTCCAGGGTCCTTTAAAAATAGTTTCTTGGTGTCAATTTAGAAAGGAATTACCGTATTTTTCGGAGTATAAGACACACCTTTTTTCCTCTAAAAAGAGGCTGAAAATCTGGGTGCGTCTTATACATTGAATACAGCATTTTTTGCCTCCTGAAGCCCCGCCCCTTCACCAAAATGGCCGTGCGCATACCCTTATGGAGGCTTCCAGAGAGCTCCTGGGGGCTGGGGAGGGCAGAATGGAGCACAAAACAGGGTGTTTTTGCCCGCCCCCCCAGTCTTCAGCAGCACTCCATAAGGCTATGCATGCTATTTTTTGACCAAAAAATGGGCCGTTTTTATGGGGAAAAAATGGGCCGTTTTTTCTTGTTTTGCCCCTCCCCCAGGAGGACTCTGCAAGCCCCCCCAAGGCTATTCATGCCTTTTATTTGAAAAGAAATGGGGCCATTTTAGCGAAAAATGGGCCGTTTAGGGGAGATTTGCAAAGTGCAAAAAAGGTTTTTTTCCCCCCCTTTTGGAAAGCTGTTTAGTTAGAATGATTGATGAGAATTATGTTGGTCAAGTACTGTGCCTGCAGAAACAAAGATCCAAAGGTGGTCATTGATTTTCTTCTCCAGCACATGGGTAAATACACCTGGAAACATCTACCTACCTACCTACCTACCTACTCTCTCTCTCTCTCTTCCTACCTATCTACTGTATTTCTCTCTCTCTCTCTCTATTTCTCTCTCTATTTCTCTCTATCCCTCTACCTATCTACACACTCTCTCTCCCTACTAACCTACTGTATTTCTCTCTCTCTCTCTATTTCTCTCTCTCCCTCTACCTACTTCTCTACACACACACTCTCTCCCTACTTACTTACCTACTCTATTTCTCCCTCTCCCTAGCCCTTTATCTACCTACCTAACTACACACTCTGTCTCCCTACCTACCTACCTACTGTATTTCTCTCTCTCCCCCCCTCTACCTACCTACCTACCTACCTACACTCTCTCTCTCCCTACCTACCTACTGTATTTCTCTCTCTTTCTCTCCCTCTCTTTCCCTCTATCTACCTACCTACTTTTTTAAAAAAATTGCCTCTTCAAAACCTGAGTGGGTTTTATACTCTGGTGCGTCTTATACTCCGAAAAATATGGTATTCAGACAATGAAATAATTTTCTCTATATTGTGTCTCCCATGCTTTGTTCTTTTTTACCAGTTTTTTGGGAGGAAGCGAAGTGGGAAAGTAGCACAAGGACAACTCAATCAGAGTTGCTAATTTTTCTCCCTTTACCTTTTCTGTCACCTGCAATTACATCATTGCAGGTAATAGATTAAAATAGATTTTTTTGCCTCAGGTTGTGTTCAGCTCCTGAATGAATACAATTTTGTTGACAATGATACACAAGTACAGTAGTTTGTGTCTGCCTTCTGGGATATTTGTTTTAACTTTCCACCCTAGCTTAAAACCATCCCTAGCTTTCCCATCCAAGCAACAATTAGATCGGATCTTGTTTAGTTTCTGAGAAGGTCAGCCAGGCTCCACAACCTGCTTTTCTGTTTAACTTGCTCATGAATGTAAATGAGGAATTAACTTTGGTAAGAAAGAGCAACAGTCTTAAAAAAAAAAAAACATTTACTGTAAATTCTATGACTGGAACTATTTACAGCCAGTCCTATAGATAATACTATAAATCCTTCATTTGTTTGGTTCCAATAAATAAGAAATCTAAACTATATTAGTCCTAGTTACTTTCTCTCTTCAAACTCCTCTGTTAAGTTGAATTGGTACCCAGCCAACCTGCCACATATGAAAAAAAGCATTTAGTTGGCTATTAAAATGTACCAGTTATTTTTTTCCAGCAAGAACGTCTTATACTTTTAAAGCTAAAACAAACAAAAGATTGTTGAAATGTCCATATGTCCACAAAGAAATAATAATTATATTAGTTACTAGCTGTACCCGGCCACGCGTTGCTGTGGCCCAGTCTGGTTAAATGGCCAACCAATCTGTGTGTAGATCTACACCTGCACACATACACACAACCACCATATAACCCCCAACCTACCTACCTACTGTATATCTCCCTCTCTATCTATCCCTCTACCTACCTACATACTGTATTTCTTCCTTTCTCCCTCTATCTATCTACCTACCTACCTACTGTATTTCCCCCTCTCTATCCCTCTACCTACCTACCTACTGTATTTCTCCCTCTCTCTCTATTCCTCTACCTACCTATCTACTGTATTTCTCGCTATCTATCTATACACCTACCTACCTACAAACCTACTGTATTTCTTCCTCTCTATCTATCCCCCTATCTACCTACCTACCTACCTACCTACCTACTGTGCTGTTCCCTATCTATCTATCCCCCTACCTACCTACCTACCGTATTTCTCCCTATCTATCCCTCTATCTACATAACTACCTACCTACCTACTGTATTTCTCCCTATCTATATATTCCCCTATCTACCTACCTACTATAATACAATAATACAATAGCAGAGTTGGAAGGGACCTTGGAGGTCATCTAGTCCAACTCCCTGCCTAGGCAGGAAGCCCTATACCATTTCAGACAAATGGCTATCCAACATCTTCTTGAAGACTTGCAGCATTGGGGCATTCACAACTTCTGGAGGCAACTTCTGTTCCACTGATTAATTGTTCTAAATGTCAGGAAATTTCTCCTCAGTTCTAAGTTGCTTCTCTCCTTGATTAGTTTCCACCCATTGCTTCTTGTTCTGCCCTCAGGTGCTTTGGAGAATAGTTTGACTCCAGTGCCTTTTTGGCCCTAAGGGGCCTCCGTAGTTAATGACTATTGGTGGGCGGAGTTACAGGGAGTAAAAACATTTTTCAATTAGTACCTTTTATTTGTGTTTACCTTACACACGATACACGTGTGCTAGGCACAAAATGAGTAGCTATTCTATTATTGGAAGTCCTTGGCTACATTGTGTGAAAGTTTGGTGTAAATCGGTCCAGTTGTTTTTGAGATTAGTGGATTCGTACAAACTATTTTACATTTTTATTTATATAGATAGAATAGTAAAGTTTCCATGGAAAGTTGCACAAAGCAATATTTACTTACAATTATTACGTGTACATTTCATGTCTAATTGCATTTTTTTGTAAATGGTTACTTTGTAAATGTTGACAACTTTTTGCTGAGTTATTTTGCGTTTTTTAATCATTTAGACCAGGGATCCCCAGGCTCTGTGCTGCCACCCATCAGTAGGCTGTGAGTTGTTTACAATTGGGCTGTGGATATGTTTGCCAGTGCGCATGTATGCACGCATGCTTGGTTTGTGTGAACAGGCACATGTGCACACCTCTCATGCAAATGATGATGCGCATGTGCGCACTTGCCGGCCACTCACACAAAACTATCCTATCTTTCCCCCACCTCCACAAAACCAGAAAAGGTTGGGTAGTTGATTTAGATACTTTTGAAGTACAATACAATGTAATAAAATCATTCTGGCGTGAAAGATCATATAAAACTGTCTGTGAATTTGGCACCTTTGGATTGGGGATTGCAAATACATCTATGAAAACAGACTCTTATCAGTTTTCCTTTTCATCACTACAGTCCTATTTTGATAGCAGCAAATACATAAAATAATAGTCATAACAGAATGTTAAGAGATGGAATGAAATTAAGGAGGACATGTTAAGATTGGAGAAATTGCAGTTCAATGGGAAGAATTTCTATGATAAAAATGAATGTTTTGCCAAGGGTGATGTTTGTGTTTCAAACAATACCCGCTTGGATAACTGATGTACCATTTAAATAATGGCAGAAAGATATATCTGAGTTTGTATGGCAAGGGGGAAAGCCAAGATAATTATAAAATACAAGATACAAAGGAAGGAGGAGGACTGTGACTGTGTAATTTGAAATTGTATTTTGCATGCTCTGAGATTCAGGTGACATGGTTTTCTATGGTACTTATAAAGGTAAATTTAATGTAGGTTTTAAGAATCATTACATTGGAAGTGCCATATGGAGATTATGGAACAAATATAATTTCAGACGGTGCCTGAAAATAGCTGAAAACTATTAAAGCCTTTATGGGTCTCAGCATTAAACATTTACAAGTAAGAACCAGTATGTAAAGAAAAATGGTTAACTTATCTAGTAGACTTGTTAGAATAAGAACACAGAGAATATGAAATGAAATCAAAAGAGCAATTGGTTTTTAATAGTTTTCATATGCACAGTTCAAAAATAAAGATTTGAAGGTAGAAAATAGGGCATTTGGATTTGAGCAGTAGAAGACAGAATCTGAGGTTGAACTAAGTGCACATGGCAAACATGTAATTGTTAAAATGTGTAAACCTTTATTGAAATTAGAAATGGATGAAGAAGAAAAGACTATATGATAAAATGAGCTAAGAACTTTAAACACGATATACTGATAAACAGTGAGAACATTATAATATAATGTAGATTTTTCATACAATGAAGTACTATTGGTATATGACTTCAAAAAATTTGTCTAGAATGTATAAAGAGACTTCAAATTAATGCTGGAAGGTTGGACAACATGAAGGGTCATTTTATCATACCTGATGGGCTTGTAGAAACCCAGAGATTTCTGGGTTCAAATACATACAAGAAGTTAAAATATCAACATTGAAACCAGAACTTTTCTTGCTGGGATTAATGGACAACTAATTAGAATACAGTCATGAATTTTTTTATAAATGATTGTTGCTGCAAGACTATTATATATGCAAAGATTAAAATAACTTGAAACACCCTTAATGGAGAAATGGTTGGTGCAGATGACAAAGCAAGCAGAGATGGCAAAATTAACTTGTTTGATTAAAGAAAGATCAAAACCTACATTTATCAATGACTGGAAACTCCTTATGGACGTTATGAAAAAAGAGAAAAATAAACATGTGATTTATGAGTTTGAAAATGAGAAAGGGTAGCTTTAGGAAAGAAGGCAATTCTGATGAAACTTTAGAGGCAGAGAGGACAAAATATAAATAACTGCTGTCCTGAAGATCAGAAGCCACTTCTTTATAATATTTATTTTCCTTTTTTCTTTTCTGTTCCTTTTCTTTTCTTTTTTCACTGGTTATTATTTTTCTTTATTTTCTTGTATGATTTCTAATTTGTTAAAAATTTCTTCGATACAAAAATTAAGGCGTATGTGTATGTATGTGTATGTTTATCGTAGATGAGGTTGGATAATGATTATACAATCTGAAATGCAATGAGATAGGAACTGAAAGACACAACAATGAATTCAAGAGCTGTCTTGAAGGTTAGCAAAGAACGGCAGGCATATTTTGATGTAAAAATGAAGTCTGGTCAATGTATTTGAAAAAAGATACTTTAAATGTGCCCAAGCGCAAATAAACACCTTCACATTATTAAAGCAGTTACATCTTTCAAAGAACTGTCCTCACTTTCTTCAGTAGAGGTGTTACCTTGCATGCACTCCAGACAGCTGGTGACAGTTCTGGAAGCAGAGATATGACCCCTACAAAAGATGCACATTTAATTATATACAGCAAATACTTTGTTCCCAATGATACATATTGCAAAATGCCTCTTTGGAATGCTTTACACAGCCCTGAGAATATTAACCCTATACTGGAAGGATGTAAAAAGAAAATGTAATTATGCAAGACATACAGGAAGAATGTGTAAAGAAATATATATATCTTTATATAAGAAAGATGCAATTGGGCCATTTTTGAACCCAAGTTTGTACAAGCAAGGATAAGATAAGGTTGAGGTAAGAATCTCTGTGTTGGCTTCAGTTTCTTTTCCACATCTTGATTCTAGGAACTTATTAAAAGTCATAATCAGTAGAAAGAGGAAGTGGGGCTAGATGACAATGCAGACTCTTTAACCATTGTTCTTTTAGCTGAATAAAATGATTTTAAGAACAAGAATAAAATTGTTCTTTCTAAAACATTGAGGAGGTGATGGTTAGGGTTCCTCTTCAAGTGCACAACCACATGAGGCCAGAAATGTGTAGATCAGGGGTGTCCAACATTGGCAACTTTAAGAACTCTGAACTTGAACTCCCTGAATTCCCCAGCCTTCCATGATTTCCCTGGAATTCTGGGAGTTGAAGTCCACAAGTCTTAAAGTTAACAAGGTTGGAAACATCTGGTGTAGATTAAGATAGTTGATTGTGAAAAGCTAAAATCCCCCAAATTTAGTGTTACTCTATGTAGGAGGCAAATCTCTCACTGATTAATTTGTTCCATTTTCCTTCTTTGACAGGATCAGAAGACGGTGTGGCCCCTATCCCAATACCCAGGGGAGTTCCTGCACCCTGTGGTTTATGCATGTACTGCGGTCATGTTATTGTGCCTCTTTGCTTCAATTATCACCTATATTGTTCATCACGGGTAAGAAGAGAGGTGCAGATTATTAACATTAGCTTTAAGTGGATTGACCCACTTTTTTGTAACATAAAAAGGTGTGTTAAATATTATACTTCTTTCCCATTACTCCCCTTATTTTTGGAAAAGATTTAGTAAAGGGGATTTCATAATGATATGCAATTTTCCCATTCAAGACTTTCATAAACAAGTCCCTTAATTCAGTGCAGAAGAAGTATGTGTATGGGAAAGACTGAGGACATCAAGGCACTTTGAATTCTATTTAGAGCATCCAAAGTTTGTTTTCACATGGATGTTATTTTTCTTCCTCCCTTACACACACACACACACACACACACACACACACACACACACACGTTGGGAAGGCGGGTAGAATGATAGCTCCATTATTGCAAATGCTCTGACCATTTGGAGAAATGTTTTGCTGTTGCAAATGCAGCTGCATTCACCAGTTACTGTTCGTCAAATAATTATATCTAAAGTTTCTTCTCCAGTTTGACAGAGCTCAATAATGGTTTATATAAATAAATATTTCTATTCTGCTTATCTGCCTCTTCTGTCAAAGAAAGTAAAGATGGGAAAATTTTCCATAGGTTTTCCTTGGGTACACTTGGATATGAGCAACTTTCACTGTAGCTGGAATTTTTTTTATTCTAAACAATCTAAAAAGTAGCAGCAATCTTTTTTTTTAATTCTTCTTTTTCTCCAAAATACCATCCCTGGAGTTTTTTTTCCCAAAAGAAAGGGGTGACAGGAGTAGCTGTGATTGTTAGAAGACGAGAAGTAAAGAGTTAACTTTTTTTGTCTCTTTCCTCTGCTCGCAACATTTCTTATATCCAATCATTCACTTGCATTTAGATGTACAGTTATCAGTAAGACAGGCCTCATTTGCTATAACCCATGATTGGTTGGATTTATGCATTATCCTAAGACAAAGTGTGGTTCAGAGGTTGGAGTAGCTGAGCTAACTAAGTAGATTAAGCCAAACTGAACAGATCAAATGGCGGTTTAGCACAATGCATGAATCTGATCTGCTACAGAAATATTTTTCTTCTAGTGCAAATAAGGATGATGTTATGATGAGCTCCCATTTGTGATTTTCTATATAAATTTTCTCAGATACCCAGACGTTCCATTACATAAAAGAATGTCTGACTTTATAGTTGCACGTGAATATAATTTCATGTGATCAAGTAATTGGCATTGTGACTGAGCTACGAAAATCTGAATGAGAAGAAACTGATGCACTATATCAGTTGCACTCTTCTCATGCATGAAAGCCCATATATAACGTGCATTTCCTCTAGCTATATATCTGTTTATTATGAATTTCCTCCAGTAGTTCAGTTCATACATGACTCTGGTATTCTGTGAGCAATACCAACAACTCTTTTCATTTTTCTTATGCCAACGTGATTTGCAAAATATCCTTCTTTCATCTGTTGTTTAATCCAGACAACACTCCAGTCATCCCTCCCCAATTTGGCACATTTCATACCGGTTAGATTGCAATTCACATTATCTTCAGAAGGTGCAAAGCCTTCTCCAACCTGGAAGACACAGGTGGGGGAAGGCTGTTATAAAGATTCATCCAATTGGAACTCTGAGAATAGCTTCAAGTTCAGAGCTGCTTAGACAGCCCCCTGCCTAGAGATCCTTGAAAGAAAAGTTGGCAGACAGCCATGTTACTTTATGGGAGCCACAATTCAGGAGAAGCCTGATAGCACTTCATCAAACTAGCCATTTTTATGTATGCCTTTAAATGACGTGTTTCAGTCTGAAATATTCTTTCAGACACCTTTGGATTTTTGGAGGAAGGGTGGATCCAAAATGTACTACAGAAATAAATACCGTACAGACATTCGTGTTAATTAAGCTTCGTGTAGAAATTACTTTTCTTTCATGTAGAAATTACCAGAGAATACAATTGTTATTCTCTAGACAGTGTATTTTTCCAAGAGCTCATTTGCATAACAACCTCTTAAAAGTTGCTTCAAGCTCCGGTTTGTTTACTCGTTGAAAAGACTAATGGTATGCTAAAATAACAAAGGCAAAGAACATGAATGCACCAATCAACTAGTTCTTGAAGTCCCTAGTTAAACAAATGATTTACCCTAATTTGCATTGGAGGCTTGATCAGACAGGTAAGTTGTACAGTTTTAACAAATGTCCAGAGGTCAATATAAGGCAGAGTCAGAGTAGTAAATATAGTAAATGTAACAACTGTAGTAACAACAAAAACTGGGATTCTGAAATTCTAGAATTCTTTCTTTAGAGAAATAATTCATACTTTAAGCAGAACTGCAATTCTGATTCAGTTCTTTCTGAAACAAGTTAAGCACTAAGGATTCTGAGTTTGAGTCCGTGGCTATATGTCCATTGTTCACAATTCTTATTTGTAAATAAATATGTGACTTTGGTTTTTTTTGTTTGTTTGTTAACTTTCAATAGCACAATTCGAATCAGCAGAAAAGGCTGGCACATGCTTCTCAACTTCTGTTTCCATACGGCTCTCACTTTTGCTGTTTTTGCTGGTGGAATAAATCGTGTAAAATATCCAGTTATTTGCCAAGCGGTGAGTGTACGCATTACTATACAATTACCAATATATTATATGATAATGAAACCAAAGCTGTGAACTTGCGCATGTTGGTGACCTTAACATTGTTCCTTTGGATGGATGAATATTATTTTCAATTTTTTTAAAAAAACTGAATAGATTATAGTCAAGAGCTTCTTGTTGGCAGCTCAGTCTGAACCGTTTTTACATGCATATAAATCATATTATTTTGCTGAAAGTTTTATGTAGAGATATAGTTCACGTAGTATCTCAAGTCTACTTAGTAATTTTATTTCTATTGCTACATTATTTTATATAAGTTATTCTTTCTTTCAAATGATATTCTTGAGTATTTCTAAGCCTTTTTTGTGTATATTGTTAGCATAACTTATATGTAGATAAAGAAATGTTTAGCTTTCATTTAATGCAAGGCATGGGTTGGTTATCTTCTTTTTAAAAATAAACACTCTTGAATTAAATGAAGGAGCAGAATGAAAGCTTTGCTCTGTTGGCTTTCATGGGAATTTTTCAAGATTGTCACTTCCTTCCTCTCATAGTAAACCCAAATGAGGATATAACTGAATTAGGGTTGAAAACAGTTTTATTTGTCCAAACAGTATCATACTTCTGGGGGGCAGGGCACAAAATATTGCATTGTTTTTAACAGGTTGCTATGGCCAAAACCTAGCAACCAAATCACTCTGAAGATACAACATAATTGTATTAGGATGCAGACAATAAAACAGTGTGTGCCCTTGCCTCTCAGCAAAGCATTTACAACTTGATGAGCAACTCTGAGTAAAAGCAGAACCACATCTTCTATACTGTGGACCTACTACTTTTAAAAGAGAAGTCAAAGAACAAGGTAGACAGTGTAAATGTCAGCATAATATTGGAGTGTTTTAGGTAGACCTATCTAGATGACCTCCTTATTATTTACTCCTTCCTATTAGGTCAGTACAACAGCTATACTATCTTTGAGGTATGGTGTGTTTGTTTGTGTGTGTGTGTGTGTGAATATATATATTTATAAGGTTCCTGATTGATTCTTTCCCCATTGCCTGTTAGGGAATGTTTTGGGTTTTTTAAAAAAAATATTTTATTTTTTTTTAAATTTTTAAATTGGGTTTTAAAATTTGGTTTTAGCGCAGGATGGGGTTATTTAATAGTTTTTTAAATTATATTTATTGTATTTGTGTATGTTTTTTAAATTTCCTGTGCGCCGCCCTGGGTCCTCTGTGGAGAAGGGCGGGGTATAAATTTAAATAAATAAATAAATAAATAAATAAAAAATATACATTTGTACTGTCTTTGCAGCACTTCTACATCTTTTACATATCCGTTATGTTTCTTTTATCTATACATATATGTCTTATATAACTCTCTCTCTCTCTCTCTCTCTCTCTCTCTCTCTCCTTTTATATACATTTGATCCTCTTATATTTCTTATTTCATACTATTTTTATCTACAGTCAATCTTATATTTCCTCCTCTTGTTAATTCTGTGGCTTTGTATTTATTTTCGTTTCTTGATCTTTTTTCTTCCCTTTATTACTTTCCTATTATTATTATTTTTTTGCTCTTTCCTCTAGCCAATTATACCATAAGACCCATACTAAGTAGTACTCAAATTCCTCTTTGTCTTTTAGCTCTTTTGTGAGCCTGTCCATTTTGGCACATTCCAATATTTTTTTATCACATTGTCTTCTGTTGGCGTATGTTTATTTTTCTAATTCTGTGCATATGAGATTCTTGCTGCTGTAATTACATGTAGAATTAGGTATTTGATTTCTTCCCCATATTTCCCCTTAATTATCTATATAAATAAAAATGTAAAATAGTTTGTACGAATCCACTAATCTCAAAAACTACTGGACCGATTTACACCAAACTTTCACACAATGTAGCCAAGGACTTCCGATAATAGAATAGCTACTCATTTTGTACCTAGCACACGTGTATCGTGTGTAAGGTAAACACAAATAAAAGGTACTAATTGAAAAATGTTTTTACTCCCTGTAACTCTGCCCACCAACAGTCATTAACTACGGAGGCCCCTTAGGGCCAAAAAGGCACTGGAGTCAAACTATTCTCCAAAGCACCTGAGGGCAGAACAAGAAGCAATGGGTGGAAACTAATCAAGGGGAGAAGCAACTTAGAACTGAGGAGAAATTTCCTGACAGTTAGAATAATTAACCAGTGGAAGAGAAATTGCCTCCAGAAGTTGTGAATGCCCCAACACTGCATGTCTTCAAGAAGATGTTGGATAGCCATTTGTCTGAAATGGTATAGGGCTTCCTGCCTAGGCAGGGAGTTAGACTAGATAACCTCCGAGGTCCCTTCCAACTCTGTTATTGTATTGTTGTATTACAGTAGGTAGGTAGATAGGGGAATAGAGAGAGAGGGTTGCCACAAAGAAGAGGGAGTCAAACTATTCTCCAAAGCACCTGAGGGCAGAACAAGAAGCAATGGGTGGAAACTAATCAAGGAGAGAAGCAACTTAGAACTGAGGAGAAATTTCCTGACAGTTAGAACAATTAACCAGTGGAACAGTTTGCCTCCAGAAGTTGTGAATGCCCCAATGCTGCAAGTCTTCAAGAAGATGTTGGATAGCCATTTGTCTGAAATGGTATAGGGCTTCCTGCCTAGGCAGGGAGTTGGACTAGATGACCTCCAAGGTCCCTTCCAACTCTGCTATTGTATTATTGTATTATAGTAGGTAGGTAGATAGGGGAATATATAGATAGGGAGAAATACAGTAGGTAGGTAGGTATGTAGATAGAGGGATAGATAGGGAGAAATACGGTAGGTAGGTTGGTAGGTAGGGGGATAGATAGATAGGGAACAGCACAGTAAGAATGTATGTAGGTAGGTAGGTACGTAGATAGGGGATAGATAGAGAGGAAGAAATACAGTAGGTTTGTAGGTAGGTAGGTAGCTGTATAGATAGATAGTGAGAAATACAGTAGGTAGGTAGGTAGGTAGAGGAATAGAGAGAGAGGGAGAAATACAGTAGGTAGGTAGGTAGATAGAGGGAGAAAGGAAGAAATACAATATGTAGGTGGGTAGAGGGATAGATAGAGAGGGAGAAATACAGTAGGTAGGTAGGTTGGGGGTTATATGGTGGTTGTGTGTATGTGTGCAGGTGTAGATCTACACACAGTTTGGTTGGCCATTTAACCAGACTGGGCCACAGCAACGCGTGGCCGGGTATAGCTAGTTCCTAATAAAAATAGTTCCGGTTTTAGTTCTATTTGGTGTGTAGCAATCTCTTCAAGCCAGTCTTTTATTTTTGTCCAGTATTTTTTTGCAGCTACGCACATCCACCACATATGATAATAGGTTCTGTGTAGTTGGTTACACTTCCAGCACGCTGGTGAATATTCCGGAAACATTCTTGCAATTCTCGCGGGTGGTAGGTGCCATCTATAAAACATTTTATATATGTTCTCCCTGTGTGCTATTGCCATTATTAATTTATAGTGTATTTCCCCAAGGTTTTCCCATTTTGCTAATTCTGTAGTATATCTGAAATTTGTAGCCCACGTTATCATGGTCTCTTTCACTACTTCTTCTTCTTCCATATTAAATCTTAATAAGTAGTGGTATATTTTTTTGATCAATTTTTCTTCGGTTCCCTGTAGATTTTTATCTAATTCTTGTAGCTCCTTGTATAATCCATCCTTTTCTCAATCTTTTTTGTACCTCGCCTCTATTTGTAACTATGGCCACCAGTCTATATCTATTCCCTATTTCTTTAATTCTTGCCTTGTTTTTAGTCTCTTTTAGTTGTCTAATATATCTTCGTATCTTATTATTTTATTTACATCTAATACATTCTGATAAATTAGTGCTTCCCTAGTAGATAGCCAAATTGGGATTTTATTGTAGTGTTTTCTTTTAATTTTAACCATGTTTGAAGTAGGGCATTTCTAATTTGGTGCCTTTGAAAGTAGCCATGAGCTTTATCTTTCCCATCCCAAATAAAGGCATGCCAACCAATTTCTAAATTGTACCCTTCTATTGTTAATATTATCTTGTTCTTTAAGTTTATCCAGTCCCTTATCCAGGTGAGAGCTGCTACCTGATAGTAGCGCTCCAATCTGGGAGCCCAAAACCTCTTTTCTCTCTACTGTCCTGTAATAATTTTAGCTTGATTCATGGTTTTTTCCCTAGCCAAATAAATTGTGTTCTTAATTTGTTTAGATCTACAAAAAAAAATTCCCTAAATTTATTGGTGTTACCTAGAATAAGAACAGGATTTTTCATAGGACGTTCATTTTAACTACAGGGGAATGTTTTTTACAAGGGCATTTGAAGCAGTTCACCTGTATTGAGTGGGGGAGGAGGGACATCTCTAGCTCACTATGTAGCTCACATAGTAGGTTTTACTACCATTTATCAAAGAATAATTGCAATGACCAAAGTTACATCACCTTCTTATTTAGAAAGGTTAATGCATCGAAACTATGCAAATTATGCAAAGTGTGAAAAATTGACAGAGATTTTTTTTTGTCACAGTGAAACTGACAGGAAATAGATTAGGACTGAGTTGGCACAATATTGAATATTGCAATATTGAATGTATTAATAGTGTGAGTTTCACTAGCTAATGCTTCCTCCATGAATTTAGTATTTAATGTTTAAACCATCTATAAGTCATGTTGATCCTGGAATCTACTGTAAACCTTGCTGGTAAAATGCCCACGAAATGTCAGTTTGTGTAAAACAAAACTGAGAAAAACCTTTTGCTTGTGTCAGATTTTAAGCTTCCTAATAGAATTAGACTGCAGAATGTGGAATACATCCAACCAGAATGGATGGATCATTTTGTTGATCCAGTAGGTCTCTTTTCATATATTTATGCTAAAAATAATTATTAGGAAAACTAATAATTGTGTGGATCTCCTTAACTCATCGAATTTACTTGATATAATTTTACTACTAAGCAACAAGAATGTGTTTTTCTTCGTTTATTAATTGAAACAGTACAGCTAGAAAACAACTGGCCCAGATGTTTAAAGACTATAGGCAAATTACAACTGAAAGCTGGGAGATACTTTCAAGTTCAGAAAGAAGGAAAGTAAAAATATACATGGCAGGGGGGAAATGGATACAAAGGGATTTTCTTTGTCTTTATATTATTAGTAAATAGAAGTGAGTTTTGTTCATTATGTCTAAGTGCAGAGAAATTTGGGATAAAAGAAGAAAGCTGATAATGTGTCATTCATGTCCATATGGGTGAGCAATGGATTACCTCTGAGAAATCTGCAGCTCTAAAGGCTTACATTATCCCTTAGGTTTTCTGCTGAAAGTAAAGCAGAAAATAAGCAGAAATGTTAGTATATGGGTTGAACATAATTTTAAGAAAACAACAGAATCCACAAAGACATCCCAATTCTATCATTCACCATCTATTACCTCCTTAGATCTTGGTAGCCACAATCACAAGGGGAAAAAAAACCCTGATGGTTCAGAACATAAATTCTGTTCCATAGAATTTGATAGATAATAACATAATTGTATGTTTTCCTTTATATAAAGTCTTTAAAACGTTGTAAATTAATGTTTTCCCAGATCTGCCTTTTCTATTTTTAGTTTGTTCTTTGCTTTTTCAGCTTCTCCGATATTGCTAACAAAGATTGTACAAAGATTATTCAGTTTTCCCAACTGAAATATAATTCACCTTGATGACTAAGGAATATTGGAATTGAACAGTACCTATTTTTTCCAGTTTACTTGCTTTAATCACAGCCTCCCAATTTCTTTTGTTTGTTTATTTATTTATTCATTCATTTTCATCTGCAATGTAATTATCATGTCTGTCCAGTCTGTTGTCTTTATATATCATTACTATGGGTCTGCAAATGCTGGTGAGAATGGGTTACAAGTTACAAGCAAGATTACATAATGAATCCGTCAATCAGTATAACCAATATTTTTCTCAATTCCTTTTTATTTGAAACAATTGGATTAATCTTTGGTCCTGTATAAAGTTGATTGATCATCCTTTCAGGTTTGATTCTGTTTTAATATAACTCGTAGTCACAATTTCTAAATGACATAATCACTGTTCCCATAGTTAATTTTTTTAATTTAATTTTAGTTTTATTTATAAGCTGCCTGACTCCCACTATACAACACTCTGGCTTTCTCCATGCTGTGGGGTATTAAGTCTATAGTCCCAGAATTAAAACTTATTACTATTTTATTCTTAGCGGAATTAAAAAAAAAAAAGTTCAAGCAGTTCCATTGAAGAATTAGTATCATAGACAAAAACACAAGTGAAGTAACAGGGAGTATCCTTGCAGACATATATCAGTGACACATGTTCTAATGCTATTCTTAGCATATAATATAAATATCACTCTCCTCTGAGAACTGTTGTTTTCTGTTGGGCTCCAAAATATATTTCCACATATACCATTCCCATTCCCATGCTTTCATAAAATCATAGTATAGCGCAGGGGTCTTCAACCTTGGCAACTTTAAGAGTTGTGGTTTTCAATTCCCAGAATTCCCTAAGGTTGGGCACCCTCTGGGATAAAATATAAATCCGTTTCATAAAACACTGCCATCAATCACTGCCTTCTTCATAGTGGTCAAACAACTTTGAAACAATCTGCCCATGATATATGATTGGGTCTGACCTTGTGGTCTTTGGATGGGCTGCTTATGTCTTTCAACATTGGGGGCAGGATGAATAGAATTCCCACCTGCAGGAGGGTAATAATAATAACTTTGCATTTATTAACCGCTCCCTCTCCCCACAGGGACCCGGGGCGGTGCACAGGAGAAACTAAAAGCAATATAAACAATCAATACAAAATATACAGTTTAAAACACCATTAAACTATGTTATCCCGTGCTAAAAAATTAAAACCCATTAAAATACATTTAAAAATCTATAGACAGAGAGACTATCCAAGGCCGGCCAGTCGAAAGAAATGGGTCTTTAGTTTGAAGGTGAAGGTATGAAGGTGAGCCGCAGCTGCCTATTAATGGTTGTTTGGGGTTTAATAGGAATTGATTTTTTTGTTTGATTTCAAAGTAGCAATGTTAAAATTGAACAACCATATAAATTATATAATCAAAAATAAATTTATTTTATCCTGTTGCATGTAGATATGGAAACTTACAGCTCTTTTAACCATGAATGTAATGCTCAGTGTTACGGCTTAAAACTAAGATATACATGGAAATCAATTACATAAATTAGCACACTTAAGTATCATAAGCTTTTATAATAATGTAGAAAAGCAAAGTCTGTAGGCCCAATTTCAGATGTTATTATCTGATATGTTTGCTTTCATTATTGTGAGATAAGTATCTATTGATGAGTGTCCCTTTGGGGAAAATTATCACTATTTTCTTTATTTGTAGTTTTGTAAGTCAAGACAGTAGGATAGTTTATTGAGCAAATGTAGCTGGATAATTACATGGGCACAAATGTCTGTCTCTTGCAATCTGAGTCTAGGGACTGCCTTGCAGATTGGAAGCTGACACCATTAATGTGCTAATGAAAAATTGATTTTTCCTGTGTGAGTTTGTTTGTTTAAGCAGTTTGTAAAACCCTCCAACTCATGGTTGCAACCCCAGGTGGCTATTCTAGGGTTATAACACGAAGCAAAAACAAACAGCAAGAGTGAAAACAACTATTGTCAAAGGACAAGTGAGCCAAATTGCAGTCATCTTAACCATAAACCAGTGCAGGCAAAGAGCCTTACTGAAAGCCTACAGGGGTTGAAGCCATCG
Organism: Rhabdophis nuchalis; assembly: GCA_039707465.1. Taxonomy (NCBI): domain Eukaryota; kingdom Metazoa; phylum Chordata; class Lepidosauria; order Squamata; family Natricidae; genus Rhabdophis; species Rhabdophis nuchalis. The sequence goes on from CM077645.1 coordinate 76,825,868, forward strand.
AAAGTTCAGGGGGGGCGCTCTTCTGAAGGCCAAGCACAACAGAAAAGACACATTATCCACAGAAAATTAGAAACATGCTTCCTAGGGGCAATGCGTAAACTATTTTTCTTTACAGCGAATTGATAGTGGTAGTTCTCTATTGGCAAGATGTAAGATTGACAAAGAGAATTGTGATACAAAATAATCAGTTTGTCCTCTTCTGTGAGTGTATACATAGTTCCATGGAACCTACTTTTTCTCCCCCACCCCTTACCCTCCTTCCTTTATTTCTGTTTTTGTCGGCCTATACTAATATTAAGCTGCTCTGGCGTAAACTAAGCCAATGATCTGACAGAAGACTTTTTGTACTAAGCCACAACTGTATCTTATCAGGCAATTGTGAGTGAATGCCAAAAGATTATCCTTGCTGAGTTTTAGCATAGCATCCATGTAATGAATAAAGTCCATAGAATAGACTTGTACTCTTTTTTTTTTCTTTACAAGGAAGATGCCCAAGTCCGAAGTAATATTTACAGATTTTTAAACTGCAGTACAAAGCTACTTGAATGTAGTGCATATAGCACCAGGCTAAAAACTGGGAGACCTTGCTTTCTAGTCCTGCTTTAGGCACAAAACCAGTTGGGTGACCTTGGGCCCATCATTCTCTCTTAGTCCTAGGAAGCAAGCAATGGCAAACCACTTCTGAAAATCCTGCCAAGAAAACTGCAAGAACAAGTCCAGGCAATCTCCAGGAATCAACACTGATTCAAAGACACACACACATCCACTACAAATGGCATCTCTTCTGATATCGCTCACTGTTCAACTAAAAAGAAAGCACTAGATAAATGATCCCATATGACCACTGTGAGAGATATTAGTTTGTAACATCCCAGTTTACTAAGATAAATTGGGAATGATTGAGTTTGACACAGGCATGGGTGTTCTACCTATCTTTAGAAAGGATGCGGGCAGTGACCAATAGTGGCAACACCTATTCACAACATCTGAACTTGAAGAGCTTGATCAAGATAAAATCCCATTTATCCAGCGGTGACAATTTATGATTTTCAAACTGGAGACAATAAAAGTCCCCAGAAGTAAAGAGACAGACAAATAAAGTATATTTAATGCTTTTGCAAAGGCTGATTTACAGAACGTAATACAATTCTTACACGGCCATTGTGAAACTTCATTTTTTTTCCGTAGTAGAAAAGCCCAGAGAAGGAGAGAGAAACATTGACTAAAGGAAAGAAGTGCAACTTAAGATTCCTCAAGGGAGCATTACATGCCAACGAGTTATATGGGCTTATATGAGTTTTTATTTGGGTAATCAATAACAAAACTAGTCATTACCATGGCAACTATCACATCACATAGTCCTTAAACCTGAATGTAGTGAACAGATTTTAAAGGCATATCCGGGGCATTAATGCACATGGAACAGTCCCCACCCATTAAAATCAATGGGAATGTGAATTGTGCTCACTTAATCACATTTTCAGCTGGAAGTGTGATGGGTTCAGAGACTTTTATTTATCTAAATACCCCAGTACTGGTCATACAGATCCATCTGCCGTGATATATTAAAAGGAAATGACATTTTTGACTAATATGTGGTATTTGTACAAAAGCACGGCTCACCGAGTTTTCCTCCCAAAGTCATCCATCATTCATATTGTAAAAAGAGCCATGCATTTTTCACTCACCATACACATCTTTCTCTACCGGCGTCTCCTTCAGCTAAAGTGCCACAATCCTTTATGATATTTAATTTATGCATAAGAGGCATGTGGGTTCAGCTTCCCCATCATGACAAGGAGAATAAGAGTACAGGGGACTTCCAGTTGTGTTCTACTATGTCAAGGTTCTCTAGAGTAGTCAGTATTGAACCCTCCAATGGATAAAATCATTTACTGTTGCTCTTGTTTGTAATACTATTCCCTTAAAGCAGGGGTCTCCAACCTTTGCAACTTTAAGTCTGAAGGACTTCAGCTCCCAGAGTTCTCCAGCCAGCTTTGCTGGCTGGAGAATTCTGGGAGCTGAAGTCCTTCAGACTTAAAGTTGCAAAGGTTGGAGACCCCTGCCTTAAAGTTCTGTAGTATTTGTCAAATTACTTTCAATGAAATATGAGTGAAAACATGGACTAAAAACCCATCTGTAGAGGCACTGATTTCAACATACAAGCATTTGTGTGCTAGTAGATGTCCTAAATGAAAAAAAAAGTGAACTTTATTTTGCATAGAGGGGGTGTATTTGACTTTGAGTAGCATGTAAAGATGCAAACTCCAAAAAGTGGGCAAGGCCAGAAAAAAATAGAATTGATTTTTTAAAACATTGAAATGAAGTTTCAAAATAATTTAGTATTGCTGGTCCTTAATTTCAGTATTCATTTTTATGTTCTGCTGTACTGAACACTATTATCAGTGGCCACTTTTAAGAGATTCCTGGGACTGCATTTAATTTTGTGAAATCACATATGAATGAGAAGGAGTTATCCATTCTCACTGAACGGGGTTGCAAAATGATGCCACTAAGAAGGCCCTTTCTCAAATAGTGGAAAGACTCTTCAGATATGAAGTGCCATGGGACTGAGCCATTTTCAGTCTCTTTTCAGCAAGATCTCTATGTTTATACACTTAAATTTCCATGTACATAAGCATAATTTATCATATTACCATGCCTCTCATGCAATGACTCTCCACATAGAACAGGGATGTCCAAACTTGGGAACTTTAAGACTTGTGGACTTCAACTCCCAGAATTCCCCAGCCAGCTATGCTAGCTGGCTGGGTGGCCAGCATAGCTGGCTGGGGAATTCTGGGAGTTGAAGTCCACAAGTCTTAAAGTTCCCAAGTTTGGACATCCCTGACATAGAACCAGCCCTGCCTTAGTTACAACTTGTGGCTCAACATGTAAAGATCATTGCTTGATGATTGGCAACAGTGCACATGGAAATGTTAGGATACAGTGACAGCTTCGGACCTCATCTGGTGTCTTTTTTGTGGTTTTTACATACTTTGGGGAACCTAAATAGGAGCTTCCTATTAAAAAGATCTCCAATTCAGGACATACAGTATGTGGAAGGTAGTTGTTCAGGTAAATTGGTTTTAAGAGATGATAGCTCACAATTAACATTGTGAATTCTGCCCAGAAATGGGCTGGCAGCCAACATTACTTGTAATCTAAGAATCACGGGCTTTTGAGATTGGCAGTTTACAAAAACCTGAATGTAGCATTCTGAGCCAGCTAAAACAATTTTCAAAGGCAGGTCACATTAGTGAAAGAAATATTATTTTTTTAACAATTCTTCCTAATGCTGCAGTCTTGTACCCTGTTACAAAAGTCCCACAAACCCTCTAGGCAGTTTTTAAGAGAGAATAAAAAACTACAAAAGAATGGAAGCCATCCCATTGGTGCAGCAAGTGCTTTACTGCAGCAATTTCTTAAAAATAAAAGCAAGCAGTTAGAAGATTTACATACTTCTAAGGTTGGCATGAATGAAAGAGCTCTTCTACATCAGATATTCTGTTTTGCTAGTCTCCTGCTTTGCTAAATCATTAGCTTCGTGTTTGTTAGAGTATAAAATCAACACCTTTTTTCCAATTGTTTGCAGATAGGGGTCATTATCCAGGCTGTTTTTATAGTCATCTAAGCTTACTTGTCATAATTAGAACTTTAGACATGCTGCCATTTGTTTTATTATTATTTGTTTCTTAGGTTGCATAGAATACCACAGCCTTACCACTCTTGGTGATTTATAAAAATAAAATGCCCATACTGCAATCATATGTTAAAAGTGTAATGATAAAATAGCATAGTGACAATTTAGAATTGAAACAGTATAACAGGAACAATTTAACAATTCATAATTGTTAAATAAGCCGTCAGAAAAGTTCCATTTTAACCAGCTTCAGGAAAGTTGATTCAATTAGAGCAGGGTTGTCAGACTCAAGGCACGTCAGCCAGATGTGTCATGCGCTGCCCACACCCGGTTTAGTGAAGGGGGGGGAAAGTCGAGATACATCACGTGATGATACGAGTTTTACACCCATGAATTAGAGCAAGCTGAATTTTCCATGGAAGCTTGTTCCAAAACAGAAATATTTGTCCTAACCCAATACCAGCTTCCTCATTAATGCCAATATTCACAATTAGTATTTTGCTTCTCCTTGTCACTTTAGCAACTTCAGTGACCAAAACTGAATGCAGTATTCCAAGTGTGGCCTTACCAAGGCATTATAAAGTGGTATTAACACTTCACGTGATCTTGATTCTATCCCTCTGTTTATGCATTTCTTGACAATACCCTCTTGCTGCTCTCCGTGGTCCTATTTATACCTAGAGAAAAGGCTTCCAGTCTTTCAAAATGGTAAAAGGATACCATTCCAAGACTAAAAGTTCTCACCAGACGTTATTATTGCTGTCATACTCAACACGGCAAACAAAGTCACCATCCTCAAGGTTCAAAGCCTTAAATCAGGTTGATTGGAACAACTTGTAAGCCCAGTAAGTAAATGTTCTTAGCTTATCACCCTGGTGACTTCACTTATTTTTTGGATCTGCTATGGTAGTCTTAGGGATGGAAGAAATTTGGCAAGAAGTAGGACATGTGAGGGTGGTTACTATGAAGCAATTCTGTAAGTTTAGAAGATTTTTTTTAAAAAAGGCACTGTACTGGTATAGAACCCATAGAGGTGAATTCACAGATGGCCATGCAAAGAACTGCAATTCATGATAAATGAAAATTTCTTTTTAAAACAGAGGAAATAATAGTTTCCCTTTACTCTGCATTAGTCAGAGTATTCTGAGACATTGTGGGAAAGTTAAGAACAACTCAGATAAAATAGAACCATTCAGAGAATAGGCAGTAAGGGTGATCCAAAGGCTAGAAACTATCTTCAGTCTTTAGAAAATGAAGGAACTGAAAATACTTAGGGTTAAGGAAATAATTTTTTTAATTTTAGTCTTCAAACACTTTAAAGTTTGCCATTCAGAGGAAGGTCAGGACCTCTCACATATCACTTCACAGCATGACTGGCAAGATAATCAAAGTGTGGTATAATACAGGGGTGTCAAACTCACAGCCCATGGGCTGGATAGGTCACACACTGCCCCCCCCACCCCCATTTTAGCCAAGGGGGGAAAGTCACAATATGTCATATGATGATAATGTGACACCGCGAGTTTGACAGCCCTGGTATAATAGTTAAGATATTCAACTGCCCATGTTTTAGTGCACTGTAAGTTGGGGAAGCTCACTGGAGGTGAGGTGTAAATCTAATAACACACAAGTGGAGATTGAAGGGAGTCAAATTCCAAGTATGTTAGAAGATATTTCTAAATAGTAGGAATAGTTGGATGGCAAAATGAGTTACAAGAGAGGATCTTCCTCTTTAGAGAAAACATCCAGGTAGCCATTTGTCAGGGATTTGATTTAGATTTCTGCCCTGAGAGGGGATTCAATTTGATAGGGTCTAAGTGGTTCCTCCAACTCTGTGATTCTCTTCTATTATGATGTGATTCTATTCTATTATTCTTTTATGTCTCCCTAGTTTCCTCGGGTAGGGAGAGTTGTATAAAAAGAATAATAACTACTGTTACTCCTTGAAGCATGTGTCTGCTGCTGGAGTTTTATATTTTCAATCATAATAGTCATTTCTTTAGACATCACATTTTTCATAAATAAATTATGCTCAAGCAGTTTACCCAGTAGACTGTTTAAATATAATGCATGTCATCAATATACAGTTCAAGTAACAACTCCAATAGCAGGATTATAATCAGAAAGTGGGTTCTTTAATTGTTAGAGATTAATAAGGCAGGTTTCAGGCACTGCAGTAAGACATAATATGGTTGGTTGGTTGGTTGGTTGGTTGTCTATTAACACCATATATAAACCCAGCTTTTTGGTTAATGACATTGTATTATATGAAAATGGATCATTGTGACTTGTTCAGCTATGAATCCAGCCAATGATTTCTTGCCTCATCAAAACCATAAGAGGCAGAAAGATTATAAACACCAGACTCTTCATGTAATACAGGGCTGACAAACTTGCGGCCCGCGGACCAGATGTGTCATGCGCTGGCCACACCCATGTCCGGTTTAGCGAAGGAGATAGGTGCTGTGACAATGCGAGTTTGGCAGCCCTAATGTGATAGAAGGCAATTAGCTTCTTTACCAACATCTTAAGTTTAGATACCAAAACCAGGAAAGATACAATAGGAAAGTCTTTTTGTAGTCCCAAAGATGAGGAAAGAAAGGCAGAAATAGTGAAGTCCTCTGGCAACTATTGGTGTGTTTACACCACACTTAACTAGGTATGGATAAGGTTAGTATGTTATTGAACACTGAAACCCAATCATGCCCAGATAGCCATATCATCCAAGCACACAAAAGTAAGTGACTTGCTTGCCTTATTCAAACATCCAAGAAAAGGGTTGGGGCATAGAATGGCTGAAAATGCAAGCCTCTGTATTATAGAATAAACTGTCAAAGGCCTTTTGCCTCTAAATATCTGACAACCTCTAAAAAAGTGCACCCATGTGCTTCATTTAACAGTGGTAAATTCACTGGCAACTTTCAGGCTTAATTTGTACAATGGACTCTCCATAGGCTTTCTTTACTGTCACTTGAAATGTTAATGGTGTCTAGGCTGGAATCCAGAGTATCTAATATCTAATTTCCTAACAATAAGAGCAATCAACCAATAGAACAGCTTGTTTTCAGACGTTTTGGGTGCTCCATCACTGGAGGCTTTGAAAAAGAGACTGGACAATCATTTATCTGAAATGGTATAGAACAGGGGTGTCAAACTCAAGGCCGAGGGGCCGGATCCAGCCCATGGGATGCTTAGATCTGGCCTGTGGGGCCATCCTGGAAACAGCAAAGGATTGGCCCACAGTGCCTCTGCCAGTGAAAATGGAGCATGGCACAGCTGCACGCGGCCGTCCTGAGCTCCAATTTCATGCGTAGAGGGTTGCAGGAGGCCATTGGAGCTGAAAACAGAGCTTGGAAGCCTGTTTTCTCTGGCACAGCACTTGGACCACCATAGGTGCCTCTGACACAAGTGATGTCAAGTTGGCCACACCCATCCTGGCCACGCCTACTCTGGGCCCCTTAGTTCAAACATAACTCTTATGCGGCTCTCAATGAAATCGAGTTTGACATTCCTGATATAGAGTCATCTGCTCAAGCAAGGAGTTGGACTAGAAGACCTCCAAGATCCCTTCCAACTCTATTTTTCTTTGTTTTATGTAGTAGAGCCTGAAGGATGCCAATTTTAAAACCTCTATATTTGTTTCTGGGTATAACACCAAGTATTACTTATTTTCCTTAAAGCCCGAAATGATGTGTGCCTGCAACATCTGATATTTTTTAAAATTTTGCCAAAAGGATAATTTAATTTGTTTAAGTTTAATATATGGTCATTTTATATAAATAAATAACATATGCCAAGAAGCTGCTTGAAAATCTGAATTCTGCGCTGGGGAATGCAGGTACAGCAATGAATTATTTTTCCTGAGGCCTGCGAATAATAGTTTGGTAATGCCTTTCCAAGGGCATCCTCTACATGTGAAGTTTGATCAGCTCTGCCCCTGCATAAATCTACAAATAAGATTATTTATTTCCATTTTAGCTGTGGATTAAAAGGAAAGACAGGAAATCTATGTTTCCATTCAGATTACTGGGACTCTATGGAGCTCAAGGAATGTCATTTTCTTACTTTCGGAACTCCTGGCTCATTCTTTAAGATGCTAAGCAATTTCAGCTTCATACTATAATGTCGCTACTATTTAATTATATCAAATCAAGGAATGGCACTTGTTGATATAATAGTTTGGCAGCTTTGCACTAACACTGATTATGAATGTTCATGGAAGAGGACATGGATTGTTGGTAGCAACTTGGTTGATTTCTTGAGGATGGATTGATATGGATAATGGTGGATTAGTTTGAAAAGGTTTCTGAGGATGAAAATTAAAATAGTAACAATGTGGAAGAAACTTCAGAGTATGGAGAAAGAAGGACAGAGAGATGCATTTTTCTATAACCATTTTTATGTCTCTTAATAAATTGGAATTTTGAGGAAAGCTCTGCCTTAGATTCTGATTCAATTTTGGATTATGTTTGGAACGCTGACAAAAGGGTCAGTAAGATGAGAGACTAAGTCCATATTGCCAAGTTGGGTCCTATGGTCAGTAATTTATTGCTGTATGAATCTAATAAAGATTTAAGCAATTTCATTCCAGTCTTTCGATTACACTGAACTGAATATTAATAATGGTACAAAAAAGATTGCCTTTTTGTTGACCCAAAATATTTAACTTTGCATTACATATTCCATAATTTAAAAAAAACCAGTAATAGGTCTATTATCCAACCAGTTTTTGAGGGACCTTCAAAAACTCAGGAGTGATGAAACCAGCCTCACTTCAGGAGGGAAGATATTCCATAATGTGAATACCAATATGCTTGCTAAGCTGCAAATTTCCATTAAACATACAAAAAATTTAATCAATGTGATTCACATAAAGCAATAACATGATAACCCTTCTCCAGATTGCACACAGATTGGTGGTAAACAGAGCTTATTATTCATTTCAAGATATAAATTTAATATCTCTCATATATAAAAAACATAATCATATTACCTAATTCCTCTCTAATTTAGTGCAAAGCATCTATGTTGGCACCACTGTATGCATATTTCTACAATAGGAGGACAACAAATGAAATATTTACATGCAATAAAATGATTGCATAGTGTGGGAGTTAAACTGAGAATAAGAGATTCTCAGGATAGGTTATGTCAACTACTAACAGTAACGCAACTTAAGGGCCAAGATATACAGGGCAAAAGTAGCAGCTTCCTAATATGTATTAAAGCTGCAATGTTTTGTACCTCAAAAAGTCTCAACTGAATTAGAACCTAGAATAGTCATATGTGGAAAAATTCTCAATAAGTCCTATTAGGGAATTTTGACCTGTTTATAGCAAGGTCCACTTTTGGATATGTTCACGGTTCAATTGTGCAATGGATGAGGAAGTGTGTTTTAGTAATGCTGATGATTGTTACTTTGCCGTTTTCTCCATTGTTTTTGAAATGTACACATTGTTGAAGCAGGATTATTTCTCTAAACAAGACATCTGGGCAGATTGGGAATAGAGATTATCTAACAAAGGAACTAAAAGCATTATCCATTATGTGTTTTAAACATAAGCAACCCATTTTTTCAACAAAGAGGGAGGAGACTTTTATATATTGTCTTTTTATAATGTATTCCATGTATCAACAATAATAAACACCACCTTGTATTGAGAAACAGACCTTATTTTACTTTTTTTTTCATTTTCTTACACACTGATTAAAACCTGAAAGGCAGCGGAATACTTAAAACATCCCCAAATGCATTTCCTTTAGCAAAAGGCTTATATTTGACAATATGAACAAAAAACAGTAATGATAATATTCTTTATTTTTGTGTCCCTATGCTGAGCCTTTCTATTTTTCACCATTTTATTTTAGGTTGGTATTGTACTGCATTATTCTACACTTTCTACAATGCTTTGGATTGGAGTGACAGCAAGAAATATTTATAAGCAAGTTACAAAAAAGCCTCAAACAGCCCAAAACAGTGATCAGCCTTCTTATCCCAAGCAGCCATTGCTCAGGTATGGATGATTATGGGCATGTTTCCTTTCAAATTTGCTTTATATATGTATCGCCATCGCTACCTCTACCACTTGGGTTTAATAGTTGGCAAAAAACAGTGCTAAGGATGTCTTTAGAGTCATATTGCAGCCAAAGTGAGAAATGAAATTATAGTTTGAAATTGGCTTAAGGTTGACTTCTGACAATGGTAATCATAATTAACTATGATAAATTTGAAGACTCGTGATTATTTGCGTCTCATTGAGGAACAAATGAGGGAAGGAGAAGCACATAAATTTGCAAATACAGGTTATATACATCTTGCTTTAAAGACATTTCTCGGGAACAGGTCCAATTATATAATTATTTGACAGTTCCTTATTTCTAGTGCTTTTACACCAACAAAAATAGTAAACAGTGTTCAGGAATCAAAACAGAGAATAAGGAGCATAAGCCATTAATTAATCATTAATTAATTGATCCTAAACATTCTAGTATGAGTTCAAACTAGTATGCCCAATTCTGCAGAATAATTTTATTGTTTTAATTGTATTGTTTACATTGGCTGTGCTGGCATCGCTCTTTGTATACCCTTAGCATCCTTGGAGACTAAAGTGAGCTTCAGAATTTCCTATGAATAGTAATGTTGCCAAATAATTTGAGGAAAGTAAAATCTGTTTTGTAGTCATTTGTTCAAACTGTGAAGTAAAAATTGCTGCAGTTCTCAATACAGATTGTGACACCATAATCTATAGTCATTAATTTCTGCTCTTTAAAATATTTAGTGGACGTTTACTTTAAAATCTGTCCTGTGGTTCATTTAATAGAGATTTTTTGAATTATGTTATATTCTGATAGTGTTTTTCTGTGAATCGGTGTTACGTCATGTAAAAATCGTTGTAATGGTTCATTCTTAGGAATGTAGTAGTTGAATAATTGTGGCATCCTTAGTACTTTCTGAGGTTGGTTCCTTGCAGACATTTCATTACCAATGCAAGTAACATTATTAGTGTTAGAAGGGAAAGGGGTTGAGCTTGGTTTTCTTGCAGATCTTTCATTATCAAACTAGATAACATTATCAGTGATAGAAGAGTGTAGGTTTTCCAAACCCCATTCCCTTCTAGCACTGATGATTTGATAATGAAATGTCAGGTAATGAAATGTCTTCAAGAAAACCACCAACCTCAGAGAGCAAGCATCCCATAGTTCAACTCTGAACCACAAATATTCTCTTCTATTAGCTGAATAATTGCTGACTTAAATACAATCAAGATGAATATTATTTTAGATTGAAAAAGCAGGGCATACTGTGTGTTTATTAAACAGAAGTCACTTTATACACTACTATTGCTGAAGGGATATAGGAATATTTATTAAAGTTCTGAGAAATGAATAATTTTGGAGTTAATGAGTAGGCTTTCTCAAGGTCTGTTATAATTTACTTTTTATTTTTTTTGAAGGAACATCTTCCTTAGTACAAGTAGAAATATAGGAAAGGACAGGTGAATGTATTATTTGTAATATGTCTAACATTAAAGCTATTCTATATTTTCCAATTACCAGTAACAGTAGCATAGTGGCTCATGTGTTAGGACACTGGATTGACTAGCAGCAAGCCTGCATTTGAGACCCAAATGCTGCCATGAGGCAGGAGAAGCTCTAGTCATTCGCTCCAGCTCCTGCCAACCTAGCAATTTGAAAGCATGAATTCACAAGTAGATACATAGGTACCACTTTGGTGGGCACATTAAGCAGGACATGAAAAGAGCCCCCAGCTGGGCGTCCCCCAGGTAACAATGATATCACCAGCTAATCTTTTCAACCTGGAAGTGCCTTGGCATTTCTGGCACAAATGCAATGCGAATTATCAGCATAGTCTCAGATTTCACACAGATATTTTTTTTTTGATAGTTTGCAATAGTGTTAATAAAAAAGCTTCTTCATGAAGTGATTTTTGAAAAGTATTATCTGGCAGTTCATGAAAAATAACTTTTATTTTCATCCGCCTGCTGATGAAATGAGCCAGCAGTTGTTTGAAAAGACTATCACAATTCTGTTTCCTCATACATTACATAAGATGTCAGAAGGACTATTTTCCAAGTAATTATTTGGATTCATTTTCTACCAGCTAAAAGGAACTGCTTAAAAAGAGTCTTTAGCCTCAGCCTAAGAATTGCAGCTGATTGGTTGATAATGAAAGGCAATAAACCCTAAGCACTTATTGTTAATTCCTTTTTAATATGGTTGAGAATAATCAAAAGTATTTTTGCAAGGAGATGGCAATCAGTCCAACATGTGGCCAAAATATCATGGGTCAAAAACTTCCTGGGTTATGAAATATGTGGTTGAATAGAATATATTTCAAAATACTGAGAATTGTCCAGAATGTTAGAATTTTGTTCGCATTCAACACACACACACATACCATGGACTTCTTTGATCAATCCGAGGAGATGATTCTTCGCAAATGGGAACAGCTCTCTTTCTCCCAGCTTTTTTCTATATTTTGAGACACGCTAGCTAAATAAAACTTGTATAATTCTGTCAATAGACTGGCTTTATTAGACTGGATGTGTGTTTCTGTTTAATATGCTATTAAATGATTAAGTGGTTGTTTAGGTAAAACGTATAGGTCAGATATTTGATCTGATAGTTGATGTGATTGGGAAGAGTTGGCAATTTCTGTGTATTCTGTACGTATTATTGCTATATATTACCTAACTCTATATTTTGATGAAAATTTAGTTATTAAGAACAGCCAAAGCACTGATGCAGGGCAGCAGAGAATATTGCCCCATGACATTAAAAAAAGTCTTAAATATTAATACTGTTATTTTCTGTGGCATATTATCCTTTGCCTCTGACACCCAATACCTTGAGCTGTCCCTTTCTCCCCACTTGGATGAATAGAGATGATTGGGTAATTAGTAGTGATATTAAGTTTATGCATAGTGTAACTATGCTGCAATATCAGTACAAAAGCAAAACAGGAAATCTGACCCGGTCCCTCGTTCCATTACTTCCCATTTGAGCCAAAGGACACTTTAATAAACTTTTTTACACAAATAATTCCAATATGTATTTTTAGATCAAGTAGAATTGTGTTGTAATTAGCTTAATTCATTAATGAGCAATGGGCATTTTTAGCAATTCTTACACATTTGGCGACTTGCATGATATTTGAGTAGTAGAAGTTGCTATAAGGATCCCAGCATACAATAGCTATTATATTACCAAACATTCTCTATTTTTTTTTCTAAAAGCCTTATACTACTTTTACTGAATTTAAAATATTTAAAAATGATTTTGCTGTTGCACTTGGAAGAAGAATTTGCAATTATAATTTATAATACTTTACAAGCCAGAATAATGCCACGGTCTGTATTCCTTGAAACATAAATTTCAATCCTATCACAAAATACATAAAAAATAATTATAGAAAATGTGGGTTTCAAAAATATGTTTGTGGTTTTTTGATGTGTTTTTACAATACTTTGCCTTATCTTTTATCTTTCATGACTGACAATATTTGCAAATTCAAAGTCTTGTTACAAGAATATGAAGATAACAGACATGCAAAGCCCAAAGAACATACTTCAAAGTAAATTAGTTTACCTCACCTATACCTTACTATAGTAATTGATCTGGGTTAATCCATCCTGAATCAAATGACAATCAGGGGAACCCCTGTATTGTCTATTCCCTTGATGGCGAACCTACGGCATGAGTGCCACGCGGAACGATTTCTTAGGACATGCGAGGTGTTGCCCTATCAGCTCCAGCGCGCATGTGTGCGTTGGCCAGCTGATTTAGGCCTTCTTTTGAGGCTGTTTTTTGCCCTCTGGAGGCTTCAGAGGTGGGTGGGGGGTTGTTTTCACCCTCTCCAGGCTCCTAGAAAGCCTCTGGAGCCTGGGGAGGGTGAAAAAAGTGCACCAAAAGCAGGGGTGTGTGCACATAGCATTATGATGTGGCATGCCCATGCACAACCCCACTGTGCTCCCCCCGCTTTTGGCACGTGAGCCAAAAAAGGTTAGCCATCACTGGTCTATTCGGTCAATAATTGTAACAATAGGAAGACGACTACATCTTATACAATGGTGCATGCATGTTTAATTTTAAAGTAAAGAGATTTCCACCATTCCAAATACCAGATGGCATTTGATCCCCAGCTCATCTCTATTTATTCTACTTTGCTCCACTGCCTTAATGTACAGGGAAAAGTTAAAAATCTAGTAAGTATTTGCCATAATGCTAAAAATTACAGAGAAGCCCATCTTGGCATATAATAAATCTGTTTACACTCTGTCAAAGCCAACAGAGCAGTCATTCTGAGAAATGGATTGAAACGCCTGTTGGAAAATCTAACCATTTCTTCACTCCAGGCCTCTGGTAACCTGTGTCCCCAAATCGGTTGTATTTTAGGCTTATCTGGATTGAATTTCAATTTCATTCAATCCAGTACTCTAGGAAAGGAAACATCAAGGCATGGAAGGAATGCAGGAGTGGTTTTAAAAATAAAATATATTCAGGTACGTGCTACTGCCATTGGCAATCATAGGAGCACTTCAAATCTTACTCATTCTAGCCTTAGGCCTGAAAAATATAGTGAATAGAGTAAAGCAACAGCATTGTCTGCTTTTCCAGAAGTTGCTTTTGGGTTGAACTTTTAGGATAAGCTAAGGGTTTACCTGTTACCCAAAGGAACAGAGATTTAAGAAATTCTGTAGTGGTTTATTGATGTCTTCCTTTGAGACTGCCATGGAAACTTTGACATGCTGCATTTCAATCAGCCATTTTCAGCAATACAGGTAGTCATCCACTTTAGTGACTGTTTGTAGTTATGATCGGGCTCAGTGGTGAAATTCTTTTTTTTTTTTTACTACCGGTTCTGTGGGCGTGGCTTGGTGGGCATGGCAGGAGAAGGATACTGCAAAATCCCCGTTCCCTCCTCGCTCCTGGGGGGAAGGATATTGCAAAATCCCCATTCCTGGGGCCAGCCAGAGGTGGTACTACTCAAACTTTCCGCTACCGGTTCTCCAGAACCTGTCAGAACCTTCTGAATTTCACCCCTGATCAGCCTCTCCAAGGGCTACTTACAACCCCCCCCCCTCTCTGCAGTAATGTCATTGCATTTTGGACTCACAGCAACAAGCCTGCATTTATGGCCATTTGTAGATTTATGACCTTTTTTTTGCTGGAAACTGGCATTTACTTCCAGTTTCTAATAACAAAGAGCTATTGCAGACAGTGGATTCACTTAATGACTGCTGCATCTGCTTAACAACCACAGTGATTCATTTAACAACCCCTACAAAAAATGTTGCAAAATCAGGGGTTATCACATGGTGACAAATGACTGGCATGATTTACCACCACATTGACTTTTTCCCATTGACTTTGTCAGAAGGTGGCAAGAGGTGGCAAGACTTGATCCCATGACCCAGGGACACTGCAGTCATCATAAATATGAAAGAGTTGCAAAGTATCTGAATTTTGTTCACATGACCAAGGGGATGCTGCAACGGTCATAAGTGTGAAAAATGGTCATAAATCGCTTTTTTCAGTGCTATTGTAATTTTGAATGGTCACTAAATGAGCTATTGTAAGTGAAGGACTACCTGTATTCCCTTTCTTATTGCTAAACTCTGCCCATGACAAACATGTATTTCCTCTGCTTATTATATTGCTGTGTTTTATAGAAGAGATTAATCTGGCAACACCAATTAACTGTTCTTGGAGACTGAACATTTAAGAAACATTATTGAACTAATTTAAAGCACTGCTATTGCTGCTGTTCAATGAGAGCAGCTTCTAAGCAGCTAAAAGAATCATAAAATTAGCAACAAAAATGGATGAGTGAGACGGCAATCTGGCTGTAGAAACATCTGATATATTCTTCAGTGAAAAGCTTGCAGTTTAATTGTGTTTTAAAAATCTGTCTATAGGAAGTTGTTTTAAGTTACTTGCTGGATATTTCCTGTTGTTATTACCTATTTCTATTACAACATAGCAAGATTTTGAGAAACATCAACTCCCTGAAGATTTCTAAGTCAATCTTCCTGCCAGGTTAACTGTTATACTAAATTTAATTAAATTATATCACCCATCATCACAGATGTACAAATTGCCACAAAATATTTTTCTCACACCCTTCAGAAGTGTGATATCCCAGGAAAAGCTAATTATTTTATAGTCCTATGGATTGTGACTCTTTCTATCAAAACCTTTTTCTCCAAATTAGGGTTCAGCTCTTCGACATTCCAGGACTAGCTGTTATTTGCAAATAAATAAATAATCAGAGCACAATAAAATATACTTTTCTGTTGTACTGAGTATTTGCATGAGTTATCAAGCTTAAGGTGGTTTTCCGAACAACCTCCACGTTATTTCTATGTCAACAAAGATCGTGGGCATTGAAGGCACATGAAATACATTAGAAAAAACATATTTATTCATTATAAATATTATCCTTCCATGATACCTTCACACTGTTATGCTGGATTTACTGTAGCTTTCCTATTGTTCTTTGATGACTTTTATTATGCAACAACCTTCTGACAAACTGAATGTGTGCCGAATATGCCTGCAGTGTTTTGAAGGAGCTGTGAGCCTAGTGCAAACTGGCAGCCAGTCTTCCAGGTATCTTACTGGAAAGAATTAGAAAAATAGAGGCACATGTACCATTTGTTCTCTTGGAACATTTTAAATCAAGAGTTCTTTATAAAGAAAGAATACATCATCAACAGCAGCATTTCCATAGCTGGGTTTTCACTGTTTCTTTTTTGTTTTACGTACATTAAAATACTTTCGCAATTCCATTTTAGCTACTTGATATATTAATAATCCTAAAAACCATATTATGCCTCACAATATGTAGAACAGTATTTGGCAACGTTAGCAACTTTAAGATGTGTTGATATTACTGCCTGAGGAATTCTGTGGGTTGAAGTCTACAATTTTAAGTTTGCCAAGGCTGAGAAACACTAGAGCGCAGTCTAATGTGTGTTTGTTTTCGTTTCTTGCCTGACATCACTATAAGTGAGTATGTTGCAACAAATCCCATTTATTCCATAAAAACTGGCATGCTGCAGACTATTGATTAACCATTTATTATTTATTGATTCTAGAAATTAGGTCCTTTTATTTCAAAATCTAGGTCTCTGTTGAAAACTGCTGGGAATTATCATTTGTATGCTACAGGAAAGTATGAGTACAGCTTTCAATGAATGTGAAATCTGTACATACCTCTGACCCAAAGCTGGAAAGAAAATGTAAAGTGAGTCATAGCTACTGGAGCAATCTTCTTGTTTTTATATATTTTCAGAATAATAGCTTTGTTGGCAGGAGAGCAGAGGTCGACCTCGAGACCCCTCACTTGTGGGGTGCCTCAGGGGTCGGTCCTCTCGCCTATCCTGTTCAACACATATATGAAGCCGCTGGGCGAGATCATCCGTGGTTTTGGGGTAGAGTACCACCTCTACGCTGACGACACGCAGTTGTATATATCTACCCCAAACCACCCCAACGATGCCGTAGAGGTGATGTGCCAGTGCCTGGAAGCCGTGCGGGCCTGGATGGGAAGGAACAGACTCAGACTCAACCCGTCCAAGACCGAGTGGCTGTGGTTCCCGGCATCCCAGTACAGCCAGTTGACTCCATCACTGGCCATAGGGGGCGAACATCTAGCCCCCGTGGATGGGGCACGCAACTTTGGCGTCCTCCTTGATGCACGGCTGTCCATGGAAGATCAAGTGACGGCCGTAGCCGGGAGGGCGTTTTACCAGGTCCGCCTACTGGACCGGGGTGCCCTTTGCACAGTCACTCATGCTCTCGTGACATCCCGACTGGACTACTGCAATGCTCTCTACATGGGGCTCCCATTGAGGTGCACCCGAAGACTTCAGCTTGTCCAGAATGCAGCCGCACGGGCAATTACGGGAACTTCTAGGTTTTCCCATGTAACACCGCTCCTGCGCGAGCTGCATTGGCTGCCAGTCGTCTTTCGGGTGCGCTTCAAGGTGTTGGTTATCATCTTTAAAGCGCTCCATGGCACGGGACCTAGTTATCTGCGGGATCGCATCCTGCCCCATACATCCCTGCGGCCGATTCGCTCCCACAGAGAGGGACTTCTCCGGGTGCCGTCCACTAGGTTGTGCCAGCGGGCAACGCCGAGGGGAAGGGCCTTCTCTGTGGTGGGCCCGACCCTCTGGAACGACCTTCCCCCCGATATTAGAACAACTATGGACCTCCGCTCCTTCCGTCAAAAATTAAAAACATTAAATTAAATTAAATTAAATTAAATACATTTCTTTTGCTTGGCCGGCCTGGGATAACTTAACTGTTTTTAGGGGTTTTTAGGGGTTTGTTTTAGTTTTAACATGGGATTTTAGCGCAGGGTTTAGTTTAATTCTTTTTTAATACTGTATTGTTTGTGGTTTTATATGCATTTTTAATTTCCCTGTGCCCCGCCTCGAGTCCCTTCGGGAAGAGAGAGCGGGTTATAAATTAAATTAATAAAATAAATTAAATTAATAAATTAATAAATAATAATACAGTTGATCAGAGGATAAAAATGAAATCATATTATATGACTTTGGGATACACGGTTAAAAAAGGAAATGTGTACTTCTTATCTCCTCTGTAACTTGGCTTTTTGTAAAGTGCTAAGCTCACATAAGCAATGAATTAAGCAGACATAATTTCTTGTTACATCTTCATTTTATTATTATTAGAATTGGGAGTGAAAATCCTTATTTTTCCAAAAAAAACAACCCCCACAAAATAAAAACAGTGCATGTAATGGGAATATAATGGCTGAACAAGCACCAAAACAAAAGAACTAGAAATTCAGGCACTACAGATAATAAACAGTCTGCTCTTTCTGTCACCTCTTTCCTTCAGTCTAAGAAAGGGCTGCCAACACAGGGGCAGCTTCTTAATAAACTTCCTCTAGATCTCTTCCTCCTCTGATTTTCAAATATACTAAAAACAATAATTTTGAAGTCTGCTGTATAATATCCTAGGACCATGATGGCGAACCTGTGGCACGGGTGCCACAGGTGGCACATGGAACCATTTCTTAGGGCAGACGAGGTGTTGCCCTGTCAGCTCCAGCGTGCATGTGTGTGCTGGCCAGCTGATTTAGGCCTTCTTTTGGGGCCATTTTTCACCCTTTGGAGACTTCAGGGAAGCTCCTGAAGCCTCTGGAAGTGGGGGGCAGGCTGTTTCCCCGCCCCCCAGGCTCCTAGAAAGCCTCTGGAGCCTGGAGAGGGCGAAAAAAGCATGCCAAAAGCAGGGGGTCGCATAGCATTATGTGTGTGGCATGCCCCCTGCGCTCCCCCCGCTTTTGGCACGTGAGCCAAAAAAGGTTAGCCATCACTGTCCTAGGAAGTTGAAAAGCTCTGGTGCGCTTTCTTGATCCTTGCTTTGATTTTTTTTTCTCACCATAGACTAACATGACTCTCCTACAAGTAGCAATAGCACTTAGACTTATATACCACTTCATAGTGCTTTATAAACCTCTCTAGGCGGTGTACAGAGTCAACATATTGCCCCCAACAATCTATGCCCTCATTGTACCAACCTTGGAAGGATGGAAGGCTAAGTCAACCTTGAGCTGGTCAGAATCAAATTCCTGGCAATGAGCAGTGAGTTAGCCTGCAATCCTGGATTCTAACCACTGTGCCACCACGTCTCTCTTAGTAGTCTTGAAAAGGGTAGACTGAGTGGTGATATGGTAGCTTTCTTCAAGAACCTGTAGAAGAACAAGATTTATTATGTATCACCACATGATACAGGATAGAAATAATAGTTGTAAGTTACAGGGAAGGTAGATTTCATATAAAATAAATGTTCCTAACTGTAAAAGTAGGTTGATAGTAAAGTCAGTATCTAGATAGGTTCTCCTTCTCTGGTTGGTGTGGGAAAAAGCTAAAAAAAAATATATCCATTGGGATACTTTTATCTGGATTCCAGGGATGACATGATAGCAGCCTTTCAATTCAGGTAATACTCAATTTACAATCACAATTGAGCCCACAATTTTTGTTGTTAAGTGAGACATTTTAAAGTGAATTTTGCCCCATTTTACAACCTTTCTTGTCTTAGTTGTTAAGTGAATCACTGCAGTTGATAAGTTAAGTGAATCTGACTTTCCTCAGTGACCTTGCTTGTCAGAAGGTTGCAAAAGGTGATCATATGATCTTGGGACACAGCAACAGTGATAAATATGAACCAGTTGTCAAGCATCTGAATTTTGATTACATGATCATGGGGATGTTGGAAATTATTGTAACTGGGAAAAAGGGTCATAAGTCACTTTTTTCAGTGCCATTGCAACTTTGAATGGTCACTAAATGAACTGTCAAGGACTACCTGCACTTGAAGGGCTGTCACAAAAAAGAGGCGGCCAATGTATTTACTAAAGCATCTGTAGGCAGGACAAGAAATGATGATATCTAACCAAGGAGAGAAGCAACCTAGAACTAAGGAGAAAATTCCTAACAGTGAGAACAATCAATCAACAGCTTCCTTTCAGAAATTGTGGGTGCCCCATCACTGAAGACTTTTAAGAAGAGACTGGACAGCCATTTATCAGAAATAGGTCCTCCTGCAAGAGCAGTGGGTTGGACTAGATGACCTTTAAGGTCCCTTCCAACTCTGTCACTGTGACTTTGATGACATAAATATCTCTTGCAACTCTTTGAATCTACATATGGTCCTTAGCTATTAAAAGATTTCTCACTCCCAGTAAAAAACCCATTCTTGTCCCTCTGATCTCCTGGCCTTGGTGTATAAAGAAGGATGGCAACCTGTACTTCTGCTTGCTTGCTTGCTTGCTTGCTTGCTTGCTTGCTTGCTTGCTTGCTTGCTTGCTTGCTTGCTTTCTTTTTTTCTTTTTTTCTTTCTCTCTCTCTCTCTCTCTCTCTCTTTTCTTTCTTTCTTTCTTTCTTTCTTTCTTTCTTTCTTCTGTCCATCTCAATCAATGGCTTTAGCACATATGTGCTAAAGCCATTTATTGAGATGGGCAGAAGAAAGAAAGACACATGGCAGACACATTACATTTGTGTTCCACCACTGCCTTGTCTTCATGCTTTTGATTTCCTGCCTAATCAAGATTTTTTTGCATATGAGTCAAAGGGTATAAGAGACTTCAGCTGATTGGGCTGATATATTTTCTATTTTAAAGTTGCACTGTCAAAAGGGGGAGCCGCAACTTCACTCACCTAAAGTAATATAGTGCTTTTAAAGCGATTATTTCTCGTTCAAAAGTTCCTGTAACCTTTCCTGCCAGCATGATTCAGCTTCCAATAGAGAACAATTCACGCTTATACTACCAATTCATGAGAGTTTTGACAATCCCTAGCTGTCTATGACCTGAATAAAGTCATTAGGCGATCTTTTATGAATCATAGTATGTACTCATCAGAATGATGAGTAATACCAAATCACAATTACAAAGATGCTGGTTACCGAAAGGACAGCCTTGAATATGCCTGTAGTACAGAAGTTTGGAATAAAGCTGTCATCTCTATTCAACAGCTAATGGAGTGAATGAGAAGGACTTCATCTTAAGGTTCAAGGTTTCCAACTACTGCAATTCACTTGTTTTTAAGGCAGCCTCATCCTTCAGGGCTGCTTCAAAAACCTTAGATACGCCCACTCCAAGCCAGCCTTTCCTCAAATTATCACAGTGTAATTTCTAATGCATCAGAAAGGAAGAAATGATACAAGGAATTAGTGCATTCATCTTGTTAATTCAGTGTAAATATACTTTTTTACATTTAATCTTTTTTTTCAGGATTGTCCTATTTTTGTCCTAATATATTTATATTTTTACAGCATTTTCAGTAAAGAAATCAAGAATGCAGCATTTCTGAATATTGTTAACGCTGCTTCAAGAGAAGAAGGACCCACTTGGCAAGCATTGCCTGATAGATAAATGCAAAATATGCAGTGGCATGTTTTAGCCTTCCTGTATGAGAACAGCTTTCGGTTCATGCTGCAAACTCGTGAAAAATAGATTTCAAATAAAAATTTGAAATCTCTTCAAAGCCTTGGTGTAGCAACGTTCTTTCAAGCCAGAGGTTGAGTTCCACTTTTGTGCATGCACAGAGACTTGTTTCTGGCAGAGCCAAGTGGCTGACCAGACCTAATCACCTTATTTTGATGGTCAAACTCGTGGCACCAAAGCAAAAATAACTTGATGCCTCAAGTGGAACACACCTGCTCCACAAAGTCCCAAGTGAGACAAAACTGACTTTGACGGATACTTACCATCAAGGTCATATTAATCTAGAGAACAGGAAGGTCTTAAACTATTTGACAAGAGAAATTATATAAACCAGATTTAATATAAATTATGTTTAAATAATGAAGGCCTCTTTTTTTGACAATGCATCCAGCATTATTCCAGGTCAGCCCTGGCTGTAATCCTGAAAATCGTCTATCCCAGTTTTCAACCCTTTAAACTATGTTACAGTAAGTCAAGTCTTCATTCTCCTTTTCTGCTTATAAAGCCTTGTTTATAACCCCAGTTTGTTTCATCCACGTGGTACTTAAATCAACATTCTTTAGCATTCTGAAGATCTCTCAAACAGATCCAAATGATATAACAAGACTGTTAATATTACAACGCAAACAGCCTGATTCGGTTGCTTTCAAAGCAAAAATATTCAGGTGCTACAGAGTGTAAATAAATACTGTGCCAGCTGTTACCTAAATGGAAAAGAGTATTTTGAGGGAACTGTGGTGCAGGATATGAAGATTTAAAATATTAACAATTGCAGTATGCTTTCTCAAGAGATGCCTCCATTTTGAATGACAGCTGATTTTGTAACTGAGTTCATCTTATATTTTTTGGGATGGGTGCATGTCAGAAAAAGCTACCTGGCTTGTATACACATACATACATAATCTGAAGAGATGCAGAGGTTTAGATTTCCATGAAAGGAAAGAATGTACTGTAACATTGCTAAAATGCATTTATCTAAGCAAAACATTCAACGTACAGAAGTCATAAACTGCAAAAGATTTCATTTGATTAGACCAATGTTTCTAAAACTTTTTGCTGTGAGAAGTCCTTCCCACTTTTAAAAATTATGGAGAACCTCAAAAGTGCATTTGTTTGTATGGGTTATATTTATTGACTTGTCCATTTAGTGATTGTTCACTGCTATGATCGTAGTGAAGAAATAACTTTGCAACCAGGCCTTGCATTTATAACTTTTGCAGATGTATAAAGCTGCTGTGGCCTAGAAGTAGAGCTCTTGCCTAGCAAGCAGGAGGTTGTGAGTTCGATCTTAGGTAGAGGCACATGTAGGGTCTCCTGCTTGGGCAGGGGGTTGGACTAGATGACCTGCAAGGTCCCTTCCAACTCTGTTACTCTATTAAAGGAAAGCTGATGTAAAAGCATAAAAATCACTATATTTCACTGAATGACTGCTTCATTTAACGACTGAGTTGCTGGTTCCTGTGGCAATTAAAGCAAACATTATCAATTTAAAATTGATGCATTTGCTGCCACTACCACTTCTCATGATCGTTTAATGGGATTTTAATATGGCATCATTTTTCAGCAAACCCTGGGAAATAATTTTGATTGCAGACACTTGAGAAGCCGTGGGGGTGGCCCCCAGGGGTTCTAGAAAACACTGGCTTAGAATGAAATTCATGGGCCTTACTAGGAATTCTGTTCTTCTTTCAACATAAAGAAATTTGGGTTGGGTGCAGATGAACCAAAACAGAAAAGGCAATTTATCTGATGCCATTTTGCAGATAAAATTCATCCTCCCATTTCTTTTCTTTCTTTCTTTTTTCATTCAAGACAGGAAGGTTAGGATGGATACCAAGAATAGAAAACTGGTGTGTCACTTTTTTCTAATTATTCTCCGTTCACTTAAATCACTTAGTTCAGTTGACTGGTTTGATTCAGATATGAAAATGGAGTCAGAATCACTTATTTCTATAATCAGTGCAGCTTATGCCTCAAACATGTTTATGTTCAGATAAAGAGTGTCTGGAAGATATGGTCAAGGTAGTCACCATCCTGTTACTGAATCTGATAATATGAAAAACCCAGAATCAATGAAAATAATTTAAAAATATGACGGCCACATTGGTGCAATCAATACCCCATCATAAACACACACACACACACACACACACACACACACACACCAGGCAAAGCTTCAATCTTCAATCTTCAAAAGCCAAGATGCTGATGGCCAATATTTTGATATGGTTGACGTTTTCAACCATAACCTGCAGACATCCCAACATAGGCAATATTTTTAAAAGTTAGAAAACACGCCGTTTTTAAATTAACAGTAAACTACTACAAGAAACGAGCATCTGTGGAATCAAGAACAAATCAGCATTAAGGCCAAAACAGGTATAATTTGAACCACTCTATGACAGGTTGCTGTGCTTCACTGTTACTTTTACTGATTGAGCCAGCTGGCATGTTTAAGGAAATGAGTTTCTATGACTTGCGTAATTTTTCTTTCATATATAATAACCCATTTTATAATGTAAATGGGAGATTTCACAGAAGCACCTTAAATTTCTTAGGCACATAATGGACATGATGGCACTATCAGCCAAGATTTAAATAGATTTTGCATTTGAATGAGGATTGTTGTTAAAAACTCTCTTTTTTGTTTAAAGCTCTACTTCTGTGACCATTTCTTTCCTATAAACAAACACAATCTTCTGTAGAAAAGCAAGTGACTCAATTGCAGTTGTCGTGCAAAAGAAAAATGCATTTAGAGCTCAACACATCTGGGCTATTCAGAAAGAGAGTAAGTAACAAGTACCTTTTAAATGAAAGCTTAATGTGGTAGAAAAGGAAAATCTTTGCAACGATTGTGTAAATGCAAAAGGTGGGTTTAATTATTACTTTTCTATGAAAGAGAACAAACCCCATAGATGGTTAGGGAAATGAGACGGTGAAGTTTGTTAGGGGAGAAGCTTTCAGTTCTGTGTCAGCAGAAATTTAGTTCTTCAAGCTTCAGTACTTTCTTTCCTTTTTATGCAAATTGCAATACACCCAAAACTAACTTTCCCAGATCTACATAATGCCAATAATGGAAACCAAATGGAAGAATCATTGGAATGCCCATTTGCTCCCTAAAGTGACACTCAAAATCGTTGCTGGTGTTCTGGAAGCTTCCTAAAAACACAACATGGAGTTGGCTTTGGCAGAACTAGAACTTAAAAGTTTTCTGCATTTCATTTTTGGAGTTGAAATTATATTGGCCACTTTTGAGTCTACTGATACAAATACGGATCATAGAGGTATGTTAAAAGAGTAGCATATATACACTTTAACTTCTGTATTCTTATTAACTGTTGATATCCCCACTAACTTAGTGGTCCATCAAGTCTGCCCTTTGAACTTTTTGTTTTCTTTTTAATTTATGCATTTAATATTGTTATTATTCTTTTTATTTTTACATTTGTTTGTAATTTATTTTTTATCAGATCACGGATATGTGTTTAACCCAAGCATTTTAAAACTCAGTTACTGATTATCCAAACCTATCACTTAAGTCAGGGTTTCCCAACTTTGGCAACTTGAAGACGTGGACTTCAACACCTAGAATTGTCCAACCAACCATAGGAGTTCAAATTGCCATGGTTGGGAAACTCTGATTGAAGATAGAGATAGTCCTCGACTTCATCATCATCATCATATCCACTGCAGGATGAAGGCATCTTCCACATGTTTCCAATGTATATGGTCCTGAGCTTTTTTTTTGCCAACTAGGTCTACAATACTTGCTGATATCGTCAATCAATCTTCTTTTAGTCTCTTTCATGGACATTTTTTTTTATCAAGCGAGGTCCATTCTATGACTGCTTAGTCCACCTGCCACCAGTTCTTCTTCTTATGTGACCAGCTCATTTCCATTTCAATTCTTTTGCTTTTGATGATATCGTATACTTTCATTTGTTCTCTAAAGTCCTTGACTTACAAATAATTTATTTAGTGACTGAAGTTATAACTGCTCTGAAAAAAGTGACTTATGACAGTTATGATATATGACATGGCGACTGTTGCAGCATCCCCATGGACAGGTGATCAAAATTGAGACGCTTGGCAACTGCCTCATGTTTATGACAGTTGTCCCAGGATCATATGATCACCCTTTGTGATCTTCTGACAAAGTCATAAGCTTCTTTACTTAGAAGTCAATGGGGAAAGCCATATTTACCTAACAACCATGTTACTAACTTAACAACTGCAATGATTCACTTAACAACGATGGCAAGAAAGTTCTAAAATGGGTCAAAACTCACTTAACAACTGTCTTGCTTAGCAATAGAATGTTTTGACTCAGTTGTGGTTGTAAGTTGAGAAGTACCTGCATATTCATGCCAGCTTGATTCTAAGTCAATTTAAAAAATGCTCTTCTTGCTAAAAGACTTTGTCAGCAATGTGCAAGGTATTCAATCTGGATTGCAAGCAATTCTGTCCTGCTATTAGACCAAATCAGAGTCAATCTTTTTCCTTCCTATACAAGGTCATTCTGGAAGACAGAGAGAGTAAAGGGGAGGGTGGTGTATATTTAAGTGTGAAATAGACTTTTCCCTTATTTAGCATTGAATGAAGGGGAAACAACAGTGTCTTCTCCCTCCATTAATTTTCACTGTTGTTAAAACCTTCAGCTAAGAAGATTAGTGAGCGTCCTGAAATTAAAAACATACCATTTTTTAAAAAATCATATGAAAATTAATTTGTTTGCCAATGATGTGGTTCTAATTATTTCAAATCCTAAACAGTCCATTTCCCAATTAATGAATCTTGTTAAGAATGTTGGCAATTTGACAGAGCTACACATGATTCTCGTGACATTTTAAAAAATGTGATATAATACAAAGAATTATAAACTAAAAAAAATGTACAGGAATCAACCATAAACATTACAGGGGTGGGTTGCTGCTGGCAGATTTGTTTAAGCCTTGATTCCATGAGGGGAGAGTCCAGTATGATAACTAGAGCATTATCTTGCTTGCTTATTTGGGATTCTTTCAACCTGTGACCTCTGATGAAATGGATAGGAACTCTCTAAGATTTTTCTGGATCTCTTCCCCTTCTTGGATCCTCCAGGCAGCTAAGGAACAATTCCTGGGACAATTGTTATTGCTTTGTTATCAGAAAAAAATGCAACCAGGTGGAAAGAAATGTAGAAATAACTTTGATGAAGAAATGTATAAGTCCTTAAGGGAGAAATATGACAACTGAGTCATATTGAAAAAGTGGAAAGCGTGAGAAAGAAACTCAACCCTGGCTCTCAATTCTGTTTAATATAAAATGGGGCAGAGAAAAATTGTGGCAAACTTTCAAACTTCTGTTAATATGTCCCAGGATGATAAAGTAGCTTTCTTTTGTTCTCTGTTTTCTAATCTGGTTTCTCTTGAAAGGCTGATATCAGAAGCCCTCAAGGAAACTCTGGTGCATCTCCTCCTTAACCCATCCTAGATCTGGAGGTAGTAAACAACTATCACCTAGTCTCTAACCTATAAAATTGCTCAAACAAGTCATCTGGGGTTTAGAACTTTATTTGCTAATACTATGGGTTTCTAGAAAGCATATAAGAATCAGCATGGCGGTCCAATGCAAATTATAATTAAAGGGTTGGCATTTAAAGGCAACCTATTCTTTACTCTTTTAAAATAAATTAATTCTTGACCATGATTCCTAAAGTTAACCAATTTCTAAATAAAATATTACTAACTACATTCTTCAATGAACCCCAGAAAGCAGGGAGCCTGAGGCCAGGAATTTACCATATGTAAGGCTTATGAATATTTTTAGAAGTTTAAAATTGAGTGAATAAATGAAAGTATTAAGGTACTGACATGAATTCATTTTCTTAATTCCTGATTGCCATTTTTAAATGAGGCAAACTAGAGCAATATTAGAAAAAGGAACCCTAGGCTTAATATCTCTCAAATTCAATAAAATACAGTCATCAAGAAGTTCTGTAAGTGTGTGTGTGTGTGCGCACACACACACACATCCATTCAAACATCAGGTAGAGCAAAATAATGGCCATAAAATTATGATGTCAGTTAACCCTAGTTCCAACTCCTACACAAACTGGATAGCCATATTGTGTGGTCCTGTTAAGACTGGCCATTTTATTTGACCCTTTATGCTCCCCCCCATTAGACATTGTGTAGCCATTTTGTGTATTCTATAGGGACACCATTTTGTATAGCTCCTTCTGCAGTTCCATGGCAACCAGTTTTTGAAGGAAGGGGGCATTTTGTGTACGGCAGAGAACAATGAAGGAGATATGACTTCATATCTCTGCCAACCTATTCTGCTGTCCAAATGTATGTGTCCTCTTTTCTTAAAACAGAGCCATTGATCCAGGGAGAATGGCTGCTTAGTAGGGCTCCAAATCTGGAATATAAAACTCACCATACAGTAGCAAAAGATTGTGGATCAATTAATTTTTTAGCCATCATCTAATGAACATCAAGATTTTTGAAGTCCTAATCTAATAATCCTAGTTCCTGTCCCGAGAACTAGATGAAGTATAAATCTTTATGTTACTGCTGAATATCCTCTTGATGTCATGTTTTTCTACAGTTAATCAAAATCATTACTGAAACATAGAATGCTAAAGGATCATTGTTCCCCCTCAGCAGGATAATCAAGGATGTGCAAATAATGTACAGAGTTGAGTTGAGTGAATTGATATGTCAAATGTTTGCATTGCTGGCTCCAGCTTTGAAAGCGGTTCACTTTAAAAACCCTATTGCTTTGTTGAAATCTACAAATTAAGTTTTGGGTGGAGGAGGGGGCAACATCTAAAAAGGGTCACAGAAAATAGCCATCATACAGAAAGGGAGATACTGAAAATGACATCCTTTTGATAAAAGGTATGCTCTTTATTTTTCTTACATAAAATGTAACTACTATGAATATTATCCTGTAGTAGCTTTCCCATTTTAAAAAAATATTTATATAATTGTTGTTAAGGTTTAGCATGTAGCAATTTATGTTATCAATGCAAGATTTAGCTCGATAATTGAGCTATCAGAGCTGTAAGATAATTGCATACTTATTGCAAGTTCTTGCTCTCCTGCACTAAACAGATAATACCTTGCATTGTTGGCTGGAATATTGCGTACATGACGGCTGAGAGATTTTTCTTCACATAAACCTCTCTCAAATATACTTCCTGGATACACATATAGTAGAGAGCCCTTACAGATTATTAATGAAAATCCTTTATGTTGTGACTTCAGTCAATAAGTGGGTCCACATCAGGTTTGCTCAGAAACATAGCTTTTATTTAGCTAGGCACAGCTTACAAGGAAAGAAAGTTCAGTTAAAGAAAAGGTGCGGTAGACAGGGGCTCCCGCGCTTTGACAGCTCTTTATATTTGGAGCTGTCAAAGGGGGAGCCAATCAGGCTGCAGCAAGGCCAGGCGCGCCTCAGCCAATCAGGCGCGTCTGTCAGTTGGCTGCCTTGCTACAGCCTGTTGCCAAGGCTCCAAGAGGCAGCCTGGAAGACCTGCGGCCGGTCGTAAGTCGAGACCGGTCGCAGGTCGAGGACACAACACCCCTTTCCCCCCTCGGTCTGCGCATGCGCGAAAAAGCTGTCCATCAGGAGAGCGGAGCATGCGCAGTCCGCTGGATTGTCCCAGAGTCTCGTCAGGAGCCGGAGGAAGAGGACGTGTCCCTGGAAGCTCCTCCTTGCCGGGGTGTAGCTCCAGGCGACGTCATCGGAGAGGCCTACCGGATAGGCGGAGTCCTCTGGAACGGTGAGTCGGGGCGAGGGGGCGTGGCGATTGTTGTGTAGGCCTGGTCGTCCGCTCGGCTTGAGCTAGGCCTATGAAGGTTGCCGGTAGTCAGGCGAGGAGGCGTGGTCTTCGATAGGGAGGCCTGGTCGACTGGTCGGCTTGGGCCAGGCCGATGATGGCGGGAGGCAGGACAGGCCTGACAGGGAGGTGGCAGGGAGGCCTGACTAGCGAAGGCCCTTTTGCAGGTCTCCCGGATCTCGGCGTGGTCTTCGATGGGAGGGCCTGGTCGGCGTCAGCCCGGCCAGGCCGAAGATGGTTGCTGGGAGTCGGGGAAGCCCAGGCCCGGCCGGGCGGGCTGTTGGGCCCCGGCGAGGCAGCCGGATGGTTAGCCGCTGTGCTGCTGGCGCTGCGGTGGTCTGGTGCCTCGCCTTGCGTTTGAAGGCTTGTCGGTTTCTTTTGGGTGCGAAGGCTTGTCGGTTTCTTTTGGGTGCGAAGGCTTGTCGGTTTCTTTTGGGTGCGAAGGCTTGTCGGTTTCTTTTGGGTGCGAAGGCTTGTCGGTTTCTTTTGGGTGCGAAGGCTTGTCGGTTTCTTTTGGGTGCGAAGGCTTGTCGGTTTCTTTGGGTGCGGAGGCTTGTCGTAGCGGCAGTAGGTGGGCCTTGCACGGCGACTCAGGAGTCCCGTAGGCCTTGGCTGCTTCTGTCGGCTCGATCCGAGGAAGAAGCGGTGCGTTTCGTAGTTCCTGGCTGTTTCTGGTGGCTTTGTCCGAGGCGAAGCGGTGTCCCGCGGCAGGTCGTCGACCGCTGCCGGGGTAGCCACGGCTTGCGCGGTTTCGAGGTCTCGGCCGCCGCAGCTCGAGGGGTCTTCGAGCGTCCTGGCCCGGTCGTACTAGCCGGCAGGGAAGCGCTCGAGGCGGGCCGTAGGAGACCCAGGTTTCCGTGGCCGCTTCGATGGGTCGAGCGGGATCGTACCGCAACAAAACAGGGAGGGTAAAAATTCTTTTCGCTATTTCTCGATGAGCGCTGCCTGATCCCATCCTCGTCGCCAGTGTTGTGACTTCAGTCAATAAGTGGGTCCACATCAGGTTTGCTCAGAAACATAGCTTTTATTTAGCTAGGCACAGCTTACAAGGAAAGAAAGTTCAGTTAAAGAAAAGGTGCGGTAGACAGGGGCTCCCGCGCTTTGACAGCTCTTTATATTTGGAGCTGTCAAAGGGGGAGCCAATCAGGCTGCAGCAAGGCCAGGCGCGCCTCAGCCAATCAGGCGCGTCTGTCAGTTGGCTGCCTTGCTACAGCCTGTTGCCAAGGCTCCAAGAGGCAGCCTGGAAGACCTGCGGCCGGTCGTAAGTCGAGACCGGTCGCAGGTCGAGGACACAACACTTTATTCCACCCATCTGACAATGTAGAACTCAGCAATTGAAGTCAACAATGTTAACTTATAAATACATTTGCTTTTGGTACTTTTTATTATTTATCATATGCAATTTAATATTGTTATGTCTCAACAGAAAAACTCCGAGTAGTTTGCATTAATTCTTCCAGTAAAAAAATATTTTCTTTGAAAGAACTTGAAATACCAGTTTCAGTTAGCCTTTCCTGTGTTGGTTTCTTAGACAAATTTCCTGTTCTAAAAAGAAACTGAAAAATATCTCACCATCTTTTTAAGAAATTTTTATACAAATTTGTGTGCTTTTTTAAATCACAGCTTCAAGAGGCTACCCAGACGCAGTTTTCAATGTAGATGTAGTTGAATACCTTCATGAATACGATCATGGCTTATTGACACAAGCAATGTTGCGTATGGCTTACTGTTTGCTAATACCAGGATTCAGACAATCTGTTTAAAATATGGAATTAGCAAAACTATTCTATTTTAATACAGTAATCCTTAACTTATAACCACAGAATTTCCATTGTTAAGTAGACGGTCATAAAGTGTAGTGTCACATAACCACATTGCTTAGCCATGGCAATTCTGAAAGTTCCAGTTGCCATCATAACTCCAGATGTGTGGGTCATCAATTGAGAAGCAGAGGGAATCCCAGGTAAGGAGAAAGGGCAGGCCAAGTATGCTTGATCTGCAACAGAAGACAATGAAGGTCAGCTAGGGTATCACAGACCGCAGAAGGCAGAGGGCCAAAAGGGCATAAATGAGGGGATATGGATGGAGGGAATTGAAGTTCCCCTTCATTGTATGTGCAGGCATGGTGCCAAGTGCCCAAAGTTTGATGATGTGAGCATAGGGGTGCTGCAATGGCTATAATTTTGAAGAGTGGTCATAAGTCCCTTAGTACAGTGCCTCCATAACTTCAAACAGTTGCTGAATGATTGATCTTAAGTTGAGGACTACCTGTACTTGTTACTATGTCCAATTTGGAAAGATTTCATTGGAAGAGGAGTATCCAGGAAGAGCTACTACTTACTTAGCATAAAAAATTATGAGGTTTATGTGCTTTTCCTCAATATTTTTCATTATATTATTTATGAAATAGGATTTTAATAAATGTTTATTCTCTTCTGAATATTTAGAAGTCATGCAGTCTTTAAAGTTATTATGATGCATTCTCCAAACATAGGTTCTTTCTTTCCAAAAATTCAGAAACTCACTCTATCTATCTATCTATCTATCTATCTATCTATCTATCTATCTATCTATCTATCTATCTATCTATCCATCCATCCATCCATCCATCCATCCATCCATCCATCCATCCATCCATCCATCCATCCATTGATCAATAGGCAGGCAGGCAGATTCACATTCTCCTATTAGCCAGTTTATTAGAGCTAATATATTTTGTTTGAAATATATGCAATAAGCATTTAAATAAACATTTAAATCTATAACAATTCAAATTAAAATGCAAGCTCAGTAATTAATTATTTGCCTTCATTGGACAGGATGATTTATGCCTCATATGCATATTCCCTAGTACATTAATTGTTAAAGATGCTTGGCTCACAGAACATTTCCTTACAGCTTGATAACAAAGTAGTTATTTAGACAGGTGAATACCGGAATATAAACCATTGGCCTGTAGGGAGGGTGTTGGACTAGGATGGTGCCAGGAGCTGGGGATAAATTCAAAAGTACTACCAGTTTATTTCATACTACCTATACTGATCTACTAGCGGTCAATGCTAGATAAGAGTGAAAGGAATTCATGGGGGGCTGGACTTAAGTCTCTTGTGGGAGCTTAGCGACTCCAAATGGATGGGAATCAATCTGGGCAAACTTGGGCTCAGCCTTGGTCATCTACAGATGGAGTGGTATAGATCAAGTACAGATTCAGCCATGGAAGTTCACTGAGTGACTTCGACCACTCTATATCAGTTCAAATGGCTCTATGGAAAACAAAGAGATAGAAATATCATACATGGTAGTAAAGCTCATGAAAGACAGTAAAGATTCTCTGCCCAGAGTTGGCCAAAGGAGAGGAGTCAATGAAATATGATTTATATTCAAGGGGTGTTTCAGATAGATGTCATCAGCCTAGAGTTGCAGATCATGGATAACTCTTAAGAATATAACTTGCTTGTTTAATAGTCCATGAGAATATCCTTGAGAGACAGAAAGAAGAGGAGGGAGAAAACAATTTAGGATAACATCAGATAAGAGACAGCTTAGCCCACAAAAGCAATGAGGGTGTGCAAAATGTCTCAGAAGGGACTTTCCCTAGTTTCTTGGATTGTAAAGACAAGGTGGGAAAGATGCATTTTCAAACTTGCAAGAGTCTTTTACTGTAACTTTGCAATAAAGGTAGTGTTCATAGTTGGTGCTTCCTGTATGGGTGACCTCTAATGGCTGATATTTCATTCGGGTTTGAAGCTCAGTTAAGGCCTTTAAACCTATCATTGACCTGATTGCCCCTACTAGGGTCCAGTACTTCTAAAGTGCATGCCACAGCTTCTCAGCCCATCCGCATTGCCTGGGTTGCTGAAAAGGCAAAGAGCATGGAATCGGTGATATGAAAAGAATTAGATTATTGGGGATAATACAGCTCAGGAGGTGCTATCTCCAGGGGTTCAAATTTGGAAGTATTTGATTCAGCAAAGGATATGTAACTAACACATAATGGACAGAAATTCAGTATTTCTGTCATTTGCAATGCTGATCATCTTCCACCAACTATTTCTTCTTCTTTTGTACCCCAATCACAGTTCTTGGCCAAAGTAGATTGATGTTACGATCAAGAAAAGAGTTTTTATACAGTTTAATAGATTTTGCTAATTACTGAATAGTAGCTATAAATATGGGGATATGAAACTTACTAGCAACTGATAAATCACATGAATAATGCAAGAGGAAAGAAACAAGATGGGGAAATAAGAAGAGTTGGCAGGCTTGTAAATCTGATGAGAAGAAAAAGGAATCTGGGAAACAGATCTGAGGATTAAGTCAAGGAGTCCTACTGTTTTGACGTTCTGAAAAGGAGCATAATTGGATTAGGAGAGCACCAAAGTCCTGAATGCTTGCAGAGCCTCAAAATGGATAGAGAAGAAGGCACACACACACACATTGTCCTATTGCTTCCTTCCAAACTTCATTCAGGTTGAAGGTCTGAACAGGACCTATTGCTTGAAAACAAGTGCAATGGTATACAGTATATGATTCCGCACCTTGTTTTATCATAGAGAGAAATGTGATCACATGAAAGCAAATCTAATAGAGCTCATTTTGAGACGTTCTACAGCAGGGGTCTCCAACCTTTGCAACTTTAAGTCTGAAGGACTTCAGCTCCCAGAGTACTCCAGCCAGCTTTGCTGGCTGGAGAATTCTGGGAGCTGAAGTCCTTCAGACTTAAAGTTGCAAAGGTTGGAGACCCCTGTTCTACAGTACGTGATCATTAGAAAAAGGCATGGGTAAGGTTGCAGGCATGGCCCTAATCTCTCTCCATTTTGAATGTTGCATCTCTGCAAAATAGAGATTTTTTTTCATCCTCTTTATGTTCTTACATACATACTTAAATCAAATAACTATTGATCCATTAATTCCTATTATATCATCCATTATATCTAATCCCATTATGCCATGCAGCCTTATTTTCCCATAGTATTCTAGGTTGTTATTATTGGTTATCCGCTGTTTTATTTTAGCAGACTTTGCCACTGGTTTTATATATGTATATACAGTCATATTGCACAATTTCTATGTAGCTATTTAATTAAATGACTGCATATAGAGAAGCTCTCAGTTTATTGTATGTACTGTGTAGCTTACTCATTAATGTATTTTTTTTCCTCATGAATCAAGGCACAGCAAGGTGTTTTTATCAAGGGATCTTGTTTGAGTCTAGCAATATCATAACCTGATGATACAGTTTAATAGAAAACCTCCATAGAGATTATACTACGATCTATTGCAACACAGCGTAATATTATATTTTACTTATTACCTATTATATCTTGGGTTTTTTTTATTGTTGTTCAATAGCATCCTATCAAGGGTTACTTTTAATATAACTACTAACAATTGAATATTCTCTTTTCAATAAATCTGATCTTAGTTATTCTTCCATTTTGTAATATTTTCTCTGTTATTAACTCATAAAAGTTTAGAATTCTATAGTTGGCAGGTTCCAATATCTTGCACATATTAATAAAAAAGTGGAGCCTTCCAAATTAAGGCTCCGTCAGAAAAAGTGTACGAGACACTTGGTTAAGGATATTTGAGGGAAATTATTGTTGGAAGATATATCCACCTGATTCAGTTCCAAGCTGGGAGAAAGAGACTGGAAACATGGCTGATTGGAAAGATGGCTTAATGATGAACAGAACCACCAAGCACATGGTTTTGGTGCAGCTGACAAAATGGAGTTGAGGGCGGGGGGGAGGTTATACCTTCTCTGAGCTTTTTACTTGAACTTCCTGTTCCTGTGCAACATCATGTACTCTATTGGCTGTTGTAGAGGTTATGTAGAAGTCACAGTTGGCTCTATAGATTGTCTGAGCTATGTTTGGTTGAAGTTTGGATTGCTGATGCGATGAAGGGGCATTGGGCAGTTCCTAATGTGACTGATGGCTAATCCTACCTTTGTTGAACCTTTCTTGGGTGAGAGTATTTGTTTATGAATAGAGCTATCTATCTCTTTATCTCTTAAGTGCTGACATCTGCTGTGGGCTATTAAGGAAGGTGACATGTTTCTCCATTTCTCCCTTTAGGGAAGAGCATTTCAAGAACATGTCTCTCCATTTCTCCCTTTAGGGAAATATAATATTCTGCCTTTTTAATATTTCCTAAAATATTTCATTCTTCTAGGAGAGAGGTGGATGCTAACTTTCTACATTATAATATTTGGATACCATTTCTTAAGAAGGAATTAGTAAAAAAAAAAAAAAAGAACTTAAGTAATGCTTTCCGGAAGGAATATCTCACACATCCAAATCTAATATGGTAAATGTAGTATTGTATTCCCATTTACTCTCAAGTATTTCTTTTTTGGAATATTTTACAGGGAATTGTAACATTATCCTCAAGTGCAGTATAAATAAAGGAAATAATTAATAGGCAATCTTTAATTGAGAAATCCTAGGAATTGGGAGTCCAAACATTTTGAATTTATGCATGGGCAAGCTAATAGCTGACTAAAATGTGGACCATTAGAGCATAATTTCAAAGATCTAACCAATAAGATAAAATCATATGACTCGTACTCAGGGAAAATGTTGAGAGTAAGCCAGTATAACTATTTCTTTTCTTTTTCTTGGATCCAACATGCATAACAGAAAGTACACAGAGGCAACACAGTTGAAAATACCCAACTCCGTTTCTGTAAAAGCATGGATGGTGTCAAGAATGTAGTTAGATTGAACATAACTGCTAAATTCAGTTCACATCCAACCTTTTTTTTAAATAAAAAAAGTTAAAAGGAGAAATGAAGAGTCAAATTGCACATAGTTTTTCTGCTTCATTTGCTCTGAAATTCACTTTAATAGCCTTGACTGATTGGATTTTCCTTTCCTGATTTCTCCTTAGTATTAAACAAACAGATATTTACTTCATTCTGCTCCCTGCCATTTCTGTTGTACGGGACACTCTATCTAACAAGTTTCAGGATAACTGAAGGTGCCTTCTTTTCTGCAAAGATGGATAGGGAAAGTTTTCTGACCTTACAATGAAAACAGGATTGAAGGGACTGTTGATTTAATGGACTGACAACCTGGGAACAGTACTTACAAAAATTAATTTAGTGACCGCTTGAAATTACAACGTCACTGAAAAAAGTGACTTACGACCATAGAGCTGTGGTGCTGCAGTGGTTAGAATGCAGTACTGCAGGCTACGTCTGCTGCCTGCCGGCTGCCAGCAGTTTAGCAGTTCGATTCTGACCAGCTCAATGTTGACTCAGCCTTCCATCCTTTCGAGGTCTGTAAAATGAGGACCCAGATTGTTGGGGGCAAGATGCTGACTCTGTAAACCGCTTAGAGAGGGCTATAAAGCACTCTAAAGTGATATATAAGTCAAAGTGCTATTGCGATTTTTCACACCTATGATCGTTGCAACAGTTCCATGGTCACATGATTTACATTCGGATACTTAACAATTGGTTCATATTTATGATGGTTGCAGTGTCTCGGAGTCACGGGATCTCCTTTTGCGACCTTCTGACAAGCAAAATCAGTGGGGAAGCCAGATTCACTTAACAACCTAACAAACAACAAATTATTACTAATTTAACAATGGAAGCGATTCACTTAACATACGTGGCAAGAACAGTTGTAAATTGGGGCAAAGCTCATTTAACAGATTTCTCACTTAGCAACATAAACTCTGGGCTCAATTGTGGTCATAAGTTGGGGGCTACCTGTATTTGATTGGAGAGATCCCATTTCAGGTTGAGTAACATTCCAAGGTGGGTTATACAGTATACAAATGATGCCTTTTTAAAAAAAAAAATTCCCCTTCTATTTTGTATATTCCGTGTTATTTTTCCCCATCATTTAGTGTATATAGTAGAGATTTTTTTGAAAGCTCCATTACATTTTTCATTTAATCAGAGAGCCAGCGGTCATATAAACTTTACCCTGTCTAATAACTTGTGTTATCCCCACTGGATTTTGCTGATTGGGCCAAAGTAATTGAAAATCTGCTGAAACAGCTATGGATCTAATGGAACACAAGAGCAGTAGTATTTCTCACCCCCGAGGGAACGTTTCCAAATCAGCATTTCTGTTCAGGCTTGGTTTTGTTGGCTGGGGAAAACAGTCTATATTACATTCTCTGGCAAACTATCTAAAATGTTCATAGAAGTAGATAGTGTATTAAGGTTGTCAGAATTAATTCTTGTTGTTTACCTCTGAGCACTGTCAACAGGAAGAAATGTTTGGGTAAATGTCAAGGCGCCAGATTTCCATCGGTTCCTTCAGCATCCCGTCACTGTTCCCAGTGGCAAGAACATTTTCATAGTTATA
The DNA here is from genome assembly GCA_039707465.1 of Rhabdophis nuchalis. Classification (NCBI taxonomy): domain Eukaryota; kingdom Metazoa; phylum Chordata; class Lepidosauria; order Squamata; family Natricidae; genus Rhabdophis; species Rhabdophis nuchalis. Next base: position 76,863,676 of record CM077645.1, read on the forward strand.
ACGTGGGGTGATCGGACACGCTACTTACAGACCATGAAGCCCTAATGAAATGGGGACAGGGGGAAATTGCTTGAACGGGAATGCTAAAGATTCTAAAAATTTGGGATGAGTGGGATAGGCAGTATTATCATTTATTTCCTCTTAAATTCATGTCATATTCAGAGGAAAGTAAAAAAGAAATATCTGTCCTTCCAAGATTCATTTTAAAATCAAGAATATATTTAATTAGCATCAGAATGTAAAACAAGGTGGGTTGCCTAATTTCCAAAAAGATGAAAGGCTCATGTGCTGACTCTGACAAAGGACTTGATTTCTTAAAGTAGGGACATTTTTATTGGTTACTGCTATTGATCTTTTTTTCACTCCTTGTTATTTTTCTTCTGCCTTTCATTAGACTGAGCCAATTCCTTGCTTCCTCTGGCTGTGAGCCCACACATTACTGAACAAAATGTACTGTAAATGCTTTTTTGTATACTCTGAATTCTTTGCCAAAGAAATCAGAGTAGTCTGCTCTCCAAGAGGGGAAAAAATAAATTATAAAATGTACAAATATAATTACGAATAATTAAACTTACAAAAACTGCAGCTTAAAAGAGCAAAACGTTAATTATACTAACATACCTAGAACAACAGATCAAAGAACAATAGGAATAAGAAGAATAAAATTCTAAAGGTCCAGAAGACTTTAGCTTCTTCATTTTCTGTTTGTCGGTTTTGTGGTCTCGCTAGTTCTTGCATCCAGGCAGATCGAATTTCTTGCAAATAATCCAGTGCTCCATTGTTACTATTTTGTCATGGTGTTTCTTGTAGTCAATCTGTGTGTTCTTCTTGCAGCAGCTAACTAGGTGATTGACTGTTTCTTCAGCTGGCATCTGTTGCCTGTTGCTATCCTCTCAATTCTGCTTTTGTATGCATTTGTTCTTAAGGCAAAATTAACCCCTCGGTTTTTTCTTCAACTTTCCTGCTCTTAGCCATTGCCAGGTCTTGTTATCTGCTTGGCCTGATTAGTAATACTTTGCCATGCTTCTTCTTCATTTGGTCTTTCTTGTATGCCAGCTTGGTTTCTCCACTTAGAGGCAGTCCTTGACTTATGACTGGCCATTTAGTGACTGTTACGATAAACCGCTCCAGGGCTATGACCTGGATTCATAGATGGTCATGCTCCCTCCGTGGATTGTATTTTGTGCACCCAGGAACAGACCTGCATTACATTGTTTACAGTATCCCATGGTCACATTACTTGATTTATGTTTTTGCCAGAAACTGATATTTATATCCAGTTTCCAGCAAAAAATGACCATTGCGGAAAATGGATTTTCTTAATGACTGTCACAAAAAAGGTTTTACAATGGGGGGGGGGTGAGTTGCTTAAAAACCACCATGACTAACAACCGTAAATCTGGGTTCAATTAGGGTTATAACTTGAGGACTTACTAATAATTCTGGAATGGAGTGGGAAAGCAGGTCCAAAACCTGCAGGAATCTTGAAGGATAGAAGCAGAGCATGGGGTGTCTCATAGGAGGGAGGTGTTGGGAGGCCTGGGCAGGAGGGCCTAAGCCTGCGCTAGGTCTCCCAGGGCCTCCCACACTCCTGAGCTAACAACATGGATAGGGTCATTAAACAAGTTACTTAATGACAGCATAAGAGGGAACAAAGGGTAAGAAGGTCATTAAAACAGTCGTGTGGGCACCTCACTTAATGACTGTTACACCTTGTGACCATAATGGGCGGACTCCATTATTGTTGTAAGTTGAGGACTACCTGTACTCAATACATCTTCATAGTATATTAGCTTCAGTGCATCTTCAGGTATCTTCTCATGCCCTTTTTTCTTCTTAAATTCTCTAGCGCACTTGCAACATTCCATGCCCTCCAATTTTTATTAGTAAGTGGAATCTGTCAACATAGCTGCGCAAATGAAGAGCATGGTTCATTGTAATGATTCTGTGGTGGTCTTATCAAGAGCTTTTAGTTCTGCTTGAGTCCAGTCCACTACTCCAGCTGTGCATTTAATGACAGGAATTGCCAGGTGTTAATTGCTTGATGATCTTTCCTCCCCTGACTTTAAGATTTTCTGCGCTGTCCTGATGTATTCGCTTATAACCTTTTCTTGACTTTAGTGTGCTTGATGTTGTCAGCCTGAAGGAGGCCCAGTTTCATCTTGACTCTTGATCTTATTTCCAGAGGGCATTTTGATTCCTTCAGTTTTCACTATTTTTCTTCTGTGGATGATGTGAGTGGCACATTTGTCTAGTCCAAATTCCATTGCAATATCTTGCCTCTATATACAGACAGTGTTCAGTTATTCCATTTCAGATGGTGTTTTTTTTAGTTCAGTTTCAGATCTTCCATGGAGCACATAATATTCCAGACTTAATAATTGTCAATAAGGCAGATAAAAATTCTGGATAGTGGATGTTGCAGTACTTAGAGGAAGCAAAAGAGAAGAGAAAGAACAGAGAAAATCATAAAATACAAAGACTTGTAAATAGGAGTTTGGTTATTGCCACTGATGCCATACCAAAATCCTTTGGAAAGGGCTTAGAAAATCAGCACATTAACAACGTTTCCATCTGTCAATTAAAAATGGCCACATTGCTTGCAGGCACTCATGTACTATACCAATACATTATGACATCCTAGGTTCTTGAACTCAATGCATACAAAGTCCACCAACAACTAAAGAACTGGCAGATGTGATTTCACATTGTTGTGCATATAAAAATAATGCTAGTAATGAGACATAAAACATAGAAAAATAATGAAGCAATTTTTAGCCCACCAACGCATTTCTGTAAAGCCGATTCTTAAATGGTGTCAGAAATATTCAGTGATATGAAGCTATGGGAAGGCATTATTTCTATTACAAGGAGGTGAAAAAGACTTAATGACATGTGTTGACATTAGGTTTTCTAATCTTAGCAAAATATAAAATAATAGCTTCCCCGAGGAATTAAAAGGGGGACATTTTGCTAATTATAGACACAGCTGGAAGATGGGCCAGAGAAGCATTGCCATGCATATAGGTCAGGTGCCAACCACATTAGGAAGTTTGAGCTGGACATTAACCATGCTGGGAGGATTGGCAGTCAAAGGAGCAGGCCAGAGGATAGGCTGGAGGACAGTCCATGCCTTTGAGCCTGATACATTTGCCACATCTTTGAGCCTGTATTAGCCAACCTAAGAAGTTTGGAGGCTGTAGGAGTGGGCCAGAGAGCAGGCCAGCTGCAACCCTGGCCATGGGTGGTGTGGTGGCCACTTCTGTAGACTTGCGCTGGTTGAAGAAATGAACCAGAGGCCACGTTTACAGCTCTGGCCACAGCGGGGTTGTGTTTGATGTGACTGTAACCTCTTTTGCTGTCATCCTCTATCCTCACAGACTGTACAACTCTATCTGAATTTTAATCAGAAGAGAACAAGCAGAACTCTAGAGCTTTGGGCTACTGGTGTTGGCTAGGCTTTTGGGTGAGGGGGATAACAATAGAATGGCACTGTCCTATGAATCCTTCCCCCCCCCCCCCTAGTGTCCATTTTTGAGTTGTAAAGGGATAAAAGGATCAATCAGCCCAATTCCACCTGCCAGGTCAGGATCTCTGATTGTACAATTCCTTCCAACTCTGGATGAGAGCAAGAGGTTGGATAAGAGTGAATGGGACAGTAACCCTTACCAGCTGGTAAGAGCAACAGGGATGAGACTCCTATAAGGATAAGGGTGTATATATGTTTGTGTTTATGTGGGGGAGGGGATGAGTTGGGGAGATGGTTACTGGGTATCCTGATAGCATTGAGAATCTATGAAGCGGAATTGCCTCAGGATGCCTCCCCCGGTCCGGGATGGATAAAATCAAACACTATGCGAGATGCCCAGCCTTGAGAATTCAGGGGGAGGTGGATTGGAGAATAATATGGCGTTGGAGGATTATGGGCCAGCCAAAATGTTACAGTGGTAATAAGTATGGGAATATATAGCGGAAGACTAGGAGTGTGCCATTCTTTGGGAAGACAGAACCGATGTCTCATACAGGTTTCATGTTCTAGCTCCTTGATCCCAATCCCTGGATTCAATCAGCAGTCAGTCAGCAGTTCTGACTGACTGCTTTTTCAGCTGCTGCTTCTAAATGCTAGAGCAATCAATAATGAGACCTCCCTCATCTGAGATTTAATCACTGAAGAGAGACCTAACCTGGCTGCCCCTGGAAGATGGGGTGGCCCTTTCAGAAATAGGACCAGTTGGGTTTTGGGTATGGAACCAGCCAAGACTTCATGGCAAGAGTAGAAGTCTAGGCAGTCATCATCTGGGAATCCCTTGTGGCCTTCAGGGTCACTGTACCATACCGGGTATGAGACCCTGTTCATTAAGTTGTGTTCTAGGGACCAGTTGGGATTGTTGCTGTTGCACCCAGCCTCTCCTCTGCATAGCAACCTCCCTGCCTGAGCTCCTTGGTTCTGTTTCTGAGTTGGCAGTAGAGTTACAGTCTTGAAGACTTCAATCTACCTTCTCTGGAGGTAAGTTCTGAGATGGCTCAGGACTGGCAGAAGTGATTATTTTACCAGAAGTTCTCTATCACTTCAACTGTATGATATGGCTATGTGTAATAAGCAGGGAAATAAATTTGCATCTGCTCACATTTTTATCCTCATTTATAGTTACCAGTGTTGGCTTCAGGCTTCTCATTTTTTATAATAAACCGTCTGAACAATATGTCCTCATCTCTCAAATAGTTGTTTGTAATAATGCCAAAATGGATACATTGCTCTGTGTTTTTGAAAGTTTATATTTGAATGTGACATTTAGCCTAAATTTCTTCTTGCCTCCATCTGCTAGAAGGCAAATAAAACCCTTAGGCGCTCCCAAAGCCACCTCTGGGATACAGTGGTAAATGTCTTGCTGTCTCCATTTAAAACAATGAAGTGGTATCTGCCGCTTTGTGAAAATACATGTCTATCGTTGATGAATCTAAGGTTTATCGTTGAGTCCAAGTAACCCAGAGGCAATCCATCTAAAATGTCACATGTGAATAAAAGCATCTGGTTGCATAAAATGATTGCTTCTCCTTTTCTTTATAAATAATGTTCTGTAGCTCTAAGGTATCTGGTAGCTTCTAGGATTGCTTTTTTTTCTTTTTAAAGGTGCATCTTTCACTGAAATATGCATCCAAAGTGAGACAGCCAAGTAGAATCAAATAAAGAAGAATAACATGTTCAGAAGGCCTCCAAAGGTCTTCTGAATGGACAAAGTCAAAGATAGACTTGTATCCAAAGGGATATTGGAAATTTAAAGGACAAGGCTTCTCATGTGAATATTATATAACTGAGTGGTGGAGTGTGTGTTTTGTATGCAAAGTTCCAAGTCTGATCTCCTAGGAAGGCTGAGCAAAATTCACATTTGAAGTAACGAATGAGATAGAGAACAATTCAAGTCCCTTTAAAGGCAATTATATGCTCCATTTCTTTTTCTTTCTCTCCCTCTTTGATAAGAATTAAAATTACAACATGCTCAGTACGGATTAAGCTAAAGCAGTTATGCAAATACAACCAAGTTGGCAGATTCAAATATTCAAATATTTAAAATGCTTGGTTGTATTTAACAGTTTGCAAAGCAATGAGAACAATGAGCAGCATGAAAAGATAAACCCATGTCTATGGATTCCTGCATTGGGCAGGGGGTTGTAGTAGAAGACCTGCAATATCCCTTCCAGCCCTACAATTCTAAAGTTCCACACTTCTCCACTCTGACCCAGTGATTCTTTCCTTGACACAGTTTGGCCATTGTGGTTCCCCCTGGGCATTAGCTAAAGACGGCCATTTCAAGATGAAGGTCCCCTTCCCACTAAGAGTCACTGCCCACTTAAATGGAAAATTAATGGCCTAGCCTTGTGCCTCCTAGACACATCCTATTGTGAGGTTACAGTCTGGCCTCTAAAGGCTACAGATGCAAAATACTAATAGGTTGCCACTTGCAATGGAAATATTTAAGTTACTGCAACCATGCTATTTATTGCAAACATTTGAAGTTTTGCTTCTTTGATACTCAGCTTACTCTGAATGTCACACCTGGAAACTATCCAGTCAAACTTTACCAGAACTCTAGGGTGAGCCCAGTGTTTGGCGTACGTTCTTCAGATATCCTTCTACACAACAACCTCAATGCAAATATGTCATCTAAAATATTAACTAAGACAATCTTTTTGAGGTGACTCACTAGCTCAGCTAACTTTTGACGATATATGCAGCTTTTCACTCTGTTTTAATATTGCTTCGTCTCAACAGAGCTACTCATGAATTTAAACAGAGAGTCCTTGATCTAGATATATGAAGTGATACATCTAAAATTGTGATGATAGAAAATACACATAACTCAGAGCGAAATTTTGGGTGGTACGGGTTTTCTGATCTTGATTTTTCATTTGCAGATAATGCAAATGCTGAGATAGTCTCTTCAGTGCTTTGATCTTGGAGAAATGGGAGGTTTCTTGTTTGTTGTGAAATATATCATTGCCTGCCCTGCCAGCTTCCCCTAACTGTGATTAGATGGGCTGTGTTTTTGGATGCTGTTGTTTTCTATATGATTGACAGGTCATTAAACAATGCAGTGCCCTCTTCTGTTTATGTTGTTAATCATTGTGTGATAAAGAGGGTGGAATATACTGTAAAACTTTAAATTTTTAAAAGTAGATTTTCTTAGTTAAGAATTTGGTGTTTATTTTTCCTTATTTATCTGTATCAGTAGAAAATTGCACAGAACTAAGAAAATGGATGAGATTCACAAGCCCTTTGATGCTATAATTCAGTTTAAACTGACTGTGAGGAATGACGCAAAAGGCAGAGAACAAGATGTAGACTTAAATTTCAAGACTTAGACTTGCATTTTATCACAATATTAAGAGGTCTGTGTGACTGGAAGCCTAGTGATCAAGAAATGTTTTAGATCTCAATTGCTTTGGTTTAGACCAGGAATGTCCAATCTTGACAACTTTAAGACCTGTGGACTTCAACTCCCAGAATTCCCCAGCCAGCTTAACCTATAGTGAATTGCTATTTTTCCATGAAGGTGCTCAGGGAGGACGTACAGGACTTCCTAGAAGCTTGGCCCCCTGATAAATTAGCAATCAACAAATATATAGACTTAAAACCTGTCTATTTACTATTCAAAAACAAATATCAAACAGAGAAGCAAACAGTGCAGATCACTGCAATTTCCACCATTATGTTTGCAGTAGGAGCAGCTGCCTGCTGTTTTTTCTCCAGTCATAACAACGAATCAGTACATAGAAAATAATATTAAGTTTACAGCAGCAATCTTCCTGGACTTCCTAGAGCGCTGGAAAAGCCCATTGTGAAGAAAGAAATTGTTTCAGGGAACAGGACACAGCGCAGGGATGAGACAAGCATGCATATTCTTCCCATAGGGTCTTCATTCACAACAGTTGTGTTGTGGAGACAACTTCCAATTAGGCGGCATTTCAGATGGGCGGGGATGGGTGGCGGGGAAGACGTTCCATGAATTCTCACATTTGGTATTCTGGCAGTCGTCACCCTGCCCTTGCCTCCACTTAGCGATCATAGCCTCTGCTGTGACTCTTTTTGCTTTTTCTGAAGTATTGGGAAGGTGGGGCAATTTTAGGAATCAGTAGTTTTCTGTTCAGCACATAATCATCTTTGTCAATAGTTTTTTATTGCTATAGCATGACGTCCTTACATGCTTCAAAATCTTCTTTTATATTTCCCCATAAACGTTGCCCTGAATTTTCTCGTTCAGATCCTTGGCTTTTTTTTATAAAAGTCAAACTATATTGCAATGGGTTTCAGTGCTATAAAGCTACTTGTTTATATTTTTCCTGTCTTTTATATGAAAATCCTATTATATTGTTCGGCATTCCAGATAATTACTTCTGAGCTACCACTTTATATTTAGTTTTACCCCTCAAGCTATAGCTGTTAGACCTTGTGATTCTAGTAAAAGTTAATCGTATCAGTTCAAGGTCTGTGATTGTCTGATCTAAACTCAATACTTTACAATTTTTTTTTGCTCACAGAACTATGTGCAACTAATTGCAATTCCAACGTAATATTTGAAATGGAACCATGGGGTCCTAATTGCGTCTGGAAAATTTTAAAATGGAAGGTTATCCAATGGAACCGCTATTCTTAGAAAGCATGAGATATATTCACTGTATAATAATTCAACAGAAGCAGAACTAGTAGGCTACTCTTGTAGCGGCAGAATTGGTGCCAACCACAATTTGATTACAATGATGGGACGAGAGACCACGAAGGTAAAAGAGAAACAGGATTTTAATGATGCATCAGGTTCAGTGTGCTCCTGCACCAAGCTCTGAACTGCCTGGCCAACGTCCGTGCAGCCAGTTTTATACTTCCCTTCAAAAATGCAGAAGTTAACATTGGAATAGTACAGAAAGAAAAGTTATTATATTTTTATAGTTTCATACAGAGCATTACTACTTGTGCCAAGTGCGATTCCTCAAAGTTCATTGCAACAAGAAATAAAAAAGAAAAAGAGCCGTGCTCCTCTTCCACCAACTCCTAAAATGCCAAACAGATTTGAATTTTACACACATAATAACTGGTGTACTGACAGTGGGGTTACTTAGACACACTGTCCTGCAGGCGTGGGGTTCTCAACTGTCATCTGTCGGCCATTTTGTTTGCCTGGAGATATTCCTGTTATGGCTGTCACTGCTGTCTGTCTTCTACCTGATGCAAATGTTGGCACAGCGCTCGAACCAATCTCATTGTAATTTTATTACAATCTTATTACAATGACAATAAAGATTATTATTATTATTATTATTAGCTATTCCCATATATGGTTATATCTTACACCACCCATGACTTCCAGTTACTTCCTCTTACCCTCTCTTGAAGCAATGTTTCAACAATATTTGTAATCCTTTACCAGAAGCAAAGTACGTTTATATTTCCTAACTGAAGAGAGATCGAGATACTAAGAGAAAGATAGAATTAAACCTTAGGGAGAGATATTGGAATTAAGGGGAAGGGTCCGTGACCCCCTCTGCCTCACTCTCAGCCAAAGATCGTTTTTTTCAGGCGATAGTGCATATAACCCTGGTGAGATTTGGAAACAGTGTTTGTGGGACACATGTTTTTCAAAACAAACATTACAAATTAACTGTCCAACATTCCCTGTATCAAAGTATAAGCATCACCTGTCAATCTGGTGGCCTCCAGTTCTTTTCCTTTTTCAAAAGGCAACTGGACTTTGTTTTTCCTTGAATACCATATTTTTCAGAGTATAAGACGCACCGGAGTATAAGCCGCACCCAGGTTTGAAGAGGCAATTTTTTTAAAAAGTAGGTAGGTAGATAGAGGGCTAGAGAGGGAGAGAGAAATACAGTAGGGAGGGAGGGAGAGAGAGAGAGAGTAGGTAGGTAGGTAGAGGGATAGAGAGAGAGAAAGAGAGAGAGAGAGAAATACAGTAGGTAATTCAATTCAATTCAATTTATTCAATTTATATCCCGCCCTTCTCCGAGAGGACCCAGGGCGGCGCACAGGAATTTAAAACAATATACAAAATAGTACCAATTATAATTTAAAAAACTTATTAAATGACAAAACCTGCGCTAAAACCAGATTAAATCCCCCATTTAAATTGTAAACTATCCCTCCCCTCCTCCCTGGAACCCCCTAAAAGCCAAATTAAGAATTTTGTTCAAACACCCCTAGAACTGCGACCCGCCCACCTCTCTTGATACAGAATCCCTCATCAAGGTGGGCCCTCGTTGACGTGGAGGGCCATACCTGCGAGTAGGGGGACTCCCGCAGTAGAAAAGGTCTGCCTTAGAGTACTTCATGGTGAATGTCATGAATATGATATATATAAATATGTATAAATATATATAAAATATAAGGTCAGAGGAGTTGTTAGACAGGGCATTAAAATTCTAGATGTTATTGAATATTAAAATAGATGTTAAAGTATGTATAGTACAAGTTAAACTCAGGAGACGTCTAGACCGGCTCTAAAAAGTTCATAAATAGTTCATAAATTCATAAAAATCAGGTAGGTAGAGAGAGAGAGAGAGTAGGTAGGTATATAGAGGGAGAAGAGAAATACACTAGATAGGTAGGAAGAGAGAGAGTGTAGATAGGTAGGTAGAGAAAGAGAGAGAGAGAATGAGAGAGAGAAATACAGTAGATAGGTAGGGAGAGAAAGAGAGTAGGTAGGTAGGTAGATAGATGTTTCCAGGTGTATTTACCCATGTCCTAGAGAAGGAAATCACTGACCACCTCTGGAACAAATCTTTGTTTCTTCAGGCACAGTACTTGACCAACGTAATTCTCATCAATCACTCTAACTAAACAGCTTTCCAAAAGGGAAAAAAACCTCTTTTTGCACTTTGCAAACCTCCCCCAGACGGCCCGTTTTTTGCAAAAATGGGCCCATTTTTTTTTCAAATAAAAGGCATGAATAGCCTTGGGGGGGGGGCAAAATGAGGAAAAAATGACCCATTTTTTCGTGAAAATGTGCCGTTTTTTGGTCAAAGAAATTGCATGCATAGCCTTATGGAGGCTTATAGAGTGCTGCTGGATGCTGGGGGGGGGGCAAAAACACCCTGTTTTTTGCTAATTTCTGCCCTCCCCAGCCTCCAGGAGCTCTCTGGAAGTCTCCATAAGGGTATGCGCGTGGCCATTTTGGTGAAGGGGAGGGTTTTCAGGAGGCAAAAAATGCTGTATTCGATGTATAAGATGCACCCAGATTTTTAGCCTCTTTTTAGAGGAAAAAGGTGCGTCTTATACTCCAAAAAATACGGTATGTTTTGCTTCTCATCTAAGTAGATTCTTCAATTCTGACCATTTTCTTCTGTGCATTGTGAGATTTGTGTTCACTTAGAAGAACCAAGGCAAAAAAATAGCAGGGAGTGAGAAGTTGAAACCTTTCCTCTCCTCTCGTTTTTTGCCAACAAGACAGGTGAGAAGAGGAAATGACTCGACGAGTTGGAAATTTCGCTTCTCATCCAGGAAGCTTCTTCCGTTCTGACCAGTCAGAATGGAAGAAGCTTCTTTGATGAGAAGAAAAACGTCATCAAATAAAAACACAGTCCAGTTGTCTTTTCAAAAAGCACCTTTGGGACAACCATGACCTGGATGACTGAGAATCTCCATAGACCTCCTGTTCTTCTGTACTCTGACTCATTTGAGCTTAGCAGGAAAAGTGCTGCTGCATGAGTTCCATAGCATTGCTAACCAAGGATTTTTCCCCCCCATGCTCCCTCCTGGGAGCCCCTTCCTTGGTTTTCTTGCCTTTCAGTTTACCACCTACTTGTCCTGCTGAGTCATTTCCCCTTCTCATCTACTTGATAAGGCCTATCCTGTTGGCAATAAGCGAGATGAGAGGAAAGGTTTTCCCCTCAACTTCTCTCTCCATGGCTGTATTTTTTTTTTAATTGGTTCTTCTAAGTGAATGCAGATCTCACAATGCAGAGAAGAAAAGGGGTGATGAATCACTTGGGGATTCATATCAAATAAGGTCTTGAAGCCTTGAATTAGCAGCGGCTTTCCTCGTCGCTACCATTACCTCAAAATTCTTCCTGCCAGTCCTTTTCTTTTGTCTTGAAGTGGCAAATTGCATCTTTTCTCTCTGTGGCAGAAATGTGAAACAAGGGACGCAAGAAGCTTTGATGACTAATGTCGCCAAAGCGTCTCTGATCCAGCCCATTATTGGGGAGTTCATTGGCCAGGAAAGGGGCGCCATGAATGGCCTTTTGAACTAGACGAGGAAACCATTTTCAATGATAATAAAATTAATTAGAAAGGTGGGAGAGAGTTGCTGTGAAAGAGATGTAATTTTTTTCATTAATTCTAATTGCAAAATGTATGTAGCATAGAATTGTCATTCAAAGAAAAGTTGGACTTTTGTTATTTCAAAGTTGTTGAGGTGGTAAATTGAGCATCACCTCTCTAGAGCAGTGGTTCTCAACCTGTGAATCGAGATCCCTTTGGGGGTGAAACGACCCTTTCACAGGGGTCGCCTAAGACCATCGGAAAACACATATTTTTGATGGTCTTAGGAACCGAGACACCAATTTTATGGTTGGGGGTCACCACAACATGAGGAACTGTCTTAAAGGATCACGGCATTGGGAAGGTTGAAAACCACTGCTCTAGAGCTTCTTTCAACTGGAGTCATTTCTATACTATGTTGATTGAAGGGATACTAGGATGGGTGTTTTATTTTAAAAACACATATCTCCTAGGACAGGGGTCTCCAACCTTTGCAACTTTAAGTCTGAAGGACTTCAGCTCACAGAATTCTCCAACCAGCTTTGCTTTGCTGGCTGGAGAATTCTATGAGCTGAAGTCCTTCAGACTTAAAGTTGCAAAGGTTGGAGACCCCTGTCCTAGGAAACTTGTTCAGCTTATGATGGGGCCTGACAATGATTCACTGTTTAATTATAACAGTTAGTAATACACATTGCACACATTAAAATGGGTTTGGTTCCAAGAAGTAACTAGTATCAACATCCCATATTTCACTATTACTTATTGTACATGTAAGTAGCAAAAGAAATGGTAAATCTGCTTAATTATTCAAACCTTTTATACAACATAAATAATGTTTAGTTTATGTCAGCATAATGAGTAAATACATCATGTAAGCCAGCTTTTCTTATATAGGCACACATAGTGCATTTTCTACATTCCTTTTGACCCAGCATCCCTTCTCTGCTATATATTTCATATGGTACCTGCTCCCAAGCAGCGATTACCCTTCTGGGCTTCTCATCCTGGGTAGCTTAGAGGTACTGCTCTAATTTTACTTTCACAAAGCACATAAAGACATTTGAAGAAGCAAAGCTTGAAAGATGTAGTCTCCTCAGCGTCACAATGAATACTAACTAAGCCTGAGGCCAGCTACTAAAGTGGTTTAGGCAGCCTGTAACAACAGTGGCTGAGGTGGTGGTTGGAGGCAACATACTTATCAAATGTATTTACTTTATCAAATTTCTATACCCACATCATACTAGTGTGACTCTGGGAAGTTTGCAGATAAAACAGTAAAATCTTATGAAAATGTTCCTTCCTACAAAAGCTATAATTAAAAACAAAGTTGAAACCCAGATTAAAAACAGAGTTTAAAAAGAACAATTGCAGAGTTAAAAGGCAGAGGAAGTGCCTTCAGCCCACCAACCAACTATCCCCAGGGTTGCATGGTACGCTTAGAACCCCAGGCCAGTTGGCAGTGCCAGGTCTTCATGCTCTTCCAGGAGGCTACACTAGAGAGGGAGGGGCCTTCCTTGCTTCTGGGAGGAAGCTGTCCCATAGAGTGGGTGCAATGACAGAGAAGGTTCTTTTCCTAAAACCTGTATGCAGACTGTCAGAATTATGTACTACACTCTCTCTATATATGTGTGTGTGTGTGTGTGTGTTACGTTTTTGAGCTGATCAATAAATAAGTCAGGGAGACTAGGATAGATCTATTTCGAGCTTATTAGCTCTCATCAGCTAGCCATACCCTTACTGGGATTCAAACCAGGGCTGTATTACATGCCAGGCGAGAGCCTTGCCATTAAGCCAGCTAGGTTCTGTTCTTGTCAGCTGAGACAGGAGGATAGTTATATATAATTGTTTCCACAACACCCTGTTAAGGCCCCAATTAAGGGAAGAAGCACATTGCTTTTCCTTTTCTTTTCTTTTTTTAAATTATATTTTATATACCGCGTCCTCTCCCCAAGGGGACTCGGAGCGGTGCACAGGGGAAACTAAAACACATAAAATATATACATGAATAAATACAATACCTAAAAATAGATTAAACCAATCGTCCCTGCACTAAAATCCCCATTAAAACTAATCGTTCCCTAAAAACCCTAAAAGAAGAGACTACCCTAGACCGGCCAAGCAGAAAAAGTGTGTTTTTAATTTTTGGCGGAAGGAGCGGAGGTCCGTGGTTGTTCTAATGTCGGGGGGAAGGTCGTTCCAGAGGGCTGGGCCCGCCACAGAGAAGGCCCTTCCCCTGGGCGTCGCCCGCTGACAAAGTCTAGTGGACGGCACCCGGAGAAGTCCCTCTCTGTGGGAGCGAATCGGCCGTGAGGAAGTATGGGGCAGGATCCGATCCTGCAGGTAGCTAGGTCTGCCTTTCGGCTCATCACCAGAGACCATCTAGACAGAAAGCCAAGAATTCCGTTGTGTAATTTTTTTTTATATGTGTGTTACGTTTTTGAGCTGATCAATAAATAAGTCAGGGAGACTAGGATAGATCTATTTCGAGCTTATTAGCCCTCTTCAGCTGGCCATACTCCTTCTACTGGGATTTGAACCGGCACTTTCCAGCATATCAGGCAAGCCTTTTTATGCCTTGAGCTATCCGGTTTCCCTGATTACATCAGCCTTTTTACAGGACTCTATTAATGAGAGAATATTTTCACAACTCCTGTAAGGGCCCCTTAGATAAAAAAATTTATCTAAAAAATTTCACACAACAGTAATCTTATCTTAAATGCAGTAAAAAAAAATCTTAAAACCTCATCCCTCTATCAACATTTCAAAGCTACAGGACATGATATTGACTTTGAAGGAACCAAATTGATCTCCAAGTCTAAACACCTCAACAGGAGAATAACCAGAGAAGCCATTGAAATAGAGAAACAACCACACAATATGAACAAACGTGATGATACCTCCCGCCTACCAGACATCTGGAAACCAGCACTGGCCAACAGACGAGCCCCACCCACCACCCAAGCCATTGAGATTCAAAATAAGGAGAAACACATAAAGAGGACCAATCAGCATCAATCTACCAATCATGATGCAGCTGCACAGCCAGTCAACCTACTCACAGCAACAGAGTCAGCACTCCACCCCACTCCCCACCAAGATTTAAGGAAGGGCAGCATCTACGCAGCCACAGACCGAAGCCTGAAGATGGCAAGTGAGATCTATAGATAGATCGATCCTAGTCTCCCTGATTTATTTATTGATCAGCTCAAAAACCTAACACACATATAAAAAAAGTACACAATGGAACTCATAGCTTTCTGTCTCTGGTGATGAGCCGGAAGGCAGAAAAGGAAAGCAGTATGCTTCCTCCCTTAATTGGGGCTTAACAGGGTGTTGTGACACAACCATATATATATATATATACTTTGTTCCACAATATCTATACTAGTCTCCCTGACTTATTTATTGATCAGTTCAAAAACATAACACACACACACACACAGAGTATATGTATATTACAATACGCATATATGTATATCACTATATCAACATTGCTGTACATACACCAACTATATCAACATTGCTGTACATACACCAACTCTTCTGTGTGCCATCTTTATTTTGTATTCTTGGCTTTGGATTATTTGAATAATTCTAGCTTGAGCACCCCTGTAAAAGAGATTTTCTAGTTTGGCGATATGTTGTCTTCTTGTTCTCTATATCTCTTCTTGACATCAGAATTGTATAGTTTAGAGCGCCGGTTCCCATCTCTGCTATCAAAAGTTTTTTTTACTGTGCACTAAAGGAAAGTTCAAGATTGGAGGCTCATGGGTTCAGGTTTGTCCTCTTGGGTTCTAAGCACATTAATTACATAATCAATTTAAGATAGAACATCTGGTTTCTTTCAACATGAAACAAAACAATTGTTTGCCCAAAGTCTGTGTCTGATTTATTTTTGTGCGGTTAGTTCAGGTTCTAGATTGGGAATAGAGAAGACACTGCCAAGTTTACAAAGGACAATGGCTTAGTGTAATAGGCTTTTTACAAGGTTATGCTTCTTAATATATTAAAGTTGGATAAATAACATGTAATACATATGGTCATTCTGCTTGAAATTTTGGTTTGGATAATTTTTCAAAATAAAATTGTTACATCTTCTGGTTTTAAAGAAAAAACTTCACTGTCAACAGTAATCCCTTTTTGTTTGAAAACAGCTTTCATTTTTAAGCTACATGTTTCTAAATGTGAAACTTTTACTTTCTAGATCAGGGGTCCCCAACCTTTGCAACTTTAAGTCTGAAGGACTTCAGCTCTCAGACTTCTGGGAGTCTGGGAGCTGAAGTCCTTCAGACTTAAAGTTGCAAAGGTTGGAGACTCCTGTTCTAGATCATCACACTGTATTTTCAATTTGTTTTATTTCCAGCTTTAATGGGTGATTGAAACTGATGAATTGAGTTACATTCTGGTTTCAAAGGCTCTTGTTTCAAACTTTAAAAATCTTTATCTGATGCCAAGCAAATTCACCTGTCAAATAATTGTCTTTGAAACAGGTTCTATCTGATTAGTGGAGGAGTTCCTTTTATTATCTGTGGAATTACTGCAGCAACCAACATAAATAATTATGGGATAAAAAGTTACGCCGGAGCTCAGTTGTAAGTATATCCCTATATTTTCCATGTATGGCGCCACTGTTATAGAATAAGCCATGATTAAATAACTTTCAGACTGGAAAATCATAGAGCCTAATCCAGGATCCCTATCAGGTTAGTTACTCCCTATCAGCATGTGATTTTTGTCATTTTATAACATTACGTATTATACTCTACACACAGCCTATGCTGCAGGCTAATTATGGGTTTTAATGTTTATAAAGTAAATATACGAATGCATGAGGGGACACATACCTATTTAGAAATCCACCGAATTCTTCCAAATGCATTGGTTTAACTGAGTGCTAAAAAGTACCACAGGGGCATTAATAAATTGTGTATTACAATATTTTGGTAGCATTTAAGGAAAGCATTTCAATTGATGTCCAGCCAGTGCTCCCATATTTGTAGAAAAGCAGAGGAAGCAAACTATATTTTTCCTTGATGGGAATACTTTTAGGAAAAAGTATTTTTAATTCGGTTTTAGCACAGGTTTTTTATTAGAATATGTTTTTTAAATTTTTATTATGTTTTTTGTATGTATTTTAACATTCCTGTGCGCCATCCTGGGTCCGCTTGGAGAAGGGCGGGGTATAAATATAATAAATAAATAAATAAATAAATTTTAGAAATACATTAGAAAAAAGGAAGAACTCCAGCAGATTAAAGAGAGCACAAAACTCGTCTGGAAGTTCTGCCCTACTAAAACCTATTTATTCCATCACGTGTGATTAGACAATCACTTATAATCAACAGGGTGTTAAAAGATCTGATTATTTATGTTCATAAATTTGTGGGAGACTTTCCTGCTAGCACTTTTACAGAGGTTGTGCTACTTTAGTTTAATCACTTTAATCACAGGCAATCAATACCAGATATCACAATACGAGTAGAAAAGCCAGAAACAGGTGGAGGGGTGAAATTGCTCAGGGGAGAGAGGAGGGTGGGGGTGTAGTCACAGCACAGTATCTTGTATGCCAAACTCATTTTCACAACATACAAATGTAGACCTTCCAACTTTGGTGCGCTTTTATGGAGCTAAGTTTTGAAGTGGCCTGTGATGATGACCCTTTTGAAAATACCACAGAGGTGTTCCATTGGCTCTCATTTCACTTTATTTTCTACGCACTGTGAAGCTCTTGAAAGGCTTTCGGGATACCTAGGGGTTGTCTAGGGAAAGGGTTGTTGTGTTGTTGTTGTTTTAACTAAACAAGCGAACTATTCTGAGGAATCAGAGGAAGCTGTTAATATTTTATGTGTTAGTGAGATGTCCTTGAGAGCAGAGAAATTCAAATAGGCTTCACTGCACAACCTGAAAGGTACATGTTTGCATCTACTGAATCAGCTCAGAGTTTACCCCCTTGATCAGCTTAGTGCCTGGAAAACAGAGACTGTGTAAGTGGCTGCTCAGGATATTTGGGGGGCTGGAGGGCGGGAAAGAACTTATATTCAAGAGTGCCTGGAATAAAACTAAGCAAAACTACCACAACAGCAATAAGGAATAAAATACAGGTGGTCCTCAACTTACAACTGTTCGTTTAGTAACCATTAGAAGTTACAATGGCACTGAAAAAAGTGACTTAGGACCATTTTTCATACTTATGACCATCACAGCAGCCCCAGGATCATGTGACCAACTGACTCACCTTTATGAGGGTTGCAATGTCCAGGGTCATATGATCACCTTCTGACAAGCAAAGTCAATGGGTAAACCAGATTCATTTAACAACCATGTTATTAGTTTAACAATTGCGGAGATTCACTTAACAAATGTGGCAAGAAAAGTCATAAAATGGGGCAAATTTCACTTAACAGTTTCTCACTTAGCAGCAAAAATTTTGAGCTCAATTATGGTAGTAAGTTGAGGACTATCTGTAATTATGAATCATTTTCATAATTATGCAGCGTACAAATTATTAGTCCTGGCACTTAGAAGAATAGAGTTGCACAGTATTTTAATGACAGTAAAGAGTGTATCATTGTACCCCAACTAGGGAGGGCATTCTAAGATCAGGGGGCTACCACTGAAAAGGCCCATTCCAGGACAGCCACTCACTCACTATCCTTTCCTAGTGGAGATAGTCCTCAATGTATAGCCAGCCACTTAACATCCATTCGAAGTTATGAAGGACCTTCCCCAAGCTACTTGCAACTCGTTTTCAAAGATACGATGGCCCATCCAAGATCATGTGATCACACTTGGGGTACTTGGCAACCGACTCAGTTTTACAGCCGTTTGCAGGCATCCCATGGTCCCTTGGCTGCGATTCGCAACTTTTTCGCCAGTTCCACTGTTCACTTCTGGTTTCCAGCAAAAAACAACAACAAACAGTTAGTATGCTAACTGCTCTCCGTGAAATATGGATTTGCTTAACAACCACAACATTCGCTTAATGACCACTGCATTTGCTAAACAACTGTCATAAAAAAATGTCAAAAAAATGAGTTTGGTCACATGGTGCTTCAACTTACAACTGCAACAACCTTAATTTTGGGTTCAATTACAGTTTTAGGTTGAGGACTATTTTTAAAGGGTTATTTAAGCTCATGTATTACTTTGTCCAGCTTTGGGCACTGTGTTGGTGGATACAGACTTTTGTTCTTTTAGGCTCTTGTATGCTAACTCAGGGGTCTCCAACCTTTGCAACTTTAAGTCTGAAGGACTTCAGCTCCCAGACTTCTCCAGCCAGCTTTTTAAAGCAGAGGTCTCCAACCTTTGCAACTTTAAGTCTGAAGGACTTCAGCTCCCAGACTTCTCCAGCCAGCTTTTTAAAGCAGGGGTCTCCAACCTTTGCAACTTTAAGTCTGAAGGACTTCGGCTCCCAGACTTCTCCAGCCAGCTTTTTAAAGCAGAGGGCTCCAACCTTTGCAACTTTAAGTCTGAAGGACTTCAGCTCCCAGACTTCTCCAGCCAGCTTTTTAAAGCAGGGGTCTCCAACCTTTGCAACTTTAAGTCTGAAGGACTTCAGCTCCCAGACTTCTCCAGCCAGCTTTTTAAAGCAGAGGTCTCCAACCTTTGCAACTTTAAGTCTGAAGGACTTCAGCTCCCAGACTTCTCCAGCCAGCTTTTTAAAGCAGGGGTCTCCAACCTTTGCAACTTTAAGTCTGAAGGACTTCAGCTCCCAGACTTCAAAGCTGGCTGGAGAATTCTGGGAGCTGAAGTCCTTCAGACTTAAAGTTGCAAAGGTTGGAGACCCCTGTGCTAACTGCTCCCCTCCCTTTACATTAGCTGAGAAGAGTCTGTTTCCTGCACTTCTCTATACAAAAGGGAAGGTTTCAGCAATCACACTGCCAAATAATTTCTACCCTGGTGGCTCTGAGTGAACCCCATTTCCCGTCTTTTTGTTGATTGGAATCAAGAAGAGAATTCAAGAGGGATTGCAGGGAGGCGAGAGACAAGGGAAGCAAGTGACAAAGCGTGTGCTGCAATATAAACCTACATGCCTGCCATACTTGTATCCGGTGTCAGGATGCAAATGTTGAAAGGACAGAGTTAGTGTTGTGAGGTTGCAATGCGCATTCCATCCTTGTTTTATCATTGTAGTTTGTATCAGAGACCTATGAGTGAACGAATCTCTAAAGATCCGCAATTTTTCTCTGTGGATGCGCTCCAATTTAACAATACACTGAGGTAATTTTATTAGCTATGTTTCAAAACCAGAGTATTGGATTTGGTATCTAGAGAGCTTTAATGAAAACTTATTTTCTTGTACGATATGAGAGCCGGTGCGATGTGGAGATTAAAGGGAGTTTTACATTTACCTCAGCCGCTGAGCTCACTGGGGGCCTCTGCAACAGGCTGAGATCCTATCAAAAATATTGCTTAAAATGTCAATTTTAAAAGCTGTTCTATGGGTAAAAACTATATGGGTGTTACAAGTAGTCCTTGACTTACAACTAAAATTGGGACTCAAATTTTCATTGCTTTAACAAGGTGGTTCTTAAATGAGCTGTGCCTGAACGTACGACCTTTTTGCCATTTGTTGTTAAGCGAATCCTGCAGCCATTAAGCAAGTCCGTCTTCCCCCATTGATTGTGGAGATTCTCAGTCATCCAGATCATGATTGTTTCAAAGGTGTGGTTTTTAAAGGCAACTGGACTTTGTTTTTCCTTGAGGGAGACGTTTCACTTCTCATCCAAGGAGCTTCATCAGTTTTGACTGAATGGTGGTTTTTTGGGGTGGGGGCTTTATATTCCTTTGCAGTCATCTGGTCATTAGCAGTGAGGCCTACTTGGAGGTTTATCTATGCCATCAGGATCACCAGAATCATTTCACCTGCAAATAGGGGTTGAATCTCCTTGGAACTGCTGAAAGGATTGTGTTGTAAACAGGAGATAAGTGATTCAGGTGACCCTGTCACCACAGATAAAGGGTTCTCAGAGAGAGTGCTAATGACCAGATGACTGTAAAGGAATGTAAGTCCTTCCATTTCTACCACTATCCTCGACATTCATTCAGAACTGAAGAAACGTCTTGGATGAGAAGTGAAGCATCTTCCTCAGGGAAAAAACAAAGACAGGTTGCCTTTTGAAAAAGCACCTTTGAGACTTTGTCACCCGCCTTCTATGAATTTTGCTTGTCAGAAGCCCATTTGGAAGGTCACAAATGCCGATCACATGAAATCCAGGACATTGCAATTGTTGTAAACACATGCTAGTTCCAAGCACCCAAATTTTGATCATGTGACCATGGGGATGCTGCAACAGTTGTAAAGTGCAAGGATTGGTTATAGGTCCCTTTTTTCAGTGATGTTTTAACGTTGAACAGTTGCTAAATGAATGATTGTAAGTAGAGATCTACCTGTAAAATTACCTTTACTATGCATATATAAGCCCATATATTATAAGCCATATAAGCCCAGAGAACATATTTTTTCTAAACAATGTACAGTTTATTGTAAATGTATTTATTTATTTCGCATTAACAGGTAATTTGTCTTCAATATTATTAATTTGATTTCTTTCTTTCTTTCTTTTAAAAAACCCTCTGTTCTACCCTACCCTTGTGTGTAGTTGTTGGATGTCATGGGAGCCAAGCCTTGGTGCATTTTATGGACCACTTGCGTTCATTGTTCTGGTAACATGCATTTACTTCCTCTGCACCTATGTGCAATTGAGGCGTCACCCAGAACGCAAGTATGAATTAAAGGAAAGAATAGAAGATCAGCAGAGGTTGGCAAGCCCCGAACTTGGCCATAGTCACATGACAGACATTGGATCAGTTTCCCAGGCGACCTGTTCAATGATGTCCTCATCCTTGTTGGAAAATGAGCACTCCTTCAAGGCTCAGCTCCGAGCTGCTGCGTTCACTTTGTTTCTGTTTACTGCCACCTGGACTTTTGGCGCCCTGGCTGTTTCTCAAGGACATTTCTTGGATATGATATTTAGTTGCCTATATGGAGCATTTTGTGTCACCTTGGGGCTCTTTATCCTCATCCATCACTGTGCAAAGCGAGATGATGTGTGGCATTGCTGGTGGTCCTGTTGCCCTTCTCGAAGGAACACCTACTCAGTGCAAGTTAATGTCCGTCCAAAAGTTAATGTCAACGGTGAAAGCCAAGCTCATGTCTCATGCCTTCAAGAATCACCATGCCCAAGTAAATCTGCCCTTTTTAATCACCCGGCCGTTAGTCACTGCAAACTCACTAACCTACAGGCTGTTCAAAACCACGTCAACTGCCTTTCACCAGTCACTCCATGTTGTGCAAAAATGCATTGTGATCAGCTCCTGGAAGATGAAGCTCATATTCATGTCCACAACGAAGGGACTTTCAGACCCAACATGCACATTCACAGATGTTTGAAAAGTAGAACTAAACCACGATATTTTAGCCGACATCGATCTGCAGGAGAAAGGGAGTATGCTTACCACATTCCTTCAAGTATTGATGGCAGCATACACAGCTCACATACAGACAGTCCCCATAGTACACATGACAGTCACTCAGGCCACAGGCGGCCGTGTTGTGCAAAAAACAGTCACTATCCAACCATTACTCAGCCTGAAAGTAGTGATGCAAGTACTGTGATCTACAGTTGTGCTAAAGTCCCAGAAACTGAGACAGGCCCTCATTTTGAAATGCATCCACGGACACAATCTTTGCCATTTAGCACAACCAGCCACAATGGAATTCTAAAGGGAAACTTGCATGAAGCCATGATCTACAGTTCAGATAGTACAGGAAATATCAAAACGGGGCCGTGGAAGAATGAAACTACTGTGTAGTTGGTAGGCCACATTTCTCAGCTTGCAGCTCAAAGCTTCTTAGACTGCAAACCTATATACAGCAATTTGGGAGTCAGCCCAATTAAATTCAGTGGGCTTACTTCTGAGTAGACCTAGGTAGGTTTGTACTGTAGGTCTTAGTTTTCCTTCTAAACCGAATAAGATTCTACGTGTTTGTGTGGCACATGAGAACTGTACAGGTTTTCAACCTTTTTTTATTTCTTAATAAGAAGAGGCTATTAAAAAGCAGGGGCATTCTCAAAATTATTTTTAAAAGAACGACAGAATAATGTTCAAGGGAGAACGAAAATGTAAACCTAGGGAACAGACTGTGAGGTGTTTGCTACTACAAGTAGCGCTTGACTTATGACCACGATTGAGATTGGAATTTCTGTTATATGTTGAGTGGGAGCCAATTTTACAACAATTTTTATGGTGGTCATTGTGAATCACTGCAATTGTTAAGCAAATCACATGGTTACTAAACAAATCCCGTTTCACCAATGGGCCTTTTTATTTTTTTTGCCCGAATTCACATAGCAGCAGGATGTGGCAACTGGTCATAAATGTGAGTTAGTTGCCAAGCACTCAGATGGTGGTCACATGACCATGAGGGTAATGCAAGAGTGGAAAATGCAAGTTACTTTTTCCAGGCCGCTTAACTTCGAACCATTGTTAAACCAAAGGTCATAAGTCAAGGACTACCTGTATCATGCAATGTGGTATTGTTTTCCTTTTTAAAAAAAAAAAATCTGTATGGGCATCAGATACATTTCTACACATATCAGCATCACAGCCTTTCCTTGATTATTTTTTGCAGCAAAAATGGTCTTTATTAATTTTTTGAAGTCAGCAGAAAAAGAAAGGATTTTATAACCAGCCTAACACAGCTTTTTAGGCCTATAAAAACGATACTGCCTCTAAAAGATCTTCTGTAGCCTATGGCGTGTAAAACCATGTAGTGTGTATGTCATTGTTCTGTCTTCTTTCTCTTTGGAAGGGAAACACTAGCTAAAGTCCTACGTTAACATCTACAGTGCTGTACTGGTTGTATTTTTTTTTCTGTTATTAAGATTACTGTTATTAATAATACTATTTTTAATTTCTGCATGACATCTGTCAGGATAATGCCATTTGTTGTTTTCTAATGTTGCATATGTACAAAGGAAAAAAAAACCTATTGTAAAAGGCTGTGACTATCCATGTTGGTATTAATCTAGAGCATTTTGACTCTACGAAAAGCAAAAAAAGGGGGGGGAACCTTCTGCACTCCTTTAAGTGGCACAATCCTTTCTATGAGGTTAAAAGATTGCTTTGATAAGGGTGCACTCTAATGTCTCTGCAAAGCATGTCCCATTGAATGTGGCACTGTGTATGTCTCTAGTAGCCGTCCCTCCACCAGTTTCACTCTTTGGTCCATTTGCCTTTAGGAATTAACCTGCCAGTAGCCCTATCATCATCAGTCCAGGCAAAGTAGTGCTTTCCCATTAACGCTTTGAGGACTGCAATTATTCGCTCAAGAAATAAAGTAGAATATCAGCAGCCCCAGCTAAGCACTTTGAAAATGCATTGATGTTAGTGAGAAAGACAGAACCTGAGTACTGGCTTGCATTGTTTTAAAAAACACTGAAGCCCAACGTGCTTAACTTTGATTGGATTGTTTCCTGACAATGTTTCCACATTGGAGGGAGGACTTATACGTGCATTGTTATGCATTGATCATCATCATCATAGCAGTCCAGTCCAGGAGTCGCTAGTAAAAGCTTTGGGACCTTGATGGCCATTCTAAGCAAACCCCTGGCCCTCATTACTAAGGAAATGCATATAGGACTTCACTGTAACAAAATATCACTTTAAGAGCAGATGTTTAAATTATGCTGTATTTGGGATGAAATCACTTCCTTTGTCATGCCTTTTTAATCCATTGCTAAATCAAAAAATGGGATTGCCTTTATATTTCCATACATATTTGACCTTCACTGATTTATTCTGTTCAGATCTAGTACTCTCAAGGGCCAACATTACTCTCTGTTCATGAACGTTCAGTAAAAAGTTTTGTTTTTATTATTTTTTTTAGGGGGGGGGGGAGAAAAATCTATCTATGAATATCTGAACACATTGCACTAATAAATATGAATAAGAGAATTACTGTATAGTTGCTCTTTAAGATTTAAAATAAAAGTACAGCGCAGTTTTAAAGTGGTGACTTCAAATGAAAGGAATCATACAACTCAAGGTGTGGTGGGGATCGATGATGAAAAATTCCATGCTTAAAGAAAAAAGCCAGGAAAGGAATCAACATGGTGGTAACCAACCACCCAGCTGAAGTCCTGCCTCCTTTTTACATGTGTTGTAATAAAAGGGGGACCAGCTTTGATCACATAGCTGTGCCCGTCTAGATTTTTTTATAACCACCTCTTTGCAGATATTCTTGAAACACTCAGTATTATGTGGGCATTAGGAGTCAATTGATTAATATGTCACACATTCAATTAACCTTAACAGTTTGTTTCTTGCAGGGGGAAAAACCCCCTTGCTTCAAATCAATGGGCTTCTGCTCTCGACAATCTTAATAGAGCTCGGTTCATTATCTGTATTATTATCAGCACATTCTAAACCCATTTATGTTCCGTACGACTCTTTTTCATCATGCTGTATATACACATGATTTTAAGTGGGTTGCTATAAAAATGTGCATATTCAGATGAATATGTTCTGCAGTTTTTGCAGGTGGGGGCAAAGTACTTAAAGGGTTAATGCTCAGTATCTGAGTGCAAGGAATTAACTTTTTCTTTTCGGTATTTTTATAAAATTCAAACACACACACACCTATCTGTGTATATATATATATATAAAACTATATATATATATATATATTGTAAATTGTAGCAAATTATGTATTCATTGTGTGTGTATGTTTGCACACACTCTTATGTGTGTCTTTCAAAAGTGAACACAGCAGAATGCACTAAATGGGTGTTGAGATATGAACAGAATTTCATCTTTTCATGATTGCTTCTTTTAGATGATAAAAAAAAATTCTCGAGCTTTATTATGTATCTGCTGTATATGCTTGAACTGTCTCAGAAAATGAAATACAGTATTTTGCATTGTGAGTATAAAATATTTCCTAATTTTTTATCATTTGTTTTTTTCATGGACACAATACTGTCAATCCACAACATCAGTGAAACTCTGTAGACACATAAATATGCTATTCAAAGCCACTTTTCTGTATCTCAGTGGTATTTATAATATTCTGCATTGGCGCTGTTCTACAAGACCTCTAGAATTATGCAAAATAGTTTGCACATCCTGAGATAGAGGCAAAATAGTCACCCTGCAGAAATACACCCACAAAAAGGTTTCCAACTTGTCTTCCCCCCCTCGCCACCATTGTTCTGTCTTAAGAAAAGCAAACAAAGATAATGAAATGGGTGCTGCTTTTCACACACACACACACACACACACACACCTTTGCCATAAATCTTTCCTGAAGACTAATGTTAAACCATGCAAAGAAAAAATGCAGGGACTTTTCCAGCCACTGGGGAAAAAAATCCTTCCAATTTTGATCTTCAGACTCAAATTTAAAGTGACACACACAAACACATCCAAATACTAATACTACTACTACTAATAATAATAATAATAATTAATAATAATAATAATAATAATATAATATTAAATTTCTAAACCGCCCCCTCTCCCCGAAGGGACAAATAACATGCTTGCAGTTATTTTCCCTACATGGATAGACTCAAACTTTCATCCCAGACCTCTATAAAGAGATTTTAATCTGGAATTTATATTCCATGGCATTTCTGAATCTATGGTTGATTTGGGTTTTGTTAAATTCGGCCACTGTAGAGCAGGGGTCCCCAACCCCCGGGCCGCGGACCGGTGCCGGTCCGTGGCTGGATGGGAGCCGGGCCGCAGGGCTAGAGAGGAGAAGGAGGGAGGAGGGGGCTGCCCCCTGAGCACAGCGCGCGGGAGAACGCAGGCACGGCTGTTCGCGCCGTTGGAGTGTGCCTCTTCCTCCACCCTCGTCGACGGAAGGATTCCTGGACGCCGCCGGACCGGCCACCGATTCCCTCCCCTGCTGGCATGCCGGCCACTCATTTTCTTCCAGGGACTGCGGAGGCTCTGCGGGCTGGGGAGGGAACTGGCGGGTTGCTCCGGCGGCGCACAGGAGTCCCTCCGTCGACGAGGGTGGAGGAAGAGCCCCCACCATCCTCCTGCGTTCTCCCGTGCCCGTTCTCCCCAATGGGCTGCCCCCCTCCCTCCTCCTCCTCTCCAGCCCGGCACCTATCCAGCCACGGAGCCTGAACGAGCGAACGAGCGACCAAGCGTGGCAGGCGGGATGAGGAGGCTGGGGGCGGGGGGGACGGGACGACGACGACGACAGACACACATAGAGAGACAGAGGGAGGGAGGGAGAGAAAGATAGACAGAGACACAGAAGGAGTGATTGAATGAATGCAAGACAGACAGACACACACACACACACAGAGTGACAGAAATGGGCGGATGAAGGAGAGACACAAAGAGAGAAAGAAAGAAAAAAGTGGGAGAGAGAAAGACAGACAGAGAGAAAGAGACAGAAAGGAAAGAAAGAGACAGGAAAAGATACAGAAAGAGGGAAAGAGAAAGAAATAGAGAGAAAGGGAAAGAGAGAAAGAAAAATAGCGAGAGAGAAAAAGAGACAGAGACAAAGTAAGAGAAAGAAAGAGAGAGAAAGAAAGAAAGAACTTATGACCACAGTTGAGGCCAAAAGTTTGGTTGCTAACCAAGATCATTGTTAAGTGAGTTTCACATTTTCAAAGTTGGCCATGCCCACCCAGTCACATGACTGCTGAGCCCCTCAGCCGGTCCGCAGAATTTTCTTTAAAATGAAACCGGTCCCTGGTGAAAAAAAGGTTGGGGACCCCTGCTGTAGAGTACATAGCAAGCTTGCCTGCTCTGTCTATGTGGTGAAGATCCTGGAAGGGGAATGGGTGAATGCCCTATCATGCAGCACCCAGCTTTCCTTATTTAATGTCCACTGAGCTTTGCAATTAGTTCCTGGATCAGTCATTTCATTTTGTTTATTTTCTTGAAATATTAGTACCATACCTGTTCTGAAAAATCAAAATATAAGTTAATTCAGAATGAAATAGTCACGAAATATGTAATGTTTTAGATAGACATACGCAAGGATGTAGGGATGAGATTGTCATTTCTTTTCCAGAAGAAAGAATTAGAGGTCTCCCTCTCAATTTGGGAAAACAAATATATAGGATCACATCACTTACTATGGTGGTAAGAAACGTTTGGAGCTATATATTTTTGCTTTGAGGGGAGCTAGTTTATTTTTGCAGGTTAGTGCTAAGTTTCTTTAATATTTGCCTGGGCAAGATATTATTCCAAAAATTGGTATGGGACAATATTTTAGCCATGCCATTCCTTAAAATCAGAGGAAATTCTAGTTCTGTGAATGATCCCTCATAGGAAGTTTTGCTATCCACCACTGCCTCTTCACTTTGGCCATCTGCTCACACATTCTAGCAGGATTTCTATTTCATATGTACTTGTTTCCAAACTTCTCTTTGAGGCCTTTCCATCACACTAAAAGCTGTCATCCTGGAACTTTGCCTAGAATTGCCAACAGTGGCTCTTTCTTCATCATCTATTGCTATAGTATTTCTACAATCTGCTCTGTATTAATAACCACTTAAGACCGAATAACCACAGAAGCAAGTTTAGGATTCTGTCAGTTCAAATGCTCTTCTAGCCACAATTTTCCCCTTCCAAAATTACCAATTTCTATGACCAATCTGGAGGGCTACACGTTCATTCATCCTTTCTTCGAAAGAACTTGGCAGCCAGAACAGAAATTAGCACTTGAAGCAGCCCTCAGAATAAAATGGAATTCAAGAAAGGGCTGAACCTCTGTGGCATTTCATCTCTCTAAAGCAGTGCTATCTATGAGTTGCAGGAAAGAAGTACACTAAACTTGCCTGTGACAAATGAAGCATACAGCTTGTTTCATAGATACATAAAATCTATAAAATTGGGGGTGGATGGATGAGGGGGAAATGGGAATGTGTTAACATAAACACTTGAATATTGTTTTTCAGTTTTCCTGATTTTAATCATTAGCCATACATCTCTTCAGAGGAATGCACATTCTTATTTTATCAGTATGCGTTAATATAATGTGTGTTTCGCTTTCTAATTCTAATCATGAAAGCACACACTTTAGATCAGTGTTTCTAAAACTGTAGCAATTTTAAGATGTGTGACCTCAACTTCCAGAATAACTCAGCAATATGTTGGCTGAGGAATTCTGGGAGTTGAAGTCCACACATGTTGAAGTAGCCAGTTTTAACAAAACACTACATTGTGGAACATTTTAACAGAAGGAAGGATTGGTTTGGTTTCCTCTTCGTACACATTCAGCCTCTGTTATGATTTATTATCAAATGCTTTAATATTTGTGTTATAGTTCTAACCAATTTTGCAATCGAACTGTTTAGAATTTTGAAAGCATGTTTTAAGTGTCCTCTCAAATGGCAGCCATGATGGGTGTGGCCAGTCACAAAATCTCTATTTTTTCTCAAAGCAAAATTGGTAAGATTTAATTCATTCTCTACCCTCCCAAAATATTCAGTCATCTCTGTTCTTCAATTCTGACCAAAGGAATGCCTTATTAAACATAACAGTTGGTATCATTTTTAATTTCCATTACTGAATCTGGAGGATACGCAAAAATACAACTTATGCTTGAAGCTGGTGTGAAGTTTTGCATTTTAACAATGGCTTCCCATTTAAAAGATCAACAAAGTGTCACCTCATGAATACCAACGAGGATGCCAACTGGCAACTTGATGCTGGTAGAGTAGTAGAACTTTTGTTTAAGGATAAAAAGGATAAAATACAAATTAAAGAATGGGAACATTTTAAAAAAGAGCAAATTAATATTTGAATAAGTATAAAAGAAAGTGTCCAATCCTAAACCAATAAACATAATTTACCTTCCCTTGATATCATTACGTATAAACTTTATGGGCTTCATAAATCTATTCTTTCACCTTATTGAAGGTGACTGCATACGTATCCTATGTATGATTGCATAAACATCCTAAAAATCTCAGTGATTAAAGAGGCAGCTTGATTATTAGATAACAATGCATCTGCAAATAAAAAAACAAAATATACTCCCCACAAGAAATCAAAACAATTTATTGCAGAGTCTTCTCATTTTGCAAGGAGACTTTTTCAATTGGCTTGATATGCCATAACTAATGTTAGAGTTGATAATGGTTGGTAATGATTTACCAACCATTTGGTAATGGTTGGTAATGGTTTACCAAAACCATTCCCTTCTGAGCATTGCTTACATTCTTGGTATTGTCATCCCTTACAGAAAACACCAGACATCTTACTTATGTGAGCAACAACCATTTGTGTCCATCAATCATATCTTTGGTCAGAATGCCTTTCCCCCCTGCTCTTAGTCTTGGCCTCTAATAACATTTAATTCTGGTATATTCAGGTGTAATTCTAAATGAAATGTCTCCCAAAGACATTGGTTGCATGCGAATAGCCCATTGTTTTCTAGCTCTTCAACAGATCCACTCACTCCCTCAACTTGTCAGAGGAGATGTTTCCATCACAACAAAAATATGAGGTCCTTTTAAACTTAAGATTCGGATATTTTCGAAGAAGCATTTACTGTCACAGCAATGGAAGAGATATGGTGGTAAGTTTCAAATTTCACTCTCCACCTTGTTCCAGTAACAGAATTAGATCGCTGATACTATTAATCTGAATCTTTTCTTCAAAATGAATCTTGTTTTATGGCCTCAATATAAGAAGAACAAAGAGCAGTATCAACAGTAAGGGCCTGCAGGCTGTGATGTGGAATTGCTCTTCTGATAATGACTTATTTTGCAGAGAGACAATAAGATTATCAAATATCAGCTGATGCAATTGCCCAGGCTGAGAAGAAAGGTCACCTTGTTTCAGCTTTCCACACACTGTAAAAGAAGCCGTGATCCAATCAACAATATCTGGAAATCACCTAGCTCCATAAGTAACATAAATCAGTTATTACAAGTCTTTAGAAGAATGCACTGGTTCAGAATATCTTGCCAGCATGCTTTTTCTAATAGAGGCCACAGGGGCTCATAAAAACGATGCAGGGAGGACATGAAAGCAGCCACATGGTCTTATTATTTGGCCTGAACATCTGGAACTAACATCTGGAAGCTCCTTGCTTCTGAATGTGAAAGTTGTGGCTGATAACTGTGGACAGATGACTCCTCCACACTTTTGTCAAACAGCTTTTTTTGAGACCCACAGCTGTTAGCATCTCTTATTGACAGTGACTTTCTTAACCAATTATAGATCTTTATGAAACAGCTTCTTTGTCTGACCCTCAAATCTCCTGCTCATTAATTTTTAGTAATGTTAATATTAGAAGTCAGACAGACATTCTCTTCACGCCTGATTTTTAAAAACATAAGATCAAATGCATATTTAAATACTATCCAGGCACATTTGCCCTTAACTATTTTTTTTTCAATTGAAAGAACAAGGAACAATTGCATGTTCATGAGAAATGGGGAAATCATAGAAAACAAGTTACATATATGTTCAATTCTAGGCTTACTGTGCCAAGTACCACAGAATTGGTTATCCTTGTCAATATTTGCATGCAATCAATTTATTGCAACTTGCAATAAAATAATAACACAGGGTAAAAGTACAGCTGGAAGAGACAAGAAATACATTTGGAGATAATTATGATATAAACAAATCCTGAATTTCTACTCTATTCTTTTTGTGGCATCGGTAAATTTAGAGTATATCTTATTCAGGCAATCTTTGTTTAACAGCCATAATTACTCAAAGCTTTTCCATTGACTGTATTGGAAACTGGCTGTAAAGCAAAGTCAAATAGTGATCATGTCCGTACCTAGGACATTGCAAGTTATACAGATAGTCTTCAAGTGCCCAGAATGCAGCCAATGACTGCGGGGATGGGGAGCTGGTTGTCACAATTTCTGAACCCAATTTCTTTTGGGGAGGTCCATCATCACTTTGAATGGTCACTAAACAACCCTACCATTAGTAACTAAGTTCAATGACTGGTCAGAAAGTTATTTTTTCAGCACTGTTGTAACTTTGCTTGCTAAATATGGCAACTCTTAAGTGAGAACTGCCTGTAAAGCAGTATTCTATTTACATGAACATTTTGTAGGTTTAAAAAAAACATTGCTATCATCTTATGTCATAAGATGACATAAGATAAGCCGGGAAATGTAGCTTCCTAATTCCTTACTTAGTCCCTTCCTCCCTTCTCTTCCCTTCCCTTCCATCTTCTTCCTTCCCTCCCTCCCTCCTTTCTTTCTTTTTCTTTCTTTCTTTCCCCTATATCATAGCTGGCTGGGGAATTCTGGGAGTTGAAGTCCACCAGTCTTAAAAGAGCCGACTTTGCAGACCCCTGCCCTATATAAACTTTAGTTGCATTTTGCTTTTATCTCTATTGCGATGAAGCCATACTCACAGTACTCCAAAGAGCTCAACATCTACATATGATCTTCACAACAACCTTTGCAAGCAACATAATTTGAATGCAAATAATTTCATCCAAGTCATCTTTCTATGTGAAAGTGAGTTGTTCAGTACATTCTTCAAAAAAAAAAGAAACCTCTACACATTCAGAAACATATAGAAAGGGTTTCATCATAAAAGAGCCTGAAAGTGTGGCAAGACAATTTATACTGACAGGCAGGCAGACATCTATGCCAAGAACTTTGATCAGCCACATCTCTCGTTTTTTTTGTAGACTGCATTGCTTGAAGATACATGAGTTCTTTTCAGGTTTAAATGTTTACCGTAGGAAATCCTAGGAAACGACGTGAAAGTAAGCTGTCATATCACATTTGAAAGGGCAGATTCTGGCTTGTAAGGCAACTACTTCAATCTACAGGTGAAACTCAAAAAATTGGAATATCGTGCAAAAGTTCATTTATTTCAGTAATGCAACTTAAAAGGTGAAACTAATATATGAGATAAGACTCATTACATGCAATGCAAGATAGTTCAAGCCGTGATTTGTCATAATTGTGATGATTATGAAACCAGGTACTGAGTACATATGCATGCTTATACTTTTCAGAGGTCCGATATTGTTCTATGTACAATCCTTGTCTTATTAATTGCATGTAATATTCTAATTTTCTGAGATTGTGGATTTGGGGTTTTCATGAGCTGTACACCATAATCATCACAATTATGACAAATCACAGCTTGAACTATCTTGCTTTGCATGTAATGAGTCTTATTTCATATATTAGTTTCACCTTTTAAGTTGCATTACTGAAATAAATGAACTTTTGCACGATATTTTAATTTTTCGAGTTTCACCTGTAAGATTTGGGGGGGTGCAGATGGAAGAGGATCTGTTGGCTTCCCCCCACCCATCCCAACTCCATTTTTAACATTTCATTGTATGTTATCAGTTTAATCTGTCCTAGATGAGTTAGTATGTCCTCATTGTTGCTTTGATGGAGCGGTGAATTCCAGCCCCACCATCAGCATGTCTTGGAACCAAAGCCTTTGATCTAAGCTGTGCAAAAGCAACTTTCCACTTCGGAGTCAGATCGAGGCTTTGAGGCAATCAAGCAAGAACAGCTCAGTGAAGCTCTGGGGAAGGAAAATAAATGTTGCACTGAAGTATGATGAAATATAAATAACAAAAACGGTTCGTGTTTCATAAATATCATACATGAGCATAGATGAAAGGATATAGGAAGTGAAGAGAAAAAAAAGACAACCTAAAAACATACCGGGGGGGGGGGGGGGCGGGAGCCTTGCAGGGAAATACAGCTCGTCCCAATCAAATATGGGATGAACAGCTTCCTGTTTAGCTTCAGCCAATCACTGAATATGTGCCAGAAACTAATGTGCACATTTCATAGGGGGAAAGAGAGAGAAAGATAACCCAAACTATATTTTCTGATGGTTGGACCAAGTTTCGCCCGGCAGAAATTTGCATTTTATATGCAAAATGTTTGTTTTCTAGCAAGGGTGTTTGAAGGGTGTGGTCAGCAAGATGGTGACTACTATGGTGTGGTCAAAGTTTTGCCAATCCTTTAGGTGTATTGCCAATAAAAGATCACCAAGCCAAAGAATAGCAATAGCACTTATTTACCACTTCACAGTACTCTACAGACCTCTCTACCGGTTTACAGAGTCAGCCTATTGCCCCCAACAATCTGGGTCCTAATTTTATGCACCTTGGAAGAATGGAAAGCTGAATCAACCTTGAGCCTGGTGAGATTCGAACTCTTATTACTGCTGGTAATCGGCAGTCAGCAGAAGTAGCCTGCAATACTATAATTTCCCTGTGCACCGCTCCGAGTCCCTTTGGGGAGAGGAGGCGGTTTATAAATAAAATATTATTATTATTATTATTATAACCACAGCACCACCACTGCTTTTATTTAAAGAATGCATTTAATGCTGAAGGCTGCTCAGCAAGAAGCAGCAGAGTCGTGGAAACAGGTCTCACCAATGCAGACTTTATATCACTCCAAACTGGAACACTTTCATAAGAAGACAGAGAAAAACACTATTGACAGCAAGGGGCATTTGAGCCAAGGCCAATATTTAGCACTGATAAGCAAACCACAATGACTCCAAAATAATGTTACAGATTTTGGTGATGTCGTCAGACAGATGCTGCTATTACATATATGTTGTGGCCCAGCTGGCTCCGGATGAGCTGCTGATGGACTCCTCTAGTGAGGAGTCCTATGAGTCTGCTCTAGAGGAGGAGGCCGAGAGTGAGAGAGCAGAGAGCCCGGCTAGGCATCAGGAGGCACCTGAGGCCTGGTGTAGTGGGGAGGATCAAACCCAGTTTGTCCCTGATGTTAGGCTTAGAAGGATTGAGAGAAGGCAGCGTCAATTAGAAGAGAGACGCAACCGTAGGAGGTAATCAGTATCAGCTGCCTAATTGACTGGCCCCTCCCAAGAGGCTTTAAAAGAAATCCTCTGTGAAGAGTAGGTTTGCAGGAAACAACGTATAATCTGAAGAGTCAAAGCTTTTGTGTGTGTCAAGTTCTTTCATTAAGAATCTTCAGGCCTAGTCAAGGTCAGTCCGGGCAAACTGCCAAGTATCAGTCAGTTTAGTCATTTGTCTTGTGAAGGAGGGAGTCAGAGCACATATATATGTCCTGACATCTGACCACAGCTACATTAGCCATTTGTGTGACAATATTGTCACAGACATATCTATATCCCTTTGCGCACTGCTAAGGATACTCATGAGTTGTGGTAACCAGGAGAAACATGTAAACCTTCTGCAAATACTCTGCAAATTTATACCAAAAAGGAGGCCAAGGTTAGAGGATATATGGATCTATTTGTGGTAAACATTTAGTGACATTTGTTAACTACACAATCATTTTGATGATAGAACCAAGTAACAGGGAGAATTTGTTTCAGTTCTTCCAGCAAAAGACCCCAGTTGGCATGGCTTCCTGTGCTCTTGATTTCCTGCTTGACCCACAGGCTATTTCCCCTCCAACTCTATCATGACTCTAAGATAGTGTTTCTCAAACATAGCAACTTTAAGATATGTTGACTTCATCTCTCAGAATCCTCCAGCCAGCCATGCTGACTGGTGACTCCTGGAAGTTGACGTCCACACATCTTAAAGTTGTTAAGGTTCAGAATCACTGTTCTAGGATATGCCAGATGTTTCAACCAGATTAGCCACTGCACTTCCCAAGAAGTTTTCAGTGAGTCTTCTGAGTCATGGGATCTAGCTATGAGGGTATAGTGCTTTTCAATTTTATGGAGATGACTCATCTTCCATAAATACATATCCAACTGAAGCTTCACTGGATGTTACTATATCTTTCAGTAAGGTAACATCTCACAGCAGCCCTTTGCCAGAAGCTCTAGTATTTTCTGGAATCTTCCCAAAGTAGATTCGTTGGTTTTTTTTACCTCAGGAGGTCTTCCTGACAGCTGCAGAAGAGCCCTGTAGTTGCTCTAGTATGCCATATGGAAAACAACATCTTAAATTTGGAGCCCAAAGCCCTGCTATTATCATTTAGCAGAGATTTATTTGCCAGGGAAATTCCGCTCCAAATTATGTGGAATGCAGCTCCTTACCCCCAGAAGACTGCCTTGGTTGAGTTCTCCTGTTTGAATTCTAAAATATGTTCTAATATGTGGGCACATCTGTTTATGCATATTACCCAGATGTACATCTGAGAAAAAAGAGACATTATAATGCTTTTCATGCAAAATTAAACAATCTAACATGAAACAGGAATTTTAAAATAATAACATTGGAAGAAACCTTAAAGATCTTCTAGGCCCATGATGGCGAACATATGGCACACGTGTCAGAGGTGGCACACAGAGCCCTCTTTGCTGGCATGCGCACCATCTCCCCAGGTCAGATGTCCGTGATGTTTCTTTGATGAGCTTCTGTTTCCCTGCAAACGATGAAACAGAAACTCACGAAAGAAAAAGATCTTACCTCTTGCTCTGCTGCCAGTGCACACAGTTTGGGCACTCATGTCTAAAATCTTTGCCATCATTGTTCTAGGCCAACCCCTTGCTCAATGTAGGATCCACCAGAGAATCTCTAACACATGACCATTATGCCACTAATGAAGCGCTCAACATGTATGACAATTTGTGCAGTCAAAAAAGTCCTCCCAAGCTTGGATTTCCTTCTTTAACACTTGTGGTTCTGTCTTTGTGGTAGCATAGTAGTTAGAATGTACTATGGCAGGCTAATTCTGCTTATTGCTAGGAGTTCGAGCCTTACTCAAGGTTGGCATTGCCTTTCATGCTTCCAAGGCAAAATGAGGCCCCAGTTTGTTGGGGGCAATATGCTGATCCTGTGTTAGTTTAGTTAGTTTAGTTTAGTTTTAGTTTTAGTTTTATTTGATTTGTATACTGCCCTTTTCCCTTTCGGGACTCAAGGCGGTGTACAGCCACAGTAAAATCAGTGATAAAAAATCTAAAAGAATATATTAAAAATATTAAATGAATTTGGCCTACATATTTAAAATATCATGCTAAAATTACTTTAAAATCCCTTTAAAACTACGACAGGCCGGCAGCACAGAATAAAGGCGTCTTCAGGGCCCGACGGAAGAGATGTAGGTCCGAGATCGTCCGTAGTCCAGGGGGTAGGTCATTCCAGAGGGTGGGAGTTGCCACAGAGAAAGCTCTCCCCCTGGGGGTCACCAGCCGGCATTGTCTGGCCAACGGCACCCTGAGGAGGCCCTCTCTGTGGGAGCAAACTGGTCGGTGGGAGGTATTTGGCAGCAGGAGGCAGTCTTGCAGGTAGCCAGGTCCCTTGTGTAAACTGCAAAGCACTATAGAATGGTATATAAGTCTAAGTGCTATTGCCATTGTTTCCACAACAATACAGTGTAAGTCCATTTTCTCTTTTTATGCAACAATGCTCTAGATATTTAAAGATTAACATGTCTCCTCCAGTCTTTTCTAGGCTAAAACATACCAATGGCTTTTTTCTCAAGACTTTTGCCCATCTTGAATATGGATCTCTACTTAGACTGAAGAAGAGCAAGAGATGTATTCTCCAGCCCCTCAGCTGGGTATCTCTGATCCATGGTGCCCATTTATAAACACAGTACTCAGCAATTCACAATAATGTACGTAACACTTTCCCCCTCTAGAGTAAGTTGGACTAAGAGACAGAGAGAGCCACGATCCCAAAATTACCCATTCACTTTCTATGACTTACAAAGCCTTGAATCTTGGTCTCCTGGTCCTCATCCAACCTCTTCACCCTTACAGCCATTGTCTTTCAATATGGACAATACCATCCATTATGGGGTTATACCATTAATTTGCCCTTGGCTGAAAAGAAAAACCTGTTAGGGCAGAGTTCAACTTTTCTTAATCCAATCCTAATTTCTAAATGTTTATATCTGCAGGCTTCCCCTGGTGAAATCTTAGCAGAACTGAATTCATTCCTTCTTTGCCTGGGCAATTGATTTGCACAAACAAAATTGTCCCCATATAAGCTGCTCATGACCCTTTCCCCAAGTTTATGAATCTCTAGGTCAGGGGTGGGCAAACTTTGCAACTTTAAGTCTGAAGGACTTCAGCTCCCAGAATTCTCCAGCCAGCTTTGCTGGCTGGAGAATTCTGGGAGCTGAAGTCCTTCAGACTTAAAGTTGCAAAGTTTGCCCACCCCTGCTCTAGGTAGTTGCAAGAATTTGAGAGAAATACTAAAAGGTTATGACTTTTTCTTTTCTTCTTTTTATCTTTCATTCCTGAACTCTTAAAAGAGTTTGGAAGGTAATCTGACATATCTAATCGAATCATATGCCAAATGTCTCCTTGAGAGAAATAAGCATTTTATCATGTCTGCTGTTTTATTTTTAGCATCGATGGGCATAGACTATTGATTCTCTTCTGTTTTAATCCTGATTTGCTCCCCTCTGCCCTATCATGCTAAGAAAGTGGTCCAATCTATGCTTTCTTGATGGGAGTGGGAATTTCCTTTTTAAAATGGTAACATCCACATTACACCTTGGTGCAAAAGCCACATGCAAGCATGTGAGAATGAATGTGCTTTAGTGGCTAAAGACTAGGATCCAAGTTACTGCTCAGGAAATGCACACATGTTATTGCTAAGGAGATTCTCTCTTTCACTCTCTCTCTCTCTTTCCCTCCCCCATTCCCCCTCTTCTCTCTCCAATATACCTCTCATACAATTTTCATGCTGAAAATAGAACCCTATGTTTACATTGCTTTGAGCTCCTGGAGAAAAGATGGAATATAAATCTAACAGAGGAATACCTTTTATTTCTATTTCATCAATGTAGATTGTAAAGAAGCAGAGTGAAGGTGGGGGAAAGGTTACCGTACAAGCTTCACAGCCTGCAGTCTTAAGGGCCTACTAGTTCTACTCAACAGATTAATCTCTCAGACTTGAAATGATTCCAGGGAACACCGTGTTTCCCCAAGGTCTTAGATATAGAAATAAAAAAATGATTACTTTTTCATTTTTATAAATACAAAAGCCAACATATTTATGTTCATTTTAGAGGAAACAAATAGCCTCCAGGTTTATTAAATACAGTAGCTCTGGTGGATATTCTGCACCCACAGTGCCAAAACGCTAGAAAAACAATTTCCAACATCTAACAACCCCAAGCAGAGATTTCTTAGAAATTCAAAATTGTGAATTGGAAAAAAATATTCATGAAAGCTTTTTCTCTTTCCTTTCTTGCTTGTCTTCAGGAACAAGGGGGGGATAGAAACCTCAGCTTCTTTCAATATAATCCTATCTTGACTGCGATGGAGGACTTGGAGTAAAGAAAGGCCTGTTGTTAGCCAGATCTAACAAGCTCTGACTTGTCATACTGCTCACAATGCATAAAGAGCTCTTAAACTGAGAAGCCCAAATAGAAACAGGCAGAGCTGAAAATTAGAGTGGCTTTCTAGAAGTTTTCTGAAAGGATAACAGTGTACGAAGGAGATGAAGAACCAAGAGTTTTCAAGTGTCATATCCATTTATGACAATTGGAGAGCATCCATGAACAGATTAGGCTAGCTTCTATATAGCAAATACCTTGGGTTTCAAAGGGCTGGAGATCCTAACACCTGAGTGTTGGCTAGTTTTGACTTTTCAGGCTAGTTTTGCTAAAAGATTGGTACTGAAATCTTTCCAATCCTGGAAAGATAAATGTATAGCCCCATTTACTCAATTTAATTTAATTTAATTAGATTTTTATCCCGCCCCTATCTCCCCGAAGGGACTCAGGGTGGCGCACAGACAATTAAAATAAATATCATATAAATACATAAAACACCATAAATACTACAATAAAAAACTGATTCAATTAGAATACCCGTGCTAAAATTCAATAAAAAATCCCGCTAATTAAAACATTATGTTAATTTAAAAACACAGTCTGGTAAGGTGATCTCGGGGCCTAGGCTAAGCCGGCTTGATGAAAAAAGTGCATCTTCAGATGCTGGCGGAAGAGGCGGAGGTCCGTGATGGTCCGGAGTTCGGGGGGAAGGTCGTTCCAGAGGGCTGGGCCCGCCACAGAGAAGGCCCTTCCCCTGGGAGTCGCCAACCGGCATTGCCCGGCCGACGGCACCCAGAGAAGGCCCTCTCTATGGGAGCGGATCGGTCGAAGGGATGTGTGAGGTAAGAGACGGTCTCGCATATAGCTTCAATGATTGAAGAGCTGATAACCTATGACTAGATAGTCTACAGATGTAGACTTTGTATAGATAAATATATTTTGGGACTCATTTATATAACAAAAAAGAATGGTAGGGAGATAAGTGGTGTGTGTGTGTGTGTGTGCGTGCGCACATGTGTATGTGCATGAATATTTGTATTAGATAATTATTTATAAAATTGTAAGTGTTTATTGTTCTCCCAACATATTGCTTACTGTATCTTATTACTTCCTGTTGCATTTTTTCACTAATTTCTTAAGCACTAGTTATTTATTTTTTTATAATGTACTTCTTTTTGCGTTTTGTTTCTTTTGGGAGTTTTTTCTGTTATTGTTTTAAAAGCAACAAATATTTATTTAAAATATTTTTTGAGCAGTGTTTGCGTTATAGATTGAGATGACACTAAGAAAAAACCTGTAAAAGCAAATTAACACAACATTCAGGCACATCTAACAACAGTGTTTTCCCTATAGTGGGAACAAAACTCCTGTCCTTAAGACAACCATGACTCTTTCTCCTTGCTTCCTTAAGTTTCAGTGACCCATTCTGGTGCCTGTTTATAGGCAGAGTTTATTTATTGATTAAATTTATTTGCCGCCCATCTCTCTAACAAGCCACTTTGAGTGGTTTATAAATATCATAAAAACAGAGGTACAAACCAGAGATGAGGTTCAAATATTGCAGCAACAGGCTCACTGCCCTGTTACTGGGTGGGCATGACCATGGTAGGCGTGGTCTACCTGGCCTCCTGCATCACAGTGTAGGGGAGGCACTTTTCACCCTTCCCATGTTCTGGAGGCTTTCCTTGAACCTCCGGGTGGGCGAAAACTGCTTCCCCTGAGCTCCAGAGGCCCTCTGGAGGCTGGAAGCAGGCCTGTTTCTAGACTTCCGGAACCTCTGGTACAGTGGTGGGTTTCTGCAGGCTCGCACCTACTCACGAGAGCCGGTTGGTGAAATTTAGAGAACCGGTGAGAGGGGGTTCCACCGGCGTACCTGGAAGTAAATCTGGCCCGCCGCTGCCAGTGTCCCAACGGGAAGGAAAGGGAAGGGAAGGGAAGAAGGAAGGAAGGAAGGAAGGAAGGAAGGAAGGAAGGAAGGAAGGAAGGAAGGAAGGAAGGAAAGAAAAAGAATTTATCATCACAATTGAGTCCAAATTTTTGGTTGCTAAGCAAGAGTGTTGTTAAATGAGTTTCACCACATTTTAAAAGGTGGCCACTCCCACCCTGTCACATGACTGCCAAGGCACGCCCACAAAATAGGCCACACCTACAGAGTAGGTTCTAAAAACCCACCACTGCTCTGGTAGGCCTGTTTTTCCCTCTCCCCAAGCTTCCGCGCAGGCCCTGCACTTACCTGGCATGATGAATGGGTTGTGTGAAAACTCCTGAGAGGGACGGTGTGGGCATGGCCAGACAGGGGTGGCATTTGGGTGTTCGCCAAACTGGGCAGAATCCTAGCAAGAGGATCACCTAAACCCGTGCAACCCCACTCCCCCCCCCCCCGGTACAGACACTGAAATATTAAATAAACCTAAATTAGGTAAGTTAAAACCAGAATACTATGAGGAGGAGGTGGGACCGCCTTCCCACTCCACTAACCACTTCCAATATACAATGCCCACATTGGGCCCCCAAGCCTCTTGGCACAACCAGAGGCAGGTTTTGAATTTAGGCAGGACCTTCCCTCTCTTCAACGCCAGCCAATTTGAAATGATATTGGAATAAAAGCTCCAGCTTGGAAGAGACTTTTCATTACAAGAAAGGAATGAGGACTTTGCAGC
Source organism: Rhabdophis nuchalis (assembly GCA_039707465.1). Taxonomy (NCBI): domain Eukaryota; kingdom Metazoa; phylum Chordata; class Lepidosauria; order Squamata; family Natricidae; genus Rhabdophis; species Rhabdophis nuchalis. The sequence continues at coordinate 76,905,285 of CM077645.1, forward strand.
CAGCTTCCCCTCATAGTCGCCACTTAGATTGTTTTGTAAACAGTGAAGCGAATTGACCTTCCCAGCTTAGTGTATTGTGTGACTCAGGACCATATGTTAACCAGGGTAATCTGCTTTAATGGGTACCACATTTCATTTCCAAACACTGAATTCATAAATTTCACCCACTTTTTTTAAAAACCTTTTCGAAATACTTTGGCAGGCTACCTAGGTTTATTTTTCACCATATTGAATAAATTGGCACACAAATGTGCCCATTTCACTGCTCATCTTGACTCCTGACTATTTGTGAATAAATTAATATCCTCAGCCTGCAATGCTAATCCTTCAGCTCCCTGCTTGGCATGTGTCCCTGTGAAAATGGCCTGTTAATCCCCAGCGCCTGCTGCTTGTTGTTTAAACAAATGCAATCTGTAATGTTTGTAGTGTAAGAGTTCCTTTATTAAATGGGGAAAGAGAGTGGGTGATCAAGCTATGAATCACTTCCCTCCTAATTCACAAGCAAACTGCAATTTCAGGCACAGAGAGATGATGCTTTGTGTCACACGGAATTGAATCACTGAAATAATTTTGTCGGCAGTGTTCCATATGACTAAGCAATCAAAATTCAAAAAGACCAAACCTATCCATTCAAAATGTTCTAACATAATCTATACATCCCCTCCACCCCAAGTCATATATTTGGGAGCTTGCAAACGTTGTGGCTGAAATTAAATGTCTCAACCCATTAGTTGCTCGTTTTAACTTGACCCACCTATAGTTGGCCTAATGAGATGGATACGAAAGAGCATTTAATAAAATGAACATTTTAAGCATCTCTGGTAATTTGCTGTGTGCTGTGACCACATTAAGAAAATATATCTATATTTTGACATAAAAGAGACGGTGGGTGGTATTCTAATAAAAAGTAAGGTAAAGCTGGGTCTTCCAAAATAGATACCTTAGTAAATTGAGAATTGGGGAATGGGAAACCCTTTCTTCTTCTTTCTTCTTCTTCCTAGCATATTCCCGCAGATTCAGGGTCCGCTTTTTGTATCATTGAACGCCACTTTGAACGGTCAACTGTGTCTCTGGTGCACAAGCTTCCATGTCTTTGTTGATGGTGTCTTGCCATCTCTGTTTTGGACTTCTAGTTGGTAGGTTGTCTTGGCAATGGGGGAAGGTACTACTTTCTGGATGTGTCCATACCAGCAGAGCTGGCCTTCTCTCATCTTCGCTGTAATTGGCGCCACACCAAAATACTGTTGAATGGTGTCATTTGTGATGTGGTCAAATAGGGAAATGCCTGATATCCAATGGAGCATTCACATTTCCATGGCCTGGAAATAACTTTCGATCCATGTTGTTGCTGCCCAGCATTCAGTGCCATGCAGTGCAACAGGGTGGATGGTTGTCTTGTAAATCTTAGATTTAAGATGGGCTGGCATTCATCTGTCACATAACACATCAGTGAATTCTCACCAACGCATCCAGGCTGCATTCACCTCAGGGGTGGGTTCCAGCAGCTGCTACTGCCGGTTCGCTTGTGGTCATGCAGCACATGCATGCACAATACTGTAAAAATGTTTCTGCGCATGCGCAGAAGCCAAAAACAAGATGGCGGCCCCTATGGCGCCGCCGGGAGAAACAATTCAGGCCTGGGTGGCTACTGGTTCCAGCGCCCCAGGCCACCAAACCACTAAATGTTCGGCGGAGCCGGACCGAACCAGTAGGAACCCACCACTGAATCACCCTTGCTCGCACCTCCCATTGATGTCGTCATTGTCTCGGAGATGGGATCCCAGATACTGAAAAATGTGCACCTTTTTAAGGTTTTCTTCATTGATTTGAAGCGTCCCAGGGAGGGGGGGAAATAACAGTCTCTAAATTTTCTTGATGTTGAGGTGGAGTGCGAAGCGGTTAAGGCGATCATTCCATGGGAATGGGAAATTCTTTGTTAGCATTGAATTCATCTCTTACATGGATTCTGTGTTATTTCTTTTCATCCACAGAATAGATAGTCAGACAGACAAATATCTCTTATCTCTATCTCTACTGTATATCCATCTATAGTTATCTGTCTCTATCTTCTATCAGACATCTCTTTCAACGTCCTTCGATCATTTTCAGCTTCCAGCGTTCCATAGAATTTCTTCACAACAGATAATTATTTACAAAAAAAGAAGAATTCTGGAGAAGAACACATGGTTTTAAATGCTGATAATCAATAATTTCCTTGTTTTATTAAAGTTTTACATATTATGACTGGACTATTGTAACTCTCTCTACATGGGGCTCCCCTTGAGGTGCACCCGAAGACTTCAGCTGGTCCAGAATGCAGCCGCGCGAGCAATAATGGGTACCGCAAGGTATACCCATGTAACACCGCTCTTGCGCGAGCTGCATTGGCTACCTGTCGTCTTTCGGGTGCGCTTCAAGGTGCTAGTTCTCATCTTTAAAGCGCTCCATGGCTCGGGACCTAGCTATCTGCGGGATCGGATTCTGCCCCATACATCCTCCCGGCCGATTCGCTCCCACAGAGAGGGACTTCTCCGGGTGCCGTCCACCAGACTTTGTCAGCGGGCGACGCCCAGGGGAAGGGCCTTCTCTGTGGCGGGCCCAGCCCTCTGGAACGACCTTCCCCACGACATTAGAACAACTACGGACCTCCGCTCCTTCCGTCAGAAATTAAAAACTCACTTTTTCTGCTTGGCCGGCCTAGGTTAGTCTCTACCTCAGGGGTTAGGAAATGTTAATTTTAAAATGGGAATTTTAGTGCAGGGATAGTTAGATTTAATTTGTTTTTATTGTATTTATCTATGTATATATTTTATGTTGTTTTAATTTCTCCCTGTGCACCGCTCCGAGTCCCCTCGGGGAGAAGACGCAGTTATAGAAATAAATATTCTATTCTATTCTATTCTATTCTATAGAGCTTGTTCAGCTGATAAAAATGCAATCTCTTTGAACAGCTTTTAATTTCTGCCTATTCTCAGACTTTTATGTAGCTTTTCTTCTTTTACTCCACAGCACTGCTGCTCTACATAACTAGAAACAGTTTGGGATTCACCTTAGTTTAATCCAGGTTTACTGTAATCACAGTTCATTGGAAAACACATAAGGGGCTCGGTTCCCACATTTGGCATGTCAAAAAGTATGCTTTACCAACCATAGTGGCGAGATTCATCCATGACATGAAGTCAAAATCAAACTATAAACTATATGAGGTTTAATTGTATGTGTTGAACCCAACCATATATCAATATATTAGTTGGTGATACAAAACTGTAGGCTCTGATAAATCTGTCACTTTGCAGTTTTATTGAACCAAACAATAAGATACTCATTGTTGGTTTGCTTTATTATTAATCTGTGATTTGAAAATTAACAACTGACTTCAATGGTTCTTCTCATGATTAAAAAAGACATAGTTGATAATTTTTAAAGTTACATGCAAGGGAAGACTGACTATAAAATGTATATATTTGGACCTGTACAGAAAGAAACTATATTGGGGAGGGAGTCCCAATATGGGGCTAGTCTTTTGTGGGGAGATAGTAACTGTGGACTAGATTTAACTTTACTGGTCTAGGAAGGGACTATATAGATCAAAGACATGATGTGTCCTTGATGTGATTTCCAAAAGCTTTAGTATCTCCAACTGGAGGTTCTTCATGTCACAGGACTGAGGAAGATTTCTGGCTGAAATTGTCAGAACTGCCACCTCACACTTCCACTTTGCAATCGTTCAGTGCCAGTCTGCCATGGACCTTGGGAGAGGGGGAAGGGTGTGTGTGTGTGTGTGTGAATGCTTGGGGGAAAGTGAAACTGATAAAAATGATGGAAAGAAGCGTGCCTCTCAGAGACCAGTCTTCAAGGTCGTTTCCCTAGGAGAAGAATGCAGCTGTGACTCAATAACATCTCTTTTTGGATGATTGGGGGGGGGAGGGTGATCAGCAATGGGAAGTGTCTGAGAGGGAAAACTTATACACAGTGGTACCTCGGTTCACGAACGCCTCTGTTCACGACCAATTCGGATTACGACCAAAAAATTTCCAAAAAATGTGCCCCGGTTCACGAACACCGTTTCGGTTCACGAACGGAAAAGTTCGTAAAAATACGCTCCGCTTCACGAACTCCGCCTCGCTTCACGAACTCCGCCTCGCTTCACGAACTCCGCCCTCACATCACGAACAGAAAAGTTCGTAAAAATGCTCGGATTCACGAACCCCGCCTCGCTTCACGAACCGGAGCCGCGGACATTTTAAAAACAAGGTCAGAACGGATTAACCGGATTTACATTGAACCCTATGGGAAACTGTGCCTCTGTTCACGACTAATTCTGTTCGCGAACAGAGTCAGTTCAAGAATCACGACCAAAAAACAAGGTCGGAACGGATTAACCGGATTTACATTGAACCCTATGGGAAATTGTGCCTCGCTTCACGACCAATTCGGATCGCGAACAGAGTCAGTTCACGAATTAAGTTCGTGAACCGAGGTACCACTGTACCTAGAGATTTGGCGCGCAAACTTCAGTTCTGGCTTTGCTTTACTTTATTCTATTTGACCTTTAATAAAACATGCCTTCTTCACCAAATGCAGTCAAGGATGGCTCTTACTTAAAAGTTCCAGCTGTCACAGGCCTGACAGAAATTTTGAGAGGCCCCCTCAAAAGATTAGTTGGCTACCCATCTTACCACAGGAAAACTCAGATGTCATCATCCATCATCTATAGTTGACATGGACAATCTAGAAAAATGGCCTAACTCAGCATAAATCATTCCCAATGACATTCATAGGGAAATCTAATTTAAATGTGTCAATGTTTTTTTTTTGTTTCTTACTATTAGAGAAGTGGCAGTGACAAAAGGAAATAAAAGGTAAGAATCGGATTTCAGAAGCTGTGCTTCAGGGACCAGCTTTCTTTCACTGATGGAGAAGGGCAATAAATACCATTGAATGCCTATTAGAAATATTCAAAATAATGTTGAAAAATAAAAATAATTTTTTTAATTATCTACCAATATAGGTATTGGTAATATATCTACCAATATAGTGTTTTTAACTTCCTAAGAACTATAGCAAATGAGATGTGGTGGCTCAGTGGCTAAGATGCTGAGCTTGTCGATCAGAAAGGTTGGTGGTTCGGCAGTTCGAATCCCTAGTGCCGTGTAACGGAGTGAGCTCCCATTACTTATCCCCGCTTCTGCCAACCCAAACACGTACAAAATGCAAGTAGAAAAATAGGAACCACCTTTGGTGGAAAGGTAACAGCGCTCCGTGTGCCTTCAGCATTTAGTCATGCCAGCCACATGACCACAGAGACGTCTTCAGATAGCGCTGGGTCTTTGACTTTGGGGATGAACACTGCCTGCTAGAGTCAGGAACGATTTGCCCATATGTGCAGCATTATCAGATGTACATCAAACAGTCATTTTGTAATAAGTTATAAAAATAAATGCATTAGGTATATAGGTACCTAGTATTTTAAGAGAAAAGTTATTCAGGCTGTAGAATCCTTGAATTGACAGACAAATAAATAGTTTTCAAGATTAATCATGTGTGATCTGGATCTAACAGTAGATTGGTCTAATTTTTGGTTGAATCCCTGTCACATATACAAATTCATCTTTCTGATACAGCTCATTTCTCCATCAACATGTGGGCTTTTCCTTGCCTCTTTTTAAAACACATACTGTCTAAAACTATGCATGCGTGCAAGCATTTTACCCAGAAGAAAAGCATTTTTCCTACAATATTAAAATATCTTGTGCACATTTTACCCCTTTTCATTTTTTTTAACATGTGCGGGATTGAGAACATTGGAAAAACTGCAGCCATAAAAGCCTAATACATCTCATCAAAGAAGCCCAAATATGTTGATTTGGGCAGAATTATGGAACGTATAAAATGCTTTTTCATCTCTCGGTCTAAGCCAGCAATAACAAATGCCATGTGACTTAAAGTCATTTGGTTAATAACTGGAAGAAAAAAGGTTTAGGCTGGCATCTCTTCTAGCAGTTTAGGATTTGAATTTTAAAAGGTTGCTCAGTAAATGTTTATGACTGAGGATGGGCATAAACCTCAATTTACCAGTTCCTAGTCTAACATCTTAATTATTATACTAGCTGACTCTCTTTTAACCCGTTTACTTTTGGTGTCTCTTGTTTGGAGACTTCATTGAATAACATCCATAGTTATAAAAAGATCACAGGTTTTTCTGCCATCAAAGATAATATTAGGCAAAAACTGAAGAGGAACAAATATGCAAAATGCAGGCGAAAGGCTTTTGATAGCGTAGCTCTAGCATGGGCATATGAACCATGATTTTCTAAGGCATAAGCTCAAAGGGTTGGTTGCCATTCAAATGAAGAACATATTTTTGGCTTTAGATGATGATAGCTGAATTGCAAGCACTTCCAATCCTTATTGGACTTGGTCCATCAACGCTGAAATTAGCTGGGTAGCATCCCAGAGATGCTCTTTTTAATTACAGCCCTTCAGTTATCTAACATTCAGTCTCCATTAATTTGTAGGTGCCATTTAAAAGAATGTTAGGCTTCAATCCAATAAACCACTGATGGACATCCCATCCTTTGTAGGCTGTATGTGATTTTTCTGGCCTCTGCTCCCCAACTAACATTTGATAGTTGTTTGTGCCTCAGAGATGAACCTCAATGGATCCAGCTGGCTCTCAGCACCTCCACTCTTCTGCAAGTTTATCTTTTGAAGCCACCGCAATCCCCCCAAAAATGAAATAACTTGGGGAATATTAAAAAGGCAGAATATTTCTCCCCAGGAATGGAGAGAAAGAGAGGACTAATTTGCCGTCTGAAATAACAACAGTAAAAAAACAATTGTATCTATAACATTGCAGTTGCAACATTATATCGTGGAATCTTTTTGCAACAATAAATGAAACTTTCACTCTTCTTCCTGTGATGAGGCAGGGCAAAATGGCTCCTCTTTGTTCCCTGTCAGAAAACTTTTTTTTTACTCACAAACTTTTCCTTGGGCATTTGAGACCTTAAGACTTTAAATTTTTACTTTAATTTCTCCTCGGGAAATCTTCGGTATCTCCTCGCAATACGTGGACACCCAGATTTGGATAATACAGTCCTTTTTGTTTGACTTTATATACTTTCCAGACTGAACTTTTATCTGAACCACTCCGATACCTCGGACTTCATAGGCTGCCCGCCTTTTCAACGCCATCTTTTCTACTAACTAGAACTTATAATCGGGATAATGGCTTCTAAAAAACTACCTACTGGAAAGTCTTTTTCTGCTCCATCTTCAGCTCGCTCCAGTCCAACTATACAGCAGACAAAGATTACTGCATTATTGCAGAAAGAAGTGACTGGTGAGGGCGCCCAGGAATTGTCAACTAATGAGATGCTCCAGGACATAATGAAAAATGTGTATGAAATCCAAAAAGAATTAACAAGCCTAAAAATAGAGCTGTTGGAAACACAAAGAAGTACAATGGATAATAAACAAAAAATTGAGGCGTTAGAGGGAGGATCAGCTGAAATGAGGGAAGAGGTAAAGGAAATTCAGAAGGAAAGCTCAGAACTGGGAGGTTATATGACCAAAATAGAATTTGAAAGAATGTCTTTTTTTCTCAGGTTCCAGAACATTCAGAGACAGAGGGTGAAGATCTTAAGGATCTTATGAGTACAATTTTAGCAGATTATATTCAAAGAAATAAAGAACACCTCTGGTGGGATATGGACCTGGTTTATAGAATTAATTTAGCATATGCTAGAATAAACAATGTTCCAAGAGAGGTCCATATTAAATTTTTAAGGAGTTCCACAAGGGATGAGATATTGAGGGCTCAGCGGGGAGGACCCTTGAAGTATCAAGAAAAAGAAATTACCATTCTGAAACAAATTCAAAAAAGAATTAGAGAAATAAGAAGGAAATATTCCTTCTTGTCTAAGAAATTATATAAAAAAGGAGTTTGGTTCAAATGGTTAAAGTCAGAAGGAATGTTGGTCTTCTGGGAGGAAAGTAGAATTAGAGTTAAAACATTAGGAGAAGTCGAGACCTTTCTTCAAAAGCACTCTTCATTCCTAGGGGACGAGGATGAGGGAACAGGAGGTGCCACGGCCCCGCCCATTGATGGGAAGGGAGATGAAGAATCAATAGCAAAAAGATTCAGATCTCAAAAATGATTTTATTTGAAATCTCTACTGTGGTTGTTGAAATTAGATGGCAATGAAAAACATGATTGAATGTATGAATTATACAATGTAAAGTATTTGTATGCTTATCCCTTTTTTTTTTTTTAAATTGTATTCAGATGAAGTTCTGGGGGGACCACCACCTCCGACATGGAAGCCACTAAAATGTTATACCTATCCTATACCCTTTTTCCTATGTATATCCATAAAAACCAATAAAAATTGTTTTGGGGAAAAAAAGCAGAATATTGTAGCTCCGCAAAGGAGAAATGAAGAAACGTACTCTTGGAGACAGAAAGCAGCCTCCAAGTCTTTCTTAATAGCCCAGCAGATACAGAGGCCAACTTTTGGAAATGCAGATTTGGTAATCCATTCAAGACAGGATATTCTGAAACAAAGGCAGAATGGTAGAAATAGAAGCAGCCATCACCCAAGATCCAACACAAGGAAAAAGCCATTAAGCCACAATAGGAAGTGCCCAACACCCTTTCAGAACATAAGCCCCTTCATTGAATCACCTTCAAAAACTTCAACAAAACTTAGCTCAGAGAAACACCTAGGATTTGTACTTTGCCTATAGGACAGCTATGACCCTTGCATAACCACTACATGGCCCCATGGGAGTCTGACAACAGCCAATAGAATATGTGTTCTTGCACAGTAACAGGAAGCTCAAGTGCAAAACCCAAGAGAAGGTATAAAAACCTCTCACTCAGCTGCCCAGACCCCCATGTGGTTCTGCTTCATCATTAAACCATCTTAGCTTCTGCTGAGAATCTAGTTTAGCTGTTCGCTGGCTTTGCTCTTTTACTCTTTCATGCCATCCCATCCATACAAAAGAAGAAATAGTGTAAACTAGATGGTGCCTATATACCGTATTTTTCAGAGTTTAAACGCACCAAGATTTTGAAGAGGCAATTTAAAAAAAAAAGGTTTTGCATTCTCCAGATCTCCCAAAAATGACCCATTTTTTTCAAAACCTGGTCTGTTTTTTTGTCAAAAAAAGGGCACGCACTGTCTTTAGGAGGCTTGTAGAGTGCTCCTGGGGGCTAGAAGGGCCAAAAATGAGCCAAAAAACAGCCTCGCTCATTTTTGCCCTCCCCAGCCTCCAGGAGCACTCTGGAAACCTCTTAAAGCAGTGATGGAGAACCTATGGCACGGGTGCCACAGGTGGCACGCGGAACCATTTCTTAGGGCACGCGAGGCGTTGCCTTGTCAGCTCCAGCGTGCATGTATGCGCTGGCCAGCTGATTTAGGCCTTCTTTTGAGGCCGTTTTTTTCCCCTCTGGAGGCTTCAGGAGCTTCCCTGAAGCTTCTGGAGGTGTGGGGGAGGCTGTTTTCACCCTCCCCAGGCTCCTAGAAAGCCTCTGGAGCCTGGGGACGGCGAAAAAAGCATGCCAAAAGCAGGGAGTCACGCACATGGCATTATGGTGTGGCACGCCCACGTACAACCCCCATGCACTCCCCCCGCTTTTGGCACACGAGCCAAAAAAGGTTAGCCATCACTGTCCTAAAGGCTATGCAGCGCCATTTTTGCAAAGAGGGTGGGATTTCAAGAGGCAAAAAAATGCTGTATTAAGTGTATAAGTTGCACCCAGATTTTCAGCCTCTTTTTTGAGAGGAAACGGTGCGTCTTATACTCCAAAAATTATGGTAATCCTATTAGGGCCTACCTGATGCTGCTCTGGGTCACAAGAGGCCTTCATTCTTGAAGCAGGTTGGGAGAAAGCTCTTCTGTACCCTCCCAAAACCATGTAAAAGCATGCTCCATTCTTGCACAAATTTTTGGAGTCGCCAGAGGCCCATGCAACTTCCAAAGTGTGCAGAGTTTGCCTTAGAGCACATCCCACTTCTCATAGAGTCTCCACAACCTCTGAAAATTGTGCAAGGAAACAGACATACTTTCGAGAATAGTTGTTTTTGGGTATTGGTGGATGCTGGTACGCCACCCAAAATGTTGTGGTATGTATGTCACTTTTGAAACACATGAGAGGTAAACCATGACTATTCTAGAATGGAGGATAGATTCTGATTCACAGGCTAGGTACAGGAAATCAGTCCGTCTCCCTGATGAAGCATTCCCCCACCACCACTTAATCCTTGTTAAAGAAAAAATATGAGCAAGAAAATATGGTGCTGTCTATATGCGTTCTTCTTAAAGGCCCAATGATTTCTCTCTATCCGTTCTCTCTGCAGTGACAATATGCTAAAATTCATGAGTTTATTCAAGGAGGGAGGAAGTTTAACTGCATGCCTGTATGTCAGTACCCATTGCTGCCTTCCCTTGTCTCTTTTTCTCTTTTCTTAATGGACTGCTTTTGTGTCCCTACCTGGGCTTCACAGATCTCAGAATGGAATGTCTCATCTAAGTCTTCTCCACATGCATGACGGCATGGTGACACTGATCGCTTTTGTGTTCAGCAGGTTGTTAAACATGTCCCCCCTCTCTGTTTGTATCAGGATGTAAGTCTTTAAAAATAAATGAAAAACAACCCTTCCTCCTTTGAACAGCAGGATCTCTGGATGCGTTTGGGTATGTGCATAGGTTTTAGACACCTGCTGTCTTCCTAATGCTTCCTAATCTTAACATGCACAAAGAAATAAAGGGAAGCTGTTCCTCAAAAAAAAAAAAAAAAAAAAAAGGAAAAAGAACAAAATGTTAACCTGAATGCTTATTACATTTTCTCATGATACTGATACCCTTCACGCCTTACTTTCTGAGCAGCTATGAGAAGAAATAAGGTTTCAGAACCTGTTTCTACAAGGCTGTTAACACTGCCAAAAAGATGATAAAAATAATCCAAAGTCTCATCCTTTCTCTTTCTTGAATGTTGACACGAACACTTCAGCTTTGGTGGAGAAAAGAAATGTGTTCAAACTCACTACTCTGTGTGTCAACCCAGTTACATTCAGGGTTGTTGATCAAGGGAAGGAGCGCAACCACGATCTGGAAATCAAGTCAAGTTCACCTTACTTAGATTTCCAAACAAACGCACTCAACCTTCTCATTTTTAAATCTACAAGCCTCACTAACTGTTATGCAATGCTTGTAGTTGGTACATCAAAGCCAGCCTTGCAATCAAATCTGACATGCCGTATCCCCTTTGTACAGGTATCCTGGAAAAATGTGGGGAAATGTTCTTTGTTTATGTCCTTCAGAGTGACTTTGTTCCTTAGAGTGATGCCAGTGTGAGGATCTACAGGATGAAACCATTTAGAGGCTTTAATTATATGTCATGCTGAAAAACAATTTGGATATTTATGGTAAATGTAAATCTGCAGAGCTGTGTCGGGGCTGTTAGACAGGAATTATATTTATTCATAAGTTAAGCATTAGAACTTGCCAAGGCTGTTGATATATTTGCATTTATGATTATTCTTTCATCTCTGATATATACAACCTATACACACACAGACAGAAATATCTGAGCCATAAGAAATGCATCTTAAGGAAGAAACCTGCTGTGTAATACAATTTCTAAAAAAGGCTATCGGGTACAAAAATGAAAATCTTGCAAGGCAGAAAAAATGGCCTTGACTGTCTATGCCAAAAATAGGTACTTGTGTTAAACAGAAATGGGTGGAGCGTACCTGCGCTAAACAGAAATGGGTGGAGCTTCTGTTATAACCTCATAGCCATCACCTTGCATTTGGGACCATTCCTTGCAGACACCTCTGAGTGGCAGCCATAGTTTGTCTCTGAAATCCATAAGAACATAAGAATAGCCTTGCTGGAACAGGCCACAGCCCATCCAGTCCAGTATTCTGTCTCACACAGTGGCTTCCCATTTGCTTCAGGGTCTTCCCAAGCAGATGTCTTCACCTGCTTATGATTCCCTGCAAATGGCATTGAGACATATCCTGCCTATGTCTCCAACCTGGAGGGTGTCCTTAGGCATCCATAATGATAGCCATTGATACCCTTGTTCTCCATGAACTCGTCTAATCCTTTCTTAAAGGTGTCGAGGCTGACAGCTGTCACCACTTCTTCTGGCAGGGAGTTCCATAGACCAGTGATCCTCTGGGTGAAAAAGTACTTCCTCTTATTTGTTTGAGGTCTAGCTATCAAAAGTTTCATGGAGTGCCCCCTAGTTCTAGTGTTGTGCGATAGGGAAAACAGTTTTTCCTTTTCTACTTTGTCCACACCGTGCATGATTTTATAGACTTCAATCAGGTCACCTCTCAGGCGCTGTCGTTCTAGAGTGAAGAGGCCCAGCTGTTGCAGCCTCCGATGATAAGGAAGGGGTTCCAGCCCCCTAATCATTCTGGTTGCCCTCCTCTGCACCTTTTCCATTTCCATAATATCCTTCTGAAGGTATGGTGACCAGAACTGTACACAATACTCCAGATGGGGCCTCACCATAGATTTATAAAGAGGCAAAATGACACTTGCTGACTTATTTTCTATACCCTTCTTAATGATCCCTATCAATGAGTTTGCTTTTTTCACTGCTGCGGCACACTGGGTTGACACCTTCATTGAGCTGTCCACCAGGACACCAAGGTCCCTTTCCTGGTTAGTTGCAAGGAGTTCAGACCCCATCAGTTTATAGATGTAGTTGGGGTTTTTTGCCCCAACGTGCATCATTCTGCACTTACTAATGTTGAAGCTCATTTGCCACTGGGTTGCCCACTCCTCCAGTGTCAAGAGAGCCCTCTGGAGCTCCTCACACTCTCTCTCAGTTTTTACTACCCTGTATAATTTAGTGTCGTCGGCGAATTTGACTACCTTGCTGTTTACTCCTACTTCTAGATCATTTATGAAAAGGTTGAAGAGCAGGGGTCCCAGTACTGAACCTTGGGGGACCCCACTCTTTACCTCCCTCCACTTGGAGAAGTGTCCATTTAATGCTACTCTCTGTTTCCTGTCCCTTAGCCAGTTGCTAATCCAGGACAAGGCCCGTCCCTTTATTCCATGACTGGCAAGTTTATTTAAGAGCCTTTGGTGCGGGACCTTGTCAAAGGCCTTCTGAAAGTCCAGATAAACAATGTCAACTGGATCTCCCTTGTCCATGTGCTTGTTGACACTCTCAAAAGATTCCAGCAGATTAGTGAGGCATGATTTGCCCTTGCAAAAGCCATGTTGGCTCTCCTTCAGCAGTGCCTTCTCTTCTAGGTGCCTATTAATTTTATCCTTTAAGATGGTTTCCATCACTTTACCTGGGACACTTGCCAAGCTGACCGGTCGGTAATTTCCTGGATCACCTCTGGGTCCTTTTTTGAAGATTGGTGTTATATTCGCTACCTTCCACCCAATATTAGCATTCTGGGGTATTTTGACCTGCTCGCTTCCTTGTGCTTGCCTTTTCTTCTGAAGAAAGAAGAAGAGAGAATCTCACGAAGGACCTGATACAGACTCCCTCTCTCTGATTAAAAAGATAGAAAGATCTACTTACTTTCAAGAAAATGTGCAGCTCCCCCTGGTGTTGAAGGCTCATAATGACTCTAATCTGTGCTGAGATGGAAGGAAGGGAAAAGAAGAAAAAAGAAAAGTAGATACAGAGGAGGTAAAGAGAAGGAACGGAAGGGGAAAGAAGAAAAAGAAATGAAGTCATATAGGATGAATTTCTCCAGGAAAACAGATAATCTTCATAGGCTTCCATTCTTAATAACAGGGTTCCCGGCAAAAAACAGCTATTCTTGTTTATTCTTTTCATATTGGCAGCCTCTATATTTTTATCAGTGATTGTAAGTAAAGTACCATTTATAGGTAATTCCTACTAAGTAAAAAAAGATGTTATAATTCAAGCTTAGCTGCCCCCCTTCTGTAATTTTTGTTAAGTTAGATCTATTCCTTTCCGAGAGAATGTTGGCAGGAGATAAAAAGAACCAATAAATAAACATTGTGCCATTTGCCATAGTTGCTATTAAGGAGTGCTACAGCCTGCCTCCTAAAACTGTGGGTGCTCCATCACTGGAGATTGTCAAGAAAATATTGGGTAGCCATTTGTCTGAGATAGTTGGACTCTTGTGTTGGGCAGCAGATTGAACTAGAAAACTTCCAGGGATCCTCCTAAACCTTTGATTTCATAATAGCCATAAAACCAGAGGTGGGTTCCTACCGGTTTGGACCAGTTCGGATCAGTTCAGACAAGTAGGTAATAACCCGGCTGGACACATGCCAGAATTGGTTCTACTGGCGCCACCATAGGCGCCGCCATCTTGGTTTTTTGCCTTCTTGTTTTATAACTTCTGCACATGCGCACATAGCACACACGTGCCTGAATCACGTCCCTGAGCGAACTGGCAGTAAAAGGAACCGGAACCCACCCCTGCATAAAATGTGAGAATATATCAAAAACTGTATGGCATATAAATCTAACAAATAAATAGCAATAGTAATGGGACTGAGACTTATATACCGCTTCACCGTGCTGTACAGCCCTCTCTAAGCAGTTTACAGAGTCAGTATATTGCTCCCAACAATCTGGGTCCTCATTTCATCAACCTTGGAAGGCTGGAAGGCCGGATCAAACTGCTGGCAGTTGGCAGAGTTAGTCTGCAATACTGCATTCTCACCACTGCACCACCATGGCTCATAATACCTCATTTTATTCTGCTTCACCTTATTGTGCTTCGTGGATATTGCATTTTTTTTTTTTACAAGACTCTCCAGCAGCAAAAGGTTTATGACTCGCTGAAGGCTCAGATGATGATTAGCATTTCCTAGCTATAAAATATTTTTAATTAAAGTACATACATTGTTTTTTAGGTATAATGCTGTTGCATACTTAATAGACTACAGCATAGTGTAAACATTACTTTTATATGTGTTGGGAATTTGCTTTGTTATGCTATTCATTTTATTGTGGGGAAGGGTCTAGAACTGAATCCACAATATCTCTGACATATGCCTGTACATAAAGTAAGAAGTTTAAATAAATAGTTCTTTTTTTTTTTAATCTATATAAGATATGCAAAAACATTTGAGAGTGGTGTATATACATCTGATAAATACGTTTGAATGCTACCATGGAAGTTGTTGAAAAACTGTATGGAATTGAAGAAGTTGTCAAAAATAATTACAATGCATAACAGCATAACTTCTATGAAGCCTCCCTGAATGAAATATAAATAATTCTTCTAAATGCTTTAGAAATAAGGTCTGAATCAGAATTAACGTTTGAATTTGTTCAAGGAATATTTTAAATGAGTTCCAGAGTAGCAAATGAACCTATTAAAATAATATACGATCCAAATGAAGAAATAACATTAAACACTTAAGTAACATGTGCAGAGAAGAGAGTAGAATGTATTTTAGGTACAAGAAAGGGAAGCATTTAAAGAGTAGAGGTTTCAAATGTGAAGTGGAGTAATTCACGAGAGATTCCCAAGTTCATTAACAAAAAGTTAAAGTTGCAATCAGCGAAAGAACTGAATAATAATAGAATGGGTTTTTCTAATTTATACAGAAACACATCATCAAAAGAGATGAACTGATTGAAGCTAATAGTCAGGATAAAGTTCTTAAATAATTGGCAATATGTGATACAGAATACAGAATAGGAAGAGACCTTGTAGGTCATCTAGTCCAACCCACCACCCAAGCAGGAGACCCTACACCATTTCTAACAGATGACAGTCCAGTCTCTTCTTGAAAGCTTCCAGGGATGAAGCTCCCACAACTTCTGAAAGCAAGCTGTTCCATTGATTGATTGTTCTCACTGTCAGAAAATTTCTCCTTACTTCCAGGTTGAATCTCTTCTTGATCAGCTTCCATCCATTATTCCTTGTCTGTCATACCCTTATGGAGGCTTCCAGAGAGCTCCTGGGGATGGCAGAAATGAGCAAAAAAATGAGCACCAGCAGCACTCTATAAGCCTCCATAAAGCTATGCATGCAAATTTTTTGACCAAAAACTGGCCCGTTTTTGCGATAAATGTGCCAGTTTTTTGCTCATTTTTGACCCCCCCATCCCCCCAGGAGCACTCTGCAAGCCCCCCCCAAGGCTATTCATACCTTTTATTTGAAAAAAAACGGGCCCATTTTCACGAAAAACGGGCCGTTTGGGGGAGATTTGCAGACTGCAAAATGGTTTTTTTCCCCCTTTTAGAAAGCTGTTTAGTTAGAGTGATTGATGAGAATTACGTTGCTCAAGTACTGTGCCTGCAGAAACAAAGATTTGTTCCAAAGGTGGTCAGTGATTTCCTTCTCCAGCACATGGGTAAATACACCTGGAAACATCTACCTACCTACCTACTCTCTTTCTCTCTACCTACCTATCTAACTGTATTTCTCTCTCTCTGTGTATTTCTCTCTCTCTCTACCTACCTATCTACACTCTCTCTCCCCCTACCTATCTACTGTATTTCTCTCTCTCTCTCTCTCTATTTCTATCCCTCTACCTACCTACCTATCTACACTCTCACTCTCCCTACCTACCTACTGTATTTCTCTCTCTCCCCCCTCTATCTACCTATCTACCTATCTACCTACTCTCTCTCCTCCTACCTATCTACTGTATTTCTCTCTCTCTATATTTCTCTCTATCCCTCTACCTACCTACCTATCTATACTCTCTCTCTCCCTACTTACCTACCTACTGTATTTCTCTCTCTCTTTCTCTCTCTCTCTATCCCTTTATCTACGTACCTACCTAACTACACACTCTCTCTCCCTACCTACCTACCTACCTACCTACCTACCTACCTACTGCATTTTCCTCTCTCTTTCTCTCCCTCTCTATCCCTCTATCTACCTACCTATTATTATTTTTTTAATTTGCCTCTTCAAAACCTGGGTGCGTCTTATACTCCGGTGCGTCTTATACTCCGAAAAATACGGTATGTCCACAGCATTTGGCTGGTCTACTAATTTATTCACTAATGATGAAGGAGAGCTTTGTCTTGCTAAAGAAGCAAGTATTACCAATAAAGAATTAAAGTTAAAAGTGGATGAAGAGTAGATATTTTGAACCCAGTACAACACTCTTAAAATTTAGACACATAATGTCTTCAGTGTACCAGGTTTGGATGGAGGATGTTGGTCAATGAGACGTTTAGAAAAGGGATTTACAATTGTATTTAAAGGTAATGAATATGCTATTCAGAATGGGTCAGAAGGGATTGCCAGAGCAATAAAAGAAAAGCCTGCTATCTCTACAAGCAAGCAACACAGAGATTGCATTCATATTTTGCATCACCACTTAGGCAGTAGGCTTCCCCAAGGCAAACTGGAATTACAATGGCTAATTTGGAGACCTTTTAAGATGACCTCATGCTCTGCAATGATTAGATGTGAATGTCGCATCACAGTTCAAGCAAAATGCAGCTCCTTGTCCAAAGCAAGTCCAAAGAGAGCTAAGAATTCTTTTGCATGTAAGCATAATGATACATATAAATCACAAGGCTACCGAAACATCTGGGAACTGATACTCATAATGGCGAAATCAGAGCAAATAATTTGTTTCCGTGCAAGCTTCACCATAAGAACAGACAGCGGAGGTCAATTTACCAAAAGAAAAATGGAAAGCTTTTTAACAACATCAGAATCAAATCCCTTGTCTGCCAGAATGAGGAATGACTAAAAGACATAGTAACTTAAATGTTGACTAAAACTGAATCAGACAGACATTGAGATAGGGCAATATTGACATTTAGGTTTATATCAAATAGATTCTACTACAAAGCTATAAAAGCTTTGGCACTAGAAAAACACAAACACATACATATGAGATATTGAATGTAAAAGCCAGTTAGAAAAATATAACAATGGAAGTGGTTTAAAATCCATAGGGCACAAAATACTGGATCCAAGTACAGATAAAAGCACAATATTGTGAGTTTGTTTCAGAAAGATTTGAACTTTAATCTATTGGCCACAATACAAGGAGAAAAAAAAGGACTGGCTGAGCAAACCTAAAAACCCACAGAAATAAAAAGGGTTCCAAAATGAGTCTTTCAATGCTGAATTAAGACATTTGGCTAGAATTGATCTCTCCTTGGGATGAAAGTTTGGTTATTTTTCTTTTGATGATACTATTGAGAGTCAAACTAGAAATAACCTGCATTAGTTCTAGGCTCTCTCCTTCCAAAAAAACCCCAAAACAAAACAGGGTGTAGGAATCTAAGGAGAAGAAAAAATTGGCAGGAGATCTTAAGCCAGATCTTTTAACAGGAAAGGCAGACGATTCAACTAGATCTGGCTAAACTTAATTTTATTCAAGTTTTCTGCAGAGCAATGTATAATAAGCAACTAAAAAGCCGTAGCTGGAAGCATCCAAAATTAATCAGCGCTGCCATTTTCAAGTGATACTAATGAGTGAATGGTGACAGGGACCATGTGGAGCTAACCACAGTTCAGCACCTTGTTTTTCAAAATTGGCAACATTAAGTTGTGTGGATTTTAATTTCCAGAATTGCTGACTGGAGAATTCTGGAGTTGAAGTCCCTACAGCTAAAGGTGCCAAGTTTGAAAAACACTGGTTTAGTAGGATGCAATATTGCAACTCTTTGCTAGATGAATTCAGAATTGCCCATAATCTGCCCCAACTTTTTTACACTGTTCTGCACTGTTGTTATATGTTGTTATGTGCTTTACTGTACTGTGGCTGTGTAGTTACATACACAATGCCATTGTTATATGGCAGGCAGCATCTGGGGACTATGATGGCCTTAGGAGGTCACTGTGGGGTTCCCACGTCAAACAAAGAAAGCATTATTAAGTTGACAAAGCATTTCTGATACAGTGATGCTGCAACACTAAAGAAACAACATTTTAGAAGCAATGATGGGAATAATGCTAAGGCAATTGGGGTAATGCTTTTGTGCCAGGACTAACATCCTATCATTTTTAAGGTTGCCTTTTTGTAGCTTGATATCCATGCTCAATATCAGATGACCCAGTGACATTCATGCCTGCCCTTCTTGTTGATTAACTGAATTTTGCAATTTGCAGAGTTTATATGGATTTTCCCCCCCAAAAAGCAGGGTTTATATGGAAAGCAATCCTGTACTGTCAGTTTATGCAATTTAAATCCACTGGGTGTGACAGTGTAATAGCAGCTCTATCTGGTCAATGCTGTGTCTGGGAGAAAAATGAGAACACATCCCAGTAATAAATAGGAGAAGCCATGGACAACATCACAAACAGATGTATGTAACAGCTGGGAAATACCACATGAATGGAAGGACTGATGGCACCCATAGGCCATATAAGCCTGGTGTGAGATAAGGGATACGGGTTATACTTCTGACCAATGAAGCAGGAAATCTGCAATGCCAAGCCAAGATTAATTAATGAAATACAGATTATAAATGTGCCTGGGAAAGAAAACGTGATTTAGTTCACATGAAGTGTTAATACCACTTTATAATGCCTTGGTAAGGCCACACTTGGAATACTGCATTCAGTTTTGGTCGCCAAGATGTGGAGACTCTAGAAAGAGTGCAGAGAAGAGCAATAAAGATGATTAGGGAGCTGGAGACTAAAACATATGAAGAACGGTTGCAGGAACTGGGTATGTCTAGTTTAATGAAAAGAAGGACTACGGGAGACATGATAGCAGTCTTCCGATATCTCAGGGGTTGCCACAAAGAAGAGGGAGTCAAACTATTCTCCAAAGCACCTGAGAGTAGAACAAGAAGCAATGGGTGGAAACTAATCAAGGAGAGAAGCAACTTAGAACTGAGGAGAAATTTCCTGACAGTTAGAACAATTAACCAGTTGAACAACTTGCCTCCAGAAATTGTGAATGCCCCAACCCTGGAAGTCTTCAAGAAGATGTTGGATAGCCATTTGTCTGAAATGGTATAGGGTTTCCTGCCTAGGCAGGGAGTTGGACTAGAAGACCTCCAAGGTCCTTTCCAACTCTGCTATTGTATTGTATTGTAAGTTCACCTCCAGAAATTTGGAAGGTTCCTTCAGTTCCCAGCTCTAGTCTTAGTGATTTGGTACTGAGTGATAAAAAAAAAAAAAAGGTCTCGGTGCCTCCCAGGCAAAAATATGCATAAATCCAATGCCACCCTGGGTTCTCTGTGGAGAAGGGCGGGATATAAGTATGATTAAAATAAAAATAAAACACCTGCATTTGATCAAAGTCTGGAAACACATGACTAGAAACCTCGCCTAGATCTGACAGGAAGCCAATGGATTTGGAGGCAACAGGCCAGGGATCTAGAAGTTTGGCAATAGTGAGCCATTTCACATTGCACAAAGGTTTTTGTCATTGTACTGACCTGCATGCTGAATTAAATTATGCTTTATAGTGCTCAGCTTCTCCCACCGTACGTTCATATATTTGTAAAATAGTTTGTCCAAATGTTTTCCCATTTGTGGCATTTGTGAAATCATATGCAGTTGTCCTGAACTTATCCCTGTGCATCTAAGCCAATGGGACAGGTGACCACAAAGAAATCCAGGACTGTAGTCTAGACTGGAGAACCCAAAAAGAAAAAGAAATGTTATTAAAGATTGGCAAGCCACTTCCTTATTGCTGTCAAGAAAATTACATGGATGCATCCTTTTAATCATGTGCCACAGTAGGGTTGGGAAAATGTTTACCTTCATTTTTTTAAGACTGTTATTGTTTTTGGAGAAGAAGTGTTAGCAGTATGCTCTTATTCTCATACGAAATGTTTTCACACAAAGAATTCCCTTTGTCGATATTTCTCCTAAAATATCTGCCATATGCAGCCAAGGAGGATTGGCCGCAAGTGGTATAGCCTGAATTACGGAATATCTTTGTTTGATATGAATATAAATAATTGTATCCTGTTTTTCAGTATCTGCTATGTTTTGTGATATACACTGTGCAGCTGTTTATATGAGAGCTATTTTAAAGTCTCCCCTCCCCTCTTGTTAAATCCACGGGAAGGTCACTTCCTGTACCAAATATGGATTTCATGTAAAGTGCTGTGAACAAAATTGACAGGAAATAGACTGAAGAATAGTCAAATACAAACATAGGTAAGTATATTCTTCAGACAGGCTATCATTTTTGTCAGTGATTTGTACATGATATTTACAAGCTGCGCTATTACACAAATGACTGGAAAGAAAGAAACCACGCTACCCTTACATTTGCTGGCTGAGGAATTCTGGGAGCTGAAGTCCAGACATCTTATAAATGCTGAGGTTGAGAAACTCTCTGCATTGGGTGGGCCAATGGCACATTCACTATAGCTGGTGTTTTGCTGAGATTAACCTTCAAAACTTAAAAAGTCATCTTTCCCAACATCAGAACAGGTAGATTTTGATGAGCGGTGGTGCAATGTTTTGGAAAAATGAGGCCCATCATTGATTATTTCTGGATTTCTGGGAGAGAAGAACTTCAACATTTGATGGGAATAAAGCAAATAACTGGTCAAATCCAGGGCAAAAAATAAAATAAAAGTATGCTCATCTTATATGTTCTCTGTGTTTTTGTTCTCTATAATCAGTGTTTTTCAACTCTGGCAACTTTACAATGTCTGGGCTTCAACTCCCAAAATTCCTCAGCCAGATCTGAAGAATACATGCCCCTCCAGAACAGCAATTTCTCAGAAATGTTAACATGAATTACTTTTCAGGAATTCTGTTATCTTTTCCAACTTTACCTATTCCAGTTTATAAACAGAAACATATCTTTTAAAAAAATATTGGTTTCTAAAGGACTATCTAGAGAAGTAACTTATTGTTGTTAGTTGCAAAGTCATATCCGACTCATCGCGACCCCATGGACAATGTTCCTCCAGGTCTTTTGGTCCTCTACCATCCCCCGGAGTCCATTTAAGCTCACACCGACTGCTTCGGTGACTCCATCCAGCCATCTCATTTTCTGTCGTCCCGTTCTTCTTTTGCCCTCAATCTTTCCCACCATTAGGCTCTTTTCCAGTGAGTCCTTCCTTCTCATTAGGTGGCCAAAGTATTTGAGTTTCATCTTCAGGATCTGGCCTTATAAAGCAATCAGGGTTGATCTCCTCTAGGGCTGACCAGTTTGATCGCCTTGAAGTCCCAGGGACTCGCAGGAGTCTTCTCCAGCACCATAGTTCAAAGGCCTCAATTCTTTGGCGCTCAGCCTGTTTTATGGTCCAACTTTCACAGCCATAAATTGCAACTGGGAAAACCATAGCCTCGACTATATGGACTTTTGTTGGCAGAAATTGTATCATTTCTTAAATACTTTCAGTATAGATAGGCCTCAACTTATGGCATCAATTGGGACTGAAGCATCCATCATTCAGTGAGGCAGTTCTTAAGCGAGTCATTCCTGATTTTATTTTATTTTTTTCCTGTGGTCATTAAGCAAATCATCACAGTAATTAAGTGATTCATATAGTTATAAAGTGAATCTGACTTCCTCCGTTGACTTCATTGTTAGAAGCCGGTTAGGAACATTGCAAGTGATGATCTCATGATCCTGAGATTCTACGACCATCATAAATACATAGAGTATAAATACATCATATAACTTTCAGCCCATTTCTAAACTGTCATGATCACTCTGGGAATAATTCTGTTCGTCTAGTCTTTGTGATCATTCTTAAATTTCCAAACAATTGCATTATATCATGTTG
Organism: Rhabdophis nuchalis; assembly: GCA_039707465.1. Taxonomy (NCBI): domain Eukaryota; kingdom Metazoa; phylum Chordata; class Lepidosauria; order Squamata; family Natricidae; genus Rhabdophis; species Rhabdophis nuchalis. The sequence goes on from CM077645.1 coordinate 76,927,951, forward strand.
CTTTGATGGGCTTCTCATTATTCCTCTTCTGGAAAACATTGTTTCAATATTATGCAATGGGCATGCTCAGAATCCACATTAAAAGGCAAGACTGGAAGATTGTTTTGATGATGCATTTTGCTTTGGCATAGATATTTGCTTGTAACCTTTGGGATGCGAATTACATGTGTTATTTCCAAGAAATGTTAGAGTTACACATGGATCACATTCACACTTGTGCTGGGTTGCTTAATCAGGCTGGCAAATTAAACACAAGTGGATTCCTTTGCACACCAGGATAGGTCATAAGCCGTAGCTTTTAAAGCCTAGTGGCTGATTCAAACAGCACACTAAATCCTAACCCATCAAGCAACATTTTAGCATTGTGTGTTTTCGTGACTTTATATGCACAGATGCAGCCCCATATTTATAGTATCAATGCTGTGCAGGAGTGGGTTGCTGCCGGTTTTACTACTGGTTTGCAACCTGCGTGTGAGATGCACGCTGTATATGTGTGCACTGTTCAATGTAAGTTGTTCTGCACGCATACCCAGAGAGGGAACCAGTTTGGGGGCGTGACAAGCCTGGGTCGCTGCCCGTTCTGCGACGCAGGCCTGACTTCCACTACAGGTTCAACCAAACCGAGCCGAACCAGCAGCAACCCACCTCTGATGCTGTGGTTTGCAGGATCCCACTCTGCCAGCCATATATGCTGTGAAATCATGAAAAACAACAAACCCTAAATCTATACTTTTCTGAAACAAAGCATGAGAGCATTACTGTAATATGTTGCAGCAGTTATTATAATTTTATGACCACCTATGGAAAAGCATCTCTCTTTTGTGTGGCGAGGCATCTTTTGGATGTCATATATATCCTTGGAAATTACAAAAAGGCCTGAAAACCAAATGTATCGCTCTTTCAGCAAGAAACAAATAGGCCATCAGTGAACAAGCTATTCAGAGAAGCAATGCATAAAACGTTATTTCTGTCGTAATCCTAGCAATTTAACAGAACATGGAAAGGGTCTGACATTTTTCACTCTCTTCAGCCAGCTTCCTTATTTCTCTGTTAGCTCTTTGTAAAAGTACTAAAATGAATGCTGGCTGAGATTCATAAAAAGAACGAATGCTTTGTTTCAGCTTCATGAATATATATATTTTCATCGCTAGTACAGAGTCTTTGGGGAATGCAGAAAGAAACTCCTTTTCTACTTATGTTCGCAATTCATTGAGTAAATTTCTTCCCTTTCCTTTTTCTTGCTCGGGAGAATTAAGTCAAAGTTTAAAAAGTAGACAAGCAAAGAGTCTCTTCCCATTTCTATCTTGGGAGTATTGATTCCTGTAATTATATTAAATTGTTTGGAGTGGGGGGAGGAATGGGACATGCTTTAGTTGTGAAACATGTAAATTGAATAAGCTTATTTAAGTCTAAACCTCCTAAATCCTGAATTGTGTCTTCTTAAAACTATAACTAAATGGTATATTTGACCTTACTTCAATCAAATCACAATAAAATCTTTCATCCATCTTTTGACATTCTTAAAATGAAACATTATACATTTTTTTCCTTAGAAGAAGTTAACAAAGTACTAAAATATTGCTGGCTCATATGTCACTTATATTTTTTTCAATGTTTGGGGTATTTGTGTTTGCCTGAGAACTAATGTACTACAATGAAGCCAGGAGGCACTGCTATAACAACAGAAGCCAACATCAGTCCATGTGTAATTATTAAAGTTTGCTCTTAGTATGTTTAAAAGTAGAATGGAACTTATCTGATAAGAGACTGCATTTTGAATCAGGAAACGCCAATTAAGAGCTCCATCTGGGTAGACATGAAAAAGTACATTTTGAGAGCTTCCAGGTAAAAGGCTTCCAATGATTATCACTTAGAACAGGGGTAGGGAAATATGGCTCTTTTATGACTCATGGACTGCAATACCCAGAATTCCTGAGCCAGCCATGCCCTGACCTAGAGGATACTGTCTAGATCAGTGTTTTTTCAAATCTGGCAAGATCTCAAATCTTGAAGTTGTGTGGACTTCAACTCCCAGAATTCCCCAGCCATACAGCTTAAAAGTGTAGTCCACACAACTTAAAGTTGCTAAGTTTAAAAAACACTGGTCTAGATCAGGGGCCGGCAACTATGGCCTCTTTAAGATCCATGGACTTCAACTCCCACAAAATGGTTCAGGCTGGCTGAATTCTGGGAGTTGAAGTCCACAGGTCTAAAAGGGGGAATAGTTGCCTAGCCCTGATATAAATCTTTCCCTGGAGGATTTCCTGTGTGTGGAAAGGAAGAAAAAAATGATGGAAGCATTAGTACAGGTAGCTCTAGACTTACGACATGAAGCAGAAGTGCTTCGCTTCCTTTGCTGTCTGCTTTTGGGACCCAGCTTCTCTGGCAATGCTTTCTCTCCCTGAGACTTTGCACCATTGTGCTATTTGGGTAAATCTGTACTGTCTTCTTAAAGCTGCAATGTCCCTAATGAAGCTAGGTTCCCACAGTGGTTGGGTGCAAAAGGCAAAAGGCTGGTTGGCGTAAGGAATGAGGAGAGAAGGTAGCTGGCAGAACAAATGCTTGCTGGGGCTTCATGACCACTGCAGCTTGGCATTATACTGCTGGGGTGGGCTGGGGAGCCACCTTAGGAAGCCAGAAAAATTGTAGCACCTGGGATAGCATGGTGGAGACAAGCCTAAAAAGGAGATAACAAAGAAATGAGGAGTTTTTGCTTGGGTGCCTACTTAAAGTTAGACTACTTACTCTGGTCCTACCATTTTCTTGGCAAGACTTTGAAAGTGGCTTGGCTTTGCCTTCTTCCAAGGACTGAGAGTGGATGATATAGGCTTCAATGCTTCAGAAAGGACTAGAATTCCCAGTTGCCTAATTTATAGTCTGATGCTTTTAACACTATACCAAACAGGTGTTTAAATCCAACAGATGCAATCCCAGCTGTTATTTGTATTATTAATCAAACTTGCATAGCTGCCCATCTCACCAAACGTAGTTCTGGATGGCACACAGCAATCATATAAAAATATGGCTACGAAGGTGCCGCCCTTCCTTAAATCTTGGTGGGGGGGGGAGTGCTGACTGTGTTGTTGTGAGTGGGTTGATTGGCTGTGCAGCTGTATCATGAATGGTAGATTGATGCTGATTGGTCTTATTTGTATGTTTCTCCTTATTTTGAATTTCAACGGCTTGGGTGGAGGGTGGGGCTCGTCTGTTGGTCACTGCTGGTTTCCAGATGTCTGGTAGGCAGGTAGATGTCTGGAAACCAGCACTGATCAACAGACAAGCCCCACCCTCCACCCAAGCTGTTGAAATTCAAAATAAGGAGAAACATACAAATAAGACCAATCAGCATCAATCTACCAATCATGATACAGCTGCACAGCCAATCAACCCACTCACAACAACAGAGTCAGCACTCCACCACCAAGATTTAAGGAAGGGCGGCATCTTCGTAACCACAGACCAAAGCCTGAAGATGGCAAGTGAGATCTTGCCGAAACGTTGCAAAAACAATTTCAATCTTACACGGGAAAACACCCGAATACAACAAAACCAGCATACCTACACCCATGAAAATATATATAACAAATCTATTTATTAAGAAATAAATTATATAAACAAATATACAAAGCCCTAGGCAAAGAGAGGATAAAAATGGCCACCTCAACAGCGGAGGTATGTTATGCTAAGTAGAATAGAATCTTCATTTTGGGTCCATGGCCTTTTCTCTCTTTTAAATGCTTACTGAGCTTTTGTTTCTGAATTTTAAGACAGTGACTAATTGCCTAATTTAATTCTTCACACGTGCTGGAAATAAAACATGACTTACAATGTTCTTGGGTTGAGAACAGAAAGTATCTGGGCGAGAGCAGAGGGACTTAGAAATGACTCTCTTCGTATGGTATGTGGATATATGTATTCAGAGAAGAGAGCACATACAGCATAAAATCATTTTTAATCTCTCTTTGAAAAGTTCCCAGCTGTTTTGTTACAATGCATTTATAAAGTTTAAATCATTGTTTAAAGTGATCTAAACCTAAGGCAAATATTACAGTATAATATTTATGGATAGGCCTAGGTTATAGTAACATTTACTTCAACCATACAGTGTTGTTTGATTTATATTAATGGTCAAATGAACTCCATCGATTCACCTATAAACAAGAACAATGTATGTCATTTTAGACAATAGTCAACTAATTTGATTTGAGTGGAGCCAGGTTTTTTTCACATAGGAAATAGTTTTGGGACGTATTTGGGGTGGAAAGTACATTTTGCTTCAGTTTGGATGGGGACTCCTTTAGGGAAAATTCATATTACTCTTTTATACCAGCTTTTCCTGGTATGTGTATCTTTCTAACAGCTGTGTGATAGGCAGAAAATCGTGACTACTTGATGGACAAATTTACCAAATTTCCCCAAATTTAAAAGTACCCCAATGGGATCATTGCTTTCAGGACTTGTAGTGGAGGTTGTTATACAACGTCTAGAGCAGGGGTCTCCAACCTTTGCAACTTTAAGTCTGAAGGACTTCAGCTCCCAGAATTCTCCAGCCAGCTGCTGGCTGGAGAATTCTGGGAGCTGAAGTCCTTCAGACTTAAAGTTGCAAAGGTTGGAGACCCCTGCTCTAGAGGCCATAGTATTTCCACAAAGACAACCCAAACAATGGGTCAGAAATGTAGACAACACCTTCATCATAATAAAAAGGGCCAATTAGAGAACACCAGAGGACTATGAACATTTCCAAATAGAAATCCAGTTTACCAGAAAAGAAGAAAACCAACTCACTACCTTACATGAACATCCTGATCAGCAGCAACCACACAATGGCAAACTGGAAACCCAAGTGTATGGAAAAACCACCAAGTGCTCCATTACTAAAGGAAAAATTATTTATTTTGATTGAGGTGTCTCTTTTTCCAGCAGCTATGACAGTCAAAGGTGTCCTTGAAAAATTAGTGTACCATCCCAGCTAATTTAATTTGATAAAATCACTTTATATTACTTTTTGTTTAGTATATTGTGCAACGTGTTGATGTATCAAAAATGTGAATCAGATTGGCATGGTAGTATGTCCCAGCCTGCACTATTATTATTTTTTTAAAGGTTTTTAAGGAAAGCCTTTTTTCAGTTGGTGTGTAAGATTGGAAAACAGCTAGTGGCTTCTATATATGATTAATAGTGAAATTAAACTTGAAACAATCTGGCTACAGTCCTACACACACATAGTATAAGTAGAAATAAGTTTCATTAAACTGAACAGAAGTTGCTTTTAAATAGATAACACAGGGCATTATATTTGCTATTGATTTTTAAGCCTTTTTTTAGAAAGGTGCAAAGCATTAAAGGTAATTGCCATTACAAAGAAAATTATAAAACCATCAAGATGATAGGGCATATGTCCTGTTATCTTTCTTTCAAAAGCTTCAAATGTTTAAATTGCTTTTGGCTTTGGACTCTCTTTTTAGAAATATGGACACAACTAATAGGCTCTCTATCAGGGTATTAAAAGCTGATTATCAAGGGTGGATGGTATTTGACGCAGGCTCTGTTAAGGAGAATAATTGATAGGCTTGCGTATGACTAGACAAGGGTGGTTTCACCTGAAATGCAGCCCATTTTTATCTCATTAATATTTAACATTAATAATATTTAGTATGTGTCAAGTACAAGAAGAACTTGGCACAGGAAGTGGGAAGATGCATTGCCAAATGTTTATAATGTTAAGCTAGTTTATAATTTTTTTTCCAAGCAAAGGAGGAGAACCAGTCAGTAATTAATTTCCTGAATAAGCAGCATGAAAAGGTTAAACAAGAAAAATGACTGTTTATTTGTGGGAAAGAACCTGTTCGCTTTATGATTGAGTTGGGAGTTGTATCTGCCTTAAGGAGTTGACCTAAGAAAGTTACTGGTAAAACATTTATATGTATTTCAAACACTCCAGATTAGCATTCACATAGACAAAGGGCAGGCAGGGTGAAAGAGACAGGGATATTGAATAAATCCATGAATTTTTATCTACTAGCCTCAGCCTCGTATGGTCAATAAGTTATGAAGTGCTAAAGATTGATTGCAACTGCAATTAAACTACCAACAGGGAGAGACATTATACCTGTTGTGTCTCAGTAGTTTCCATACTATCAACCATAGGTTGCCCAATTGAGATCTGGCTTGGTTTGAACAAAAGGTACCCAAAATGCTGTTGATACCATTTTGATACTCAAAAAAAAAAATCATCTTCTTTTCTAGGTTTTATGATAATGGTTGAATTGCTGGCTTCTCTATGACTTGCTACATGTTGGGTTTTTCAGAATGGCTATCTTCTGTCTTCTATCCTTGCTTATAAATCTACTTTGTGACTACAAGAGATAGGTATTTTTTATTAGCAAATATCTATAGGTGAGGCGTTTGTGTTCGGGAATAACTTTTCCTGAACAGTTTATTTAGCTCCAGTAATGATGAATATTTATAGCTCAGGGTTTGAATGAGGGATCTTTGGTGCTCTCTGAGGTTGGTTGTTTTCTTACAGACATTTCATTAGTCTAACTAGATAACATCATTAATGCTGGCAAGGACTGAAGTATGTCCAGTTTAATGAAAAGAAGGGGAGACATGATAGCAGTGTTCCAATATCTCAGGGGTTGCCACAAAGAAGAGGGAGTCAAACTATTCTCCAAAGCACCTGAGGGTAGAACAAGAAGTAATGGGTGGAAACTAATCAAGGAGAGAAGCAACTTAGAACTGAGGAGAAATTTCCTGGCTGTTAGAACAATTAATCAGTGGAACAGCTTGCCTCCAGAAGTTATGAATGCCCCAACACTGGAAGCCTTTAAGAAGATGTTGGATAGCCATTTGTCTGAAACGGTGTAAGGTTCCTGCCTAGGCAGGGGGTTGGACTAGAAGATCTCCAAGGTCCCTTCCAACTCTGCTATTGTATTGTATTGTATTGCTCTCAGTTTATCTTCTAGTGGCTTGCCCTGGGGTGTTCTTAGACGTTCTTTGGTGGGGCGGTTTGCTTTTGGCTTGTTTGGCAGTTTATTAATTGGGGTATTGTTTACTGCAGGGGTCTCCAACCTTTGCAACTTTAAGTCTGAAGTCCTTACTCCTTACTGAAATCCATACTCATCTAGGTAATGATTGCTGGTATAGAGGTGTTTTGGTTCTGCCAAAACATGAAATATATACTATGCAAAAGAGACAATCAACATGCCAAAATAATAATAATAATAATAATAACTTTGCATTTATTAACCGCTCCCTCTCCCCACAGGGACCCGGGGCGGTGCACAGGAGAAACTAAAAACAATATAAACAATCAATACAAAATATACAAAAAGGAAGCAAAAGGTCCAAAACACCTCCCTACTAGTAATCAGCATCCAGATGAGCATAAATCAATTCCAAGATTAACATCAGACCAAGAATCAGGGAAGTAACACCCCATCAAGAAACTGCCAATAGCATTAGCAATGGCACTTATAGCACAACAAAACTGCACAGGTTTTTTGACTCAGAATATATTGTACAACAAATGTTTAATATATTATATCTGGTCCCAAATGTTAATGTAACACCATAACTAAAGTTTTCCCCATCACTATATTCCATCATCCCTTTTGATTTCTCCCAAATCCAATTTTGTTCCTATTGCAAAATACGTATGATTTTATCAGCATGTTAATTCACAGAGTAGCAATACCAATAGCACCTAGACTTATATACCATTTTACAGTGCTTTATAGCCCTTTCTAAGCAGTTTACAGAGTCAGCATATTGCCCCCAATAATTTGGGTCCTCATTTTACCAACCTTGGAAGGAAGGAAGGCTGAGTCAACCTTGAGCCGGTCAGAATTGAACTGCTGAACTGCTGGCAGCCAGCAGTCAGCAGAAGTAGCCTGCAGTACTGCATTTTAACCATTGTGCCACTATGCCAACCAAACCAACAGTAAACAGCTCAATCAAAGAACTTCTAAGAACACCTCAGGGCAAGCCATTAAAATATAAACTGAGGGCAAACTCCAGTCTTACTAGCACTGATGATGTTACCTAGTTTGGGTAATGAGACATCTAAAAGAACAACCAACCTCAGAGAACAACAAGGACCCCTTATTTAGTTTCTCTAGATTCTTTTTTTCATGCTGTATCCTTTCTACTACAGGAAGACCAGAGGTGGAATTCAGCAGGTTCTGACCAGTTCTGGAGAACCTGTAGCGGAAATTTTGAGTAGTTTGGAAAACCAGTAAATACCACTTCTGATTGGCCCTGCCCCCATCTATTCTCTGCCTCCCAAGTCCCAGCTGATGAGGTGGAAATGGGGATTTTGCAGTAACCTTCCCCTGCCACACCCACCAAGCCATGCCTGCCAAGCCACGCCCACCACTGAGCAAGATTATATAACTTGAATCTGTCAACTTAACAAAATAAGTTGATTATAAGCCTGAAACGTCAGTGATGTACCAAATTAAATAAACCATAAACTATAGAATTGCCTTTAAATATTCTTGGATCCTTGTGGCAGGTACTTTGACTGAGTTGTGATGTGATCTTTGGCTCCACAAAGTGAGGCCATAGACAATGATTTAGGGAGATACTCTAAAGTCTTTGGAGGCACATTTCACCATTTATAGCAAATAACATTCCAGATGGTCTAGCAATATGAAGCTTCTGGTTTCGGCAGGGATTGTATATTTTCATTTGATCTCCATGGAGATGGGGAAAACGAGGGAAGGTAGGAAGGGGGCATGCATAAGCGCACCAGTGTGCCTGCCCTCCCTGTCTTACTGTCCCCATTCATCTGTATTTACTTCCTTTGTATATGTTTATGTTCATACCTATACTTGTTATCTTGTACATGTTTGACAAAGAAAGAAAGAAAGAAAGAAAGAAAGATAGATAGAAAGAAAGAAAGAAAGAAAGAAAGAAAGAAAGAAAGAAAGAAAGAAAGAAAGAAAGAAAGAAAGAGAAACAAAGTATTATGTGTATCTCTAGTAATCCTTACCAGAAGAATTTTTTCTTCTGGTTTTCAGCTTAGAGGCGGCAGATTGTATTATGCATCCCAGCTAAAAGTTTTTGTAAATCACAATCATATTATATTTGTGATGTTTATAGTCCATAGGCAGGAACTGTAGCACAAAATCAGCCACAAAAGGACCTATTTAGAAAGTGAATATAGAATTTTAAAAAGTCATATGTATCTTTCTGTGCACTGTGGTTCTGAGCAACACATATACTATTAGCTCACACAAATCTCTACATATAACATGGGTTTTGCTCCAATTCCAAACAACAAGCATTAGTGTTGGAGACTTCAGCTGATAGTGAAAATATTACCAAGGCTATTAAGTCTAAAATGTCTAAATTTTTCAGGTTGAAAGATGCCATGATAGGGATGTGAAGCAATGAAGAGATGAGAGTCGTCATCCATTTTTCAATGAGAGAACTTGCCAATTTCTTATGAAACAATTATAGTTGGGAAGATAGCTCACTTAACTGAGGTGCTCCTGATTCGTAAAAGGTTGTCTGGTCCCAAGAACAGCACATCAAGATCACGTGAAGTGTTAATATCACTTTATAATGCCTTGGTAAGACCACACTTGGAATACTGCATTCAGTTTTGGTCGCCACGATGTAAAAAAGATGTGGAGACTCTAGAAAGAGTGCAGAGAAGAGCATATATCTAAAACATATGAAGAACGGTTGCAGGAACTGGGTATGTCCAGTTTAATGAAAAGAACGACTAGGGGAGACATGATAGCAGTGTTCCAATATCTCAGGGGTTGCCACAAAGAAGAGGGAGTCAGACTATTCTCCAAAGCACCTGAGGGTAGGTCAAGAAGCAATGGGTGGAAACTAATCAAGGAGAGAAGCAACTTAGAACGGAGGAGAAATTTCCTGACAGTTAGAACAATTAACCAGCTTGCCTCCAGAAGTTGTGAATGCCCCAACACTGGAAGTCTTTAAGAGGATGTTGGATAGCCATTTGTCTGAAACAGTATAAGGTTCTTGCCTAGGCGGGGGATTGGACTAGAAGACCTCCAAGGTCCCTTCCAACTCTGCTATTGTATATTGTATATATTGTATATTGTACATGGAGTTGCTTCTGAGTAGCTTTCTTTATTGTCCTTTGCCTATAGGCAGATTCTTGCCAGACCAAAACAGCTATCCGCATCACTATAAATATACTGTGTGAACTGCTAGGGAGGGGCCATCTCAATCCTCTTCCTGCCTACCAAACTTTTCAAACTCTGTTGCCTCTTTGCCCTCTGGAAAGCAGCCCCTCCCTCTTGGGACTCCAGACTACATTCCCACCACAAAGATGTGTTTGACAATCTGGAAATGAATCAGAAGCACCAGGCCAGACTGTAGCACTGATGTATAATGTAAAACACAGGAATCTTCCCACCTTCATCATTTCCTGCACCAATATGGAGGATTTTCAGAATCGAGTCTCTGGAAAAAAAGGGCAACGGAGAATTATTCAGAGACCTCAGTGCCATCAAGGGTAGTGACATTCAGAGCAAGTTTGCTTGGCGTTCTGGTTGGGAATAATCTCTCATATTAAAACCAATGAGTAAAAAGCTAATTATATGTCATGGAGAATGGAAATCTTTTTAAAATGGTGGTTGAATCTACTACCCCCTCCCTCTAGTTCTTTTATGCACATTTAACAGAGAAAGTTCATAGTGTAGCAAGATATTAATTGCTTTCCTCTCAATTGTGTTCCCACTGCTCCCTCGTGCAGAAGACAGTCATAGTAAGGCTGTTTTCCCCCAGCTTACTTAATGGTGGAACTGCAGGGTGGGGGACAATTAAAAACAGAAAGTAGTAACTTAGTCCTTACTGAAACTGCTTTTGTCTAACAGCCCTTTTGTCCTAGAGGGTTTTATTTAAACTTAAAGGAATTCCTTTGGCAAGCTGACAATAAGCAAAGCTCTTAAAAATAGAATATACTTCAAATTAAAATGTAATAAATGTGTAATTCCTTCATCCACGGCAGCAGCGCTTCTAAAATTTTGTATACAGTAGCAATAGCACTTAAACTTACTGTATATACTGCTTCACAGTGCTTTACAGCCTTCTCTAAGCGGTTTACAGAGGCAGCCTTTTGCTCCAACCAACTTGGAAGGCTGGAAGGCTGAATCAACCTTGAGCCTAATGGTATTTATATTGAAAAAGTTTTATTGGTTTTACAGTTTTTCAATAGGATAGGGTAAGGGATACAAAGAAATTTTGAGAGCATTCACGTCAAAGTTGTCGGCCCTACCGGGACATCAAAATAGATCATTAATAAAAAACATTTTCCATACACTACAAAGTGAAAGCAAGTACATATTTCTAAGTTCTCAGTTCTATGCTGTCAGTCATTTACAAAAATCCAGATGCACATGTTATATTATACAATATTATTCAAAAAATCAAGGCAAAGTTATTTTTTAGATCTAAGTCTCTTGGCAATTGTATCTTCTATCTCTCCTTCCAGGCCCCCAGTGGGCGGGGCCGTGGCCCCCCCTGCCTCCCCTGGATCTTCCCCCAGGACAGAGGAATGTTTTTTAAAAAAGGCTTCCGCCTCAGCAACTGTTTTAATCCTCACTCTTCCTCCTTCCCAGAACACCAGCATCCCTTCGGGCATCACCCACCTAAACCAGATCCCGTGGTCAAACAATTTTTTGGACAAGAAGGAAAATTTCCTTCTTGCTTCTCTAATCTTTCTTGGGATCTGCTTTAGGATGGCAACCTCCTTTTGTTGGTAAATTAACGGACCTCCTCTTTGCACTTTCAAGATTTCCTCTCTGGTTGACCTTCTAACAAATTTAACATGTATCTCTCTGGGTACTTCATTTATCCTGGCATATGCAGAGTTTATTCTGTAGGCTAGGTCAATGTCCCCCCTGATCTCATCCTTAGGTTTATGTAAATAGTCTGCTATAATTGTGCTCATGAGTTCAGGGAGACATTCACCAATTTCCTCAGAAACATTCTGAAATCTCCAAAAATATGTCATCCTTTCCATATCAATCCTAGACACATGCCCATTTATTTCCACAACCTCATTAGTAACATTTTTAATCTCTCCCTTAGCCCCCGCCAGCCCCCCCTCCAGTTCTTCATTCTTCTGTGTGTTCTCCAGCACTTGTTTCCGTGTGTCCAATAATTCCTTTTTAAAGTTGATATTTTCTGCCCTCTGGGCCTTGATTTCTTGTACCAAAGTTTGTATAACAGATTCAAGAGAGGCCATCCTTAGTTCTAAGCTTGCCAGTGCTGATTCTTGTGCCATGGTTAGCTGTTAAAGTCAGTGCCACTAAAATGGCGTTTTTTGGATGGGGCTGTTGAGGCAAGTCAGGAGCCAAAAGTTCAGTTCAGGGTTGTAAAGTTCAGGAACCAAGAGAGAAACAATTTTCCAAGTCAATAAGTATAATAACGAAGGCACTCCAGAAAAGAAATCACAAATCCCAAAAAAAAATCTTCTTTAGTAACCAGAGGGAGTCCAAATCACAAAGAGACGCTGGAAATTTTCCATAAGTAAAATAGTCATTCAGGGACAAAGAGAAGCCATTTTCCACCGCCCAGACTCAGAGCCAGAAGGAGAGAGTGGTAAAAAAAAATGTTTCAAATCAGCCAGACCTAGATACATTGTTTCAAAGACAAACCGCAGACCACTTTCCCTTGTTTCAAACAGTCCAGATTAAAGATATCCGCTTCCTCCAGCGAGGAGCCATTCTTAAGTGCCGCTTTAGTCCGAGGGGGGGTTTAACAAGCAGACACCCCCCTCCAAGTTCTTTCAGCCCAGGCTGACAGCAGGAAAAAAAAAGTTTAAAACCACTCACTTTCACCCTCGCAGCCGAAGCCCCGGGAAGCCTTCCGACTCAGACGGCCAGCTCTCTTCATATTTTCAGAACGATGCCGCCCGCCATTGGCGAAGGGGAAACCCCCCGCAGCATGTCCTCCTCCACCTAAGCCGAAGACAAGGGTCGCTTCCCAGCTGCCGCTGGGGGAGGACGACCCAGGCAAGCCGGCTTTACGGGAGACCCCCAAAAACGGGGCGTCTCGCCCCCGTGGGGGGGCAGGAAAAGAAACAAAGCGGCGAGCGAGCCCTAGGCTCGCCCGTCGCCGCTGGAGCCGGAACCGGAAGTCAAGCCTAATGGTATTTGAACTGCCAAATTGCAGGCAGCCAGCAGTACTGCAAGCTATTTCTGCACTCTAACCACTGAGCCACCAAGGCTCGGTAGTCCTTTATGATAAGGCTATGAAGAAAAATAGCTAATCTCCTTTGATAAAGCAGAAGAGAAACCCTTGATAATTAAAACTACAGCTAGTTAGTGAGACAATGTACTGTTCTACTAACATCCTACCCTTAGATCTTCTCCTCCTCATTTTAGGTTGTACTTGTGAAAGTAGAACTTCTGACATTATCTAACTCCGGGTGCCATCCACTAGGCTGTGCCAGCGGGCGACGCCCAGGGGAAGGGCCTTCTCTGTGGTGGGCCCAACCCTCTGGAATGACCTTCCCCCTGACATTAGAACGACCACGGACCTCCGCTCCTTCTGCCAGAAACTCAAAATCCACTTGTTTCATCTAGCCGGCCTGGCCTAATTCCAGCTTTCCCACCTCAGTTTGTATTTTTAAATTCTGTGATTTGGTTTTAAGGTTAAGTTTTTAATTTTTATAAATTTGTACAGGGGTTTATTTAATTCGATTTTAGTTATATGTATTATTGATTGTAATGGTTTTAATTTGTACCTGTACACCGCCCCGAGTCCCTTCGGGGAGAGGGGGCAGTCTAGAAGTCCAATAAATAATAATAATAATAATAATAATAATAATAATAATAATAATAATAATAATAATAATAATAATAATAATAATAATAACTGAGCTGATGATGTGGCAGCAAAGCATATTATGCTATTACGTCTAAACTTGGAATCGTGGCTTATTTGCAACTGCTATTGTGCCTTTTAGCAATTTACAGAGGGCAAGGCAAGAGTGAACCCATTCCATTATAATATCGGTGTTTGAAGAGATTGGAGATATTTACTTCAAGTGGATTCCATATTTCAGTCATTTTTAATTTAACTTGTTTTAAATTCCTTTTCTGAGAGTTCCTTGACATTCTCTAAAGTGATTGTGATGCCCAAGGCATGTTGAACCCTGGACTTAAGAAAATCTCTCACCTACCTACCATTATTCTTTTCATGAAATGGTAAGATCTCATTTAACTTGACCCTCTTGTATAACTCAAGCCATTTTGACCCAGAAAAGTAAGTATAGTAGCATGATGGTGGATTTGCAATTTCTGTTCAGTGTTCATCTATATTTTTATGCATTTGCTAGACTGTGTTAAGAGTTATAAATGGGATAAAGACAATAAAGCACTGATACCCCATAAAATTTTAATTTAATGAATGATAAGACATCTTGTAACATTTCCAAAAAACACAAGGCATTTCTTCAGTTCTGAAATGAAGGATCTCTAGTTCTAGTTCCCCCTAAGGCAGGAAAATCAACTAGGTGACCTTGGGCCAGTCACTTTTTCTCAACCCTAGGAAGAAGTCGGGTCCAAGCCATTTTGGAAACAACCTTGCCAGGGAAACTCCAAGAACTTGGCCAGGAAGTTACCAGGATCCAAACTGACTTGAAGGAAGCCAAGACAACAGCAGCAACAACGATGCAGCATATAAATAGACACTTTTGCTTTTGGAAGCCATCATCTATATCTTCATGGTTTGGTAGATGATGTGATGTGACTTCAACTCCCAGAATTGAAGTCCATAGGTCTTAAAGTTGGACATCTCTGGTGTATACCCAACCAATAGTGTCCATAGGGTGTAGTCCAAAAAAGATGAGAGCCATAATAAGGCCATCAAAGCTTCAAGTGTGTGTGTGTGTGTAATGTGTGTGAACTACCCTGACACCAAACCAATGTGAGTATGCACAGCTTAGATGCCAGTCCAAGATTATCAGGCTGGTGAAAATCATTATGAAAGTATAATCCAGCTATCTTTCTGGCCATCAAGAGAACATAAATAATATTTATGAATTATGGAAAGTAGAAAGAAAAAGCCTAGATTTTACATTCGGGAGCACCAATCATTTTTGTGCATTTGGCTGCAATTTTATCTGCAAATTTTTTGAAAAACCAGATTATATCTGAGGATTTGCTTCCAAGGCAATTGCTGAACAAGAGGCTGGAGAACTGAGATTTAGTGCCAAGATGCAGTGGAAAGCCTAGCAATAATAGTATTGCTTTTAGTCTTTCTTCTGAGCAAGAATAGTTTAATTTATCTCACAAGTCCTTTTCTATTGCTTTTGTTCCTTTTGAGCAAACAGTATGACATCATTCCACCCAGTTTTTGTGTGTCTGTATACTAAAAGTTCAAGGTTGTCTTATTTCCTATACTTTTGAGTATTCATGTCTAAATATGGTGAAATCTGAAGAGACGTTACTCAGTATTCTGTTCTATGCCACGGGGCCTAGTTATCTGCGAGACTGTCTGCTGCCCCATACGTCCCTTCGACCGATTCGCTCCCATAGAGAGGGTGTTCTCCAGGTGCCGTCAGCCGGGCAATGCTGGTTGGCGATGCCCAGGGGAAGGGCCTTCTCTGTGGTGGGCCCAACCCTCTGGAACGACCTGCCTCCAGAACTCCGCGTCATCTCGGACCTCCACCTGTTCCGCCAGTGTTTAAAAATGCATTTTTTCCATCTAGCCGGCCTGGCGTGAACCACCCTATACCGACTGAGTATTAGTTTGCCAAAGTTTTGATTTGTGGGATTTTAATTATGTTTTAATAATAATAATAATAATAAATTTAATTTATAGACCGCTCCCTCTTCCCAGGGGGACTCGGAGCGGTGCACAGGGAAGTTAAAAATACAATAAATATACATAAATAACTAAAAGGCAAATTAAACAATTATCCCTGCGCTAAAATTCCCAATTTAAATTACTAAAATCCCATACTAAAAGAGAATACCCTAGGCCGGCCAAGCAGAAAAGATGTGTTTTTAATTTTAGACGGAAGGAGCGGAGGTCCATGGTTGTTCTAATGTCGGGGGGAAGGTCGTTCCAGAGGGCTGGGCCCGCCACAGAGAAAGCCCTTCCCCTGGGCGTCGCCCGCTGACAGAGTCTAGTGGACGGCACCCGGAGAAGTCCCTCTCTGTGGGAGCGAATCGGCCGTGAGGATGTATGGGGCAGGATCCGATCCCGTTTTAGCACAGGGTTTTGAGTTTAATGTTGTTTTAGGAGTATTTTGTATATTTGTACTTGTTTTTAATTTTCCTGTGCGCCGCCCCGGGTCCCTCTGTGGGAGATGGGTGCAGGATATAAGTATGAATAAAACTAAAAAAACTATGGGATTTAATACCTCCCTCCCTCCCTCCCTCCCCCCCCCCTCTCTCTGTCTCACACACACACAATGTACGATATGTACAATATGTATGGTATGTATGCATGTATGTGACTTAAGATCACAGCTAAAGTTTGGGACTTCGCTCCAAAATACAGATTATATAAGTGAAGGCTACTAAAAATCCTATGAATATTTGTCATTTTCCAAGTACAAATATTAGACATGTTGCGAATTATCTTGCTACAATATTATATTGGAACAGAAACTAGGCAGTAAACATAATATTTAAAGAATAATAAGACTGAAAAACTGGCTGTTGTTTATTCCATAAAGATTGTTACCCAATGCCAGTTGTGATTTCAGCTGAATGTGTATACAATGTTTCAATATTGACCCATCTTCTTAGTGTAGCATGTGTTTATGCTGCTCTAATCATATTGAATGTAATGCAAGAGAGGTTTTTTATTTTTTGGCAAAAGGAAAGTCTTGTTATGTGCCTCGGTTGGCATGGTTTCTTTTCCAGGAAAATGTACCCATGATTAGTCTCTAAGAGACTTAGTGCTTCAGTAGTTGAGCTACTGAATTTAAGTGGAACTCCATCCAAGCCAAGAATAGTTAGGATTGCACCCTAAGCTTGACTTTACATATGCTCAACCTTTTCTCCATTCTCCACTATGAACTCACCCACATTCTGCAGAAAATAATAAATACAATGACTCTGGAATGCAGTTCAAAGAAGGGCTAGATAAATTGATCTGGAGGTTGGGTTTGAAGAACACAGTGAATCATTAACAAGCCAACATCTCAGCCTAGGATGTTAGATAAATCCAATTCAAATAGGTAAGTATTTAGGGGCTACCGTGCTCTTATTCCCATCTTATTCATTCAAACGAACCACAAGTAAATCAGTGATGGGATCCAAAAAAATTTACTACTGGTTCTGAGGGCCAGAACCAGTAGCCTGGCGTGGCCTGGCTTGGTGGGCTTGGTGGGCGTGGCCTGGCTCGGTGGGCTTGGTGGGCGTGGCATGGCTTGGTGGGCATGATAGGGGAATGTTACTGCAAAATACCTCGAGCCCCGCCTCGAGTCCCTTCTGGGAGAGAGAGCGGGTTATAAATTAAATTATTAAATTATTAAAATCCCCCAGAGGTGGTATTTATCGGTTCTCTGAACTACTCAAAATTTCTACTACTGGTTCTCCAGAACTGGTCAGAACCTTCTGAATACCACCTCTGGTGTAAATGCAAGAACATCAGGCAAAGGCAGTCCTTAAAGCAGTGCTTCTCGACCTGCAAAAGGGAATTCTGTGACTTGAAGTCCACATCTCTTAAAGTAGTCTAGGTTGAGAAATACAGGGAGTCCTCAGCTTTAGACTACAATATTGTTAAGTGATATATTTATTAAGTGAGTTTTGCCTCATTTTACCGTGACCTTCCTTGCCACAATTAAGTGAACCACTGCAGTTGGTAAGTTAGTAACCTGGTTGTTAAGTGAATCTGATTTCTGCATTGACTTTGCTTGCAGAAGTTTACAAAATGTGATCACATGACCTCAGGAAATAGCAACATTCATAAGTATGAACTAGTTGCCAAGCATCTGAATTTCGATCACGTGATGCTTCAAAGGTTGTAAGTGTGAAAAATGCTCATCAGCCATTTTTTTCAGTGCCCTTGTAAATTTGAACGGTCACTAAATGAACTATTGTAAGGCAAGGTGTCAGTTTGTAAGGCATCTCTATGACTACTATCAAACTGCCATAGAGAGGAGTATTCCAAACATACCTGTGGTCAGAAAGGAATCTCAAGATGGCCTGTGAATGCGCATGTCTAAACTACCATCTCTCATTGGTTAATGTGATTTATGACAAAAAGCTGAAGGGAGGACAGTAATGTAGGCAAAATTCAGAAGCAGATAAAGAAAGCAAAAAAGATGGCTGCAAATAAGAAATGCCTGAGGAATGCCGAATGAAGCTGTTAATAAATCACTGCTTTTTGTATCATAATATTGGGTTGTTTATTATGAAGCAGGCATCGTTAGGGTACTTGACACAAGGACTATCTGTTATGCCAAAGGAGAATATTTGTAGCCCGGGGTTGAAATGGTGCTCTCTGAGCTTGCTGTTTTTTTCCACAGATGTTTCATTAACCAAACTTGATAACATTATCAGTGCTAGCATGATGGTTTAAAGCCCATCAGCTCCTAGCACTGATATTGTTACCTAGTTTGGGTAATGAAACATCTGTGAGAAAACCAGCAGCTCAGAGAACACCAAGGAGCCCTCATAATGCCAAAGGTTCTCCATATTAAGGTTTAGCCTGAGCCGCTTGAGGCTACCACGATTTGTAAGACCCACATCTTAAATCTTGATCCCCTCCAACCACATATTCCTGAGACATTTTTCTGGATTCTGCTTCTTATTTCAAGTGTTAATGCCACTTTGTAAGACCGCACTTGGAATATTGCATCCAGTTTTGGCTGCCACGATATAACCAAAGATATTGAGACTCTAGTAAGAGTGCAGAGAAGAGCAACCAAGATGATTAGGGGACTGGAGGCTAAAAATGTGAAGAACAGTTGCAGGAGTTGGGTATCCCTAGTCTAGTGAAAAAAAGGGCTAGAAGTGACATGATGGCAGTGTTGCAATATTGGAGGAACTACCATAAAGAAGAGGGGCTCAAATTCAACCTATTCTCCAAAGCACCTGAGGGAAGAACAAGAAGCAAGAGATGGAAACCAATCAAGGAGAGAAGCAGCCAAGAATTAAAGAGAAATTCCCTGAGGGTTAGACCAACCAGGGGAAGGCTTGCATTTAGAAGTAGTGAGTGCTCCATCACTGGAGCTTTTTAAGAAGAAATCGGATAACCATTACAGTATCTGAATTGGTATAAGGTCTTCTGGTTGAGCAGGGGATTGGTCTAGACCAGGGGTAGGGAACTATGGCTCTTTTATGACTCATGGACTTCACTACCCAGAATTCCTGAGCCAGAATGGCTGGCTCGGGAATCCTTGGTATTGCCGTCCATGAGTCATAAAAGAGCCATAGTTCCCTACCCCTGGTCTAGACCAAGGGTGTCCAAACTTGGGAACTTTAAGACTTGTGGACTTCGACTTCCAGAATTCCCCAGCTGGGGAATTCTGGAAGTCGAAGTCCACAAGTCTTAACGTTCCCAAGTTTGGACACCCCTAGTCTAGAAGACCTCCCTTCCAACTCTATTATATTCTGTATTCCTGCATCTGGTCGCCATTGACGTGAGTCGCCAAAGGGCTCCGTCATTTATCCTTTAAAAAAAAAAAAAGGCGGGAACGCTCAGCGTTTCGGGAGCCGCCGGCGAAGGCCAAAAACCAGCCAATCAGCAGCTGCAGCGCCGAAACTTCTCATCCGCTTATAGCGGAGTTACTCTTTAAAGGAGAGCCGGCGATGCCTCCCCCATTTTTCGGCCACCGGCCCGGAACAAGGCGGAGCCTCCCTTCTTGGCTCCAGCCCGGCCGAGGGCGAGGCGGCTCGGTTGCCAGGGGCGCTGCCTCGCTCGGCAAACACATTTGTCGGACGGCGCCGGGAGGGAGGCGCGCCGAGCCAAACCGTCGGGGACGGAGAAGAGACGGACCCCAACCAGCTGCAGGAGGAGAACGAGGGGCGAGGCGCCGCTGGGCAGGGGAAGGGGCGGCGGCGGCGGATCCCGGAGAGAGTCCGGCTGGCCGTTGGAAGTCGAGTCCTCTCGGGTCGCTGCTTGTCCCGGCGGGGGCCAGAAAGGACCCTCGGAAGCAGCCGCGATGGAGGAGTTTGCGGAGGAAGAATGCTGCGACTTCGATCCCCTGCCGGCGCTCTCGGAGGACGAGGTGAGCAGCTCCGGCGGCGGGGAAAAAACCCAGATGAACGGAGTTGGAAGGGGCCTTGGAGGTCATCTAGTCCCCCTCTCCGCCGCCCCAAGCAGGAGGCCCTTCACCATTTCTGACAGATGGCAGGCCAGCCTCTTGAAAGCTTCCAGGGATGAAGCTCCCACAACTTCTGAAGGCAGTTTCTGTTCCATGGGTTGATAGTTCTCATTGTCAAAAAAATTCTCCTTATTTCCAGGTTGAATCTCTCCTTGTTCAGTGTCCAACCATTATTCCTTGCCTGGCCTTCTGGTGCTTTAGAGAATAGAATAGAGTTGGAAGGGGCCTTGGAGGTCATCTAATCTAACTTCCCCCTTCCCCACCCCAAGCAGGAGCACCATTTCTGACAGATGGTCTCCTCTGGAAAGCTTCCAGGGATGAAGCTCCCACAACTTCTGAAGGCAGTCAGAAAATTTCTTCTTTATTTACAGGTTGAATCTCTCCTTGTTGAGTTTCCAACCATTATTCCTTGCCTGGCCTTCTAGTGCTTTAGAGAATAGAATAGAGTTGGAAGGAGCCTCGGAGGTCATCTAGTCCAACTCCCCCCCTCCTTAACCCAAGCAGGAGACCCTTCACCATTTCTGACATGGTCTCTTCTGGAAAGCTTCCAGGGATTAAGCTCCGACAACTTCTGAAGGCAATTTCTGTTCCATGGGTTGATAGTTCTCATTGTCAGAAAATTTCTCCTTGTTTCCAGGTTGAATCTCTCCTTGTTCAGTCTCCAATCCTTATTCCTTGTCTGACATTCTGGTGTTTTGGAGAATAGAATAGAATACAGCTGGAAGGAACCCTGGAGGTCTTCTAGTCAAACTCCCTGCTCAAGCAGGAGAACCTATACCATTTTAGATAAATGACCTTCTCTTTTTAAAAACATCCTGTGATGAAGCACCCATGATTTCTGGAGGCAAGCTGTTCACAGACACAGCACAATGTCTTCTCATCGTGCCACTCACTGTGGCAGCCCCTCAAATATCGGAACGCTGCTATCACGTCTCCCCTGGTCCTTCTCTTCACTAGGCTAGTCATGCCTGGTTCCTATAACCGTTCATCATATGTTTTAGTCTCCCCTAATCATCTTGATTGCTCTTCTCTCCACTCTTTTTAGAATCTCGACATCATTTTTATAGCGTGGTGACCAAAAGAGGATGCAGTACTCTAAGTGTGGAGCTGCTAAGAGGGAGGGCATGTAAACCTGCCAAGGTGTCTCTTGGAACAACATTCCTCCCAGATCCTTCCTAACTAGGAAACAAGCCATAAAAATGATCTCTAAATCAGGATTTCTCATCCTTGTCACCTTTTAAGATGTATGGACTTCGACTCCCAGAATTCTTACTGGCTGGGGAATTCTGGGAGTAGAAATCCACGCTGGCCTAAGTCATAAAAGATGCAGTACAGGTAGTCCTTGGCTTATGACCCCCCCCCCCAACTGAGCCTAAAATTAAGTGAGCTTTGTCCCACGTTATGACCTAACTTGCCACCGTTGTTAAGCAAATCATTGCAGTTACATTAGTAACATGATTGCTAAGCGAATCTGGCTTATCCATTCACTTCGCTTGTCAGAAGATCACAAAAAAGAGATTACAGGATCCCGGAACACTCCAACGGTAATAAATGTGAGGCAGTTGCCAATAATCTGATTTTTTTTTTTATATTGAAAAAGTTTTATTGGTTTTACATTTTTTAACAGGATAGGGTAATGGTTACAAAGAAATTTTGAGAGCATTCACGTTAGAGTCGTCGGACCTTCCGAGACCTCAAAATACACAATAAAAAAGTTAACATAGAAAACATTTTCCATGCCACTACAAGATGAAAGCAAGTACATTTACCTAAATTCTCCGTTCCATGCTGTCAGACATTTACAAAAAGTCCAGATAGAAATATTATGCAAAATTGTTCAAGAAAAATCAAGGCAAAGTTATTTTTTTGATCTAAGTCTTTTGGCTATTGTATCTTCTTTCTCTCCTCCCTGGCCCCCCGTAGGCGGGGCCGTGGCCCCCTCCGTCCCCCCTGGATCTTCCCCCAGGACAGAGGAATATTTTTTAAGAAAGGCTTCCGCCTCAGCAACTGTTTTAATCCTCACTCTTCCTCCTTCCCAGAACACCAGCATCCCTTCAGGTGTCATCCACTTGAACCAAATCCCGTGATCAAACAAGGTTTTAGACAAGAAGGAAAAATTCCTTCTTGCATCTCTAATTTTTCTAGGGATCTGCTTCAAGATAGTGACCGTTTTTTGTTGGTGAGTTAGAGGTTTCTCTCTCTGCGCTTTCAGGATTTCCTCTCTGGTTGACCTTCTAACAAATTTCACATGTATCTCTCTAGGCACTTCATTTATCCTGGCATATGCAGAATTAATTCTATAGGCTAGGTCAATGTCCCCCCTGATCTCATCCTTAGGTTTATGTAAATAGTCTGCTAAAATTGTACTCATAAGATCAGGCAGGCATTCACCAGATTCCTCAAGAACATTCTGAAATCTCATGCTCCTGGGGCTGAATCCATTCACCCTTCAGAGTTTCCTTAACTTGTCAGTGTCCTGTCTGATCCATTCCTAGTTGCCAGCTCATCTGAATTCTGTGCTGCATTCACTAGTATTTGGTTGAAACAAGCACCGTATTTTTCGGAGTATAAGACGCACCAAGATTTTGAAGAGATAAATTAAAAAAAAATTTTTTTTGCACTATGCAGGCCTCCCAAACCTTCTGTACGCCTCATTTTTTGTGAAAAATAGGGCATGCAGAGAGTTTGAGAGGCCTGCAAAGTGGTCCTGGGGGCTGGGAGAGGGGGGCAAAACTAAGCAAAAAGTGCCTCATTTTTCAGGAAAACGGGCCCATTTTTCGCTTGTTTTTGTCCTCCCCAGCCCCTAGGAGCTCTTTTCAGGCCTCCCAAAGCCTCTGCATGTTCATTTTTGTGAAGGGGCATGGTTTCGGGAGGCCAAAAGGGTGTATAAGATGCACCCAGATTTTCTCCCTCTTTTGGGGGGGGGGGAAGGTGCGTCTTATACTCTGGAAAATATGGTATTAATCAAAAGCCACTTCTACTTAAGTAGACTGAAGTGGCATTGTGTATATGCTTCTGATTCATCCTAACATTGAGGCATGTTCTGCTAAAGAATGTGCCTGTGTTTACAATGACTTCAGTACCATGGCAATATTTCTCTTAACGAAAGTCTCTTTGCAAGTATCATTAAATTCTTAACTGAGTGTAACATTGTTGAAATACTATACAGGCAGTCCTCAGCCAATGACCGTAATGGAGCTGCCCCATTAGGGTTGGAAATCGTGATCGGTGTTAAGGGATATAAAGTGGCAATCATAAGTGATCTAAGTGTGATCACCACTTAGAGCCCCTCCCCCATCCCTGTTCTTCCTGATGCAGCTATTAAACACAACACCTCAGGGGCCTCCCCCATCCCTTGAGGCACTTCGTGCTCTGCTACCTTTCCTTGAAGCTTGCTTCCCACCTCACTGTGCCTCACACTCTTGCCACCTTGTGTTATCCATTGGCCATTTATCTTTCAAAGATATCTGGAGCTAGGCTTAAGGAAGGAGGGAAGACCCCTCCTCCTTTACTGGGACATGTGGCACTCTTCCAGAAGGGGCTGCCATTTTCTGGACAGCTGCATTGGATTGGGGGACGTGGGATGAGGAGGAAGGTGTGGAGCCCAGTGGAGTTTGAAGCGGGCCCAAGACCTGCACGTACCGGATGGGAGGAGATGGGGAAGGAGATGGATGGAGTGTATGTGTCCTGCTGCAGCATCCCTGCAGTTGTACTTTAGGACTGATGACCACGGGGGCACTGCAATGGCTGTTACTTCGGAATCAGGTTATAAGTAGTGTTTGGGCCGTACCTTCAAATGGCCACTAAGTAACCAGTTGTAAGTTGAGAACTCCCTGTAATACCTCCAGCTTTGCAGACAGCATGCTTATGAGAATGGGAGCATGTAGCACTTGCTGTGGGACTTTAATCTTCTGCTTGTATACTCTCTGTAGAAATCTGGTTGGTTGGTTTGAAAATGGAAGATAGAAGGAGGCTGGCCTTTAGTCCAAAATGTAACTCTTTGGGAAGTATTACATTACCCTTTCAAAATGTTGCATTGTAACTTTAAATTTCACCTGAAAAACCACCTGGAGAAATACCTTTTGTTTTCCACTTAGCCTAGAAAGATTTAACAGATTAACAGAGCTGGAAGGGACCTTGCAGGTCATCTAGTCCAACCCCCTGCCCAAGCAGGAGACCCTACATCTGCCTCTACCAAGGATTGAACTCACAATCTCCTGAGCTATGTTTCTTTTGTTTATTCATTTATTTATGTCCAGATGCCATAATTAATTTGTACCATTTATTTTTATTTATTGCTAGTGTTTCTATGCTGCTCTGCTTCAAAACAGAGACTAGACGTTAAGATTAAAGGCAGCAAAGAAATAACAAGTAATATAAATTACAATAGCACTAACCAGCTGATATAGATCAGAAAAGAAAATCTGACATCCTCCAAATGTTATTTCAGAGCCAGGTTTTTTAACCACTTTTCAGAACATAGATCAAAAAGAGGCTTTAAAAAAAATATTTGTGCTCAAGCTGTTCCACAGAAGGAATGCCGCCAAAACTTCACATAAATAAAAGCAAAACAAGAAGAAAATAAAAACATCAACATTTAAAAATCAAAACCAAGCAGCTATCTAATAGAACTGCTAACCTAGCCAATAGAGAAAATTAAATCCATTTTATTTATTGAACAAATCTGTATCCCATCTTTCTACTCAATTTGGATGCTCAGTGGAAGTTCTTCCCTTTGAAATTCAGTTCAGGATATAAAAATCCATGAGTAAAACATTTCAGCTAATAAACTGCTGGAAAAGTGATACAGTTTTTTGATGGCAACCTATACAATTAAAAATGAATTAAGAGCCAAATCTTTCCTTTTAAGTTAGAACATTTATTTCTAATTATAAAATAATTAGAATTGTTTTTCTGATGACAGAAAATCAGAGGAACTCTGGCGTGATTTTATCCTTCCGTTAATGCTTAAAATGCTTTCCCCAAGAACATGGCCACCCTCAGCTGGAGATAATGTTACTTTTTCATGGTCTGTACAGAATTTTTATACATTTGTGCCTTTGCCATATGGTAAGACCATTGATATTTACAGCAGCAGAATCGTAACCAGGGGGAAAGCGTTTGCCATGGGGCTTAGCTTTGTAGCACTACAGTATTCTTTTAGCAAGAGAGTATGTCTTCCATTCTTAAATAGGCTTGCCAGGAAATGTAGTACTGGAGCCAGAATGTTTTACAAGCACACTGTGGATTGAGCTAATTGTTCCATTCATTGGGCTGCTAATAAAAATGTGCTTGCAGGTGTTTAGGGACACAGTGTGGGCTCTTTATTTGAACATTCCATTGGGACCATAATATTATTATTTTGTTTTATTTACAGTTAGAGATAATTTAAAGAAAAATGTGTACAGAACAAATAGAATAAATTAAGAGCACATGAAAGTGAGTAAAGTATGTACATAACTCTAGAGTATAATAATGAAATTCTAATAAGCAATAAGATGTTAACTGTCAGGCACAGAAAAAACAGGTCTGTGAGGTTCCAATTAAATTGATTTATTGCTACAGCCCACCCATAATCTTCTCAACTAATGGTTAGCAACTGCTAGGGGTTAGATAAAAGTCAATTCAATTCAAGGATTTAGTTGGATTTAGTCTGTTTGTGACTACATAGGCATTCTAGGCGGATCCCTCTTTTAACTCTACCCCCAAGGGGCCACTCCTTCTCCTACATTAACTGATTTCATAAAAAATAAAAAATACTGGAAACAGATTGTAAAATGGATAGGTGAAATAACGGACATACATATACAAGAGAAACCGGAAATAATGTTATTAGGAATTTGTCCGGGCGTCATTAGAAAAGAAAAATGGTATCTTATAATACATATATTAGTGGCCGCAAGGATTTGTTATGCCCAAAAATGGAAAGACAAGGGAATACCTGATAATTATCAAATTATACAGAAAATATTAGAATGTGCAGAAGCAGATAGATTATCGTATATACTAGAGGAAAAGAGGAATCTGATTTTTTTAGGAGTTGGGACTGTTGGTACAAGTGGTTGGAAAGGAGAAGAGGAAGAATGGATGAGTAATATGAGGGGAGGCAAACCAAATATATATAGATATATAGAATAAAAATAAGAAGTTGATACAAATAATTTAGAATTAGAAAATAATAGAAGTTACGTTCTGTGCTGTAATCACTTGCGTTAAATCAGGGCAGACGATAGTTCTGCCAATGTGAGTATGTCTGTAGGGGATGTTTGGGGGAAGGGTTGGTATGAATGTATAAAGAGAGGAGGGCTTTTTTTCTCTTTTAATATCTGTATAAACTTTAATAAAATATGTGTTTAAAGAAAATTTATTTAAAAAAAAAGAGAACAACCATCTTGGTTTTGGAATGAGGGTGGTCCAATGTGGCATGAGTTTAAGCCTTAGAAGTTTTCTTTTTCTTTTTCCTTTTTATTATGTTTTTATAAACCTGGATACATTTTGTTTAAGTACAGCATAGTTTATACCAGGGGTCTCCAACCTTTACAACTTTAAGTCTGAAGGACTTCAGCTCCCAGAATTCTTCAGCCAGCTTTGGGAGCTGAAGTCCTTCAGACTTAAAGTTGCAAAGGTTGGAGACCCCTGGTTTATACAATATTAATTAAAGAGTGTTAACATTATACTTAGATAACTTAGAGCTGTGTTAGTCAACCTTGTCCCTACCGCCCACTAGTGGGCGTTCCAGCTTTCATGGTAGGCGGTAGGGGTTTTGTCCGATGCAAAAGCACTTTCCTTTTTTAAATTTAATTGACTTCCCTACTTTATAAATCACCATTCCTGTGGAACTGGTGGGCGGTTAGAAAATTTTACTACTAACAGAGATACAAAAGTGGACGGTAAGTATAAAAAGGTTGACTACCCCTGACTTAGAGTATTGAAAATAAAGAAGACTAAAAAACCCTTTGTTTTCATTGTCCCAAAGGTGCTTTTTCAAGAAGCAAACTGGACTTTCTGGTTTGTCTTTGCTGCTTTTCCAAGAAATTTCTTTGGCACTGAAAAAGCTTCTTGGATGAGAAGTGAAACTTCTTCAAAGAAAAACCAGAAAGTCTAGTTCCCTCTTGAAAAAGCATCTTTGGGACAACCATGACCTGGATGACTGAGAACCTCCATAGACACTTTTCTTTCACTATTAATTATAATTTAATATGGCAATACTACATGTATAAAGTTATTTGAATGTTTCATACAAAGTTGAGTATAACATTGAAAGACGCCCACTGCAAATTGCATTGAGTTGTTATATGATAAAGGTTTTGAGCTAACTAAGCTAATTAGTTAGTATTAAAATCTCTACTATACTATTACGTTATATAAATACATACTTTAAATACATACTTCATATATACATATATGAACACACACACACACACACACACGTACATACATACATACTAATTAATAAAAATAGATAAATGAAGCAAATTTAACAATATCAAAGAGTGGAAAGAAAAGAGAGAGAAAAGGGGAAATAAAGGGAATTTTCCTTTTTTTAAAAAGGAACTATTGGGTTTCTAACTTTCCTCTTTTTATACATCTATGTCAATATTTTGTAGACATTTAGGTCCAAAAAGAACAGAATAGAATAGAATAGGACAGGACCTGCTATATGATGGCTCGGGACCTAGCTATCTGCGGGATCGGATCCTGCCTCACACATCCTCACGGCCGATTCGCTCCCACACAGAGGGACTTCTCCGGGTGCCGTCCACTAGACTTTGTCAGCGGGCGACGCCCAGGGGAAGGGCTCTCTCTGTGGCGGGCCCGGCCCTCTGGAACGACCTTCCCCCCGATATTAGAACGACCACGGACCTCCGCTCCTTCCGCCTGAAATTGAAGACTCATCTTTTCCGCCTGGCCGGCCTAGGGTAGTGTCTCTCTCTATGGATTTTCAAATGTATATTTATATTTAGTGGGGATTTTTAGTTAAGGGATTTTAGCACAGGAATTAGTTTAATCTGTTTTAAATGTGTATGTATTTTGTATATTTATTGCTTTTATTCTCCCTGTGCACCGCCCCGAGTCCCTGTGGGGAGAGGGAGCGGTCAATAAATTCAACATTATTATTATTATTATTATTATTATTATTATTATTATTATTATTATTATTATTATTATTATTATTATTATTATTATTATTATGTGTTCTATATAATATATAAAATTTTTTAGGCATTTCTGTCAAAAGATGCTATTTTTTTTCTAAGTAGGTTTATAATTACTTTGCAACACAAGTTTGAAGCATTTTTTCCTGAGAAGAACTGTGGTTATTTTTACTTAGCTAAGTGTACAAGGTTTTCTGTAATAGCTGTTTCTTGGACCTCAAGGTGATTTCCAATTGTAGCAAAATAATATAAAGTCCAAGAAAAAAGATATTAAAATGTGAAGCAAACTCAGCTAATCAAGCTGAGCACCATCACCATAAGCACCAAACTGCCCACGGGAATAATGAGGTTTTAAGAGATTTTTAAGAGATTTTCTAAAGAATAGATGATTGGGGCAATGTGTACTCAAGAGGTGAGGTGCTCCAAAGGTGTGAAAGCAGCTTCTAAGAAGGGGCAACGCGGGGCATTCTTGTAGTGTGGAGATCATCCACATCTCTCCTCTAAGAGAATATATCGGATGGAATGGACTTTGCTGGAGGAATTCCTATAAATGGAGTCTGTACTATGTAAACGTGTATAGGTAATAACCTTGATTTTGAATTGGGCCTAGAATTAAACTACTAATCAATGCAGCAATGTAATTGTGTTAATATACATGATTCATCTCTGTAACATTGATCTCAACTTTGCTAAATCTTAACTTTTGGCCCAATCAAAGCAGTGGTGGGTTTCTGCAGGTTCGCACCTACTCGCGAGAGCCGGTTGGTGAAATTTAGAGAACCGGTGAGAGGGGGTTCCACCGGCGTACCTGGAAGTAAATCTGGCCCACCGCTGCCAGTGACCCAACGGGAAGGAAAGGAAAGGAAAGGAAAGGAAGGAAGGAAGAAAGGAAGGAAGGAAGGAAGGAAGGAAGGAAGGAAGGAAGGAAGGAAGGAAGGAAGGAAGGAAGGAAGGAAGGAAGAATTTATCATCACAATTGAGTCCAAAATTTTGGTTGCTAAGCAAGAGAGTTGTTAAATGAGTTTCACCACATTTTAAAAGGTGGCCACTCCCACCCTGTCACATGACTGCCAAGCCACGCCCACAAAATAGGCCACACCTACAGAGTAGGTTCTAAAAAATTTGAAACCCACCACTGAATCAAAGCCTTTGTTTTAAAAGGCAGCCGCATGTAATATGTGTTGCAAGATGATGAGACATGTGCCACTGTTATGAAGTCCTCTCAGACTAAGGATTAAGATAACCTTTATTGTAATTTTTTTCTGTGGGCTCTCTGGCACACATTAAAAATGAAAATTGGCCTGGTCTCAAATGTGTACACCTACATAAGACACATGCAGATATGCTATATACTTACACACATATATATACCAGCACCCTAACATATAAATGCATGTAAATATGAATCACTATCCATCTTGGATACAAAGCAGAAAGAGGAAGCTTGAGAGTCCCTTTGACCGATCCGCTCCCACAGAGAGGGCCTTCTCAGGGTGCCGTCGGCCGGGCAATGCCGTCTGGCGACACCTAGGGGAAGGGCCTTCTCTGTGGTGGGCCCTGCCCTTTGGAATGACCTACCCCCTGAACTTCGCACCATCTCGGACCTCCGCCTCTTCCACCAGTGTCTGAAGATACATTTCTTTCACCAAGCCGGCCTAGCGTAACCTCCGCTGTGACTATTTTAGACAGTTTTTAATTTTGGGGATTTTAATTGGATTTTAGCGCAGGATGGTATTTAATATGTCTTTTACATTTTGTATTTTGGTATTTTGTATATGTTTTTAAATTCCTGTGCGCCACCCTGGGTCCTCTCCGGAGAAGGGCGGCGTATAAATTTAATAAAATAAACTAAATAAATAAATAAATAAAAAATAAAAACGTTCACACGGTTGATCCTGTATGGCTGAATCTGAATGTTCTGTTATGGATACCACGGAGCCTCCTCCCAGAAGGTAACTAGTAAAACAGGACATGAAGAGGATGTGTAGCGTCCCAGATAATGTTGCTGACCCAGTTCAGGCATCGCTGATATGCCCTGTTCTGGATAGAAGGGCGGGAACTGCCAATGATTTTTTCTGCCATCCTCTTTGCACTGTCTTCCCATCTGAAGCAGTAATGTTTCCAAACCAGATTATAATGCAATATGACATATCTTCCCTCTATAGCAGAGGTCAAACCTGATGCCCATGGACTGGATCTGGCCCATAAGGTGCTTATATGTGGCCCGCGGGCCCGTCCTGGAAACAGTGAAGGACCAGCTCACAGTGCCTCTCCCAGCGAAAATGGAGCTCAGGAGGGCTGTGTACGGCTCTCCCGGGCTCTGTTTTCGGCTGTGACAGTCTCCTGCAACCATCTGCCAGCTAAAACGGAGCTCGGGGAGGCCACGCACCTAACCCCGAGGTGAAACACAATTGATGCACAATTAAATCGAGTTTGACACCCTGCTCTATAGAAAGTGGCAAGGACAGCAGGAGGAAGATGTAGTTTCCTCTTGTGATGCAGAAAATGCTGGTGCTGCTGTGCCCGCTTCACCCGTGTCTTGCTGTTGAGCGACCAAGCCAGTCTACTTGTTAGCGGCATATAAGGAGGCCTGGAACTGGAATACCAATTGAAGCTGTAGTCACACTTCCCCTTGTGATGATCTCCTTCTACTGTTCTAGTGGGAATCATGAGTTCCTGAACCCAATCCATTTGTGGGAGGATGAGGCTATCCAGAGCCAAAATTGGATATGGTAGAGTACAACTCCAGTCTATAGAAGGCAAGAGTTCATGCCACAGAGAGCTCTGTCTAAATCCCGAGTCTTCCCAAAAGAACTTAAGAGTCTCAGATGTTCTCACAAGTCATTGTCTGAGTTTTACTTACTAGACTTTGCCCAGCTGGTATCCATCTCTGAGTGAACTTGAACAATTCTATTATGTGTTTTGCAGTGGATCTTCATTCTTACCCAAGAGGCAAAGTGTAACCTTAGATAGAGCCTCTAAATACAAATCTCAACATGCAGGAAACATAGTGAAGTGCACATGTTTCACTGCTCTTACCACCATGAAACACTGCCAAATATAGCATGCAACCATATTCATTCACGTTGTTTTTCTCCAAGCATCTCTTCCTTTGCTTTGTTTCCCACAGCTTCTCAATAATCAAAGAATCTGCTGGATTCTGCACAGGGCAGTTAAATGAAGCGATATAAAAAAATCAATAAAATGTCATAGACAATTTTTCTCTAGGGTTTCTCTTTAGATTTCCATGGCAGATTATGTGTTTTTCTTCCCACCTGCCTGTACAAAAATAATATTTATATTGCTAAGAAGATCTTTGAAGGGAAGAAAGAAGGAGAGAGCATAAAGTCAGTTTCTAGTGTTGATCATGAGATCTTTGTTCTATGAACCTTCTGTGATCTGATACTTTATTTTTATTTATTAAGTTTGTCAAACATGTACGAGATAACAGGTAGAAGTATAAGCATGGACATGAACACAGGAAATGGGTATGAATAAATGGGGACAATAGGACAGGGACAGTAAGCACGCTGGTGCACTACTGTGATGCGTGATATAATTTATCAGATCCACTTTTCCAGATAAGATGCACTTGGACGTTTAGAGAGGGTTGCAGCTGCAAATTAGAAAAATACTGAGAGAGAGGAAAGAAATCTAAAACAACAAAGCAGAATTAAGTAAGCAGATTTAGAACAGTTGATCATGAAGGTGCCACCTGAAATACAAGTGCCTTGTAGGTTTTTGTCTTAGAAAGCTTTGAACATTTTGGAAATGTGTTGGGTCGGTGGATTATGCATTACTTGGAATTCACTATGCTGAAATGTGGAGTAATTGTGAATTCTTGTATCAGGCCTGCAGCCATATTCCTTTTGGATCTTTGGCCTGCCACACTTTCTATTATTCTACTATGCCTTTTCTATTGTGGGAAAATGGGAGCGGGGATTGTACAGAGTTAGATGCTAGTCAAAAAAATTTCCTTTCCACAAAGTCAAGGTCATCCTTTGCACCTTATCTGAACTGGATGGGTAGAAGGTACTAGCATGGCAATGGAATATTGGGCTACGTGATGGACTTGTGAGTGTTGGTGCAAGATTGTGATCTTTCAGTTGGGTGAGGAAAACTGGGAAGCTTTCAGATTCGGGTTTTCCCAGAAGTGCCAACATGACTCTCTTAATAAATTGGAACTTTGAACAATACTTTGCCTTGGACTCTGATTTAATTTTGGATGCTATTTGGAACCCTGACAACCTTTGGGTTGCTGGATTGGAGCTAGCTTCATCAAGTTCATTGTGCTGAAATGTGGAGTAATTGTGAATTCTTGTCTTGGCAGGAGAATGTGTCGCTCGCTGATGTTCTTTCACTGCAAGATAGCTGTCTTACTGAGCAGGATATTTGGGCTATTTGCCTGGAGTGTAGTCAGTCTTTGAAGAATGTTGTCCACTCTGCAGTCTTCCAGACGCTCTGCATTACTCCTGACACTTTGGCTTTTAACACCAATGGGAATGTATGCTTCATGGAACAGATCAGTGGTAAGTATGCAGGCTGGTAGGCGATTTGTTGAAAAGTAAAAAAAAAAAAATCCTACTGAGAATGTGGTGAAACATTATATTCTCTCTGTCAGATTTCTACATGGATTTTAATTAGAGTGTGAACCATAATTTCTTAAATGCAACAATGAATGTCGGCTCTCGTCAAGCTAAATTAGGTTATATCTACTAAACGTATGTTCATTTAGGTGTTATAGTATTGAACAAAGATTACCAGATTAAATTTAATGTGGTTCTAAATTTATTTCTTCGATCTAGTCTGTATTTTCCAGAGGATTTTATGCAATAAGTGCTACCATGCTTTTTTGTATGAATGCTTTTAAACAAAAACAGCATCTGAGAGCCAAGAGAGGATATATAGATAGATTATATATTTAGTGTTCATTATATATTCTAACTGGAGAAAAGCTGACATTAACTAGCTCTAGTGGTAACATACATTATTTAATATATAAAAAGCTAAAGCTAGCAAAAATAACTCCCTCCCTTTTCTTTAGTGAAAAGATTTTATGTGTGTTCTGTGAATTTATTTTATTTATTCATTTAAAACTTTTATATAGCTGCCCCCTCTTAAAACAACTCTCTTTTAAGGATAAAAATAGGATAAAATGATACAAATAGTATAAAAATCAACAGGGATAAAACTAAAAACAGAAAAGCCTGGTGTGACAGCCTCTGATGCATCCACACTCTCATCCCCTCCTAGGCTCACTAGGTTTTAAGGTCCAGATATTAAGGATAGAAGAGTAGAGACCTGTCAATCGCAGGGAAGAGGGTGTTACATAAGACAGGAGCTACATATGTTTGAAAATTCCCATAAGATGGCGACATTTAAATGAAAGAATTTGGAGTTTCTTTTTCTTTATAGTGTAGGGCGATGTTATATTAGCCAGCGGTTCCAGTCCTAGCACTGCGTAGCAGGGTGAGCTCCCATCACTTGCCTCAGATTCTGGAGTTTGAAAACATGTTTTCACGAGTGGATAAATAGGTCTGAAGGACTTCAGCTCCCAGAATTTCAGAATTCAGAATTCTGGGTGCTGAATTCAGAATTCTGGGAGCTGAAGTCCTTCAGACTTAAAGTTGCAAAGGTTGGAGACCCCTGCTCTACGGCATTATTAAGTCACTGAGCCACTGTGCCTCCTAAGGGACCTGGAGTGTGTCCGTCTATCCGTTCTGGTGGGATGGATAGTCTCTGGGAGAAGCTGTGCTTCAGATAATCTGGTTGGGTGAGCGGAAGAGTGTGCAAAACTCCATTTGTGCAAACGGTGTGGGTGTGGGTGCCCTCCATTTGTACAAATGGAGTTGTGTGCACGCATCCACCACTTGGGCAGAACTAGCCCCTCTCCTGGCCACCACAGACCAGCACACAGAAATGGGAAGGTTGGGAATTACTGATATAAACAATTTGCAAGCAAGACTCTCAGATAATATTGAAAAGAGAGCAACAGGGGGAAAAATAGAGTTGTCTGTACAGTCTTGATAGTAGAAGAATCTTGCAAATTCCTTAGGATTCAGAGAAAACTTGAGATTAAAACAAAGTGGAAAGTATCTCAATGGTCCCATTGTAGGTATGATATATTATTTTTCGCTTAAATATTTCCATTATATTCTTTGGAAGATATTAAATTGCTCAAGCTCCCTGTGTGACCCAAAATAAATGGAGCAGATAATTTTGTCTATGTACTCATTTCTGTCATGCCAGCCTGACAAATTTTACCATGTTTCACGTTAACTTTTAAATTCCTATTTTAGCAATGCAATTGTATTACTTCCAGTAGATTACAATGCAATACATAGTGGTATCTGACTAAATACCTTCTCTGACTTTATTGGAAAGCCACTTAGCACAAATATGGCTAGAATAACTTTGTCTCCTCCTTGGCTGCACACTACTGACTTAAGATATGCATTCTGTCTTTGGGTCTTAGTTTAAACCAGGGCTGTCAAACTTTGGCAATGTTAAGATGTTAACAATGTTATGATCGCCACAACGGCGGTGGAGACCCCCAGACTGGTAGTCATGGGGGACTTTAACCTGCCATCGGCGGGCGAAACATCCGAGGCAGCTTGGGAGTTCATGGCTTCCATGATGGCCATGGATCTGACCCAAGTAGTTCAGGGCCCCACTCACGAGGGGGGACACACGCTGGATCTGAGTTTTGTCTCTGGACAGTGGAGAAGTGATCTCAGAACAGGGGATTTAGTCATCTCACCCTTGTCATGGACAGATCACTCTCTCCTTCGGATGGACTTTCCAACCGTCACACCCCACCGCGGGGAGGCGGAACCGGAAACACCGAGTTGGTTCCGCCCCAGGCACCTGATGGACCCTGAAAGGTTCCAGAGGGAGCTTGGGCCAATACCTGTGTCCCTGCCCCGCGACTCGACTGAGGATCTAGTGGCCGCATGGTATAGTGCGGCCACGGGGGCCTTGGACCGAGTCGCGCCCTTGCGGACTCTCATGCGGCGTTGAGTCACCCAGGCCCCTTGGTTTACCGAGGAGCTTCGGGAGATGAAACGCCGCAAGAGACGCCTAGAGAGTAGGTGGAGATCTTCTCGATCCGAAGCTGACTGAACACTAGTGAGAGACCATATTAGGACTTACTTAGTGGCGCTAAGGGTGGCCAAACGTGAGTATTGTGCCACCCTTATCACGTCCGCGGAAAACCGCCCTGCCGCCCTGTTTGGGGTGACCTGCTCCCTCCTTTATTTGAGCCCGCGGGAAGCCCCTTTGCAGGGTCGAGCAGAGGAATTTGGAGAGTTTCTGCAGGACAAAATCACTCAGATTTGGAACGAGCTGCCCTCCACTGAAAGTGATCCAGTCGATTTGTCCGGTGCTGGTCTTGAGATAACACCATGGGAGGAGTTTGATTTTGTCACTACCAAGGATATGGACAGGTTGCGGAGGAACCTTAGAGCCACCACATGTTTATTGGACCCGTGCCCGTCTTGGCTTGTACTGGCATCCTGGGAGGTGACGCGAGGCTGGCTCCAGGGCATTGTGAATTCATCTCTGAGTGAGGGGTCCTTGCCTACCGTCTTGAAAGAGGCGGTGGTGAGGCCCCTCCTCAAGAAGCCATCCCTGGACCCAGCATTATTAGAAAACTATCGTCCCATCTCCAACCTTCACTTTTTAGTGAATGTTGTTGAGAGTGTGGTGGTCCAACAGTTTCCTCGACACCTGGAGGAAGTTGATTATCTAGACCCGCACCAGTCCGGCTTCCGACCCGGACACAGCACTGAGACGGCATTGGTCGCGTTGGTTAATGATCTCTGGAGGGCGCGGGATAGAGGCTGTTCCTCTATCCTAGTCCTATTAGACCTCTCAGCGGCTTTTGATACCATCGACTATAGTATCGTATTGCACCGATTGGGGGGGTTGGGGCTGAGAGGTACCGTTTTACGGTGGTTCTCGTCCTACCTCTCTGGTCGGTCGCAATGGGTGTTGGCAGGAGGGCAGAGGTCGTCCCCGAGGCCCCTCACATGTGGGGTTCCTCAGGGGTCGGTCCTCTCTACCCTTCTGTTCAACACATATATGAAGCCACTGGGCGAGATCATCCGTGGTTTTGGGGTGGAATACCATCTGTACGCTGACGACACCCAGCTATACATATCCACCCCAAACCACCCCAACGATGCCGTCGAGGTGCTGTCACGGTGTTTGGAGGCTGTACGGATCTGGATGGGTAGTAACAAACTCAAGCTCAACCCGTCCAAGACTGAGTGGCTGTGGTTTCCGGCTCCCCGGTTCAGCCAGATAAGTCCAACACTGGCCATTGGGGGCGAACAACTAGCCCCCATGGAGAGGGCGTGCAACTTGGCCGTCCTCCTGGATTCCCGGCTGTCCATGGAGGACCATGTGGCGGCCGTGGCCAGGAGGGCGTTTTATCAGGTACGCCTGATACGCCAGTTGCGCCCCTTACTGGACCGGGGGGGCCTTCGCACAGTCACTCATGCGCTTGTGACATTCCGGCTAGACTACTGCAATGCTCTCTACATGGGGCTCCCCTTGGGGTGCACCCGAAGACTACAGCTAGTCCAGAATGCGGCTGCGCGAGCGATCTTGGGAACGTCTAGATACTCCCATGTAACACCGCTCCTGCGCGAGCTGCACTGGCTTCCTGTGGCCTTTCGAGTGCGCTTCAAGGTGTTGACGATCATCTTCAAATCGCTCCATGGCTCGGGGCCTAGCTATATACGAGACCGCCTTCTGCCCCATACATCCCTTCGTCCGATCCGCTCCCACAGAGAGGGCCTTCTCAGGGTGCCGTCGGCCGGGCAATGCTAGTTGGCAACACCCAGGGGAAGGGCCTTCTCTGTGGCGGGCCCTGCCCTTTGGAACGACCTACCCCCCGACCTTTGCACTACCTTGGACCTCCGCCTCTTCCGCCAAGACATACCTATTCCAACACTACCTTGGACCTCCGCCTCTTCCGCCAAGACATACCTATTCCAACAAGCCGGCCTAGCGTAGCCCCCGTTTCTGAAAATTTATATTTATAAATTTTAATTTTTTAGGGTTTTAAAGAGTTTTTTAGCACGGGTTTTAAGTTAATTTAATATGTTTTTAATAGTATATATTGTTTTGTAATGGTTTTTTAATAATGCCTGTGCGCCGCCCTGAGTCCTAACAAGGAGAAGGGCGGGGTATAAGTTCGAAAAATAAAAAATAAAATAAAAAATAAAATAAGACTTGTGGATTTCAATGTTAAGATTTATCCACTCGTGAAAACATGCTTTCAAACTCCAGAATCTGAGGCGAGTGATGGGAGCTCACCCCACCACATAATTGAGGAATTCTGGGAATTGGGGGAATTCTGGGAGTTGAAGTTCACAGGTCTTAGAATTGTCAAGGTCAGACACCCCTCACTTAAACTATAATGAACTTACATCCTCATTGCCTTTTCTCCAGCCCCATTGCTTTGCATATTTGCAAAGCCAGTTTGTCTTCTTTTGCAGGTTAGGTCCATTGTAAAATGAAATGTATTTGAAAATTAGTAGCTTGGGTTGGTAGTTACATTGTTGGTTTGAGCTTCAAGCTTGGCAATTTGTTTGCAAATGTTTCATCACCATTTGAGGAGACATTGTCAGTGCACTTTGAATTGTACTGGTCTGTCAGAACACTGGTATTTAAATACCTTTTTATGTGTTGCAAATTAGTATGGATCTTGAACAATATAAGACCAGGATGGTGAACCTATGGCACGCATGCCACAGGTGGCACGCGGAGCCATTTGTCAGGGCAAATGAGGTGCTGCACTTGCCAGCCGAGTTCACCCTTTTTTAAAACCATTTTTCGTGACTTCCAGTTTGCTCGGAGCATCGTTTTAAGTGCTCCGGAGGCTTCAGGGAAGTCACTTCCGGTTTGCTTATTGGGTCTTTTTTTTGCCCTCTGGAGGCCCTCCTGAAGGTCCCTGAATTTATTTTTATTTATTTATTTTATTTTATTTATTTCTTAGACTTATATAACCGCTCCTTCTCCTCAAAGGGACCCGGGGCAGTGCACAGGAAATTAAAAAACACATAGATATCACAAATATAAATAATTAAAACCGAATTAAATAAATTATCCCTGCGCTAAAAATTTAAAACATTAAAACTTAACCCCATCTAAACCCAATTAAAACAATTTAAGATACAGACTATAGGCTAGGTAAATAACGTAGGCCAAACCGGCCTGATGGAACAAGAGAGTCTTTAATTTCTGGCGGAAGGCGCGGAGGTCCGTGGTTGTTCTAAGGTCGGGGGGTAGGTCATTCCAGAGGGTCGGGCCCATCACAGAGAAGGCCCTTCTCCTGGGCGTCGCCCGCTGGCATTGCCTGGCGGACGGCACCCGGAGACGTTCCTCTCTGTGGGAGCGAATCGGCTGAAGCGATGTATGGGGTAGGATGCGATCCCGCAGATAACTATGTCCCGTGCCATGGAGCGCTTTAAAGATGATGATCAACACCTTGAAGCGCACCCGAAAGGCCACAGGCAGCCAATGCAGCTCGCGCAGGAGCGGTGTTACATGGGAGTATCTAGACGTTCCCAAGATCGCCCGCGCGGCGGCATTCTGGACTAGCTGTAGTCTTCGGGTGCACCCCAAGGGGAGCCCCATGTAGAGAGCATTGCAGCAGTCTAGCCGGGATGTCACAAGCGCATGAGTGACTGTGCGAAGGGCGTCCCGGTCCAATAGGGGACGCAACTGCCGCACCAGGCGTACCTGGTGGAACGCCCCCTTGGCCACGGCCGTCACCTGGTCTTGCATAGACAGCCGGGTATCCAGGAGGACGCCTAAGTTGCGTGCCCGATCCACGGGGGTTAGATGTTCACCCCCTATGGCCAGTGATGGAATCAACTTGTTGTACCGGGATGCCGGAAACCACAGCCACTCAGTCTTGGATGGGTTGAGTTTGAGTCTGTTGCTTCCCATCCAGATCCGTACGGCTTCCAGACATTGGGATATCACTTCGACGGCATCGTTGGGGTGATTTGGGGTGGAAAAGTACAGCTGCGTGTCATCAGCGTAGATATGGTACTCAACCCCAAAACCACGGATGATCTCACCCAGTGGCTTCATATATGTGTTGAACAAGAGCAGCGAGAGGACCGACCCCTGAGGCACCCCACAAGTGAGGGGTCTCGAGGTCGACCTCTGCCCTCCTGCCAACACAACTTGTGATCGGCCGGAGAGGTAGGAGGAGAACCACCGCAAAACGGTGTCCCTCACCCCCAACCCCTCCAGACGATGCAGTAGGATACCATGGTCGATGGTATCGAAAGCCGCCGAGAGATCTAAAAGGACCAGGATGGAGGAGCAACCCCCATCTCTGGCCCTCCAGAGATCATCCACCAACGCAACCAATGCCGTCTCGGTGCTGTGACCGGGCCGGAAGCTGGACTGGCGTGGGTCCAGATAATCAATTTCCTCCAGGTGACGGGGAAACTGTTGTGCCACCACACTCTCTACAACCTTCGCCAGAAAGTGAAGGTTGGAGACCGCACGATAATTTACTAACAATGCTGGGTCCAGAGAAGGCTTCTTGAGGAGAGGTCTCACCACCGCCTCTTTCAAGACGGTAGGCAAGGACCCCTCACTCAAGGAAGCATTCACTAATTCCTGGAGCCAGCCTCGTGTAACCTCCCAGGGTGCCAGTACAAGCCAGGAGGGACACGGGTCCAATAAACATGTGGTGGCTCTCAGTCGCCCATGTAACCTGTCCATATCTTCAGAAGCAACAGAGTCAAACTCCTCCCAAAATGGTATCTCAAGACCGGCTTCCGACAATCCCTCTAGACCACTTTTGGTGGAGATCAGCTCGCTCCGAATCTGAGCGATCTGTTGCTTATCCTGCAGATAAACTCCAAATTCCTCTGCTCGACCCTGCAAAGGGGCTTCCCACGGCCTCTGTAGGAGGAGGGAGCGGGTCACCCCAAACAGGGCGGCAGGGCGGTTCTCTGCGGATGTGATAAGAGTGGCACAGTGATGACGCTTGGCCACTCTCATCGCCACAAGGTAAGTCCTCAAATGGGCTCTCACCTGTGTTCAGTCAGATTCAGACCGTGTGGATCTTCATCTCCTCTCTAGGCGTCTCTTGTGGTGTTTCATCACCCTCAGCTCCTCGGTGAACCAAGGGGCCAGGGTGGCTCTCTGCCACAAGAGAGGCCGCAAGGGCGCGACCCGATCCAAGGCCCCCGTGGCCGCAGTATTCCATACAGCCACTAGGTCCTCCATCGGAGCATGGGTCAGGGTCACAGGTAATGGCCCAAGCTCTGTCTGGAACCTCTCAGGGTCCATCAGGCGCCTGGGGCGGAACCATCTTGGAATATCCGGTTCCGCCTCCCCGCGGAGGGGTGTAGCGGTTAGAAAGTCGAGCCGGAGAAGTGAGTGATCTGACCATAACAGGGGTATGATAGCTAGTTCCCCTACATCAAGAACACTCATCCACTGGCCAGAAACAAAGATCAAATCCAGCGTGTGTCCTCCCTCGTGTGTGGGACCCTCAATTACTTGGGTCAGGTCCATGGCTGTCACGGAGGCCATGAACTCCCGGGCTGCCTCGGTTGATTCGCCGAGCGATGGCAGGTTAAAGTCCCCCAAGGCTACAAGTCTGGGGGTCTCAACCGCCACCTCGGCTATCACCTCGAGGAGCTCGGGCAGGGCTGCTGATATGTAGCGGGGAGCCAGGTACACAAGCAGCAAGCCCAACTGCCTCCCAGGGCCCCATCTCACGTAGAGGGACTCACAGCTGGTGGTCTGTGGCACAGTGGTCTCTCTCGGCTCCAGACCTTCTCTAATAACAATCGCCACTCCCCCACCCCTGCCTAGGGACCGTGGAAGCCTCTGGAGGGCCTCCGGTGGGCGGGGGAGGTTGTTTTCACCCTCCTCAGGCTCCTATAAAGCCTCCGGAGCCTGCAGAGGGCGAAAAAAGCATGCAAAAAATGAGGGGGAGCGCTTGTAGTGTGAGCATGTGCACTGGGGGGTCGCACATTTCATTATGGGTGCAGCGCACCCGTGCATGACCCCCTTGCGCTCCCCCCACTTATGGCACGCGAGCCAAAAAAGGTTCACCATCACTGATATAGGAGATCCATTGTCATAGTCCTGATGACCTAAAACCACTCTTCTGACATGTTACTAAATATCAGTGCAATTAGTTTCTTTTTTGCCTTAGTATGATATACAAACCAGATTGGCTTGCACAACAAGCTGTATGAGATGCTGATTTAATGTTATGCTTGAATTTAGCAGTTAATACTTCTCAGTTTCCTGGTGCTCCTTGGCATTTTTGAAAACAGCGCTCACTATTTTGAAGATTTGTTACTGACTGTGGGTACTTTCCACGTACTTCGATATCTTTTGAACAGCCCCTTTATCCTATATTTTAAGCCACAAATAATTGAAAATAAGTCTCAAGTTTACCCTTATAAGGATTGAGTGATTGATTGTATGTCATTAAGTCAGTGTCAATTATTGGCAACCACATGTCTGTTCCTGATCCATTTCATCTTCCAAGAGCACACCCCTCGCTTCTCTAACCAAGTCCATCCATCTCGTTGGTTGTCCACTTTTTCTCTTTCTTTCCAATTTTCCCAGCATTACAGACTTCTCCAGAGAACTAATGGAGAAATCTTCACATATCTGAATAGGATAATTTGAGCCTGCTCATTTGGGTTGTATTTGTTTGATGATACATTTGTTTTATTTCTTGGCTATTCATGGTATCTTCTCCAACAAGAAGCATTCAAAATTCTAGTACTTCTATTAGTACTAAAATTATTTCTATTCTAGCACTTCAAAGAGGGACGCGGTGGCTCAGTGGCTAAGACGCTGAGCTTGTCGATCAGAAAGGTCGGTGGTTCAGCAGTTCGAATCCCTAGTGCCGTGTAACGGAGTGAGCTCCCGTTACTTGTCCCAGCTTCTGCCAACCTAGCCATTTGAAAGTATGTAAAAATGCAAGTAGCAAAATAGGAACCACCTTTGATGGGAAGGTAACAGCGTTCTGTGCACCTTCAATATTTAGTCATGCCAGCCACATGACCACGGAGACATCTTTGGACAACACTGGATCTTCGGCTTTGAAATGGAGATGAGCACCGCCCACTAGAGTCAGGAACGACTAGACATATGTGCGAGGGGAAACTTTACCTTTACCTTTAGTACTTCAAAGAGCACTTTTTGCTCCCTTAGAGTGCAATAGAGAAACTATTTCCTGTATTATTCCAGTAGACACAACCTACCATCTGAATAACTTTTCCAAAGCTCTAATTCTTGTCAAGTATTGGTCTCTAGCATATTTTTTGATTGCTGTTAATATTTGACTCTTAAGAGGCGAAGGTTATCCATCACTTTAGTATCTTCCCTGCCTTTTCTTAGGCTGTTTGCTGAACCTGTTATCATTAATTGAGTCTTCTTTACATTTAATCTACCTCATTTTTCCACTATATTCCTCAATTTTTATTCCTAGAGTTTGCAGAAAATTTGTATTTCAGGTGTCAGAGCAGTGTCATCAGCAGAGCACAAATTATCGATGGGTTTCTTCCTCCCAATTTTAAAACCGTGCTCATTTTTACAGTTAATACAGTGTTCTACTTCATTCCAAAGCCATTTAAATTAATAGACTGGCATACAAATGCACAACTGAACAACCATATTGGGAACATTCGTAATTCTGAAGCTCTGCCTTTGGGTTTCTATTTTATTAAGAAGTGTCCTCGTGTTGTAGCTTGGAAAATTTAGCGTTTTTAAAGCCTCACTTGATTGATGAAAAAAATGAGTGTGTGAAGACATGAATAATTTGTCATGAATATGTTATGTTGGAGTTCCTTCCACAGTTTCTCTACACAGATAGCTTCTTGTTTACTTGTCCTCATTAATGCTGGTGTTTGTTCAGTCAGGAGCGTGCTGATTAACTTCCGAAGGATATGCATAATTTTTTTCTAGGATGTTACATGGGGCCTATGCTAGTATTAACATCTCATTAATAAGATCAGGCAAAGCATTCTGTGTGAACTAGATTTTTCCCTCCCGGTGTCTAACAAATGGTAGCGTGTTACCTCCTGTAGGTTGATGGATCATTAGAAGATTATGTGATTTCAAAAATCCAAGCCAAGCTGACATCTCGTGAGCAAGACCCTTAATGGAAACTCCCCCCCCCCCCATACATCCAGGATTTGTCAAAAAAATGGAAATACTTACTGTTATCATTAAAGAAACTGATGCCCATAGATTGTGTAAAGACTGTTTTCCAACATCATTTAGTGCAGTGATGGCTAACCTTTTTGTCCTCGCATGCCGAAAGTGCCCACGCCCATAATGCAATGCGCATGTTCCCCCTTGCATGCCTTGCCCCTGCACATGCACGTGTGAACCCCTGCTCTCCCCCTCCCTTCCCCACATGCACATGTGACACACACACCCCGGCCCATTTTGGGCCTAGCAGGTATCTCTGAAGCCTCCTGGGACCAATAGTTCCACCAGAAACTATGACAGGCATCTTCAGAGGCATGGTGGTCTGCAAAGAGGGACTGATTAGGAGTCTGTCTTTACAGCCAGGAGAACTGACTTCTGATTGGTTTTTAGCTAAACTGACTTCCTATTGGTACAAGTTGGAGAGGGCTGGTTTCTGATTGGTTAGGGCAGGGGTCCTCCAACTCTTTAAACAGGGGGCTGATTCACAGTCCCTCAGACTGTTGGGGGAGGCAGACTGGCTGGGTGGGCGTGGCTAGGTGGACATGTGACTGAGTGGGTTTGGCTAATTTAGCAGTCCATTTTGCCTTTGTCCTTGCTGTACTTGCCCCTCCCCTACTCACTCACTGGCCTTGGATCATATGGCTGCACTGGTGAGATCACGCCTTAGTCAGCGGGTCCTCCATAGCACCCTTCAGCAGCAGCGGTGTGATCAGAAGTGCAGCTCAACTGGTGAAATAACTAACCAGAAGTGCAGCTAGAGTGGATGCTCACTGGAAGATAAGGATGATGGTGAGGGGCGGGGCAAGGAGCAGGGCTGAACCACCACCCTCCAGGCCGTGGTTGAGGATTGGTGGGTTAGGGTTAGCTTGTGCTTGATTGATTGTTTTGGTGGTCTTGATTCTTAATTAGATCCTTACACAGGAAAGTTTCTGACTTGACCATTTTGGGAAGTTGATTCTT
Source organism: Rhabdophis nuchalis (assembly GCA_039707465.1). Classification (NCBI taxonomy): domain Eukaryota; kingdom Metazoa; phylum Chordata; class Lepidosauria; order Squamata; family Natricidae; genus Rhabdophis; species Rhabdophis nuchalis. The sequence continues at coordinate 76,972,567 of CM077645.1, forward strand.
AGTTGGTCCTGCTTTGGGTTATGATCTTGGCGTGGTGCAGGACAGGAACCAGAATAATTAAACTTTCCCTAATTTTTCCATTTATCTTTTCATGAGCTTTGTATTTCAAGATATATGTAGTTCAGGGGTAGTCAACCTTTTTATACTTACCGCCCACTTTTGTGTCTCTGTTAGTAGTAAAATTTTCTAACCACCCACCGGTTCTACAGTAATGGTGATTTATAAAGTAGGGAAGTCAATTCAATTAAAAAAAGGAAAGTGCTTCAGTATCAGACAAAACCCTACCGCCCACCATGAAAGCTGGAACGCCCACTAGTGGGCGGTAGGGACCAGGTTGACTACCACTCATGTAATTGATTAAGCAATTCTTAGGGATATTTGAGGATGACAGAGAATGTTGGGATGTCAAGCTGTTATTTTCTTAAATCTCAAGACATTTATTTCTGCAGAGTGGAATTAGAACTGTGGAAGATTCCCTCCCCCCTTCTCAACTTTATAGATCTTGACATCTTCTTGAAAATGTTTCATTATAAATGTTAAGGATATGAAGTTAAATGTAAACAAATTCCTCTGTGTTCTTCTTAAATATATTGATACATGATTGACAGTATTTGTTAAACATTAAACAAATGGAACAGCCCCAGAGATCTTCAACAAGATTGTTCTGTGCTTTTAAACCCACGCACACATGCGCACACAAATGCGCACACACACTTATTTTATAATAATACCAGCATTACTGAGGCTGATAAATCTCATAAGTGCATTAACAGTACATTTTTATGTTTCGTTTCGCCCCAATGTAATTGTTGAAATGACAAGGGAACACATTCTGTGGAAAATGTTCTGATAGAATTGTCTCTCTTACTAATGAGGCAATGGCTTCAATTGTGATGTGTAAAAGCATGAACTGAGCAGATTTGAAAGGCTATGAATAGTCTCTTCATTGTACTTGAATGTTTAAAACAAAATAATTGAGACACTTGATATGCAAATACATTCTTTGATCAACATATTGACAGCAAGTTCTTTCTCCAATGTTCCATTTAAAAATTTGGTGCCACTCTACCCAAGCTGTATAATATATTATACAGAAAATGTTGTAGATCAGGGGTTCCCAAATTTGGCAACTTTAAGACTTGTGGACTTCAACTATGCCGGCTGGAGAGTTCTGGGAGTTGAAGTCCATAAGTCTTAAAGTTGCCAAGTTTGGGAACCCCTGTTGTAGATTGTATGTTTGAAAAACTTCGCTTTGCTCATTAACGTAAAGATATTTTTAACATAAAATTAGACTCAACCTATCTTTAAATGATTTGGAGCATTGTATTTAATTTATATCTCACATGCATTTACCTTAATTTTCAGAGTATAAGACAGACCTTTTTCCCTCAAAAAAGGGTGAAAATCTGGGTGCGTCTTATACACTGAATACAGCAGTTTTGGCTTCCCGAAACCTGGCCCCCTTTGCAAAAATGGCCGTGCATAGCCTTTAGGAGGCTTTCAGAGTGGTCCTGGGGCTGGGGAGGGCAAAAATGAGCGAAAATGGGCTGGGTTTTTTGCTCATTTTTGTCCCCCCAGCCCCAGGAGCGCTCTACAAGCCTCCTAAAGACTATTCATGCCCCCCTTTTTTGATAAAAAGCAGCCCTTTTTTTAGCAAAAAATGGGCCATTTTTGGAAGGTCTACAGAGTGCAAAACCTTTTTTTTTTATTTGCCTCTTCAAAATCTTGGTGCGTCTTATACTCTGAAAAATATGGTATATGTTTTGCAAAATTGTAAAGACTTCAGGTGGTTTACAAAAACAGATACATTACAAAGAGGAAAATGTGAACACTCCTCACTCTGAATAAAAACCAACATCTTTAAACTTAAGCTAAAGTATTACCATTTATTGATTTTTGATCTGTCTTGGATTGATTTTAATGTTTTAATATGAAATTCTTTTTTAAAGATGATCCAGAAGGAGCTTTTGTCCCACCAGAGATTGATGAAACTGGTAACACATTTGAGGTAAGTAACGAACTCTTCTTGTGCAACTCAGAACGTCTTTAATTGTAAAGAAATGTTCTTAAAATGTTGAATGCTTGGCATGGTTCCAAAATATGAATATCTGTGTGGTTTCTCTGCTAGAATTTAGTCAGAATGTATTATTTAAATCCTCTGTTGCCATTTTTATTTGTGGACAATCACTGTTAAATAATTACTCCATAATGACATAATGGAAGAAAATGTTTGATAAATGTATTCATTTATGGTAAACATACTTTCATACTTTCCATTGTTCATGGGATAACTATAAAGATTGTAGCAAGCTGTAACATTATTTGGTATGGCCTCTAAAAACAATCTTGGAATATTTTATTTTCTGGATAATTAACACATGAATCTTCCTTCTCTAATGATTCTTAAATGTTATTCAGGGTTGAATTGTATTAGAATCTTAATTATGCCCACTAATTCAATAGCTTCCAAGATCAGATATCCAAAGGCCTCATCAGTGTTGGTTTTCTACTCAAAATTCTATTATTTAAATTCTATTATTTTAAAAAAAGTAAGCCCAGCATGTGTGGGAATCAATAGAAGAGAATATGTGTAGCTCAGGGTTCAACTGTAGAGTCCTTGGTGTTTGCTTTCCAATGTTTCATTATTCAACTAGGTATATTATCAATGTGACTCTGATGACTGATGATATTGCCTAGTTGGGTAATGAAACATTAGTAAGCAAGTAACAGAGTTCAGAGAGCACCAAAGACTCCATATGTGTGGGAATGTTAAGATGAATTCTCTCTTAGGTTGGGTCTTGCTAGAACAGGGGTGTCAAACTGAAGGCCCGGGGACCAGATCTGGCCCTTGGGGTACTTAGATCTAGCTCGCTTGGCCACTCTGGAAACAGCGAAGAACCAGCTTGCGGTGCTTCCACCAGATAAAACACAGCCCTCCCAAGCTCCATTTTCACTGACAGAGTTGCAAGAGGCGGTGGCAGCTGAAAACGGAGCTCAGGAGCCTGTTTTCACTGACAGAACCACCACAGTTGCTCTGTCAGGAGTGACGCCGAACAGGCCATGTCCCCAGCCATTTCATTTCATTTATTTCATTTCATTTCATTTATTTAATTTATATACCGCCCTTCTCCCTCTCGGGACTCAGGGCGGTGAACAGCCACAGTAAAAACAGAAAATGCAAAAGTTAAAATAACTTTACCCCCCCTGCCCTTCCCTGAGATCAAACACAGCCCTGATGCGGTCCTCAATTAAATTGAGTTTGACACCCCTGTGCTAGAATGTGATATCTGAGCACGTGTGGTATTTGTCCTACCTTGCTTAGGCTTGGCAGACCCAGCTAATTTTATGGAAGCAAAATTGCTAAGAAGTTCCAGGATTGTGGCTTAGACTGAGAAATCTAAAAAACATTATGGAAGAATTAAAAACCAGTTCCCTACTTCTGCCAACAAAAATCCACAAGCAACCCTTAACGTTATCAGGAATTAGATATTATATCATATGCATTGATGTACTTAGATATTATATCATATGCATTGATGTAGTTCTAATTATTAGTGAAATCTTGGCTAATAGGACTGCACAAGTCTTCAAGGGATACTTTATTATCATAAAAGGTCAAGTAAAATCAAATCATTGTAGCTTTCTCACATCTGCTCAGTAATGTCTCAAAGGATTTTTTAATTGTTAATTTACTTCAATATTAATTTCAGTCTATTTTTAAACTTTTTGTATTTTTAAAAATTATTGTAAGCTTACTTGAAAACTCAGCTGAGAAATATGGTGAACTAAAAATCAAGAGTACTTCCGTCTTAAACATTTTTTCCTGGTTTATAGAATTTTAAAATAAATTCAATACATTATAAAATATGTTTTGTCTTGCGAAAATGGTCACAGGTTGCACAAGAATACAATTATGTGTAAGTGTCAAGGTATTTTTTTTTAATTTAAACTTAAACAACTTACCCTGAATTATTTGCTTTGTTTCTGACCAACTGAGATTCTAAAAACGAGAGCTACCTCTGATAATGTATTTTTCTGCATGGCATCAGATGAAATAGCTACAGGCATTATCTGAGGATGATCGCATTGGGCAGATTGAGCATATTTAGCTTCAAATAGGTTAATACTACAACCTTAAACATGACCTGGTGGCAAAGTGGCAGCCAGTAAAATTCTTAAAATAACATTATATTGCAGTGGCAGTAACTTGCTCAATGTTGCGTTAGCCTAGCTTTCCATCATATTGACAGCCCTACACAGAATAAATTACGGTAATTAAAAACTGAGGTTATCAGGGCATGTATCAATTGCCTAAGCTGTCCCCTATCCAGGGGGAGACATAATTGTTTTATCAACTGAAGGACTTCGTCAATTAGGCTTTTAGTGACTCTGCTAGATCCATGAATATAGCTAAGTGATGTATCGATTCCTATGGGAATGCAGATCTTTTCAGTGTTTGCAGTGTTTTCTACATCTGGAAGCAATCCGTAGGCTGTTATATAGATTCAGCATCAACTGATCAGCATCAGATCAGTTTCCATCCTGCATTGCATCCAAACCTTGACCCAGAACCAGAACAGGCTTTCCTGAATCAGATATAATAGTGCAATAGAACATGACGCCATATTCTTAGTTTAGTTTATTTACATTTATATCCCGCCCTTCTCCGCAGAGGACCCAGGGCGGCGCACAGGAAATTTAAAAACATACAGAATACAAAATAAATACACAATTTAAAATATAAATTAAACCATCTGATCCTATGCTAAAAACCCAATTTTAAAATACCCGATTTAAAACTATCTAAAAGTCCCCATGGGAGGTTAGGCTAGGCCGGCTTGTTGGAATAGGTATGTCTTTAGACATTGACCGAAGAGGCGGAGGTCAGTGATGGTGCGTAATTCGGGGGGTAGGTCGTTCCAAAGGGCTGGGCCCGCCACAGAGAAGGCTCTTCCCCTGGGTGTCGCCAGTCGGCATTGTCCGGCCGACGGCACCCTGAGAAGGCCCTCTCTGTGGGAGCGTATCGGTCTAAGGGATGTATGAGGCAAGAGGCGGTCTCGCAAATAACTAGGCCCCGAGCCATGGAGCGCTTTAAAGATGGTCGTCAAGACCTTGAAGCGCACCCGAAAGACCACAGGAAGCCAATGCACCTCGCGCAGGATCGGTGTTATGTGGGAGCATCTAGTGGCTCCCGTAATCACCCGCGCGGCTGCGTTTTGGACTAACTGTAGCTTTCGGGTGCACCTCAAGGGAAGCCCCATGTAGAGAGCATTACAGTAGTCAAGTCGGGATGTCACGAGAGCTTGAGTGACTGTGCGGAGGGCAGCCCGCTCCAGTAAGGGGCGCAATTGGCGCATCAGGCGTACCTGATGAAACGCCCCCCTGGCCACGGCCGCCACATGGTCTTCCATGGACAGCCGGGGATCCAGGAGGACACCCAAATTGCGCGCCCTCTCCACGGGGGCCAGTGTTTCGCCCCCAATGGCCAGAGTTGGAGTAATCTGGCTGAACCGGGGTGCCGGAAACCACAGCCACTCAGTCTTGGCAGGGTTGAGCTTGAGTTTGTTATCACCCATCCAGATCCGTACGGCCTCCAAACACCGGGACAGCACTTCGACGGCATCGTTGGGGTGGTCTGGGGTGGATATGTACAACTGAGTATCATCAGCGTACAGATGGTACTCCACCCCAAAACCACGGATGATCTCACCCAGTGGCTTCATATATGTGTTGAAAAGGAGGGGCGAGAGGATCGACCCCTGAGGAACCCCACATAAAAGGGGTCTCGCGGTCGACCTCTGCCCTCCCGTCAACACATATTGCGACCGACCAGAGAGGTAGGACGAGAACCACCGCAAAACGGTGCCTCCCAGCCCCAACCCCCCCAGTCGGCGCAATAGGATACCATGGTCGATGGTATCAAAAGCCAATGAGAGGTCTAATAGGACTAGGATAGAGGAATACCCTCTATCCCGCGCCCTCCAGAGATCATCAACCAACGCGACCAATGCCATCTCGGTGCTGTGACCGGGTCGGAAGCCGGACTGGCGCAGGTCTAGATAATCAACTTCCTCCAGGTGTCGCGGGAACTGTTGGGCTACCACACTCTCAACAACCTTCACCCAAAAGTGAAGGTTGGAGACCGGACGATAGTTCTCTAATAATGCCGGGTCCAGGGACGGCTTCTTGAGGAGGGGCCTCACTACCGCCTCTTTCAAGACGGCAGGTACGGACCCCTCACTCAAAGATGCGTTGACAATGCCCTGGAGCCAGCCTCGTGTCGTCTCCCAGGATGCCAGTACAAGCCAGGAGGGACACGTGTCCAATAAACATGTGGTCGCCCTAAGCTTCCTTGACAACCTGTCCATATCCTCGGTGGTAACAAAGTCAAACTCCTCCCAAGAAGGAACCTCAAGACTAGTCTCGGACAGTCCCACAGGACCGCTGGCGATGGAGGGTAGCTCATTCCGAATCCGAGTGATTTTCTCCTGCAGATAAATCCCAAATTCCTCTGCTCGCCCTTGTAAAGGGGCTTTCCGCGGCCTCTGATGAAGGAGGGAGCGGGTCACCCCAAACAGGGCGGCTGGGCGGTTATCTGCGGATGCAATAAGGGTGGCACAGTACTCCCGTTTGGCCACCCTAATCGCCACTAAGTAAGCCCTAATATGGGTTCTCACTAGTGTTCGGTCGGCTTCGGAGTGAGAGGATCTCCATCTGCTCACTAGGCGTCTCTTGTGGCGCTTCATCCCCCGAAGCTCCTCAGTAAACCAGGGAGCCTGGGTGGTTCGACGCCGCAAGAGGCCCCCGTGGCCGCACTTAACCATGCGGCCACTAGGTCCTCAGTCGAGTCTTAATCTGTTGATGACCACTTCTGCACAATCTCATAAATTAATGTCCAGGCCAAAAATTGGCTGGATGGGGCAGCATACCCCCCCCCCCCCATTCCATTTCGGTTGCCAGAGGCACTGTGGGTCAGTCCTTTGCTATTTCCAGGTTGGCCCAGGGGCCAAATTTAAGGATCCTGCGGGCTGCATCCAGCCTGCAGTCCTTGAGTTTGACATCAGCTCCAGTTAGTAAATGAATGAATTTTAGCACAGGCTATTAATTTAATTCTCTTTTAATTATTGTTATTGTATCTGTTGTTATTTATTGTGGTTTTTAATTCCCTGTGCACCGCCCTGAGTCCATCTCGATGGAGATAGGCGCGGTATACAAATTGAAATAAATTAAATTAAAATTAATCCCTGCCTTAGACTGTATGTTACTTTTTTAAAATTTAGTTTCTGCCTTGAATTTGCAATTAAAACATTAATTTTTGCAATGCGCCAGCACTTTAATGAAATGCTTAGTTTTTAAACACTTCCATCTTCACGGGCTTTTCATTCTCCCCATGGGAATTCCATTTGCCTTCTTTTCTCCCTAAGTTGCACTCACACTGCAAAGAGATGACGGTACATTTCCAATAAGGCTTGCTACATAAATTCCCACCTGAGATTTCTTTAATAGACTCATTCTATTCACTGGCACAACAGTAGGCTTCTGCTGGGCCTAAGCAGCGTTGCTCGTGTCAGCTCAGCCTCCAATGGGCATTTGTCCATATTACAAAGCTACCATTCAAACTGATACCGCAGATTGCAAATATGGATTTCCCTTGTTCGCGCGGTATGTGAGTGCCCAGTGTTAAAAACATCTAAGCATCTAAGCTATTGTACCATACAGGCTTTTAAAATGTGACTCATTTATTTAACTATAGGAACAGCAAGCATGTCTCTTTCCCCCTTCTTTGGCAATCTTTAATACATATTATAATTACGTTATTCTAAACAGCTTTGTAGCAGCTTTTGTCTGCAAAATCTTGTTTAAAAAAAAAAACTCTGCTTTTTGTGCTTTTCCTTAAGTTTATCTCACCCTAACTCTATCTTTGTATATACAGTTGCAACTTTTCGTTTCAGTGCTTATGGGCAGATTTCTGTAAATGATATTGCTTAGATCCATCTAACCTTTTCTTTTCTTTGGGCTTAAGGTATTTTCCCTTGATTTAAGGAAGGGAGATTATAAACTATGACTGTGTGTTTATATTCTTTTCTTGATCCAATAAAGGTAGTGCCTTTAAACTAATACGCTCTCACAGAAATAGTGTGCAAGTTTTCAGGGACTCTTTCCTCCTGTTTTCCTTTAGTCCTCTGTTGAGGTTTGCGTATTTTCCCAGCTTCTGCTTAAAATTTTCATTGCTAAAACTACGTGAAACAGAATACATGATTGAGTTTCACCGAATAAGTTTCAAATGGAAATTTAATCAGAATCGAGAAGTTTGTCATGCTGTTTTAAAGGTGTCTGTTCTTTGCTGAGATAGGTATTATGGAATGTAATATGATAAATGGATTGTTTTATTAAAGCTGAATAGAAAAAAATCAATTATACACATACACAGGCTAAAATAATTTTCACCCCGTGTTTGGTAATATTTCTGCCATTTGGATTTAGAACGGTTGTTTGTTGTCCAGAAAATGGCAAGGAACCTCATTCCATACTTCAATTGAAAAGTTTATATATTTTAAATGCCACTTGAAGGCAACAATGAAGAAAATTAAAGGGGAACAATGGCCATAAGATAAAAAAAATCTATATTAATTTCCTACTTGTGATTTAAAACATCCTATCCATTTCTTTCTTGGTTTTGTCTCACAGAGGTTCAACACCTCTATTTCAGGTAACAGTTATCTGCTTCCTTCCTATTTTCTCGATAGATAAATTTCTCCCACTTTGGTTTTCCATGATTGCTGAAGGTTTCTGTCAAGCAGCCACATCCATCTGAAACTAGCTTGTATTTTGAAAATTTCCTGTGTTCAAAAGCTAGGTTGAAACAATAACATATTATTGCAAATATACTTGATGTTTTTTAATGTCATGTTCCTGTTAGTTCCTTTAAGGATAAAATTTATGGGATGGAAAAAGGTTATGTATGCATCAAGCATAGTATATAGTACAGTATATATGGACCAGGACGCCCTGCGCACAGTCATTCACGCACTCGTGACATCCCGTCTGGACTACTGCAATGCTCTCTACATGGGGCTCCCCTTGAGGGGCACCCGAAGACTGCAGCTAGTCCAAAATGCAGCCGCGCGGGCAGTTCTGGGAACCTCCAGGTTTGCCCACGTAACACCGCTCCTGCGGAAGCTGCACTGGCTGCCTGTGGCCTTTCGGGTGCGCTTCAAGGTGTTGGTTACCACCTTTAAAGCGCTCCATGGCACAGGGCCTAGTTATCTGCGGGATCGCATCCTGCCCCATACATCCCTTCGGCCGATTCGCTCCCACAGAGAGGGACTTCTTCGGGTGCCGTCCACTAGGCAATGCCAGCGGGCGACGCCCAGGGGAAGGGCCTTCTCTGTGGTGGGCCCAACCCTCTGGAACGACCTACCCCCTCCCCCCGATATTAGAACAACGACAGACCTCCGCTCCTTCCGCCAGAAGTTAAAGACTCACTTCTTCCATCAGGCCAGCCTGGCCTAACTTTTTATACCTAGCCGCAGAAAGAAATTGCTTAATTAGAATTTTAAGGGGTAATTGTTAGGGTTTTAAGGGTTTTAATATTGATTTTAGCACAGGGGTAATTTAATTCGGTTTTAATATTTTGTATATTGTCTTATTTATTAGATTTTTAATTTCCTGTGCACCGCCCCAAGTTCCCATTGGGGAGAGGGGGCGGTCTATAAAGTTAATAAATAAATAAATAAATAAATAAATAAATAATAAAATAAATAAATATAGTGTCAACCAGTTAAAAACAAGCATCAAAAGTTCACTTAGAAATTTCACATGTTCTTTCAGGAAATTTCTAATTATTTCTTTGAAAGAGTTTCTGTGTGTTTGTGTATATGTGCACTTTTGAATAAGTGCTGTCTCCTGGAAAGTCTCTGCAGTTTTCTTGACAAGGTTTTTCTGAAGTAGTTGTCCTTGCCTGCTTCTTAGGATTGAAGGAATGTGATTGCCTGAAGTTCGCCCATCTGGTTTGTATCTAAGACAGTACTAGAACTCATAGTTTCCCATTTACTAGCTTGATGCCTTAACCACTACACCAAACTACCTATCTTTCCCTTGGATTGCTAAATGATATTTGAGGGATTGAGACTGTTTGTGTTGAATGTACCATATTTTTTGCACTATAAGGTCCCTTCAGAGAGAGGGGGCGGTTAATAAGTCGAATAAATTGAATTGAATTTATTTATTTTATTTATTTATTTTTCATATTTATAACCCGCTCCCATCTCACAACAAGGGACTCGGGGCGGCGAACATAGAATTAAATCAATAAATACAAAATACAAATACATAGATATTAGATGCCTGTGTTGTAACCGTTTTTAAAACCCTCGTTTATAATTGGCGGTGCTGGGGTTACGCAAGGCCGGCTAGTTGAAAGAAGTGAGTCTTAAGACATTTGCGGAAGAGGCGGAGGTCAGGAATGGTGCGGATTTCAGGGGGCAGGTTATTCCAAAGGGCCAGCCCTGCCACAGAGAAGGCCCTCCCCCTGGGCGCCGCCAGTCGACATTGCCTGACCGACGGCACCCTGAGGAGGCCCTCTCTGTGGGAGCGTGTCGGTCCCAGGGATGTATGAATTGACTCCCCCCCCCAAAAAAGGGGGCATAAAATGTCTATGTGTCTTATAGCACGAATATGCCACCTGTCACTGCTGCCACTGGGAAACGGTGGAGCCTTTGCTGCTGAGCAGCGCATCGATGGTTGGATCAGCCTTGTGGAATACCGCTGCTCAGCTGTTCTAGGCGGTGGCAAGCGGCAGTGGCAATTGGTGGAAATCAGCAGCGATGGAGATCAGTGGCAATAGGTGGCGGCAATTGGCAGTGAATGGGGGTGGGGGCAAGCAGGCAGCGGAGATCCTTGTCACCTAGAACAGCTGGTCAGCGGTATTCCAGGAGGCCAATCCAGCCACCAATCAGTTGCTTGGCAGCGAAGGTTCCAGCATTCCCTGCAGGCAGCAGCAGTTCAGCTCAGTTGACCTGTGGTGGGTGCAACAGAGCGGAGCCCTGATGAGCCACGTGCTGGGGCTGCAATAATGTGCTAAAGCTGACCAGGCTGTTTGCTACTTGATGCAAGGATGCTAGCTAGATGAATACTGGATGGATGCTGGAAGGCAGAGGCAAATTTCGCCCTCCCTTGTTTTCCTCCTCTAAAGCTTATGGTCCGGTACATCTTATAGTGCGAAAAATACGGTATATCTGATTGCTTTTTAAACAGTTCACGACTTGGAGCCCCTTGGCGCCAAAAGATTATAGACCCCAATAATAATCATTCTCAGAAACTCATCACTTCAAAGAATATATAAAACTCTGTGTTGAGCTCAACTTGCTTACTTTATCTGCTAAATAGCCAAATATATTAGCATAATTATTGCTTGATTGCATTTAACATATTTATAACTTATTTCAGCCAAGATTTGGTCTCAGAAAAGTTTGCTTTTAAAGTGGTGACAAAAACATACTGCATTTCTGAGTACTATATAGGTTTTTTGACTCACAATATATTGTACAATATATATTTCATATATTATATCTGGTCCCAAATGTTAATGTAACACCATAACTAAAGTTTTCCCCATCACTATATCCCATCATCCCTCTTGATTTCTCTCAAATCCAATTTTGTTCCTATTGCAAAACATGTATGATTTTATCAGCATGTTAATTCACAGAGTAGCAATAGCACCTAGACTTATATACCGCTTCACAGTGCTTTACAGCCTTCTCTAAGCAGTTTAAAAAGTCAGCATATTGTCCCCAACAATCTGGATGCTCATTTTCCTGACCTCAGAAGTAAGGAAGGCAGAGTCAACCTACATGAGAAGGGTATTGGTCGTAAGTCAAGGAATATACATGTACTTAACTGACGGGAATGAACCAAGTTTCCCTTGTTTTCTAGGAAAACCGAGAAAGGGTGGGGCCTGTGTATATGTAGGGTGCATTTGTACAAAGGTTCATTTGGACTGGCTCCACTGCTCTGGGAGCCCTAAAGATCTTCTGTCCATGATTTATGTCAGAGAGGTTTTGAATTGTCCAACAAAACTTAAAGGAGACATTTTGCCAGTTAATATCTGAATTTCTTAGATTACAAATGACAGGTTTGTTTGTAGAGGTAAAGGTTCCCCTCACACATATGTGCTAGTCATTCCTGACTCTAGGGGGTGGTGTTCATCTCCATTTCAAAGCCGAAGAGCCAGCGCTGTCCGAAGATGTCTCCGTGGTCATGTGACCGGCATGACTAAACGCCAAAGGCGCACAGAACGCTGTTACCTTCCCACCAAAAGGGGTCCTTATTTTACTACTTGCATTTTTACATGCTTCGAACTGCTAGGTTGGCAGAAGCTGGGACAAGTAACAGGAGCTCAGTCCATTATGCGGTGCTAAGGATTTGAACCATCAAACTGCCGATCTTTCTGGTCGACAAGCTTAGCGTCTTAGCCACTGAGCCATCGCACCACCGCATCCTTTAAGCTGTGCCTTTGCCCATCTCTTCTGCTTTTAATGAAACCTGGCAATAAGGATTTACAGTCTTTATTAAGTTTATGTATAAGTGAAAAATTTATTTTCACCATGTTGAGATTTGTGCTTTGATCCTTTCTTACTCCCCCCACCCAACTTGTATTTCATTAAAAGAGCCCTTAAGAACTAACTCATTAGTTTTAATGAAGTTAAATTTATAATTCTTTAAAAATGTTTAAAGTATAACTCTTGGTATTGTTCTGAGGAATATTTGGCAGAGGTTCCTGTTCAGTTGAACTTGCAATAAATAGTTTGAACTGACTTGAAGAAAGCTCCACCTGGTGGAAATCTGATAAACTACTGGCTTTGTTTTTATCTGAATTTAAAAGAATCATCCATGTTGTGCAATATGTCAGAGTTGTTTCAGATTCTAGTTCCCATCCTGCTGATGATCGTGTGCATAAATAAAAAATAAACATATCATATTGCAACTTAGCGTGATGCATAAATCTATGCACCGCCCTGAGTCCGATTGGGGAGATAGGAGCGGTATAGAAATCGAATAAACATAAACATATAATTGCATTATTTAGTATAATTAACTAAATTAGCCATGTTTGCTCCTGCCCAGAGCTATGCGATCCTGATATAATGTTTCATTTGAGACATTGTAGAACATAAGTTCATTACTTCCGTTATATTCGTGAGGGTTTGCTTCTTGTTTTAGTGCAAAGATATGACTGGGGAATCGGGGAAATGGGTAAATATTTTCCTTATATATACTCTAACCCCAGCCTCCATGTTAGCTTAATACAGAATTTTTCCCTTCAAGTCTTTAGTCAAGGAAAAAAGAAGAAGCATTCACATTATTAAATATGAAAAGATATATTTAAAGATATTTCAAATATTCTATAATGGCATGTTAGTAAGGGTCCTTTTATGTTGGACACAATAATGAGATGTCATTAATTCATTCAATTTATATGCTGCCCATCTCGCATAGGTGATTCTGGGCTGCTTACAATCATTCCATTACCATTTTCAATAACATTTTAAAGCAATAGAGATCTTAAATATAAAATTCAGTGAAACTTAAATTGACCCAGATGGAGAGGAAGGGAGCAAAGTAGACACTTTGGGAGGGTGGGAGGAGATGGGATGTTATCTAATTCATTAGCCATCTTCAGAATGCCACATCCCCAGGCCAGTTGACATAGCCATGTCTTCAAGCCCTTTTGGAAGGCTAAAAGGAAGGGCATGGATCTCACCTCAGAGGTAACAACGTTCCAGATGGTGGGACCCACGACAGAAAAGTCTCGTCTTCTAGACCAGGGGTCTCCAACCTTTTTGGCACCAGGGACCAGTTTCATGTTAAAAAAATTCCGTGGACCGGTGGCCATGGCTCAGCCAGTGTAGAGGGGGAATGTGGGTGAGGGGGAACAGGCGCCGCATGCGTGTGTGTGTGTGGGGGGGGTGAGTTGGCACACTCGCCCCTCTCGGGCCCCCAACGGCATGAGCGGCCATGCCTGCGCTCTCCCGCCCCTGGTGCGCGCTCTGCCCAGGGGGCTGCTCCCTCCTCCTCCTCTCTGGCCCTTTCTCAGAGTTGCGCTGGTCACTGTGGCCCAGTTCCTATCAAGCCACGGACCGGCACCGGTCCACGGCCCGGGGGTTGGGGACCCCTGTTCTAGACCCTGTCAAACAAAATTCTTTGAAAGATGGGGTCCACTGCATGCCCCTTCTGCTGACGTGGGTGAGACAGTTCCTCAGATAGCCTGGACCCACGCCATGCAGGACTTTAAAGGTTATAACCAACACCTTGAATTGGACCCAGAAGCAAAACTGGCAACCAGTGCAGCTTGCAGAAAACTGCCTGAGTAGTGCATTCTGCATCAGCTGGAGCTTCCTGATAATGGTTTTAATGAAGCTAAGTTGGGTTTAAATGCAAAGTGGTACTTGGTAAAGTGCCTTGTTTTTGTTTTTTAATTTCTGCAGGCCCATCTGTATTCCTTAGGAGCTACTTTAACAGCAGCACTAGAGTATACAATGGAAACTGAAACGGATCCGGAATTTAGCCAGGATCTGTATGCTCTGCTTGGAAAAATGCAGAAAGAAAATCCTAAAGAAAGGCCAGATATTGAGGTAAACATTATTTTGTCAGTTGATCTTGATTTGCCATCTTGAATAGTAACATTTATCCAATCTTCCTTTCACTGTTTCATTAGAAGATAACTGGCTGAAGTATGGGTAAAAAAACATGGCTAGAAATATAAGCATTATTGGTATATAAGGAAGTGCAGATAGTACATGTTGCTTGGCATTAATATAATTTGTCATTTCCAAAAAGGAGTTTCTATTCTTCTTTAACAAAAGGATAATAATTTGGAAATATACATTTCCCTTATTAATGCTGAGTTTATAGGGGCCAAACATTCTAAATAAATATAGTCAATTGAATTTTTAAAATAATGCAATCCAAGGAAATGAATTATAGATCATAGCAGCTGTGATGCCAACAATAACTTACAATATCATGTGTGCTAACATAAGAAGTCAAGATTGTATGCAATGTTTGTTAATCAGAATACTTCACTTGACAACTTACTTGGTTTTTTTGGCTCAAATACTTTGACGTTGCTCATATGTACTGTATTTTTTGGAGTATAAGATGCACTGGAGTATAAGATGCACCTTAGTTTTTGGGGAGGAAAATAGGGGAAAAAATCTGCCTACCAAGTATTCATCTGGCTAGCCCTGGTTGGGAATTAAAAAACAGCTAAAGCACAGCTGATCGTTGGAGGGAGCAGCAATGAGAAAAGCAGGCCAAGCACGGAAGATCACTTCACTTGTTAGCACCTCATTGGGGCTGAAAAAAAGCTTCAAAAAAGCTACATTTGGAGTATAAGATGCACCCAATTTTCAGCCTCTTTTAGAAGGGGGAAGTGCGTCTTATGTTCTGAAAAATACGGTACATTTTATTTGTTTGTTTATTGCAAAATGTATACCGTGCCAGCTCCCAAAGATTCAAGGCATCTTACAAAGTAGAAGAACAAACTCGCTAACAAATCCCAAACCACACAATAATAGATAATATTGCACTAACTCAATTTTTTTTAAAATAAAATCAAAACACAAATCCAATTTAAAGCATTCTCAATTCCTCACCCTCCCTCCCCAGAGGGTAATGTCCCAAAGGTGCCAGTAAAATCCAGGGCTTTGTAGAAGGACAAGATTGTGGGAGGGCAAAAGCACCTCAAGGGACAAGCACTTCCAGGTTACTCCCTTGAGTTGGGCAACCTAAGCCTTCTATCCAAAGGTGAAGACATGGACAGGATAATAGGAAAAGATCGTCTAGGCCTAGAAGGTAGACAGGAAACAACCCACATAAGCTTTATAAGCTGAGTCCAGCATTTTGAATTAAACACAGAAACCAATTGGACCTGGATAAAGGCTTCCTTGCTCATGACTTCTGCCTGTTGCTACAGTAACAGCCAGGAGCCCAGAAGAGCCTTCCAAATCTATTCCTTCAATTTAAAGTTGTTTTGGCCCATGCAGTCCCTCCCAGGCCTCCAGATGCTAAATAACAATTGCTACTGCATATCTGGCCTCAGGTGATGCTGTGCAACTGAGATTTTGCAGCATTCTGATGCTATCTCAATCCCAAACAAATATTTGATCTATCTAAGCTGCTTCATACAGATTTTAAATATCATGGGTGAGTTAGAGCACAGAGGGACATTTCCCCTTGTGATCTGGGGTACCATACATTAGAGCAACCACAAGCCAGACATCTCCCTTCATGATCATCAGTTAGAATCAGACACATTCCAGAAAGATCCTCCATACATAGTGTTTCTTCACCATTTGAAGAATATAATGATGGATGCTATTAAATGCTACTAAGAGATTATAGCGTGTTTCCCCGAAAATAAGACAGGATCTTATTTTCTTTTGACCCCTGAAATAAGTACTTGGCCTTATTTTCGGGGAGATCTTATTATTTGTGAGGTGCAGGAGGTGGCGAGCGTGGTCACCTCATGGCTGCTGCTGTGTTGCAATATTTTCAGGGAGGGCTTATTTTAGCGCATGTGCTCAAAAGCCCGACTGGGCTTATTATCCAGGGAGGTCTTATTTTCAGGAAGACAGGGTAGAAGCAAAGGAACATACACCCTTCTTCCACATTTCAACCCAGGTCATCTATCTGGCCGATCAGTGCAGCTTTGGTCCCATGCCCAGGTCTAAACATAGACTGGAAAGGATACAGATAATCCACTTCATTTAGATAAAAGTCCCAGATCTTTTCAATCAAGTATATCCCTAGACTACTGTAATGCTCTCTACATGGGGCTCCCCCTGAGGTGCACCCGAAGACTACAGCTAGTTCAGAATGCGGCCGCGCGGGAAATTTTGGGCACTCCCACGTAACACCGCTCCTGCACGAGCTGCACTGCCTGCCTGTGGTCTTTCGGGTGCGCTTCAAGGTGTTGATCACCATCTTTAAAGCGCTCCATGGCACAGGGCCTAGCTATTTGTGGGACTGTATCCTGCCCCATACATCCCTCCGCCCGATTCGCTCCCACAGAGAGGGACTTCTCCGGGTGCCGTCCACCAGGCAGTGCCGGTTGCCGGTTGGCGACGCCCAGGGGAAGGGCTTTCTCTGTGGCGGGCCCGACCCTCTGGAACGACCCTCTCCACCCGATTCGCTCCCACAGAGAGGGACTTCTCCGGGTGCCGTCCACCAGGCAGTGCCGGTTGGCGACGCCCAGGGGAAGGGCTTTCTCTGTGGCGGGCCCGACCCTCTGGAACGACCTTCCCCCCGAACTTAGAACGATCACGGACCTCTGCTCCTTCTGCCAGCATCTTAAAACATACTTTTTTCATCTTGCCGGCCTGGCCTAATTCGCACAACTAAGTTGAAGACTGAACGCTAAATTGTTTTATATTGGATTTTAATGGGCAAAGTTTTAAGGGATTTTAGCACAGGGAAAAGTGTATTTAATTGGTTTTTAGCATTTATCTATTACGATGTTTTATATTTTTTAACTTCCTGTGCACCGCCCCGAGTCCCTTCGGGGAGAGAGGCACGGTTTTATGAATCGAATAAATAAATAAAAAATATCCCAACAGCCTTCCAGAAAGTCATCAATCCAGCCCTTCCCCAGAATAAATCTTGAGCAATCTTGAACAAAGCTTCTAAATGAAAAGAACCCAACAATGATATTTTCATTCACCATTTTCATCACCGTCATAAACATGTGAATGGGCGAGCCCCGTTGGGTTACCTATGCTCTTTTTTTTCATTTTCATGTCCAAAGTATAAATCTCTGAAGAGTAAAGTGCAATGCTTCAACTTGAGTTGCATTTTTAATTACATTTCTGTTTCCTGGAAATTCCTGTTTTAGTTTCTAGGAGATACTGCATGTTTACCATTGAAACTTGATTTACTGCTATAATGTATTGCAAACCCGATTCAAAGCCTTTTTATTCATTTAAAAATCCACTACCAAAAAATGAATGAAGGATGGAATTTTAACTAAACTTTAGGTACACAAAAGATATTTCCCCAATATAAACTATATTATATTTTATTACCATATCTATATTTGAAACAGGATAAAATACTTTCAACTGTTATGCTACATCAGGGATGTCCAAACTTGGGAACTTTAAGACTTGTGGACTTCAACTCCCAGAATTCCTACGCAGCTATGCTGGCTGGGGAATTCTGGGAGTTGAAGTCCACAAGTCTTAAAGTTCCCAAGTTTGGACATCCCTGTGCTACATAGTAAATTGTATACATGTAATAAATCGACAGCTGAAAAGAGCTGATATATAAATAGGACCTCTGTAAATGCAAAATGCTGAAGTTTCTAAGGTAGTGTTAATCTGTTGGATCATATGGAAACATAGCTAGATAACTTATAATGCCTTTCTATATAATTGTCATGGTAGGTTGTTATATCATTATGCAAAGAGAAACTCAAGCTGTCCTCCCCAAGTGATATTTGCCAGGCCCTTTCAGCTACTGGAAGAAAAATGCTTTCAATTGAATCATATGGCACCTTTCAAGGTATAGTTTTTTGTATTTTTGATGCATATCATGGACCTTGGAATAATAATAATAAAATCGAATTGAAATCCAAAAACATATGAGCTGAAGTGACATCTAGGTGTTTATGTACAGGATTAAAAAAAGGCAACACAGTTCTAGGCTGCATTAACAGAGCGACAGAATTAAGATCACATAAAGTGTTAATATTACTTTATAATGCCTTGGTAAGGCCACACTTGGAATACTGCATCCAGTTTTGGTCGCCATGATATAATAAAGATGTTGAGACTTTGGAAACAGTGCAGAGAAGAGCAACAAAGATGATTAGGGGACTGGAGGCTAAAATATACGAGGAACAGTTGCTGGAATCGGTCTAGTTTAATGAAAAGAAAGACTAGGGGAGACATGATAGCAGTATTCCAATATCTCAGGGATTGCCACAAAGAAGAGGGAGTCACACTATTCTCCAAAGCACCTGAGGGCAGGAAAAGAAGCAATGGATAGAAACAAATCAAGGAGAGAAGCAGCCTAGAACTAGGGAGAAATTTCTTGACAGTTAGAACAATTAATCAGTGGAACAACTTGCCTCCAGAAGTTGTAAATGCTCCAACACTGGAAGTTTTTAAAAAGAGATTGGACGACTGTTTGTCTGAAATGGTATAGGGTTTCCTGCCTGCACAGGGGGTTGGGCTAGGACTGTGATGGCGAACCTATGGCGCGCGTGCCACAGGTGGCACATGGAGCCATTTGTCAGGGCATGCGAGGCTTCCCATGTGCGCGCTGGCCAGCTGACTTCGGCCTTCTTTTGAGGCCATTTTTCACCCTCCTGAGACTTCAGGAGCTTCCCTGAAGCCTCCAGAGTGTGAAAAAACAGCCCTATGGGCAAACCAGAAGTTCGGGAACAGACTTCTGGTTTGCTCATAGGGCTGGTTTTAACCCTCCGGAGCATTCAGGAGCCCTCAGGAAGTTTCCCTGAAAGCTCCGGAGGGTAAAAAATGACACTATGAGCAAACCAGAAGTGAGAAACCAGCACCAAAGGCATGGGGCGCTGATTGTGCGCACATGTGCGTGCCAGGGCGTGTATGCATAGTATTATGGGTCTGTCACGCCAGCGCACAACCCCCCCTGCATTCCCCGCCATTTTTGGCACGTGAGCCACAAAAGGTTCGCCATTACTGGGCTAGGAGATCCCAAGGTCCCTTCCAACTCTGTTATTCTATATTCTAGATAAAGATAGTTCTTGACTTATGACTATAATTAAACCCGGAGTTGATAGTAAATCATGCTGGTTGTTAAGTGAGTCATCACATGAGCACACCCAGTTTTATGACATTTTATGCAGCAATTGTTAAGTGCATCACTGTGGTCATTCAAGCAGATCAGTTTTACCCAGTGAGCATTTCCTCCCTAGAAACCCGAAGTAAATGCCAGGTTCTGGCAAGAAACACTGTAAACCACAGTCATGTGACCATGGGATGCTGCAAATGGACATAAATGCAGTCCAGTTGCCAAGCACCCAAAATGCAATCATGTAGCAGAAGGCAGTCAAATCTTCAAAGCTTGGCATAACTCCAAATGGTCATTAAACAACCAGTCCTAAATTGAAGACTACCTGTACTTTGAAATAATCTTCTCTTTTAATAAGGAGGTGTGAATTTCCGAGCCTCCAGCTTGACTTTATGGACTTGTTGAAGTTTCAAGCAAGCATATAAGCTGTGGTTGGCAATGATCTATGTAACCTAATCTTATCCAGATATTGCTTCCAGGCTATGAGATGATAGGAAGTTTATTGGTACGCAAAATATCATGGGAAGCCATCAATAGTGTGGTATTTTTTCAAATGACCCTTTCTTGTTTAACTTTTGATAATAGCACTCCGTATTAATTTCATGGCACCAGAGGTGGTATTCAGCTGGTTCGTACTGGTTCAGGCGAACCGGTAGCGGAAATTTTGAGTAGTTCAGAGAACCAGCAAATACTACCTCTGTTTGGCCCCTCCCTCCCGCCTCTATCATTCTCTGTCCTATATTTCCTTGTTTTTATAGCTCAGCTGATTTGCGTGACAGAGCGGATTCCCAGGCCTCAGCTGAGCTAAAAAAACAGCTTAGCTCACCAGCGCTGACACCGAGCGCAGTGTTTGAGTGCTGCACGTGAGTGAGCATGCACTCGCGCAAAGTGTTCTCTCATAGAACCAGTAGGAAAAGATTTGGAATCCCACTACTGCATGGCACCAACAAATTCAGGATGGGATGAGGAAGCAGGAAGAAAAAAATGCTTTTAATAAAACCCTCCCTCTTTGTATCTAGTTAGTTGTGATGACATCTGGGAAGGAACCTTCTCTGAGAGCCCTTCGCCGAATGAAGAGCGCCCCGATGATAACTTGGCTAAGATGAGAACAGCATCACCAGAGGACTTGACGTTTGCTAGAAGTGAAAGTTCTTCTGGTATGTATGCGTCCAATGACGGAAACAGTGATCTAAAGACCATGAAAATCAACAAGAAGGAGGAAAGAGTTTGCTGCCAAAGTATCTCAACCTGGGTTACAAAAAGTCAAGAGAGGAACAGTTTTACCAAACTCAACAAGGAGTTAGATGCTAAGTCATATTCAACTGGAGCGGAGAGAGATTCATTTGAGAGACACTATTTAAGGAAAATTAGAACTTTTCCAAATGTACCATTTAACTCCGAGACACACTCAAGAGCATGTTTATCTTTTATAGGGCATCACACTTCACTGACAAGGAAGCCGTGTCCGTTACAACCTGGTTGTACTGAGGATACCATCTTAGAAGGAACATTAATTCAGTGTGATCATCCTGAATCAAAATCAGCATCTCTTCCGCTTAACAATTTAGGAGAACTTTGTCTGAGCCCAAATCCATCGTCAGGGTATCCAAACCACATCGCATCCAGTGATGATGACAAAGAAGCAGGGGATATTTTTCCATATCCTTATGCTATTTCTGAAACTTCAGGCCAAAATAATCCATCAGAGGCAACAGATGAAGCAGGTCCTGAATGCAATGCATTAGAAAACTGTCCTGCAAGAGAATTCCGTAACGAAGCTCCTCTAAAATCAGGTCAAAACTGTTTGTTTTATATTAACAAAATGTCTCCCGCATTTATGGCGTCGAAGAAAGACGGATGTAACTCAAGCGTGCTAAGTTCTCCTGAAGAGAAACACAGTGAGAGAACAGACTGTTCGACTGAAGACAGACAATATGGCGACGGGGACTCAGAAATGAGAAACAATGAGGTAGCAAAAACAAATCCTTCATTTAAAAACTATTTTAATTACCGTATTTTCAGAGGATAAGACGCACCTCTTTCCCCCCTAAAAGAGTGTGGAAATGTTGGTGCGTCTTATATACCGAATGCGGCCATTTTTGGCCTCCCAAAGCCCTGCCCCACATCCCAAACACCCCCACAAACGGGGTCATTTTTGCCTTGCCCCAGCTCTGCTGAAGTCTGTAGAGGGCTGCTGGGGACTGAGGGAAGGCAAAAACTTTTTTTTCTTACTTACCTCTTTTGAAATCTTGGTGCGTCTTATACACCGGTGCGTCTTATTGTCTGAAAAATACGGTAGTCTGTTACGTAAAGCACTTTCTCTGTGGAGATGGGAGAATGGGAGAATTAAACTCTTTTAACACTTATATGCTGTGGTGAGTTAGTGGGGCAATTTTTGATTACCAGCACTTTAAAAAGGAAAAGTTTGAACTGGAAATTGTTAATAAACCTTAGGGTTTGAAAATCCAAGTGGTTAAATTGAATGCAGCTGAAATATAAATGAAGTAAATTTCTGCTTGATCACACTAAATTAAAAATCACTATCTACATGCAAAGTTTATTTTGAACCACTTTACGGCCAATTTTATAAAGATCAAGGTTCTGATTCACTTTTGCTTTAAGTTGATACATGTGGCTTTCAGACTCCTCAGCTTTTCTCAGCAATTGGATATTTTCGTCAATTCTTGATGTAATAAATGCTGGAGAAAGTGTATTGGAGAAGTGAGCCACTGGCAGTGGGCAAATTGTTTTTTTGATAGCAACCTGTGGATGGGGAATTAGAAGTGATTTTATGTCTGAGGCTGCTATGATCTAAACCAGTATCCTTTAGTTTACCATGTACACTGAGGTTTTAAAATAAGATGCCTGTGAGAAAAATATCCCAGATATTTTCTGCATATGAAAAAAATGATCCCGGAGACCTATGGCAAAAGGAAACAGCTTTTTAATAACATTAGCTAATGGATTCTCATGGACATGAAAGAATGAGAATCCAGGTACAGAGTTGCACCTTAAATACACAAACCTGACGTATCATATGCGTCATAACTTGGACACAAAAATACAATTGCGTGCAAGAAACACAATGTGAAAAGTACATGGAAATTCCCCAAATGTTCCAAAAACCATACATGTTCAGAAGCCCCAAAGGACCTCCCAGAACTTTCCCAGAACTAAACAATAAGATCATTACCGGCTTCCTGAAAAACATGTCCTGTTACTCCTTGTTACAAAGGAAGGGATCAGGCTATTTTCTGATCAGGTCACCATAACTTTCTGATTATGCTCCAACCTGTGCTTTTCCAGAAAAGCTTACTTGCTGGTCAGACATTCAAGATAGAGTCTATCAGGTTCCTCAAAGAACCTACTTTACCCAAATAATTCAGGGTTATTATTATTATTATTATTCTCTCAACCATGTACACTGAGGTTTTAAAATAAGATGCCTGGGATATACATAAAATGTCCCATTCATGCAGTAAAATAAGATACACAGTAAAAATAAAGAGGTAGCAATAAAGGAATAAAATTTGCAGTTCGGTTGAGTGTTCAGGAATGACTTGAATGCTTTCTCCTCGCATTAGGTGGTATTCATTTTGAAAATAGCAACACTGAACAAATCATGATGTGCTCCTCAGATTCCAGTTCTCTTCATTTTAATGTTCCCTTTTGTCTCAGAAATAACATCAATTTCCATGATGCTCGATCGGTCAACTTTAATGTCACCCTTATGCTTCTATGCTCCACTTTGCTTTATGTCAAAATTATATTGCCAAACCTGCTGCCTGCCAACTTCGTAACTGTATCTTCAGACTTTTTAAAATGGCTTTTCCTTTGCAATTCATAAATAAACCAATTCAAGTGTGACTGAGGAATCTTTTTCTCTAACCTTAATTTTAACCCCGTTGCCTTGTCTCTTTTTCATGCAGTTGCCATGGCTTTTGAACTGCAGTATATAAAACTTTTGTATGCCCTGTTCTCCTGACTTTGTTCTGATAATTTCAAACTCAGACCGTCACAGAAGTGAAAATCAAGTTGCCGGTGGACAATATATAATTTTCACAGCGTTACTATTATCTCGATCCCTAGATAAACCTGTTCAGAAGTCGGATGCAGTTTTCAGGAAATAATTCCTTTTATCTCTCAGAAATAGGAAATTATTTCTTTTTCCTAAGAAAACGAAAAAAAAAATATCCAACTTTTGTCCAGAAACAGAATGTTCCCTAAAATGAAGTAGAGTGGATGCGGATGCAAAAATAAACTTAGAATTTTCCTTCCTTTCCTACTCTAGATGAGCATTAAACATTCAAAAAATGTTCTTAATATTTATAAATGAGATAAAACTCTTAGCAGATTAACGGGTACTGACTACTGGGCATTGCAGATGCCACAAAAGAACCCCTAACTTAAAAAAGCCAAAATATTAGAAGTTTATCAAATCTGACAAGATGTTACAAGTCTTCTCAGAGGCTGTCCACTTTAATTTTAAAATATTCTAATTAATGGAGGGGGAGGTCTTGGGTCAGCTAGAAGGAAGACATATAGCATAGGGGTCCATGAGTGCCATGTCCCTAAGCCTTGGCTTATCAAATGGTCCTCAATGCTTTTGATGAGGAGGAGGTAGTCCAGTGGGGGGTTCCTACTGGTTTGGCGTGGTTCAGCTGAACCGGTAGTGGTTTGGTGGCCTGGGTCACTGGAACCGGCAGCGACCCAGGCCTGCCACACGCCTGAACCAGTTCCCAGGCAGCGCTATCGTCGGTGCCACCTTGGTTTTCAATTCTGCACATGTGCAGAACAATTTTGACTGCTCTGCGCGCATGCACAATGTGCGCACACAAGCAATCCGGCAGTAGTGCCTGCTGGAACCCAACCCTAGGATGGTCGATATGTAATAAAACTTCAGAACAGTTTCACTGTTCCTTCGAGTCCCTCGAGTCCCTTCGGGGAGAGGGAGCGGTATACAAATAAACATTCAATTCAATTCACTAGATCACGACTGCATTTGATACCAATATTGATTTAGTGTTGGTACTAGAGATTCCAGAATTTTAGGCAGGAGTTTTTCCCTGCCTAAACATCATTTTCTATTGTGCCCCATAAGCAAAATTGTAAGCTCACTGGCTTCCTTTAATTCTCAATAACAAAAATAATGTGGAATCTTTCATGCTGCTAAGTATGCTCTTTCACTGGCTCCCTAAAGTCCTTCCTTTTATCATTTATCTTCTTTGTTCAACTGTATGGTGCTTAAAATTCGTCTGGGCTCCAAGTGTCTTGAATTTTGGATGTAGTTATAGAGAGAGCGCCTTGAAAATTCAAATATACTCATTGGAATGATTTAAAAGTAAAATTCGGAAGATTCATTTTTATTCAAGGAGCAAAGGAAATAAGCTTTTTTTTAAAAAACACTGGAGGTGGGGGGAACAGCCCCGTCCCCAGGAGTGAGACACGTGGAGAAGGAGAGACATCTAATGAGAGGAGCCGTTGGGGACAGGGTGGTAAGTTAGTCTCCTGTACTCCATTCTGAAGAAATGGTAGACAACAGAGAAATCAGCAATAGGCAGGGAAAGGGCCTGCATAGGTTTCAGGGGATTGGAGAATGTGTGTGTGTGTGTGTGTGTGTGTGTGCATGTGTGCGTTCATGTGTGTGTGCATGTGACAAGCCAAAGGGATGGAAGGGCAGGAGAGGATCATAGAGAAAGGACTGTCTCCAGTACTTGAGGGACTGTCACAGAAAGTGGAGGATTGACTTATTCCCCAAAGAACCAGAGGGCAGGACAAGTAATGGGTGGAAGCTTGTTAAAGATAGATCCAACCTAGAAGTAAAGATAAATTTTCTGACAGTAAGAACAATTAATGGCATAGCTTGTCTCCTGGAGTTGTGGGTGCTCCGTCACTGGAAGTTTTCAAAAATAGACTGGACGGCCATTTGATTGGGATGGTAGAAGGTTTCCTATCTTGATCAGGAGGTAGAACTAGAAGACCTCTGAGGTCCCTTCCAGACCTATGATTCTATGTGCTGAATTCCAATTCCTTCTACCCTTCCCCACCTAGGTCAACCCAGGATTCTGGATACTAGATTACTGGAGTCCTTGGACTCCAATTAATTCTGTTGAATCCCAGCCCATTTATAATAAGTCATGCTCCTCCACAGCTTAACAGTGGTGAAGAGGAGGTCCCTGGTGTGTATCACCAAGACCTGGGTAGGTGAGCACAGAGGGCTTCCTCTCTCTAACCAAGTTTCAGGCTAGCTGTCTCAAGCAGAAAAGGCAAGGACATAGGAGACCATCTCACATCAGAAAATATTACTTATGATTTAAATCAGGGGTCTCCAACCTTGGCAACTTTAAGGCTTGTGGACTTCAACTCCCAGAGTTGAAGTCCACAAGTCTTAAAAGTTGCCACGGTTGGAGGCCCCCGATTTAAAGAACACAGCCAGGAGCCCTAGGGAAGAGTTGCCTCGATTTTCTCATCTTACTCAACTACAATCCTATTCAATTCATTTCTTCTTCTTGTGCTGTTGTTGCTGTTCCTGGCCTTTGTCATTCCTGGTTGCAAGGTCCTTTTGTGTTGACTGTGCTTGCTGTTGTTCTTACAGCAAAACTATTAATCTATGGTCCAAGAAAAAGTTTTATTTTTCTGCTGTCTTTGCATAGTTTGATCCTGATTTTTAAAACTACTTCAACTCAATCTTTAATATGAGCCAGTCTGAACTAGTGGTTAAGGCATCAGGCTAGAAACAGGGAGATTGTGAGAAATAGTCCCACCGTGGTGGGTTCAAAGCCAACTGGGTTTGTCTAGTTACTTTCTCTCAACCAACTCACACCACAAGGGGGTTGTTGCAACTCAAGTGGGAGGAGGACGGAGCAAAAGATATATTCCCTACCTTGAGTTATTTATAAAAATAATAAAGGCGGGATAAATATTAGAGCTTTTAATAGGATTCTGTCCTATTTTACTGGTCAATCAGGGTGGAAAAATGTAATCTTCGAAATAACTTTCTATGCATTTTCAATCACCTTATTCACATTTTTTTTGTTAGAGAATAACATGAAAGATTACAATTGTATATGGTAAAGTTCCATATTCTAATTCTAATATTATAACTATATAATATTGTATTATATTTGGATATTTATTTATATGAAAGCTATGATTTTTTAATTATGTCCAAGAGAAATATATTTCTCTGTGTAGTACAGTGGTAGTCAACCTGGTCCCTACCGCCCACTAGTGGGCGTTCCAGATTTCATGGTGGGCAGTAGGGGTTTTGTCTGATACTGAAGCATTTTCCTTTTTTAAATTTAATTGACTTCCCTACTTTATAAATCACCATTACTGTGGAACCGGTGGGCGGTTAGAAATTTTTATTACTAACAGAGATACACAAAGTGGGCGGTAGGTGTAATAGGGTTGACTACCCCTGGTGTAGTAGGAGAAGAAATAAAAATAATTCTTCTCCATATTTATCTATATCGAAGGCATTACTTTGCATTTTTGGAGAAAGTGAGAAAAATGCTAGTATTTTTAGAAGAGGTATCACCTGTATCAGGGTTGTCAGACTCAAGGCCTGGGAGCCGGAGCCGGCCTGTGGGATACTTAGATCTGGCCCATGGCACTACCCTGGAAACAGCAAAGGACAGCCTGCAGTGCTTCTGCCAGAGAAAACAGGCTCACTGAGCTCCGTTTTTGGCTGCTAGGGCCTCCTGCAACCCTCTGCCAATGAAAACGGAGCTCCATTTTCATTGGCAGAGGGTTGCAGGAGGCCCTTGCAGCCAAAAACGGAGCTCAGGAGCCAGTTTTCACTGGCAGAGTGCTTGGACCACCACAGGTGCCCCCGATAGGAGTGGCGTTAAACTGGTCACGCCCACCCTGGCCACGCCCAGGTTTGACATCCCTGACCTATATCATAAATGCAATAACTTATGTTTATAGATTAACATGCATTTACTGTAATTTAAATTTAACACACACTGTAATGAGTATGGCTTAAAAAACACTTTCTGTTCCTCAACTGTCCTTAACATTTTGCTTTCAGTGTGTTTTTCTGAAACATCTCTTAATACAGTACGGTAAACCCTTGAAAGATTATGAACTCTGGGCTTTATGCCATGAATGTTTGCTCACTCTGGAGACATATACAGATTATCCAGGTATGGTCTTTGCTATTTTTTCTTTAAGTAATGTATTTTGCTATTTTACTATTTGCACATGCTTCATTTTTTTCAATGCTCTCAATATGGAGTGAATTGATACTTTAGATATATGCATTATAGCTTCCTATTGTACCTCCTAGCCAACCAGCTAATAAAAAGTGAATGTGAAAGGATGAGAGGCTCTTTGATCCTTACAATAAAAAGACGTATTAAACTTCTTATATTTTAATGTTGACTTATAACTCAGATATTATTTATCACCTATGTAATGGAAACTTGTAGGAGCCTCAGTTGCTACAATATTTCACACCTTCCTTTTCGTAGATTGATATATCTTTAAGGCATTCTTGGACAAGAATCTTAAGCTGTGTGTAATGACACATGAATACATATAGTTAATAATTCATTGCATTTCTATTTTATTACAACTATAAAGTCATTATCACCAGGCCACTAAATACCACAAAGGAATTATAAAGTTAAGGCATGGGTTGGGAAGTTTTAACATAGCTGTTTAATATCTTAAGACGCTTATTTTGTAATAATAACTCAGGTGAGCATCTGTGTGTTCATCTGGTAGGTAAAAAAGTTAATAGGTCCTTCTCTATATATTTCAGAATTCTGGGCTTGCATGAATGTTCTTAATGCTTGTTTAGCATTTCATAAACTTTGCCACAGACAGTGATCTTATTTGCAGCATTTTGAAGAAATCTACCTTTAGGCTGGTTTGTTTTTATTTTTAAAAACTAGGCTAATATAAGCTTGACAATTGCCTAAACCACCAGATTATATATTCAAATTCCCCAGGGTTTTGGATAACCTGCCAAGGGGCTAACCACTACGCAATCAACTACAGTAAATCCAACCAGAAGGTCCTACAAGGCACCAACATGCCAATTTTGTAGAACAAAATTTCTTTAGTCCTTTGGTTTACCACGAGGGCTGAGAGATTTGGGCCATCTTATTTTAACTCCTGTATAAACTCAGGATTACAAGAAAATCTTCTAGATATTAAATAGAGCCGTGTTTCTCAGAAACTTTGAGATATGTGGACTTCAACTGCCAGAATCCCACAGTCAGCAAAATGTATCAAGGAAACTCTATCTCAGGGGTCCCCAAACTTGGCAACTTTAAGACTTGTGGATTTCAACTCCCAGAATTCTCCAGCCAGCTCATCTTAAAATCTCAAATTTTAAAGTTGCCAAGTTTGACGACCTCTGCTCTATCGCTTAGTGCAGGGGTGGGCAAACTTTGCAACTTTAAGTCTGAACGACTTCAGCTCCCAGCTTCTGGGAGCTGAAGTCCTTCAGACTTAAAGTTTCAAAGTTTGCCCACCCCTGGCTTAGTGATAGAGCAGAGGTCGTCAAACTTGGCAACTTTAAAATTTGAGATTTTAAGATGAGCTGGCTGGAGAATTCTGGGAGTTGAAATCCACAAGTCTTAAAGTTGCCAAGTTTGGGGACCCCTGAGATAGAGTTTCCTTGATACATTTTGCTGACTGTGGGATTCTGGCAGTTGAAGTCCACATATCTCAAAGTTTCTGAGAAACACGGCTCTATTTAATATCTAGAAGATTTTCTTGTAATCCTGAGTTTATACAGGAGTTAAAATAAGATGGCCCAAATCTCTCAGCCCTCGTGGTAAAATCTCTCAGCCCTCAGCCCTCTCAGCCCTCGTGGTAAACCAAAGGACTAAAGAAATTTTGTTCTACAAAATTGGCATGTTGGTGCCTTGTAGGACCTTCTGGTTGGATTTACTGTAGTAAATCCAACCAGACCTTCTGGTTGGATTTACTGTAGTTGATTCTGGGAGCTGTAGGACCTACTGTAGGACCTTCTGGTTGGATTTACTGTAGTTGATTCTGGGAGCTGAAGTCCTTCAGACTTAAAGTTTCAAAGTTTGCCCACCCCTGGCTTAGTGGCTGCATAAGCTTCTAATGGACCTATGGACGGGTAATAGTCTACTTTAGTCTGTCAGAATTCAACATTTCATAATTTAATTATTCTGTCTTATAACCAAATAATCAAAATAGATGCCAGTGATATTATAAGCCCTGTTAATATTGTTAATGTTATTGTCTATTTTCCAGGATATTTATGTTTGGATTCTGTAGTAATCAACCATAATGGAAGGATTTCTTTTGTTTCATATGGAAATGAAGGTAAAATACATGCCGCTGTAAATATTTCAAAGTTTCATTTTATTTGGTTTCCAAAATTAAAAGTGCTATTGCATTTTGTTTTATTTTTAGAATCGCTGGATAGGTTTTACTTGGCTCCTGAGGCAGTAGAAGAAGGTTTTGTTACTGAAAAGGTATTAAAATATATGATCTTTGGGTTATATGTTAATGAAGATCCATCTTTAAAAAGGGCTATGCTCCGAGACAAATTCTATCCAGATTTATACTATCTGTACATTGTTTCTTTATATTTCAGGATGCTACGATTTTGTCTGCTTTTTAGTATCCTTTTTGAAAAGTGGAGGTTCTGCTTATAGGCCTTAATTATAAAACACATACATACAGGGGTGAGTTCCGGATTGTTTTACTGCCAGTTCGCTCATGGATACGCTTTGGGTACACACATGCTTCAGGCAGGGGCACACTTGAATCGTGCTATGTGTGCATGCTCAGGAGTGAAAAAATTGTTTCTCCACACGCACAGAAGCAAAAAACAAGATGACAGCCCTATGGCACCGCCGATAGAACAGGCTCGGGGGCATGGGCGGCCGAGTTACTACCTACCTGGCCGAACCAGTCCGAACCGGTAGAAGCCCACCTTTGCATACATATAAGATAAATTGCAAGCTGGTGTCTTTGCTATTTGTTGGTAACTTATGAGATTGATGGCCTTATTTTTCATTCAACATATACAGAGAAGAAAAATATAGTTGCAAATAATCTAGTTGACAAAAAACAAGAACTAATTAAGTTTTAAAAATCTGTGAAAAGTGGCTATGACGAAGGCCAGTAATGATATGTGAAGGAGTCGGATGGAATGAATGGAATAAAAATTAATGCTGAGGAAAAAATTAATAAGTCAGTCATAAATTCTGGGGGAATGTTAAAACAATGTAGCTACAGAGAGACGTCTTAAAGAATGTTAAGAGTGAGCTAAGTGACCAAAGATGCGTCTCAGGAATTGGAACATTAACTTAAAGTAAACAGTAAAGATGATGGCTTTGTCAGAGTTAGGCCAAATCCGTTACCAAAGTGACAAGGAGAAAATCATGGCTTAAGTCCAAAACAAGCAATGTCTAAGTGGCTCGGACAGATACCTCCCTAATCCATGTGGGTGTAAGAAGAAGGAGGAGGTACAGAACAATCATATTTGCATGATTCTGTGTAGCCACTCTCAATACAAAAGCCTTATTTTGCCTGTGGAATTGATCCGTGGACTACTTGGTGAGGCTGACATTGACACGATTTGATCTTTATCCCTTTTTGGCCATTTTTTTTTACTTGCTATACACAGAATTGTTCAGATGTGTTTGGATCAATCTTTGGATATCAAACATCCCTATATTCCTCCAGTAATTGGAGAGCTTATCAAGTATTGATAAGGCTGAGCTTCATGTAAGGAGCTTCCTTTAGGTCAAACCCTGAAAGGCAAGAGTGCCCATTTTCAACTTGATTCCATATTACAATCCTTGAATGATCTATTTGGAGATCAACTCATTAATATGTGCCTATGACTTGATTGGGTGATGAAGAAAAGTCCATTATTACACTTACTTGTGTCAGCCTAAGATATTCCTAGAATAGATTTGTTTACTTGATCTGAACCCAAAGGTGCTTTTCAAAAGGCACCGGACTTTGTTTTTCCTTGAAGTCATTTCACTTCTCACCTAAGAAGAGTCTTCAGTTTTGACATGCTTCTTGTATGAGAAGCAAAACATCTTCAAGGAAAAACAAAAGTCCAGTTGCCTTTTGAAAAAGCATCCTTGGGACATACATGACCTGGATGACTGAGAATCTCCATAGATACTTGACCTGAAGCTTGTAATTCATCTGTTGGACAATTATGGTTTTAACAAACGCCCCAGTTTCATGTTGATTTGGATGTTCAACCATGTGCATTCAAGAACAAGGAGAACATAAAGTAAGGCTTGCTGGGTGATTAAGCTGCCTTTTCACTGTACCATTTCCCACAGGCCTGTATTTACTCTATGGCTGCAATTTTGTGGAGAGCAGCAAGAAGCTATTTTCCACCTGATCACAAATTGGTGTTGCCAGGGAAACTGAAACATTTTCTTCTGAATATGGCAAGAAGCAAGCCAGAAGACCGTCCTTCTTTAGCAGATGCAATTAAGGTGAATTAAATCCAGCCACTTAATTTTCATTTTTTATTTTCATAAACCAGTTTAAGGAGCAAATACATTTTTTCTGTTGGATGGGTTGTAATCCATCCAATTTGTGTGGGTTGCCTAATGGCTGTTTTCAACACACCTTCATGGGATTCTATTAATTTTGAGCAACTTTGACTTAATTGTAATAAAGTTTCTCTATAAATTCAAATTATTTTGAAAATGCTTAGTTTTTTAATGCCCACGTCACCTCTCTTAGTGTCTATAATTCAACATGAAATTTCATATTTCTAGATTTGTCATAGTTATCTGCTTGAACAAAATATCAGCAGCAGGATGATTCTAGAAGTTTTAGCAAAAGTGGCGTTTCAGGTATGTATTTTTGGTAGGGTGTGCATGTGTTTACATTTTATTCCAGTAAAGTTCAGACTATTCAGACTAAAATTAACTTTGCTTCATATATTATTTTAATCTCATTTCGGTTCAGTACCACAGTTTTAATAATCCATCTGCAAGTTTTGTTTAAATAAACCATAGAATAATTAAACTGTTTTCCAGACTTATTTTAAAAAGTCTTCGTATAGACCATAATTATAGAACCCATTCACATTTCCACTACCTTATCTTAATAATGATTCCAAATTAACAGAATCCAAATACTATAAAAACATTAACATCACATATTTGTGTTCTAAAATACCTAAACTGTATTTGGACTTTAGAGTACAGCTCAGTAATGACCATTACTCCAACAGGTATAATTTTGTAATTACAATAAAGTGCCATAAATAGCATTACAGCTTCAGGTCAGAGGTTAGATTTGAAGGTCATTTGACCATTGAATTGAACTGAATCAGATATTTGAATTGACTTGAAAAAAAAAACCCAGCAGATTTCTCTGCATGCAAATATACAGTACATTTTACTCTATTGCAACTTTAATAGATTTGATTCAACTTTTTAAACTGCGTTTTCACACTGCACATTCAGATCATATTGAGTGTTCAAATCAAACCCCAAGCTAGATTTTGCCTGCTTTGCACGCTCATAGTAAATTCAGCCTTTCCTTATCATTTTTGCTCTTATGTTATTCTAAGTCAATGAATGAATGAATAAATAAATAAATAAATAAATAAACATATACAGCATCTTGTGAGGCAGGTTATATATTCTATTTTTTTTATAATCTGGTTTTTCTCAGAGTCCAAAGAAGTATATGAGGTGTCTCCCTTAATTTCATTTCCTCACCAAAAACTCTGTGGGAGAGAATGGGTGGAAAATTTGAGAGCCATACTTTAAGCATGCCAACATTTTAATCATTAGCAGATATCCTCAGAGCATATATTTGGAATTCAATAACTTCAGGTGTCTCCAGTGGGAAAGAATGGAATTCACTACAATCAGAAAGGCACATAAGGATCGGTCTTGTTTAAGGGAAAGAATCTAATGCAGGGATGTCCAATCTTGATAACAGATGACTGGGGAATTCTGGGAGTTGAAGTCCACAAGTCTTAAAGTTGCCAATGTTGAACACCCCTGCTTCAATGGCTTGCATCTTTCCTGTTAAAATTACATCCTTCATAAAAATGGCAATATTGTGGTGTGAGAGGAAGGACATGGTGAACAAAGCCAACCCTCCCTACCCCTATTTTGTTGTTGCTATGGAATCAGAATAGGAGAGAATATGAATGTATACATATATGTCAGTGGTGAGATCTATTTTTTTCCCCTACCGGTTCTGTGAGTGCCGCTTGGTGGGGGTGGGGGTGGGGGTCATGTGACTGGGTGGGCGTGGCTATATAGTCATGTGACGGGGGGGGTCAAAAGACAGAAACTCACTTTAACAAGGTCCTGCTGGAGCAGAGGGTTGGACTAGCTGACCTCCGGTCTCTTCCAGCCCTGTATTGCTGTGCTCTTTCAAGGTATCTGAAGCTGCATCTAGTGCCAGGTTTGTGGTCCTTCCTACCTCTCCTTTTTCCCTCCCTCCCTCCCTCCCTCCCTCCCTCCCTCCCTCCCTCCCTCCCTCCCTCCCTCCCTCTTTCTTTCTTTCTTTCTTTCTTTCTTTCTTTCTTTCTTTCTTTCTTTCTTTCTTTCTTTCTTTCTTTCGCAGCAAGAAAGAAAGAAAGACCCACTCCCCGTTTTTGGCCTAGCAGGCCTCAGGGAAGTATCCTGGGAACAAAAATGGAACCCAAATGCTAAAAAAAAGTTTTAAAAAAGTTCCTACTGTCATGCAGCATAGCTGATGTTGGAACTTTTTTTATTTTGTTAAGTATTTTTTTACTACCGGTTTGGGTGAACGGTAGCATTTTTTACTACTGGTTGGGACAAACGGTAGCATTTTTTACTACTGGTTGGGGCGAACCAGCCCGAACCGGTAGCATTTCTTCCCTGATATACATATACATATTTTTGTGTTGCATTTGTCCTGTTAAATAAAGGGAGATTAGTATAGATCTATTTCAAGGTATTTAGCTCTCATCAGCTAGCCATACCCTTACTGGGATTTGAACCGGGCCTGTTTTTACATGTTAGACAGTTGTATTAGCCACTAAGTCACAAGCTCTTCTCCCTTATCAGCTGAGCCAAGGAAATAAGTAAGTCTTATGTCAAAGCACCTGGTATGCCCAAATATGGGAGGGAGAATACTGCTTTCCTTTTGCCTTTCAGCACAAATACAACACAAAAAATGGTTTCCTGCCTGGAAGGCTCCTAGAGTGGAGCCGAAAGGCAAAATGGAAGCAGTATGCTCCCTCCCATATTTGGGCATACCAGGTGCTTTGACATAAGACTTACATACACATATACAGTACATATACATATACATGTGGTGGCTCAGTGGCTAAGACATTGAGCTTGTCAATAAGAAAGGTCAGCAGTTTGGCAGTTTGAATCCCTAGCACCGCATAACGGAGTGAACGCCCGTTACTAGTCCCAGCTTCCGCCAACCTAGCAGTTCGAAAGGATGTAAAAATGCAAGTAGAAAAATAGGAACCACCTTTGGTGGGAAAGTAACAGCGTTCCATGCGCCTTCGGTGTTTAATCATGCCACCCACATGACCACGGAGACGGGACATACCTTCGCACAATGCTGGCTCTTTGACATGGAGATGACCACTGCCCTCTAGAGTCGGGAACGACTAGCACATATGTGCGAGGGGAATCTTTACGTGTGTGTGTGTGTGTGTTTCCTTCTGTCCTTCCTTCCTTTGATAGTTTTATGGTGACCTTGGACCTTTTCAAAGGCCATCTGGATTGCCAATTTATTCAAGCACCAGAAAATAAGTATTCCAGTAACCTAACATTTCTTGTTCCTATAACCTGATTTTTCTTTCGCTCTGCTTTGGGAAAAACTAACTTAACTTCTTTATTATTTTTTTATGCATTGGGATCTTGGAGGTGAAAGAGGTTAAAAGCAGCCTATACAAAACCTAGATAATAGTACAGAGCAGCTTCAACTCTCATTCACAATAGGAAAACCATCTAAATAGCCTAGATTTAGAACTGGCATTTAGCTCCAGGACTTCCTTCTATCTTTTATTCTTCTGACTTCCTTGAAATTGGAAGCATAAAGAATTTAGGCCCTTAGGCAGAGAAGAGGAAACATTTCCATTTCTCTTGGTGTTGGGAGGGTGCCTGCGATTGTGTGCATGGATGCTGAAAACAGTATTTCTAAGACTTTTCTTTTCTCATCCTTCATTATTCTGCTGATAGGACTTCAGAGAAGTGGATTCTTTTAATGATAGCTGGCCTTTTCAAAATGAAAGTTGCTCGGGAAATGCTAACTTAGGTGAGTATTTTATTCTAAATATCTTGCTGTTCTTGATTCCTTTTTAATAAGAAAAAACTAAGTAATGTATCCAAACATGTTAGAGGCCTTTTTTTGTGGTTAACTGTTGTTCGCTTTTCTTTGAACAGAGTGCATCTTGTTAATTGTGTTCCCATTTTCAGGATTTTTGCCTATGAGCAATGAAAGTAAACTGATAGCGGTAAAAGGACCAGTTCCTTGCCAGTCACCTTTACACAGAGAAAGGATCACATTACCAAATGCCTTCACTTCTTCAGCAACTCATTTTAAGCCTATTATTCTGCATCAGAATGTAAACCATAAAATGTAAGTTTGGTTGTGTGTTCTCCAGGCAATGATTAATTCCATGGCATGAATACGCTTCAAGGTGTTGATAATTCTACAGGTGCGTTTCAAGATGTTGATAACCATCTTCAAAGCGCTCTAGGCATGGGGCCTAGTTATGTGCGAGACTGTCTCCTACCTCACACATTCCTTCGACCGCTCCGCTCCCATAGAGAGGGTCTTCTCCGGGTGCCGTCGGCCGGGCAATGCCGGTTGGCGACCCCCAGGGGAAGGGCCTTCTCTGTGGCGGGCTCAGGCCTTTGGAATGACCTTCCCCCCAAACTCCGGACCATCACGGACCTCCGCTTCTTCCGCCAGCGTCTGAAGATGCACTTTTTCCATCAAGCCGGCCTAGCCTAGTTCCCGAGACCATCTTATAAGACTGTGTTTTAATTTGATATAAGGTTTTAATTAGTGGGATTTTTAGTGAATTTTTAGTACAGTGTGTTCCAAATGTAATCAGTTTTTATTGTATTGTATTATTCATGGTGTGTCTATTATATGTTTATATTTGTTTTAATTTCCTGTGCACCGCCCTGAGTCCCTTCGGGGAGATAGGCACAGTATAAAAGTCAAATAAATTCAAATTCAAATTCAAATGGGAGGCAGGTTAACATTTATTATATATTATGGCATGTATTGTGATCTTTTTCACTGGGATGAAGCTAATCACATCATAAAGATCTTCTGATTTTTGCAGAGAGAAACAAATTTAAATTCCCCCCTAGTCTGTTCCTTTATTCCTATTTTTTTTTTTTTTTTATCAACAGAGAAGTTTGGATGTTTTCATTGCTGTCTTTAATTTGCCACAATTGAGTCTGGTTAATCTTAATGACAGTTCTTTTCAAACAAATCCGCTTCAAATCATGGTAAAAGAATATAAGTTTACAAAATAAAATAAAATTCATTTAACGCATTATGCTGCAATATATTATACGTAAATCATGTCATTTAGAATGCTTTGCATTACATTCTTTAATCATATTTTTCTTAACAGCAAAAAAAGCAACATATAGCCGTGGGGGAAAGTAAACACCAGTTTTCGGCAAAAATTTTGTATAGCATGTGCCTTCATTACCCATAAACCACTAGTGTTTTCTTTCATATTTGTTTCCCCACTGCTGATTTTTCATACCGATAAGCTTTCAGCTCTTGAAGTTGCTTTAGCAAGAATTACTACCATTAATACAGGGGTCTCCAACCTTTGCAACTTTAAGTCTGAAGGACTTCAGCTCCCAGAGCAAAGCTGGCTGGAGAATTCTGGGAGCTGAAGTCCTTCAGACTTAAAGTTGCAAAGGTTAGAGACCCCTGCATTAATAGATGGATAGTCGGTGTGAAAAATCACATTGACGTAACTGTCTAAAGACCTTGTAGTTTAACTTTTTAACTTTTATTAAATTTCTATCCCACCCTATCTCCCACAAAGGGACTCAGGGCGACGCACAGAAACTTAAAATACAAAAATACAAAAAATAAAAATCTACAAAATTGAAAACAACAATTAAACAGTTTAACCCATGCTAAAAAGAGAAAACAATTAATTTAAAACCCAGCTCTAATAAATATGGTTGTAGCAGGTATGCCAGGCCAGCCATATGGAAGAAATAGGTTTTTAAAGTCCAGCGGAAGAGGCGAAGGTCGGTGATAGTCCGGAGGTCTGGGGGGAGGTCATTCCAAAGGGCGGGGCCTGCCACAGAGAAGGCTCTTCCCCTGGGCGTCGCCAGCCAGCATTGTCCAGCGGACGGCACCCTAAGGAGGCCCTGCCTGTGAGAGCGAACAGGTCGAAGGTCTATGCGGTAGAAGGCGGTCCTGCAAGTAACCAGTAACCAGTATTTATTGTAGAATAAAGCAGCCACTTTGGCAAAGTAAATCTTATAAATCATCTTCTTACTTTCCAGAGATGACATTGCAACCCCCGTGGTAGACTGTGAAACCATGACAAGAATAGCATCTGTGAGTAGCAGAAGTCCAATCCCTTCAAGTAAGGACAATGAAAACAAGACAGATGACATTTCGAATTTGTCTACTACCTGTATGATGCCTGGTGCTCCAGAGCAGAATGAAGGAGAAACAAATATACTACAACAGAAGGATTCTGAAGAGCAATCTCCAAGCAATACTAGCTCCTCTGACTCTAACTTAGCACTTTCTGACTCTTTATATGTGTCTCAAGAGAAATGCATTTTGGAAACATCTCCCTCGGCTAATCCCGATTCTACCGTACCATCCAGTATGACTTTTGTAAACAATTTTCTTTTAAAACAGGACCCAGAGACAAGGGTGTTGACCCTTGTACCCGTGCAGATAGCGATATCAGAACAAATACCCAATAAACCCCTCCATTCAAAAGCAACTTATAGCTGTTGCCCAAGTTTACACCTGCTCCTTTCAGAACCTGCAGTGGCCTATGATACTAATGGAGCCTTGCCAACAAATTTATCCTTAAGTAATGCGATTAAAGATCAATTTGGTGACGTGCAAAATAAATGTTGGGACATCA
Organism: Rhabdophis nuchalis; assembly: GCA_039707465.1. Taxonomy (NCBI): domain Eukaryota; kingdom Metazoa; phylum Chordata; class Lepidosauria; order Squamata; family Natricidae; genus Rhabdophis; species Rhabdophis nuchalis. The sequence goes on from CM077645.1 coordinate 77,011,487, forward strand.
AAGCCAAGATGGGTGATTTAACGCCAACGACAATTAATAAAGAGACTCAAACCAAGCGCTACGAAAATAATCCGGGCCTTGTATCCTGTAAGGAACCCAACACAGATACAGAGGAGAGGTTCCTATTATCAGATCATGCACAGGATCCCTCGCTGGATCAAAATCCTATTGGTTCACTCATCATAGAAAGTTCTCAGCGGAATAAAGGAATGCAGAATGTTGCCTTGGAGAGCATTGTACAACTTATCCAACAAGAGTTTGCGTTTGATAAATCTCAGGATGTTATTGAAGCCCTTGCTATAGGTAGGCTTTAATATTTTCACACCAGATTGCAAATGCTAAAAAAAAGAAAGCAAAATAAGACATGTCATTAAAAGTGGTTGTAATTTAGACAGGTTTTTTTTTTTTCCAGTTATCAGATGGAAAGTTTGCTCTGTGTTTTTAGTATGCAAGTCGCATATATAGGATAAAAATCTTGGCCTCTGCAGCTTTTGTTTGACTTACTGTTGTTTGTATTGTCTTCCTAGGAAAATAGGACTTTTTTAAATTTTCAACCAACACTGAAAAGAAATGGGAGGGGTGGGGTGGGGTGGGGAGAAATACACCCTAATAAGCTAACCCACTTTTTTTTTTTAATCAGGTGAATATATTTTCACTTTAAAGGATCTCCAATACAATACTTTCTGTAATGCAGTTTCTGAGAAATTTTGTGAACTTTGCTGGGAAGAAAAATTGCTAGCAAATCTTTATGATGCAGCGAACGGTAGAATTCCTGTCCCTGACAGGCAAGTGATGCTTATGTTTTACCTTTTAACATCAATTTTGCTTTTACTTACCTTACAGTTCTGTTTGTCGTTTTAACTCCTCCACCATTCACAGCATCCATCTATCCAAATGGACTTCTGAATATATACCGTGTTTCCCTGAAAATAAGACAGGGTCTTATTTTCTTTTGACACCCCCCCCCCCCCAAAAGCACTTGGCTTTATTTTCTAAGAGGTCTTATTATTTTTGAGGTGCAGGAGGCGGTGAGCGTGGTCAGCTCATGGCTGTTGCTGTGTTGCAATATTTTTGGAGAGAGCTTATTTTTGGGAGAGGGGTTATTTCAGTGCATGCGCTCAAAAGCCTGATTGGGCTTATTATGTGGGGAGGTCCTATTTTCAGGGAAACAGGGTATTGGCTACTGTTTTCACTGGCAGTTCAGAATGGACATCGGACAAACGTCCGGTTGCAATCTGGCGTGTTCCATTCTTCTGAATTCCTACACTTTTCACCACCTTGTCAGTACCACAATCCCTGAACAAAATCCCACTGTTTAATCTTTGTGATTTAAAAAAAAGGAACAAATACTTGAGAAAGTCATTGAGTAGGCATGTACTGTGGCATTTAAGAATTGTGTAGGAGCCTAAATTGATAGGCACATCTGTATAGGCATAAACATAAATACACGGACGTAAACATAAAGACACTCGGGAGAGACTATAAAACACTCAGTTGTGAGTGCAAACTGCTTTGCAATCAAACTGGAATCTCTTTTGTTCCAGCTATGCAGTATGTTCTCTGGAGACTAGTTAGATACAAATATATTAACTCCAAAACTTCATTGAGCACATAATAAAGTTGCCTGGCTTTTTAATTTCTGCATTAAGTGCAAGACAGACTCAAACCATATGGTTGGGTTGGTTTTTTTTTATAACAGCTTATATCACAAACGCCTGGAATTTTTTGGCAGTGTTTCTCATGACTAATTTGGTAGATGGTGACAAAGAACATCCTTGCACGTTCTCTGATTAAGCCTCCAAATGGTTCATTAGCATATACACCAAATATTGTTTACATACAGGGCAACTTTAGAGACAGAAAAGACGGGAAGAGTTAAATTGTTTGTATCTATGTATTAAAAAATGACTGTGTGTGTGTATGTTCCAGCATAACTCTGGAATGCCTCAAGCAATTAACCCCTTGGGGTGTGTGTTCTATTAAGATACAGCCTGTTCTGCCTTAAAATGGATTCTACTGTACTGTTGTAAAATGGCTTCTACTGTGCAAGCAGTCGAGTTGCCATGGTAATGGCTTCACAGTACTCCACAAGGGAGCATCATTCTGGTAAGGGGAAAAAATCCAACATCAGAAATTACATTTGGTCCAGACATTTTCCCCTTATAAATAAATACCTGGGCAACACTGGGTTATCGGCTAGGTGCATATATTGTTTATCAAAAGTTCAGGATAGACTACTAGAGGGGTGGCTTTCAATCAACTGGCTGGATACCTTTTAACATTGATTCCTATGCCGAAGAATTGTGGGTGTTGAAGATCAACATGTGTGACATGGTTGTTGTTAGGTCAGATGGCCTATATTTCCCCCTCCATGAAGATAGAGCAAATTTTTGAAATACCTCTAATCTTCCTCCATTTCCCCATTTTTCTCTACCTTGTATGGACAATTAGGCATTTCCCCCATATTTTATTTTACCTTGTCATTGAGATATTGCAGCTATTACTCAGGTATATTACTCAAGAATATACCTGAGTAATGTCTGCAATCTTTATAAAATTATTTAAACCCCAAGATAAAGTTTCTAACATGTCAAACGCAAAACAATGATTTTTGTTTTAAAACCAACCTTTTCAAAGCAATGAAGGAAGAATAAAGCAGGAAGAGTAAGAAAATATGTACAGACAAAAAAAAAACCTGTACAGACTTACAAGTAGTCACTTAGCAACTGTTTGAAGTTTCAACTTACCTGGAAAAGGGGACTTACAACCTAGATCTGAAATTCTCTCACACACAAATCATACTTTGGGCACTTGGCAACAGGGCCACATTAACAACTGTTTGCAGAGTCCTATGGTCACGTGACCACATTTTATGATGTCTTTGCTGATAACCAACACTTCTGCTTTTGGTCAAAGCCATGCCCAGAGCAAATCAGTGATTTGCTTAACAATAATTTATTTTATTTTATTTTATTAAATTTATACCCTGTCCTTCTCCAATGGACCCAGGGTGGCGCACAGGAATTTTAAAATACATACAAAATCAATAAAAAATTTAAAAAACTTATTTAGTAACCGTTAAAACCAAATTAAAATCCCCAAAAATGGTGTTCGTTTAATGACCATTGCAAGCTAAGTCACAAAATAGATTTTATAACCATTATGACTTACAACTGTAATGGGCAGGATTCATTATGGTCATAATTTGTTACCACCGAGGATATGGACAGGTTGTCAAGGAAACTTAGGGCGACCACATGTTTATTGGACCCGTGTCCCTCCTGGCTTGTACTGGCATCCTGGGAGACGACACGAGGCTGGCTCCAGGGCATTGTCAATGCATCTTTGAGTGAGGGGTCCTTGCCTGCCATCTTGAAAGAGGCGGTAGTGAGGCCCTCCTCAAGAAGCCGTCCCTGGACCCAGCTTTATTAGAGAACTATTGTCCGGTCTCCAACCTTCACTTTTTGGTGAAGGTTGTCGAGAGTGTGGTAGCCCAACAGTTTCCGCGACACCTGGAGGAAGTTGATTATCTAGACCCGCGCCAGTCCGGCTTCCGACCCGGTCACAGCACCGAGACGGCATTGGTCGCGTTGGTTGATGATCTCTGGAGGGCGCGGGATAGAGGTTATTCCTCTATCCTAGTCCTATTAGACCTCTCGGCGGCTTTTGATACCATCGACCATGGTATCCTATTGCACCGACTGGGGGGGTTGGGGCTGGGAGGCACCGTTTTGCGGTGGTTCTCATCCTACCTCTCTGGTCGGTCGCAATATGTGTTGACGGGAGGGCAGAGGTCGACCTCGAGGCCTCTCTTATGTGGGGTTCCTCAGGGGTCGGTCCTCTCGCCCCTCCTTTTCAACACATATATGAAGCCGCTGGGTGAGATCATCCGTGGTTTTGGGGTGGAGTACCACCTGTACGCTGATGACACCCAGCTGTACATATCCACCCCAAACCACCCCAACGGTGCTGTCCCGGTGTTTGGAGGCCGTACGGATCTGGATGGGTGGTAACAAACTCAAGCTCAACCCTGCCAAGACTGAGTGGCTGTGGTTTCCGGCACCACGGTTCAGCCAGATTACTCCAACTCTGGCCATTGGGGGCGAAACACTGGCCCCCGTGTTTGGGTGTCCTCCTGGATTCCCGGCTGTCCATGGAGGACCATGTGGCGGCCGTGGCCAGGGGGGCGTTTCATCAGGTACGCCTGATGCGCCAATTGCGCCCCTTACTGGACCGGGCTGCCCTTCGCACAGTCACTCAAGCTCTCGTGACGTCCCGACTCGACTACTGTAATGCTCTCTACATGGGGCTTCCCTTGAGGTGCACTCGAAAGCTATAGCTAGTCCAAAACGCAGCCGCGTGGGTGATTATGGGAGCCACTAGATGCTCCCACATAACACCGATCCTGCGCAAGCTGCATTGGCTTCCTGTGGTTTTTCGAGTGCGCTTCAAGGTTTTGACAACTATCTTTAAAGCGCTCCATGGCTCAGGGCCTAGTTATATGCGAGACCGCCTCCTGCCCCATACATCCCTTAGACCGATACGCTCCCACAGAGAGGGCCTTCTCAGGGTGCCGTTGGCCAGACAATGCCGACTGGCGACACCCAGGGGAAGAGCCTTCTCTGTGGCGGGGCCAGCCCTCTGGAATGACCTACCCCCTGAATTACGTACCATCACCGACCTCTGCCTCTTCCGCCAATGTCTTAAGACATATTTGTTTCAACAAGCCGGCCTAGCCTAACCTCCCATGGGGACTTTTAGGTAGTTTTAAATTGGGTTTTTAAAATTTGGTTTTAGCGCAGGATAGGTTTATAGTTTTTTAAATTATATTTACTGTATTTTGTATGTTTTTGAATTTCCTCTGCGCCGCCCTGGGTCCTTTGTGGAGAAGGGCGGGATATAAATTTAAATATAAATAAATAAATAAATAATTTGAGGACATTCTGTAAATAAATGGAAGGGTTGGGCAGTGAAAGGTCAAGGTTCCCTTTGCATATTTGTGCTAGTCATTCCCGACTCTAGGGGGCGGTGCTAATCTCCATTTCAAAGCCGAAGAGCCAGCGCTGTCCGAAGCTGTGTCTGTGGTCATGTGGCCAGCATGACTAAATGCCGAAGGTGCACGGAATGCTGTTACCTTCCCACCAAAGATGGTTCCTATTTTTCTACTTCCATTTTTTACATGCTTTCAAACTGCTAAGTGGGACAATTAACAGGAGCTCGCTCCGTTACGCGGTGCTAGGGATTTGAACCGCCAAACTGCCAACCTTCCTGATCGACAAGCTCAGCGTCTTAGCCACTGAACCTTAGCCACGCGTCCCTGGTGCATACATTACATAGCTTATATACTTTTTCAGACCTCCTTCCACCCTATGTTATTAATGTCCCAAATGACTTTCTGAATGCTGCTGACTTCTATTTTCATTTAGGACATTTGTGTTGCAATTCTGCTCTGACAAGAAAGTAAGGGGAGACTTCAGAAAACACAAACGCTGAATGACTGGGAATTTCTTTGGCGCAATCATTTGGGAGTAGCGAGCATAGCGCAAAAGACAAACTCATTTTACTTTGGATGACTCCTGCCTTCCCAAATATAGTGAAGAAAGTAGCTAGATCAGGGAGCAGATAAATATTTGAAAGCCTGGATCAACATAAAGATAGGCTGGGGTGCGTGTTTTTTCTTTAATAGCCTTGTAGTAAAGGTGCCTGGAGAGAACAGGTGGCAAAATTGGCCACACGCATTTAAAATTTTATCATTCGCAGCTTGATGAGATTCTACCTGTTTAATGTTTTATCTGAGCCTTGGCTAAGCACCTTATGAGAGTTGTTCCACTGGAGAAAGTCCCATGTATTTTGAATGTCTAAAAGCTTTGAAGCTTTTCCACTTTTGACTGAAATGCACTCATACGGTACACCTGGTGGAAGATGCAAATACTTTAGCTAATCTTTGAAGTTTTCCGCCTCCCAAAGTACTTCATTTATGAATATGTATTTGGATGTTCATCTCTTGCACTCTCCCTCATTTTCAGACTTAATGAACCACAATATTTGAGCAAGACTTTCCAAAGCGAACCAAATACTTTTCTGGGTGGCAGTGAGGAAGCAGAAGGTATGAAACAGTTAGTGGGCATGCCTTACATTCAATGGTACTGATGTCTAAAAACCTGCAGCAGTTAAGCTGTGTAGTAATAATCTTTATGTCCTACGAGATACAAGGAGAAGAAGCAGCAATGGGGATTTTCAAATAAAGATTTATATCCTTGGAAAACTGGCTCAGAAGTGAGCCTGCTGGAGAAGGTTGTGCTAATGTTATTACTGGGTTGTACATAACAACCAGATTTAAGATTTAGCTTTCCTTTAGTTGAAGGGCCGTATATCTCAGGGCATTTAAATTCATGATGCTTCTAATGCTTCTCCTCATGAGATGAAAGACTCTAATATATAGTAATCCTGACCTCAGTGTGGTTTGACTTAAAACAGTAAAACATTAGATATATTGCTCAGAATAATGTTCAGTTATGGCTCTGCTCAGCTATTCAGATTAACAGTCGAGGTTCTTATGAAGATTACCCCTGTTGCCAAACGTATGAGTATCTGGAATGTATGGTCAAGGAGAGTATGTCTTCACACAACACAATCAGATAGAAGGAAAGCTATAATACTCATTATATTTGAGGTCATGGGAAGAAAGCTAATCTTTAAATATGGAATCTATATATATAAAAACGGCTGGGTGTGTATAAGTTCCAGCATAACTCTGGAACACCTCGAGCAATTTCAACGAAACTTGGTACACAGATGACTTACTCTCTGGAAAAAAATATTGTGGGAGGTAAGACACCCCTAAAATCCCTCAGGGTGTGTGTTCTGTTAAGATACAACCTGTTGTGCCTTAAAATGACTTCTACTGTACTGCGGTAAAATAGCTTCTACTGTGCAGCACAGTGGAGTTGCCATGGTAACGGTTTCACAGTACTCCACAAGCAGGCTCCCTCTGGTAAGGGGGGGAAACCCAACATTAGAAATTATGCAGGTTATCAGCTGGTTGGCCTATAAAAATGTTAGCATGATAATGCTATTAAACATAGTAAATATTATTCATAAATCTTCTCAGGACAATTGGCTTGAAAACAAGCAACCATTAGAGTAACAAAGCGAATGTAAGGTATTACAGTTTCCTTTCTTTGCTCTTTAATTTTTCCATACAAACGCAGATCATGTTGCTGGTATGAATTCAGAGGAGAAGGAAGTTGAATCACAAACACTCCTGGTTGGAATACAGACAGAGGGAGAATGTTTGCAGACCGAAAAATGTTGCAGTGGGCCAAGTGTTACAGAACCAGAACCAAAGCAAGAAGAAATTCAAGAAAAGATGGAAGAAGATATGTGCTCCAGCTCTTCCTCTCCTTCTGAATTGCCTGGGTTTTGTCCTGGTTGGAGCAGCGCATTCTATGGTTCAGAATGGTTCAGTCTAGATGTACACAATTATTTTAGAAAACTTGGAAAACGAAAAGCTCATGGAACTCAAAATATTGATGCTAAAAAAATGGTAAGTCGTCCTGTTTCCTCAAAATTGAAAAACTATGTGTTCACTTTGGGTAGAATGTAATGTAGAGCAATGCATTAGAAGGAGCCATGGTTATACATTTTGAATGCATTCTGTAAGTTAGCCCATTTCCCTTGGTTCAGAAATTGTTGCCATATGAATGCACTGTTTTCCCAGTTAAAGAAAAAAGAGTTTTAGTAGTATACAGATAAAAACAGATCATTTGCCTTCTAGTATTCTTATCAGAGAAATTACCATTGCAAATTCAATATGTTATAAACCCATGTTGAACTGTACTTAAGGTTTTTCCTAACACAAAGAGAAACCTTGAGTTTGGATTATTGGATTCCAATTATTATTTTTACTAAATATTTTTAATATGCAGTTAAACTACCATCTTCTCCACCTCTCAATAATTTCAAAATTACTGAAATGGAAACTATAATTTATTTATTATAGTAGACAATAGATTTATTGTCTATTGCAATAAATTGGTGATCCCAAAAGAAACTAGGTATTTCACCAGCTCAGTTGAATATTTAAAAGGGATTGGAAGTATTGCCTTATTTATATTCATGTTGTTTTCACATGTAAATCTTTGTTGCAGGGGTATAAATGTACTTTTGATTAGGGCTGTGTATATCAAGTAAAATCAGATTCAAATCATCAGTTTGATTTCTCACCTTGAATTGATTTGGAATTTTGAAATGATTTGGTTCAGAATTGTCAGATCAGGTAGATTTTATTCATATTTCTGTAAAGGATAAAATATTTTCTGTTCAGGCACAGGAGTATCCGAACATTTCTAATCCACTGAGAAGCATTCTGAATTTATTTTCAATTTAGAAAACAGATTTGATTTAGAGGTTCACTTGAACTGTTTGAATTGGCTCTCCCAATCAAATATTTACAAAGCCCTAGGCAAGAATGATTTTATGAACATCAGTAGGGCTAGTTAATATTTATACAGAATATAAATTCATTCTTAAGGAACTCTCAGAATTTTTATTAAGCTTTTAGTTTTCAAAGAGGAGAAAAAAAGATAATAACTAATATTGTACTTTAGGCAAAGGCACTCACGAAAACAAGAAGTAAAATATGTTTTTTTATGTGAGCAGCCAGTTTGTATATCTCATAATAGAAAACTGGGATATAAATTATTTTAATAACACAAAAAAGATGTTAAACCACATGATTAGCACCTGATTGTCTCTCAGTATTGTTGCGTTCTGACAGCCGCTTGAATTCCCCGGCAACAGCCAGTCGCGTCTGATTGGCTAAGACGCGACTGGCTGCAGCCGAGAGCGGGAGACATGCCGATTGGCTCGCTGTCTGACAGCTCAATATAAAAGGAGCTGTCAGACAGAAGGCGCGCGCTTTTTGTTCTTACTTACTGTAACTGCCTGTTTGCTGTTAAAACAATAAAAGCCAGTTATCCTTACCGGCCTGGACTCCTCATTCCGAACCCATCTAACAAGTATCTTTATAGTTATTTCTATTTACTTGCTGATTTTCCTGTCAGAGCAGTCAAAACATCAGACAGTTTTTCAGTATTCTGAAGGTGGATGAGTAACTGAAATGTTAAATTAGTTGGTGAAGAAATATTAACATATTAACATTTCATTTACTTGTGTATTTGTTAAGTATAAGGAAACACAAGAAGTAAAATATGTTTTCTTAAGAGGCAGAGATAGGCTAAAATAAATGTGACTTACCAGCTTAACTATGTTATTTCAGACAGAGTGTGTATATATACTTGGGCATACCAGGTGCTTTGACATAACACACACGCGCACGCACACACACACACAAATATATATATATATATTGTGTCAACTTTTATTTATTTATCAGCACAAACGTAGGTATGGCTAGCTGATGAGAGCTAAATAGCTCGAAATAGATCTATCCTAGTCTCCCTGATTTATTTATTTATCAGCTCAAAAACCTAACATACATACATACATACATACATACATACATACATACATATGTTTTCGTAGATTTTCACGGGTGTAGGTATGCTGGCATTGCTGGTTTCGGGGATTTTCCCGTGTATATAGCATGGATATGTTATTGCAACGTTTCGGCAAGATCTCACTTGCCATCTTGCCACTTCCTGCCTGATGATGGCAAGTGAGATCTTGCCGAAACGTTGCAATAACATCTCCATGCTATATACATGGGAAAATCCCTGAAACCAGCAATGCCAGCATATATATATTAGGTTTGGGCTGATAAATAAATAAACAAGGGAGACTAGGATCTATTTCGAGCTATTTAGCTCTCATCAGCTAGCCATACCCTTACTGGGATTTGAACCGGGGCTGTATTACATGTTAGGCAGATGTTTTAGCCACTAAGCCACCAGGTTCTCCTCCTGATCAGCTGGGCCAGGGGAATAAGTATATACTTGTGTCACAACACCCTGGTAAGCCCCAATTAAGGGAGGAAGCAATACATACATACATACATACAAGCTATATTTTATGTGTGACCCAAGACAATTCCTCTTCACTAAGCACAGTCCAGGCAAACCAACAGGTTGGACACCTTGGTCTAGAGCAGTGTTTCTCAACCTTGGCGACTTTAAGTCCTGTGGATTTCAATTCCCAGAATCCCACAGCCAGCCATGGGACTTAAAGTCACCAAGATTGAGAAACACTAGTCTAGAGGTTGCTGAAAAAAGAATAGAGAGGATAACATCTTCACTTGGAACAAATCATAAATGATATCCAAGTTCAGGTATCACAGAGATTGGCTAGGAACTGGGAAGATCTAATATAAAGCACAGCAATAGCAACAGCACGTAGACTTATATACCGCTTCACAGTGCTTTACAGCCCTCTCTAAGCGGTTCACAGAGTCAGTATATTTCCCCCAACAATCTGGGTTCTCATTTTACCGACTTTGGAAGGATGAAAGGCTGAATGAACCTTGAGCCCTGTCAGTATCGAACTCTCGGTTGTGGGCAGAGTTTTCTTACAATACTGTATTCTAACCACTCTAACAACCATTCTAGCCACCACTCTAGCCACCACAGCAAAAAGCACTATTAAATATCCTGATGAACATGCTCTTAGATTGGTTTTTATGCTACTCAGCTTCCCTTATCACAAGTCTGCAGAGATATGGCATCACTTTCATTTTGTTCTGCCTCTTCCACCAGGAACTTGACCAGCTGATAATGATTGAGACAAAAAATTACAGAAAGAGCATAACCTTCTACCAGCGGCTGCTGTATAAAGAGAGAAGCAGCAAAGGTATATTTGGGAAATGAAATGTTAACAACTGTCTTGTAGCAATTGTTCACCAAACTGGTCCTGATTGCCCTTTTCAAATCTTGAGGTGGAGAAATAAAAGCTTTGTTGCCAAAGCTGGAGAGGCAGATAGAAGAAATGAAATCAAAGATACGGTTTCTTGAGCTTGTGAAGAAGTATCTCCAGGTAACTATGTGAGTTTTCAAAAATTGGGTGTGGAGGTCTGTTTCTGTATCGGGGAATGCCCAGGCTCCCATGCATGGACACACTATTAAGGTGACAACTGCAGTTGTCCAAAGTAATTGCTCTAATTAGCGAAAGCTGCAAAGTTGGAGTCTTCCTCATCTACGCTATTTCTCTCTTTGCAAGAGAGCCATTCAAACAGACCACATACTAATGAAAGTCATTATGTAGTACAGGTGGTATTTTTGGAACACTGTTTGTATTGTCTGATGCCATCTATTGTTTTGCCTGGGAAGCAGTTTTGCCAGGCCACAGTATTCATTCAGTACAAATTATTCAAATTTGGAGTAACTGGCAAAATAAATAAAACAGCTTTAACAATCCTATTAAGCTAATGACTAATTTGCTTTCTGCTGGATATCCCTATCCATTTAAAAAACACTTATCTTTCAAACCCCACTTTGATTTCTGGTCTTTGGACAAACACAAAAATGACTTTGGATGGCTATTGCCAGGACCAGAATGCTAAAATATAGCTCAGGGTGAAGGGCTCATACGTAGTACTGGGGAGGCCACAAAACCAGCCTTGCCATGATAATTTATATGATATATTGGGATCCCTGTTGCTTCACAAAGCAGCTATTGGATACTTAGGAAAAGGTCCAAGAATCAATGCAAAACAAAGCAACACAGCAGCTTCAGTTCACTTTTTAGAATGGTAGATGCATTGCTTTGCAAAGCACCTTTGAAGCATTGATGGCTGTTGTGGCCCAGTAGGGACCGGCTGAGCTGCTGATGGACTCTGATAGCGAGGAACAATATAAGTCTGCCCTGGAAGCTGAGGAAGACCCTGGGGGGTATTCAGAGTCAGAGCAGGAACCAGAGAGGCTGGTTGGCCCCCAGGAGGTGCCTGAGGCATGGAGCAGTGGGGAGGATCAAAGGCAGTTTGTCTCTGATGCTAGAGTGAGGAGAGCTGAGAAGCAGAAGCAGCAACTCCGTAGGCAGGCTCACAGCAGGTGATTAAGCACCAGGTGGTTGTTGATTGGCCCCTACCAAGAGAGCTTATAGGTGAGGCGATGGGAGGGGACATTTGTAGGAAACAACCGTTCAGAAAGGAGCCATGAATGTCTGTCAGTGAATTCAGCTCATGCCTGTTCTGTGAAGGAGTTTTGAAGGTCTGTGTGAAAGGTTGCTGCAGAGTTAAGCTTGTGACATGAATGTTCTGAGCTCTCAGCCAAAGGACTTGTTATCTTGCTCAATTAACAGTGGCCAACAGCCAAGCCTGTGTTCTTGTCTATTTGAAGGCCTCGGACAGAACAGATGGCCTTCCTGGGTTTTCTGCCACAGCAATGGAGAATCTCTGGTTCATTGAGATGTGTGGATTTTATCTCCCTAACCAGCCCAATCAATGGTTATGGATAGTGACAGTGCAACTTTAGCAACATTAAGAAACCAAAACCAAACATTTCTGCCATGATTTCCTACCTTAATAAGGAGCTGCTCCAGATCTTTATGGAAACTATGCAGGTGCAGCATAGCTTGAGCACACAATTTGTGTGCGTCAGATCATATCTGCAAGTCAGTTTAGTATAGTGGTTAAGGCATCGTGTTAGAAACTGGGAGACAGTGAGTTTTAGTTCAGCCTGAGGCACAAAGCCAGTTGGGTAACCTTGTGTCAATCATACTCTCTCAGTCCGAGGAAGGAGGCAAGGGAAAACCACTTCACTTCTTGCCAAGAAAACTGCAGGAACTAGTTCCCCACTTCTTATTAGTACTGCATTTCCCCTTTCTAACTGTTAGAAATCCTGTATATAGCCCTACAGAATAAACAGTGCATAGTGGACATGTGCTTTTCTGCTTAACTGCAGAAGGAAACAGGAAACCTTTATACAAAGATATAGAGCAGGGGTGTCAAACTTGCAATGACACATCGTCTTGTGATGTATCACAACTTTCCCCCCTTTGTTAAACTGGGGCAGGGGGAGTGCGTGACACATCCAGCCTGCGGGCGGTATGTTTGACCCCCGTGATCTAGGGTATACCATAGGTGCAACTACAAACTTATAAACACTGCCATCTACTGGTTGAAGAATATACTGCCGAAGTTGTTGTATAAAAATACATGAACACTGTATTCCAACACTTACCCCACATCTTTTGGAAGTATTTTTTTTCCTCTGTATCTTTTCTGTTTGTTTCTTTCTTGTCTCCTTTTTGCTGCAGATTATGTATGCAGAAAAATGGGGTGTTGAACCATGCAACTTTCTTACGGTGGTTAATATGGGACAAAATGAAATGCTGGACATCAGTGCCTTAGATGGCATGCTACTTTTTTATCACATAAACAAAACTCCAAGTGAAGCTCAGTATAATGACAATCAAAATTGCCTAAGAAATCTTCAAGCTGGAACTCCACTTGGATTAATGGCATATCTGTATTCTAGGTATACAATTCCACCAGAAATTATAGTACAATAAAATTGAGGATCGATTCTAATCTTAAGACACTTCATGTTTTCCCCAGAAAAATCAGAAAATGTGATACTGGTCCATCTAGCTTGGTGTTGCTTCGTTAGGTACAGCAGTTTTGTAGGGCTTTTCCAGTTTTCCTATTTGTGGAAATGTAGCAATAGCACTTATTTATGTACCACTTTATAATGCTTTACAGCCCTCTATAAGCAGTTTATAAAGGCAGCCTATAGCCCCCAACAATCTGGGTCCTCATTTTACCGACCTCGGAAGGATGGAATTTATTTATTTTATTTATTTATTTTATTTTATTTATTTTATTAAATTTATATCCCGCCCTTCTCCTTGTTAGGACCCAGGGCGGCGCACAGGGATGTTAAAATACATACAAAATATAAAATATATGAAATTTAAAATACTTATTTTAATAAATAAACCCTGCGCTAAAACCAAATTAAAATCCCAAGTTTAAAAACTATCTAATGGTCAGTGTGGAGGTTACGCTAGGCCGGCTAGGTGAAATAGGTGTGTCTTCAGACACTTGCGGAAGAGGCGGAGGTCGGAGATGGTGCGGAGTTCAGGGGGTAAGTCGTTCCAGAGGACTGGGCCCGCCACAGAGAAGGCTCTCCCCCTGGGTGTCGCTAGTCGGCATTGTCCAGCCGACGGCACCCTGAGGAGGCCCTCTCTGTGGGAGCGTATCGGTCTAAGAGATGTATGGGGCAGGAGGCGGTCTCGCATATAACTAGGCCCCGAGCCATGGAGCGCTTTAAAGATGGTCGTTAAAACCTTGAAGCGCACCCGAAAGACCACAGGAAGCCAGTGCAGCTCGCGCAGGATAGGTGTTATGTGGGAGTGTCTAGGCGCTCCCGTAATCACCCGCGCGGCTGCGTTCTGGACTAGCTGCAGCTTTCGGGTGCACCTCAAGGGAAGCCCCATGTAGAGAGCATTACAGTAGTCGAGTCGAGAGGTGACGAGTGCTTGAGTGACTGTGCGTAAGGCCCCCCGGTCCAGTAAGGGGCGCAATTGGCGCATCAGGCGAACCTGATGAAACGCCCCCCTGGCCACGGCTGCCACATGATCTTCCATAGACAGCCGGGAATCCAGGAGGACACCCAAATTGCGCGCCCTCTCCACGGGGGCCGGTGTTTCGCCCCCAATGGCCAGAGTTGGAATAATCTGGCTGAACCGAGGCGCCGGAAGCCACAGCCACTCAGTCTTGGACGGGTTGAGCCTGAGTTTGTTACCACCCATCCAGATCCGTACGGCTTCCAAGCACCGGGACATAACCTCGACGGCATCGTTGGGGTGGTCTGGGGTGGATAAGTACAACTGAGTATCATCAGCGTACAGATGATATCCCACCCCAAAACCACGGATGATCTCACCCAGCGGCTTCATATATGTGTTGAATAGGAGGGGCGAGAGGACCGACCCCTGAGGAACCCCACATATGAGGGGTCTCGAGGCCGACCTCTGCCCCCCTGTCAACACATATTGCGACCGACCAGAGAGGTAGGATGAGAACCACCGCAGAACGGTGCCTCCCAACCCCAACCCCCCCAGTCGGCGCAATAGGATACCATGGTCGATGGTATCAAAAGCCGCTGAGAGGTCTAATAGGACTAGGATAGAGGAATATCCTCTATCCCGCGCCCTCCAGAGATCATCAACCAACGCGACCAATGCCGTCTCGGTGCTGTGCCCGGGTCGGAAGCCGGACTGGCGCGGGTCTAGATAATCAACTTCCTCCAAGTGTCGCGGAAACTGTTGAGCCACCACACTCTCAACAACCTTCACTAAAAAGTGGAGGTTGGAGACGGGACGATAGTTCTCTAATAATGCTGGATCCAGGGACGGCTTCTTGAGGAGGGGCCTTACTACCGCCTCTTTCAAGACGGCAGGCAAGGACCCCTCACTCAAAGATGCGTTGACAATGCCCTGGAGCCAGCCTCGTGTCGTCTCCCAGGATGCCAGTACAAGCCAGGAGGGACACGGGTCCAATAAACATGTGGTAGCCCTAAGTCTCTTTGACAACTTGTCCATATCCTCGGTGGTAACAAAATCAAACTCCTCCCAAGATGGTGTCACAAGAACAGCCTCGGCCCGCTCGACTGGGCCACTGTCGATGGAGGGTAACTCGTTCCGAATCCGAGTGATTTTCTCCTGCAGATAAATCCCAAATTCCTCTGCTCGACCCTGTAAAGGGGCTTCCCACGGCCTCTGTTGAAGGAGGGAGCGGGTCACCCCAAACAGGGCGGCAGGGCGGTTATCTGCGGATGCAATAAGAGTGGCACAATACTCACGTTTGGCCACTCTTATCGCCACTAAGTAAGTCCTAATATGGTCTCTCACTAGTGTTCGGTCGGCTTCGGAGCGAGAAGATCTCCATCTGCTCTCTAGGCGTCTCTTGTGGCGCTTCATCCCCCTAAGCCCCTCGGTAAACCAAGGAGCCCAGGTGGTTCGTCGCCGCAAGAGAGGCCGCAAGGGCGCGACTCGGTCCAAGGCCCCCATGGCCGCACTTAACCATGCGGCCACTAGGTCCTCAGTCGAGTCGCGGGGCAAGTCCACAGGAATTGGCCCAAGCTCCCTTTGGAACCTTATCGGGTCCATCAGGAGCCTGGGGCGGAACCATATAGGAATATCCGGTTCCGCCTCCCCGCGGTGAGGTGCGGCGATCGGAAAGTCGAGCCGAAGGAGACCGTGATCTGTCCATGACAGGGGTGTGATGACTAGATCCCCTATTCCCAGATCACTACTCCACTGTCCCGAGACGAAGATTAGATCCAGGGTGTGTCCGCCCTCGTGGGTAGGGCCTACAACTACTTGGGTCAGGTCCATGGCTGTCATGGAAGCCATGAACTCCCGAGCTGCACCAGAGGTTTCGCCTGCTGACGGCAGATTAAAGTCCCCCATGACTAACAGTCTGGGGGTCTCCACTGCCGCCTCAGCTATCACCTCTAGGAGCTCGGGCAGGGCTGTTGTTGTATAGCGAGGAGCCAGGTATACAACTAACACGCCCAACTGCCTCCCTAGGCCCCACTTCACAAGGAGGGACTCGCACCCGGTCGTCTGAGGGATCGTGGTCTCCTTTGGCTCAAGACCTTCCCTAACCATAATCGCCACCCCCCCACCCCTCCCTAGGGCCCTAGGCTGATGAAAGGCTCGGTAGGCTGAGTCATCCTTCAGCCAGTTAGGATTGAATCCCTGGCAGTGAGCAGAGTCAGCCTGCAATACTGCATTCTAGCCACTGCACCACCATGGCTCCTTGGGAGGATATGTTTATTGGGAGGCTATGCTGGCTGGAGAATTCTGGGAGTTGAAGTCCACAAGTCTTAAAGTTGCCAAGTTTGGGAACCTCTGCTCTAGAGCATGGGTGTCACTCGTGACATCATGTTGCCATCATGTGATTTTTGCAACTTTCTCCCCCATTCATAATAATAATAATAATAATAATAATTTTAATAATAATAATAATAATAATAATAATAATAATAATAATAATAATAATAATAATAATTTTAATACTTATAAACCGCTCCCTCTCCCCATGGGGACTTGGGGCGGTGCACAGGTAGAATAAAAACAATAAATACATACAAACATTCCTTAAAAACAAATTAAACCTAACCTGCGCTAAAATTTCCCATTAAAACTGAACTATACTAAAACTACCCAGTAAAACCCCAAAGACAGAGAGACTATCCTAGGCCGGCCAGACAGAAAAGATGAGTTTTTAATTTAAATTCATGAAGCTGGGGTGGGCGTAGCCAGGGAGTGATGCATCCAACCTGTGGGCCGCCTGTTTGATACCCCTGGTTTAGAGTCTAGTGAAATGGCCCCTGTCATGTAAAAGCTTAGGAAAGCAAGTTAAATCGTTACTTCTTAACTTAAAATTGTAGTAAGCCTTTCTTACTACATTTTTAATCATCCAGACCACCTAGAAACTGTAGTAGCTTTTTTCTCTTTCTTAGGTAAATGCTTAATTCTGGAGTTTTTAGAAACAGAATTGATTTTTAAAATTGGTAGATTGCACCTTAAAAGTATTTTCGGCTCACAATAATGTCAAGAAATACATTACTTGTTATCATACATTTTTAAAAAAAAATCTATTTCAAAAAGAACAATAGGCAGAAATTGCAATAGTAACTGATATCTAATTGAATAATTTTCTTTTGCTTCCTATTTTTTTTGTCACTCTTGAGACCAATAAAGCATATTTTAGCTTGCATTATTGTTTTCCTTTGTATTCTTCAGAAACGCGTTTTTAAAAGGCTATGTTCAACAGTTTCTATTCACTTTTCGCTATTTCTGCTCACAAGAGGAACTTTTACAATTTCTTCTAGATAGAATCAGAATTACCTTGCCCAGGTAGGTAATGAAATCACACTGAAATCAGGTATATTTGAGTTCATTAGTATTTGGCCTTCATTATGTACCTTTTCATAATTATAAAGTATTGCTAATTTGTAGTCAGAGGGCACAGCCAAAAAAATTGTTCTCGTGCCAGTTGAAGTTTTTGCAACCTTTAGATTTTTCTATCTAGATTACCAAGCCTGTTTTTTGCTCATAATAACAAGATTAGCAATGGTGTTCTCCTTAGAATGTTGATGAAGAACAAAGTAAGGAAAGTGGTTGGTGGATTTTCTTACCTTCATTTCCTTTTACACCAAATGTCTTTCTAGCATGGATAGGATCGGGTGATCATTGATGGGTGTTTGAAATGGACCATTTCACTATCTGTGATCAATTAGTTGAGTTATGATGTGAGTTTAACAGACTCCTGGAATAGTGCCATACTCATTTTAAAGATAAGTTTAGCACTCTTCCAAATGAGCATCAACCTACTTGACAGATAACAAGAAGAGGGTAACAGAGGGAAGTAGGGAGTGACCAGTAAGGAATGAGCTCCGTCTTGATTAATGCTGCTAAGGAATGGCGGTCCTGGCACCTAGTCCACTTAATAGCCAGCGTCACTAGAAATAGCCAATATGTGGCCGTTGTATCAAACGCCGGGGAAATCAGGAGATTCAGGCAGATTTATTTTAAACTTAAACTCTCTATAAGAATCTGAACTACTAACGGTCAAGGGAAATTAGTGAGAATTAAGAAAGGAATTCAAGGTATGCTGGACTTAGATCCCTTGTGGGTGCACAGGAACTCATGAATGATGATGCATTTGACCCCTCCCTTGGGCTTTGCCTGATCATCTCCTACCCAGGGAGCCAGAATGAAGCAAACAAAATAGAGTAACTTTCCCTATTTCAAGTAATAAAAACAATGAAAATAACATTCCCATGAAAACTCTCATTGACAAAAGCAACTCCTCCAGGGTCATCAATGACTTAGATGAGGGGATTGATGAGGAACTCATCAAATTTGCAGATGACACCAAGCTGGCAGGAATAGCCAACACTCCAGAAGATACAGAAGGATCTTGACAGACTTGAACATTGGGCCCTATCTAACAAAATGAAATTCAGTGGTGAAACATTTAGGCAAGAAAAATCAAATGCACAGATATAATATAGGTGGTACCTGGCTCAACAGTAGTAACTGCAAGAGGAATCTTGGAGTCCTAGTGGACAATCACTTAAATATGAACCAGCAGTATACTGCAGCCGCCAAAAAAGCCAACACAGTCCTAGAGGGATAAATTCAAGATCACGTGAAGTGTTAATTCCACTTTATAATGGCTTTGTAAGGCCACACTTGGAATAGTGTGTCCAGTTTTGATTGCCACAATGTAAAAAAGATGTTGAGACACTAGAAAGAGTGCAGAGAAGAGCAACAAGGATGATTAGGGGACTGGAGGCTAGAATATATAAGGAATGGTTGCTGGAATTGGGTATGTCTAATTTAATCAAAAGAAGGTCCGAGTTGACATGATAGCAGTGTTCCAATATCTCAGAGGCTGCCACAAAGAAGAGGGAATCAAGCTATTCTCCAAAGCATCTAAAGGCAGGACAAGAAGCAATGGGTGGAAACTAATCAAGGAGAAAAGCAACCTAGAACTAAGGAAAAATTTCCTGACAGTGGGGACAATTAATCAGTGGAACAACTTGTCTCCAGAAGTTGTGGATGTTCTAACACTGGAAGTTTTTAAGAAGAGTTTGGACAACCATTGGTCTGAAAAGGTATAGAGCTGAGCAGGGGTTTGGACTAGAACAGGGGTCTCCAACCTTTGCAACTTTAAGTCTGAAGGACTTCAGCTCCCAGAATTCTCCAGCCAGCAAAGCTAGGAGCTGAAGTCCTTCAGACTTAAAGTTGCAAAGGTTGGAGACCCCTGGACTAGAAGACCTCCACGGTCCCTTCTATCTATTATATCAGAACCTCCTACACAAACTGGTAGAATCTAGCTCTCTCTAATGTTTGAAATCAATACACTACAGGAATAGCACTAGTAAAACATGTTAAGAATACCTCTCGAGCTCTTTCAAAGCAATACTAAACCATGTATAAAGGAGCTGCATAAGACTTAATAAGCACTTCAGAAAGCCTAAAGTGGCCAAAACAATTACTGGTACATTTTTAGACCAGAGAGGATCTGAAGAAATTTCCAATGGCATCTGTTTAGATTTGGTCAATTCTTTCACTGATTGCACATTCTTCTTTAGGCCAAAATATATAATTGGATTTAAACAGTGGGGTTTTTTTTCTTGCTTTTAAAAATTACATTTTTATGTGTGATATAATAAGCTGAAACAGATAAACTGTTTGAATGCTTATGCCAGGTGAAAACACCCATTCATCTTTTTCTTTTTTTAATTTTCTTAGTTCCAGCCCAGAATCCTTTTCATTGTTCAGCAAAATATACCACCGTAGTTTCTCCATTCTTCAAGCTTGGATCGAAGACTGTTACACCGTAGACTTTAGCATAAACCCTAATTTCATGCGAATACTAAAAGACTTTATCATTTCCCAGGTAATTCGCTGCTTTGACAGATAGCTTAATGTAAATGTCTTCTAAATCACCTCTAAGTTACAGCACATAATATTCCAGTACATTATTCTAAATATAATTGGTTGAGAATGTGGGGGAATGGAAATAAAGTTTATTTCAGATAAATTAAGACACAGTTTGAAGCAGAAGAATATAATTACTGACTTTTTGCAGGTGGTTCCACTCAATGGTTGTGGCAGACAGTTGCTGTCATTACTTAATAACATTGCTAGCGAAAAAGAGAGAAAGGTTTCTCAATTCTGCAAGATGGAAGAATGGGAACAAGGGATGGAGGTCCATGAAACACGATCATTACATTTTTCATGCAAGAGGGACTCGGGAAATGTTTTACAAAAGGTATGTCATTTCCCTAACTTGCTTTATATTCACTTATGATAACTATATCCAATTGTTATTCCTTCTCACTGTACTTAGTAGCTTTATTTAGTCTATATGACAGAGTGCCTTAGCTAAGTTATCATGAAAAGTTTACGTCTAAATTAAGAGGTGAATCTTGATTTTCAGTAGGATAGAACTATCAGATGCTATGAAAGCTAGTCCTCCACTGGTTACATCTTCTAATCTCGGTTTTTAGCTGGACAAAACAAACAGCAGTTAATTGCATTAAATAATTGAGATGTACGATTTATTTTCATAAATCTAGTGGTTAAGACGCCAGGCTAGAAAGCAGGAGACTGTGAGTTCAAGTCCTGTTGTGGCCATGAACACCTACTGGGTAACTTTGGGCCAGTCACTTTTCCTCAGCCCAACCCACCTTACATACTTGTTGTTGTGGGAAAAATTATTATTGTAAACATAATAAATGTGGGATAGAAATAAATAAATAAAATAAATCTAGAAAAGATAAAGTTCCAGAAGGGATTCCTGTTTGGTCATATTTGTAGAATTTGCTATTGAATAAATTAGTGCTGTAGTTAAGAAAATTATGAGAAATTATTATGTGAGGAAAATATAAGAATCTTCCTGACTAGCACTGATGATGTTGCCTAGTTAGGGTAATGAAATGTCTACAAGAAAAGAAGCAAGCTCAGAGAGGACCAAGGACCTCTCATTTCAAATATTACAAATATTCTCCATTAATCGAATCTTACCTCCAAATTTAACTTACAGTAGCTGATAACCCGGTACTGCCTGGGTATTGATTTATCCCAACCCTCATTCCATGAACGTCAACGCAATTTCTAATGTTGAATTTTCCCCCTTACCAGAGGGAGCCCCCTTGTGGAGTACTGTGAAGGTGTTACCATGGCAATTCCATAGCACTGTACAGTAGAAGCCATTTTAAGGCAGTACGGTAGAAGCCATTTTAAGGCACAATAGACCATAGCTTAACAAAACACGGACCCCAAGGAATGTTAGCTCCCCCCCCCCGTATTTGTTTCCAGAACATAAGTAATCTGTGTACCAAGTTTGGTTGAAATTGCTTGAGGCATTCCAGAGTTATGCAGGAACATGCGCAGCCATTTTTATATAGACAGATATCTTATATAAGAATATATATTTAAATTGTATATCTTATGTAAGACTGGTTTCAATTTTCCTTGTGAAAGATGTAGCTAATGGCTCTTGTCTTTCTCAAATAGCATCTTAGCTGGAGGCTTTCAAAAGGCACTGAACCCCAGTTGTGTCATAGACCCACAAAAGAAGAATTATCTGGCTTCTGCATCAAAATAGCCGAGGCTCCATATTTCTTAAACGAATATACTGCGCAACACCTTTGTTCTCAGCTGACATTATTAGAACAGGTAAAATGGATTTTCTGTCACCATGGTTTTAGCACTGTGCTCTTTAAATATTGCTATGCTTTAACACTCAAGTTGTATATAACAATATATTCAGAATGTGGTGAAAGCACTGAATTCATTTTGAAAGACCAAAGTAGAGCTGTGTGTGTCAATAAGCTTAATCTGTGCTGGTTTGCCTCAGAGGTTATCTGAGCTGAGTCACTGACCCCCAAGGGGAAAACCTCTTCACCTCATATAAATTAATGTAAATTCTATCATTTTTTCTCCCGAATGGAATGAAATTTGTAGGCAAGCTGGAGCATTGTTAACAGACAAGTCATACCAGTTTTCATTCCAACTGAAAAAAAGATATATAGAAGTACATACTTTGAATTTCTAGTTTTCAGTCAGTAAAACATGTAAACGTTTTGGGTAAATTGTAAAAGTGACCCCAAAATAATCATGTTGGTATCAAGAAGCATTTAGCGGAAGCCAAAATAGCCCTTTCTGGGGCCCAGAGAAATTGCTCTAAATGCTGATACTTTCCCTTTGCAAATCGTCAACTTCCTATTTAATTCACTTTTTTGAAATAGTTTATTTAAATCAGAGCAGGGAACCTGGTAAGCATTGTTAGCAACTCTGGGTTCAGAACCAGTGTTACAACTCTGGTCCCATAACCAGCGTTAGGGGTAACAAACACCCCCATTTGAAAATAGATGCGGAATAGTGTAATACACCGGACAGTAAAGAGATACATTGCTTTAACCACACACAAACTCTAAAACTCTGATAGTAAGAAAATAAATAGTCTTTACTTCGTAGCAACTAAAATACTTCTGACCAGTGAAACTAACTTCTCAAACAATAACAGTCCTTCACCAAACACAGAGTTATCTTACAGTGATACAAAACAAATACTTATTCAGTCTTCAATCTTCAGCTACTCAGCGGCAAACAGTAAACACAGGAATCGAAAAGGGAATGGACTGTGTTTCTGAGCTTGCTTATATGGTAGAGCTGAGAAGCACAGCCAATTAGAATTCGACATAGTTCTTAAAGCTACATATACTCTTTAAGAATACTGGCTTATATATATTGTCAACCCAACATAAGGATAAATATCCTAACAAGCATCAAGGTAGATGTCTCAGTTCATGTTGATGCTAGTGGGCACTATTCTGCTTACCCATGCTGCTGTGCTTTGCCTCTGAATAAGGAGTTTTGTATCAGGAAATAGATATAAACATCTTTCTATCACAACAAGCAATGTGAACTACAACTGTGTCTCTCAATCTTGGCAATATTAACAGAGGTGGAGTTCAACTCCCAGAATTCCCCAGCCAACATGGCTGACTGGAGAATTCTGGGAGTTGAAGTCTGCCTGCCTTAATATCGCCAATGTTGAGAAACACTGATCTAAAAGTTCCTAGGCAGTATTTTTTTCATCTTTGTAATAATAGCAATATTGTCGTCAATTAGAATCATCTAAGGCAATTTGGGAACTGACTGAGCACCATCCAGAACTGGATTTCATTTGTTAGTGTAATAATATTAATAATAATAATAATAATTTAATATAACATAGTTACAATAATGTTAATTATTAACTTTATTATAATTAATGGCAATTATTGGTAGCAGAGTGGTTAGAATGCAGTAGTGCAGGCTACTTCTGCTGACTGCCGGCTGACTGCAATTTTGCAGTTTGAATCTTACCAGGCTCATGGTTGACCATCCTTCCGAGGTTGGTAAATTGAGGACCCAGATTCTTGGGGACAAAAGGCTGACTCTGTAAGCCACTTAGAGAGGGCTGTAAAGCACTATGAAGCAGTATAGAAGGCTAACTGCTACTGCTATTTAATTAGTGTGGCATTTTATTCATTGTTGTTTATTTTGATCTGGTGATAATGTAGTGAGTCAGTTGCGATTAGTGGCATATACGTTTGTTAAATATGTGAAATAGCTATAAGCACAGTTCTTGTATTGAAAATTTTCTAATGGCTTTAACAACTTCGCTGTACTGAATAAAATTTGTTGTGAAAGATACGATGTAGACTTGTTGTCCATCAGACAATGTCTACAAAGCTTAGCTCTGTCACTGCTTTCTCTCCTTCCTTTTCTGGCTCTTTACACTATAGAATTGAAATACGAATACAGCAGAAGACAATCTCGATAGTATGATAGTAAGAAAGGAGACTTTTCTTAGTTATTGCAAAAACACACACAACCCTCTATAGCAGGGGTAGTCAACCTTTTTATACCTATCGCCCACTTTTGTATCTCTGTTAGTAGTAAAATCTTCTAACCCCCCACCGGTTTCACAGTAATGGTGATTTATAAAGTAGGGAAGTAACTTTACTTTATAAAATTTATAAAGCAGAGTTGCAGTAAGTTAAAGCATGCGTGGGCGATACAAATAGTATATTTTCAGAAATTTAAATTGTCACGGGGAATTATATGAAAACCTAATGAAAATGTTTTTAAATAATGCTATGAAAGTCAATTAAATTTAAAAAAAGGAAAGTGCTTCAGTGTCAGACAAAACCCCTTCCGCCCACCATGAAAGCTGGAACGCCCACTAGTGGGTGGTAGGGACCAGGTTGACTACCACTGCTCTATAGGAACACAGTCCTGATTAGTAGGATGAATTCTATAACACTCACCGTAGTATTAAAAAGTTTCTTTTTCTTCTTTGAATGACCATGGTGGAGCATGAGACCACAGTGACCGCCAGCCAGGAGTCAGACTAGATCAAATCGAGAAACTTTTGTTCAAAGAGAGAACATTTAGACTCAGTGCACATCTTAGGACCACCCTAACCCCTTGTGCTGTTTTAATGTTATCCTGCATGGAAGGGGACATTTTTCCATCTGGACATCAGCATAAGAGCCATCTTGGGGATGGCATTGCAGAACTAGATGGTGGTCAAGGAAAAAACAGATTTCTGCTTTTTTTTAAATTAATGAACTAATGAAATGAAATTATAGCCTTAGCCATTTTCAGCACAAGTTTCTTCCCCAAATCAACTTATTTATTAATTACATTATATGCCCACCCATCTCATGGAAAATGACTTTGGGTGGCATACAAAGTTCAGGTTTGTTGAACTTTAGGAAAAGTTCTATTTGCTTGAGGACAAAATGGTTAGGTGTGGCATATTCTACAATAAAAATATGTACAGTATTATTGCTACAGTAAAATTCCTAAATTTTAAATTACAAGATGATGCACTTTCATATCTCTGAACACCCCCTCCCACACCCCCATTGGTATACACTGCAATTTCCCCTGCCAATCTTGATGCATAAATACATCCAATGACCACAATCAGTTACTGTATAGTAAGCAACTTTTCAGTCCTACCTGGACCTCATTTGGTATTATTACAATACCTTATGAGAAGCAGTGCTCCCTGACCCCTTCAAAGATGAATGGTATATCTGTAAGAAACTCATATTGGGCTTGAAAGATACGAACAACGATTGAAAGTACAATCTCCATCTGGCTTCTGTAGACTAAATTCACTATGTTTTCTTTGTCAATCAGACAGAGGTTGTTTACCATTCCTTTTGGCGGCTTGTTGGTTTGTTACTTTCCAATCTAACTAGAAGCTCTGATGGTCTCCCCTCTAAGCATTCATTAGATCTGAACCTGCATAGTAGTTTTAAAGCTGAAAGAAAATTGACCAGATGTTGACCTCTATCAGTGATTCACACTATAAAATGAAACTGATAAGAATGTTGGGCTCAGGGTTAGTTTTTTTTAATGCTAAAATTGCTGTGGTTGTCTTGTAGAATGACTTTTAATGAGTGAGACATGGATGGAAGGTAAATAAATACCTCCTTGATTTATTGATATAATTGGTGTCTTTCTGGGTCATTTCCTAACAGACTACAGCATGTGAGTTTGGATTAGAAAACACAATAATGGAGGCATGCAAAATAGAATATATAACACACGACCATTTTCTTTCATCTGCTTAGGAATTATTCCATAAATGCCATCCAGTGCATTTTCTAAATTCAAGATTGCTCGGAGTCAAAGATAAAACTGTGCCTCTCCCAAAGTAAGTTTGCTATTTAGCCAACCCTGCTGATGAAAGCCGAAAACTGCTGACATGCTGGAATATTTAGCTTCTGCTTAGCTTTAATTACAGGCTAAAGCTGTTATTTAGTAGCTCCTTCTATTGGCTCTGCAGAAACTCTTTGATGCTTTTTCTTTCTTAGGTGGATATAAAATGGCAGAATTGAAGGCCATTCATTTAATATGAACCATTGGAACAAGTTTACCTCTAAGGCGGATGCTCACAAACTTTCTTAGTTAAGGAAGCATCTAGCTATTCCTAAACTGTGGGCCATACCGCCTTGGGGCTCCCTAACAAGCTCACTAACTGTTCCATATGTTAAATATTGTACTGAAGGATATTTCAGTGCTCCTGTGAATTTGTTGCAACATCTCCGAGCTTGCGAATCAGGATACAGATCTGCATAAGGTGGGGTGAGATAGGAATAATTTTAGAAGTCTAGTTTTATTCCTGGCATCATCTGGACTATTAAGGAAGGCAAATCAAAGACTGCAGAATTGTGGATAAATTATCCAAGGCATTTACTTGGTGCTTAGCCTTGTACTTGCCACTTATGATACATTCTGAAAATAATGTCTTTTGCTGAAAATCTAGGTTACTTGCATCTTTGAGCTTTGATCTTACATCCCTTGGGGTTGGAAATAAATAGAATCCGATTCGTTGCTTTCCTTGCAGTGAGTTGTGTTAACTTTTGCATAGACTTAAGCTGTAAGTGTTATACATTTTTATTTTTATTTTACAGGGCTTCTTCCTCTGAATTGCTATCTACTTCGACCTATAACCTTTTTGTGAAAAACTGTGTCCAAGATGATTACCTCCTTCAGCTTTTAAAATATGCAGATAACGTCAGTATCTGGGTTGCTGCTGAGATTGTCACCAGTTGCAGCTCTAAGGTATGAATTCCTGTTTCATGTGTGCCTGGGCACATGATTCATTATTGTGAGTTTATTTATATGATTAATGAATATTTCTTCTCTGAATAGAGTAGGATCATAGCAATAGCAATAGCACTTGGACTCATACGTTGCTTCAGATCTCATACATTCTTTACAGATCTTTGTAAGTGGTTTACAGAGTCAGCAAATTTCCCTCAACAATCTACATCAGTGGTAGTCAACCTGGTTCCTACCGCCCACTAGTGGGGGTTCCAGCTTTCATAGTGGGCAGTAGGGGTTTTGTCCGATACTGAAGCACTTTCCTTTTTTTAATTTAATTGATTTCCCTACTTTATAAATCACCATCACTGTGGAACCGGTGGGCGGTTAGAAAATTTTACTACTAACAAAGATAGAAAAGTGGGTGGTAGGTATAAAAAGGTTGACTACCCCTGATCTAGATCCTCATTTTACCCACTTCGGAAGGATGGAAGGCTGAATCAACCTTGAGCCGGTCAGGATAGAACTCCTGGAAGTCAGCAGAGTTAGCCTGCAATACTGCATTCTAACCACTGGGCCACTACAGCTCTTTTGTTGTCAGAGAAATCTTTTGATTTCTTTGAACTACATTAAAAAAATGTAACCCAACTCCCAGAATTTCCCAGCCAGCATGGGGAGATTTGTAAGTGCTGTTTAACACATCTATGTGGTTGTGTGTCTTTGAGTTACTGCTGACTCCTGGACAAGACCCTGCAGTTTTCTTGGCAGTATTTTTAGAAGTGGTTTTTGCTTGATGTCCTTTTAGGTTTGAGAGAGAATGACTGGCACAACATCACCCAGTTGGGTTCCTGCCTAAGATGGGCTGGTTTCTAACTTGTGCCTTAACCACTGGACTAAACTGGCACTTTAATAGCATGATCAATAAATGGTCCATGGCAGTCAAATGTAGTTCATCTTTAGTATCTATTGCCTCATGTAATTTCTTTGAATAAATACAACATTCCTTGCAGATACCGAAAGGGAGCAATTGCTTTAATTGTTTTCACTTTTAAATTTTTCCTTTTTTCCTAATTTCCTATATTTTATCAGTTTTTGAAATTCAATAAAGTTGTATTAAAAATAATATATTCTATGAATTCTGATATTTTATACCTATTAAATAATATATCATTAGGTGTTATAATTTGCATGGTATATATTTTATTGCATGATGATAAGCTACTGTATTTTTCAGACAATAAGATGCACCAGAGTATAAGACACACCTAGATTTTCACCCTCTTTTTTGGGGGGGGGGATGCGTCTTATATTCTGAAAAATACAGTAATTTTAATGTACCATGATTGTTTGTTCTTGGTTCTTGGTTTTCTGTTTTCATATGTATCAATAGATTTTATAGTTTATTTAGTTTTATAGAATTTATAGATTTAATTTGCCTGGATGCTTTATTGTGTTTGATTATATTTTATCTTGCTATAGTCTGATCATTAACTAAAATAAAGTCTTTGCCTCTCGTCCCTTCTCAAAAATATACACGATTATTACTTAGTAACCAAAAGCTACTTGGAAACCAGAGATTTTGTAGTTGCATAATAAATCTAATGAAGAGGAGTTTCATGGGAAAAGCCATATACAATGTGCTTTGTGGTTTCAGCAAACAAAACAATTAGAGTAATTTATTTAATCTGACACCAAATCTCTTTTTAGCGAGCATTTTGCTTTAGTTGCCAATGGGTAATGAATTTTATCACATTTAACTAGCTGGAATTGAAAGCATTTAGCTATTTTCATATAATGATGATGTCCTTCCTGACTGTGTAGCAAAAAAATAGAGCTGGAAATGTGTTTTTTGACATTGAGCACTGGGCATTTGACACATGGGTTGTACACATTGGCACAGAATGCTGATACATTTGTTTAAAATGTTTTCTGATTGTTCTCCAGGTACAGTTGAATTGGGTATCAAAATTTCTCTTCACTGCCAAGTGTTGCTACAAGCAAAGAAATTTTGCCACTGCCATGCAAATCCTCAGAGGTCTGGAAAATCTTATTGTCAGACAATTGCCTGTGAGTACTATGCCTAGTTATTAGTCAGGCAACATATTTTAAAACAATATTTGGAGCATGCGAAGGATGCGTTCCACTCATAACATCCAAAAGACTAACATTTATTTTGATTTCTGTTCAGATTTGGAAAAGCTTGCCTTCTAAAGTTTCTGACATACTGGAAGAACTGAAGGCTGTAGAGGTACAGTAAAAAAAATAAGTTCTTTTCTCTCTATCATGAATGGAAATCTGGGATGTTCCTCAGAAACTTTTGCTGGCAGGCCCAGCTTCAGGGTAGTTTCATGTTTTCTCTACAGGAGATGATCAAATGCCTTTCATGGATTAAGGGAGTCCTCAGCTTATGACCACAATTGAGCCCAAAATTTATGTCGCTAAGTGAAACATTTCCTAAATGAGTTTTGCCTCATGTTGCAACCTTTATTGCCACCGTTGTTAAGTGAATCACTGCGCTTGTTAAGTTAGTAACACGGTTGTTAAGTGAATCTGGCTTCCCCATGGACTTTGCTCGTCAGAAGGTCGCAAACGTTGATCGCATGGACCCCATGGACACTGCAGCAGTCATAAATATGAGTTAGTTGTCAAGCGTCTGAAATTTAATTGCCTGATAATGAGGATGCTGCAAGGGTCATCAATGTGAAAAATGCCCATAGGTCACTTTTTTCAATGCTGTTGTATCTTCAAACGGACTTTAGACAAACTGTTGTAATCTTTGCTAAACGCAGTGCCCTCTACAGGCTGAGGCACTCCAAGCGTATTCTCAGTTTGTGGGCCTAAGACTATAAAGTTGATTGTGAATGGCTTGCCTGTGGCCCCACCCGTCCCCAATCTATAGGAATAGGCACTAACTGGGTAAGCGGATAGTATAGTGGTGCATCTGAACAGGCATGGGAGCTCTAGGCCAGTGATGGTGAACCTATGACATATGTATCCCAGGTAATACACCCTTTTTTGCTGGACTCCCTGGATCCTCTAGAAAAGTGGTCCCCAACCACCAGTTTGTGAGTAGAACTGGGCCACGGCATGCCAGAAACCGGGCCACGTAAACAAGCAAAGTCTCATCTGTGGGAAACAGGCAGCACACAAAACCACGCCCCCTCCAGTCTGCAAAAAAACCTCTCTCCGTGGAACCAGTCCCTGGTGCCCAAAAGATTGGGGGTCACTTCTCTAGAAGCAATATGAGAAGCCCTTATTCTCCCCCAGTCTCCAAGGTGTGCAAAAATAACACGAGCATTTTCTAGGGCGCCAAAGGCCCAGTGAGAAAACAGCTCTCTTGCACTCTCTCTTCCATAAGATCCAGAGACAGAAGTCTGGAGAAGAGGTCCTTTTTTTTCTTTTTTTTTTAAAATAAATTTTATTTACAAACATGTAAAATACACTCACACAAAACTTAGACATACACTAATTTTACACCATACAATACGAACAGGAACTTCCTGTTCTTTCTAATAGCAATTGTCAATCGAAGCCGCTCATCTTATATTGTTTCCCCTTCTGTTATATTTCATTTGGATTTCACCATTCTAAACCCTCTTATTTTACTCATAACTACTGTTGTTAAGTTTTGCTGTATTCCTTCTTGTTTCTTTCCTCCATCCACCTATACCATTTATCCCATATCTTGTAGAATTCTGATTCTTCTTTTCCCTGGATTTCTTTAGTTAATTTGTCCATTTCAGCACAATCCATAACCTTTCTTATTATTTCATCTTTGCTTGGAATTAGTTTATTTTTCCATTTCTGGGCAAAGGCAATCCTTGCCGCCGTAATTATATGTATTATTAAATACTGGATTTCTTTTTTATGTTTCGCAGACACTATTCCTAATAGAAAAACTTCAGGTTTCCATTCTATTTTAACTCCTGTTATTACTTCCAGCCAATTTTTGATCCTTTTCCAAAAGCTTTTAGTCTCTTTACAGGTCCACCATAGGTGGTAATATGTTCCATGTATTGATTCACATTTCCAGCATTTTGGAGAGGTATTTGTTGAAGTTTTTGCTAACCTTGTTGGTGCCAGGTGCCATCAGTAAAACATTTTGTACTGATTTTCCTTGTATGCAACTGATAATGTCATTTTTAAGTTCGTTCCCCAAATTTTTTCCCATTTGTCTAATTCAATATTATAGCCAAAGTTCTGCGCCCATTTTATCATTTGTTCTTTCACAATTTCCGAAGAGGTCCTTTTTTTGTCTGAGGTGTGTGTGTGTGTGTGTGTGTGTGTGTGTGTGTGTAGCAGAGTCAAGATGGGCATTTTTAAAAAATTTTGAGACTAGTCCCAAAGGCTCAACATCACTACTCTTGTTGTTGTTAGTTGCAAAGTTGTGTCCGACCGATTGAGACCCAATGGACAATGTTCCTCCAGGCCTTCCTATCCTCTACCATCCTCTGGAGTCCATTTAAGCTTATTCCTACTTCTTCAGTGACTCCATCCAGCCACCTCATTCTCTGTCATCCCCTTATTCTTTTGCCCTCTATCTTTCCCAGCATTAGGCTCTTCTCCGGTGAGTCCTTCTTTCTCATTGGCCAAAGTATTTGAGCTTCATCTTCAGGATCTGGCTTTCTAAAGAGCAGTCAGGGTTGATCTCCTCTATGGCTCACTAGTTCTTTCAGGAGTCTTCCTCAGCACCGTAGTTCAGAGGCCTCAGTTCTTTGGCGCTGAGCCTTTCTTATGGTCCAACTTTCACAGTCATACATTGCAACTGGAAAAACCATAGCCTCCACTACTCTAGGCCAATGTTTTCCTTCATCAAGTGAGAGACAATAATATTAGAGACCATTTCCAGTCACCCCAGCTTAGACTGGACTGGAGATGAGAAAAAAGGACACATGGTCTGGCCTTCCTTTATACATATGCTTCTCTTGTCCACCACAGTACAGGCAGTCCTCGACTTATGACCACAATTGAGCCCCAAAGTTCTCTTGTTAAGTGAGACATTTGTTGAGTGTGTTTTGCCCCATTTTATGTCTTTTTTTTTGCCATAGTTGTTAAGTGAGTCACTGCAGTTGTTAAATTAGTAACACAGTTTTTAAGTGCATCTGCCTTCCCCATTGACTTTGCTTGTCAGAATTTCACAAAGTTGTTCACATCATCCTGGGACACTCGCAAATATGAGTCAGTTGCCAAGCATCTGCTGTCAGGTTTTCTAAAAATGCCCTAATTGATTCATAAGCATCGAGCCAAGTTTTAATTCAAAACTTGTCATTTATTAGGAGCACCATAGGCAAGATCTTTTCCCAGTTAGATCTAAGCTTTGTTTGAGTTATATCTGAACTTTACCCCTGTTCCTTCCCTCCCCTCAGTCTGTATCATAAATCACATTCCCAAATGAGGTACACCCCTCCCAAGCCTGCTGCAGTAATCTGAGGTCCGACTTCAGCCGACAGTATGTGTGGAATGCACTCCCCTCCCATCTCTTACTATGGCAATGTTAGGAGTTGACATCTGCATTATGATCATGTGACCACGGGGATGGTTCAACATTCATGGGAAAAAGGGTCCTAACTTTGTAACTTCCACCAATTATTTAAAAAACTGTTGTAAATTGAAGATTACCTGCATTCCCCTTTCGTGCAAATCTAGCTGGAATGAATACATCTGTGAGTCTGTCCTCAAGAAACTTGCAAATTTGGAGGAGGGGAGCTTACTATACTTTATATTTTCAATGTTTGTATGCCAGGCTTCTTCCTAGGATTTGACGGCAGCCTACAGAGAATAAGTTCCCAAACCAGAGACAAGTTTAAGGCTGAGCAGAAAATTAAACAAGATCTTTCTGATCAAGGGCTGACATTGTGTCAAGTCTACATGCTGGCTCTGCCTTTGCTGGAAATCTTGTCCCCATCTGCTCCGCTGAATGGTTTATCACTCCCTCAGGCCAGCTAAGCTCCAAAATGTTTCTTGTAAATGTCATAATCGTAGCCTTTCTGACAGTGAGTGAATGAAGAATTGGAAGGCTATCGGAAACTTGTTTTTGTTTTAAAAACTGTTCTCTTATAAACAGAAGGATAAACACAAATTGAACAATCCATTGGCTGGTTTCTATTGCCCTCCCATTCTGCCTTGGGGTTTTTTTAGATGCAGTTGTAACATTTCAGATTTGGTTGCAAAAGAATATTGAATTATTATTTTTCTTAGCTCCTGCACTGCGGGATGGGAACATTTTAAACACTGACTTTTGAGAAGTACAATACCTTGTTTTTATTCAAAGTAAATCTCTCACAATGCCTTCTGCTTTTAGCCAAAGGAAACAATGGTTAGGAGTAGTGAAGGTGTGTGTGTGTGTGTGTGTGTGTGTGATATTTGGCAATATTTGCTCCTCCAAAGATCTGGATCACTTGTGTTTCCTTGAAGGGATAACATTTTGCAAGACAGATAACATTTTGCCATTGCTCTTTATATCCTCCAGGACTGAAATCTGGCATAAAAATCCATGTCCAGATATAAGACATTATTATACATTATTTACAGACTGTATTGCACAGTGTAAGGCAGTGATGGCTAACCTTTTTTGGCTTGCGTGCCAAAAGTGGGGGGAGCGCAGGGGGGGTCATGCATGGGCGTGCCACACCCATAATGCTATGTGCGTGAC
Source organism: Rhabdophis nuchalis (assembly GCA_039707465.1). Classification (NCBI taxonomy): domain Eukaryota; kingdom Metazoa; phylum Chordata; class Lepidosauria; order Squamata; family Natricidae; genus Rhabdophis; species Rhabdophis nuchalis. Next base: position 77,045,238 of record CM077645.1, read on the forward strand.
CCCCTGCTTTTGGCATGCTTTTTTCGCCCTCCCCAGGCTCCAGAGGCTTTCTAGGAGCCTGGGGAGGGTGAAAACAGCCTCCCCTCCCCACCTCCAGAGGCTTCAGGAACTTCCCTGAAGCCTCCAGAGGGCGAAAAATGGCCTCAAAAGAAGGCCTAATTCAGCTGGCCAGAACACACTTGCGCGCTGGAGCTGACAGGCCAACGCCTCGCATGCCCTAAGAAATGGTTCCGCGGGCCACCTGTGGCACCCGTGCCATAGGTTTGCCATCACTGGTGTAAGGGGGTCAGTGACTAAGACGCTGAGCTTGTTGATCAGAAAGGTCAGCAGTTTGGCGGGTTGAATCCCTAGTGCTGCGTAATGGAGTGAACTCCCGTTACTTGTCCCAACTTCTGCCATCCTAGCAGTTTGAAAGCATGTAAAAATGCAAGTAGAAAAATAAGAACCACCTTTGGTGGGAAGGTAAAAGTGTTCCATGTACCTTTGGCGTTTAGTCATGCCGGCCACATGACCACAGAGATGTCTTCGGACAGCGCTGGCTCTTCAACTTTGAAGCCGAGATGAGCACCGCCCCTAGAGTTGGGAACGACTAAAACATATGTGTGAGGGGAACCTTTACCTTTACTATCCATTATAGTTCCCAATTCTAAATCTTTTCTCTATACATATTATGCAAAAAAGTTTGTTACAACATAGCAAAGACTTTCCCATCAATGGCCATGCCCTGTTCTAAGATGTCCGTCTGCATGTCTGTGTTTATTATTTCAGGTATTTTTAAAAAGTGACAGCTTGTGCTTAATGGAAGGGGAGAGATTTAAAACATCACCAACAATTCCATCGGCTCACATACTAGCTATGCACATTCAGCAACTTGAAACTGGAGGATTTACGATGCGAAATGGCACATACAAGTGGACCAAACTTAGGTAATGCTTTTATGGAATGGAAATTATTAAAATGGAATACAGTCTTACAGCTTAATATAGCTTAATAATATTTTTTTATTTTTTTTACTTTCGTATTTGTATCCCACGCCCATCTCCCACCAGGGAACACAGGGAGGCGCACAGGAAATTTAAAAACATAGATATACAAATATACAAAATACAAAATCCTATTAAAACTATATTAAACCCCATCCTGCGCTAAAATCTCATTAAAACCCCCAAAATTAAAACATTTATCACTAAAAGCCAGTTCAGAGTCGGGTAGTTCATGCCAGGCCGGCTAGATGAAAAAAGTGCGTTTTAAAGCGCTGGTGGAACAGGTGGAGGTCAGAGATGACTCGGCGTTCGGGAGGTAGGTCATTCCAGAGGGCTGGGCCCGCCACAGAGAAGGTCCTTCCCCTGGGGGTCACCAACCGGCATTGCCTGGCCGACGGCACCTTTATTATTTTAAGCAATACTGTTTAAAAAACATAATCTGTATATTAATTTATGAAATAATTAAAGGCAAGATAAATTGAATGTTTTGATTATTTATTGTAGAATGCTTTATATAAATTTGTTTTTTTTAAAAAAATGAAATAAACACCTAACGTGGTGTTTATTTCCCTATTTTATCAAATATGGAAAAAAATAACCCAGCCTGATTAGATTCTTTCATCTTTTCTCTTTTTAAGAAATATTGCGAAAGTTGTAAGCCAAGTTCAAGCATTTCAAGAAAACCCCTACATGTTCCCACCAGATTGCCAATTACAAGATTTCTTAAGACAACGAATCGCTTTTCTTAACGATGCAGACATCTTCACATTAGCAGCTGATAATTATGCCAACTTCCATCAGAAACCTGAAAAGCAATCTCGAAAAATCCAAGATGCATTACACAGGATGAAAGCAATGTTTCAGTAAGCTTTATATACATCCCTCCAGCAATTTTTATTTCAAGAAACATCTTCCTGGATCAGTTACTAAATAGCTGTATAGGTAGTCCTCGAATTATGACCACAATCGAGCCCAAAATTTCCATTGCCAAGCAAGGCAGTTGTTCAGTGGGCCATGCCCCATTTTAGGACATTTTTGCCATGGTTAAGCAAATCGCTACGGTTGCTAAGTGAATTGTGTGATCATTAAGCAAAACTGGTTTCCCCCATTGACTATTTTCATTATTTTCATTTGAGTTTATTCCTTGAAATGGATACAAAAAATAAGGTTAATAATCCCCATTTAGATAATAAATGAAAATATACGATTCTGTCAAAGGAATAAAATACATTGAAATGGAAAAGGGCTGGTCATATAGCAAGAAGAACTGGTGGCAGGTAGACCAAGGCAGTCATTGAATAAATGCAACTTGATAAAAAGTGCCCATTAAAGAGACCTAAGACAAGAAGGATCAATCAGCACATATGGCTGGCAGAATTGGTAAAAGAAAGTTCAGGTCTATATTGGCTGGAAACATGCAGAAGAGGCCTTCATCCTGCAGTGGATAGACAATGGCTAAGATGATGATGATGATGCATCACCATTTTGAAAATAATGTTGATTGAGATTAGCATTCGCCTCTCTTTCAGTTTGGAACTACCAATCCTTTGGAGCATTGGTGACATTCATTTTTTTTTTATTACCGGTTCTGTGGGCATGGCTTGGTGGGCATGGAAAGGGAAGTGTACTGCAAAATCCCCATTCCCTCTCCACTCCAGAGGAAGGTTCCTGCAAAATCTCTATTCCCATCCCACTCTGAGGTCAGCCAGAGGTGGCATTTGCCAGTTCTCCAAACTACTCAAAATTTCTGCTTCCGGTTCTCCAGAACCTGTCAGAACCTGCTGGATTTGGTGCTTTGGAGGCATTTGCGAGATTCCTGCTGTTAGTTTCTTCATTTAATAATAAGTTAGCTTCAGAAGAACATATCAAAGGCATGTAAAAAGATTAATACTAAATATTTTACCACCTTTATTTTGCCTTGAAGGTAGCGATTACAGATAATGATTAAAACTGAGTACATCTTGTCAGAAAACCCAGCTTTTCAAAAATATTTCACTATCTTAACAACAACAACAACAACAAAACATCAGTACAATCACATTTGGAGAGCCAGTGGCATCCATAAGGGTGGATCTACAAAGTCAAGCGGGTGATTAGAACCGCACAATCAAAGCCTTGCTCCTTTTTAGTGTGATGCATTCATTCAAAAGGGGGCAGGCTTGAATTGTGTGGTTGTGTCTGCCAACCTGAGTTTCTTGACTCCCCTTCGGAGATTTCCAACCAGAAACTCATTTTATTGCTAATTAATTAAGATTAAGCAGGTTCAGAATTGAAACTGGTCCTGCCATGATTTTCTGCAATAAAACTTGATGCGTCAAATTTCATAAGGAAGTTGCCCTACTGGTGCTTGGATGGGAAGAAACGCAGCTCCTCCATAAGGAGAAAGACATTTTGAAAACGCTGGTCTTTAGTGTGGTGTTTGCTTTGAGAGAGCTTTCCTTTCCTTTGCTTAAATATAGAAAGGCAAGCCCTTCCCTAGCCAAAGGGAGCGTGTTAATTATTTTTGAACCCACCATTAAATTCTTATTCCTGAGCTGCAGAGAGAGAGGAAGAGAAAGTCCCTGGTTATCTCTTTAGTTGCAGTATCACAAGTTTTTGCTGCTGGATCAGGTTTCCCCATTTTAGCTGCTGCATTCAGCAGGTTCTTTCCCAAGAATCTTGTCATGAGGAACAAACCACAGAGGACAGGATGAGCTAAAAAAAAATTCTCCTGAATGTTCTCTGTGGTTTCTGCATAAAAAGTCCAGTGCAGAAAAACTGCCAATGGAATAAGAGCATTGAACATATCCTGAGCCAACATCTATTACTATGTGGCCAAAGGAGAAACTGGAGACAAAGGTTGACATAAAAAAAAAGAAGACAAGTACTGTGTCAAGGTTCCAAGCAATGCATCCGCCAAAAGCAAAATGCCGAGGCAAGTAGATTCCTCAAAGAACATGTTTATTGGATACATCATATCGGCACAGCTAGTGAAAACCAACTCTGAAAGTTCCCATGGTTTTCCCCTTAATTTAAAGATTGAATATTTCCTTCCCCAGATGTCACCAGTCACATTACCCAATAAAAGTAGCTGGGGAGACTGCTTGTTCATTCTTCTGTTTGGATGACCTTGGTTCCCAAAAGAAAACTTTTTGTTTTGACTGGTATCCAGTCTATCTACTTCCCCCCTCTCTTCGCCTTTACAAAGTTCGTGGCAACTATGAGGCAGGAAAAGATGGCTTCAGCCAAGCTCGCTTCAGAGTTGACATACTGGATGTAACCCATAGGCAACCTATTACCAGCCACTAGTTTAGCTCAATGTTGACCTGACAGGTGTTACCCTGATTATTTGAGTAACTTGCTTCAATCGAGGAGTGGATATATCAAATTCAAAACAAAACTCCACAATGGCCATATGGCTAAGGCCCTTAATCAAAACGAAATAGCAGTTGAAGTCCTCCATCTGACAACTTGCACAAGATTCGTTGAGAGCTCTGCTTGTTGCTTGGGAAAGAGTAGAAAGTATCAGAAGAGAAAAAGATGAATCAACAAGAGGTGGTCCTACCATTTCTAGTAAGTGCTTCCAAGGGAATGTATCCCTCTAGCAACATAATATTTTCTGCTCTCAGTTACCTAATGCTACCTGAGTACTCATATAATATCAGCCTCAACAGGTAATAAGAAAAGAAAATGTTTAGTTGCTCATTTGCTCCTAATGTTCTTCCACATCTATTAGGTTTTGGGGGTTGGCATGGTTGCCTAAGATTGAATTCTCAACATACAGAAATGATGAGACCTGAATTTGGTTTCTGGAGTCAGATTAGCTAAACTGAAAGCAGAGACTTAATGACAAATCGTAAACACTTATTATTATTATTTTTTTTAAAAATCATGTTCAGTATCTATTCTTTTTCTTAGACCAGCTCTGCTATTTCTAGCTTATGATTTTAAGGCAGCGTATGACTCCCTTTCAAGAATAATTTTCATACAAATACGCAAACATGATGCCTTTCTATGTGTGCTATGTATTTGATCAGTGTGACGTTTTGTATGCATGTACTTAACTTTTATTACTTTTTCTGTAATTTCTTATTAAAACAGAGCACCTATTAAACAATTAGTCGGGAACAATTTTACTATTGCACACTGATTGATTTCAAAGGATTTAAATCCTTCATTTAAGGAAGTATTTATTATATCACCTAGAATTAATTTTCCTATTGAATCAGAACAAGATTAATCATAGTGATATGTTTTGTTTGAAAACGTTTTTCATTTTCAGTTCAGTTGAATCTATGTTTTTGAATTTTTATATGGAATTATTTTTCAAAAGTCTTTAAGCTGAGGTCTGTAAAAATGTTTAATCATGAGCAAATTTGAGCAAATATTTCTCTGCAAATTACAGTGTCAAAATTATTTTCAAAGAACCTCTTTCCATGATTAAGTCATTCTGTGCTATGCTCTTTTGCTGATGACCTGAAGTACTTTCCATTAATTGACTTGAAATGTTCTAAAATCTGTCCTCAGAAGTCAACATATAAGTTACTTTTTAAACTTTCCTTATATTTTTATATGAAGCAGTCAGTATTTTCAAGCCAAGTATTGCTTTTAAAAATATCTTATGATATGATGTGAAAATAAATGTTTGAGTCTATAGGAAACTTCTTGTCTAATTTGCTACTTGTATTGAATTTTCTGATTTATTTTGATATTGACTTGAACAAAGGGAGAAACAAGCATTTTAATACATTATTAATACAAATTGAAACCTGCAGCAACCTTTTGTCCCACTACAAATAAAGTTTGAGAATTTATGTGAAACTATTTTTAGAGTTTATACTACTAAACCACTGAAATGTATATGATCTACAGAAAGAGTCAGAATTGCTATAACTTCCTGCCCTGTTCAAGAACATAAACACATGTGGCTTATCAAATTAGTAGGGCTGAAATTTATAGAACTTTTTGTTGGAGGAGTTAAAGCTATTTTAATAATTTAAAAATAATTTTAAATGTAAAACAAGCACTTGAGCGAATATAATCAAATATTAACTATGGCATTTTAGTGATAATATTTCATTCATCTCCAAGCCATGAACAAAATCAAAAGAAGGAGAAAAGGTGTTTTTTTTTTAATGTCAGGGACATATGAAATTATTCTCATCTAATCAGAGCCATAACTTATATATTATTCTCTCTTGCCTCCTTCTACCTCATCTCACTATTGTAGCTTTCAGGTCGAATAACCTGACTTTTTAAGAGATACATCAGAGAAGGCTTTCTGGATTTGAGCATGTTTGCAAATTACTTTGACTAAGAATTACCATCCCAATCTATTTGCAGACCTTTCTCTAGATCAGGGGTCCCCAACTCCCACTGCATGGACTGGCGCTGGTCACAGCATTCCAGAAACCGTACTGGGAAAACAAGCTAAGCCCCATCCGTGGGAGGCAGGCAGCACGGGAAAACACCGCCCTCTTTGGTTTATGGAACAACCTCTCTACGGAACCGGTCCCTGGTGCTCTAGACAGATGAATGCATTGCTTATGGGGTCATTGTTGACTGAGCCTTCCATCCTTCTGAGATGGGTAAAATGAGGACCCAGATTGTTGGGTTAAATATGCGGACTCTGTAAACTGCTTAGAGCAAAGGTCTCATTCTCGCAGCCCGCGGGCCAATTGCGGCCCGCAGGATGGTATCTTGTGGCCCCCACCGTGATATGAAAGTATAATATTATATATTATAATATTAATATAATATATAATATTAATATGCGGCCCAGCCTCACCCAGACTCTGCCTCCAGTGGCCCCAGGTAAATTGAGTTTGAGATTCCTGGCTTAGAGAGAGAGCTGTAAAGCACTGCGAAGCGGTATATAAGTCTAAGTGTTATTGCTATTGTAATTGTAAGACTGAGCAAAAATACTGCTTTTATATGTGCCCTTCCATGTTTATTGGCATTTCTCTTAATTAAATTTCACTTATCCATAATATTTAGTTTATGCTGACTTTAGAAGAAAGAACCAAGATGGAAGATGGAAAATATGCTCTATTAATTTTTTTTTTTACAAGAACTGAATAAAATAATTAATGAAGTCAGAAAAAAAAGTTTCAGGTTAACTAGTGGTTTAGGGCAGGGGTCCCCAACCCCCGGGTCGCGGACCAGTGCCGGTCCGTGACTTGATAGTAACCGGGCCGGAGTGAGCCTCAGGTTCCACGTGACCACCGAACACGCACATGGCCCACGTGACTCGACTCACCCGCTGGAGGCTCCCACCGGTCCGCAGAATTTTTTTTACATGTAACCGGTCCCTGGTGCCAAAAAGGTTGTGGACTCCTGGTTTAGGGCAAAGCATGGAATAAAGGGATGAGGAAAAAAAGTACAATTAAATCCATAAAGGAATAGAAATGCTAGCATAATATTACAAGTATATATTATACCTTTTTTTAAAATACATTCTTTCTCATTTTGAAAGTTACTTTAAAAATCCTTTTAGAGGAATGATGATAGCAGTATCATATACAGCAGGGGTCCCCAACCCCCGGTCCGCGGACCGGTGCCGGTCCGTGCCTGGGTGGGAACTGGGCCGCAGGGCGGAGAGGAGGAGGAGGGAGGAGGGGGCAGCCCCCTGAGCAGAGCATGCGGGAGAACGCAGGCGCGGCTGTTCGCGCTGTTGGAGTTGGGCTCTTCCTCCTCCCTCATCGACGGTGGGACTCCTGGGCGGCGGCGGCCGTCCCTACCGGCCGCCGATTCCCTTCCTCCCCCCCCCCCACACACACATACGGAGCCTTCTCAGTGAGTGAGTGAGCAAACGAGCAACCAAGCCCGAGCGGCGAGGCAGGCTAAGGCAAGTGAGCACGGGCTAAGGAGGGTCTGCGGTGGGGGGGCGGGGACGACGACAGACAGACAGAGAGAGGCAGAGACACAGAGAGAGACAGGGAGGGGGGGGGGAAAACAGAGTGACAGACACGCACACAGAGACAGGGAGAGAAAGAGAGACACAGAATGGGTGATTAAGTGTGTGGATGCGAGACAGACAGACACATACACACACATAGAGTGTCAGATGGGGGGACGAAGGAGAGAGACAGAGATAGAGAGAGTAAGAAAGAAAAGAAAGTGGGAGAGAGAGAAAGAAAGAGAAAGAAAGACAGACAGAGAAAGAGAGAAAGAGAGACAGAAAGGAAAGAGAGAGAAAAAAAGAGAGGAAGAAAGAGACAAAAGAGAGAAAGAGAAAGAAAGAGAGAGAAAGAGGGAAAGAAAGAAAGAGAAAGAGAAAGAAATAAAGAGAGAAAGAGGGAAAGAGAAAGAGAAAGAAATAAAGAGAGAAAGGAGGAAAGAAAGAAAGAGAAAGAAAGAGAGAGAGAGAAAGAAAGAAAGAGAAAGAAATAGAGAGAGAAAGAAAGAAAGAAAGAAAGAAAGAAAGAAAGAAAGAAAGAAAGAAAGAAAGAACTTATGACCACAGTTGAGGCCAAAAGTTTGGTTGTTAACCAAGACCATTGTTAAGTGAGTTTCACATTTTCCAAGTTGGCCACGCCCACCCAGTCACATGACTGCTGAGCCACTCAGCCGGTCCGCAGAATTTTCTTTAAAATGAAACCGGTCCCTGGGGCAAAAAAGGTTGGGGACCCCTGATATACAGCATTCTTTTTCTTTGTAATTGCTTATTTTTCCAGAAGGGGGCACTGGAAACCTATGATTGTACTTTTGGAAAATATCCCTCAAGGATAACCTGAGATTCAAACACAAATACTATACGGATGGAGGGAGAGAGAATGCGAATGTATTGTGCTTAAAAGTTAACAAATGTATTGCGGTTTAAGCTTTTTCTGGTGAAAACTTAATACATCTCTATCAGTCTTTTAAAGCAGGGGTCTCCAACCTTTGCAACTTTAAGTCTGAAGGACTTCAGCTCCCAGAATTCTCCAGCCAGCTTTGCTGGGACCTGAAGTCCTTCAGACTTAAAGTTGCAAAGGTTGGAGACCCCTGTTTTAAAGTACCATCTTCATTATTCTTTATTAGTTGCTATTTTGAAGAAGTCATAAAGATACATCAAACTGTAAAATAAAACATATCCAGGTATTCCATTGTTTATACAAATCTACTGAAATAAAAGAAAGGTATTTATATTCTTATCGGTTCCAGAGATCTTATATTTATTAATATAAGATCTGCTCAAATCCAGTGAAGCAAAAGTTGAAGGTGTCTGAAAGAGATGGCTTTACGGCAGGAATTGAGACTCTGATGATCCTTAGTGGTGTATTCCAGATCCAAATTACTAGCCAGGCTGTCAATCTTAGCAATCTTCGGACTGCCACAGGCTTAACACTCTCAATTTATGGAACAACCTACAGATCCTCAGCAACTCCTCCCCCAGTTAAATCTGCTAGAAAAATTGTCCTCTGAGCATTTTTTTTAAAGCAAGGTTAGCCTGGTTACAGCCCAATTGCATTTGCTTATCTAAGAAGTGTATATTTCAGTGATGGCTAACCTTTTTGGGCTCACGTGCCAAAAGCAGGGGGAGCGAAGGGGGGGGTCATGCGTGGGCGTGCCACACCCATAATGCTATGCGTGTGACCCCTTGCTTTTGGCACGCTTTTTTCGCCTTCCCCAGGCTCCAGAGGCTTTCTAGGAGCCTGGGGAGGGTGAAAACAGCCCCCCCCAACCTCCAGAGGCTTCAGGAGCTTCCCTGAAGCCTCCAGAGGGCGAAAAATGGCCTCAAAAGAAGGCCTAAATCAGCTGGCTAGCACATACAAGCACCCTAGAGCTGACAGGGCAACACCTCGGGTGCTCCAAGAAATGGTTCCGCTTGCTACCTGTGGCACCTGTGACATAGGTTCGCCATCACGGGTATATTTCAACACATTAATAAAAATCATTGGCTGCAAGTCAATATATAATTATTGAGTGAACTATGTTGGTTCTATTATTATTATTATTATTATTATTATTATTATTATTATTATTATTATTATTATTATTATTATTATTATTATTATTATTATTATTATTATTATTATTAATTTGATTTATGTACCGCCCTATTTCACCTAAAAGGGACTCAGGGCGGTGCACAGAAAGATAAAAACCCCACAATATACAAAATATAAAAAACAATTAAATTATTAGATCTGTGCTAAAATTTGAATAAATAATTAAAACCAATAAATATCGAATTAAAATATTCCCTAATCTATGTCAGGCCGGCTAGATGAAAGAAATGTGCTTTTACCATCCGACGGAAGAGGCATAGGTCCGTGATGGTACGGATATCGGGGGGAAGGTCGTTCCAGAGTGTCGGACCCACCACAGAGAAGACTCTTCTTCCCCTGGGAGTCGCCAGTCAGCATTGACCGGCAGACGGTACCCTGAGAAGGCCAACTCTGTGGGAGTGGACAGGTCGAAGGGAGGAATGTGGTAGGAGGCGGTCTCTCAAGTAACCAGGACCCGTGCCATGGAGCGCTTTGAAGATGGTAACTAACACCTTGAAGCGCACCTGGAAGACCACAGGCAGCCAGTGCAGCTCGCGCAGGAGAGGTGTTACGTGGGAGTAACGAGAAACTCCCAGAATCCCCTGCGCCGCCGCATTCTGCACTAGCTGGAGCCTCCGGGTGCACCTCAAGGGGAGCCCCATGTAGAGGGCGTTGCAGTAGTCTAGGCGGGAAATAACAAGGGCTTGAGTGACCGTGCGTAGGGCATCGCGATCTAGAAAGGGGCGCAACTGGCGTATCAGGTAAACCTGATAGAAGGCCCCCCTGGCCACGGCCGTCACATGATCGTCTAAGGGCAGCCGTGAGTCCAGGAGGACGTCCAAGTTGCGGGCCCTTTCCGCGGGAGCCAATGACTCGCCCCCGATAGCCAACGATGGAGTTAATTGGCTATATCGAGATGCTGGGAACCACAGCCACTCGGTCTTGGGCGGGTTGAGTCTGAGTTTGTTCCTCCCCATTGGCAAATGGGATGGTACAGGATTAGATATAATATCCAGTAAAGGTAAAGGTTCCCCTCACACATATGTGCTAGTTGTTCCTGACTCTAGGGGGTGGTGCTAATCTCCGTTTCAAAGCCCAAGAGCTAGCACTGTCCGAAGACGTCTCCGTGGTTAGGTGGCTGGCAGGACTAAATGCCGAATCTGACTAAATGCTGAAGGCGCATGGAATGCTGTTGCCTTCCACCAGTGGTTTCTATTTTTCTACTTGCATTTTTACATGCTTTCAAACTGCTAGGTTGGCAGAAACTGGGACAAGTAACGGGAGTTCACTCCGTTACGCGGCACTAGGGATTTGAACTGCTGACCTTTCTGATCGACAAGCTCAGTGTCTTAGCAGCTGAGCCACCAGTGTTAAAGCAGGTCTGTTTATAACATAGCCATCAGGTCCCACCGTTTGAGAATGAGATCTAGCTATGTTTCAAACTAGTGCCATAATTTACTGTAGAAATAGGCACCCTAAAGTCCAGAGATCAAAGGCCTGTGTTGTGTATTCATAACTTGTGGCATCATGCTTCATTCATTTCAAGATTTTGTGGAAACAATTCTATTTGAGAAAGTGCCAGTCGTGCTCTGATAATTGGTTAAAGACATTTAAAAAAAATACATATAAAGCCTTTCCATTATATCCTACAGAGCCCATTGGACCACAGAGGAATGAAAGAACCAACGCAAAGTTGGCTAACACAGGTAATCCTTGACCTATGATCACAATTAAGCCCAACATTTATGTTGTTAAATGAGACAGTTGTTAAGTGAATCTTGCCCCATTTTACAACCTTTCTTGCCATGATTGTTAAGTAAAACACTGCAGCTGTTAAGTGTTAACAGTGTTAACAACACTGTTGTTACCGTATTTTTCGGAGTATAAGACGCACCTTTTTTCCTCTAAAAAGAGGCTGAAAATCTGGGTGCATCTTATACATCAAATACAGCATTTTTTTTGCCTTCTGAAACCCCACCCCCTTCACCAAAATGGCTGTGCCTAGCCTTATGGAGGCTTCCAGAGAGCTCCTGGGGGCTGGGAAGGGCAGAAATTAGCCTAAATCGGGGTGTTTTTTGCCCCCCCCCAGCCCCAAGCAGCACTCTATAAGCCTCCATAGGGCTTTGCATTCAATTTATTTGGCACAAAAATGGGCCGTTTTTGCGATAAATGGGACTTTTTTTGCTCATTTTTCACTACCCCCCATCCCCCCAGGAGCACTCTGCAAGCCCCCCCCCCCCCCCCCAAAGCTAGTCATGCTTTTTATTTTTTAAAAATGGCCACATTTTCGTGAAGAAAGAGCAGTTTGGGGGAGGTATGCAAAGTACAAAAAAACTTTTTTCCCCTTTCGGAAGGCTGTTTAGTTACTGTACTTGGCAACTTTAAGACTTTGGACTTCAACTCCCAGAATTCTCCAGCCAGCTATGTCCACAAGCTATGCTGGCTGGAGAATTCTGGGAGTTGAAGTCCAAAGTCTTAAAGTTGCCATATTTGGGAATCCCTTAGTTAGAACACTTTCGAAAGCTCTTTTGGAAGGCTCTTTAACTGTTTCTGTGCCAGGAGAAACAAAGTTTTAAGGTTTGTCAGCGATTTCCTTCTCCAGGACATGGATAAATACACCTGGAAACTTCAACCTACCTACCTACCTACACACACACATACACACACACACTCTCTCTCTCTTTCTCTCTTCCTCTCTCCCTACTGTATTTCTCTCTCTATTTCTCTCTCTCTATCCTTCTATCTACCTACCTACACACACTCTCTCTCCCTACCTTCCTACTGTATTTCTCTCTCTCTATTTCTCTCTCTTTCTATCCCTTTATCTACCTACCTACTATATTTCTCTTTCTTTCTCTCCCTCTCTCTCCCTCTATCTACCTACCTAATTTATTTTGTAATTTGCCTCTTCAAAACCTTGGTGCGGCTTATATTCCGGTGCGGCTTATACTCTGAAAAATACGGTAAGTGAATCCAGCTTCCTCATTGACTTTGATTGTCAGAAGGTCGCAAAAGGGGATCAAATGGCCCTGGGACACTGCAACTGTCATAAATATGAGTCAGTTGCCAAGCATCCAAATTTGAGTCACGTCACCATGGGGATGCTGCAGTGCATCCCCATAGTGCATTTCATAAGTGTAAAAAACAGTCATAAATCACTTTTCTCACTGCTGTTGTAACTTTGAGTGGTCACTAAATGAACTGTTGTAAGTCAAGGACTACCTGTACAAAGATTACTCGGCTCCCTTACTAAGAGAGAGCACCACTTACACTTTTGCATTTTAGCCATTTACCTGGACTTAGTTTTTCTGAGAAACTGTTATCATCACCATAATTCACCCAAAAAAGAGGAAAACTTCAACAAAAATCTCTTAGATAATAAATGTTTATCTTCTCTCACATTAATAAATCATGTTACACACCAGTATCATTATATTATTAATGTTTAATTGACAATTGAAAAAGGAGATTAAGCAAATTTGCTAATGTAGGCAATCCAGTGGTCTAAAATCAATATTTCTCAACCTCATCAAGTGGTCTAAATAGTTCTTCAACGAAAGCTTGTGTGCGTGTGTGTGTGTGTGTGAAATATTCATCAAACCATTATATAAGCATCTTGGTATAATGAGATCTGAACAGAGTTATCGCATAAAATAATTTCTGTCCAAGAAAACCTTTTGTGACAAATCACTGCTTTTCATGAACTACTGTTGTGTTTTGATATTAAATATCCCACAGTGAGCTGAACTCACTAATTGTTTTTCCTTTAAAACCCAAAAAATATCAAACAGAGGAAACAGCGTTTGTGTTGAATTGATCATAACTTTAAAGCCATAGTGTCTTATCACACTTTGAATATCATAAGGTAACATTTTGTGTCTAATTTGTGTGTGTGTCACAGCACGTCTTTGTGGCTTATTTGTTACTCATTGCTCCTGTGCTCCTACTTGTCAAATCAAATCAAATCAAATCTAATTTGTAGACCGCTCCCTCTCCCCGAAGGGACTCGGGGCGGTGCATAGGAGATTAAAAAGCATACAAACATAGAAACATCATAAATATATAAAATCAAATTAAACAGCTATATCCCTGCGCTAAAAACCTGAAATCCTAAAAACTAAACCCCTTAAAAACACAATTAAAACAATTTAAATATTCAGACTAAAAAGGCTGGAAGGTAGATTAGGCCAGGCCGGCCTGCTGGAAGAAATGAGTCTTAAGCTTTTGGCGGAAGGAGCGGAGGTCCGGAGTTGTTCTGAGCTGGTGGGGGTGGTGGTAGGTCATTCCATAGAGAGGTCGTTCCATGTCGCCCGCTGGCATTGCCTAGTGGACGGCACCTGGAGAAGTCCCTCTCTGTGGGAGCGAATCGGTCGAAGGGATGTATGTGAGCCCTTATGCAATTTCAATTATACTGCATGTGTGCCTATAAAGTATAATTGTCAGGAAATCTAGATGAAGGGTTAGGCACAACGCTCTCCATCATGAATATAGGAGTAGAGATCATTGGACAACTTGGGCACAAAGACATGTTACTACAGAGAAAGTTGGCCATAAATGATATTACTACATTCAACTCAGGTGAGTTGTGTTTTGTTTGGGGGTGGGGTGGGGATGAGAAAAGTGCTTTAAAAGTCTCCAGTTAAACTTGCCCCGGGAGAAAAACAGTTGTAAAACTCATCTATTCTGTAAAAATCCCAAGCAAAATTCATTGATTTGCTCTATAGTGCATAACCTGAAGGGAAATTCCTTCCTAATCAGATGAATGGTGTTGAGATGATCATGACAAAGTTCTATCTGTCTAGTTTTGCAAGAGAGAGCAAAGAGATGGCGAGCCAACATACAAAATCCACATCTGGACAAAGCACCTTTGTTTCAAGGTTAATGTAGCCATTAAACTTTGCTACTGGTATTGTTGATCTTGCCTCTCAAGTTTGCCAAGACCAAGAAGGTAAGCATTCCAGGAAACCCAACACTTCTAGGAACCACTCAGATGCTCTCATTCTTGAGGAACCATCAAAAGATTTCACAGGAAAGATCCAGGTTTTCCACTGGGAGATCCAGAAATATATCAGCTTTGCTAATGCAGTTCCTATTTGTATTAATTTGCAAATAAGCAATTGAAAGCATGCAAACCAAACTTAAAATTAGGGTATTTGTTCATCTTTATGCTGTATTCTGAATAGATAACAAAAGACCTTAAGAAACAGCCTTTTTATCACCAAGATAAAGTGATAAGCAGAGTCCATCCCACTCTGCTTTCCAATCTTAGGTTTTTCTGAATAAATCTGACTATTTATACAGAATATTTATACTGATCAGGAGGATAAGATAAAGGCATTTGGGGAGGGGGGGGGAGAGAACTAGGTTTTCCCCCCTAAGGTGGAAATAACACTACAAACAAATCAATTGACTCAGTTTCATCTCCTTCCATAAAACAGACAAATGTGTGAATCAAGCTAATTTCTCAACCACTCTCCTCCCTCCATGTCTCTATAATTGAACTATTTGGCTGTCCAGTAATTCAGCCAAAAATACATGAGATGACCTGGAGGCAATCCCTTTTGACAGCTCCCCCTCTCTCAGAAGCCATTTGGGGGGGGGGAATCAAGTCCATCACAAGCAGCAGCTACAGATGCACCTGAAGTCCTCTGAGAAAGGAGTGATAGAGAATGACTACAACTCCTATCTTATTTATTAAGTAATAAATTGCCATTGTTAGTTGGGAGGAAGAGAGAGAGAGAGGTGCTGACATTGACTCCATAGAGTTGACATGTGGAGGGAAGGGGAAGCGACTGGTGCATATGGCGAGGAAGGATGAAGTAAACCAGAGTTCCCCAAGCTCTGCTGGCTGGAGAATTCTGGGAGTTGCGGTTCACAAGTCTTAAAGTTGCCAAGTTTGGGCACCTCTGAAGTAAACTGAGGAGGGAGAGAGCAGAGAAAAGTTCTGTAAAACCATTTCCAATGACCTTAGGGTCACAGGGAGTCACTCTGCCACTCTCCCTCCCTCCCTCCCTCCCTCTCTCTCTCTCTCCCCTTTCTCTTTTTCTGTCTCTCTCTTCTGTGTGTGTATGTGGTGTAAATACCTTGACAGGTATTTTAAAGCACGGCAACCAGGAGGAGTGGAAGCTAGTTATGCCCCCCCCCTTCCATAAAACTCCTTAAGCAAGCAAGAGGGTTGCGAAATGTGGATGTGGAGACAATTGGCCCCAACCAAATCTCCTCTTGAGCCAGTCCGACTATTTACTGTCCCCAATGGCCTTTTGAAGCCCCCTCCCCTCCCACAAGGCCGGGGCAATCGGCGGGGTTGAGACCGAGCGGCAAAGGATATGACCGGGCCTGTAAATCGCTTAACCACCGAGCGACCTGAGCCCTCGGCAGACACCTTGGAGCCAGGGTCGGCCGGCTTTTGGAAAATGTGTGAAGAGCCTCTTTTGTTGGGGGAGGCCCGATGATAATTAGACGGCGCTTATCTGCCCCTTTGATGTTTGTTTACTCCAGCGGCGCTTGCCTCGGGGCCGCGGCTCATAAGGGAAGGGACGCGGGCGGGAACGCCCAGCCTGGACACACAGCCCGAAGCCAGCGCGTCATGACCAAGGCTCCCTTCTCGGTAGAATGGCTCTCCCAAAGCAGCCGGCCCAGCAGCAGGCATGCCCAGGGCAGACCAGAAGCCAAGGAGGCCGCCGCATCCGAAGACGGCCGAGCCCAGCAAGAGGAGTCTCTGGCCAGGGAGAAGATCCCGAGTGAAATAAAGCTGGTCCCCAGTTCCCAGGAGCCGCCTCCGGGGCCTCTCCAGAAGAGCAGGCCGCCCTTGCCTTCCACGTCCACAGGTACCTCTCTCCCCTAGCGCAGATCGCGAGTGGGATTTCCTGCTGAATTCTCTTGACGCAGCGCCCGCGGGCAAAAATAGGGCTAGAATCCCAGGAAGAGTCCCAGGATTGACCGATGGAGGATTGGCTAAGATCCAGGTGTCGGTGTGTTGTGTTATAGATAAGGCGATAGACAGAGAATAGGATTGTAAAAACAGAGGCGCGTGGCTCCCAGCATGGTAGGCAGCTTCCATTACTCTTAGGGCAATTGGATTCCCCTCCAGAGTAAGTTGGGAGCCCCAAATTGGAGACTCCCGGTTGTCGTGTTTTAATTAAAATTAATTGGGAGAGGGGGAGGGAGATGGTAAGAAGGAGAAAGAAAGAAAGAAAGAAAGAAAGAAAGAAAGAAAGAAAGAAAGAAAGAAAGAAAGAAAGAAAGAAAGAAAGAAAGAAAGGAGCCTTCGAGCCTTGCTTTTTTCCAGAAAAGAAGTTGCTTCTTTGCGTAACTATTGAGGAGGACCTGTGTCAGATTAAATCAGTGGCTTCAACTTCGCAAACTTTGCTGCATGTAGAAGGAAATTGAGTAAACCATGTTGCTCGATTTGGGGCTTATTAGATAGAACAAGCACCAGCCCCGCTGAGCTCGGCTAATTTCCTCTCTTCTACGCTTACTAGAGGGGAACCTAAGCGGAAGAGGAGTGAAACAGGAATCTCTCTTTGCGCTTTCCGAGCTAGGAATGGGCAAGGATAAAGACTCCTTTAAAAATAATAATCATAAGGTTCACTTTAAGAAAGCAGTAGTTCCATTTATTTTTCGTCCCAAGATAATGGTTAATAAATCTGAATAGGTTCTAATTGGATGAAGGAGTTGGGCGTACTTGGGATCCCCTTACGCTGCAATCGTGAACGCTGCCTTTTCTATATTTTTCTTAATATGTAAACGTTTCTGAAATGCGCGTTTCCAGCCTTCCTCAGTCAGATACGCCCCAGGTTCGTGGGTCTGTAATGTCCATTTTTGGTCAAACGAAGTCATGGCATGTCTATCTGGGAATGGTCGCAACCCACTCCATTTCTAAGCAATAGATCGGGGGGACGGGGGGACGGGACGCAGCTACTTTTTCTTGAGGAAGGAAAAAAGGGAAACGGTTTGCCCCTCTGACTCAGGACCCTTACCTCTATTTTTCTTCGGAATGATTAGCTGCTTCCAAAATGCCATGGAGCACCACGGAGTGCGGGTCCGACGGCGAAGGAAACTTCTCCGAGTGCCAGATTCCAGACGACGGCGGAGGCCGAAACGCGAATACGCGCCGTTTGCGCACCGCTTTCAGCTTGGAACAGATCAGCACCCTGGAGAGCTCCTTCAAGCGGCACAAATACTTGGGAGCGGCGGAAAGGCGCAAATTGGCCAGCAAAATGCAACTCTCTGAAGTCCAGGTAACACGAGAAGCCGGTCGAAAGATTTTTGGGGGGTGGGTGGGAGCACTTCTATTCCCAAAATGTAAGAAAAGAGATCTTTCCATAATCTGGGGCCTTCTCATCAGCATTCTGGACCCTAATGTAATTTTTCCAGAATCCCTTGGCCCATCATTCTTTCTGTGGGAAGGGAAAAAGAGACATGGAAATAGGAGTTTTCAACAAGGTTTAAGGACAGATGTTTGGGCTTTAAACCAATTTATCCGGTTCATAAAGCAGTTCATCCAGATGAGTATGAACTGAATGTTAACCAGTGTTGCAACTGCATCTTTGGTAGGCAGTTTTATTTTATTGGCCTAATGGGCTGTGTTCTAATTTATAGAGAGGGATATTCATTCCTTACCTGATGACCTCCCAATGAATTACAAAAGCCATGCCTTCAGCTATGATGGTTAAAAATTCTAGGCAGGCTTTGTTGCCTTTGTGCATCTGGAAGGCGCCAAGTTTGATAATAGCATTACACAATATTCATTTCAAATCTTGATCAGAGATGCCATTATATATCCCAACACTGGATATCAGCATTATTTCTTCACTCTATTGGAATATAAAGGCAACAGAATGGGATTCTCCACATGTGCTAATGAAGGATACTGATTTATCTCTGGTTTCTTTCTATTTCTGCAGATCAAGACCTGGTTTCAGAACCGAAGAATGAAGCTGAAGCGTCAGCTGCAGGAGTTGAGGCCAGAATCATCCTTCCATGGCCTACCATTTTATGGTCACCTTCCTTTTGGACCTCAAAGTGGTCCCTTGTCCTATGTTTATTCACCTCAACAGACTTTCCCCAGGAGGGATTCTTCTGGTATTGCTTTCCCGCCAGTGCCCCCTCCCAACCTGGACCCCAGAAACACCTCTAGAGGACAGCCAGGTACTATCTGGCCAATGCCTATTCCCTATTTTGTGGGATACCAAGACCCAAGAACGATGTTCATGGCTCTATGAAGGATTTTAATGACCAGTAACAGTCAATTTGCACTATATTGATTTCATCAAGTGATTACCAAGAGCTATAATTTTTTTTGGTCCTAGACAGATATGCTGCAAAGAGCTATTTTTTGCACAGACCTTTACATATTGAGTGAGAGGGAAAGTGATCTTTATGTAAAGAAAATGTGTGCAGTATTGGTAATAAGTTCAAGAAGATCTCAAGAGGATCTTTGTCATACAAATGAGGACTTAATCTGGAAGTATAAAGTCAGCTAAGATTTCTGGCCTGGATGCATCAAAGGCAGCTATTGTTGGGGAAAACTGCTTTTAAATGGGTTTCTCAAATTAGCTAATGTTTGATAAGGAGTTAAAGAATATTTTATTATAAGAGTTGTGCAATAAAGACATCACAAGTAAGTTACAAGCCATGTGTTTTTAACACTGCAGAAACAATGAGAAGCAAGTTATATTTAGTTCTGTTTAAAAAAAATGGCCCTTATTCACAACCAAAAACAAATTGGCTATGTTGGCAAGTAATGCATGCATTATATATTCAGATGTAGTGTGTGTGTGTGTGTGTGTGTGTGTGATATATAATTATATATTATATATATATATATATGTTAGTTTTTATGAGCTGATCAAGTAGAGATCAGGTCATAAAAACGTGAGAAAAAAATGTGAGAAAAAAAAGAAAAAAAGTATATATATAATTTTATATAAAATTATATAAATATATATAAAATATTTATCAGCTCAAAACCTAACATATATATATTAGGTTTTGAGCTGATCAATAAATAAATCAGGGAGACTAGGAAGAGCTATTTCGAGCTATTCAGCTCTCATCAGCTATCCATATCCTTACTGGGATTTGAACCGGGGCTGTATTACATGTTAGTCATAGGCTCTCCCCAATCTTTTAATTTTTTCATTAGCGTTACTGACATGCTACAAAGCTTAATTTATTGTTACATATCATTAATTTGTAGTCCATTGAGCAGATGCTGAAAATAATATGAATTTCTGAAACAAATATATATTTAATCAGACCACTGGAGCCTCCTTCAGATCATTGTGATCCTGCCTGGCAGCCTCTCTTCAAGTTTTAAATTATTAACTTTTCCAGCCTTCTGTGAAAATGCTGCAAATTAAATCTGGGCCATTCTACATGCAGCATAAGTGTTCAATGAACTATATATTTTTTTTTCTCAGGGATCTGTATGGGAACCACTTGCGCTTGTAGCTATGCAAACATCAGATGGCATGGAGAGAGAGAACTATAATGGTAGTAGTTATTATGTGCTTTATTTGCTCAGCCATCTGTATTATTGGGATAATACTTGTTTCAGCTGTATTTTCTAGGTCAGAGCTGTGATAAACCAGAGCTGAGTTAGTGAAGCTGAGATTATAAATTTTTACACGCTCCCTAAGGTTACATTTAGGTGCCAGATAACTCATAAATATCCATACTGGCTGGTAAACTTGAGAGAAATCGATCTGGATAGCAAGGCAAATCTCCTTTAAAAATGACCCCATTCTCTTCTTTCTTGCGTTATTTCAAGCTATAGAATCAATTCCCACAAAAACTGTATCCAATTCGTCTTTTAAATAATAAGTCAACTGTCTTCACTTTAGCCAGGTTTTCCACATTAAACTAGTTTGTGATCTTTTTAATTGTTTTTAATCCAGTTTGGTTTTCTGATAGATTTTTGTTCTCTCTCTTGAATACCAGGATTGAAAAAAGGGGGAGTTATAGAGGTAAAAGTCAAAGATTGTACAGCTAGTCCTTGACATACAACCACAATTGAACCCAAAATTTCTGTTGCTAAGTGAAACATTTGTTAAGTGAATTTTTTCCCCTTTCACAACTTTTCCTGCCACCGTTGTTAAGTGAATCTCTGCAGTTATTAAGTCAGTAATACTGTTGTGAAGTGGATCCATTGACATTTACTTGTAAAAAGGTCTCAGAAAGTGCTCACATGACACAGGACACCGAAACCATCATAAATATGAACCAGTGGCCAAGCACCTGAATTTTGATTATGTGAAAAAACGATCGTGTCACTTTTTTCAGTGCTGTTGTAACTTTGAACGGTCCCTAAATGAACTGTTGTAAGTCAAGGAGTTCCTGTACAATGGATTTTATTTATTTAGCAAGCCTGTTGATGAACCTGCAAGGAACTTGCAAACTAGGGCAGGTTTATCCCTGCCAATTACCTTAAATGTAAAATGAGTTGCTATGAATCAGCCTAGGACGATTCCATGCAGTGTTTTTGACAATATTTTGGAATGGGTTTGCTTTAGTTTCTTCCTAGGGCTGAGAATGACTAGCTCATGACTAGGTTGGACTAGAACTCGCTCTTCTTTTGACTTTTTATTCAACGCCTTTAACCACTACACCAGACTGTCTGCCAAATACCTTAGGCTTAGGGGTTTACTATTTTTTATCTTAGGGAAAAGATTGCTCTTCACTTTTAAGAGATCTGCTCCCATAATATCCTTGCCCTTGCCAGCCCAAAAGTTGCCAGGGTCAGGATAAACGTTTAATGCATTTCACTCTACTTCCTCTAATTACAATGATATACTGTGTATTGTTACCACTAACAATTTTTCTCCTTCCCTGATATTAAAATGTTACCAAGCTTTGACTCTGCTTTTGGCCTCTTTTCCAAAAAAAAATGTACATCAAAGTCAGCCGCCTAATGATAAAACATTAGCACTTTAAATAAAGTGGCTTTAAAATGGTCATTTAATTTTGAATCTTGGAAATATGTTCCAGGAGCGAGACTGATTATATGGTGATTTCTCTGCTTTAGTTTAATATCATGGGCTAAATACAGATAATTAATACTTTTAAATAAATAAATGTTGAATAAAAGATACAGATTATATTTTAGATTTTCACTTGCATTTTTTCATGATGTTCATTTCTACCTAATAAAAAATCTATTTTTATTTGATCTGCTTTAGTCATTCACGGGTTTTCACCTTTTGATAAATGTTCTGGATACATTTGGGTTTTGTTCTTTCCCCTGGGGATTGGAATTGAAAAATAAGGGTTCCCCAAAAATCATTCCATTCAGATCTGGGCTAAATTATAGCCCATATAATCACTTACGTGCATGTTACACACACAAGCAAAACCTACTTTCAGACATACTAAAATGTATGTCTTTCCCAAATAACCTTCAGTAGCAAATTAAAAACAACTTGGATAATGCAACTTTGGGACTATCTCGAAATAAGACCTATGATATACTCAGGAACCTGATCGCATTATAGGAAGAACTGTGAACAAATTTCTCAAATCCAATGCTGTCATTCTGTTGCTGACAAGATGAAAGGGCTCTTCACCTGGCATATTCTACTTTAGTGCAAACCTAATCATATGTTTCAACCGTTTCCTTGTTGCTTGGTTACCTATTCTCGTTCTCCTGATAAAACTGTTCTGATGTCCAGGATAGTAAAATAAGAATTGCACAAGCATTGCCTTCCTCCAATTGCATTTAATTTTTAGCAATGCCTAACACAAATACATAGCATTTGAGCTTCTCTCAGCCATGACAATGAATCCAGTCTGCATCCTGCATTCCTTAAATTAACCACAATTCCATATATCTACATACCAGTAGTATAGCGCATATATACTTGCCATGTCCAGAAGAGATGGCTATTATATATTCCTGGTATTTTTCCAGATTTAACTACAGAGTCAGGCATAAGAGCAAGGAACAATTGAAGGTCATAACTTGATATGGAGAGTAATAGATCAGATGGTCAATGAGATTTGAGAAACAACTATTTAAGTGGGTAGGAATAAACCTGAAAATCAAAAAGAAGTCATGGTAATGTCTAAGAAAAAGAGAAAAAAAAGTTAAAGGTAATGATTTGGAAAATCTTAATGTGTCCAGTAATTTTCCAAGTCATCTGTAATCATCTATTATTCCCAAAGAGTTGATTTGATTTTTAACCAACCAAACTATGATAATTGCATACCATCTCTTGATTTTTAACCAAAAAAATAAAAATAAAGGAATACATTCAACATTGTAGTATTTCAAGATTTGGCAACAGAAATCTTATTAATTAATTTATTTATTTTATTCGATTTATATACCGCACCTTCTCCATCGAAATGGACCCAGGGCGGTGCACAGGAAATTAAAACCAACAAATAATAAAACAATACAATAAATAGATAAAAAGAATTAAATAAGAGCCTGTGCTAAAATCCCCACTAAAAACCCAACGTCCCTTTACGTATTTGGCAGAAGCTATGTAACAATAAAATCTAAACGATGAGGCAAGACCAGCTTGCTGAAAAAAGTATGTTTTGAGTGAACGGCGAAAGAGGGGAAGGTCCGTGATAGTGCGAAGTTCGGGGGGTAGGTTGTTCCAGAGGGACAGCCCTGCCACAGAGAAGGCCCTACCTCTGAGCACCACTAGCCAGCATTGACCGGCGGTTGGTACCCTCAGTAGGCCCTCTCTGTGGGAGTGTATCGGATGCAGGGAGGTATGTGGCAGGAGACGGTCCCGCAAGTAACTAGGCCCCAAGCCATGGAGTGATTTGAAGATGGTAACAAGCACCTTGAAGCGCACCCGGAAGGCCACCGGTAGCCAGTGCAGCTCACGCAGGAGAGGTGTTACATGGGAGTAACGAGAAGCTCCCAGAATCCCCCGCGCGGCCGCATTCTGCACCAACTGGAGCCTCCAGATGCACCTCAAGGGGAGTCCCATGTAGAGAGCGTTACAATAGTCCAAGCGAGACGTCACAAGTGCTTGAGTGACAGTGCGGAGGGTAATATATACCATTCATACTAGAAGGGCCAAGCAGTGACAGAAACACCCTATACAGTTGATGTATATTTTCCACATACCAACAGAGCACTTCTAAAACTTGTCTTCTAGCATGTTGGGCAACCATCTCAACAAACTCCTGTCATTAGCTCTGCCCCTTAATGCTGATGGAGGTGGAGGTAAAAAACCTAGAAAACAATATATTGTCTATCCTTGATACACAAGAATGACCCTATCTTATAGCAATGGCACGTTGCTTTCGGTGCCCAAAGGAATGGAGACGCCACTCTTGATATGAAAGAATTACCAGATGAGACTGATGGCCAATCTTTCGATCTAAAGAATGAAGAAGTTGAAATTTGGACCCTAGGAGCAGACAAATGCAAAAAAGAAAACAACACCAAGCAATAGAAGTCAGTCTTATCAGACAGATTAAGGGGGGGGGTTTCTCTCTTCTTTTTAAGGCTGAGCTCAAGCTATCTCCTTTTATCTATGCTGACATAAAGGCAAAATTGTAAGATAGAAATCTTGGTTGATTGTAAAGTAAATACCAACAGGTTATCTCCCATCATATCTGCACGCGGCTAAAGATTATAGGTACTTCTAAATTCCTATAGGCAATGTATCCAGGTTAGACAAATGGTTGATTGAATTATTTTATGGATTACCTGAAGTATTGAAAAAAAGGTTCAGAAGTGGATTTAGGAAGGACCATATAAAATTCCCTGGGGGAGGGTATCTTTTTCCTTTAGTGGAGGCAATTTAAGCAAGGGGAAAAGCTCTTCAAAATGCATTCTTCTCCATTGTAATCCAATCAAAGCACAAAGGCACTTCCAAATCAGTGTAAACAAATGATGGGACAGGATTGGGGGAACTTTCATACCTGCCTACAGAAGAAATAAATCAAATACAAATGACACACGCCTTGATTTTTCTAAATCCTCTTCCTTCGCCAGATAACTTCATTCAAATGTGACACCTCAAAACTGCTCAAGGATGCCTCGCTCAATTGTTTTACCTTTAGGGGAGATGACAAATGGGCCTGAAACTAAGAAAGATGCCAGGGCTTGAACTGAAAACAGGAAAGGAAGAGGTGAGAAAGGACAGGGAAGATGAAAGAAAAGGAGAGAGAGGGGAACCAGGCGGAATATCATAAATTGAATTCACTCCTGCCTTTGCCAATAAGAGCTACTTATTATGGAAGCCATTGATTATAGGAGCATGAATGACATATACCTGCTCTGATCCAGAAAGATTGATACAGGTTCAGACCTCTTATAGAAATAATATTCATATTGCAATTTTCCTGGACTCCAATTCTTTGGGTGGCAACTGAATTAATATCGCTACAAAAACAGCTAGTCATCTGTCAAATGAACCACCAACTAAATTGGCAGAGCCAATATTAGAGAGGAAATTTTGCTCTTTCAATGCAAGCACAGGTCGTCCTCAACTTACAACAGTTCATTTAGTGACTGTTTGAAGTTACAACGGCACTGAAAATAGTGACTTATGACCGTCTTTCACACAACCGTTGCAGCATTCCCACGGTTACATGATCAAAATTTGGATGTTTGACCACTGATTCATATTTATGATGGTTGCAGTGAGTGTCCCTGGATCAGGGGTTTGCTTTTGTGACCTTCTGACAAGGAAAGTCAATGGGGAAGCCAGATTCTCTTAACAACCATGTTACTAGCTTAACAACTGTGGTGACTCAGTTAACAACGGTGGCACACAAATTTGTAAAATGGGGCAAAACTCACTTAACAACTGCCTTACTCAACAAAAGAAAATTTGGGCTCAATTGTCGTTGTAAGTTGACGGCTACCTGTACACAAGATTTACAATCATACAGAGCCCTTCTTCATGAAGAATGAAATCATAGTTTAATTTATTTCTTCATTAATAAAGTACAATGTCCAAGGCTAAATATAGACAACTCTTGAGCTGCTTGCAACCTTTGACCTATTTTTTTTTTTTTGCAACCCCTGGACTTAGCAGCATCTCACCTACTTTTTTCCAATTTCAGTGTAGTTTTGCTGTTTTGTGCTGGTAATGATAAAAAAATTGGCAATCCTGCTGAAGAAATCAGCAACAAGCGATAGAGTCATTGCGATTCTCTGCTGAATGTATGTATGATATGTGCATAAATACAGTTAGACCTCACCCTATGAACACAACTGAGCCCAAAATTTATGTTGCTAAGTGAGACATTTGTTAAGTGAGTTTTACGACTTTTCCTGCCCCAGTTGCTAAGTGGATTGTTGCAGTGGCGTAGCGTGGGTTGTCAGCACCTGGGGCAAGGCAAGTAATTTGCGCCCCCTAACCCGTGGATTTTAGCACTCGGGGGAGGCAGCTCTTCTTGTGGTGTCGAGCGGCGGGCCCACGCACCTCCCGCGAGGATCCGGCGCTGGCCTCAGCCGGGGGATGGCCCGGGAGGGTTTGGCCCCTACTGGCCGCTGTTCGCTCCCCGACTCTCGCCGGCCCAGGAGCGCCCAGGCGCCGCCGCCGCCAACTCCAGAGACCCGTGGAGGAGAGCTTCCGAGTCGGGTCTCTGGAGCGTGCCCCCCCAGATGTTGCGCCCGGTGCGGCCGGCACCCCCTGCACCCCCCACGCTACGCCTCTGGATTGTTGCCATTGTTAAGTTAGTAATCTGGTTATTAAATGAATCTGGCTTCCCCTTTCACTTTGCTTTTCAGAAGCAAAGCCTGATCACATGACTCTGGGGCACTGCAACTGTCATAAAATCTGAATGTAAATCACGTGACCATAGGAATGCTGAAACATTGATAACTGTGAAAAACCGTTGTAAGTCACTTTTTCCTGTGCCGGTGTAACTTTGAATGTTCACTAAGTGAACTTTTGTAAGTCGAGGACTACCTGTAAATATAAATGGGTGGGCATGCTTGTACATGTGTCATTTGCATTCTAAAGATATGGCTCTGGGGACCAAAAATAGCCCACATCTGCCAACTCAACTGTGTAAAATAAAATACACTTAAGCACAAACAGGTGACCTGTATTTTATCTCATGCTATTATGCCACCCCAGCCTATGTTGATTCATAATTCTCGATGCTCATATTAACTTAGAAATTAGGCCAGCTTTTTGCTTTGTGTGAATATGCTACCATACTGAATTTCTTCCTCTCTAGGGCCAAGTCTACTTGTAAGTACCAGATGGAGAAGAACCAGTCAAACCAACTTATATTAAGATTATTACACTAATATTCCTTTTACAAAAAGTCTAGAGTGCTTTCTGGAAGCTTACATGTTGATGAATGGTATTTAAAATGCATAACTCGACAATTATGAATTAAGTTATTTCCCTAGAGGCTAGGGCTGTCTTTTTAAAAGGGTCCACAAACTTTCCTATGTATGGATTTCCTCTGAGCTGGGTTACTCATATTTTCAGTCTCTGGTTTTCAAGTGAATGCTATGAGAACTGGCAATTGTGCCAACTTACTGTAGATATACAACTTAACTTCATCCATCCATGCATCCATGCATCCATGCATCCATGCATCCATGCATCCATGCATCCATGCATCCATGCATCCATGCATCCATGCATTCATCCATCCATCCATCCATCCATCCATCCATTCATCCATCCATCCATCCATCCATCCATCCATCCATCCATCCCTATTGGTACTCCACTCTTTTTGAATAGAGATGGAAAGTGTTAAAGTAAAATGGAACTATTAATTCCCTACTGTGTTTACTAGGAAACTTCAATAACTTTCACGGGACAGTCCTCTCCACTCTTGATTCATTGTCAAGCAGAGACTAAATGCCTTAGCTTTGTCACTGATCACTGTAATCTTTAAATCTTGGATCATGAGAAAAAGAGAAAATCTTGGGGTTGATGCGAAAGATAGAGAAATTACAGCCTCTGGCTTTATGTTAAAGTTCCTTAACTAAGGAAACAATGTGGAACTATATTCCAGTACCAGATTTCTTGTTAACCAGATTAACAGATGCATTTCAACAAAGCCAATTCCTCAGATTCTTTCAAACCTGAAAGAACCCAAAGGGGATATTTAATTCATTGAAGATTTTTCCAGCCTGGTAGCCTCTGGCTATAGGAGACTTCAGCTCCTTCCCAGGAGTTGAAAGACATCACCTCTGGAGGCTGATGGGTCAAGGAAGGCTGTTTTGGGAATATTTAAACTGATATCTCCAATAATCCTTCCTAGTATAGCATTACTATAGTATATAGGTATATTATATAAAATTTTATACACACACATATACATACATCTCTACATCTCTCTGTCTCTGTCTCTCTCTGTCTCTCTCTGTCTCTCTGTCTCTCTCTGTCTCTCTCGATATATATATATATATATATATATATATATATATATATATATATATATATATATATATATATATATATATATATATATATATATATATATATATAAATAAAAATCTATGTCTGTCTGTCCGTCCGTCCAGCCAGCCAGCCAGCCAGCCAGCCAGCCAGCCAGCCAGCCAGCCAGCCAGCCAGCCAGCCAGCCAGCCAGCTATCTGCCATCTCTCAATCTCTCTATATCTGTATCCATATCTATATATCAAGTATATCAAGTATATAAAGGCAATGCTAATGATATGAGGATCAACCAGAACAAGCCAAGAGCCTCTTTGGAAGTGGGAGTGAAACAGTGGCACAACTGTTAATTGTTGGCGGTAGCACAAAACTCATGTCACATGGTGTCAGACTTAAATCATGCATCCAGTTTATCTATTAGCCATGAGGATCTTATCTTACTGAATTCTTTCACTAGAACAACACCTCTGTGGGAGTCTAAGCCTCATAATTTTCTTCCTGGCTGACATTAAGTAATGAACATCTATGAACAAGTCTCTATGGGGGAGGGCAGAGAGACACTGTGGGGCACATCCCACTGTATTGTTAATTTTTAACAACCTTGTGCAGTTACTTGTCAATAATGTTGCAAGATTTTGCCACCCAACATTACATACAGTTTTGGATATCCCACATCGTCCCTGACACAACATGTGACATGTTCAGGCTGCATTTAAATTAGGCATGCAATGAGTAAAAATAGTCAAACCTGGCTTGATTGTGGCCTGCTGGATATGGCTTACTCTTAGCCTTAAGTTTAGAATTGGCTTGCTTCATAATGCAACCCCCTTCCTTGCATTGTAAGCTCTTTATTTTCTTTAGAGTTAAAGTGACTGTTTTATACCTCCTCTCTCTATCGTTTCTTTAATCCTTTTAGTTTCACTTAAGACCTATTGTTGTAGATGCTTTGTGCTGGTTAATGGCAGCAATAAAGATGGATTTGATTTGGGAGGATGAGATGAAAGTTTCCCAGATGAAATGGCACCTAACACTCCCAATGAAAGCATGGCATGCCATTTACATTTAGATCTGCTCCCTGGACCCTTGGCCCTTCTCTCCATCCTTGATTGCCGCTTGACCAAAAAAAACCACCACCTCTTGGAAATACAGTGAAATCAGGCTGGCCACTTGGGTTTTCGGTCAATCAAGCAAATCAATCCATTACCGTCATGGAGCGGTGAATAATATGACTTCATAACAGAAAAGGTCAAATGCAAGAAAAATCGAGGACCAAGAAAAGAAGATGGCCGTGAGTGGAATAGAAGACTGCAATCCTTGACTTGGGTCTTCTGTGAATGAGTAGCTTTTTTGCTACCATTTGTCCAGACAAGCCAGCAGGGAGTTGAGCTGTTTTAAGCCAAACCCTGATGTCCCCAGACACACTGGAGCCAGCCTTGGAGCTCTGCCACAGTCTTGTGAATCCATTTTAGATCCAGTGGTACCTGGGGAGTTCTCACCCTACAAGTCATTAGGCCTAATTGACGTATATTATCGCTTCCTTTGAGGTGCAATTAACTGCCTATTAACCAGAAAAACCCCTTCCCCTTCTCCAAGGAGCTGGGGAGACTTTTAAGTATTGATAGGCAGCCATTGCAAGTAATTGGAAACTCTGGAAAAGTGTGGGGGGAAAAGGATCTGGATCTACTCCAGTTGGCTTCAGCAGGGAGGCGACAACCTGTGAAAAGGAAGGGAAGCTGTCGAGGGACAGCCGGTTGTGAAAAGGGGTGGCAAAAGGAGGGTGAAAGAAATGACAGGAAAAGGACAGTCCCAGGATTGTGCTACAAGGGAGAGGCCTTGTCAAACGGTAAAATATGGAAAAACCCGAAGAAGCACTGAATGAGCCACAAAGGCCAAAGAGTGGGACACCTTCACACCTATTGCATTCATAAGGGCCAAAACATTCCTCGGTTTCAGTCATCATTTACATGGATGATATGTGACAGATACAGAGGTGTGTGGATAAACATTAAGTGGACCTTCTACAGGGGAATCATTGAGTCTGTCATCTGCACCTCTATAACTGTCTGGTTTGGTTCTGCAACCCAACAAGACAGACATGGACTTCGGAGGAGAATTAGAACTGCAAAAAAAACAAAAAACTACTACCAACCTACCTTCCATTGGGGATCTGTATACTGCACCAGTCAAAAAGAAGGCTGTGAAATATCTACAGACCCCTCACATCCTGGACATAAATCATTTCAACTCCTACCCTCAAAATTACGCTTTAGAGAACTGCACGATAACAAGACACAAGAACAGTTTTTCCCCCTCAAACGCCATCACTCTGCTAAACAAATAATTCCCTCACCACTGTCAAACTATTCACTAAGGCTGCATTACTATTACTATTAATCTTCTCATCGTTCCTATCACCCATCTCCTCCCACTTAGGAATGCATCGCTGTAACTTTGTTGCTTGTATCCTTACGATTTACATTGATATTGATTGTTTCCTGATTGCTTATTTGTACCCTATGGCTATCATTAAGTGTTGTACCTTATGATTCGTGACGAATGTATCTTTTATTTTATGTACACTGAGAGCATTTGCACCAAAGACAAATTCCTTGTGTGTCCAATCACACATAAAGAGTTCTATTGTAAAAAAAAACCCAAACAATTATGCTGTGCAACTAAAAAGAGCCATTTTCACTCTCCCAATATGACCATAGCTTGTCTGTGGCATTTTTCATACAGTAAATTGAGAATAGACAGATCAATAGAAAAGTAGAGAATGCTTTACTTTGGGACATTTTAAATATAGACTACCTCTACGTTTGCATGTTGAGCTACGTTGGGATGGAGGAGTTCAAGGCGTCCTTAACTTATGGCTTACCATTGGGATGCTTTATTAGTTCAGGAATTAGTTCAGACTGCAGACTCCTCGATTAGTTTCCATCCATTGTTTCTTGTCCTGCCTGCTTTGGAAAAATAAATTGAAACACACCCATCCCCTCTTTGTGGCAACCTCTCCAATACTGGAATACCTCTAAGCAGAATTCTGCTTTGGTTCTGGTGCCAGAGAGATCAGAAAAGCAGTCCTTAAAGCCCTTGTGTGAATGTGGAAAAATTTGTTTACAAATCTCTTCCCGGGCTATTTTATCATGCTGGCTTTTTGACACTCAGATCTCAGACCAGAAGCTAATGAGATTTAGATTTACTCCCATCAACTGCATTTTTGGCTTCCCCTCCCCAGTCTTATTACCCCTTCAAAGCAAAGGCCCCTCACTGTGCTTTAATTTTCCAAACCAGGAGGGAAATGGGTGGGCCAGGAATCCTAATTGGCAAAGAAATGGGGAGAAGTGTATTGTAAAGGCGATGGGGCGGGACTGTGCAGTCCAGTCCTTTAGTGGGACAAAGTCTTCTACTGCTTCTACTTTTTTGCCAGAGAAAAAGCAAGAGAAGGGACAGGTTAGTGCTCATGACTGCTTCAAAACAAAAGGTTTTTTTTTTAAACCCTGTTAATCTGGTTGATGCCTAATTGACCACCTAATAGCAGGGATCATGACATCAAAGGGCCAGCTAAATAAACTTGTTAGCATTTCCAAAGAGGCAGGCGAGTGTTACAAACAGCCATCAATTTACCCAGGGTTGATACTTAAAAGGGAAACTGCCCCTCTGAGCAGATAATGATGTGTGATCTTAAATGAAGCTTTGGAGGGAGAAGGGAGCTTTATTATCTCCATGCAAAGTCTGAGGACAATGAGAGTCTGAAGGGAAAGGGGTAGCCTTACTCCCGATTCCTTTGATCAGCCAAGCTCAGCAATGAAGTAGCTGAGAATCCCAACAGACAGCTGGCGCCTGGTCCTGGGTCCTCCTTTTTTTTTCCTTTTACAACCTCTACAGGCAATTGATTGCAAGGTTATTCTCTAAAAAGGAACAATCACTTCTCTCCATGTGCCTTATGGCCTTGCAGGAAGTGGTGATGGGGGAAGAACAGCCCCCTGGACACTTTTCCTGGCACAAAAATATAATTCCAGGGAAGATTTAGCTGTTGAACCTTTAGAATTTAGAATAACAGAGTTGGAAGGGACCCTGGAGGCCTTCTAGTCCAACCCCCTGCCTAGGCAGGAAACCCTACACCACTTCAGACAAATGGCTATCCAACGTCTTCTTAAAAACATCCATTCAGTTTCTGGAGGCAAGTTGTTCCACTGATTAATTGTTCTAACTGTCAATAAATTTCTCCTTAGTTCTAAGTTGCTTCTCTCCTTAATTAGTTTCCACCCATTGCTTCTTGTCCTGCCCTCAGGTGCTTTGGAGAACAGTTTGACTCCCTTTGCTGGACATATTTTTATAGAAGGACTAAAAAGGGGCTAGAAGGAGGGAGAAATGACCCAAGTGGAATATTTACAACCTGATCCGAGAGTTAGATTAGGAGATATAATGGTCAGTAAACTGAATTGACCGGGGCCAACTTGATTCACACCAGTAACTAGATAAGGGCCATTTTATACAGGATTTTATTTATTATTTACTATTTCCAGCTTGAAAGTTTTAGGGGGGGGAAAAACTGCTAAGGATAGTGAGAATGGGATAACCTGTACTTTCAAACCTCTTTCTGTTTGACAAAGACTTTTTTGATATCAAGTTTGTTTGCAGTTTTGGAATCCAGTTAATTATATCTGCAAAGGAAACAGCCTTACATACAAGCCTCTTTTAAGCTAGGAAAAGGGTTGCCTCTTTCAATATTTGTTCCTGAGTCACTTCTGTGTTGACATACAAGAGCGGACTGGCTCTATGTAACTTCAAGATATGAGGACTGCAATTCCCAGAATTCCCCAGACAGTTGATGTCCTCACATCTTAAGGCTGCTGAGGTTGGGAAACACCAAATTAGATCATTTCCCCTGGTTATAACTTCCAGTACTGTAGTTGCTTCTCAAGCCTTATTCCATGCATCATTGCCAACTAAATACAAAGTGAATATAGACTAGAGTCTCCCTCAAGTCAAGCTGGAGATTACATGGACTACATTCTTGGTAATATTGCAGATAGTTAGTTTGCTATAGTGGTTAAGGCATCAGGCTAGAAATCAGGAGACTGTGAGTTCTAGTCCAGCTGGGTGACTTTGAGCCAGATATCTCTAACAAACCATTTCCAAACCCTTGCAAAGTAAACTACAGAGACTAGTCCAGGTAGATGCCAAGAGTCAACATTGACTCAAAAGCTGGACTTCACACAATCACGTGTGCAAATACAATTTACCTTTGCCTCCTTCAATTTCCCAGTTTTTAACACAGTTTGTGGATGTACATGTGATCTCCCAGGTTAATAAAATCCAACTCTGCTTAGCTTTTTCAAGATCAGCCAATAAATTTTCATCTGCTAGCCTCCCCTGTTCAACTGTGTTTCTTGAGAGTCTGTAGAGATTCTCAGCCATCCAGGTTGTCCCAAAGGTGCTTTTTTTCAGGAGGCAACTGGACTTTTTTTTTGTTTTTCTTTGAAGACTTTTCACTTCTCACCCAAGAAGCTTCTTCAACTCTGACAGTGGTGAATGGACGGATTTATATTCCTTGCAGACAGCTGCTCATTTACATTCTTTTAGAGGGACTAGGAATGGATATCCAGAGACAAAAATTGCAGACTACAGGAAGCAGGACCACCACTCGGGTGACCCTGAGGACACAGGTAAAGCTCAAAGTGTTTCAAGGACCCTCTAAAAGGATGCAAATGATCATCTGTCTACAAGGAATTTAACTCCTTCCATTCCCCACTAATCTGTCAGAGCTGAAGAAGCTTCTTGGATGAGAAGCAAATCATCTTCAAAGAAAAAAAAAACAATCCAGTTGTCTCTTGAAAAAGCACCTTCGAGATGTGTTTACAGAGCATATTTATCAATCTCATTTGGCCCTAAAAATGATATCCATTCCAGTAGTTTTATATTTGAGCTGGTAAGACTTTGAATGCTGGTTTTAGAATGCAACTTTTATTGTTTCCTGCTTTAAATTAATCACATTGTAATTTAGAACAAAAATTGTCATCCGTTTCTCAATTTTCACACAAGAATCTTACTGAGACCAAGCATCGAGTTAGCCTCAGAATTTATGCTTGTTTTGTCATAAATTATGTTTCTAACTCTGGATATTAAAAATAAACACACACAAAATACTACTGTATGTATAGTCTTTGCTCCGCACACTGAATGAGCAAACAAAGCTAGTTAGGGGCAGGTTTAAGACCAGGTGGCTATCTTTAATTTCGGTGTCAATTCATATCTTTTTAGACTTTAAAAATAATGTTTAAAATCCCATAACATTTTAATGAATTATTATTTCAAATCATTATTAGATGGCAGCAAAGAGTCTTGTATATGAGGGTATACAGACCCAGTGTTTGGATACACAGAAAAAGTAAGTCAAAAATAAAAATAAATTATATTATGGTTTTGCATAGGCACAAATCAGTCATAACCAGCTGACCTTCTCATTCCTTTTTTCTACACAAATGACTTAATTGGCAATACACGTATATTCCTAGAAATGGTGTTGTGGAACTTGGACAAATGAATTTCTGGAACAATCATGAAATAGTTTCCAGGGGTTTGTAGGCTTTTTAAAGGGACTTTGCATAGTTTAACTGCCTTGCCTTGCAACCTAATGTAAGTCAACCTAGAAATTCATGGGGGGCGGAATTGTCCCTTTTACCCCTTTCAATCACCTTTTTGTGTAATTTTGTTTAAAAGCCTAAGGAATCTTATAACATGAATGTCTGAAAGTCACTCTTAAGTCCATCCATTTCCAGAGCCAAATATTGATATCATTCCAATTATGAAAATTGATCGCTGCCATTAATGCTGTGCTTAAAACTCTGATATTTCTTGTCCTTGATGCTATCACCAAACATCAGTGTTACACAAGACATTTACTGTCAATGCGCTATGGATGGCGGCATTTTAAAATGCAAGTGTGTTCAGTTTGAAATATTTGCTTGGTTCTAAATTGTTTAGGAAGCTTTTCCTCTCAAAGGCAAGAAGAGCTGTGATTGATAAGTTTTGCTGAATGGATAATTCCAAAGTTAAGATGAAAGAGGAGAATAATCCTTGCAATGGGAAAAAAGGCCAATTGCCCAACACAGTAAATGGTATGAAAAAAAAAATTCCTTCAGATTTTGATCGCATAGGAGCAATAATTTACAGGATGCCTTCAAAGGATTCCTGTTAAATAGTGCTATCTGACTAAAGCCAAATGAATTTAGCGTATCTATTCACATTTAAACATAAATGCATCAAGATAAAAGGATGACACACCGGCCCTGTAATCTTAAAATTAATTACTTTAGTGTAATCCCACCCAGAGGAAGGGGCACCTTCCATGAAACCGACTTTAGGGTGATCTGTAAAACCAGTTTTCATCGATGATAATATTTTTAGAGAGAAACAATCATAGGATTCATTGGCATATTAATGCATGCTTCTAGAACTTTGCTTTGCAACTGTTGATAACCGGATAAAAAATAATAACGCCCCCAAGAATTTTACGTAATCCATTGTGAAAAATCCATTAAAGGAAGACTTGAGTTTTTAAAACATCTAATCTCCCTTAAAATACTCAGAATGGCATCTATATACTTTTGCTCCCAGATGTAGGCTTCAATTTACAACCATTTGTTCAGTAACTATTTGAAGTTACAATGGCTGTGAAAAAACTGACCTATGAACATTTTTCACACATACGACTGTTGCAACATCCCCTTGGTCATGTGATCCAAGTTCCGATGCTTTGCAACCAGTTCATATGTATGATGGTGGCAGTGTCCTGGAGTCATTGGATCATCTTTTGTGACCTTCTGACAAGCCAAGCCAGTGAGGAATCCTGATGCACTTAACAACGGTGTTGCTAACTTAAACAACTGCAGTGATTCATTGATCAACGGGGCAAGAAAGGTTGTAAAACGGGGCAAAACTCACTTCAACAAAGTCTTCCTTAGCAACAGAAATGTTGAGCTCAATTGTTGTCATACGTTGAGGACTACCTGGAGTCATTGACAGCCGAAAGGCCTCTAAGTTTAATAAATGATGATGAACATTTGCCACAACCACATGAATTCAGTTCAACTAATAAGTTGGGGCTAGTAAGGCTCCATTTGGTGGAGATTTGAAATTGTTTCACCTCAAGTAATTTTAGCTCTTATCATTCGAAATGAAGAAAGATTGCTTGTGAACGATGCAACAATTCCCATTGGATTTAACTTAGTTTCCCTTAATCCAATACTCTTAATTACTATGCCGTAACTATTTTTCTCCAATATAGCTAAGCAGGGTCAAAACAGCAAGCTAAAAAGAAGGGGGAAAACAACAACAATCAAACCCAGAACAAATAAGCAAAAGCCTATGTTTAAAAAGATAGCAATATATAATAAACATAAAGCAAACATTAAAAAGATATTGATATGCTAAAAAATTATAATGTAAACTGAATGACTCTGTGTTGCTTTCTCACAGGGCTCAGCAGAGACAAAGGATTATTTTCCAACAGCTGTAATTATTTCTCTGATCCAACTTTCATTTTTTTATAGCCAATGGTAAGATAGCATTAACTACATCATGCAATATTTATCATAATGATCGCAGAATGATGTGCAAATAGATCTTTGTTTACATAATAAACTTCCATGCAATATGTTCAGTCTAGGGTTGTTGATTTGGGCTTAAGACTACACATACCCAGTTCCTGCAACCGTTCTTCATCTATTTTAGCCTCCAGTCCCCAGTCTTTGTTGCTCTTCTCTGCACTCTTTCTAGAGCAGGGGTGCCAAATTGGCAACTCGCGGGGTGGATGCATTACACACAGGCCACACCCACCCCAGCTCTATGAAGGGGAAAAACATCACAAAACATCAAGGAAAACATCATGGAACGTCACATGATGGCAACACGACACCTAGAGTCTCACCATCTTTTTCATATTGTGGCATTAGGGTGCAAAAAGAAGGCATTGGTTATTAGGTACTGAGTTTGCTGGAAAGAAGCAAAAATAAAATTCTAGTTGCTCTGCAGCTACAAAATCTGCAAAAAACTGGGCAGGTACAGTATTAGATATCAGCAAATAAGTCCACAGAACCATCCAGATAGTTTGCTTCCCTCTAGTGATAATAGATGGACATGGTGGCTCAGTGGCTAAGACGCTGACCTTGTCAATCAGAAAGGTTGGCAGTTTGGCAGTTCAAATCCCTAGTGCCGTGTGACGGAGTGAGCTCCCATTACTTGTCTCAGCTTCTGCCAACCTAGCAGTTGGAAAGCATGTAAAAACTACAAGTTTTTAAAGCTCTCCATGGCTCGGGACCTAGTTACTTGCGAGACCGTCTCCTGCCCCATACATCCCTTAGACCGATACGCTCCCACAGAGAGGGCCTTCTCAGGGTGCCATCGGCCGGACAATGCCGTCTGGCGACACCCAGGGGAAGGGCCTTCTCTGTGGCGGGCCCTGCCCTTTGGAACGACCTTCCCCCTGAACTTCGCACCATCTCCGACCTCCGCCTCTTCCGCCAGTGTCTAAAGACACATTTTTTTCATCTAGCCGGCCTAGCGTAACCTCTGCAATTGACTATTTTAGACAGTTTTAAATTTTTGGGGATTTTAATTTGGTTTTAGCACAGGACGGTTATTAAATAAGTTTTTTAATTTTTTTATTGATTTTGTATGTATTTTAAAATTCCTGTGCGCTGCCCTGGGTCCGTTTGGAGAAGGGCGGGGTATAAATGTAATAAAATAAATAAATAAATAAATAAGTAGAAAAATAGGAACCATATTTGGTGGGAAGGTAACAGCATTCCGTGCACCTTCGGCGTTTAGTCATGCTGGCCACATGACCACAGAGACATCTTTGGACAGTGCTGGCTCTTCAGCTTTCAAATGGAGATGAGCAGTGCCCCCTAGAGTCAGGAACAACTAGCACATATGTGCAAAGGGAACCTTTACCTTAGTGATCATAGAAATTTTTATAGCTCAGGATGAACGCTTTTCAATTTTTGGAAACATTGACATCACCTTAGGTTCGTTTTTGTTTCAGGATCATGCCTCTGGTACCCTTTGTTTTCTGGATCTATCAGCCAAAGACATTCATTTTGTGGAATTAAAAAAAAAAAATCACCATGCATTTCCCCCTTTTTGTTGCTTGTGTAGATGTTGAAAGAGTTTGGGCAAGTACAGGCAAGTTATCAAGAATGCCACCTGAGATGTTGATTTCTATTGTGTTCTCCTGTATTGCTACTTTTGTTGTATATGCCTAAAGTCCAGTCTTCCATCGAATGCATTTAGCATCTGTTCTTGTCTGTTAGATGAATAGAATAATGTACATTGTCTCCTACAGTACGTCGAATTTAACATTGAAAACTAATTCTTGTTATCAGCCCCTTCAAAATTCTTCCTATCTGCTCTAGTCAACAATTACGGTAGTCATCTTTTTATCCCAAAGGTGCTTTTTTCAAGAGACAATGGGTTTTCTGGGTTTTTTTTGAAGATGTTTTGCTTCTCATCCAAGAAGCTTCTTCAGCTTCTTCAACTGAAGAAGCTGCTTGGATGAGAAGTGAAATATCTTAAAAAAAAAAAAAGCTGCCTCTTGAAAAAGCACCTTTGGGAACACCATGGCCTGGATGACTGAGAATATCCACAGATATTTAGTCACCTTTTTATTTATTTATTTATTTACCTTAATTCCCAATGTTTTCATTTTCACATTTTGATGTGGAGCAAGCAGAAATCTTATGAGGTTCCTAAATTAGAGAATTCAAATAAGTCAAGGGATCACCTGCTTTCTCCTGCTCACCATCTCTGGACCTAGGACAGGTGTGGCTTGATCCACCAACATTTCTACAGTTGAATCACCAGCTTCTTCTGGGCAATGTGGAGTAAAAAAAAAGTTCAATGATATCTATGATAAACCTGAATTCGCTATCTGGATAGCCTACAAACTGGGTTTATGTTGTTTCCTGAGATACTCAGAGAGAAAGTAATGGTGATAAGTTGGCAGAAGGATGATTATAGAAACAGCTTTTATCTTGTTTTCCTCACTGAATGGAGTGGAGAGCTCAGCTTAAGCCTTTCCCTGCCGCAATGTAACTTAGATGGAGAATTCAGGCCATTCATTTCAGGAAGGTAGATTCCTTTTTCAAATGCATCCCCCAATGAGAGAGAGTGAGGAAGCATCACTCTGAAACTGACTCACCCAATCACAGCGGGCAGAAAAAATAGCAAGGACAATTTCATAGGAATGGCAGAAATGCCATATAAATGTTCTATTTTTCAGAGTTGCTGCATGGTAGAAAAAGAATAATAATTTATTCTTTTCATGTACTAAGAATGCGTTTATTCACTTCTCTGCATCAGTGGACTCCCTATGCCATTCAATTTAAATCTTGGAGAAGCTATTTATTATTGTGTTTTGACCCCAGGTTTGATTGGGAGCTGCCCAGATGTGATTGGAGATGGACGGCTATATAAATGTTTTTTAAAAACCACATAAATAAATTCAAGGTGACTTTCTGTCTTGTTCATGCATCTTGTACTTTAAATTTAAACAAGATTAAAGATTTACAACATATTTGTAAGAAGTTTAAATTTAAGCAAGAAGGGCTTTCTTAGGGTTGCATACTACACAGCAAGGCAAATGTAGGCACTTGGGATATGGTTTCTAGGAGAACTCTAAAAAGACCAATTAAAAAGAACATGAAACGACTTAAATAGATATAAGGAACAGTCTCCAATATTTAACATTCAGCCAAGGTATAAATATTTAAATAGCGGTTAGCAGTTGGGGAATATTATAGGGAAGGGGAGACCGTGTTAATGAATATTTTTTTCACAATTGTTTTGACCCTGTGTTTTCATGTTTTATCTTTTAGTATCTTTAAAGTATCTTTATACCTGTGTGATTTTTAGGTAGGCTGGTGTAATTTTGACTCGCCGCTTGCTAGCTACTTCAGCACCACGGACAGCAACAGGCAGCACGGAGCAGATTACCATCCTAGTCAAAATGTTTCCACCTAAGCAGCTGATAGTGGCTTCTGAAATGCCATAACTTTTCTTGCTGGCTTTCAAGCTTAGTATTTTATAGTCTAGATAAGCAGATACCAACCTGCTTAGTCTTGAAGACTATTTGATGAGTTTCTTGAAAAGGAAGTCTAGAATAAACCATTCATAGAGTTCACCAATTCAATTATTGTAGTAGTAGTAGTAGTAGTAGTAGTAGTAGTAGTACCACCACCACCACCACCACCACCACCACCACCACCACCACCACCACCACCACCAGTTGCTGTTGAAGGAAGGCTTCTCAAGCCACCAATGATTTGGGATATTTTTAGTCCATTAACAGATTTCCAAATCTGACCTTTCAAAAGTTGCATTGAAATCCATTGTCTCATTGGAGCTACAGCTCTATAAGTCCCTGCTGCTTTACATCCTATAGGCAGTTGAATTGCCCTATTGAATCCAAGAAGGATTGCTTTGTTGGTTTATTTTTGAGTAGACATGAAGAACAGCCAGGCCACCACCATTCAACACCCCCCCCAAGATGGTCCCTTCAAGCCATTTCATAACAGAAGTGGGATTTTCATTTCCCCAAGTCAAATCCTATTGAAAGGTAAGGATCATCTTCATGCAGCTTTGTGGGAAACCTATGACCTGATTGACTGAGAATCTCCCTAGATATTTAGTAGCTAGCTATGTTTTCTCACTTTCCCCCCATTATTTCAAATCATTCTTCAGTACCGCATCACTGTATTTTCATATCCAGTTCAGTCAAATTGACTTTTTATATTTTCCTCTTTCCGCAGGCGGTGGTATTAAAGAAGTTCTGAAATCAAGTTTTAAAAGTCAAGGTGTTAACCAATAGTTCCTTCTTTCTTTGCTTTTCGAGGGTTCACATGAGATTATTTGGAGCCTTACTAGCAACATCTTCCAACGTCCTTCAGTTTTGATGCACGAATCCTTTTTATTTAGCTAACTAGAGTAGCTTTATTACTAACCCTGAATATCCTAGCCCCCACCCCCCATCCCACGGTGCAGATTCCCTGTAGCTGTCTACCTCCACACTTTTGTTTCTTTTAGGGGTGGTTGATGATGCCCCCACCTAGCACTCGCTGTGCAATTCTCTTCCAAACCCACATGTGCCCCGCTCCTTCTCAGTCCAACTTTCAGATGAAATATTGAAGGCCAAGATTGGCTCAGATTCTCCGTTAGAGCGTCGGGATTACCACTGTGCCCGGTTCCCCTTCGCTATTTCAGAGCATCATTTCAATTCCATTGAAATTCTATCGTCATGGATTGCCAAGGAGCCTAAATTGGCTCTTTTAAGACGGTGGAATTCAACTCCCCCACCCAGGGGCTGGCTGGGGAATTCTGGGAGTTGAAGTCCACCCGTCTTAAAAGAGCCAACTTTGCAGACCCC
The DNA here is from genome assembly GCA_039707465.1 of Rhabdophis nuchalis. NCBI lineage: Eukaryota > Metazoa > Chordata > Lepidosauria > Squamata > Natricidae > Rhabdophis > Rhabdophis nuchalis. The sequence continues at coordinate 77,086,948 of CM077645.1, forward strand.
TGCAGGGCTAATCCAAAGCAAGAGCTACCCGTCTCCAGGCTGCGAAACTCCTGCCGTTCACGGGGATGCCGGCAAGGCGATCCGGAGAAAACCTTTGCAGCGCTTGACACGGGCAGCAACTTGGGGAAAGGGAGAACTAAGGAGAGGACCACATCAGCCGTTCCTTTAAACCAGGGGTCTCCAACCTTTGCAACTTTAAGTCTGAAGGACTTCAGCTCCCAGAATTCTCCAGCCAGCTGAAGTCCTTCAGACTTAAAGTTGCAAAGGTTGGGGACCCCTGCTTTAAACTCCAGGGTCTCCGCGGGAGGGGGGGTTAAAGAAAAAAAAAAGGCAACGAGGCAGCCAAGGCGGGGCTTGACTTTTTGAACAGGCGTTGAGGCCATTCCTGGCGTCACCCGAAGGTCTTCCTCCCCCCCCCCCCACGGCCTTTCAAACCCTTCCCGCGGGAGCTCTTTAGCCATCGGCCTCTTCCCGCGGGGGCTCTTTAGCCACCGGCCGTTGCAATCTGCAACGGCGGGTGTCAGAGGGAGTTGATCGGATTTGGCGGTGATCCCGGTCCCCTGGAGGGTGCGAAGGCGACCCCTGGCTGATCGGGTCGGACGCCTGAGTGTGGCTCCTCGCTTCTCCCCCACCCAACCCTCCTTGCCGGCGGCGGGGCATCAGCAAGCGAGCAGCCGCTAAGGTGCGTTTTTTTTTAAACAAAGCGGATCAAATGCCACGCCAGATCAATCAATCAATCAATCAATCAATCAATCAATCAATCAATCAATCAATCAATCAATATATCAATAAATAAATAAATACATCAATCAATCAATCAATACATCAATCAATACATCAATCAATCAATCAATCAATCAATCAATCAATAAAATAAACCAATAACTCAATAAATCGAATGAATGAAGGAATTCATGCATGTATGAATGAATGAAGGAATGCATGAAAGCATGCATGGCTCGCAGGCGATCGCGGTCTGGCTCGGAGAAGGAAAGGGAGAATGCCACGGGGGGGGGGGGGGAGCGCTTAATCGCCGTCCACGTGGCTTGCCGGTAAACTGCAGCCGCTTTCAAAGGAAAGGTTTGGCCAGGTCGAAGTTAATGGGATTGGCTGCTTCGACCCCTGGGATATCGGGAGCGAGGCAATCGCTCTTAAAAGTCACCCGCTTCAAAGGGGATCCCCGTTGCGCAATTAAACGCTCCAAGCTGGAATTCTTGCTACGGCACCAGGCTACCATCAGGCTACGACCGCCGCTCCCGCATTCTCTCTCCGCCCTCTAGCGGACAAAGAGTGAAGCACACAGGTCGCGAGCCCCAAAAGTGCTTTTTCAGGAGGCAACTGGATGTTTCCCTTTCCGTTCCGTTCCTTTCTCTTCCTTTCCTTTCCTTTCCTTTCCTTCTTTCCTTTCCATTCCTTTTACCTTTCCTTTCTTCTCCTCTCCTTCTTTCCTTTTCTTTCCTTCCCTTTTTCCTTTCCTTTCCTCTCCTTCTTTCCTTTCCTTTCTTTCTTCTCTCCTTCTTTCCTTTCCTTTCTTTCTTCTCTCCTTCTTTCCTTTCCTTTCTTTCTTCTCCTTTCCTTTGTTCTTTTCCTTCTCTTCTCTTCCCTTTTTCCTTTCCTTTCCCTTCCTTCTTTTCTTTCTTTCTTTCTTTCTTTCTTTCTTTCTTTCCTTCCTTTCTTCTCCTCTCATTCTTTCCTTTCCTTTTTCCTCTCCCTTCCATTCTTCTCCTCTCCTCTCTCCCTTCCCTTCTTTTTCTTTTCTTTGAAGACGTTTTGCTTCTCATCCAAGAAGCTTCTTCAGCTCTGACAGGATAGTGGGAGTGGGGTGGGTGGTGGGTAAAAGGATTTATGTTTCTTGTCTAGTTATTGAAGCACTTGGAGGTTTACCTGTGTCCTCAGGCTCACCTGAGTGGTGCTCCTGGTTCATGTAGGCTGCGTTCCCCCCCTTTAAATCCATTCCTGCTCCCACACCATTCCAAGGGTGTTCATCCCAAATTGTATAGCTAAAAGTGTGTAGAGATTCTCAGTCATCCAGGTCAGGGTTCTCTCAAAGGTGCTTTTTCAGGAGGTAACTGGATTTTCTTGTTGGTTTTTTTTTTTTGAAGATGTTTTGCTTCTCATTCAAGAAGCTTCTTCAGCTCTGACAGGACAGTGGGGAATGGAAGGATTGATATTCCTTGCAAACAACTGGTCAGCAAAACAACTCACTTCTCCTGGTTTTCTTGTCCAAAAGATTCCTCCTACTTTCTGCCCTCACAGGCCAAAATCCTGAACCCCCCTCCAAAGCTTTACCCCATATCTGCCTCATTCCAGGGATACCCAGAATTTTCTCCAGTCCAGATAACTTACTCCATGTATTTCTGCACATAATTGAGATTAATGAATTGCAAATTCATATATGACTGTTTCCCGTGCGTTTTAATATTTAGCAGGCTTTTTGCCACAGGAACAAATATTATTTGGGGTTTGGGCACGTCTGCTTTAGAACAATCCTATGCCTAAAGACTTGGTCACGTTAAAAAAAAAACCAGTTAACAATAAACAGGGCAGGTTTTGAATTCATCAAGACTTTTAATCTGGTTTGAAGTTAGGTTTACCCTGTAGAAAGGTCAAGATGAGCCTAATCAATTTAGGGCAGTTGTACGAGACTGTGATGCAAAACTTAGTGGGTGCTTGTTATCTTTATAATGTATCTGTTTTTCTCCCAATCATTTGATTGGCTTGGCTCTCCCTTTATACCCCCTAATGATGTCTTTCCTTATCTTCCTCTTTCTATCAGAAAGGTCAGGGAGACTGACAGCAAGCTTTGTTTTACATTCAGCCCCTTTGTAGTTATCAAGTCAGTGGTAATTGGTTAGTCTTGCAAGTTCTGATTAGAGTCACTTGATACAGTCACAAGTAAGGAGGAATGTATATTAATGTTATCTCTTGGCCTCAGTCATGAAGTATGATGAAGGATATTCCCGCTATTCATCAAAAATGCTGGTCCTGTAGCTTTAAAATAGAGATAATGTAAATGAACAAAGACAAACATACATTTAAACATTTGAGTTCTTCTTGTTGTTTTAATTCAGGTTGGGGTTTGTTAGCTACCCAGAGCCAACCTATACCTTTGTTAACTAAGTGCATAAAATTCAGAAAATATACAAGTTGTCCTTGACGTACAACCACAATTGTGCCCCCAAATTCTCTTGTTAAGTGAGACATTTATTAAGTGAAGTTTGCCTTATTTTACCACCTTTCTTGTCACAGTTGTTAAGTGAATCACACAGTTGATAAATTAGTAACATGGTTGTTAAGTGAATCTGGCTTCCCCATTGACTTTGCTTGTAAGAAGGTTGCAAAAGGTGATGGCATGACCTTGGGAAATAGCAATGATCGTAAGTATGACCCAGTTGCCAAGGTCTAAATTTTGATCACATGATTATGGGGTTGCTACAAAGGTCGGAAGTGTGAAAAATAGTCAAAAGTCACTTTTTTCAGTGCCATTGTAACTGTGAACGGTCACTAAATTGACTGTTGTAAGTCAAGAACTTTCTGTAGTCTGTCCTAGATCTTTCCATACACTGACACCTTCCTACTTATCAAACTTAGGTACCACCCATCTCACTTCCTGTTGCATTAGCAGTCCACACATTTATTTCACTTTTTGTACTCAAAAAACCATTCAGGCTGGCCTCCAAGTCACCTATGGTATCCTTGGGCCTATACAATATGTATGTATGTATGTATGTATGTATGTATGTATGTATGTATGTATGTATGTATGCATGCATGCATGTATATGTACTGTATATGTATGCTGGTCTTGTTGTATTTGGGTCTTTTCCCATGTAAGATTGAGATTGCCTTGGCAACGTTTCAGTGAGGTCTCATTTGCCATCTTCAGGCTGCCTTCAGGCCGCCATCTTCAGGCCGCCAGCCTGAAGATGGCAAGTGAGATCTCGCCAAAACATTGCCAAGACAATCTCAATCTTACACGGGAAAAGACCCCAAAACAACAAGACCAGCATACCTACACCCGTGAAAATTTACGAATGTGTGTGTGTGTGTGTGTGTGTGTGATTTAGCTCTCATCAGCTAGCCGTACCCTTACTGGGATTCGAACCTGGGAAGTATTACATGTGAGGCAGTTGTAATTGCCACTAGACAAGTTCTGCTCCCTCACATATTTGGGGCTTACCAGGGTGTGTGACACAAATATATCCTTATTCCCCTGGCTCAGCTGATCAGGAGGAGAACCTGTGGTCTAGTGGCAATTACAACTGCCTCACATGTAATACTTCCCAGGTTCGAATCCCAGTAAGGGTATGGCTAGGTGATGAGAGCTAAATATCTTGATATATATACTAGCTATACCCGGCTACACATTGCTGTGGCCCAGTCTGGTTAAATGGCCAACCAATCAGTGTGTAGATCTACACCTGCACATATACACACAACCACCATATAACCCCCAACCTACCTACCTACTGTATTTCTCCCTATCTATCTATCCACCTACCTACCTACTATATTTCTTCCTTTCTCCCTTTACCTACCTACCTACCTACCTACTGTAATACAATAATACAATAGCAGAGTTGGAAGGGAACTTGGAGGTCATCTAGTCCAACTCCCTGCCTAGGCAGGAAGCCCTATACCATTTCAGACAAATGGCTATCCAACATCTTCTTAAAGACTTGCAGTGTTGGGGCATTCACAACTTCTGGAGGCAAGCTGTTCCACTGGTTAATTATTCTAAATGTCAGGAAATTCCTCCTCAGTTCTAAGTTGCTTCTCTCCTTGATTAGTTTCCACCCATTGCTTCTTGTTCTGCCCTCAGGTGCTTTGGAGAATAGCTTGACTTCCTCTTCTTTGTGGCCACCCCTGAGATATTGGAAGGCTGCTATCATGTCTCCCCTAGTCCCTCTTTTATTAAACTGTATTTCTCTCTCTCTCTCTCTCTCTCTCTCTCTCTCTCTCTCTCTCTCTCTCTCTCTCTCTCTCTCTCTCTCTCTCCCCCTCCCTCCCTCCCCCCCCTCTCTCTCTGGGCCACCTGGGAGTTTGCTATCTCAGTGCCTTGTTTTGGCCCTAAGAGGCCTCCATACGTTGCTAAGGAAATGACTATTGGAAAGCAGCTGGATGGGCGGGGCTACAGGGAGGTAAAAACCTGATCACTGGGTACATTTTACATTTGTGTGCCTTGCACATGACACATGTGTACTAGGCACAAAATGAGTACATATTCTATTATCGGAAGTCCTTGGGAACACTGTGTGAAAATTTGAGGTAAATCAGTCCAGTAGTTTTTGAGATTAGCAGCTTCGTACAAACTATTTTACATTTTTATTTATATAGATATATATGTTATATAATGCATTGAAATGAATATCAAAGTTTCATAGATTAATCTTTAAGGAGTAAAGAAAAAGATATAAGACTAGACAAAGGATAATTCTATATCTTTTCAAAATAAAAATTGCTCATTTCATTTAACAGAAGGGAAAAAGGGGTTTAACTTTGCATGAAATGGTGGGTCGTGCTAGAGAAAGTTCCATTTTTAGCTTCTATTATATGCCAGAAAAAGACGAGAATAATGAAATACAGTCGAAATCATTTAGTCAAACGAAGAGTGAAAAACTGGGACACAGAACATTCAATGTGGAATCTTTCATCATGTTCTCAAATATAACTTGATATTTTCCCAAAAAAATAGTAAGTTTAAAAACCAGAACAATTTATATTGGATAACTGACGAGTCAATTCTTGCTAATGTTAACTTTAAATTTACAATTTAAAGTCACAATTAAAAATCTCAACTGTGCTATAATTGAGATAGTTCATAGTAACATAAATTTAATAAAGCAAAACTGTAGGTATCCTAAAGACTGGTCAAACTAACACAGTAAATGGGGCACTAAAAAAGACTCCTTGCCCAAAGCATAATTGTTATTCCAGTTTTACAACTTCTAGGAATGTTCCTTTTAATTTAAAATTAAACATGCTGATTTGCCATTTCCAGGATAATCAATTCTTGTACAATCTCAAACCCAACTTGTTTTTCTGCCTTCAAAAAGAGTTTTATAGGGAGAAATTAACAGATGAAGCTTTTTTTCTTCTTCCAAGGGCATTTGATAAAAGACAATCCCCTTCTAAACAGCTGTAAATCCATTCTGCTAAAGACAGATTGACAGAGGCCTCTTGAAATGTTTGCCATCAAGGAATACAAAGACTGATCAGTTTGATGATAAGCAGGGATTTCAGCAATAAATCAGGGATAATCAGCCTGTATCTTCCATATGTTGTTCAATAATGGGGCTTGAATTTACAACATCTGGAAGGGAAGCATATTGCCTACCTCTGGGGCAGGAGAATATGAATATGAACCTTGCATTTTTCAGTCTGCTCCCCAAATAATAGGAAGGATCCATCCATCTATAAGTAGAGAAATAGGTAAAAGTTTTCTATTTCTTCTTAGTACATCCATCTCCAGGTAGCATGAATACAAGAAGTCCTTGGGTTATAAATATTTGTTTAAAAAACCTTTGACATTACAATGGCACTGAAATGACCAATCATTGCACTTATAACCATTGCAGTTTTCCCACAGTTAGGCAATCAAAATTTGGTGACTTGGCAACTGGTGTATAATTGATGATAGTGGCAACATCTCTGTGTCATGTAATATATGTGGGTATATGCCAGTGGTGGGTTTCAAATTTTTTTATAACCTACTCTCTAGGTGTGGCCTATTCAAGGTGTTGATTACCATCTTTAAAGCGTTCCATGGCACAGGACCTAGTTATCTGCGAGACCGCATCCTACCCCATACATCCCTTCGGCTGATTCGCTCCCACAGAGAGGGACTTCTCCGGGTGCCGTCCACCAGGCAATGCCAGCGGGCGACGCCCAGGGGAAGGGCCTTCTCTGTGGTGGGCCCAACCCTCTGGGACGACCTACCCCCCGACCTTAGAACAACTAGGGACCTCTGCGCCTTCCGCCAGAAATTAAAGACTCTCTTGTTTCATCAGGCCAGTTTGGACAAAGCTATTTACCTAGTCTACAGTCTGTACCTTAAATTGTTTTAATTGGGTTTTAGATGGGGTTAATGTTTTAATACTTTAAAATTTTTAGCACAGGGATAATTTATTTAATTCGGTTTTAATTATTTATATTTGTGATATTATGTGGTTTTTAATTTCCTGTGCACCGCCCCGGGTCTCTTTGGGGAGAGGGTGCGGTTATATAAATCCAACTATAAACAAACAAACAAACAAACAAACAAATAAACAAACAAATAAATAAATATATTTATATAAAATATAAAAATATTTTGTGGGCGTGGCTTGGCAGTCATGCGACAGGGTGGGAGTGGCCAACTTGTAAAATGTGGTGAAACTCATTTAACAACGCTCTTTCTTAGCAACCAAAATTTTGGGCTCAATTGTGATGATTCTTTCTTTCTTTCTCTTTCTTTCTTTCTTTCTTTCTTTCTTTCTTTCTTTCTTTCTTTCTTTCCTTCCTTCCTTCCTTCCTTCCTTCCTTCCTTCCTTCCTTCCTTCCTTCCTTCCTTCCTTACTTACTTACTTACTTTCTGCCTTCCTTTCCTTTCCTTCCCATTGGGTTACCGGCAGCTGCAGGCCAGACTTACTTCTGGGTCCGCCGGTGGAACCCCCTCTCACCGGCTCCCTAAATTTCACCATCCGGCTCTTGCAAGTAGATGCAAACCTGCAGAAACCCACCCTGGTATATGCATAACGTTGCATTTTTTTATTTTGTCAGGTTTATGTAGTTATATCAGATATGGGAGGCCCTTTGAGCACTGCATACAACAAAATTTCATTTTAAGGTATGCCGATTAGTGTTATATTCAAAGTGACAATAAAGTTATTTCCAAGTTCTAAGTCTATCCCAGGGTCATGTGATCGCCAGCTTCCAACAAGCAAAGTCAGTGGGAGAACCTGGGTTTGCCTAGCCACCACAGGATTCAGATAACAACTGCAATGTTTTGCTTAACCCTGGCAAATATTTGATGTGACTCACTTAACAGACAGAAAATTCTGCTCCTAACTATGGTTGCAACATGAGGACTGCCTGCACATGATTTGACATGGTACATAGAAGGGCATTCTCTGTTCTCATGCGCCTCTCGTATTTCCTTTTGAAATAACTTTAACTGGATCAGGTTTAATTTCTGATTGGTCTAATGCAGGGGTGGGCAAACTTTGCAACTTTAAGTCTGAAGGACTTCAGCTCCCAGAATTCTCCAGCCAGCTGTGCTGGCTGGAGAATTCTGGGAGCTGAAGTCCTTCAGACTTAAAGTTGCAAAGTTTGCCCACCCCTGGTCTAATGCAGGCCTAGCAGCTCACCTCCTGCGGGTGGGGGAGCCATAACATTTATCTCAAATATAAGGTTGCCAACCGTATGGGAAAGTTTAAATGTATAAAATTGGCTTTTTGAAGCATGGCAATAAATCCAGGATCTCTGCTGATATATTCTGAGCAGGACAGTCCAGATTTTCAGGAGCGATCTGGGGTGCTATGCATTCCTGCATGAATACCGTAGTTGAGATACGCCACTAGATGGCGGAGTCACAGCAACAATAATAGGAAAGCTCAGGAAACCATGTACTGAGGGCTACTGAGCAGAAATACGATTTCAGTTTTAACTCCAAAGATACTTTTGCAGTCCTTTGATAACTGTGCATCATTTCCCTTCTTATATTTCCCTTCTTTTTTCCCCCTATTTAACTGTTGATTGTCCCAAAGGTGCTTTTTCCCCCTCAAGAGGGAACTGGACTTTCTGTTTTTTCTCTGAAGATGTTTTGCTTCTCATCCAAGCTTCTTCACCTCTCTTAGATGAGAAGCAAAATGTCTTCAAAGAAAAACAAGAAAGTCCAGTCCAGTCCTGGTTTTTTTTTGTTTTTTTTTTGCCAGGTTTAAGCAAATCATTGCAGTTGTTATGTGAATCTGTGGTGGCTAAGAAAACCCTGGTTCTCCCATTGACTTTGCTTGTTGGAAGCTGACTTCCAATGTCACATGACTTCTAAGTCACATGACTTAGAACTTAGAATAACTTTATTGTCACTTTGAATGTAACACTAATCGGCATACCTTAAGATGAAATTTTGTCGCATGCAGCTCTCAAAGGGTCTCCCACCTCTGATATACACCATATAAACCTGACAAAATAGATAAATACAACATTATGCATAAACCTACATATATTACATGACACAGAGATCTTGCAACCATCGTCAATATATGCCAGTTGCCAAGTCCTCAAATCTTGATCGCATAATTGTGGGGATCCTGCAAAGTTTATAAGGGCAATGATTGGTCATGTAAGTTCCATTGTAATGTCAAAGGTTTGTTAAGCAAATGTTTATAACCCAAGGACTGATGACTGTATTCCTTGAGACAACCATGACCTGGATGACTGAGAATCTCCATAGACATTTAAATGTTGATTGCTGAATTCTTTCTTGTAAACCATCCCCAAATGTGATTGGAGGGTTTAGCCACAGGGTGGACTGCAACCCTTCAGTATTGGAAAGGGGGATCATCAACACATTATGAATGAAGTCTGGAAACTTACAAAGGGCTGTTGTGTAAAACATGAGCAACTTTAGTTCACATATCTGCTAACATAGACATTTATCGGCCCCATACATCCTTGCGGCCGATTCGCTCCCACAGAGAGGGACTTCTCCGGGTGCCGTCCACTAGGCAATGTCAGTGGGCGATGCCCAGGGGAAGGGCCTTCTCTGTGATGGGTCCGACCCTTTGGAACGACCTACCCCCTGATATCAGAACTATCACGGACCTCCGCTCCTTCAGCCAGAAACTTAAAACTTATCTGTTTCATCAAGCCGGCTTGGCCTACTTTATGCTTCTCGCCCCAGTCTGTAATTTAAATTGTTTTATTCGGTTTTAATGGGTTCAGTTTTTAACTTTTATAAATTTGTACAGGGTTATTTAATTCGATTTTAATTTTGTAAGTATTGTCATGTTTTTAGTAGTTTTAATTTTTTCCTGTACACTGCCCTGAGTCCCCTTTGGGAGAGGGGGCGGTCTAGAAATCCAATAAAATAAATAAATAAAAATAAACATCTCTCCCTCTCCCTCTCTCTCCCTCTCTCTCCCTCCCTCCCTCCCTCAAAAAATAAAAGACTACTGGTTGAAAAAAACCCCACATGCTTTACAACCAATAATCTGGAATTCTGGTGGTGGAGGTTTGTCTTGACATGTTATTCAAGGAACCTAAAAAAGGGAGTAAGGGATGTGGTGGCTCAGCGGCTTAGATGCTAAGCTTGTCAATCAGAAAGGTCGCCAGTTTGGCGGTTTGAAGCCCTTGTGCCGCGTAATGGAGTGAGCTCCCATTACTTGTCCAGCTTCTGCCAACCTAGCAGTTCAAAAGGTAACGTGCGCTTTCGGTGTTTAGTCATGCCGGTTACATGACCACAGAGACGTCTTCGGACAGCGCCGGCTCTTTGGCTTTGAAATGGAGATGAGCACCGCCCCCTAGAGTCAGGAACGACTAGCACATATGTGCGAGGGGAAATTTTGCACACCTCAGAGAACTTGCTCAGGATATATTACTGAACCCTGCCCAATGCAGCCGGATCAACTATGCTTGTTTTATTTGCTCTCCAGGTACAGAAAAAGTTGATCTCCCTTTTTGACAAAAAGAATATTATGACTGAAAGCAAAAAAACCAATCAATTGCAATCGAAGATTTTTACACCACGGTTGGTTAGAGCCAAGAAACTAAAAAATGTTATTCAATGTGATTTATGCAACTGTGAAGCCAATTAATGTGGAAATATCTCTCTTATTTTTGGATCTTGAAGAACGATGCAGACCAACAACAAAGACGAGAGTGCTAACTAGTCCTTGTGAGGTAAAGCAGCCTCTAATTTGCAGGGGGGAAAAGCATATAATAATAGATGAAGTAAATGAGAATGAATCTCTTTTCAGCAGAACTTTATTGTACAGTCCAGAGTATTACCACACACCTCTGCTTTTAAGAAGGACATATTGAGCAGAATTTCTCCAGGTGGTTCTTTTTTCTCCTTTCTGAAACAAGTGTAGTAAGCATAAAGAGAGACAGATCTTCTACATTTTGCCTACCAGATGAACTAGTAGGCCAAAGAAGGCTTGCAGGGTTAGATTACAAAATTCAGTTATTATGGCCACTGGGTATGTTTTGCTGGGTTAGAAAGAATTCTAATATATCTGGAATATATTTAATATATCTTCTAATATATCTAGGTTCCTGCCTAGGCAGGGAGTTGGACTAGAAGACCTCCAAGGTCCTTTCCAACTCTGGTATTGCATTGCATTGCATTGTATTATATTGTATTGGAAGGGCTATAAACAGAAGGCTAACCTTAAAACAATTTTAGGGGATGATATAGGCCTGACTGGTTTTTAAGCTGTAGGACAGACACCTGATGTTCTCCACAGTGGTGAAATTCAATTTTTTTACCACCAGTTATGTGGGTATGGCTTGGTGGGTGTGGCAGGGGAAGGAGACAGCAAAATCTCAATTCCCACCCCACTCTGGGGCCAGCCAGAGGTGGCATTTGCCAGTTCTCTGAACTACTCAAAATGTCTGCTACCGGTTCTCCAGAACCTGTCAGAACCTGCTGGATTTCACCCCTGGTTCTCCAGGTATTTTGTGTACAACCAACATAACTGCTTAGCCTGGTAAGGCATGAGACTGATTAAAACTGAAACACTTTGTCAATATTTCAGATGTACTCAGAGAGGTGAAGGGAATCCACAATGACCTCCTCTCTGCATTCTATACCATTGAAAGAAACCATCAGCGAATACAAACTTGCTGTAGAGGATATGGTGGTGCAATGGTTAGAATGCAGTACTGCAGGCCACTTCTGCTGCCTGCCGGCTGCCTGCCATTCAAATCTCACCAGCTCAAGGTTGACTCAGCCTTCCATCCTTCTGAGGTGGGCAAAATGATGACCCAGATTGTCGGCGGCAAGAAGCTGACTCTCAATTGCTTAGAGAGGGCTGTAGTGCACTGTGAAGCGATATATAAGTCTAAGTGCTATCGTTATTGCTATGTGTTTAGGAGAAGAAATAGAAGGCAAAAGCGTCAACAAGATATTTCTCATCTCATTCTAATCCCTCCTTTGCAGTTCCTGGATTCCCCAGAATTGTTTGATTGGCATAAACTTGTTAAAATAGCTGTTCAAAGCCAAGCGACACTATTTCTGAACCAAACAACACAGGAGAGATTTTATTTATTTTTATCCTGCCTTTATTAATTTTATAAACAACTCAAGGTGGCAAACATACTTAATATTCCTTCCTCCTCCTATTTGTCTCACAGCAACATTCCTCTGAGGTGTGTTCAGCTGAGAGAAAGCGATTGGCCCAAAGTCTCCCAGCCAATTTTTATGCCTAAGGTGAGACTAGAACTCACAGTCTCCTGGTTTCTAGCCTGAAAGCCTTAGCTTAGGTTGTCAAACTTGTGGCATCACCTTGCCGTCATGGGATGTTTTGTGGTGTTTTTTCCCTTTGTGGAGCTGGTGGAGGCGTGGCTGAGTATGATGCAGCCGATCCAGCCCACAAGATGCCAGTTTGACAACCCTGCCTTAGCCACTAAGTTTGAGAGAATCCTCATATTTGTAGCAATCTTTTATGAGGAAGGAAGGAAGGAAGGAAGGAAGGAAGGAAGGGAGGGAGGGAGGGAGGGAGGGAGGGAGGGGTGGGTGGGAGGGAGGGAGGGAGGAAGGAAGGGAAGGAAGGAATTCAAAGAGGTCACTATCAGAGGCTAGGCTAGAATAGAATAGAATAGAATAGAATAGAATAGAATAGAATTCTTTATTGGCCAAGTGTGATTGGACCCACAAGGAATTTGTCTTTGATGCAGATGCTCTCAGTATACATAAAGAAAAATAAAATAGAATACATTCATCAAGAATCATAGGATACAATACTTAGTGATAGTCAAGAGTTTCCTAATGAGCATTGTAAAGATACAAGCAACATGGTTACAGTCTTAAGTGGGAAGAGATAGGTACTAGGAAGGATGAATGGAGGGAAAGGGGAAACAAAATCATAAATACATTTTGCACATTGCTAAACTTCATTGCACCTTGTTCTTTCTTTGAATATCAGAAGATGGAGACAACCTTTCCCCCTCTACAATATCAAAAGGAGGGGATTTGTGTTGTGTCTTATGCTCCTACAGAGGGGAGCAAGGAGATAGCTTTAGATAGAACTTTCAAGGTTGGTTCAGACTAAACAAATTGCCGCATTTTGCCTCCTGACCCAACTAGTTTAGGCTATCCCAGCTGGGGAGCTCTTAACTCTTCAGCCAAGGGCCTTTAGCCAGTTCTCCTCCAGGAAAAACCAGGGAGAGAAATGGTTTTTTTTAGATTTTGCCCAAAGCCTTGGAAAAACGAGGGCTACCTGGCATGAAAGCAAATCTCAATGTGTCTTCAAACCACATACTGTACAGTAACTGATTTCTAGACATAAAAAGACATAAGATAAAAGTAAAAAAAAGAGAGCAATTGAAAAAAGAGACATGAAGAGAATTTAAAAAAAAACCCAAATCTATCTATCTAGGCTCATCCCATAATAATAATAATAATAATAATAATAATAATAATAATAATAATAATAATAATAATAATAATAATAATAATAATAATAATAATAATAATTTTAATTTGTTGACCGCTCCCTCTCCCCATAGGGACTCAGAGCGGTGCACAGGGAAAACTAAAACAATAAATATACAAACACATTAAAAACAAATTAAACATATACCTGCGCTAAAATACCCCATTAACATACTAAAATTCCCAGTTAAAACAACTAAAACCCCATAGAGAGAGACTACCCTAGGCCGGCCAAGCAGAAAAGATGTGTTTTTAGTTTTAGACGGAAGGAGCGGAAGTCCGTGGTCATTCTAATGTCGGGGGGAAGGTCGTTCCAGAGGGCTGGGCCCGCCACAGAGAGAGCCCTTCCCCTGGGCGTCGCCCGCTGACAAAGTCTAGTGGACGGCACCCGGAGAAGTCCCTCTCTGTGGGAGCGAATCGGCCGTGAGGATGTATGGGGCAGGATCCGATCCCGCAGATAGCTATTGCTTATTGCATATTGCTTGCTTGAACAAAATCTTAGATTTTAGAACATGTGGAAAAGCTATTGCAGAAAAAGTGACATGCATACAGCTGCCTTCTCCTGATTTCCCTCATGCTAGGAATCCTATGAGTTAGGCTATGAGAGCAGTGGTGTATTAACCATTAAGCAGACCGAGCAGCATGTGATTAGGGCAGCAGGCCCAAAGGAGGCACCACAAAGTTGAGAAAGAAGAAAAAAACCCAATAAGGATTTGTACAGTATGTACAAAGGAGGGGGGCACCAAGATTTGTCAGTGCTTAGGGCACCAGTGAGCCTTAATCTGCCACTGTATGACAGAGTGATTGACCCTTTACTATGGCTCCTCTGGACTTCAACTCCCAGAATTCCTGAGTCAGCGGGGTTCAAGAATTCTGGGATTTGATGTTCCCCAAGTCATAAGAGGTCCATTGTTGTTCTAAATCAGGTGGTGTCCAAACTTGGGAACTTTAAGATTTGTGGACTTCAACTCCCAGAATTCTCCAGCAAGCATGGCTGGCTGGGGAATTCTGGGAGTTGAAGTCCACAAGTCTTAAAGTGCCCAAGTTGGCTGGGGAATTCTGGGAGTTGAAGTCCACAAGTGTTAAAGTTCCCAAGTTTGGACACCCCTGCTCTAAATGATTTGGTGTACTTCCAAAGGTGAGGGTGGATTTGAATCTGGATCTCCTCTGTGCCTTGCTAATACCTTAACCACAGTGGATCACATCTGGAATTTGCCAATACTGTCATCTAGATCCCAGGTTTCCCAAGCTGTGTTCTGCAGAACTCTAGAATTCCTGAAAAACTTGATGGGAGCCAGTAAGAGAGGAAGGTCAAAGAAAGTTTAATCAAATGCAGGGAGGTTTGCTTCTCAATTGGCATATTGGGGTTGTTTTTTTCCTGTTTTGAAAAATATTCCTTTGAGAGAAGGAACTATCACACCCCGGGTCCAATTATCTTTCTAATAGCTACTGGCGTCAGTAACCTTCAATGGCATTTCTGCATTTCAAATGCAGAATGAATGGCTTTGCATTTGTTTGGGCTATCCATCACCTACAAAAACAAAGCTAAAGACAGAAGACATGGGAAGGTAGTAAATCAATTAGGTGGTTCTGTGATCCCTTAAATCTTTTATCACACTAAAGCAAGGGGAATCTCTTTTCACCCAGTTGCAAATGCAGCATATCTCAGCCCAAATCACATCTAGGTATGTGCAGTGAGACTTAGAAGAGAGCTCCCTACCAATAATTTGTAGCTCAGGGCTGGAAATATTTGTAGCTCAGCACTGATGATGTTACCTAGTTTGGGTAATGAACCGGCTGCAAGAAAATAACCAAGTTCAGAGAGTACCAAGGTCCCACCTGACACTGTTGAGGGCAAACAGATGGTTCCGCCCCAGGCGCCTGATGGATCCTGAAAGGTTCCAGAGGGAGCTTGGGCCAATATCTGTGTCCTTGCCCCGCGACTTGACTGAGGACCTAGTGGCCGCATGGTATAGTGCGGCCACGGGGCCTTGGATCGAGTCACGCCCTTGCGGCCTCTCACGCGGTGTCGAATCACCCAGGCTGCCTGGTTTACCGAGGAGCTGTGGGAGATGAAATGCTGCAAGAGACGCCTAGAGAGTAGGTGGAGATCCTCTCGCTCCGAAGCTGACCGAACACTTGTAAGAGACCATATTAGGACTTACATAGTGGCGATGAGAGTGGCAAAACGCGAGTATTGTGCCACCCTTATCGCGTCCGCGGATAACCGCCCTGCCACCCTGTTTGGGGTGACCCGCTCCCTCCTTCACCAGAGGCTGCGGGAAGCCCCTTTGCAGGGTCGAGCAGAGGAATTTGGAGTCTATCTGCAGGATAAAATCACTCAGATTCGGAACGAGTTGCCCTCCACTGAAAGTTGTCCAGTCGGTTTGTCCGATGCTGGTCTTGAGACAACATCTTGGGAGGAGTTTGACTTTGTTACTACCAAGGATATGGACAGGTTGTTGAGGAGCCTTAGGGCCACCACATGTTTATTGGACCCGTGTCCCTCCTGGCTTGTACTGGCATCCTGGGAGGTGACACGAGGCTGGCTCCAGGACATTGTGAATGTGTCTTTGAGTGAGGGGTTCTTACCTACCGCCTTGAAAGAGGCGATGGTGAGACCTCTCCTCAAAAAGCCTTCCCTGGACCCAGCATTGTTGGAAAATTACCGTCCGGTCTCCAACCTTCACTTTCTTGCGAAGGTTGTAGAGAGTGTGGTGGCTCAACAGTTTCCTCGACACCTGGAGGAAGTTGATTATCTAGACCCATGCCAGTCCAACTTCCAGCCCGGTCACAGCACCGAGATGGCATTGGTCGCGTTGGTGGATGATCTCTGGAGGGCATGGGATAGAGGTTGCTCGTCTATCCTGGTCCTATTAGACCTCTCAGCGGCTTTTGATACCATCGACCATGGTATCTTATTGCACCGACTGGAGGGGTTGGGGGTGGGAGGCACTGTTTTACGGTGGTTCTCGTCCTACCTCTCTGGTCGGTCGCAATGGGTGTTGGCAGGAGGGCAGAAGTCAGCCCCAAAGCCCCTCTTATGTGGGGTTCCTCAGGGGTCGGTCCTCTCGCCCCTTCTGTTCCACACGTATATGAAGCCGCTGGGCGAGATCATCCATGGTTTTGGGGTGGAATACCACCTGTACGCTGATGATACTCAGTTGTACATATCCACCCCAAACCACCCCAACGATGCCATCGAGGTGCTGTCCCGGTGTCTGGAGGCCGTACGGGTTTTGATGGGGAGTAACAAACTCAAGCTCAACCCGTCCAAGACCAAGTGGCTGTGGTTTCCGGCACCCCGGTTCAGCCAGATAAGTCCAACACTGGCCATTGGGGGCGAACAACTGGCCCCCGTGGAGAGGGCGCACAACTTGTGTGTCCTCCTGGATTCCCGGCTGTCCATGGAGGACCATGTGATGGCCGTGGCCAGGGGGGCGTTTTATCAAGTACGCTTGATACGCCAGTTGCGCCCTTTACTGGACTGGGTGGCCCCTCGCATAGTCACTCAAGCACTCGTGACATCCTGGCTGGACTACTGTAACGCTCTTTACATGGGGTCCCCTTGAGGTGCACTCGAAGGTTACAGTTAGTCCAGAATACGGCTGTGCGGGTGATTATGGGTGCCTCAAGGCAATCCCACTTAACACCTCTCCTGCGCGAGCTGCACTGGCTACCTGTGGCCTTTCGGGTGCGCTTCAAGGTGCTGACGACCATCTTTAAATCGCTCCATGGCTCGGGGCCTAGCTACATACGAGACCGCCTCCTGCCCCATACATCCCTTCGACCGATCTGCTCCCACAGAAAGGGCCTTCTCCGGGTACCATCGGCTCAGCAATGCCGGTTGGCGATGCCTAGGGGAAGGGCCTTCTCTGTGGCGGGCCCAGCCCTCTGGAATGACCTACCCCCCGAACTACGCACCACCTCGGACCTCCGCCTCTTCCGCCAGCGTCTCAAGACTTATTTATTCCAACAAGCCGACCTAGCATAACCCCCGTTTTCTGACTTTTAAACGTGTATAAATTTTAAATTCTTAGGGTTTTATAATGGGTTTTAGCACGGGATGCAATTTAATAGTTTTTTAATAATATATTTTTGTATTTTGTATGGTTTTTAATATTGCCTGTGCGCCGCCCTGGGTCCTTGCAAGGAGAAGGGCGAGGTATAAATTTAATAAAATAAAATAAAATAAACAGAAACTCAATTGCTACTCGAAAGCAGGGAAAGGTTTTAAAAAATAAAATAAAATCCACCCTCCTCTTCCTTGTAATTTGGAAAAATATGAACCAGGATCTATGGAAATTCTCAATAATCCAGATCATGGTTTGTCTCAAAGGTACTTTTGCAAACGGCAACTAAACTTAATTTTTTTTCTCCTGGAAAACCTTTTGCTTCTCATCCAAGAAGCTTCTTCAATTCTAACTGAATGGTTAGGAATGGAATAATTTATATTTGGAAATCCTTCCCAATATACGGAAGGCAATATAAATCCTTCCCTTTGTTTGGTTTGGTGTTGGTGTTTGGTTTTGAACCGAAGAAGCTTCTTGGATGAGAAGAGTTTTCAAGGGGAAAAAAAAAACCTCCCAAGAAATCCAAAAGCACCTTTGGGACATATGAGATTTGCCTTTTTTTTTTTTAAAGCACCTTTTAGACAACCTTGAGCTGGATGACTGAGAATGTCCATAGACATATGAGCCAGGGGTTTCAGGAAGCATCTAATAATGCCAGTAGATGGCAGCCAACGGCTTGATGTTGGCTTGGCTGGTCAGCTAAGCAAGCTCAAGCATGGTTAGGGCTTGAATGGAAGGGCAAGAGTATAGTATAGTATAGTATAGTATAGTATAGTATAGTATAGTATAGTATAGTATAGTATAGTATAGTATAGTATAGTATAGTATAGTATAGTATAGTATAGTATAGTATAGTATAGTATAGTATAGTATAGTATAGTATAATAGAGAATAGAATAGAATAAAATAGAGTAAAATAGAGTAGAGTAGATTAGATTAGATTAGAGTAGAATAGAGTAGAGTAGAATAGAATAGAGTAGAATAAAATAGAATAGAGTAGATTAGAATAGAGAATAGAGTAGAGTAGAGTAGAGTAGAATAAAATAAAATAGAATAGAGAATAGAATAGAATAAAATAGAGTAAAATAGAGTAGAGTAGAATAGAATAGAATGGAGTAGAGTAGAGTAGAATAGAATAGAGTAGAATAAAGTAGAGTAGAATAAAATAGAATAGAGTAGAATAGAATAGAGAATAGAATAGAATAGAGTTGAGTAGATTAGAATATAATAAAATAGAATAGAGTAGAGTAGAGTAGAATAGAGAATAGAGAATAGAGTATAGTAGAGTAGAGTAGAGTAGAGTAGAATAGAATAGAATAGAATAGAATAGAATAGAATAGGATTCTTTACTGGCCAAGTGTGATTGGTCACACAAAGAATGTGTCTTTGGTGCATTTGATGCTCTCAGTGTACATGAAAGGGAAAAAAAGGAAAAGAAAATACTAAAGCTGTAGGATAGACTAGAAAACACACAACACACACAAAGGAAGAAGGCAGTGATAATACCCTTCTATGCTCCTGCTAAGAGAGTTACCTGGACGTGAGCAGGAAAAGTACCTAGGGACTGAGCAAAACTCAAAGGAGGTTTTTATGACTATTGTGTGCAGGAAGGGAGAATTGGCAAAATATATTCCTATCTTTTCCCTTTCTGCTGGAGGGATTTTTCTACTGCATCAAAAGCTCTTCAGAGATGAAAGAAAACTTTCTATCCATGAAAGCTGCATTCCGGATGAATCCAGTCAGATGAATCTCAGTGCATATTCACAATTATTTCCATTCTCCTTCTTTGCTTTCTACTGACTGCAATTTGTTTTTACTTCAGCCCTGGTTGCGGGTTCTTGCAAAACCTGGGCATGGCACGTTAAAAGGCTCAAGCATTTGAAAAACTGAGCTGTTTCCCATAACTTAGAGACTTAGACAGAATAACTTTATTGCCACTTTGAATGTACCCTAATCGGCATACATTAAAATGAAATTCTGTTGAATAAAACACATCTCTCTTAGGAAAGTGACATCTAAATACACACAAACGTAGTAGGATAAACTAATGTGCAGAATTTGGCAATTTGGGATAACAGGGTGCCTGGAAAGAAATCCTATGAGGACTGAGTTAAAGAAACCATAGAGTTTGCAAAAGAGAAGAGTGACAGGTGACATGATGGCAAGCTACAGAGATCTAAAAGTCTCTCAAAGTGTGAGGGCAGACAAGAATCAATGCATTGGCATTAAAAGAAAAGAAATTTAGGCTGAACATTTGACTGTCTGTCTGCTATTGCTTCACCAAACTTTGTCCTTCGAAAACACTCATCAGATAGTTGTTTTTGTTCAACATAAGTAAAACAATGTAAGTTAATTTAAATTTCCCTCTTCTGTTTGGGAATGGGTTTATGTGTTGTTGTTACCCAAAGAAAAACCACTTTTATCCAATTTGGGGTAATTTACCCAGGTTTGGAGAGCACAGCTGTAAGCAATAGAGCAGTCTACCTAGATCACTGATGGGTTCTTTATCCCTGGGTGACTTTTAATATGTGGGGAGATGAAGTGGATTCCATCACTGACCAAAAGCTGGCTTAGATGATCTATTACAGGTAGTTCTCGACTTACAACCACTCATTTAGTGTTCATTTAAAGTTACAACAGCACTGAAAAAAAGTGACTTATGACTTTCACATGACAATTGCAACATCCCCATAGTCATGTGATCAAAATTCAGATGCTTATACTTATGAGAGCTACGGGGTCATATCACCCTAACCCTAATCTTTTGTGACCTTCTGACAAGCAAAGCCAATGGGGAAACCAGGCTCAACTTACATCTGTATTAGTAGCTTACTTATCTGCTTACTTAAACTCACTTAACAACTGTCTCGCTTAGAAAAAATTTGGGGTTCAATTGTGGTCATGAGGTTAAGGCCTGTTTTATTTATTATTTTTATCTATTTAAATTTATATGCCACCTATCTCACTACCAAGCAACTCTGGGTGGTGTGCCTTTATTACTTCTTAAGTAAATCAAGATGCTGGGGATACATAATAGTGCTTCCTATTTTCCCTGCAACAACAACCCTGGTAGGTAGGTTGGGCTGAAAGAGAGTGACTGACCCAAACTCACCCAACCAACTTTCATAGCTAAGGCAGGACTAGAACTCACAGTTTCCTGGTTTCCAGACCAGCACCTTCACCACTACACCAAACTGGATACTATCCAGTACTTGTATGGATCCTGCTCAGACATGTTATGCCTCAGTCAAATATTTGTCATCATGTCTCACAGAGGATGAAACAAACCTGTTTTCTCTGTCGGGACAAACAAATTTCAGGAAGTGATGGATTGTAGGGTTGGTCAAATAATTAGAAAGTTGGACCAGGTTGTCTTGAAGAAGAGAGGGTTGTGTTGGATACAGAACCTATGCAGAGGCTGAATGGTTATCTTTGATGGGTACTATTTATTATCAATGGAAGCTCTTTCAGAAACCTCCTAATTATATTAAAAGTATCAGAAGTTCTACTTTTAAATTGCCATCTAACATAGGGTGCTGTGATTTCTCTCTTTTGGCCTGCTTCCCCCACCCCCAAAAGTATTTTGCTATATTTCTGTGCCTGTCCTTTTAATAAAGCTAAAGGTTCTCCTCACACATATGTGCTAGTCGTTCCCGACTCTAGGGGGCAGTACTCATCTCCGTTTCAAAGCCGAAGAGCAAGCGCTGTTCGAAGACGTCTCCATGGTCATGTGGCTGGCATGCTAAACGCTGCTGTTGCCTTCCCACCAAAGGTGGTTCTTGTTTTTTTCTATTTGCATTTTTACATGCTTTCGAAGTGCTAGGTTGGCAGAAGCTGGGACAAGTAATGGGAACGCAGTCCGTTACGGGCACTAGGGATTCGAACCGCTAAACTGCTGACCTTTCTTTAATATTACGATATTAAAAAAAATACCTGGGTCTTATTCACTGTGATTTTGCAAGGTTCAGATGCACATTGAGATGTAGTTTGCCATGTTTTTGCAGGATCCTCTAAATCAAGGGCAGTTAACCTTTTTATACCTACCACCCACTTTTGTATCTGTTAGTAGTTAAATTTTCTAACCGCCCACTGGTTCCACAGTAATAGTGATTTATAAAGTAGGGAAGTCAATTAAATTAAAAAAAGGAAAGTGCTTCAGTATCAGACAAAACCTCTACTGCCCACCATGAAAGCTGGAATGCCCACTAGTGGGCGGTAGGGACCAGGTTGACTACCACTGCTCCAAATATTTCTGTGGGCTGACTTGTTGACTTACACAGAAGCATTTTTAATTTCAGGAATATTTAATTTTCAGTAATATTTTAAAAATATTTGCGATTCCATCACTTACTCTCACTGTCTTTCACCTTGTGACAAATGGCTAATTTAGATAGGGAAGGACACTAACTCTTAAAGTATCTGACAAATGGACCCTGTGATGAAAGGCTTCAATAGATGCAATTCAGCTTTTATTCCAGTTCATATAATCCCATTCATACATAAGAGGGTTAGTTAAAAAGCACATGAAGCCCTTATAATTCTAGACCCAGCACTTGTGTTTGGATGGACATTGTTATTGATTTAACTTTGCCCAATCAGTCCCTTCAAAGACTGTCTTTCACTTAACTCCCACTTTCTGGCAACGTGAGAATAAATGCTCAGGTGAAAAAAAATAACGAGGAGAAAGGGGAAAAAACCATTTGCCTTTGAAGATCCAAGCACAAAGTCCAAAAGTTATCTCTATAACCATTATCTCTACAAGGAAAGTGTGCTGAAATCCAAGCTTCTATTCAAAGAGATATGAAGGTAGTTTAGCTGGGCTGAGTGCCTAGATTTAATTGGCATTCTATATAAGAATGATTTGTTACCTTCCCTTGAGTTTCCCTATTTCTTTCCTCCCCAATCAACTTTTTCTATCTAAACATTTGGCATTATTGATTCTGGAAGTGTGATTTTTCTATTAAATATTGGAAATAAATATTTTCTACTGGATCAAAATTGGCACAAACTTCTATATTTCTGTAGTCTGTATTTCTGATCTTTGGACAGTATGATTTAGTGTTCTGTTTCTCTTATCCTAGAGTGGACTGGAAGAAGAAATAAAGAAGGGCTAAAAAATCACTAGATGCTGAGCTTGTCAATCAGAAAGGTTGACAATTTGGTGGTTCGAATCCTTAGTTCCGCCTAACGGAGTGACCTCCTGTTACTTGTCCCAGCTTCTGTCAGCCTAGCAGTTCGAAAGCATGTAAAAAAATGCAAGTAGAAAAATAGGAACCACCTTTGTGGGAAAGTAACAGCGTTCCGTGCGCCTTCAGTCTTTAGTCATGCCAGCCACATGACCATGGAGATGTCTTCGGACAGTGCTGGCTCTTCTGCTTTGAAACTGAGATGAGCACTGCCCCTTAGAGTCGGGAACGACTAGCACATATGTGCAAGGGGAACCTTTATCTTTACCTTTAAGAACTCACTAGATAGATAGTTCAGCCAGGCTGGTGATGGCCAGTCATAATTATCTTTTATTAGGAAATCCTTTAAAAAAGATTCTGCAGGTATGACCTACTGAGAATATTAGGAAACCAATCATAATGATTGTCTGCACTGACTAATAGCAGATACTCAGTTTCAGACAAATGTTTTTTTCCCCTTTTTCTTCCTGGAAATGTTGGCAAATATTGCTTAGAGAGGGCTGTAAAGCACTGTGAAGCAGTATATAAATCTAGGTGCTATTGCAATTGCATTTCAACATAGACAGCTTATGTTCTGCCTCTGACCACTGGCACATAATATGCCCGGTAAGCCATTCAGAAAACCATAAATGTCTTCCATTGTGTGCATAGAGTGAAATAAGTAGGTAGGGCAAGATCAGGTCAAAGAAAAACATTTCAGGTTCCACTAATTACAGCACAAAGAGTAGGCTTTTTTAAAATCACTTCAGTTGTAAGCCTGCAGATATTACCTTTCAAATATTTACTTACTACCACTTTACCAGTAATAATCTAATCCCGGTGACATTGGTGAATTGGATCTAGAATACCATGTTAGATGCAGCTGAATAAATAGACATGAAATTACAACAATCACTATGTTCTTTTACTAATTTAATTTGGATGAAAGTATCTGTGGAAGAGCAGTGGTTAGAGTGCAGTATTGCAGGCTACTTCTGCTGACTGCTGATTGCCAGCAGTTTGGCAGTTCAAGTAAAATGAGGACCCAGATTGTTGGGGACAATATGCTGAGTCTGTAAACTGCTTAAAGAGGGCTGTTAAAGCACAGTGAAGCGGTATATAAGTCTAAGTGCTATTGCTATTAAAACCTCAGAAGTAGTTGGACACAAGTAGGAC
Organism: Rhabdophis nuchalis; assembly: GCA_039707465.1. Taxonomy (NCBI): domain Eukaryota; kingdom Metazoa; phylum Chordata; class Lepidosauria; order Squamata; family Natricidae; genus Rhabdophis; species Rhabdophis nuchalis. The sequence goes on from CM077645.1 coordinate 77,110,998, forward strand.
TTTGTTTGGTTTGAAGATTTGTGTAAGAGTGTACAACCTGACGGAAAACATCCTGACACCAGTGGATGAAAGTTTGAAAAGGGACTTTGAAGATATTTGGCTGAATGTGTTTATAGTTGTACTTGATTAGAAAGTCCATGGGAGAAGTAGCAATGAAGGTTCATTTTTTTTCATTAACCATACAAGTTAGAGGTTCACATTAGAGTGGACTAAGGTATGGTTCCATTCTCCCATACTACAGGTAGTTCTCAACTTGCAACCACATAATGAAGCCCAAAGTTTATATTGCTGAGTATGACATTTAAGTGAGCTTTGCCCCATTTTATGAACTTTCTTGCCACAGTTAAGTTAGCAACATGTTTTAAGTGAATCTGGCTTCCCATTGACTTTGTTTGTCAGAAGGACACAAAAGGCTGTTCACAAGATCCTGCAGCCATCATAAATATGAATCAGTTGCCACGCATCTGAATTTTGATCACATGACCATGGGGATACTACTAGTCATATGTATGAAAAATGGTGATAAGACACTTTTTTCGGTGCTGTTGTAACTTTGAATGGTCACTAAACGAACTGTTGTAAGTCAAGGACTACCTGTAATCCTGTGGCATTGAGTGTGTTCAGCCAACAGTAGATGCTCTGGTTTCTAATTTCTTGCTGCCCTCCTACTTAGAAGTAGCTCTCCTACTTCTAAAACTTCTAGACACTTGTGAAATTGTTCGGATTTCTGTAAACTTGATGATGCTTTTACAGGGATGGTTTGATGGCTGTACAAAGCAAAGGTTAATTCATTTTTCTTCTTATTTATTAAATTTATATGTAGCCCGTCCCACTCTCAAGTAACTTTGGGTGGCCTGCAGCATTATAAATACATAAAATGATAAGAGAAAGCAAAGATTAAAAGCATTCAACATCTGTATAAATAAAAATGTAACGAGAGTTTGTTCAAAACTGCTAATCTCCGAAAATACTGCACCGATTGCTTCCAAATTTCACACAAGGTTCCTTTCAAGTACGGCACCAATGATATAAATAGATTGTGTAGATGTCACACCTGGGCCAGGCACAAGCAACGGAAATGTAAAAAATTGTAAAAGAGGTAGGTAGATGGATACAGAGAGAGCAGTGGGCCACAGGTATTATGCGATCCTTTATAACAGGAGTCTCCAACTTTTGCAACTTTAAGTCTGAAGGACTTCAGCTCCCAGACTTCTCCAGCCAGCTTTGCTGGCTGGAGAAGTCTGGGATCTGAAGTCCTTCAGACTTAAAGTTGCAAAGGTTGGAGATCCCTGCTTTATGACATAAAATACTCTGTCCATAAGATTCAAGGAGAAATACAGTAGGTAGCTAGGTAGGCAGCTATAGGGATAGAGAGAGGGAGGGAGTAATGCAGTAGATAGGTAGGTAGATAGATAGGTAGGTAGGTAGAGGGATAGAGAGAGGGAGAAATACAGTAGGTAGGTAGGGAGGTAGATAGGTAGGTAGGTAGAGGGATAGAGAGGGAGAAATACAGTAGGTAGGTAGGTAGGTAGGTAGGTAGGTAGATAGGTAGGTAGGTAGGTAGGTAGGTAGAGGGATAGAGAGAGGGAGAAATACAGTAGGCAGGTAGGGTGGTAGATAGGTAGGTAGGTAGGTAGAGGGATAGAGAGAGGGAGAAATACAGTAGGTAGGTAGGGAGGTAGATAGGTAGGGAGGGAGGGAAGGAGGGAGAGGGATAGAGAGGGAGAGGGAGAAATACAGTAGGTTAGTAGGTAGAGGGAGCGAGGGAGAAATACAGTAGGTAGGTTGGGGGTTATACGGGGGTTGTGTGGATGTGTTTGTGTGTGCAGGTGTAGATCTACACACAGATTGGTTGGCCATTTAACCAGACTGGGCCACAGCAACGCGTGGCTGGAAACGGCTAGTTACAAATAAAATGTTAAAATTAATTTAACATTTTAATGGTTTAGAAATTAACATTCATCTTGGAGGATCACTCGAAGACAGTAAAATATGGCAGGGTATGGAAAATCTTGTTTGTGAATGAACTTATGGAGCCCTGACTTTTCCAAGTTTAAACTGTTCTATCAGAAGTGGGTTGCTCCCGGTTCGGCTCCGATCAGGCGAACCGGTTGTAGCGGCAGCGGGAGGCTCTGCCCACCCACCCAGACGTTTCTGCGCATGGGAACCGGTAGTAAAAAAAATTAGCAACCCACCACCAATTCTATCTTCTTCTTTCTAACACTTTCGGCCTAAGCACTGAGTTTAATCTGAGATCTCCAAGGTAGTATTCAGCCCTGCCTCTTCTTCATTTCTATCCACCTGGCTTCTGCCCTAATTTATTTGGTTAAGTTTATTTTTGATAAAATAATACAAGCAGTGTGAGTCATTTCTATTTCTGTGAAAGTCCATGAACCCCATATACGCCCTGGGCCATTCTTATTATTGTTTTTTTAAAGGCTTTGCTTGTAAAATGTGCCTAACTTCACACAAACCGAGAACTGACAGTGCATGTGTGTTGAAAGGAATAAGAGTTTAGGAGTTTGTCTGGAATGCATTGTCTTCTGAACTCGTATCTTTCCTGCGGCAGCCATTTTCTCTACGTGCCTGCAGCTCCATCCTAACATGTGCTCCTGGCCAAAATAAAATAAAATAAAACAAAAAACGGGGGGTGGCCCTGGGCTAAACAATGTTTTTCTTAACTGGATCATTTTGATAGTTTTCGCCCTCTGTTTCAGTGTTTTTGCCTGGGAACGGAGAGATTAATTTTATCTATTCTATTTGCTTTGTCTTCAGTAGCGCAGGCCTTCAGAGAACCGAGAATGTTATGAGCTCAAATTCTGGGAACAGAGCAGAACCAAATCTTATTATGACTGGCCCGTCTTGGCTTCAAAAACAAGGAGGAAGCATCTTCTCTTGAGCCTGAAAGAGTTGGCATGGGAATTATCAAAGGACCTTGAACAAGTTGTCGGGAGAGGCCCTGCTTAGAGGGCTAGCTTGGAAACTAGCAGAATTGAGCAATAGTTTTAAAAAAAAACAACGCTTCACATTTCGGCTAGACTTTCCAAATGCATTTAGGGTAGTTATTGTAAGAGCATAGAACCTTACAGAACCAGGACACATTTTGTCAGGTTGTTGTTGTTAGTTGCGAAGTCATGTCTGACCCATCGCGATCCCATGGACAATGTTGCTCCAGGCCTTCCTGTCTTCTACCATCCTCTGGAGTCCATTTAAGCTCATGTCTATTGCTTCAGTGACTCCATCTAGCCACCTCATTCTCTGTCGTCCCATTCAAACGGGTGTCAATACATAACACTTTTGCCTTCAATCTCTCCCAGCATTAGGCTCTTCTCCAGTGAGTCCTTCCTTCTCATTAGGTGGCCAAAGTACTTGAGTTTCCTCTTCAGGATCTGGCCTTCTAAAGAGCAGTCAAGGTTGATCTCCTTTAGGACCTACCGGTTTGATCACCTTGCAGGCCAAGGGACTCACGGGAGTCTTCTCCAGCACCATAGTTCAAAGGCCTCAATTCTTGGGGCTCAGCCTTTCTTATAGTCCAACTTTCACAGCCATCCATTGCAACTGGGAAAACCATAGCATATACACACTTTTGTTGGCAGGGTGATGTTTCTGCTTTTTAGTCTAGATTTGCCATAGCTTTCTTCCCCAGGAGCAAGCGTCTTTTAATTTCTTGGCTGCAATCCCCATCTGCGGTGATCTTAAAGCCCAGGAAAATAAAATCTGTCACTGCCTCCATTTCTTCCCCATCTATTTGCCAGGAATTGAGAGGGCCGGATGCCATGATCTTAGTTTTCTTAATGTTGAGTTTCTAGCCAACTTTTGCACTCTCCTTCTTCACCCACATCAGGAGGCTCTTTGTCAGCTACCACACTGTTTATGCTACAGATGCAAGAATTTGGACATGATAAATCTAATAAAGTTAATACATCTCCAAAGTTTCAAGCAGGGATCTCTCCCATTGCCTTCTACTCTGATGCTTGAAACTGGGAGAAGCCAGGAGTGAAACTGAGCTCTTCTGCATGAAAATGAAGGGCTCAGCCTATGGACAATAGGCCATTCTCAAAGATACAGCACCTACAGGAGATCCCAGCCTGCCTAGGCCTGGCTGGCCTGCAAACCTGAAGTAGTTCTTCCTCTGTGGAACTCCCAAATACACATTTGTAGTAGCAGATAATGGCTGGTTTACATATCCTGCTAAGTCATTACACTGTTTGCTTAGATTTGTCTAACACATTGTCACATTGTGACCCTTAAGCCAAGCAAGCCAAGATTTATGGCTTGATATTAAAGGCAAAACAGGACTCTAAGGCTATTCAACAGACTATGTGTGAATGTGTGAATCTAACTATGGTAGTGTATATAGAAAGCCGCCCCCCCTCCCCAAATTGGCATATTCTAAGTTTGTTAAAATTGGAGCTCTTATAATTTCCAAAGACCAAATTAATAGTTCCTAAAGAGTGATGCATTGGAGAAAGCTGTTTTTTCTGTGCATATCAAGGCTTACCAATAAGACAAGGGCAAGGGATGAGTTTTTAATCTGTTGACTTTATGCTTACTTTGTAGGGAATCTATCCACAATATACTTATTTCCCTGCCCTGTGTATTTTCTGCAGACTTCACTTTATTCTTAAAGGGCACAAACTGCCCCCTAAGACGTAAAAGTCATCTTTTCTCACTGTTTCACCAAATTCATGACGTTTTAAAAGGCCTTTGTCCGCCCCCCCCGCGCCCCGCCCCCCCCGCCCCCCCCCCCCCCCCGCCCAAAGGAAACCTATAGTTTGGGATGAGATACTGCTCAGGAACAAAGGCTATACTGAGAAAAATCCTTTGGTCTAAACCAAGGGTGTCCAACCTTGGCAACTTTAAGATTTGTAAACTTCAACTCCTAGAATTCCCCAGACAGAATATTCACATGTCTTAAAGTTATCAAGGCTGGACACTCCTAACCTAAACTGGAAGACACCCTGCTAGGTCAATGCTTATTAGTACTGGGATAGATGGACAGTGATCTGGACTCAATAGAAGGCAGCTTCTATTAGTTAAATTAGTTAAAATAAGTATTACTTGCATACAAAAAGTAGATGTAAACAAAGTTTGCTACATCGATTCTCTTATACTTATTCAGTATGAATATTAGATGCCATTTAAGTCAGTGGAAGTGGGCAAATTCTTCTGTTTAAAAAACCTTCTCCATTTCCAGCCTGTGATTTTCTTTCTTTCTTTCACATTCAGCCCAGTCACATTTATGTATTGAGAGCAAAACCTGAATTATGGTACCTGAATACAGATAGTCCTCGACTTAGGTAAAAGTAAAGGTTCCCCTTGCACATATGTGCTAGTCATTCCTGACTCTAAGGGGCGGTGCTCATCTCCATTTCAAGCCGAAGAGCCAGCGTTGTCCGAAGATGTCTCCGTGGTCAGGTGGCCTGCATGATTAAATGCCAAAGGCACACGGAACACTGTTACCTTCCCACCAAAAGTGGTTCCTATTTTTCTACTTGCATTTTTACGTGCTTTCGAACTGCTAGGTTGGCAGAAGCTGGGACAAGTAACGGGAGCTCACTCTGTTACGCAGTGCTAGAGATTCGAACCGCCAAACTGCCGACCTTTCTGATCGACAAGCTCAGTGTCTTAGCCACTGAGCCACCGGTCCCTAAAGCCAGTCCTCAACTTACAACAGTTCATTTAGGGACATAAACATTTTAAGGACCTCTTAAAACCTAGCTCCTCACTTAGGACTTGCCTGTCTGTATGTTACGCAAATGGTACTTATTTTTAGTTTTGCGCATTATTGTAATGTAATGGTTCCATTGTAAAGCAGCTCAAGATTTCATGTGTTAAGAATCGGTTTATAAACACAAAAAAACTCCCTAATATGCCTTGTTCTTCTAAAATCACGAAGAATGAAACACCTGGGCATAAAAGGAATCCCACTGTGCGTATAAGTAGGAGCAATCCTTCAAGAAGCTGCATTAGCCATGCACTTCTGACACCTCTTTTACGTTCTTGTATTAAAGGCAGTGTTTCCAGTTTTAAGCCCTTAACAAAAGAATTCACTTGTTCCGAGGGGGTCAAGGGAGCGGCATTTTTAAGACCGACATTTTGCAAAATGAGCAACTCATAAAACTGAGAAAAAGGTGCTTTTTGACTGTAATAGATTTGTTGATAGATTTCAAAGGGGAAAAAAACCCCATATTTTAAATTGGTGTAATCCTGGTTTTTCTTAAATAATCCAGGTTATTGCTCTCCATGGATACAACTATAAGCTAGCCACTTTCTTCTGTACCATTTCACGAATAATAAATACAAATACAAATAGAATTATTGATTACTGGCAACTGTCTGGATTAATGCCTGCTGCTTTTGGGGCAAGATTTGCAGAAGTGCCTTGCCCTTTCTAGGGTTGAGACAGAGTGACTGGCGCAAATCACTCTGCTGGTGTCCTGCCCAGCCCAATACAGTACAATTCTAATGCAGTGCCTTAACCATTGCCCCAAATTAGGGGTGGGTAATTTCTCCCTTGGCTTCAATCACAGTGAATATTTTATGGCTTTGCATTTGCACATTCATTTCCCTAGCATCCATGGAGACATCTCTGTCTTAATCTCTCGATTCCACATTCAAATAACTACATGATTGTGCTTGATTGGAGAAATGCAGATTTACTTGTGTTTTAAGGCATAAATCACTTTTAAAGGGGAAAATAAACCCCCTATGTTTGCTCTTTGGTACTGTCTGCCGATTACAGAAGAACAGAGTTGGAAGGGACCTTGTAGGTCATCTAATCCAATCCCCCTGCCCAAGCAGGAGACCCTACACTATTTCTGACAAAGGGCAGTACAATCTCTTCTTGAAAGCCTCCCACAACTTCTGAAGGCAAGTTGTTCCATTGGTTGATTGTTCTCACTGTCAGATAAGTTCTCCTAATTTCTAGGTTGAATCTCTCCTTGATCAGTTGCCATCCATTATTCCTTGTCTGGCCTTCAGGTGCTTTGGAAAATAGCTTGACCCCCTCCTCTTTGGGGCAGCCTCTCAAATATTGGGACACTGCTATCATGTCTCCCCTGGTCCTTCTCTTCACTAAACTAGCCATGCCCAGTTCCTGCAACTGTTCATTGTATGTTTTAGACTCCAGTCCCCTAATCATCCTGGTTGCTCTTCTAGAGTGTCAACATCTATTTTATAGTGTGGTAATGAAAAAGGGACGTGGCTAAGACACTGAGCTTGTCAATCAGAAAGGTTGGCACTTAATTCCTAGTTCCACATAACGGAGTGAGCTCCTGTTACTTGTCCCAGCTTCTGCCAACCTAGCAGTTTGAAAGCATATAAAATGCAAGTAGAAAAATAGGAACCACCTTTGGTAACAGTGTTCTGTGCGCCTTCAGCATTTAGTCATGCCGGCCACATGACCATGGAGCTGTCTTCAGACAGTGCTGGCTCTTCGGGTTTGAAACGGAGATGAGCACTGCCCCCTAGAGTCGGGAACGACTAACACATATGTGAGGGCAACCTTTAGCTTTACCTTTAACCAAGACTGGATGCAGTATTTTAGTTCTATATGAAGAGACAGGGCGATTCTTGGAGCTGAAGTTCACAGTCTTAAAGTGGCTAAGGTTGGACAATCCTGGCCTACATCATACTTTTTTTTTTTTTACAGATTTCAGAACCGGTTGACCTACTAATTTCCTATGGGACTGATTTCTAGCCAAAGAGGTCAGCATCTCAATAATGCTATTTAGAAATAATGGATTCATTATTTACATTGCACAGCATTGCAATTGCTTGGCTCTCTGGCTACCATTTTGGTTTTCTCAGTGCTGTGTGGTGAATTATGGCAATTCGATCAAAGGAAAAGGATTCTTTTATGTTTTTAATTATCCCACCGTGGGAGTTTTTGCAGATGCAATGGGGAAAATACTCTGCAATTCCCTTTCTCTTAAAATAAAGAGGACTAGATTTGAGAAAGACACTGATTAGGGAAAGTGCATTTCTTTTTTTTATGGCTGAATAATGCAACTTTTGAATTATTACCATTAAGAAACAATGCATTGAATAACAGTGGAGGCAGGAAAGGCAACAGGTAATGTCTACCTGAAAGCCTTTATGTCTTTGAATTGCAAAGCTGTCTAACAAGATCAAGGCTCTTTGCATGTGCCCTGAGGCTCCATTCTATTTAATAGAGTGAGAAAGTGCAAGGAGACAGAAAAATCTAGTATTTTGATAGTTATATCACAGGAGGCTTGCATGAATTCAGTAGCTGGACACACCTCCTCTATTGCAGGGTGCAGAAGTAGCAGTAGTCCCCAACTTACAACAGTTTGACCATTCGAAGTAACAATGGCACTGAAAAAAGTGACTTAGGACTATTTTTCACACTTATGACCATTGCAGCATTCTCATGGTCAGCTGATCAAAATTTAAACGCCTGGCAACTGACTCATAGTTATGACGGTTGCCGTGTCCCAGGGTCATGTGATGTCCTTTTGCAACCTTCGGACAAGCAAAGTCAAGGGGGAAGCCAGATTCCCTTAACAACCAACAGCTTCAGTGATTCACTTAACAACTGTGTCAAGAAAGGTCGTAAAAATCGGGCAAAGCTCAGTTGAGGTTGTCTTTTCCAAAATGCCCTTTTCAATTCAACTGAAGGTCGGTAGCAATCTTCTCCAACTTGAGTGAGATTACAACTCAGTATATTCTCTAACCACTGTGGCAGTGGTGGGTTGCCAATTGTATTCAGCCACGCTCCCGTGATGCTTCTACACATGCGTAAAAGCATCTGGGCAGGTGGGCAAAGCCTCCCGCTGCCGCTACTACTGGTTCCACTGAGGTGGGCTGAACCAGCAGCAACCCACCTCTGCACTGTGGTACTAAGCTGGAAGTAAGGGCAGTCCCAAAATAACTGGAAGCCATGTGGATGTGAGGAAGCCTTACTATAGCTTTCTTCAAATGAAGGAAATGGGCCCATTTTCCTGGAAAAAAGGAAGATTAGAGGTCTGATAGTAATCTTCAGATATTGATACTTTACTGCCGTGATGGCGAACCTATGGACGGGTGCCACAGGTGGCACACAGAACCATTTCTTAGAGCACACAAAGCGTTGCCCTGTCAGCTCCAGCGCGCTTGTGTGCGCTGGCCAGCTGATTTAGGCCTTCTTTTGAGGCCGTTTTTTGCTCTCAGGGAAGCTCCTGAGGCCTCTGGAGGTGGAGAGGGGAGGCTGTTTTCACCCTCCCCAGGCTCCTAGAAAGCCTCTGGAGCCTGGGGAGGGTGAAAGAAGCGCACCAAAAGCAGGGGGGTCTCGCACATAGCATTATGGGTGTGGCACGCCCATGCACGCCCTCCCTGCACCACCCCCCCCCGCTTTTGGCACGCGAGCCAAAAAAGGTTAGCCATCACTGGCCTACTGTCTTAGAAACGATGGAGTTGATTTGATTTTTGTTGCTCCATAGTATAGAATTAGGGCCAACAGAAAGAAATGGTAGGGAAGCAGGTTTCAACTAAAAACACATAATGATAAGAAATGTACAAGAGTAATGGAGCCAATTTTGCAGGTTCTTCTTTACAGAGATTTCAGGGAATTAAATACAAATTTGTTGTAATTAACACTTACAGTATAGGACTCTGTAAACACCAATCTTTGCTCTGCTATCAAGCTAACCCATTCTCAATTTTCTTTGGAAAGCTGAAATGGGAAGGGGGAGAAATCTAGAAACAACATAGGTCGCCCTCAATTCCAAAAGGGAAGGATAGATAGAGATATAATCAATAAGATGGACCCTGCCCTGAGTTGGGGTAAAAACATAGTATTTCAGTTCTACCATTTCTACCTTTTGTATTTCTTCAGTGAATTTTACAGTGATAAGTTTTGGCTCTGTATAAATATTTAATAAGGGAGGAAAGGAGTGTATGTAAAATTGATTCTACTCCCAAATTAATTTCTCTTCCTAGAATTTTACTGGATGGCAATGATCCTTTATCATTTATCATATAGTTGCCCAAATCCCTCTGTTGTGTTCCTTTGCAATCTGATATTTAACTGACAAGAAAAAAAAATAACACAAAAAGCCCCAAAAAGCCTTGCTTCTAAATTATTTCTGGTTTGCACAATGCACTTTAGACTAAAATCTGGTATAAATTCAAACTGTACTTCTTCCCTGACCTCATGAGCTCCAGGTGTATTACAGCTATTCTGAATCTACTTCACTTTCTTTTGCTTTGGGGATCTATACACTGGTCCTCATTATATGGAAACAGAACTGGAGAAGGACTTACAATGCAAATAAATAGTTCAAGCTACAGTATTTAGGTACCTATAGACTAAGCCCTTGTGCCTGTTAATAAGAACAGCATTCTTGCTACTAAAATGTAAAAGATGTGGTAGTGTTTGTAAGAGGATAGGCAATCAATATTTTTAAGCACTGTATTCCACTCTAAAAGTCTATTTAATTAGCAGTATAACCCACTAAGTCCCAAGTAATAGGATCAAAGCTTCATTTTCCCTAAAATAAACCAAAAAGGCTAATATGTGAGCCCATTGAAACAACCTATACAGATGGCTTACTATTAGAAATAGAAATATATAGAGAAATCATATTTATTTTCTAAAGCCCACAATTTAAAAATTTAATGTTAAGCTTATTCATTATGGAACTGTGAGCCTGCAGCTGTAAATCTTGATGCTCTTGGAAATGAGGCCTGATATTTCTCTTTTTGTGTCAAGGGACTTATATATACCTGAATGTTTAGGATTCATGAACCCACTTATTAAGCAAGAAACATTTCTTCATTTGGGCTATGTTTAGGTGGAAGTCTCCATGGCACTTTATGTATAGGATTGCACTGTTACCTGTGTGTTATTACAAATAACCAGTTCATTTTTAAAAAAAACCCACACCCCCAAATTGTAAGAGTTTCAAGCGATTATTGCATTTAATTGAACTCCACTGAATATTGTTGAGATTTTAGAGTATCTAAGCAAAGACAGCATTTGGCATACAAGACTAAAATGAATTAGAAAGTTAAATGCTGCTGTTTTCAGCAGCAATTCCCCTCTAAAATGGAAGTTTTAAATATTTTTTAAAGTTGCAATAACCTTTAGGAACATTGGATATGTGCACAGCCATGTAAATATGTCAGCAGGGATTTTTGGGGGGCTTAAATTTAGCCATGCCACAAGAACCATTGTGCATTGATACAGAATTCTAAACTCCCCAAGCACACAAAATGTATTGATTGTGGAACTCCGAGCACATAATATGTATTGATTGCTTGCACACAATGATTGTTTACTCCTATTTGATTTAGAACTACATGTTCACCATGTATACATTGAGACCTGGAATGTAGTTAAAATGTTAAAGCTCAACCTGTACATATTATTGAAGCACCCCAAAGTTATTGCCCCACTTTTTGACCCTCAAAAGTATTACCATTTTGTATTCTTTCTGGCACAATTTGCCAACCTTAATAAGTAAGATGCACAAATTCCAGATCAAATATATATATATAATTTTATTATTAAATCAAAAGCAAAAGATACAAGTCAAATGAAGCTTTGCAAACCAACTGAATCATATTTCACAAAGCGACATACAGGCATAATTATATCATTTGTTCAAACGCAATGCATGAACATGTTTATTACGTAGCAATTCTATGTATACTTGTTTGGAAGTTAAGCCGAATGCATGCAAGTGTGGAAGTTACTGAAATTTATTCACAAAACAACATGTAACCGAAGGCAACCGTCTTAAAAATGCAAAGGTAGATGGCTGAGAAACCTGTGGATGAAAACAAAAGAAAATGGATTTTAGTTTAATGTAAGTATGGGTATGACTTGAGATTCATTCATAATATAACATACAAAAGACAACCATCTAAAGAATGCAAATGTACACATCCATGAGAACCTATGGATGAAAGCAAGGAAAATAGCTTTACTGGCTGGGGTGCAGTAACATGGCATTTCTTGGTATCTAAAAGTTCTTTACTAACACCTCTTGCCTTTAGCAGCTGTAAAAGAGAGAGAGGCAGACAGAGAGGGAGGAGGAGGGAGAGAGAGAACCTAAAACAACACACCATACAACGGAAGGCAAACATCTTAACAATGCAAATGTACAGGATCTTATTCAGAATGTACATCACACTGTGTTCAATGGAACATATTCCCAGAAGTGCAGCCACAGATGTTTTTAATTTATTTTGTGGCTAACACTTTTAGCAAACCCCTTTGTTTCTTACCTATCTTCTTTTAGGTTCCTTCTCCAGAACTGCAGTTTCACACTTACAATTTAGTAAGGGTCACATTATAAATTCCATGAAGACCTGTGCATAAAAACAGGAAAAAGGAATTTTGCAGGCCGGCTTAACAATGTAAATGTACAGATTCTTATTCAGAAGATACATCATACTGTGTTCAATGGAACAGATTCCTTGAAGGCAGCCACAGATTACTTAAGTTTTTACATTTATTTTGTGGCTAGCAACCCCTTTTGTTTCTCACCTATCTTCTTCTAGGTTCCTTTTCTCCAGAACTGCAGTGGCTCGCCTAAAAATAAAAACAAAGACAAGTTACAATATAGTAAGGGTCACATTATAAATTCCATGAAGACCTATGGAGGAAAAAATGGATTTTGCAAGCTGGGATGCCTTACCATGACATTTCCTGGCATCCACAACTTCTTACTGACACCTCTTGCTTTTTAGCAGCTGTAAGAGAAAGAGAGAAAAACAAAAATATATATTTTTTCCATCAGGGAGTTTCTGGCAAAGTTTGAATCAACCTATTTTTTCAAGCCAAACCTTGTTAAGTAATAACTCTTCGGCATGAATCAAACCCGCCGACCTACAATAAGAAACCCGCTTGGGAGCCCCGATCCGCAGAGCTGGGATCAGCAACCGCGACTCGGTCTCCCCGACCTGCTTACTTGAAAAGTTCGCTTGGGAAGGCAATGCGTCCGGACTCCGGAGGCGGGAAAATCCTGCAGGGCCGATGCTACACTCCATCGCCCCATTTTCCCATGCCTTATGCCTCTTTAAATTCGAGCTATCAAAGAAGTATATGCATAGGAAAAAGGAACGACGAGCAGAAATCAAGGCAACCCGGCTCTTCGTGGGGACGAACGGGACGGCAGGCCAACCTGAAAGAAAAGAAAGAAAAAAAAGAAAAGAAAACTCAGACGTTCGCTGCGAGGCATCGCCGGCGGAGACAAAAAAAAGAAGAAGCTTTCCCCGATTTTTCCTTTGCTGCGTCTGGCCCCGAAGCGCTACTACTCACCGGTGCTTCCATTGCTGCAAAAACCTGCAAAAGAGAACAAAGCAAAGATTTCGCCATCCCGAGAGAGTTGCTGGAACTCCCCAGCCAGGGAGCCCTTTGACTCTCATCGCAAACTTTACGATCGGAAGAGAAAAGCCCAGCCCGGGCCTAAGTCCCCATTGCAAACAAGAGAAAAGCAGGTCATACCTGATGAGCTCCCTGGGATCCCAAGTGCTCCGGGGCTGGCTTTCGCTCCGCATTTTATGCTGGTTCGAGACCTTGAAGCTACGTTGGCGAGACAGTGTGGCTGTTTTTTCTCAAGCCTGCCCCTTCGCCAAGGCTTCGCAAGCCGCACCTGCAAGATACCACCAACAACAACAACAAAAAAAAGGGGCTGGGAAGTATCTCTTTTGCGGGCAGGAGGACGGGGGTCCGGCGAAGGGGCTGAGAGGGGCATCGCCTGAGAAAGCCGCTTATCGCTTGTTTTGCTCCCATTGACGTCAGAGATGGGCACGAATGAAGAGAGACTTTCTACTCCAGGAAGAGTTACTCTTTCCACCCGCCAAAAGGCCCTTAAAATGTTTCCCCCCCACAAAGCCATCTATCAAGATAACCTTTCAAGGCTGTGGGCCCAGCTCTCCATCAGCTTCTCTGCATTGGGGAGAGGCTTTTAGGTTCAATTCTTCCAGGAAAAAAAAGGAGCAAGCAACTTACTTTCTTCTGCATTGCTATTGCTCACACACACACACACACACACACACACACACACACACACACACACACACACACACACACACGAGAGGTCTCTTAACAACTTTTGCCATCATTTCCCTCCATTTAGTTGTTCTTTGGGGCACCCTCGCCCCTAATTCTTATTCAACCCTGATCCCTAATTCCTATTCACCAAAACTGTGATTATAGTCAGATCACTAAAAATGATGCAGTTTCTCTAATAATTGCACCAAAGAGCTGCCATTGTCAAAAACTTTCCCTTTTTCCTGCCTTGCCCTTCAAACCACAGGCTGGGCCTGGGATGAAGAGGTAGGTGAGGCCTGGCCAATGTAATGAAAGTGAAACATTTTTATAATTAAATACAGCTAACCTGAATATTTCCCCAGGTATTTCATAATGCTCAAGGTAGTATATTTAGCACTCCCTTTTATTATTTCCCCCCTCAACAACCCTGCAAGATAGTCACCCAGTGAATTGCTATGACTGCAGGTTGATTTAGGTGTGAGTCTTCCTGTTTTTTTATCTAGTGCTTCTTAAACTAGCCAACTTTTATCCATGAATTTCAAACCTCCAAATTCCCCAACTGGCACGGCTGGTTGAGAAATTCTGGGGGTTTAAGTCACACATCTAAAAGTCGTCAGGGTTGAGAAACACTCTTTAAGTCCAACATCTTGGCAATTGGCTTTAACTCTTAAAGGGGCTTTGAGAAAGTTAAAGTAATGGCCGACTGCAATCACTGCATTCTGTGATAAAGATAGTAAGAATAATGGCTTCACATATTTCAGTAAGCCATGATTTGCTAAATAAACCACAGTTGGCTGTAGTCACTCATCTAAGTTCTACAGTGCACACAAATCAAAATATACAACATTTGGACACTGTGACGTCTATAAACACTGACAAAGAGGAGACAACCAGAAAGGGGCTGTTCCATCCAGTGCAGACCCCTAAATATTATTCAATCAAGAAAAACAGACTGGCAACAGACTATATAAATACATATTTTCATTCAAATTACTGAGTAAATGAATAAATCCTCCATTAAATAGGTTGCATGTACACCTTGTAGTAAATTATGCTGATAATACCAAATTTATATTCCACCTTTCTCCAACAAACTTTAATATTTCCCCCTCCTGTTTTATTGTTAACAGTAAAACACCCCTGTAATGTAGATTAAGGTTGCCTGTTTTTCATTACTGTTAGTCCTTGACTTACAACCATGGTTTAGTGACTGAAGTTACAATGGCACTGAAAAAGTTATGACCAGTTTTAATGTTTACAGCCATTGCAGCCTCCCCATGGTCACTTGATCAAAAATTTGGTGGTTTGCAAGTGGCATAAATTTAGGAGGGTTGCAGTGATCTGGGTTCATTTCATCACCATTTGCGATCTTCCCAGCAGGCTTCTGGCAAGCAAACTCATTGGAGGAAGCCAGAGTCATTTAACAACTATATGATTCCCTTGACAATTGCAGTGATTTGCTTAACAACCTTGGCAAAAAAGATTGTAAAATGGGCCTTGACTTATTTAACAACTGCCTTCTTAGCAATGGAAATGTTGAGCTTAACTGTCATAAGTAGAAGACTATCTGTATTCATTAGTGATATAAAGTGTGAAGGAAGGAGATCAAAACACAAATTGAATTTACAGCAGCAATAAAGAAACTGCAGGCTTCTCCTTTAATTTACAATTGTGAGGGTTTTTTGACAAGAAACTATGCCAGCCTTGTGATTTTGGGGAAAGTCTTGGCTCAGGTCACACATTAAAGAACAAGATGTAGTTTTTTTATTTGAGACTTAGGAAGTATAATAATTGCAGGAAAGTTATTATATACACAATGATGGAGAAATACTGAAATATTCACAATGGAGGAATGGTTGGTGAAGATGGCAGAAATGACAAAACTGACATGACTAGTCAAAGACAAAGCAATAAGTACTTTCATAAAAGACTGGAAACTTTTATGGACTTTTAACTGAAAATGGAAAAGAGTGAATGATGATTTGTAGATTCACCAATGGAAAAAGGATTAAATAAAGGGCTGAAGCAATTTTTGTAATATGAAAGAAGGAGGAGAGATAATAAGTATGTTTGTATAGTAACCGCAGAAAAGGGTGAATTTTTTTCCTGTTTTTTAAAAATTAACTCTTTTACAGTATTGCTTTCTGCACTTTCCCTTTTTTTCTCTTCTTAAACTTTTTATGTTTTTCTTGAATAGTTGCCTTTTATCTATGTAAAAAGTTAATAAAAATTACATACATAACTAGGAGAATACGTGAACCCAGTTTTTACCTTCCACAAGTTCTTCACTTTCCTTTGCACAGATGCGTTTTCTTCCTTTTTTAAAAAGTACTTTTTCATGCCCCTCAACGTGCATGCATATCCATATTTCTCATGCCCCTTTGGGTCGTGCTATGTGAATATGTTTTGCTACTTTAACCCCTTGAAATTTATCATTGGAAAGTTAGTTAAAGAACTTATAAAATAACCCTGTGTGTCTATTTATAAGTGTGTCTCACATGTGCTTGGTCTGTGTTAACTCCTGTGAAAATGCACCCAGGCATTTTCAAGTCCTCATCTTGTACAATTACTAATTTATCAAGATAGCATCTGATTAAAACAAGAAAAGATGGAATAGGAGTGAAGCAAACTCATTTTTTCAGAACAAGAAGTGGTACATTTTTTTTAAAGGACCAGTGTTAGAAGGTTTGTAAGATTACTAATAAACCTGCACAGTCTCACATAGTTGCCTTTGTTGCACTTATGATATATCCCATTTCTCAGGGCAGCATAGATACCACTGTCCAAAACAACAGTCCTGTAGAGCAGGGGTCCCCAATCTTTGCAACGTTAAGTCTACTATCCCATCCAGAAGGAAGTATAAAGCCTTCAGATCTGGATACGTAGACTGAAGTATCAGGTGGTGGAATGTGATTGTTACAGTTCTGTTGAATATATTTTATAATCAGAAATCATAGGTCTAGATCTTTAGAGAAGCTCATGCTATGATAGAAATGCTAATGATTTTGAGATTTAGAGAAGCAAAAGAGATTGACCTGGACAAAAGTAGAAAGAGAGAAATAGAACAAGAAATTTTATTGCTCACAGATATTTCAGTGAGGAAGCACATTTTAAACGGGTATTCTCTTAGCTAGCATTTCTGGTTTAGACAGTGTACACACACACACACACACAGTATCCTGCATGAGTATACTGCACGAGTCAAAAAGAGGGCTGTGAAAATATTTACAGATCCCACACATCCTGGACATAAATTGTTTCAACTTCTATTCTCAAAACGATGCTATAGAGCAGGGGTCCCCAACCTTTTTGGCACCAGGGACCGGTTTCATGTTAAAAAAATTCCACGGACCGGTGCCCATGGCTTGGACGGTGTAGAGGGGATGCGGGGGGAGGGGGAACAGGCGGTGCATGTGCATGTGGGGTGTGTGTGTGTGAGTCAGCTCACTCGCCCCTCTCGGGCCCCCAAAGGTACGAGTGGCCGCACCTGCGCTCTCCCACCCCAGTGCGCGCTCTGCCCAGGGGGCTGCCCCCCTCATCCTCTCCGGCCCTTTCTAAGAGTTGCGCCACTCACTGCAGCCCGGTTCCTATCAAGCCATGGACCGGCACCGGTCTGCGGCCCGGGGTTGGGGACCCCTGCTATAGAGCACTGCACACCAGAACAACTAGACACAACGACAGTTTTTCCCCAAACACCATTGCTCTGCTAAACAAATAATTCCCTCAACACTATCAAACTACAATATTTACTAAGTCTGCATTACTATTACTATTAATCTTCTCTTTGTTCCTATCACCCAACTTATGACTGAATGACTGTAACTTTGTTGCTTCTATCCTTGCGATTTATATTGATTGTTTCCTAGTATGATTTGATGGCTTATTTGTACCCTATGAGTATCATTAAGTGTTGTACCTTATGATTTGTGACGAATGTATCTTTTATTTTATGTACACTGAGAGCCTATGCACCAAAGACAAATTCCTTGTGTGTCCAAAGACACTTGGCCAATAAAGAATTCTATTCTATTCTATTCTATTCTATTCTATTCTATTCTATTCTATTCTGACAGCTGCCTGGGGAATTCTGGATGTTGAAGCCCACACATCTTAAAGTTGTTGAGGGTGAGAAACACTGCTCTAAGCATTGAGACACACAGGGAAACATATTACAGATGTGCTATAGAGGATTACAAGCTTCGTTCCCCCTCTGGATGGGGTCACAAAAGTCAAGATTGCCACAACCATGCATCGCACCTTTTCTTACATGTGTTGCACGAAAAAAAAAGATGGAATGGGATGGATTGTGGGTGTCATCTTGACTTTTTTGAGCCCTTTGCCCTGTAAATATCCCTGCTTCATTTGTTGCACTACACTAAAGCACTGTGTAACGGAGGTGCTCCAATGTGCTATAAGCCACAAACGGATCGTTTGGTTTTGGGGTTGGTTCTGCAAATGCACCTCGAGTCTATAAAATGGATGTAAAGATGTTCCTAAACTTTGGAAGTGGTGTTTCAGGAGCACTTAGCTTTGCTTGCTTCTTTCCAAACAACTCTCCTGTGTCCTCCCACAAATACCTGTAAGAGGTATGGTGGGAAAGACTGGGCTGGAAGATTTAGGCAAATACTGTGCCTATGCACAGGTGACCAGGTGAAGGGATGTACAAATGGAAACACTGTTGATGCCATGCAAGGTGTACTTCCTAAGCACATATTCTCTTTGCCCGAGAGGCATCACGTGCAGCTGCCCAGCCAGCCTTGAGGTAGAGGACGTCAAAACAAGATAGTAGAGGCGCTAGCTTGTCCTTTGGCTAGGACAGCACGTCTTAGATCTGTCCTGGGAACGGGCATTGAAACCTAAAACAACCAACACGCTTATCTTCCTGTGTGAACCGTGAGGAGTTTTCTCTTCCAAAGCTGCTCTGATAAGCAGGTAACAAAACACAGCCGGTTCTCACTCTGATTTGAAATGCCATCTTTGGGACCCATGGAGGCCTTGACCGGAATCAGCTGTGAGGAGTGAAAGGCCAGAAATGTGTTGGCAAACATCTTGAATGCAGATGGGTCAGAAAAATCACACAAAAACCCCCCACAGGCGGAATATTATGACTCTGAACCAATGGGAAACTGCTGAAGAATGCAAAATAAAATCTGGGCCTTTCCCCCCCACAGTTGTGCTTCTCAAGTTGGCCCTGAGAAGTTCACAGTCTATGTGGAGGGTGGGGAGGAGCAGAAGGGGAAAAAAACCCAGACAGTAAAAAATGGGGAGATTGTGTTATGTTTTCAAATGCTGGGAAGCTTCTTATTATGGAAATAGTAAGTTTTCATCAACTGCAGAGGTTATGCACTTAAAGAAGTACTTTACCTGGGCTCTTTTTCCGATGGATGGAAAGAGAGCAAAACGTAACATTATAATTCTCAAGGATGCAAATTTCGCTTTGCCCTTTTTTGACATTGCTAAAATAAGGCATTTTGAAAGATATAATCAGTTGTTTGTGCAAGGGCTGACAAGCTGGAGACCCTGAAATTCCCACTTCAGTAATAGATGTCTGTGGAGATTCTCAGTCATTCAGGTCCTGGTTGTCCCAAAGGTGCTTTTTTTCAAGAGGCAACTGGACTTTCTGGTTTTTCTTTGAAGACTTTTCGCTTCACATACAAGTAGTTCCTTCAGCTCCGAAGAACGTTTCACCATCCAGTCAGAGCTAAAGAAGCTTCTTGGATGAGAAGTGAAACATCTTCACACACAAAAAAAAGTCCAGTTGTCTCTTGGAAAAACACACTTAAATGATACTGTAAAAACTGGTGCTGTGATATTCCAGTTATTTTGGAAAAATTATCCTTACTCCTTAGAAGTGTTATTGTATGACCTATTATCGTAGTTTGAATGAAACCCTTTTATTACTAAGTACTGTTTTTGTATGAAAATTCTCTTTTAAAGAGTCTCAGCACGAGAATGAATCACACGTGAAGTCTCTCTACATCCAGTCCCATCTCCAAGCTAGGGATATAAAACAATTGTGTTGTGGATTTATTTAACAGATTAACAGAGTTGGGATCTTGTGGTCATATAGTCCAACCCCATGCCCAAGAATGAATGAAGTTGGTGTTTTGCTGACAGAACTACAAGCAGGGAGGTCTGTCTGTGTTCAAAAATCCACCTTAATGTTTAAGATTGTCAGTCTGCCTGCCTGCCTGCCTGTCTATTACCTACCTACCTACCTACCTACCTACCTACCTACCTACCTACCTACCTACCTGGGGTGGGTTGATACCAGTTTTACTACCAGTTTGCAACCTGCAGGCAATGCACGCACACATGCCTCTCTTCAATGTAAATTGTTTGGTGCGCATGCGCAGAACAATTTACAGTGAACTGTGCACGTGCAGTCACTGAAAACCCAAATGGCAGTGGCCTAGCAGTGGCAAGGGAACTAGTTTGGGGGCGTGGCAGGCCTGGGTCGCTGCTGGTTCTGCAACCCAGGTCTGACGTCCACTACCAGTTTGACCGAACTAGGCCGAACTGGCAGCAACCCACCTCTACCTACGTCTTTATCAGTGGTGGGTTTTAAATTTTTTAGAACCTACTCTCTAGGTGTGGCCTATTTTGTGGGCGTGGCTTGGCAGTCATGTGACAGGGTGGGAGTGGCCACCTTTTAAAATGTGGTGAAACTCATTTAACAATGCTCTTGCTTAGCAACCAAAATTTTGGACTCAATTGTGATAATAAATTCTCTTTCTTTCTTTCTTTCTTTCTTTCTTTCTTTCTTTCTTTCTTTCTTTCTTTCTTTCTTTCTTTCTTTCTTTCTTTCTTTCTTTCTTTCTTTCTTTCTTTCTTTCTTTCTTTCTTTCTTTCTTTCTTTCTTCCTTTCCTTTCCTTTCCTTCCCTTCCCTTCCCTTCCCTTCCCTTCCCGTTGGGTCACTGGCAGCGGCGGGCCAGATTTACTTCCAGGTACGCCGGTGGAACCCCCTCTCACCGGTTCTCTAAATTTCACCAACCGGCTCTCGCGAGTAGGTACGAGCCTGCAGAAACCCACCACTGGTCTTTATTTATAAAAAAATTATTGTGCCCTCACAGCGTTTTCTAAAACTGTTCTTTGGAAAGGTAATGACACATAATCAAACTCATAAAGTCATGTGGGACATACAGATTGTTCTCGACTTGCAACCATTTGTTTAGTGACTGTTTGAAATTACAAGGGCACTGAAAAAAGTGACTTATGACTGTTTTTCACACATAGAACCATTGCAGCACTCCCATGGTCACACATGATCAAAATTCAGAAGCTTGGCAACTGACTCAGACATATGACAGTTGCAGTGTCCTGGGGTCATGTGATTCCCTTTTCTGACAAGCAAGGTCAATGAGGAAGTCAGATTCACTTAACAACCATGTTACTAATTTAATAACTGATTCACTTAACAACGGTGACCAGAAAAGCTGTAAAATGGGGCAAAACTCACTTAACAAATGTTTCACTTAGCGGTAGAACGTTTGGGCTCCACTGTGGTCAAGGACTACCTATACCAGGGGTGTCCAAACTTGGGAACTTTAAGACTTGTGGACTTCAACTCCCAGAATTCCCCAGCCAGCTATGCTGGCTGGGGAATTCTGGGAGTTGAAGTCCACAAGTCTTAAAGTTCCCAAGTTTGGACACCCCTGACCTATACAGTCTCTGGATGAAACATCCCAGGCCAATTTGTGTGCATTTTGTAGATCTGAAAAAAACCCACCATTTTGGTGCTTCCTTGTGTCTAAAACATTTGATCAATTTTTCTATGAAAATTTAAATCAGACATCTGGAGAAAAAAACCTCCAAGTTAGAAATCTATATTCAAATTTAGAAAAATAAATGGATCGGACATCCCTCACATAGGATGGGGATAGGATGAGGTCTAAGATGAAAGTCAACAGATGCTCACAGGGAGCAAGCCAGGCAAAGGGGCAGCAATAAATCCTCATTGAAATGGTATCTCCCTGACAAGCCCCTTAGGATTAATTCTGATTGTGCAGAATCCTGTCTTAATCTTTATAAATAAAAATTGCACACTGTGTGGCAGAATTAAGCAGGGGGATGTTTGTATGATTACAGTGCTGATTTAGTATTTTTTTTTCCTAATTATAAATATGTTATCTTTTTGTTCATTAATACATTTCCCTAGCCATGAGCTTGCTATAATTTAAGTTAATTTAAAATGGGAAACAGCTGATGCTCAAGATTGTTCTTCTTAATCAAGGCTAGCAAATGTTTTTATTCTGAGAAATTAGGAGTACAAGCAAAGGGAATATTAATGATCTTGATAGTGATGAAAGTCAGGACCAAAAAATATTATTTGAGGTTTATGACTAAATGAATTTTCTGCTTTCCATCTGTAAAACCATGGCATGTAGGGCCTAAAATTACCCAGCATCTAAACATATAGCTATATTTTTTTACTTCTGAACTTAAGGTCTTCAGTGGCAAAGTTTCCTCTTCCTCCTCCTCCATACTAATATTTCAAATTACTGCTATCAGGAGTAACTTTGCTTTTTTCCTTGATTGCTCAGGTCTTATAACCCATCCTCCCCAGCCAATGTAACCAAGTAGCCTAACTGGTATTTCTTACCTTTGTCAACTTGAAGTTGTGTGAACTTCAACACCCACAATTCCCCAGGCAGCATAGAGAATTCTGGGAATTGAAGTCCACATAATGTTGAGTTGTCAGGATTGAGAAATACCGTCCTAGAGCAGTGTTTCTCAACCTTGGCAACTTGAAGATGCCTGACTGGTGAATTCTGGGAGTTGAAGTCCAGACATCTTCAAGTTGCCAAGGTTGAGAAACACTGTCCTAGAGGACAGAAACTGGAATTCAGTGTCATAAGAGAACCAAGAGTTGGGAAAGCTATTGTGGTCTGCGAGATTTTCAAGCCATTTCAGTGTAGGGATCAGGGCAATACAATCAAGGGCGTAAGACCTCAACATGGATACGCTCAAATGGGACTAGAGTTTTCCTAAATCAGGGGTGGGTTCCTGCCAGTTCTAACCTCTTCGATAGAAGAGGTTCCACAAATCCACAGTGCCATTTAGAACTTGTTCCAGCTCCCCCCCTTCCGCACATCATCAAGATGAAGAGCGAGAGGAGGAATTCTGGGAGTTGAAGTCCACAAGTCTTAAAGCTGTCAAGTTTGAACACCCCGGGGGGCGGGTTTCTAAAGGGTTAGGGGTGCAAGGGTCTTGTAACTTGACAGCTTTAAGACTTGCGTGCTTCAAATGCCAGAGTTTCGGAGCCAACATTTTGGTTGCTAAGCAAGAGCGTTGTTAAGTGAGTTTCACCACATTTTACAAGTTGGCCACGCCCACCCAGTCACATGGCCGGCAAGCCACTCCCACCCAGTCACATCGCTGGCAAGCCACTCCCACCCAGTCACATGGCCATCAAGCCACTCCCACAAAGCAGGCCACACCTACAGAAGAGGTTCTAATTTTTTTTGAAACTCACCACTGTCCTAAATGGACTGTAATTAATCAGTACCTCTTAAACATTTACTTTAAGAGACTCAGCTCACTTTTCCATAATTTGAGGCCAAAGAAAATTGCAATTGTCAACTCAGAGCAACCTTAATATATTTTAGTACAAGACATTTCCTTCCATGTTTCTCAACAAAACAGTTAATTACAAAACTATCGCATACATGAAGGATATATCTTTTTTGTCCACTTGGGATCTTCAAACTCTCATTGACTCTCTTATTTCCCCCCCTCCTCTCAAAACAACATTAATGGAAGTCTCCAGCTATAGACAATGCTGGATGTGATAGCTTAGCGATCTTGATACTCAGTGAAGCAAAGGTAGAAAGGAACTTTAAAACAGGCAACTTTCTTCCTGTTCTGTCCCATGCCTGGGTCGTTGAATAAAATGTTAGGACAGGTGAGCAGGAGGAAAACAATTCAAAGATGATGTCAGTCAATGAAGTTGGCTGAACTGTGGCCATTTTCCTTCTTTGTAGCTCTCTAGGGAGATTTCTCTTTTCACTGCTTCAGGGCTGACACAGCCTGGAGCGAAGGGGCCAGGAAGGGGATGTAGAGATAGCTAGGGGATTGTAGCATAAATAAAATTCTTTCCCCAGGGAATCAAGGACTTTGGTGCAGGTGTTGGGATGGTGGAGACTGAGGTCATCTTGCAAATGGACTGTAGGCTGATAGGACCATGTGGCTGGAGACTGGGGGCGGGGGGAGGGAGAGGGGGGAGTGACAAAGTTTTACTTTTAATTGGGTGAAAAACCGGGGAGCACTTAGAGCCAATGTTTCACCAGGATCATGCCAATTTCATATGTCCCAATAAAAAGTTCTTTGAGGAACTTGCCTGCCTCTCGGAGTTCTTGTTAAATGGGATGTGCTCCTTGGAACCCTACAGATGATTCCTATTGTGCATTTTCATTCTTCCTGTTTTAGTCCGATCTATGTAGTTGTTGTTAGTTGCTAAGTTGTGTCCGAACCATCGTGACCCCATGGACAATGTTCCTCCAGGCCTTCCTGTCCTCTACCATCCTCTGGAGCCCATTTAAGTTCACGCCTACTGCTTCAGTGACTCCATCCAGCCACCTCATTCTCTGTCACCTCCTTCTTCTTTTGCCCTCCATCTTTCCAGCATTAGGCTCTTCTCCAGTGAATCCTTCCTTCTCATTAGGTGGCCAAAGTATTTGAGTTTCATCTTCAGGATCTGGACTTCTAAAGAGCAGTCAGGATTGATCTACTCTAGGATTGACCAGTTTGATCACGTTGCACTGAAACATAAAATCTGTTTAACTGATGGAGGATTTTGGAGTCAAGGTTTCTCTATGAGTGGAAAGACAACGATCAAGCTCTGAGCATATACCTGTTTATTCTATGGCATACTGACTTTATTTGCTACACGAATGGCAGAATAAGTAGGTATCCCACTTGTTCCATATGTAAAGCTTAACCAGACTGACAGTTGAGCCTTTCTTCAATACTGTTATTGGGTGTCTTCCAAATGCATCTGATCTAACCCTTTGCTGCTACTTCCTCATCTGCTGAAACGCAAACCTCAAAGAACTCAGTGGTTCTTAGCTGGATGCAGTCATGCATAGCAGCCTTTCTCAGCTTGGCGTCTTTTAAGATATAACTCATCATCTCTGTTCAACAAGGTTATTCACTTCATGCCCTGAAATATGCTGGCTACTGTCAGAATCCTATGCTGGAGGTTCTAGATTCTTGGTCTGATCCTGCTTGTTTCTTAAGTAAATGAGGATAGACCAATCTTTCTCAACCTTGGAAGCTTTAAAATGTGCAGACTTCAACTCCCAGAATTCCTCAGCCAAGGTGCTGGCTGGGGAATTCTGGGAGTTGAAATCCATGTATCTTAAAATTGCCAAAATTGAGAAACACTAGGTTGGATTCAGATTAAGCTGAATGGTTCATTGGCATTATTGAGAGAAGCCATTTATGTTAACCAATATATACAGTATATAGGATTAATTCCCAACTGGACTCAAAAAGATGTACTTCTAAGGAAATATTTGTGTGATAGCTCCACTGATCTGGATCTAATTTGCAGACATCAATTAAGCCAAGTAAAATAGGTAAGCAGAAATGCTTCCCCCCAATCAGTTAAAACAAACATCCTCCTCTAACTAGCAATTTAAATATGCATAGTTTGCGCTATTGAATTCAATGCAGTGTATAGACTGAATATTTCATCTTAATTTGGATGGGTGGGTGGGGAATTGGAAACCTGCATTAAGCCACAACAATTCTTTTTCACACAGAGATGAGTGCAATGGATGATGCCATTTTCTTATTCTGACCTTTGCTTCAAATGAATTTTAGCCTTCAGTCAAGAAATCTAAAGTGAGGGCCTTGGCGAGGGAGGAAAAGTTCACATCACAACAATGCATGTTTCAGATATCAGACAGGCTAGGGAGAAATTTAAAAAAACCACAAGAATTATCTACTTGCTCCCTGTGTGGGTGTAAACAGGGAAGCTAACCTTGGAAAAGAGAGCGTGCTGGAGTTAAAACACTGTGGCATGACAGGAGAATTATGGGTGCTGCAAAGCCAAGGGGCCTATAACTGAGAGAGGCCACTTTATTTGCAGGCTGTATTTTCATAGCCAATGGCTAATCAAATAGGGTCCCAAAGACTGCTAATATTTCAGCAGAAAGGAATGCAGAGAAGTGGTAGAGAAGCATTTGCAATCGATCAATCAATTGGCTAAACTGGTGTTTTTCAAACTTGGCAACTTTAAGATTTGTGGACATCAACTCCCAGAATTTTCCAGCCAGCATTTGTGGACTTCTACCTGTCTTAAAACTGCTAAGATTAAGCAGCACTGTTCTAAATTATAAGAAAATAGACTGTGGCAAGATATATTGAAATACAGCCACTCTCTTAAAAGGGGATTGGCTTTCTAGGAACGAGACAAATAGAATACTTTATTGGCCAAGTGTGATTAGATACCCCAGGAATTTGTCTCCGGTGCTTATGTTCTCAGTATACATACAAAAAACCAACAAAATCATCATCATCATCATAAAGGATAATAATCAGAGGCAGGTTGCTCCCAGTTTAGCCCTGGATTGGTCAAACTGGTAGTAGCGGCAGCAGGAGGCTCTGCCCACCTGCCTGGATGCTTCTGCGCATGCGCAAAAGTGTCACATGCGCAGGAGCTGTCCGAACTGGTAGTAAAAATTTTTAGCAACCCACCACTGATAATAATCATAATAGTGATACCAATAGAGAAGGTAGTGGAACAGATGAGAAGGAAGTAATATAGCCATACTAGATGGGTGGTACATATACTTAGACAGAACTATGGAATTTAAGTGTTCTGCAGAGTTAAAAGCATTATGTATAAGTCATTGGACAACTCAATATTTGGTTGCCAAGGTACAAAGAAGGGGAAGATGTTTTCCATGGATGTTTTTGAGGCCTTTGGAATGACAATTTTACCTATTGCAAGATATAGGACTTGCTCTAGGAAGAACCTGTTTTAAGTGCAATCTTAATTGAACAACTGACTGATAATTTCTGTGAACCCATTCTATGAAACCTCTGAACTTTACTATGTTTTTGGTGTAAGATTAAATCATGGGAGATGATTTATATTATGTTATCATGATTTATTTATAATAATGTATGATAATTTAAAATCTCAATAGAAAGGTGGGAGACAAATATAAGAACACATAAATGTCACAAATAACTAAACAAATTAAAGAAAAATAGTTGTGATGGGAGAATGAATTTGTTCCTAAAGATTAGGATAAAAAAAACGCCTAAATAAAATATGTGTATTTAAACACATCAATAAAAACATAATGGACAATACACCAGTAAAACAAGTACAAAGCTGATTGAAAACCTAATTCAGCAGCACACCCAGTTAATTGCCAACCAAAGCCTTGGTTGACTTTATAAAACATCTGCTTGATTTCTGAGATTTTAATGGTTTTGTCCTGGATTGCTTTCTAAGACCTTGTAATCGTGTTTGAATGATAGTGTCTTTAAAAAAAAAGAATCGCACCGCCCTCTGGGTATTGGAGATGAGAAAGTTATAGCTAAGAGACTTTATTTTGGATTCCAAGAAAACGCCTTTGGTGTTAGTGAGAATAATGTTTATTGTGCAAGGCTGAGAACTAGAAGGGAGTGGGTGGATAATCTATTGTAGATTATCTCAGTTCAAGGCATGAAAGCAGGGCAGTAAAATAGAGGAGAGGAAGCCAGGTAATGAGGCCAAATATCTCTTTCATGAGATCAGATTCACATAACCAAATGAATCAAGAGGTCTTATCAACATTTTGGGCAACCTACCTGGAATGAGGTGCATTCATTGATAGGGGGAATCCATTTACCATACTGTATCATTCTGGAGACAATCTAGCCTTGTGGCTGCTAAGAGGTGGTTACAACCACCAACATGGTTGTAAATCCATCAATTCAGCGCCATACCTATTATATTTAATACACATAATGGATTATGTTTAAATAGCACCCTCTCCTGCTTCTTGAGAGATGATTTAGTACAATGATTAAGCGGTCACATTAAAAACCAGGGTCTGTGAGTACCTGGCTTAGCCATAAAATCAACTGGATGACCTTCAGCCAATCAGCTGTAGAAAGAAAAAGAAAAAAATCTGGCAAACCACTTCTGAAAAGACAGCGAAGAAAACCATACGGGGAAGTTGTCCATAATTACAAAACTGGACAAAAGGTACAATTCCCCCCCCCCCCCACACACACACATTGCTGCTGCACCATCTACCAAGCAGCTGAGTAGTGTGTGAGCAGCATCGTTATGGTCTGCGTCCTGAAGGAGACGGTCCCATCCTCTCCTCCTGAATTAATTAACCTATATTAATTAATGTTTCTCAATCTTAAAACTCCCAGAATTGCCCAACCAACATAGCTAATTGGGGAATTCTGGGAGTTGAAATCCTTGCAGATTAAAATTGACCTAGACCTGGGGTGTCAAACTCGATTTCATTGAGTGCTGCATCAGGGTTGTGTTTGACCTCAGGGGGCTGAGGGGGGGGAGGCATGGCCAGTGGGGGCATGGCCAGCTCGACATCACTCATGTCAGGAATGCTTGTGGCGGCCTAAGCGCTCTGCCAGTGGAAATGGGCTCCCGAGCTCTGCTTTCAGCTGCGATAGCCTCCTGCAAACTTCTGCCTGCAAAAACAGAGCTTGGGAGGGCAGGTCCATTTTCACTGGCAGAGGCACCATGGACTGGTCCTTTGCTGTTTCCAGGGCAGCCCCGCGGGCCAGATCTAAGCACCCTGTGGGCAGGTTCAAGCTGGCGGGCCTTGAGTTTGACACCTCTGACCTAGATTGTGGGAAATTCGGGGTGCATACTGGTTTTTTTATTTAATTGCCTATGCATATGTGACTTTTCCCAACTTGGGAAAATTGTCCTGGTTCTACAACCTCTTATAGCAGGCTGCAGATGCTGGGTAATAGTAAATTCAACTCCAACTGGA
Source organism: Rhabdophis nuchalis (assembly GCA_039707465.1). Classification (NCBI taxonomy): domain Eukaryota; kingdom Metazoa; phylum Chordata; class Lepidosauria; order Squamata; family Natricidae; genus Rhabdophis; species Rhabdophis nuchalis. The sequence goes on from CM077645.1 coordinate 77,139,979, forward strand.
AGGTACTAGGTTGAAGAAGCTTAGCCTAGGACTAGGTAATAGAAAAAAAAATCTGTTATGAAAAAGTTTATGTTAGAATAAAAAAAATCAGCACTGGTTGAGTTGTCATTATGACTTAATTGACCAGAGTGGCTAATTCTGTAAATTAGGTGTAAAATTGAAGAAAATGAATTATTGGAAGCAACGAGTGTGGTTACTTGCATGCAACTAATGCATTTAAAATAATTATCAGAATGGTCAGACTGCTTAGTGATTGGCTCAACCGGAAAATGACCAAAGGCTGTCATTAGGAAAATGTGATGGAAATTAAATTGCTTTTTAGCAAAGGGTATTCTTTGCAACAAATTTAATCCTCAGTTAAAATCCCCACGTGGCAATCTTTTCACTACATCTTGGTGATCATGTGTCTCCAGGTGATAATTTGGAGTATTTTCAACTCCTTCCATTATCCTCTGCGCTGAATACTAAATTTCAGATTAGGAATAGAGAACAGTTTGTTCCGTTAATAAAAGTTTCCTTTTGAACCCTTTGGTATATCGATAGCCACAGTGTCTTCACTGTCTTAGTGTCTGGCTCCCCACAGATAACTGACTTGGCGTTCAAGTCAAATTTCCCCCTTGAAATTGAGAAAGTTCTTTGGTATTCAGATTGACTATGTCGTTTGCCCATGGCAGCAAGCTCCCCCTTACGTTTTAAGTCACCTAACCATGATAGGACTATATTGTTGGTAATGCTCTGTAAATTCTATAGATTAGATATAGACAATAACTCAAATTTATATTTAGTTTAAAATAAGCTAATTTCAAGGGGTGGGGGGATGACATCTGCTATTAGGGTTAAGGTTATGGGTATCAATTGGATGTTTTGCTCAGGGCACAAGCTACTGACAGCTAGTTTAGATATACATTTAGGCAAGAAAAAGAAAATACACAGGTACAGTATATGTAGTACTTTGCTCAATAGTAGCAACTGTGAGAGGGATCTTGGAATCCTAGTGGACAAGCTTTTAAATATGAGCCAGCAGTGTGCAGCAGCTGCCAAAAAAGCCAACACAGTTCTAGGCTACATAAACAGAGGGATAGAAACAAAATCACGCGAAGGGTTAATCCTACTTTATAATGCCTTGGTAAGGCCACACTTGGAATACTGCATTCAGTTTTGGTCGCCACAATATAGAAAAGATGTGGAGGCTCTAGAAAGAGTGCAGAGAAGAGCAACAAAAATGATTAGGGGGCTGGAGGCTAAAACATATGAAGAATGGTTGCAGGAACTGGGTATGTCTAGTTTAATGAAAAGAAGGACTAGGAGAGACATGATAGCAGTGTTCCAATATCTCACGAGTTGCCACAAAGAAGAGGGAGTCAAGCTATTCTCCAAAGCACCTGAGGGTAGAACAAGAAGCAATGGGTGGAAACTAACTAATCAAGGAGAGAAGCAACTTAGAACTGAGGAGAAATTTCCTGATAGTTAGAACAATTAATCAGTGGAACAGCATGCCTCCAGAAGTTGTGAATGCTCCAACATTGGAAGTTTTTAAGATGTTGGATAATCATTTGCTGAAGTGGCGTAGGATCTCCTGTCTAGGCATGGGGTTGGAATAGAAGAGATCTCCAAGGTCCCTTCCAACTCTTCTCTTCTCTTCTCTTCTCTTCTCTTCTCTTCTCTTCTCTTCTCTTCTCTTCTCTTCTCTTCTCTTCTCATCTCTTCTCTTCTCTTCTCTTCTCTTCTCTTCTCTTCTCTTCTCTTCTCTTCTCTTCTCTTCTATTCTATTCTATTCTCTTCTATTCTATTCTATTCTATTCTAAATCTTGTTGACACTGGGGACATTTCTACAGTTTTCCAAGCAGGATTGCAGGCCAAGTCATTACAAAGCAATGCCAATGGAAATAGTTTAGTTTCTTTATAATTGCAGCAAGTCAGTGTAGTAGAGTATTTAGAAGCTTGGACTGCAAACAAAGAGGCCTACATTTCAAATTGTTCTTCAAAGAAGACATCAAGATGACCTTGAGCTAAATCACATTCTCAACCTTCGCTACTACACAGGAATATTGTAAGGAGTTGTGTCTATTCCCATATGGTCTTCAGGCGAGAAGAGATAGAGGAATTCAACAACAGAAAGTTCACCCATGATAAAACAATAAAAACAGCTTTGAAATGAAATGAAAACACTTTCTGTGTAGGCAGATTTTCTCTAGCAGCTTCAGCATAATGAGTAATTTTGTTCCAATCTCTCATTATAATGTTTTGCCAATAGAGGGACTGCCATAAAGTATTTTTGACCTTGACTTTTTTCTTTTCTGAGTCACTACCTTTCAAGCTGTCCTGTAGCTCATTTTATTTGATTGATTTCTAATGTCAAAAGGGGAACTTTGGGAAGGAGGCGTCTATAACTGAGTTAATAATAACAAAGCAAAACCCTGCTGCTAAGTTTGAAAACTACCTTCTAATTAAATCCCTCATTATAGGAAATAATGAATCACAGCACAAAGCCATTGTTTCACTAATATTCTATTTGTTATAACCAGTTATTTTGTAAGACTGGAACAAAGACACCTCCGTTGGTAATTATTCTTTTCAAATAGCCTGATGCAAATTCATTTGCAAACTTTAGAAAAATGTGAAAACAAATTGTTACATAGCATAAAGTGCATTTGGCCAAATGGACCGTTAAAGTCACAAATGGAAAAGAAAATAATATGCAAATATGCAACATTATTTTGCTGCTCAGAAAATAATGCTACCTTTTTTAAAAGCCTGATAATATATAATTCTTTCGGTCACATGCAGAATATAAGAACCTTGTTTGCCCCATGGCACAGTTTGTTTGAAATGATGTTGCTGTAAGAATAGGACAACTAAAGAACAAGTTGGACTTGGGTAGATGGCCAACTAAAAAGAACCATCTTGTTTGTTTTTGAAAGGTGGTCTTCGACTTACAACAGTTCAAAGTAACATCGGCACTGAAAAATGTGACTTATGACCATTTTTCACAGTTACAACCTTTGCAGCATCCCCATGATTATGTGATCAAAATTCAGATGCTTGGCAATTCATATTTATGGATTTAGAATTTAGGATTTATTGGATTTTATGCCGCCCTTCTCCCAAAGGACTCAGGGCGGCGTACAACATAAAAACACATATTACAAAAGTTTAAAAAAGATTAAATAATTAATCCAATAACCAATTGACAATTTACAATTAAATTTACAATTAAATTAAAAATTAAAATTAATAGTCTATTTATTCAGGCCAGGCCGGCTTGCTGGAAAAGCCAGCTTTTTAGGGCGCGCCGGAAGGAAGGGAGGTCGGGAATTATGCGAAGCTCCGGGGGTAGCTCATTCCAAAGGGAAGGCGCTCCCACTTCTTTATGACCATTGCTGTGTCCCAAGGTCATGTGATCAACCTTTGTGACCTTCTGACGAGCAAAATCAAAGGGGAAGCCAGATCCACTTAACAACCAGGTTACTAATTTATCGACTGTAGTGTTTCACTTAACAACTGTGGCTAGAAAGGTCATAAAGTGGGGCAAAGCTCACTTAACAAATATCTCACTTCGCAATAGAAATGTTGGGCTCAGTTGTGGGTGTAAGATGAGGACTAACTGTATCGCACCATTGATAGGAAAAAAAACCAAACACCAACATTGATTGGCATCAGAGGTGGTATTCAGCAGGTTTTGACCAGTTCTGGAGAACCGGTAGCGGAAATTTTGAGTACTTCAGAAAACTAGTAAATACCACCTCTGGTTGGCCCCACCCCCAGCTATTCTCTGCCTCCTGAGTCCCTTCTGATTGGGAAGGAATGGGGATTTTGGAGTGGGGAGAGAATGGAGATTATGTAGTATCCTTCCCCTGCCACGCCCACCAAGGCATGCCACACCCACAGAACCAGTAGTAAAAAAAAATTGAATCCCACCATGGATCTTGTCCGCTGGTTGAAAATATTTCTAGATTGCTTCTTTCTTTAAACATCTCCAAAGAGGTTTACAATTAAAACAGAACAAATATAAAAAGAGAAATAGAACAAAAGCAGGCTGTTAGAAACGCCCACCCACAAAATGGAGGTAAAAATGGAGGTAAACATAAAGACACCTGAAGCTTCTCAATGTTGGAGTCTAGAAATCACAGCAGGAAAATTATTTCCTAGGCCAGGTGTTCTTGAAGACTTCTTTATGGCCACTCTGCAAGTGTATGTAGGCAGCCTGGGTAAGGCCATTCTTATTCTATTGCAGTGTTTCTCAACCTTGGCGAGTTTAAGACGAGTGGACTTCAACTCCCAGAATTCCCCAGCCAGCATGGGGAATTCTGGGAGTTGAAGTCCACTCGTCTTAAACACGCCAAGGTTGAGAAAGACTGTTCTATTGGATGCTGAAAGGAATAAAATACTGTAGGGTTTTTTGGAGCAGATAAGAATGGAGAACCAACGTTTTACGTTATGTAGAGGTCAGAAACCTTTTGGATAATCAAAAGGCTTACATGGTCTGTGACATACGTTCTTCTACATTTTCCTCCCCACCCATGGCTGCTGATGAATCAACATAGAAATAAGGATGGAAGCAAGCAGAAATATAGAATCAGACCATCAGTCTCCATGGCAATCTCACAGCAGAGCAGTGGCGTAGCGTGGGGGGTGCAGGGGGTGCGGGCCGCACCGGGCGCAACATCTGGGGGGGCGCGCTCGCACTCGCAGCTCCCCGTCGCTTCGGGAAAGGGGATCGAGTAAGGCAGGAACAGCGGCAGCCGGGGAATGTGGCCACCGCCGCAGGGACCGGAGAAGCGTCGCCCGAAGCAAGAGCGGCTGCAAGAGGAGGCGTTTTCTCCCCGTCGCCCCGTCTTCTTCCTTGGGGAAAGGATCTTAGGGGATTTTTCATATTTTTATTAGTATTATTTCTCGGGCGGGGGAGGGGGGATCCGGAATCCAGGAAACCGGGAGGGGGCGGGAAATCGCAGGGAAAAGGAAGAGAGCTCGGCGGGCGGAAGGTGGGGAGAGCTCGCGCGTTCCAGCTGATTCAGCAGCGGTCTTGTGAATGCGCGGAGATGTAGCTGACAGGGCGGGAGAGGCGTCCCGCTCTCCGGATCGAAGGGAGCCCATCTCTTTCGGGTACCTGCCGGCTGCGGCTGCCTCCCCTACCCCGCTGCCGTCGGATCTTCCTGCACCCCTCCTCTCCCCCCTTCCCGTTTCTCGCTTTCCCGCCGCTCCGCATGCTGTGCCCTCCCCGTCCTCGATGCCGCTGCTTCCCCGGGGGGGGGGCTAGAAAGGCACCGAGAAGGATGAGCGAAGGGGTTGCCTCGCCGCCGGGTGCCACAGCCGCTGCCGAGGAGGGGGCGGCGGTGGGCGGGGGCCCTGCGGCGGGCAATGGAGTGGAAGAGACTCGAGTGCTAAAATCCAGGGGTTAGGGGGCGCAAATTACTTGCCTTGCCCCGGGTGCTGACAACCCACGCTACGCCACTGCAGCAGAGCAGGATTTTTACATGGCAAAAATATGGCTATTTCTAGGAATTTACAGTTCATGTGATAATTAACTATAGACAGAAAAAAAAATAACATCATCAATTCTGGAAATATGTTCTGCATCTCCATTTGGATAAAATATTGTTTGCTGCAGCAAAAACAGTGGGTTGAATCTTATCTTCCATGCGCCTTTCGCTCAAGAAGTTCCCTTTCCTTCCTACTGTATTTAAAATATGCAATGCAGAATAACAGCGTTGGAAGGGACCATGGAGATCTTCTAATTTAGTCCAAGCCCCTCCTCAAGCAGGAAACCTACACCATTCTGGATAAATTATTGTCTAATCTCTTTTTAAAAACCACTGGTGATGGACCACCCCGCAACCTCTGGAGGCAAGCTGTTCCACTGATTAATTGTTCTCACTATCAGGAAATTTCTCACTAACTCTAGGTTGGATTTCTGTTGGACAAGCTTCTGTCTGTTACTTCTTGTCCTGCCCTCAGGTACTTTGGAGAATAGGTGGACCTCTTCTCTGGGACAGCCTCTCAAGTACTGGAAGACTGCTATCATATCTCCTTCTCTTTATTAAACTAGACCTATCCAGTTCCTGCAACCCTTCATTGTATGATTTAGTCTCTAGTCTCCTGGTCATCTTTGTTGCTATTCTCTGCACTCTTTCTGGAATCTCAACATCTCTTTTGAATTGTGCCGACCAAAACTGTACGCCATATTCCAAGTGTGGTCTTACAGATGCAATATAAAGAGGTACTTTACGCAATCTTGATACTATCTTTCTGTTGATGCTGCCTAGGACTCCACTTTGGGCAGCTTTTGGAGGCTTTTTTTGGCAGCTGCAGCACTCTGCTGGCTTATACTTAAGTGGTTGTCCACTAGGACGCCTTGAACTCTCTCACAGTTACAGCTGTTGAACAAGATACCACCTATTTTTTACTGTTGGAAGAAATGTCCTTCTGGGTTCAGTTCCAAGCAGGGGAAAAGACACTGGAAACATGGAGACTGCTTGGAAAGGTGGTTTAATGGTGGACAGGATCACATAGCTTGAGCTCCTGAACATAAAAGGAGGATCACATGCTTCCAGATGTTGGGTGAAGAAAAAAAAAAGAGTGAGATGCTGAAAGTTCCTAGTTTTTATTCCCACTCTGGCCTTTGATCTTGAGCTTATATTCTGATTGATTGTCAGATTCCCATGGGGCCATGCAGGGGCAACTCTAGGCTATGAATCCACGTTATGAGTCCACGTTTGGTTAACATTGCTTCTTCCTATGTGCCCTGTTTTGAGATGGGTAAAGGGCTAATACTATCATGCCTTAATCCCATCACCCTGGAGCTGGGGATAGAATAGACTGGCCCAGTTTTTTAAATGGCCCATTGACAAAGGTGGGGGCTATTAAGAGTGAGTCTGTTTCCTGCCTAAAAACATGTTTCTCCATTTCTGATCCAGGGAAATATAATATTCTGCCTTTTCAATATTTCCCAGGATATTTCATTTCTCTAGGAGAGGGGTAGGTTTTAACTTCCTTCAAAACCCATGCATTTAAGTAGAAGTTTAAGTAGAAGTTTTAAGTATAAAACTTTATTTTTCTCACAACTGAACTGCACTTTGTTGGATAGGGCTCAATATCCAAAAATCTGTCAGGATCCTTCTGAATCTTCAGCCTATCTTTTAAAGTGTTGGCGATACCTCCCCCCCCCTAATGTTATCTGTAAATTTGCTGAGTTTCTCTTCTATACTCTCATTTGTGTATTTAAATGGCATTCACTACCAAATCCATTGTCTTAAGTTTGAGATACGCTCTGGAAACGTATAGGACAAGACACAATTATTGTAATGTAAAAAGGGGAAAGAGCCAAGCACACTTTTGTACCATGGCATCTTTGGATGCACCCAAGAGAGAATAGTTTTCTCTTGTATTTTCCCTCATAGGGAAAGTCATCTCCAGAGCCTCAGTTAGAATAGGGCTTGGGTTATACCACATCACTTCTTAAACCTCTACTGAATTTTTAGGGCAACTAAACAATGACCTTCTCCATCCCTCCTTTCCATTGCAATGGCATTGCATCGTCTTGTGTATGATAATATTCTTAGTACAATATTTGAATTATCTTGCACAGAACAAGGACCACTCTGTCTGGAGTTTAATTTGCTTTCTAAAATTAAGCCTATAACAAAGTTCCATGTGTGACATAGACTTATGAATCTCAGAACCTTATTAATGACTCGTTTGAAAATAAACATTTTAAAAAGTAGAAGACTTTTAAACACACATGGCCCAATTTTCATATCTTTCTTAGCATAGCTTACAAATATGCAGCTAATTTCTTCTATAACTTGTGTCTGATTTATTGTCAAGGCCGTCATTTTAACATAATAAACATTCACAGAAGGGTTTTATCAGTCACCTAGTGTTACATTTCATGAATATGAAACAACTACAACTGGCAGTTCTTAGAAGGCCTCATAATAATTGGAACTGATTCTACTCTTTTCCATGGGAATTACATCTGCCCTAAAAATCACAAAACAAGCTGTTTACTCCATTTGGTGTCCTCCAGAATATTGAGATGCCATCTAGAACAGTGATGGTGAAACTTTTTGGCGCTGAGTGGCCAAACTGGAACATGCATGCATGTGAGTGCATATGTGTGCGCCGGAAACCCAAAGCCCAGCTGCCTGGCAAACACATGCCTGTTTTTGGCCATTTTTGGCCATTTTCTGGGCCAAAAATGGCCTGAAAAGAGCCCTGAAAATGTCCTGAAAAACAGCCTGAAAATAGTCTGAAAAACAGTTCAGAAATGGCCTGAAAAACTGCCTGGTTTGGGGGCGATTTTGGCCCATTTTCAGGCCGTTTTCCCAAGACCAGCTGGCTGGCATGCATGCGTGTGCCAGAAACCAGAAGAGCAGCTGGTGATGGCATGCGTGTCCATAGGTTCGCCATCATGGATCTAGAATGTCAAGTTAGCATTGATCACTCTTGCTGGAAACTCTGGAAGATATAACCCAGTGGTGGGTTTCAAATTTTTTTAGAACCTCTTCTGTAGGTGTGGCTTGCTTTGTGGGAGTGGCTTGCCAGCCATGTGACCGAGTAGGAGTGGTTTGCTGGCCATGTGACCGGGTGGGAGTGGTTTGCCAGCCATGTGTCTGGGAGGAGCATGGCCAACTTGTAAAATGTGGTGAAACTCACTTAACAACGCTCTTGCTTAGCAACCAAAATGTTGGCTCCGAAACTTTGGCATTTGAAGCACGCGTGTCTTAAAGCTGTCAAGTTACAAGACCCTTGCGTCCCTTTAGAAAAAGAAAACCCCAGGGGTGTTCAAACTTTAGAGCTTTAAGACTTGTGGACATCAACTCCCAGAATTCTTCCTCTCACTCTTTATCTTGATGATGTATGTACAGGCAGGGAGAGGGAGCTGGAACCGGTTCTAGACCGCACTGTAGATTTGTGGAGCCTCTTCTATAGAAGAGGTTAAAACTAGCAGGAACCCACCCCTGAATAACCCCAATGCATCTAGAGACTCCCAAGATGGGAAAAGCTTAGTAAATCACTTCATATGTCTGATAGGTCTTAAAGACATGTACATTATACTACAGAGAAATAAATCCATAGCAATTTATTTATTATTTGTCAAACCCACATACTGCTCATTTTACCTGGGTGATTCTTGGCAGTTTATAAATAAATGTGTAATTGTGCCTTTCTATGGCCACTGATTGCAATATTTTTGACAATTTTTCTCAAGACTGACCAGAATTTTATGTAACACCTTCCAAAAGCAAAGCATATAGTTATGTACCAATAATGAAGAATATTTGTAGTTCAGGGTTGAAATGAGAGGTCCTTGGTGCTCTCTCAGCTTGCTTGTTTTCTTGCAGATGTTTCATTACCCTAACTAGGTAACATCATAAGTGCTAATAAGGAGTCATAAGTCGAGGTCTACCTGTATTCCCTTCTTACTGTTTCAGTTTCAATTCCTTATTGAGAGAGAAAGAAATTTGAGTTTTAAATTCTTTCTGAATTTTACACTTAATTCTCCCTCTCCAGTTGATCTTGCAAATACAAATACAATAGCAGAGTTGGAAGGGACCTTGGAAGTCTTCTAGTCCAACCCCCTGCTTAGGCAGAAAACCCTATATCGTTTCAGACAAATGGCTATCCAACATCTTCTTAAAGACTTCCAGTGTTGGGGAATTCACAACTTCTGGAGGCAAGCTGTTCCACTGGTTAATTGTCCTAACTGTCAGGAAATTTCTCCTCAGTTCTAAGTTGCTTCTCTCCTTGATTAGTTTCTTCTTTTTCTGCCATCAGGTACCTTGGAGAATAGTTTGACTCCCTCTTCTTTGTGGCAGCCTCTGAGATATCGGAAGACTGCTATCATGTCTCCCCTAGTTCTTCTTTTCATATAAACTAGACATACCCAGTTCCTGCAACCGTTCTTCATATGTTTTAGTCTCCAGTCCCGTAATCATCTTTGTTGCTCTTCTCTGCGCTCTTTCTATAGTCTCCACATCTTTTCTACAGTGTATTGACCAAAACTGGATGCCGTATTCCTTGGTGTGGTCTTACCAAGTGTGGTCTTACCAAGGCATTATAAAGTGGTATTCATCTACTGTCTACTATCTACTGTCACTTCTAAATTTTTGATTTTTAAAATTTAAAATGGGGGAAGAGGCCATTTGCCATAACAGCAGAAGAAAAGGGAAAAAAAAGGATTATTTTTTTTAATTAAGTTTTTTTATTGAAATGAAACTACTAACACCATCAACATTAAAGGGAGCCTGCTCAGATGCTGAAAAACACCATGCAAACAGGATGAAGAGAGTGGAAGAGAGAAGGGAGACAAGAGGAGGAAGAGAGGGGTTAGGAGAGAGGGAGGGGGGGAAGAGAAGGAGAAAAAGAAGGACTGGAAAGAGGAGAGAGGAGAAGGAAAGAGGAAGGGGAAGTAGAGAAGAGAAGGATGACAGAGGGAAGAAAGGAAGTAGGGAGGAGGAAAGAGGGAGAAGAGGCAAGGAAGTGATGGATAGGATATAAATATGGTGGATGGAAAGCAGAAGAGCAAAGGATAGTGTTTGGGGGTTGATGGTAAGACAAATTGACATAATATTTAATAACACAAAATAGTGTTGGTTATGATGTAAGGATACGCATGTGGTTATAATAATACAATAGCAGAGTTGGAAGGGACCTTCGAGGTTATCTATTCTGATCCCCTGCCTAGGCAGGAAGGCCTATATCGTTTCAGACAAATGGCTATCCAACATCTTCTTAAAGACTTCCAGTGTTGGGGCATTCACAACTTCTGGAGGCAAGCTGTTTCACTGCTTAACTGTTCTAATTGTCAGGAAATTTCTCCTCAGTTCTAAGTTGCTTCTCTCCTTGATTAGTTTCTTCTTGTTCTGCCCTCAGGTGCTTTGGAGAATAGTTTGACTCCCTCTTCTTTGTGGCAACCCCTGAGATATTGGAACACTGTTATCATGTCTCCCCTAATCCTTCTTTTTATTAAACTAGACATACCCAGTTCCTGCAACTGTTCTTCATATGTTTTAGTCTCCAGTTCCCTAATCATCTATGTTGCTCTTCTCTGCACTCTTTCTAGAGTCTCCACATCTTTTCTATATTATGGCGACCAAAACTGGATGTGTGGCCTTACCAAGGCATTATAAAGTGGTATTAACACTTCCCGTGATCCCGTGTTATTTTTATGAAAAAAAGAACTATTCTATCAACTTTGCTGGAAGACCAGGTGATCAGGCTGCTCACTACTATCATCTTAAAAAGACAATCTGAACTGCTGACATCCCAACTGTGGATTTCAAAAACTGATGTCTGAGCTACCTTACCAAAAATCTCTTTTCCCCCCCAGGGGAAATCCCCCCTTCTTGGATTGCAAGCTTGTGGCTACAGGTTGCCGTCTTACCAGTATTTGAAAGCTGTTCTGCATTCATTTTAGCTCCAGAAGCGTAAAGGTACTTGAAATAAGTAAATCGAGGCTTTCAAAATATTATTTACTGTGATGTAGAAGCTTTGTAACAGTTAAGGGAATTTCAAAAATATCTTTTTTAATAGATGAGAGATCGAAACATTTCCTAAGAGATTTTCGAGGAATTTGACTGCTGTTGAAAAATAAGTATAATAATCTTTTTCCTATAACTAAAGACTCTACAGTATGGGTGGGGAATTTGAAGCTCTGTAAATACTGCTGAACAGCTATCATCTCTTTGAAATAGACCAGGACAGGAAACAGACACCACAAGGATTACGAGAATATTAGTTTATGGTTCTAGGGTATTATAACAGAATTTTGAAAGGCTGTCAGACTTTCCCTCTGCCCTTTCTTAACCAAACTAAATATAGGTGGAATCATTCTGAGTCTCTTTTTCATGCTCCCTCCTTTGGGAAGCTTCCCCTCCCCTGTAGAATAAAATATTTTGGGAAATATTGAAAAATGCAGTATATTATATTTCCCTAAAGGAGAAATGGAAAAACATGTTTTTAGAGGCAGAAAGCAGTCCCCAAGTTTTCCTTAATAGCCCACAGCAGATGCCAGGACTTAAGAAATAAAGAACTTATTGAAAGAGAAATAGAATAGAATTCTTTATTGGCCAAGTGTGATTGGGCACACAGGGAATTTGTCTTTGGTCATATACTCTCAGTGTACATAAAGAAAAGTAAAATAGAATATATTCAGATAGCTATCTAGGTGTCTCCATTCATAAGCAAAGCAAATATGGCCTGCAGAAGCCCATTCAAGACAGGGTATTTTGAAACTCCTTGCAGCAAAGTTTGACATCTCACAAAGGCAGAATGGTAACATTAGAACGCAGCTCCTCACCCAAGATCCAACACGGGATGAAAACAATGAGCCACAATAGGAATTGCCCAACACCCTTTCGGAACACAAGCTGCTTCATTGCACCCACTTCCAGAACAGTTCAAACTTCAAAGTTACAGGAACCTATAAAGATCCATCCACTCATTCAACCATTTTGTCAGCTGCACCAGACCAACAAACCCCGGCGATTCTGTTCATCAATATATGGACCTTCTTTCCAATCAGTCTCCAGCCTCTATGATGTTTCCGGAGTCTTTCTCCCAGCCTGGAACTGAACCAGATGGATCTTTTCTTCCAACACCCCTTTGCCAAAACTGAGCTGTTGTTTACTTTCTCTTCATCTCTTGTAACAGCATGCACACTCTTATCAAGGGTATCCATGTGCTCATCTACAGTGACAATTACCTACAACCCAGACCACTGGTTGCCCCAGCTGTGATATTTGTACAATAAGATCTGTAAAATTATGGATTTTCCATCTCTGCCCTCACAGAATCATCCTGAAATATTCTTCTGAAGCCCTGGCTATTGCTATGAACATCAAATTAGACATTCTCCATACAGTTGCCTGAAGCTTTGCTCTCTGGCAACAATCTGCAGACAAGACCACAAGGAAATCTCTGCAATGCTCTGCTGAGGTGCTTACAGGTAGTCCTTGAGTTATGACCATCATTGAGCCCAAGCTTTATGTTGCTAAGTGAAACATTTGGTAAGTGAGTTTGCCCCATTTTACGACAGTTTCTCGCCACAGTTGTTAAGTGAATCATTGCATTTGTTAAGTTAGTGACACAGTGGTTGTGAATCTGGATTTTCCCCATGGACTTTGCTTGTCAGAAGGTCTCAAAAGCTGATCACATGACCCTAGAATACAGCAATCGTCACAAATGTGAACCAGTGGCCAAGCATCTGGATTTTGATCATGTGACCATGAGGGTGCTGCAATGGTTGTAAGGGTGGAAAACGGTCATCAGTCACTTTTTTCAGTGCCCTTGTAACTTTGAACGGGCACTAAATGAACTATTGTAAGTTGAGGACTACCTGCATTTAAAAATATATCCAGTTAGATTTATTTCCCAATCAGTGGGTACTGATGACAATAGGATAGGATAGGATAGAATAGAATAGAATAACAGAGTTTGAAGTGACCTTGGAGGTCTTCTAATCCAACTCCCTGCTCAGGCAGGAAACCCTCTACAATTTCAGACAAATGGTTGTCCAATCGCTTCCTAAAACCCTCCAGTGTTGGCACATTCACAACTTCTGGAGGCAAGCTGTTCCACTGATTAATTGTTCTAACTGTCAGGAAATTTCTCCTCAGTTCTAAGTTGCTTCTCTCCTTGATTAGTTTCCACCCATTGCGTCTTGTTCTGCCCCCAGGTGCTTTGGAGAATAGCTTGACTCCCTCTTCTTTGTGGCAACCCCTGTGATATTGGAACACTGCTATCATGTTTCCCCTAGTCCTTCTTTTCATTAAACTAGACATACCCAATTATTGCAACCATTCTTCATATGTTTTAGCCTCCAGTACCCTAATCATCTAGGTTGATCTTCTTTGCACTCTTTCTAGAGTTTCAACTGAAGAGAATGATGATGATGATATCATCCATTCCATCGAGTCCATAGAACTCTTGGCGATTCTATGGGTCATGTCCTCTCTACATCTTGAGTTTTTCTATGCACTGTCTGGTGTCAGCTTTGATAACATCTGGCCACTGTCTTCTTTGATGACCTATTTTAATTTACTTCAGTGCATGTACCTAAGGTGTATCTAACTTTGTAGAAAGCAAAAATGGCAGACCTGTGCACAGCTTAGAGCAGGGGTGTCAAATTTAATTTCATTGAAGGCCGGATCAGCATTACAGTTGTCATCCAGGGTGAAGGGAGAAGGAGGGGAGGGACTGGGATAGTGGTGGCCGACTGGCTGTGGCCTAGAGGCGAGGCCATCTTGATGTCACTTGCATGGGTGGTGCCTGTGGGGGCCGGGCAGGAGTGGAGAGGGAATCCAGGGGTCTCTGGTGGGTGGAACAGTGGGCAGGAGGCTTGTCCCATGGAATGAAGTGAGGCAGGGAAAGGGGCGGCTGCAGCTGGAAACTGTCAGTCACCATGTGCTTCCCGCTCTTTCTGCAGGGAGGGTGATGGTTTCCAGCTGCAACCACAGCCTGCTGGCCACTTAGCTGATGCACGCTGCCCCTCCGGAGCTGGCTGCCACCACCGAGCTGTCTATCCAAGCAGCAGGCAGAGGTGCGGGAGGGGAGGCATGTAATGCAGACCACACACTTACTCTGTCCCACTGTCTGCTTTGGCTTGCAGTTGGAGAGCAGGTCGCCACTGGTCATCTTCTCAGGCCCCTCGCGGGGACTGCCCTTGATCTGCACGTGGAGCATGTTCCCTCGCGCATCCTGACTCTGCCTGCTGCTGGTGCACAGGCCCAGCCCACATCATCCTTGGAGGTTTTCTAGTTCATCCCCCTGCTCAAGCAGGAGAGACCCTATACCATTTCAGACAAGTAACTTGTCTAAAAACTTTCAGTGATGAAGCGCCCACGATTTCTGAAGGCAAGCTGTTCCACTGGTTAATTGTCCTCACTGTTAGGAAGTTTCTCCTTAATTCCAGGTTGCTTCTCTCCTTAATCAGTTTCCATCCATTGTTTCTTGTCCTGCTCTCTGGTGCTTTGGAGAATAATTTCACCCCTTCTTCTTTGTGGCAGCCCTTCGAATACTGCTATCATGTCACCCCTGATTCTCCTTTTCTTTAGACTAGCCAGACCCAATACCTGCAGTCATTCTTCATATGGTTTGTTTACAGGCCTTTGATCATCTTAGTTACTCTTCTCTGAACTTTTTTATTTTTAAAGTATGGTGAGCATACTACATACTACTAGTACGGTTAGAATGCAGCATTGTAGGCTAATTCTGTGCAGCGCCTGGAGTTTGATTCTGAAGGTTGACTCAGCCTTCCATCCTTCTGAAGTCAGTAAAATGAGGACCCATATTGTTGGGATCAATATGCTAATATTATAAACCCCCCCCCCCCCGAGAATGCTGTAAAGCACAGTGGTCTGGTATGTAAGTCTAAGTGCTATTGCTACTGTATGTGATTAAAGTTCTGCAATTTTTTAAATTTTGTTTTTAAAAAAATGGTTACTGTTTATGTATGGTAACCTGCTGAGGGTCATTAGAACAGGGCAGCCCAAGGCAGCTAGAAATTTGAAAAATAAATATAATAAAACTTTTTTTTTTTTGTAAATCGTGTTTGTCCTGCACTATATAAGAATATACTGTTCTGCTTTCTACTTTTAAGTTATTTGTTATTTCTTTTTTGGGGATATATATTTTTATTATACATCTTTTAATGTTAATCATGCTTTTTTTCCCCCTCCTGATATTTTTGGCAGGTGATATAGGTTCAGCAGTCTGATAGCTTATGGCTTTGATGATAAGAAAGAAATTTGAATGTGTCTTCATGTCAAAAGAATAAATTGTCATGAGCATCTCTGAGATGCAGGATGAAGAGGAGTGACAGGAGAGTCACCAGCCTGAGGGGATTCAGCGGGGCAAAAGTCACAAGCACGGAAAGTAGTGTTGCCTAGCAACCAGGAGAAGCAGCTATTGCTGGTCTAAGAAGATGAAGGGGTGGCGCTAACATCTCCCAATGTAAGAACCCACCTCCTAGAGAGGAGTTCTGAATACTGCAAGTCTATTGGCCAGAAAAAAATCCATCCCGCCAAAGGAACAAATTTAGGTCTTGCCACCCCTATATAAGGGGAGCCGCAAGCCTCATAGATCCAGAGACAACTCTCCATTTATCTCATACTATTGTAAACTAAGCCCTTGACATGGTAACACAACACATACCATGTTCCTCAACTTCTTAGCCTGCCTTCTCAAGTAGTGACTCTGGTGACTTAAACTATGTTTATTGACCCTCTAGTCAGGGGTGAGATTCAGCTGATTCGGACCGGTTTGGACGAAACCGGTAGTTCTGGCGATCAGTTGGCCCCGCCCACCTGTCCTGCGCTAGTCGGTCCTATACTTCCTTTGTTTGAAGCCCAGCTGATATGCGCGGCTGAGCGAATTGCCACGCTTCAGCTATTTTACTCACGGGGGTTGCAGTAGAAGATAGGTTTTAGAGCTGTTTTGGAGCGCACTGCTTTTCACTGCACTTCATTTGGCGCATGCTCAGAGAACTGGTTGTTACACTGGTCGAATCCTACCACTGCCTCTAGTTCAGGGGTGGGCAAACTTTGCAACTTTAAGTCTGAAGGACTTCAGCGCCCAGAATTCTCCAGCCAGCAAAGCTGGCTGGAGAATTCTGGGAGCTGAAGTCCTTCAGACTTAAATTTGCAAAGTTTGCCCACCCCTGCTCTAGTATTTTATTTAGGATTTGAACTCTCTCTCGTCTCTAATATGAACTAGTTGAGTTTTTGTGGACTGGGGTCTTTAGAACCTATGATTGTTTTTTTTTAAACCTTTTTGCCAGTGGAGTTCTGTTTGAAAAATCATTTTTAGTAAAAAAAAATATACGACTTACCTGAGTGTCTGTGATTTCCGTAGACCTTTGTGTAAACGAGAAAGGGCCTAGCTTCCTCCCAATTTATATTCCCATATCAGCAATTCATTCATTTAAATACATCATAGTCTGTAAAAGCAACAGGACAAGAGGCATTAAAGTTTGTGAAATCTGAAAGGTCTTTTCCCAGAGGGAAATCTTTGCCCCCACAATTATTTCCTACAAATATAGAGCTTTTGTTTAACATTATGCAGCACATGCTTTAGCACTAGATGGCAGTATTCGCTAAGCCAAACAACACTTTTATTTGGATCTGTGTAGATGTTTCAGCTGTTAACAACATTGAGGCAAAAGTTTGATGGGGGGATTTGCTCTGGATTTATGGTGTGGCCTACACACAACTTCGAAAGGGCTTTTTGGTACAAGGAGTTATTGGCAAATTACCAAATTACTTTTAGCACGCATGGAAAGCTGAATGTGTGAGCAAAGAAAATCTCATTCCTATGAATGTTTAAATTGAATGGCACAAAGGATTGTGAAGATGCACAGGAACCCTGATAAGATGATTTGTAGATAAGGACCATTTTGCTTCAACTATAAAGTGCCATGGGTCTGATACATTCTTTTCACAACTTTATAATATCTTTGGAGTGGTTCCCCCCCCCCCCCAACCAAGATACTCCTGTATTTCCTTAAGCCACATGGACTTTGAAAACAACCAAGGTCCAAGTTTTGTCTCACAAGGTCACTGACTCCTACAAGACATTGACTCCTGAGAAAAGTGTAAAGGTTGCTATTCTCCATCCAGTCACTTAATTTTACAAACAAAGATTTAGCAAAACAACTTTGGTGGCCATCTGGTGAGAAGAGGATAACAGTTTAACATATTAACAGAGTTGGAAGGGACCGTGTAGGTCATCTAATCCAACCTCCCACCCAAACAGGAGACCTACACCATTTCTGACAGATGGCAGTCCAGTTTATTCTTGAAAGCTTCCAATGATGAAGCTCCCACAACTTTTGAAGGCAACCACTCTTCCATTGGTTAATTGTTCTCGCTGTCAAAAAATTTCTCCTTATTTCCACTTGAATCTCTCCTTGTTCAGTTTCCATCTATTATTCCTTGTCTGGCCTTCAGGTGCTTTGGAAAATAGTTAGACCCCCTCCTGTCTGTGGCAGCCTGTCAAATATTGGGAAACTACTATCATTTCTCCCCTGGTCCTTCTCTTCACTGCACTAGCCATGCCTTGTTCCTGCAACCATTCATCGTGTGTTTTAGCCTCCAGTCCCTCAATCAACAAGTAATCAACAAGATTGTTGTGTATTCAAGCCCAGGTGCAAGGCCAGGTGCAAAAGGACACCTACCACCTCTAATCAGAGCATATTTGTTACCACTCATTGTAGAACTTTGTGTGTAAACAATTCATGAGCCAGGTCATGGGGACTGATAGATGATTGAGAGATCTGTCTTATTTTCAAGCATCCCATCATACGGGTATAATAGTCTATCAGGTCGAAATTGTTCAAAACCTGCTCACCATCTATTCATAGTTCAACTGTTGAAGGAAGTGAAAATAGATAAAATAAAATAAGGCAAAATCTAATTGGAAAGAAATTGCAAATTAGGGGAAGATGCCCAAACTTAATATGGAATCCACAGACCTACAACATGCTTTCTATGTGCATTTACATTCCTACTGTCCAGTTGTCCAATACATTTTATAGTACTGAATCTTGTTTCTAGTATTCTTTTATTATTATTATTATTAAATTGAGGATTGAGTTCTTAGTTTGCAGGTCTCTGACTATCTCAAAAACACAAAGGATGCTTAATGCATTACAACTACTAACAGATAAGGCACTTGTAACCCATCTCAAATGTGAACCACATTGGCATAACCATCTTGTTTTCCTGTCTTTGTGCCTACAACTCATCCCATATTAAATCTTATATCAGTTTAGCCACTCCATGCATCTGAAGAAATAGGTTGCAAGCTCAGGAAAGCACATTAATAAAAAGTGTTAGTCAAAAAAACCGCTAGCAGATGCCTTCAGTTTTTTAGCTACTCTGAGTAACTCAAAATAGCAGTGGAAATAGATCTGCCAATATTGATCTGTTCTAGAATGGTCACTTTTATTATTCATCCAGGCAAGAAAATCTGAATACCCAAGAGCCCTAATCTTTCCCATATCCTGTCTCCATTTCAAACCTGGGATAATCTCCATGATAATGGCTGTGTATTCTCTGCTGAAAATGTTGAGCAACGTTCAGAGGAGGCAAGGATCAAAGCTAAAGTACATGCACACATTGTGACAGTGTGTAATGACTGTTATGGGGATGGTGCTCACCAATTGATAAATCATCTAGGGTTAAGCAGAATGGAGAAGAGATACTCAGGGGAAAGTATATCACCTCACAATAGTGGCTAGGGCAAATATTCACATTCAGTATTATAAACTAAAGAACAGAAATGTCTTCATTTCATTTTCATTTCATTTTATTCGATTTATATACCGTGCCTTCTCCATCGAAACGGACCCAGGGCGGTGCACAGGAAATTAAAACCAATAAATAGTATACAATACAATAAATATGAATAAAAAGAATTAAATTAAGAGCCTTTGCTAAAATTCCCACTAAAAAACCCAGCGTCCATTTACGAATGTGGCAGGAGCTATATAACAATCTGATCTAAGCGTTAAGCAAGACCAGCTTGCTGAAAAAAGTAAGTCTTGAGTGAACGGCGAAAGAGGGGAAGGTCCGTGATAGTGCGAAGTTCTGGGGGTAGGTCGTTCCAGAGGGCCGGCCCTGCCACAGAGAAGGCCCTACCCCTGGGCACTGCTAGCCGGCATTGACCGGCGGTTGGTACCCTCAGTAGGCCCTCTCTGTGGGAGTGTATCAGATGCAGGGAGGTATGTGGCAGGAGACGGTCCCGCAAGTAACTAGGCCCCAAGCCATGGAGTGATTTGAAGATGGTAACAAGCACCTTGAAGCGCACCCGGAAGGCCACCAGTAGCCAGTGCAGCTCACGCAGGAGAGGTGTTACATGGGAGTAACGAGAAGCTCCCAGAATCCCCCGCGCGGCCACATTCTGCACCAACTGGAGCCTCCGGATGCACCTCAAGGGGAGCCCCATGTAGAGAGTGTTGCAATAGTCCAAGCGAGATGTCACAAGTGCTTGAGTGACAGTGCGGAGGGCGTCTCGGTCTTGTACAAGTACCTCAGACCATCCTGGGCCTTTGACACCGTTGCTTTCTCAAACATAGTGAAAGATACTCTTCCTTAACAAGGGATGCAGTAACATCTAATTGCCAGTCCAGTCAGCTTCTGAACGCAGATTTGTTGGAAAGACACAATTATGTCTCCCATATTAGCAGTAACATACTTCGGGTCAGCACGGTTAGTTTCCCACCAGCCACAGAGCTGCAAATTTTGATGATTTATTTCAGGAAAGATTCCAGAAATGTGGGCATGCCTTCAGACTTAGCAACTCTTCTTCTTTATTGGACATCCGAGGGTTGGTTTTAAATAATTTTGCTCACTGTTCTTGTAGCACATTGGCAGGAAACAGGAGATTATTACTTACTATCCGGAGCCCTTAAGGGACATCTCAGAGTGGGCTTTTGTTGTTTCTGTTTCTGACTGAACCAATAACATTTGAAAAGGCAAGGAAGAAGGGCAACATTTGCCCCCAGCTGCAATAAAAAATGTTTCTTTTCAGTGAAAAATGGCCAGGCAAATACTGCTGGCTATTAACTACTCAGGATTGCATTTTGTCTTGCTACAGCTAATGATCTCCCCTTTTCAACTTACATCTTTAATGTTTTTGATCTCTGTCTTAACTTTCAATTGGAGGCTGCAAAACTACAGTTTTAATTAGTTATTCTCCCTCTGAGGAAAAAAAGCAGGCTGTCAAAAGCATAAATTACATAGGCCTAGAATGGTTCTAGGAGGTAATTTAAGGATGTCCCATGACTTTTGAAAGGGAGAGGGTGGGGGGAGGGGTTAGCAGTTCTTTAACGAAGCTTCTAGAGATGCCAAGGTTTGTGAATACTGCTGGCTAGTGGCAAAATGATAGTTGTGCAAGATGCTTGAGAATCTGAGGGTCAGGCAGTTCCAGACTATCATAAAGGAAACAAATATCTATATAAATAAAAATGTAACAAGAGTTTGTTCAAAACCGCTAATCTCCAAAAGTACTGCACCGATCGCTTGCAAATTTTCACACAACGTTCCTTTCAAGTATGGCACCAAAGATATATATATATAGATTGGGTAGATATCACACATGTGCCAGGTACCCGCAATGGAAATGTAAAAAATTATTAAAAAGGTAGGTAGATGGATACAGAGAGAGCAGTGGGTCACAGGTATTATGCCATCCTTTATGACATAAAATACTCTGAGCGGGAAATACAGTAGATAGGTAGTTAGGCAGCTATAGAGATAGAGAGAGGGAGGGAGAAATGCAGAAGATAGGTAGGTAGGTAGGTAGGTAGATAGGTAGACGGATAGAGAGAGGGAGAAATACAGTAGGTAGGTAGGTAGATAGGTAGAGGGAGAGAGGGAGAAATGCAGTAGGTAGGTCATTTGGCTCAGTGGCTAAGATGCTGAGCTTGTTGATCAGAAAGATCAGCAGTTTGGCAGTTCGAACCACTAGCACCTTGTAACGGAGTGAGCTCCCGGTACTTGTCCCAGCTTCTGCCAACCTAGCAGTTCGAAAGCACATAAAAAATGCAAGTAGAAAAATAGAGACCACCTTTGGTGGGGAGGTAACAGCATTCCGTGTGTCTTCGGCATTTAGTCATGCTGGCCACATGATCACGGAGACATCTTCGGACAGCGCTAGCTCTTCAGCTTTGACATGGAGATGAGTACCTAGAGTTGGGAAAGACTAGCACATATGTGCGAGGGGAACCTTTACCATTACATTCAAAATCATTTCCTGAACACCATGCCAAGGTAGCATTGTAGTACCTTGGCATGGTGTTCAGGAAGTGAACAATGATACTCCCATTGGCATCACTGCTGTGCAGTACTAGAGTTTCTAACTTGTTTCCCATGTTCCTCATAGGACCAGTAGGTGAAATCAACAGGGAGCTTGAAATGAAACAGTGCCAATTCTGTAATGCAGATCTACTTCTGTCATTTGAGTTATTGCATAATTTTTGGGTGGAATTCTGAAAAGGTCAATTCAAATGTATCTGGAATGATCTATAGGAGAAGTCTGGTTTACATAAATATGGTCTAACATTTTATTTCTCTTTGTCTCTATGCGTGTGTATTTAAAAAGGAAAATAATAAATTTGGGAGTAGGCATAAAGTTCTTTAGATATAAGAGTATGCCTAACTGAGAAAGTAGTTTATTTATTGGCCATATATGCAGACATACCCACATCTGAACATCAAACTTAAACAGTAATAATGCATTAAAACATCAACACAGAATATATGCTAGCCTATGTTACACCTATAATAACTTTTCTTAATTAGGGTTTAGCTATAGATTGCTAGAGGCTCTTCAGAAGTTTGGATTGGGGAAAAAAAACCTTCCATGTTTTGAAATGGAGAATGATAGAAGGGTTGGCAGTTTTTCTGTGCCACGACTTAGCTGTTGACGGACCACTTTAATGTTCTAAAGATAAAATGTGTAGGTTAGAAGTAAATTCTACTGTGGCGTCTTGGTATTTTGTTTGCAAATTTTATGCAGGGGTTCTCCTAGACTTGAAAATATTTCAAGCATTCCTCCAGGGCAGTATTTCTTGGTCCATAAGGACTTTCAGAATTTCCCTCGGGGAATTCTGGGAGTTGAAGTCTGAGCAGCTTAAAGTTGCAGAGACTGAGAAATTCTGCCCCAGGGTAAAAAGACTGAGAAAGACTGACCCATAGCTTTGTGAGCTGTTAACTGCAGATATAAACAACAGCTCTTATTTTCAAAGCTTTCTGTATGGATACAATAAGCTTGCGTCTTCTTTTTCTCTGAAGTAATTTAGAAATAAAAAATCAGAAGACAGTGATAATAATAGGCATACTTTACCGTATGTCAGTCAAGGGATCCATCTTGTATAAAGATGGATCCCTTGACTAAAGATGTGGTGTTTAATCTTTCCTCAAGTTTTCCTTTCCAAATGCACTCTAGACCAGGGGTAGCCAACCTTTTTATACCTAACATCCACTTTTGTATCTCGGTTAGTAGTAAAATTTTCTAACCCCCCACCAGTTTCACAATAATGGTGATTTATAAAGTAGGGAAGTCAATTAAACTAAAAAAAAGGAAAGTGGACTTCCGGTATCCGGCTCCAGCGGAGACGGGCGAGCCTAGGGCTCGCTCGCCGCTTTGTTGCCTTTTCTGCCCCCCCAGGGGGGCGAAACTCTCCGGTTACCGGAGGTTTCCCGCAGGGTCGGCTCAGAGGGAGCGGCCCTCGTCACGGCGGTGGGGAGGGCGCTCCTCTCTGCGACCTAGGAGGAGAGGAACATGCTAGCGGGGGTTTTTTCCTTCCCCAACGGCTGTCGGTGCCATTCGCTTTAATGGAGAGGGCTGAACGGAGAGATCGGGCGGATCGCCGAGGCTTCAGCTGCGAGAGAGAGTGAGTTTAAAAGAACACCTTTTTTTCCTTGCTGCCAGCCAGGCTGAACGGACTGGGAGGGGGGTGTTTAATTTTAAAAAACCCCCCCTCGGATTTAAGCGGCACGCTAAGATGGCTTCTCTGCAAAGAGAAAGCGGAAACTTTCACTCCGGACGGTCTTTAACAAGGGAAAGTGGATTGTGACTTTCTGCAACATTGTTTCTAGGTCTGGCTGAGCTTAAAAAATTTCTTTTTTTTGCTACTCTCTCCCTCTGGCTGCGAGATGGGCGGTGGAAGTGGCTTCACTTTGTCCCTTGCCTGACTATTTCAACTAAGGAAAATTTCCAGCGTCTCTTTGAAAGCAGGACTCTCTCTGGATTTTTGAAATTTTTTTTCTTTTGATGGATTTGTGACTTCTTCTCTGGAATACCTTCGTTATTATTATTTGCTGATTTGGGAAATTGTGTCTCTTTTGGTTTCTGAATGGTTTGCAACTTCACAGCCCTGAACTGAACTGAGCTCCTGGTTTGCCCCACCAGCCCCACCCGGAAAACGCCATCTTGGTGGCAGTGACTCTAACTTTTAACCATGGCACAAGAAGCAGCACTTGTAAATTTGGAACAAAGGATGGCTTCTCTTGAAACTTCTATGCAAACTTTGATATTAGAAATAAAGGCCCAGAGGGCTGAAAATAGTACTTTTAAAAAGGAACTATTGGATACCCGGAAGCAAGTGTTGGAGAATACACAGAAGAATGAAGAATTGGAAGGAGGGCTGGAGGGGGCTAAGGGAGAGATTAAAAATGTTTCTAATGAGGTGGGGGAAATAAATGGGCATGTGTCTAGGATAGATATGGAAAGAATGACATATTTTTTGAGATTTCAGAATGTTCTTGAGGAATCTGGTGAATGCCTACCTGATCTTATGAGTACAATTTTAGCAGACTATTTACAAAAACCTAAGGATGAGATCAGGGGGGACATTGACCTAGCCTATAGAATTAATTCTGCATATGCCAGGATGAATGAAGTGCCTAGAGAGATACATGTGAAATTTGTTAGAAGGTCAACCAGAGAGGAAATCCTGAAATTGCAGAGAGAAAGTCCATTAATTTACCAACTAAAAACGGTCACTATCTTGAAGCAGATTCCTAGAAAGATTCGAGATGCAAGACGGAAATTTTCCTTCTTGTCTAAAACATTGTTTGATCACGGGATTTGGTTCAAGTGGGTGACACCCGAAGGGATGCTGGTGTTCTGGGAAGGAGGAAGAGTGAGGATTAAAACAGTTGCTGAGGCGGAAGCCTTTCTTAAAAAACATTCCTCTGCCCTGGGGGAAGATCCAGGGGGGACGGAGGGGGTCACGGCCCCGCCCGCGGGGGGCCAGGGGGGAGAGAAAGAAGATACAATAGCCAAAAGACTTAGATCAAAAAAATAACTTTGCCTTGATTTTTCTTGAACAATTTTGTATAATATTTCTATCCGGACTTTTTGTAAATGTCTGACAGCATGGAAGGGAGAATTTAGGTAAATGTACTTGCTTTCATCTTGTAGTGGTATGGAAAATGTTTTCTATGTTAACTTTTTTTAATGTGTATTTTGAGGTCTTGGAAGGTCCGACGACTCTGACGTGAATGCTCTCAAAATTTCTTTCTAACCATTACCCTATCCTGTTAAAAAATGTAAAACCAATAAAACTTTTTCAATAAAAAAAAAAAAAAAAAAAAAAAGGAAAGTGCTTCAGTATCAGACAAAACCCCTACCGCCCACCATGAAAGCTGGAACGCCCACTAGTGGGCGGTAGGAACCAGGTTGACTACCACTGCTGTTTAGACAAATGTCAGGTCATTACACTTTATCATTTCGCTCTTAGCCAGATCTAGACACAAAAGAACTTCCTGATACCTAAGTCAATTTCACATGGGCAGCTTCGAAATGATGAGAGCAAGGTGTAAAGACCTTTTTCTATGTCTTACTGCCATCTTGTGATTGTTCAAGTTTTTACAGCTCAGATAGAATAGATGACTTCCCTCATGACTGGCTGGGGAATTCTGGGAGCTGAAGTCCACTCATCTTAAAGTTGCCAAGATTGAGAAACACTTTGGTAGCAGAGCAAGAAAACTAGTTACTCTGATGCTAGGGCATTTCTTGAGATGACGCAAAGCCACTCTTCGAAAAAAGCAGTTTCATCCTTTATTTTGGATGAGATGCCTATCGATGGACATGAGATCCTCCCCTCTTGCTCATTTTCCAGCTCCCCCTGTGTTTCTTCCAGCCCAAAGAAAAGCAGCGGTAATTATGCCCACTGAACTTATCAGCAGGAAGCTCAACATTTCACAGATGTTGATTAGCTTTCCAATGCTAAAATTAAAGCTGTGAGAGACAAACTGTGCCTTCAACTTAGTTGGAAGGGTTTTTTTGTTGTTTGTTTGTTTGTTTGTTTTCTCTTAAAGAGAAAGAAGGAAGAGAGAACGGAGAGGAGAAATCATGTCGGACCAAGAGAGATCCAAGGAGGAACTTAATTAAAGCATACAAAGGAGTCAATATTCAAAGCTATCTTGGGCCTCCCTAGCTAGATAAATTACAAGAGGATGGGCAGACAGCTGGAGGAACAAAAGTAAGATAAACTGATTTCCTTATTATGCTTAATCAATGGCCAGTGCTCTTTCTTGCCATGATTTCTTAGCAAAGGAACATGGAATTGGAACAAACGTACCAAGCAGATTGTATTCTTTTGTGGGTGAAGGAGAGAAAGCTTGCTTCACTGACCATATTATTCCTGTGCTTGCTTTGGCTTCAGCTCTCATCACTGATCAGCTTCCTTGCACACATTTATGACTGGACCAGAAATGATTTTGTCAATAATGGTTAGCTCCAGGCCCTGCTACGTAAGGATTTTCTCCCTTGAAGCATCAACATTGCTTCAACATCAAGTTTTAGTCTCTGTGTAATACTTAAAATGTCCAGACTAAGTTGCATACTTCATCCCAGGAATTCAAGTAGTACACCATTATTAACATTTGTAAGAAGGATTGACTTCAACATTTTAGGTGGGGCGAGAGGAGACTTGTTTTATTTTGCACTATTGTAGTGCTGAAATAAAAGATGCCCCTGAATGTAAGAATAACTCCTAAAGGGTTAATTAAACCTTCCAGTCACTCCTGCCACAGCGACCATGGTCAGAGCTAATGAGAGTTGCAATAGAAGAAAAAACAGGTTGCAAAAGGTGTTTTGAAGGATTGGCTGGTTCTCTTTTTGCTTCCTTGTTTTTCCCCTAATGAAGGACAGCAAATAATTTCCCCCACTCTCATTAACAAATTGTGCTGCACAGTATCTTTTATTTTCTAAAAATCGATGTAAGCATCGAAGTAATCATCTTAGAAAGCCTTACATATGAAAATTAGTTAAGGGAGTTGGAAATCCCAGCCACAAAGTACTGCAAACATGATGTAATATTTCATAAGCAGCCGTGGATTTTATATACCCGTTTTAAAATTCAGAGAATTCATGTAACCTTGATGGGCAAGATAGCACAATGAATTGAACTGATGACTGGGCAGGATGGTTGCTTCATGGTTTTCATTCTGTGGCTATTCACATTTTCCATCTTCGGATAATTATTTGGCCAGGGTTTTTTTATGTCACCTTCTCCAAACTAGCACCTTCAGAAACAGTAGTGTTCTCCAGATGTGTGAGAGTTTAACTTACATTTTCTTTTATATCTTATGACAGTGTCAGATATGGTGAAGAGAGCTGGAGCCCAAGAAATTAAGATGCAACATATTTTTAAACATCCATGTTGGGAATGGGGTAAATCAGAGGTGGTATTCAGCAGGTTCTGACCAGTTCTGGAGAATTGGTAGCAGAAATTTTGAGTAGTTCAGAGAACCACCTCTGACTGGTACTGCTCCCAACTATTCTCTGCCTCCAGAGTCTCACTTGATAGGGAGGGAATGGGAATTTTGCGGTAACCTTCTCCTAGAGTGGGATGGGAATGGAGATTTTACAATATCCTTCCCCTGCCACACCCACCAAGCCACAACACACCACGCCTGCCAAGCCACGTCCACAGAACCGGTAGTAAAAAAAAATTGAATCCCACCACTGAGGTAAATGATAGGCAAAGGTTTCCTGATGGTCAAAGGTAAGAGGGCATTAATTACCCATCTGATGTTGTTTATACATCAAATACTACTTAGTTTAAGTAATAAAAATGCTTTTAATTTTGACTTTGGCTAGAATAGTATATTACAACATTAATCATTCCATTCCGTGACTCCCTACCAATTCATTGTTGTACATATGAAGAATACTTTATTGAAAGAATGAGGAGCCATTTAAATATGTTAGGTTTGGACATACCACGCATCATATACATTATTTTTTCACTCCTATCCCCATTCCTATCATAACTTTGCTATAAAGCAAATCTGTACCCTGAAAATCTGTCAATCAAAAAATAAAGTTTTTATTAAAAGTCCCTGTTTTTAACCAATTAAGCTTAATTTTGGATTATATGTGAACTTAATCTGACATTTATGTCAACATCTGAACCATTTCTCCCCCTCTTGGTTTCTACTTTTGACAGCAATTAAAACTCCTCGGAAATAGCACAAAATTAAATTAGTCAGGAATGGAAACTATAGTGTAAATTGCTCATTGCTGGTTGTCATTAACACACCACATCTAAATTGCTTTCATCTTATAATGAATAAAGATCCTTGGTTAAAAACAAGAAATTAGTATCATTCCTCTAAGTCAGAGGTCCCCAATATTGGCAACTTTAAGACTGGTGGATTTCAACTCCCATAATTCTCCAGCCAGCTATGCTGGAGAATTCTGGGAGTTGAAATCCACAAGTCTCAAAGTTGCCAAGTTTTGGGACCTCTGTTCTAGGTTTTCAGTGTAGGGGAAAGGGCGAAGCTCTTCCCTGCACATTTATTACCCCGTCCCTCCTATATGTTTAATTAATAAAAATAAATATTCTGACAGTGCTAGTAAGTACTAGGAGTTGGGTAAAGTCATAAATCCCGGTGAATGTGAACTTGTGGGAGGTTGAGAGGAGAGTGAAGAGATCTTAGTAGAATCAGGAGCTGGAATGGAAGCTGAGGACATACATATGAGAGGGAGAGCCTCTTAGGTTTAATACCGTGTTTCCCTGAAAATAAGACCGTGCCTTCTATTAATTTTTATCAAAAAAACCAAAACATTAGGGCTTATTTTCAGGTGATACAATCCTCTGGCGGAGCCAGAGGACAAGGGAGTCAAGCATGCAGGGGCCATGGTATGGCACCAACTCTGCCCCTCCACCTGCCTTACCTTGTGGTAGCGGCACCAGCCCCAGGCAGAGGCAGAGACAGGGTGGATACACACAATCTGGCCCACTGGATGCAGCTGGGGCTGCCTATCTTCTCATGGCTGCAGCCAAGCAAAGATACTGTTAGATCAGACAAAGGATTCCGACTCAGGCATGGTCAAAACAACAGGAACGTTTATTCACACTATTTACAACACACACAAGATTCAACTGGCAAGGTTTCTTCTCTGGCAACCTCTTATATAGAGTTACCAGGCAGGAAACTCCTAGCAATGCAATTGCAACATTGTAACTCCTTTCCAGACAGATTCCAGACAGCTTGTCTCTGTTAATCACTGCAGCTGCTGGCTCAGCTCCGGAATGCGGTGACTCATAGGTTACCAGACGAGCTGTCTGGGACATAGGCTTGGGGACTCAACACTCCTTCCCCCATAGTCAGTGCGCATGTGTCTAGGTTCTCTGTCCAACACAGTACATGCGCACGCGTAGTCGTTCAGATAGGCGGGGCGGTGTCGGGTCCGCCCTGACCGCCTTAGTTCTTGAGGAGGCTCCTCCCTGTGGGACACGGAGCCTTCGCCTACGTCATCGCGGCCTGCCCTCGGAGGTGGAGTCGCCGTAGGCGGCAATGGCGACCCTAGCAAGTCCGGGTGAGGGGGCGTGGCGACCGGGCTTGAGGTAGTTGGCATTTGCTGGCGAGTATTATTCTGGTAGGGTGGTTCCCCGATGGGCGAGGCCCCCAGCTGAGAGTCAGATTGGGCTGTGAGGTCCTGGCGGTCTCCCCGTGCTGTTCCCGCCGATACGAGGTCTGGACCGGCTAGGGACTCCGGGGTTCCAAACAACTGCTCGGCTTGAGCAGAGAACAACGGCCCAACGGGGGCCAACGGGCAGGAATGGCCTGGCGTGGTGACTGCTGTTTCGGGCAGGCGGCGCCTCAGTTGATCCAGGTGGCGCCGCCACTCGGATCCATCCTGAAGGCCAACTCTGTAAGAACAGGGTCCGGTTACGTCCAAAATGGTTGCGGCAATCCATCGCGGCTCCCCTGAAAAGTTCCTTGCCCAAACCAGGTCCCCAATTTCAAATAAACGAGGAGTGGGAATCTGCAGGTTGCCCCTCTGCAACCCGTCGTAATCGGGGTGCAGTCTGTCCAGAGTGGTCCGCAAGCGTCGGCCCATCAAGAGCTCCGCGGGGCTTTTCCCTGTGGCTGGGCAAGGTGTGACATGCTGTCCCAAAAGGTACGCGGCCACCCTTGCCTGCCAGTCCCCTTTATCCAAACGGGCCAAGGCTTCCTTGGCTGAGCGCACGGCTCGTTCCGCGCGTCCATTAGACGCCGGGTGATAAGGGGCGACCGGCGCGTGGCGGATCCCTTGGGTGGCCAGAAAGTCCAAGAAGGTGGAGGATTGAAATTGGGGTCCGTTGTCGGACACAACGACGTCCGGCAACCCGTGGGTCGCGAACAGACGGCGCAAGGCACGCACCGTGCTCTCCGCTGTGGTGGAAGCCATGAGAATCACCTCCACCCAGCGTGAGAACGCATCCACCACCACGAGGAAATTCTGGCCATGGAAGGGACCCGCGAAATCCAAGTGGAGCCTGGACCATGGGCACCTGGGGGCGTCCCACTCTCTCGGCGGGGAGACCGGCGGGGCCGGCCAGGACGATTGGCAGGAGGAGCAGGCGGCCACCCATTCCGCCACTTCAGCGTCCATGCCGGGCCACCAGACATAGCTCCGGGCCAATGCCTTCATACGGACGATGCCTGGGTGGTTGGCATGGAGCGACTGAAGAACCATGTGCCGGAGAGGGGAAGGGACGATGACCCGATCTCCCCAACACAAGCACCCGCAATGGAGCGAGAGCTCCAGCTGGCGTGACTTGTAAGGCCGAAAGTTTTCAGCCACACTGCCCGAAGGCCAGCCCCTCAGCACCCATCGGCAGACCTGGGCGAGGACGGGGTCTGCGCGGGTGTGAGCGGCAACGGCGGAAGAGGACAGGGGCAAGTCCGACTCCGCGACCATCAGGACAGAGAGAGCAGGCACAGGGGCCGGATCCGGCCCCGGGAGAGGGCAGCGGCTTAGGGCATCAGCATGCCCTATCTGCTTACCAGGACGGTATAGCAGCGTATAGTCATACGCTGCCAGGAATTCCGTCCAGCGGGTCATCCTGGGCGACAGGATGGGGGGTGTCGGACGGTCACCGGCCAATAGCCCAAGGAGCGGCTTATGGTCCGTGACAACAGAAAAGGTCCGCCCATAGAGGTAATTGTGGAACTTCTTAATCCCGGACACTACAGCCAAAGCCTCCTTGTCGATTTGGCTGTAGTTTCTCTCCGTTTGAGACATTGTCCGGGAGTAAAAAGCAATGGGGGCTTCCGAGCCGTCTGGAAAGACGTGGCTAAGGACAGCCCCCAGGCCAAAAGGGGAGGCATCGCACGCAAGCGTCAGAGGAAGCCTGTCATGGTACTGGACTAGTACCGCATCTGACGTGAGCATGGCTTTGACAGCCGCGAACGCGTGTGCTTCGCGGCTGCCCCAGTGCCAGGCCGTGGATCGGTCGAGCAACCGATGCAGCGGCTCGGCTAGCGATGCCTTATGGGGAATAAACGGCGCGTAGAAATTCAAAAGGCCGAGGAATGCCTGCAGCTCCGTTTTGGAGGCAGGAGTGGGGGCCTTTTGGATGGCCTCGACCTTGGAGGGGGTTGGGTGAATTCCTTGGGCGTCAATCATGAAACCCAGGAATTCCACCCTAGGCGCAGCAAACGTACATTTGCTGCGTTTCAACTTTAAACCTGCGCCCCTGAAAACTCTGAGGACCTTCCGTAACGTTTTGGCGAGTTCTGATATGCTGGAAGCAGCAATCAGGATGTCGTCAAAATACGGTACAACGCCAGGAAGCCCATGGAGCAGTCGCTCCATGAGGCTCTGGAAGATCCCCGGGGCTACGGACACGCCGAATTGGAGACGGTGACAGCGGAAAGCCCCACGGTGGGTCACGATGGTCTGCGCTTCCGCAGCCTCGTCATCCACCGGGAGCTGTTGGTAGGCCTGCGCCATATCCAGTTTCGCGAACACTCGACCTCGTCCCAATGAGTGGAGTAGGTCTTGCACCACCGGAACCGGGTATGGGTTCGCCTGAAGCCCGAGGTTGATCGTCGACTTATAGTCGGCGCAGATCCTCACGGACCCGTCGGGCTTAATGGGGACCACAATTGGGGTCTCCCATTTCGCCTGATCGACGGGTTCGAGCACGCCCTGCGCCACCAATCGATCCAATTCCGCTTCAACCTTGGGCTTCAGCGCGAACGGCAGCCTGCGGGCCTTCAAGCGGACTGGAGCAACCTGGGGGTCCAAATTTAGGGAAACTGGAGTGCCTTTGTACGTTCCTAAGCTGCCATCAAAGACGTCGTTGAACTCTCTGATTACTTCGTCTACCGGAGAACTGGCTGGCACGCTGTGTACTCCTTGGACTGACAGTCCCAAGGCTGGAAACCAGTCCAATCCGATCAAGGCAGCTAGGGGTTTGGCCACTACCAGGATGGGAAGGGATCCGTGGAAGGGGCCGTAGTCTACTCTCACTCTGTGCAGACCTAGAATGGGAATTTGTGAGCCCTGGTAATCTTTCAGGATCGTCGCTGTGGGGCCGAGATCCCGCTTCCTGAGCTTGGGGCAAAGCTTAACTAAATGCGCCCAGGACATGAGTGATCTAGAGGACCCTGAATCTATTTCCATTTTTACTCCCACCCCCTCTAAGCAAACCACTGTTGACAGTCTCCTACTCTCTGCCTGGTCGTAGCTTAGAGCTGGGGGCATCTCCGCCAGCGCGAAGCAGTCGGTCGGCTGTGGCTGGTAGCGTCCTGAACACTTCTGCGACCCTCGTT
Source organism: Rhabdophis nuchalis (assembly GCA_039707465.1). Lineage (NCBI taxonomy): Eukaryota > Metazoa > Chordata > Lepidosauria > Squamata > Natricidae > Rhabdophis > Rhabdophis nuchalis. The sequence continues at coordinate 77,172,546 of CM077645.1, forward strand.
GTCCTGGTGGAACGGTTCTGGAGGCGGCAGCTGGCGTTGTCGCTGGAGTGGTAGCACGGCACACAGCTGCTAGGTGTCCTTTCCTGCCACATCTGCGGCACACCGATGCCTTGAATGGGCACTCTGGTCTCTGGTGGGCCCCTCCGCAGCCTAGGCAGTTCCCGGACTTCTGCTGCAGTGTGAATGCGCGATTCAGCACGCGCCCGGTCACCCTCATGCAGTCCCCACGGTCTTCCTCCTCCAGCTCATCCAGCGGCGCTATTTCGTCTACCAGACACGCTCGCGGAGTGGGGAAAAGAGGAGGGCGCGCGCGGCCCATGTCGGATGTGGAGATCTCCGACAATTCTGTCGCGCGTGCTTCTTCCACCGCTTGCTCGAGAGTCAGGACAGTTTTTGAAAGCAAGCAGCGCTTTAGGCGGATGTCTCTTACGCCGCATACAAACTGCTCCAGTAGGGATTCCTCCAGGAAGCCAGCAGGGAACTCGCAGGGGATTGCGGTCGCTCTCAATTTCTGCAGGAACTCGGCTACCGACTGTTGCGGCTGTTGCACACATTGCCTGAATGCATAGCGATGCGCTATGCGGGAAGGCGCCGGCGCGTAGTGTGCTCTCAGGCGGCCCAGGAGATCGTCCCACGGCACTTCGTGCACCGCTGCGGGTGCTGCTATGGTTCGGGCGGTAGCAAACAATTCAGGGCCGCCGCACTGGAGGAATAGGCTCAGCTTCCTGGCAGGCGCGAGTTCGCCGTAGTCGCTGGCTATCAAGAAGCACTCGAACCGGGCTAAGAAGGAAGCCCATTGTTCCTTCATCGGGTCGAACGGTGCAAACGGAGGCATTGTCGCCGTAGCCATGGTGAGGCTGTGCGTCGCGCTGCGCTCTGTTGTTGAAGTATTCGTTACCCATTGCGTTCTAAGGCCACGGCCTGAATCCCACCTTCGTCGCCAGTGTTAGATCAGACAAAGGATTCCGACTCAGGCATGGTCAAAACAACAGGAACGTTTATTCACACTATTTACAACACACACAAGATTCAACTGGCAAGGTTTCTTCTCTGGCAACCTCTTATATAGAGTTACCAGGCAGGAAACTCCTAGCAATGCAATTGCAACATTGTAACTCCTTTCCAGACAGATTCCAGACAGCTTGTCTCTGTTAATCACTGCAGCTGCTGGCTCAGCTCCGGAATGCGGTGACTCATAGGTTACCAGACGAGCTGTCTGGGACATAGGCTTGGGGACTCAACAGATACCATAGGACAGAATGAGCAGGAGGCCACATGGAATGTCTGGTGGGCAGGGTAGCGTGCCTCCACCCCCCACGCCCCTGCCTCCTCCTTCAGCTCCTGCTGGGCCCGCCAGGCAGTCACAGCACTTGGACTCACCTGCACTGAGTGGGTTGTGCAGCCCCAGAGTGCACGGGCCAAGCGGCTGGCCCACCAAGCGGCAGGCAGAGGCACAGTGGAAGGCACTCAATCCATGCAGCCACCCTCCCTCTCTGTTCCATTGTCTGTTCCATTGTCCATCAGCCCACGGCTGCAACAGGGCAAATGGATCATTTAGTAATGAGTATCATATCAGTTTTATCCCCTTTGCTTTTGACTGGGTTCCCCTATGAATACTGGAGTGTTCCGTCTAATTATTGGCAATGCTTTATATAGGAATTCTGAGAATTTTTCTGCCTCCTGATGTCAAACTTGAGTAGCAATTTCCCCCCCAATTTTTCCATCCATACTTTATTATTTATTAGTTTTATTAGTTTTATATAGAACTAGTTTTATATAGAACCTCCCCCATTCAATTTAAAACAAAATAAATATATATATAACATGTTGAGACGTAAATACATCCATTTCGCTTCTTAAATGGCTCTTTAATTCCAGGAACCAGGAATCAAAGATTGTTCAGATCAATCCCACCCATTCTTGTATTATAGGCATATTCCTGGCAGTCTTCAGAAATTGAAATAAAAAGAATGCAAAGTCTGAAGTTGGTTCCAGCTGCCATAATGCTTACTATGGAAACTCATGTGTGATTAAGATGTGCAATAGAATTTGATGGCACAAAAGGCCTTCTTGAGTTTGGTGTTACCGTGCAAGCAATAGTAGCAATTATTACAGTGAGGGTTCTTTTTGTTTAGGCTAAAATACGCTTTCTCAAGTATGCCAAAATATTGTTTCCTTGGGATTTCTTGGGATCCTCAAATTCTCCAACCTGTGTGGCCATTGTTACTATACTTAGAATTCTGGGACCTGAAGGATGTCATCCAGACTGGGAAAATAGAACTAGAATGAAATGTCCCAAGAAAGATTTATATTGCCACGTGCAAAAATAAAGACAAGAGTGGAGCAATTCACACCTTTGTCATTCAGGAGATATTTTGACTTGTTAGATATGCATCAGTGCAAAACCCTGGGCTGATATGAAGATTGCAGTTCATGAATTAAATATATTACTCTATTGAAGAGAATGAAATGCCACAATCTCAACTCTCTGAGTAATGCAGGGATGGGCATGTTTGAATGTCTTTATTACATCACTAGTTACAAAACCCTTCCATTCTGTTTTTCCTTCCCCTTAGAAAGTCAATGTGGGGGAGAAAAGTGTTGGGCAGCAGATGAACACAGTGGACAGTTGATGCCAATACTGGCCTAATTAAGAGCTGAGCCAGTTTGTTTTCGCAGCTTGATTCAGTTAGTAACTTTGTGACCATTCTGATGTGAGGAAATTAATTTTCAACCTCCACCTACTTTAAGCACTTCTGTAATTGGAATTGTTATTTATTTCTTTTTCTTTTAAAAAAACCTGTTTAGCTCACACTATGCCTTCTACATCCTGAAAAACAGTGAAGCTGAAAATAGAGAATAGCTTTGTGCTAATTGCACAGAAGAAGTGTGTTTATTTGATATCCACTGCTTTGCTAGGAGTTGTCATTTCTCATCAAAGTCAAAGGAGAAGCCCCAAAGCTCAAATGAGCTAAACTGATTGCCTTATTAGAGAGATCCCTCAAGAAGTGGGCTATCAGCCTTTGAAAGATACACAAATCCTCTCAATGTTTGGAGCCTGTGGGATGCTTGAAACTAGAACCCTTTTCCAAGTAGCTCTTACAATTAAGAGATGAACGATTGTCAAGTTTGCAACAGATCTAAACATCCATCCCAAAGTTGAGCTGAGCTCTAGATTGAAAACATGACAAGATATCTGGGTGGAATTCTTGTCACATATAAGACAGTTTAGGTGTCAAATATCTACAGAAAGATGGTATCTTACAACTGCATAGGATAGATTTGCTATCGGAGAAGCTGTTGCAAGTAGATTTTAGACTTTCTAAGCTGTTAAACATCACTAGATTGATTTAAATTTCCAAAGGAAATATATGCAGCTATGAGAAGGCAGGTCATCTTAATTTTAATTTTCAATTAGTTTTTGGTATCAACAATGAAGTGCCTTAGAAAGCAAATCAAAGGGAAGGAAGTAACCTGAATTTGTAAGATCAATTACATAGTCAGTGATCTCATCACTTTATGGACACTTCTATATAATTTTCTTGATGTCGGTTTAGAAACAGTTAGCTAATATTTTTTTGTGGGATGTTTTTCCTTATTTCCAGGCTAGTCTACAGCTTTAGTATGTTCTGTGATCTTCTACTCAACAACTAGGTCCAGTCCTTTGTAGCTTTTTAAAATCTGCCAAAATCACCAGCTGAACACCGAGATGACAAGTCCACTACACATGTGATATACAAGTGATCAGATGTATATTAAGTACATTGTTTGTACTTTTATGTTGCATTAAAGAAATGTGGTAGATATTTCAATTATTTATAGTTCTAGCTATTTTATCTTTACTCCACTACTGAGAAACAAGGAGGAACACCATTCCTTTATCTCTTTGTTCCTGCTTTACCTCTGTGATGGAGGCCTTCAGCAAGGAGACAGCAAAATATATAATAGATGGATGTACGTATGTTTGGATAGATGATAGAGAGAGATGCAGATAGACAGATAGATTGATAAATCTAGATTGATAAATCTAGATACAGATAAAGAGGTAAACTATATGTGAATAGAAGTGATAGCGATGATAGATAGATAGATAGATAAATAGACTAATGAGAGAGATAATAGAGACAGACACATAGAGATAGATACAGATAAAGAGGTAAACTATATGTGTATAGAGATAGAGATGATAGAGATGATAGATAGATGATAGATAGATGTGATAGAGATATAGAGATGTTAGAGATGATAGGGATGATAAATAGATGAGTAAGATGAAAGAGACAGACACCAAAATAGATACAGATATAAAGAGATAGAATGTGTATATAGATAGTGATATAGAGATGATAGATAGATAGATAGATAGATAGATAGATGGATGGATGGATGGATGGATGGATGGATGGATGGATGGATGGATGGATGGATAGATAGATAGATAGATAGATAGATAGATAGATAGATAGATGAGACACACACACACACACAGATAGATACAGATATTAAGATACTATAAACCAGGCCCGACCCTCTGGAACGACCTTCCCCCCGATATTAGAACAACTATGGACCTCCGCTGCTTACGTCAAAAATTAAAAACACATTTCTTTTGCTTGGCCGGCTTGGGATAACTTAACTGTTTCTAGGGGTTTTTAGAGGTTTGTTTTAGTTTAATGGGATTTTAGTGCAGGGTTTAATTTAATTCTTTTTAATATTGTATTGTTGTGATTTTATATGCATTTTAATTTCCCTGTGCCCCGCCTCGAGTCCCTTCGGGGAGAGAGAGCGGGTTATAAATTTAATAATAATAATAATAATAATAATAATAATAATAATAATAATAATTATTATTATTATTATTATTAAACCAAGAGTACAAATAAAAGAATAATAACTATTAAAATAACCATAAATAACCAGATTCCCTTTCTCAAGGAAGAGCCAAACTAACTAATAATAAGATGAAATAGTTAAAGATGAGCTGAAAAAAAAGATGGCGGGCAACAAGTAAAGAGGTAGATTATTTAAACGTTTGGACAAGAGAGTTCCACTAGAAGGTGAATGTCACCATCAGCCTTATCTCTCAAGAGAACAGCGTGTGCAAGAGGAAAGATTGCTTAGGTTCACAAGAAGGTGAAAGCCACTCATGTACCAAATGACATTTAGAAATGAACAGACCTATCAGTCTGGCTGGAAAAATACAGGCTTATTTAATCCCAATGCCTGGTCAAATTTCAGCGTATCTTCTTCAGGTAATTTTCAAAGTCAAATCCACAGAGAGTATGTTCAAACAACCCAATCAAAATGAAATTAATGTACTATATGTTTAAGCACAGCAACAATAGATACGGTTAATGCTTAAGGCAAAAGATAAAGGTTCTAGAGGGTGGTGCTCATCTCCGTTTCAAAGCTGAAGAGCCAGCACTGTCTGAAGACGTCTCCGTGGTCATGTGACCGGCATGACTAGATGCCAAAGGTGCACGGAACGCTGCTACCTTCCCATCAAATGTGGTCCCTATTTTTCTACTTGGATTTCTATATGCTTTCAAATTGCTCGGTTGGCAGAAGCTTGGACAAGTAACGGGAGCGCACTCCGTTTCGCTGTACTAGAGATTCGAACCGCCGAACTGCTGACCTTTCTGATCGACAAGCTCAGTGTCTTAGCCACTGAGCCACTGTCCCTTTCACTATCTTGAGTTATTTGTAAAAAATAATAAAAGGGGAATACAAACAAACAAACAAATAAATAAATAAATAGATAAATGTGGGTCCTGTTGTTGTGACAAGGTCTGTGGTTCAATGGTAGAGCATATGTTTTGCAGAAGATTCTAAACTGAACCTCCATTATTTCCAGACCAGACTGCTACTGACAATTGTGGTAAATACACTGAGGCAATGCTTGGACCCAGGTTGTCCTTAAGTCAATGGCAGTTTTCTAAATCTCTGAAATTAGCATTTAAAAGAAAACCGAATGCTAATTTCATACTAAAGGTATTATTCTAATTTCTTTCCTGGTCAGAAAAGATGAAATGACTGAAAACAAACCACAGTATTATCATGAAGGCAAGTAATAGGCTTGAATTGCCACTTGATGTCATCCTGGTGCAACAGAAGCAAAGCTGATAGGCCGTAAAACTTTAAAACTTGTACAAAAAAAACCCCAGCTTGGACATAACTGCTTCAAGAAGTCTAGCATATTTCTTGTGTTAAAGCATTTTCTTTTCAGTTCTCAGCAGAACTTTGCTGTCAGTCTTGCAAATGGTAGAGAGGACAGCTTAAGGGGAATTATCTCTAGTTTTCTGACAGGAGCTCAGGGGGAAAAATGCACATTTCCACCCTTGTTTGAGGGAACAATAAGGCTGAAGATAACATTCTGCTGATAGACTGTTCCTTTCTGTGAATATCAGCGTCAGATGTTTGAAAAACTCTACTGTAACTCTGCTGGAAAAAAAAGTGGAAAGTGTAATATATTTGAAGAAATCCCTGTAAAATGACTGTGGCCTTTCTTGGTTGGAAGAAATGTCCATTTGGGTTCAGTTCCAAGTGGGGAAAAAGACACTGGAAACATGGAAGCTGCTTGGAAAGATGGTTTAGGATCACATGGCTTGTGGTCCAGGCCAAAAAAGGGAAGAAATGCTGAGAGTGCCCTGGTTTTATGCCCTCTCTGGGCTTTTGAATTTGAACTTGTTTTCTGACTGGTTGTCAGACTCCCATGGGGCCATGAAGGGGCAACTCTGTAGGGCAGGTGCGTCCAAACTTTGGAACTTTAAGACTTGTAGACTTCAAATCCCAGAATTTCCCAGCCAACATGGCTGGCTGGGGAATTCTGGGAGTTGAAGTCCACAAGTCTTAAAGTTCCCAAGTTTGGACATCACTGTTGTAGGGTGTCCTGACTCCCGGGCTTGGTTGAGCCTTGCTGGGGGATGCTATAATGAGTGGGCAATACCTACTATGGCTGTGCCTAAAAGAGGTAGATCTTTGCTATGCAGAATAGACTGGCTCAGGCCTTAATGGTCCATTGACAAAGGTGTGTGTGTGTGTGTGTGTGAGAGAGAGAGAGTGTGTTTCTGCCTCCCTTTTAAGAGAAATATTCTGTCCTTTTAATATTTCCTAAAATATCTCATTTTCCTAGGAGAGGGGTAGGTGCTAACTTCCTACATCTTGATTTCTCAGCAGTTAATAGATCATTAGTTTGCAATCGTATATTCAATTATCTGTGAATAATCTCCCTTGAATTTAATGAGATTTCCTTCTGAGTTGGGTATGTACAGGATTGTTCAGAGCTTTGCACTGCCCGAAATGATTTTAGCCCTGCGGATTATTTCAAAACACAAACTCAAAATCAAAGAATCATTCTAAACACATCTTTGGCTTTTGTTATTGTTGTGTGCTGCTTTAGGGAAGACTTTTTCTTAACGTCAGTAGGAATGGGCACCATTTTGATTTTTGGTTCCATGTTTTACTTTCCAATGAGATTAAGGAGCTCTGATGCTGTTGCCCTTTTTGGAAAACTCAACTGTGTTTGGTACATCATTTGAAGAAAAAAAATAGAGGAGAAACATGATATGGACTTCAGATAGGAGGTGGGTTTGGCTTACCTGCAGACTTATCTTCAAGTACAGGTAGTCCTTGAATTATAACCATTCTTTTAGCAACCATTTGAAGTTACAATGGCATTGACCAAAGCAACTTATGACCAGTCCTCACATTTACGATGATAACAGTGCCCCCATTGTCATGTGATCAAAATTTGGGCACTTGGCAACTGACCTACATTTATGACAGTTGTAGACGATCAAACTGGTCAGTCCTAGAGGAGATCAACCCTCACTGCTTTTTAGAAGGCCAGATCCTGAAGAGGCAACTCAAATACTTTGGCCAGCTAATGAGAAGGAAGGACTTACTGGAGAAGAGCCTCATGCTGGGAAAGATTGAGGGTAAAAGAAGAAGGGGACGACAGAGAATGAGGTGTCTGGCTGGAGTCATTGAAGCAGTAGGCATGAGCTTAAATGGACTCCAGAGGATGGTAGAGGACAGGTAGGCCTGGAGGAATGTTGTCCATGGGGTTGTGATGGGTCAGACATGACTTTACAACTAACAACAACAAGCATCCCAGGAGCATGTGATCATCATTCCCAGCAGTTTCCAACAGGTAGTATCAGTGGGGGAAGCTGAATTTGCTTAAGAACTGTGTGATTCACTTAACAACTGTGGAACAAAATGTTATAAAATTGGGTGCGACTCACTTAACATTTGCTTTGCCTAATGAGGGAAATTTTGGTCCCAATTATGGTCTTAATTTCTGGACTACCTGTGTATGCAGTGATCCTTTTAAAAAACAACAACCGACATTTCATGTATATGTGTTATATACGCCCATGTGGAGATAAGCAAGCCTTCAAATTTTTAAACAAAACACTATGAAAGATGCAGGTCAATGCGTTGGTGGCACATTTTTCATGGCATTTTGGTTAAAAATTAAAGGATTGGCTTATCCACAGATTGGCTTACACATGAATACAGCAGTAATGCCTTTTGACATATTATAAACCTTTCATACATAATTAAGCCCACACTTCTACTTCCATGCATATATTTATTATCTGCTTCAAAAAACAGGCTACCTTCATTCAGAACTACAGGTAGTCCTCGCTTAGTGACTGGTCCAGAGATGGTTCAAAGTTGTAATGGTGCTGCAAATGTGATGCGATGAGGCCAGACATAATAATAATCTTCCTTCCTTCCTCCCACCCTCCCTCCCTCCCTCTTCTTTATTCCTATCCCTTTTTCTTTCCTTCCTTCCTGGCTACATCATCCTTCCTCTCCTTATCCTCCCTCACTCACTCCTTCCCTCTCTCTTCTTTATTTCTATCCCTTTTTCTTTCCTTCCTTCCTGGCTTCATCATCCTTCCTCTCCTTATCCTCCCTCACTCCTTCCCTCCCTCTTCTTTATTTCTATCCCTCTTTCTTTCCTTCCTTCTTGGCTTCATCATCCTTCCTCTCCTTATTCTCCCTCCCTCCCTCCCTCCCTCCTTCCCTCTTCTTTATTTCTATCCCTCTTTCTTTCCTTCCTTCCTGGCTTCATCATCCTTCCTCTCCTTATCCTTCCTTTCTTCCCTTCCCTTCCATCTCACTGCCTCCCTCCCTCTCCCACGACAAATTCTCAATCATTCTCTCATCATTCTCTGCAAACAATAGAAAAAGAATGGACCCCTGATTTCTTAATACCATACTTACTCTGGGTGGGAGCTTGGTTTTCAGAACTGCTTCAGTGCTTAATGCCATTCCTGAGCCACTCCACACAATTACAGCATGTAGGCCACAGTTGAACAAATAAAGAAACTCATTTTGCCTTCATGCACAGTAATGACAAGCCCCAATCTACTCAGTTCACAAACAGTTCTGAGAAACACTCAAAAACAAAAATAAAACAAAAAAACCCCACTCCCACCCCGATGCTATTAATTCATAAAACTATTCATTTATGAAAAATAAGCCCTATTGTTAAATCAAGACAGACATACTGTTAAGGAATTTTTTTTTTTTAAACTTAAATTAATGGAATCAAATGAAAGCCTAACTACATGCAATTTGGCTTTGAGACAGACCTCCAGGGAAATAGGATGGTGTTTCAAGAAGTCGTTTCATACTGTTAGAGAATGAACTTCCATCTTTCTAGCCATAGAGAAAGTTAAAGAAAGCAAGCAAAACACTTTAGCGTTTTTATTTATTTTTTTGTATTCTAAAGTTTGCTATTTCTTGCTGAGAAGAAACAAGCTTTTATGTTAAATACATGATGGGTGAACTCCAAGAATGTCAAGTTAATACATTTCTGGATTAGTGACCAACCTATTCAATTGCTATTTATTGATGGGATGTTAACATAAAACACAATCTGCTTGCAATGTTGTAAGTGCGCTCAGATCAAAATGGGAAGCAAAACAAAGCAGAGAAGGAAAACCATAACAGAGAGGATGAAAAGAAGCAAGGGAGATTAATCAAATGGAAAACCAAGCACTTGCCTAAATAAAAGATCTCTAAATCCGATGTTGAAAAAAGTTGAGTGAGGGATTGTGAAGTAGGTCCCTAACCTGATATGGTCACAGATAAGGTTTGTTTCTTCTATTCCCACCAATTGCCATGAGGCAAGGAACTAGCAGTCTTCCGGTGAGGAAGACCTTACAAGAGAAAATGTGTCATATGGTGTCTAATCATGATCCCACACCACACATTACTGTGCTGGCCATACTCATCCAACTGGTTATCTGAACTCTTCACATACTATCTAAACAAAGTATTGTCTAGCTCACAGGTGTCAAACTCAATTTGATTGAGGGCCTTATCAGGGTTGTGTTTGACTTTGGGGGCCTGAGGTGGGTGTGGCCAGGGTGGGCATGGCCAACTTGACATCACTCATGTCACAAGTGCCTGTGGTGGCCTAAGTGCTCTTCCAGCAAAAATGGGCTCCAGAGCTCCATTTTCGGCTGCGACGGCCTCCTGCAACCGCTTGCTAGTGAAAATGGAGCTCAGGCCTTCTTGCAAGGGCTCATGCCAAACCAACTTTGAAGGATCTCCATGGCTTATTGTTTTCCAAACTCACCTCAGGACATTTTTTAATTGACAGAGGCTCCATTTTAGTTACTCCAGAAATTGTACAGAGGGGAAAAAGATTCTTTCTTAATAATCCACTGATAAACACTCATAAACAGGTGTGTGCAATCCTCCTAATTCTATAACACCCCCCCCCCATCTGAACTCCTCTTCCTTTACAACATTAACACATATCAGTGTGGTTCTTACTCCTCTAAGAGGGACAGAGCAATGGTGGGATTTTTTTACTACCAGTTCTGTGGCATGGCTTGGTGGGCATGGTATGGCTTAGTGGGCGTGGCATGGCTTGGTGGGCATGGCATGGCTTGGTGGGCATGGCATGGCTTGGTGGGCATGGTATGGCTTGGTGGGCGTGGTATGGCTTGGTGGGCATGGCTTGTTGGGCGTATAAAATCTCCATTCCCTTTCCACTCCAGGCTACGATTACTGCAAAATCCCCATTTCCTCCCAATCAGCTGGAACTCGGGAGGCAGAGAAAAGATGGGGGTGGGGCCAGTCAGAGGTGGTATTTACCGGTTCTCCGAACTATTCAAAATTCCTGCTACCGGTTCTGCAGAACTGGTCAGAACCTGCTGAATACCATCTCTGTGACAGAGGTAATGTATGACTGTGGAAAGGCTGGAGGGATTTTTTTTCTCTTCAAATAAAAACTTCATATCAGGTGCAGTTCAAGCGACAGGTTGTTGAAATGTGTTTGAGTATTGGTAGCTTGGGTTGGTAGTTTGGCTATTGGTTTGAGCTCCAAGCTTGGAAATTTGGTTGCAAACGTTTCGTCACCATTTGAAGAGACATCGTCAGTGTGTTTTGAATTGTTCATTTGTCTCCTTCAATGGTGTCAAAACATTTTCAACCAAATTACTGAACTCAGAGCTCAAACCAATATCTGGACTGGTTGTTAGTTATAAATCCTTAAAGGGCATAGTACTTATCTTCAATAACATCTATCTGGCTGATTTGATCCTATAAGTTTGGCATGCTACAGGTTCCTTTGATTAAAGAATATCTCTCCGAACCATGGAAACACCTCAACTCTATTGTAACCCCTAGCTTCTGGAACCATCCGTGAAACGTAGATGGCCCTTACTCAGCTGTTGCTTAGAAGAGCCATGAAGACCTGGTTCTTTACCCAGGCATTTATCTCCTTCCTTCCTTCCTTCCTTCCTTCCTTCCTTCCTTCCTTCCTTCCTTCCTTCCTTTCCTCCTCCTCCTCCTCCTCCTCCTCCTCCTCCTCCTCCTCCTCCTCCTCCTCCTCCTCCTCCATATGTATGAAAATGGTCATGTGTGTGTGTATGTTCCAGCATAACTCTGGAACACCTTGAGCAATTTCAACCAAACTTGGTACACAGATGACTGTTGATCACCATCTTTAAAGCGCTCCATGGCACGGGACCAAGCTACTTGCGAGACCGCATCCTACCTCATACATCCCTGCGACCGATTCGCTCCCACAGAGAGGGACTTCTCCGGCTGCCGTCCACCAGGCAATGCCAGTGGATGACGCCCAGGGGAAGGGCCTTCTCTGTGGTGCGCCCAACCCTCTGGAACGACCTACCCCCCGACCTCAGAACAACCACGGACCTCCGCACCTTCCGCCAGAAATTAAAGACACTCCTGTTCCATCAGGCCGGTTTGGCCTAAGTTATTGACCTAGCCTTCAGTCTGTATTATAAATTGTTTTAATTGGGTTTTTAAATGGATTATGTTTTAACTTTTTAAATTTTAGCACAGGGATAACCTATTTAATTCGATATTAATTATTTATATTTTATATTGTTTGTTTTAACTTCCTGTGCACTGCCCCGGGTCCCTTCGGGGAGAGGGTGCGGTTATATAAATTTAAAACAAACAAACAAACAAAAAAAACTTACTCTCTGGAGACAAATACTGTGAGGGTAAGACACCACTAACTCCCCGCGGTGTATGTTCTGTTAAGATACAGCCTATTGTGCCTTAACATGGCTTCTACTGTACAACACAGTGGAGTTGCCATGGTATTGGCTTCACAGTACTCCACAAGGGGGCTCTGTCTGATAAGGAAGAAAATCCAAGATTAGAAAGTATGTTTAGTCCGGATATTTCTCCCTTATAAATAAATACCAGGGCAATGCTGGGTTATTGGCTAGTTAATAATAAAAATCGGGTGTTACATCTCCAAAGGCCATTATTGAAGAATATAACTCAAGGTGGCAAACATATATAATACTCCTTTTTCCTCCTATTTTCACAACCACAACCCTGTGAGGTGATTTGGGCTGAGATTGAGTGACTGGCCCATGGTCACCCAGCTCACTTTCATGGCTAAGACAGGATTAGAACTCACACTCTCCTACTTCCTCACCTAGTGTCTTAACCGGGAGACCGAACTGGTTCTCAAAATGAATATTTCAATATTTCTCAGATGTGAGACATACCATAAATCAGGGGTCTCCAACCTTTGCAACTTTAAGTCTGAAGGACTTCAGCTTTGCTGGCTGGAGAATTCTGGGAGCTGAAGTCCTTCAGACTTAAAGTTGCAAAGGTTGGAGACCCCTGATTTATGGTATGTCTCACATCTGAGAAATATTGAAATATTCATTTTGAGAACCAGTTCGGTCTCCCGGTTAAGACACTAGGTGAGGAAGTAGGAGAGTGTGAGTTCTAATCCTGTCTTAGCCATGAAAGTGAGCTGGGTGACCATGGGCCAGTCACTCAATCTCAGCCCAAATCACCTCACAGGGTTGTAGATATTACGGTAAGTCATCAGCTTCTTAGATGATTGTTGCCACAATTGCCACAACTGCACAATTATTGTCTACAATTAACAGCAAATCATCTATGGCAGGGGTCTCCAACCTTTGCAACTTTAAGTCTGAAGGACTTCAGCTTTGCTGGCTGGAGAATTCTGGGAGCTGAAGTCCTTCAGACTTAAAGTTGCAAAGGTTGGAGACCCCTGCCATAGATGATTTGCTGTTAATTGTAGACAATAATTGTGCAGTTGTGGCAATTGTGGCAACAATCATCTAAGAAGCTGATGACTTACCGTAATATCTAGCCAGGTTTCGAACCAAAACTAGTCAATTTTGAAATGTGGAGCAATTGCATTTTCTTTATTATTATTTATTCTACCCACCTTTTCTTCCCTTGAGAGATTTCATCTAACGTTATTCCAGTTACTTTCCCAATTTCATTGGCTGCCCCAAAATACAGTAACATCTGGATGGCTCCTTTTATGTTAGTTTTGTCTTGCTTTACTATAGGTGCGTCTGCGAATGTATCAATGAAAATTTCTAAGCCGGGCTTGTATATCTTTATTTTTCCATCACTCGGCCTTTCTACAAGATGGGAAGGTCTGATGGCTTTTTCATCTGGAAACTTTCACAGACTCCGAGTTTCATAAAAATCTGTGATGAGTGAACTGCTTGGTGAGCATTTCAGTGAAGATGAGAGCATGCTGGGTTTTTTTTGTTTGTTTGTTTGAAATGGCATAAATGGAGTTAGCATGCTGTTTGACGTGCATGGTTTGGAGTCCACAGTGAGCTGCTGTCATTCACACTGCTGTCTTATCTGAGCAATTTTGTCAAGCATGTGTGACTCCCGTGAGTTTGTTACAGCAGAGGAAGACAGAGAAAACGGAAACCCTTGTACAGTAGCAGCGGAGAAAGTTAAATGGGCAGAAATGCAACCATAGAGTTAGTTGTAGAACCATGGAAGACACTTCCACACAACTGTTGTGTACTTCTTAAGGATCAGCTCTGGACCTGATTGTTCTCACAGTGGGTTTTTTTTTAATAACTGGATTTTTTGGGGACATGATTCACATTTATCCGAAAACTTAGCAAATTTGTTTTTCAAATTCTGGAAAAAGTTTGAATGGTTTATTTTCCCAGTGCCTTACTCTTGGGGGGCTGAATCAGGCCAGTTTTTACTTACTCCCCACTCTCCTTTTCCATTCCTGGATTTTTCTCTCTTTATGTATCCATTATCCCTACCTTCTCAAATGTATGTATTATTCATTTATTTATTGAAATTCTGTGCTGCTCAACTCCAAACTGACTCTGGGTAATTTGCACATTTTTAAAAACAACCCAACATTAATGGCAATAGCAATAGCACTTAGACTTATATACTACTTTACAGTGCTTTACAGCCCACTCTAAGGGGTTTACAAAGTCAGCCTATTGCCTCCAACAATCTGGGTCCTCAGTTTAACGACCTCAGAAGGATGGAAGGGTGCCTGTCATAACTTTGAACAGGGTGACTGGAGGACTACCAGTGGTAGGATATGATCCATAATCATACAAATATGAATATCATTAAAAGCAGAGCTGATTGCAAACTAGTAAATAACAATATCAATAGCACTTGCACTTATATGCCGCTTTACAGTCCTTTACAGCCCTGTCTAAGCAGTTTACAAAGTCAGCCTCTTGCCCCCAACAATCTTGATCCTCATTTAACTGACCTCAGAAGGATGAGAGGTTGAGTCAACCTTGAGCCTGGTGAGATTTGAACTGCCAAATTGCAGGCAGTCGGCAATCAGCAGCAGTACTGTGTGCCACCGTGGCTAAGTAAAACCAACGATCATGACACCATGAGCCGTGGTGGTGCACTGGTTAGAATGCAGTATTGCAGGCTACTTCTGCTGCCCGTGGCTGCATGCAATTTGGCAGATCGAATCTCACCAGGCTCAGGGTTGACTCAGCCTGAGATTGGTAAAATGAGGACCCAGATTGTTGGGGGCAATAGACTGACTCTGTAAACTGCTTAGAGAGAGCTGTAAAGCAGGGGTCCCCAACCTTTTTGGCACCAGGGACCGGTTTCATGTAAAAAAAATTCCGCAGACTGGTGGGAGCCTCCAGCAGGTGAGTCGAGTCACGTGGGCCGCGCACTCGTTCGGCAGTCACGTGGAACCCGAGGCGGGAACCCGTGTCTTGTGGGAACGCGACCCGGGTAGGGCGCCTTGCGTGCAACTGGGCAGGAAAACTGCCAGAGGTCCCGGGTGAAGGATCCTCGCCTGGGCAGGGGCGGATGGGCTGCATCCCGGGCAGGAGGGCCAGGCAGCCCCTTTACCCCGTGCAGGGTTGGGTGGTGCCCTGAAACCCCCCAATGCAGGCCGTTGCCCCCTTCCTGCCCCCAGGAAGCACCATGGCCAGCCCCCAGGATAGCCGAGCGTTTGCTACACTTTCCTAAGAGTTGCACTACTCTCTCCGCTGCTCACTCCAGCCCGGTTACTATCAAGCCACGGACCGGCACTGGTCCACGGACCGGGGGGGTTGGGGACCCCTGCTGTAAAGGACTGTGGAGTGGAATATAAATCTAAGTGCTATTGCTATTGCTATCTTGCCACATCGCTTCCAGCTCAAAGGGATCCATTCAAGCTCTGTAACCAAAGGCCTGAGGAATAAATTAAGTTTTTAAAGATTGCTTGAAAATGGGCAGGATTGAGGCCCTACAAATCTCTAGCATCTTAATCATATGGCAACACAACTGCAGCCATTGGAAAAAGAAGAGAAACGTTGTTGGTATTCTATCATTTCATCTTTATGACTCATCAGGCTTTCTAGACATAGCAGAGGAATGGTGCCAAGGTGGCTGGGTACCATTTAGAGCAGGGGTCTCCAACCTTTGCAACTTTAAGTCTGAAGGACTTCAGCTCCCAGACTTCTCCAGCCAGCTTTGCTCTGGGAGCTGAAGTCCTTCAGACTTAAAGTTGCAAAGGTTGGAGACCCCTGATTTAGAGGATGCTAGTATGTTTGCTTCCCTTTGGAACAATCTACCATCCATCACATAACTTCCCATCAGAGTAACTTTTCACAAATATGCATGTACACAAATACCCAATGGCGTGAAGTAGGAACAGGTGGGGGAGTTGCTGTCAATTTATTTTTTTTCCTTTCAGCATGGAGTGGAGAAGAGAGGAGTTGTATCTTTCCTCAACAGGACCTCCTCAGGGATAGGATTGGAAAAGGATTGGATCAAGCGTATTGCACTCTCTTGATCAGCAGCAGGGAAAGAGAATGAACACATGTCTTCGTCCTAGATAGTTCAGGCGTGAATAAATATATATTCCACCCTCAAAGGGTGCTATTCATTACTTCACAGATACACAGGTAGTACTGGTCCTTAACTAACATAAAGGCTTAATCCTTCTCTTATACATAACCTGTATTCGGGATAATTTCCTATAACCAAATTAACTAGAGAGTTCTTAGTGTTTTCTTAGTTTGTTTTTTTAATTCCCTCCAGGTTACATACTTTCTGCTTTTTAATCTTTGCTCCTTTAAGTCAGGGGTCCCCAACCCCGGGTCCGTGGACCGGTGCCGGTCCGTGACTTGATAGGAACCAGGCTGCAGGGCCGGAGAGGAGGAGGAGGGAGCAGCCCTCTGGGCAGAGCGCGCACCAGGGACGGGAAAGCGCAGGCACGGCCGCTCGCACTGTTGGGGGCCCTAGAGGGGCGAGTGAGCCAACTCATCCCCCCCGCGTGCGCATGCGCCACCTCTTCCCCCTCCCCCCCGTTCCCCCTCTACGCCGGCTGGTCCGTGGAATTTTCTTTCAAATGAAACTGGTCCCTGGTGCAAAAAAGGTTGGGGACCCCTGCTTTAAGTGATGTAGACTTTGTTCCTCCCAGTGGCGTAGCGTGGGGGGTGCAGGGGGGGCCGGCCGCACCGGGCGCAACATCTGGGGGGGCGCGCTCCAGAGACCCGACTCAGAAGCTCTCCTCCGCGGGTCTCTGGAGTTGGCGGCGGCGGCGCCTGGGCGCTCCTTGGCCGGCGAGAGTCGGGGAGCGAACAGCGGCCAGTAGGGGCCAAACCCTCCCGGACCATCCCCCGGCTGAGGCCAGCGCCGGCTCCTCGCACCCGCCAGCGCCACCCGAGGGGGCCAGGCGAGACTTAAAGGCGCAGGTCTTTCGAAGCAACGGCCGTGCGGAGACCCTGGAAGACTCCTCCGTTCCGAGCCAGCCAGAGGAGCGGCGACCTGGGCCCCGCGGCGGCCCGGGAAGACCCTCTTGCCCCGGCTTTCGGGCCGTCGCCCTCCGTAGAAAGGAGCGTCGGGTGTCCCAGGCCCGCACCACGCAAAGGGCGCCCGCTTCTCCCCAAGGCGAGGCAACGAGTGTCAGACCCGGATGGCCGAGCCCTTTGGGCAGCGGCTGCCCGCCGGATCCTCGCGGGAGGTGCGTGGGCTCGACACCACAAGAAGAGCTGTCTCCCCCGAGTGCTAAAATCCACGGGTTAGGGGGCGCAAATTACTTGCCTTGCCCCGGGTGCTGACAACCCATGCTACGCCACTGGTTCCTCCTCCTCGCAGAATGATTTCATTTTTGCAGTCCCTTTACTCAGCATTTTTTTTTTTTTTAGCTACCAGCATATACTGTATTGTAGCAGATCTGGTTCTCTCATTTTCTTGCGCTTTCAGATTGGGTGAATCACCCTGAGGTAAATTTCTCCTTTTATCTCAGACTATAGATTTGGTTGTTTGTTGGCATGCAGCTCCCAGTTGATTGTACTTCTTTCCATCATTTCCACAACAATTAAACAATTCCTCCTGGCTGTCTTTATTTTCCTGGAATCAACATCATCATCATCATCATCATCTCCACCTCCTCCTCCACCTCCTCCTCCTCTTCCTCCTCCTCCTCCTCTTTCTCCATTTTTTAGTCAAAATGATATGCAAAATTCTTAAATGTGCCATCTCCTTATATAACACCACCCCAGAGTCCAGAAACATCAGCCACTCAGCAATCCAGCTATCAGTACTTTCCTCTGAGTTCAGTTTATTAATTTGAAGCTGGCAACATCATGAGGGAACATACAGAGATTGCTTTTATTTTTAGAACTAGTCGGAATCTACTGTAAAAAGAAGAAATTCTAACCTCTGTTCGGCTTCTCTGCAAAATGTTAGGCAGAAGCAAAACCCTTTTTTCTTTCTTTTTTTTTTGTTTCAATCTCTTTTCTCTGTGCTTCTCTCTATAGGTACAGGTGAAGAAAAATCTCTCTTCAATGTGGTTTTCCTGTCACAGAGTTTTTCCTCTTACTGTAGTTGGTAGATGTGGAAATGATAAGGGATTGTAAGGGATATAGATGTCAAGCACCAAGGAAATAAGGAGATCCAGGCAGTTCCAATGGATATAAAGGTTTATTGAAAGCTTAAGCTCTCTACAAGAATCTGAACTACTAACGGCCAAGGGAAATTGGCGGCAGATAAGGAATTCAGGTGGGCTGGACTTAGATCTTTTGTGGATATGAAGGTACTCATGACTGATGATGTGTTTGACCCCTCCTTTGGGTTCAGCCTGGTCATTTCCTACATCAGACTGGAAACACACATTTGTTTGAACATGTCTTACAGTCCAGAAGTCTGGGATAAACAAGCAGGATAAGATTGAATTGTGAGTTCTACCTACAGGTTTCCACATGATGTCCTTTGCGTAAAGATATTATGATCTTGTTTGAGATACAAATAACCAGGTTCAAATTGTCACATTATACAAAGGCACAGCTCTTTGGAGAAGGCTCTAATCCTGGGAAAGCTAGAGGAAAAGAATAACCAGCGGCAAGATAGACGGACTCAGTTTCAGTGGTGATGGGTGTACTGCAGTGGTGGGTTTCAAATTTTTTAGAACCTACTCTGTGGGTGTGGCCTATTTTGTGGGCATGGCTTGGCAGTCATGTGACAGAGTGGGAGTGGCCACCATTTAAAATGTGGTGAAACTCATTTAACAACGCTCTTGCTTAGCAACCAAAATTTTGGACTCAATTGTGATGATAAATTCTTTCTTTCTTTCTTTCTTTCTTTCTTTCTTTCTTTCTTTCTTTCTTTCTTTCTTTCTTTCTTTCTTTCTTTCTTTCTTTCTTTCTTTCTTTCCTTCCTTCCTTCCTTCCTTCCTTCCTTCCTTCCTTCCTTCCTTCCTTTCCTTTCCTTTCCTTTCCTTTCCTTTCCTTCCTGTTGGGTCACTCGCAGCGGCAGGCCAGATTTACTTCCAGGTACGCCGGTGGAACCCCCTCTCACCGGTTCTCTAAATTTCACCAACCGGCTCTCGCGAGTAGGTGCGAGCCTGCAGAAACCCACCACTGGTGTACTGTCAAATACTCAGTCCTATACATTGCCAATAAAAAACCAGAACAAGCTGGGCAGAAATGATCTGCTCACACTCTGTCAAAGACCTAGGAGTACTCATTTCAAAAAATCCTAGCCCCAGAGCTCACTGTAATAACATTGCCAAAAGGGCATCCAGAGTTGTCAATCCTATTTTATAAAGTTTTCCCTGGTAATGCTATACAGCTAACTAGGGCATACAAAACCTTTGCCAGACCTATCCTTGAATACTATTCACCTGCCTGGAACCCCCACTGTATTTCGGACATTAATATATTGGAGAGGGTCCAGAGGTATTTTACAAGAAGAGTACTCAACTCCTCTGCTCACAATAACATTCCTTATACCTACCACCAGGCTTGAAATTTTAGGCCTGGGTTACCTTGAACTACGCCGTCTACGTTCCGACCTAAGCTTTGTACACAAGATTATCTTCCACAACGTCCTACCTGTTAGTGACTATTTTAACTTCAACCCCAATAACACAAGGGCTATCAATAGATACAAACTAAATGTAATGTGTGCTCTAATCTTGATTGCAGAAAATATGACTTCAGCAATAGAATAGTAAATGCCTGGAACACTCTACCTGATCCTGTTGTTAATTCCTCTAACCCCCATACCTTTTACTTTAAACTGTCTACCGTGGTCCTTACACGTTTTTTAAGAGGTACCCAAGGGGGCATGCATAAGCGCACCAGTGTGCCTACACTCCCTGTCCTACTGTCCCCATTTATATGTACTCATTTTATGTATTTATGGCTATATTCTGCTTTTTTTTTTTTTTGCTTACTGTTGGAACACCTAAAAGACCAGGTTAGGGTTAGATCATCATGGAGAAAATCTATCTATGTGGTCAATGAGAGTTGATGATGACTTGATGGTGCATAATTAGTCATGATGATGCTGAATTTTAATGAGTATTCACTATAAAGAATGGTATGTAGGATACTTGCTAGTCCCATTTTCTTTGAAGATGTTTCACTTCTCATCCAAGAAGCTTCTTCAGCTCTTCATCCTCAGAGTCGAGGAAGCTTCTTGGATGAGAAGCGAAACATGAGAAGCGAAAGACGTGGAGACTCTGGAAGACGTGGAGACTCTGGAAAGAGTGCAGAGAAGAGCAACCAAGATGATTAGGGAACTGGAGACTAAAACATATGAAGAACGGCTGCAGGAGCTGGGTATGTCTAGTTTGATGAAGAGAAGGACCAGGGGAGACATGATAGCAGTGTTCCGATATCTCAGAGGGTGCCACAAAGAAGAGGGAGTCAAGCTATTCTCCAAGGCACCTGGGGGCAGGACAAGAAGCAATGGGTGGAAACTAATCAAAGAGAGAAGCAACTTAGAACTAAGGAGAAATTTCCTGACAGTTAGAATAATTAAGCAGTGGAACAGCTTGCCTCCAGAAGTTGTGAATGCCCCAACCCTGGAAGTCTTTAAAAAGATGTTAGATAGCCATTTGTCTGAAATGGTATAAGGTTCCTGCCCACGCAGGGGGTTGGACTAGAAGACCTACAAGGTCCCTTCCAACTCTGCTATTGTATTGTATTGTATCTTGAAACAAAAATCAGAAAATCCAGTTGCCTCTTGAAAAAGCACCTTTGGGATAACCATTACCTGGATGACTTAGAATATCCATAGACAAGACACTTGCTACATATAGCATGATAGCTCTGCCTTTAGGATGATCATTTTTCTATTGTTGTGCAACTTGACTAAGTTCCAAGTTTCTGCTAATGTTGGCTCTATTGCTGATCCCAGAATGATGTCTCAGCTTTAGAGTGTCTTCCTACCTTGACAACATATGGCACTAAACAGAAGGAATATCTTCCCTGGGTTAATCAAAGAACTAGAATGAATTGCAGCAGTGAGCATTCATTCACCAATACCTACGTGAAATAATTTCCAATATCCTAAAAAAGAACGGGGCACAAGAATGACAAACTGACAGATGAGAAACAATACATATGACATGGCTGATAAATTTCCTTCTGATGTGTTAATACGTTTTAGTTAGGTCGGGAAGAGAAGATTTATTAAGATTTTTAATAGAAAACCCTTTGGTACTGGAAGCAGATGGGTAACATTTGAAAGAAAGTTTATATCCTCTAATTTGCTACATCCTGAGGAAAAAAGAAAGAAATACTACTGTGATTTTGTGAGTCTTTTAACCTGGCAAACGTAGCTACTTCATTTGACTAATTAAAAGTTTTATTAGCATGAATTTGAGGTAAACATAATGAAAAGTCTGAACAATTGGAATTTACATATTTGATTAATTATATGAAGAGATTAAACTACACATACATTTCAGAATGGAACTGAACCAAAATAATGTTTAAAAGGTTTTTTTTTTGTATATTTAAAGTAATAATTGCATATTATATCCTTTTAACAAAATATCTGGAAAGTACATAATAAATCCTACCCTCAATAACTTAGCGATTAATTCAAATGACTAAAGTCAAACAGTTGCCTATCACTTGCCTTCTCTGACCTATGAACCATTAGAAATTATAAAATATACCAAATAAGTAAAAAAATGAACCTAAGGAAGTATTCCCATTTGCTCATGTGGCCTATATTCCTTTTCTACCTACTATTAGTGTTAAAATCTCATGCCAGGACCGTTTCTTTGCCTGCTGTGGATGTAATCGGTTGGTGTGATATCCTGGTGATTATGGTGTGGTTACATATATTCCCAGAAGTAACTGTCAACTATTGATGGGTAACCCTAAGCCATTTGGTGAGGGAAGAGGTGTGAGACAGCTGAAATAAGCAAATAAATTGATAGTGGGTGAAGCTGGCTGGTGAACAAAAAATGAATTGACAGGGGAAAAAAGAACAAGAGCTGTTCTTCTTCTTGTTTGCTATGTAACCTTGGAAAGCATTGCTAAGTACCCAGAGAAGTTGGATGAAGGGCTACAGGACATTGTAGAACAACAGACTTGGAAGGGACCTTGGAAGTATTATACAATACAATACAATACAATACAATACAATAGCAGAGTTGGAAGGGACCTTGTAGGTCTTCTAGTCCAACCCCCTGCGTGGGCAGGAACCTTATACCATTTCAGACAAATGGCTATCTAACATCTTCTTAAAGACTTCCAGGGTTGGGGCATTCACAACTTCTGGAGGCAAGCTGTTCCACTGCTTAATTGTTCTAACTGTCAGGAAATTTCTCCTTAGTTCTAAGTTGCTTCTCTCCTTGATTAGTTTCCACTCATTGCTTCTTGTCCTGCCCCCAGGTGCCTTGGAGAATAGTTTGACTCCCTCTTCTTTGTGCACCCTCTGAGATATCGGAACACTGCTATCATGTCTCCCCTGGTCCTTCTCTTCATCAAACTAGACATACCCAGCTCCTGCAACCGTTCTTCATATGTTTTAGTCTCCAGTCCCCTAATCATCTTGGTTGCTCTTCTCTGCACTCTTTCCAGAGTCTCCACGTCTTTTCTACATCCTGGCGACCAAAACTGTATGCAGTATTCCAAGTGTGGCCTTACCAAGGCACTATACAGTGGCATTAACACTTCACGTGATCTAGATTCTATCCCTCTGTTTATGCAGCCTAGAACTGTGTTGGCTTAAAGTCTTCTAGTCTGACCCACTGCTCAAGCAAGAGAACCTCTACCATTCCAGACAAGTGGCTTTCCAGTCTCTTCTTAAAAGCCTCCAGTGTTGGAGCACCCACAGATTCTGAAGGCAAGCCGTTCCACTGGTTAATTGTTCTCACTGTCAGGAAATTTCTCCTTAGTTCTAGGTTGCTTCTCTCCTCGATTAGTTTCCATCCGTTGTTTCTTGTCTTTTCTTCTCCAGCCTTCTCTCAGAGAAAACCCAGCTCTGCTACCAGAAGCCACTAGAAACTTCATAAGAAATATTGCATGGATGAAGGGTTTTGGATCCAGGTGAAATAAAGCCCTGCTGTTCTTTTGATTAAATGGAAGCAAATTACACCAGACTTCACACTCAATAGATTATTTTCTTTCCATCAATTTATTTATTTATTTAAATTTATACCCCGCCCTTCTCCTAAAAAAGGACCCAGGGCGGCGCACAGGCATTATTAAAACCATACAAAAATACCTAATTATTAAAAACTATTAAACTATCCCTGTGCTAAAACTAATAAAACTCTACAATTTAAAATGTTCCCTCTGGAACGACCTTCCCCCCGACATTAGAACAACTACGGACCTCCGCTCCTTCCGTCAGAAATTAAAAACTCACTTTTTCTGCTTGGCTGGCCTAGGTTAGTCTCTACCTCAGGGGTTAGGGAATGTTAATTTTAAAATGGGGATTTTAGTGCAGGGACAGTTGATTTAATTTGTTTTTATTGTATTTATTTATGTATATATTTTATGTTGTTTTAATTTTCCCTGTGCACCGCTCCGAGTCCCCCTGGGGAGAGGACGCGGTATAGAAAAATAAAATCTATCTATCTATCTATCCCTATAAAACTCAGAAATGGGGGTTATGCTAGGCCGGCTTGTTGGAATAAATAAGTTTTAAGACGTTGGCGGAAAAGGCGGAGGTCCCGGATGATGCGTAGATCGGGGGGTAGGTCGTTTCAGAGGGCTGGGCCCGCCACAGAGAAGGCTCTTCCCCTGGGCATCGCCAACCAGCATTGCTCGGCCGACGGTACCCGGAGAAGGCCCTCTCTTTGGGAGCGGATCGGTCGAAGGGATGTATGGGGCAGGAGGCAGTCGCGTATATAGCTAGGCTATATCAAAACCTAGAATGAACCCTCTGCCCTGATCCTCTGCCCTCACCTTCAAAAAATCCTGCCTCTTGGGCAATATGAACCCTCTTCTACTTCATTTTCCTGTGGCCTCCATAGGGTGGTGTTGCCTGTGTAAACAATCAATTGATTGTCTGATTGGACTGGGAAACTTAGTTACAAATAAGATCACCAGAATGCAAATGTATTTTACTTTTACATATCTCCGTATGATGGGTGGAAGCTTATATGAAGTTCCCAGCTGGTTGCTATCTTCAGAACTAAGTCCAAGAAGTAATTTTATGGAGATTATATTTAATGCTTATCTCTGAGCTGTTCTCATAAAAATGCTCCATTAAAATATATCATGTAAGGAATAACTGTACTGAGAAGCATCCGAAATGTATTTTTTCCCCAAAATAAAATACATAATGCATGAATTCAATACTGTCTTCCAGTGATCCTGGAAAAACATTCAGTTCCTGCCTTCCTCACTCCAATTTCCAGCTTTCCTAGCCTCAGGGAGGGAGCCTAACCCTTTGGTAGGTTACTTAACATTACAGAAAATCAGCCAACACATCACCCAAAAACAGAGAGATTGCTATTCAGTTTTTGTCCCCAAAAGTAAGTAAGTTAGGAAGTCAAAGCTAAACCATTTTAGCGGATCAAAAGCTTACTATTTTAGCAGATCAAATTACTATGTCATTTTCTTTTTTCCTTCGTTTTAGTGGAATTAATTGTGAACCTTTTATCTTGAAAGAAGGATGACATTAGGATAAATTCCACCAGGAAGTACTTTGTGAGATTGATTTGTCACTTGAATTGGAGATGCGCAATCCAATTTGCATTTTATCATTTTGCAATATATAAGTTATGATTTTACCCATTTGCAGCCCCTGATATGCAGGGTTACTCAAAGGTAAATCCTACTATGTTCATAATGCCTTATTCCCAGGTAAAAACCGATTGCACATGAGGCTTAATAAAACGGCTATTGCTTTGAAAGGAAAAGGAAAAGTGCATTTATATTTTCCTTCTCACTCAAAAGAATGAAAGCTGGACTTGTTGAGTAAGTAGAGGTCACAGCTGATACTTTTAAAAAAGATCCTGTTTTGATTTTACAAACGGATCTCCATTTATATAATGGGGAGGTTGTTTGCTTGTTTCAAAGGACTGTTTTAATATTAAGGATGTCTTGTCATTCTCCAAAGTATTTGATTTCCCCACCCTCCCTGCTTTTAACCAGCTGGCATCCAAATGAATTTAAATGATCAAATGAAAATGCTATGAAACACATTTTAAATTTATTTGTTTATGAAGTAAGCAGTCATGGATTCCCCTTACCCCACTTCATTCTTATAATATATTATCTAATCAGAGAAGTTGTTTTGAGCCCTAGTTCCTTTAATTTATCATTAAAGCTATCACTTAAGGCGTAGTTAGAGATTGATTTATTATTATGATGGTGGGTTGTACAATCAGCCAGATGTTTAGGCTGGATTTGGCATTTTTTCTCCACCTATCAAATCCTTCCCAAGGATCTTGGATAAGGCAGATGTTATTGGATGGTGATAACAGCATCTTCTCTGGATATCATTTCTAACTTGAATCAATGTTTCTTCTTGGCTATCTTTTACATAATAGCCAATATATGCTTTTCTTTCTCAACTGTTTTTTTGACTTGAAGTAAACCTCTTTCTCAATTTTTGTGGGACATAATATATCAAGGATACAATGCAGTAGGGAATAGTAATAAGCTTTCTTGGCTTATGTCCAAGTAGTAATTTTTGCAGTGTATCCTGTCAAAGGTAGAGCCCACATATTCTGCTTTGATTATATCATCATCTTCATTTAATGCCCCTATAATCCCTTGTGGGGTGGAGTCTGGGCAACTGAATGGCCGGATACCTTTCCTGTCGCCAATGCAGAGTTTTGTTCAGCAGATATATTCTCAGTGTGCCCAGAGAGAGAAATAACTGCCTCAACCTAGGATCGAACTCACAGCCTCCGGATTGTGAGGCGAAAGCTCCACCTCTGGGCCACTGCACTGCACCACACCGCACCACTCCAATGCTTTGATGGTATATCCAGTGTTTAATTTTTGCCTTTAGCGATTTTCTCACTCTTTACATGTATTCTTTCCTAATCACATTTTTAACAAGTCCATATTGATGTTATCAAATTGTAAAATGCCAGATATCTGTAGACTTCATCCTGATGGCTTGTGATGGTTTGGCCATTTGGCATTGTTGCTCTTGTTGTTGTTGTTGTTGTTGTTGTTGTTGTTGTTGTTGTTTCCCTTTTTCCAAAATGAATCCTGCAAAAGAAGAACAAGAATTTCTCTTATCCTTCATCTCAGGTGAAATTTTCATGGTAAAAAGTAAGATTAAGAAATAGCATTGTTAACGTCTTCTATCCCCCAGGGAAGGAAAGGTTGGTCCACATTAGGGCAACACAATCTTGGCTGGCCTTTTCTCTGATGTTTTAAAGCCATTTTTGAAGAACAGTAGTCACTGTTCCTGGAAAGCATCAATAGTAATAGCACTTAGACTTCTATACCGCTTCACAGTGCTTTCCAGCCCTCTCTAAGCGGTTTACAGAATCAGCTTATTGCCCCCAACACCCTGGGTCCTCATTTTACCCACCTCGGAAGGATGGAAGGCTGAGTCAACCTTGAGCCTGGTGAGATTTGAACTGTGGAACTGCAGGTAGCAGTCAGCTGAAGTAGCCTGCAGTATTGCACTCTAACCACTGCGCCACCTCAGCTCCATTCCAATATTCTGTAATGCCCCACTAGATCTGTATATAAGCCAGTTAGCCATTGGTCCAATCAGCTTTTCTAACCAGCAATTTTAACAGCACACAATTGCTCAAATTGGACCGGCTCTCTTCCTTGACGGACGTCTGAGAGTTTTTTGGGGTCTTTCCTATAAAAGAATCTTTGCAATTGTGCATTGCCTCATCTCTTTTGGTGGAGCAGTGGCTCATTATGCAAGGAGGAACTTCTCTGAAGATACAAAACCCTGGAGGGATCCAATTGGTTGCAGGTGGCGGCTGCAGCCAAGACCCTCGAGGGGACAGTAGAAAAAGCCCTTTTTGGCGGCGGGGGGGGGGGGGGAACTTGGCAAAAGTCCCTGAGACAGGTTATTTCCCCAATGCAGACAAGGAAAGTATATTGGCTGAATTGGAGAAAGTCAAATAATTCTGAACAGACTCTAATATTGGTAATACTTGTGTCTTAGCCAACGATCAAAGTTAGAACAAACCTCTAAATGAGGATTTACAACCTGGATCTGAAATTTCCAATGGTTGATCCCTTTCGATGGTCACATGACCTCACTTCAGGCACTCCGCAACACGGCTGCATTTATAGCCATTTGCAGCATCCCAGGGTCACATGAACTTGTTTTAGCAGTTTTGGTAAAAAAAAAAAAAAGTCACTTCTGGTTTTTGGCAAAATTGCAACATGGCAAACAACGTGCTTGCTTAACAACCACTGTGTTTGCTTTATTCAGCCAATGATTGCTGTGTTTGTTTAACAGCCCGCTCACAAAAGGCCATATAATAGATTGGTCACATGACCAACACGTTTTACAACCAGCAGGGTACACGATGATAATGGGCAGGCTCCGTTATGGCTGTAACTTGAGGACTACCTGTTTTTACGCTCCATTCTTTTGTTTTCTACCTTCTTTCTTGTCAAGCCCAGAAGTGGGGGATGAAGCAGGAGAGTTATAGGGGGGAAGTCACTGGTGAGTTGGCCGCAGAGAGTTGCCCCATTCAGCAGATTAAGCAGCAGTTAAATCTGAAGAAGGAAGGAAGGTGTGGCAAATATCTGAGAGGGGACCTTTCTTAATTCTTGCATTGTAAATGCAGAGAGATCTTCTTTTAGGCTTGGAAGAATCTGTTACTGGAACTTTATAATAAAATTAGAGCTACTGTGACTCCCAAAATAAGCACTTGGCCTTATTTTTGGGGAGGTCTTATTATTTTTGGGGTGCAGGAGGCAGCACCTCATGGGTGCTGCTGTGTTGCAATATTTTCAGGGAGGGCTTATTTTAGCGCATGAGCTCAAAAGCCCGATTAGGCTTATTATCCGGAGAGGTCTTATTTTCAGGGAAACAGGGTAGTACTTTTGGGTGTGCTCCTTGTCTTGGCTACCTCATAAGGCTGATACCCACAGAAGGTGTAAAGCAGTTTAGGAACAGGGTGGTGGTGGTGGAAGATACATGATCTTGCATACTAAGATGAAGGTAAACAGCAGTTCCCTTCACACAGCTGGCACCTCAAGCTATGAGGTGGGCTGACAAAATCAGGGCCTCATACTTATAGGGTGCCTATACTATAGATATAGATGCTGCATTTTTCCTAGAGGGGCTCTTCGATGGTACCAAGATGCCTCCTCTCGGTTTGTTTCCTTCATTGCATTTATACCTGACTTTCTTATTCTAACGCACGCAGCTCAGATAAATTTAAAACAAACTAAAACCTGAATTTTTTTTCTCCTAAATTAACACTAATGCTAAAAATACGCTGAAAAGCCTGGTGACTGAAAAGCACTGTTTTTATAGATTTTTCTAAAAGCTGCGAACAAAGTTACACATTGGAGCACGTGGGTGGGTGTGAATATTTTCAGAGGCTAGGTGTTTCATTTCGCTGAGAGGATTGACGTCCTGCACACAGCCTGAGGAGACTTCACTTGGCACTTGTATTTGAAGGCTGCACTAGCATCCCACTGCATTGTTCTTCAAAATGGTAGTTGGGGCTTCGGATGTATTTTTCTTCTTGGTTCACAAGGCAGGGCACCCTATAAGTATGCTGGTACAATCGATGGGACTATAGCATGTGGATGATATGAATGATTGGGAGATTTTAGCTTATGACTACAGTCTGTAGAGGTTCTCAGTCATCCAGGTCATGGTTGCTTTTTTTTTTTTTTTTTAGGAGGCAACTGGACTTTCTTGTTTTTTCTTTTGCAGATATTTGCTTCTCATCCAAGGAGCTTCTTCAGCTCTGACAGGATGGTGGGGAATGGAAGGATTTATATTCCTTGCAGACAGCTGGTCATTTGTGTTAGGATATTCAGCCTTATATTGGGTTGACAATATATATGAGCCTATGTTCTTAAGGAGTTATGTAGCTTTAAGAACTATGTTAAATTCTAATTGGCTGTGCTTCTCAGCTCTACCATAAAGGAAGCTCAGGAACACAGTTCGTCCCTTTTTTCGATTCCTTTTGATTCCTGTGCTGAAGCTGAAGACTGAAGAAGATTGAAGAAGTATTTGTTTTGCATCACTGTAAGATAACTCTGTGTTTGGTGAAGGACTGTTATTATTTTGAGAAGTTAGTATCACTGGTCGGAAGAAGCATTTTAGTTGCTACAAAGTAAAGACTATTTATTTTCTTACTATCACTGTTTTAGAGTTTGTTTGTGGTTAAAGCAACGTATCTCTTTAATGTCTGGTGTATTACACTGTTCCGCATTAATTTCTAAACAGTGGTTACGGAACCAGAATTGTAACACTGGTTCTGAACCCAGAGTTGCTAACAATTTGCATCCTTTTAGAGGGTCATTGAAGCACTTGGAGGTTTACTGTATGTGTGTCCTCAGGGACACAGGAACCAGTGTGTCCTCAGGGACACAGGAACTCAGATAACCCTGAGGACACAGATAAACCTCCAAGTGCTTCAATGTCTCTCTAAAGCAGGGGTCCCCAACCCCCGGGCCGCGGACCGGTGCCGGTCCGTGGCTGGGTGGGAACTGGGCCGCAGGGCGGAGAGGAGGAGGAGGGAGGAGGGGGCAGCCCCCTGAGCAGAGCATGCGGGAGAACGCAGGCGCGGCTGTTCGCGCTGTTGGAGTTGGGCTCTTCCTCCTCCCTCATCGACGGTGGGACTCCTGGGCGGCGGCGCCCGTCCCTACCGGCCGCCGATTCCCTCCCTCCCCCCCCCACACACACATACGGAGCCTTCTCAGTGAGTGAGTGAGCAAACGAGCAACTAAGCCCGGGCGGCGAGGCAGGCTAAGGCAAGTGAGCACGGGCTAAGGAGGGTCTGCGGTGGGGGGGCAGGGGCGGGGACGACGACAGACAGACAGAGAGAGGCAGAGACACAGAGGCAGGGAGGGAGGGAGGGAATCAGAGTGACAGACACACACACAGAGACAGAGAGAGAAAGAGAGACACAGAATGGGTGATTAAGTGCGTGGATGCGAGACAGACAGACACATACACACACATAGAGTGTCAGATGGGGGACGAAGGAGAGCGATAGAGATAGAGAGTAAGAAAGAAAAGGAAGTGGGAGAGAGAGAAAGAAAGAGAAAGAAAGACAGACAGAAAGAGAAAGAAAGAGAGACAGAAAGGAAAGAGAGAGAAAAAAGGAGAGGAAGAGAGGAAGAAAGAGACAAAAGAGAGAAAGAGAAAGAAAGAGAGAGAGAAAGAGGGAAAGAAAGAAAGAGAGAAAGAGAAAGAAATAAAGAAAGAGGGAAAGAAAGAAAGAGAAAGAAAGAAATAAAGAGAGAAAGGGGGAAAGAAAGAAAGAGAAAGAAATAGAGAGAGAAAGAAAGAGACAGAGAAAGAAAGAGAGAAAGAAAGAAAGAAAGAAAGAAAGAAAGAAAGAAAGAAAGAAAGAAAGAACTTATGACCACAGTTGAGGCCAAAAGTTTGGTTGTTAACCAAGACCATTGTTAAGTGAGTTTCACATTTTCCAAGTTGGCCACGCCCACCCAGTCACATGACTGCTGAGCCACTCAGCCGGTCCACAAAACTTTCTTTAAAATGAAACCGGTCCCTGGGGCAAAAAAGGTTGGGGACCCCTGCTCTAAAGGATGCAAATGACCAGCTGTCTGCAAGGAATATAAATCCTTCCATTCCCCACTATCCAGTCAGAGCTGAAGAAGCTTCTTGGATGAGAAGCAAAAAGTCTTCAAAAGAAAAAACAAGAAAGCCCATTTGCCTCCTGAAAAGGCCACTTTGGGATACTTATGACTACAGGTAGTCCTCAACTTACAACAGCAGTGGAGCCTTTCCATTACGGTCATAAGTCATGATGGAGGTAAAGCAAGGTCATCATGTTTCTGATCCAGTTTCATGACATTTTTTGCAGCAGTCATTAAGCACATCACTAGGGTTGCAAAGGAATCTGATCAGTAAGTGAACCCTTTCTATGCAGCTGTTTTTTTGCCAAAAAGTGGAAGCAAATGGTAAATTGTGGCCAGGTGACCATGGGATGCTGGAAATGTCACACATGCAGGCTGCTTGCGGAGCACTCAAAATGCAATCACGTGACCATGGGAGGGTGGTCATTGGAGCTAGGAGGGGGGGGATGTCATAATTCAACTGCTTGCTAAGGTTGTAAATTGAGGACTACCTGACAACAAATCCTAGATTCCAAATTTCTCTGGGTTAGCAGTCTGGGACAGTTGCTTAGGTTACATGGGTCAGTGGTGGGATTCAAACATTTTTACTATCAGTTCTGTGAGTGTGGCTTGGTGGGCGTGGCAGGGGAAGGATACTGTAAAATCTCCATTCCCTCCCAACTCCAGGGGAAGGATACTTCTCCATTCCCTCCCCAGTCCAGGGGAAGGATACTTCTCCATTCCCTCCCCACTCCAGGGGAAGGATACTTCTCCATTCCCTCCCCAGTCCAGGGGAAGGAGACTTCTCCATTCTCTCCCCACTCCAGGGGAAGGATACTTCTCCATTCCCTCCCCACTCCAGGGGAAGGATACTGTAAAATCTCCATTCCCTCCCCACTCCAGGGGAAGGATACTGTAAAATCTCCATTCCCTCCTCACTCCAGGGGAAGGATACTGTAAAATCTCCATTCCCTCCCCACTCCAGGGGAAGGATACTGTAAAATCTCCATTTCCTCCCCACTCCAGGGGAAGGTTACTGCAAATTCCCCATTCCTTCCCAATCAGCTGGGAGGCAAAGAATGGATGGGGGTGGGGCCAGTCAGAGGCGGTATTTACCAGTTCTTCGAATTACTCAAAATTTCTGCTATTGGTTCTCGAGAATTGCTCAGAACCTGCTGAATACCACCTCGTAGATAGTTTTGTGGGAAGAGTTCGACTCTGTTACTTCCGAAGTTATGGACAGGTTACATGGGCGACTGCGAGCTACCACATGTTTATTGGACCCGTGTCCCTCCTGGCTTGTACTGGCATCCTGGGAGGTTACACGAGGCTGGCTCCAGGAGGTGGTCAACGCTTCCTTGGGTGAGGGGTTCTTGCCTGCCTCCCTTAAAGAGGCGATGGTGAGACCCCTCCTGAAGAAGCCCTCTCTGGACCCAGCATTGTTGGTAAATTACCGTCCGGTCTCCAACCTTCACTTTTTGGCGAAGGTTGTAGAGTGTGTGGTGGCACAACAGTTCCCCCGTCATCTGGAGGAAATTGATTATCTGGACCCACGCCAGTCCGGCTTCCGGCCCGGGCACAGCACCGAGACGGCATTGGTCGCGTTGGTGGATGATCTCTGGAGGGCCAGAGATGGGGGTTGTTCCTCCATCCTGGTCCTATTAGACCTCTCAGCAGCTTTTGATACCATCGACCATGGTATCCTATTGCATCAGCTGGAGGGGTTGGGGGTGAGGAGCACTGTATTGCGGTGGTTCTCCTCCTACCTCTCC
Organism: Rhabdophis nuchalis; assembly: GCA_039707465.1. NCBI lineage: Eukaryota > Metazoa > Chordata > Lepidosauria > Squamata > Natricidae > Rhabdophis > Rhabdophis nuchalis. The sequence continues at coordinate 77,205,577 of CM077645.1, forward strand.
GGTCGATCGCAATTTGTGTTGGCAGGAGAGCAGAGGTCGACCTCGAGACCCCTCACTTGTGGGGTGCCTCAGGGGTCGGTCCTCTCGCCTCTCCTGTTCAACACATATATGAAGCCGCTGGGCGAGATCATCCGTGGTTTTGGGGTAGAGTACCATCTCTACGCTGATGACACGCAGCTGTATATATCTACCCCAAACCACCCCAACGATGCCATAGAAGTGATGTGCCAGTGCCTGGAAGCCGTGCGGGCCTGGATGGGAAGGAACAGACTCAGACTCAACCCGTCCAAGACCGAGTGGCTGTGGCTTCCGGCATCCCGATTCAACCAGTTGACTCCATCACTGGCCATAGGGGGTGAACATCTAACCCCTGTGGATGGGGCACGCAACTTGGGCGTCCTCCTTGACGCACGGCTGTCCATGGAAGATCAAGTGACAGCCGTGGCCAGGAGGGCGTTTTACCAGGTTCGCCTGGTATGCCAGTTGCGTCCCCTATTGGATCGGGATGCCCTCTGCACAGTCACTCATGCCCTCGTGACATCCCGACTGGACTACTGCAATGCTCTCTACATGAGGCTCCCCTTGAGGTGCACCCGAAGGCTTCAGCTTGTCCAGAATGTAGCCGCGCGGGCAGTTATGGGAACCTCTAGGTTTTCCCATGTAGCACCGCTCCCGCGTGAGCTGCATTGACTGCCTGTCGTCTTTCGGGTGCGCTTCAAGCTGTTGGTTATCATCTTTAAAGCGCTCCATGGCACGGGACCTAGCTATCTGCAGGATCGCATCCTGCCCCATACATCCCTGCGGCCGATTCGCTCTCACAGAGAGGGACTTTTCCGGGTGCTGTCCACTAGGCTATGCCAGCGGGTGGCGCCCAGGGGAAGGGCCTTCTCTGTGGCGGGCCCGACCCTCTGGAACGACCTTCCCCCCAAAATTAGAACAACTACGGACCTCCGCTCCTTCCGTCAGAAATTAAAAACGCACTTTTTCTGCTTGGCCGGCCTAGGTTAGTCATCTGTTTATTGTTTTAATTGGGTTCTTAAGGGGTTTAGTTTTTAGTATTTTGGGTTTTTAGCGCAGGGATAAATTGTTTAATCTGATTTTATATATATTTATGATGTATTTATGTTTGTATGTTTTTAATTCCCCTGTGCACCGCTCCGAGTCCCTTCGGGGAGAGGGAGCGGTCTACAAATTAAATTTATTATTATTATTATTATTATTATTATTATTATTATTATTATTATTATTATTATTATTATTATTATTATTATTATTATTATTATTATTATTATTATTATTATTATTATTATTATTATTATTATTATTATTATTATTATTATTATTATCGTTCGTGTATGTGTTTGTGTATGTGTTTGTGTGTGTGTGTGTGTCTGTGGTCTGTCTGTCTGTCTGTTTGTTTAAGCCAGGAGTCTCAAACTCGCAACCCGCATGCCAATTGTGGCCCGCAGGATGGTATCTTGCGGCCCCCACCGTGATATGAAAGTATAATATTAGTGCAGCCCGCAGGGGGAGTGAATCCCTTATGTGGCCTAGCCTCACCCAGCCGCTGCCTCCAGCGGCCCCCAAGTAAATTGAGTTTAAGCCCTAAAGCAGTGGTCCCTAACCTCTTGGGCACCAGCAAACAGTTCCATGGAGAGAGTTTTTTTCACGTCCTGGAGGGGGTGTAGTTTCGCATGTTGCCTGATGGGGGCTTTGCTCGTTGGCACTGCCCAGTTTCTGGCATGCCACATCCTGGTGTTGGTTCACAGATTAGGGCAGTGATGGCAAACCTATGGCACGCATGTCACAGGTGGCACGCAGAGCCATTTGGCAGGACACGCCAGGTTTGCTCGTAGTGTCGTGTTTAGTCCTCTGGAGGTTTCAGGGAAGCTCCTGAAGCCTCTGGAGGGCCTCGGGGCGGCAAGGAGGGGAGCTGTTTTTGCCCTTCCTATGAAGCTTCTGGAACCTGGGGAGGGCGAAAAAAGCATGTAAAAATGGGGGGGGGAGCATCTGTCATGCATGCATGCGCACTGGGGTGCGTGCATTGCATTATGGGTGTGGCACGCCAGCGCACGACCCCCCTGTGTTCCCCCCCTTATGGCACGCGAGCCTAAAAAGGTTCGCCATCGCTGGACTAGGGCTTACAGACCCTTGCCCTAAACAAAACCTGGCATTATAACGCAACTGAATCTGGAGCTGTTTTCAGAAGTGGGGGAGAAGGCAACTGTAAGTTGGGTTTAGTTTAGTTTAGTTTCAATTTATATACCGCCCTTTTCACCAAAAAGGGACTCAGGGCGGTGCACAGAAAGATAAAACCCCACAATATACAAAATTTAAAAAACAATTAAACCCATACAGCTGTGCTAAAATTGAATAAATAGTTAAAACCATAAATAACAAATTAAAATAGTCCCTAATCTATGTCAGGCTGGCAAGACGAAAGAAATGAGCTTTTACCATCCGACGGAAGAGTTGTAGGTCCGTGATGGTACGGATATCGGGGGGAGGTCGTTCCAGAGTGTCGGACCCGCCACAGAGAAGGCTCTTCCCCTGGGGGTCGCCAGTCGGTAAGTCCCTTTCATTATGACATGAGAGTGATGAACAGATTCTGGTGATCATGTTGCATTTTTCTCAGCTATAATTTTCCCAAAAGGGAGCAGGAACAAATCACATCCCTTCTCTTACATGAAGAAAACAAGGACATTAAGAATTCTCGCCTGCAAGTGTATTTGGACTGCCCTCAATTCTATTTCCTCTTCGCTCTACATTGTAATGGGCTCTTATGACTGTGCGATGGTGTGCTGAAACGGGCTTAGACATGTCATGTTTTCCTCATAAACAAATGCTAATTTTAATCCTTTTATTTATTATTTATTATTCAAGCCTTGCCTGGCAGGCGTCGGGTAAAAAAACAGAGGACTAGCTTCTTTACTGTCAACCCAAATCATATTTATAACACAATTGACTCCTTCGTTTCAGCCAATCCTGGACACCAATGAAAAACATGAATGAGGTGTTTTCCAAGCAACTTGGAGTGGTTATATCTCCCACCACCCAAAAAAAAAAAAAAAGAAGGGAAGAAAGAAAAAAGGAAAGAAAGTAGGACAGGAAAAAGGGAGAGGAGAGGAAAAGAAAGAAAGAAAGAAAGAAAAAATGGTGAGAGAGAAAGAGAGACACGACAGAACGAGAGAGAAGAAAAGAAAGAAAAAAGAAAGAAAGAAAAAAGAAAGAGAAAGAAAGAAAAAGAAAGAAAGAAAAAGAAAGGAAGAAAGAAAGCCCTTATTACATTTTATTGTTATACTGCCCTGCCCTCATCTGAGTCCATAAGAGATCAAAGGCACTCTCTAGAGAGGTCAGGTGAATTTGCTTCAAGCCTTCTAATCTAGAATTCCTTTCAAGTTCTGGAAAAATAGCTGCTGGACCTAGTGATTTGTTCTTATTTTGGGTTGCCAAGTGATTATATCTATTTTTGTGTGATGCATTGTCTTGGACAGAGAACAGGTCCTAAAGATTTTCTAAAGACAAAGTACAGAGAGGCCAAGCCCTCCACAACAAGTTTCTTAAATGTGAAAGGAATGACTTGGGACACCTTCACTTTAGTGACAGTTGCAGCCAAATACTTTAACTATATTCATCCAGATTTTCTGTCTGTCTGTCTCATACACACACACACACACACACACACACACATTGTGAAATATACGATGGAAATAAAACTCTTCCTTTCATCCCACTTTTCAAAACTTTGGACAGGTTAAAGACTATACCTGTGATGGCGAACCTATGGCACAGGTGCCACAGTTGGCACACAGAGCCTTCTTTGCGGGCATGCGAGCCGTCGCCCAGATCGGTTGTATTGTGCATCAACTTGCCAGCGAGAGCACCTCTCGCTGGCAAGTTGATTTTTGGGTCTCTGCTGTACATGTCTCTGTATTTTCAAATTGTCTATTTGGTTTTAATGGGTTGCAATTTTAATGTTCTTAAATTTTAGTACAGGGTAATTTAATTCGTTTTTAACTTTGTATGTATTGTATGTTTTTAGATGGTTTTTAATTTTCCTGTACACCGCCACGAGTCCCTTCGGGGAGAGGGGGCGGTTTATAAATGTAATAAATTATTATTATTAAATTATGCGGGTGCGGGGGGGGTGTCATGCACGCATGTGCAGGAGTGGGGGCAGCACAGGCGGGTTCGATGCCCCCCGTGCCCCATTTTTGGTTTCAGGAGGCTTCAGCGAGGCCTGCTAGGCCTAAAATGGGCAGCGGGGGGTGCATTCCCTCTCCGGCCCGGTTTTGGTCCCAGGAGGCTTCAGAGAGGCCTGCTAGGGCTAGGCCTATAATAGGGTGCAGGGTGGGCGTCGTGCATGCATGCGCAGGGGGGCAGGACACATTGCATTGTGGGTGTGTGAACACACTGATTTTGGTACACGAAGAGAAATAGGTCAGCCATCACTGGACTATACCATCAATCTGTTCAGAAGACAAAGATAAGATTGCCTTTCCCAAACAAATTGATGTCAGTGTTTTGTCTGAGGAAACCTCCCAGCCAAGCTGATCAGCACAACAAAATCTTTTTCCAGCTGTATTCAGAGTTATCTCTTTCTAGTTCACCTTCAGAAATGTCATCCCTATGATGCTATGAACCGAGCTCTGTGAGGTGAAGAATCCTCCAGTAAAGATGGAAATACCTAGGAAGTAGACTAATTTGTTCAGTTCTCCTTTTTGGATCATAGTGGTACCTAAAGGTGTCAGGCCTGAAGTCATGTTCCTTTTAGGATCTTTGGCCTGCCACACTCTCTCTTTCTTTACTATGCTGTTTCATTAGTGGGAAATAGGGAAGGGGGAATAGTAAGGAGTAGAATTTGTTGTTGTCAAAATAAAACATTCCTTTCTAGAAGCCCACGGTCATCTTTTGTCTCCGCACCTCTGCACCTGACCGGAACTAGATGGGTGGCATTGCCACCATGGCAGTGGAAGATTGGAGCATGTGATGGACTTGTGGGTGTGGGGACAAGATCATGAATTTTCAACTGGGTGGAAACCCAGGAAGCTTTCAGATTCAGGTTTCCACAGTTTGTACCAACGTGTCTCTCTTATTAAACTGGAACTTTAAGGATAGTTCTGCCTTGGACTCTGATTTATTTCTGGATGATATTTGGAACACTGACATAAAGGGTATTGACAATCCCAGAAACAAGTAACCAACCACTAAGCTTAGCTCTTTTTTTGTTGCAGTTTCTATATTCTACTCTAATGACTGCCCACAATGCATATATGGAGCTGCTTCTGAAATGAAGTTGGATGCTAAATCCAAACAAAACAGTTGTGTAGATGGCCCCACGTTAACCGTAGGAAGAAAGGTATGGTGGCTTCAGGGTTTAAGAGTTAAAGGGTGTTTTTGGATTCAACAAAAAGTGAAAGATGCTAAACATTATACAACAAGTTTTGAAGAGGATCACTTTTGATTCAGGCAGTTGCCAAAGAATTTAATGAAAATGCTTTAAGGAGTTGCAGACAGGTAGAAAGTACATTTATGGGATCAAATCAGTTTTTCCCCTTTAGTTTATTCATTTGTTATGTTCATCACTTATATTTTTGGTAAATTTTCTTATATAACTGTGTTTTTAAGGGAAACAACTAGTCACTGAACCAGATAATCAAGCACATATTTTTAGGATTATTAATAAGAAAGGAACAAGCTTATTGTAAAGCCACAAATAAAGGTCTCTGCTTAGTCCTGATCCCCACAGGTAGCAGGGAAAAGACAATGTACTGTAATCAAATAAGAAGACTCACACACATCTTTATCATTTGCTGTATCCATCTCCTTCCAACAAGTCTCTGTCACATTAAAGGGACAGGTTAAACAGAGGATACATTTGACAAAGGACTGTTGAAATCCACACATCTTCCAAGTTGCCAAGGTTGAGAAACTGTGACCTAAAGACACCTTCCAAGGAATTTCATTAGGGGATTTAACCTTGGAGGGAGATTCAATGACCAGCAATGGAGATGACAAATCCATGCCGATATAGTTTTCGGCAAATGCAAGGTTGCAAGAGGAGTTCTGTTTAGCTATGGGGAAGGCCCCTGGACTATACCTGATGTGATTCACTTCTAAAAAGGCAGGTGGGGGCTTCAATGGCCTCTCTGCCCTTCAAGAAGGCAGGCCTGGCAAGCCAATAAGGAAAGCTGAATGAGTGCCACTGGGTTTTTTCCCCTTGTTTTTCGTTCTGTCTATCCACTTTGAATGAGAAAAGAATAGAATAACAGAGTTGGAAGAAACCTTGGAGGTCTTCTAGTCCAACCCCCTGCTCAGGCAGTAAACCCTACACCACTTCAGACAAATGGTTATCCAACAGATTCCAGTGTTGGAGCATTCACAACTTCTAGAGACAAGCTGTTCCACTGATTAATTGTTCTAACAGTCAGGAAATTTCTCCTCAGTTCTAAGTTGCTTCGGTCCTTGATTAGTTTTCACCCATTGCTTCTTGTTCTGCCCTCAGGTGCCTTGGAGAATAGTTTGACTCCATCTTCTTTGTGGCAGCCCCTGAGATATTGGAAGACTGCTATCATTTCTCCCCTAGTCCTTCTTTTCATTAAACTAGACATACCCAGTTCCTGCAACCGTTCTTCATATGTTTTAGCCTCCAGTCCCCTAATCATCTTTGTTGCTCTTCTCCGCACTCTTTCTAGAGTCTCCACATCTTTTTTTTACATTGTGGCAACCAGAACTGAATGCAGTATTCCAAGTGCGGCTCATATTTAAATGGTTGTCCACTAGGATTCCAAGATCCCTCTGACAGTTACTACTATTGAGCAAGGTACCACATATACTGTACGTGTGCATTTTGTTTTTCTTGCCTAAATGTAGAACCTTACTTAATTCATCGGCATTGGAAAGGAGCTTTGAAAAGGAGGTTGCCAAACCATCCCAAGTATTTAGCTATAGGAGTTTAATGAGTGTCAAAATGTTCATTAAGTGAAGAAATCAATTTCTTGCTAAGCCATATTTAATACTGTCCCCCACCATTTTGTAAAAAACCCTGCAGTGCTGTTTGGGGAAAATGGATGAGATACTTCTCCCCCCTCCATCCTCTCTCGTTACAATGCTAGAGTTTGAGAAGAGAAAAAAAACCCACAATAATTTTGGAAAAAAACAGCCCGGTTTGGTTATAATGGATGGAATTCTGGGGCAGAACCTATAGGTTCCATAGGGGTCTCCTGAGACCTGGGAGAAACAGCATCCTATTGTGATGATTAAGTTACAGTCGATAGGAAGCACTAATGCCCCTCCCTTCCTTATGTTCAGCAATTTGTGTGACATGTTGACAGAACAAGGGCAGAGATGTAAACTTTTTCCTACTTATATTCTAAGTTTTTTTTTTAAAAAAAAGACACCATGCCTGTCATTTGCTAACTTGCTGAATTCTAGTTTTTACTGAAGACCTAATTGAGGGGGAAAAAAGAGGATTTCACAGTATTTCTACCCCATGTTTAATTCATATACTAATGCCAAAATGATGCTACTTACAGAAAGCCAAGGATTGGTTAGACATGCTGAATAATCATCAAGGTGCAACATTTCATTCTGCATTTGAGATGTCATCAGGGTTCATCGTTGTGGGATCCGGAATCTCTGAAACCCATGTCAGCAGAAGGAGCAGGAGAGACGAGCGGCTTAACAGATCTGGTTTATCACATCGTTAATTAAGTAAAGAAATGCACTATTCTTTCCCCACCACTATTAAAACTTTAAGTCTAGAAATTAAATGAATTTACTTATTAAATCAATTAATTAGGCTGTCCAACTCAACTATACTGTAGGTAACTGGGTGGCTTACCAATTTTTTTAAAAAAAAACTTCATATAATAGAAACCCATTACACCTCCTATGGCAGCCATAATAAACAAATCAGCCTCTTGATTGTCTCTCTCTCCATTCATGGTGCTCAAGCCTGCTGACAGAAATACCGTGTTTGTTATCTTTCAGAAAAGCAAAAGGATGGGGGCACTGAACAGGGGTGTCAAACTCAAGGGATGCTTAGATCTGGCCCGTGGGGCTGCCCTGGAAATAGTGAAGAATTGGGCCGCGGTACTTCTGCCAGAGAAAACAAGCTCCCGAGCTTCATTTTCAGCGGGTTTTCACTGGCAGAGGGTTGCAGGAGCAGAGCTCGGGAACCCATTTTAGCTGGCAGAGTGCTCGGGCCACCACAGGCACCCCCAACATGAGTGATGTTGAGTTGGCCACATCCACCCTGGCCATGCCCACCTGGTCCCCTGAGGTCAAACACAACCCTGATGCGGGCCTCAATGAAATCGAGTTTGACACCCCTGCCTTAGAAGAATGCTTCATAAACAAGGGGCCACCACCTAGAAAACCCCTTTTCACTGTCTCACCAGATGACAATCCCTAATCAATGGGATGCGTAAGGTGCCCTGACTTTCTGTCCTGGTAGGCTGGGTATTTGTAATGAGAAGCAGTCCTTCAAATATTAATTTTTATATATTTATTTATTGTTTAAATTTCTATACCGCCCTTCTCCCTTCCGGGACTCAGGGCAGTGTACAGGTAACAATAAAATCACAAGCAAAAAACATAGAAACCTTTAAAAATACATTAAATGATAAATAGCCTGTCTTAAAACCTTGTTAAAATCCCTGCTAAAAAACCATTCAAAACTATACCATTTAAAACTATGCTAGTTAAAAACTATGCCAGGCCGGCCGCACAAAATAAATAAGTCTTCAAGGCCCGACGGAAAAGGCGCAGGTCCGTGATTGTCCGTAGGTCAGGGGGCAGGTCATTCCAGAGGGCAGGAGCTGCCACAGAGAAGGCTCTCCCCCTAGGGGCTGGCAGCCGACATTGCCTGGCCGATGGCACCCTGAGGAGGCCCTCTCTGTGGGAGCGAACTGGATGGTGGGAGGTATTTGGTAGCAGGAGGCGGTCTTGCAAATAACCAGGTCCCTAGCCAGAAACCATGCAGGGCTTTAAATATGAGAACCAGCACCTTGAATTGTACACTTGAACTTAACTATACAACCATCTGGGATTACGGTAGAAGTGCTCCACATGGGAACAGAATAGCTTATGCAGGTAATTGTCTATGGCATTCTTCACATTGGGCCATGAAGATAACGCCAAAAGCCCTTAGTCAAGGGTGGAGACCACGTCCTATCTCTCCTAATGTTACTACTTCTCACAGTCTAACGAGAATTGACTATGCTTAGTAGTTATGGAGTCATAGTAGAACAGTGATGGCGAACCTTTTCGGCACTCATGGCAATGTTGCACGCACATGCTCGTCAGGGACATGCTCCAGAAAAGCCGAACTTCCGGGTTCTAGTGCACATGCGCACCTGATGATCAGCTGGCCCAGGGCTCTGCAAAATTGGCTCTTTTAAGACTGGTGGACTTCAACTCCCAGAATTCCCCAGCCAGCCATGCTGGCTGGGGAATTCTGGGAGTTGAAGTCCACCAGTCTTAAAAGAGCCAACTTTGCAGACCCCTGAGCTGGCCAATGTACATGCTCAGGCTGGTTTTTGGCACTGCTTGCACATGAAGGGCTTGCATTCCGGAAAAGCCAAAATTCTGGCATGCATGCATACCTGACAATCAGCTGGCTGGCACGCGTGTGCACACTGGTTTTCAGTACTGCTGCATGCAGGAAGGACAGCTGATCATCGTGTGCGCATGCGTGCCAGAAACCCAAAAGGCAAACAGACAAGGCTGCATTTGCCAGGCGACATGACTTTGGGCACATGCGCCATAGGTTCGCCATCATGGTAGTAGAAGAACCGTCTTGGCTAGTCCACCCTAGCCAAAAATCAGGAAGGGTCCTGTAGCATCTTTTTATTATCTTGAAAAGATGCCACTGGATGCCCTTTGATATTTAGTTATGGAATACTAAGAATTAATTGGAAAGATTTAAAAAAACTGAAGAAGAAAAGGAGTATCATGAGAAGCATATAAATACTGAGTTTTTCAAATTTATCAACTTTAAGATGGCTAGACTTCAACTCTCAGAATTCTCCAGCCACCATATTGGTTGAAGTACTCTGGGAGTTGAGATCCACCCATCTTAAAGTTGCCAGATGTGAAAAATTAGATATGGTTTTATTATAGCTGTAGTTAATATTTCTCTATGGAAGCTATTCTGTTGCCTAGGTGGGAAAACAGCTCTTTTTAAGTATGATTGCCAGCAACAGAAATAAAACGTAGGATAAAAGCTTCCAATTACAAGTGAAAGCAAAGGAAAAAGGTAACCATTTGTTGATGTTTTTGTTCCTTCAACTATGGGAGAAACATTTTAAGGTCAAACATCTTCATTTCATGAATTAATCAAGTTAGAATTAACTCAGGATTTCAAACAGGCTCTGAAGGGAAACAAATCAAAGCCCAGCAGTGAATGACAGCGAAAGTACGCTTATGTAAAAAGACTAGCTTGGGCTTCAGTATGAAAGCTGAGAAATGGGATCTGTCTTCCTTTGATTGCAATGTGCAGAAGAGAGACCCAACCCCAACTGCAAAACGATGGAGCCATGTTGGAGCACTGACATCTGTTCTGCACAGCTGGAGTCAGACTAAAGGCAATCATTGTGGATTCCTTTGCCTCGTATACAAAATGCAACTTTGAAGATGTTTCTGAGTGGCTGCATAGGCAGAAATTATTTGTATAATTGGGTTATGTGTAGGACAGAGATAAATAGTCATGGAAGAAGGTCAGAGAGAAATAACAATTCTACGTCTCTTTACCCAGACGAAACTATAGGCAGCGTGTGAACTCAGAGGAGTGTTTCATGGTTCAGCTTGGCATTGTATTCCAGCCTGCAGGGAGAAAGTTATGATTCAGTGAGAGGCTATATGCTTTGATTGCAAAATGCCAAATGTGATCTTGACTGTCACCATCTTGTAGGATTGGAGAGGTCCTTGAATTGAACCTTTCAAAGTGACTATTGTGTTACAATTTGGCAACATAGAGATGTGGGCATTCCAATTCCCCAGCCAAGGTAATTCTCGGAATTGAAGTCCACACATCTTAAAAGCTGCCAAATTTGAGCTACATTGCTGTAATTGAATGGACAAGTGGACTGACTAAACACAAAGCATTTCCTACCTTTAGTTCCTCTGGAAGAAAGCTTTTGCGAATACAATTAAAGCAGACTCTGTAACAGGGGTGTCAAACTTGCGATGACATGTTGTCATCACATGATGTATCACAACTTTTCTCACCTTCACTAAAATGGGGGTGGATATGGCCAGCGTGTGACCATGCGGCCTGAGCGTCACGGGTTTGACACCCCTGCTCTGTAAGTACAAAGGGAAGGACAGACTGAATCCTGGAATCATGCAAAGGGGCCTCCTGGTGGAGTGGGGGTATTAGTTGCTTTGACTAACCCCACTATGCTTTGTCTCTTGCAGAGATGCCTTTTGATTGAGGGGAGCAGCATGTCAAGCCTAAATATGATGGTTATGCTAATAGGAATTCGGATTAACAGAGTTGGGAGCTAAAGGGGGGAAGAGCTGGAGTGGACAAAGTATCCAGCCATAACAAGATAGCTAGCTGATGAGTCAGACACATTCCAACAGCTGGCTAGCCAGAGGAGGAGGAGAGGAGAGAGGTCATCAAGAAATCAGCTCTCATCTCTCGGTTGGACAATGTGACATTTTGTTTTGGACAACAGAGAAACTCTTACTTATATTGGAGTGGAATATATTGGAATATATATTGGAAAGCACGGGAACTTTAGTTCTGACTTTCCACTAGACAGTGCCAAGATGATATATCTAAAAAAAAAAGTTCTTTGAAGAAACGCAATGCTTTGAAGTTCGATTAGTGAGGGTTGCATTACTTGGAACCTAACATCAGATTCATATTTGTGGGCTAGGCTTTGTGGTGGGATGGTGGAAGAAGAAGGAGAGGAGACTCTTAGGATTCCAGTTGGATTCTGGGTGTTTCATCCTATGTACTCTTTCCGTGGGGTCTCCCTTTTGGAAAATATCTGGGCCTGATGGTGAGAGGGGCAAGAGAAATTGTCTGTATTTTGTGAATTATGTATCAAAGAGTTTCACAAGCCAGGTATCAGGTGCAGCTTCCAACTTTCTTGTGATGCTGAGGTCCCTTTTCCCTCCAGTATATCTTGCATGAATGGAATACGTTTCCTGGTTTTTAATTTTTTTGTTGTGCTCTGTGGGGTATTTGTCCAATGAGAATAAATAGTCAGCAAGAAAATGTGTGACAAAAACCAGATTATGAAATAACATATCCTGTAAGGCAGGGATGTCCAAACTTGGGAACTTGAAGACTTGTGGACTTCAACTCCCAGAATTCCCCAGCCAGCTATGCTGGCTGGGGAATTCTGGGAGTTGAAGTCCACAAGTCTTCAAGTTCCCAAGTTTGGACATCCCTGCTGTAAGGTCATTTTTTTTTGTATCCTGCCTTTATTATTTTTAATGAACAACTCAAGGCAGCAAACATATCCGATACACTTTCCTCCTCCTATTTTCCTCACAACAACCCTGCAAGTTGGGTTAGACTGAGAGAGAGTGCTTGGCTCAAAGTCAACCAGCTGGCTAAGGTTGGACCTGAACTCATGGTCTCCTACTTTTGAGCCTGGTGCCTTAATTGCTACACCCGACAGGCTCTGTAAGGTCATATTTATTTACCACCTTGATATCAATCTATCCATTTTGCAAACGACCTATTTTAGGAGGGATGTAGAAAACCACCTTGCCAAAAAGACTATTGAGAAGCAGAGAAAAAGAGACTGATTATAGCAAAGGGCTACACTAATTACACTATACCACAGTATATACTGTAATATACACCGAAATACAATATATGAAAAAGAACTACTATAATATACTCAGTCTCTGGTACCTTTAGTTTAATCTTGCCATTTGAAATGCTAGAAAGCAAATCATGTTGGACGTCCAAAGCTAATGGCATTATTTATTTATTTATTTATTTATTTATTTATTTATTTATTTATTTATTTATTTATTTATTTATTTATTTATTTATTTATTTATTTGATTTGCACCAATCTCCATCAGGACGGACTCTGGGTGGTGCACAGGACATTAAAAAACAATAAATAAATAACAAATATACAAAAGTTGAAAAGAAATTAAATGACAAACCTGTGCTAAAATTCCCATTAAAACCTATCTAATTTAGCTGAGGCTCTATTGACTCTTTAACATATCGTGACCTGCTAACTGCAAGGGGACCGTAGGATAAAGCCAAGAGAATTAAGACCTTAGCATTCCTCACTTTGAGACTTTGGAAAAAGTTCAGAGAAGAGCAACCAAGATGATCAAAGGCCTGGAGACTAAACCATAGGAGAAATGCCTGCAAGTTTCAGGTCTGGCTACTCTAAAGAAAAGAAGAATTAGGGGTGACATGATAGCAGTATTTCAGTATTTGAGGGGCTGCCACTAAGAAGAGGGGGTCAAATTATTCTCCAAAGCACCAGAGGGCAGGACAAAAAATAATGGTTGGAAGCTGATCAAAGAGAAGAGTAACCTGGAATGAAGGAGAAACTTACTAACAGTGAGGACAATTAACCAATGGATCAGCTTGCCTTCAGAAATTGTGGTCGCTCCATCACTGGAGGTTTTTAAAAAGAGACTGGACTTGTCTGAGATTGTATAGGTTCTCCTGCTTGAACAGGGGCTGGACTAGAAGACCTCCAAAGTTCCTTCCAGCTCTATTCTATTCATGTCCTGTTCACATTGCCTCTTCTTTTTGTCTATGAAATTGCTAATCTGGAGTTATTTCCTTCTGCTTTTATTCCCAGACGCTCTCGTGACTCACCTCCTGGTCGGATGTAGCCAATTAGGTGTTAGGTTTTCCCTTTCCCTATAATGTAATTCCTGGAAATACATTTCCTTTCTGTTGCAGTTAGATCTGCTTCACTGACCTTTGCTCAGGTCACATCCCAGCTCTCAGAAACCCTTAGGGAAAACTTTTCAAGCTGCAACAAATCGATATAGAAAATAGAGGACAGAGGGTAAAATAGCCTGGCTCGATAATAGAAGGCAGTGGTTTAAATAGGTTCCCCTGGTTCTTAAAATGCCTAACAGAAATGGGCATTGTCCATCCCCTTCTGCCATCTCTCTCGGTATTGATCTGCTCTCTTGAAGTAGTCCCCACTTAGAGACTTGGATTTTAGCTCCTAGAATGGGCTGTTGGTGGGATATTCTGAGAATTGTACCCTAAATGCATTTGAATGGTCCTGAGATGAGAATGATTGAGATGGATTGCTATTAGATTTCAAGCTGAAGGAATATTACCCAGTGACGAATATGTGCTGGCTAGGATGATTTATATATGAAAAGAGGAAACCCAGCAACATTGTCTTTAGGAAAAATGTGGAAGAACGATGGCATAGTGATCCCAGAGAGGTGTCACATTTAACACACAGCAGGCAACTTCCGTGTTGGAGCTTATGCAGAGGGCAGAGAAGAGCAACAAAGATGATTAGGGGACTGGAGGCTTAAACAAATGAAGACTTGCAGGAATTGGGTATGTCTAACTTAATGAAAAGAAGGACTGGGATAACATGATAGCAGTGTTCCAATATCTCAGGGGCTGCCACAAAGAAGAGGGGGATCAACCTATTCACCGAAGCACCTTAAAACAGGACAAGAAGCAAGGGATGGAAACTAATCAAGAAAAGAACCAACCTAGAACTAAGGAGAAATTTCATGGCAATAAAAACAATTAGCCAGTGGAACGACTTGCCTCCAGAAGTTGTGGGTGCTCTAACACGGTTGGACAAGAAGAGGTTGGACAACCATTTGTCTGAAATGGTATAGGGGCTGAACTAGAAGACCTCCAAGGTCTTCTAGTTCAGGTCTCTTCCAACTCTGCTTTCTGTTATGTAGGAAACAGATCTGGTCTGTAGAAATGTAGGATTTATTTATTCCTTTGCTTCCATCTGATGGATAATTCCAGATTTTTTTTAAGACCAGCTGTGACCGTCCTACTAGATTATATGCCTCTCCCAAACTTTTCATAATGCCTTTCTTTAAAAAAAAAAAATCTTTATTAATATAAATATAAAAAATAACATTTAACAAATATAAAGGAAGATCGACATACATTATTAAGGCGGAAAGAAAGGTAGGGGGAGAAAAGAGGGGGAAGATAGAAAAAAGAGAAGAAAAAGGTAGACATACCAGGGATATAGCTATTCCCCTAATTCAAAAGTTTTTGTCTATCCCAGTCTGTTCTATTCATTATTATATACATTTTAACTTAACTATCTGCATATACATCTCTATAATTATCTTATCTTCCCTCTTAAGCCTGAATCTTATTTACTCGGCATCAAATCAAACCAAACTCAGAACCAAGACTGGTACTTTTTTATACACATTACAACAGCAACAAGGATGGCCATTGCGCAACAATGGAAAGATAGTAATGTACCAACAGATCACCTAGTCATATCTAAAATTTTCAACTGTGCTGAATCCGATAGGTTAACATATACCTTAAAAGACAAAACAGAGTCAATTTATGCTCAAACATGGGAAAAATGGTACATATGGTACGACAAGAGAACAAAAGGATACCAAAGTAAACAACCAAATAATATAAACGTGAAATAAATACAAGGAACAAGTGAGACGATAATGAATTTAAGATAATCATAATGCCTTTTAATCCAAAATTAGTTTAGAAGCCATAATACAATTCATAGCTTTGCTTCTATGTATAATAATATACGGTATGAGAACCCTATATGCAATAGGAACTTTTAGAAATAATAATTTCTGTTAGGATATTTATCCTTATGTTGGGTTGATAATATATGTAAGCCAGGATTCTTAAAGAGTGTATGTAGCTTTAAGAACAATGTTGAATTCTGATTGGCTGTGCTTCTCAGCTCTACCATAAAGGAAGCTCAGAAACACAGTCCATTCCCTTTTCGATTCCCTTTGAATCCTGTGCTTACTGTTTGCCGCTGAGTAGCTGAAGCTGAAGACTAAAGACTGAAGAAGTATTTGTTTTGCATCACTGTAAGATAACTCTGTGTTTTGGTGAAGGACTGTTATTGTTTTGAGAAGTTAGAATCACTGGTCGGAAGAAGTATTTTAGTTGCTACAAAGTAAAGACTATTTATTTTCTTACTATCACTGTTTTAGAGTTTGTTTGTGGTTAAAGCAATGCATCTCTTTACTGTCCGGTGTATTACACTATTCCGCATTTACTTTCAAATGGGGGTGTTTGTTATCCCTAACACTGGTTACAGGACCAGAGCTGTGACACTGGTTTTGAACCCAGAGTTGCTAACAATACTGATGAGTGTTGCATTGCCTTAGTGATTTTTATTTTGTTTTGCACATGCCCAGAAGTAAAAAATGAGAAATGTAAACCGGAATGATGGAGAGCCTAAAAGCATATCTAGTAATGAGTATACATGACTGGCAATTATCCACATGACAGCCATTTTGTAAAATTGCTAACAACCTGTTATTATTGGCCAAAAGTGTTTGCCTGCTTATGGATATCATATAAATACATTAAATACTTTTAGCATAATGGCTAAGTAGGAACAACATGAGGATAGCAAGAAAGATAGCAAGATATTTACTTGCTTATTCTTTTTCTGCGGCTTCCTTAAACAAACCTTTGCTATAATTATATAGTTGAGAATTATTACGCACTATCAGTTTTTTTTAAATCAGCAAAGCCAAGGCTAATAAGGAGAACCAATAGGATTGTCTACAAAAAATAATTTGCAAATTGCTTTTGTGAAAACTTATTCAAATAGATTAAAAGAAAAACAACTTGGGGTAGCAAGAATGACATCCCAAGTGTTTTGATTAGGCTACAGCTCGTCTGTTCTGAATAGAAAAAGGGAAAGAGATGCTTTCATTACAGCCACTAGGTTTCTGCAAACTGAATGAATAAAGCAAACAACATTTCATTCATATCTTGTATCCTAGCAATGGGAAGGAGGATGTGCGAGTTCAATTAATTTTTAAAATGCAATAGCTTAAACAAGCTTAATTTCTTTTTATAAAGCTAGGAAGTTCTTGGAGGCATGGGCTCACCATGTTTTTCCTTTTATTATCCTTCCTTCCTTTCTCCCCCACTTCCTTTCTTTTCAGCTTAACCAGGGAGAGAGCTCAAAGGTGATTTAAGTGTAAAATTCTATCCTCATCCGTACAATCTGCAACTCCTTCTTTTCTGAATAGGTTCATCTGCAGTTTTTCATTAACATCCTCCAAAGAAATGGATTTATAGACACTCCAGTTAGCTAATTAGACTTCTGCATTGTTCTATGTGGAGTGGGCCCACATTTCAGAGACATTTTAAACCTCTTTGCTGTCTCCTCCTCCCCCTCCCCCCTGTCAATTCAGTCATGCCTCCTGGTGGTTGCCCTGAAAAGTCCCCGCAGTTTTCTTGGCAACTTTTTTGGGGAAATGGTTTGCCATTGCCTCCCTCTTAGGGCTGAAAGAGTGTTACTAGCCCAAGGTCACCCAGCTGGTTTTATGCCCGAGTGGATTAGAATTCATGGTCTCAGAGTCTTTAGCTGGTACCATTAATGGCTACATCAAACTGATTCTCAGAATGAATGTAGTTTCCTGGTTTCTATCTTGGTGCTTTACACACTGCATCCAACCAGCTGTCATTATGATATATATATTTTGGGGAAACCTCATGCAGAAAAGGTTTAGCTTCTCCATCTTCACTCTTTGATTCAACCAGACTTCAATCAGAATAGAGCTGGAAGGCACCTTGGAGATCTTCTAGTCGGGAGTTCACCAACCTCTCTGGGTTGGTGGCACAAAACGGGTGGGGGGAGGTTTTGTGGGAGGGGCAGGTATGTGTGTATGTGCTTGTGTAAACACACAATGCTCATGCAAGTGGGGCCGAGAGTGTCATGGCACTCCTGTGAGTGGGGCCCCAAGCACACGCAATGCTTGTGCTAGTGGGTCCCAAGTGCCCACAACAACTCACCTGCAACTCACGTGGCCCAGTTGTGAATAGGCTGTGGACCACAGGTTGGCCCCCCTGTTTTAATTCAACCCCCTGCTCAAGCAGAGGACCCTCTGCCATTTTAGATAAGTGGTTGTCTAGTCTTTCTTCAAAAGCCTCCAGTGATGAAGAACCTACAACTTCTGAAGGCAAGCTGTTTCTCTGGTTAATTGTCCTCAATTAGGAAGGACAGTTAGGAAGGACAAGTTAGGAAGTTTCTCTTTAATTCCAGGCTGCTTCTCTCCTTGATTAGCTTCCATCCATTGATTCTTCTCTAAATTCCCATTTAGTTTTTTGTGCAAGAGGGCTCTAAGAAATGTTTGAATTGCAGATTCTCCCCCAAGTCACTTTGTCATAGACCAGGGATGTCCAAACTTGGGAAATTTAAGACTTGTGGACTTCAACTCCCAGAATTCTGGGAATTCCATAGCTGGCTGGGGAATTCTGGAAGTTGAAGTCCACAAGTCTTAAAGTTCCCAAGTTTGGACATCCCTGTCATAGGCTAAAGCTCAAATTTTTGTACCACTAGTGTGGATTGTGACATTATTGGGGAACTACTTTGGACTTTATCTCTCTAGGTTGAAAAATGCACAGGAATGGCGATGTAATAAAGAGGTATCTGTGAAAAAGAGAGTGACATATCTAGAACAAATGTACAGAGAACTCACACTTGCAAACAAAACACATACAGTATTGTTTTTCCATGAACATGCGATTGAAGCAGGATACTTGTGAAGATTGAAGAAAAACATATTTCTTTGAACTGCGTTATTGCAGAAGATTATTGTGAATTATTTAGGACGGCAAAAAAACCTAAGCATTCAGTACTGGATGAAGTAAATTTAGAGTGCTCACCAGAAACATTTTAGAGATGTAATGCAAAGGCCAGAGTCATCCGAGAAGACCCAATACTTGGGAAAAAATGAAGGCAATCAAAAAAAGATCTACCTAAAACAAAATAGGAAGGTACAGCTAATGTCAGGAACAGAAGCTTACAAAACCAAAAAGTTACTAACAGACAGTTGAAAAAAGAAGATGTCCACTGAGTTATGAAGAGTTGGAAGCAACTGAAAGACTAACCAGAAAGAAATAATCTCTTCTGCCGCAGCTCAACAGTTCTACAAATATGACAAAAGGACATAATTTGCACCTTTTGGAAGTTCTCTCATCTGATCTATTTCCAATGCATGCATAAAGAGAGAGACGCATCTTAAAAAAAAATAGAATTGCTTTAGCCAGTTGTTGGGACACAGAGATTAAAATTATGTAGAACTTGATCACCTTCTGAGAAACAACAAGGTACCATTCTGATCAAAGAAAAAAAATGTGTAAAATTAATCCACCCATCAATAAACTGGTATCATGCATACGAAGTGGAAGGCTTGTTTTCAGAATATGTACAGGTAGTCCTTGACTTACAACAGTTCACTTAGTGACTGCTTGAGCTCACAAAGAGACATGATCATTTTTCAGATTTACAGCCATGGTAGCAACCCCATGGGCATGTGATTTACATCCGGATGCTTGACAACTGACTCACATTTATGACGGTTGTATTGTCCTGGGGTCATGTGGATCTCCTTTGGCGACAAGCAGAACCAATGGGGAAACCAGTTTCATTTAGCAACCGGGTTGCTAATTTGAACAACTGGGGTGATTCACTTAACCAAAATTATAAGAAAAGTTGTAAAATGGGGCAAAACTCACTTAACCAATTTCTTACTTAGCAACAAAAATGTTGGGCTCAATTGTGGTGGTAAGTTGAGGACTGCCCATATGACATCTACCAGTTCTATTTTATGCAGTTTAGAAGAGCAATCGGTCATCCTTATGACCGTTCAGTTGATCCCCAGTCATGTGATCAAAATTCAGGCTGATGGCACCAGAATGTATCTAGAAGGGCTGTGGTGTCTTGGGTCATGCAATCATCATTTTGACTTTCCCAGCTGGCTTCCGACAAGGAAAGTCAATGGAGAAAGTCAGATTGACTTAATGACCACGTGATTAACTTAGCAACTACAGTGATTTACTTAACAACGAAGGAAATCATAAAATTGGGCATGACTCACTTATCAACCACCTTGCTCAGCAATGGAAAATCTGGTCCTGATTATGGTCGTAACTCGAAGTCTACCTATAGGTGAAGAGGACTGCCGAACATCTCCTTGACCGGTGATGGCAAACCTTTTCAGCAATGAGTGCCAAACTGGAACGCACTTGCATGCATGTGGATGTACATGTGCCACAGCACCGGAAAGCTGAAGACCAGTTGGCCTGTGCATGCATGGCTGTTTTTCGGCTGTTTGTGGGGAGCTTTTTGGCTGTTTTCAGACTGTTTTGTGGGACATTTTCAAGCTATTTTTAGGCTGTTTTTGGCCTGAAAAGCAGCCTGAGAATGTTCCGGAAACGGCCAAAAACATTTTTTGGACCGTTTTCAAGCCATTTTCCAGTGCTCTGGAACCGATGAAGACCAGCTAGCTAGTGCACAAGTGAGTGCTGGAAACCAGAAGAGAAGCTGGCGACAGCATGCGTTCCCAGAGGCAGGGCTCTGTGTACCAGCTGTGGCACATGTGCCATAGGTTCGC
This sequence comes from Rhabdophis nuchalis, assembly GCA_039707465.1. NCBI lineage: Eukaryota > Metazoa > Chordata > Lepidosauria > Squamata > Natricidae > Rhabdophis > Rhabdophis nuchalis. The sequence goes on from CM077645.1 coordinate 77,226,160, forward strand.
CATCTCAGCCTTAGACCAAGCTCAATACCAGGAAGTATATAATTGCACCATCTTTACATAGAAGTACAGGTAGTCCTTGACTTACAACAGTTACACTAAGTGCCCAAAGTTATAATGGCACTGAAAAAAGTGTCTAATGACCATTTTTCATAGTTATGCCTGTTGCAGAATCCCCATGGCCAAGTGATTAAAATCCAGATGCTTGATAACTGGTTCATACTTATGACCTTTGCTGTGTCCTGGGGGTCATGAGATCACCTTTTGTAACCTTCTGATAAGCAAAGTCAATCGAGAAGCCAAATTCACTTAACGACTGTGTTACTAACTTAACAATGGCAGCGATTCACTTAACAACGGTGGCAAGAAAAGGGGTAAAATGAGGCAAAACTCACTTAACAAATTTCTCACTTAGCAACATAAATGTTGGACCAAATTGTGGTTGCAAGTTGAGGACTGCCTGTAATGTGGCAGCTCTATCAACCAACTTAGAATGTGTCTTGGTGTGTCTTGGTATGAAAATATTTACTATGGTACAGTGGTGGGTTGCTCTTACCTTTGCTACCGGTACGCTGCTCAAGGTCTGTTTCAGTGGTGGGTTTCAAATTTTTTAGAACCTACTCTGTAGGTGTGGCCTATTTTGTGGGCGTGGCTTGGCAGTCATGTGACAGGGTGGGAGTGGCCACCTTTTAAAATGTGGTGAAACTCATTTAACAACGCTCTTGCTTAGCAACCAAAATTTTGGACTGAATTGTGATGATAAATTCTTTCTTTCTTTCTTTCTTTCTTTCTTTCTTTCTTTCTTTCTTTCTTTCTTTCTTTCTTTCTTTCTTTCTTTCTTTCTTTCTCTCTCTCTCTCTCTCTCTCTCTCTCTTTCTCTCTCTCTCTCTCCCTCCCTCCCTCCCTCCCTCCTTTCCTTTCCTTTCCTTTCTTCCTTCCTTTCCTTTCCTTTCCTTTTCTTCCTTCCTTTCCTTTCCTTTCCTTTCCTTTTCTTCCTTCCTTTCCTTTCCTTTCCTTTCCTTCCTTCCTTTCCTTTCCTTTCCTTTCCTTTCCTTTTCTTCCTTCCTTTCCTTTCCTTTCCTTTCCTTTCCTTCCTGTTGGGTCACTGGCAGCGGCGGGCCAGATTTACTTCCAGGTACGCCGGTGGAACTCCCTCTCACCGGCTCTCTAAATTTCACCAACCGGCTCTTGCGAGTAGGTGCGAGCCTGCAGAAACCCACCACTGGTCTGTTTGTGCATGTGCTGGACATGTGCTGTGTGCACGCCTGATGTGTGCTGTGCACGCATGCACACTCTTCCACCCCTGCCTCTCCCAGCTGCTCTTACTTTGAGGTTGCGCAGGCACTGCACACTATGGTGTGTGAGCAATCAGCCCGGTTGCCTTAAAAACAGGTAAGAAACGCAGGTGGGCGAGTGGGTGGGCCAAACGAGCCACCGTACTGGTACGGTGGCCGTGCCTCCCAACTACTACTGGTATGGTTGTAGCGGGCTGTACCAGCCAGAACCCACTACTGCTATGGTAGTAATATTTTTTTTTACCATTGGGATTATATAACTTAATAGAAGAGTATCCTAATGCATACCATATTGGATAAAACTATAAAATTGGCTATGAGCGTTACATCTAACCCACATTAAAGTATTATTATTATTCAATTTTTCAGTCTAGCGATGAAAACAGAATTAATTAATTTGAACTGAATTACACTTCTGACCAAGGCATGGTGAAATTATTAATGTATGAAGTATGCATTCAGCGCTAAGGAAAGTAAACAACAGGGGACGGCAAACAGAAAAGACACACATAAATTCTGATCCACCACACTCTTTTATTTATTAAAAATTGATTCCACGGTAACTTTCTGCACATTTGCACTCACCGGATTATTTAAACTAATCACTGATTGAGCTGGAAATGCTACTGTGGGAACTCTTGCAACCGTGGGATAGCTCAGAAGTAAAAACTGGTTCTGAGAATTGGATTAAAATTCAATCTTAAAGGATTTAGACTTGAAAGAAAAATGTGGCAAACACAGTTCTGCTAAATATAATAGACTTCTAACTGACACTAGTCAGTTGTTAAAAAGAACTCATTCGCTTACAAGTTTCTCGGAATTGCCAAGGAAATAAATGGGCGAAGGCTCTTCTGATAAACCAGGCTGATCTACCAGTAATCCATCTAAGATAGCATTCTTTGGAAGGTTAATTTGAGGGGGAAATACCAAAATAATATTTTTTCAGCAATGTACAAAAGCTTCACGCAACTTTGTATTGCTGTATCAGATAGTGGCCACTGGCAGGCCATATCTTGGGACTGCCTTAACCAGTTGAGGGCATTGTTACCCTACTGCAGGGTTGTCAAACTCGTGACATCCCACTGATGTCATGTGACATATCACAACTTCCCCCCCTTCGCTAAACTGGAGGTGGGTGTGGCCAGCGCGTGACACATTTGGCTCATGGGCCATGAGTTTGACACCCCTGCTCTACTGCGCTAAAGAGTTGGAAATCAATGCTTTCTCTTTCCCCCCTTTCCCCTATACTTCTTTCTCCTTTTCCCTCCCCCATTTCCCCATTATTTTCGTTTTCATTTGCATCTTATACTTTGATAACTTTAACAAAATTAGTAAAAGAAACAGTTGGAGCAGTGGTGGGTTTCAAATTTTTTAGAACCTACTCTGTAGGTGTGGCCTATTTTGTGGGCGTGGCTTGGCAGTCATGTGACAGGGTGACAGTGGCCACCTTTTAAAATGTGGTGAAACTCATTTAACAACGCTCTTGCTTAGCAACCAAAATTTTAGACTCAATTGTGATGATAAATTCCTTCCTTCCTTCCTTCCTTCCTTCCTTCCTTCCTTCCTTCCTTCCTTCCTTCCTTCCTTCCCTTTCCTTTCCTTTCCTTTCCTTTCCTTTCCTTTTGTTTCCTTCCCGTTGGGTCACTGGCAGCGGCAGGCCAGATTTACTTCCAGGTACGCCGGTGGAACCCCCTCTCACCGGTTCTCTAAATTTCACCAACCGGCTCTCGCGAGTAGGTGCGAGCCTGCAGAAACCCACCACTGAGTTGGAGGGCTGTATTCCAGAAGCATTTTAGGAAGCACAACTATCGGTAGCCCTCGACTTAGGACCACATTTGAGCCCAAAAGTTATGTTGTTACATGAGACATTTGCTAAGTGAGTTTTGCCCCATCGTACAAACTTTCTAGCCATTTTAGGACTTTTCCTGCCACAGTTGTTAAGTGAAGCATTGCGGTTGTTAAGTTAGTAACACACCTGTTAAATGAATTTAGTTTCTCCATTGTGTTTGCTTGTCAGAAGGTCACAAAAGCCGTTCATGGGACGCCAGGACACGGCAACTGTCATAAATATGAACCAACATCCAAATGTCTGTGGAGATTCTCAGTCAACAGAAATTCCAGTTGCCCCTTGAAAAAGCACTTTTGGGACAAACATTCAAATTTTGATCACATGGCCACGGGAATGCTCCAACAGTCATAAATATAAAACATGGTCACAAATCACTTTTTTTCAGTGCCGTTCTAACTCCAAACTGTCACTAAATGAACTGTTGTAAATCAAGGACTTCCTGTATAACAATAGAACGAGTGAGCTCACAAACCAGCAATGTTAGTTCGTATCTACTGTTTCACTGCCCACCTATAAATAATCACAACCATTACAGGTAATCCTCGATTTAAGATTACAATTTTCTGTTGCTAAGTGAGACGTTTGTTAAGTTAGTTTTGCCCCATTTTACAACCTTTCTTTCCATGAACCACCAGAGTTATTAAGTTAGCAAGAAGGCTGGTAAGTGAATCCAGTTTCCTCATTGATCTTGCTGGTCAGAAGATCACCAAAGGGGACCACATAATCCCAGGACACTGCAATTGTCATAAATATAAGTCAGTTGCCAAGCATCTGAATTTTGATCACACGACCGGTAGAGATGCTGCAATGGTTGTAAGTGTGAGAAACGGTTGTAAGTCACTTTCTTCTTGGATGAGAAGTGAAATGTTTTTAAAACCAAACCAAACCAGAAAGTCCAGTTTTCCTCTTGAAAAAAAGCACCTTTGGGACAACCATGACTTGGATGACTGAGAATCTCCAGATTTTCTTCAGTGCGTTTGTAACTTCGAACAGTCATTAAATGAACTGTTGTAAACCGAGGACTACATATATTCATGTCTGGCACCGGTCAACATATAGACGTCTGCATTATTTCACAAGACCAGAGTCCCTTTTATGTGATTCTGTGAAAAACCCACAATTGGATCACTGGAGCTAATGTTTCCTTGGCTTCCCCCAATATCTGCCTTCTGGACATGTTGAATTTTAATTCCTGTTATTCCTACTTAGTGTAGCCAAAAGCAAAATGGTAGCCAAGCTCTAATCTTTCTAGAGGGTAATATTTCTGAAGTTAGGGGAAATTGTCATCACTCGTACCGTTTTGAGGCGTAATAGCTTTGACTCTGCCTCAGGCATGGACTACATTTTCTGGCAGCTGAGCTATGCTTTATGCCCAGAAAGCAGGTTGTTTCAAATGAGATGTGCTACCACTGCAGTCATAATCACCAGGTAGTTCTAATAGCTAACACGGAAGCTCTGTATAATAGCCATTGGTGACAGCTCCCTAGGAAAAAGTTGTCCCAGTTATTAATTATAATAATTATCAGGGACCATAAGCTTATAACTACAAGGGACAAACAGAGAAAACAAAGATTATAGTAATTTTAAATATTGCTGATGAGAAAAAGAAAATCCAAGAGACTGTAGTCAACAATTTTTGGGTGAAAATCAGAAAGTTTGAGTACCAATGCAGTTTTTTTAATACCTTTGCTTATTTTATTAAAAAAAAAACAGAATCAAGAAAGTAATCTCACTAAAATGAATAATGAACTATCAAATGGATCAGGTCATTGTATTCATCCTCTCCTTATGAGATTGCCATAGATTTCTTGAGGGGTTTCTTTTTTTGTTACAGACGGAAACAAGATGCTAGGCTAGAAAGGTTTTGATTGATCTAGCAAGACCTCTATGTTCAATGGAAAAGCAGAAAATAAAGGGCTACAATCCAGCCATCCTAATCAATAAACAGGAATGCTCCAATCATACACCAAGAGACAACAGGGTGGTTCATGGGAGGGGATCTGTAGCTTGATAGGAGTTTTTCTTGACACTTTACTTACCACTACAGCAGTGGTGGGTTTCAAATTTTTTAGAACCTACTCTGTAGGTGTGGCCTATTTTGTGGGCGTGGCTTGGCAGTCATGTGACAGGGGGGAGTGGCCACCTTTTAAAATGTGGTGAAACTCATTTAACAACGCTCTTGCTTAGCAACCCAAATTTTGGACTCAATTGTGATAATAAATTCTTTCTTTCTTTCTTTCTTTCTTTCTTTCTTTCTTTCTTTCTTTCTTTCTTTCTTTCTTTCTTTCTTTCTTTCTTTCTTTCTTTCTTTCTTTCTCTTTCTTTCTTTCCTTCGTTCCTTCCTTCCTTCCTCTTTCTTTCTTTCCTTCCTTCCTTCCTTCCTTCCTTCCTTCCTTCCTTCCTTCCTTCCTTCCTTCCTTCCTTCCTTCCTTCCTTCCTGCCCTTCCCTTCCCTTTCCTTCCTTCCTTCCTTTCCTTTCCTTTCCTTTCCTTTCCTTTCCTTTCCTTTCCTTCCCGTTGGGTCACTGGCAACGGCGGGCCAGATTTACTTCCAGGTACGCAGGTGGAACCCCCTCTCACCGGTTCTCTAAATTTCACCAACCGGCTCTCGCGAGTAGGTGCGAGCCTGCAGAAACCCACCACTGCACTACAGGGTAATAAATCCAACAATCTTAACTGCAGGGGTGGGATTCAGCCAGTTCACACCTATTCGGGAGAACTGGTTATTACATTTCTAAGCAGTTCAGAGAATTAGTTGCAGGAACAAATCTTATTTTGTTTTTTTTCCACTTTACAGGCCTAATCCTGTAAGGCACGGACATAACAGAAGGGAGGAAGGAAACATCCTGGTGTTTCTAGCCTAATCTTTATTGCCCTGCTTACAGAAACTGCCTCTCCGGTTAACCCTGATTACACTGTAACAGCTAAGGAAAAGCGCCCATTGACATGAATGACATTGAGTTGTCCATGCCCACCCAGTCACATGACCAGCGAGCCCCGCCTACCCAGCTGGTCATAGGGCAGAAGGTTATTAAATTATTTGAATCCCACCACTGCTTAGCTGCGTAGTTCAGTGCAAAACTGCATCAATATGATTTAGTAAGCAGAAGGTGGGTTCAGGATACCAAATACCAAGAGATCCAAAGTTCAAAACCTCCTCAAAAGTGAAGTTCAAAAGGTGAGGTTATGGTTTTAGAGTAGCTACTCAACAAGTAGTGGTGGGGAGTTGTTCTGCCCCAACAGCCCTCAGATTCTGTTTCTCGTTTACATGACTAAATTTGAGATGTTTTATGAGGAGCTTCGGATTACGTATGAGTAACATTCAGCTTTATTTTCTTTTTCCTCTAATTCAGAGGTCTCATTCTCGCGGCCCGCGGGCCAAATGCGGCCCACAGGACGGCATCTTGTGGCCCCCACCATAATATGAAAGTATAGTATTAGTATTAATATAAGGAATCCCTTATGCTGCCCAGCCTCACCCAGCCTCTGCCTCCAGCGGCCCCTAGGTAAATTGAGTTTGAGACCCTTGCTCTAATTAATACCAGGGATACATTGGACAGATCTCTGAAAAACAATTTTGAGGTCGATGTGTTCAAACAGAGACATAGTCCTCCAGACCAGGGGTCTCCAACCTTTGCAACTTTAAGTCTGAAGGACTTCAGCTCCCAGAATTCTCCAGCCAGCTTTGTTGGCTGGAGAATTCTGGGAGCTGAAGTCCTTCAGACTTAAAGTTGCAAAGGTTGGAGACCCCTGCTCCAGAGAATAGACGTTTTGTAATAGGGGAAATCTGAAGGAGCAAAACTCAAATGGGATGCAATTACATATAGGGGTTCCATGTGCTCTGCACGTTTTGGGGGCGCACAATTATTAATTATTAATCAGGAATCTGCCTTAGCATCTTCAATTAATTCACTGCTGTGCCTTATTTGTAAATAATCAAATTCTGAACAATGAAGTAGAGGAAGGAGCCATTTTGCTAATCATAACACATTTTATAAATGTTTTTTTTTAATTATTTACCCGAAACCTTTTATGGACTTTTTGCTGAAAACATTAAAAACCCTTGAAGGTATGGATTTCATTATTAGAAAGGGTAAAATATGGGAAGGGAAAAATAGATGATAAATGTATTTGTAATTGCTGTAAAGAAAATTAGAAGCTGCCTCTTTACACATTCAACTTTTTTCATTCTTTATCTATTCATTATTTTTGTTTATCCTTTTTCCTCTTTCTTAAATTTGTACTGCTTTAATTAATGTGTAAAATTCTTCAATAAAAAACCAATTTAAAACTGCTTTGTCAAAATGAAGATACAATAGGTTTACAATTTTTCACAGTCCACAAAGAAATATATCCAATAATAGAAATGGTGTCAGGTAACTCCAACATGGCACAGCACGGTCACTCAAGCCCTCGTCATCTCCCGCCTGGCCTACTGCAACGCTCTCTACATGGGGCTTCCCTTGAAGTGCACCCAGAGGCTCCAGTTAGTTCAGAATGCGGCCGCGTGGGGGATCCTGGGAGCTCCTAGATACTCCCATGTGACACCTCTCCTGCGCGAGCTGCACTGGCTGCCTGTGGCTTTCCGGGTGCGCTTCAAGGTATTAGTAACTACCTTTAAAGTGCTCCATGGCAAGGGACCTGGCTACCTGCAAGACCGCCTCCTGCCATCAAATACCTCCCACCCACCAGTGCGCTCCCACAGAGAGGGCCTCCTCAGGGTGCCGTTGGCCAGGCAATGTCGGCTGGCGACCCCCAGGGGGAGAGCCTTCTCTGTGGCGGTTCCTGCCCTCTGGAATGACCTACCCACCGACCTACGCACGACCACGGACCTGCGCCTCTTCCGTCGGGCTTTGAAGACCTATCTATTTCGTGCGGCCGGCCTGGCGTAATGTTTTCAATGGTTTTAGTAGGTTTTATTAATGGTTTTAGAACAGGCATATTATTTAATATATTTTTAAATATATATTTCATGTATTTTTATATTTTATATCACTGATTTTATTGCTGCCTGTACACTGCCCTGAGTCCCGCAAGGGAGAAGGGCGGTATAGAAATTTAATAAATTAAATTAAATTAAATTAAAGAGTTGTTCTTGAGAAATCCATGTTGAATTCTATTAACCACTGTAGTGTTTTCAAGATGATTTATCAACAATCATTTTATGTCTGGCTCTAGAGACTTCCTAAGTGCTGTCAAAGTTTGATTCACCAAATCTTCTTCCTCTCCCTCTGAAGTCTTCTTCTTCTTCTTCTTCTTCTTCTTCTTCTTCTTCTTCTTCTTCTTCTTCTTCTTCTTCTTCTTCTTCTTCTTCTTCTTCTTCTTCTTCTTCTTCTTCTTCTTCTTCTTCTTCTCCTCCTCCTCCTCCTCCTCCTCCTCCCCCTCCCCCCTCCTCCTCCTCCCTCCTCCTCCTCCTCCTCCTGCTGTTCCTGTTCCTCTTTGTGTATGTTTTGATTTTCAGAACATTGTGTTTTTTGTGCAATTACATTGGTTTCTTATATTATTTTTGTCATTACAAAATGTTGCTGCTTTTCGTTGTTAAATTATTTGCTATTGTGCATTTAGTACCTTTAAAAAAAAAACAAATTCCCATCTATTTTGAGATTTTCTCTCCAGTGGTGTCTCCTGCCCTGGAGTCCTATTACCATTACATTATTAAATCTGCTTTTTGAAGTTCAAGGTAAATATCTAACTATACTCAAGTGTTAGTTTTCTTTAAAGCATTATATGATCACCATTAACAGAATAACAGAACAACAGTTGCAAGGGACCTTGGAGGTCTTTTAGTCCAACCACTGCTCAAGCAGAAACTGCATATCATTTCCAACAAATGGCTGTCAATTTTCCTTAAAGTATGACTATTTTTATTTTCTAATTTACTTGTTGGGAGCAAGTAAAGAACAACTGGTCTCTTTATGCTTTTCTCTCTCTCTTAAGGACAAAATATAAAAAAACCAACTCAGGAATTTACCGGACAGCCCATTCTTGACAATTTCTTTTTCATCCAGCATATCCTGGGGCAGTTAAGTGGCTTTACAGGACTCATTATATTTCTAATATACAGTATGTTATATTTGAAGTATTTAGCTGTGACTTTCAGGGTTAAGTTTAAATCCTTTCTGATCATTTGAGTAAACACATTCTTCCGAGTCCTTGTGAGACGTGATCAGGTTATATACAGTTTAACTGTTATGATGTTGTTTGTAGAACTTATTTAAAAGACAATTCAGAAAGTTCATTGGTACCAATTCCACTGTTTGCTTTCTCTGAAGATCAAACTAACACACCTTTTGCACCATCTGCATTGGCTGTATTTCTGGAGCCAAGTAAAGTACAACTTATTTATTTTTATTTACTAGGCTTATATTCTGGTCTGGATATAATAAATTTGAGTGGACCTTAAAAATTAAATTTAAAACATAAGCACATTTGAGCATATATTGGGATTAGTTTTTTTTTTGAAGGACTGTCTGTACTTACATGAACCTGTCTGGATTTAAGAAAGGCAATTAAAAATCTGGTCAGGGGTCTTTTGGTTAGTAGTCACAAGACAGGGGTGTCAAACTGGCGGCCTGTGGGCTGGATGCAGACCACGCCCACCCCAGCTCCATGAATGGGAAAAACACCACAAAGCATCCCATGATGGCAATGTGATGCAGCAAGTTTGACACCCGTGTTCTAAGATTTTATTTACTGCATTAGGGAGATTTTGCCAGGGACAGTAATACAAAAATATTTTTCATTAAAAAAATATAAAGTTTACCTAGCAAAACGATGCTTGCAACAAATCTCATGTGCCGCAATGTAACCTGAGCCACTGAATGTAGACAGTATAAAGAGATTGGAAGTTGCATGATTGATCAAAGTTTATACTGGGAAAAGTACTATGGACTCTTTATGGTGCTAGGTTCTATTTTGTACGTGTTCTCTACAGAGAGTTCTAACCAAGTTCTTTGATTCACAGGCATTTTGGTAAATAAAGATAATAATAATGCTTATTGCTTTACTTTACAGCATGACAGCTTCCATTTTAATGTAATCTTTCAATTAACGAAAATAATATTTTTAATAGGCCTCGTGTATATATAGCTCATATCTCCAAAATATCTTTTGATGCACTGCAGTTCACTCTTTATCTGTAATGTAACAATCTCATATATTCTTATTTAGAAGAACAAAGTATACCAATGGGTTCAAAAGATAAGAATAGCAATTTCAAATACGTACAAGTAGTCCTTGACTTACGACCACAATTGAGCCCAAAATTTCTGCTGCAAAGCAAGACATTTGTTAACTGAGTTTTGTCCCACTTTATTATCTTTCTTGACACATTTGTTAAGTGAATCACTGCAGTTGTTAACTTAGTAACAAGGTGGTTAAGTGAATCTAGCTTCCCCATTGACTTTGCTTGTCCGAAGTTCACAAAAAAGGTGATCACATGACCCTGGGGTATTGCAACCATCATAAATATGAACCAGTTGTGAAGCGTCTGGATTTTGATCACATGACCTTGGGGAAGAAGCAGCGGTTGTCAGCGTGAAAACTGGTCATAAGTTATGCTTTCAATGCCGTTGTAACTTTAAACAATCAGTAAGTGAACTGTTGTAAGTTGAGGACTACCTATATTTAAAACAGCTGAGATTACAAGTTGTTTAAATATCTCAGAGGTCTCTCATGTGTTTCAGTTTTTTAAGGACCCTCTAGATAAAGGCCATCCCTCAAGGATATTTCAAAACTGATTTTTTTACATTGACTGGGGATTGACTATGTGAGTGTTAAAGTATCTTCTAACTACAATTTTATGCCCTCCAAGAAATTATCATCATCTTTTGTAAAGTCTGCCTGCTTGGCTGCTAACCAAACACCTTCATTTGCCAACAATGTGTGATAGTGATATGTGCTTATACCTCAATCTAGAAAATCCCCAGAGATGGCAAATATGAGAGCAGAGATGACTTTATACTATCCAGAAAAAATGTATTATAAACAAATCCTAATGCACCCATGTAGATTTTATAGTTTTATAGATAAATCAGAAAACCATACTTGATTATTTTGAATATTGTGTGTATAGTATACAGTACCACATGAAGTTACTATGCACTTGAATACATCTGGTCTTCAAATAGATATTACAAAAATTATTCCACACGTTGGAGAGCAGGCAATTTTTTTCTCATAAATGTGCCAAATCAACACTATTAATTAATAAACTATTGGAACAAGTGATTACAAAATACAAACAAGACTAATAATTATGCATTTATGAAGGGTGGCTCATACAATTTATATGACTAATCATCTAATCATAATTGATATGATTATATGATTACATAATTGATATGATGTCTAAGAATACAGCTTCAAAATTCCTGATGTCTACTTTGTATAATGTGTTACTTTAGAGCTTTCTTGCTTCAATTGGGAATATTAAAAGCTTAATAATTGTTATTTTTTAAAAAACCTATGCGAATAATAACTGTGTTACCGATTACAAATATTCTACATAGAGGGACCCATAACATAAACCAAAACTGTTTAAACTCACTTTTGATATTTAAATGGCATATACTTTACAGTTATAATTTCACTGAATAAATAAAATGATATAATGGAACCACTAAGTCATCTTTTCTTCTAATATATAATTATCTTACAGTATGAAAAGATCTAAAAATCAGTCCCACTGTCATGGAGCTGGATAGAAAAATAACAGCAGCCAACAAAACCTGTAAGTAGAATAATAACATTTCAACTATAGGTTTTTAAAGCATCAGTTAAAGTGGTTTTCTGCAAAGCTTCTTTTGTTCATAAATCTGAATAAAAACAGACAATGCAAGTGTAGTTCTGACATAACTCCACTGAGGTTGGGGGACTTAAGCTGGTGCAAAGTTTATTCAGGCAATTAAAAGCCAAAGTTAAGCCTCTTCCTCGAGCACACTAATGCATGCCTAGACTCTCTCTCAGGGAGGAAAATAATCATCTTCTTATCAAAATGAACATAACCCGGAATTTAAGAGGAAGAACTTGAAAATAATTTATCTGAGGACCGTTTACAAGGAAACCCTTTTCTTCAAAATCGGAGTTACTAATGCCAGTCAAAAGAATGATTAATCATTCTGTAAAATTTTTCATTGTGCTCTCTGAAGTAGGAGTAAAGTTGCTCTAAGACCGTACTGTTGACCACAGGATGCGGGCGCCCTTTGGATTCATGCAAACACCTCTCTCTTCCATCGCTCCTAATGCAATAGAAGCCCTTGGTCTGGTTAAAATAAAAATTTGAAGACAAAATTTTGGAAGGCAGATTAAGGAATCTTTCCACTTTTTGCAATTCAGGAAGAGGGTCTCTGATCAAGGTATTCCCATCAACTATGTGAATCTGATCCAAGTGGAAATATTTAAGCCATCTCCCCATATGGACGTCATACAGACTTCTCTGGATAGCCTTGTATTTGGTATTAAGGGCTCCGTTTTTTATAACAATGTCTTCAAAGGGCTGAACAGGCTTGCGGTTTTCCAGCCTATTGTAATAGACTTGGGTGTAATCAGAGATAACTCTCTCTGTGGGGTCTCTTAGAATAAGCAGCAGTTTAATAGAGCTATTCATATCGTGAATCCTTTCGGGAGCCTGCGGCGAGGTAAAATAGCCTGGCGTTTTCTCAATAGTTATTTGATTTTCATATGAAAATGGCATCAGGCTTCTATACCAGTCTATGCCTTTTACATAATTTTCATCCCAGTCAAAAAAATGGACTTCAGTAGCTGCTACCACAATGTTTGGGTGAACATCCAACATTTCAAGTAAGGCCCTGGTCCCTCCTTTACGCACGCCAATGATAATCGTCTGAGGTATTTGTCTGCTTGTGCCAGGAGGTCTCACTTGTGCTAAATAGTGTTCACTCTTATTGCTGAGTAGGACTTGCGATGTCAGCGTCTCCACAAGAGCCCCATTCTCAACTGGAGCAGCCTGAGCGGGAGTCAGCAGAAGGTATGCTGACAGTAGTAGAAAGGCCATGTGGAGAGGAAGGAGCAATCAGTGCAAAATGCTATTGTGCTTGGCTGATGAAACATGGAACTCGTTCCCCATGGAGGAAGCAGATGTTGGAGCTGGGACCAAAACAACAGTGGACTTCTCAGGCATCTGGAGGGTTGGGAAAAGCAGAAGGACAATAAAATTATTAGTAGTGGCATCCATTTGGCTCTTCATCTTAGCAGAAGACTTAGATACAAAACCTCCTATATCTCAGAACACAGTAACAGGGGAAAACTGTAGAACTAATTAAGTTATTCATCTGCAAGGTTTCAAAGCAAATGAGATTTTAATTTTAATTCTGTTTCTAAACTGAGTCACCTAATGGAAAACAAGCAAATGCTTCAAATTCTCTCTCTCTCTCTCTCTCTCTCTCTCTCTCTCTCTCTCCCTCCCTCCCTCTCTGTCTCTCTCTCTCTCACACACACACACCCCTCAGGAAATAAGCACAACTAAATGCCAACAGATAGTATCAATTATTTATTGGAACTATATGCATATATGAATACCCTTCACGCCATTCCTTTTTGGAGTAAGCAATTCTGCAAAGCATAGAAAAGATACAAGCAACATAAAAAGAAATTAGAAGACAAAGACGAAAAGGGGAACAAAAGTCTAACTAAACCTATTTATTGCAATACTTTTTTATCCTTGCAAATCATCATCCTTTCCACTATGTCTGTATGTAATCTGAGTTAGCTTTCATGTTGTCAAAAGATAACAACCTTTTGTACACCAGACTGGTACCAAATCCAGAAACAGATATATAATATATATATCCCATTCAAAATATCATTGTTGTTCTTTATATAAAACCAGTAAGATAAAGAAGTACAAGAAATCTGAATATTGGTCATTATATACAAAGCTTGTACTCAGCAGTCACTCAAATTCTTTTATGAATACTTTTTAAAAGCTTCTTAGCTTTACTGTAATAAAACTACCTTATCAAAAGTTCTTGGATCTTCTGTGTCTATTTAATTAGCCTATTAGTAGAAGTCTGGCACAATACTTCGTTTTCTTCTTCAAGATTCCAACCCCTTTCTTATTGTGGCTCTTATCAACTTCATCCAACTACAGTTGATTCAACTTCCCCTTCCTTTCCCATTCAACTCACTTCCTTTTTTATGTATTTGTTTTGCACTTTGATCCCCATTCAATTATCTCTGTGTGATTCAAACACCACAATAGAATCCTTTTACACTGGTCTTTATAGGAAAAAGCATATTTTTATATGTAGATATTTTCACATAGTTTGAAGGAAAAAACCCATTCCCGCAGGACCTATTGTCTTTCTAACAGCATGTGTATGCTGTTCAATATAAATGTTCAAATCCATGTTCCTCAAGGCATCATACAATCTATAGTATTTAACAGTCTACAAATCATTTGGGTTCTTTGCTAACAACAGAGCCTCATCTGTATAAAACGTACATAAACATTCATATTCCTGAATGATACATCGCTAATGCAATCCTTATGCATCCTATATCCATCCATCCATCCATCCATCCATCCATCCATCCATCCATCCATCCATCCATATCACAACTAAAAAGACACCAAATGTAGTTGTCATATTCCTAATATTTGGAACATTTACAAAGCATTCTATTTATTTGTACATGTACTTTTATTTCATTCTACTGCCCTTTTCACATTCCACAATCAACCTTCAACTCCATATTGGTACAAAATAGTCAATACTCAGGCTATACCTTGTGATTCTGCTAAGTAAACAGATGCACATTAAACTTTATTTCTAGCAGTCATCTATTTTCTAACAACTGTTGAAGACAAAAACTCTTGAGTGCACCTTTTGCTCAGCATAAAACCATAATACGTATGGGTAGCAAATAAATTTAATAAACAAACAAACAAATAAGTGCATGTTCCAAATATTGCCCATTATTCCTTTTGTATTATCATAAATTTCAACAGGACAAGCTCAGACATACTAATGCCCTTATTTAAGCTACTGCCCTTATTTTCTTTTCCATTTAATCTTATGGTACCTTTCCATTTTTATAGAGGAACAATATAATTCTTTTAATTATCAAGTACAGGTAAAATCTTCACATGCCAAACTATTGTAGAATACTTTGCAAGTATACCACATGTCAAGTTCTATCACTATACCTGCAGCTTTGTCATTTTTTTCAAGATTGTGAGAGAAATTATGATTTTAAATTTTTTCTTGTTTACTAATGTTATAATAATTTCAGTTCATCTTTGAGTACCACTGCTATTCTCAAACATTTTACACTTTCCATTAATATATGCTCAACATATTTCTCTGATAATTCTTTCCCCTCTGTTCTGAGTAGCTTCCATATTCTAGGATGATGGTGCAGTGGCTAGAATGCAGTATTGCAGGCTAACTCACTGCTCCTTCCAGAGTTCGATTCTGACTGGCTCAAGGTTGACTCAGCCTTCCATTCTTCTGGGGTCGATAAAATGAGAATCCAGATTGTTAGGGACAATATGGTGACTCTAAACTGCTTAGAGAGGGCAGTAAAAACACTATGAAGTGGTATATAAGTAAGTGCTATTGCTATTTCCTTGTGTTCACTTTCCATTCATTCTATTGAAAAAGTAGTCTATCTCCTGATATATTTGCATATTGTACAAGATTTATATATGCACTTTCTATGGTTGTATGCTTGTTTCTTTTTTCTTCTATGTCCATTTCCCCACAAGATTTTTATTCTATAAAATAACAATGTGTTGGTCACCCAGAAAACCTCATCACCTTTGAATTTTACTATTACTTTCTGAATCTTGAGCATTAAATTCAAATCAGTCATGCTACCACAGATAACCATGTAAGCCAGTGGCTCCCAACCTTCTGGGCACCAGGGACTGGTTCTGTGGGGAGATTTTTCTGCGGATCGGAAGGTATGTGGTTTTGTGTGCTGCCTGCATCCCATGGATGGGGCTTTGCTTGTTTGCGTTGCTCAGTTTCTGGGATGCTGCAGCCTGGTACTGGTCCAGGGACTGAGGGTTGGGAACCCCTGATGTAAACCATATACTTCAGCTACATGTTTTTCCTAAGCAGATACTTACTAGTCATCAAGACTCCTGACACACAAGACATGATCAAGATTTCTCAGCTTAACAAGGTAATACTTTTTAGGCACATAAGGACCTGTATAATCTTCTTTTCTAATTAAAGGGCTTTTCACTTTTCAGAATGAATTTTTATCCTCGTATAGTTTTGAAAGCATTTATTGTGTGGCATGAGGGGATGACTGCTCTTCAAATTAAATGTTCTGTTGCAAAGAAGCAAGTTATGTTGTCCTTTGCATCCTGCCAAGAATTTGCAAATCCATTATTTATATAATTGATCGTATGTGTAATCTAATCTTGGGGTATCTGAACCTTTCCTAGATTCATTTGTTTTCTAATTGTATTATTATTTTATTGTACTGTCAATTATGGGTGTGTTTGATGCTTTTGCAGGTCTTGTGAGTTTGACTTGTAAAGTTTTGAACACCTTGAATGTCAAAACAACAGTCTTTAAGTTATTTACACCTGTGCTTCTCTGTTCATTTCTTTTATTATTTTCAACCTCTGTGATCATTAAAATTAACACTACAAGTGAAGATCAACCGACCTAGGCCCCCACTGGGAGAATATAATTATTACTGGTATTGCATGTAGGTAGCTTGTAGAGGTTTCTGCATATGTTAGGTCAGATGCTTTGAGCATAAGCCCTAAACAAGATGTCAACACAGAGAATCCCCTCATTTATTATTTGGGGAAGGTTACATTTTCAATTTCAGTAGGTCACGTTGAAACTGAAGCTCTGTTGATGGTGTGAAGCAAACAATAAAATGGCAACAGTTAAAAGTTAACTTGGTTTCAACCACCTGAACAACAGTGTATAGATAATGTCAACTTGTCAAAAAAGGAATCTTTTCAAGTGCAGCTTGAAAAATGTGATTATTTATGGAAAAATAAAAGGACGCATTTGAAGTGAAACAGAAGTTGTGTACATGTATGTGCCTTTTAAATGACAATTTTCTAAAGAAGGATGAAAATGTTCCTGAAAAAAAAGTTCAGGCATTGACTTTAACTATAAATAAAATCTAATATCAGGATGATTCACAAGTTTTAATTAAGAAAATATAGTTAGATATAAGAAAACAGTTCCTTTTCAACATATGGCATTAGGAAAACAACCACAGTTAATCAAATCTTTTTTTACTACAATAAAGAATATTTTAAATTCAGTCAAGACTTAACGAGCATTTAAGCAATTGAAAGAGTTACATATTACTATTGAATGTTAATGCAAAATGTTGTCCAGTCATCATTAGGAAGTACAGAGTTGACTATCAAATACTATTTTTTAAAATAAGACTTGATCTTTACTAAACTTTCTCTTCTTGTGCACCCAAAGCTTTTGATGTGAAGAAATCACAAAACTTGACAACACCAGAGAAAGCTAGAAAAGGCCAGTTATGAGGGCTTCTTCTCTTACCTCCTAACATCAAAATTATGAAGATTCTTACAGTTTCAATATTGAATGTCTGTAACAGTTCACACTCACCTTATATAGTTCCACATAATTATATTCTAATGAAGTTTCTCTTATGTTGATTATTAATGTTTAATGATTCTGGGAGAGCCATGATAGTGTAATGATTAAAGCAGGGATGTCCAACTTTGGCAGCTTTAAGATTCCTGGGCTTCAACTCCCAGAATTCCTAAGCCAACACAGCTGGCTGGGGAATTCTGGGAGTTGGAAGTCCACATTTCTTAACGTTGGACATCCCTGGATTAAAGTGTTAGATTTTGACAGAATATAGCTCTTGACTCTAGAGAGACTTCTGGCCAGTTCTTTCTCTCTCAGCAGTGTTACTGTTGTGGAGATAAAATCAGGGAGATCTTTATGTATGCACTTTTGACCCACAGGAGAAATGGCAGGCAATAAATAATGTTATAAATAAATAATAAATAAAACACTAACATTTTTTCTCCCTAAAGCTCTGCATATTGCATCCATGAATTAAGTTGGATTGCATTTTCCATAGCTTAAAAAGTCTGCCTTTTGACTCCTGCACTCAAGATAATAGACTTCACACCAGAAATGGCAGTAAATCTCAACACTTCAGAATCTTAGCTGCATGTCCAGAATCTTACTTCTCAGAAGAAGCCTCACAGACACAAGCACAGCTAGATTAGTTTTTTTTATTGCAACATAGAATGTAACCAAATTCACGCAGAGGTCCTGTCTATTTGAATATTCATTCCTTTCAGAAATTTATGTGGCTGCCTATATAAAGAACCCTAGGCAGCTAATAAACTCACAAGTAATAAAAACACAAGCTTAAAACTCTAAAAGCATCAGCACTATGACAGTACCCTCTCAAAAAAACAAAAATGCTGGCTCGGTTGCCATCTTGAGCCAATGCCTTTGAGAAGAGTCAGTTTTTAATGGCTTTCTGGAAGGCAAAGAAGTTAAGGCCTCTCTATATTTCAAGGGGGAGTTTAGACATTTCTGGCCAAAGTGATCTTTATCATATTTCATTTTGTATTATACAGTGATCAATCCATAAAGATACTGTATGTACATTTCTTCCTTCCATGTTTCTAAGTCGATGGGTGGAGGTAGCCCTTGTTTAGCAGATGTCTTGGACAGTGACTGTTTGCCTGCATTTACAATCTTTGCAAGTTTGAAAAGCAAAAGAAAGTTGAATTAAGATTGTTAAGCATAGCCGTGGCTTCATTTAGTGACTGCTTTCCTTAACTGAATTGCCAGTCCCTGCTGTAGTTGTTAAATGAGAAATACATACATACATACACGCATATAATTTTTAAGGCTGTGGAAAGTATCTTATTTGCATGCATATAACTACTCTTGATCCTGGTTACTGCTAGTTCTTGTTCTCCAGTTTCATTCCTGATACATGGCTTTCATTTTTTATGTGCCACCTTGTATATCCTGCTGTAAGCAGATATCATATAGCACCATAAATACCTAGGCTGCTCACAGTGCAGCATCTCTTCTTCCTAATGGTTTATCCACCTTTTCTTCATCCCATTAAAGCTTCTTTTAACTGTCCTATTTACCATGCTTTAGCACTTAATTGACCCTTAGTTCCTTGGTTGGCCATTTATTTTTACTGATCCCCCAAATATTCTGCACAAGCCTCTCCAAAACGAACAGGAGTAACTAAAAAGTTACTCCTATTCACTAGGAGTGAATATTTCACTCCTAGTGATTACTGATGAGAGCAATGAAAATCTGAAGTTTGGATATAAACTATTCAGACTAAGAACAAATGTATTCCTACTTAAAAAGTCTGCTACTACTACAGCTGATTGTGCAACTATCCCCATCTAGCATCTATATTGATAATAGCAACTGGCATTTTTACAAAATAACGTAATACAACTGTAGGCTAAAGGGTAGGAACCCCTAATCAAATTGTATATTTTGATGAATCCCTAAATGAACTGAAGCTGACATAACTGCTACATGGTATGAAGTTAAACATGACAAAGATCAATGTGGTCAGGGCTGCCTACACTTTGTATGTAACTATACAAAAAGGTATTTTCAAAACACTAGATTTCTCCTAGTCCCTGGCCTCCACAACTCCATTTTATTAGACTGCAGCTGAATGAACACACAAAACTTCATCCATTTTCATGGTTACTTATGCTTCTTCATTCTCCAGCTCATCCTCATTACATTTCTCTTTTCTTTCTAGAATAGACTGAAGTGTAGGAAGAACACCCATCTCATCCCTTGACCTGACCACCAAAATGCTCTACTTAGTTCTCTTCACCATTCTGAATTCACATTTTCAATATCCCTACTCAGACTGTGTATCAGCATCTTTAGTTTAACTAAAAAGTAAGATTCCTAATTCCTGTTTATATGTGTTAACCATGAAAAAAGTGTGTGTGCGTGTGTGTGCGCGCGCAGACAGACAGACAGACAGACAGAGATAGATACAGATATATGTCTCTACCTTTCTGTATATATGTTGCTCTAGATCAGGTTTGTCAAACTTGCGGGCTGCAGGCCAGATGTGTCACATGCTGGTCACAGCTATGCCCAGGTTTAGCGAAGGGTGAAAAAAATTGTGATACATTTTATTTATTTTTATTTTATTTATTTTTTGCATTTGTATACCGCCCTATCTCCCTAGACGGACTCAGGTGACCTCACCTGATGCCACTGTGATGACACAAGTTTAACACCCCTGCTTTAGATAAATCCAGTACATTTGCAAAATTGTTGATGGTTCTATATGGCAGAAATTTCTACCAAAATAAAATGTTGCCCAGAAATATATTACAAAGGATAATCAGATTCAAAATGCATTATGAAACTGAGATCTAAATGTATCAAAGTTGCTTTAGGGAGCAATTCTATTGGAGGAACATTCCAAGTTCAGTCTAAGAAATTGATTGATTTTGATGAAGCTTGGACTGTTAGTGCATATGGTTATGCTATAATTGGCCAATAATCCTAAAGAGGGTTTAAATGATGCACAGAGTAGATCATTGGGAAAAATTATCTAAATAATATCTGCATTTTGCTATCTTTGTGGAATTAAATGCACACATTTAGAAACATCACGAACAACTTTGCATAATGAAAACTATGGATTTGAAATCGCAACACTTCATTTTTCCTATCTCATAGAGCATTTGCAATAGCTTCATGGTGCATAATTTAAAAATTAGTTCGGTTCTTTCTTCCCCAACTCCCTGTATGGCATCAAAATTATAACACCCTATTACAAGTTAGGTGTTTTTATTATTTGGCCATGTTGGTTGCTGGGTAACAAAATGATATGGCATGCATTAGGCGAAAAGAAAAAAAAAACCAGCAGCTTGCTAGGAAATTGAGGCTTCTGAATGAAGATTCTAAAGTTA
Organism: Rhabdophis nuchalis; assembly: GCA_039707465.1. Lineage (NCBI taxonomy): Eukaryota > Metazoa > Chordata > Lepidosauria > Squamata > Natricidae > Rhabdophis > Rhabdophis nuchalis. The sequence goes on from CM077645.1 coordinate 77,247,229, forward strand.
TTTTAAACAATAGCTAGATCTGACTCAAAATATTTATAAGAATAGTCTAAGAAGTGATCTTAACATTTAATGTTATAGAATAGATTTGTGTTTAAAATTCTGGAAGACAGCTTGGAATATATTATAATTTTTACTGTTTCAGGTCAAAATTTGTTGATCCCTAATTTATTGGTACTTTTTTTGCTTATCAGCTGGCTCTCTGAATAAGGCCAAGAAGCACTGGTTATAAATTGGATAAATATGCCAATTTTTAGCAGAATTCCTGAATTCTTCTTTGAATGTATCCCTTCTAACTGGAGACACAATGTTATAGATCTTTGTAGCTTATCTGCATTCATAATTAGTACTCATACATGGTTCACAACACTGGTTTTAATCACCCATAACTTTCTTTTTCTTTTTAGATACAATCCTGCCCCCACTCCAAAATTATAGGTCAGATGCTTTACAGGTAGTCCTTGACTTACAACAATTCATTTAGTGACAGTTAAAAGTTACAATGGAATGGATAAAAGTGACTTATGACAATTTTTCAGAGTTATGACCTTTGTAGCATTCTCCATGATCATGTGATCAAAATTGAGATGCTTGGTAACTGGTTCATACTCATGACCATTAGGGTGTCCCAAATACATGTGATCACCTTTTGCAACCTTATGACAAGACAAGTCAATGGGGAACTCAGATTCACTTAACAATCGGGTTACTAACTTATCAATTGCAGTGATTCACTTAACAACTATAGCAAGAAAAGTCGTAAAATGAGGTAAAACTGGCTTAACACATGTCTCATCTAACAACAGAAATTTTGGGCTCAATAGTGGTTGTAAGTCAAGGACTACCTGTACTTGTTTGTACCAATCACCACTTTCACAAAGGGACACAGAAAACTGTAATCTGTCAATGAAGGTGAATTCAGATGGATATTCTATCGAATGCTACTGTGTATATAATGTCTATATTTCGTAATATATTATTCATGTCTTATAATGCAAATAACATTCTGAAAAAATAGAAGTGAATAAAATGCTTCCCTGTAACACTGCAAACACAAATGACAAACTATTAAAAAAATCGTAACAATCTAAATATTAAAATTAAGTAGATTATAAAACTATGTGTAGAAGTGGAGAATACATAATCTTGTTTAACATGTATTAAGTAAGACTTTTGCTTATTTATTTAACAAATACTAAGACAACTCTCTGTCTCTCTCTCTCTCTCTGTCTCTCTCTTTCCCATTAATCTTTTTTTAACTGTGCTGGTCTTTGATTGTAATAAACTTTCTGTATCTGAATCATCCATCCAACTGTCCATCCACCCAATCTGTGGTTTGTTCACCTGGTGGGTGCAAAGGCCAATAAATTATACAGAGTTAGGGATTATTTCTGATGAGAAGCAAAGGGGCTCTCGGAGACATTAGCAAACAAAGGAGATTGAGCAAGACTGCCATTCTATTTTTATACCTCAGAACATAGGAAATTCAAAACAGCAATACAATGTTTGGTTACAAATTTCTTATTGTCATTAAAATAGCATGTTGCTCAACCTGGAATAGCATGTGTACAAACAGTGCTGTTCAGCTCTTCCTAGAATGGCCTGTACCATGTAGAAGTCAACCCAAGCTGTAATAAACTTCTAGATACAGTCCTAACTGCATCCTGCAGAGCTAAGTATAATTTCCTGCTTTGGTTTAGCACAGTGTTTGGTAGTTCACCTGCTTCTGTGCAGACAGGAGAAGTGGAGCAAAAGCAATGGGGAAAGAGTCTTGTCTAAGAGGCAGAGGTTTGGCTGGCTTCTTAGATCTAAATTCATAGGGTTTTTGAGTAGCCTCGCACGCAGGCTCACTGTGTGTAGGAAGATTTGGACTATTCAGTAAGTCATCAAATCCAACCAATTCAATCAAATTCTCTTCTCACCTATAATGCAGGCAGCTGCGCCTCAAGAGCCACTTTTGGGACAACCTTTGGTGGATGATAGGGAAGGGCCTTGAATTCGACACCCCTGTTCTAGGGGATATTGAAACCAATCATCCCCCAAAAAGTAAATAAATTTCCTTTTAATAAATGTATCACCTTCAACTAATTCCATGAAGTTCTTCAAGATACAGGTCAAAGGGGTCATCGTCCAAGGTTTTGCTAGAACCTGCTGCCATCATCTATGGTTGTGAACTATCCACACTGGAACTGGCCCTGTTTACTGGCAATGCCTCCTTTTGAAGGAATCAAGACTCTTTGATTGCCTCTCCTGCCAGGGGCCTTAGAGTTTTCTGTCGTTCCCCCCCATGAGACTTCATTAACAAGACTGTTCTTACCAAAGGTCTTGAGACTCACTCCTTGAAACCCTGCAGCATATATCCTTATTGACTTTTCTTCAGAGGGGGAATGGGAACCAAATGTATGTAACATATACCTAACAAGGACCTTTGGGCACTTCAAGTGGACATTATGGGGAAATTCAGAACCAATTTCCACTTATCCCTGCTGACTTGGGCTATGAAGTTCTTGGGGAGTCTTGATTCCATATCATCCAGTTTCTTCTGTTATTTGACCCTCAACTTTGAGTTCAGGGCAATTTGAGGCACAAGACCATGAGAACGATACTGCTGAAATCAGCAGGGTGCACAAGACCGTGGTGGCTCAGATAGTTAGGACGTTGGGTCAGAGATAAGCAAGCCTGTGTTCAAGACCCAAGTGCTGCTGCGTGGCAGGGTGAGCTCCTGTCATTTACTCCAGTTCTTTATCTTTATAATAAAGTAGAAGTAGGTTAACTGGCTTTGTTTCCTGTTTGGTCTGCCTGGTAAGGATGTCATCCATCTTGCAAGTTTGCAAGTACTATTCTTCTGCACCACTCTTACAGTTCAATAGCTTAGGGAGGGGCATAAGTCTCTTGCTCTCCTCACTTTGCAGTGTTGGGCTATGCTCTCTCTTACCCGACTGTTCCCTAGGCAGCATTTCTTTGCCAGGTCATCCAATGTCATTTCCATATATCATTATCTCTCTTTCTTAAAAAGTATGACAGTAATAGAACAATTCCAGTCTTTAGCCAATTGGAATGTGTTATTAGTATCTGTGAACAAAAGGCCAGAGGAGGACCAAATCAATTGTTTAATAATTTGCCAGGCTGTTAGATCACTGTTGGAGGCGTTCCCGATTTTTAACTGATTATTTTGACAATTTGCAAATAAAAAACTGATGACCAGGGAGGAATAACGTTTAAAATGTAGGCTGAGACAAAAGGTTGGTCAGAGAGAGCTTCTACAGCTTACTGTAAAACTCTTCTCATCTTTTGGGAAGTATCTTAGTTTCTGGCAGGTCCCTCCTATTGATTTGAAATTTGCTTGCAGCTCTCTTCCTACAGAGAAAGATTCTTCTATCACCCGTGATGGCGAACCTATGGCACGGGTGCCACAGTTGGCACGCGGAACCATTTCTTAGGGCACGCGAGGCGTTGCCCTGTCAGCTCCAGCGTGCTTGTGTGCGCTGGCCAGCTGATTTAGGCCTTCTTTTAAGGCCGTTTTTTGTCCTCTGGAGGCTTCAGGGACGCTCCTGGAGGTGGGCGGGGAGGCTGTTTTCACCCTCCCCAGGCTCCTAGAAAGCCTCTGGAGCCTCAGGAGGGCGAAAAAAGCGTGCCAAAAGCAGGGGGTCATGCACATAGCATTATGGGTGTGGCACACCCACGCACAACCCCCCCTGAGCTCCCCCTGCTTTTGGCACGCGAGCCAAAAAGGGTTAGCCATCACTGTTCTATCCTTTGTAGCTTAAAGCAATCATTCATAATTGGTTTGTAGAAATGTTTTAAACATTAATTATATAATACAGGTAGACCTTGAGTTACGACAATTGAAGTCAACATTTCTATTGTTAAGTGAGACATTTGCTAATTGAGTTTTGCCCCATTTTGTAACATTTCTTGCCACAGTTGTTAAGTAAATCACTGCAGTTGATAAGTTAGTAACCCAGCTGTTAAGTGAATCTGGATTCCCCATTGACTTTGCTTTTCAGAAGGTTGCAAAAGGTGACCCCATGACTCCCGGGACACAGCAAAGATCTAAATATGAACCAGTTGCCAAGCATCTGAATTTTGATCACATGAGCATGGGGATGCTGCAAAGGTTGTAATTGTGAAAAATGGTCATAAGTCACTTTTTTCAGTGCCGTTGTAACTTTGAATGGTCACTAAATGAACTGTTGCAAGTCGAAGACTACTTGCATAAAATAGCTAATTCTTAATAATGGAATAATTGCTAGATTTTCAAAGTCGACACTAAATGTGGCCTGGCTTGCATATAATCCTTGTCAAACTGAGACGGGAGTCTTTGCTCATAGGATGCTGATCAATTGAAAGTTGTTTATCAGTGTATGTGGCTAAAACTTCTGGAGAGTTAGAGTGCTCAGTCTGGAGTTCACGAACCTTAAGAGACTTCTCTGGGGCAAGAAATAATTGCTTTGGTCTAGTGGCCTTTTTAGACCATTTAATCATAGAAATGGATAAACCTATATTATTGACCCTAACTTAGGTTGCGCTGTCCAAAGAGGTCAGCTGGTGAGTGGCTGTTATCCAACTTTAAATTCAACTACCAGATTAAAAAGGCCATCTAAGGTTGAGACACAATAGCTTTTCACTGACTGCGCCATAGGTGAAGTTCACTGTTAAGGTCACTGTTTGCTACTCCAATTAATATACAGACTCTACATTTTCCAGTGCTGTACATTAAGGGCCAACTTCCTAGGTTAGCACCCTGATCCTTGCAGTAATGTGGGTAACCTTGAGGATGGTTTTTAAGAAGGGAAATATGGCTGTTGGAATCAGAAGAAGAAAACCTTATTGCTAGTTTCAAGCTAGTTTAAAGTTGCCAGCTGGTACAAGACCAGCATTTGGGATACACAATCCTCCAATTTATCCCATCCAACATTAATTAAAGAAAGCAACCTGCAAAGGGGAAGGTAGAGATTTATAATTAAAACATTAGTCTAGCTAAATTGTGCCTGGAAACTAATGCTGTGGGCTCACATGGCTTCAGCTGTGTGATTAGGAGCAGCAGATTATTTGATATGAATGTATAAATGCCTCCTTCGATGCCATTTCTGGTAGTGCAAAGACAGCATAACGGGAGTGACATTTTTACCTAACCTGGGGTTTCTCAGCCTTGGCAGTTTTCAGATGTGTGGAATTCAAGTCCACGCTTTTCCCATGGTTCGGCCTTGCAAAAGACTCTTAGTCATAAAATCTCTTTCTGCATGTGTATTCAACAAACAATTAACACAAGCCTAATGTCATTCTAGAAATCCTAAGGACTAGCATCATGAAGCAAATATTTGCAACTGCAGTAGCTGAAAAGACAAAGAAAAAAGATTCCTTTGGATCCCAGAGGAATTGCTGATCTGGCACAGCTCCCATGCCTTTGTATAATTTAAGCATTTCTAAATAATTTTGAGAGATGTACAAAATGTTTCATTCCAGAGAAAATGGATTTAATGCCATAGACCAGGGTTCTCAAGCATGGCTGGCTAGGGAATTTTGGGAATTGAAGTTTACACATCTGAAAATTGTCAAGGTTGAGAAACATTGATCTAACAACGTTTCAGTGATGTGATTTCATGTTGGATCTCATACTTCTCATACCAACCAAAATGCAATTGCAAATTCTAGCATCTGATATCATAAGCTGAATATATGTTGCTTTGAAAATAAAATGAATTTAGAGTCCTGGATCTATAATCACCTAACAATCTGAAAATTTCAAAACAGGATTCCCTATACAATTGTATCGGTTGAGAATATTAGGCTCTGAAAATAATTTAAACTAGGCTTTACTATTAGTCAGTTAAAATGTGCAGAATGATTGTGAAATGGAAAACACATCTAAAGGAGAAAGTAATGAATGATTTCAATTGTTTACATATAGATTGAATAAATGCACATAACTTTCATTGCAAAATTGTAAAATCTTTAGATACCTTTATAATTTAGGACAGACATTTAGGTCATGAAACTGACCCAAGGAGAGTGATTACCAATTTAATTTTAGGTAGCATCTAAAATGTGTGTGCAGTTAACTCAATTAGAAATAAAATACACCAAAATTGATAATGTACAGGACTAATGAAATGGAAGGTAAAATGAAAAGTAAAAAGGGCCATGACACCAAAAAAGATTTATTCACCTTTATGGCTAATAAACAGTGAAAAGAAAACTGCCAGAGAAATGAGAATAAAATCCAATGCAGTGAAACAATTAAAGATTTTGATAGCATAATTAATAATACTAAGAACAACATAAATAATTATTTTATAAATACATTTTAAGCAAGAAACCTACCAGGAATGACAGGGTAATTAGCTAAAGAGACTGCAGAGAGGTAAATGAATCATTTGAATTCTGCGCCTGAAGAGAATTTTAAAGAGCTAAGGTAAATAGAAAATAAAATAGATCTATATAATCTGGAAATTCTTACTCAAATTTAACATCATGTAAACTCAGCCTCTCACTTCCAAAGGCCAATACAATGGCAAGAGATCCGGGATATAACAGATTAGTTAGCCTAATTCTGGTTCTAGAAAATTGAAGGAAAGTGTTCCTAAGTAAGTTTCAAACTTAGGAAAGGCAAGGTAGCTGTATTAAAGCAAATCTAGCAGGCAAATAAGTTAAGATGCGAAGACCCATGTTCAAATCCATCCTTAGCTATAGAATTTTCTTGAAATCTCAAGCCCAATTAATGTTATAGCAGTGCCGTTAATGGAATAAAATGGAGTTTCCCATATTAACTGCCTTAAACTCCTGGAGAAAGGCAAGATATAATTTTAACAAATCTAATTTACTTTTTAGAACATTCCAAGGAAACTTTTGAGAAAGAAAAACAAGAAGACCTGTATCACCTTTGATCACTGATGCTGAACGTTGGCAACATGAGAAGGTGTGGACTTCAACACACAGAATACCCGTCAGCCATCCTGGCTGGGCAATTCTGGGAGTTGAAGTTCACATCTCTTCAAATTGCAAGGCTGAGAAACCCTGCCTTAAGCTAATTTTATTATAACATAACCTTTTTGGATCACAGTCCATTTCATTGAATATATGGAATATACCCTGAAGGAAGAATAAGTGGCAAATACAAAGTTATTAGAAGAATAAGCAGAAAAGCAGAATGTTTAGGAGAAAAGTCGAAAGACACAATTACTTTAAAGATGGAAAATCAACTTCACTAGTGACCACAGATGAACAATAATAAAAAATCTTGTTTTCTGGGAAATAGCCACGTCAGCCTATTGTAGCCAAAACAAAGAATCCTATGACATTTTAGAGATCAATAAATCTCTTTTTTTTACTTAAGCATATCATCCGGAGAAACAAGTAAATTTTTGCTACAAAAGAAGAATGGAAATGGTAAAACAAAAAACATAAACATCTGATGTTATGTAGACCAGGGGTCCCCAACCTTTTTGGCACCAGGGACCGATTTTATGTTAAAAAAATTCCGCGGACCGGTGCCCATGGCGTAGAGGGGGAGCGCGGGGGGAGGGGGAACAGGTGGTGCATGCGCATGCGGTGTGTGAGTCGACTTACTCGCTCCTCTTGGGTCCCCAACAGCGCAAGCGGCCACACCTGCGCTCTCCCGCCCCCGGTGCATGCTCTGCCCAGGGGCTGCCCCCTCCTCCCTCCTACTCCTCTCCGGCCCTTTCTAAGAGTTGTGTTGCTCACTGAGGCCCGGTTCCTATCAAGCCACGGACCGGCACCGGTCCGCGGCCCAGGGGTTGGGGACCCCTGATGTAGACGGTCTTGTGTAGTTTCAATAAGGAGTTGTGTTATATGTTAAATCCATAAGAAACAACTTTGAAACTTTTAATGAATTTCTGCTTAATCATTAATTCATCTTTGTAATGCCATCTTATTTATTAGTTAAATTTCTATTCTGTCTTTCCTCTGTTTCCCTGATTTTGCAGATGGTGCTGAACATTTATGGAGGCCGTTTAAAAAAGATACAGTAAATACACAGGAGCATATATATCATCCCAGACATTATTATGTGGAACTTCAAGATGCACAGGACAGAATACATAACACCACAGGGAAAATAAAGTGGTTAACTTCAGCAGAAAATGTTTCCTGTGAAGTTACTAGGCTAATGCTTGTGTTAATGAAGAAGCAGTTTCAATTCCATTAATGAACTCAGAGTAATGAACTTCAAGAAACAAAAAGAAATTGGGGAGGAAAAGCACACCAGCTACCAGAGGTCTAATAAAGCAATTGCTGTTGGCCTCAGGCTGTCTTCTTACCTGGTACACAGAAAAAGATAGATTAAAAAGCAATGCTATGGAAGGTTAACATAAACTGTAAGTATATTAAATGGTTGGCAGGTGATATATCTAGATAGGCATTTTAAAAAAGATTATTTTCCCATGGCTGGAATTACTTTTTTTCCTAATTCCTATTTCTAATAACTTTAGTAGAAAATTCCCTGATCAAAGTACAGTATGGCTTTGAGGTGTATTTCCTCATTCTTTCTGCCACCTCTCTCAAAATGTATATGTGTACCCAAAGTTATGCAGCCAACTTCTTACAACATGCGCATATATATCAGCTTATTTCGCAAACAAATTGTAAAAATCAAACCGTTGTCGTAATTGTTTGAACATGGAATTTCCTTTATATCAATAATATTCGAATAAAGCTAAACCCAGGAGATTAAATCATGTAAATGATATCCGTTTTCAGAGTTTCGGCTGCTACAATATTCCAACAGTCACATGATCATGATTTCTGACAGTCCCTGCTGACTTCCCACAAGAAAAGTCAGTGGGGAAGCTGGGAGGAAGTCAAAAGCTACCATCATGTGAGGTCCTCATTTGATGATCTATGTTAGGATGGTAATTGGGATAAGTAATGTGGTCCTGTGCCATTGTACTTTAGGTTGCTGTTAGCAATGGAAATTCCAGCCCCAACGCTAGTCATAACCTGAGATACCGGTATCCTTTCCTTTTGGTTTGCATTTAACTTCTCATATGTAGACAATAGTATAATTGCAGTACAGGTAGTTCTTGACTTATAACAATTCATATAGACCATCATTTAGATCATACTCCACTGAGTTGTTAAGGGGTCCTAACAATCATGGCAATAATATATAGTATAGGTGATGGCACACTTACGACCATGGCAGCATCCTGATGTTCATGCGATCAAAATTCAGATGCTTGGCAGCTGATTCATCTTTATGACGATTGCACTGTCTGGTGGTCACATGGTCCATTTTTTTGACCTTCTGACAAGCAAAGTCAATGGATTCACTTAACACACTCACTGTGTGAGTAACTTAACAAGTGCAGTGATTCACTTAACAACTGTGGCAAGTAAGCTTGCAAAATGGAGCAAAATTCACTTAACAAATGTCTCACTTAGCAACAGTTGGGCTCAATTGTGGTTGTAACTGGAGGACTACCTGAACAGCAGAGTCTTCACCACTTTTAGTTCATTGAGATACCATTTCCTACAATCCCAGACAGCATAATTAGTGGTCAGGGATAGTACTATTCTAGGCAATTCTTGGATGTTTGTAAACTAGAAAGCAAAATTGTCACCCATTTTCCCTGGAAGAAATTGCCCAAACTCAACTATTCAGCATATTCTCAAAATGAAGTCCTTGAGTTCTCAGAGATATATGATTTTTTTACTTGGATGATTTGCTGACCATCTAGTTAAACATGTTGGCTTTCTCAATTATAATGATTAGAAATGGCTTTTTGTCTAGTAAAGAGGGATAAAATGTCTAGACAAAATCAGGCTGAACACTGATAATTTGAAAATTAGTCACAGATATTTTGATCCATTTATTTTTGTACATACAGTATTTCCAGTCTAATGAGCAAATTGAGCAGATGGATAAGAGGATGTATAAAGCAAAATAAAATGTATATCTGGTGTAATTATGTGGGTGCATTTCTCTCTTTGACAGCAAGGTGCTTTACCCTGAAAAAATATAAAGCTGATCGTTTTAGTTTACAGATTCCATTCAGCATCCAATTTTCTGCTTACTATCTATTCTCTACTATAATTAAAATGAGCAGATGTGTACATATGATAGGAAGGTTATTTTTATAACCACTGTGGGTATGAACTCTGGCAGAGTTTACTTTAGTCATTAATATGGCTATGGGTTTTAGTAACATTATATACATAATTCAATTTGGAATATGTTAAGTGTAGAAATTTTTTAAGACGCATTGTTGTTGTTAGTTGTGAAGTCGTGTCCGACCCATCACAACCCCATGGACAACGTTCCTCCAGGCCTTCCTGTCCTCTACCATCCTCTGGAGTCCATTTAAGCTCATGCCTACTGCTTCGGTGATTTCATTAGAAAGATGCATTCGAAAATAATATCCCAGCATCTTGAAAGCAGTGAAAAGAAACCCACTGCTACTGCCAGTAAATCACATTTAAAAGCATGCCTAACTCTCTTCTTCATTTTTAAAATTATTTTTCTTATTCACATTTTCAAAAGAATCAAAAATATCGTATGAACTATATCTTACAATTATTTGCAGACTACACTATTGATAGTCCTGGACTTACAACCATAACTGAATTTGGCAATTATACTCATAAGTCATTTATTTATTTATTTATTTTTCACATTTATAACCCGCACCCATCTCACCACAAAGGGACTCGGGGCGGCGAACAGAGATTTAAAATCAATTATACAAAAATACAAAATATTATTTAATAATAACTAAATTAAATCAATACCCTGCTTAAAATAAGTTTAAATTTAAAACCCAAATTACAATTTTGATTTGTTATAAAATAATGGGTGTGGAGTAGATCATGCTAGGCTGGCCAGATGAAAATAATACGTTTTTAGGTGCCGGCGAAACAAGCGGAGGTCTGTGATGGAACGGAGGTCGGGAGGTAGGCCATTCCAGAGGGTAGGGCCTACCACAGAGAAGGCCCTTCCCCTGGGAGCTGCCAACCGGCATTGTCCGGTCGACGGCACCCGGAGAAGACCCTCTCCCTGGGAGCGAGTCGGTTGGAAGTCATAATAGTAAAGCATGAGTGACCTGATTTTATGACCTTTTTTGCGGTAGTCGGTAAGTGAATCCACTGTTTGCTATTGGATGTTTTTGCTGGAAACCAGAAGTAAATGCTGGTTTGCAGCAAAAAACACCATAATTTGTGGTCATGTGGATTACAGGATGTAGCCAATGGCTGTAAAAATGCCAGCTGGTTGCAGCCATGTGACTGCAGGAGAGAGGCCCTGTTGTCAGAACATCAGGCCCAGGTTGTAAGTACCTTTGCTTGCAGATGTTTCATTATTATAGAAAATGGATTTGTTATAAATTAAAATGGTTACTAAGTGAACATCTATAAGTTTAGGACTATCTGTATAGTGGCCTGTTTTGGCAAACTGAGATTACAGTTAATAGTTCAACAACAACAACAATCTTATTAGTTAAGAAGGCACTTGGTTGATACTTAGGATGCAGCAACCCATATCAACCATCAGCACCAGTCAATGATATTTGATATTTGTGATATATTTTTAAATGTTCAGTTGACTGAGTTTCATGCTTAATGAATAAAAGAGATGATGATGATGATATAATAATGAGACTTCAAAAACAGAGGGGAAAATGGCATGGGATCTCAGCTATTCCTACAATCCAGACTTCTTTAAACCCAAAGGTGAAGCCAGCATAGTACTGTTGACCTGACCCATCTTTATTACTTGGTGATTGATGGACACCTCACTCCTTCCTCTAATGAGATCCATGGACTATTGGCAAACCTTTACATTTATGCTCCATGAAATTGCTTGGAATAACATTTCTTTCTTAAACTAGACTTGATGTTTCCACAGAGATTTTGCTGATTGGATTTTTCTCTGAAGAGAACTCTTGTCTATCAGTCATCTGTCAGCTTTAACTGACTAAGATTAAGTAGTTGCTGAGTTGCTGATACATACCACATAGAGTGCAACTGAATGGACAAGAGCATACATGGGATTTTAAAAATAAAATCCAAATATTTTTGATACAGTGCCATTAGCCATAAATCACTCTACTGGAGGAAGGACTAGGGGTTTTGTCTTGAGTTGCTTTAAGTAGCATATGGCCCAATCCATCAATAGAATATATAATTATTATTTTTTAAGTATACAAACAATGAAAGCACTATGAATCATTATCTATAGCTTATATTGTACATGGTGTTATGAAAATAAGATGCATGATATTGAAGAAAAATTTTTAACACATTTTTACTGGCTCAGTTCACACATTGTGAACATCAGTGTAGTTCTTCAACTTAATTGAATTCAGTCTAATGTTGGGGTGTCAAACTCGTATTGTCATGTTGTCCCATGATGTATCACGACTTCCCTCCCCTTTGCTAAACCAGGGTGGGCGTGGCCAGTGTATGACACATCTGGCCTGGGGGCGAGTTTGACATCCCTGGTCTAATGTATAAATTAGGTCAACATAGTTTCTTGAACAGATCACAAATAAAACATAGTAGAGAATAGACAGTATTGCTATTACCAGACTATGCAACATCTTCAGTGAAGATGATTATGTGATTATGTATGCATGTATGTATGTATGTATTTAGCATATGGCATATCATACATGGATTAACAATATAAATTAATATTTTAACTAGATTAGTAGAACCCAATAAAATATAATATTAATGTCTAAACCAGTGTTGGTGAAGTTTTTTGGCACCAAATGCCGAAATGGGAGTGTGCTTGTATGTGTGCCAGAAACCGGAAGAGCAGCCGCCTGGTGTGCATGCGTGCGCTGGGAGGATGCTCTTCCGGTCTTCGGCACGCACATGCACACTGGCCACCTGGTCTTCTGGCACACATGCGTGCATGAAGACCAGCTTGCCGGTATGCATGCGCATGCTGGAAACTGGAAGAGCATCCTCCCTGTGCAAGCACGAGCACTGGCTGGCTGCTCTTCCGGTTTCCGGCATTCCCATGTGCATGAAGACCAGCTGGCCAGTGTGTGGGAACCAAGAAGAGCAACTGGTGATGGCTCGCGTGCCCGGAGGGATGGCTCTGTGTGCCACTTCCAGCACACGTGCCATAGGGTCACCATCATGGGTCTAGGCAATCTAACCATTTAAGTACAGCATTGTTTATATTTTAAAAAATCAGATACCAGACGGGTATACACGGCGTGATTTACACTTTAACCAAAATCACACTGAGGAGAGGATGTTATGCCCTATTTATACAGAGAGTCCCGGCAGATGCTTTGTGAGGTGCAAATCCTATTCAGGATGGTCTATTGTTGCTGCTGATGGTAACAAATATCTACAGCAAACAACCAAGTTCAGAGAGCACCAAGAACTCCATAAAATGGTATGGATTAGAATATTAATTTTTAGTTTAAGCATTTTATAATTTATATTAATGGTATTCAACCGTTAAAAACTGTGGTCATGTTTGTATGCCCTTTAAATGTAAGATACCAAATGCTTGATTTCTCAGAATATTCATGTTAAAATGCAAAACTGGTTCTGAGAGAAATGAAGTATGATGCCAAGCTTTCAAAACTAATGCTAAAAAGCAATTCCTCTAATGTGGCACATTCTCCATGTGAAGATCTACAAGTTCTAAAGCCTACATGATTGCCTGAGAATGACATGAATTGGAATCCAACATATATGGAAAGTTGGTACACTGGAAAAAAAGGTATGTTAAGAGAAAAAAACCCCCATCTGATTCTGTAATTAGTTACACGTGAATTTATAGACACTGTAGGAAGAGAGCAAATTCTATTAAAAGGCATAGGCTTTCATGAACTGCAACCCCCTTCATCAGCTGTTTACATAAACTTTAATCAGTCTAGCTACTTTATGCATTGCATGAAGCTCATGAAAGCGTAGGACTTTCAATAAAATGTGTTAGTTGGAAAAGCTTCTGGCAGATTCTTTATGATTTATACTAGAATAGTATGTCTTGTACTTTCTTACGTCTTAAGTGGCATAGGCCAAAAGAGCAGCTAGATATTTTTTAAAAAAAAGCAGTTGATAAGATACTATAAATGAACAATAATTAATGCATCTAGGAAATGATGTGCAGTAACATATGGTGGTGTTTTTTTTGCTAAACTGAGAGAACAGTGCAATCTGCCAGGCATTGTGCCAAACTAGATCAACCTTTTAAATGAGGGAAAATGTATGCAACAATAATGTTAGAGTGGTTGGCGCATCACAGTAACTATTGAACAAAAGCTCTTATAGCCACAACTCTCACTTGATCTTCCAAATGTGCTTTTTTTGGACAACCATGACCTGGATGATTGAGGATCTCCATAGACATCTGTCACCTGATCTTCAGACAGGTTGTTTGGGTGTATGAGAACTCCCATCCCATATTTGAGCAGGAGTGTATAACCCCATTCCAAACCAAGGATAATATTTTCCTGGAATTGACCGGCCCACAAGCCCTTGTCACTCTCTCCTGGAGCAATTCTGTCAGTCTGCTCATCCCCATCCAGATACTGATAGCCTCTAAGCATTGAATAAAAATTTTCATTGCTTGTGCAGCCTGAGGCTGAGTTATACAGCAGGATACCATTCATGATATCAGATTCTCTGCTGAAAAATAGCATCTCTTATTTAGATGGGGAAACGAAATAGAGAGAGGAGGGATACCTGAGGCACAATGCAAATCAGAAAATTCTGGGTAGATCTCCTATCAATACCAAAATATATCATCTGAAAGGAGGAGAACCTTCATAAAACAGTTCTAGAACAGGGGTGCCAAACTCAATTTCATTGAGGTTTGTGTTAGATCTCGGGGTGGGGAGCGGAGTGGGCATGGCCAGGGTGGGTGTAACTATGGTGGCCCAAGTGCTCTGCCAGGGAAAATGGGCTCCTGAGCTCTGTTTTCAGCTGCCACAGCCTCCTGCAACCCTCTGCCAGCAAAAATGGAGCTCATGCACCATGGGCCATCGTTTCACTGTTTCCAGGGCGGCCCCATGGGCCAGATCTAAGCACCCTGCAGGATGGATCTGCCCCCTGGGCCTTGTGTTTGACACTCCTGGTCTAGAAAGATATTATGATTGATAGTATCAAAAAAGAACCAAGAGATTAGAGATGATGAGAATGGTTGGACTTCTCTGGGCCTGGTCTTTTCAAAGATCATCAATAAGCATGTTCTAATAAATTTCTAGGTTCTCTTTAGTTACAGGACCTCCACTTTATCTACAACCACTCCTAAAATGAAAGGTTGGAGTCAGGTCTAAGGTTTTCTAGGCTGTTAAATCAAATGAGGGATTCTTGAGTGGTGGCAGTACCACAACCTTCTTCAGAAGATCAAAGAAGTGCTGATAATTGCTCATATCCATCTTCCTGTAACTTTATGAATGAAAAGGAAACAATATTTTGAAAGTAAGATATGCCTTAGGATAGGCTTGAGTTGTGAAAATCACATTATTCATCTTCAGCAAATCTTAGAAAAATATATGAAAGTGGGAAGGTTTATTCATGTTTCTGATTTAGAGAAAAGTTAGATAGTTAATAGACTTAAACTATGACATGCTTTGTATAAATATGGAATTGGTTACTAAACATTTAAGAATATATGATGGAAGTAGAGCACGCATGTGGTTTTTAGCAAACAGTTCAACATTGACTAGGGAGTAAGACTAGAATATGTGATATTCCTCTGTTTAATATTATTCATGAATAAATGTATAGTATGCTTCTAGTTATATTAAAAAAAATTGTTCGGAAATGTGAATGCCAGTGTAATTTTGTATGCAAATCTGCTGTATTGTTGATTGAACTTCCCTATAATTGGCAGCGAATGTTATATAAATATTGTAGTGCAACAAGAAATATAGAACTGAATATGACCAAAGACCATGGTTGTTCTGTGTATGCTTGGATGTTTGCACTTGCAAATTAAATATAGATAGCAAAACAAAACAATAAGACATCCCCCCCCCCCCCCAAAAAAAAATTAGTTAGACAAAATTGCATACTGAGGTAGAATATTTACTAAATATGTGGTAATCAAAGGCAAAATGGCTGAGAGTAAGTTCTGTCCACTTTATTATAGAGAAGTAAGGACTGGATACAACAAAAGAAATATAAGTTGAATCCGGTGAGAATTAGTTATTTAAGAAATGAGTATGAAATAAAAAGGATCAAGAATGGGTAGGGGATGAATGAATTTGGATTAAATATACAGCTCAGTAAAAAGAACAAAATAAGTAATTTAAGTGCTTTAGTTATAAAAAGATAAGGCAGGATTAAACACTGAAGAAATAAATGATTTAAGAGTGAATGTTGTTAGGAATGAAAAAAAATCACACTTGAACGGAGCGGATAAAATCCACAAAAATAAAGACCTGGAATGTTTAGAAAACTAAAGACCATTATTGTAGGGACACAATGGAAGCAAGAACGGTTTCAATAACAGAAAATACTTGTAGCTGTGGGGTCCTTAGTTACCGAGGTTGGTGGTTTTCTTGCAAATGTTTCATTACTAAACTAGGTAACATCTTTAGTGAAGTTGGAGTCATCATTCATCAGTGAATTCCTGGAAGCCTGGCACTCAGACAAATCGACCATCAACAGATATATAGACATAAACAACATCTACATACCATTTAAAAGAAGAAATCTAAAAAGAAAACAAAAAGACCAAAGCCCTCCTCACCAGCAGTCAATACCCAGATGAGTAGAGATTAACACAAAGATGAACATGAGACTAACAAACAAGAAGCAAACAATAGTCCAATAAAGGAACTGCCAACAACTAATAGTAAAAAATACCTCAATCAAGAAACCATCAAGACCACTCCTACCAACACTGATAAGACAAACTACTAGCATACAAAATAGAATTAAACCTCACTCTCTACCGGTACTGATTATGTTACCTAGTTTAGTAATGAAACATCTGAAAAAACAACAACAACCAAGCTTATAATGGTTTGTATAGAGCAGGGATCTCCAAACTTTGCAACTTTAAGTCTGAAGGACTTCAGCTTCGAAAATTCTCCAGCCAACAAAGCTGGCTGGAGAATTCTGGGAGCTGAAGTCCTTCAGACTTAAAGTTGCAAAGGTTGGAGACCCCTGCTATAGAAGATAAAAAGAGCAGAGAGTTATAGAGCAGGGGTTCCCAACCTGCGGATCACTACTGGACCTTGAGCCATTGGGAAGTGACTGCAGAAGCTTTGGGTTACTGCACATGCAGGCATCCCCACTTATTTGAGCAGTGGGCGAGCATGTGTTCATTTGCATGAGTGGCCAGTGTGCATGCCTGCCACACTTGCAAGTGAAGCTGCGTGCATGCACATGAGAATGCTTGCTGGGTGCTTGAGTGGAACCATCCTTCCTCCCCTCCCCCCCACCCCCTGCTGATCCACAAAGCTGGAAAGGTTGGTGAACTCTGGTATAGAGAATTATTTTGGTGTTAATTAAATTTAGTTAGATTTTATTCTCTTCTCTCTTTTATTTTTAATGCTCAGTACCACGTATTTCTGTGAAATGTGTTCATTCTTTGGTTGGGAAGGAATATAGCAGGGGTAGTCAACCTTTTTATACCACCACCCACTTTGTATCTCTGTTAGTAGTAAAATTTTCTAACTGCCCACTGGTTCCACAGTAATGGTGATTTATAAAGTAGGGAAGTCAATTAAATTAAAAAAAGGAAAGTGCTTCAGTATTGGACAAAATCCCTACCGCCCACCATGAAAGCTGGAATGCCCACTAGTGGGTGGTAGGGACCAGGTTGACTACCACTGGAATGTAGTAAGACACCTAACATTGTGTCAGATCCTCTAGTTAATAGCCAATCTGTAGTGGCTGACAAAGTTCTGGGACACAAGCTAATCTTTCCAGGTGCAATGTATATGCTTCATCCAATGGGCTACAGCAGGGATCCCCAACCCCCGGGCCGCGGACTGGTGCTGGTCCGTGGCTGGGTAGGAGCCGGGCTGCAGGGCCGGAGAGGAGGAGGAGGGAGGAGGGGGCAGCCCCCTGAGCAGAGCGCGCGGGAGAACGCAGGCGCGGCTGTTCGCGCCGTTGGAGTGCGGCTCTTCCTCCACCCTTGTCGACGGAGGGACTCCTGGGCGCCGCCGGAGCAACCCTCCCTACCGGCCACCGATTCCGTCCCCCCCCCCCGCGGAGCCTCCCCTGCTGGCATGCCGGCCACTCGTTTTCTTCCAGGGGCTGTGGAGGCTCCACGGGCGGGGGAGGGAACTGGCGGCCGTAGGGAGAGTTGCTCCGGCGGCGCCCAGGAGTCCCTCCGTCGACGAGGGTGGAGGAAGAGCCCCCACCATCCTCCTGCGTTCTCCCGCGCGCTCTGCCCAATGGGCTGCCCCCTCCTCCCTCCTCTCCAGCCCTGCGGCCTGGCTCCTACCCAGCCACGGAGCCTGAACGAGCGACGAAGCGCGGCGGGCGGGCTGAGGAGGCTGGGGGGACGATGACGACAGACACACATAGAGAGACAGAGAGAGGGAGGGAGGGAGAGAAAGATAGACAGAGACACAGAATGAGTGATTGAGTGAATGCAAGACAGACAGACAGACACACACACACACACAGAGTTACAGAGATGGGCGGATGAAGGAGAGAGACAGAGAGAGAGAAAGAAAAAGAGAAAAAGAAAGTGGGAGAGAGAGAAAGACAGAAAGAGAAAGAGAGACAGAAAGGAAAGAAAGAGACAGAAAAAGATACAGAAAGAGAGAAAGAGAAAGAAAGAGAGAAAGAGAGAGAAAGAAAAAGAGAGAGAAAGAGGGAAAGAAAGAAAGAGAAAGAAAGAAAGAGAGAAAGAAAGAGAGAAAGGGAAAGAGAGAAAGAGAAAGAAAGAAATAGAGAGAGAAAGAGGGAAAGAAAGAGAGACAGAGACAAAGAAAGAGAAAGAGAAAGAGAAAGAAAGAAAGAAAGAAAGAAAGAAAGAAAGAAAGAAAAAGAAAGAAAGAACGAACTTATGACCACAGTTGAAGCCAAAAGTTTGGTTGCTAACCAAGATCATTAAGTGAGTTTCACATTTTCCAAGTTGGCCACGCCCACCCAGTCACATGACTGCTGAGCCACTCAGCCGGTCCGCAGAATTTTCTTTAAAATGAAACCGGTCCCTGGTGCAAAAAAGGTTGGGGACCCCTGGGCTACAGTAATAAACCAAAATTCTAAAATTCGTTTATCTTATATAGCACATAGAATTTTTTGGGGGGTAACTCATGTATACAAAGAACAAATGTACTTTAGGAAGAGCAATAAAAAGCACCACAATATGTCCATGTCGCACAGGGACCACCTTGTAGTCAACTCCAGTTTGTTGCTTCACCCTAAGGGACATTCAAGATTCCTGCATCAACCTTCTACAGAGGATATTGGGAAAAGGTCATAGAGAGCCATGGGGGTGCAGTAGCTAGGATGCAGTATTGCAGGCTAATTGTGTTGACTGCCAGCAGTTGGATTCTTACTTTCTCAAGGTTGACTCATCCTTCCATCCTTCCGAGGTCTGTAAAATGAGGACCCAGATTATTGTAGCAATATGCTGACTCTGTAAACCACTTAGAGAGGGCTGTAAACCATTATGAAGTGGTATATAAATCTAAGCGCTATTACTAATTCCTCCAACTACTGGGCTGCATTGGAATTGGAAATGCTGAACAAGATTTATTTCTTGCACTTTTCAATTGAATTGGACATCAGATTTTTTTTTCTCCTCAAACTAAAACCAAATGCTTGCATGAGATAATGAGTTAGTCTGTTTTTGTCTACAGCAATCTTACAAATTATTCTACAGATGTCATCATCCATCAAAAACTGGTTATGAGTTGATGCCTACCACCTGGAGATAGTTCCTATTTGCTATGGAAGAGCAATGCATGGCTGTTTACGACGCATCACAGATATAGCACGTCCTTGTTTCTTGGGAAGGTATTTGTATCTATTTTAGGATAATAAACAGCTGAAGGATGAAAACTTGTTAGTTCCCCCTCTGCTGTTTTTATCCTCCCACCTTTAAATCTGTTGCGCATGAACAAACTAATACACAGACACTGCTCTTTCGTGCAGGGAATCATTTATCTCAAGTGACTTGCCATGCCATTTCCTCTTGTCACTGCCACCGCCACTTGGATTATATTATCCATTAAACCCCTTTTAGGATGTAAAGGTCTTTACAAACTTCCACATTCATCTTCACAAATCCCGCCTTCTCAGTATTAAAAAAAACACCACCACCAAACAATAGCAAGCTTTCATAATGTAAGAAAGGTTTTTAAGCATGTAAAAAGAATAGCCGTAGATTTATTTGCCATACCTCCCTCTACAAAGGAAGAATAAGTCATGAGAAGCAGGACCTTCCTATCTGAAATCCTTCAGTGGCATTTGTGTTAAAAGAGACAGATTCTGGCATCTTTCTACTGTGAATACACAAAAAATGTCACAATGATCTTTATCCATGTATCTATTGAACGTTGCATTTGCATTTAAATGTTTGATTTCTTTAAAGATACATTAAGCTTTGACCTCTCTTGGGAGTTAAGGCAGATTAGTTTGGAATAATTTTGAATTAAAGCAGCTCTCCCTTGAGAGATTTGTGTTTTCAAAATAATCTGGTGCAGGAGAACAATCATAAAAACATCTCTCTCCTTATCCCTCCCTTCCCCCCTCTCTCTTGTAGTCAGACTGAACTGCCACACATCAGGTCCTGCTGTGCTGCCTCAAGTGTAAGCCGAGACTATATAATACCATATAATACTTGGGTTACCCAAGGCATGAAACCCATTCTGGCTGCTCAGCTGAAGAAAGAAAGGGTGTTGGGTATCAAGGCATTGAACGAGGACAATGAGCAAAAGCTTCATTTCATTCTACATGGTAAATCATTCTTGTATTGATACAACTATAGAATATGGTAACAGTTCGTGGGACCCTCAACATTTGGATAACATTCAACATCCTACTGAGAAAAAGCTGAGGCTCCTTTGGAATGCTAATGGTGTTTTCTGGTGTGTCTAGATTGAACTAGGTGTTTAGTTGCTGATGTTGCTGTGCAGGAAAGGAAATGCCAAAATTGCAATTACAATGGGAACAGAGAATATAAAAAATATGGACTAGAAGATTTTCAAGGTCCCTTCCAACCCTATACTATGAACATAGAAAAGCTCATTATAGTGAAAGAGTAAATATACATTGACCTCTTAGGTATCAGTGGATTGAAACATATGTAGAGTGTACAATCCAGGCACTTGATGTACAGTATATAGAATATTTTCTGAATTCTTGAAAACACCATAAACTACACAAGTAGTTTTCAGTTTATAACAGAAATTGGGACCAGAATTGCCATGGCTAAGTAATATAGTCAAAAACGGCACTATGAAATGACCATGTTACTTAGCAATGGCATTTCCAGCAAATGCTGCTGTCAAGCAAGGACTGCATGGATTATTAAGCAAGGACCACATGTGATCACAACTTCTGACTTCCTGCTGGCTTTCCCATTGATTTTGCTCATGGGAAGCATACCATGAACGAGTGGCTATTAGAGTAATTTTACTCTGTTCTTGATAAAGAAGAGAGAAAACAGTTACTTTACTCTGGGAAAGTCAAATTATGAGAAAGAGAATAGCTCCACTTTGACTTTGTTGTTCTTAAAATGGCAAGTGAAGATTTTGGACAGGTTTTCAAAATTCTGTTCATGTACCCTAAATCAATAAAATAGCATTCTTGGAATACCTAGGGTGTCTGTTTCCTGACTTGGCCTAGTTTGAAGGGCTAATCTTGGCTCAGGTAGAGCAGCATTTGAGTGTTAACTGCAATTGTGCAAGGGTACTTGAGCTGCCAATGACAGCTGGATGTCTCCCAAATGGCAAATATGCTTCTTCTTGGGGAAATATAATCCCACCAAAACAGGCTTCAGTCTTTATTGTTCTCTCGAGTGTTGGATGAAATTAAAAGGAAGCATACAGTATATATTCACCAATGAATATAACGTACCCCACTCTCTGCTTTTCACAATTTACTTTTCTCTTTCACAACTTGCCTTATGCCACATTACGATTCCTGCCACTTCCTTCAATCCTTCCTCTTTTTAAAATTTCTGGGTAACCAATTTCGTGACATGAGAAATAACTGTTAAGAGCTCCTTTGAAACATCTTCAGTAGGAAGCCTCCAGAGAGGAACTTTATGGGCCGGTAGGAGACTAGGTTAGAGAAAAGACTACAGGACAAATTAAGATAAATAATACAAGCCACACCTGGCCTTTGGTTGATAAATTTTATGAGAAGGGTCTCTCAATTCCACTGGAAAATGCTGAAAACTGAACTCAGACATAACTATAAGTTATGCACCGTATCTTCTGGGCTATAGTCTTTCTTCGTTTTTCCTGTTTTTCCCTCTGCTACTTGGCCATTCGAGCCATCTTACTTTCATTTTGCTAAAAGAGTTAAAATATTTCCATTCATTCATTTAATATAATGAACTTTCCCCCCCTAAAGTGCTCTTTTGGTGGAAGATTTCTTTGGTTGGTTTTTAATTTAGTTTTGACTCAGCACCTTCCCAGTCAGTAACAGTATCCAGATCAGTGCAAGCACAGACAATGTTCAGTTCAGCATGTTATAATATCACTTGATGCTTATGTCTTAAACATCATCAAATATGGAAAAATATAACCTGCAAAATGGGACAAAAAGTAGGCAAAATTAGGGAAGGAGGGAGGAAGACAAGAACAGGAGAGGGATAAAAAGGGCAGAGGACTTAAATAATCCATCAAAAGGCAGAGAACAGAATTGAGCTACTGGAAAGGATACTGTGGATAATTAGCACAGATAGTCCCCAAGAGAGAAGCCTTTGGTTATTCCACCTTTAACCCCTTTTAGTACATAATGATGGCAGCACAGAGGCAGAAAGTAGGACACCAACTGATCCTGCCTCTATTCTGCACCACAAAGGAAACAAATTGATATCCAACACTTATTTTATATTTTAGTCCACATTTTAGAGATCAAATCTTGATTGGATTTGGACAGCATTTAATTTCAATAGACAGGAAGAAAACCTCTTAAGGTCCCTTTGGTAAAACAAAATGATGACTCGGTGGAATGTTTCATCTAGCCCTTTAGTGTAATCTCCCATAAAAATGCAAACACCAAGATGAACAAAAATCAACAATGAGAATTTAATTCTTAATGAAGAATTAAAATAAAAACCTTCATAAATCTCTTGGACTATATCTGCAACTTCCCAACAGAGGTACATTTTGTGGTTTGGTCCAAACCATGGTTCAAACACTCTGAATTTGAGGCTATAAAAGAGTTGAAAATTATCCAGGTGAGACATAAATGTATTTTCATCGCTTTTCATTCATGAAGTTTCTTAAGTTTAGAACTGAAGAAGCTTCTTGAACAAGAAGAGAAACATCCTCAAAGGAAAACACAAAGAAAGTGCAGTTGCCTTTTGAAAAGCACTTTTGGGACAACCTGGATGACTAAGAATCTCCGTAGACATGAACCATGCTATCTATCCATGAACTCTACCTAACCTGCACAGCACTTCTTGCATGCTTCTAGACCAGGTGTCTCAAACTCAATTTACCTGGGGGCCGCTGGAGGCAGACTCTGGGTGAGGCTGGGCGGGATATAAGGGATTCCTTATATTAATATTAATACTAATATTAATACTAATATTATACTTTCATATCACGGTGGGGGCCATAAGATACCCTCCTGCAGGCCGCAATTGGCCCGCGGGCTGCAAGAATGAGACCTCTGCTCTAGACCTTGGCAGCTTGGTGGCCTGGCTGGGGGGGAGGGGAAACGGGCCATGCAAACTGCAAAGGTTGAGGAGTGCAGCTGCACACGTGACTCGGTTCCAAATAGGCCACGACCCGGTACTGGGCTGCGACCCTGGGATTGGGGACCCCTGCTCTAGACCATTTTTCTCCCCCTATGCCACTCTTCCACATAATCATCTTGACTTGTGCAGCATCTCTGGTGCACACATAAACCCCTTTTCCAACTCATGCAGCTCCTCTTAGCATCCCCACATAACATTCCTGAACTGCAACTTGTGCATCCCCTTACTTCTCCCCCCAACCTGGCATCAACCTACCTTGCCTGCTGGCCTTGGACTTACAACTTCCTGCTGGTTTCCCCACTGACTTTCTCCCTGCAAGCTTTTGAGAAGCGAAGTAAATGGCGAAACTGGCAGGACTTTGAGAGAGGAAGGAAGATTTCTGATGTGCCCTGCCAACTTTCCACAAGGAAACTCAATCTGGAAGCCAGGAATTCAAAAGTCATTCTCACTGTTGTTTTGCTCACTTGTGGTCATTCTGTTTCTCAGAGATAAAAAAATCTGAACTGATGACCCAGCAGGGTATGAATTGTCTAGTGTTAATTAATAATGGGTCAAAGGTCAGAAGGCTTCTCTGCATTTCAAGAAGTTTGAAATTTTTACTAAGTAAAGATTAATGCCCTAAAAAAGCAACTTTAATGATCTCCTCATAGCTACTTGTTTATGCATATCAAACTTTTAATTAGCAAAATGAACTCTTTGGAAATAAATAAAATATAGCAACCATCCAATGCAACAGAGCAAGTCAAAATGATTTAGTATCTCCCTCTAAGTGGGCAACTCAATACTTATACCAATGCATGTGGCTGCTTACATGATGATGCAATAAATAAAGACCCAATAAAAACAGCAAAATAAGCAAGTTAATCAGAGATGGTGCCCAGACCATTTGTTGGCTCAAAATCAAACAGAATGACAAGATGAAATTAAAAACAAAAATTGAACACTGACAGGGATATTGCACGCCTGAAACAGTTAGGCACGCTATCAAATTTGATTTCTATTGACTTCAAATTTAATTGTCATCTAATGTTAACTTACAATGTTGCTGATTGCTATAAAACTAAAATAGATCGTTTCTGCTTTCTGATCATAACGGATACATGTGTTCTATTTAACCCAAGACACGTATCAGAATGTTTCTAATACAGAAATATCAATGAGAGAATGAGAGGTTTTTTCCTTCAACAACTCTTCAAAGAAATTTGAACTATGACTAGAGTGATACCGATTCCCGTTTGATTTTCTCTAATCCTTAGGTAATACGAACAGAGTGTCATGGCAAGGTATTGCTCCTTTTGCTAAAAAGTTGCAAGAGGATTCAGCACGCTTCCTTTTCTCCCATATTTATTAGAATTCTCCCCAATATTAGTATACAGGTAGTTAGTAACTTAAACCAAACACTCAGTGACACTTATGACCATTGCAGCATCCCCATGGTCAGGTGATCAAAATTTGGGTGCTTGGCAACTGGCATGTATTTATGACAGTTGCTCAGTGCTGGTGTCATGTGATTACCATTTGCAACCTTCCAGCTGCATCTGAGGAGCAAAGTCAATGCGGGAAGTCAGATTCTCTTAATGACCACATGATTCACTTAATAACTGCAGTGATTTGCTTAACTGTGGCAAAAAAACTGTGGCAAAAAAAGGTTGTAAAACTAGGTACAATTTACTCAACAACTGTCTTGCTTAGTAACAAATTTTTTGGCCTCGATTGTGGTTGCATGTCAAAGACTACCTGTGTACAGATATTGGTGAAAATTTTAAATCAGTTCAAAGGCAAGGCTTTCTTTGGTTTTCTTGATTAACAACCACCCATAGTTGTTATTTTTAACTTATTTAAGCAAATTGGTGATCACTACAGGTCAGTAGTATGAAATATTTTTAAAATGATGAACTGATGAATTTGGCGTAGTTGTGGGGCTTTTTCCAAGAAGTAAAGGTATCTTCTCCCCTTTTCATACTGACCATCATTTGGTTTTTAAATCAATTTACTTATTTTAAATTTGCTGTGGTATCTTCTCTAAGAACAGTACTTTACTTCTCACTCAATGACCAGAGTTAGGATTGGCAGCTTTCTCACTAAACAATGGGGTAGTTAAACAAGATATCAAGTGACCATGAAGGATTGCCTCATTTCCGCTGTGGTCATTAAACAAATCACTTGCAGTTCTTAAGGGACACATCATGTGACTACAACTCATAATTTAACTGCCAGTTTCCCCATTGACTGTTTATTGAAGCCAGTTATGAAGCATCTAAAAAGCAATCAGGTTACTGCAGGAGACTGCAACAGTTATAAGGGCAGTTGAGAAGTGCCCTAATTTTGATCAAGTGACATCAAAAATCCTGCAACAATTGTAACCCCGAGTATATTGATTGCTCAAGTTAGTTTTTTCAGTGTCATTATAACTTTGAATAGGTGCTAAACTGGATAGCCATTAGGTGAGAACAACCTTTCTTACGTTTTTGAATGTAAAAATGTGAAGATTAGAAAGATTAATGCAGTTTTTTTCTTCTTAGTTGGTTGAAATCCAATTTGGTTGAGTTTCTACCAAGAGATATTAATAGGACCTAAAGTAACTATAATTATAGGATTTTAATACAAATAATTATTTCAATTACATTTGGGTATTTGTGAATTACAACATACACCTCTGTGGGGTTGTGGAGGCAACAGCATCCAAAGGTACTTTATTTAGTAAGTAATTACTATATTTTGAACACCAACTATAAAGAGGTCATAGCAGTATTGATCCTATATTTAGGATCCAAGCAAAAGAAATATTTTCATGAGTGCATAAATGATATCAGGCATCATATCAAACTGTGAATGAAGAAATAATACTTGCAGGATTAGAGCTCCCTACAGAGACAAAAGAAATTAAATGTACTTGAGGTTGAAATTCAATTTTCCATATTGTACCAGGTTCCTGTGCCTACAGTGCAAGCATATTGACCACTGGCAGCAGTACATATACTGTACATAGTTAGCAATTAGGTAACTTTAAACTCCTTTTTTTTACCTAAAAGATTTACATTACACATCTCTATATACTATGCCTCCCACTTGTTATACATTCTCAAGCTGTCGTCTCTTCCTTCTCTTCTCTGTTAAATTCTTTAATCTCTGTCGTTTAAATACTTGATTTGGAATCTTTCTTTAATGTAAAACACAACATAGGTTCTTTGCTGTAGATAAACTTAAATAATTTTCTTTTCTTCTTTTTTATCAACTTGATTAAGTTTGAAAGAAAGATAAAATAGGAAGTAGCAAAAACATAAAAGATTAAACAGGGAGAGGATCAAAGAGGAAGAAGTTAAAAAGCGTCAAGAAAAAAGAGGAAAAGAAAGGAGACCCTAAAATGAATTGACTTCCGACTTTCTTCAGTACAGATACAAAAATGTAACACAATTATGCTAAATTAAAATAAAAAAGATCACATAAACAATACAGAAACGAAACATTCCAAAAAATCCTAAAAGTATGTAACAAAATGGAACATCTTACCCCCCACCCCCAGGTGAGATTGGCTCCCACTCTTCTGACCATACTCAGGAACCTGAAAACCTGGTTCTGCCAGATGGCTTGGGACCCCTAATGGGGAAACATCACATAGGAGATGGTTGTTGAATTAAGGGGCAATCCCCTCTCTCACCCCCACCCAATACTGTGCATCCTGTTAACCCCTCCCCATCTATCACCTATATCTTGATTGGGATTTCTAATTTTTCCTGTTTTAAAGATGTTTATTTGTTAGGATTTTAATGTTTCAATGCTGTAAGCCTCCCAGGATCGTTTGTTATGTGATGGGTGGCAAATAAGTTCAATGGATAAATAAAAAAGACTACTTATTCTAAGATTAAGCATAAGCCTGAACAGTATACAATATATGTAGCCAATAATAACACACAATATTTCTATAATCATAAGAAATCTAATTTTCAAACCCTAAAACCAAAACCTCATTTTTATCTTTTTCAAGCAAGAAATTGATTTAAATAATTATCTTACCAGCATTTTATTTTCTTATTTCCTAAATAAAGTTTTGTTTTCTCTCCTGTAAGCACCAACCTTAACAAAATAACAGAATTGGGAGGGACCTTGGAGGTCTCCTAGTCCAAACCCTGGTTCAAACAGGAAACCCTAAACCAGGTATGTCAAACTGGCGGCCGACAGGCCAGATAAATCATGTGCAGGTCATGCCCGCCTCAATTCCACAAATGGGAAACACATCATGAAACGACACGTGATGGCAACGAAACATGGCAAGCTTGACACTGCTGCCCTATACCATTTCAGACAAGAGGTTGTCCAACATCAAGGATGTTTTCTTCGAAAGTAACTTTAAATAATTGCTAACTTTAAAGTTGCTCCATCCAAATTTTCTACTTTACAAAGCCGTCCGGCCCAAAATTTGAAACCATTTCCCAATCATAACTTTCTTTGTGATATTTCAGCATTTCAATTCATACAGTGAGATAAAAGTCATGGGTTGCTATTTGGCCCAGCGAGACTAAATGCTGAATCAGAGAAGGAGGGATCATTAAGGCACTCTGCTCCAGAAATCCAAATAATTCTCATTGATTTTGTCCATTCTTTATATAGGTCGGGGGTGTGACCAAGCATGCTGATATCCAGCATTTTGTACTCTTTTCCCTGACCTTATTTTTCAGCACTTATGGTATGGGTTGAGAACCCCTTTCTGCACTCTTTAGAGCAGTGGTCCCCCAGCTTTCCAGCTCTGCGGACTAGTGTCAACAACAGAGGGGGGAGAGGGGATGGTTTTACGCTTGCACAAATGGAGCTTCGTGTGCCCATGCGCTTGTCTACCTCCTGCGCTCGCCTCACCCGATTCCCCATGGATTCAGGAATTAGGGACCCCTGCTTTAGTGCCAGATAGATTTTGCTGCTATATCAGTCACAATTATGGCTCGGGGCCTAGCTACATGCGAGACCGTCTCCTGCCCCATACATCCCTCTGCTCCCGTAGAGAGGGCTTTCTCCGGGTGCCGTCGGCCAGGCAATGCTGGTTGGCGACACCCAGGGGAAGGGCCTTCTCTGTGGCGGGCCCAACCCTCTGGAACGACCTGCCCCCTGAACTCCGCACTACCACGGACCTCCGCCTTTTCTGCCGGCGTCTTAAAACGCATTTATTCCAACAAGCTGGCCTAGCATAACCACCCGATATGGACTTTTATTAGTTATAAATTTTAATCAGAGGATTTTAAAATGTTTTTAGCACGGGATAACTTAAGTTTAATTGGGTTTTAATAATGGTCTATTTATGTATGTTTTGATTTTTAATTTTCCTGGGCGCCGCCCTGGGTCCTTTTGTAGGAGAAGGGCGGGGTATAAATTTAATAAAATAAATAAATAAATAAATAAATTAGACCTTCCAGTGAGTAGAACTTGCGCATACATGTTTTTTTACCATGTAGATTTGAAAACGGCATTAATGAGGTCAAGGGAGAATACACTTGCTATATGCACAGCACTTTCATTCACTAAAGTGGCTTCTTTGCTTTGTAGCCTTAGAGCTATTTCTCAGTTGACTTTCAGCTACTTACCAGTATTTTACTTTACAGATACAGCATAAAGTTTGCAAATTATTTTATTTCAATGTTGTAAAATTGAACATTTTATACATGTACGACACACCAATATTTCTCCGTATCGTTGGAATCAGAGTTTGTTACCAAATGGCTAAATGTAAATGTTCCATTTTCATATATGTATCTCAAGAACATTTAAATATAGTCTTCAACTTAAAACCATTTGTTTAGTGATAATTCAAAGTTAGAATGGCACTGAAAAAAATGACTTACAGCTGGCCCTTATATTTATGACTGT
This sequence comes from Rhabdophis nuchalis, assembly GCA_039707465.1. Taxonomy (NCBI): domain Eukaryota; kingdom Metazoa; phylum Chordata; class Lepidosauria; order Squamata; family Natricidae; genus Rhabdophis; species Rhabdophis nuchalis. Next base: position 77,276,915 of record CM077645.1, read on the forward strand.
CAGTGACCTCATTGTCACATAATCAAAATTTTGATACTTGGCAGCTGGCATATATGGTTGCAGTGTTGGCGGGGGTGTGGGGGGGGTGTCCTAGCTTTTCCAGATGGTGCCTGACAAGCAAAGGCAATGAGTGAAGCCAGATTTGCTTAAGAATGATGTGATTCATTTAATGACTTCAACAAAAAAAGTTGTACAATTGGGTATGACTTACTTAATAACTACGTTGCTTAGCAATGAATGTGTCAGTCCCAATTGTGGTCTTAAGTCAAGGAATGCCTATAGACCTTCATATTTTATTCAGTAGTGTTTCCTTCCCTTTGATCTTTTAAAGGCAGCTAATATTATTTATTAATTATTTTTTCTGTCCTGCCTTTATTACAAGTATGATTTTTCTATACCTTCTAGATTGACTTTCTGCATGAAGCCCAATCATTGTAAGTAACTCAAAGTGGCAAACATACGTACTACTCCTTCCTTCTCCTATTTTCCCCACAACAATCCTGTGAGTGGATTGCGGAGGGAGAGAGAATGACTGGTCCAAAGTTACTCAACTGGCTTTCATATCTAAGAGAAGACTAGAACTCACCGTCTCCTGGTTTCCAGGCCAGTAAACCATTACATCACTGGCTCTATTAAAAATATAATTCTATTAAAAATATTTTATGTAGAAAATACACACCAATAATTGTCAGGGTTCTATTTTAGCCATAGCACGTTCCCAGCTGGAGTTCTGCAGATGTATTGAACTTAAATGAATACAATTACCAGCCAACGTTTCGATGTGAAAAGAAGCAGTGCAGAAAGAAGGCTGTATTTTAGTTCAAGGCATTTTTACTACTAATTTTCCATATGCAATAAAACAATTATTAGCACCTCATTGGAGTTGACTCTTATTTTTTTTTCCAGTTTCATCAAGTGACCTCAACCAAGTGAACAATAAGCAGCCACTATTCTGAAAAATATATATTGAGCTTTTCTTTATTAAATTAAGTCAGAATTAAACAAGCTTGACAGAGTTGCTGATAACATGAACATTTTGGATATCAGCATTATTAATGCAAATTTACTTAAATAGCTACTTTTCAGCAAAAATGTCAACTGGAGTTTTACTCTTTCCCAAATGCCAGCAATGCATTTTGTAGAATTGCTATACTGTAACCACATGTGCAATGGTACACATGCCAATTATAATACTCTAGAATAAAACCCCAAATATAAGCCAAATGAAATGAATTCAGTTTTCAAATATACTGTTCAAAATACAGCAAAGCTGTATATTTAGTATTCAAAAGCAGACACAAAAATTAGATCAGAGTTGAGATTCAGAATATATTAATATGTAATTGTGCCAATGGGTTCATGCAGATGGCTTTTAATTCAAGAAATAGAACAGAATTATCAAGCATATTGAATAAATATTCTAGTTATTTGCTCCTTCAAATACCAGAGGATTTTTCTCCCCAATTACACCAGTATAATTGTTTTGATTTTTCTATCCCTTCTGGATTAACTTTCTGCACGAAACCCAAGCATTCTGTTTCAAATATAGAATTTTACTGTTTGAAAAATCAGAACAGTATCCTAACTCTAATACTGTTTTAATTACGCGCTGTCAGTATGCAAGATAACAGTTTATATTTACCATCCAGGCTGAAGAAAACAGGTCATGTGAAACACTTGTACAGCTGAAAATATTTATTTTCTTCCTAAGTAATTATAAATGTTCAAAGAATATAGAACAAATAGTGTACAATTACTGAAATTAAACTGCAATCATAAGCCAGATGTCTCTCAGCACTAGTCACAGCCTTATCAACCACCCATATATGCTTTTGTCTTTGGAAAAATAGCAACTGCTATAATTTATAGATGAGTATTATAAGGGAAACTGTTTATTCTAATTTATTTATTGAATTTGTACCGTATCATTTCTTCTGTAATATATGAGCAGCAATAATAAAAATAAAAAAATAAGGAAAAAAAAACAGCTGCACCAAATTATATCCATTCTCTGCAGCCAAATCAGCTTACATGTCAAAATTGTGCCTGACTTGTGATTGAAGGATAACATGCTGTAAAAGGTTAGCCAAACTTCTCTTGCTGCAGGGAACATTTGCTCAGCAAAACAGCTTCAGTATGGAACATTTAAAAAAAACAAAAAAACTTTTTATTTGCTAGTTTCCTTGAGCCCATTGTTTTTCCTCATTTAAAATGTATTCTTAGATTCTGTTTTACATCCAGAGTGGCTTATTGTTTAAAAGCTCCAAACAATAGAAGGAAACAGACATACAATGACAAGAAACGCGAGTCTGATCAAAGAATTTAACTGAAACAACAAATATAGTCTAAATGGAATGATCGGCCAAATACTGTCAATAATTTTAACACGAAGGCCACTGTATTTTCAGGTAGATTTTTTTCTGAAACTATCCTATATTTTACCGTTAAAAACATAGTTGTACATGAACATGTTTGAATATGAGATACAATCTATCGTCCTCGTACAAGCAAATCTTTTTCTGCTAAAATGGATTTAAATATAAAATTTAAAATATATTCAGTTCTTGGCTGCCCAAATGTATGGCAACATGCTTGCCCAAATCAAGAAAAAATGTTATTTCTGCAACATTATAAAGATTCTAAAGAAGTGGTTCCCAACATGGGGCCCATGCCCAAGAGGGGGGGGAATTCACTTTTTAATGGAGGCAATTTGAACCTTGTTTAAACCAAGTTAATGGCCTTTTAGCCTTCCTCCGAGTGAGTAGAGTTCACTTTTTGAGTAAAGTAATTATATGTCGTGTGTGTGTGTGTGTGTGTGTGTGTGTGTGTGTGTGTGTGTGTGTGATATCAGGATTTTAAAGATGCTTAGGTGGGGCAATGCCAAAATAAGTTTGGGAACCACTCTAAAGGCTCCACTTCCTTTCATGTTTAGCAGTTTCCCAAATTTTTGTGTATGAGCCTGAAGAAACAGCAGTACATTAAATCAAAGACCCAATGGGAATTCCCTGTTGTAAACAAAGAAAGGTCATGCCCTTATTTGCTTCTGCAACTCTCAGTTATGTTCAACAAATCTTATTACATATTATGATAATATTCCACAATAAAAACAAAACAAACTTTGAGTTTTAATGAGAGTAAAAGATGCTTGTAATTTAACTCATGCTCCAAAACTCACAGAAAACTGCATTTATTAAATTTCTCCCTGCACAGTTCTTACAATATCTGGAATATAGGGAAAATGCATGAGTTCGCCTCACACACAATTTTTTTAAAACTGTTTTTATGGGGCAGATTGTTAGGGCTTGTGAAATAAGAGCAATAATTGGTAAACAATAAGAGTAAGGTGGCAGCGAGGGGATGGTGGGTAGGGCAGTGGTGGGCAGTGACAGTAGGGGTGTGTGGTAGTGGCGGAAACAGTGGTGATCCTGTTGGTTTGGCCTTCCACAACAATCTCAGTTTTGTATATGGTCCCTAAAACTATTTCATGTCACACCTTTCAAATGGATTCTTTGTTCTTATCAGTTTAAGCACAATCATGATTCAGTAGGTCTTAGCAACAGCTTCTGAATTTTCACAACTAGTTCCAACTTCAAGAAATGAAAAGCAAATAAAGTAAAAGCAATTCTTGAAAAAAGGGCCTATCAGCCTATGATGTCTGAAACTGAAGTGGGAGAATGACAGTGATAAGCTGAATAATAACATGGAAATGGATGGTATTAAATGTTATCACCCAAGAAAAACAATTCATGGAAAGTATGCCATATGATGGGGCACTGAAAAGATAGAGTATTGAATTCCTGTTGACAGCCAGGAAAACAAAGCAATGAATAATGAACAAATTAACCCAGAGTTCTCACTCGAGGCACAAATTATCCTAAGTCTCTTTCTGTTTCCTTCACAACAACCCTGCGAGGTAGGTTGAGCTGAGAGAGAGAGTGACTGGCCCACCAACTGGCTTTCATACTTGATGCAGGACTAGAACTCACCGTCTCTGATGCCTTAACCCAGGGGTCTGCAAAGTTGGCTCTTTTAAGACGGGTGGACTTCAACTCCCAGAATCCCCCAGCCAGCATAGCCACCCGTCTTAAAAGAGCCAACTTTGCAGACCTCTGCCTTAACCAATAGACCAAACTGGTTCTAACTCAAAGCGACAAACATACCTAATACTCCTTTCTCCTCTTTTTCCCTACAACAACAATCATATGGTTGTTGCAAATCCAGCACTTCCAACAGGCATTTTTCCCTTCAGAAACTGCCAAGAAACATTGCAAATCATGGTCATGCTGTAAATGTGAGCTGGTCACGAAGCACTCCAAATATGATCACATGACTGGGGTGTTGTAACATCGGATGGTTATTAAGCAACTGATTGTAAGTTGAGGATTACAAAACAAAAAGGGCTCAACAGCTTCTAAGTCTTTACTGTATCAACACACAGCACCGAAAGGGTTTAAAACATGTTAAAATTTTTAATCTTGAATTTTAATAGGTGTCCTGGTTTTTTGTGTTTATTTAAATTACTGTATAAACACACACACATACACAATTAAATTATATATTTTAACTAGTATTACCTGAATTGTATCCTTATTCTGCTTGTAATAAATTTAGGAATGTTATGATATTGTTAAGCAAACAAATATTCATTTCAAGCCTTTGATGTTTGCTTTGGATACACAAAGCAAAGTGTTTCAAAAGCTGCTGTTAATATTAGTTTCCTTCAGAGATCAAAGTTAGAAGAAAATGTAAAATCATAAGAGCATCCTGTGATTGCATTTTAATACTTGTATACATTATTCATAGAACTATTCATAGATATTCTAAGAAATGTTGTTATTTTGTTTTAGATATTGCACAATGCTGTGTTACTGCATATTAGTAAATTAAATTTATATTTCACAGGTATAAATGTAGCAGATTGCTATGGAACCTTACTTAAATTCATTAAGGACAGCATGCAACGTTATAAAATATATATGATCTTCCTTCCTTCCTTCCTTCCTTCCTTCCTTCCTTCCTTCCTTCCTTCCTTCCTTCCTTCCTTCCTTCCTTCCTTCCTTCCCCTCTCCCTCCCTCTATTAAGAACAGTTAAGGCATATAATCTCATGAAAAGTACATGATTATTTCCTTCCTTCCTCTTCCAGTTCTTTCTCTTTTTCCAAATTGAAGGCTGATAAATCTTCCATTGCCAAATTTCCTTCCTTTTTGGACGTTTGCTTGCCCTGTGATTCATTAAATATTTACATATAAACTGCCATTAAACTCCATAAATCCAATTCCCAGTTCCAATTCAACACGTGTGGTAGGAGATTCTTAACTGTAAGTCTGCTGTTGGTAAACTAATGCATCTGAGAAGTTTTTCATATGTTTATATAGAGAACATGTTATTCCAAATCTCTTTATTTCTAAGCATAAAAGAAGATAGCAAGTGGAAAAAAAATATCAATGAAATATTCTAAAGCATATATTATCATTTGCTAATGGCTAATCTCTTTCTCTCTCCTGGGCATCTCAGCACAATAAGGCAATATTGGTTTTCCCAATACCTGAAATCCAGGCACCGATGACCTTTGTTGCCATGAGTTGTTGCATTTGTTAAGTAAATTATGCAGTGGTTATCAGAACCTAGTTGGGAAGGTCATGTATAGTGATTACATAGTGCTGGTTACCAAGTGCTCAAATTTTGATCACGGGGCCATGGGGGTACTGTGACCGTCATAAGTGAATGGACTGGACATGTCACTTTTTTCAATGTCATAGATTTGAACCATTGCTAAATGAATGGATGTAAGTCGAATACTACCTGTAAGATGGCATGCATATCTCAAAGATATGCCTTCTAAATTCAATTACTATTAGATGAATTGAATTTTTGTTCTAGAGCAGGGGTGTCAAACTCGATTTTATTGAGGGCCGCATCAAGGTTGTGTTTGACTTGGGGCTGGGGAGGCTGGTTGGCGTAGCCAGAGTGAGTGTAGCCAGTTCAACATCACTTGTGTCAGGGGCGCCTGTGGGGGCCCGAGGACTCTGCCAGCGAAAACGTGCTCCCAAATTCTGATTTTGTCTGTGATGATCTCCTGCAACTCTCTGCCAGCGAAAAGGGAGCTTGGGAGGGCCACCTCCCAAGCGGTGGGATTCAATTTTTTTTACTACTAGTTTTGTGGATGTGGCTTGGTGGGCATGGCATGGCTTGGTGGGTGTGGCAGGGGAAGGATACTGTAAAATCTCAATTCCCTCCCCACTCCAAGGGAAGGTTACTGCAAAATCACCATTTCCTCCTGATCAGCTGGAACTTGGGAGGCAGAGAATAGATGGGGTGGGGCCAGTCAGAGGTGGTATTTACCGGTTCTCTGAACTACTGAAAATTTTGGTTCTTCAGAACTGGTCAGAACCTGCTGAATACCACCTCTGGCCTGCAGCCCTCGTGAGCTCCTTTTTTGCTGCCAGTCCTTCACTGTTTCCAGGGTGGCCCTACTGGCCAGATCTGAGCACTCTGCGGGCCAGATCCGGACTGCAAGCCTTGAGTTGAATACCTGTGTCCTAGACTGTTCAAGGGCTTTAATGCCATTGCCAGAGTAGATAACAGACATAAAACCGGGACCAGTGGTTTTCCTTTGCCCTCCTTGGTTCCAATGGTCAGCCAGTCACACTGGTTATAACTATAATAAAAATCATTACCAGGTATTACCTTAATTTCCAATGAAGATATTTTCACTTTCTAGCTGTTCAAGAATAGCCATATAGTGGGGGAGGGTGCAAGTATGGTGACCTTGGTTTACTCTGGCTCCAAATGATATCTCCTGCCTAGTCATATCAGACTCTAGGGCGCAGTGCTCATCTCCATTTCTTGGCTGAGGGAGCCAGAGTTTGTGTGAAAATATTTTCTGTGGTTATGTGGCCAGCATGGCTATATATGCCAAAGGCTCACGGAATTCTATTACTTTCTCAGCAAAGTGGTACCTATTAATCTACTTGCATTTGCATGCTTTCAAACTGCCAGGTGAGCAGAAGCTGGCTCAGGAATGGAAACTCACTGTATTGCATGGTTCCCAGGGCTTGAACCCGGGCTGTCCAACTGACAAGCTCAGTGTCTTTAACCACCGAACCAATGCGCTCCGTCCAACTGATATAACCAACTGCAATTTTATGGATGTTTTTTCTTAAGATTGTAGACCTAAATGTATTGTATATATGCACTTATAATCATAGGAAAGAAAACTACTATATTCAGAATTTAGTTCTCTAATGAAATATTCATATCCTTAAAAGAGAGTGGGCTGTTATTACTGCTTTAGCTAAAGAGGCGGTTGAGTAGTAGATACCAAATTTCATGGTTCTGGTTTCCCTAGAGGAAAATGAAAGGTCAGAGTTAGCATAATTCTTAATAGTGGCAACAGATTAACTATCTGCAGCCTTGCCAGCCACCTAATCAAAGATTAGTAGTGCGTTTTCTAAAGGAGAATTTTGCTTCTTTCATAATTTGTCCCCTATCCAGGTAAGACTATTGCAGGAGTCAGTTCTTGAAGTAGGAATTGACAATTTCCTTTAAAAAATCCTGCAGCTTTGAATGAACTCTTGCCAGCCAGATACACAATTATTATCTTGTTTTAATTTCCTGTGCACCGCCCTGAGTCCCTTCAGGGAGATAGGCGCGGTATAAAAGTCAAATAAAATCAAAATCAAAATTAGGAAGTTGTGTTTCGTGCTGTTCAGGTCAAAAGTAAATCTTTTATGCCTTCAAATGTGAATGGAAGCCCTTGATATCCTGAATGTTCCTCTGTTTCATTTGTTATTCTGTAAGCCAAAGAGAAGATACATAACAATTAACAATACTAATTAACTCTGCATAATAAGAACTTCTCTTTTGCAAGGGGCAGCTTGTTCCATGAGATTATTCTTGAGAATTTTCATTGTGTTTCAGGATAAGCTGAGAGATCATTCCTTTTCTTGAATATATATTTATCAGCAATCTTTTCAATTTGTTGTATATAAAACAGTAACGATCTCTCTTTGGAGCCGTAGCTGATATTTGAAAGATTTGCAAAGCGACAGAACTGAAAGAGGGATTAAACAGGAGGTACACAATACAAAGTGGGTTGCTGAAAAGAAATGCCTTAAAGAGGTTTTTTTAAGGGATAAAAAGAAACTACCTTAAACAGATATGCTTGACATAATCAAATGTTAGATGGAAGACACGGAAAAAGTGAGAATGTATAGAAGTAATCAAGGTCAAAAAGATCTGGCAGTTACCACAAAGATGATAGCATATACTGTGGAACATCAAGGAATATTTATATGCTTATAGTATATGTAGTATATTGTAAGTATTTTATAATAGTTTTATATTGTAAGTATAATATTTATATACTACTTGATGAAGTGGAAGCCACACCTAACAGTAAGCAGATAAGATTTACATGCCAATAAGAAGGCTGCGATATATAAACTGCAGCTGCAAGCAGCTTAAAATGAGAGAAAATCAATTTGTCCGAACAAAGAATCACAAAGTGAGGTTTAATATTATTTCATATTTGCAGTTGAGAAGACCTTCAGAGTAAGACTTTAGTGCAAATTCTTATTTCTGGAAGCTTCACTTTATTTCATTATTCCCTGTTCCCAATGGGTCAAAAAGGTATAATCTCTAAGTTAACAAAAAAGCCATTAAAAATTGCTAGCTCATTTGGTGAATGTGTGGAATCGCTGGTGTTTATTTTACCACCTGCACAACCTGACTGAAGCCTTTATCATGTTTAACCCACTTTTTTTCCTCACACGTGCCTCATCTGAACTACCTAATCCTTGCTTAAAGAGAGGCTTTCTGTGGGCCAGAACTGATAGAACAATTTAAGACTGAATCCCTGCCCCTTACGGATTGCAGGCAGCAGTGCGAATGAGAGCGCTAATGGAAGATGCAGCTGACTAACCTAGAATTTGGATGAGAAAAAAAAATGAAGGTCATGTAGATGAATGTGATTGCTGTGTACTTTGTGATGGCTCAAACAGGTCTAATGCTTTTATTAAAAAGAATTAGCGCTATGCCAGGCTTATGACAGCTGGTAGTGGCAAATCGAAAGAGATGGAAATCTTAACACGCTCATAAATCAGGAACTATCAAGAATTTGATAATTTCTTATGTTTCAATGATTTATAGGAGAGGCTAGGCGAGAGGCATTTAGAGAATGCTAAATAGACGGTGCTATAGTAACTATGGTAATTTTTAGGGGCAGATACTTGATCATGCTGCTGTACTGTAAACAGCTGAAAAGATTTGCATTAACTTTATCCTGAGATTACTGTGGGCAAAGGCTTGATATGAAATCCTGTACTTAGAATAAGTACCTACATTTGCCTTCATTCGTGAGAGTAAGCACCTTTCCGAACTGAAGGGCTTATGGTATCACTGATGTTGTCATTGAAATATGCAGGAAGGGCCTTCCTCAGCTCCAGTGATTCTAAGAAAGCTGGAGACTGATTAAATTTGAGGATGTTCCATCCAAATAAGCCCCATTCCCTCATTTATTTTAATTATCAGAGACACAAAGCCTATGAATTGTACTGTCTGTTTCTATTGAGATGTCTTTTTGATCAATACTACTCTGTTTTTGGTAATGTCAAGCTCCTTAGCTGTGAAACCTGACTGACTCAATGGAACTGAATTTGATTTTAAAAACTCTTTTCTTAGATTTAAATGTGTATTTTTAAACAAAAAATCCAATTTCTTTAAGTTTTGGGGGCAAGTTTATTGGTTTTTCTGTTGTCTTCTGTAGTTTTTCTTATTGAGACTGTTTGCTATTATGTTTTTAGTACCTCCTTTCTCCACTTTGATCTTTTTAAAATTAGCTTCTTTAGCCATAGAATCTTATTAATGACTAGCTGTACCTGGCCACGCGTTGCTGTGGCCCAGTCTGGTTAAATGGCCAACCAATCTGTGTGTAGATCTATACCTGCACACGTACACACAACCACCGTATAACCCCCAACCTACCTACCTACTGTATTTCTTCCTCTTTCCCTCTACCTACCTACCTACCTACATTTCTCCCTCTCTATCTATTCCTTTACCTACCTACCTACCTACCTACCTACCTACCTACCTACCTACCTACCTACCTACCTACCGTATTTCTTCCTTTCTCCCTCTACCTACCTACTGTATTTCTCCCTCTCTCTCTCTCTATCCCCCTACCTACCTACCTACCTACCTACCTACCTACCTACCTACCTACCTACCTACTGTATTTCTCCCTCTCTCTATCCCCCTACCTACCTACCTACCTACCTACCTACCTACCTACCTACCGCATTTCTCCCTATCTATCCCTCTACCTACCTACCTACCTACCTACCTACCTACCTACCTACCTACCTACCTACCTACTGTATTTTTCCCTCTCTCTCTCTACCCCTCTATGGGCCACCTGGGAGTGTGCTGTGTCTTCTTTTGTCCCTAGTAGGCCTCCATACAGTGTGGAACTTTGGAGGCTTATTTGGTTGCTGAGGATACGACCGTTGGAAATGTGAGGGGTGTGTGCGTGAAGCATCATAAGCAGCAGCCGAGTGGGAGGAGCTACAGGGAGGTGAAAACCTGAGAAGTGTGTACCTTTTACGTTTGTGCTGCTTGCACATGACACACATGTGCCAGACACACAAAATGTACGTATGATTGCATCAGAAGTCCTTGGGAACATTGTGTGAAAATTTGGTGTCAATCGGTGCAGTACTTTCTGAGATTAGTGGCTTTGCGCAAACTATTTTACATTTTTATTTATATAGATTGAATACACTTTCTTGAACTTCAAAGCATTCATTGAATATTGCAAATGGGATCTTGAAGTCTTTGTGGATGATCACTTAAATATGAGCCAGTGGTGTGCTGCAACCACCAAAAAAGCCAATGCAATCCTAGGCTGCATTAACAGAGGAATAGAATCAAGATCACATGAAGTGTTAGTACCGCTTTATAATACTTTGTAAGCCCAAGACACTTGGAATAGAAGAGCAACAGAGATGATTAGGGGGCTGGAGGCTAAAGCACATGAAAAACAGTTGCAGAAATTCTGTATTTCTAATCTAGTGAAAAGAAGGATTAGGGGTGACTTGATAGCAATGTTTCAATATTTGAGGGGCTGCCACAAAGAAGGGGGCAACCTATTAACCAAAGCACCAGAAGGACTAGAAACAATGGATGGAAATTAATTAAGGAAAGAACCAACCTAGTACTAAAAAGAAAATTCCTGACTGTTAGAACAGTTTTATTTCAGAAGCTGTGGGTGCTCTATCAAAGGAAGTTTTTAAGAAGAGATTGGGCAGCCATTTGTCCAGAATGGTGTAGGGTCTCCTGCTTGTGCAGGGGGTTGGACTAGAAGACTTCCAAGGACTCTTCCAAAGGTATTGTTCTGTTGAAGAATATAAGAGCCTTGGTGCACATTGGTTAGAATGCAGTACTGCAGGCTACTTCTGGAGGACCTCGTGGCCGCATGGAATAGTGCGACCACGGGAGCCTTGGATCGGGTCGCGCCCTTGCGGCCTCTCTTGCGGCGGCGGAACACCCTGGCTCCTTGGTTTACCGAGGAGCTGGGGGTGATGAAACGCCGCAAGAGATGCCTAGAGAGTAGATGGAGGTCTTCTCGTTCTGAATCTGACCGGACACAGGTAAGAGCCCATTTACGGACTTACATTGTGGCGCTGAGAGTAGCCAAACGTCATCATTGCGCTACTCTCATAGCATCCGCAGAAAACCGCCCTGCCGCCCTGTTTAGGGTGACCCGCTCCCTCCTTCAACAGAGGGTGCGGGAAGCCCCGCTACAGGGTAGAGCAGAGGAATTTGTGACTTTTCTGCAGGAGAAAATCGCTCAGATACAGAACGAGTTACCCCCCATTCATGGCCCAGTGGGATGCCACGAGAGAGATCTTGTTTGGGAGGAATTTGACTCCGTTACTTCCGAGGATATGGACAGGTTACGTGGGCGACTGCGAGCCACCACATGTTTATTGGACCCGTGTCCCTCCTGGCTTGTACTGGCATCCTGGGAGGTGACACGAGGCTGGCTCCAGGAGGTGGCCAACGCTTCCTTGAGTGAGGGTGCCTTGCCTGCTCCCCTAAAAGAAGCGATGGTGAGGCCCCTCCTTAAGAAGCCCTCCTTGGATCCAGCTACTTTGAACAACTACCGTCCCGTCTCCAACCTTCCCTTTTTGGCGAAGGTTGTCGAGAGTGTGGTGGCACAACAGTTTCCCCGTCACCTGGAGGAAGTAGACTATCTAGATCCGCGCCAGTCCGGCTTCCGGCCCGGGCATAGCACCGAGACGGTATTGGTCGCGTTGGTTGATGATCTCTGGAGGGCCAGAGATGGGGGTTGCTCCTCCATCCTGGTCCTATTAGACCTCTCGGCGGCTTTCGATACCATCGACCATGGTATCCTATTGCATCGGCTGGGGGGGTTGGGGGTGGGAGGCACCGTTTTACGGTGGTTCTCCTCCTACCTCTCTGGCCGATCGCAATTTGTGTTGACAGGGGGGCAGAGGTCGACCGCGAGACCCCTCACATGTGGGGTGCCTCAGGGGTCGGTCCTCTCGCCCCTCCTGTTCAACACATACATGAAGCCGCTGGGTGAGATCATCCGTGGTTTTGGGGTAGAATACCATCTGTATGCTGACGACATCCAGCTGTACATTTCTACCCCAAACCACCCCAACGATGCCGTAGCGGTGATGTGCCAGTGCCTGGAAGCTGTACGGATCTGGATGGGAAGTAACGGACTCAGGCTCAACCCGACCAAGACCGAGTGGCTGTGGTTTCCGGCTGCCCGATTCAACCAGCTTACTCCATCGCTGGCCATAGGGGGCGAACATCTTGCCCCTGTGGATGGGGTGCGCAATTTGGGTGTCCTCCTGGATGCCCGGCTGTCCATGGAAGATCAAGTGACAGCCGTGGCCAGGAGGGCGTTTTACCAGGTTCGCCTGGTTCGCCAATTGCGCCCCCTATTGGATCGGGACGCCCTTCGCACAGTCACTCATGCTCTCGTGACATCCCGACTGGACTATTGTAACTCTCTCTACATGGGGCTGCCCCTGAGGTGCACCCGGAGGCTTCAGCTAGTCCAGAATGCAGCCGCGCGAGCAATTATGGGGACCGCAAGGTCTACCCATGTAACACCGCTCTTGCGCGAGCTGCACTGGCTGCCTGTCATCTTCCGGGTGCGCTTCAAGGTGTTAATCATCATCTTTAAAGCGCTCCATGGCTCGGGACCTAGCTATCTGCAGGATCGGATCCTGCCTCATACATCCTCACGGCCGATTCGCTCCCACAGAGAGGGGCTTCTCCAGGTGCCGTCCACTAGACTGTGTCAGCGGGCGACACCCAGGGGAAGGGCGCTCTCTGTGGCGGGCCCGGCCCTCTGGAACGACCTTCCCCCCGACATCAGGACAACTACGGACCTCCGCTCCTTCCGTCTTAAATTAAAAACTTACTTTTTCCGTCTGGCCGGCCTGGGATAGCCTCCTTGCCTTGGGATTTTATAGAATAGGTTTTAGTTTAATTGGGATTTTAGCACAGGGTTTATTTAATTGGTTCTTAAATTTTGTTGGTATATTTATTGTTGTTTGTTATTTATTGCTTTTATGCTGCCTGTGCACCGCCCCGAGTCCCCATGGGGAGAGGGGGCGGTCTAGAAATAATAAATTTCATTTCATTTCAATTTCATTTCATTTCATTTCATTTCATTTCATTTCTGCTGACTTCCACCTGCCAGCAGTTTGATCCTGACTGGCTCAAAGTTGACTCAGCCTTCCATCCTTCTGAGGTCAGTAAAATGAGGAGTCAGATTGTTGGGAATATATGTTGATTCTGTAAACCACTCAAGTGAAGGCTGTAAAGCACTGTGAAGCAGTGTACAAGTCTAAGTGCTATTGCTACTACATTCAACAATACTTAGTTTCCCTTCAGGTGAAGAAAACAAGCATTGTACTCAACCTATTCATTCCGCTTTGATTCAATTGATTTCTCTCATTGTTGTGAATAGTTGATAGCCAGGAATTTCCTAAAAGGACTATGCTTGGCAGAGCTTGCTCTTACAGATGTTAGGGTAATTAAAGTTCTCCATGATTACTATTTGATGTCTCTCTCTCTGAAATGTCTGTAATTTACTTCTGAAAAGCATAATCTATATCTTCCTTTTGGCTTAGCAACATTGCTTTTATTATTTCCTCCTCTTATTTTAGCAAAAAGTTTGTAACATTGCCAGGATAATTCACTAGGATTTCTGAACAAGTTGGAATGCAATTCTTTTTCCTACTGCTTCTACTAGATTGCTACACTCCAATCAACTGAATAATCCCACATGGATTTAGCAAGAAGGGATACAGCTTTCAAGTTGTTATAGTTTGTATTTTTATTTGTTATAGTTCAATGTTAAGATATTGACCAGAGTGGATGACATAGTTTCTAAATAAAACGTTGATGGTCTTGACTAGTGTTGAAGAAATTCTATCAAATCCTTTGACGATGCTCCATATGAAGCAGCATAAATCAAAATCCAAGGGCCTGCCAGCACGTATCTGTTTCTGTTCTTTACATTAGTAAGATAGTGAGTTGCCAACTATCATAGCTCTTCTTGCAGGACACACATCACTTATTTCTGATTCTGCAGGATCTACCTTCTTATCTCTTGTTTAGCAGTGTCTCTTTTTCCTTCCATGAAGCTTAGTATCTGATATTTCTGTAGGGATATCTAACATATTCTGAGTTCCACTGGTGAATAATATGTTTTATAGTTATTGATGGTCACCTTCCTCCCCTGTTTGCTCTTTACCTTCATACTTTATATTAGTTTCCCCATTCATCTCCAGTTTTCACACCTCCTTTATTTGGTTTAATAAACATGCCCTTTCTTATCAGATGAAGTGTGGTCAATTGCTATTTCATTCTTCATTCACTGTCCTCAGGCACTAGTGAAAGTTTCCATTTGCTACACAGTGGTGTTTAAAAGTTTCTAAACATTTTTGAATTTTCATTTTGTCTGCATAAGATTGACCTAAAACGTGATCTGTTCTCACATTCCAAAACTAGATAACCTAATTAAACATTGAATCCAAAACATTATACTTGTTCATTTAGTTGAGAAAAAAAATCCGAAGCTGCATATTTGTGTGTATTTAAAGGATTATTTACCTCTAGGATTATTAGTTCATTTGAAGAGGAAATTAAACCAGCTGTTTCAATCAATAGGTTGATAATCAGGTGTGGATGTGGGAGCCCCTGCCTTATTTAAAAAAAAACCAGAATTCTGGGTAGGTGTCAAGTGCCGTGAAATCAGGAGATCCAGGCAGTTCAAATGGGTATAAAGATTTATTGAAAGTTTGAGCTCGGCAAGAATCTGAACTACTAATGTTTCAAGCAAATTGGCGGTTGACAATCGTCCCAAGAATTTAAGGTGAGTTAGACTTGGAGCTCTTGTGGGCAAGAAGTGACTCATGACTGATGGTGTGTTTGAACCCTCCCTTTGGCTCAACCTGCTCATCTCCTACATATGCACTTCTTCAGAAAACAGGTATGTAGAAATGGCTCAAGGCTCAAACAAAGGAGACTTCTGAGACATGAAAAATACAGGGAGTCCTTGACTTACAACCATTTGTTTAGTGACTGAAGTCACAAGAACACTGAAAAAAGTGAGCCATGACTGTTTTCATACTTACAACTGCTGCAGCATCCCCCATGGCCAGGTGATCAAAATTTCTATGCATGGCAACTGGCTCATATTTACGAGGGTTGCAGTGTCCCTGGGTCATGTGATTAAATTTTTTGACCTTCTGAAAAGCAAAGACAATTGGGAAGCCAGATTCACTTTACAACTGTGTTACTAACTTAACATTTGCAGTGGTTCACTTAACAACTGTGGCAAGAAAAGGCATAAAATGAGGCAAAATTCACATAACAACTGTCTTGCTTAGGAGCAGAAATGTTGGGCTCGTGATTGTAAGTCAAGGACTACCTGTAGTTCTTGATGCTCATCAGCCGGAAAAGACTACAAAACTATATCCAAAGAGTTTAGACTCCATCAGTCCATGGTCAGGCAGATTGTACACAAATGGAGGCAGTGATAGATCACCAAGATTACACCAAGACCAAGGCATATAGTACTCTGGGAGGTTTCCAAGAACCCCGGAGTAATGTCTAAGGAACTAAAGGCCTTGTTTGCATTGGAGAATGTCAATATTCATAAGACCACCAGAGAATACTGATCAACAATTAGGTGTGTGGCTGAGTTGCAAGGAGGAAAACTGTTCTTCAAAAAGAACATTGCTACTTGTCTACATTTCGTAAAAGACCACATGCAAAAGCCAAAAGGTTATTGGAAGAATGTTCTGTGGATGGATGAAACCAAAATGGAAGCTTTTGAATTGAATGAAAAGTGTTATGTTTGGCATAAAGGTAAGCATTGTATTTCAATACAACAACCACATGGGAAATACAATGATGGCAGTATCATAGTTTTGGCTTACTTTGCACTAGGATGGCTTGCCATCATTGATGGAACTATGAATTCTGAATTGCGCCATCAAATTCTAAAAGAAAATATCAGGGAATCTATTTGGGACCTGAAGTCAAGAGAAACTGGGTCACCACAAGATGATGACCCAAGACACACAAATTGCATGATCAAAGGATGATTAAAGCAGAACAAAAGATATTGTTTTTGGAATGGCCAAATAAAAAACTCTAACCGATAAAAAATGTTGTGGACGTACACCTGAGACAGAAAGATATATCTCTCATATATATGGAAGTCCACCATCTTTCCCCAGTTGAACCTGTTCTGTGAGAAGGAACGGGCTAAAGTTCCTTCAAGCCAATGAGTAGGACTGAACAATAATTATTCAAATCGTTTAGTTTGCAATTACAGTGTGCCCCAAGGGAGATACACCAGTTATTGAAAGCAAAGGTTTTTATACTTTTGCCAAACAGAAATATATAGCTTTGGATCATTTTCCTAAATAACTCAATGAGCAAATATAATTTTGACTCATTTGCTTAATTGGGTTCTCTATTTTTAGGAGTTGTGTGGAGAACACATCGTGTTTTAGGTGATACTTATGCAGACGTTTTGAAAATTAGAAAGTCTTACAAACTTTGAAGCACCACTGTAAGTAGATGGAGAGTTTTTTTAGGCAGGTACACAATCACACAATAAAAAAGATGCCACCGGTAGATAACTTTTATTCTTCTCATGTTAGCTGAATACATAGTCAGCTTAAAAAAATTGTAGGTCTCCCCTTTGAATCCCCCAACTGAGCTTCAATGCAGAACTCTTCTTTAGCTATTCATAAACACACATTTGTTTGTAGCTCAGGGTTGCTTAGTTGTTTTCTTGAAGATGTTTCATTATCAAACTAGGTAACATTATTAATGCATGTTATCTAGTTTGGTAACAAATCTGCAAGCTCAGAATGTAAATATCACTTAGACTTATATATCGCTTCACAGTTCTTTACAGCCCTCTCTGAGCAGTTTACAGAGTCAGCATATTGCCCCCAACAATCTGGGTCCTCATTTTGCTGACCTTGGAAGGATGGAAGGCTGAGTCAATGAATCAAACTCCTGACAATGTGAGCAGAATTAGTTTGCAATATTGCATTCTAATCACTGTGCCACCATGGCTCCTGGTGGTATACCAAGGACCCCACATATTTTTAAAATAATTTTGTAATATTTAAGTATAGGTGCCCCTCTTTTAAAAGCTCTTTTTAAAACAGTAAAAAAGTATAAAATAATAGAAATGGTATAGAAATCTATATACTACTTAAAACTCTCATGCCTGTAACATTTAATTTGGTGGCATCATAGGATAAATTTTTGCAACCAAGGTACAAAAATTAGCTAATTTACAGAATGCCTCCAAAATTAGGGATCCATGACTCCACGGAACTGAAATTTGGTAAATTTTATGACATAAAAATCATCATAAAGCCTTTTATGACACAATACAAAATGTCATAGAACATTTCCTGTGGTCAACTCTTGATTTTTTGATGGTGCTATACAGCTCAACAAGGGCTGTTTTCAAGGCAGATAACCCCATGAATTTCTTCATGAATTTTCTTATAAACTTTTCAAGTACATTAGAAGATCTGCTATTGTTGAAGGCATTGAGGAATCCAGTAAGGAAATATCTCTGACACGATGACACAAGATCTAGTTGATTTTCTAGTTGGAAAAAAAAAAAGCATGGTAGGACAGCAACACATACTTCTCTGATGCACCCACATTCTCATCCCACCTTGGGCTTACCTATCCCTACACCTGGGAAAAGACTGAGGCTTAAGTGCCCTCCAGGATAGATAGAAGGGTACGTGCCTGGCAGATCTCAGGGGGAGGGTGTTCCATAAGGCATGGACTCCAGTGACAAAAGTGTGCTTCCAACATCTCACAGATGGCAATATTTAAGTTAAAAAAAAAAAGACCAGAAGTATGCCAACTCTATCTGTTCTGTTAGGATGGTTAGAGATTTTCAGGGAGAGGCAGTCTTGCAGATACTTGGAATATACAACATTTTTGGTCAATCTTTCTCTTGTCTCTCTCCTGCTAAACTCTATTGTCAAATTATTGTTAGTTCTGTCCGTTCACTTACATTACTCATATCTGTGTCTCTTACACACATTATTTATGAGCAAAACTAAAAGTGTTTTTCATATCTACGGCATAGGTGGTATAAAGAATGTAAAAGAAAAGCTGCTTGAAGAGTGCTATGATCCCTGTGAATTTTATTCTGCATAATTTGTGATTCAGAAGGTATAATCATTTCAAAGTTACATTTTAAAACGATTTTGGTTTTGTCTAATTTTACTTACCGTATTTTTCAGAGTATAAGGCGCACCTCCCCCTCTAAAAGTGGGTGAAAATTTAGGTGTGTTTTATACACCAAATGTAGCCCCACCCACCCACTGGCCCTCACCCTTTGTCCTCTGCCTCCCAGCAGTTTACCTCCTTGTAGCAAATGGAGAAAATGGGCTTGCTGAGACGGCAATAGGCTATGGCCGTGATGGCGAACCTATGGCACGCGTGCCACAGGTGGCATGCATAGCCATTTCTGAGGGCACGTGAGGTTTTGCCCTGTCAGCTCCATTTTCAGCCTTGATTTTTAGCCATTTTCCGCCCTCTGGAGGCTTCCCTTAAGCTGTTTTTTACCCTACCCAGGCTCCTAGAAAGCTTCTAGGAGCTAAAGGACAAAAACGGACCTACCAGGCCCACCAGAAGTTGGAAAATGGGCCAACTGTTTCTGGCCTTCAGAGGGCCTCCGGGGGGGGGGGGAGAGGGAGATACCATTTTTAATTTTTTAATTATTGTTTGCGATTTCTGTTAAAGATCGACAGCAGCCTTCCTGCTACCTATTCTGTCCAAATGTGCTATTTTTTTTCATGGCTACCATAATTTGTCCAAAGTTTTCTCTACTAAAACTCTAGATTTTTTCCTACATCAAATTACCATTCTAGACTTGTCTGAATTGGCTAGATATGCATTCTTGTAACATAACTTTCCTAGACATTAGAAAGGGCAAGCACAGCTGAAAGGGTCTGGCTATATTAAATAGAGAAAAAGAAGCATACCATAAATGGCCTGATAGGATAAGAGCTTTTAATGACTTCTGGGGCTTCTGCCAATTCTACTTCGTCCCTGCCTGCACTTGCCGTACTCTGCTTCCATCCCTAAACCTGTATAATTTTTACATGAGTATCATAGGTCATTTCTGCTTCATCTTTCCAGAGAAAATATTATCTGAATAAGCTGCTTTATTACATCATTTATCTGAGAACTGAAGAGCTTGTGACAGATTTCTGCCACACTGGTTCCTCTGGAGATGTAGATGCCTTAGTAATATACACTTAAAATACTGAGGTTCAACAGGTGAAGGAACCCGGTGATGCTAATCTTGAAACTTAAGTTTAGAAAAGGAGTTCATTCAGAATCCTGCTTTTTGCTAGCTCCAAAACACAAGGGGAATCCTTAACAAGCTGCATGGATATTAAAGCAACAACCTGTGCGTCATCATACCATATGCAAAAGATACAACTTGGAATTTGTATCATGATATCTGATGTATGTATTTAGGTCATATCACAATGTTATTTGTCCCTTTTATTAGCCCAGAGACACCTTTCAACATAATTCATTTTGATCAAAGTTTTAACTTTTTAGCTTCCTGATGGATGTTCTAATGAACCCTAGTATAAGAGGACAGCCATATTAGTTTTTGATAGCCCAAAATCCAAAAGAATTCAGTGGCAACTTTTCAAATTAACACATGTATTTATAAGGTGTAAGCATTTTTGTGAATAATAGCTCATTTTATCAAGATACATTGGAGGGTTCAATTGATGAAGAATTTAAATACATTTGGAGAAGAAGATGACGAAGAAGAAAATTCCCTGGGGGGCAGATTATAAGTGTTTTGCTGATTAAAGAATTATATTGTGTTAAATATTTACTAAGTTTGTTCAGACTTTCTGAGAAGACCTAAAACCTACTGAAGTACATAAACTCAATACAAGTAGTCCCCGACTTACAACAGTTAACTTAGTGACCGTTCAAAGTTACAATGGCATTGAAAAAAAGTGACTTTATCATTTTTCACACTTACAACCATTTTAGCATCCCTATGGTCACTTGATTTAAATTCAGATACTTGACAGCTGACTCACATTTACGATGGTTGCTGTATCCCACGGATTCCCTTTTGCGACTTTCTCAAAAGCAAAGTCACTGGGGAAGCCAGATTCACTTATCAGGAATCCAAAAAGTATGGCATAGATCACCTCAGAGGAAGAGAAGGTGAAGGTGCCTCTAGCATTTGGGGGAGGGGGGGAAGGAATGACACTGCTTGGACTATTGATGGCACTATTGGT
Organism: Rhabdophis nuchalis; assembly: GCA_039707465.1. Taxonomy (NCBI): domain Eukaryota; kingdom Metazoa; phylum Chordata; class Lepidosauria; order Squamata; family Natricidae; genus Rhabdophis; species Rhabdophis nuchalis. Next base: position 77,297,810 of record CM077645.1, read on the forward strand.
GTAAATGGGGTAGGGGGGAGAGCAGATCTGGTTCTCATGTTAACGTCCCTATCCTATTTGTTACTGCTGTCTGTCAGAATCTGCTAAGGTTGGGCAGCTGTCTGTATACAAGTATTGGGCTGCCACCAAGTGCCTGAAAAAGTGCATTGCTATTGTCCAGTATGGGCTGCAGTTTATCCCTAATGTGCTTGAGTGGCTGGAGCTGAAAGCTGTAGGTAGCAACTTGTTCTGTTTTTGTGGTCTGCCTTTCTCTCTAGCAAATCACTGAAATGTGGAAGTAGTCACTGAAGGTAATATTCAGTAGGATATTTAGCTCCTGGGGTGTACAAAATAAAGAGAGATGCATTTGAGCAATCAATATCAATTACATTTATCCAGATCCTGGCCTGGTTTATTATCTAAAACTGTTAACATCAAAAATCACCAGATCCTTTACTTAATTCCATTTTGCATAGTGATTTTGTTCTACTTGTTTTTTCTCTGCTTAACTTTTTGATAATGATGAGCATAGATTCCAGATTGAAGTTGCTAGAGATTTGCCTGGGTATACAAAGATAATTAGCTCCTGACTGGACTGTGATTTAATCAAGTTGCAAAACTGGTGGGGAAATTAGTAGTCTGTAAAATATGAAACGAAAACAACGGAAACCTTGATCTGAACAAAGTGTGGGCCAGTGGTGGGTTTCTGCCGGTTCGCACCGGATCAGTAGAACTGGTTGGTGAAATTTACCAATCCGGTGCGAGGAGGTTCCAGCGTGGAACTGGAAGTTCCGGAACGCCTGCCCCGTCCATCTCCCTGTGCTCAGAAAAGCGCTGAGCCACTGTGCGTGAAAGTCCCTTACTGGCGGACAGGGGTAACCTGCCTGCCAGCAAAGGACTTACCTGGATTCACTTTTCTGAGCGTGGGGGGGGGGGAGATGGAAGGTAGCTTGCGCTGTCCATCTCCCCCTGCTCAGAAAAGGCAGCCCAGGATGTCCCTTACTGGCGGGCAGGTGTTCTAAAACCTGCCTGCCAGCAAAGGACTTTTTTCTGAGCGGGGGGGGGGGAGAGATGGAAGGTAGATTGCGCTGTCCATCTCCTCCTGCTCAGAAAGCAAGCCTGGGCCCAACCTCATAAAGTGGCTAGGGAAGATCCACGTTTAAAGAGAGGAGCCTTAACCACCGCTGGGACATGCCGCTCAAAGAAGCAGGCGGAGGAAGCAATCGCAAATTTTATTTAATGTGTATAGAATATTTTTAATGGTTTTAATTTATTCTTTATAGAATATCTTTTTTTGTAATTATTTTTACGGAATTTTTATTTATTTATTGTTTATAAAATATGTTTATTACAATAAATGTTATTCCTTTTTGCAAATGTTTTATTTGTGGTGCAATATGTTACTTTTAAGTGTGCAGGTTGGTGCATGGTTTATGTGTCTCAAGGTGGCTGCTTTGTTATGGGCAGGCCAGGTTGGTTCAAGGCAGCTTTGCCAGATTTTGTGTGTTTCTGTGTGATATCTGGGGTTTTTTTTCTAAAGGGTTAGGGGTGCAAGGGTCTTGTAACTTGACAGCTTTAAGTCTTGTGTGCTTTAAATGCCAGAGTTCCTGAGCCAACATTTTGGTTGCTAAATAAGAGCGTTGTTAAGTGAGTTTCACCACATTTTATAAGTTGGCCACACCCACCCAGTCACATGACTGCCAAGTCATTCTCACCCAGTCACATTGCCAGCAAGCCACTCCCACCCGGTCACATGGCTGGCAAGCCACTCCCACAAAGCAGGCCACACCTACAGAAGAGGTTCTAAAAATTTTTGAAACCCACCACTGGTGTGGGCCCATCCAAAGCCACTCCCACCCGGTCACATGGTCGGCAAGCTAATCCCACAAAACAGGCCACACCTACAGAAGAAGTTCTAAAAAAATTTGAAACCCACCACTGGTGTGGGCCCATCCAAAATGTAAAATTTCAGCATATTACATTATTGGGAAAAATTAGATGATAATTTTATAGACATATCCCTAATTTTATATATTGGAAAAGTTATAGCCTATAAATCAATTGCTTATTCATTACTTGTAAGCTACACATGCTTATGGAATTTGTATTTTGTGATTTCCAATGTAAGTGGAAGTGGTGTGAATCTCTCAACATAGTTAACCTTTGGATTTTCTCGGTGCAGATTTCCTTTATAATTGGTATTTTTTAAAGAAAAAAAGACATTTAGAAATATGTATTACCGTACAATATGTAGAAAAATATCCTTATTAAGGTACATTTTTCTAGAACAAATTTAGAAATATACATACAAGCATGATCTGATTTAAACTAATGATACACATCATAGAAAAAAAGTTCATATAGATAAATCTTAATTATTCATTAGGCAATCATGACACATGCCACCTAACAAGACATTAATGACATGCAACTAAAGTAATACATTATTAAATACCTCAACTTTATCTTAAATACAATCAGAGTGTATAATAAGGCTATGGTGCAATCTTATACATGCCTATTCAAAATAAACGCTAATGAATTCAGGGCATCCTAATCCTATATGTGAAGCCTTTGGAAAGGAGTATAATTCTGTCAGAAGACAAATCTGATTAACTCTATTGCTAGTTTGTTGTATTTCAATATGTCTTCCCTTCACCATGGAAGCCAGTTTGGCTAGCTGCTCTCTGAAACTGCACCCCAGGGTGTGTTGCTGTGGGGAAAATAGGGGGAGAGACCACTATCACCTTGAGTTGTGAATAAAATGGATACAAATACAAATAAAAGGATACAAATAAAATAAACAAATATCCAATCTGTTCTACCTCTTGTGGTTGTTACATTGATGATTCCTGATTTTATAGAATAACATAAATTGCTTTGAAAATAATACAGAACAAAAAAAAATATCTGTATGTGGGTCTTAATATTCTTAAAAGCTTTAATTAAGTTACCCCCATTCTCGGCAGACCATATTGGAGGTGATAGCTATCTAGTATCCTGTTTCTCACAAGGACCAACCAGTTCCTTATGGGAACAGACAAAGAAGACTTTGTCCTTCTCTGTCACCCAGCTATTTGTATTCAGTGGTATGCGGGTGTGGTTTAGGAGGGGGAAAAAAATGAAACCATCGTAATTATTAAACAAAGATACTCTCATCCTCTTCCCTGAATTCAGTCAAATTAGTCAACAAGATGAAAGGCACAGGAACCATGCATAATAAGTGTTCAGCAAAGTCAACCGTCAGCTAATTAAAATAAATTACTCTTAACAGCAATGTTCAACCTGCTCTATGAATAAGAGACTGAATGTTTATCCTCACTGTCATTAAGTTATTGTGTTTTTCCTTTATCAAGCTCTTAAAAGCCTTCTCCTAGTCATTTCTAATACCTTTCAATTAAGCATGTATTTCATATTTAATCTTTAGCCCAAACAACTACACCTGTCAGCTATTTGCCTGAACCTAAGTTCCTTAACTCAAAACGTGACTGCATCATTTTTTCTAATTTAGTACAATTTGCAATCAGTAATTTTTAATACTCATCTAAATTTCAAAGTCCTCAGACTTGAATACTGAAAAATCTATGGGGATCTCAAACATGCTGGGCACGAAAGGAGAGTTAAAGATATTTTGAGCTAGAAGAGTTCTGTAAGGAAAAGTAGGAAAAAGATTCCAAAAGCAGGAATAAAAAGACTTAGTTACAAGAAATATCTGGAAATTGTTATTTTTGCCCAAGATACTATCACAGAGAACTGAATGAAAGGGTGTTCAAACTTCAGCACTTGCCATATTCCAGATTTCTTGTTTTGAATTTATAAACTGCACATCAGTAGCATGTATGGACAATGCTGGCTAGATAATGGAGATGAGCACTGCCCCCTAGAGTCAGACACGACAGGTCAAGGAAACCTTTAATTCAAATTTGCAGAAATATGTCCTATTTGACTTTGTACCTGGTTAGATTAGATTTAATTCTCTACCTGGTTGTGCCAGTTTCATTTCAGAGATTCACTGAAACATATTGTGTTGCCAGGGCTGTAAAAAGTTTGCACATAAAACACCGTCTTATATGCTTCTTGAACCTTTAAATTTGGGGTTTGAAGAAATAAGGAATAAAAAAGCAGGATTGCATCTGGAAGTGATAGCCGCAAGATACAGCAGCAAGTCAGTCGCTGGAAATCCTGGCAAAAATGATGAGTCAATTAAAAAGAACACTTTGATAGTCATTGATAAGACAGGAGCAGAGTTTATGGAACAGGAGAGCAGTACCAAATTCAGGATGCAAACATGAAACTAAACAGATTGCTAGGTACAACTAAAATCCAGACTAGGGCAATGGATTACTTGCTGCAAAGTATTATAGGTGGTCCTCGATTTACAGCCATTAATTTAGTGACTGTATGAATAGTGCTAAAAAAAAGTTACTTACAATTGGTCCTAACACTTAACAATGTTTCAGCTTCCCCACAATGACACAATCAAAACTGAAGCACTTGAGTGACCTTCCCAGCTGGTGTCCAATAAGAAAAATTATGGGGGAAGCTGGATTCAGGTAATGACTTGGGCAAAAAGCGTCTGACTTGCTTAGTGTCAGAAGTTCCAGTCCTAATTGTGGTAGTTGAGGACTCCCTGTACTGGATTGCAGCCCAAATAAAATAAACACAGCTGTTAGACCTAGTGAAGCCGTGGTAGAAGGAAGAGGAAAATTGTGATATGAAACAAAATTATGAGTTGTGATCACCACCAGCCTTACAATTCTGGAAGCAAAATATAACTTTACTAGGGAAAAATATAACTATCTATAAATCCTCTGTGGAAGAAACTCATATTGTCAGAGAGAATGAACCTGAACTGTCCCAGAATGTATGGAATAGCAGTATGCCTCAGGGAAACATGGAACCTGGACTGGATTTTTATCTTTCTTTAGATTTTTCCTCACACATTTGCTGTTTTTCTTCTCGTTTCAGAAAAAAGAGGAAGTCCTGTCAACCTAAATCTTGTAGTATCCAAAGTATACCTTACTACAGTGGCACAGAACAGCTATTCTGTCAATACACAGTGCTATAAAGGCAGGAGTAGCTGGTGTTTCCTGCCTGAAATTTGAATATAATCAACAATAGAAAAAGATGCCACATAATGCCATACATTTGAAGTACCGTATTTATTCGAGTATAACGCGCACACGTGTATAACGCGCGCCCCCTAATTTTCGATTAAAAATCGGTATAAAATTTTGTTTCACTTTTTCTCGGCTCAGACCAAGCATTGTAAGTGACAAACGTTGTTGAACACGTGCGGCCATGATAAAAACGCACCCTCGTTTATAACGCGCACCCTCGTTTATAACGCGCACCCAAACTTTGAGTTCTTTTTTTGGTAGAAAATTTTGCGCGTTATACTCGAATAAATATGGTACATTGATCATATGTGAGCCAATCAGAAATGGCCACCAGATGGCAGCAGAGAGTCTCAGTCTCCCTCCCACATGGCAGTGTAGTAATTTTGATTTGTGCTGCCAAAATATAGTTCCTGTATTGCTGTATGTGGGTGATGAATTATGGGGTTGTCCCAGATATCAGAGTCATAAACTCTTCCTGGACAATTCCTTGTGTTAGTCAGAGCAGAGCATATAAAGGTACCGTATCAATGACTCATCTGCTTACCTTTAAATGACTTTTGTTAACTATTTAGAAATCATCTGGCACAATTGTTCTCTTGTTTGCTTGACCCCAATATTGCAAGATAGGATCTCGGCTTCAGGATCAAATGACTAGGAAATCCACACGTCTATGGTTATTTTTTTGCTCTTGCTATGCTGCTCTTTTCATCTCTACTCAGAGCTGAAATCTTAATTGAAGTCGTTCAGAAGAAATGCTGATTTTCCTTCCAACCGCCAGAGGAACCATCTAACACCAATCTTTTAGAAATCCCTGCACACGCTGCAATATTATCCCTGGCTTTTCTCTGTATTATCCAGAAATATTCTATTTATTTCTCCTTAAATGATATTTCTGCATAACATGCGCCCCCTTAACTCATGTAGGTTTGTGAATGTTACTTCTTTTAAATCTCTCTCACTCTGTTTATAGCAGGAAACTTTGAAAATCCTTCACTGAACCAACAATCTCCATGTTTCTCTTCCTTCCTTCTTCTACAGTTGAACAGTGTATAAAGTGACCCATTTCTATGAATTTCCCTATTTCATGCTTCTATCTTTGAAATTCCAATGCCTTACTCCCAACAACATGTCTTTTTTAGCCATTAAATAAAATGTTACTGTAAAAATTTTCTGCTTCTCCCCCATTGAAACAACTCTTTGAACTAGTTCTAATGTTCTAGCCCTAACCCTAATTCTAGTTTTGGTCCCACTTTAGGTATGAAAGCCATCTGGGTCATTTTGGGCCAGTCACTCACTCTCAATCCAATCCACCTCACAGGATTGTTGTCATGGGGGAAATAGGAGGAAAAAGGAATATTAGTATGTTCACTGTCTTAAGTTGTTTATGAAAAAACAAAGAATAAAATCTTATTTCCTCTTTGTCTTTTTTTCAATGAACAATGTCCTTAATTCTTACAGAATAGTACAGCTTATCTGATTGCATTGCATCTTAAGTAATTAAGATTATCCTTAATTATTATTTGTGTTATATTCCCTCCAAATTGGTAATTATTACTGCTTGTTTCCAATTTTGTGAGCCACCAAGAATGATTGTGAAAGGATAGAAATTTGATAAATCTGATTGTCTTTATATTATTAGTTTTAAATATAAACTCTGATTATTAATTGCAGTTTTATACTTTTGGACCTCTGGACACATAAACTTCTTTAATAACTCATGGTGTAATGATTCCAACAGAGATGGAACTCTGGCAGGCTTCAGTGTGAAATTAACTAGCTACTGGATAGGATGCTAGTATGACTTGAGTTTGTAATTAATTAACTGCATTCCAGCAATTAAAAGTAGTAAAGTAAAAATAAAGCTACCCGCTTTCAAAATTCACAACTGTCCTACTGATACAACATAATTATGAAATATTTACACAGCTTTAGATAAGTGTAATGAATTTGTTATTCAGTTAATAGTCTATATGGTATGTTCATACTACTGTAGCATATAAATATGTGACAAGACTGCAAAAGAATTCTGGAGAAGGATTCCAAATTTGATTTACATTTTTATTCCCCTTAATATAAAAGTATCTCTTTCCTCTTCACCCCTGAGGTATATATTTGAGTGCTGCTAGGTAAGTCCATTAGGCTGCCTTGAGTTTAGCATTCCTATAGCAAAGTTGTACTTTTATAACTTAGCAACAGCAAGAATATGTTAACCTCTTATTATCATAGGTTACCTTTAAAAAATAGACTATACTTGAATTTCTGGAAGGGATTCAGTGAAGTCTTTATAATATATTATATTGTTTTTTTAATCAAATATTTTTACTAGATTTCCTAGCACTACATGATACAGATAATACAATACTGTATATATCCATCTCCACCTCCCTGGACAAAATAAAACTGTGCTAGATACTTTCAAACCCCTACTGACTTTCATTTGATTAAAGGAAACAGCTTCATTAGAGGAACAAAGTAGACCAATTCCCTGCAGATCTGAAAGTTTCCCAAGTGTATCACTATGCAGGTATGAGGAAAATGCAATATCATTTTATAACTGTCCAGAAACCAAAGTTGCATTACACTTATTTTCTGATGAGATTAAAAATTGTTAGCTCATCAAGAAAACGTCAGAAACAAAATGTTAAAAAATCAGTTTCTGCATTCTGATCATTTCATCACTCTCTTTTTCTTAAGTCAGGAGTATACAGCTTTGAAGTTTTCTTATGCTATCAACTAAATTCTTTCTACTGAAGATATGCTAAATGCACACAAATAGCAAGTAATATTCAAGTATCTATATTAGGGTCTTTCAATGATTTCATTATATATGCCACATTGCTAAAATGACATTCAGGGACTATGGAGTATTTTCCTAACACAACATCCCAAAATGGGATTAGAACTGAATGAGAAAAGAACAACCTTTTTTCCTCACTGCATATTAAATTGTTTAGATATTCATGGAATTGCACCTTATATACATATTTAAATCTGTAATAAAATGTAAGCACACTTGCCAACATTTTCTGAAATACAATGAATAATAAGATTTATCCCAATGGGGAAAAAAAGAAATACACATTCATACTCATCACACTATTTTCTTTGGGGGAAAGGACTTTAATACACATTGAACAAGAAGAAATAGTGAAACAAAGAAATTAAAGAACGGAGATATGAGAAAGATAAGGAAACATACCTAAAAGTAGTTACCACCAAGGCCGCACAAGACCACTCCATAACTTTCTATTCTTGGAAAATATCCTGCTCCAAACCCATATATTGCTTTAGATACAGCCTTCTAGTCTCTCCCCACACTCTTTCTGAGCCTCCAACATCACCACCCCTTTACTGCCCCATTCTAACATTATTGTTTTATACTTACCAGAAACTCTCAATTCCATTTAATAATATGGACGGGGACAAATCCTTACATATCACCATTTCCATTATTTTTACATTCTCTGTCTGGTGGTAAAGGTACTAGCCTAGGTACCGGGAGACTGAGTTTTAGTCCTGTCTTAGGTATGAAAGCCAGCTGGGTGACTTAGAGCCAGTCACTCTCTCTCAGCCCAACTTACTTCATAAGGTTATTGTTGTGGGGAAAATAGGAGAAAGGAGTATTTTTGTTGCCTTGAATTATTTATAAACAATAATAAAGGCAAGGTAAAAATCAAATAAATAAATTTTCAGATCTTTACTGCTTCATGTAATTTATCTAATATCACTATAAATCATTTGGGTCTTCTGCCAAGAAAATGGCATTAGTGCATACAAAAACGTATGCAACATTTGCCCCAAAAATTCTCTTAAATCCATACAAGCATTCTAGAACAATCAGGGAGCCATCATAGAACAGACCAGTCCACCCATTTTAGAGAAAGAGAAATTTCCTGAGAATGGGATCCAGCATGAGTCCAAAACCTTGGAAGACTAAACCTCTGGTCCCAGTGACTGACTCAGATTGGATCATACAGTCACCCAGCTGGCTTTCATGGCTAAGGCAGGACTTGAACTCATGGCTTCCCAGTTTCTAGTCTGAATCATTAACCAAACTGGCTCCACTTTTCCTGCGTCTTTCAGTTTTAACCATTCTTTATTCTTTGGTAATATTCTATTTTTGTTCTTGTTTTAGTGGTTAAGGTGCACTAATTAGGAACTAATAAGGTTCCTAATTTTTTTTTGCATAATACTTCTATAGTTTCTTTCATCATTCCACCATTTTCCATTTTCCTCTTTCATAACTCCACACATTTCTGTGATATTCTGATTGGGTATTTGTTTTTTTTTTCTATTTCAAGCAGCTTCTATATACTTTCTCTTATGTCCATTCATTCTGTCGAAAGATTATCCTACATTCTAGTACTGTTCATACAGTATTTGGACCTTGTCACTGTTTACAATAATTCTAATTTCACTCTATTTTCTTTCATTTCTTTCCTTTTTCTTCCATGTTATTTTTTTCCCTAAAGAAGAAATGGTCTTCTGCATATTCAGAATTTCTCATTATTCTCATCACTAACTTCTCATTAAGTTTTAACTAATTATCTCAATATTTCATCATAAACAATAAAACCACTCATGCTTTTAAATTTATATTCCTTTTTTTAAAGGTTAAATATGGGTATGTTTTTACTTAAAACACGCATTTGAAATACATAGGGGATTTTTTGCAAGCAGAGATATTCTCTAGTTATTCTCTTATTTTTAAGTTCGTGAATGACCTACTCAATTTTCTTTTCTGTAATATCTCATCACCATCCATCAGTTCATGTCACCTAGCAGAATAATTTCCTCCTGGGATCACATTTATTCAGAATCTTGCATAATTTTTCTAAAAACTCATCGCTAGTTCTTCCATTATCACCATTCAATCAAGCATATCATGTACCTATCAATAGCCTATGAATTCTTACTTTTGTATGTACCCATAGTAATCACGATTATGGTAATTCATATTTTCTGACATATTTTACCCTTTCATTCATAATTAAATTTACCCTTCAATTCCCCAACCACAAGATCAAGCCATTTTCAGTTAGATCTAATAGAAGAGAATATATATATATGGCTCACGGTTGAACTGCGGAGTCCTTGATGCTCCTTGAGCTTGGTTATTTGCTTGCATATGTTTCATTACTCATTAGATCAGTTCTAATGAGTGTAAGGCTTGCTCCCTGTTTATATACCAGCTTGTCATGCCAGGGTTGGTGAGGGTGTGGTTTTTCTCTTTCGTACTTCCTTGATTACTGTTTTCTGCTTGGCTGATTGTCTAGTTTTAATTCTTGCTTATCTGGGTGCTGGTTGCTGGAAAGGAAGTGTTCTGATCTTTTGTTTCCTCTTAGCTAACGCCATATTCATTTAGATCTACTATATTATTTCCCTTTTTCATACTTTCACAGAAAATGTATTATACATTATCTTTCTCTAATGTATTATTTCATGTTCTCTTACATTCCTAATTGCAATCTTTGTTATGCCAAGCTTATCACTAGATGAACCCAGATCTATTAATCTCCGGCGCCCATCATACTTTGGGTCATTTGAGATTTTCATATTAATTTTTTTAGTAAAATGGAGAACTTGCAGGTTATGTATCAACCTGTACATTATATTACCAGCCTTAGTTGCATCTGAATCACAACTAGCATTCCCTGATAATGGTAAGGACATTTGGGGCAATTTTACTCCAAGAATACTCATATAAGGTATCATCCTTAATATAAGGATTCCTTTGCAAGCCAATATTTATTTATTTATTTATTTATTTATTTATTTATTTATTTATTTATTTATTTATTTATTTATTTATTTATTTATTTATTTATTTATTTATTTATTTATTTATTTATTTATTTATTTATTTATTTATTTATTTATTTGGATTTATTGACCGCCCCCTCTCTCCAAAGAGACTCGGGGCGGTGTACAAGAATTTAAGAGCATATACATATATAACAATTATAAATAATAAAACTAAATTAAATGTTTTACCCTGTGTTAAAATATCTCGTTTAAATTTATAACGTAAAAACCCGATTAGGTAATATTTACTACAACTAGGCTGGTACGGTAGATTAGGTTAGGCCAGGCCGGCCTGCTGGAAAAGATGGGTCTTTAATTGTTGACGGAAGGAGCGGAGGTCCGTAGTAGATCTAAGCTCGGGGGGTAGGTCATTCAAGAGGCTTGGGCCCGCCACAGAGAAGGACTTTCCCCTGGGAGCCACCTGTTGGCATTGCCAGGAGGACAGCACCTGGAGAAGTCCCTCTCTGTGTGAGCGAATCGGTCGAAGGGATGTGTGGGGTAGGATACGATCACGCAGATAGCTAGGACCTGTGCCATGGAGCGCTTTAAAGATGGTAATCAACACCTTGAAGCTCACCCGAAAGGCCACAGGTAGCCAGTGCAACTCGTGCAGGAGCGGTGTTACGTGGGAGTACCTGGAGGTACCCATAATTACCCGCGCGGCCGTATTCTGGACTAGCTATAGTCGTCGGGTGCACCTCAAGGGGAACCCCATGTAGAGACCGTTACAGTAGTCTAGTCGGGAAGTCACGAGCGCATGAGTGACTGTGCGAAGGGCGTCCCAGTCCAATAGGGGCCGCAACTGGCGTACCAGGCGAACCTGGCAGAATGCCCTCTTGGCCACGGCCATCACATGATCTTCCATAGACAGCCGAGTATCTAGGAGGACGCCTAAGTTGACATTCATGTTCCATAACATATATGCTCTGTGCTGATACAAACTCAAAATGCTAACTCGGGAAAATAAAAATGTTTATGGAGTAGAGCAGGTTAATAAATTTAATATTAATAAGTGAAATAAGGTTTTTTTCTTCCAAATTGTGGAAAGTCTGATGGCTGCATAGACATTTTGAAATTTGACATCCCTTTAGAATAGTGCTGCTTAAAACTGAAAATCAACTTTCCCCAATATGTCAATATTCTTGTTTGTACTTTGACTCATCACTTGTATAACATAACGCCTATTACATACATATGAATAATAGGTCAACAAAGATAGCAGATTCATATTTTATTTAATTAAAATTATAAATCACCCGCCCACATGCTAAATACTTGTAAACCTATACAATTCATAGATAATAATTATCAATCATAAGGATTTATGAATGAAAGCAATGTAGCAAAAATAATAAATAGCAAATCGCATTAAAATGACAAAGCAGAGATTATTTAGTACCATTAAAATTTCAATCATCCCATCATTTCTAAAGCAAAAGAGAAAGTTAATCTGATCTCTTTGGGTTGCAGTTTCTTAATTGGGATGCCACTAGAGAAAAGCTCCTGTAACTTTCTACCATTCTCACTCTTCCTGGTTATTCCCTCTGACCAATGTTTTTTCATCTGTATGTCCTTTTTTCAGGACTGGAAAATTTAAGTGAATTATGAAATTAAAAAGGGGATAGAATGGCTTACCTGCTCCCTAATTTCTCCTGGAAAAGATATGTGAGGTGGTGAAAAAGCAACCAGCAACAAAAGCAACATTAAGAATGGTTTGCTGGAAAAAGACAAAATTATTGTCTGAAACATCATGAAGGTCAGACTTTTTTTGCATGTTTATCTGTTTTTCCCCTTTCAGAGCTATCTTATTTTGTTAAAAAAACAACAACCAAACTTTTAAAGTCCTATTTATGGACTAGGGTACTTGGTACTGAATGTCCAACTCAGTGAGTTTCTGTATACTTTTGAACAAGATTCATGAGAATATCTGTAAAAGTTTCCATTTGATGTCTTCTCCTTTCAAATATCTGAACCTGGCTTTGTTGCTCCACTAGATCTTACTGCTTCACTTGCCAGGAATTCAGACAGTAGTTCTCATAAATATGTCTGCATCTCAATGAGAAATAAATCTTTCCTTAAGTCTTCAAAATATGCCTGGGGGCCCCAAGATGGAAATTTCAAATGAGGCAGAGCTGAGCATCATTGATCTTTTACTTTTCCAGCCACAGCAGGAATGCAAGAATTGACCAACTGATTCAGTTCCCCATAACGCCAACAATATTGTAAGCCTGCCAGTGTTGTCTGCAATGAAATGTTTTCATACTCATAATTAAAGGCAAATGTGTTGTCTGTGTGATATATAACATATGAAAATGTTACATAACTGATTATTTACTCACTGACCAGGCACAGAGCAGAAATATAAGCTGCTTCTTAAGCACTTGTTCAAATGACATATTTAACATATTCAAACATACCGCTCTTGCCAAAGGTAATAAGAGTAAGTTCTGCTTCAAGACACTTGACAATTTGGCTCAAACAACCAAAGGAAGTTCTATTTCAATGCATATATACCTCTACATCAATATGTAGGAGCCCATTTATTGCTTATGGATCAGAATGCAAAAGGTACAATAGCTGTGATGGGTAATCTCCTGCCCTCTGATGTAAGCAAAAGTTGATATTCTGATAATCAGTATGATATAGTGGTTAGGGTTTTGAATTAAGAGTGAACGAGCTGGGTTCAAGTCACCTTCGACCATGGAAGCCCAATAGGAACTTTGGACCAGTTGCTTTCTTTCAGGCTAACTTTTTCCAAAAAGGGGGAAACTGAGAAGCAATGTTTCTAAGTCACCTTGAGCTGTTAAAAGATTGGATGGAAGTCTAATGTGTATGTATGTATGTATATATATATATGGTCTCTGGTGATGAGCCATATATATATATACACAAGCCTGCCTGATGATGACAAGTGAGATCTTGTCGAAACGTTGCAACAACTTTTCTATGCCTTATACACGGGAAAATCCCCGAAGCCAGCTATGCCAGCATACCTACACCCGTGAAAATCTACGAAAACATAGATATACATATATGGCTCATCATCAGAGACCATCATCAGAGACCATCATCAGAGACCATATATGGCTCATCATCAGAGACCATCCAGACTGAAAGCTATTTGTTTTGTTGTGTCTTTTGTTGTGTCTTTTGTTTTTACATATGTGTTAGGTTTTGAGCTGGTAAATAAACGAGGGAGACTAGGATAGATCTATTTCGAGCTATTTGGCTCTCATCAGCTAGCCATATCCTTACCAGGGAAGTATTACATGTGAGGCAGTTGTAATTGCCACTAGACTGCCTCACATGTAATACTTCCCTGGTTCGAATCCCAGTAAGGGTATGGCTAGCTGATGAGAGCTAAATAGCTCGAAATAGATCTATCCTAGTCTTCCTCGTTTATTTATTTACCATATATATGGTAGGTTTTGACCTGATAAATAAACAAACAAGGGAGACTAGGATAGATCTATTTAGAGCTATTTAGCTCTCATCAGCTAGCCATATCCTTACTGGGGTTCGAACCAGGGAAGTATTACACGTGAGGCAGTCTAGTGGCAATATATATATGCAATATATATATATATATATATATAATTGTTTCCACAACACCCTGGTAGGGCCCCAATTAAGGGAGGAAGCATATTGCTTTTCCTTTTCTGCCTTTCGGCTCATCACCAGAAACCATCTCGACAGAAAGCCATGAATTCCGTTGTGTAATTTTTTTTAATATGTGTGTTACGTTTTTGAGCTAATCAATAAATATATATGTGTATATATAGTATATACTCCTTGACTTCTGACCAGCTGCTTAGCGACCATTAGAAGTTAGGGTGCACTTACCTGGGGGCTACTTACAACCTGGATTTGAATGGTCGGAACCCCTCCAATGTTGTATGGCTGAACTAGGCCACATTTATGGACATTTGCAATGTCCCATGGTCACGTGACCATGTTTTATGATTGTTTTGCAAAACATTGGCATTTACTTCAGTTTTTGGCAAAACTGCAGCCAAAGCGAACCACTGGTTTGTTTATGAACTGTAGTGGTCACTTTACAAGCACAGCATTTGTTTAATAAAAAGTTGGAAAATCAGGTCAGTCACATGACTGATCCATGTACAACCATCATGATTTACGATCGTGATGGGGAAGCTCCCATTTCTTCCAAAACAGCAACTCTTTTGGGTACCCTGGGCTTAGGGAGGGGATCTTGGAGGTCTTCTAGTCCAACCTCTTGCTCAAACGGGAGCCTATACCCATGATGGCTAACCTATGGCACTCGTGCCCAAAGTGGCACGTGAAGCTACGTCGCCTGGCATGCATGGAATTGCCTGTTGTCTTCCAGGTCTCTTGTGCGCATGTGCACACAATGATCAGCATCCTTTGCATGCGTGGCAGTGCCAAAAACCAGTGTGCGCATGTGCACCGGCTGGCTAATTGCTGGGTGTGCATGCGCACCAGAACCTGGAAGTTCGGCTTTTCTGGAACATGATTCCTTTGTGCATGTGGCAGTTCAGAAAACCAGCCTACGCATGTACACTGGCTGGCTGATTGTTGGGCGTGCATGCGCACCAGAACCCAGAACATAGGCTTTTCCAGAGCATGGCTGCAATGAGCACACATGCGTGACACATTTCCATGCAACCTTTTCGGAACTCCACAACTTCTGAAAGCAAGCTGTTCAACTGGTTAGTTAGCATTTAGCAGTAGCATTTATACTTTAAAAACAAACACACAACAATAAGAGAAATCACTTGAATGAAAGTGGAATGAATACGTTGAGTACAATGCTTGCTTTCTTCACCTGAGAGGAAACTAAATATTGCTCAATGTAGTAGCAATAGCAATTAGACTTACATACCAATTCACAGTGCTTTAGAGCAGGGGTCTCCAACCTTTGCAACTTTAAGTCTGAAGGACTTCAGCCCCCAGACTTCTCCAGCCAGCTTCGCTGGCTGGAGAAGTCTGGGAGCTGAAGTCCTTCAGACTTAAAGTTGCAAAGGTTGGAGACCCCTGCTTTAGAGTCCTCTCTAAACGGTCTACAGAGTCAGCATATTGCCCCCAACAATCTGGGTCCTCATTTTACCGACCTCAGAATGTTGGAAGACTGAGTCAACCTTGAGCCTGGTGAGATTCAAACTGCCAAATTGCAGGCAACTGGCAATCAGCAGAAGTAGCCTGTAGTACTGCATTCTCATCACTGCAGTACCATGGCTCTTGTTGTCTTGTTCCAATTGTTCTCACTGTTACGAAGTTTCTCCTTAATTCTAGGTTGCTTCTCTCCTTGATTAGTTTCCATCCAATGTTTCTTGTCTTGCCTTCTGGTGCTTTGAAAAATAAGTTGACCCCCTCTTCTTTGTGGCAGCCCGTCGAATACTAGAATATTTGCTATCATGTCACCCCTCATGTTTCTTTTCTCTAGAGTAGTCCTGCAATTGTTCTTCATGTTTTAGTCTCCAGCTCTTTAATCACTTTAGTTGCTCCACTCTTCACTTTTTCCAAAGACTCATCACCTTTTTTGTAACGTGGTGACCAAAACTATAATACAGGTGTAGTCTTAGTAAAGATTTATAAAGCGATACTAATACTTCATACGATTTTGATTCTATGCTTCTCTTTATACAACCAAGAATTGGCTACTGCCCAAAAAGCTAATAAATAAATAAATATGATAAACATAATAATATATTATTATAAATATAAATAAATAGAATAATAAATAAAATACCAAAAAAAATGGGAATGGGCTCTAAAGGAGTAGAAAATGAAGGTAGAGAGGAGTTTTTCTTGCTTGAAATATATGTGGCTTTTGAAAGCAATGTTAAAACATCTCATACTTCCTCACTGGCGTTTTCTATTTTTTTCCTTATTAGCCTTAGCTTTGGGAAGCCTAGCTCTGTGCAAAGTTATTCTCCTCTTCGTATGATTTTTCTTATGGTAAATTCTGGCAAAAGAGCAGGATGGGAAAGCCAAACCAAATCTGTGCAAAGGACACGGAACCGATAATCTCAGCCAAGGTAAATGTTCTATATATATACACCCAAATACCTCTATTCAATAAACAGAATGAAAAAAGATACTGTGTTCTTTTTATCAAAAGGAGCATTGTCAAGATGCCTTCAAATGATTTTAAGAAGATTACACTTTTCTAGTTTGGCAAAATAAAGATAAAGATCAAAGAATAGCAATTACTTTGTTCTAAACTGTTAGGGATATTTCTATTCAGCCTTGATTGTCACTCCTGACAACCACATAGCTATTTTCTCCAAAATTCTGAATGTTTCAAAGTTCCAAAGAGTCTTGTCTGCTATTCAGACATTCCGAGGTTCTTTGTTCTTTCCAAAGGACAATCTATGCGCCAGTTCCTTGACATTTAAACATGAGGATTCTGATGTGAAGAATTTAAGGATGTTGAAAATGTTCTGGGCCAAACTACTCCATGTACAGAATAGCAGCATGCTCACATGGATCATGCCTAAACTCAAACTCAGCAGAACAAACTAAGTCGGATTTGCTCATTGCACAGAATAAAAATGAGGCTGGAAATGAAACAAATTCAAATTCAGTAGCTGAAGGAGGGAAAAGGGGAAATGGTGAAATATGCTTCTCCCCACTGGGAGAAATGGCTGAGTAGAAAGGGACGGAATGGGCAGGTAAGAGAAAAGGGCTGAGTGGTAGGAGCCATGTAAAGGAAATGGGGCGATATCAGCCAGTTTTGACTTTTTTTCTCCAT
Source organism: Rhabdophis nuchalis (assembly GCA_039707465.1). Lineage (NCBI taxonomy): Eukaryota > Metazoa > Chordata > Lepidosauria > Squamata > Natricidae > Rhabdophis > Rhabdophis nuchalis. The sequence goes on from CM077645.1 coordinate 77,315,450, forward strand.
CTGTACTTTCTTTCAGCATTCTGGGTTTTGTAGCTGGCCCAAAACACTTAAATTTAGTGTTTTATTTTAGAGTTAGAAAGAAAACATACTGGTAGATGGATTCAACATAACCTTTAAATTTATTCATTTTTTTTCCCATAGACTTTCATACATAATTTTTATTTTTAATTATTTTTGCTAGGTTTAGCTAGATCTTGCTACTTTTACTTCAGGAATGCAGGGCAACATACATAATGCCCCTTCCTCCCATTTCCCTCCAAAACAGTATTCCAAAAATCACTTAGTAAAACTTCAATGGATGATGACGGACTTGAAGATGGGTTTTTCTGATGTCTGTCCTATTACCCCAACCACAAACCAAGGTGGGACTCAGTTTTCTTCTCGGATCTTGGTTTGCTACAATTATATATTACTTTTTAAAAACAGCATATTTTGAGGAAGTAATAATCTGTTGTAGGGATAAAATACATATATAGTGTTTTTCTCAACACATTTGAATTGAGGCTAATGAAATCTTAAGCTTCCTTTCCAACAGGGTATCCTTAAGATGATTTTGTCAGAATCACAAGGACTCCCAGTTTACAAGAAACTCAGTCATGTTGATCACAGCAATCTTCCATCTTCCTTTTTTCAGACTACATCCGGACTCTTAAAATTGTTAGGAAATATCAAAGGTTAAAAGGCAAAGGAGTCTGTGAGTTTTATTCTGTTAGTTGTTGACGACTCTAGGGGGCAGTATTCATTTCCATTTCAAGGCCATTGAGCCAGCGTTGTTCAAAGACATTTCTGTGGTCATGTGGCCAGTATGATATCATGGAGCGCTGTTACCATCCCACTAAAGTAGTACCTATTTATCTACTTTCATTTGCATGCACCTTGTACTATCCAGTCACAAAAACATTGTCAAGAAGGACAAGAAAAGGGAATTATTTTGGATTATTCTTCAAATGAATCAATAGATATTCTAGCTTGTTTTTTTTAAATTAGACTGGAACAGATTTACTTTATCTAATGTCTCCTGGAATGCAAAAGTCAACAATTCTCAGAAATTCCAGCCAGGATTCCAACTATCAAGAGTGTACCATTCTGGGTAAGGCTTCTCAAGAAATCCTAACTCTTTGGACTTTCGTTTGAATAATCTGTTGGTTTTCTTTTGCATCTATCTGTTATTATAACAGATTAATATAAAACAAATTCCGATTTTTTAAAAACAAAGTAAAGAAAGTCAAAAAGATAAAAGAAAAGATTACGAAAACATTCCTCATGTTCACTTCTGAGATACCTATTATAGTTCAATAAAAGACAAACTGAAATATATTAGAAAAGCCTTAACAATTTCTACAATTCACAGGAATCTTTGAAAATAAATTTTGAGTTTAAAAGTTGGTATATTACAGTGAAGGCATGGAAATTTTACACAAATACTCCAAGAGAGGTGAAAATAATGAGAACTCTAGCAAACATCTGCAAATAAGTATTAGTATTTACTTTTTAAAAAAAATCTGAGGCAATATTTTAAACGAAAGGTTTTTGATTCACTACTAGTTTTTGATTCACTATCTTCACTACTGAAGATTCAAGTAAATGTTGTCAACCCATTAACTATTCAACATTTATGGGGAACTTAAAGGCAATAGATACTCCTTCTCCATCAACATTATATTTCTCTGTACAGACTGCAGGCCATTACACAGCATTTAAAGGTCACTAATTTCCTAGAATACAACATCTGTCCTTTTTTCCTAGAGACTCAAGATAAAAATTAATGTTATTGCATTGCACTAATATTTGTTCTCAAGTCTATCAAAGTCATGACATGACTCCATGAAGGCAAGATTATAAACAGATGCAACAAATATTTTTTTGAAAACAGCTACTGAAAGAACAGTAGCAAACTTTTGAACATTGGTCTTGCTATCACTGAAAATTATTTTCATGGAACTAAGAAACTTTAGAAATATTCTAGAATTTTTCGACGATAAATATCTTTTTCAATTCTATAGTAGTAAAAATGGCAAAAAAGAGAACATTCCAAGATTCAGAATAATTTACTGCTGCCTTTTCTTCCTCTATTTTTCAGTGTTGTATTTTAAACCTTAACTTCATTAAAGATATCTCCTTATAGATCTAACAAATATTTCTATTATACAATTTCCATTTCTCCCCCTTAACTTCAGCTGCTTTCATCCCACCAAAATAAGTTTTAAAGGACCAAAGCATTGAACAAAAATTTCTAGGGACCAGAGTATATCTGAACTAAAGGTGAAATCAATCACTTTAGTGCTATTTTTAAATTTGCTCCTTTATTCATATTAATATTACAAGTAGTTTTTGAACTTATGATGGAATTCCATGGGGGTATTTATAACTTGGTTCTAAAGTTCTGACACTGCTCCTCTCTGCAGTTATGTATGTTGAGCAACCAGTCCATTGTTATGGCTGTTTGAAGTATCCAACGAAGTATAACATGATCATATTTTAAAATGTTTTTTTTCTAGTGGCCCATAGGGAACCACTAGTTTGATTAACAACTGCTGCAAAAGAGATTATAAAATTGAGTTGGTCATGTGGGTGCCCCAATTTATGACCTTCACAACCAATAGCTATGATGGGCAGGTTCCATTGTGGTCATAAATCGAGGGCTACCTATAATGATTTCCCTACTTTTCCGATTCTCAGGATAGTATGTAGAGTTGCTGAAATCAGCATATGACAAATTGTTTCAGTATTTGATTATTCTTAACAAAACATAAAAATAGGAAAAATAACTATGTAAAATGTGCTTGTATTACTGAAAATCAAAAATTCTACTTCAAAAGTGGATAAGAGTTTACACACATTCTTAAATCATTAATAAATACAGAAAGTAACTGGTCCAAGTCTCCAAAGATACAGAGTCATATAGGAAGCCACAGCAATGAAGGCCCATTTTGGTCAATATGTCCTCAAAAGATGGTAGAATGAATTAAGTTATAACAACTTATTTCTTCTGCTGTAACAAATTGGAACCAATATACTGTCCAGGGAATAGGCCTAAAAATTATGAAGCTGTCTCTTACATATTGCATTATTAGCACTGGTTATATTTTTATACTGTTCTCCTTCTAATACAATACATATATTTGTCTCCTCCCAATTTGATGCAATGTTTACTATCAAATATTTATACAAATTATTTTATATTAACAAATGTCTAATTAGATATTTTATGTTAATTCAACTACATTGCAAGTTTCATGCTTCCCCTATTCCATGTACAGGGCCTACAAATAAACACTTTGTACAAGTAATATGGTCACAGATTTAATATATTTTGAAGGAAATGTCTACCACTGCAACAAATTCACTTTGTTTCATGAGTTAAACCTCAGAGAAGAAGGTCATTAAAGAGCAAATAGCTCAGCTTAGCAAACATGAACTGTCAGATTTGTAGTCTGAAGATTGATAACACTACCTAATAAGATTCTGTGCACACAATTCTTTAAAAATGTACAGTTGCAGTTGAACCTTGCAAAAATATATATTTCTGACATCTTAATCTCTAAACACAGTATTGTATAATTTATGGTATCAAACATTGGTGAATAATATTAAATTGAATAAGAAGGTAAGAGAGTATATGCATACATTCAGAATCACTAATACGGGCCAGTAGTCATCAAATGAAAAATATCTAATTTTTAATATATTGCGCAATGTTGAAGACACTTATGCCTGGATCAGCTCCTTTTAAACCATGTGTCAGTAAGAATCATATAACAGTGTGCTTTTAAGATTTATAGAGACAAACACTTCATCCTGTTACAAGAGCTAAAAAACCAGATGGGACTGTCTTGACTCACCTCATTAAGCACTGGGCACATTGAGTTACAGCAAAGTATTGGTACAGATTGAGCAATAAAATAAAAGGAATATATGTATCAAGAAACCTCTGACTAGCACAGTGAGAAAGCAGAAAGGAAGAAAAGAAGAATAAAAAACCACAAACACCTAAATTAGACAGCTTCATTTATGACACGGTAATGTAGAAAGTCAACTAATTAGGGTAACCAAATAAAACAATATAAGCTACCAAAATGATAATTCTAATAGGAATATGCATAGACCACAGAAATTTAGTTTGGGACCCAATTAGACAGTTGCCAATTTGAGTGGTCTATGGGCAGAAAAAGAGGATATAAATTGGAATAATAAATGCCCCGTTTCAAGTTGGGTAGTTATTACCCACTTAAAACAAGATTCAAGCTTCCCCTTAATGAAAATGAGAAAATCATGAAAAGTTGAAATGTCAAAAAATAGAATAATATTTTAAGATACAGTAAGTACTTCTGAGGATATGAAAACCATTAAATTGAAAGAAACAAATGCAGGATTTTTGGAATCAAGCTTCTATAGGCTCTGCTTTTTATTTTAGAAAAATGTCTGCACTGTTGCTTAGTTTGGGAAATAATTAGATGAAATGTCCATGAATAGCTGTCCCACTTGTGGAGATAAATCCTATTATATTTCATACAAATTCTGAGATAAAGCTAGTATTTGAAAGGACAAAAGATTTAAACAAACTATTTTCTCTTCCACAAACACTGTTTAACCGAATATTTCGATGTAAGTTGCACAAAATGGTTCATTTGGGTAAGAAATCTGTAAATTACAAAACAATATGAGCAGTGATTTAATACAATTAAATTATATTTGTTGGGAAACCAATGGCTTAAGAAAGCATTTTGATTTGAGCATGGTTCTTAACAACATAATAGTGTTCATCTTAGCAATTATTATGATTTGGTGAAAATCTTTTAGCAGTTTTCTATAGCCATTTGAAATAAGGACTTCATCAAGTCTCTATGATTTGGAAGGGAACGTTGCCAGTGATGAGAAGGTCAACCTGTCAATCAACTGGCTCAATTTCTCTATGAAAATTTGAAGAGAGTATTGTACTTTTTGCAAACATAATTTTTGCATGGATCCAAATCTTTGAAGCTTTCTCAGTTCAATTTGAGGAATTTGATGTACCACCACATATTCAAAATTCAGTCCCAATTTCCTTCATTTTTAACTTTTAGCATAACTCTTTATATATTGTGTTCTGCATTGATATGAGTAACAAAATAATCAAAGACCATTCCAATTTGTGACAAATTTCTGATACTTAAAAGGTCTGAAGTTCTGTCACTCTATGCTTTCCTAAAAGGCAAGAAATGAATAACTTCTGATCTTTAAAAGAAAAGAAAACAAACTTAACTGAACATATCGGATTCCAGATACTAGGGCAGGGAGATCAGCAAAGAAAGGGAAGTTGTTAAAAAGCATAGGAAGAAAGGTACAGTGCAATAAATTCCAACTTGTTCCAAGCATTTTCAAATATATAACATATTTTTTAACATAAATACTAATCTAATGGGGTCACTCATGTCACATTTATTAGAATATGGTGTGGGATTTTTTTTTTAATCCATTCATAAAAAAACCAAGAAGTTGAGCAGAGGCAAAATAAAAACTGTGCCCTTGATAAGGGATCTGCTTCATTCTTTATGAACATAAAGGATGTGCCTTTGCAATAAATTTCTGACTCATTAAAAGTGTGAAATGCAATAATGCCAAACAAGACACATCATTAAAACTGACAAACCATAAATCTCATGCCTATTATATCTCATGTACTCTGAATTATTGTGAGATGAAGTGTTTATTAATAGTACACACCAAACTTTACAACAAAAATGTTTCCCTGGAAATACACCAATTGGCATATTTAGATGTTGGGCTAAAACCTTTAGACCAATTGTGTTAGGTCACTCCTTATATACTGAAGGAACACTGTGACACCGATTCCATAAAGAGGATTTAACAGAAGTCTAAAACCAAGTTTCTCAGTTTTAAATCAAATTGTGTTATCTAGGTTATACTAATGTTATTTTTTTAGGAACTAAAAAGCAAATAACAAAACTATAGTAACCAACTATTACTAATATTACCTTAGAATGCTAGTAAAGAAGGCATTAATACTGTTACAGGCTCCAATTCCAGAGAAATTCCATCTTCAAAACTTCCTTTCCCATAGTAGAATTAAACACATAAATATGAAGTTAATAACCCTCATTTCCTATGATAGATTTTTATGGGCATGAATCAGAGCAAAGTACATAGAAACCTTGAGTAAACTAATATTCTAATGGCATGATTGTTCAAAGTCTGGAATTGGGGAAATTGTGTATTCTTTTGTTAGATGGATTAATTGTAAAGTAACCTACAAACTGGGAAATCAGTAAAAGTACACAGAACCATATTAGAAGTTTTCTTACTGTTAGACTTAATATTATCTATAGCAGATCCTTATTTGCACAATTCCTATTCTGACATAGAGTTGTGGAATAAAACAGTAAGAATGTCATATTGTTTGGATTACATTAAAAGGCAATCAGGAATTCAGCAATGCTTCTGGAGAGCAAGAGAGTCAAACCAGAAATTAACATGTAAGAATTCAAACCAGGAAAAAAATGGTGGTGGAAGTGGGTTGGGGAGAAGAACAGAGTTGTCATTTGCCCTTTTGAAAAAGTCTTAGGTGAATTTTAATTCAAAACAGAATCACAGAATTGAAGGTACCTTGGGGGTCATCTAGTCCATCCCTCTGCTTAAGCAGAGGACCTATATCATTTCTGACAAGTGGCTGTCCAGTCTCAATTCAATCAACAACACAACTACAAGCAGAATACTTTGTAGGCTTTAGGATTTTTTCATTGGAGATGGTAGGTAAAACATATTTTGCTATTATCATCAATGGCAACTTAGGAACTACCAGCAAACTACACATGCCTTTGTAACTGGAGCTACGGTATCTTAAAGGCGGTCTGTTTGAGTCAAGCTTGACTCAGCAACTTCATGAACAGGTCTTTGTAGTTTCCTTGTCAACAAGATTTAAGTGGTTTGCCATTGCCTTATTCTGAAATGTTTTCTTCAACTTTCCAGTTTAGCCTACAGCCTTCAGATGCAACTATTAATCTCTCATGAAAGTTCTAATCAGATCTGGCCCTATTTAGCTGCTTAAGATCAGTTAAGGTTGGTTAGATGCTGCTGCTAGGCAGCCACAAATTAAATGGAGAGTTTGTCACAGCACAATAAACACCGAATCCATTTAAATCCTTTCTATGTTTACTAATGATATGGTTCACAGAATTAAAAAAGCAAGTGCAACTGGTTATATAGCACTAGTCTTCTAAATGTGAACAGATTCCTGAAATTAGGAACAATTACATAAGTACAATCTGGTAAATTTTTAACAGATTAATACTTTATGGTTCTCTTTCAAGAATGATAAATGACTGCAACATAAAGTAATATTTCAGATTTTTTTAAATTTAATGTGATAGGATGGTTTTTCTGTCCCAGAAAGAACTGCTACCTTTGCTTCTCATCCATAGTTGATTTCATAACACAAGGAGATAACTTTTAGTCACCAAATAAATAGCAGTCATTGCACATTAGACAAATAACTTGAACAATATTCATTTTAGAAAACTTTAAACAACAAATTATTTAAAGGCATTAGATTACTTTGAGGCATTTCAGATTTCATGGGATCTATTTTCCTGGATTCTAAAATCCAAGAATTAGCTGCAGAATGATAGTTCTGATTGGTGATTTTCACCCAAGCATTGTTCATTGCAACAGGTTCATTTAGACTAGAGGAAGAAGGAATTATTGTTAGTGTAGCTCCTGTTCAGGATACAAGTACCCTCACTAACTGATTTAAAAAAAGCACTTCCAAATCTATCAGATTCTATCTATGGTTCACCCACACTACTATACAGATTTCTCAGTTAAATAGATTATTCTTTTAAAATGTATCTTGGCTGGTTTTCAATTCCATTCATATCTCCCTTTCTCAATGTTTGCATATTACAAAACCAGGTTTTTATAAATGATAGAGTCAGAAAGCTAGATTAAAAAAAAAACCCTTCAGCTACTCTGAGTGTCCACACAAAGGAGATGAAATCAATTATAGTTATTTTAGCGCTACTACAAACTAAGCTATCAAAAATGATTTTAAACATGCATTAAGGAATGCAATCTAGTACTCTATTTGTAGGATTGAGATATTAGGTCAAACCATACAGCTCTATTAAATATTTCTAAATGTACTCCAAAGTTGTTAGTCATTATACTTTCTAAACAGGTTAAAGTTAAAAGCACATATGAACTAAACAGTGGTGACAAATCTTTATTTTAAGATTAAACAAATGTTGGTCTAAGCATTTATGTAATATTGGCTAGTATAATGAGCATTAGGGGGTTCACATGGACCTTGCTCAGTTGCAGAATCTGTATAATGACAGACTCATCCCTGGAACAATATGAAGCAACAAGCCGAGAGCACATCTAAACACATGCAGTGTTTCTTTCTCTCCAACGTACAAGTAATCAGAGATACCAGCCAATATTCCAGATCAGAACACGTGACTACTAGTCAAGTCGGACTCAGGGCAGTTGGCTTGTAAAAAATGACGCCACAAGAAGTGATTATCTCTAGATTTCAAAAGGCAGCCACCCATGCAATAAACAACTGCCATTCACTGTAAATTAAATTAGTGATCCTCCAGCTGATGTCAATTTAAGTGAACACAACCCCCCACCAGGTATGAACAGTTGTCAAAAAACAGAACAACATATAAAGATACAATTTTAAATACTTCTGAGGCTATGAAAACCATCAAACTGACAGAAACAAATCAAGGGTTTTTGGAATCAAGCTTCTATGGACTCTGCCTTTTAATTTTAGAAAAGACCCCCCAAGTCTTTTTCCCTAAGGCAAAAAAGGGAATGGGAAGAAAAGTGAATTTGGCACTGCTGTCTCCTTTCAAAGAAGGCGAATTCATCTGCGTTTTTTGGGTAAGAAAAAACGAAATGAATGCATTAGCCGCTTTTAATATTTCATAGGTCTCCCTCTCCCCGGCTTGCCAACGGCCTCTTATTTTATTTTATTTCTTTAAAAAAAATTAAAGTCACAAAATGTTTTCCTGAAGCATCCGCTGAGAGGAGTTCCAACTCAGCCTTGTAAGGTTTTTGGCAGGAGTGGCGAGGGCAGCTTTTGAGCCGCCGAGGAACTTCAGTGACACAACATTCAGACACGCACCACATTTACACGTGGACTTCACTTCCCAAGACCCAACAGCGTTCAAAAAGGTCTGGAAAAGCACTCAGCCCGGAGACCGGCCTCCCCAGGACCAGTATCCTTAAACCCCAAAGACCCCTAATGGTAACACCCCGGCTTCTTCTCCTTTTTATTTTTATGCCTGCTTTCTCCCGGAAGAGCCAAAAAAAAAAATCACTTCGCAAGGGTTTTTCTTTTTTATTGGGTTACCTCCTCCGGAGCCATGGAAAGCCGCGGTTCTTCTGCTGCAGGACCCAAAGGGGTTGGCAGGCAAGGCTGGCAATTGGGGTCGGCGGCAGGTCCCGGAGCTGGCCGGAGGGTGGGGGGAGGGGGCTGAAAAAGCAGGTCGCTCTTTCGCTCGCTTCACCCCACCGTGCGAAGAAGGCTGAAGGCTGCGGTACCGTCTGCCCCAGATAAACGCCTCACACCACCACCACCACCACCAGCAGCAGCAGCAGCAGCCACCTCATGATTCAGTCAGTCAGTCAGTCAGTCAGTCCCAGGGACCAGAACCGGCGGGGAAGGAGAGAAACGGAGGTGGTGGGGGTGGGTGGGGGGTGCTTGGAGGAACGCCAGCCGGGCCGCCCTCCCCCCCTCCCCGCTCGCTGCAACTCCCGCGCGCCGAGTTCATTAATGGATGCATGACTTCTCGCGCTCCTTTTCTAGCACCCCCACCCCTCGCCAAGGCGCGCGGCGGGGAGGGAGGGGGGGTGGAACAGAGCGGAGTGGGAGAAGAGCCGGCGCGAACCTTGCCCGGCGCGAGTCACCGGGGGAAGGGGAAAAAAACCCGTCCGTCTACATGCCAGAGGGCAACTCGCCGCTCTCCTCTCCTTTACCCGCTCCCTCCCCCCCCCTCCCTCCTCCTCCCTCTAACACGCTGGGCTGGGCTGGGCTGCCAAAGGAGGGGGAGGAGCTTGGGGAGCAGGTGACTTCCTCGACAGCCCGCGCTCGAGCTGAAAGGCGGGCAGGTAGAGGCGCCCGCTCCTGCCCTCCTCGCCTCAGTTTCGGGAAGCGTCCCCCGGACAACGCCTGAGGAGAGGAAGGGAGGGGAGGAGGAAAGAGGAGGAAGGAGGGAGCCGGACGGCGCCTCAGCTTCTTGCACGCGAGGCGGCCGTTTTTCCACCGGGGTGGGGGGTGAGTGGGAGGGTCTCCACGGTTCACCCCAAACGGGGACGCGGTAGGGGGGGGAATAAAAATAAAAAGGGCGGTTCCAATGCCTGAGCTGCGTCTGAAAAGGGCGTCCTTTGGGGAAGAGCCGAGGAGTTTGCAAAGGAGTAGCGGTTGTATGTAGGAGCCGGGGTGGGGAAAGGGTGGAGAAGTCGGGGGTGGGGAGAAATAGTTCTTAACGTGCGCAGCAGCCCTTTGGCACGAAAGCAAACTCACATCGTGGCGTCGGAAGTCGGTCCCGCTCCCTCCGTCTCCCTGTAGTCGTGCGTTGGCTCCCGGTGGCGGCAGTCGAAAAAAAAACCACCCCAAAAAGGAAGAAACGTTTCGAGGAGGGGTTGCCGGATGCCTAAAAGAGCATCCTTTGCAATGCGCGGGGGTCTTTCCACGGTCGTCTTCTCTTTTTTTTGCAGTTTCGCTCGGGAAGAAATGCTGCTCCGGTCAGGGGTTCCAGCGGCGAGCGAATATTCAATATTTGATCGTCGCGATCCTCAATTCCGTGTCGTTGCGATTCCGATCAAAGCAGCGTTTGACTTACACAATCGGTAGATCGGAGTTTCCAAAAGAAGACTTTTTTTTTTTAAATTGAGATCCCATTTCCTTGTTCCGAGAACAAGCCGGTAGGTGGATAAAAGTTAAGCCTCCTTTGTGTCCTGCTAAGCTGCCAGTGGCTTCATGACACACAAGCATAGGGTTTTTTTCCCCTCTTGGCAACGATATATTCTAGGATTCCCCCCCCCCCCCTTCTTCAGCCCACAGCCCAGGTCTGATTCTGCTTAAATTTAAACCCCCCTTTGAGATCAGACAAGATCAGCTTTTAGAGGCTGTCATTCAGCACCGCTAAGCGGTGAAGGACGAAAATGGGGGAAGGAGAGGTTTACTGGACAGTCCTTGGCTTTCTTTGTAGGTAGGGAATTAAGTAGGTAATGAACACTTGTGAATCTGCCAAGTTCAGGTGGCAGATTTGTTTCTTCCAGGTGGAATTAGGACCTTTCTCTGACCTTAAGCTGGGCTTTAAAAGTATAGGCAAATAACAAATGGCCTTGCTATTTTCCGAAATCCGAAATATTTCCCTAAAATTGAGCGTATGAGAGAAAAAGGAACACCCACCTGGTATTTCTACCATTTGTCCTAAGAATGCCATTTGTTGCATCTCATCCATCTTTTGTTTACCTGAGAGAGAAGGTGCTGTTACCTTGGGGGAACTGAATATGGCTTTTTACATTTATTTTAGTCTTCTATAAGTTCTTAGCTTTCTAGTGTGGCATTAAAAGGGTAATTCTCTTGGTCTTCAAAACCACTTTGATAGTTAACTCAGCATTCTCTTACAAAACGAACTACCTCTGAATGCACAAGTGCTAGACTAAACATATTGGAGAGAGGATACAAATACTACAGTAGTGCAAAGTGGGTGAAACCAGGTGTCATATTTGAAGGGGTGGGTTTGGGTAATAGATTTTGGAGGTGTTTCCTTGGTATTTCACTGTGATGCTTAAGCTTTTTAAAAATTTATTTCCACCCCAGAATAGTGAGGAATAGTGCCTTCAGTTGCAACAGTATATAGAAATAGGCTGTGGATGCTGGCAGTTCTAACATTTCTTCTTCCCTTTCCTCCAACTACGTATCTGAAAGACACCAGATCATAACAATGTGAGGACAGCTGAAAAACCTGGACTGTTTGTCAATGACATACATTCTTCCCAATTCAAAGCTAAACACTAGTCCCAGGCATGCATTCTAAGCTACATTTTGTGTGACATCATAATGGAGACAGGAAAGGGCCTTAGCAGATTCTTAAGGATTCCTGGATCCATTGGCTTTAATATTGTCAAGATAGTGCCATGTTAGCCACAGAGAAGACTACTATATACTATGTCATCAGTTTGAGCAGCCTTTCAGCCTACAGTATGAGAATCTTCTATTCTCTCTATACTGGTCGATTTATTTATTCCTATGCTGTTCTAATAAACTCCAGTGAGTGCAAGGAAACTATTACCTCCCTTGGGCCAGTATCTTCATTTATGGGACAATGACAACCTTTTTTAATAATTAAGCATAAAATGACATGTTTTAAGGATTGGTTATTGAGTAATAAACTTGAATTTATTTGAAGGTGGTAATGTCTCCAGTGTTGAAGCAAACCTATGATTTAAAGAATCTTACGTGAGAGCAGTAGAGTAAGGCATTCATAAACATCTTGCCTGCTCTAAAATACAACAAAACATTTTTCACCCAAATATTTAGAGATGATTAAAAATGCATGAGAGTCAAATGATCTCATAGAAAACGTGTTTATGTGGGATTACTGATCCCCTGGTGAGGTGTTCATGTTCTGGTGTAGACTTTTGATAATTGTATGTGAGACCATAAATTTCACTTATTTAGGGAAGGGGTGCATGCAGCTATGAGGTTACATTGTGCAAAAACAGATTGCTAGTCTCCTGTCTAAACATACAGCTCTTCTTTGAGAAATAAACTGTATGTAGAATAATAATATCACCATCTTTCATGCCCAGGTTATTTGCATTTAATGGGATTTACGACTTTAAAAGGCAAAAGGCCTTTTTTTAAAGGGGAAAAAAACTTTATTGTAGCATAAAAGTGCATTTCTTTGGTAACCTAACCTCTATAACCTAACCTCTATAATATTGTTATAAAGACTCTTATATAGATGAGAACAAATCAAAATTAAAACAAATTTTAAGTTTCCCCTTTTGGGGAACTTGAGGTTGTTGCCTATTAGATCACATTCAAAAGCTATTTATACAGCTATGGAAAAACTGTCTAAAAAAGGAGATACAGAACCAGGAAAATAACTTCAGGAAATTTGCTCTATGCTGCCTGAACAAACTGAAATAAAGTGGTAGATTTTTCCCTTGTCTATTCAGAAATAAATCACACTTCGGTTTGGAACTTCCTTTCCAAAAGTGGACTTAGAACTTCTGTTTCTCAAATGATGGAAATAAAACATTTGGCTAAATAAAACTTTCCTGGTTGATAACTATAAATTAAAAATGTTTTGCTGGCAGGCTTTTGATTTAATGCCTTATAAGGAATGTCATCCATCACTTGCAAACAAATTAGATGAAAGCCATCTCCTCCAACTACAAATTTCACCATGAAAGAAATTTCCTATCAGAACAATGGCAGGATGCCACCAATTACATTTAGTTATTATCAGCAAAGAGGTCATTGGCAGAAATTACTTTCTCCACAATGCCATGATATTGGATAGAATGCAGGTAGCCACAAGGGTTGTTCCTTCATCCATCACTACCCTAACAGATGAGACATAGCTGGCAAGGAAAATGGTGATTTTCCACTCCCACCCTTGATCCTCTGTAGCCTTACTTCTGCCATAAATGTTATGTACAATTGGACTCCAGTTGGCTTACTCCAGAATGTGATTTGTTCTGGTAGGCATGGATATTGGTGACCAATTACTTCATACCATTCCATTTTTATTTGGGCTTGAGTTCTTATTTTCTGATTCATTAGTAAATAATTGTATTTCTGCCTGATTTTGAGGATGCACTGTTAAAATGTTAATGAGATTTGCAAAGCTTGTCACTTTTGGTGATTCAGCATCTTTCACCACTATCTAAAAGTTTAATCTATTTTAATCTATCTACTGTTCTATCTCTCCTATGCTGCATTAACAGAGAGACAGAATCAAGATCACGTGAAATGTTAATACTACTTTATAATGCCTTGGTAAAACCACACTTGGAATATTGCATCCACTTTTGGTCACCACACTGTAGAAAAGATGCTGAGTACAGAGAAGAACAGCAAAAATTATTAGGGGACTGGAGGCTAAAACAAAGAATGGTTGCTGAAATTGGGTGTGTCTACTTTAATGAAAAGAAGGACTTGGGGTGACAAGATATCAGTCTTCCAATATCTCAGGGGCTGCCACAAAGAAGAGGGGGGGGGGGTCAACCTATTCTCCAAAGCACCTGAGGGCAGGACAAGAAGCAGTGAATGGAAACTAATGAAGGAGAGAAGCAATTTAGAACTGAGGAGAAATTTCCTAACAGTTCAAACAAATAATCAATGGAACTACTTGCCTCCAGAAGTTGTGAATGCTTCAACACTGGAAAATTTTAAGAAGAGATTTGACAATTATTTGTCTGAAATGGTGTTTCCTGCCTGAGCAGGGGGTTGGACTAGAAGACCTCCAAGGTCCCTTCCACTTCTGTTATTTTGTTCTGTTACTCTGTTATTCTCTGAGATGAACTGAATGTCTGAGTGCATATGCTTATAAAATGCTCTCCAGAAGCTGATCTGTCATTTCATTTGCTGTTGTTTTGAGTCTCTTTGGCTATAGTGGGACATTAAAAAATAAATGCTAATAACCTGGCGAAGGGAGCTCTATAGATCTTAACTTGCAATATTCCCACATAGTCAAGCACTAAAAGCTTTACCTTGCTAGGAGACCTAACCCATAATAATCGTCTGCAGATTCCACAGACTAGTCTCTGATAAACTGTGAAACGCTCTAGCCTCCAAACTGATTTGTAGTTTTAATAACTTGTCACTGTAGTTCAAATTAGCAGGATCAGCCCTGTAGTTGCTGGTATTGCTTTGCACCACTGTCTTGAATCTTTGATCCAGCCGTGAATATTACAATTCTTCCTGCCTGGGGATTTCTGCCTTGACCATAACCACCTCCTAATATGTAAGAGAAAAATGAACGAATCTCAGGTGACGTGAAATGCATTTCTGACAAACTAGATTTTTGTGTGACTTTAGCTATGCTCTTCAAATGATTTTTTTTTTAAACGGCACTTGACCTTTCTCATATATGAACTTGAATACATAATTTTAATGACTGCCTATTATTTGGGTATGCAGTGCACACTTCTTTTATAAGAGGCAGAAAAGCAAAGTGAAGTGAGATATACAGGAACAACTGCTCTCCAAGGATTTTTACCTGTTTTTAATCTTTCATAGTTTTAAAAAAACTTTTCTAATATAAAAGAAATATATAACTAGATCTCTTACAACTCAGTGTTCTTTTTATTTAGATTATTAAAGTAGAATTTAGAGTTCAGTATTGTAACACTTGAATTGTTACATATAATCCCACTTTGGGAAAGTTACTTTGAGGAAAATTAGATGCACAGCAGTTTTTAAATTATTCAGTTTTACAAATTTAATCTATTTTTCTTATTTGTCTCTATTTCCTTTGAGTATTAACAATCAATATAGCACAATTCTCTGGTCTGTGCTATCCTAGTACAGCTAGTAAACCGACATACAGGTGAAATTTGAAAAATTAGAATATCATGCAAAAGTTCATTTATTTCAGTAATGCAACTTAAAGGGTGAAACTAATATATGAGATAAGACTCATTACATGCAAAGCAAGATAGTTCAAGTCGTGATTTGTCATAATTGTGATGATTATGACATACAGCTCATGAAAACCTCAAATCCACAATCTCAGAAAATTAGAATATTACATGCAATCAATAAAACAAGGATTGTACATAGAACAATATCGGACCCCTGAAAAGTATAAGCATGCATATTTACTCAGTACTTGGTTTGGGCCCCTTTTGCAGCAATTACTGCCTCAATGCGGTGTGGCATGGAAGCTATCAGCCTATGGCACTGCTGAGGTGTTATGGAAGACCAGGATGCTTCAATAGCGGCCTTCAGCTCTTCTGCATTGTTCAGTCTCATGTCTCTCACCTTTCTCTTGGCAATGCCCCATAGATTCTCTATGGCAGTGATGGCGAACCTATGGCACGCGTGCCACAGGTGGCACCCGGAGCCATTCAGCAAGGCACATGAGGCGTTGCCCTGTCAGCTGGCCAGCATGCATGTACGCGCTGGCCAGCTGATTCAGCCATTTTGAAAGCCATTTTTCACCCTCCAGGGGGGGCTGTTTTTGCCCTCCCCAGGCTCCTATAAAACCTCTGGAGCCTGGGGAGGGCGAAAAAAGTATGTAAAAAATGGGCGGGGGAGAGCGCCTATCATGCATGCATGCACACTGGGGGCATGCATTATGGGTGTGGCACACCAGCGCATGACCCCCTGCGCTCCCCCCTCTTATGGACGCGAGCCTAAAAAGGTTCGCCATCACTGCTCTATGGGGTCCAGGTCAGGCGAGTTTGCTAGCCAATCAAGTATAGTAATCCCACAGTCATTGAACCAAGCTTTGGTGCTTTTGGCAGTGTAGGCAGCTGGAAAATGAAGTCAGCATCCCCATAAATGAATGCCTCTTATACCTGTATCTTGAAAATAAATCAATTTAATTTAGTATGGCTCAGTTCCAAGTCTTTAACTTTAAACCATATTAAATTCAAAAAGAACTCTGACCCGAGCATACTGTGTATAACGTATCTTATGCACCTTATATTTTTGCACCAAAGAATGATTCATCCACCGTAGGTTAGAAATGTCTGCATATTTTATATAGAGTATGTTGTGATTCAAATAAGGACTTGAGAAGCAATAAAAGGATGGTTTCAGAATTCTGGAAGAAATAAGATATATTTGGAACAGTATGAAAAATCCAAGTTGAGGGTCAACTTATTTTCCAAAGCACCAGAAGACAAGACAAGAAACAATGGATGGAATGGATGGAAACTTCCACTAGTTAATTGGAGAGAAAGCAACCTGGAATTATGGAGAAACTTCCAACAGTGAGAACAATTAACCAGTGGAACAGCTTGACTCCAGAAGTTTAGCCCTGGAGGTTTTTAGGAAGAGACTGGGCAGCCACTTGTCCTAAATTGTATAGGATCTCCTGTTTGAATAGGGGGTTGGACTAAAAGACCACCAAGGTCCCTTCCAGCGCTATTCAGATAAATTGATCCTTGTTCCACAAAACTCTGTCCTGACTGATTCAGAGATTTTCCAAAGTAATACTTCTGAAACCATTTCTCCAGCAAAGGGGATCAATATAGCTTTCCCTTGTTCAATCCTATCCATTTCCCCCATAAAAAATAACTCTAGGGAAACTCCAGGAAAATGGAGTATCTGTTTTATCCTAGCAATTGGATTTAATCCATAAGGATCCCCCCCTCCAAAAAAAATGTTATCTGGCCTTGAAGGTCATACTGCAGAACTACTATAAATCCATGATGGTTTAAGCTGCAAGGTTTCTGCAGGTGTTGGTTCTGTCCTGAATGCATTTTATCATCACTAAGCGAGCTCATCTGGGAATTTGAAGTGGCTAGTGACATCCAGCTGTGTTTCTCTTTTTGATACTTTCAGCTGAAGTGGAGGCAGAACAGTTCTTTAAAATACTGCTTCTAGCATTCTTTCACTTCAGCTGTATCCCAAATATTTCATCAGTTTTATTTTTAATCCCATTCCCTCTGCTGGAAGCCTCTTCTTTAGTCCACTTCAACCCCTACCTAAAACTTTTTTTTAATCCATCAAATGGCTCTGCATTTTTTTTAACTTCTTTTTATCTTAACTGTTTCTTGCTCTTTTGCACTTTGTTTCTTGCAACTATCTTTCTTTTTTTTACATCTTTCACAGTAATCCTATATACCTTCCCTCCCCCCTCAATCTCATCCCAGGGCAGTTCCCCCTTTTTAGTCTACCATTAGCATAACTCCACCCACTTTTCAGTTTGTTCCATTCACCTGCTCCTTAGTAAAATAATTTTATTGATTCTGTTGGAGGATAAACCCATCTTCCTATGTTTTTGATTCTTTCCACCTCAAGCAGAAAGAAGTTGGAAAGAAATTATGGGATGGAGTTGAGAATCAGTAAGATAGCTCAAAACAGAAGAGAATGGAACCAACTTTCATACGGCAGGAGAAACCCTCAAAAGAAAGATTGTTTAAAAATGGGCCAGATCTGGGCAACGAGGAGAAAACAGGAACATGCAGAGATTCAGTACCTATGCTCCCACCTTAATTAGATTCTCATAATCACACTTATCCATACACACATAAACAGATCACATGCAGAGGCAACGTGTATACAAATACCCTGGTTAGACACTTTGGAGAAAGTATGAAAACATGCAGATAAAATATTGTATTTTACTGAAAAAAATACAGATGCCATCTATATCTGTGGCTGGTAAACAGACTGGAAATAAGTGAAGCTATGCTCTGTATGATTTATTTTGTTATGTTTTAAAATCATAAGATTTTCCTCAATTACCAAGCATGTGAACATCCTAATTAATCCTTTTTACTTATTTTTTCACTTTGAAATTCTATCCTATGTTGGTCGCTCTAGTTTCTGGTTTATTCTTTAGATGTATATTTCAACCTTTGTTCAGGAATTTAGGTGATATACATAGTGGTGCTTCCTCCCATTTTAACCCACACAGCTACCCTCTGAGTTAAATTGGGCTAATCAAAACTAGCTTGCTCAGTCATCTTTCCATAGCTGAGGGTAGACTTAGATTTAAATCTCTCTGCTGTGAATCCAACTCCTTAACCTCTACATCACACTGGCTCTGAAAATAAAATTTCAAGGTATACTGGTGCAAAACTATTTTAAGCATATAAGTGAACATTGGTATACTTTCTAATAGTCCTATAGTTTATCTGCAAATTTAATTCCATTTTACTGATATACCAAAAACAAAACAAAACCCCAAACCAACAACAATCCCTACCATGTCAATCATTTAGGATTCTCTCATGTTTTTCCATCATTTTTGAGAGGCTGAAACTCTAGTTTAACACATCTGGGCAAGAAGTGAGATCAGATAACCCAGCTCAAATCAGAACAAATCAGGCTTATTTCTAATAAAACACAATGTTGGCTAACTAAGAATCTGGAACACCCCCACACACCAAGATAATGCTCAAACGTGGAGAAATTGAGGCTAAAGAACATCATTGGCACATAGGAACAGTAAAATTTTATTTCTAAGTAAGAATGTATAGGAATATGGTATATTATAATTCAAATTTGAATTAGACATGACAATGTTGGTACTTTTCCTTTGTTTACATGCATTTGAAATAGAACACAACAGAATAACAGTTGGAAGGGACCTTGGAAGTCTTCTAGTCCAACTTCCTGCTCAAGCAGAAGGCTGTATCTATACCAGGGGTCTGCAAAGTTGGCTCTTTTAAGACTGGTTGACTTCAACTCCCAGAATTCCCCAGCCAGCAAGGCTGGCTGGAAATTCTGGGAGTTGAAGTCCACCAGTCTTAAAAGAGCCAACTTTGCAGACCCCTGATCTATACCGTTTCAGACAAATGGCTGTCCAGTTTCTTCTTAAAAGTGATGGGGCACTCACAATTTCTGAAGGCAACCCGTTCCACTGGTTGATTGTGCTGTCAGGAAATTTCTCCTAAGTTCTAGGTTGCTTCTCTTCTTGTTTACTTTCAAAGTCTGAATTATTTCATATAAATATCACTGCAAATTTAGCTGAATTGTAAACCATAAATGAACTGGACAAAATGGCTAAACTCAAAAGGATTTTTTTTCCCCAACAGAGAGAATTACCATGTTGTATTTGACTATCATATGACTGTTGAAGAGCAGGGATCTATCTGGAGGTGGAAAAAAATGACAATACTAATTCAGCCGTACCAATATTATTGAATACATTCCCAAAAGATAGATTCAGGGACACACCAAACCATTTGTTTGGTTGAATATCAAACAAATTCAGTTATTGTAAGACATTTCAATTTACTGTTAATTTTAGAGCAGTATGCTGGTTAGAGAATTTCAGGAGTTTGAATGCACACATCTTGAAGTTGTCAAGTCTAAAAAACACTGATTTGGAGCCTTTACACAATATGTAAATAGAATCAAAGCCTTCTCCCACTCAGTTTTTCCTTCTCCCACATTAAGAGTTTGGAAGCCTCAATTTTTTTTTCTTGTGCCCACTTACCAAAAAACGTGAGTATTGCAAACTTGTATTAAAAACAGAACAGTGAAATTCACCGTCAGGCATGGAGTTTGATGACAATATCTATCTATCTATCTATCTATCTATCTATCTATCTATCTATCTATCTATCTATCTATCTATCTATCTATCTATCTATCTATCTATCATCTATCTATCTATCTATCTATCTATCTATCTATCTATCTATCTATCTATCTATCTATCTATCTATCTATCTATCTATCTATCTATCTATCTACCTACCTACCTACCTACCTACCTACCTACCTACCTACCTACCTACCTATCTATCTATCTATCTATCTATCATCTATCTCAGGGGTCCCCAACCTTTGCAACTTTAAGTCTGAAGGACTTCAACTCCCAGAATTCTGGAAGTCTGGGAGCTGAAGTCCTTTAGACTTAAAGTTGCAAAGGTTAGGGACCCCTGATCTATCTATCTATCTAATATATATTGTACTAGTATTATAAAATCAAGTCTGATGTAATCTAGATAAAACTAATACATTTAAAATAATTATCGCCAATCTTCCTTATAATACAGCTGACACCCACATACAGTATATACTTGGCCAGTCTGGTGTTTTACATCCCAGGAAGATTTGTGCTAACTGTAAATTTTAGGAATTCTAGTCCCTAACAGCTGGGTGGGATTTATATAGCGTAGGTATATAAGGTAGGGAACTAAAGACACAGAGCCATGTCAGTTCTGGTTTCCTCTTTGTGAGATGCCCTTTCTCAGAGAAACAATTATGGTGCCCATTTTTTCCCCAGTATAAGATTAAGATATTCTGATGTTTTTATAGCCACTTTTGAATTTTGGTATCTACATTATAGTAGGATTATTACTTTTATGCATTGTCATTTTTGTTTTACTTATTAATGCATATGGATGTCCAGGTCATTTATTTGATTTGATTCGTAAGGCTTTCTAAATGCAAGTGACTCAAGGCAGGAAACGATATGATTAAAAACATCGTATAAGAAGTGGTAAAATAATAATAGTGCACTGAGGAACACAAATAGGAAATAATAACATTCACAGGGGCTCCAAATCACTCCAGCTCATGACTTGCTGGGACAGCCAAATTTTTAAAGCTTTAATGAAGGCCAGCTGGCTCAAGGCCAAACAGATCTTGAGGGCAATGGGGTTTTTTTTCCAGGAAAAGGAGCATCAGCGTAGCAGGCACGGTTCCAGTGTCCAATAACATGGGCACAATTTGTTAATGGAAATCCAGATTACGTGCAGTCAATATTATTGGTAGGGCAGAATTATTTGGCCAGATTGTAAAGCCCAGAACCATGAAGGATTTTCAGCGGACTACTAGTACCTTACATCAGTGTTTCTCAACCTTGGCGACTAGAAGTCCTGTGGACTTCAACTCCCAGAATTCCCCCAGCCAGCTATGCTGGCTGGGGGATTCTGGGAGTTGAAGTCCACAGGACTTCAAGTCACCAAGGTTGAGAAACACTGCCTTACATAATATCTGAAAACCAACGGATAGTCAGTGCAGCTTGGAAGTAGATATACGCCAAAGGTGGACCAAGCAGTGGCCATGACTTCTTATCCTGCTGCATTCTGGACCATCAATAGTTTCTGAGTAGTTTTCAAAGGCAGATCCCTGTATAATCTATTACAGGAGTCTAACTGGGAATTGACTACGGTATAAATGATAATGAGAAGGGTACGTTGATCCAGGAAAGGGTGAAATTGGCCCACAAAACAAATCCATGCATAACACCGCCAATGTCCGCTAGTTCTGCTTGTTGTGCACATTGAAAATATAAAAAATAGTTAAGAATGTTATAAACGTAGAATCCCGACATGATTTATATTTCCATTTGTATGTACATAAATTCAATATTTGAAAGATCAGCCAGTGGATTGGTAGAATTGGGGTGGGGGCGGGGGGTATTATTTAAAAGTCCAAATGCCACTTGTGTTATTTAATATAATAGATGATGGCTAGCTTTGCAGATAGCAATATTTTACCATGATGCTTAAAATGCTATAAAACCGTCTCTGTAGTAATTATATCTACTATTATCCCTGACCTCTGATTTATAAAGAAATGCTTTTCACTAAACAATTGCAGCCAGTTAGAAAACTTATTAATATTAAAATGACAGACTGGAATAACTGGGAGCATGCCAGTGCAAACACATTTTCTGAAATGATCTATGCTTGTCTTAAATGGTTAATGTTAATGATAAATAATCTGACATTCCCTGTCAAATCAGGGACTGCTTTAGAAATGTCACGTCATTTTTCAATTAGTCTGCTCCCATTTTGAAAACAATTGTTGGTAAGGCCACCCCTGTCTGTCTTACGAGCAAAGTAATATGTTGAGGTTGTTTTCCTGTGGATCCTAGTTGAGTCTAACATTCAGTGTATAAAAGGAAATACAATTGTTTCAGTGAGTGTGAAGCTTTCAACACAATCTGCAATATATATTTAATACATTAACCCACTTTGTACAACATGTTGTCTTTGGAAGTATTGGGGCTTAGCTGCTACCTTTTTCCAACTATAGTTGGCTCTGGACGGCAGGACTTGGGGTCCAGCATATCTGGAGATGATCAGGAAAGCAAGTATAGATTTGGTGGTTAAGGTCTGGTCCAGTAGTGAGATTCAATTTTTTTTTACTACCGGTTCTGTGGGCGTGGCTTGGTGGGCATGGCATGGCATGGTGGGTGTAGCATGGTGGGCATGGCACCAAGCCATGCAGTGGCCCACTGTAAAATCTCCATTCCCACCCCATTCCCACCCCATTCCAGGGAAACGTTCCCCATTTCTTCCCGATCAGCTGGGACTCGAGAGGCAGAGAATAGATGGAGGTGGGGTCAGTCTGAGGTGGTATTTATTGGTTCTCCAAACTACTCAAAATTTATGCTACCATTTCTTCAGAACTGGTCAGAACCTGCTGAATACCACCTCTGGTCTAGTCTACAAACCCAACCGTGAATTTTAGTCTCACCGTAGGCATAAAAGCTAACTGAATGACCTTAGGCCAGTCTTTCTCTCTTAGCTCAACCCAACTCACAACATTGTTGTTGGGGAAAATAGGAGGAGAAAGAAGTATTATGTATGCTTGAGTTATTTATAAAAATAATAAAATGGGATAAACATCCAATCAATCAATTCATTAAAAATATATTTACTTGAAAAACACCCTGTTTACTTTGCAGATTGACAGTCCTATTGGTGCTCGCTATTAAGCATGTGGGTGTAGGAAACAACATCCAAAATATAAACACTGCTTAGTCCCCTCAAATGATAGTTTTAAATATTTGCAAAAAAAAAAAAAAAAAAGGATACCGCCCCCACTGATTAATTTTATTTTACCATACCCTGCTTCTCATCATAGCAAACAGATTTCAGAGAGATGCATTCATGAGAAAGAATATTGTTCTATCAAACAAGAGGAAACAAAATTAAGTTGTGAAGAGATTTGAAAATGTCGAAATTATGCAGCGTGATTACTGCTGGACTAAAGTCATCCAGGATTAACTAATGAAAATCGCCTCGGCGCCTTTATAGATTGACCACGGCATATTCACAATATTTCCATTTCCTTGGACAGCCTCTTCCTGGCTGCTGAATGAAGCCGAAAATTAGCAAAATTTTTGAATTATATTTCTTGTTTCCTCTGCTGCTGCTGACGCCACCTTTGGATTCCCTGCCGATGGTAATTAACTTCATAAGTTTATATCATGATTCTTGCTTTAATAATATCACATGTTCATGCTTAATCCACAAGTCTCCAAAATACTGCCCACATTAACATATAAATAACTATTGTGCAGCTTTTCCCCTGGAAGAATCGCTCCTTCAAGAGTTACGCTGTTGTACGCCGTGAATATGAATCCTTTGCTCTACTAGGTAATGACAAGGAAAGGACTTGTTTAAAGGACCAAATGCCAATGCTGCTGAATAGAACAGTTGACAGCTAGTGATGTTGGTAGCAATATTTTTAATGTGATTTTGAAAAATGGTACACAATTTTCCCCATCCAACACCTTCAGAGACATTGGAGACATTGGTGTACAACTGCCTTAATTCTCTGTCCGTGTCGTCACCTGGAATTAGGGGCAGCAGGCAAAATATCTGGAATGTCCTACATTATGCTATCAATTAAACTATGATAGGGCAGCCAGTAATTCACCTGTGAGAGTGTGTATGTGATGGCTCAGTGGTTAAAGACACTGAGCTTGTCAGCTGGAAAGCTGACAGCCCAAATGAGACACCTGAATGCTGTGTGACAGGGTGAGCTCTTGTTATTTGCCCACCGAGCAGTTCCAAAGCATGTAAACGCCACTAGATAAATAGGTACCACTTCAATGGGATGCTGATATCACCACGGAAGTGTCTTTGGACAATGCCGGTTCCCTTACTTAAGAAACGGAGATGAACACCACATCTTAGAATCAAATACAACTGAATAAGGGGAAACCTTTACCTTTGCCTTTAGGACAGCCACTATTTTATCTGTTCTAAATTCCTTATTCTCCTTTTAGAGTTATACAACCTTGGGAAATTGAAGGTGAGTGGACTTCAATTCCTAGAATTCTTAGCAATGGCTATGCTGCTGGTGGAAGACTGGGAGATGAAGTCCATATACCTTCAATTGCCAAGGCTAGGAAACCCTGTTTTAGGGTCTTGGTCATGGCAATTAGGATTCAAAAAGAATTCTTTAATTACTTACATTATGAAATGCAGAAATCTAAGCTGGGAGGAAGCTTTTGCTCCTCACATTCTCCTTTCACTTATTTATTTAAAACATTTCATTTCATATTTTTATGCAATATAATAATATTGATATGGTCGCCCATGCTATACAATAGGCAGTTAATGAGCGAGTCATACCAAAATACCACAAAATTAACATCATTTCACACGATGCTAAAGTGCAATTATAATCCAGTAACTAGTTTGTTTCATTGTTTATTATTGACCCTTCACTAAGTCCTAAAAGTGGTATACAAGCCAACATGGCATGGTTCATGGAATGTGCTAAATCGGAATTAGCCAAATCGTATTATGGCTTAACAGAATTATAACATTTAATAGTCAGTCTTTTAATAAAGCCTTGCTAACATTCTTTATTCAAAATATGTACAATCCCTTAAGAGGAAATTTTATGCACATGGGGATAGTTTTTATTGTACAATGCCTGTAATGCTCAGGATAGCAATAAATATTGTGATTGCCAATGCTACCAAGAACTAAACATCAGGTACTGTTTTTATATTATGAATGAATACATTTTGTTTTATGTAGGTTCCACTGAGGTATTTTTTTTTAATAGATTGCCTAACATTTAACATTTCAAGGACTGAGATGTAGTTTAAAAATGCACAAAATGTATATGTATTTTTCTCATATGTTTTTGTGGGCAGCTGTTTCCCCTTCATATACTGTTTGTAATTTTCACCAACTTGCATATCACGATGTCCACTTTCCCTTAATATATGCATTTTTGCATTGCAACATTTGGGAAAGTGCCATTTTTTAATTACCACTGTGTTTCAGTTCACATATCGGTTTCAAAAGTGAAAATTGGGTAAGTTGCTAATAATATAATGAAACCAAAGTGTTCCCCCCGTCCGCTTTTATATTTAGAACACATAATATTGTTTGCCCATCTATTGTCTATGCCTGACTTCAGACTTTAAACAGGGGGCTTTCCCTCCTATATATTTTTAACTGGATGTTAGAGTAATTGTAGCTGGTTCCTTATGTATATTTATATGAAATATGCTTTTATTTATTTTACTGACTTTGAGTCAGTCTTGAAGCTTGACAATTACATGGACAAGACCCTGAAGTTTTCTTAGCAAGGTTTTTCAGAAGTATTTGCTCTTGCTTCCTTCTGTTAGGCCTGAGAGAAAATGACTGGCCCAAGGTTACCCAGCTGGTTTTTTCCTCAGCCAGCACTAGAACTCCCTGGCTCCTGGTTTCTAGTCTGATGCCTTAAACACTGCACCAGACTCTTAATACTTTTATCTATCCTAGTCAGGGGTGAAACAGGTTCTGGAGAACCGGTAGCGGAAATTTTGAGTAGTTCGGAGAACCGGCAAATACCACCTCTTGCTGTCCCCAGAGTGGGGAAGGAATGGGGATTTTGCAATATGCTTCCCCCAGGAGTGGGGAAGGAATGGAGATTTTGCAGTATCCTTCCCCTGCCATGCCCACCAAGCCACGTCCACAGAAACCGTAGTAAAAAAAAATGAATTTCACCACTGCTTCTAGTTCATCATTGAAGTAGGATTCCAGTTTTGAACTTCTGACTACAGTCCTTATATAAATTATATGTTTCTGCTAGTCAATATGAATCTTCAGCTTTATTCACATTATTTATTTATTTATTTATTTATTTATTTATTTATTTATTTATTT
This sequence comes from Rhabdophis nuchalis, assembly GCA_039707465.1. NCBI lineage: Eukaryota > Metazoa > Chordata > Lepidosauria > Squamata > Natricidae > Rhabdophis > Rhabdophis nuchalis. The sequence goes on from CM077645.1 coordinate 77,342,018, forward strand.
ATTTATTTATTTATTTATTTATTTATTTATTTATTTATTTATTTATTTCGATTTGTAAATCGCATCTATCTCCATCGAAATGGACTCAGGGCGGTGTACAGATAAATCTACCATAATAAATAATAACATATACAATAAAAGAATTAGAATTAATTAAATTAACTTGTAATAATATTCCCATTAACCTATTAACCATTTACTAGTTTGGTTGGAGTTTTGGCATATAATGAGGTCTAAAATTCTAGGCTAGTCCAGCTTGCTGGAAGAAATGAGTCTTGAGTGAGCGGCGAAAGAGGGGAAGGTCCGTGATAGTGCGAATGTCAGGGGGCAGGTTGTTCCAGAGGGTGGGCCCTGCCACAGAGAAAAGATACTGTTTTTGTGGATGACTTTCCATTGAATTACTTAACCTAAGCTCTGTTATTTGCACTCTTTGAAAAGTTCATCAGGAGGAAGAAAAACAAAGTTCAGTTGCCTCTTGAAAAAAGCACCTTTGGGACAACCATGACCTGGATGACTGAGAACCTCCATAGTCAAGAAAGGAAGGGGAAGGACCTGAAGGAAGCAGGACTTGCTTGCCAGGATTTAACACGTACACATAATTAAAGTTACATTTTTGTTGTGCTGCTTTTCTCCTGACAATTAAAAACAACAGAAACAAAACAAAGATTAATAGTGAAACTTGACAGCCGGCAAATTTAAATTGTAGGGAAGCTCCAGTGCTCCTATTAGCACTTCAAAAGAAAAATGCTATTTAAAAATCTAAGTGCCTCACCGACACAGCAGACAGAGAATAAAATGAAAGACAGAACAGGAAGAATAGAAAAGTAAGGGGAAAAAGGAAGTTAGATTTTTTTTTAAAAACCTTAATAAAATTACTCAATTTACTGGTTTTAATCTGCCCTGCTTACCAGAACTGCTATTTAAAAGATGAAAGATACTTTTACTGATGCTAATCATCAGGCAGTTTTGAATAAAGGTACATATAAATAAATTCCCATCTGTAACTGAGCTCTGACTGGGTTTTCTGTTCTACATGAAAAAAAGGAACGACAGCTTTCTTACATTACATAACCATTTCTTAAGAATCAGGGGGGGAAATGGATTAGACTGTATAAAAGAATATTAGACTAGATGGTGTCTGGTGCAAAAATATGTGATTTAATTAAATGGCAAGGAATAACAAGATAATTATTAATTTATCATGCGTACTAGCAAAGCAGGATATTTATAGAAAAAATAATGAAGCAGTCGAAGAATTGGTGATTGGAAATGAAAAATATGGGCTTGTCTATATTAGGAGAGGCATCTTCCAGGGTGATTCGTTATCACCATTATTATTTGACACAGCTACTGTATGATTCCATTTGCAGTGATTTTGAAGAGAATAAATATTGGTTATCAAGCAGCAAAAAAGGCTAATAAATGCTCACATTTACATGGACAATCTGAAGCTTTACAAAAGCTTTATGGACCACACAGTACATCAAGCCTCCCTGTCTTCCACTGTCTCCCAGAGTTTCCCCAAACTATGAATGCCAATACTACTTTTACTATAAAGTTGCAATAATAGAACCTTTCAAGTCTGAATGTGCTTTTGCATTTTTTGAACTAGGAAGTGTTTGATCCAAGATGCTTACTCAGAATACAGTTGTGACAAGGACGCAGATTCTATCTGACTATTGTCTTGGTAGCAGCTCTTCCTAAGGTGGGACTAGAACACATGATCTCCTGGTTTCTGGCCTTAACTTCTATACTAGTATTGGTGAACCTTTTCAGCACTGAGTGCTGAAACAGGAGCATGCACGTGCACAAGGCGGAGTGCCGGAAACCGGAAGAGCAGCTCCCTGGTGTGAATGTGCGGGAGCACCGGAAAAGCAGTTTCCCGGCGTGCATGCACATGTTGGGAAGCTGAGCTTCCGGTTTCCAGCACACACATGCCACTCACCTAGGCCTCCGGTTTCTGGTGCACATGCACACAGCTGACCACCGTGCATGCTCACACAGGAAACCAGAAGCTCAGCTTCTTGACGAGTGTATGCATGCCAAGAAACTGGTCTACCAGTTTCCAGTGCTCCTGCATGTACAAAGACCAACTGGCCAACACGCATGTGCATGCTGTAACCCGGAAAAACAATGGGCGATGACTGGTGTGCCTGGAGAGATGGCTCCGCATGCCACTTCCATGCCATAGGTTCACCATCACGGTTCTATACCAAAGCGCCAAATACAAATACACATTTAGATCTATTATAAACCTAGATTAACTAGTTGGATTGATGCAAATCTATTAATATTAAAAACAAATGAGCTCCCATGGATGACAATTCAGTGATAAGCAGCCCTATTAAAATGTCATCCATTGCTGAGAAACACTGCGTGATTCAGGAGAAAATTACAATAGATTTCAAACATCTGTACTCATTTTCTGCTCACTTATGATGTGACTCCTAGTAATACACAGATGAAATGCAATAATGGGTGTTTTAAAGATGTTTGAAAGTCATTAATGACTGTACCAACTTAAAAACACCATTTTCTATAAAATTCAAAGTAAAAACTTATTTCCTACATTTCAAAGTACTTTTGATATAGATTTTGGCACCTGGATTGAAATAGGAATGTGCGCTGCCTATAAAGGTGGGCTGGGAAAAATAAATAAAATGTTATGCTCCCAAAGGCATGAGAAATAGTAGTAGTAATAGTAGTAGTAACAGGAGAAGAAGGAGAAGAAGGAGAAGAAGAAGCAGAAGAACGAGAAGCAAAAGAAGCAGAAGCGGAAGAAGAGGAGGAAGAGGACTCTGAATAAAGTAAATATTTGTAAAGAAGTAGGACTGGCAAGATATCTAGAGCAGGGGTCCCCAACCCCCGGGCCGCGGACTGGTGCTGGTCCGTGGCTTGATAGGAACCGGGCCGCAGGGCTGGAAAGGAGGAGGAGGGAGAAGGGGGCAGCCCACTGGGCAAAGCGTGCGCCGGATGTGGGAGAGCGTAGGCGTGGCTGTTCGCGCTGTTGGAGGCCCTCCGATCTCAAGGCAGCGCTGAGAAGGGGAAAGTCCTCCCTCCCCAAAACAGCGCTGTTAAAACAGCAGCGCTGTTTTGAGAAGCCTCCCATTGAAAGGCAGCCCTGAGAAAAGGTGGTTTCCCTCCCTCTCAATGCTGTTTTGAGATTCAAGGCTTTCCCTCCCCTCCCGCAGCGCTGTTTTGGGATCTGAGGCCAAAAGTGTGGGATGTTGCACACACATCCGTAAGGTGAGCACAGGAGTGGGGGTCACGCGCGTATGTGAAGGTGGGGTTAGGGTTAGGGTTAGGGTTAGGGTTAGGTGGGTGAAATGTGTGGAAGGGGTGTCACACGGATGTGCAGGGGAAGGGGCATGTGGAAGAAGCATTGCATTATGGAAATGGGCACGCAAGCACGCACAACAGCGCACGCGTGCATGCTTTCGGCACCCAAGGAAAAAAAGGTTCGCCACCACTGCCCTAGAGGGCCGAGTGAGTCGACTCCCCCCCGTGTGCTCATGCGCCGCCTGTCCCCCCCCCTCCTCCTCTATGCCAGCCGGTCCGCAGAATTTTCTTTAAAATGAAACCGGTCCCTGGTGCAAAAAAGGTTGGGGATCCCTGATCTAGAGGGTGAAGGACATCTTGTTTATTTATTTAAATGTAGTGGTCCAACTCCAGCGGATTCAGGTAAGCCCACACAACTAAAAAAAGACATGAAAACAACTAAAAGGATTATACCAACATCCAGCTCAGATTAACAATCTCTAATAACAAAATCCTCAAACAAAAGAATGGCCGCTAAATAGACGCAAACATCAACATCCCAGGCTTGGGAACATTTGCATACCTGCCCAAAGGGGTGGAGCTTGTGGAACATTGCCAGGCTCATTTCTTCATCCTGACCAAAGCCACAAGGAAGGACAACTGTATTCCTATAGGAAAGCTGCCTGTGGCCCTCTCAGAGGTGGGTTGCTACCGGTTCGCACTGGTAGTGAAATGTTGGCCTGGGTTGCAGAACCGGCAGCGATCCAAGCTGGCCACACCTCCAAATCAGTTTCCCACTGCCACCATGGTTTTTTGTCCCTTTTAAATGTTCTGCGCATGCGCAGAACTATTTACAGTCAATTGCGCACATGCACACAGCAAAGTAACGCCGGCAGCAACCCACCTCTAGTTGTGGCTGAGTTTCAACACCCAGCTTTGTTATCTGGTGGCCTTCTTGGATGTGTATTTCAACATTGGGCAGAGCAGATTTGGTTATTCCTGCTCTGGGTATCCCTAAGCAGGCTGCCTGTCAGGGATTTGGGGGGAATGAGAATACTGTATTACAGCTCGATGTTGAAAGATTGGTCTCAATTACTTTTAAGGTCACCAGGAGCTGTGCAGTTCCAAGGTGTCCCACAAGAGCCAATTTACAGCCAAGGTTGCTTTTATGCATAATTACACTGAGGTGACTCTCTTTGCTCTCCACATCCCATCCCATCTAATAGCACGCTTATGCTATTCTGTAATGTGCGGCTAGTCTCTCAATGTTCCTCTTGGTGGTGGAAATTTTATTTATTGGGCATTGGGGAATGATCATTATCCTTTTTATCAAGTAAAACATTCATTATGGTTTAAAAGATGACAGGAATAGATAAAGAAGAGAGAAACAGAGAACAAGGCACTGGGCTCATCGGCTGCATGATGTTAAAAATGAAATTGTCGAGTTTCATCAATCAGCTTAATGAAACTGAGATTCTCTGATAAACTGCTACATTTTGAGTAAGTGAATATTCTGTGCCGCCAACTTCCTCTTTTAAATGTCTTTGTTTTTATTTTTGCACACTATGCACGTGCAATACTGTGTATATTTCACATTTTATATTTCAATTTTATATTAGATATGTCGGTCAATGTTCAATTCTTTTTGTTTTCACATGGAGTCAGAAGTTAATCCTAGCCCCAGGTTTAGGTGGCAAGGAATGGATTTTGAATGAAATTATTGAGATATTTTAAAGATAACTAAACTAAAACTTATCCATGGTAATCCCCTAAAAGGGGAAAAAGAAAACTTGACTCTGTTTTGTGCCTGAGCTGTTATAGTCACTGTAATTTAAATGAAGGGGAGAAAATCTGAAGCATTTTAAATACAATATGATGGAAAAAATAATGCCAATGCATGAGTTAGCAAGTACTCCTTTGGAACTTAATTAGCTTTAGCACATTTATCTCCTTTAAAAAGTGTTTGGTTTAAACATTGATAATTTGACTGTTAACTTCTACACCATCAACAGAAAATGATGAAGAGAATTTCAGTGGTACTTTGGTACTCAATTGCTTTGAAACTTAACGAATTTGGTACTCAACCCATTTTAACATGAAAATTTTGTTCTGGTACTCATCATTTGTTTGCTACTCAACGCACAACTTAGAACTTGACAGTGTCAGCTGCCTTGCAACTTGCTATATTATTCCTTATAGCAATAAATAGTTTGGTACTCATTGTTTTTGACACTCGTCACGCCTCCCAGAACCAACAAACAATGAGTACTGTAGTATTTGGTGAAACGATATGGTGAATGGCCCTCATTCCTGTACCTTTGAAAAATGTACTGCATGACTTCAGGATAAATCGCAAAAGATCAGTCATCATTTATAGATAATTCTTTAAATGATAATGAATTTAAATTAATTTAATTTACAGTAGTGTCCAGTGCTTTGGATATAAAGACATTTCAAAACCAGGTGTGCACTTAGGTGCAAACATCTCTTAGTGGACGGTGACTCTTGTTCTTACAGGGTTCCTGGTTGTTTCTGTAGAGTTAATTTTCTAATATGGCCACAAGACAGCTGGTATGGAAGAAACAACTTAGAGTCTGACTTTAAATTTGAGAGTATAATCACTTTCTCATGTTGGGGAGGGAGGTGGTGTTCCTCCTGAATTGTGGCATCTGTAGTTTTAGATATTTGACATTTCTTGAGCATGGCTAAGTCTCTACATGGGGCTCCCCTTGAAGAGCACCCCGAGGCTTTAACTGGTCCAGAATGCGGCCGCACAGGTAATTATGGGGGTGACGTGCGACACCCCTCCTGCGCAAGCTGCACTGGCTTCCAGTGGTTTTCCAGGTGCGATTCAAGGTGTTGGTTACCATCTTTAAAGCACTCCATGGCTTAGGACCTGGGTACCTACGAGATCGCCTTCTGCCACCAAGAGCCTCCCACTGGCCCGTACGCTCCCATAGAGAAGGTCTCCTCATGGTGCCGTCGGCTAGACCAGGGGTCCCCAACCCCCGGGCCGTGGACCAGTGCTGGTCCGTGGCTTGATAGGAACCGGGCCGCAGGGCCGGAGAGGAGGAGGAGGGACAGCCCCCTGGGCAGAGCACGCACTGGGGGCGGAGAGCGGGCTGGCATAAAGCATGATTTTTAAATTTACATTTTTATTATTTTAATCAGGGTTAGTTTGGTTTTTTTCCCATGTTTCGGGCAATATTTTAATTATGTCTTTTAACTTTTATATATTTGCTTTTATTTTGGCTGTACACCGCCCTGAGTCCTTTGGGAGTAGGGCGGTATAAAAAACCAATAAACTCTAAACTCTAAACTCTAATACAGGAACATAATATATTGTTCCACCTAACTCTCTAAACTTCGTTTAGATTATATAGCAAACAAAACAGCAGATTATGTGACAGCACTATTGTTTAAATACTAGGATTTAGTTGTACATGTGATAGAGAATATTTGTAGTTCAGAGTTGAAATGAGGGAACCTTGGTACTCCCTGAACTTGGTTGTTTTCTTGCAGATGTTTCATTACCAAACTTGGTAATATTATCAGTGCCCAACACTGATGATATTATCCAGTTTGGTCATGAAACGTCTGCAAGAAAACAGCCAAGCTCCATTGAACCCTCAATTTTTGCACGCACATATATATCTATGTCATATCTATGCTCACTTTCTACAGGACATGTATGTTCTTACACTTTATTAGGAGTATGCATAATTTAAAAATGCTTTATGCTTTGGGCAAAGATAGCATCTTTCTCCATTTTCTTAAAGCAACATGACTTCTTTGCTCTGGCTTCAGGGGAAAAAAGACTAATGAAGATACTGTTGCTTTAAGAGTTGCATTAACTTAATGGATAGATTCCTGAAAACAGCAGCAATATTTTTCCCCCTTGTCTCCACAGAAGCATGAAGAACAAGTCATGTTTGCTTTAATGAACAATGGAGAAATGTTGTGTTTGAAAACATTATTTATGAAACATGACCAGCCTAGCAGATCCCAATAAATAAAATACCTACAATTCTGATTGTGAGTTTGCTTAAGATAAAGTCATAAAAGTCATACTACTAATTATATCATGGGCTCAAAACTGGGTTAATGTGCCATCTGCTCATTCTATGCTCCTAGTAATAGAACTGAGAAGTATTTTAGAAGGCAAAGAGCAGCCAGAATTTACGATGTGGATCACGAACACCTTCTATCCACCCCTTTCTCTAAATAAAAACCATACAGGCTCAGCAAACATAACACGTGTCATGGGTACCATGGCTGTTAAATGGCAGCAACAGGGGAAGTTCACATCCTTCCAGGAAGACATCATTGGTTCATGAATTCCTTGTTTGATTATTAGAAGAACAAGAATATCACTGACTGCTTTGCAAATTGGCCAACTTTCAGTTGTTGGCAACAAGAGAGGAAATTCACAATCCCCGGAGGGCAGCAGCCTGTCTCAGCTTTAGAAAGTACATAGGAATAGTCTGGACCTACAACTGTCAACCTTGTTGTTGCTAAACAGGATCATGCTACCCAGGATTAGCAGTCCTTAGTTAGAATTGCATGTTTCTATGCTACTCAAGAAAAGTACATTGGAAGCAGTGGTGGGTTTCAAATTTTTTTAGAACCTACTCTGTAGGTGTGGCCTATTTTGTGGGCGTGGCTTGGCAGTCATGTGACAGGGTGGGAGTGGCCACCTTTTAAAATGTGGTGAAACTCATTTAACAACGCTCTTGCTTAGCAACCAAAATTTTGGACTCAATTGTGATGATAAATTCTTTCTTTCTTTCTTTCTTTCTTTCTTTCTTTCTTTCTTTCTTTCTTTCTTTCTTTCTTTCTTTCTTTCTTTCTTTCCTTCCTTCCTTCCTTCCTTCCTTCCTTTCCTTTCCTTTCCTTTCCTTTCCTTTCCTTTCCTTTCCTTCCCATTGGGTCACTGGCAGCGGCGGGCCAGATTTACTTCCAGGTACGCCGGTGGAACCCCCTCTCACCGGTTCTCTAAATTTCACCAACCGGCTCTCACGAGTAGGTGCGAGCCTGCAGAAACCCACCACTGATTGGAAGTAACAATTTATATGGCCAATGAGAGTTGCATGTTGAGATGGGCAGCTTTAGAAATAGAAAGAAAGAAAGAAAGAAAGAAAGAAAGAAAGAAAGAAAGAAAGAAAGAAAGAAAGAAAGATTTTTCCTGTTAAGTTTCACCTTTATGAAAAAATGGATCTCCTCCCTCTTTTCCTCCCTCTTTTTCTCCGTCTCATTTTTCACCTCACTTCCTCTTTATTGCCTGCATTTGGAAAGGTAACTTTCAACAAGATAGCAATTTAAAAGAATCAGCTTTGCAGAATAGCAAATAGAATAACAGGTCTCTTTTTCTCTCTCTCCCCCCCCCCCTCTCATTTTTTCCTGTTGTGTTTTAAATATCACCAGCAGAAAGAAAAAAAGAATTGATCTCATTTTATGCTGTCCTAAAGGTGGTCAGATATGATGGTTTTTTGTATTTACTGTCATTCCAGTTCATGCATAGTATGCTGATGATAACCCTTGTCCCATTTAATGCTTAAGTGACATTCGACATCACTGTTACAATGATAACACAATAGTGGGGTCATCTTCTGGAGAACGCCTTAATTCTCATTCCATTATTTTTTTCTGATCATCAATGCCTACTAAAAATATCATATAGATTTAAATCAGGGGTGTTCAAACTTGGGAACTTTAAGACATGTGGACTTCAACTCCTAGAATTTCCCATGCTGGCTGGGGAATTCTGGGAGTTAAAGTACACAAGTCTTAAAGTTCCCAAGTTTGGACACCCCTGATTTAAATGGTGGTCAAGCGCAACCAATAAAACAGAAACCTAACATAAATACTCCTGTTTTTTTCCCCTTAAATGAATTTGCCACCCTTGGAGAACTTCTATTGCTCCAACTCTCCCTATCTTTAAATTAATAGGGTTTTTTCATATTGCTGCTTGGTGACCTTCTCCAGAGCAATCTGCTTGACACAAGCTTTTAACAAGTAATTGCATTTGCTGCTCTTTCCTGTTGATACATGAACAATGGAAACTCAAAGCTGTCAGGCCCTTAGCTAGGTCTAAGAAATAAACTGCAAAAGCTTGACTGGAACTATATTATATTGCAGCTGTGTTTCTCAACCTGGGCAATTTTAAGATGTGTGGACTTCAATTCCCAGAATTCCATAGCCAGCATGTTGGCTGTGGAAGTCTGGGAGTTGATCAATGCAAGTTGCCCAGTAACACTGTTCTGTTGAGATAGACTGCATATAGTCCTCAACTTATGACCACACCTGTCCCCTTAATTTCTATTGCTAAGCAAGATGGTTGTTCTATGAATTTTGTCCCATTTTATGATCTTTCCTGCCACAGTTGTTAAGCGAATCACTGCAGTTGTTAAGCTAGTAACACAGTTGTTAAGTGAATAGGGCTTCCCGATTGACTTGGCTTGTCAGAAGGTTCGCCAAAGGCGATCACATGATCCCAGGACACTGCAACCGTCATAAATATGAATTTGTTGCCAAGCATCTAAATTTTAATCATGGGACATGGGGATCTCGGGACATGTAATGGTCGTAAGTGTGAAAAATGGTCATAAGTCACTTTTTTCAGTGGTGGTATAACTTTGAACGTTCACTAAAAAATGCTGTATTCAGTGTATTAGATGCACCCAAATTTTCATCCTCTTTTTTGAAGGAAAAAGGTGTGTCTTATACTCCGAAAAGTACGGTAGTAAATTTTGTAAAAGGCCAACAGACATGCAAGCAAATTATTTTATAGATTTCTTCCTTAAGAGCCATGATAGCACACTGGTTAGAATGCAGTATTGCAGGCTAATTCTGCCAACTGCCAGCAGTTTGATTCTTCCTGGTTCAAGGTTGACTCAGCCCTCCATCCTTCCGAGGTTTGGTAACATGAGGATCCAGATTGTTGGGGGCAATATTCTGACTTTGTAAACCACTTAGAGAGGGCTATAAAACGCTATGAAGTGGTATATACCAGGGGTCTCCAACCTTTGCAACTTTAAGTCTGAAGGACTTCAGCTCCCAGACTTCTCCAGCCAGCAAATTCTGGGTGCTGAAGTCCTTCAGACTTAAAGTTGCAAAGGTTGGAGACCCCTGGTATATAAGACTAAGTCTATTGCTATTAGCCATATGGATGAAGCTTGCTGCACCTTCCTTCATGGAAATGGGAACAAAGCGTGCTCTTTGCACGCATTATATCACAGGCACAATTGTAAAAGTGCCTCAGGCAGCAAAGTGCAAAAGCCAACAATAGTGGTGCAAAGTAATTATGGTTATTATTTGATAATTGTTCATATAGTCTTGATAATTTCCACTGACCAGTTTACTATGATTAGGTCAGTGGCCATGACCAAGATGGCACAAGGTACCTTTATATTTCCATGTGATTCTGTTTCTGAGTTGCATTGCAAAAAGCTACAACCCCAAAGGTGCTTTTTCAAAAGGCAACTGGACATTGTTTTTTTCCTTGAAAGCATTTCGCTTCTCATCCAAGAAGGTCCTTCAGTTCTGACTGAATGATGGAGGATGGAAGGATGTATATTCCCTGCAGTTAGCACTCATTCTGAGAGTCATTGAGGCCCTTGGAAATTTATCCGTGTCCTCAGCGGCCCCTGAATAATTCAAATGGGTGTGGAACCTTCTTGGAACTGCTGGAAATCCTTCCATCCTCCACCGTCCAGTCAGAGCTGAAGAAGCTTCTTGGATGAGAAGCTGAAACATCTTCAAGGAAAAAACAAGAAAGCCCAGTTGCCTTTTGAAGAAGCACCTTTGGGACGACCATATTCTGAATGACTGAGAATCTCCATAGGCAAAAATGTGCATTGTGGATTCTGGTGTTGAGCATCTCCTTTTCCTGAGCACTCGGGTCCTCAGTCCGTATTGGAATGCCCCACCCTCTTCTTTCTCTAAATATCTTTTTTTTCTATTTTTGCAAACCTTGCCAGCTAATCTTCCACTCGGCTATAAATATTTCAGGTTTTTACTACATTGGATATGACATCCAGAGACTGCACCATCAGAAATAGATGGAATTATTTTCAAAATTGAAGCTGAGCTGCCCTGACCTGATCTTCCGACAGCAAGTTTTACCTACATTATGATTTCCCTGTTGTTTAATTAAGGTATATATACTTAAAATAATAAATGGAAAACAAGGTATGTGGTCTGGGAAGTCTGTATTATGGATACTTTTCTATAACTTTTATTCTTTAATATTTAGCTGCCATTATCAGTTAACCTATATTTCTGAGCATTTATGTTCAAATCCTGGAAACTGCTTGCTTATTTGGGGCATGTTTTTAATATTTAAGCACTTTCAGCACATCTTGGAGACAATTATCTCGTAATGAATAGTCTATATCCAGCAAGAGTCTGTACAGATTTTCACAAATGCATGATATTAACCTTAAGAAGAGGTTAGTAAGGGAAGGTAGGATTCACCACCATCAATTCACCCACAGCACTTACAGTGACTGGATATATTATATTTACAGAAATGTCCTTTTGAAAGTGCTGTAGCTATACCGAAGGAAGCCGGAACCAAAAAGTACTGTTGTAGGGAAATGTCTGATAATATAGATTGTTATGCAAAAGGTGTGTATATGTGTGTGTGTGTGTGTGTGTAAGTAAGTAAGTAAGTAAGTAAGTAATTAAAAGAGGGAGGGAGGGAGGGAAGGAGGGAGGAGGGAGGGAGGGAAGGAAGGAAGGAAGGAAAGAAAGAAAGACAGACAGAAAGAAAGAAAAAGAAAGAAAGAAAGAAAGAAACATATATTTCAGATATCATACTAAGCCATAGACCAATATTGTGCTTAGCTGAAAATACTTCTGTGTTACTTTGCACATTCTTACAGTAAATATTGGGCAAGGGACCTGGGTATTTGCAAGACCGCCTCCTACCAAATACTTCCCTCTGACCAGTCCGCTCCCACAGAGAGGGCCTCCTCAGGGTGCCGTCATCCAGGGAGAGAGCCTTCTCTGTGGCAGCTCCTGCCCTCTGGAATGACCTACCCCCTTACCTACGCACAACCACGGACCTGCGCCTTTTCCGCCAAGCCTTGAAAACCCATCTATTTTGTGCGGCCGGCCTGGTGTAGTTTTTTAATTTGCTTCTATTAGGGGTTTTATAGGGTGTTTTAGAGCAGGCTTAGTGTTTAATCTATTTTTAGTATATTTATTGTATTGGATGTTTTACTGTTGTTTTTATTACTGCCTGTTCACCGCCCTGAGTCCCGAAAGGGAGAAAGGGCGGTATACAAATTTGAATAAACTCAAACTCAAACTCAAAATGTACATCTATTGCTGAGTAAACCCGTTATGGATTTTTTGCACTAAAAAGACAGAAAAATGATTATGATTTATAATTTTGATGATTAGACAGGATAAATTATAGAAATAAAAGAATCATGATGTAACTTAAGAGAAAGAGGTAAATTTATAGGTACTTAACAATTTAAAAGAGTCCATTTTCTTTAGAGAGGGATTCCCGGCAGTGTATAGTTAGTGTATCAGTGCACTTTAACTGCTAAAGAAGATCAGAAGATACTTCTTGTATCTTTTTTGTTTTTCCATTTTTCTTTTAGTTTCTCCCCCTTTCTGGCACTCTTAGCCTGCTCTTTGACTTCTTTCTTTTTCTTTATTCCTTTATATATATTTTAAAATTTTATAATAAAATTATATTATCTATCTATCTATCTATCTATCTATCTATCTATCTATCTATCTATCTATCTATCTATCTATCTATCTATCTATCTATCTATCTATCTATCTATCATCTATCTATCTATCTATCACCCTACCCTATCCAACATCTATCAATAAGTTATCAAGGAAAATAGATTTCAGATGGTTTTTTTTAATGTTAATTTTTTCCTGGATGGAATGTAAGGTTCTTGCTCTCAACTCAGTTATCAAGTGGCCAGCATTGGGTCTTAGTGTCCAGTCAATCATTCATTGAGTACTTCTAGTGTTTTAATTGTTTTAAGGAAATCTGGGGTGGGGTGGGGATTTAAATGAGAGAATGTTCCAATGGAAGAGGAATTCAGATCAGAATGCGGGGACACCCAGGGAGACACTAAAAATCACAGAAAGGTAAATAAGCTGAGTTTCCTCCTTCATTTCTTAACAATAAGGTAAGCTTGAAATTCCACAGATATTATAATAACCCGGTGATGGTCACCAGTACTGGGTGCGCTTCAAGGTGCTGGTGACCATCTTTAAATCACTCCATGGCACGGGACCTGGGTATTTGCGAGACCGCCTCCTACCACATACCTCCCTTCGACCGGTCCGCTCACACAGGGAGGGCCTCCTCAGGGTGCCGTCAGCTGGTCAATGCCGTCTGGTGATCCCCAGGGGTAGGGCCTTCTCTGTGGTGAGCCCGGTTCTCTGGAACGACCTGCCCCCCAATATTCGCACTATCACGGACCTACGCCTCTTCCGCCGGGAGCTCAAGACATATTTTTTCCACCTGGCCGACCTGGTTTAGACTTTAGACGTCGATTTTAGTAATTAATTTTATAGGGTTGTAGTGTCTTAAATTTTTAGCACAGTTCTTAATTTAATTTGGTTTTAGTGGTATGAATGTATTTATTCAGGTGTATGTAGTATTTGCATTTTTATCTGCTGTACACTGCCCCGAGTCCTACCCGGAGAGGGGGCGGTATAAAAGTCTAACTAAATAAATAAATAAAGCACAATGAGAATAAAGTAGAAAAGAAGAATACTTTTTCATAATGAAGAATGTATTTCAGCACAGTAAAGCAAACATAGTTCATTGACTATCTTGTTCCAGACTTCTACAGTGGTGGAACAGACAGAGGTGGTATTCCGCAGGTTTGCACTGGTTCGGGCGAACTGGTAGTGTTGGTGGTGCAAGGCTCTACCCACCAACCCAGATGTCATCACGAACTTTCTGTGCATGCCCAGAATATTCTGCACATGCCCAGAATGTTCTGTGCATGCTCAGACGAGTCATGTGCGAGCCAACTGAGCATTTGGGTGCATATGCCCCTCAGCCCCTTCTTTTGAAGGATTTGCATAGTCCTCTTTCATGCTAAGATACTTTGCTGTTGGTTGCAATTGTATCCTTACCTTTTAAGTCTAGCAAACCAGGCCATGTTTATTCTTGAGATCCATGATCCATGAATCATGATGGCTGAAATGAAAATTCATTGAACAGACCTTGAAAATCAGGAAACACCACCATCATCTATTGCAATTATAAGTATATATAAATATGCCAAGATGGGGAAATGTCAGGCTCTTTTAATATCTAGGTTACATGACATTTCATGCATGCCCAAGAGCTTACTCGGGAACAAGAGTACTTCTAGAGCAGTGATGGCTAATCTTTTTGTCCTTGCGTGCCAAAATCATGTATGTTCCCACACCCACAATGCAATGTGTCCTACCCCCCCACCGCGCATGCACACACGACCCCCCCATAGTTCCCTGGCATATGTGCCTGCCCTCCCATGCCTCATTATGGGCCCAGAAGACCTCACTGAAGCCTCCTGGGACCAAAAATGGGCCATGGGGGTGTTGCACCCCCCTGCTGCCCATTGTGGGCCTAGCAGGCCTCCCTGAAGCCTCCTGAAACAAAAAATGGGGCACAGGAGGGGGAGCTACATCCCAGGCACTTTCCCACCCTGTATGTGCGTGCGTGACCCCTCTGCACCCCCACACATGCATGTGCATCTCCCGCATGTACAGTAGAGACCTGAAAATCAGCTGGCTGGCGGGAGGCGCATACGCATGTGCAGTAAAGCTTAGCTGGGCGATGGCTCGTGAGCCTGCAGAGAGAGCTCTGTGTGCCACCTGTGGCACGCATGCCATAGATTCGCCATCACGGTTCTAGACACTCTTATGAAATTTCTAGCATACAGAACTGTTTTCCATGTGATACCTTTGACAGAACGAGGCATAAGTAGACACTAGGTGCATAAATCAGAAGTATCTTCAGGTAATCCACATTGGCTTTTTCTGGCTCAACGGGAGGCAACCCCATCAATTATTTCAGCAAAATAAGTGGCCAAGTCTTAGATTTCAAGTTGTAATGCAGGTGTTTGTTATTCTGTATAATGAAGAAGCTTAGCTAGAGAAGGAGAGACAAAGAGATGGATTTTATGTCATTGACATA
The DNA here is from genome assembly GCA_039707465.1 of Rhabdophis nuchalis. Classification (NCBI taxonomy): domain Eukaryota; kingdom Metazoa; phylum Chordata; class Lepidosauria; order Squamata; family Natricidae; genus Rhabdophis; species Rhabdophis nuchalis. The sequence goes on from CM077645.1 coordinate 77,357,451, forward strand.
AAAGCTGAGTGTTACTGTTGGAAGATTCACAGGCAAGGGCTACTTTGAACTAATATACAGACAGAAACAGCTGTGATCTGATAAACCTGATCCTTTAATGTAGAAACCTGGAAAGAAAGCCCATAGGAAGAACTCCCTAATAGTAAAGTTCTTGAGAATAAACATAGTTTGGATTTAGATTATAAACACAAACTTTAAGAAAACTGCAAATTATCCAAGAAGTCATGGATAATTTCAAACTCATGCAAGGTAGCTCTTGATGTCCCTTTGAGGCTCTCTCACTTTGACTGTTGCCTTGAAATATTTTCTTAAACCAATCTGGGTCCATCACTGGAACCAGAGGTTTTATCTTCTTGGCTTTCAGATTTGTGCTGGAGCCAATCTTCGGGAAACTTCTCTCTGGCAGAGTTTGTGTTTTGGGCTATTCTGCATGTGGTATTTATATGGTGCCTGTTGTGTGTAACTTTTTAGATGTAGATTGGGGTGTTGATGGCGGGCTATTAAGTCTTTGGCTGTTGTTTCCTTGTGCTGCCAAATCCTCCCCTCCTAAGTACCTGATAAACTGGGGGTAAATTAGTATCCCTGTTGATTGACCTGTTTCCCAGATTTCAATCACTTCCCTGACTGTTATTGTGCCTGCTCGTCCAACAATCTTAGTATCTGCAAAATTGAAGGTATGTTCTTGCTTATTGCAGTGTGAGGCTACCAATGAGCTTGGGTCCCCTACTCTGACCACTCACTTGTGCTCATGCCATCTGATATCAGTCACCCCCCCCATGACTATCTTACATAATCATAAGGACATTTTCTTAATTCAAAAAATTTAGTATTCATTCTCCACATAATATAGAGGGAATAGACCATAATGGTGAACCTATGGCACACATGCTGGAAGTGGCATGCAGAGCCATGTCTCCGGGCACGCCACCCATCGCCTGTTGCTCTTCCAGGTTCCAGCACACACATGCACAGTGGCCAGCTGGTTTTTGCATGCACAAGGATGCTGGAAAATGGAAGAGCAGCTCCCTGGCATGCATGCATGCATGCCCCGGGAAGTTGAGCTTCCGGTTTCTGGCACACATACACTAGTCTTTGCATGCACATGTGGACCAGAAACTGAAAGACCAGATGAATGGCACGTATGCGCATGCTGAAAACCAGAAGCTCAGGGGAACTGTTCTTCCGGTTTGTGGCGCTCCTGCGCATGCGCGCCAGGGAGCTGCTCTTCCGGTTTCCGGAAGCTCAGGGGAACTGTTCTTCTGGTTTGTGGAGCTCCTGCGCATGCACGCCAGGGAGCTGCTCTTCCGGTTTAGAGTGCTCCCCTGACCACATGCGCATGCTCCTGTTTCAGCACTCAGTGCTGAAAAGGTTTGCCAATACTGGAAGAGGGAATGGCCTTGAAACTCAGGAGGAAGAGCCACTATAAAGACAAGAGAGGCCTGAGCCCCTTTGTTTCATCTAAAACTGAATCACCTTGGCATGTTTAAAAAAACATTCAAAACAATATTTATATGGATACAATAGTCTTCATTTAGCAACTACCTCGTACAATGACCCTTTGCAGTTTTGACAACATTCTGGTGCTTAGCAACTGGCGTTGATGAAAAAGTAACTTTGAGACCATTCTTTTCATTTTTGATCTCTGCGCATATGGGGGGGGGGGAATCTAGCATTTAAAACACTTGTAACTCTTCAAGGTGCTTCTGCTTCTAGATGAATCTGGTCAGGTACATAATAGTCTTGCAGAAATACAAACATCTGTTTTATTTATCTTAATCAGCCCAACACAGTAGACCAGACTAAGAAATCATGCCACAGAAGCCAGGGGTTGCTTTTTTGCAGCAATCAAAAATCTTGTTAAACCTGAATGTGGTCTCCCTTCCTTCCTTCACAGTTAGTGCTCAACTTACGATGTCAATTGGGCCCACAATATCCATTGTGAAGCAAGGCAATTGTTAAGTAAGTCATGGCTGGTTTTATGATCTTTTTGCCAGGGTTGTTAAGTGAATCATATAGTCGTTAAGCAGATCCAGCTTCCCCTATTGACTTTGCTGGCTGGAAGGTTGCAGATGGCAATCACATGATCTCGGGATGCTGCGCCCATCCTTAATGCATGCTGTTTCCAAGGGCCCAAATTTTGATTGTGTAACCCTGAGGGGCACTGCAACAGTTGTAATTATTTATGAGTACCTGTTGTAAGTCACTTTTTCAGGGCTTCAGACTGTTACTAAACAAATGGATGTAAGCCGAGAACTATCAATATCTTTGGATGATATGGGGAGAAGCTTTTCTGGGATGTTTGCTCAAACTGATTTCTTGGCCTGGGCTCAAGCCCCTCTTATCTGACAGCTGCCCTTAGTAGTGGCTGATCCTCCTGTCTTCAAGGCCATTACTCTGCATTATGTGGCCGGATGGATGCCAGATATTATGGATTGATAAAATACTTCCAGGCACCAATTAAGATGAGAGGGCAACAAAGGCACATCAACTTGTGCCTTGCATAAATTTGTACGTTGTTTTCTCCATCAGCATCTGTCCTAATCTAAACCTAATAATGCTATATAAGACCAAGACAACGGTTCGTTTTTCTTTCCAAATGGATGAGTTTCTCCAGCTTAATAGGAAATGATAACAATTCTCCTAATTCATTTTTCATTCAACATTATGAATTAAATTTAGTATACATTATGATCCTGTAGATAGACTTTCAGCAGTAATCTCGCATTTAAAGTTTGTATTATAACTCCCTTGTCAGCAATTATTCTTTTTTAGTTTTTTGTTCACCAGCTGTTAGATCTCTGAGTTGTGTATGTGTTTTTAGATGGAATCGAACAGATAGACTCTATCTGTGTAATCTTTTCGTGCAATTTTTTTTCCCCTGGAGCAATAACCATCTAAATGCCTTACTGTTCTGACAACATTAGATATATCTGACAAGTGAAAGCCAAGTTGCAGGTAAGAAACTAATTTCAGAATGAGTTAAGATATAGTTTGGGACTTGTATCCAAGTCCCTGAAAACTATGGGCTCATGGATGATCACCCAGAGTGAATGGAATAGTACAGGATCCAATCTGGGTCAGTCACCAAGTTCTCAGGTTTAGTCTTCCACGTTTTGAGACTCGTGCTGTAGCCCATCCTCAGGGAATTTCTCTCTGGCAGAGTGTCTGCTTTGTGCTACTCTCTGTGTGATATTTATACGATGCCTGGTTGTGTATGGCTTTTCAGTTGTTTATTTGGGGTGTTGATGGCTGGTTATTAAGTCATTGGCTGTCATTTCCTTTTGCTGCCAAGCCCTCGCCTCCTTGATAAGCTGGTGGTAAATCAGCACTCCTGTTGACTCACGGAGGGCCCATTTCCCAGGTTTCAATCACTTCCCTGGCTGTTTTTGTGCCTGCTCGTCCAACAATCTTATTAGCTGAAAAATTGAAGGTTTGTCCTTGTTCATTTTGCAGTATGAGGTGACAAATGAGTTTGGGTCCCCTCGTCTAACTGCTTGCTTGTGTTCTTGCAGTCTTGTGTCTTCCCCATCTGTCCAACATAATCACAGGGGCAATCCATCCAGGGCATCGGGTAGATTACATGTCCCACCTCCAAGTGATCTTTACAATGTATAATTTGTCCTGCTATGCCTTTATTCATGAGAAAAAAGGAATAGTGGCAGATAGGCACATCATCACTTCTAAAGTGACCTATCTGGTCACTACAACGCATGAGGGTTAAGGGAAAGCAGTAATGCTGCACATGCCATGAAGCCATTGTCAGGCCTGGAAGCCATCTTTCTCATTGGGCCTTAAGGCCTGCCACATTTAGTGCTGTGGGAAACTAGGAGGGGGATCATATGGAGTATGGGAGATAGTCAAAATAACATTCCTCTCTCCAAGAGTCAAGGACATCTTGCCCTGCACCTGGAGTGGTGTGCTGGGAGGTATCTCCAGTTTTGGATGGTGCCTGATTGGACCATGTGACGAATATGTGGGTGCTGGGCAGGGGCTGAATTTTCCTTTGGGTGGGGAAAACCTGGAAGCTTTCAGATTCAGGTTTTCCCAGATGTGCCAATATGACATCTCTAATAAAATGGAACTTTGAGGAAACTCAAGCCTCGGAGTCTTCTTTCGTTAGGGGTGTTACTTGGAACCTTGACTTGAATTAACTCGAATCCCATTAAAAAAATTCAATCAGCTCCCCCTGAATTTTGGGGTGCTGTCCAAGGTCCTGAGCCCTGAATGTCGATCCAAAACCAGGAGGCACAAAAGCTCAGGGAAGATGGAGGAAGACAAGAGAGCCACTGACATTCATTGTGTAAATATAATGAACTGGGTAATTTGTGGAATGACATTATGAAGTATGTGACATGATTATGATTTTTACCAGATGCCTACACTGCAACATCCTTTCTTACTTGCCTGCCTGCCTTGAATTCTCACGGTTGCAAATGTTTTATAATTTTTCAATAATCAGGCTCTTCTACAAGAAAATGGGGTTCATTCCAAAGGAAACTTGTTTATGGTGTGGGCAATAGAATCTATTTTATTTCTATAAGCATGATCATGCAATGTATTGCGTAAGAGAGGAAACTATACATGCTATATTTAATCAAAGTATGAATTTATTTTATTAATCAGATTTATGTAGTTATCCGTCTCATGGAAAGTGACTCAGGGCAGTGGACCACAATTCAGTGAAACAGTAAAATAAAACAATCATTACCTAAAACCATTATATAACAATTATTGAAAGAACATTAAAAATTACAGAACATCTCTTTTTTTAGGCAGCAAACACCCTTCCCCCCTTTTAATGAATCATAAACGTGGAAGCATTTTTAGAAATGCAGCATTACAACCCCCTCCCGAATCATTAATCAAGGATCTAAAATTATATAGCTGCATCACTGCATGGTTGTTTATTATTCATTAACACTCTGCTCACATAATTAGACCTTTTATATTGCAGAGTACAAATATCTGACTATAGTCTGTGCGTCAAGAATCCAGAACTATGGGATGCCTTCTACAAAGTATACACAAGTGTTTGTCCAACAAGATTTTGCATTAGATCCAAAATATAGGAATAACTACAAAGAAGCAGGTTTGGTGTCGTGATTAAGGCATCAGGCTAGAGACAAGAAGATATGTGAGTTGTAGTTCTACCTTGGGCAGAAAGCCAGCTTGAGCCAGTCGCTTTACTCAGTCCAAGGAAGAAGGCAATGGCGATCCACTTCCCAAAAAAATGCTGCCAATGAAACTGAACAAGGCTGTTACAGCTGACATTCAGGCACAACTTTCTTTTGTTCATCCAAGGGAGTTACGTGCTCACTCTGGCGAGTTACTACAGGTAGTCTTCAACTTACTACAGTTTACTTAGTGACTTACAACTTACAAAAAAGTGACTTAGGATCAATTTTCACACATACAACCATTGTAGCATCTGCATGGTCACATGATTAAAATTAGGATGCCCCAGGGCCATGTGATCCCCTGTTGTGGTCTTTTGACAAGCAAAGTCAATGGGAAAGCCTGAGTCACTTAACAACTCTGATACTCATTTAACAACTGGAGTCATTCACTTCACAACGGTGGCAAGAAAGTTAGTAAAACGGGGCAAAATTCACTTAACCACTGTCTCACTTAGCAACCGAAATTTGGGGTTCAATTGTGGTCATAGGTTGAGAACTATCTCCACTTGATAAATGGTTGACCATCTACATTCTTGTTTCTGTACATAGCATTCCTAGTTTTCAGGAATTTTTGTTTTGAGCTTTATCCGGATTATCAGAAAATCAGTCCAACTAGGGAATCTTCTCCATAACCCAAGACCAGGCTTGTCCAAAGTCCGGTCTGGGGGCCAAATGTGGCCCAGTTTCAAATTTTGAGCAGCCCGCAGCCTCTTCTTCCCACCAGGATTATTTGTTTAGTCTTCCATAAAATAGTTCATTTGCATTTAATGTTGAGTAAAACAATTTTTATTGGTTTTTTAAATATACCTAGGAAAAGGGATATAGGGTAAATATGACATTTTAGTAGCTTCCATGTATGTCATGGTGGTCCTCCCAAAACTTCATAAAAGTACAATTTTTTAGAAAGAACAAAGGATAAGCATATACTTACTTTACATTGTATAGTTCATACATTCAATCATATTTTTCTTTGCCATCTAATTGTATCAACAATCGCAATAAAATTTCAAATAAAGTCATTTTTGAGATCTAAGTCTTTTTGCTATTGATTCTTCTTCTTCTGTCCCATCATCGGGCGGGGCCATCGCCCTCCCCCCTGCTCCCCCATCTTCGTCTCCTAGGAGTGAAGAGTGCTTGCATTTGCATTTAATGTTAATGGTTCAAAGAATGTCAGGCTGAATGTTTGGCCCCACACATTTTCACCTCATCAAACCTGGTCCTCCTTGCAAAAGACATTTCCAAAGTTCAGACCTGGCTTTGTCACACTGGATCATCCACTGAAAAGAAAACGGCATTGAAAGAAGGCTGAGTTTAGTCCTTCATATCAGCAGTTAGTCCTTCGTATCAAGCATGGGATGCGGTGGCGCAGAGGCTAGGACGCTGAGCTTGTTGATCAGAAAGGTCGGCAGTTCGGCGGGTCGAATCCCTAGCGCTGCAATTCAAAAAGCATGTAAAAATGCAAGTAAAAAAATAGGAGCCACCTTTGGTGGGAAGGTAACAGCATTCCATGCGCCTTCGACATTTAGCCATGCCAGCCATATGACCACGGAGATGTCTTCAGGCAGCGCTGGCTCTTTGACTTTGAAACTGAGATGTGCACTGCCCCCTAGAGTCGGGAAGGATTAGCACGTATGTGTGAGGGAAACTTTTACCCTATGGAGCATTTAATACTTTTCTTTTCCATTCTGGTTTTCAGCCATGATGGTTGCTCTGCATGGCTCTTTTCTTCCATAGTCCTGTATCTTCACAGCCTTGAAGATTTGTGCATCACTCAGAGGAGGTTTTTTTTTCCTCCTGGTGGTCCAAATCATCTTTGCAACCTGGTCCAGCTGTTCATGTGAAGCATCGTTTAGAAGCAGGTCATGCACAGCTGGCCAGAGATATTTTGTTGCCAGAGGCAAAAGCAGGCATCTCAGCAGCCAAAGTACAAAATCATATTCATATGAATACTTCTCCTGAGAAAGCAATGTGGTCCATTCATCCTGTTGTGGCCTGCCAGCAGCCAGCAGAGCTGGCAGCAGATTCAGACAGTGAGGAGGTTGGGGAGGAACATGGGCCTGTCCTGGGGTCTGGAAAAGGGTCTAATGAGGGCTCTGTGTCAGAGGCAGAGAGGGGGCCAGAGCCATATGCCAGCTATCAGCTGCCTTCAGAGTCAGATTTCAGTGAAGCAGATGAACAACTGGAGCCTGTTCCCAGTGGGCGCATGCATGGAGTTGCCAGACGAAGGGAACAGCTAAAGAACACGGGTCGACTTGGGAGTAAGGCCACAGGTGGACGATGAATGACCACTCCCAGAGAAAATAAAAGAGGAGTGAAAGGGGAGTGGAGGAGACAATTAGTTCGCTTAATTGGTTCGTGACCCCTTGCCAAGTTTTGCAGATATTGGCCTGGCAGCTCTCCAATCCTGATAAGGTCTGTGACTGTAAATCCTCCTTTGAAAGATTTTGTTGGATGTGAATGAGCAGAATTCACAGTAAATTAATAAAAGGGGTTTGCTTCATGCTCTTGGGAAGCCTAGGTCAGAATACATCCTATCCCCAAAACTGTTCTGATGCAACTACGTTTGAGGAACCCTCCCCCCGCTATAATTATTCTGAATTATTTTGACTTTGTACTGCACAACAGGCCTCTTGTACGTCTTCCTGGTGTGGTTTTCCTACACATGTTCTACTTTACTCTCAGTGTTACCCTTGGAAGAGTCCACAAAGGACTAAGGGAGACATGATAGCAATGTTCCAATATTTGAAGGGTTCCTTCAAAGATGAGGGGATCAAACTATTTTCCAAAGCACCAAAGGGCAAGGCAAGAAACAATGGATAGAAACTAAGCAAGGAGAGAAGCAATCTAGCATTAAGGAAAATTAGCCAATGGAATAACTTGCCTTCAGAAGTTGTGGCTGCTCCAACACTGGAGGCTTTCAAAAAGAGATTGGACATCCATTTGTCTGAAATGGTATAGGCCAGGGGTCTGCAAAGTCGGCTCTTTTAAGACTGGTGGACTTCAACTCCCAGAGTTGAAGTCCACCAGTCTTAAAAGAGCCGACTTTGCAGACCCCTGGTATAGGCCAGTGATGCCAAACCTTTTCGGCACTGAGTGCCGAAAAGGGAGCATGTGCGCACTCGTCTGGGCCACAACCCAGAAGAGGAGCTGCCCAGGGGGCATGTGCGTTCCAGAAACTTCCGGTTTGGGGGTGCGCATGCAAGTCGGCCAGCTAGTGTTCCAGTTACTGGCGCACATGCACACAGGATGATCAGCTGGCTAGCGCGCATGCTCACACCAGAAAATGGAAGACCAGCTCTTCCAGTTTCCAGCAGTGCCACAAGCACAAAGGCCAACAGATCATCACGTACGCATGCCAGTCAGAAACCTGGGAGAGGAACGTGCGATGCCACATGTGCCAGGCGACATGGTTCCACCTGCCACTTTGGGCACCCGTGTCACATGTTTGCCATCATGGGCATAGACTCTCTTGTTTCAGCAGAGGGCTGGACTAGAAAACTTCCAAATTCCCTTCCAACTCTCATATATGTATAACCAACTCTTCTATAACCATGACCTGGATGATTGAGAATCTGCATAGCTGTTTATTGATCAGCTGCTTCCAATTAGCATCCTGAAAGAACATCCAGAAGACATTCTCTGAACCCCCTCAGAAGGTCACAGAATTCTTAGCTATAGCTACGGCCACAGGAAACCAGTGAGTTTGCTCCATAACCAGCCAAGTCCAGATTTTGCTTTTCAATTCCCCTTTCGCACATCGGTTGACTGCCTTGTTCCAGGATCTCCCACCAATCTGTGAAGGCAACCTTGACACATTTCATGTTATTACTTTCAGCTCAGTTTGACTTACGGCGCATCATATTGGTATTGTGGTTGGATTCATATTGTGCACCAAACCACTGCTGGTCTATTTTAAACTTCTTTTTAATTACTGTACATTACTGTACATATATTTTACTTTTTGTGCATGTCTTGTCCTGTCGCTTTGCTCAATTACTCGGTTCCATCAGCTCGAACTGCCACAAGAGGGGAGGGGTTCTGCCTTGATTCTCCCTGGTCATGAACGGTGCCCTCACAATCGGCTGAGTTATGCGTGCCATTAATACGCAGCCCTGGGCCAGTGGGGATCAGATGGAAAATTTGACGGAGGAATATATTAACGTTTCATCCGTTTGTTTTAAAATAGCTACCGACTAATAGCAAAAGATGTAATGTAGAAATGACAGCCTCCAGTGTGAGAATATGTGTTGTGGCATTCATTAGCACATCATTAAGCAGGATTCCTATAAGTTAGAATACAAATGGGCAATACATGAGCATTTCTGTTTCCCTCCCACCTCCCAGCTGCTTTGCATTTATATAAACTGTTTTTGTTTGTTTGTTTTATACAGAAAAAAAGGTGAATTTAATTTGCTTGGAGAAAGATTTTGTGTCCCCAACTCAGATGCTAATTTCAAAACAAATCAAACTTGGAGAATAATCTGCCTGTTTGCTTGGCTTTAACTCCCGTGTATGCTAGCAATAGAGCTGTGGCTTAGCTTCTTCGCAGCTCCTCGATGATTTGCCAGTGATCTGAACCAAGAGCGATGGCTGTTTCCTTCCCACCTCCAAGCTAGTTTGCATTTATATAAACTGTTTCTGTTTGTTTTATACAGGAAAGGGTGATTTTAATTTGCCAAGGGAGAAAGATTGTGTGTTTCTCCAACTCAGAGGCAAATTTCAAATCACACTTTGAGAATAATCTGTTTACTTGACTTTAACCGTACTACAAGTAGCCCTTGACTTACAACCTGAACTGAGCCCAATATTTCTGTTGATAAGCGAGACATTTGTTAAATGGATTTTGTCCCATTTTACAGTTGTTAAGTGAATCACTGCAGTTGCTAAGTTAGTAACATGGTTGCAAAGTGAATCTGGCTTCTAGATTCACTTTAAACATATCTTGGCTCCCAATCAGGAGGTTGTGAGTTCAATCCTAGGTAGAGGCAGATGTAGGGTCTCCTGCTCGGGCAGGGGGTTGGACTAGATGACCTGCAAGGTCCCTTCCAACTTAGTTAATCTATCTGTAAATAAATATTGTATATGTTAACATTAATATGTCAATAATGTTAATATGTATATGTTAATGGTATATGTTAATGCTAAGACACTGAGCTTGTCACTCAGAAAGGTCAGCAGTTCGGTAGTTCGAATCCCTAGCAACACATAATGGAGTGAGCTCCCATTACTACTCCCCCCCACAAAACCCTCAACTAAAATATCAATATCAATAGCACTTAGTCTTGAATACCACTTCACAGTGCTTTATACAGCCCTCCCTAAGCTGTTTACAGCAGGGGTCCCCAACCCCGGTCCGGGGACCGGTGCCGGTCCGCGGCTTCATAAGAACCGGGCCGCAGGGCCAGAGAGGAGGAGGAGGGAGCAGCCCCCTGGGCAGAGGATGGCCGAGCGCGCCTCCACCAGCTCCTTCCGACAGCCACCACGGCGGACTTTCCGGGGCTACCCGGAAGGGCCAGCATGTCAGTGAGGAGGTTACGGCTGCCTCATCCCGAGCGGGCGGGCGGAGGACCCGAGCTGCGGCTACCTTAAGCACCATCCGGGCGCGCATGCCCACCTCCCTTCCAGCCGCGTGTGGCGCCCGGATGGCCTCGGCGATGCTTAAGGTAGCAGCAGCTCGGGTCCTCCGCCCACCCGCCTGCTCACCCGTTGCGGGATAACCTCCCCTCTGCTGCTGGGGGGGGGGGAGGGAGGGAGAGAGCGACAGACTTAGAGAGGCAGAAATAGAGAGAGAGAGGGAGAGAGGTAATCACACACACACACACAGAGTGACAGAGGTGGGTGGAGGGAGGAGAGCGACAGATACAGAGAGAGAGAGAGAGAGAAACAGAGAAAGAGAAAGAAAGAAAAATAGAAAAAGATGAATGGAGGGTGGGAGGGAGGGAGTGAAGGAAAGAAGGGGGAGGGAGGAGGAAGGGAGGGGTGAAAGAAGGAAGGAAGGAAAGAAAGAAAGAGGGATGGAGGGTAGGAGGGAGGGAAGAAAAGAAGGGAGGAAGGGGGAGGGAGGCAATGGAAGGAAGGAAGGAAAGGAAAGGAAATAATCTATTTTCCTATTTCCTTCCACCTCAAGCTACCTTTTTGGTTAACCAGGTTAAAGATCTATTTTTCTCCCAGTGGTCATTTCAAAGGAATCACATCCTCTGAGTCATTTCCTGGATTCAAACCAGCATCCCAAAGAGTCATGGGCTGCCTTTATATATAACGAGTGCCCATAAATCCATTTTTACCATCTTCAGAAGACCAAAGACCAGCCAGAAATGGAAGAAAGAAAGAAAGAAAGAAAGAAAGAAAGAAAGAAAGAAAGAAAGAAAGAAAGAAAGAAAGAAAGAAAGAAAGAAAGAACTTATGACCACAATTGAGCCCAAAATTTTGGTTGCTAAGAATTAAGTGAGTTTCACCACATTTTCCAAGTTGCCCATGCCCACCAGGTCACATGACAACTGAGCCACTCCCATAAAACAGGCCACACCTTTTGGCTCTCAAAAGAAATTTCAGTAGTGGTACTGTTGATATTTGCCTCTATTGACTAATAAGTTTGCCCACCACTTTCCCTAGAGGGTCAAGTGAGCCGACTCCCCCCCCCGCGTGCGCTTGTGCCACCTGTTCCCCCTCCCCTCCTTCTCCTCTAGGCCAGCCGGTCCGCAGAATTTTCTTTAAAATGAAACTGGTCCCTGGTGCAAAAAAGGTTGGGGACCCCTGGTTTACAGAGTCAGCATATTGCCCCAAACAAGCTGGATCCTCATTTTACTAACCTCAGAAGGATGGAAGGTTGAATCAATCTTGAGCAGGTCAGGATTGAACTCCTGGCAGTGACCTGAATTAGCCTGTAATGCTGCATTCTAACCACTGTCCCACCATGGCTCCATATTAACATTAAAACTATATTAAGACTACTAATCACGTACATCCAAATCAGAGGTGGTATTCAGCAGGTTCTGACTAGTTCTGTAGAACCGGTAGCGGAAATTTTGAGTAGATTGGAGAACCGGTAAATACCACCTGTGACTGGCCCCACCCCCATCTATTCTCTGCCTTCCGAGTCCCTGATTGGGAGGGAATGGGGATTTTGCAGTAACCTTCTCCTGGAGTGGGGAGGGAATAGAGATTTTACAGTATCCTTCCCCTGCTATGCCCACCAAACCACACCACGCCCACTAAGCCATGTCCACAGAACCAGTAGTAATATTTTTTGAATCCCACCATTAATCCAAATCCTATGCACCACAACTAACATATTTGTCCCTATATTGGAAAACATAAAGTACAACAATAGAAGCCAATCATGGAAGGAGAACTGCCCAAGATTCAAGCTGGTTTTAAAAGAAAAAGAGGTAATCACGTTGCAGATGTTTAATGGATCATGGATATGAATTTCAAAAGAACATATATTTATGTTTCATCAGCTGTTGCAAAACCTCTGATTGTGTTGAACATAAAAAAAATTATGGTAGTATCCAAAGGAAATGAGTGTTCCAAAGCTCTGTTTCAAGTAATAAAATCAACGTGTAACAAGCAAGAATCCACTGCCAGAGCAATTTATGGAAACACAGACAGATTCAAGATCAAAAAAGCTGTGGCAGGACTGTATTCTATCTCATTCCTATTTGATTTATATAGAAAGGCAGCTTTGAGGAATTTTAAATTAAATCAGTTTGAAATTGAAAAAAAAACACCCAACAGTGCCCGAAACATTAACAATTGTGAGATATATTGATGACATTACTTTACTGGTAGAAAAAGGAAGAGGGTATCAAACCACATATCCTAAAATCAAGGCAGAAAATGAAAAAGTTGGATGTATCTAAACATCAGGAAGACTAAAGCAATGACAACAGCTGGAAATGGCAATTTCAAGATAAAAATCAACAATGAATAATCGACTCAGTCCAGGACTTTATTTTCTATGGTTCCAAAAGTCACTGAACAAGAAGCATTGGACTTGAAATTAAACATAGACGATCATTTGAGTGCACTGCAATGACTAGAATGAAAAAGATCCGGAACAATGAAAGATGTTAGTCTTTCTACCAAGTGCAAAATAATAAATGCTATTGCATTTCCTATAACTATCTCTGGTTGTGAACGCTGAAAATATAAGGAGAGATTTCTTTGAAATATGGATTTGGAAACCGCTTCTGTACCTACTTTGGACAGCAAAAATAATGAACACGAAGATATTAGACCACATTAAGCTAGATATATTACTGGAAGCTAAGAACATCAAGCTAAACTTGCCTTATTTTCACCATGTTATGCATTCAAATCTCCTTAAAAAAAAAACATCCAGTAGTGCAAATAATGGTTGGAGATATTACAAAACAAGGCCAGCAGTGAGCTTGGTGAATAGATGACATCAAGCAAGACACTGACTTAAAATTGGAAACAAGAAACAAAGTTGTGAAACATTGGGAAGAATGGACTAATCCATAAAGACTCTGAAAATAGGTGTGACTAAACAAATAGAAGAGAGAAGTTCTCCTAGGTACCTTGCGGCTGTTATGAAGATTTCTCATTTTCTGCTATATTTAGGAGGGTTTGGGAAGATCATGATATAAGGATGTGGTCATCAATTTTTTATTTAATTGTGTTGCTACTGTTTTCTTTTTGCCTCTCAGCATGTTTTGGAAGTAGGGTAGAAACAGTAGAATGCTTAACAACACCCAGAGTGGATCATTTAATACGCTCTTCCCTATACGACAAAATTATTTTCAATAGTAATTATGAAGTGAAACAAATTAATACTTGCCACCAAAAAAGAATTGAGACCATGAAAATTTTCATGGATTAAACACTTTACATATAATTATGCAAAAAGCAAAAAAAAGTAATGTAAAAAATTCCACTACAAACAAAGAAAAGAAGTAATGTATTAATACCCCACTCAAATCCTGCTCCAAGCAATGTCTCTGCCAAGCTACCTCACTAAAGCTTGGTACCTCCAACCCAAAGAAGAAAACAGCCATTGTCAAATCATATATGCGTTGTGGTGGCTCAGTGGCTAGAATGCAGTATTGCAGGCTGACTCTGCCACTGCCAGAAGTTCAAGGTTGACTCAGCCTTCCATCCTTCCAAGGTTGGTAAAATGATGATCCATCGTTTGGGGGCAATATGTTAACATTGTAAACCAGTTAGAGAGGTTAAAGTATATATGCTTTACAGCATAAGCATATATACTAAATGCTATTGATACAATCTTCTGTGGCTGCCATCTGGTCTACCATGGTCATCTCTGAATTGTATCACAAAGCCCCTGCAATGATGCTGCCTCCATCTCAATCAATGTACTTCCATCGTCAAGCCTCAGATTACTAACTGACATGTGAAAAGTAGTGACCCAACTCCACATCTGTTGCTGAGTCTCCAGGTAGCCACCTCATCCCCTTCTTGTTTGCGTCTAGGGTGGACTACGCTACCACCCCACCTGTGGTACTCCTGGGTAGAAATGCCATAAAAATAAATGAACAGATGAAGTCATTACATATCTACACATATAGATATCTATGTAGCTTGAACCAATCCACTGCTGTGGTCTGTAATCCCCATTGCTTTAGTGGAGATTTGTAAAAAGATGCTTTTCAGCTTCCTAGTATGAGAAAATGAGAGAGAAAATACCTGGCCAAAGTCATCTAGGTGGCTTCAACACCTAAATGGGAAAGACAGGAACTCAGTCTTGCTGATTTTATTCCAGCACTTTTAATCCCTACACCAAACTAGCCCACTACTTTACATTATACTATACTACTGTGTTGTGGCCCAGCTGGCTCCGGATGAGTTGCTGATGGACTCTTCTAGTGAGGAGTCCTATGAGCCTGCCCTGGAGGAGGAGGGAGACCTTGAAGAAGCAGAGAGTCTGGTTGGCCACCAGGAGGCACCTGGGTCTTGGAGCAGTGTGGAGGATCAGGGCCAGTTTGTCCCTGATGCTAGATTATGCAAGGCTGAGAAAAGGAGGCAACAGTTATGTAAGAAGCAAGCTTGGAGGCCCTGAAATGGAATCAACTGATTGATGAATGGCCCCTCCCAAGAGAGTTTATAAGGTAGGCTGTGAGGAGGGGTCATTTGCAGGGAACAACATTGACGACAACTTCTTGCAAATTCTGGTCAGTTACGTCTGTAAAATCTCTGTCTTTGTTACATGAATTAGGGCTCGCAGGAGATAGTGGCAAGCAGCCAAGGAGATAGTGGCAAGCAGCCAAGCTTGTGTCCGTCGGTGGGGCAGAACACTACTGCTACATTAATAATCAATCACATGAGGATTTTTCAGAAAGTCAACACAATGTCAATAGTCCAACTAGTGAACCCCCCCAAAAGTAGGCACTCTTAGTAACTTTGTTAATGCAAAAGCATAACTTTATTGGATACACCATATTAAGAATCAAAATCAACCCCCACACCATGCTTCTATAGTTAAACAATAGCTTCTCCTTCTCCCCACTTCTAGTTGACCACATTGCCTAATTATGAATTGTCCTTTTGTTTTGAGAACAGTTCCCTTCTTTGCCAGACACCTGAATACATGACCTTGGTGGGGCCTTGGCTCTCACAGTGTGTTTCTGGAGGGTCTGAGTTCTTTCTCCCCCTTTCCTCCACCCCCCAGTTCTTTGGCAAGTTGAATAGCGATAAGACCCAAATGTTTCAAAAGCGGTTCAACCTTGACCCACAATCTCAAAAGTTACGGGTTTGGAGAGACTATGAATGTTATTTCAGGAGACCCTTTCAAATCAACTCACTGTGATTATAGGATTTGAGTGGAATTTTTCCTCTTGAATTCCACCATACCGTGGAATGACACTTGGGCAGACTTGAAGATCCTTTTATCTATTTAGCCAATGGAAAGAGCTATCCAACCAGATCAAAGAAAACCTCATGATCATTCTACCATTCTGCTTTTCCTCACCACATGGACTTCGTTTGCACAGAACTGTGAAACTCAAGGTGAAAGGAAGATTCAGTCAATTTTGAAACCATACACAGACACCCAACATCCATTGATCACTAGCCAATATAGATTTCAACAAAACAAGTAAGTTTTTTTTTTAAAGAAAGAAACCCTGGAAACTGTTAGCATAAAGCAGAGATTTCTGTAATAAGAAAAGAAGTGCTAGCTTAGTCAAACATTATACTCTAGAGACAAATGAAATGCGAATAGCTAATACTCTTCCCAAGTTAAGAAAATTAAAGTTCCCAAGCTAAGAGTTTTCTGCATGGTCTGTTCAGAGAAAAATAGCTTCTTATTTATATTATTTATTAACCATATTTTTATCTCACTTTCTGACCAAGCACACTGTTTATTTCCCTGAGGGCATTTTATACCATTCCTTTTTGGGAATAACAAAAACATCTACCTTAGCAAGCAAATATAATGAAAAAAAGAGCAGAAACTGCTACAGAATGAAAAAGGGGTTTTGTGCCTCTAATTTCTAATTGCTGCTGCTCAGCAAATGGAAAGGTAAAATTGGAGAAGCTTCCAATCAAGGCTTTTATGGTGTAATTGTCCCATCTCATCTGCATATTTTTGGTGATTACGCAGATTGTATTGGGCCTTGGCTTGCTTTGTTTTTGTTTGCTTTTAATGAAAACTTTAGTTTTTGCCTTTCTTTGCTAGTTCATTGCTCAGAGTTTCCTGGGATAGAATTACGGCCTTCTGGATTAAAAAAATAAAACGGGAGGAAAACTTTGTCACCTGAGATGTTTTTTTGTGTGTTCTCATTACTTTGTTTAGTTTTTATTTTAGTTTATAAAAAACAAAACAGCTGATGGCGGTGGCAGCAGAGGGAGGGCCCTTTGATTAATGTTCTCCTAACTAGGAGTTTCTTTGATTAATGTTTACAGTTCTTAAACTAACAAAGCAAGCTATGAATGAGAATGTACAGTCTGATGAGAACTGGTTCAAACCTGCCAAGGAAGCTGACTTGAACCTTAGTGAGTTGCAAACTTATTAGAATTGAAAAACCACACCTTCTGAATATTTAGATAAGCATTAACAAGATCATACTAAGAAATTATGGAATGTTATATATGTTACATTTCAAGGCTACGTAGCATATGCACTATGTCAAACGAATGTGTCAAATGAATAGAATAGAATAGGAGAGTTGGAAGGGACCTTGGAGGGCTTCTACTCCAACCCCCTACTCAGGCAGGAAACCCTACACCACTACAGACAAATCACTGTCCAATGTCTTCTTGGAAATTTCCAGTGTAGGAGAATTCACAACTTCTACAGGCAAGTTGTTCCACTGGTTAATTGTTGTCATTGTCAGGAAATTTATCCTTAGTTCTAGGTTGGTTCTCTTCTTGATTAGTTTCCACCCATTGCTTCTTGTTCTGCTCTCAGGTGTTTTGGAGAATAGTTTGACTCCCTCTTCTTTGTGGCAACCCCTGAGATATTGGAACACTGCTATCATGTATCCCCTAGTCTTTCCTTTCATTAAATTACATACCCAATTCCAGAAACCGTTCTTTATATGTTTTAGCCTCCAGCCATGTAATCATCTTTGTTGCTCTTCTCTGCACTCTTTCTAGAGTCTCTTTTTTTTCATCATGGTGACCAAAATTGTATGCAGTATTCCAAGTGTGGCCTTACCAAGGCATTATAAAGTGGTATTAACACATCATGTGATTTTGATTCTATCCCTCTGCTAAAAGTGATTTTAACCAATGAAAGAACTCACTCAAAACCCATATAAGTTTGAGCTGTATGTAAAGTAATTTTCTGCCTTTATAAACTGCTCCTCTTTGGCTGAGTGGCCAGTGAGGTGCCTTTTTTACTTGTGTACATGAATAAAGAACAGATTTTAATCTACTCTTCTGGCTTGGAGTCTATTTGGGCACACACTGGGTTGAACAGACCATCGGAATTTACTGCTAACACATCTGGAGTAGAAGGTAAAATAATAGTCACTGTAGCTTTGTTTTTATTATTTTCATGTATACCTTGGGTGTTGGGTTTTGTGGGATATTTCCCCCATCCATAGGACATTTTTAGTGGCACTCATAATTCCTTCATCCTCTTTCATGAAGTATTTTTGACTTAGGCAATTTAATTTTCAAAATATTCTTGAACTGCAAAGCACTGTTGGAAGCTGTTTCCCCCCCCCCCCCAAAGAACAGTTCCAGTATGGATGTATGTGTTATTTTAAGCACCGACATGCCAAAGTTCTTATTTGAAACACATTAAACACACTTTATGAGCTGATCTAAAAGGTGTAGTGGTGAGCAAGGTATTAACACGCAGCCACTTGATTCTGCTCTATCCATTGTCCACATGAAGTGGTTGAAAACATAGTCCAGCTTGGGAGACTTATTTGAATGAGAAGCTGGGAATGAAGAAATATAGAGAAGCATTGGCCATCCATGGATGACATGAAGGAGAGAGCTAAGGGGAAATCCAATGCTCCTTTTAAAAGCATTACTATATAGTATAGTGATTTCTCTTATCAAGATAAACAAGTAACCACATATAGATTCTAAATTATTATTCCTGCTTCATCACAGACTGTCATGGCTAGCATTACTAGTATATTATAAAGATACAGTTAGAATTAGAAGAGAATAATTGTAACTGAGGATTGAATTGGGGGGTCCTTAGGGTTTTCTTAGCTTGGTGGCTTTCTTGCAGATGTTTCACTACCAAACTAGATAACATCATCAGTGCTGGAAGGAAGTAACTGGTTTTTTTTAAACTACAGGTAGTCCTTGACTTGCAACCATAATTTTGTTGGAGCATTCACAGCTTCTGAAGGCAAGTTGTCGCACTGATTAATTGTTCTTACTGTAAAGAAATTTCTCCTTAGTTCTAGGCTGCTTCTCTCCTTGATTAATTTCCACCCATTGCTTCCTGTCCTTCCTTCAGGTGTTTTGGAGAATAGCTTGATTCCCTCTTCTTTGTGGCAGCCCCTGAGATATTGGAACACTGCTATCATGTCACCCCTAGTCCTTTTCATTACACTGGACATACCCAATTCCAGCAACTGTTCTTTATGTTTTAGTCTCCAGTCCCCTAATCATCTTGCTTGTCCTTCTCTGCACTCTTTCTAGAGTCTCAGCATCTTTTTTGCATTGTGACTACCAAAACTGGATGCAGCATTCCAAGTGTGGTTTTCAACCAAAGGATTATAATACATCATTAACATGTGATCTTGATTTTATCTCTCATTTAATGCAGCCTAGGACTGAGTTGGCTTTTTGGGGGGGGGGCAGCTGCAGCACACTGCTGGCTCATATTTAAGTGATTATCAACTAGGACACCAAGATCCTTCTCATGGTTTCTACTATTGATCCAGGCACATTTGCTCTTCCCCCTTGATGTGACACATCTAAAAACCTACTGTACTT
This sequence comes from Rhabdophis nuchalis, assembly GCA_039707465.1. Taxonomy (NCBI): domain Eukaryota; kingdom Metazoa; phylum Chordata; class Lepidosauria; order Squamata; family Natricidae; genus Rhabdophis; species Rhabdophis nuchalis. The sequence goes on from CM077645.1 coordinate 77,377,019, forward strand.
GGCAAAACAAGTGAGAAAAATGAGGGAAGGAGAGAAAAAATCCCATAGAGAAAAGGATATGCAAAAGGAGATTTAATACATAATATTGAGAGCACATGAAGTAAGATAAGACTTTAACAGGAGTCATAGCCTGGATCTATTTAATGCTGTATCTCAGTTTCCACGTTGAATATTCTTCCATTCGTAATATCCCGAGGTTATGATGTAGATTGCCTAAAATACGCATTTTGGGGATTTTAAATACTGCTTGGGAAAGTGTCAAAGTTGTAATTTTGTTCAGCAGCAGAATTAGCAAAATTGTCAACCACTTAACACATGACTCAAAATAGATATTGGGCTAAAGTTTGTGGATTGCACAGAATGAGGGAAATATAAGGATTTTGAGGACAAAAACCTGCCAAAGTATATCTGCACAACTTTTTTTTAATTTAAAAAGAGGCCTGCGTTTAATACTATTTCCAGTAAAATATCCAGAGTTCTTTAAAATGATTAACCTACCAGTGTGATGCTTTACCACCCAGTATTCAGAACACATAACACAACAATAGTAATTGGGTAATATACAGCAGAGGCAAAACAGGGAGTTTGGGGACACTCTAGAAAGTTATCCTCTACTAAATCAGCTCATTAGTTTATCTAGCCCAGTATTGTCATTACTGAATGGCAGAGGCACTATTACATTTCAAGCAATTCCCCCAGTTCCACAGGGAGATGTTGGCAACTGAATCTGGGAGCTAAGGATATGATCTTCCCAAAGGCATCAGATTTCATGAGCTACGGTTCACTGCATTAGACACAAACAGAGCAACTTTTTCAATTTTGGGTATCGTCTACAAAGTCTGACTTACCAACAGGAACTTCTTGCTTTCACATTGATCCACTGACCAACCCTGTCAGATGGAGAATTCATCACTGGGGATTATTGGGATATGCTGAGTTACAGGCAAGCAAATAGTACCCCTATTAACACCTATATTGTTCTTCTTTATCTCTTAAGCTTTGTAGGCTATTGTACTGTGCTCAGATGTAATTTGTAAGCAATAAGGTAGAGAATTTCTTTGAATTTTGATACAGTTAGTCCCCAACTTATAGTACTTCATTTAGTCACTGTTTGAAGTTACAACAGCATTTGAAAAAATGCCATGACCATTTTTCACACTTATGACCATTGCAGCTTAGAGTGGTTCAGTGGCCTAGAGATGGAGTTCTCACCTCACAATCAGGAGTTTGATCCTAGGTAGAGGCAGATATTTCCCTCTCTGGATGTACCTGCTGAGCAAAATTCCACATTGGCGACAGGAAGGGCATCTGGCCATTAAACACTCAGCTCCATTCAGTTGCCCAGACTCCACCCCACAAGGGATTATGGGGTCATTAAATGAAGATGATGATGATGACTGTTGCAGCATCCCTATAGTAATGCACTTTACATTTGGATGCTTCACAGCTGCTTCATACTTATGACAATCACACTGTCCCAGGGTCATGAGATCCCCTTTTGCAACCTTCTGACAAGCAAAGTCAATGGGGACATCAGATTCACTTAACAACCGAGCTACTAACTGAACAGTTGCAGTGATTCACTTAATGAACGTGGCAGGAAAAGTTGTAAAATGGGCAAAACTCACTTAACAAACTTCTCACTTAGCAACATAAATTTTGGGTTCAGTCGTGGCCAAAGGTTGAGGACTACCTATGTCTCTTTCAGGAGACCATTGCCTTTGAGAATGGATTTTCTCAAATGTTATCTGGTTGTCACTGAATAGAGATCTGTTCTGACCCACCCCTTTCTCCGACGAACACAAGACTGGCTGCCTGTCACTGACTCTCTTGCCGGCTTGCCTGAATGACTCTGAACAGATACGAAGCTTCCTAACTCGACTAAACACAAACCTGAAAATCAACATGAATAAACATGACCTTAGAAATCCAACGTTGTTCTCTGCAAGGACTTTTTTTTTTAGCAAAGACTTCCTTTTAAACCCTCTTGGGAGGGGCCAGTCATTAGGCAGCTGGGACTAATTCAACTCCTTGAGTTTGCTTCTGATGCAATTGAAGCCTCCTTTTTTCAGCCCTTCTCACTCTAGCATCAAGGGACAAACTGGCCTTGATCCTCCCCACTACTCCAAGACCCTCCTGATAACCAGCAGGGCTCTCTGCTTTCTCAACGTCTCCCTCCTCCTCCAGAGCAGACTCATAGGACTCCTCACTAGAGGAGTCCATCAGCAGCTCATCCGGAGCTGGCTGGGCCACAACAGAGATCTATGGGAGAAAAATGTAGTACTGTAGTTTTAATTTGCCAAAGATCCTTTTTCTAAAGCCCAGTGTTTGTGATGGCAGTTTTGTATTGAAACAAGCATTCAGTCATCCATCCTAACTCAGGTCAGGATTATTTATTAAGGTATTTGACTGAACCAAACTCGAAAGGAAGGGCGGGAAGGCGCTCCTTAAGACACAACGCTTTATAGACAATTGTCATGGATTTCAGATAGTCACACCACCCAAGTGAAATACCAGCTTCGTCAAATGCCAGATTAAAAACACTGACATTTAACACATTGCGTCTGTATGACTTCTGCCTCTTTCATTACCCAACTGGCATATAAAAGCTGAGTATAAATAACACATTTTTGCATCTTTCAATTCCCAAGCTGCACACTTGACTGGCGCCATCTTTTATCAAAACCCAATTCAAACTCTTTGGAGGGAAACTCCTGAAGATACCTTATCTGGATTTTGGATAGAAGCTGTCAGCTGCAAACACCAGGCATTTCCAACCCACCTATCCAGAGATGAGGGGGAGGAGGGGGAAAAGGTGATTTTTTTAACAGCAGTGTGCCTCAGGAATATAAATAAATCATCTTGCTTGTTAATGGGCTTTTTTTCCTACCTCAGTGTCATGAAATATTACTGATACATACAATCTTCAGACCTTGTACTATCGAGTGATGTGTGTCAAGAACAATGTAAATTGTTCATGATTATATTATAAGAGCTGAGTCCACAGCAGAAAGGAAAGAGAGAAAAGGAAGAATAAAAACATCACATTTCCCCCTCCCCAAAACCATTATTTGCAATGTTATTTTTCCATATTAATGTGCCATTTAAAGATTTAATGCTGAATGATTCTTAATTACAATATGCAATAGATCATTTTGGCATGTGATATGTGACAGTGCTTGATAGTTGGGGAAAAAAAGGTTTATTATTTGATGGTTTATTGTGGTTGACAAGCAGTTCCTATTCTATATTTGATTGTATTTGACTGCTGGCGTATTACCATTTGCTAGTATTTGACAGCTGATATGCGATGCTATTTAGTAATTAGGAATACATTACAAATTAAATGCATTAATGATTTGATAGGGCTGTACACACTTCAAAAATTATCTGGAAGAAGTGTTTTGATCTCTCCATGAGGCCAGGACCTTTCCGTTATGTTTTAATGCAGTGTCTTTTCCAGATTTTCATACAAGCCAAAGCCCACCATTTTTTCCAGTCTTGCCCAGAAAGACTGAAAAAAATTAAGCTGCTTGAATGAAGGAAGGTATTTTGCTCACACAAAGACCAAAGCACTATTAAATCATTTTCAAAGAGTGCCCAGGTTTATCATTTGATATTTAACCCTATTTACAATCAGTTGTTCATAACACTTCAGCCTTGACGCTAAATCATATGGGGGGTCTAATATTTATATATTTTGAAATAAAATCCATGTAAATATTGTTTCAGCTTCTCTTCTGATTCCTTTTGTTTTCTTTTGTTTTGCATAGTGTGAGCTTGTTGGTAAGAAGTATTCTATTTCTTTGTTATATTTTATGTGACACCATTACTATATCTACTAATCATGCAAATATATAGTGGTCAAATGCCTGGAATATTGAGAGAAATAGGAATGTACAATATGTATTAGTTAAATCTCTAGCACCACCTTCAAGTTGTCAATGACAGACAGACAGACACATGATAGATAGATAGAGAGAGAGAGAGAGAGAGAGAAGGAGGGAGGGAGAGGGAGGAGAGGGAGAGAGATAGAGATGATTGAGAGATGTGCTATTACCAACTGTCCTCAGTAGAGAGTTATTGAAAAAGTACATAAGAAATTGCACAGCACAACCTAGGCCTCTGTGAATACACAGTTTCTACCGGATTGATAAAACTGAATTCTAAATTGGGAATTGGGAAAGTAAGTGCCTGCTGTTTAATGTGCATCTATGAAGTAACTTGGACACATGGCTATATTTGAGCCTTGTTGTTGTTAGTCGCAAAGTCGTGTCAGATCCATCGCGACCCCATGGACAATGTTCCTCCAGGCCTTCCTGTCCTCTACCATCCTCTGGAATCCATTTAAGCTCATGCCTACTGCTTCAGTGACTTCCTCCAGCCACCTCATTCTCTGTCATCCCATTCTTCTTTTGCCCTCAATCTCTCCCAGCATTAGGCTCTTCTCCAGTGAGTCCTTCCTTCTCATTAGGTGGCCCAAGTATTTGAGTTTCATCTTCAGGATCTGACCTTCTGAAGAGCAGTCAGGGCTGATCTCCTCTAGGACTGACTGGTTGATGGCCTTGCAGTCCAAGGAACTCGCGGGAGTCTTCTCCAGCACCATAGTTCAAAGGCCTCAATTCTTTGGTGCTCAGTCTTTCTTATGATCCAACTTTCACAACCATATATTGCAACAGGGAAAACCATAGCCTTGACTATGCACACTTTTGTTAGCAGGGTGCTGTCTCTGCTTTTTAGTATGCTGCCTAGATTTGCCATAGCTTTCCTCCCCAGGAGAAACCATCTTTTAATTTCTTGGCTGCAGTCTCCATCTGCGGTGACCTTGGAGCCCAGGAAAATAAAATCTGTCACTACCCCCATTTGTTCCCCATCTATTTGCCAGGAATTGAAAGAGCTGGATGCAATGGTGAAATTCAATTTTTTTACTACCGGTTCTGTGGGCGTGTCTTGGTGGGCGTGGTGTGGCTTGGTGGGTGTGGCTTGGTGGGCATGACAGGGGGGGAAGGATACTGCAAAATCTCCATTCCCACCCCACTCTGGGGCCAGCCAGAGGTGGCATAGTTCTCCAAAGTACTCAAAATTTCCACTACCAATTCTCCAGAACCTGTCAGAACTTGCTGGATTTCACCCTTGGCCAGATGCCATGATTTTAGTTTTCTTAATGCAAGCCCTATCAGCTTCAGTGTGCATGCGCAAGCTGACCAGCTGACTTTGGCCTTCTTTTAAGGCCATTTTTTGTTCTATGAGCTGTTTTTTGCCATCTGGAGCCTTCAGGAAAGCCTCCTGAAGCCTTCAGAGCACGAAAAACCAGTCCTACAGGCAAACTGGAAGTTCGGGAATGGACTTCCGGTTTGCTCACAGGGCCGTTTTTCACACTCCAGAGCCTTCAGGAAGCTTTCCTGAAGGCTGCAGAGGGCAAAAAACAGCTCTATGGATAAACCAGAAGTCATCGTTCCCAAACTTCTGGGTTGCCCATAGGGCTGTTTTTCACCCTCCCCAGGCTCCTAGAAAGCCTCTGGAGCCTGGGGAGGTCAAATGGGGGGGGGGGGGAGCACTGGTCGCGTGCAATGAGCGCGGGGTTTGCACCCATAGCATTAGTATACCTGCGCTCCCCCCGCTTTTGGCACACAATCCAAAAAAGGTTAGCCATCACTGTTATACAGTGATCCCTCGTTTTTCGCGCCCTCGTTATTTGCGGCTTCAGTCCTTCGCGGATTTGTAAAAAATACAAAAAAACTTTTTTTTGCATTGGTAGGAGGCAAGCGCCACCTAGTGGTTGCTTTAAACATGTCCACCAATTCAAGTTTCCTAGCGAATCCTATTTCGCGGAAATCCGGTTTCCGCAGACGGGTCCGGTCCTGATTACCCGCGAAAACCGAGGGATTACTGTATAACAATTGTGGCAAACCCTTTGCACTGCTTAGTTACTTCCCTTTTAGTGTTGAACCTACAATGGGCCATTGTAGGGATTGCAACTATCTTATAGTCAGACCATAATTGACATGGGATTTTATTATAGATTTTAGTTGTTATTTACATGGGGCTTTCCTTGAGGTGCACTCGAAAGCTACAGTTAGTCCAGAATGCAGCCGCGCGGGTGATTACGGAAGCCTCTAGATGCTCCCATATAACACCGATCCTGCGCGAGCTGCACTGGCTTCCTGTGGTCTTTCGGGTGCGCTTCAAGGTTTTGACGACCATCTTTAAAGCGCTCCATGGCCCGGGCCTAGTTATATGCGAGACCGTCTTCTGCCCCATACATCCCTTCGGCCGATCCGTTTCCACAGAGTTGGCCTTCTCAGGGTGCCGTCAGCCGGGCAATGCCGTCTGGCGACACCCAGGGGAAGAGCCTTCTCTGTGGCAGGCCCTGCCCTTTGAAACAACCTACCCCCTGAATTGCGTACCATCACGGACCTCCGCCTCTTCCGCCAGTGTCTAAAGACACATCTTTTTCAGCAAGCCGGCATAGCCTAACCCTCCCGTCGAGACTATTTAGATAGTTTTAAATTGGGGATTTTAATTTGATTTTAGCATAGGATTATAATTTCATTTAATATATATATTTAAATTTTGTATTTATTGTATTGTTTTGTATGCTTTTAAATTCCTGTGCGCCACCCTGGGTCCTTTGGGGAGAAGGGCGGGATACAAATATGATTAAAATAAAATAAAATAAATAAAATATTATTTTGTACTAGAAGTTTTAAGTGTATATATACTAAGTACTATATGTATTTCTAATGTTTGGTAAAAAAAAAAATCAAGTGACATACTCTAGAAAAAGCATTGAACCAAGCCCAATAAAAATGGCTTCAGAGATTTCATTTAGCTAAACTCAAAATAATTTTTAATGTTTTTTGACTTCTGGTGGCATGGAGATCCGAGCAGCTGCCTGTTTGATCCTCTCCTCTCCCTCTGGTGAGAAATCTGAGGCTGTAAATTGAGTTTTGATAATGGGACTCTTGAGTATTCATATCTTTTGAAAAATCCTGCTTTGAAACTCAGTGGTAAGTCACTTTACTGGAAAGCTCGGGTGGACATTCAAATTGTGACTTTAAACCATGTACTGCTTTAAGGATTGTTCCTGATTGAACTTGGTTCCTCCAATTTACAACAGTGGAGATACCTTCAGCTTAAGTATGCTCTAATGAATCAGTATTGACTAGATGCTTTGCTGCTTCAAAGGCGCTTGAATTGTTTTCTTACTTGATAGAAACTATGTTAGAGAGAAAATCTCTTATCAAAAGCTCAGGAATATTTTTGGAATGGACATTTCTGAGATATTTCAGACATGGACTAAAGAACTGGAATTTCCAATAAAGCCCATGGCCTCATATCCTTAAAAATGTTAAAATGGGATCTACACATTTGAAATTAAGATTTCCTCACCAAAAATATATATTTAGGGTACTGGTTTCTCCAATGATTGTATATAAAAGGATGGACATCAGATTTCATGTGTTGGAGGTATAAAAAAATGGATGATTCTCTGATTCATATGATATGGAGATTTTGCACATGATCGTTTAGCAGTTTTGGGGGATAGTGTATCAATATATATATGAACAGATTTATTGGGAAATCTTTAAGTGTTAAATATATTAATTAATGTTTATATACAGCAGCTTAGAATTTATCAATTCTGTTTAAACTGAACAAGAAGATATTATATATATATATATATATATATATGTATATATATAATGTGTGTGTGTCACAACACCCTGTTAAGCCCCAATTAAGGGAGGAAACATACTGCTTTCCAATTTCTGCCTTTGGGCTCATCACCAGAAACCGTCTAGACAGAAAGCTATGAGTTCCGTTGTGTACTTTTTTTTATATGTGTATTAGGTTTTTGAGCTGATCAATAAATAAATCAGGGAGACTAGGATAGATCTATTTTGAGCTTTTTAGCTCTCATCAGCTAGCCATACCTAAGGTGACCATCTGTCCCGCTTCTGGCGGGACAGTCCCGATTCACCAGCAGATGTCCCGCGCCCCGCCCCCTCTTCAGAATGTCCCGCTTTTTGCGGGCAGGCGGTGGGCGCTCCGTACGCGCTCCGAGGCGCGCACCTCTGAGCGCCGGCTCGGGCGGCTCGGGCATCGGGGCCAGGGGGGGGGGGCACGCACGCTCCGGCGCATCACGCGCCTGCACAAAAGGCCCGAGGCGGCTGCTTTCAGCTCAGGCCATCAGTGATCACGCCGGCATGATGGGGTGACAGCGGCTGGCTCGGGCCGCCTTTCCCCTTCCTGCCCGAGCCAGCGGCTCTCAGCGCTGCCGCCTTTAAACAGGGCCCCGCGGGGTCGGGTGGGAGCGCGCCTTCTGCGCAGGCGCATGCCGCGCCAGAGCGTGCGCCCCCCTGCGGGGCCCTCTTTAAAGGCAGTGGAGGGTGGCGGGCTAGCGGTGCGGAGGAAGGCGGTCCGAACCGACCGCTGTCAGCCCATCATGCCGGCGTGATGGCCTGAGCTGAAAGCGGCCTTTCCCCTTCCCGCCCGAGCCAGCGGCTCTCACCGCCGCTGGGTCACCGCCGCCTCCTCTGCGCAGACGCATGCCGTGCCGGAGTGTGTGTGTGTGCGCGTGCGCCCCTCTTCCTTGTCGACAGTGTCCCGCTTTGGAAGTTTCAAAATCTGGTCACCTTAGCCATATCCTTACTGGTATTTGAACAAGGGCTGTATTACATGGATCCCAGTAAGATTATTGCTAGCTGATGAGAGCTAAATAGCTCAAAATAGATCTATCCTAGTCTCCCTTGTTTATTTATTTATCAGCTCAAAAAACCTAACACACATGTAAACAAAAGACACAATGACATTAATAGCTTTCTGTCTGGATGGTCTCTGTTGATGAGCCGAAAGACAGAAAAGGAAAGCAGTATGCTTCCTCCCTTAATTGGGGCTTACCAGGGTGTTGTGACACGTATGTATGTATGTATGTATGTATACAATACAATACAATAGCAGAGTTGGAAGGGACCTTGTAGGTCTTCTAGTCCAACCCCCTGCATGGGCAGGAACCTTATACCATTTCAGACAAATGGCTGTCTAACATCTTTTTAAAGACTTCCAGGGTTGGGGCATTCACAACTGCTGGAGGCAAGCTGTTCCAGAGGTTAATTGTTCTTACTGTTAGGAAATTTCTCCTTAGTTCTAAGTTGGATGTATGTATGTATGTATGTATGTATAAATAAAAGAATTGGAACAGTAATAGTATTCCAGATATCAAGGAATAGTTGTCTGAAATATGTGATTTTGGAAAACACAATCATCACCATCTTTTAATGACCCCCATAATCCCTTGCAGAGTGGAGTCTGGGCAACTGAATGGAGCTAAGTGTTTACTGGCTGGATGCCCTTCCTGTTGCCAATGCGGAGTTATATTCAGCAGATATAATCTCAATGTGCCCAGAGGGAGAAATATCTGCCTCTATCTAGGATCGAACTCACAGCTTCCTAATTGTGAGGTGAGAAGTCCATCTCTAGGCCACCGCACCACTCAATTTTGTAGAAGACAATATTGTCTACAAATTAAAAGATGCAGAAATATTTGTTAACGATAGGAGAGATTCTGTGATCTTTTCACAATAATATTTTATTCATACTATACAGTGGTAGTAAATTCATTGTTAAATCAGTGACTATTAATAATTCTTCTTAGTTTGCATTTTTATTTTGAACTTCTATTTTTCCCCAACTTTTTTTTCTTTAAGATTAGTCACTGCTTTGTTAAAAATATATACAGAATATATTTAAAAACATGTAAGATTTATATCAGGATCATTTGGATATATGCCCATCCTCTTTTACTTCTCATTTGGTAAATATATATGGACTCTGCAAAATCCAGACCAAGGCTCAATGTTAACATTAAGCCATGGTGGCACAGTGGTAAGAGTGTAGTACGGCAGGCTACCACTGCTACCTGCCGGCTGCCTGCAATTTGGCAGTTCAAATCTCACCAGCTCAAGGTTGACTAAGCCTCCCATCCTTCCGAAGTTGATAAAATGAAGACCCAGATTGTTGAGAGCAATATGCTGACTCTGAAAACCCCCTAGAGAGGGCTGTATAGCACTGTAAAGTGGAATATAAGTCTAAGCGCTATTGCTAATGGCAATTGCTTGCACACTATTTTGATCTGGCTCTATAGGTGTCTACAATCTTCACTAACGGTATGAATGTTGGTATCATTTCTGTTTTGTTTTTTTGTTTTTGAAAGCCCCTGCTCAGCAAATGATCATACCATCCCGTGGAGTGCTAAGAATAAAAAGTTTTTTGCCTTTTTGAAAAAAAAAGAGGTAGGAATACTTTTGTCATCAGCACTTTTTATTACTATTGTGATTATCCTAAGCTATAAGATCTTATTCCTGTTGTTTTTCCCACTCTGCCTAGTTACAAAAGTAGAATGCATAGTGCAAGATAAGACATTATTGAAAAACACTGGCTGATTGTCTTAATGTATTTAAAAGCCGACAGCTTGATTTGGTACACAGTTTGCTGAAATATTATTACTGCCATCTTCCCATAAAATTAAATTTCTACCGAAAGTCTTCTATTTTGAAAAATGGATGGCCTTTAAGTTTTGAAGCCTGTAGCACTAAGAAATGTGATTAAATCAAAGCCACAGGATTGAACAAGGGGAAATTGACAGTCATTGGTCTCATTCAAGATAGTGATGAGTCTGCATAGAGATAGGAGGTTGAACAACTGGCCCTGGTGGTGCATCCGGAACAATCTGGAGCTGAACATGTTTAAAACTGTAGAGATCAGAATGGATTTTAGGAGAAGTCCTTCGGTTCTACCACCTCTTACTATATTTAACAGCACAGTCCTTCAGGTTTTGGGGTTCTATAATCTCCCAGGGTTTGAAATGGACACTTACCATTCGAACAGTCATTTAAAAGGAACGACAAAGAATGTTTTTCCTGCATCAGTTCACATGGTCCAAGGAGCTGTTGATATGGTTCTACAGAGGAATTACTGACTTCGTACTTTTGTAACTGTCTGGTTCGGTAGAGCAACCAAACAGGACAGTTACAAATACCAATGGATGGTTAGGATTGCAGAAAATAACAATTGCAACCAGCCTGCCTTCTATAGACGACCTGTATATTGTGTAGGTCAGAAGGAGGCCTGAGCAAATATCTACAGACCCCTCACATCCTGGATAGACACTATTTCAACTCCTCCCCTCCGGATATTGTTGTGGGGCCTTGGATGCCAAAGTAACTGGACCGAAGGATAGTTTTTTCCCCTCCTGTTATCACTCTGCCGAACATCTAATTCTTACAGTACTGTCTTATGTTTAAGTACATTTAACCATGTTGTATGGCTGTATTATTCTTATTCTTATCTTCTTTACTACCCCATCTTATTGGTAATATTATTACAATTATTATTACTTTGTTGCTTTGCATATACACTGAGAGCTTTTGCACCAGAAACAAATTCCTTCTGTGTCTAATTCCTTCTGTGTCTAATGACACTTGGCCAATCTTCTATTCCAGACTTCCTGAACCTTTTTGGCACCGAGTGCTAAAATGTGTGTGTGTGTGTGTGTGTGTGTGTGTGAGCACCAGAAACTGGAAGAGCAGTCACCTGGTCTTGGGGATTCTGGCGCGCATGCAGGTGCGAAGACCAGCTGGTTGTGGAAGTGGAACCTCAACTTCCTGCTGCACCCATGTGTGTCAGGGAGCTGCTCTTCCAGTTTCCGGCACTTCCACCTTTGCGAAGACCAGCTGGTTGGTGCACATGTGCATACTGGAACCCAGAAGAGCAATGGGTGACGGCAGGCATACCCGGAGAGATGGTTCTGCGTGCCACTTTTGGCATGCATGCCATAGGTTAACCATCTCTATTCTATTCCATCCCATCCCATCAATCTGGGTAAGCGTTCAGAAAGACCATAATGGAGGGCTTGTAAAAATACAGATCAGGACTTGATTCCTAAGTCTTTCAAGAATCCTAAGTAATATCTAAAGAACATTTGTAAACGTCATGGATAATGCTTAAAAACATGGATGTGCTAGGCCATCTTATTTGCCCACTGAGTGATGATCAATTAGAATGGAACAGGAACTACTCAGTGGTTCAGAATTAGAAACAGAGTCACCAAGGTTGTGTGCTCTTGCTTTATTTAATTTATATGCAGAATGCAAAAATGAAAAATGCTGGACCGAAGAAACAGAAATTGGAATTAAAATTACTTGGAGAGATACCATCAGCCTCAGATTTGTTGATGATACTTTGGTGGATGGAAAAAATCTCTCATTGAATGGGAAAGAGGTGCAAATGCTTTTCCACTGTTCAATGTTACAAAAACAATTACCGTATTTTTCAGACTATAAAACACACCTAAATTTACAGGAGGAAACGAAGAAAAAAGATAGTTTTTGGCCTCCGCATGTCATGTTTTCACTCTCCCTGCCCCCCAGAAACACTCCGCAGTGCTCTGCATGGGCTGTTTTTGCCAAAACGAGCCCATTTTTAAAAAAATCACATTTATATCCCGCTCTTTTCCACAAAGGACCCAGGGCGGCGCACAGGAATTTAAAAACATACAAAACAATACAATAAATACAGAATTTAAAAATATATTAAATTAAATTATAATCCTATACTAAAATCAAATTAAAATCCCCAATTTAAAACTATCTAAATAGTCTCGACGGGAGGGTTAGGCTAGGCCGGCTTGCTGAAAAAGATGTGTCTTTGAATTGTAGTATTGGAGAAAAATATTAAGAAGAACACATAATTTGGTGATAATGTAAAACTGTTCTATTCCCTGGAAGCAATAATAATGACACTAGAGCTTAAATGCTTTGGATGTTTCATGCAAAGGTAAGTTCACTGGATCAGCAGTACAAAAAAGAGGCTGATAGTCTGTAAGATGGCTTGGTATCATTGAGGACGTAAGTGTGAGCGTGAATGTACTCAAGGAAGCCTTTGCATGTGTAACCATCCTAATGTCTTTTGGTCATGAAGAATTGGAAGTGTTCTGATCCAGCTCCCCAAATGTGACAAACTCTCTGTAGTTGATGCAATGATTCCTTTATTAGGAGCCTCAGCAGCCTCAGCAAAGAGTTTTTCTTTCGCCACAGGCTAACAAGTCTGCCTGGCAGGGAGACGAAGAGTTATCTTCCACATCTATTCATCTCCGCCCCCTGCCTTTTATCCCCAGAGCTAGGGTGGGGTTTCTCTAGCAGAGGTGGCTCTTCCATCCCAAAGATCGTCCCATAGATTTCCACTGTTCTCCTCTCCTCTGCCTTCTGAGCATCCGTGCATCAGGCACTGAGCCCAGCTGTTCCTCCTCTTCCTCATCAGTCATCTCTGGATGTGGGGGTTATTGACTATCCATCTGAGGGCTGCCAGACGGCCCAGATTCCATCTCTCTCTTTGTGTTTCTCTCTGCCAGCTCCATTCCCTCTTCCCCCTCAGAGTTCTCAGGTTGCCTTTATTATTATTATTATTATTATTATTATTATTATTATTATTATTATTATTATTATTATTATTATTATTATTATTATTATTATTATTATTATTATTATTTCGACTTATTAACCGCTCCCTCTCCCTGAAGGGACTCAGGGCGGTGCTGACCCTGACTCCCATGCTGCCTCCTCATCTGATTCAGTTGCTGGATGGGCCGGTGGCTGACAAGCCACAACAGGAAGCAACTGAATCACTGAGCAACATTTTTTAAAGTAGGGAATTTCAAATAAGAATTCTAAGAGGAATCTATAAGGAGTCTTCCTATAAATGGAATTCAGACCAAGGAATGAACCATATTAAGATATAGCAGTCAGAAATGAGGAGGTGATAAGATGCCTGGGAAAGCCAAGGGAAATCATCAAAACCATAAAAAAGCGAAAGTTAGAATATTTCGGACATGTGATGCGACATCCCAAAAAATACAGCATACTTCACTTAATCCTCCAAGGGAAGATTGAAGGCAAAGGAAGGCCAGGCAGAAGAAGAAAATCATGGCTTCAAAATCTAAGGGACTGGTTTGGACAAAACTCAACTTTTTCATGCGGCTGTTGATAAAAATAGGATCACCAACATGATCATCAATGTCCGATGACGGATATGGCACAAGAAGAAAAAGTCAGAATTGGTTTTTCTACAAGGGTATCAGTAGTTACCAACCATGTATGAAGTCTTACTTTATTATTTCACTCTTAATCTATTGGCAGGTGTCAGCTGTCTGCTGGTTGGGGAAGTCTGGGACTTGAAGTCCACATATCTTAAAGTTCCCAAGTTTTAAAAACTCTCCTCTAATTGGAAACTTATATCCATGCCTTCCTCACCTCTTGCCCCTTCTCCGGTTTTTCATTTTCTTACCTTTACCTACTCACAATTTCCTCCAACTACAACCCATGATGATCTCTATTTTCCAGACTGGAAAGATATTGGACATCTGGCTAGAGTGGAATGGAGCATTAATACTTAAAGAAGGTCAAGATTTCACCTCACCAAAATATTACAGCCCCATAACATTACTGAATAATGATTTTAAGTTATTTACGATGGTTTCACCTGAGAGAATGAAGTGGATTTTACAGGACTTTATTCACGAAGTGTGGGTGTTTTCCGAAGAGAGCTGAGGTAAAAATATTAGAAATGAATTGGATAGTTTGAACTACTTGGAACAACATAATGAAAACAAGCAATTTTTCTTGCTCCGGAAAAGATCTTTGACAATTTGAACTGGATTTTCTCGTTTACATTTTTGAAGAATGTAGACTTTGGTGAAAATCTTATCAAATGGGTAAAATAGATTTACACTTCACAAAAGACATAGAAAATTGTGAATGGGGAATGAACAGAATCTTGTAAGATACAGAGAGGGACTGCGTAAGGCTGGCCCTTGTCACCATTGCTATTTATTTTAGCTTTGGAAGTTTTGAATAGAAATAGAAGACAGGATAAGAGAACTGCTGTGTGAAGATTAAAAGAGAAGCTTATAGTAAGTTACAGGGCTTTGCGGATAAAGGTAAGGGTTCCCCTCGCACATATGTGCTAGTCATTCCTGACTCTAGGGCAGGGATGTCCAAACGTGGGAACTTTAAGACTTGTGGACTTCAATGCTGGCTGGGGAATTCTGGGAGTTGAAGTCCACAAGTCTTAAAGTTCCCAAGTTTGGACATCCCTGCTCTAGGGGGTGGTGCTCATCTCCATTTCAAAGCTGAAGAGCCAGCGCTGTCCGTAGATGTCTCTGTGGTCATGTGGCTGGCATGACTAAATGCTGAAGGTGCACAGAACACTGTTACCTTCCTACCAAAGGCGGTCCCTATTATTCTACTTGCATCTTCACGTGCTTTTGAACTGCTACGTAGGTTGGCAGAAGCTGGGACAAGTAATGGGAGTTCACTCCGTTATGTTAATTTTCATCCAAATTAATTTTGTCTCAATTTTTTTTTTTTTTTTTATTGAAATTTTTATACTGTTTTACAATATATCACCCAGTGCTGTACAAAACAAAAGGAAGAGTTGGTTTCAAGTATCATCTATTATCTTTAGGATCTCCAAAATCCACGTTCCCTCGGTACAGGCGTCGAGACGTCCAAAGTTCCAAGTGCATAGTCCACAAATGGCTTCCAAGTCTTCCAAAAGATATCATTTTTATAAACCCCCTCTCTAAATTTAATATCACACGTCATTTTATCATTTAAGGCTAATTTCCACATTTCACAATACCATTCTTCTATTTTAATATTTACCTCTATTTTCCAATATCTTGCTATTACAATTCTACCCATTATAATCATAATTCTAATCAGTTCTTTCTCATGTTTTGTTAACTCTGGTTCATTAATTATCAATAACAATATAGTTTCTGGTCTCAATATTATTATTCTTTTCATCATTTCGCACATCGTTCTTTCTAATTGCTGCCAAAACTTTTTAATTTTCACACATTTATACCACATATGTTCATAAGTTCCCAATTCCGTATTACATCTCCAACATTTATCACTCATTTTTTTATCTATCAGTGATAATCTTAATGGGGTCCAGTACCATTTCCAAACAACCTTAAAATTATGTTCTTTAATCCTTATAGATAAAGTCCTCACAATCCGACTCTTCCAATTCTCGTTCCAATCCAAATCCAATATTTTAATCTTTAGATCTTCCTCCCAATTCCTTTTCATTACCATTTGTGGATTTCCATCAAAGTTTATAATCTTGTATATCTTGCTGACGAGTCCTTTTAACCCAGTTTCATCCTTAATAATTTGAGATACTAAACTTTCAAATTTAGTTTTACTTCTATCTATGTTACATATTCCCCTTACTTTCATAGTCCATTTTTCTACCTGTATTTTTTCAAACCAATTTAACTCCAATTTTTGAATTACTTTTTTCTTCCTACTTTCAGTTCCTAAAGCTCTTAACCAATCTACTATATTTCCTATATTTTCATCCTCAATTACTTTGTTCCGACTTATATTAGTTTTAATCGGCCAACTTTCAGTTGTCTTTCCCAAAAACGTTATATCCGGAATCAGTTTTTTAACAAATTTATTCCAAGTTTTACTCAACCCCTTTAACCAATAACTATTAATTGCCTTTTTTGTTTTTGCTCTATCTAAAAACCATATAGACCCAAATCTCTTAATATCTTTTAACTCCAGATCTCCCCAATGACCATCTCCACCTTTAAGTATTTTTATCACAGTTCTAATATTATACGCCCGATAATAATTAAGTAGATTGGGAATTCCCAATCCACCCTCTTTTTGGTTTTGATACCACAATTTCTTCATTAATCTTGGTCTTTTCCCACCATTACAAAATTTATCTAATTTCTTCTGATATTCTTCTATATCTTTCTCTGTCAAATTTAATGGTAGCATCTCAAATAAAAAGTTAAACTTTGGTAATAACATCATTTTACACATTGCAATTCTACCAAACCAAGACAACTTTATCTCTTTATATTTATCTATCTTTTTCTCTACTTCCTTCAACATCACCTCATAATTAATTTTTTTTAATTCTCTAACTTTAAGTGAAAGTGTTATCCCCAAGTATTTCAATGTGTTCTTAGCTCTTATCCCAAATTGTTCTTGCATACTCTCCCACTCCTTACCATCTTTATTCATTAATAATTCAGATTTTGACCAATTTACCTTTAAACCTGTCATTTCTTCAAATTCTATCAAATGTTTATTTATCCTCTTTAAATCTTTCTCTATATCTTTCAAAATAATCAAAGTGTCATCCGCATACAAATTTATCTTATATCCCTTGTAACCTTCCAACTCTTCATCTGCTTCTATCAATTTAGTCAAAACCTCCATAACTAACAAAAATAATGTTGGAGACAAGGGACATCCTTGTCTCGTGCCTGCTTCCAATTTAATCTCTTCCGTCATTGTTCCATTCACCTTTACCTTTGTACTACTTTTTTGATACAGTTTTGAAATAACATGTATAAATTTATTACCAAAGCCTAATGCCTCGATAATTACTTTTATAGTATCCCATTGTACAGAATCAAAAGCTTTAAAAATATCTAACGATATTATACCTAATTCATCTCCATTATTCTCTGCTTCATCTATAATATTCAATACTCTTCTAATTATATCACTCATATATCTACCTTTAACAAACCCTACTTGATTATAACTTATGTATTTGTCTATAAAACTATTTAATCTATTACTTATAATAGCTGTAAATATTTTAGCATCTTGGTTGATTAAAGAAATAGGTCGATAGGACTCGATCCTCTCAAGATCTTTATCCGGTTTAGGAATTATAGATATTACTGTCTTATTCCATGACATCGGGACTTCTCCACCATGTAAAATTCCATTGAATAATTTTTGCAGTTTTGGTATTATTAGTTCTTTGAAATCTTTATAAAATTCAGCAGGTAATCCATCTTCTCCTGGGGTCTTCCCTAATTTTAACTCTTGTATTATTTCGTTGATTTCCTCCTGTGTTATATCTCTTTCCATCAAATCTTTGTATGTTTGATCTATTTTCATACCATATTTTCCAAGATGATTCTTCAATTTTTCTAAATCAATTGATTTCTTTAAATATAACTTTTGAAAAAAATTCCTAGCTACTTCACATTTCTCCAATCTCTTATAACACCTTGTACCTTTTTCATCTATCAGAGAACCAATTTCTCTCTTTTGAGTTTTATTTTTCGCCATCTTTGCCAATAACCTAGAATTTTTATTACTAAATTCAAAAAAATCCCTATTCAAATATCTTAATTTTTTTTTAACCAATTCAATATCTTCTTCTATCAATTTAGTTTTTAATAAGGTCAATTCCTCCAAACATTTTTTATCTTTCGTAAGTGAGAATTGGTTCTCCAATATCTTAATTTGTCTTGTATCCTGATCAATTTTAGCTTTGTATTCTCTGTATTTCCTGCTTGACAATTTAATACTTTCTCCTCTAAATATAGCTTTCATGGTATCCCAAACAATTTCAAATTTAACCTCTTCATTATCATTCAATTCCCAACTTTCCTTCCATTTTTTGAATATCCATATTTTATCCTGCTCCCTTTTGTACAATTTTTCATCATATCTCCAACCTCTTTCCTTTTTCTCAAAATTAAAATCTATCTCCATCATAACTTCTGCATGATCAGAATCCTTAAAAATTCCCACATCTATTCTATCTACTTTATTCAGCAAATCTTTAGAAACAAAAATATAATCAATCCTTGAATAAGTATTATGTACCTTAGAACAAAAGGTATACACCCTTTCAGAGCCTTTCAACTCTCTCCAAACATCTGCCACACTGTTTTGAAACATCCATTTATTTAAAATTTCCCCTTTATTTGTTTGTCTAAAGCGGGTGGGATTATTACTATCAATTCTATCCCTAATTAGGTTAAAATCTCCCGCCACAATTACTTTCCCTTCACTTTCTGTTTCCAAAATCTTAGTAATTTTATCCAAAAATCCCTTTTGTTTTTCATTCGGTAGATATAAATTAACCAATGTCACTTTTTGCTCGTTAATATTCCCTATAATTATTAAATATCTGCCTTCCTCATCTCTAATTACTTGTTTTTTCTCAAAGTATACCCTATTTGATATCAATATCGCAACTCCTCTAGCTTTGGAAGTCCCAAAAGATTTTTCATAAATTTGCATACCTTTAATATTCATTCTATTAAAATCCTCAGATTTTTGATGAGTTTCCTGCAAAAATAATATATCTGGAGAATCCCTTTTAAATTTAAGTTCCAATCTTTTCCTTTTTATATGATTGCCTGTACCCTTCACGTTCCATGTCATTATTTTTATAAACCGCATTTAAGCGGTAACTTTTTTAATTCTGACCCCTCCTCTTCCTTTATGTGCACACCCAACACCAAACAAAAAAGACATACAAAAACATAAAACTCCACAAACAGTATATAACAAACAACATAAACATAAAACTCAAATATCAGACACAACAACCACCACAAATAACAAGCAATCTTCATCCCCTACATCCTCAATCAGATATCGCCTCTATATAAAGAGTGTGGGGGAGTGGGACGTGCCGATGGTCGGGTCACCTCTTCGGGCTGTTCTTTAAATTCCACTTTCAAAAAAAGAAGACAAGACTGGCTTCGCCCCGGACTCAGCTTCCTGCTTTTTACTAAGATCCTCCATCTTGTCTGGCGTTCGTTCGGTATCTTCACGAATTTTCTTATACTCAGAAACTGCCGGGGAAATTTCTTTTCTCTTTAAACTCTTGGGATCCTGGCCGCCACTTGCACCTTTTTCTTCCAAAATTGAGGATTCCTCTTGTACTCCACCCATCTTAAGCATATAATCTTTAATTTCTACCAAATCTTCCTCTTTCTCAATCAGCCCAAGCTCCCGAATTAATCTTATTACGTCTGTTTCTGGGCTAATAGTATGCATCCTTCCTTTGTAAAAAAATTTCAACTGTTGTAGTGGCCTCCAATTGTACTTAATATCATTGTCTCTCAAAACCTTTGTAACTGGTTTCAAATAATATCTCCAAGATCTGTCTTCCCTGGAAATATCCGGAAAAACTTGGATTTCTTTCTCCTCAAACTTAGGAACACCTTCCAGTTCCCTTATTTTTGCCATAACCTCTAGTTTATCTCCAAGGTTTGCAAATCTTACTAAAACATTTCTATTTGCTCCATTTTGTCTCTTATAACCAATTCTAAAAACACTTACTAGGTCTGCTGCTGTGTATTCAAATCCAAAATCATTCAACCATTTTAACACCCTCTGCTTCAAATCATCCGGTCTATTTTCTGGAATATTACGTATAACAATATTATATTTTCTAGCGTCCTCCTCCAAAAGACTAATTCTCTTGTCTTGCTGCTGATTTTTATAAAAAATTCCCTCTATTTTACGATCAATTTGTGCATCGTGTGCATGAATTTGTTCAATTTCATCTTTAATAAATTTCACCTCCACGTTTTGCTTTACAAAACTAACATTCAATTCACTTATCTGTTCTTTAGCTTTTTGAACTTCCAGTGTCAAATTCCCCACATGATCAGTCAGTGTAGTTAACTTTTCTCCAATTGTATTTAAGGCTCCGAAGATCCGTTCAAGTTCTGAGGGCTGTTGAGTCGTCATTTCAATTCAAAAAAGCTTTTTCTTTATAAAAAAAAAATATATTTCTTTGCCAAGAGGGTCTTTTGTGAAGAATAAGGGCAGTGTCCCAAATAAAATAAAGTTGAGCCGGCTTTTAATGCACCAAAGGAGCCAGAAAGAGAGATAGGAGGGCTTCCCCAATTTATTTAACTTCTTAAGCCTCCATTTTAAATGTAATCCAAAAACTTGCCCGCTACATTCAGCTAACACAATCCACTTTAGAAGAATAAAAGTTCAAAGGAGTTGTAATCCACATGCCATCAGTCAACTTCCTTCTTGGTCTTCAGCTTGTGTTTAAAGCCTTGTAGCGAGACAAAAAGCATGCAAATCATGATATTTGCCAGAACAAAGGGTAGCCCCCCTCTTACCTCGGCCGCCTTGTTCAACCCTCTGCCTTCACGGAGAAACAAAACTTTGAAATTCGAGCAGTTCGGGTTGATCAATCACTTTGAAAAAACGATTTACAAGTCACACCGACCTTCCAAAACACCTGTAAACATTTCCAGCTCCTAACGGCGCGTTTTAATCACTTTAATCCACGTTTATTAAATAAAAAAAGCCCTGCGAGGTGGAGGAAACACCCTCTCTTTACACGGACATCGCCACGCCCCCCATTTTGTCTCTATTTTGAAAGTGCTTCCAGATTTTGTGTTTGCAATGAGGAAAAAAAAGGTGAAATTTTGATTCTGTTTTTGTAAACTGGACAGACTTATTGTTATAGAAATGGCTTGTACATATTGTTGTGTGAAAGCAAAAAGTTGTGGCTTTAATGTTGTTGCCTTCTACTGTGCTAAAGAGTATCAGAAGTTGATGTCTTTTTCTTTTTTTCCCTACTTATTTTTTTTTCTTTGTATTCTATACTTTGATAAACTAATAAAAAAGTTAAATCAAGAAAACACGATGAAAACGTCTTAATTTCATAAGACTATGAATGGACTTAACTATAGTTTAAATTGGGAAACTGTGAGCATCTTAGACCAAACTGGATCCCAAAATGCTAGGGAATTCTGAGAAGCTTGGCACTGAAACAAATCAGCCATCAACAGGCACATAGAAGATGAAGAATGTTTACTATTCAAAAGAAACACTGAAAAGCAACTATGGGTTTTGATGGAGTAGTAAAAGAATGTTAAAAAAGCAGGTTAATAATAATAATAATAATAATAATAATAATAATCTTTATTGTCATTGTAATAATATTGTAATAAAATTACAATGAAATTGGTTCTGAGATTCAGATGGCAAGGTTTTCTAAAGTCTGATAAAGTTCAAGTTAATGTAGGTTTTAAGAATCATTATATTAGAGGTGCCATATTGAGAATATGGAACAGATATAAACACGGGCTATGCCCAAAAAAGGTCTTTATGGGTCTCAGCACAAAGAACATTTACAGCAGGGGTAGTCAACCTTTTTATACCTACCGCCCACTTTTGTATCTCCTCTAGTAGTAAAATTTTCTAACCGCCCACTGGTTCCACAGTAAAGGTGATTTATAAAGTAGGGAAGTCAAATTAAAAAAAGGAAAGTGCTTCAGTATCAGACAAAACCCCTACCGCCCCCTACCATAAAAGCTGGAACACCCACTAGTGGGCGGTAGGGAGCAGGTTGACTACCACTGGATTTACAGGAAGGAAATAATATGTAAGGAAAAATGGCTAACCTATTGGAGAATTGTTAGAACAAGAACATGAGTTGAGATGAGTTGAATATGAGATGAAATCAAAAGAACAACAGGCTGCAGAGGGTTTTAGTTTTCAATGGTTTGTGTGTGCCTAGTTAAGAGAAAAATGTAAGATAGATAATAGGACATTTGGAATTGAGCAGCAGAAGACAGAATTTGGAACTGAACTACATGCAAATGATGAACTGCTAAATTGCTAAAATGTATAAACTTTTGTTGAAATTTGAAACAGAAGAAGAACAGGAAAAAGACTATGATAAAATGGGCCAAGAAGTTTGGACAAAATATACTGATGAAAATAGTCGAGAAACATTTGGTTCAAGGGGTTTAAATTTACATTATGTCATAATCTAAAAGATAATTTTAATAAAATAATATGCTATCGGTATATGGCTCAGAAAAAAAATGTCTAGAATGTAAAAGGATATTTCAAATTTATGTTGGAAACATGGGCAACATGAAGGGTCATTTTATCATGCCCAGCGATCTTCTAAAAACGTCAGAAATTTCTGGGTTCAAATATTATATAATCATAATGTCAAAATATTCAGTTGAAACCAGAACTTTTTGGGGGGCGCTAGAATTAATGGACAGCCAATTAGAAAAGAGTCATGGTAGATTATCCCTTTATATCAGGGGTCTCCAACCTTTGCAACTTTAAGTCTGAAGGACTTCAGCTCCCAGAATTCTTCAGCCAGCGAAGCTTGCTGGAGAAGTTTAGGAGCTGAAGTCCTTCAGACTTAAAGTTGCAAAGGTTGGAGACCCCTGCTTTATATGACTACTGGTTTGAGACTGTAAAGGTTTGACTGTCAGTGTATTCTGACTCTAGGGCATGGTGTTCATATCCGTGTCTTGGTCAAGGGAGCCACTTTCGTCCAAAGACAATTTCTGTGGTCATATGGCTAGCAGAGCTATATGCCAAAGGCTCATGGAATGCTGTTACCTTCCCACCAAAGTGGTACCTATTAATCTACTTGCATTTTCATGCTTTCGAACTGCTAGGTGGGCAAGAGCTGAGGCAAGTAATGGGAGCTCACCCTGTTGCACAGAGCTTGGGTCTCAAACCTGAGCTGTCAGCTCTCCAACTGACAAGCTAAGCGTCTGTAACCACGGAGCCGTCATGCCCCTATGAGATTATTAGCAATAGCAATAGCATTTAGACTTATATACTGCTTCGTAGTGCTTTTACAGCCCTCTCTAAGCAGTTTACAGAATCAGTTGTAGACATCCATAGAGCCAGATCAAATTAGTGTGCAAGCAATTGCCATTAGCAATAG
Organism: Rhabdophis nuchalis; assembly: GCA_039707465.1. Classification (NCBI taxonomy): domain Eukaryota; kingdom Metazoa; phylum Chordata; class Lepidosauria; order Squamata; family Natricidae; genus Rhabdophis; species Rhabdophis nuchalis. Next base: position 77,400,602 of record CM077645.1, read on the forward strand.
CGCTTACACTTATATTCCACTTTACGGTGCTATACAGCCCTCTCTAAGGGGTTTTCAGAGTCAGCATATTGTCCCCAACAATCTGTGTCCTCATTTTACCCACCTCGGAAGGATGGAAGGCTGAGTCAACATGGAGCCTGGTGAGATTTGAACTGCCGAACTGCAGCTGAAGTAGCCTGCAATCCTGCACTCTAACCACTGCACCACCTTGGCTCTATCATTATATGTACAAAAAGGAGGATGGGAGGATTCTGAAACAAGGGAAGAATGGTGGGTGAAGATGGCAGAACTAGGGGAGATGGCAAAATTAACTTGTTTGATTAAAGAAAGATCAACGACTACATTTATCGGTGTCTGGAAATCCCTTATGGAGTCTTTGCTGAAAAAAGAGAAAAATGAGCTTGCGATTGATGGATTTGAAGATTAAAAAGGGTAGCTTTAGGAAAGAAGGAAATTGTGATGTAACTTTGGAGACAGAGGACAAAAATATAAATATAACTGCTGTCCAGAAGATCAGAAGCTGCTTCTTTATAATCTTTCTTTTCCCTTTTTTTCTTTTTACGCTGTTGATGATTTTACTTTAGTATCTTTGTTTTCTTTTATGGTTTTTACTTTGTTAAAATTTGTTCAAGAAAATTATTTTTAAAAACTTCCGACAAAAAAAATAATTCCACTTTTCATGGATTACCCTGTGACTCAATTCCATGAAACCCTTTACTGGCATCATGTCTCCTCTCCCTTCCTTCAAAGTTCTTCATTATCTTCAAAGCTTTGCCCTTTCTTATCTCTCTGAATTTCCATTCTGAGCAAATGTCTTCCTATGACTTTCACAGATCTAGTTCCACCAAATCCTGTTTTGCCTTTTCTTTGATATAACCATTTCTCTTCCTGCTTAGAATGTTTTCATGTGACCTTCTCTCTTTAATATCTTTCAAAATACCCCTACCCATCTTCCGGATATCTTTCCGTTAATCTCTACATTTAACTGTAGCTACATCAAAATACGTGCAATTGAAATAATGCATTATTCCTCCGCTGCTTATTCATATCACTATTTTTTCCAGCCGCTCTACTTTTTTCCCTTGTGCCTTTTTAAATTAGGAACCCAGTGGGACATAGGTTATTGCCATATTTATACCTATAGTGTGGTTTAAAAAAAAGCCAACAACCCTAGATTATATTTTTCACAGGATGTGGCAAGGTTTTTCCATTTATCTGATTATAGGGAATAAAATTCTCCATCTGAAAGTGCTTTAAAAAAGAAAAAAGAAATTCAGTATAAATATATACTTCTTTGAGCCTTTTTGTTCCGAGTAAGAATAAACTGAGTCAGGTTCTATTTAAACAGACTTATCATTATGGGGGGAAAAAGAGGGAATGGTTTTGGCAAGTAATAATTTAAATGGCAACAGTGTTGAAGTGGCCACATCAAAATGACAAGTTCTTAAGGACAAGGAACTTTCTCTGTCCTTTTGTTGTGATGGAGAAGAATAGTGAAGCTTGACACCTTATTTTAAACAAGCGGTACAGCTGTGTGCATGTGTAAAATACATAAAGATGGCCTCTCCATAGCTGAAAAGCATCTACTACAGAAAAGCGAAATGGTCAAGGAAACTTAAACCTTTCAGTTCTGAACTCCTGTGAAACTCCAGAGATATGAGAAGATTCTCCTAGACTAGAGAATGGAACAGAGGGAGCATAAAAAGCTCTCCTTGTTTACTTTTCCCACAAGGATTGTGCTGTTTAGTTTTCCACTCTGATTTCTCGGTGTGGAATTTGTGTCAGTTCTTTTCAGTGGTGGGTTTCTGCAGGCTCGCACCTACTCGCGAGAGCCGGTTGGTGAAATTTAGAGAACCGGTGAGAGGGGGTTCCACCGGCGTACCTGGAAGTAAATCTGGCCCGCCGCTGCCAGTGACCCAACAGGAAGGAAAGGAAAGGAAAGGAAAGGAAAGGAAGAAAGAAAGAAAGAAAGAAAGAAAGAAAGAAAGAAAGAAAGAAAGAAAGAAAGAAAGAAAGAAAGAAAGAAAGAAAGAAAGAAGGAAAGAAAGAAGGAAAGAAAGAAAGAATTTATCATCACAATTGAGTCCAAAATTTTGATTGGTAAGCAAGAGCGTTGTTAAATGAGTTTCACCACATTTTAAAAGGTGGCCACTCCCACCCTGTCACATGACTGCCAAGCCACGCCCACAAAATAGGCCACACCTACAGAGTAGGTTCTAAAAAATTTGAAACCCACCACTGGTTCTTTTATAACCCTTAAGCTCTGGAAGCATTGAATTAGCACCTCCAGTGTGTTAATTTGTCCTGTAACAGCAGCTATCAAACTTCCTATGGTTAGGGAGTTCTTTTCAATTCTAATTCCATATTGTATCAATAGACTTTGTTTGGGTCTACATTATCTTGCTTGAATCAAGGTGGATGATCATCATCATCATCATCATCATCATCATCATCATCATCATCCTCCTAAAATATCTGGAGCATCACTTGAACATCATTGTCATTGACAAAATCACCAGCAATCCATTACAGAAGGCAGCTTTACTTGGAACAGATTGCATTCTGGAATGATACCTTCAACATATCAAACAACAACATCTGCCTATCCCAGGTTGTTGGGCAGGACTTGGCTGATTAAAAAAAAAAGCTAAATAAAGTCTAAACACTTGGCTGACTATGTGGCAAACCATAATAATTTATTAAATTATCAAATGCACATGACCCCTGACTTCCAGTGGTTTTGAGCAGTTTACAAATAGTTAGAAATATTTTGAAACAAGTGTCAGCATGAGAAACACAAAATAAAGAAGCAAAGTGGCAGAGAAAACAAATCTGGATGGGGGCAAGGAAAAAAAGAAGAAAAGGGTCATCGATTGTCCCCGATAAAGACCTGGGTGAAGAGCCACATCTTCAAGAGCCTTCTAAATATCAGTAAGGTGGGCACCATTCAATTTTTTTGGGGAGGGGGTATTCTAAGATTTGAAAAATTGGGACTATACATTAAGTTGCAGTTCAGAAAATGTATTGCACAAGTCTATACACATGAATTTAGTCAACTAACATTCAACACTAAATTGGCACTAGAATCAACAGAATACAAGAGGGGTTGGACTTAGGCAGTTTGTGGGAATGCAATGGCTCCAGGTTGGTAGCTCACTTAACTTCTCCCCTGGCTCTGTCTATTTTTCTATGGTGGCGATGTGGCAAACCACATCCCAGAGGACCAGTTACGCTTCTGGGAGCTTCCCAGACCACACAATTATCCATCCCTAAAGCTAGATAGTGTACCCAAAAACTTCAGCAGTGAATATACTACTATAATCGTCTCATCTGCCATAGTCCTGATAAACTCTCAGAACTCTTCAACAACTCTAGATAAACTTCTGGAACATTTATCAATTGTCTGTGCTTCCAGGATTTTCTTTTCTTCCCATTTTCTTTGCTTATTGAATCTAATGAACATTACCAGAGGTAAATTCACATTACTGAAAGTGAATTGAGGCTCCCTTTGATGCCTGCAGTTAAATAGTATTCATGCTAAGTACTGGCTTGCTAGTAGCGCTACTACAGTAATGCAGTTTTAGTATTGAAGCAGCTACATTTTGCACTTGCGTTTGCACAGGGTAGTCTTATCGCCAGTGAATAAGATGATGGGTTTGCCCTGCCTCCAACATTGGTCGCTCAGAGCCATAGGTCAAAAACAGAACTGGCAAGATAGGAAATACTCTACAATATAGCAGGAGAAAACATTATCTTTACAACTTATTTTTTTAAGGAAGGATTCTTTTTGATATAAATGAAATTGAGATGATAATGAGATTTTTGTGCTCACTTATTGGCCAAGACAAGCAAGTTCATATTGACAATTCTCTGAAATTTTGAAGACTCCACAGAAATATATTCATAGTGCTGGGAGGGATCACAGAGGTCTTCTACTCCAACCCCCTGTTCAAGGCAGGAGAACTTACACCATTCTGATCAAACGGTTGTCCAGTCTGTTTTTGAAAACCTCCAGTGAGCACAACTCTGGAAGACAAGCAATTGCACTGATTAATTGTTCTCGCGATCATAAAATTTCTCCTTACTACTTGGTTGTATCTCTCTTTAACAAGATTCCATCCATTACTTTTTGACCTGCCCTCTGATGACTCACTGGAAAAGAGCCTAAGGCTGGGAAAGATTGAGGGCAAAAGAAGAAGGGGATGACAGAGAATGAGGTGGCTGGAGGGAGTCACTGAAGTAGAAGGCATGAGCTTAAATAGACTCCAGAGGATTAGAAGGCCTGGAGGAATGTTATCCATGGGGTCATGATGAGTTGGCTATGACTTCGCAACTAACAACAACTGATGCTTTGGAGATTAAGTCAAACCCTTTTCTCTGCGACAGCCCCTCAAGTACTAGAAGGCTGTTATGTTCCCCTTAATCCTTCTCTTCAATAAGCTAGACATACCTAGTTCCCGTAAATATTCATCGTACAATTTAGCCTCCAGACTCTTTATCATCTTTTGTTCCTCTTCTCTGCACACTTTCTAGGGTCTCGGCATCTTTTTTTTTTTTTTTTGTATTGTGGTGACCGCAACTGTACACAGTATTCCAAGTGTGGTCCCACTAGTGTGATATAGAGTGGTACCAGAAGTGAAATCCAGCAGGTTCCTGACAGGTTCTGGAGCACCTTTAGTGGAAATTTTGAGTAATTTGGAGAACTGTCAAATGCCACCTCTGGCTGGCTCCAGAGTGGGGTAGGAATGGAGATTTTGCCATATTCTTCCCCTGCCACGCCCACCAAGCCACACCCACAGAATCGGTAGTAAAAAAAATTGAATTTCACCATTGAGTGGTACTACAGCTTCTCATGATCTTGATGCTGTCTCTCTGTTAATGCAGCCCAGGGATGCCTTGGGTTTTTGTTTTTGTTTTTGCAGCTGCAGCACATTGCTGGCTATAAAAATAAAAATATGAAATAAACTAGCTCCTTCCCTGTTACTCGAACTGAAAAAGTCAGAACTGTTCGATGAAGCTTTGCTTCATTTCAAATGTGAGTTTAAGGAGACAATAGTGCTTCACGGGGTGGCTGACACGGGATCAGAAAGAAAATATAGGACTTAGTTATGCCAACATTCCCAGTTTCAGAGACTATTCATGTCTGGACAACAGATTACAGAAAAAGTAGACTGTCACACAAAAGAACTCTTTGGTTTGGTTTCTGATGGTTATTTTCAAGAAGTTTATAATCCTCCCCAATTGCTTTTCAACTGGACTTTCCAACTGTTGCCCCCCTCTGCAGACTAAACTATATGCCCCCAAACTCTTTCAGACATCTCAAAGGTACACTGTTAACTTGAGTGACAAAATAAAAACCTCACATTATATTTGAGTTTTATATATATATATTTTATTCAAGATTGTTATGAGGGTAAAATACAGGCTTGAAAGAGGGTTTTGCAGTTTACTGTATTTGTTGATAGCAGCAAGAATCTTATATGCAGAAAAATGGAAAGACACACTAATTCCCACCGTAGAAGAATGAATGGCAAAGGTGATGGAGTGACAGAGAAGGCAAAATTGACTGTTTGGATTAAAGAAAAGAATCTATCTCGTTCTGTTTGGTACTTGGAAACTGCTTCTGAACTTTGTGCTCAAAAATGGAAAAAAAAATAAAACTTTGATTTTAGATTTTGATGATTAGATTGACTTTGTTGTTAGAGAAAAGCAAAACAAAACAAAACCCTGAATATTTTTAGCCCACTGCACTGATAAAAAGTTAGATGTCACTACATTTTTCTTCTTCTCTCTACTTCTTTCTTTCTTTCTTTCTTTCTTTCTTTCTTTCTTTCTTTCTCTTTCTTTTTTCTTTCTGTCTTTTTCTTTCTTTCATGACTTTTGTTTCTATTTGCATTTTATCTCAAAGCAAACTTTAATTTAAAAAAGTATATAAAACTCAAGAGATGAAGCATTATCTTTGATCTGCTCACTTTTTTGGGGGGAAGGATGGGCACTACATTGAGTTGACCATACCTGTCATGCCCCCGTAGGGTCTGAATCTGCAGGGGAAGATGAGCTGGAGAAAGAGTCAGCAGAGATTGAGAGAGAGAGGCTCCATTGACCTTGGAGGAAACTGGGGAAGGGCAGAGTCAGTCCGGGCAAGGCTTTTCAGGATCAAAAACACAGATGGGTTCCTACCGGTTTGGACCGGTTCAGCCAAGTAAGTAGTAACTCAGCCTGCCACGCCCCCGAACTGGTTCTATCGGTGACACCATAGGCACCGCCATCTTGTTTTTTTTGCTTCTGTGCATGCAATTTTTTTATTATTGCACATGCGCATGTAGCATGCATCAAGCGCGCCCACACCCAAAGGGCACACACACCTGAAGCGCATCCCTGAGTGAACCAGCAGTAGCAGAAGCCAGAACCCACCCGATCAGAAAGGCTTGCAGATAGAGAGGAGCAGAAGAGACAGAACTCAGGTGAGGAGCAAGGACCACCCCCTCCTGATCCTAGAGCACGGAGAGAAGAGAAAAAGCGAGAACAACGCACACTGTTTGAGTTACCTAGCTTACTAGACTGCTGACCCTGGTTACTATTTGACTAACCTTGCTTACTGGACTACTCTCAGCCAGAGGCTGCTGCTGATGCAGGTGAGAACTTTGCTCCAGGAGTTTATTTATTTATTATTTATTTATTTATTTATTTTATTAAATTTATACCCCGCCCTTCTCCTAAAAAAGGACCCAGGGCAGCGCACAGGCATCATTAAAATCATACAAAATACAAAAATACAAAATTATTAAAAAACTAATTAAATATTCCCTGTGCTAAAATTAGTAAAACTCTAAAATTTAAAATTATCCCTATAAAAATCAGAAACGGGGTTATGCTAGGCCGGCTTGTTGGAATAAATAGGTTTTAAGACGTTGGCGGAAAAGGCGGAGGTCCACGATAGTGCGTAGATCGGGGGGGAAGGTCGTTCCAGAGGGCAGGGCCCGCCACAGAGAAGGCTCTTTCCCTGGGCACCGCCAACCGGCATTGCCTGGCCGACGGTACCCTGAGAAGGCCCTCTCTGTGGGAGCGGATCGGTCGAAGGGATGTATGGTTGTAGTAAACTTGGGGATGTTGGAGCAATAAAGGGGAGTTAGGCCTATTCTTTGACTATGTTGCTTTCTTGCCACGCCCTGAGTCACCACAATACCCAAAGGTTGAAAATTGACATTCATCCAATATTTTTAAGAGCCTCCTTCTGACATTCTTTTGGAAAATATTGCAGGGTAGGCTACCTGATGCCTCCTGATGTTTTGGATTTCTCTTTCCAGCATGATCAAATAATGAGAGAATATGAGAACTGTAGTCTAAGTTGCCTTTGCTGCCATACTACGAAAGGAGATATTAATAAGCTTTAGACATATTCCTAGGCCATATATCATGCTGAGATCTGCCAATTATATATCAGGACAGTCAGGCTTGAATTCATGAAAGTGAATTACTTAGGAAGTTCATCCAGGTGGCTTCAAAGCACCAGGTTAGTAGAAAATGCATTAAAGGCTGAAATATGCATTGGTATCTTTTGAACATGGAGGAAAATATTTCATACTCCATGAAACTAACTATCTGACATAGCAGATACTTGTAGAACAGTCCCTTTAAGATTATGAAATTAGAGACACAACATGGAGAAACATGTGTACCATCTTGTTTCTGAGGGTACTGCTAGCCATCTATCTACTCATTCAGCAGATTAAGTGATAAGACTTTTTTTTTGGTCATAACTGAACACAATTAAAGTAGTAAGCTTTTAGTAGTTCCAATGACTGCAAACTATAACCTACATATTGGAAAAGATATAAGGAGCCCTTCATATTGAAGGGGACACAAACTGAGAGAGTATAGGCAGAATATTGAGTTAGAACTTTCTTGGATCAGCTTGCGGAAGTTCCAGAAGGAAACATGGGGTAATTATGAGAGACCTGAACTTATTGTAGGCACATATTGCTTGACCAAGAGCATAGTGTCTTTCCAAGATGCCTTATTGGGCTTATTGATTGTTTCATACGCATCCTTGGTGCTCTCTGAGCTTGGTGGTTTGCACACTTTTCATTATCTAACTAGTAACATCATCAGTGATCATCAAGTCTTTTACTGGATTTTTTCATATTCTGGAAGGTTGAAGATGAGAAGGTCTCTTAGATCTGGGCGAGAGGTGGTATTCAGCCAGTTCTGACAGGTTCTGGAGAACCAGTAGCGGAAATTTTGAGTAGTTTGGACAACCGGCAAATAGGCTGGCCCTACCCCTGTTACCCTGAACAGGAGAATGGAGCTGGAAAGCAAGTTAGCGTGGTGGGGAGGGAATGGGAATTTTGCAGTATCCTTCTCCTGTCATGCCCACAAAGCCACACTACGCCTACAAAGCCACACCCACAGAAACGGTAGTAAAAATTTTTTTGAATCCCACCACTGATCTGGATCCAAGCATAGAGAAGAGCTAACTGAATCAAAAAAAGCAATTGGAGAAAGTCCTTTGGGAGGAAGTGACCATTTCACCTTGAATTCCTAGTGGGATCCAAGAACAGAAACCCTTACTTCAAAAGAAATGCAAGGCAATTGGAAACATTTCAAAAATAAAATACTTTAATAATAATATTCCTCCAATAATAAGGAATGGAGAGTTCATTGTTGTGGGGGGTTTGAATAATTTTAAAAAAAATGTTTTTTCAACAAGTGCAAGAGTCTGCTTTTTTTGTGTGCTTTTTGGCTCAACCAAATATTGATCCATTGGTTGTAAAAGGAATTGACCAAGCAGCTTGTCACTCAAATCTAATGTCTTGCGCTAAGAGAAAATGACTGGCCCAGAATCACCCAACTGTGTTTCTCACAGTCTCCTGGTGCCTTGATTACTACTGCTTCCCCAGTGCCTGTATCACAGAGATATTCATACCAACCTTATCTCATCATTACTGCATAAATACCCAGGGTGCACAGGAGAATCCTATACCCCCCTGCTGCTTACAGACACTAATCCTGCTGCAATATATAATGTTACCAGGGTTCTGCACAGCAGTGCTTAAAATCCATCAGATGCTGACCTATGCCTCGAGTAAGCCTTACTGAGCGTTTCATGTGTTCGTTAAGAGTATTTTGTAGTGTTATAAATTTAGTTAGCCGTATGTTAACTTTTATGTTCCCTGGCATTTAGTTAATGTTTTTATTTATCTCTAAAGATCTCTTTTATATTTTTGCTATCTCGCTTTCTGCTTCCCTTCATCTGCTTTTTTTAAAATGAAAGCTTTTATGCTTTCTAATTTTGTGTAACTTTTTGTTATACATACAATAGCAGAGTTGGAAGGGACCTTGGAGGTCATCTAGTCCAACTCCCTGCCTAGGCAGGAAGCCCTATACCATTTCAGACAAATGGCTATCCAACATCTTCTTGAAGACTTGCAGTGTTGGGGCATTCACAACTTCTGGAGGCAAGCTGTTCCACTGATTAATTGTTCTAACTGTCAGGAAATTTCTCCTCAGTTCTAAGTTGCTTCTCTCCTTGATTAGTTTCCACCCATTGCTTCTTGTTCTGCCCTCAGGTGGGAAGGAAGTTGTGTTGTCTTTGAGCTTTTTAAAAAAATGGCTTGTATCCCATTCTCCTTATGCTTGCCTACAGTGGTGAGATTCAGCTGGTTTGTACCAGTTCAGGCGAACCGGTTGTTAAATTACCCACCCACCCCTGCTATTAAAGTGGATCCTGGGCGCTGCACTGCGCTGCAATGGAGAAATGGGCAATGGAGTGGTTGGTGCAAGGGAAGGAGAAGGCTGCTTTTCCTCTTTTTTCTCTCTGCTCTTCTTCCTTCCCTCCTGCTAGTTGCTTTACTGCTCACTTCTCCATTGCAGTGCAAAGCCCAGGATCCACTTTGATAGTGTGTGTATGTGGGTAATTTACCAACTGGTTCACCCAGGGTCAGGTTGGCTGTCGTGGGAGGCTCATCCCACATGTGCGGTGGAGCTGGAGGATGGGGATGGACCACACCTCCCATGACAGCCAATCTGACCCTGGGCAAACCGGTTGTTAAATTATTTGAACCACACCACTGCTTGCCTCTGACTATAATAAAGGTTTGGTCCGATTGACAAACTGGCTCTCAAATTAAAAGAGATAAAAATAAGAAATGAAATATAGGTACAGTAAGCAAGGAGGTTTATGAAATCGGAGTTACTATCTTCGGAGTGATGATTAGGAAGGCTCAACTCCAAAGAAACCCAGGTTTGCAAGGGAAGCTAAAAGTGGGGAAAAAAACATTTATTTCTATGTCAAAGAAAATGGAATACTGCTCGGAGAGATGCTTGGATAGTAATAAGCGACAAGGAGAGGCAGAGTATTTCAGCTCCTGGTAGTTTTAGTCTCCTTTGCAAAGGTAACTGCGTTTGAATGGATCTAAAGAGAACAATTGATAAAAAGGAGGAAATGGCAACCCAAAATAAGTAAAGAGATGGTTATGGAGCCGTGAACAGGTCTTCACAGCACCTTCTTTCTTTCAAGGTGGTGATTTATGCGTCCCCATATGGACGATCACTAGGGTTTTATTTGGTTGATTCGTTGAGTTGGAGATGCCTACTTTTGAGTCGAAGTGTTTGATCGAATTGAATTTGATGGGTAGCAGAAGATGTATAGGGAACTGGGACAACAGCCACATGCTGCTGTTTCCAACAGGCCCTTTGAAGCTTTTAAAGGAACAGACTCAGATTCTGTCAGCCTTGTCATGTTCAGCAAAAAGTAGGAGCAGAAAAAAAGAGCTTTGGTGTCTACTGTTTGGTTAGAACGTTTTTTGTTCAAAGGGTTGTCATTGACTGGGTTGCCATTGAATTTGTTGGCTTGGAGCTGCTTGGTACTTTGGTGGAAAAACTGAGATTAAGTCACAGATCTAGGAATAGCATGGAACTAGCCGTCTTGCCTTCCCTGCTTTCAACACCTGTCTGGAACTTATTGACTTGGGGCAGGAATGTCCAATCTGTGGACTTCAACTCTGACTGGGGACCATTCTGGATGGGGAATTTGGGGACTTGGCAGTCCAGAAGCCTTAAAGGTTGTGAAGATTGGACACTCCTGTTGTAGACTTGAGATGGGCAGAAAGGTACTAAGAGGTTTTCTATGAGTCCAACAGAGGTGGTATTTAGCCAATTCTGACAGATGCTGGAGAACAGGTAGCAAAAATTTTGAGTAGTTTGGAGAACCGGCATATAGGCTGGCCCTGCACCCGTGGCCTCCAAACCTCCCAGCTGATCTTCTTTTGTTGCCCTGAACAGGAGAATGGAGCTGGAAAGCAGGTTAGTGGGGTGGGAAGGGAATGGGGATTTTGTAGTAACCTCCCCCCAGGAGTGGGGAGGGAATGGGGATTTTGCAATATCCTTTCCCTGCCACGCCCACAAAGCCACGCCCACAGACCCAGTAGTAATTTTTTTTGAATCCCACCACTGGAGCCCAATAAGAGGTTTGATGGAAGGTGAGTGGAAAAAAATGTTTTGTAATCACTGGGAAGGGAATGGAAGGTTGGCAATGTGGCAAGGGGAGAGTGAAGGATTGTTTTAGACTGTGGAAGGATGATAATGACGGGATAGAAAGAAAACAAAGAGAGCTAAACATCGGGCAATTCCAAAGGCCAAACATTGAAAACACAGGTCATCGTTTCATGTGGTTTCTCTCTGAGACAATGGATGGAGATGGAAGGGTGATGGCCAAGACTGACGGGGCTCCTCTAAATGTTAGGATCACAGGAAATGCCACCATGGCTGATGTGGATCAGATGCTACATGAAATAGGGGAGTAAGCACCTTCTGGAAGAAGATTGGGTGTTGTTTGATATCTGGTTGCTGCTACGTCTAAAGCAGCCAGGGCATTAGTAAGTGATTTGCTCCCTTGGTGAAAGAGAAAAACTACTCAGGGTCCTAAAAAGTACTCAAGGTCATAAAGTCATTTTAAAGTTATGGCAACATGAGAAAGTGATCTAGTAAACAAGACACTGCTAGTAGAACTAATCTAGGGAGAATTGGTGTACGGAATGCGAGAAGTACTAGTTAGCATTTTTGTTCCTTTGGATGGTGAGATTGGGGGTGAATGTGAAGTGTTGATGTGGTCTGGTAGACCAAGTAGAGTAGCTTGTCAGATGCTAATCTTTACAAGCCATGGAGCTTTTTGTAGGTGTTTTGTGGCAGTAACTCAGAGGTGGTATCCAGCAGGTTCTGGATAACTGGTTGTGGAAATCTTGAGTAGTTCGGAGAACCAGTAAATACCACCTCTGACTGCCCCCTCCCCCATCTATTCTCTTCCTCCCAAGTCCCAGCTGATCGGGATGAAATGGGAATTTTGCAGTATCCTACCCCTGCCAAGCCCGCCAAGCCACGCGGTATTAACTGGTATTAATTTTTTTTTTGAATCCCACCACTGCAGCAACTGTCATGTAACATTTGGGGAAAGTTCTAGCCTTACTGACTGTAAATCAGGGGTCTCCAATATGTAGTCTTGTATGTGTTGCAGCATATCAGCAGTACAGAAAAATTAGAATGGGGTGATGCAGTGATGAACTTCAAAAATTTTACTACCGGTTCTGTGGGCGTGGCTTGGTGGGCGGGGTGTAACTTGGTGGGTGGGATGTAACTGATGGGCATGGCTTTGTGGGTGTGACAGGGGAAGGATACTGCAAAATCTCCATTCCCATCCTACTCTGAGGCCAGTCAGAGGTGGCATTTTCTGGTTCTCCAAACTACTCAAAATTTCCGCTACCAGTTCTCCAGAACCTGTCAGAACCTGCTGAATTTCACCCCTGGGATGATGATGATGGGTCACCCAGATGTTTAGATTGGATGTGGCCTTTTTTTCTGTCTCTTGTGTGGACTCATGGACCCGGGATAGGCAAATGTTTGATGGTATTAAAGGTATTGTCAGAGGATGTAAGCTCTTCCAAGTAAAGCTGCCTTTTGCAATTGACTGATGGTGATTTTGTCAATGCTGATAGTATTCAAGTGGTCCTCTAGATCAGGGGTCCCCAACCTTTGCAACTTTAAGTCTGAAGGACTTCAGCTCCCAGACTTCAGCTCCCAATTCTGGGAGCTGAAGTCCTTCAGACTTAAAGTTGCAAAGGTTGGAGACCCCTGCTGTAAATGACTAATACATTTACATGACTGTTCCCACTTCAAAAATGGGTCAGAAGAGGTGCTATGGCAAAATACTGCTGCTGGTTTAAGAGTTGCCTTCCTTAAAATAGCATAAAATTTTTCGTTATAAATTTGGCAAACTTAAGACCTGTGACCTTCAACTCCCAGAATTTTCCATCCAGCCAATTCTGGGATATGAAGTCCACAGGTCTTAAAGTTGCCAAGGTTGGACACCCTTGCCTTAAGGCCTGTCAAACTGGTGGCCTGGACGGGCTGGATGTGTCACACGCAGTCCATGCCCACCCTGGCTTCACAGAGGCAAAAAACCATTACAATACATCATAATACATGATTGAGTTTGACACCGGTGCCTTAGAACAGGAGTGTCAAATTCGCATCAGGTTACCAAGTGACGTGATGTATTCGTGACTTCCCCCCCCCCTTTGCTAAACTGGGGGTGGGGGTCGCCAGTACGTGATGCATCTGGCCCACGGGCCATGAGTTTGACAACCCTGCCTTAGAGCAATTATTTCCTGAATAGTGAAGATGTTCCCCTTGGAGCAAGGGGCTCCAACCTTTGCAACTTTAAGTCTGAAAGACTTCAGCTCCCAAAATTCACCAGCCAGCACAGCTGGCTGGAGAATTCTGGGAGCTGAAGTCCTTCAGACTTAAAGTTGCAAAGGTTGGAGACCCCTGCCTTGGAGGATACTCAAAGCACTTCCTCCAAATCATGTTTGAAGTGAGCACTGATCTAACATTTATTTGTTCATGTATAAAGCTTTGTGGGGAGGGGAGTAGTGGTGAAATTCAATTTTTTACTACCAGTTCAGTGGGCGTGGCTTGGTGGGCATGGCAGTAGAAGGATATTGCAAAATCTCCATTCCCACCCCACTCTGGGGACAGCCAGAGATGGTATTTGCCAGTTCTCCGAATCTATATATTGTTCAGAGTATAAAACGCACCTTTTCCTCCCAAAAAAGAGGGTGAAAATCTGGGTGCGTCTTATACATTAAATACAGCATTTCTGGCTTCCCAAAACCCTGCACCCTTGGATGTGCAGAGGGTTTGGGAGGCCTGCAAAGTGCTCCTGGGGGCTGGAGAGGGTAAAAATGACTGAAAAATGGGCTGTTTTTTGCTCACTTCTCCCCCCACCCTCCCAGCCCCCAGGAGCACTACGCACTATCCCACTATGCATGTGTGCCCTGCTTTTTGGAAAAAACAGGCCCGTTTTTGTGAAAAATGGGCCATTTTTTCTCGTTTTTGCCACACCCCCAGCACTTTGCAGGCCTCTCAAACTCTCTGCATGCTCCATTTTTCACAGCAAACAAGGCATGCAGTGGGTTTGGGAGGCCTGCAGAGTGCAAAACCTTTTTTTAAATTTACTTTTTAAAAAATTACCTCTTCAAAATCTTGGTGCGTCTTATACTCTGAAAAAATACGTTACTCAAAATGTCCACTTCCGGTTCAGAACCTGCTAAATTTCATCCCTGGAGGGAAGGCAATGCAATAAACCTTTGTTTTTCTCAAGGTATGATTTACCTTGAACAGATTAATTGGGACAGAGCTTCAGTAATCAAAGACATAAGCTTTGAGTATCAGCAGGTGTCGCTTAATAAGGTTAGAGATCAGCTGTAGGGAATTACATGAATTTCTCTTTAGCCAATCTTCTGAAGCAAACGGTGGATTAAGAATCAGCTCTCACAATGCTTTATTAGGCTCCCTTATTGTGGAGGCTGCCACTCTTTTTGGTGTCACTTCAGATTTATATATTTATATAACTCTTGCTGAGAACTGCTGTGTGTCTTCGGCATGACAAGTCTCAGTGTGTCCCAGCACTAAAAGGCTCTTGTGCTTCCCAAGGCTCAATATAAAGATGCACAAAGTTATTTTTTGCTGTGCCCACAATTGTGCTTTTGGTTGCATAATCAAGTGCTAAAGCCTCAAGTTCACACATTCAGCTGTGTACCACCAACTGTTGAGTAATCAAGTAATGAGCCCTACAGGAATGAATGGGGAAGCATGAATCACCCACTAAGTCATTTTAATGAAGGTTTCCTAGACTAATAGTTCACTGCAATATTAAACTGCAACATTAGGAGTTGCTTCTTCAGCCAAATCTACCTCCTCCTCATCTTTTTGTCCAGTGTTACAAGCCAAACTATGGCCTTCCTATCAACCCAGAAGGTACCCTTTAGCTGAGTAAAGCTTGACAGTTTGATTAATCTGGCATGCTATTTAATCTGCTTTTCTATTAGCCTTCTTACTGGGAATCTCCGTCTCCTCCCTTTCTTGGACTATTTACAAAAATGCTAAATTGGGATTTTCCTTCCTGAAAGATTTAATAACAGCGAAGCAATAAACTGCAAAGGCAGGAGGTTCTGACAGGCTTGACTTGATTGCCATCCTAGGAGGAGGTTGCTTCGCAAGGATTTTGAAAAAGAATAGGAGCCTGACTTCAGACAATGAACAGGGAAGAAAGGCATTCTGGAAGGTTGATTTCACTGTTGGGAAATGTCTGTGGAGATTCTCAATCATCCAGGTCACAGTTGTCTTAAAGGTGCTTTTTTCTTCAGAAGTGTTTTTTCTTTGAGGAATAACATTTACGCATCCAAGAAGCTTCATCTGATGGTAGAAGGATGGGAGGAGAGGTTCTGACAGTTGAGACTGGATGGTGAAGGGATAGAAGGAGAGGTTCTGATAGGAATCAGTGGTGGGATTCCAAATCTTTTCCTTTCTATGTGAGAGCGCTTTGGGCATGTGCGTGCACTTCACACGCCTAATGCTCTGCATGTTCACGCAGCACTCAAAGATTGCCCTTGGTGTCGACGCTTGTGAGCTGAGCTGTTTTTTAGCTGAGCTGAGGTGGGGCAATCTGCTCTACCGCGTGAATCAGCTGAGCAAAAAAACAAGGGAATATAGGACAGGGAGCAATGGGGACAGGAGGGTGGGGCCAACCAGAGGTGGTATTTGCCGGTTCTCTGAACTACTCAAAATTTCCGCTACCGGTTTGCCCGAACCGGTCCAAACTGGCTGAATACCACCTCTGGATAGGATGGGGAAAAGATTGTATTTTTTTTGGCAGTCATCTGGTCATTAGTCCTCTCTCTGAGAGCTGTTGAGGCCACTTGGGGTTTATCTGTGCCCTCCAGGTCACTTGAATCAGTGTGGTTCCAATCTTCTTGGAACTGCCGAAAGAGTTGCATTGTAAACTAGAGACAGGTGGTGTCTTACTTCTCCCCCTCTGTTGAGGGTGGGGTGTTCACTTCTAACATTAATGGATTCTTCTACCCCTCTTTCAAACCCATGGTCCTCTCTATCCAAAATGTGGACTTGGCTGTCTTCAAAAGAGTGACTCTTGTCTTTCAAATGCAGACAGATACCTGAATCTTGTCCTGCTGGGTTTGAACTCCTATGTTGTGCCATGCGCTTGTGAAGTGGTTGTTTTGTTTCACCAATGTACAGATTTGCACATGTCTCACTGCACTATATTGCATATATCACATTGCTTAGTTTGTGTCTGGGTGTTTTATCCTTGAGGTGCATAAGTTTCTGCCTTAGTATATCCTTGAGTTTAAAGTGTACATGTATGTTGTGTTGCTTGAAAATCCTCCTGAGCTTTTCAGCCATTCCTTTAACATGAGGAATGACAATATTGCTATGTTTGTTGTGTGATGCTGTGATCCCAAGGGCACAGATAAACCCCAAGTGGCCTCAACAGCTCTCCAAGAGTGCTAACAACCAGATGACTGCAAAGAAATATAATCCTTCTACACCACCCCCAATCTACTCTGAACTGTCAGTACCTCTCCTTCCATCATCCCTGCCATCAGAACTCAGGAAGCTTCTTGGATGAGAAGTGAAATGTTTTCACAGTTCCTTTGCCTTTGACAGAAAAAAGCACCCCTGAGTCAATGTTAGGAATGGAGATGGAATTATGTAAAGTGAGATATTTTATATCAGGACGAAAAGTTAGATATTCCATCCAGAAAAAACAATGAAGACTTGATCTTACACAAACAAGTGATAGGTTTTCAAATCTGAATTAGATTCAGAAAAAGAAATTAGCAGCATTATATTATTTCTGAGAAACCCAGCAAATCTAAATGTCTGAAATTGCCACAAGAAGTAGCCAAAAGGGTGTCAAGGGCCATTGTTGGAAAAACAGCATAAATGTAGGAGTAGCTAAACGCACCATCATTCAAGGAGGCGGTGGATGACTGCTTAAAAGTGCCCAATGTAGATCTGGGCCATTAAGTAGTTCCTATATACTTTGACTATTGGCTCAGGCAACCTCTACTTTCCACTTTCAAATGAGTAGAAGGCAGTGGTGGGATTGTCAGTTTGCACCTATTCAGGAAAACCAGTTGTTAACTTTCTAAGCAGTTTGGAGAAGCGGTTGTTGGAAGAAATCTCATTTTGGTTTTTTCCACTTTACAGGGCTAATCCTGTAAGGAAGGCAGGAAGGAAACATTCTGGTGTTGTTTCTAGCCTAATCTTGATTGCCCTGATTACAGAAACTGTCTCTTCGTTATTACATTGTAACAGCCAAGGCGAAGTGCCCATTGACATGAGTGATGTTGAGTTGGCCACGCCCACACAGTCACATGAACACTGAACCACATCTACCCATCTGGTCATTAGGGCAGAGAACTGGTTGTTAAATTATTTGAATCCCACCACTAGTAGAAGGGGTCCTCAAGTAAAGAAAAAAGTTTATTGAACAATTATTGTTGGGTCTGACTCACAGGGTACAATACAGAACTACAGAGTGTCCGTTTCTTATTGGTTTAATGCAGGGGTGGGAAACAATGGTACCTTTCTGATCTATGGATTTCAACTCCCAGTTGCATTTTAGGAGTTAAAGTCCACAGGTCGTAGAGTTGCCATAACTGTCCTCCTTCCCAACGTAATGTTTATGATCACCTTAAATGTTTCACATTTCTGTTACATGCAAAAGTTCTTCATTCCCTTTATGGTCTTTTACAATGTTCATTTTTTCCCCATTCTATGATATCCTGAAAAATCTTAATTTTTTTACCTTAGTTTCTTTCTACGTAATCATTTAGAAATAATGGGGAAAGACCTTTATTTTCTTCTTACTTTTCTAAGCTTTGGGAATCTCTTGCTTCTGGCTTTGTTGGCTGGAGCTCATTGGAAGTGAAGCACAACAAAATCAGATTCCCTATTGTCTGATTTATTTATCTTCCTCCAATGATACCTTGAGGTTACATCCAATAATAAGACCTAGAAAATCAATCGAAATGGCTGCTTAACAATCTCCATCACCATTCGCCAATAAAGTTAAAAAATATTTAGATTAAACCTTCTTAGGGTCGTGTTGCAATAATAGAAGTCCATGACTTTTGACTCTTGCTATAAAAAATTATCAAATAAGAAAGGAGTCTTTGTAAGATCTACAGAAGTGCTGGACTATAAGTAAAGGTAAAGGTTCCCCTCGCATATGCATGCTAGTTGTTCTTGACTCTAGACAGCGATGCTCATCTCCGTTTCAAAGTCGAAGAGCCAGTGCTGTCTGAAGACATCTCTGTGGTCATGTGGCCAGCATGACTAAATGGCGAAGGCACAGGGAATGCTGTTACCTTCCCACCAAAGGTGGTCCCTATTGTTCTACTTGCATCTTTACGTGCTTTTGAACTGCTAGGTTGGCAGAAGCTTGGACAAGTAACGGGAGCTCACTCCATTACATGGTGCTAGGGGTTCGAACTGCTGAACTGCTGACCTTCTGATTGACAAGCTCAGCGTCTCAGCCACTGAGCCACCACGTCCCTTTTTTAAAATAGTCTCTGGACTATAGGAAATGTTAAAATGTACTTGGGTAAATTTTATAGTCTGTTCCAGCAAAAAGCATCATATAAATGTTCAACCTTCGGACAGCATCCCCCAGAGATATGGACATCATCCTGCCTCTAGGGATTCCAAAAAGTCCTGGATTTGGTCTCAGATCTGAGATTTGTAGGGCTCTTCATGTGGCTTGTCACTATTATTGTTGTTTCAGCCTGAGCTGTCCATGTTGTATGTTTCTAACTCTTTTTAATTGCTTTCAGGATATGTATACTGGCCAAAGTTTATTGGAGTGCAGGGCTCCAAAAAGATGGCAAACAACAACAATAATAAATCAGATAAATAACTGCATGTATAAGTATTAGGGATAAATGACATGCAGCCCCCAAGGCCCATTCTTATCACAGTGACTGAAAATGTGTGACATCGTTTTGAAACATCAAATGTATGGTTTAAGAACTACAGTGGTGTTAACATAGTTTAAAACATGATGAACATCCCCTTGAAAAATCTTCCTCAACCACTTTGGATCTCCAGTCAACCCATTAGTTGCCCCCATATGTTAACTGCAACTCCTATTTATTTATTTTATTTTTATTTTATTAAATTTATACCCCGCCCTTCTCCTACAAAAGGACCCAGGGCGGCGCACAGGCAAATTAAAACACAAATAAACCAATTATTAAAATCCAATTAAATTAAATTACCCCGTGCTAAAACATTTTAAAATTCTCTAATTAAAATTTATAACTAAAAAGTCCAAATCGGGTGGTTATCCTAGGCCGGCTTGTTGGAATAAATGCGTTTTAAGATGCTGGCGGAAAAGGCGGAGGTCTGTGGTGGTACGGAGTTCAGGGGGCAGGTTGTTCCAGAGGGTTGGGCCCGCCACAGAGAAGGCCCTCCTACCCTGTTTCCCCGAAAATAAGACCTCCCTGGATAATAAGCCCAATGGCGCTTTTGAGCGCATGCGCTAAAATAAGCCCTCCCCCCAAAAATAAGCCCTCCCAGAAAATATTGCAACACAGCAGCAGCCATGAGGTGACCACGCTTGCCACCTCCTGTACCTCAAAAATAATAACACTTCCCTGAAAATAAGGCCAAGTGCTTATCTCGGAAGTCAAAAGAAAATAAGACCCTGTCTTATTTTCGGGGAAACACAGTAGCATCAAAAATCTCCAATTCATGCAATATATTATAATTCTGAGAAGAAGACAACAATGGCCTAAGTCCTGTAAGTCCAAAATACTAAAGCAGATATTAGCTACTAACCCAGATCAATTACTCTCATCCTCATAGCATTTTTACCCTGAGAGATTAGACCAATCAATTTTTAATTTCAGACAAAAGAAATTACAACGTGTAATTGTTATAGCCATTCTTTATTCCAGCCATTCGGGATAACACAATTCCTATAACTTTTGAAGCAAGAAGATATGACATCCAGCTTTTTCATCCTCAATTCAGAAGCAATCAAAAGAGAACAAAAGCTGTCGTTTCTCAATCTTTTTTCTCTCCCTTCCTCACTAAAATTGCATTCTTTGTCTTCCAGATTTCACAAATGCTTAGGACGTCCAGCCTGAGGAATTATGAAGTGGGAGTTGAGCTGTCATTTGTAACACTTTCTAATGTGTAGTGTAAAATATATGTGGTTGCTCCCCCATTCTGTGTAGGATTATAGGATGGTTCCAAAAGTGCTTTTGCAAGGGGCCACTGGACTTCCTTTGTTTTTTTCTTGAAGACATTTCACTTCTCATCCAGAACTGAAGAAGCTTCTTGGATGAGAAGTGAAATGTCTTCAAGGAAAATAAAGAAAGCCCAGTTAGTCTTGAAAAAGCACTTTTGGGATAACCATGATATGGATGACTGAGAATCTCTATAGACAATCCCCCTCACCAAGGTGTTTTTAAATAATATCAGCTGTCATGGTTCCAAGTAATGAATTTTGGGAAGTCAGGACTCTGAACTGACTCTGAAGTTTGGCTCAGGTTCAAGAATCCCTTTATTGAATGCTTCATATTGGCACTTAGAAAGCTGAAGCTAGCTCTAAATTATTCCCGCGCATAAGGGTTATTTAAAATAATAGGATTTCCCCATCTCCTACGTCTCTCAAATCACATAGTTCCTGCCCAGCTCCAACAGGTGTCTGATGACATGACCTTGGTTCATACGCCGGCTGGTAGATGGTATGACTAGCCAGCTGAGATACCACATTCTTAAGTTGCCCCCTCTGCCCCCTTTGAATGGCAACCAAAAAATGAAGCAGAATTAAGCATGGTTCCAGTTGAAGTTGTTTTGCCTGTTGACATCAGCATAACACATAATAGCCTGCCTCTGTTTATATAGATATATACCCATGATGGCGAGCCTATGGCACGCGTGCCTGAAGTGACACACTTGGCACATGGGTCGTCCCCTATTCCTCTTCTGGGTTTCTGGCGTGCATGCGCACATGACAATCAGCTGGCCTTTGCGCGTGCGGCAGTGCCAGAAACCAGAAGAGCTGGTCTTCTGCTCCCCGACATGTGCATGCGTGCCGGCCAGCCGATTGGTGCATGCGATGCATGGCAGTAATCAGAAGACTTGCTGGCTGGTGCGCATGCACGTGCCAGAAACCAGAAGCTCAACTGAAAGTTCCTCTTCTTGGTCACGGGCACACAGAGGAGCACCCAAAGTGCTCCATTTTCAGCACTCATTGCTCCGCGCACAACACTCCCTTTTCGGCTTGGTGTCAAAAAGATTTGCCATCACTGATATATGCAGAACTAGCTGGATACCTGTGCTTTGTGACAAAACTGTGTGATTGGGCAATTCAGGAGAAATCCAGTTCATTTTGGTACAATCCATTGGCTCAGTGGTGATTGGTGGTTTCAACACATAGGGGAATATCGCTCCCGCCGCCTTGATTCCGGAAGCAGTTCCGTAGGTGGAAGGCATTCTTTTCATGTGGGGAGGGGGAGTACAATGTCTAACTCCTTAGCATCAGAGCGTGTTAATATAAGGCAACTGGCAGTTGGAACGGGGTTCTTTTCAGATGGGGAGGGGGAGTAGAATTCCTTAGCATTGGAGCGTGTTAATTACTGTATTAAAAAATACTAATGATCTGATGGTCATTTTGACAAACCCTTTCTTAGCGAGCACCTAGAAGCCAAGAGGAACATACGTGCCAAATTTCAAGTTTGTTTTACGGTTTTGGAGATTTTGTGATGAATGAGTGGTATTTGCCTTTTACATACATACTCAGACACACATAGGGGTGGGGGGGAACCAATTTCTTGAGTACAATCCAAAACCTAGAATTCAGTGACACTTTATAACCAGTTTGCATAGCAACTATTGAAAATTTGGGATGGGGAGGTTCGAATCCAGACTGGTCTTTAAAGGACATGCACAGAGACCATGACAAGTATGTAAATTACTTCAGCAACTTGCATCCCTGGTTCATCCTAGGACCCTTCCCAACTGATCAGATATAAATAAGATACTTGAGCAAAGTTCATGTTCACCCTATCCTGTTGTAGGAAAGCCAGGACACAGACAAGCTCTTTAACATAGGAATAGGTTTATTGTGCACAGGTTCAGCAAAAGCAAGCTCGTACAAAATGTCTGAACCCCGTCATCCTGCCAAAGATCACTTTTTATACCCTCGGTTGCGTATACATTCCTGTTATCCTACATTTGCCCAAATATGGAGTTTAGGGGGGATCGGAATGGTACCATATGAGACAGTTTGCTTAGGTCAACAAGATATAAAGATATACAACATATATATTAATAGGCATTATTTCACAATTATAACAATAGTGAACACCATATTGCCAGTTATTATCTCAACATTTATTTGTCCAACAGTGATGACTGTAAAATGGGATGCAAAAATGAACATTTTGGTTTTTTGCTGTCACAATGGAGGTGAGGCTAACATCTTCAATCCCCTGCCTTTGCATTTGGTGTGTGTGTGTGTGTGTGTGTGTGTGTGTGAGAGAGAGAGAGAGAGAGAGAGAGAGAGAGAGAGAGAGAGAGAGAGAGAGAGAGAGAGAGAGAGAGAGAGAGAGAGAGAGAGAGAGAGAGAGAGAGAGAGAGAGAGAGAGAGAGAAAATAGATGCCTAAGCCATGGGAAGATTTCAGCAGAGCATTTGTTGATAGGTTAAAAAGCTTGAGATAGTGGTTGTGAACATGCAAACATCCATTTCTTCACACACACACACACACACACACACACACACACACACACACACGTGTGAAAAAATGCAAAACTTGTATAATCATGTTCACCATCTGGATTTTGGAAATACCTTTCCCCCCATGAATGCTCTTGAGCTTAATGGCATTTTGCCCAGAGGTGGTATTCAGTTGGTTCTCTCCAGTTTGGGCGAACCAGTAGTGGCGGCTGTGGGAGGCGCCGCCCACCCGCCCAACGTAATGCGTGAGTACTGTGCATGCACAGAAGGCAGTGCGCATGTGCAGATGTGGCATGTGCGCTCACATTTGCGAACTGGTGAACCCACTGATGATTTTGCCCCTTAAAAGCTCAAATCCTTCAAACATGAACCCACATCCCACTCATTTTAAGAATGTATTCTTTAACATGGCACACACAGCCTGCTCTGGGCCTTGAACCAATAAAAGTTGTGCTTTTCAGCTGTATGTCCCAGCAACTGTAGTGCTGAAAGTGTATTTTTCTCCCCTTAACGTATAATATCTGAATTTCTTTTTACCATAAAATATTCCAAGGGATTGAGGCAAGAAACAAATAACCCAAAGCAATTCAATCTGGTAGGCAATTCCGTACCCGTTTATTCAAAGGTCACTCTCCGTGAACTAAATGAATTTATTTCTATGAACCCAGGCTCAAAATCAGTATAATGAAAACACCATCTCTTATAAATGTAGCATTTAAAAAAAATGTTGATACTCGGTTATTTTATCATGTATTTTGTCAGAGTTTGGAATAGTGTTTTAGAGCTGTGCACATTTCAACAAAAATTTATTTCAAAAAAAGTGTTTTAGGTCTTGCAGGAGCACAAGTTAATCACCTCTGTGCTATTCATTACAGCAATTGACTTTTTTTAAAGCATTTGAATGAGCCTAAAAAAAACCCACGTGCTGCTGCTTTAAGAAATCCATTCATTAAAATTAATCCAACTTTTAAAGCAGCAACACATTTGTAGACTCACTCAGAAAAAAGGGCTGTTTTAATGAATTGCAGAGAATTGGTGTTCTTGTAGAAAACCCAAAGCACATTTCCAAATCGTGTTCAAAGCTTGCAGAGTTCCATTGTAGGTATTTCATTCTGCTATCGTTTTACACTGGAAGGGGGGATGGAGGTAGCAAATGCTACAATGAAAATGAATGTCAGAATTTCCCAGGGAAGGTTTCTGCTTGGGCTAACTTTCTCTTTCTCGCTGACTATTAATTTTAAGAGTACGCCATGTTGCTTGAAATGCAAAATATTTTAGGCATTTCCTTGAATGCGTGTGTTTTACTTTAAATTATACATGAAAATATAATCCCACCATTGAGATAAATTGCCAAAAAGAAGTCCTCCCCCCCTTTGGAATGGCAAACACTTTGACCCTATGACAACAGCTGAGAACCTGTGATTAAAATAACAGAGTTGGAAGGGACCTAGAGGTCTTCTAGTCCAACCCCCTGATCAGGCAGGAAACCCTATACCAGGGGTCTGCAAGGTTGGCTCTTTTAAGACTGGTGGACTTCAACTCCCAGACTTCAACTCCCAGAAGTCTTAAAAGAGCCAACTTTGCAGACCCCTGCCCTATACCATTTCAAACAGATGGTTGTCCAAACACTTCTTAAAAACTTCTATTGTTAGAGCATCCACAACTTCTGGAGACATGCTGTTCCAGTGATTAATTGTCCCCACTGTCAGGAAATTTCTCCTTAGTTTTAGGTTGCTCCCCTCCTTGATTAGTTTCCACCCATTGCTTATTGTCCTGCCCTCAGGTGCCTTGGAGACTAGCTTGACTCCCTCTTCTTTGTGGCAACCCCTGAGATATTGGAACACCGCTATCATGTCTCCCTAGTCCTTCTTTTGATTAAATCAGACATACCCAATTCCAGCAACTGTTCCTCCTATGTGTTAGCCTCCAGTCCCCTAATTATCTTTGTTCTTTGTATTACCCCCAAAATTGGGGATTGGCAGTGATGGAGATGTGTTCATGGACTTAGATGAATCACAAAAGATGAGATTTTTATAAATATGGATTAGAATACTAAAATATTACTTTTACTAAGCAAGGAAATCCTTTCCCCACTAACTTTCACTAGCTACAGGAAGAAGAGAAGAAAATAAATGAATAA